>OY720637.1:27213924-32145697 GCA_963169105.1 Ceriagrion tenellum
TTGGCCCCCTGTCGGTCGGTTTGAGGGGCGGGGTGGAGGGGGATGGGCGGACGGAGGGGAAGGTGAGCGGGGAGGGGAGGTTAGGGGAGGGGGCAGGGGTGAAGGGTAGACCTGGGTTGGGTTCACTCAAACAGCTTCCCGCCTCCTCGGAACACCCCAACCCCCCCAAACTCCCCGCCCCTACCTCGGAACACCCCTCCCCAACCGATCCCCAGGGGATCTATTCTGTATACCCTCGGAATTTCCGAGTCTAGTCAGTGACGAAATTTTGACGTCAGAGCCACGTGAAATTCAAAGGGGAGCATTCGAAAGTTGAGATTTGTCGGGGAATCCGACGTCACATCCACGGATTTACCGAGGTTCGACCGCATCGATTCCTTGGGCCTTATTCAGTAAGACATCGACGCGGTCGAACCTCGGTAAATCCGTGGATGTGACGTCGAATTCCCCGACAAATCTCAACTTTCGAATGCTCCCCTTTGAATTTTACGCGGCTCTGACATCAAAATTTCGTCACTGTCGTGACTCGGAAAGTCCGAGGATGTACAGACTTACTGAATAAGGCCCCAGTACTCTTCCACCATCCACCCCGCGTAATCCCCCCCCCCTCACTCGTCCTCCCCACCCGCCTTTAGTTGTGCCACCAGAACACCCCCCTCCCACACCACCCCTCGTGTCCGCTGCACTTGGTTTAATTTTTTTTCCGAATTGAGCAATCCCTCGAGAGTATTCCCCAAAAACTCGAATGCAAATTTTTCGAGAAAAAGGTATGTACTGGCTACGGATTTGATCTTATTTTTAAATACATTTTTAAAGTAAACAAAACTCTTCCACCAATTAGATTGATATAAGTTCTTTCGTGGTAACTTGAGCGAGATTTTCCCAGTCATATCAGTCGTACAATTCCGTTTTGAAGAGTTGGCAGCTGCAAAGATGCATGCGCTACACGCAAAATTTAGTAAATTCCACACTTAAAAGTTAATTTTTGACATAGGTTTCAACTGCACAGCAATCATTTTCAAGGTAACCAGGTCTCTTCTTTATATATTGACTCGCATATGATGCAAATATACCTTGAAAATGGTCGCTAAACAATCGAAACCTTGGTCGGAAATAAACTTTTTAGTGTGGAATTTAATAAGAAATTTTTTCGTCATGTCTGCGAAAATGTTCCACAAAGTTACGCCTTCAACCATTAATTTGAATATGTCAGCATAATAAAATTTCTAATTTCAATTAAATTTCATGGCTGGCGTGAAAAATTTTTAAAATGTTTTTTAGCGAGGACAAGCAAGTGTATGATGTGAGGCATTCAAAATCATTTTTCCTCGGCAATGATCACGTGAAACGGACTTTCTGGACGGTATAGGTACGCTAAATATTTGAAAATTGAATTGAAAAAATTGAAAAATATGCCAAATATCACTCGATAACTATCGACAAAACATTAATAAAAAAGTGTGCTTTAAAACTGTAAAACCTGACGAAATTCATCCCAGGCTTGTCTAATAGATGTTAGTTTAAGACGAGGAGCTCAGCTTCTTTTCCTCTAGGCTGCCGATCCTCAGACCAGATGCCCTTCACGTTGCCTCCCCTGTTGTGAGGACCTCGACAAGCAAGCATTCTCCCATCGTTATCTAATGGACTTGGTAAACATTTTCCGTGTCATCTATTTAATTTGAGTGATTTTGATCTCTGTCGATCAAGTTTATGTAAGTTTTTGCGTTTTCTCTCGATGAAACTGCCTTGAATTAAAAAAGGAAGTACAGAAATTAAAATTTCACAATTGATTAGCCGTTACGAACATTTTTAAGGTTCTTTCCCTTATTGATCAGAGACTGTCATATGCTCACGCAACAGGAGTCGTGAATGAAGTTTTGAAATAATATCAATGGAAACGGCCCGGTTTTTCATGCCGCGTCGGGGAAATTTGTTGAATTTTTTTAAATTTGTTAGATTAAAACCATGGTAACAGCGCTTTTTGTATGGCAGTATAATCATGCCTTTTTTTGTTCTAAGTGAGTAATGTACGTGAGAACATACTGTCAAAAACTCTTTTGAAACTTTTACGAAATTTTACCATGTCGGTGCGAAATGTTCTCAAGTGTACGATTAATAACAAAAGTTGTTCAAAAACATTCTTCCGCAAGAAAGAGATTTAAGAAAATCCGGTCTTATAAAGAAACCGTCCTCTATCAACAGAAGAAACACATGTAATAGGTGTTTTTTCTTCACTTGCACACCTATTATTTAGCCCAAAAATTTGATTTGATCGGAAGCATCTTGCGATATAATATTAATTTAGTTACGGCGATGGCATAAAGAACGAGGAGAAAAATTTAAAAAATATTATGTCAAGGAAAAAGGATTACAAATGTTATTAGATGGAAACACTGATCGATGCTAATATTCTACTCGAGATAAAATGACATGGTAAAAATTATACCATTGCCGTTTAAAAACTATATTATTGCCATCCATTGTTTATGCAAATTAATGACATTGCATTCACCGATAGTAAGCCTGAGGAACTGGAAATAAATCAAATGAAATATAATTATAATTTATCATGAATCTATTAGTGAATAACTTTATCCTCTCTTCAATTCCACTTTTCACCTTGAGAATGTGACCTGGTCGATTTTCTTACCAATGAATTCCATTGGCAAAACAGTTGAAATGCTTCGCAACTGACTCCAAATCTGTTCCGTAGCGGTGACTGTATGTTATCATTTTAAATTGGGTGAAATGCATATTGTTCATATGATTTTTAAATGTAATATTTCTGTGAAATCAAAACAATTCGTAGTTAAACGAGGGTTTTGTCATACTTTACAGTGCATTTTTGAGATTGGTCGGAGTTAAAAAATGACACATCGAAGGAGAATTCTTCTGACATTGATAGGAAATTATTGCATTTCCTTGATGAAGCATCGCTCTTTGCCATAGCCACAGCATAGTATCTAGAAATTAGAAACTAGATCCCTGAATAGTTCTCCCAACAATTGATATTCACCTCCGACCTTTGGGAGTTTTATCCAACCTTAGCGTAAAAATACCCGTCTGTTTTTCCTGTATAAAACTCCACTTAAACTTATCGCATATACCTATTTCCTCCATTCATGCAGTCAAACGTTCCTATTTCTATTTCTTTTGCTTAAGCGACAGTTACCCCTCTGTTACGCTCTACATATGTGATGAATTGGCGATAGAGAGTGAGAGAGAGAGAGAGTCGTCGAGTTAAAAATTTTTTAACTAATAACGTAAGTAGGAAAAAATTCTTAGACCTCCTTTTCTTAATTAGATTCATCTGTTTCTACGTTGAAAATTACCGTACATGTAGTAATTAAAATTACGCCAATATTTTATTTTAAACATTTTCGTCCAAAGTAAAGCTTTGTTATAACTTGTCTTTACGGAGTGGAATTCGAAATCTACGCGAAAATCATTCGTAAATACGTGTTTTTTACTCGGAATGGTATTTTGATATTCGCTAGCGTTCATTATTACTAAATGAAACGTATTATTTCGAGTTAATTGGAAAATCTTTGCGTATAGAATCAAATTATTACAAAATATCCGTCAAGTGTCGGTAGGCGAGTGTTAAAATACAATGGAATTGCCAAGAAACCATATCAGTAACGTGCAATTTATCTTTTAACTATGCATAATACTAATTAGATCATTAATACAGAGTTTCACGCAAATATGAGCATAAATGAATATCGCCCCAATCATCTTAAGTTACCCAAAGCATATAAAAAATCTTATGCGTATACATCACTTTACTATCCATTCTTCCAGCCCCGCCCCTGTCTCCTCACCCGCTCGAGTCTGCATGCCACCCCTTTCCCCAACCCCTCTCAGCCCCTTCTCCCCCAGACTCCACCCCCTACCTCCCCGTCTACTCTTCTTCTCCCTCAGAATAGGATAAACTATCGTGATGTATTACAGTCCCAGCGGTGTCACCGTTTTATCGTTTACGGTTCCCTCCCCAGAGCGCTCTCATTCTTTTTTTGCGTTTACTTCTTTTACATCGCTGTATGCATCATCCTCTTTTTTTACCCCGCCATTTCTACTCAGATTCTTTCCCTTTCGCCACACAAACTCATGACCTAACTACGTCCCCGAGATCTATGAGCGCAATTCGTTATTTTTTTGTTTTCAAAAACTGTGTCACGACAAAAAAGAAGCCAACTGCCTGACGACGCACTTGTATCGCCGAGTTGTGGATGTAGGTGAAGTCAATTAGAATACTGAAAATGGGTTTCAAATCAATAGTGGCGTATTCAAATGCGTCAATTTACGGGTGGCTTTGGTCGAAAAAGTCGCTGTTTTAATTTCTCTCCCCTAGAGTCTGAGTACGTTCTTGATTGTGCTCCGCCATCTCATTTCTCCGGCCTGAGAAAAGCACTCCAAAATGAAAAGAGCGTGAACCTTGACCTACCAACGTCATCCGCGCTTTTAATTGCTCAATTCCAACCATCTCTTGGTCTTCTTTATATTTTAATTCTTTCGCAGAATCTTGTGTCCTCGAAGGTATCTTCAGTTTTTTTAATCTGTGCTGTTCGCGGGTACACAGAGCGGAATCTTGGAAGGTTTCAATTTCTTTATCTGCTACTGTGGAGTTTCATCTAGGTCTCTTCGTCTTATACTTTCTTCGTAAACATGTGTCGAATCGAGACAATGTCAATATTTTCCTCATATCGCTCCCTCATTTAGCTCGCTGAAATCCTCTAAAAGAGATTCATGCATTACGTTGCAGTGGAGTTTTAAGTTTACCGAAGTCATTCCCGCATTTTTTGGCTAGTGAGGCGATATATTGAAAGCACAGTATAATTTCTCAAAATTCATCAGCTAATTAGTACCATCCCGCGTTTCATCGACAGATGAAGCTTTTTAATGTGCTGAAGTTATTGACCTACGAATGTAAAAAACGGTCGGAAACAAAGTTGGTTAATTCCACGAGTACATTTATCTGATTTTTCAGTGAAACATCTCCTTTCAGATGGACTATGAGAGGCATGGAGCGTCTATCCTTTTGCAGTGCCAATGAGTCAAATTGGATAATTTGGATTTTTCCTCCTTTTTTTTGTAACTTTTGTAAATTGGCTAAGGACGTAAAAAAAATTCTTCGCGTGATCAACGTGACTACCTGCTGATACGGTTTTTGAGCTTACCAAACGCGACGTTGAGCTGATTATTATCGGGCCACACTATTCTGCGCTGCCTTTTCAAGGAAAGTGACTGCTCATGAATACATGAAAGATATTTGGGGTTCGATTATATGTTTAAATATGACACCAGGCCATTTGCGAGAATATTGAGATCGAAGGCCTTCCTAAATGAAGACGCGTTGATAATATGACTTGTCGGAGTTGTACTAAGCATGACACTATTTAATCTCTCTCAAGACTCTCTCTCGCCATTTCAGCACATATGTAGAGGGTAACAGAAGGAACTGTCGCTTAAGCGTAAGAAATAGTAGTGGGAACGTTTGACTGCATGAATGGAGGAAATACGTATATGTGATAAGATTAAGAGGAGTTTTATAGTGGAGAAACAGACAGGCTTTTTACGCAAAGTTTGGACAAAACTCCTGAACGTCGGAGGTGAACGTTGGAGGGACGTCGGGAAAAGTCCATTAAATAACGAAGGGAGAATGCTTGCTTGTCGAGGTCCTCATAGCAGGGGTGGCAACGTGAAGGGCATCTGGTCAGAGGATCGGCAGCCTAGAGGAAAAGAAGCTGAGCTCCTCGTCTTAAACTAACATCTATTAGACAAGCCTGGGATGAATTTCGTCAGGTTTTACAGTTTTAAAGCACACTTTTTTATTAATGTTTTGTCGATAGTTATCGAGTGATATTTGGCATATTTTTCAATTTTTTCAATTCAATTTTTTCAATTCAATTTTCAAATATTTAGCGTGTACCTTCCAGAAAGACAGTGTGAATGGAGGAGATATATATATGCGATAAGTTTAAGTGGAGTTTTATACAGGAAAAACAGACGGGTATTTTTACGCTAAGGTTGGATAAAACTCCCAAAGGTCGGAGGTGAATATCAATTGTTGGGAGAACTATTCAGGGATCTAGTTTCTAATTTCTAGATACTATGCTGTGGCTATGGCAAAGAGCGATGCTTCATCAAGGAAATGCAATAATTTCCTATCAATGTCAGAAGAATTCTCCTTCGATGTGTCATTTTTTAACTCCGACTAATCTCGAAACTGCACTTAAGGTATGACAAAACCTTCGTTTAAGTAATAATTTTTTTGATTTTACTGGAATATTTCGTTTAAAAATCATGTTCGCGCATGTCACCAAATGTAAAATGATGATATACAGTCAGCGTTACGCCACAGAATAGGAGTCAGTCGCGAAGCATTTCAGTTGTTTTTCCAATGGAATTCATTGGTAAGAAAAATCTCAGGTTACACTCTCAAGGTGAAAAGTGGAATTGAAGAGAGGAAGAAGTTTTTCACCAAAATATTCATGAGGATTTAAAATTCGATTTCATTTGATTTATTTTTAGTTCCCCAGACTTACTATTGGTGAATATAATACCATTAATTTACATACAAATTGGATGGAAATAATATAGTTTTTTAACACCAATGGTATAATTTTTACCATGTCATTTTATCTCGAGTAGAATATTATCATCCGTCAGCTTGTCCATCAAATAACATTTTAAATCCTTTTTCCTTGTCATAATACTTTTTAAAATTATTCTCCTCTTTCTTTTAACCCATCGCTGTTCCAAATGCTCGCGGTATATTCGAGTTGTGGCCTAACCAGAACAAAGTAGCATCTCTCTTTTACTTTTTTATCCGAGGACCTTCCTATTATGCGCTTAAAAAAACTAAGCTTCTTTAATTCTGTACCGCATATGTTTGGTGCGTATGTTCCCCACGAAGTATCAGAGGTTAAGTTAATACCAAGACATTTTACTATATCTGAGGATTTTATCTTTACTCCACTCACAGTACAGGCACTGGTGCGATGACTTTTGCTAGAAGTGAACTATGATGCATTTACTGGTATTTAATTCTAACCCCCACTCCTATGAGTAAATAGACGAAGGTGAGACCGGATAATGTCTTCTTACACATTCCTTTTCTCACATCCTACACACTGCGACCTTCTTCGCTTCCCAATCTCGAACGTCTCTTGTCTCTTCACATCCTCTTTCTGTAAGTTCCAAGATTCATCATCGAATCTCATCACAAACATTTTCCATATTTTCATACCCTGAGTCTCTGTCATTGGTGTCATCCCAATTTGCCTTGCTATTTTTATAGCAAGCTGTTATCCTATTATCCTCGGACCACGCACGTTTTCTCCCAACTTACTGACTTGATAAGACCATCGAATGTTTAGATTCGGCGGTGACGATGATTTGGAGTTACAACTTCAAAATTTTTTAATATTGGAATTCGGGAAATAAATGGAATTGGAAGTTGTTATTTCTCACAGTTATGTTGTCAAAAGTATGACAAAGGTGTTTTCCTTCAATCTTAGGAGTACCCTATCTCCTCACGTCGGCGCGTGCGAGAGTCTTCTCTGGACCACCTCAACGGTCATCACAGGTCCGTCGACGGCAGCCCTCTCACCTACCCATATTCAATCCTTTAACCCTTTTTTCAGCTGTAGCGCGATCGTGTATTAGCTTGGCCCTTTTATAGTAAATGTTTAGAGCAGATGTTTTGTGTCCGGCTGCAATCGGCCCTCCCCAAATCCATGGAACGTCTCGCCTCGGGAATTCGAACCTGGGTGGTTGTGTTTGAACCGATCAAAATAATCTCGATCACGTAACTAAGGTGTCACGTGCTAAAACAACGAACGTTTTATCAATTCGAATCGTTAATTTAAGCGTCTGCTATATTGTTTAGTGTCTTTAATCGGGATATAAAAATATATCAACAATATTAACACAAGAATAACTCGATTGGGAAGACTGCGTGTGATTTTTTACCAGTGGTTCGAATACACCGAAATTTTCGATCTGTTCGTGGTTGTACTACGTGACTCCTTAAATATGTGATCGATGTAATCTCGAGTGGTTCAAACACAACCCCCCTGGACACCCTTTGGAATGAGAATCCGGGACTCTGAGATGCCACGCCAACCCGATCCCCGATAAACCCACGGAGCCGGGACATGTCTGAAGAAACATGAGGACTGGGGAGAGGCGTAATGAAAGGCCAGGCGAGGGAAATGGAACTAAGTTAGAATCCCGGAGACGGGAAGATGTGGAGAGAGCCCGGATGCTGGGAGCAAGAAAGCCGGGGGGTGAGTGGGTTGGTTGGTCGCGAGGGAGAGAGAGGAGTGGGGTGGTTGGGAAGAAGAGGCGAGGGGAGGGGGCTGATAAATTATTAAGGCGAGCGAGAAGCAACAGGACGAGGGAGCGGCAGGGAGAAAACCAGCCGCCAGGAGCGGGTGGGGGAGCAGAGAGAGAGAGAAGGTTGCATCTCTCTCACACACACACACATACACTACCGACCTCCCCTAACCTCCCCTTCCGGCTTCATACTCGCGCCATTTTATCCTTTTTCACCTCGGCTGTTCTCCTTTTTTTTTTAATCCCAGCAGCGTCCATTTTTCATCGCCGCACATCACTCGCTGATAGAATACATCAAGCCCGCCACCCATTCCTCTCCCGTCCATTCTCACGTGCGATGAGTAAGAACCGCTTCCTACACGTCGGGATGACGCGTGACGGTTTTCACGAGTTCTCGAATTGAAACAACAGGCTTTTGTGATCGCGGCTTATTACGCCCCAAATGTGCCGCCGTGCTCTAATCTATGCGTCGGGGATAAGTTTTATGGATGGACATGAGTACCTCATTTCTATTCTTGTTTTTTCATCTCAGAATGAATTTAAAATGAGAAAAAATTATCGATACATATACTAACAGTGTTTTACGGTGCCAGCGGGGGAAAATATCATTTCTTGAAACCGTGAGCCTTCTCATTGTTTCGAGCCAATTTCAAAGGTTTCATCATCATTCCAGCCGTCAGCTAGTGAGCTTTAAATACGGACCACGTTATACAAAGAAAAAAAATTCTTTTCGTTAAAACCTGCTGCGAGCGAACACATAGTGTCTCACAGCTTTTAGAGGGCTAAAAGTGGAGCCCCTAGACACTCGGAGGCTACATGCTTGGCTTAACTTGCTTGCGAAATTCAGAACTAATATATTTCAGAACGAAACACAGAGAATATTATCAAGACGCCTCACAACATCTCTCCCTTGTTCCAAGTTTCATCATCGAATCTCACCTTGTGATGAGAGTCGATGATGAAACTTGGAACTTACAGAAAGAGGATGTGAAGAGACAAGAGACGTTCGAGATTGGAAAGTGAAGAGGGTCGCAGTGTGTACGGTATGAGAAAAGAAATGTGTAAGAAGCCATTATCCGTTCTCATCTTCGTCTATTGACTGAAAAGTGTGGAGGTTAGAATTAAATATTAGTAAATGCGTCACAGTTCACTTCTAGCGAAAGTTATCGCACAAATACCTTACCTATACTGTGGGTGGAGAAACACATAAAATCCTCAGGTACAGTGAAATTTCTTGGAATTACCATAACTTCTGATATATAGTGGGGAACACATACAAAACATATGCGGCACAGCATAAAAGAAGCTTAGTTTTGTTAAGCGCATAATAGGAAGGTCCTCGGACGAAAAAGTCTAAGAGAGATCCTATTTCGCTCTGGTTAGGCCACACCAGGAATACACCGCGAGCATTTGGGATCCAAGTCATGAAGATTTAACCAAAAAAATAATAAAATACAAAGAAAAGCAGCACGCTTCGTTAAAAACTGCCATGAGCGTACATATAGTGTCTCACAGCTTTTAGAGGGATTAAGGTGGGAGCCCCTAGAGATTCGGAGGCTTCACACTAGGCTTAGGTTGCTTAATAAATTCAGAACTGGTGTATTTCAGAGCGACAGAGAGAATATTATCATGACGTCTCACTACATCTCTAGGTGTGACAGAAGTGATAAAATAAGAGAGATACATTGCCGAACAGATTGGTACAAAAACTCGGTCTTCCCACCCACAATGAGCGATCGCAATAAAAAATGAGCTCCATTAAATACACTCCCAAAATTACACGTCACCATTTCTGCTCCGAAAACCTTATCCCTTACATCCTTACATTGCTGGTAACCTAACACCTCCTGCCACATGCCCATGCAGCCTCTTGCAAGGTGGTATGTAGTTGTGGATGTAGATTATAGCCCACTTGGCCCACTCCTTATCCACGTATCACTTTCCTTTCCACTTCTCCCGAGTTGCCGAGTCTTTCCGGACTCCTTGTCTGTGAGGTTTATTTTTGTGCCCGTGTGAGAAGTATTGTCCTAAAATCAATTAAAAAATATTTCTCCTAATTGATTACAGAATTATGGTCGATTAGTTCATCAATTGCGGTCAAGGATGGTGGTAAAAATTGCGTACAGAAGCGTTGCATCTGAGGTAAGATCTTATTTGCGTGATGCCGTCTGGTATTGATTCCTTAGCCCAGGGTAGAGAGGAAGAGACAGGAGAAGAATTTATACATGCTTTAGTGGAAGGAAATGGAAAAAGTAATATGATAGGAAGGGGAAACAAACGAAGGAACCAAAGTTGACCGATTTGTTGAATAACAAAGAAGAATAGGATTTAAAAGTGTGCGTAATATATTGAAAAATATCCGGCGAGATATTGTGGTCCATCATCGCAAAATTAAATGAAAGAAAATTTTGAAAGAAAGAAAGAAACATTTCAAAGTTACTTTATTTTTACTTTTATTGGGGAAGCATTTTGACTGTGTCTAGCCCGGAAGGGAACGGCGTGATGGGTATGTCCATGTATGTACTTTTAATGCGCATAATTCTTAGAAGGATGAATGATGAAATAGGAAGAATAAGATTGGATGCAGTGTGGAAATTAGGAAATATACTGAACTTATGAGAGTAGTGGAGAGAACTGATGAGAGAGAAACTGTAATCCAGGTAAGGGCTATATGTACTTTGTAACAGCAGGGCGAGAGTTTTTTAAGGTGCTGGTGGATGAGAAGATAAGAGAAAATATTTCGTGGGGAGAGGATAACAAGCAAAGCAGAGCGAGGAGAGGAAAAGTTGCTTGAGGATACGAGAAGTGACAGGTGAAGGCAAAGTAATCGGTGAAGCAAGTACAAAAGTGAGTTATTACTATTGAAAGTCGTCGTTTAAGGTTGAAGTTAGGCAGGAGGCGGTGAAACAGAAGAATGAAGGACCAAACGTTGCTTAATATGACACTTTGTTATGTTCCATACTTCAGCATACTCAATACCGACCATGTTTTTGGCCCTAAGCTTCACTATCAAAAACCTCGATAATGTTACGTAGTGCCGAAGCCATGGCTTAAGTTGAGAAAGGTCGGTCCATTACGAAGTGTATTTTTGTATTACTTACCTATGTTAAAGTTTTCCCCAAATTTACACCTGAGACTTTATCCAATAATGTAGGACATTCGGCATGTTAGACTATTCGGCCTGTAAACATTATTGTGAACAAGGAAGGCAAATTGGCCCAGCGAAACCTACCCTGATCAATAGAAAACATAGTTACCGTTCATGACTGGGAGAAGAGAGGGACGAGAGATCAATTGTTTTTATTTATTCTTCCAGTTAAGGTAGGTTTTGTTGAATGTCAGAGAATCTCCTCCCGGTGTTCTACATTTTCCGGGACGTCTCCATCTCTAGTATATCCTTTTTCACCTCAGCTCATGATCTGCCCTTCTTCATCCCGTCCATGAAACCTATTTTCTTTCTTCCCCTTCCCCGCTTGCCCAACATCCTTCCATCTATCACACTCTTGAGCAACCCATCGCCCTTATTCACATCCTTCAGCCACCTGCCCTGCCTATCCCGGATTTCATTCAGAAGTTTCCTTTCCTCGCCCAACATGTCAAGCACCTCCTTATTAGTCCTCCTCTCCATCCTTCTCTACATTCAAATCCCAAGTACCCGCAGCCTATTCTCGTCCTCCTTTCTAAGGGTCCACGTTTCTGCACCAAACAACGCTACCCTCCATACCAAACTCTTCACCAGCCTCTTCGTCACATCCTTACCCAATGTCCCCGGCATCAGCTCCCATCTATTACTAAACGCCTACTTAGCTAGCGCTATTCTCTTCCGTATGTCTTTGCTACTACATCCGTTTTCTTCTAGCGTAGTACCTTAGTAACTAAAATGCTCTACTTGCTCGAGTTTGTGTCCTCCAACGTTAATCACAAGCTTCGCTTTCTTTGTCCTAAAGACTCTCATTACTTTTGTTTTTTTTTGTGATTTATCTTCATTCCGAATATCCCACACTGCATATCTATAGCATCTACCAAAGCTTGCAGTCCCTTCGAAGATCCACTAACCAACGCTTGATCTTCCGCGAACCTAACCAACTTTATCAGAGGTCCAACTACTTTTATTCCCATATCATAATCTTTATTAGAAGACAAATAAAAAAGAATAAAACTTGATGGCGCACGAAATAAATAGATAATAATAAGATTCTTGAATATTTGGTCATTAATATAGTTTACTCACAACCAACGTTTCGCCAAATATATTGGAATCCTCATGGCTTTGCAATTTTATACTAAAGGGCTATCAGAATCGATTACCAAAATGTTAAAAAATTCTAAATTTAAAATTGAATTAATAATCATAATGTACTTTATTAATTGTCAGATACTCATTTAATATCGAAACGTTCTCCAAATCTTGGGCAAGGGCCTAGCCTCATTGAAACTACAGTTCGCGTAAGATCACTGACGTTAAGCAATGCTGGGCCCGGACGAGGGTTGGATGGGTTGACCATTCATACCTTCACCGTGGCTCTCTTCTCCCCTGTCTGCATATGGCAGGCCGGTTAAACATGGGGTTAGCAGAATGGACCACTCAAGGTCTAGGTGCCCGAGCTCCTATCGAAGGTTCCCCCAACTAACAATCCACTCCAAATCTTAAGAGGAACAGAGTTTATTCTATTCCTTTTCCAGACTCTGACTGAATTGATATTAGACAGACATCATTTACTTAATTTATTTACTTAATTTGTCCACATACAGCATACTTGCCAATTTACAGTGGCCCAATATAACAAACACAGAAGATAGACACATACAATTCAAACAAAACTAAGATCAATAACAATTTATTAACATTTTTTTAAGGGGCCCAGCGGAGAGAAGCAATTAAGTATTGCTAGCGAAATGAGAAAGAGCGCGTTGTGTAAAAGTGTTGGATGAAAGCAAAAACGGATCAATGTTGGTAGGAAGAGAATTTATCAGGGAGGAGAGGCGGAAGTGAAGGGAGCGTTTGGTCAAGGATAACCTGGGAATGGGCAGGTGGAGTAGAGAGTGCATGCGGGTGGGTCTAGATGGGATTCGAAAACTGATGCTAGAGATCAGTTCAGGGCAGTCTATAGTGGAGTTGAGTATGTTATGAATGAGCTTAAGGTCAGTTTTGAGCATTAGTTTCGGGAGATCAGGTAAGGAGACTGTAGACAAAATGGTATCAGTTGCCATATTGTGAAAATGGGGCACTCTGTATTTTACTATCTTGCAGAAAAAATTAGTAACACTCTTGAGAGTTAAAATATTAGATGGAGCCGAGATGGACCATATGGGGGAGCAATAATTGATGAGTGGAAGGACAATAGTTGAAAAGTATGAGCGTAACGCAAATGGATCTGTAATTTCTGTGTAGCGGTAGAGGAGGCCAAGGAGAGACATAGCTTTATTTTTAACTGCCAGAATATGGTCGCAGTAGTTGAGTTTTTGGTCCATCAAAACACCTAGGTCTTTCACGGATGAGACACGATTGATAATCTGGGAGTTTACGCTGTAATTGAAGTTCTGGGGGAATTTTTTCAGGGAAATTGACATGGTATTGCATTTACTTGAGTTTAATTTGAGTTTCCAGACTTTGCACCATTCAGCAATCATCTGTAAGGCATCCTGGAGGTCACAACAGTCCGAAACATTGTTGATTTGCTTAAATATCTTACAATCATCTGCGTAAAGAAGGGCTTTAGCTTGTGAGGAAGGAATAAGGGAGGCTAAATCATCGATGAAAAGATTAAAAAGATATGGTCCGAGGACACTTCCCTGAGGAACCCCAGAAGTTACAGGTGACCAATGGGATGAGGAGCCAGATAGTATGACCCGTTGGGCTCTATCACTGAGGAAGGAGTTTATTAGGTTTAGAAAATTACCGTGCAGGTTAAATCGAAGAGAGAGTTTGTGGAGAAGGAGAGTATGATCGAGGGAGTCGAAGGCTTTTGAGAAATCTTTTGAGAATAGGAAGATAGCATCAAGTTGACTTTTGTCGGTAATGGAATTGATTGCATGGTGCTGAAAAACAGCTAGGTTGGTGAGGCAGGAGCGGCCCGGAAGGAAACCATGTTGATTCTGAGACAGAAAAGGAGATGTAAAGTAGTAGAGCCTATTGAGAATAATCCTTTCACAAACAGATGATAGTATCGGTAGTAAAGAGATCGGGCGGTAGTTAGAAACTTCGTCTTTTGGACCGTTTTTATGTATAGGAATGATGTTAGCCACTTTCCATTGAGTAGGAAAAGTGCCGAGGGAAAAGCAACGGTTTAAAAGGAGGCTCAGGGGGAGAGAGAGGGAGGAGGCACAGTTTCTTATGAGGATGGGACTGAGGCCGTCAGGGCCAGGGGCACGATGAAGAGGGATTTTACAAAGGAACTCAAATACCTCTCGGGGATCAGTCTGCAAATTAGATAGACAATGATCACGGACTGGAGTGAGAGAGTGATCGCGGTTAAACAAAGAGAAATTAAACCAACACTGATCTCCAATAAAATTATCTAAACAAACGTGTGCCCTTGTGGATCATCCAATGATGAAAAATGATAGGTTTGATTTTTAAAATACCAAAATTATTGATTATGAACCGCGCTTGCAGAAAAGATTGTTCAAAGAAATGATACAGTTTGCAAAAAACATTAATGCTAATAATATGAGAACAGACATTGACAAGCTTAGTAGAATTTACATTGGTTTATTAGGATGAACCCTTATTGAATTCTGTGTTTTTTGTTTTTGTTTAAAAAACCAAATATATTCAATGCTAATGTTAACTTTGACTTTATATTTGTCTTATGTGTTGAAAGTTGTGAGGTAATAATTTGATCTCTAATAATTTATACTTTTGTGCAAAATTTGTAAATGGTTCATGTTTTTTAATTTTTGGTTGTTTACATATTTATTTACTGTTTGGAGTTATTATTTACTTAGTTTTTGTTCAATATTAAGTTCAAGGTACATTTTAGAGTCCTCAATTTTTGTACTAAAATTTTCATAATTACCTGGATGGAAATTTTAGATTCATCAATTTTTTTTACAAATATTTGCATAATTACCCTGATAAAATGTTAGATTCCTCAATTTTTGTACTAATATTTACATAATTACCTGGCTGTATGTCGGTTTGTTTTGTGATGAAAAGCCCTGAAGATGCCTATATATTTGGCGAAACGTTGGCTGTGAGTTAATTATCTTAATGACCAAATATTCAGGAATCTTATTATTATCTATATTATATTGGTAAAGAAAGTTATCATTTATTTTTTAAGTATTGGTAGGAAATTAAGTTGCTTGAGAATATTAAAATGAGTTCAAGGAGGTGAGTGGAGGATGCAATTAGAGGAGACAGGTTGTTGAAAGTCGTGGAATAAAGGGAAATGCGAATTAGGTGGGCGAAAGAGAGGGAAATTTGGCTTTCAGCTTATCCCATGGGATGAATAGAGGCCGGGAGCATGGTGAGCTGATGAAGGAAATTGTGTGGAAATAGACTCTGATGAGATAAATAGACAGCTTGAGTATGCACATATCCTTCAGTGCCTTCCTTTGATCCATAGAATACCCTTTTTATTAAAATCTCTTTATTATTTCGGAAATTATACCTTTGAGGATTTGAGGTCGTACATTTTAATTCTACGAAAAGTTGCCTGAGCAACGTGCAATTGATGGCGCTTGATATTTTCCTATAGCTGAGACTCTATGGCATACGTGAACATATTTATGTATTAATTTCGATCACCTCGGCTTCCTGTACATTTGAGAGCGTTTATCATTAGTTTCATACATACATACCAATCACGCCGTTACCTTCCGGGGTAGGCACAGTCACAAATATTCACTCATAAATTACATATTTGTACACCTAACCCTGATTCAATAGTTTCCTCCATACTGACCTATCCTTGCAAACCTCTAAGCCTCATTTATCCCCATACACTGCTTCATACACGCCCTCCTGTTTTCAAGACTCCTAATATTTCTCCTCCTAAGAATTTCCTCAACCACATTCAACCACAACTTTCTCGGCTTACAAAATAACCTTTCCCACAATTCATTTCACTCTTATGTATCTGTTTCGTTATTCGACTCTCATCCATTCTGTCAACATGGCCAAACCAACGAAGCACACTCCTTTCATATATGTCCATTACTGGGGCATCTAATCCACATTCATTTATTACCCACTCATTCCTGACCCTATCCATCCTACTTTTACCGCAAACACTCCTCGATTTCATGAACCCTTTAACCATAAAAAAATATGGAATTGTCTGTCATTTCTAAAGGAATTACGGATTTCGATTAAAAAATAGCAGTAGGGAAATATGATTGAATCCGAGGGGCATGAAGAAATAAAGGGTTAGAAGGTGGAAATTAGGTGATATTGAAGCAATTGGAATTGAATAGAATGATAAAATTGACATTACAAATGGCCGAACTAGAGGAACATGAATTGTTAGGAAGATGGCGGGTAAACGAAATGGACGGAAGAAATCGAAAGAGCTGAAATTTAAAGGATTAGTGGAGCCCGTATGATTGTATGAGAGACTGAGAGTTGAAGCCGATACGAGAAACTTTGGACGATACCGGTCGAGGGTGTTTTGAAAGTACCTTTGTAGAGAAAATGAAAGGCAGTATTCAAGACAGGTTAAGGAACTATGATGAGGTACAGCAATGATTGGAATATCATTAAATGTTCGCGAGCTAACCTTTTGAAATTTTGAGTTCATACTAGTGAAAATTATTCATCAATCAACAAAACCAGCGATACAATAAATAAGCCCAAAATACACTCAATATCTTGCAGGATCTGAAAACAATTGAAAAACGAAAAAGCGTTATGCATTTAGTGAACGTTCCAAATGTGAGAAAATAGTCATTTTTCCATCTTCAACATCTTTGACTCGCTAAATTAGATTCTACGAAGATCACTACTAAATTGCTCGAAGTTCCACCTTTGTTACGAGAGTAACCTCAAATTTCCAAACAAATAAGTTATTTTTTCTTTGAATCTTCTTTTTGTATCTTTCCCCTCATTTGAGTTCATATTGAGTGAATTAAATGTTCTGGAGCTGACCTTTTGAAATTTTGAGTTCATATTAGACAGTGAAATTGCATACATTTTTTAATTTCCACAATATTTACTGGTTCCAAACTCAGGCTAATTTCAACATTTTCGTATTATTGTCTTGGGATTATCAGACAGTTATATCTACTGTCCCTTGATAATGACACAAAAGTCTTCTACAACTACATCTACATGCCGCCCTGCAAGCCGCCACATGGGCTTGTGGCAGGGGGGCTGTTAGTTCAGGGGGGTGTTAGTTAACCCTTTGAGTGCGGCATGACGTGATATCACGTTATGGTTGTCTTTACGCTGGTGCAGATGACATGATATCACGTCAAGGGTACCGTGAATGTTCCAGCTTTCACTAGGGAACTTTCACAAGGCCCCCTAGCGAAAGCTGGAACCCTCACGGTACACATGACGTCATGATATCACGTCATGCCGCACTCAAATGGTTAACTGGTCGTGGTAAGGTGTAATGATATGGGAGGTGAAATGGTGACGTGTATTATGGGAGTGTATTTAGTGGAGATTAGTTTTAATTGTGTTCGCTTATTGTGCGCGGGAAGAGCGAGTTTTTGTACCTGTCTGTTCGGCAATGTATCTCTCTTATTTTATCCCTTCTGTCACAGCTAGAGATGTTGTGAGGCGGCATGATAATATTATCTGAGTCGCTCTGAAACATACCAGTTCTGAATTTCGCAAGCAACCTAAGCCTAGCGTTCAGCCTCCGAGTCTCTAGGGGCTCCCACCTTAATCCCACTAGCAGTTGTAAAACACTATATGTTAGCTCGTAGCAGTTTTAACGAAGCGAGACACTTTTCTTTGTATTTTATTAATTCTTTTGTCAAATATTTATGACCAGGGTCCCAAATTCTCCCGGCGTATTCGAGATGTGGCCTAACCAGAGCAAAGTAGCATATCTCTTGTACGTTTTCATCCGAGGACCTTCCTTTTATACGTTTAACAAAACCTAGATTTTGGTGTTAAATCCGTTCGGGGTAGATGCCAGCAGAATATGTAGAAGTCACAAAGTTTTTTCAATGTAACTCTATAATATGAATAATAGAAATGCCTACAAAATGTGACGAAAGAGGAAATTTTCACGAAGAAACTAAAAAGACGTAAGTTGGAAGGAATATGTCTATGAAGTTCATGGTATAAACCGTATTGTAGCACAGTGCATCTTTTAGATCCATAAAGCTAGGCCATTGCTGAGGGATATACGTTAACTGAAGCCTTTTAACGCGAAAAAATGTTAAAAAACTAGAAAAACATAAGCTGGATAGAGGGAATGAAAGGTGAAGGTGTTTCATTTAGTGGTTGAGGAAATGAGATAGTTGACGTTTTTGGAGCCAATGGAAGGACGACGAAAATTGTCGGAGAATATCCCGAGAGGAAACGGCAAGCATGGAAGGGAATGCATGGGAGTGAATTGGAGGAGTGTGGAATAGAATGTGGTAGATTTGGAATTCGAGTAATTAGATTCATTAGAAAATATTAGTTACAAGTTGGCCCCGTGATCGGGTTATAACACACATTAATACATTGAATTTCAGTTCAATAAAACATAAACATGTTTGTGTTGAGAGAGTGGATGAGAGTCGAATAACGAAACAGATATGTATGTATGTAATGTATAAGAGTGAAATGAATGGTGCGAGAGGTAGAGGTAGGCCGAGAAATCTGGGGTTGAATGTGGTTGAGGAAATTCTTAGGAGGAATGTTAGGAATCTTAAAAACAGTAGGGCGTGTATGAAGCAGTGTATGGGGGTAAATGAGGCAAAAGAGGTTTCCAAGGATAGGTCAGTATGGAGGAAATTATTGAATCAGAGTTAGGTGTACAATTATGTATTAATGAGTGAAACATTATAACTGTGCCTACCCCGGAAGGGAACGCCATGAATGATAGTATGTGTGTACTTATCAATGCTTATCAATGACAAGCAGCACAGCAACTATACCTCAATTCAGTCTCATCTTGAAGAACCTTACAATATTAGAGAGTGCACCGCTAACATTTACGGCCGCTCCATTCCACACCATTTCAAGAAATTGCATGAGATAACTTGGGTCTCCAAGTATGGGCCCCAAGGGTGTTTGAGAAAACTCCACAGGGGACATCTTGGCTTTCAGCTAAGGTCATTGGACTATACGGGCAAAGAAACAAAAATATGTATACACACAAATACTCGAGCCACTTATTTAAGGCAAAGTTTACATATCTTTTTAAATTTATTTACAGACCGCGGTTAGGGCTAAAAGTCTTCTTCAGGAAACTCAATACACTCTTTAGTTCCTCGGTTGGGGAAGGATTTTTTTTATTATATTCGTTTTTTGTTTCCTGAATTTTAGTTTTAATTGGTATTTCTTCCGCCCTATGTACGTAATTGGGTTTTTCAATCCTATTTCTAAGCTCCTCCCGGCCCTTTTCATATTTCACTAATGTGTACATCCCACATAACCTACTCACCTTCCTTCTCAGTCAGAGTGATTCCCATCCTAGCGACTCTATCATTGTCGTTATTCTGCCCTCCTATGCCTCCCTAAAACGTACCTGTCCGCCTTACTCTATACTTTCTCAGTTGTCATGAAGGAAAAAAAGAAAAATGGAAGGTTTTCTGGTTCTCATCCAGGGGCAACAATTTCAATCCGATTCTGTTAAGGAGCGTTTTAGAAGGTTTCACGATGAAGGAAATATTATGCAGGAATTGTGCAAAGTTATCCGGTGACTCGCTGGAAAACGGTCAAGATGACGAATCATTATCTCGGAAGCCAGCTCCCAGCAGCCACGGAATCCACTGAGGGCAAGCTATCTTACGCTTCTGGGTGTCATGTGTTTGCGTTCCATTCGAGTTCCGCGAATACGTGAATTCCTTAGATAGCAAAGGAATCGGACGTATATGCGGGAGAAATGCTTATCTTTGACGAAAATTAGGACGCTCTCTCCCAAACAAAGGCCCAGGAAGTGCATTTTATGTCGTCCAATTTGACCTCAAAGTCGATTCATCGCCTTCATTAAAAAAAATAGCATTCATATTTTTGTATTTGCTTGAAATAAGAATATGGTATTTTTTTCCAGTGAATAATTCCCCTCTTGATGGATGATTTAATAACTGGTGGTGGTGAAGTTCTTTTTAAGGTTTCCGCGGCGAGCAGGTATGCTTTCGATTCCTTCTTCTAGGATTCAGCCACGTCGTTGTTTTTCCGACAACTTTTCTCTTCCTCTCCTGGAGGCGTCCTCAGATCGAAGAAAGAAGAAAGAAGAAGAAAGAAGAAGGAAGAAGTCTTCTTCGACCAGAAGACGCCTCCAGGAGAGGAGGAGAAACATCAGAAAAACAACGACGTGGCCGAATCCCGGATGAAGAAATGGAAAGAAAACTTGATGAAGCTTGAACATTGGCAATGAATTTCACTGGCTGGTGCATGGGAGCAAACTTTCTAATCCATCCCAAGTTTATAATTCTAGCCTTTGATTAATTCCATGATCAGTTGTCGTCATTGTGACATTTTGATTAATGTAGATCTCAAATCCTGAATTCTTTTGGGTTACTCGGTTGATTATTTAAAAAAATTTCATTCTGACATCCTTTAAAATTGACGTAATCTATTCCACCCTCGTTCATCCGCGGTGGTTCTAGCCTTTTTTTCCCTTTCGTAATGGATTTCAAGAAACCTGCGCCTCCGATTACGCCCAACAAAATTGTCGCTTGACCTACGCTTCGTTTTCATTCAGCAGTTTTTCTTCGTAGATTTCCCACTTTGCTGATTCCCTTCGTCTCTTTCATCGTCGAATATTTTGTATCTACCGTCTCATTTTCATCGCTTCGGATATCCTTTGTTCTGCTGCTGTTACTATCCAAATATATGGAACATAAAACAAACTTCTACATTCCTAACATATTAAACAAAGTCAGCTTACACCCGTTTTTATCCCTTCCCTGATTTTTATTTATCGTGACGAAATGGGTGGGATAATCTCATTAAAAACACACACTAGTCGATAAACTAGAAACTAAATAAAGTCTAGACTAACCGTGAATGTGAACGCTTTAATTATAGCTCCACACGTGGAACAAAACCAGCAATACAATACATAAGCCCAAAATACACTCAATATCTTGCAGGATCTGAAAACAATTGAAAAACGAAAAAGCGTTATGCGTTTAGTGAACGTTCCAAATCCAAGAAAATGGTCATTTTTCCATCTTCAACATCTTTGACTCGCTAAATTAGATTCTACGAAGATCACTACTAAATTGCTCGAAGTTCCACCTTTGTTACGAGAGTAACCTCAAATTTCCAAGCAAATAAGTTATTTTTTCTTTGAATCGAATATCTTCTTTTTGTATCTTTCCCCTCATTTGAGTTCATATTGAGTGAATTAAATGTTCGCGAGCTGACCTTTTGAAATTTTGAGTTCATATTAGACAGTGAAATTGCACACATTTTTTAATTTCCACAAAATTTACTGGTTCCAAACTCAGGCTGATTTCAACATTTTCGTATCATTGTCTTGGGATTATCAGACAGTTATCTCTACTGTCCCTTGATAATGACACAAAAGTCTTCTACAACTATATCTACATGCCACCCTGCAAGCCGCCACATGGGCTTGTGGCAGGGGGGTGTTAGTTCAGGGGGGTGTTAGTTCACTGGTCGTGGTAAGGTGTAATGATATGGGAGGTGAAATGGTGACGTGTATTAAGGGAGTCTATTTAGTGGAGATCAGTTTTAATTGTGTTCGCGTTCGCAGAAACTGAAAACAATTGAAAAACGAAAAAGCGTTATGCGTTTAGTGAACGTTCCAAATGAGAGAAAATAGTCATTTTTCCATCTTCAACATCTTTGACTCGCTAAATTAGATTCTACGAAGATCACTACTGAATTGCTCGAAGTTCCACCTTTGTTACGAGAGTAACCTCAAATTCCACAAGTTATTTTTTCTTTGAATCGGATATCTCCTTTTTGTATCTTTCCCCTCATGAATTCTTCCATGCAATCGCTCTATTCCTGGAAATAAAAAAGTGTTGGAGAATCGACAGGCTTGTCTAAGCGCAGTCAAACGTCAACCTACCCTCGGGTCACTCCACCCAACTCACTTCACCCCGGGGACTGCTCGCGGGATTACTTCTGGATGGAGATCTTATTTCCATCCTCGTCCCTCCGGATCTTCCTTTCATTTCTTACTCCGAAGCTCGAAGAATGCACGTCTGACTCGACGCCCTTTCCATCAACTTTCGAATATATATCCTCCTCCCATTTCAAAGCATCCCTTTCTTCAGACAACCAATCTCACTTCACCTGCGACTGAAATAGATGGAAATGGATTTTTGCAGTACGGCAATGAGGCTCTCAGCTTTAGGAAGCCTAGCCGGGAGTATCCTGGGAAGGAAGGCATTAAGTGAAGTAGCTGGAACATCTTTCTTGGAGTGGGAGCCTTGTACGTAACAATGGGTTCAGCAACACAGGCCAGAGAATCGTGCAAATCTACAAAGCACAGGTCTGGGAAGTATGGAAGGCTAAACGAAGTGAATATTGAAGTAATATCCTAAATTATCTGATGTGTACATAATGAATTGGTACGATTTGGAAAATGATGTTTGCGGAGGGAAGATGGGATTGGTGCCCATATGGATGGGTGGAGGATGCGGCAGACTGGGGAAGCGCTCAAAGAACGGTTACTCGGCTACCGGAAACTTCCCCTTGTATCATTCTCCTCATGAATTCTTTCTATGCTATCGCTCTGATGGATATTATTATTTATATTAATGGCATTATTTATATAAATAATATCATAAAAGTAAGAAGGAGGAAATCAAGAAGTGAACAAGAACATAAGACACTCTCTCTGGCGTTACTCGGTGTTACTCCTTCATTATGAATGAAATTACACCTGGTTATGATTACAAACTTTATTTGAATGAAACTTAACTATGCAATGCACATAATTCAATAACCACAGAGACAACATCAACAGAGACAGAGGTTTTAAGATAAGCAATGCGTGGAAACCAATCTCGAGTCTCATAAGAAAAAGAGCGGGAAATAAGGGCCAATCAGAAGCAAGCTAGAAGAAAGATCGAAGGCTTTCCCGGCGTATGGTATCGAGGAAGTCAATGCGGGTTTTCCACCGGGTCAGGTTGTCCATGTCTGCCGACGTTTCGATGACCGAGTTGCTCATCGTCTTCAGGGCAACTGCCCTGAAGACGATGCCCATCTGATAGCTATATAGCTATATAGCCATATAGCCATATAGCTATATAGCCATCGCATATAGCGATATAGCATATAGCGATAGCTATATAGCCATCTGATAGATTCAGCAAGCTAGCCCATCCACAGAGTATATATAAAGTGACCACCTCCTGGACAAAATTATCACCCTGAGAGAGACATACATATATATTTATACCGAGACAAATTCAGTGATAAATTTGATAAAATTTACGATTTGTTTTTGCTTGTTGTCCTTGTTTTGTTTTTGTTAAGTTTTTGGCCTGGCGGTGGTTTTAGCGGGTTTCCCACCGTCCTAGGGCGAATGCAGGGGCAATATTTTCCCGCACCAGTGTAAAATATCCAGTGAATACCCTGAAGAGGCGATAGCCTAAAGCGGGGCCCACACCGTTGTTTTTGTTCTTTGTTATTATGTATTGTTTGGTGTGGAAATAAACGTATTTTGACTTTGACTTGACTTGGCCAAAATTATCACCCTGATGACGATGGCAGACTACACCTTCGAAACGTCGGCGCCAAAAACCACCATCATCCGGTTGGAAACCCGAGAGCTATACATTCTAAGCATTCGCTGGGAAAGCCTTACATCTTGTAATAAACTTTGTAATGACCATATGATCCCCTCTCATTCACCTCTCCTTTACGTCATGCTACCATAACCCTACGACTTTCAACCTTGATTCCTTTAACCTTAAACTCTTCATGTCTTTTATCCTTTATGGTAGTATACTTCTTCACCCACCCTCCCCCATTGTTTTGATCTTTACTTCAGCTTCGTCCGTTACTCTTGTGCTCCTCTTCCCACTTGTTTTCAAATTCACCCCCTCCCCTATGGGTACCTATATAAATGTAAGCCACCCAACCGCTTGTACCGAGACCTATAAGACCAAGCACACTTTATGCAACGCCGTCGTGGGAGGGCCTGCTAAGCAAAGGGAACTTAGATAAAATAGAAATAATGGAAAGAAACTGTCTGAGGTCAATTTGTAAAATGAAATGGACACACAATAATGATATACACAAATTAAAAAAATAAGAAATGTCATAAATAAACAAGCGACCAATTAATTTGAAAACCTGAGAATCAGTGACAAAAAATATTGAAAGGCTTGACGACAAACAAGAAAAGTACTTAGGATAAATACGTCAGAACGGATAACAGTCTGACACTATAACAGGCTGAGTTAGCTTTAGACCAGGAGATACAGCATTAGTCCCCCATAATTGGACATTCTCTGGTAAAAAGCTGCCAAACGCAGCAGATTACGCTCTGCTTGTGCCTGAAGATGGCATGATATGCTGAAACATAGGTTGTACTGCTTCAAATATAGTGTGGAATCATAACCAGGTGTTTATTCATTCATTATGACCTAGAATAGTAAATCTACAAAAGAAACTTTACAGGGTAAAATGTAGATGTGTAACGCCGCGCTCCTTGAGTTATTGTTTGTTTTGGGTGATTTAATGTTTAATAAGTTTATTGTTTATCTTGTGTGTTTTCTCTTATTTCTTATTTTGTGTTTTAATTTTTAATTTGTTTATTTTGTATGGTCGTTGTTGGTTGTTAGGGAGTTGTTGAAGTTTGGAGAGTGGGGATTGTTGGAGAGGAGAGAGAGGAAATATAAGATGCACTAGAAAACTGAAAATAAAACGCTACCAAAAGAAAACACCAAGGCGTTACAGATGTAGATGTGGGGTACACGTATTCAGGACATTTTTTCATTCGCAAAAAAATTCCATATGTAACATACTCATCTATCTTTGTTAAACAGAACATGTGGTACGGATTTTGTGGTCAAGTATATAGCGGACTCAGAACCACGCCTACACGACGTAGAGAATATCACTTTGACGCCATGCAACATTTCTAGGTCCGGTAGAGTTATTTAGAATAAAAACGGCTGGTATCACAGCGAGGCTCTTCACTCCATGAAAAATATGATAAAATAAGAGAGATACATTTCCAAAAAGGTGAGATAAGGGAGAAGATATATAATTGGGTTGACTATAAAGTGGGAGATGGATAGGAGAAAGCGGGGCAAGCGAGGATGTTGGATGGATTTGGAATTCAAGATCACATGAAAAGAGAAAAATAGTTGTAGGACTTAAGGTTGACATTTTATGTAACGGATTTGTATACGGAGGAATGAAATCATGTCACTAATAAACCTTTTTTAAAAGTATTCTACCGGTTAAGGTAGGTTTTGTTGAATGTCAGAGAATCTCCTCCCGGTTTCCTACTCATTCAGGGGCCTATTATCCTCTAGTATATCCTTTCCCGCCTCAGTATATGATATGCCCTTCTTCATCCTTTCCATAAAACCTATCCTCTTTCTTCCCTTCCCCACTTGCCCGACATCCTTCCCTCAATCACACTTTTCCGAAACCACTCGCCCTTTTTTACATACTTCAGCCACCTACCCTGCCTATCCTGGATTTCATTAAGAAGTTTCCTTTCCTCACCCACCATCTCAAGCACTTCCTCGTTAGTCCTCCTCTCCGTCCACCTCACTTTCTCCATCCTCTTCTACATTCAAATCTCAAATGCCTGCAGCCTTTTCTCGTCCTCCTTTCTCAGGGTCCACGTTTCTGCACCAAACAACGCTACGCTCCATTTCAAACTCTTCACCAGCCTCTTCTTCACATCCTTACCCAATGTCTCCATCATCAGCTCCCTTCAATTTCTAAACGCCTCTTTAGCTAGAACTATTCTCTTCCTTATGTCTTTGATTTTATATCCGTTTTCTTGTAGCGTGCTACTTAAGTAATTGAAATGCTCCACTTACTCGAGTTTGTATCCTCCAACCTTTTACACCAGCCTCGCTTTCGTTTTCATAGAGTATCTCATCCTTTTGTTTTCTTGTGATTTATCTTCATTCCGAATGTCCCGCACTGCATTTCTAAAGCATCTATCAAAGCTTGCAGTCCCTTCGAAGATCCACTAACCAACGCCTGATCGTCCGCGAATACAAGAAGGTTAAAATGAAACAGAGAAGGGACGACCGTGGACGCTTATGAGCGAGCATGGAAAGGAATTTGTGCCGAGTAGGCGAGTCATACCAGTGAAAACTATCGCACTGTCCGTGGATTTTTACGTATACTTGACGCAAATCACGCGCCACAACCGGAAACGAAAATAAGACCGATATCCAAACCGTGTGGCGGCTGTAATGGCGGGATTCACTTCAAGAATCAAGTCACCCATGCTTGTGAATTATTCTTTAGAATGCTTCACAGGCATGAAGAATTATTCTTTTATTCATTATTTTTATAAATGACCTAAATTCTCGTGTTTGCAGTAGACAAAGATTATTTACAGACGATACGTTCATCTATCGGGAAATTAGCGATGATGCGGACCCAGAAGTTCTATCGTCGTATATAATCAACGTTCATTCATCGTGCCGTAAGTGGAGACTAGAACTAAATCTTAGTAAATGCTCCACAGTACACTTATAACCGAAGTCATCATACCAACTCCATGTCTATACACTGTGGGTGGAGTAAATATAAAGTCCTCAGAGAAAGTCAGATAACTAGGAATTACGATATATCGTGTAGAACACACAGACAACACATATGCGGTAAGGAGTCTAGGATTTATAAATCGTTTAATAGAAAGGTCTTCGGATGAGAAAGTAAAAGAGAGGTGCTACTTCGCTCTCATTAGGCCGCACGTCGAATACGCCGCCAGCATTTGGGACCCTGGACAGAAAGCTTTGACAAAAAAATAAAATGCAAACTAAGCTGCGGAAAGCTTCTTAAAACAATGCTACGAGCGAATATATAGTGTTTCTCAGGTTTTAAAGAGATTGGGTTGGGAGCCGCTAGAGACTCGGAGGCTGCGCGCTCAACTTAGCTTGCCTGAGAAATTCAGAACAGGTGTGTTTCAGAGCGACGTAGAAAATATAATTTTGTCGACACTACATTCCTTTGTCTGGAAGAAGCGATAAAATGAGAGAGATACATTGCCAAACAGATAGGTACAGAAATTCGATCTTTTGACGCATTATAAGTGACCATAATAAAACCGGAGTTTCACTTAAAACACTTCCATAATAAACTTCACCGTTTCACCTCCCAATACCTCATCCTTCACATCTTTACACGGCTGGAGTCCTATCACCCTCTGCCTCACGCCCATGTGGAGGCACGCAGGGTAGCAGGTAGATGTAGATGTAGAATGAAACAGTTGATAGGCGTATCATTCTTTTTAGTTTAAATAAATATTGTATAGAAAAATACTTCACTTATTTCAACTATGTTCCTTTTACGTGAAATCTCGCTGAAATTATGTGTCACAGAAATAAACTGATGACCTTTTAATTTAGATATGAATGCGATGCAAGAATTTTCCACAGATCAAAGGACATGTATTAAGCTCCTCTTATACCAATTGGTCTTTGGTAAAAGCCTAAGTTTAATCAGAGTAAATACCAAGAAGAACATTATTCACCTGTACCGGAAACTTTTTTCTTCAGCTTTTGCCCAAGATGCCGTGAACAATTAATGAATTATTCTTAAGAACGATTCACAAGTATGACGAATTATTTTTTATTCATTATTTATATAAACGATCTAAATCCTCGTGTTAGCAGTAAACAAAGATTATTTGCAAGCGATACGGTCCTCGGATGGAAAAGTAAATAAGAGGTGCTACTTCGCTATGGTTAGGACACTAATCGAATAAGCCGCGAGAATTTTGGACCCTGATCATAAATATTTAACCAAAACAATGTAGAAAATACAAAGAAAAGCTGTGCAATCCATAAAACAAACTGCCACGAGCGAATATATAGTGTTTAGCAGCGGTAGAGACCGCGCTTTCCTTTTTGACCGTACTTATTGAAGGCAAAACGAAGTGATACTAGTGAAATTATACACCAGGGTTGAAATTCGCCATGAAAAAATTATTTGACGTGACCGGGATTCGAACCCGGTACTCCCATTTGCCGGTCAGGTGTGTTAGCCAGTTACTCAACCAAGCCATCTTCCTTTAAGGCGAATTTCGAGGGGGGTTTATGCGAACTAGATGTTCAGGCCTCAAGTCTACATTGTAGCACATGAGACGAAGTCGTTCTTACAAAACCACTGTCGCGGTGGATAAACCCAACATTGTCGTTATTAAAACGACGAAATTGACAAATTTCCAAACATTGCATTTAACAAATGATGTGGTACGAAGTCACTCGCACGTGGGCATATACACCAGGGTTGAAATTCGCAATGAAAAAATCATTTGACTTGACCGGGTTTCGAATCCGGATCTCCCAATCGCCGGTCAGGTGTGTTAGCCAGTTACACAACCAAGCACCTGACCGGCAATTGGGAAATCCGGGTTCGAATACCGGTCAAGTCAAATGATTTTTTTCATGGCGAATTTGAACCCTGGTGTATATTCACCCGTGCGAGTGACTTCGTACCACATCATTTGTTAAATGCAATGATTGAAAAATAGTGAAATTATACTGATTTGAAACCTCATTCAGGCGGAAGATTTTCTTCCCTGTGAATTTCTGTAAACCACTCCGTCTCCATAGAGTGCTCGCGGCTAGCCCAGGGGTACTTTGAATATCCTGAAATAAAAGATACTTCCCGGATTACCGGAGCTCGGTCGCCGGATTTCCTCCATCGATTATCTGTATTTTCTCTCTCTTCCCCGGAACTTTTGCGAGTCTCTCCTCTTCCCTCGCCTCTCGTCCGACGGAGCTGCCGTGACCGACGAGAGCTTTAATAAGTGCCTCCGAGATATTAAGATTAGTTTCAGAGGCGGTGGAACGTTTGAATTGGGTTCAGATGCGAATGGAAAAAGAAGACGGTGGCGTTGTCTGCCACTCAGGCGCTCGCCCTACCTCTCTTCATTCCGTCGGAAATGCCAATTCTCTGTCGGAATATTTTCCGCGTATTTCCATTTTTGTGGACGAGTTTTTGTTTTGTTTTGTTTCGATGGATTCACAGCTGCCTTCTCCAGAGGCCCGATTTTGGTTCTCCATAAATGTCGCTTTACACGGTACATTTTGTTGCTCAAAGAATGTATTATAGATTGTACAAGGAAATGAATGGAAATGGAGCAGTTTTTATTTCCCAGTCAGTCATTCGGGCGATCAAACAATTTACCCATTTACACAGTTCAATTTTCCTCATGAAAGAATTAATACATTCATTTGTACAATAAAATGTGCCGTGTGACGTGGTCTTAATGCTTGCGCTGGCCTTAGCGCTAATTTTCAATCGCCATTCGCTAAACTTCGTCAGGTGCTTCAAATAACTAATAATTATTGATAAAGTGCGTCATTAGTACAGACAATGTGAACAGTATTCTTTTAGAGCAGTTAGCATTTAGGGTATCGATAATGCCAGAGAAGGAACCGTAATCCCATGACAGGTCTGAAAAATGTCGCTGTAATGCCACCGAAACTGCCGTTCACGACAGCTGATCTACGTTGAGATCCCAAGAAAATCATTGCCATCACGACTTAGCGGAAGCCTACGTCATAGAAATAAAGGAGCCAGTAAAAGAAAGTTGCTACTTTTCTCTGGTTAGGCCACACCTCGAATACGCCGCAAGCATTTGAGACCCTGGACGGAGAGATTTAGCCAAAAAAAATGAATGAAGGAAAGTTGCACGCATCATAAAAACCTGCTACGAGCGAACGAATAGTGCCTCACAACTTTTATAGGGATTGAGGTGGGAGCCCCTAGAGACTCGTAGGCTACACGCTAGGCTTAGATTGTTTGAGAAATTCCGAGCTGGTGTGTTCCAGAGCGACACAGAGAATATTATCATGACGCCTCACTACATTTCTAGGTCTGACAGAAGTGTTAAAATAAGAGAGATAAATTGCCGAACAGATAGGTACAAAAACTCGTTCTTTCCGCGAACAATAAGTGACCGTAATAAAACCGGAGCTCCACTTTGAACACACCCATCATACACCTCACCATTTCACCTTCCAAAACCTCATCCTCTACACGATTGGTGTCCTAACATCCCCTGCCACACGTCCATGCGGCGGCTCGCAGGGTAGTAGGTAGTGTCTGTCCATCGTAGTCACTTCTCTTTCTCATATCAATTTCCTCCACTCTCTCATGGCCTACAGCATCCCTTCGCAGCTAATTACATTTTCCAACCTCCTACTCTGCCTCTCCCGAATTTGCTCCAGTAGTTTTTCCACCTCACCCACCGTGTGGATTAGGGGTCGAGCAAAAACTACGTTACCGTTTTCGGTGATTTCTTCACCCCCTCCACTCCCTTCGTTGATAACCGTAGCATTTCCCCCCCCCCCCTCCGGCATGTAACGTTATCTCTACAAACGAAACTTTCAATTCAAAGATATATTCTCAATTATTATGTGGGTTAATCTTTAGGGATAGGTTGAAATGAGACAGATTAAGTAGCCGAAATGGATATGATAGAACCATCTAATATCTATTGGAACAAGTAATATTCATTTCTAATGTCTAAAAATCAACCATGAATCACATGAAGTTTGAAAAAATCTAGAATTTCTAACGGTCCTCGATTAACAATGTTCCCTTATCACTCTATGAGCCAATATCGTGGATTATTCGTATTTGATTTTATGACTCTTGAGAGGGCTGCACTGTGACAGTTACGTTACTTTGAGTGGACCCCCCCTCCTCCCCCTCATTAACCTCCGTGTGTTTTTAGGCGATCCCCTCAGCCCGTTCGCAGCGTGTTAAGTTGGTAATGTAGTTTATGCCCGACCCCTTACTTTCTTTTGGTTCTCGTCTCTGTCCAACATAGCCTCTCCATCCTTTTCCACAGCCACATCTCATATCCCTCTAAAGTAGTTCCTTAATCAATGTCCTGATTCTTGGAACGTACAGTAGCACACTCCGCATTATACATGTTTGGTCACTCTTTGACCTTTGTACTTATTTACAGGCTCTTCCTTGGCTTTCGAACGTAGCAATCACCAATCTTATCGTCTTACGGTCATTGTGCGCATTCCTTCTTGTAGGGGGGTCGAGTCACGCCGGAGGAGAAGAGCAGAGAAAGATTCGGCTTGAATTCTTACGAATGAATTTCCGAATCGTCCCTGTCCGCTAATGGCAGATAGTTTGATGAAAATGTGTACCTTTAGTGCTTAGCGATCTAACTTTGTGGCATGTCTGGCTCATAGATTATTAAAGAGTGAAATTAAATAAACTTTATAACATCGTGACAGTTTTTGGAAAAACTCCTGACCAGTTTCAACACTTGTGCATCACCATCGAGAGATATTAAAATGTGCGATAACATGATCGTTTCCGGTTAAATTATGCACCTTATTTATTTGTCGATACAGTCATCTTGACTCTCTCTGAATAAGATAGAAAATATGACTGCAGTGATAGCACCATCCATAAGGTCGGTTACGATATGAAGGAAATTTTTAGCTATTGAAAGCCACCTCATGAGTCTCATCGCATCCAAGATTTTATCATTACCCCGCCGGCCCCGGTGACGGCGGGTCCTCGCCTGCTAAACCGAGGGTCGCGGGTTTGAGACCCGCCTGGGTGGGTTTTTCACCACCCAGGGCATGGATGTATGTGAAGTACTGTTGGTCCGGTTCCTGGAAAACCTGATGACAGGCTCAGCAGCCTATCGGGATTCCGGGGACATACGGGCCAAAAGAATCGTCCGGCAAACAAAAAAAAGCGTTTTTTGAGTGCACCAACGATTAACCCTGCTTTGCTTACTAGGCGTTATCTCTGAAAACCATCGGATGTACAATTGTAAGTTTTTTTCTCGATTTACAATGAAAGTTTTACTATTTTTTCACTTTAATATTAACCAACGATCAAGTTTCAACTCAGAGGGTCATTATCAAGGTTGATAATGATAATGTCACTCTGTGTTGATAATGGTAACAACAACCAATTTGACAACCAAGTTAACAACTGATAATAAAACTCTGTGTTGATAATAATAATAATACAACTCTGATAACGATATTCTGTGTTGAAACCCGGTCGGTGAATAATAAATAAGAGCGAAAATAGTAAAAGTTTTTTTTATTGATCATGAACATAACAAATTTTCACAAAGTGACGCCTGATGTTACTTCTTCAGTAGGATTTTTGTTGGGAAGGACGGAAATCAACTTTTTGCAATTTAAGTGATATGCGTAACTGCTATAATTAATGCAAAACTTGTCAGGATAATTATAAGAAATAAGGGAGTGTCAAAACAGCGTAAAAAATTGAACTTGAAATCAAAATGAGAAAAATTTATATCTAAATATAACTTGAGCTACAAAAATTGGGAAAACTTGAAACGCGAAGAACTTTACTACTACCCATAAAATTGGCTAAAATATATAAAGAAAATGCTCAGCTATTGAAAGCCACCTCAGGTGTCTCATCGCATCCAAAAGTTAATTATTTCATTCGATTATTTTGGTGAATGAAAAAATGACATCGGAAAAAGAATCGCTGGTATGGACGTTGGCGCTTTCAGGAAGACTTGCCAACGGCATAGCTTTCCGTAAGTGTTTGTAAACTTTGTTTGTTTGTAAAAATGTTTGTAAACTTTGTAAGCGACGTTGACTAAGTTTATGTTACAAAGTAGAAATTATAGAGGTAGTAATGTGCTAAACATCACCTTTGGGAACAACAACTTTGAAGGTATTAAAAACTTTACCTATTTGGGTACCAATGTGTCCTCGGACAACGATGAGACCAAGGAAATAAGAAAGCAAATAGATGCAGCAATCCGTACCTACTACTTCCTACTTCCTGTCTTTAAGTCTAAAAATATGTACAGAGAAACAAAGGTTAAACTCTATAAAACCCTTATACGTAAAGTTCTGACATACGGAAGTGAAGCGTGGACAATGACGGCCAAATCTGCTGAACTACTGGATAGCCTAAAAAGAAGAATGCTGAGGAGAATATATGGGACAGTAAACAGTGAAGGGATATGGAAAATTCGTTGGAACAGTGAAATATATGAACTGTACAAAGAACCTAAAATTTCCACACACATTAAGCTAATGAGGTTCCGATGGGCAGGACATGTCCAGCAGATGCCAGAGACGATGGTGGCAAAAAAAAGTCTCCTTGTAGAGTACGGGAGGAAAGAGACCAGTGGGGAAACCAAGGGCAAGGTGGGAAGATGATATAAGCAAGGATGCAATAGACCTATTAAGGATCAGGAACTGGAGAGATCAGTCAAGAGACCGAGATGAATGGAGACGAAAAATTGACGAGGCCAAGGCTCAACTAGGGCTGCAGCGCCATTGGAGAGAGAAAGCAACGTCGGCACCCAAAGGTTGAAAAAATACATGGCTTTACCAAAATTCTCTTCTAATCGTTTTTAGTTGTATCAGCAAGTTTCGCTTTAATGGTGAATTAAAAATTGTGTTTTTTTTTATTTCCTGCTGTTGCATCATTTTTAATTTAATTTTTGCAGCTGCGTCTACCTAACGCACCACCTAAACAAACCGTAGATCCTTAGGCAGAGATGTTTTGGAGACTTTGCACGGTCGATTCCCTGAAAAACCGATGGCAAGCCAAGAGTGGCTTATCGACCCGCCCATACACCACTGTACGTATTCGGCGAGCTGATAAAGTTGGATTTACGGCTTTTATTATCGAATATGTTCAGCCGCAGAGTCCCTTGCGCGCTTCGCTTATATAGAAGGGTAAGTAGATGTGAGATCAGTCCAATTGACAATCACCTCTACCTTCAACCAATAACGGAGATTGCATTTTGTAACATATTTTTGGTGTTAATCTCAAAGTGATCTCTGAAACAGTTACGCTAGTAAAGTGATATTGGTATTTCCGTCATATGTTTTGCCTTTCACATTATGAAAGAGCATACGCCTAAAGTTGATATTTTACAACGATTGTATTGTTATTCAACCGACGGATTTATACGTATTTCAACAGTTGTTCCCGTGATTTTTCCTGCAACACGAGGAGTATTTTCCAGTGTACCCCAAAAATATTTTCTTACTCTGACTGTCAATTTAACTTCATATCTTTTCCCCTCATGTTAACAGTATAATATACTTACTTCTCATTTAATCGCGCTAATCCGACATCTTCCCTCTTTCACCGTTTTCAACATGACGTAAACCCTCAATACGTCACACAATTGAGAACAAATACGTCACCCAATTGAGAAAATTTTTTTCATGTATGCAATTTTTTTGAATCCCTAATCATCGTCAATCAGAACCTTAATCGGCAACTTCCACTCAATTGCCTTCCTAGCTCTGATTGTTTCATCTATATATATTAATTTTGTAGCGTGTCAGTCATTCTGTAACCGTTTTATTTCTTTCTCTGTCAATTTTTTAGCTAGAAGAGTGAGGTTTGGTGCGTTGAATGTGGAATCTCTGTCTTCATGATTTGGTAGTAGTTTTGGATTTTTATAGCTTGGGCGTGTGGCAGGTGGTAGGTGTAAGATATTTGGAGATGAAATGGAGACATGAATTAAAAGGAGTGTATTTAGTTAGTTTACATAAGACCCAAAAGAGCGACTGCTTGGGTGTGTGGCAGGAGGTGTTAGGTTACCATCCGTGCAAAGGTGTAAGTTATATTTTTGGGTTATGGTTGCAGCAACCAGATGCTGGGAAACACAGTGACAAGGGAGAAAGGCCAAAAGGGAAAGTGGAAGACAGTAAAGGTTGAAACAAAAGAAATCCAAAGTGCTCTCATATTCAAATGGCTTTAAGAACAACAAAGGAGAACAGTGAATAAAAAAATAACATTTTCACCAAGGAGCTATTTTTAGACTAGGACACTTACCCCCTGCGGGTACACACCCCTGATCACGGAGTGAGCAGGTCAGCTCCCTGCTAGTTACGTAATAATTCCTCTATTGCTCATCCCGCTTCATCTATTTCAGTCTTGGTTTCTCTCTGAATTTCTTCCTATTCGTGCTTGATTGCTTGTTGTCCAAGCAGGAAGTTATGTTGTCTTCAATATTAAATTTTATTATAATTCTTTTAAAATACTAATAAAACTTAAAGTGGTAACTGCTTGAGTGCCCTATCTATATCATGATAAAATCTACCGTTAACAAAAGGCCCATTGTTATAAATATACTGGAATAGAATCCATACTGAAAATGTGTATTATACTTTTCCACACTTATTTATTGTAAACGTACAACGCGTTTTGTAGCTTGCCGCATCGTCAGGAACAATTGTTTATCTTTTATTTATTAATTGTTACGATAGTAACCTTACGCTAGAAGTGGGGTGGTTAGAAATGGTTTAGGAAGAAACGGCTCACACCCCTGATAACACGGTGCTGGAGTGACTTTGTCTGTCCTTTTTCAGACAGTGTTTTCGAAAATGATTTTTCTCTTCCAAACTCTTCGCACGACTTCTTTATTGCTGGGCTTCCATTTATCTTCATCAGTTTTCCATAGCACTTCACCATGCACTACACCATAGCACTACATTGCAATTTCCGTAGCACTACACTTCCGTAGCAGACATAAGGAAGATATTTTTCCTGGAGGTAAAATTGAGGGATACGATCTTAGCAGCTGGAGCGCCTAAAAACATGTCTTCTATTCGGAAATAAGCTCACGATAACAGTGTTGCTCCAACATGTATTATCACACAACCATTGATGAAATACCTCTTTTGTTTCCGAAAACGCATGTTACTGAAGTAGATATAGAAATAAAGTCGGCTGAGTTGCCGATGGCTGTTTTTTTTCTTTTAAGGTAACGGAAATCTGAATACTCTTTGTACCATTTACAATGAATTGGTGATCGTTTTTGAAAGGCTTAGTGTCCAAAGAAGGATGGAAATGATGCGACGGTGAAGATTGGCCTACCTTTAACGAAAGGCCCACTGTTATAAATATACTGAAATGGAATTCATACTGAAAATGAGTATTGTACTTTTCCAAACTTATTTATTGTAAACATACAACGCCTTTCGCAGATTGCTGCATCTTCGGGTGCAATTGTTTATCTTTTTATTTATTGAATGTTACGATATTAACCTTACGCTAAGAAGGGGGGTTTTGGGGAACAAACTAAATTTTGGGTGGAAAGGCCGGGAAATATTTGTTTGGGAGCTTGTGAGGAGGGAATTTTTTTCGGAAAGGAGTGGGAAACGCAGCTCGTAGCAAAGGATGGTTGACTCTCTGACAATTTCTATCTGCTCCAAAGCATCCATCTTTTAGCCTTTTGGTAGAACATGTAAAATTTTGGAGATAAAATCACATAGGTGACTGTTATCAAGCAGATGCTTGGCAAATTGAGAGTTGGTACCCATGTTAAAGTAACTTGGTGAGTGTTTTTTGATGCGTGTTTTGTAATTTCGTCCAGTTTGACCTATGTATGCTGCATTACAACTAGTGCATTTAAAATTGTAAATACCTGACCTGAATAATCTATCTACTTATTTTTTCGTTATGGATCCGGATATGAAATTCTTCCGCGAAATGACCCCTGAAGGTGTCAAGTTTATACTGAAATAGATCGTCTGTTGAGCGAATCGTTACTTGTTTTTATTTCGAGAGAACCTAGATCTATATAGTCCTTTTTTACAATCAACTCGTTTGAGGATCACAATCATCCATGTCTTGAGTGATGAAAAATCCACCCAGGCAGGATTCGAACCGCCACCCTCGGATGACCACGTAAGGACTTTACCCCGTCGATACACTGCAAAGTAGTTTTTTCCAAATTTTCTTAAATTCAGCAAGGTTTCCTTTTCTGAACTTATACCAACTTTTAATCAAATCTGGAAAGCTTAAAATTTTATGCAAGTAAAACTTGCTAAAATTTAGAAAATTTTTCCTTGTCTACACATTATAAAAAATTAAATCACAGATACTGTACTAAATGTTCACTATAAAATATGGGGTAGAATGTTTTGCATAAGTGTATACTTGTGAGGTTCAGGTAGGAGTGTTACTTCAAAAATTGGATCACTGCAGTCTATTTCCAACAATTTTTATGAATTTCAGGCCTAATGGGGTTCTCAGAGAAAATATACAATTAAATATAACAGTTACCCTGCATTCTATTTGGAAGAATTATTTTTGTGGGAACAAAAGACTCATCCAGTTTTGAGACAAATAATGTGTAGGTTTGCTGATGCCTGAGACAAACTTCAATTCAGGCATTGTGCTGAATTTCAGTAAGTTTTTCTACTGAAAAAGTCTGGAAAGTTTAACTCCGAGACCTTGCTGAATTTAAAACATTTTGCTGCATTTCAGCAAGTTTTGTATGAACTGAAAATTTTTAAGTTTTGAAGTTAACCAGTTTTAGCATCTACATTTACACACTACCCTGCGAGCCGCCGCGTGGGCGTCTGGCATGGGGTGTTAGGTCACCAGCCGTGTAAAGATGTAAGGTTTTGGGAGGTGAAATGGTGACGTGTAATGGGAGTGTATTTAGTGGAGCTTTAGTAGAGTTTTTTGTGGTTGTTTATTGTGCGCGGATAGAACGAGTTTTTGAATCTATCTGTTCGGCAATGGATCTCTCTTATTTTATCGCTTCTATCCCACCTAGAGGTATAGTAAGGCGTCATGATAATATCCTCTGTGTCGCTCCGAAACAAATCAGTTATGAATTTCTCAAGCTTTTCTGTGTATTTAATTTTTTTGTTAAATCTTTGTGTTTAGGGTCCCAAATGACTGTGGCGTATTCGAGGTGTGTCCTAACCAGAGCGAAGTAGCATCTCTTTTTTACTTTTTCATCCGAGGGCGTTCCTATTATACGCTTAACATAACCTAGTTTCTTTTATGCTGTGACGCATATGTTTTGAATGTGTGTTCCCCAAGATATATATATATAAGTTAAGGTGAATCCAAGATATTTTACTGTATTCAAAGATTTTATGTTTACTCCGCCCACAATGTAGGTATGGCATTTGTGTCATTAATTTCGCAGGATGTGAATTGTGGTGCATTTATTAAGATTTAATTCTAGCCCCCACTCCTGGCACCACGAATGAACATTGTTAAGATCCGATAACAGAACTTCGAAGTCCGCGTATTCGCTTATTCCATATTAGATAACTGTATCGTCTGCAAATTATCTTAATTTACGGCTAACTCGAGAACTTTGGTCATTAATACAAATAATGAATAAAAGAGGGCCAATCACGTTTCCTTGGGGAACCGGATTTTTTTCATTTCATTTCATTTATTTCTGTCCACAGATCATATACATGATACAAGACACAGTCAAAGTCACAAAACAATTACAACGTACATGAATAAATTACAATCCCACAGGGAAAAAAACGAAAAAGAAAAAAAACAACATACAATACAAATAAATAAAAAATATCTTTACTCAACTTAACCCCTATACAAATCTTTCCTCAAAAAACTCATCAACACTATAATAATATTTATTGGACAATACTTTCTTCAATTTTATATGAAATAATGAGGGAGAAGGAATTGATTTGAGTTGAGAGGGGAGTTTGTTATATATTTTGGAGGCTATTTTATATGGGGCATTAAAGTTAGAGGAGTAGGAGCAATGGTCAGAATGAATATCCAGTTTATTTCGGGTGTCATGAGTGGCATTGGTAGAGAACTTTTCTGGGTTATTTTTTACAAACATTGCACAAGTAAGAATATAGAGTGAGAGAAAAGTAAGTATATTCAATTTGATGAAAAGTGGCTTACCAGGTGTAGGTACGAATAGGTAATTGGTAATAGGATATTAAGAGAGCACCAAAAGTACGTCTTGGCATTCAACTAAAAATCTTTCCCACTGCGGGAAGTCGATCCACAGCCTTGGTTTTGGTTAACCAGTCCTCAATTTTTCTCATCGACCTAAATCATTATAGGGCCGAAACATGAAATCAGTGAAGGAAATACTTTCGCCATCCAGATTTATACGTCAACTTTTTGGTCATTTATTTTCAATATATTGGGTGGAAACAGCATTTTTTCTAAAGAACGCTTACATAAATGTGATATTTCTTATGAATTGTGTTCCACGCATTTGCGAGGAAACCTTTTCAAACACCCTCCACCGTAGCGGTCGTTTTCGCTTGCCCGCTTCCAAATGGATTTGGGGACGAGATGTGGAACATGGTGACGAAAGAAATATCCGAGGAGGGAAACGGACAACTCTCACACTTTCTTGTAATAACGAAGGGTTGATGGAAGGCGAGAAGTTGCCCTTCTGCCGTTCCCCTCCACTTCTAAGTCGCCCTCGAGATTTTTCGACCCGCGACCACAGATCGAAATTCGATAGGCAATACCTGTTACTCCAGCGAGGCGTTGATGGAGGACGAGTGAAATGGAGAGTTTGCGTGATTTTTCGTGAGATCATTTTCTGGGACTAAATTTTGTACAGCGCGTGCATATATGCGTTAGAATTTCATCTGAGGGTCATTTGTGCTATTAAAAGCCGTTCATAATGAACATTAAAACCTTAACTATTTTCACACTTTTTATTATTCATCGGCCAGGTTTCAACAATTAGTGTGTTTATCAAGGTGATATTTCAAAAGTAAGCGAGGTCTTATATACCCATTGGATATGGAGGGGGTTGAAAGGGAGGGGGAGGGAAAATGCAGCAGGTCAAAATGATGGAAACAGGTTGGGAAGGGGTTTGTGTCATACATCTTAAGCCAGTAGAACTTACGTCACAAAATACACAAACAAAGGGCCACAACAGAGCAACTAAACCGAAGAGTCAAAAAAGTAAAACCAAATGCCTCAGCAGAACCCCAAATGGATTGTCAGACAAGAGCAGTATTACCTCACCAAATGAAAGCTCAAAAATTTTTATGAATAATAAATACAAAGTCACAATTTTAATAGAGGCGAATTCGAAATCAATGCATGGTCATTACAAATGGAGTAAACTCAGCAGGATAATTTAAATTTCCTACTGCTATAAAAAAAATCTGCTGATCAAATATCTCAATATGGCCGTCACATATGTTGCGACATCACTGGCTCCTATCCCAGGATATACATGTATATACATACCAAGCACGCCGTTCCCTTCTGGGGTAGGTACAGTCACAAAGTTTCACTCATAAATAAATATTTGTACACCTAACTCTGCTTCAATAATTTCCTCCATACAGACCTATCCTTGCAAACCTCTTTTGCCTCATTTACCCCTTTACACTACTTCATACACGCCCTCCTGTTTTTAAGACTCCTAATATTCCTCCTCCGAAGAATTTCCTGAACCACAACCTTCTCGGCCTATCTCTACCTCTCGCACCATTCATTTCACTCTTATATATCTGTTTCGTTATTCGACCCTCATCCATTCTCTCAACATGGCCAAATCAACGAAGCACACTCCTTTCATATATGTCCATTACTGGGGCATCTAATCCACATTCATTTATTACCCACTCATTTCTGATCCTATCCACCCTACTTTTGCCGCAAACATTCCTCAGATAACTCATACCCACGGCGTTCAGTCTACTCTTATGTCTATCCTGAAATACCCATGTTTCACTACCATTCAACAAAGTGGGGAGAAGTACACTTTGGTACATGGCGATTTTTGCTTCCTTAGACTGGCACTCATTCCTTGATATGCTCCGCATGCTACCTACCACAGGATATTCTCGCTGTAAAAACTGAATTCCTGGTCTCCATTTGAAAGTTTCTTCAAAGATTTGGAAAAAATTCAAAGGGCAAGCTTCTCATTTCGAGTCGTCTAACTAGTAACCTAAATCTATGCGGTTGACATAGCATTTCAGATAGTTTTCAAAACCGTTAGACTTGTGAAATAGAGTCAAGCTCGAGTCTACACAGACCACTTAACTGAACATTTAATTACGCTTTCAATTAAGTGCGCCGTATAGACGCTCTATTGTCAGTTAAGTGATGGGTTCATTTAAGTGGACATGGGAACCCGTAGTTAAGTTGACTTGGGTGATATCAAAATCAAGGAAACTTGAACTGCACGGCCTTTTAATGTAACAAAATTAGGTAAATAATTTCTCCAATGGCAATAATTTTTGGCACCACTCATCAAAAGAAAAAAATTAATACTATTTGCTATGTTGGTTCATGGAAATGTCAGTGACCAACCACAGCCTCTCAACCAGAAAAACCCACTGTCGGTGTTTACAGTAATGTTAACCCCTTGCCTGTGACCACTCACAGACACACACTCAACCCGATATGGGATCTTTCACAGGGCTAAAGATAGCCCGTTAAGGACACCTGGGTTATATCCACAAACACACCATCTGCGAATGTTTACGGGAATATAAATTCCACGCCAGGGACAAACACAGAGCAATCACACTCACAAGCACTCAGGAAAAAAATCACTCACTCACAAGTTCAAATGGGCCCAACTTCTGGGAGAATCAGGCTCGAGAGGAGCTTGGTCCAAGAAAGACATGACAGGAAAAGACGAGGGTGTGCGTCGGATACGCGTATTTCGGCCACAAGGTGTTACACAAAGTTACTTTCAACCTTGTGTTGTCAGTGTATTTTCCCATCCTTCTCAGCCCATTCAACCCTCGCGAGGGTGGAATGGGTTCACGGACCACTTGTCTGCGTCTGTGTGGGTTGAAAGAAGTCACTGAAGAAATACTACATCGAATGGGAGATAGCAATCCCATTGAGGAAAGGAGAGAGCTCTGGAGAGGCGAACGAGCTCAGCGGTGAAGGACGAGCCAAGCAGCCGGTCAGAGAAAATGATTTCTTCGGAAGGAATTCCATTTTGGAAAAGGAGATATATTGGCGATTGATTAATAAAAGAAAACTTCGAGAGGGACGCGAACTGTCTTAAAAATTATCGTTTATATGGTGAATAACTTTAATTATGACGATTATATATGCTCAGTTATTTACCCAAGACTGGTGTGATAGTTGAGAACAAGGCTCACCTTGAACTAAAATGATATGTGTGAACGGTACTAATTATGAAAAGGTGTGGGGACCATTATTTTTATGGTCACGGGTGGTTTTTCTGCGATATTCTTACGACAAGGAAATTGAAATGTTCCATTGACGCATGTGAAGGAATGAGGTTCCTTCCGAAGCGCAGAATATTCATTTCATAGGTCAAATGCTCGACTCGCAGCCCTAGAATACCTCGAAAGGTTATTCTGCTTTTCACCTCCTCCTAAAACGCGAAGATGGTGCACGTGTTAGAAGACAGGGAACATTATCGAAGGGTCAAGTATAATGAAGACAGAACAGCCACTTTGGGAAACTTGTATATTTAACAAGATATAGCGAAAGCGTCTGATCACACGTTCCATGTGTCAATGCGGGCCGACCTCTGCTGCGGCGATATCGCAAGTGGAGGTAAATAAACATGAACCGGCATCCAATAATCCTTTACAAATTGGCGTCCAAGGTGGACGAACAATTCAGTAAATGATCGGATAGGTATCCTTCCGCTCGTTCTGACACGTGAAACTCCATTCAACTTACTGAGCTCCTTCCGACACGCGAAAATTACACTTCGAGAAAAATTCAGGAGTCTCATGTACGATTTTGACTCCGAAGAGATGATGAGGCTTCTTCATCGATAGCTTGGACTACTCAGTTTTAATAAGGTAGGTGGACACTATGAGTGTTGGGTTTAAACGCTATGTTTCTACCTTTTACGAAACAGAACCACGAATATCAAGCCATTAAGTGATGTACCTCGGAGCAGCCTGAGCGTGAAACATTTGTTCAATTTTAAAGTATCACAGAAGTGGCTCGTATGCTGACACGCCAATGATTCTCGCCCTCATAGGGATGGATGGCATGCAACCTATAAATTACAGAAGTGGATTCGTCGTTTTTCCTTGACTCTGGGCCCCCATAGCGTTATCTTTACCATGTGCTACCATACGGCGTTATAAGAGGCACTTTGCGAGTTAAACAAATTTTTTAATAGTGACTAAATGATGAATGAATCGCGATCATGTAAAGGAAACGTATCTCCAATTATTCCCACTATTTAAGAAATAGTGTGAGAATTTTTTATGTCGATATATTTTTATTTGTAATAATTTTCTTGTAATGGCAATAGTTCCGAACATTTTAGTTCAAAGTGCTTAGTCAAAGTGAGTATTTCTTAATTGGATTTTTAAAACCTAATATAGGGGTTGATCTATCTTCTTTCAAATAGCAACATATATGTATGTCCGTTTGTCAATAGACGAGGGAGAATATAACATCAGAATGTAAATATGAGTGCGCCATTGGTCTTCGTGCAAGGGAAAAGTCGGCCGGTGATAATAATCTACATCTAATTACTACCCTGAGAGCCGCCACTTGGGCGTGTGGCAGGGGGTGTTAGTTCACCAGCCGTGTAAATATGTAAGGTTTTGGCAGATGAAATGGTGACATGTCCTATGAGACTGTGTTTGGAGGAGCTCAGTTTCTATTGTGGTCGCTTATTGTGCGCGGAAAGAACGAGTTTTTGCACCTATCTGATCGGCAGAGTATCTCTCTTATTTTATCGCATCTGTCAGACCTAGAAATGTAGTGAGGCGTCATGATAATATTCTCTGTGTCGCTCTGAAAAATATCAGTTCAGAATTTATCAAGCAGCCTAAGCCTAGCGTGCAGCCTCCGAGTCTCTAGGGGCTCCCACCCTAATCCCTCTAACAGTTGTGTAACACTATACATTCGTACTTAGCAGTTTTTAACGAAGCGAGCTGCTTTTCTTTGTACTTTGTTAATTTTTTTGATTAAATCTTTATGACCAGGGTCCCAAATGCTCACGGCGTATTCGAGGTGTGGCCTAACCAGTGCGAAGTAGCATCTCTCTTTTACTTTTTCTTTCAAGGACCTTCCTATTATACGCTTAACAAAACCTAGTTTCTTTAATGCTGAGCCGCATATGTTTTGTATGTGTGTTCCCCACGATATATCAGAAGTTAAGGTAATTCCAAGATATGTTACTGTATTTGAAGATTCTATGTTTACTCCACCCACGGTGTAGGTAAGGCTTTTTTGTGATGACTTTTGCAGGAAGTAAACTGTGGTGCATTTACTAATATTTAGTTCTAAACCCCACTCCTGGCACCACGAATGGACGTTCTTAAGGTCAGATGATAGAACCTCAAATTCGGCGTCTTCGCTTATTTCACGGCAGATTACTATCGTCTTCTAATAATATTAATTCACTGATAATTCGAGAACAATAAGGTCTCCTTATTGACTTGCTATGGCTGATCCAGCTAGAAAACTGCTCGGAAATAAAAAAATTTATTTTTAGCGAAAACTCTGTCGCTATTTAATTGGAAATAAGAAAGATAGACTTTCAAAACTTGGACAGTGGATACTACCAAATGGTACTGCAAGCTGTCGTCAGAGTGGTCGCTGAAATAGTTATCGTTTAGTTTCATTGCAATGGACAAGCCATTGGACCGCTACTTGAGGTTTAAGGTAGTATGTGCGAGATAGTTCCCTAATCATAATGGAGACTATATTCGATACATACGTTTTAATTTCTTCAGCTGTGAGACACACGAATTAAATATTACATTATTAATGGTGCAATAATATAGTTTTACAAAACAGAAATTGTAAGTTATGAAATGAAAATATCTAAATAAGTCATTAACTTGACTCATTTTTTTCACGCGGTTCGTTTGAAACTCCATCAAAACGGAAGGTTTATTGTGATCCCGAAGAATTTACTGCGGTGACAATATGATTAATTTTCAAAAATAGTTGAAAAAACACACAAACTACATACTGTTGATTTTTTGACGAGATCTAAGTGTAAGGAATGCCTCATTTATAATATAAGGTCTCTCTTGAGTGCATACACGCACCATTTCACATAACAAATGGCTGGTATTTACTGACAAATATCTCGGAAAATAATGTGGTAGAGGATTAAATTTTTTCTGTCAATGAAATAGTAATATGTTTTTCTTAAAAATGAGAACAAATTCAATGATTTCTAGGTAAAATGATATTTTGCCCAAACTACCTTAAGCTGATTGGGTGTTTAATGAGGTGGGAATTTGGTGTTGTCCTCTAAAGCGAGGGAAAAATTTTTGGGACCACTCGACTAAAATGTATCGTGTAACATTGTGAAGTGAATGCTGTAACTTAAAGAATTCCACTTACATTTTTTAATGGCATAGGTTTCCACTTATGAAGTCATCATCAGGTACCACAGGGCGTTATAAGTGGCACTTTTCAAATCACTGACGATGAATTCATAATTCGAAACTAGGTCGTTAATAAAGTTTATGTGGAATTACTAAGTTACAGCTTTCATTGCACAGTGTTAAGCAAGTTCCTCAAAATTTCGCCTGACACAACCAGTCTGATATCGTGTAATGTAAACAAAACTGTTTTTCACGCAGTTCTGTTTTTATTTGATGGAAAAATAAACAGCGTCGTCGTTGGTTGTTCACTTTGACGGGGTCAAGTTAATTCTTTTTTTTTTGCAAGCACATTCGTCGCACCGTAGGTGGGTCTCTCTCACTACCCAGAACTTATGAAATCGTTTCAGGCTTTACATGGTGGAAATGCGATATATCCATGATAAAATATAACACAACAATAGTAATATCCACGCTTTAATATATTACTTATGTCGTACACCTACGTATGTCGAAACCATGGTCGGTGTTGAAGTAATATATTAAAGTGTGGATATTACTATTGTTGTGTTATATTTTATCATGGAATCCCAGAACTTATTTCCTCGAGCCTCTGAAATACACAGCCCTTCCTCGTTTTATTGTCTTTCCCTCTAAGATGTGCTGACGGGCTTATTCTTTGCAATTCCTTCACGAGTTTACTCAACCAGGATCCCGAGCGAGATAAACCTTCTGATAGCCCGGAGATAAGGAAGTATATATGCGCTGACTCTTCGGAGGGCAAGTTGCATCGCCATTTCTCGCTTAAGGTCAACGACTCAAGGAACTCATCAATAACGCACATTTAAAACTTTCTTTAAAAACATACGTACGGCGGGGACGTTAGACTAAATGTTATCCTGATATTAGCCCAATTTTTTTAGGGAAAGTAACGGTCCTTTGAAGGCATGATTCTTTCGCAATGATTCATATATGTGTAGGTAAGGCATTCGAAGGATCGAGTGAGGTCAAGGTGTCCCTGAACTCCTGCCAAAGAACTTCTACCTGCGAGAATATTTTTATTTTCCTCAATAGACCGACTTTTTATTAGCATCAGGAGACAAAATCGTAGATAACGTTTACTGTCGCTAGTTGAATCAGGTCAGCCTGACCAGATGCCAACGCGGCAGCCCCAGTTTGAAAGCTCTCACTTCTCTCAGTAATTGTAACAGTTCCTCAAAATAGGGGCCAATTTTGGGGGCCTTGGGCCCTTTTTCAGCCCGAATGCCTTTAGTCTAATAGATTCCTTGAACCCGAAAATTCTTCAAAACCGACTTATAGGAGAATCGGTTCGGTAGTTTTCGAAAAAACATTTACATAACTATATAAATATAAACATGCGTGTAAGAATTGCTCGTTTAATAGTATAAAATGAGTTAATCACTACGTTTACAAATCGAACTCAGATCGATATCGTATTGGACCGATCTGAACATTCTCTACCAGCCGACTCGGATCATCTGGCTTACCAATGCGAAATCGATTCAAATACCGATTTAAATCGGTTCATATCGATTTGAAATCTCAGACTGGCAGAGAAAGCGGGCCGAGTTACCCCGCTTCTTATATCGATCCCACTAGCCCGTTGCGTTTACCATACCGAGCTGAACCGGCCAAATCGATCTGAGTCCGATTGGTAATTGTTGTGTATATTTACGGTTTGTGCTACTAGTCGCAACGCAAGAGCCATTGACTGAAGGAAAAGACGAAAAGAGAGAGGGAGTGATGTGAAGCCGGAAGCACATCTGTCTATAATTGCCTCAGTAAAGTGAAAACATGGATTGCACAGTAGAAACTTCTGCTCCGAAACATCACCAGACACAATTTAAGGTCCATTCTAGAAAAAACCTTTGCAGCTTCCAAATTCGCTAATTTAAGTATTTATTTGCATTTATTTACATATAAATATGTAAAATATACAAAAGATGTAACTTATTAGTATGGATTCACGTGCGTAGGTATATCACATAGAAAATGTGCTGAATTTGCATTCTGAGTGTCTTAAGGTCCCTTAAGTGAAAAAAATTATGTATATCCATAAGTTGTTTTTTATAAAACAAAACAAAAATAATATAATTATGAAGGTTGGAATATGACAGTGAGAGGCAAAAAGGTGAATGAACAGGAGAGAAGTCTCACCTGTTCATTCATGCCAATAAAAAAATACAGCCGTCCAAATGCAAATCAGACAAAAAACATATTTTTTCCTGATTAGCTTCCGCAGGCCTACAATCCAAGTCACGCATTGTCGCCGGCGTATTTTTTATTGAAATGCTTGAAAGGCTTCATGAAAAGCTCGGAAAAATGAATTTGTCTCGTGCCTTCGCTTAACTTCTCATTTTGGTGGCTCATCCGTAAAATGACTAAAATGTCATGCCCTTTATGCCCTACTATAGGTACTCATGGACAAAAAGTGTCTTCTTTTTACGCGCGTTCTATCTCTCTAAGCTAAAATTTTCACCATATGAATTTTGAATTCATCATTGGTCGTTTAACATCCTCAGTCCCGAGACATATCCAGCATTATTTCTGGAAAATTCTTCATACTTGCGTTTTTCGTTGTTCGCCATGTTTGCAGAGTTAATATCTCTGCCACGCGACGGGCGATTTCTGTGAATCAAGCTTCTTAATGATGCTGCCACTTATCAGCAAGTGGCGTTGACAATATTTTGCGTTGCTGAGCGGGAAAAAATTCAAACGTCTGTGTATTGTGTACAATACGCCAGGACCGAGGAGGTTAATCTTAAGATTAGTTGACTGTAGCCCTCCAAGTGCTTGAATTTCGAAACTGAATCGAATCATGCATTTCTCAAAAACATTTGCCAACTCAAAGAAAAGCTGTTGAAATTGTGAATGCAATAGAAGTGTGAAATATGCTCAGAGAATTGAATGACAATGAAATATAGACACCAATTCGCGAAAGTGATTAGGTTAATATCTTTAATTGAGTTTATATCTTGGAAATTGAGGTCAAAATGCGACAATTCAATACGCATGGCGCAGCAGTCAATTAATGTGACCAGAAGTATTTGTTAAAAGTGTAGCTGTCAAAAAACTTGCATATTTTTTATCTTTATCTTAAATCCTGATAACTAATACCGTGATCAGTGAAGGCTATATTTTTTTAACTATTCATGCGGAAAGATAGATTTCATCACTTTCTGTCACTCTGACGCGGTGAGACCTCTACATTGGAAAAATTGCTCGATATTTAAGTTTTGCATAAAAACTACAAACCCTTTCTTCAGATATAACAAGCGCGTTGCAACTTAATTTGTTCCATTCTTATGGTGTATTCTAGTTCCGAAAAAACTGGTTTAATTGTAAAATCTAAGAGACTGAAGTTATCTGAAAAGATTTGCTGAAGGAGTTATATAAGTGGCAAGAAAAGGAGGCATTCCTTGAAAGAAGAGGAGAAGATAAGAAATTTTGGGCAATTTTAAGACATGGAACAAATGAGACAACTTCAAAAAGCATTGGAAATCGGAATTAATATTGGAAATATGATGACTTTTCAAAGTAAACGCGCGAGGAAACTCCCTGAGGTCTAGGAGAATGCAGGAAAAATATCAAAGAAGTAAATATTTATTTTTTCGAAAATCTATCACTATGATTGCATAATATCTCTACAGAAAGGTGTAGCTCTGTAGGCGCTAGGGAAGAAATTTTTCAACGCGAGCCGGAACTGTGAACGCTGGATATTATATTTGACCGCAGAACCATTGCAACTATGTGCGCAGAATTCTTTATCAATTTTTCAGTGACTGAAGTCCGTGAACAGTTTGTTTGGTAAGGCTAAAAAACTCGAATTTGAATGTTTGATGAAGAAATTTTATTTTACGCTCAAATTGATTAAAGCTGGCAGTTTTTTTAACTTGCGTTAAAAAGTCTTAGATCCCCAATAATTTGATAAAGACATTGGGGAAACACGAAAGCGATTACGTTATGAAAAATAGCATTACTTCACGGTATTCGCTTTCGGAACAATTCTTTTCATCAGAAACCTATTGGTTATTATGAAAATTTTCAAAAGTTTGTTATCGTCGGGTTGACATCAAAAAACTGGAACAAATAAGGTGAATTTTCCGCAATAAACAAGAGAATACGAGATTATTACGATGAACTGGTATACAGAATGATATAATGAGGTAGCATTTGGTTACCTTAATGAGACTTTCTCGGGTGGCTTCGTAACGAGACGCTATGTTATCCTCATGTTTCCCCGGGGATTTAACATGAGGACTCATTTTTTTAACGAAGCGGTCCTGCGAGTATATCGTATCCCTCCTGGTGAATCGTGTTCTTACCGATCTCTTAGCCTTTCCATCGCTCTTCGGCGATGTCTTGGATCCGGATCAGATGTTGCGGTGAAGGAAAAAAAAGGGCTGTGTTTTGTTAGTGCTTTGTTTACATGTGAAGAGAAAATATGAGAGTTGAGCAACTAGACAGGTGCATGATAGAAGATTGAATATCGTAAGAGGAAGAATAAATTTAGTGTTGGAGCTTCTTTAGATGGAATTTAGAAATATCTCATAAGCCATAAACAGTTTCTCTCGAAAAATATACACTTAAGGCATTTATATTTACAAAATATTAAATTTAGGCATGTAGAATGACCCTGTTTGGCAGAGGAGCTTGTGCAAAACAGAGGAAAGCTAATTAAACAAAGATTTTACAAGCAATAAAAATTTCATGGCCGAGAATGATTAAAATCAAAGGGACGGAGTAATCTCTCTCAAGGAGTGGATAAGGAAAGATGTTCGAAGAAATCCCTCCGAAGAAGAATAGAAAAGTAATTATGAGACATATCAGTCAGCTGTGAACAGCTAAGTCCAGAGAACTGACTTCGATGAATTGAATCGAGGGAAAATTGAGAAGAGAGCTGTGGTAAACCGACCTTGGGACTCATGACTGCCGATAACGATGAAAATGGAAGCTTGTATGAAGCGCTGTACGAATTTATTTGGGTGCTGCAATAAATTTGTTTCCTAAGGCTATTGTCGATGATTGGGTTTTCCTAGTTTGCCCCCACTGATGAAAAACATTTCAAGAGTACAATCCTACATTCTTGCGAAAGATACTTTATCGCTTTTGAAATGATTGGAGCCCCTTGGAAGGAAGAAAGGCCTTGAACGAATTAGAAGGACTTAAAGACGGAAGTCTCGTCTGAGCTGTGTGCATTGACGCAATGAGAATATTGGATGGGCCCATGATTGATCGAATAAGCGTCCGGAATATGCCGTAATTGCTTCGATAAGGACGGGTAACATTGCTCGGAGGTTATTCCAACTGTGCCCTTATATTCATTTCGTAATTTGTCACCACATTACGTGGCAAATACTTAAGTTAGATTACGACATACCTTTTGTGAAATATATTATTTTTGCCCCATCCAATTTCAAAATTGAGTTAGCCTGAGACAAAGTAAAATTTTTCAACAAATCGTAAGAAATTTTCTTAAAATCAAGATCATGGTTCAAATGATTACGTACATCAAAAGAGTAAACGAAATTATTTGTGCTAATGTGAGTCGTTTAGCTCAGATTTGAAGATTGTCTGGATGTGGTTCTATATCTAGTTCTACATCTAGTTATTACTCTGCAATTCACCACAAGAGTATTTGGTAGGGGGTGCTTTTCACCAACGTGAACTACAGAGAAGAAATTTACTTTCACCAACAAACACCTCACTATCAGCATACTATAAATGCTACAGAAAATACTAAAATAATCTTTATTGTAACTATGTAAACATGAAACAAAAGTCATGCTGGGAGCATGCAAAACATGGAGTTAGCACTACTATGCAGATTTAGAAACGTGCATTAGAGTGCACATGAATTAATCGGCTAGACTATCTGTCGACTAACCTACTTCGAAGTGCTGAGAAATAGGAGCGTAAGGTGTTCATAAGAAGTATAGTTTATGCCTTAAAAGTTTTAACGTAGATATATTTCGATTCATTATTCACCAACATATGAAGAGGACTGTGGTATGTTGTATATTACGGCAATCTACATACTGCGAACATGAATGTACGGTCGGATTCAAATGTATTGCAAAGAATCGAGCGGCGCCACCTACGCTTCTCAAGGAAATCGAGTTTCACTTACGGCGCTGTTATTCTTTGCTACGCAACGCTATCTATTCAGCTGTTTATTTGCACTATTCAAATGGTAATAGTTGACCAATTGCCTATTTTGTGCTAACTTGTTATTACACTTTAGTTTTTGTTTGGATTTACGATTTGAGCATGGATAATTATTATTTATTAATCACAACTGTCACTCTAAATGATACATTACGTTGTATTTACCGTAAGTATATTGTATGCCAAGAACGATCTGTGTTTAATAATAAAGTTTGGTATTTCAATTTATCAATACGTCGCAGCATGTCATTATTATTCGAGCTGACCATATTATGTAATGACAAGTTAGCACAAAACAAGCAATTGCTCAACTGTTACAATTTAAATACGTGCAAATAAACAGCTGAATAGATAGCGTTGCATAGCAAGAATAACAGCGCCGTAAGTGAAACTCGATTTCCTTGAGAAGCGTAAGTGGCGCCGCTCGATTCTTTGCAATACATTTGAATCCGACTGTACAAACTCTTTGCGATGACATCAGGTACACTGTCCACCGTTACTCAGCTTGCATTCGCACCATGGTGCGAGATGAATCCATTCCAGGGATGCAATATTCGACCCAATTTATGGTCAAACCACCCCCATATGCCTGACATTTTAAAGTGGGCAAGACTACATCTGAATCTACGTTATACCCTGCAAGCCATCCAAAGGGTGTGCGGCAGGGGTTGCTTCCACACCAGGCATGCATGAATGATACGGTAGAACACCGAAATTACATTGAAACCCGCGTACCACATATGCAAAGCGCCAATTAAAAATCTAATAGCCAACAAACATTCTATCGTCGATCGTTCCAACATGCAAGGGATACAAAGACTACTACTACATATTCAAAATATCATGCATAAATAAGAACATCAATATTTACATCATGCATAAATAAGAACGTAGAGAATATAAAAAGAAAGAAAGATCTACAGTCTAGTTAATCTCACTATTCGCACTATTCATGACGACGATCACAGCTGTTATGGTCCCGAATGGTACGCGGAAAAATTACATTTTATACCTATCAGTTCTACAATCTATCTCTCTAATTTTATTGGCACGACCTAATCTGCCGTAGTACGAGGGGGTTAATAGTATGTTTTCACGTCGTCAGAGAAATGTTTTTCCTGAAATTTAGTTAAGAGGTTAAGCCTATAATTTAATCTACTCTGTGATAGCGACTCCCATTCCAATTCCTCTAACAATCCAAACAAACTACTAAAATTATCGTACCATCGTTTTACAAACCTAGCTCCTCTTCGCTGTACGTAATCTAACTCTGATATCAACCCCGTTTCGTATGGATCCCATACACTAACAGCATATTCCAGATTAGGCCTAACGATTGAAAAATAACAGCGTTCCTTCACCCTCTCATCACATTTTTTGAGTATTCTCTTGGTAAAGTCTAGCTTCCTGTATGCTTGACCGCATATTTCCCGAATATGTTTCCCCCAAGATATGTCGTGAGTAATTGTGACCCCTAAGTACTTAACAGACTCGGCGTTGATTATTTCCATAGTATTAATTCCGTAGGTCCTACCTGGTCTATTTTTCATTTTCCAAAAGCGAACTGCTACGCACTTTTTTATGTTTAGCTCCATCTGCCACTTTTCGCACCAAGCATGAATTGCAAGTAGGTCGATTGTTAACGAGTCGCTATCGTCGGAACTGGTAATATCCCTATACACAACCGCGTCGTCTGCAAAGAGTATAAGCTTACTTTTAACGACGTTGCTAATATCATTTATATATATGAGAAATAAAAGTGGACCAATGAATACATTAAGGAGAAAAGTGCTCAGCTGAACCACTATCAAGGAGATTCCAACTTTCAAAATACGTGCCTGTATAAAGGTTGATTCTTCGGTTTTCTGGGGTTTCTACCGCATCGTTCTATCTTGATGACAGTATTTCGCCGGCTATCCAAAAGACTTCCTCAGGCCCAAGTGGCTGTGTGAAATTCACGTGAAATGGTCTACTATTACATACTACCCTGCAAGCCGCCGCATGGGCGTGTGGCAGGGGGTCTTAGGACACCAGCCGTGTAAAGATGTCAAGGATAAGTTTTTGGCAGGTGAAATGGTGACGCGTATTATGGGAGTGTATTTAGGGGAGCTCACAATCAGTTTTTATTGTGGTCGCTTATTGTGCGCGGGAAGAATGCGGTCTTGTCCCTATCTGTTCAGCAATGTCTCTCTCTTATAATCCCTTTTGCCAGACCTAGAGATGTAGTGAGGCATCATGATAATATTCCCTGTTTTGCTCTAAAACTACACTAAGTAGAACTGTCTTTGTGGACTGATTAATTTAACCTGAAAGACTGGAGTTTGTGGTTTTTCACATTTCTTGAGGGGTGTTGATTTATCTATATCTATGAAATACCGTGCAAGTCACCATTAGGGTGTGTGGCACGGGGCGATTCCACACCAGGCATACAGCACTCATCCCAGTTCAAATCAGAACTGCGCACTTTCCTCTGAATGCCAGGCGCAGGCCAAAAGCAGTCAGGGCAACGGTACTCAGTCAGACCAGAAACCAGGAGAGTGACACGTAGAAGAACATGGTACCATGCAGCACACTACTCAAGATAAACTACTGGTTAGTTTTATTAATGCGACAGATAAATAGCACTACAAGGTACTGTGTGTGATATATTTATGTGAATTTCCTTGTTGTGTGGAGGTGATGGGCATAGTGTGTATCGCAGGGTAGTTTATAAATGTAAATATCTGACGCAAAGGGTGTTTATTTATGTTCTCTTTGGGTAATTTAGAGTGTTGTTTGAGTGGTGTGTGGTAAAATACTGAGAAGTGAAACAGGGAGCAGGTTTCATGGTTAATTTTACTATGGTATATACCGTGTAATGCAATAAATTGATATCTGTTAGATAGTGTCCAGCAAAAGAGTACGTGTCCCTCTATTTTTTTATTACAAGGGATTCCAACACATGTCGAGCACAGCTAAAAACGCATAAATTTAACTGTGTCAGCATGTACTTGTTGGAAGTTTTCTATAGTCGTGCTGAATAGAAAGCACTTGGTAGTCTCCCACAGATTTAAACCATTAAGATTAGACAAATCTTTGACAGATTACCAAGTTTTTTTATTCAGCATGAATACTCTTATTGTGTTTCTCTCGGTTACTTGACGTTGCAATGATACTCACCTCAGTTCAAAAGAGCCCATTGTTGAAAACAATCGTCATGGTGAAATTTTTGTTAGATGAAATTAGAGGCACGTGATAAATTTTCAAGCTCAAATTCTTATGAAGGGAGGTTTTAAATTTTTATAACTAGAGGATCCAATGCAAAACACAGGATCAAAAAGATTCTCAATAAATCATCGACCCATCAGGCTCTTGCTTTGACAAGAATTCAAGGAGATAACTGCTCACCAGTCTTTTAATCTGATTAAAATAAATGGGGAGAAACCTTATGATGTAGGGGGCGAGCTTAAGTAGCCATCTTTGTGGCTTAACGTGAATAATTATTTAATTTCTTCTCTCAAGAGCCGGCTTTGAGGCCGACATTCATTCTTATTACTAGATTCTCAATTTGATGAAAGAGTTTTTTTCTGCGTAACTTTGTGGAGATATTAGTAAAAATGGCATAATTGCTCAAAATGAAATAACTCGAAGAGTAATCTCCTTTGTTGACTTTATTGTCAAGTATTAGTACTATCCCGAACCGTTTGGTGGAACTATCTTTTGTAGGAGATTTATTCTATAAATTAACGAAAATCGTCTGAAGTCATAAAGTTTAGATTTCATCCTTTAACCCTTTAACACTTGGAAAACTTTTATGTAACTCGAAAGACCAGTATGACATTATGGACGGAAGTGGAGTCTAAAAGTTTAAATGTGAGGACTGTGATATTATGTATATCGGTCAAACTGGCTGAAAATTAATGGATAGAGTTATAGAACATAGAAGAAGTTTCATAAATAAAGATGAAACATCTTGTTTTGCCAAATACTTGAATAGTTTTAATCATTTGAGTAATTTTTACTTGGATATTTACATTTTAATGACAAAGGGCCAAAACTGGATTTCTACGAAAAATATGAAATTGTGAATAGCCTGGACAATATTTGTAATGACGTAGTATTTAAAGCTCAATCACCTGTCTTCCATTTAAGTCTCCCTACACGTCCTGTGATCCACTAATCTGATTGTTGTTTTTTGACCTTCATCTCCACTCCTGTTCTTTTCTCCTTTATCTAGTTATTCCCACTGTTGTTTACTTGTTATTCCATCACTTTTAACGCTCCTAACTCCCTATGTGTCCCCTCACTTACCCTCTCCACCATCAAAACCTACCCACCCCCATTTAACATTGTTCTGCTAAAGGGTATGCGTATAGAATCGGAATGTTATTAATTGCACCGTGGTAATGACATAAAGTGCCGAAACCATGGTCCGTTTTCATTAAAACAGTGTGGAAATTACCATCGAGTAATTTCATTATTACCAATATGGGGATTTTCAATACCTCCACTCTTTAAGATTATAGCGTTCACCCTCTTTAACTCACTCTCTACGATCCGATGCGACATCCGTTTCTCCCCACTGAGAGGACCTAATTTGCCCGAAGGCACTAATAAATGAAACTAAACCTCCTCAGGAGTCTCTTTTTTTCTAATTCAGCCCGACTTAGGGGTCAAAGGAACAGAAGCGAAGCGACGAATGTACTTTGATTCTAAATCCTGAATCACAACCTTCGAAACGAAGTGTCATGTCTCCTTTGCCTTTTTTCTCCTGTAAATCTCTCACTATCTCTCCAGTCCATTGTGTAGGTTCGTGGAAGTGGCATTATCCCTGCGTTTCCAATGCATGGTAGACGCATGGCACGCCTTATTGTTAAAAGTAATAAATGGCATACAATCACCCTCTGAGAATAAACTTAATGGTTGAAGGCGTAACTTTGTGGAATGACACTACAGACATGACGAAAAATAAAAGTCTCGTAGTATTTTCCTCACTTAAAACTTTTATTCCTGACCTAGGTTTCGATTGTCTGGGTCAGGAATAAAAGTTTTAAGTGTGAAAAATAGTAAGAGACTTTTGTTTTTCGTCATGCCACCCTCTGTGTGGTGGACTGTATATAATTCCCACATTTAATTGGGACTAAACTTTCAACATATTATATGCAAACAAAACAATTTGTAAAAATGTATTCTACCGGTAAAGGTAGGTTTTGTTGAATGTCAGAGAATCCGCTCTTGGTCTTTTACACATTTAGGGGCCTATCTCCCTCTAATATATCCTTTTTCGCCTCAAGACCTACCCTTCTTCATCCCATCCATGAAACCTATTCTCTTTCTTTCCCTTCCCCGCTTGACCAACATCCTTCCCTTCATCACACTCTTCAGCATCCCATCACCAATTTATTACATCCTTCAGCCATCTACCCTGCCTTTCCCGGATTTCATTCAAAAGATTTCTTCCCTCGCCCACCATCTCCAGCACTTCCTCGTTAGTATTCCTGTCCGTCCATCTAACCTTCTCCATTCTTCACCATACCCACATCTCAAATGCCTGCACTCTATTCTCGTCCTCCTTTCTCAGGGTCCACGTTTCTGCTCCATACAACGCTACGCTCCCTATCAAACTCTTCGCCAGCCTCTTCTTCACATCCTTACCCAGTGTCCCCGTCATCAACTCCCTTATTTTACTAAACGCCTCCTTGGCTAGCGCTATTCTCTTCCGTATGTCTTTACTACTATACCCATTTTCCTCTAGCGTGCTGCCTAAGTAATTAAATTGTTCTACTTGTTCTAGTCTGTGTCCTCCAACTTTAATCACAAGCTTCGCTTTTTTTGTCCTAGAAAATCTTATTACTTTTGTTTTCTTATGATTTATCCTCATTCTGAATATCCCGCACTGCATTTATTAAGTATCTACCAAAGCTTGAAGTCTCTCCGAAGGTCCACTAACCAATGCCTGATCGTTCGGGAATCTAACCGATTTTATAAGATGCCCTCCCACTTTCACTCCAACCTCAAGTTCTTCCCATGCCTGTCTTATCATTTCCTCATCATAAATATTGAAAAGCAAAGGCGACAACGGACACCCTTGCCTTACGCTGCGACCTAGATTATAATACAAATATAACGCTGATTCTGCAATACACTCGCAGTAGATGGGCCCAGGAGAGTAGAAGGCAGCAGAGGATGGCTGTAGGTCGGTGAGTAACCAAGGGGGTGACCAGCATGTAGAGGGGAGATTGAGAGGACACCACAGCACAACGGATGAATGTTACACTGCTGATAAGTAACTGAAGAGAGACTGTTACTCATGAGACATTAGTGGACGGCTGATAGCCTCGGTCAAGTGTCGAAGAAAACGAAAACACAGCGTCTGAACTCCAGCGCCTGCACTCGGAACCTATAGCTGTAACCTCGCTAGCAGCCGACAAACAAACGAATAACAAAATCAGATATGACTTCACAACTAAAAGAATATACTGAACACCTCCCGTTCATCCCTTCTAATTATTTCGTGAAATAATCCTATCTAGTCCAAATACCAGCCTCTGCGTATCTACCTCAAGCTACGGAGACTGTGTTACGCCTGAAAAACTGCGAATTGATGGATGAACTCTGAAGGAGATGTAATTTGGAGTGATAGGTCTGTAAGAGGAACGTCGCAAACTTTTGAACTCGAGCGGAGTGACATTTGATGCTTGTCATCTCGATTGATCTACATCTACATCTACATCTACGTCATACTCTGCAATCCACCCAAATGGAGTGTGAATTATACGGCAGAACACCGAAACTACATTGAAACCAGCGTACCACACATGCAACGCGCCAATTATCAATCTACTAACCAAGAATCATTCAATCGACAATCGTTCCAACATGCAAGGGATACAAAGACTACTACTACAAATTCAAAATATCATGCATAAATAAGAACATCAATATTTACCTCATTCATAAATAAGAACGTAGAGAATATAAAGAGGAAGATCTACTGTCTAGCTAATGTCACTATTCATGACGACGATCACTGCTGTTATTGCCCCAAATGGTACGCGGAAAAAACGTCATTTTATACCTATCGGTTCTACAATCTATACCCTATTCTATAGGAATGTAGGATTACGTATGAGATTATCGAAAATCGACAAAGAGAAAAATATTGATGTAAGTCGAGGGAGCTATTAATATCAAAATGGATTATTTTAGCTAATTATTCAGATCTACCGTCAACTGATAATCTCTTCCACATAATTAGAAAAGATTTTATTCACAGTCAGGAAGGACCTTCAAATGACCGTTGTTCTGCAAATCTTAGGATTGATATCAATGACGTAACCGCCCAATTGTTCACCGGGTGTTAATATTAAGTTATTAATTCAATAACTATCGATACTATCATTTCAAAAATCTATTTCCCTTTTTAGAGTGGACCTTGGTCGATTAATGCCGCTGATAGATGCTTTAGAAATGCAGTGCGGGATTATCGGAATGAAGATAAATCATAAGAAAACAAAAGTAATGAGATTCTCTAGGACGAAGAAAGCGAAGCTTATGATTAAAGATGGAGGACACAAACTAGAGCAAGGAGAGCAATTTAATTACTTAGGTAGGACGCTAGAAGAAATCGGGCATAGAAGCAAAGACATACGGAAGAGAATAGCGCTAGCTAAGGAGGCGTTTAGTAAAATAAGGGAGTTGATGACGGGGACACTGGGTAAGGATGTGAAGAAGAGGCTGGTGAAGAGTTTGATGTGGAGCGTAGCGTTGAATGGGGCAGAAACGTGTACCTTGAGAAAGGAGGACGAGAATAGGCTGCAGGCATTTGAGATGAGGGTGTGGAGAAGAATGGAGAAGGTTAGATGGACGAAAAGGAAGACTAACGAGGAAGTGCTGGAGATGGTGGGCGATGACAGGAATCTTTTGAATAAAATCCGGGAAAGGCAGGGTAAAATAAATCGTCGAGGGGCTTAGTCAGAAGGGCAGGGTAGATGGCTGAAGGATGTAATAAAGGGTAATGGGTTGCTGAAGAGTGTGATAGAGGGAAGGATGTTGGGCAAGCAGTGAAGGGGAAGAAAGAGAATAGGTTTCATGGACGGGATGAAGAAGGGTAGATCTTATGCAGAGGCGAAAAAGATGTACTAGAGGGAGATAGACCCCTGAATGTGTAAAAGACCGGGAGCGGATTCTCTGACATTCAACAAAACCTACCTTTACCGGTAGAATACTTTATCGTCATCATCATTCACCCCTAGCTCTATGAAATTCCATGCTTGCATATTGAAGGGTCACCTCCCAGCGACTTGCATGTGTGCTGAAAATGAAGTAACTCCCGCGTGTGAAGCCGCCTTTACTCTGTACTAACAGCCGGACTACTACGTCCCATCCCCTTTAAGTGAGCGTGGAGAAAACAACAGGCTCGCCAGCCGACGCCATCGCTTCAAGAGTTCGTCCCCGGCGCTGGTCCATCCGTTGCTCCACAACCCCTCCCTCGCTTCCCCCACCTGAGGGGGGATGGCCTTCTGCCTCTCCGTCTGTTTGTTTGTTTCCCCTCCGCCCCACACATTTTCTCCCTTTCGTGACATTCTTCTCCTTACCTCTCTTACACCCCCTTACCTCCCTCCCTTCCTCCCTCTCTCTCTCCGACACGACCTCTTATCTCATTTATTTTCTCCATTTTCGCGAGGTCCTTCTTCCTGTGCCCCAGAGGTGCTTCCCCCCCTCAACAAGCAAGCAGCAAGGCAAGGCAGGGCGGGCCATCCGGTCCCTCTGCTCTCTCGCCATCCTTCCTGCCCTCGCACTTTATCTTAACTTTCTTCCCCCCCCCCGGCTCGGACATCGCAACTCCCATTCCATCACCATTACCACCCCCCGCCTCATACCCTCCCTCTCCCCCCCAAACGGAGGAATCTTTTGCGGCAGTTGGAACCGACATTTGGAACAATTCTTCGAAGAGACTCTGGAGTGCTCAACAAACCCTCTCCAGGACTCAACAAACCCGAGGAATATTTTGCAGGAAACTGCTTCCAACTGTTTCGTCACGCGTTAAATTATTCGCATGGTGGTCAACACGTATTTTACTTATGAAAACACTTTTTTGTCAGCACTCAAGTTTTTTCTCGATTCAAAAGCTGATTTTCAGAGTACCATTTATGAAGTTTAACAGATTCAGGCGTCTTGTAGTGGAAGTTTGTCACAATTAAAACAGTCGAAATTTTCCACAAGTGTCAGTAACGATACGACGCGATTCAACTTACAGAGTCATCATCAGGTACTGACTCTATGTTTTTTGTCTCAGTGTCTATTATCTGATGATGACTCTGTGGGTTGAAACGCGTCGTATCGTTATTAAAACTTTCGGAAAAGTGCGATTGTTGTTTTCACTATACCACATCTTTAGCTTAAACCTTAAACGTTGAAGTTATGTGGTTTATCATTTTTGCATCTGCTCAGCACATAATCGTTTTTTTCAAATTACATTATGTATCACCTTATAGATATATTTCTGAGGAAACATTTCAGCTAAAAATGAAATTTATCTTCCGGTTTATAACACTAATTTTAAGCTGTTTTATTTTCCTTCATCCGAGTTGCGGTTTTCTTTATCCTAAGATAATTTTCGATATTGCATTTATTTTGAACTCATGTGATGGACTTTCTGTATCCCTCAGTGCTTACCCTAAGAATAAGTCTGGTAAGTTTCTACGTTAATTTATTTAACTTGGTACTACGAGCACCTGACGATGCCGCAGTTCGTCGAATTGCATTTTACTCAGTTAAATGCATTTCTGTGGAAAATTACTAGTTATGTTCCGTAGATTTGGGTAATGAACACATTCATGAGGTGAACCCTGAAACTGTAGAGTGTATCGTTCTGTAAATTATTTAATCCGCGTTAATACACTGTTGTTCAATACTTATGGGAAATACTCTCTATGTAACAGCAAGCTGTACAATAAGCTTTCTTTTGTTCACACCATTCACAGTCGCTCTCTCAGGAATCCAGATATGCTAAGAGTCACTCGACACCGAACTGATATAGGAAGAGGTGCTTTCTGGATATTTTCTGTCATTTTGTGGAACAGTTTACCATCCACAGTCACTGACTGCATCTCTGTCAAAACCTTCCAACACCATGCTCGAAAATATTTTATGTCTCTCGATTCCTTTTGATTATGTTGTTATATTATTTTTTAAATTATTTTTCTGTTTTCATGATGGAGCAATTAATTTTTTACTATTTTTTCTTATCTGCGGATGGAACTGAACTTACGTTATTTTTTTACTTCTTCCAATGTTTGTATTGCACTCTCGTAGGACTGAGAGTCCTTTTGTACATTGATCAAATAAATATCTATCTATTTTTTTTTAAATTTTGATGTGCTCCTGTATGCTACATTATTGCCCTCAGTTGATAATCGGTAAATCGAATATCTCATAACACTATTGGGAAATATAATTTTGGATGTAATCTCAACGCATTCATCAAAGGGCGGAGAATGCTCTCTTAAATGCTGCCGTTAGCTCCTGCTAAGACTGTACCTCTCCAGTCACCGACCAAGATAACCCTTTGAAAATATGTTAACTTTAATATATTTTACCTTCAATAAATTTTAATATCAATTGAAAATGGTTAAACGGTAACGCTTCATCAATTACATTGTTAACTCATGTATTATTCAATAAGCATTCGTTATTTGCAGAAGAAATTAATTAATTACTTTTTGATAAAGTTCTGCCTGGTTTCAATCCATCAAAACATCAGCTTTAAAAACTTAAGGTACTTATCAATTGCTGTAAATCCCTGGCCTAATGTCTCTCAAAGTTGTGCAATCTAAAAAAATGTCTGACTTTTTTGCATCACATCTCTCTCGAGTGACTTAAAAAAAATTTCTTCCACCTCCGCTTTTGCCAAGGGCTCTCCCTTCATCACTCTCTTCAATATGTCTGCCTCGCTATTCGAAGTATCCTCCATCTGACTTACACTGCCTCCATCTAGTGTCCTCTCTTTAGCTTCCAATACTCCAAAACCATATTAAAAACTTTCTAATTCGTCTAACCTGAAGTCTTCACCCATCCTATTTTCATGGAAAAGTTTCCAAACTAAATAGCATTCCACACCATGTTGAATTTTTAACCAATGTTTCTTTATATGCCGATGATCAAAGCACATTCCTGACCTTTTTTAGGGTTCCTTAGCGTTATATCCCTTTGCCTCAACAACTACCATTCGCAGAAGAATTATTTAGTTAAAAAGTGGCTGGTTAAATATGTTTTAACCTATTAAATGGTACTTTATCATTCATTAATACCTATCCAATCATCGCATTGACAAATGATATGGTACGAAGTCACTCGCACGGGTGCATATACACCAAGGTTTGAAATTCGCCAAGAAAAAATCATTTGACTTGACCGGGATTCGAAACCGGATTTCCCAATTGCCGGTCAGGTATTGTAAGCACGAATATCGTTTCGTGTGCTACAATGTATACTTGAGATCCGAACATCTATTTCGCACTTAAGGTAGTTGGAGCGAAAAGTCATTTTACTTAGAAATCAATGATTTTGGTCTCATTTCAAAGAGAAATATCTCACCTATCGAATGACACCAAAAATTTAACCCCTTACCGCATTACTTTCCGAGATATTTGCCAGAACACAACAGCCCTTTTGCGTGGAAAACGGTACGTGCATGCAATTCAGAGAGACATTATTTACAAAATGAGGCATTTCTAACACTAAGATGTCGTCAAAAAACTAGCAGTGTGTAGTTCGTATGCTTTCTCAACTATTTTTGAAAATTAATCATATTGTCACCGCAGTAGGTTCTTCGGAATAACAATAAACTTTCCGTTTTCATGAAGTTTCAAACGTACCGTGTGAAAAAAATGAGTCATGTAGAAGACATATTTAGATATTTTCATCTAATTACTTACCATTTCTGTCATATATAACAATATTATTGCCCCATTAATAATGCAATATTTAATTCATGTGTCCTACAGCTGGTGAAATTGAAACGTATAATTCTAATCTGGTCTCTAACATGAATAGGGAACTATCTCGCTCGGACTATCCTAACCCCCCTCGAAATTCGCCATGAAGGAAGATGGATTGGTGATGTAACTGGCTAACACACCTGACCGGCAATTGGGAGATCCAGCTTCGAGTATCGGTCAAGTCAAATGATATTTTTCATGGCGAATTTCAACCCTTGATTCATTAATGCCATAACACGAGGATGAGTCAATAAATAAGTCGCAAAACTGAATTGAGGTAAAAATAATTAAAGTAACTTTCTGACATTTATTTCACTTTTCCACATATTCACCATGTACATTCAGGCACTTATCCCATCTCTTTACAAGTCCTTGAAAGCCAGCAGCAAAGAAGTCCTTTGGTTGCTGTTGCAGCCAGCGTGTAACCTCATAGATTACAGCATCATCTGTATCAAAATGACGGCCACCCAAATGATTTTTTAGGGGCCCAAACAGATGAAAACCACTGGGGGGCTAAGTCGGGACTGTACGGTGGATGTTCCAAGCGTTCCCAATGAAATGTTTACGACTGATTTTGATGATGAAATGCTGACATTTGCGACTTATTTATTGACTTACCCTCGTATTAGCCAAATTGCAGGTGAAGTTTGTACGATGACTCATATTACGTTATGGTATGTTATGGTCTTGTCGATGATGGATATACATTTGTAGCTTCGCAGGCTTTTGCTACGCGATATTTAGGCCTCTGTTACCCCATATTTAACTTACTCCTGAAGACGACTGATGTGTTGTCACCGAAACTGATGTTCTCGTGCATGCCATCGCACGAGGTGCACACTCAACGGCGAGGTCATCCTTATCCACCTGTTGCGAATCGCTCGCTGAATAATTTTATTTTAATTTCTTCGGAATGATTAAAACGAGGGAAATTCACCCACGAACTTCTTTCAATGCCACGATACCTGTTAGGTGATTCTTGAGTAACCCTGGGGTGTTCCGGAGGGAACGCAATTTGACAACCGCTGGTCGACACCCTGGCCCAAGTATACACCCCCCATCAACTCTCGCTTCCCGGGGATATCCCCCACCCCCCCGATCCTCCGGCCGCATTCACTCAGGCACCCCTGCTTCCCCTCTCCAGAACCCCCCCCCCTGGTCTTTTCCACCACCTCCCCGACGGTAACTTCTTCCTCTCTCCGCCCCTCTCGTCCCGTCACCCCTATCGCCACCCAGGGGGGGAATGGGAGAGAGGGGGAGGGGTCGGTCTTAAACCCCCTTCCTCCCCCGCCACGCCCCCCCCCCCTTTAGCCGCCCCACGCGAGTTCAGCCCCCCCTCCCCTACTTCAACCCCTCTCCATCTTAACGTGGTCCCCTCTCGCCCGGGAAAGCAGGCGCACACCGAAGCGAAGCACGCGAACACGCTCCGGGTCTCCGAGACGGGAGGAGAGTCAGCCGGGGACGCGATATCGCACCCGGGCCGTGATGAAGATATTCCTGCGATTGCGGTACTTGCGCAGTGAACAATCCTGGGACCGGGATTATTTTTTTATTTTCTCATCTCAAGAGTCGTCCCCTGCTAAAAAGTTCTGTACAGTTTCCTTATAAATACTTCTACAGAATTTCTTAAAAAGTTCTGTTGATACAATATACCCCCGGTATAAAGCCCACCCGATATTACGTTTTCCCACATATAACATTGGTCATAGGTTTTCCTGAAAAAATCTAGCGTTTAAAATCCGGCTTATAACATTCCCGCATATTTAGTTTCCCGCTTATAACGTTAGACCGGGCAACAACCAAAGCTGACGTTACATACGAAGGCTGACGGGAGTGTACTGTATTCCTTAAGTATTGAAACGCCATTTTAAGGCATTCCCTACGACGTTCTGCAGTATACCTTAGGATGTTCTGCAGAATATCATAAGACGTTCTGCGGAATTCCTTCGGACGTTCTAAGGAAGCCCTTTGACGCTCTGTAGAACTTCTTACAAGCTCAAGGAAACCTCACATATTTCCGTAGAGTTGCTGAGGTTCTACATAACATCTTGTAAGGAGTAATTTTGCTCTTCAGAAAATATCTAGTTCTGAAGAAAAAGTCAATTTATGTAGAATTCCTTACGTTCTACAGAACAGCTTCTAAGGAATTTTTTAGCAGGTTCGCGGGAATAAAAGGTCACGGGGATCGGGTTGGTAAGGTGGCTATAATTTCGTCACCGTATGACGCCGGGAAAAGAGTTTTAGTGAAAGAATTAAGGCACCAAGATTTTAGGACACAATTGGTCCTTTTTGAGTTAAGAAAATTATGTAAGAATAGTCGAATTGTTACGTAACATTTTCGCAAAAAGTTGTGACCTTAGGCATTAATGCTAACGTGGTAGGTGTGATATCCAGAGGTATCCATATTCAGTTAACTACATTCAATTTCAAAATTCGATTCAATATAAAAATTTCACAGATTTCGGATTTCAAAAAATGGTTGACGCGAGATAACGAGGAGGAATAAAATTTTTAAAGCCTTTGTATTTAACTGCCAATGAATGTGGGGATACGTGACGAAAAAATTGATTTTTTAAAGAAATGGTGGCCCAACCAATTAAATTGTCATTGGATCACTTAGAACGACCCGTATGAGACGAAAGTCTTATCAATATATATATACCGCTGTACGTCATTATCTGCGTATCCATTAACTTTAATATGCGTAGACTTGAAAACGTACACTACTTGTGGTTAGCATTTCCCTAGTAATTGGATCTATAGCTGTGATATTAGAGTAGATGATATGAAGTATTAGTTAACGATACCGTGGTTACAAATGATTATATCGGTAATGTATATCGTGGTTGCCCAGTAAGTCGTGTACATGCTTGGCGACCATATGATCGTGGGTTCTTATCCTCTCCCTTAGTCATGGATGTTTTATTTGAACAAGACTCATGGTTTTACCAGTTGTTATAAAACTTTATAAGTTCGAACTAGAAGTGGGCACAACACCCGTTGGCCAATTATTGTACGCCGAAGATGCTGTTGTGTCTGCCGGCGCACATTCGGTGCGTACGGTCCATTTTTTTGCTTGATGCAATTGTCGGCAACCTAGAAGGGGTGTAGGGAATTTTATGAGGAATAAACCACAGCAGAGTGACACGGAGCGGGTTTAAGAGAGGAGTGAAAAAAGTGGTGTCGTTGCATGTGAAGGAAATAATTAGCCTGAAAACTCAATATTTGCTGCGTCAAGAAAAGTACCAAAGAAACGTAAACTTTTAAACAGCACGTAGGCCAAGCGTTTATGTGTCTGGAAATAACCATCCATAGAACGTCTTAGTTGATCCTTGGCTTTAAAATGCGGCTGTGTCATCTGCTTTTATTATCCGCGTTCACACAACCATGGAATTACACATGCCACGGTAAGTAATACTCGTGTTTCAACTTCTACGCAATCACCACAGTTGAAATATCGCTACAGAAGAGAAAGGACAATTTTATACGCTGGTGCAGAAGGCAGAAGTTGGAGGTTAAATGGTCGGATGACATCAGAAGGGATGAAATGTGCCGAAAAATTGAAGATTAGAATATCATAAGACGCTTGAGGGAATATGAGATGAAAGCGGATTTGGAGGAAATGACATTTCATCCCTTATCCTCTCGGGAAGTGTCTTCTTTCAAGCTTACCCCTACAATATATAACCCTTGAAACCCTTGATGGACGGGCAATGGTAAAAAATCTACTGGCATTAATCCTCTAAAACTTGCCTCTAGGATCGGGGAGCATGGATAGCGTTGTGATATGCGTATTGAAATGTACGTGGTTCAATTAATGAGACAGTTATTCTCATGAATATTTACATTTAACGACTAATGAATAAGCCAAAAGAACAAGAGATTGAGGGAGATCGTGCGTGAAGCAATACATGAAAATAAATGAAGCAAAAAAATGTATTGAAGGCTGGGACGTAATGGAGGAAATTGATATTAAAAAGAGCAAATTTTAGCAATAACGAATATATTTATAAAGAGATAACAGCCGTAACTAATATACTTCACTTTTTGATTCCCGAAAGGGAATGGCGTGATGGATGGATATATATGAGTGACCAATGTTGATGAAACTTTAGGATTTAAAATATAATATCAAATAGTAATGATCAAATATATAAAAATGAATGTTTGCTTGCTCGTCTTCTATGCGTTCCAATACCATTCATCGGATTACGATGAAACTTTGGTGAATTGTCGTGCGCGCACCCGCAAAGGTTTCTGAATAATTAAATCCATTGTACAGTAAGTGGAGCGCTTATTAAGTCGTTTCAACAAATAAGTGTTAGAACACGGGCTTCTCAAACAAGCGAGGAACGACAAGCAAGCAACGAAGCAGGTCGTTTGCGAGTTGCTCAATCACGTGCATCAGAACCGTATCAGTGAGGCATGATTTGTGTTTAAAGGTACATAATTTATTTGTACGTAGAATGAGATGGTGCAGTGCTCTCTTTGTTCGCTTCTTGTTTAATTTTTGCATTTGATTTTCGTATACTCTTCGCTTTTTCCAAAAATTGGATGTTTAAGCTCGAAAATCTTAAATGTTTGCACCACTTCAACGATAGAATATTTTATTTACTTGGAAACCGCAGTATAGTTATGGATTGGAAACTCATTATTTCATCATTTGTGCGTTAAAAAATCCTGTGGAGGTACGAGGAATATGTTTCTGCTTTGTATATATATGCCTACTTAGGAAGAAATAGAGGCATTCCAACGCGTGCCGGACGCAGCTAATAATATTTTAATTGTTCTCGTGTTTCTGTCCGAATAAGTATCCAAAGTCGGATGAAAACCCAACAACACTTAATATATTTAATTCGCCGATATAGTACAAAATCTCATATGTAACTATAATAGTTTTATAAGTAGAACAGTTTAATTACTTAGGTTGCACACTAGAGGAAGACAGGAATAGCAGCAAGTACATACGGAAGAGAATAGTGCTAGCCAAGGAGGCGTTTAGTAATAGAAGAGAGTTGATAATGGGATTATTGGGTAAAGATGTGAAGAAGAAGCTGGTGAAAGCTAGATATGGAGTGTAGCGTTGTATGAGGCAGAAACGTGGACCCTGAGAAAGGAGGACGAGAATAGGTTGCAGGCGTTTGAGATGTGGGTGTGGAGAAGGATGGAGAAGGTTAGGTGGACGGAAAGAAAGACTAACGAGTAAGTGCTTGAGATGGTGGGCGATGAAAGCAAACTTCTTAACGAAATCCGGGAAAGGCAGGATAGATGGCTGAAGGATGTAATAAAGAGTGATGGGTTGCTGAAGAGTGTGATAGAGGGAAAGTTGTCGGGCAAGCGGGGTAGGGGAAGAAAGAGAATAGATATCATGGACGGGATGAAGAAGGGTATATCTTATGCATATGCGAAAAAGGATATACAAGAGGGAGATAGGCCCCTGAATGTGTAAAAGACTGGGAACAGATTCTCTGACGTTCAACAAAACCTACCTTTACCGGTAGAATACATTACAGTAATAATAATTTTATTGGTTAAAGCTTTCGCTAATTACTACCTGTGTGTTGTATACATGTTGTTGTTTAGATGAATAAGCGCAACTACGTTATCTATGGTCAGAATTCACCCAGGCTGGATTCGAACCTGCGACCACCGGATTAGCTGGCGGGGACATTACCACTCCGCAGCCGAGGCCGGCAAGAATCGGAATTTCAGCGATATCGGGACAGCCCCTTATTTTGAAGCCGTTGCCTTTCAGCCTCGCTGGCGACATTCAGACGAGGGGGCGTTGCCGAGCAATAAGAGGCCGATGGGGTGAGGGGAGAAATGTGAAAAGAAAGAAATCAGCGGGATGAAAGCGAGAGAGAAAGGCGTTTCCTCTCTCTCTCTCTGTCTTCCAGGGATGTTTCCCCCCGACCTTGCCACTCCTTTTGTCTCGCACCATTATGTTCCATCTTCCCCTTTCTCTCTCCCCCACTACTTCTCACGACCCCCACGGAGATGAGATAATGACTACCATCTCGATCTTTTGTCGCTTTCTTCGCCTTGTTCTCACGACGAACGCTTTTTCGCTCTCTCGGATTTCCACGCTTACGTATTTATGGGGGGTGTTTAATCGTAATAAAAAGATGTTTATTATTTGCTCACACATTTATTATACAGCAAGAAACAGTGTCCTCTGTTCACATATAAAAATACAGAACCGTAATCTATACACCCCATGGTTTGACAAATCGATCGTACATTTGCATTTTAATCCTCCAATGGGCGAGCGAGTCAAATTTGATACGTTTCAAATCATTGAAATACCTGCTGTCTAGGAGGCTTTTCCATTTATTGCTGCGCTGGACAGAATTGTAACGCTTTGGATTAAGTGAGTGGAAAGTTACGTCTCTTTCAGCGGTTTTTCAAACATTTGAATAGATGAATGTGTGACGCTATTCACTGACGACGGCGTGCCTAGTGGAGCTCTGAAATAAATAGTTTCAGCTGTCATATGAAGAAAAAATTGGGAAAGATAAAAAAAAGGCATGTTATGAAGGTGATTTTGAAATATACGTTGTGAAAGTATTATTTTAAATCAAATATACACAAAAAATATGTCAAATCTGAAAATAAATGTTATTATCAAATCAATTGCATTTTTAATCTTTAAATTGCACTTTTAAAAAACTTATATATTATCAGTATTTTTTTGCATGTTGATATTTTGTATTTCCGTCCTTCGAGGGTTAAAGGTGTAGGTCCCAGAGGAGGGAAAAATATATTTTTAAATAATGTATGCTTCCACTCGTTTATGATAAAATGTTTCTATGATTCGTATACGTGTTTTACTGAGAGAAAAACTGGACTAAAATCGAAGCGCAGACGATTCCATGCTTTCGATACATTAAAGATTTCCTCCCACTATTGTTTTTCTGGAAATTGTTTTCCTATTGAGTTTTCGGACGAATGTGAATGTAAAACCATGTGCGCAGGGCTAGTAATTGCGTCAGTAAATGGAGTAGCCACGAGCAGGAAAAGCGTAAATTACAGCAACCCTTAGTAAGGACGTTGAGCCGGATCTGGACCGTAGCGTGACATTGTGGTGAAGTATGGGCCATGTGGACAGAAACACTGCACCATGTTCCATTGATTCGTAAATATGTTTTGCTGAGAGAAAAATTGGACTGAAATCGAGGTGCAGACAATGTCACACTTTCCATGTGTTATAAATTTGCTCCTACTATTGTTTTTCTCAAAATATATTTCCTTGTTGAGTTACCGGACGAATATAAAAATTTAACCATGTATCCAGGGCATGTAATTGCGTTAGTGAAAGGACAACTAATGTTCAGGAAATATGTAAGTGAGAGCAACCCTTAGTAAAGACGTTGAGTCGGATCTGGACCGTACCGTGACATTGTGGTGAAGTCTGGGCCATGTGGACAGAGGACGATTGGCGAGCCGAAATGGAGGAAAAGCGAAACACTTGTCGCGGAAGGGGTGGAGATGAAGAGTTATTTGATGAAATCGAGCGGAGCGAGCAACGAAGGAGGATTGGATGCCGGCGGCCGCACAGTGGTCCCAGTATATGGAAAAATGGGACATAGTAAGAAAAATAAAGTAGTCAGGTGAATCTTTTGTGCAGAGCGTTTGGATAGAGTAAGTGATGACGCATCAGAATTAGAAGATCCTGAATCGGTATCACGCACCTTTACTGTTAGAGGTAATATAAGAGAACGCTCAGGTAACGTATGCATTCTATTAATAATTAAAAGTCAAATGCGCGTTAACTTTGGAGTCGCTTACATAGAAGACTGTTGCATCGACTGTAGTTCAAAGAACTAGATTCATTTCCGGAAAGTATGTACTATTTATATATTTAAGAAAACATTTATTCACGAAGAAAATGGTTCCAGGCTTGACTTTGCGGAAGTAATTCATATTAACTTAAATTAAACTTTTTAAGTATAGTATATAATAATATAAAACTTATATAATACTTATAAATATAATACTTATAAATAATGTAGTATATATATATATAATATAATCCTTTGTAAGTATATATACAGTATACTTTGTAGTGGAGTATACAAAGTTTTATTTAATTTACTAAACATTTATTGTTAAGTTGTCATTATATGCGATTTTAAATTAAAAATCATGAAAATTAGAGAACTTAAATCCGCGAAATATAATTTAAATTAGTGAAAAGTTCACTCATTCCATGAGATTCCATTAAAAAATCTATTGGAAAGTGTAACTAACATCACTAAGTATACAAAAAACTCATAAGTGTCTGCCGATATTTGCCTATATTAATTTTATTTGTTAATTTGGTCCTATTTGCACTAAATGAAATCTATTCGCACAAATATTGCAAAAAATGAAATCCGCAAGTTTTCACATTTAACGGAAAAATTCAATTGTTTTGGCAAAATACTCGTATTCAGCGACCCCGAAAACCAATATACACCAAATTTCATCTTGGTCTGAGAAAATCTTCTCATGTCCCAGAAATACATGGGCCGAGGACCACTGTGGGCCATTTTGAAAGGGGCAGTGATGGAAGGGTGAGACGAAGAGACGGAAGGAGATTGGGCATTTTGGGTGTCGTGCAGGAGAGAGATGTGCTGCAGAGTGAAGAGTAGAAGAGCATTAGAGGGCCGTGAAAAATAGACAACTCCGCCAGTCGACGGTCTCAGAGCATCAATGGAGTGAGCTCACATATAACACTGACTTTGACAACACCACATTATTGACAAAAGAAGCCCGCTAGTTCCCTTGAGTCATAAATAAAGCAATCTACACCTATATATATACGAAATACCGTGCAAGCCACCACTAGGGTGTGGGGCACGGGGTGATTCCACAATAGGCATGCAGCACTCATCCCAGTTTAAATCAGAACTGCGCACGTTCCCCTGGAATGTCAGTTGCAGGCCAAAAGCAGTCAGGACATCACTGCTAAAAAATTTCTTAGAAGCTGTTCTTTAGAACGTAAGGAAGTCTACAGAAATTGACTCTTTTTCTTCAGAACTATTTCCTTTTCTAAAGATCTGTACGGGATATGAGAGCCTGACTCTACAGAACATGTGTTCTGCAGAATTATTTTCTTCAGAGCACAATAACTCCTTACAAGCTGTTCTGTAGAACTTCAGCAACTTTCCGGAAATATGTGAGGTTTCCTTGAGCTTGTAAGGAGTTCTACAGAGCGTCAAAGGGCTTCTGTAGAACGTCCTAAGGAATTCCACCAAACGTCCTAAAGTATTCTGCAGAACATCCTAAGGTATTCTGAAGAACCTCGTAGAGAATTCCGTAAAATGGCGTTTCAATAATTTAAGGAATATCCACATAGCTTTATTAGAAGTTCTGTATGAGTATTTATAAGGAAACTATATAGAATTTTTAGCAGGGGTTAATACGCAGTCAGACCAGGAACTAGGAGAGAGATACGTAGAAGAGCATTCTACCGTACGATACACTACTCAAAACACAACTACTGATTAGTATTATTAATGCGACAGATAAATAGCACTATAAGCTACTAAACCCTGTGTATATTATGCCGGAGATTAAATGCGAGGATAGTAGCCAATAATCATGTTACGATATCTAGCACTACTTCAAAATCCTTTTTAACCAAGACAGTATCCTAGAACTGATGTATCGCAACTATTATGGTCCCTTATTGTACGTGGAAAAAATGACATTTTAAATCTATTGGTTCTGCAGTCTATTTCCTTAATCTTATTCCTGTGATCATTACTACCATAATAGTTTGGCTCTAGCAAAATATGCTGAACGTCCGGAAAAAATATCTAAAACGCCAAACAATTTCAACCGAGAGGACGGCTACGCTCTCGCCACCGCATGGAAACGGCTCTTCAGCAGAATGGACGAATCACGACACACCTCTACTTAAAGATGCAACAACGTTGTAGCATAAAAGGACGGAGCAAACCCTGCATCGGTAATTCAGCGGACCTGAAGAAGCCAGATGGAACTCTGGCGAAATATTGTCCTTAAAAATGGACAAACAGAATAACACCCCGGAAAAACATTCTCTTCAACAGTGAAAGAGATCGTAGCACGGAGATCAAAGAGGTGCGCATATTTACTTTCAATACTACATCTACATACTACCCTGCGAGCCGCCGCATGGGCGTGTGGCAGGGGGTGTTAGGACACCAGCCGTGTAAAGATGTAAGGTTTTGGGAGGTGAAGTGGTGACGTGAATTGTGGGAGTGTATTTAGTGGAGCTCAGTTTTTATTATGGTCACTTATTGTGCGCGGAAAGAACGATTTTTTTGTAGCTATCTGTTTGGTAGTGTATCTCTCTTAGTTTATCTTTACTGTCAGACCCAGAGATATGAGGAGGCGTCATGATAACATCCTCTGTGTCACTGAAATACACCAGTTCTGAATATCTCAAGCAGCTTAAGCCTAGCGTGCAGTCTCCGAGACTCTAGGGGCTCCCACCTTAATCCCTCTAACAGTTGTGTAACACTATATGTATATGTTCGTTCGTAGCAGTTTTTAACGAAGCGTGCTGCTTTTCTTTGTATTTTGTTAATTATTTTGGTTAAATCTTTATGACCCAAATGTTCGCAGCGTATCCGAGGTGTGGCCTAACTGGACCGAAGTAGCATCTCTCTCTTACTCTTTCATTCGAGGACCTTCCTAATATACGCTTAAAAAACCTAGTTTCTCAAATGCTGTGCTGCATTTTTTTGTACGTGTGCTCCCCACGATATATCAGGAGTAAAATTAAGACAAAAAAACTACTGGTGCTGCCGAAGCGTTCCATAGTTGACTGTTTGTGTCCCGCAGTAGACAATGATATCATCCAATTGAGAAGCAAATCCTTTTGTCTTTTAGGTATCTACGCCATCTTGCTGATCTTTACTGATGATTGGATATCTCCTCTCCTACATTTTCTAAATTTGATGCGAGGGATGCTCTGAGGAGATGCACCTCCCACTTCCGAATATGGTCTTCATGTCAATGGAATAGAGGATCCCTTCCAGCAGACTACTCAAGCACCTGGTAATACGATTGTCCATGTTATTGCGGGAACACGTGTGCCGTGGTCATATCGCAAGTACATAAATACCCGAACACGTATCAAATAGTCCTTCATAATTAGACGTCCCAGGCGAATGAACTCAGCAATTGACGATCGGATAATTATCCCTCCCCTGGATTCCCATATGGAACTCCATGCCACTTAAAGAAATCCATCCAACACAGGAACCTCACTTCCTTAAACAAATTTTTTCATGTTTGGCATTCTTAAACCTATTCCCCACCTTCTTCTTTCCCGATTGCCGAAATAACTCTTCATGCTGCTGATAGAACATGCTAATTAGTCCGTAAAGGTGTTTCCGTCAATACTTTGGAATGGATAAATGAATGTAAAACATGAAAACAACACACTACAAAATTAATTGTGAATGATCACTAAATGAACACAAAGGAGTTGAGTCCCTCCATTACATGAATTATTATATAATTAGATTGATAGTGCTACATACATATAATAGAGCTTGGAAATAATTGTAAAGATATCAACAAACAAATACAATAAACATCAAAAAATTATAGAGACCCTAACAAACTATCAATATAATGGCAATGATGGAAAAACAATGACAAATCTAGGGGATAAAAAAATATATATAAAGAAAGGTGCATTTAATTAAATGCCACATTAATTATGTGGCATTTTGTAATAAGCTACAGATCTTTGAATGAAAGGTTTTTCATCGTGGGGTCTTTTTTTTTGCCTCATCTGTGATGGAATTCCAGAAGTTGGATCCTATTACCTGCATTGATCTATGAAAACAGTTTGTCCATTGAGATGAACAGTAATGGAAATTTGCATAAGCTCTCGTAGCTATATGGGTGAGAATGAGTTACATCGGGATGAGAAAATTACAGGGTAATAAGGTGTCCAATTGGGTAATTAATCGTCGAATGAAGTGTATTACCGTGTTCGTATTTCGTCGAAAGGCAGGGATAGGCTTTCGGAGACAGCAGAACCTTCTTTGACTCAAGAAAAAAAGTGTGATATTTCTCCTGGGTTTCAACTCCCTCCAAGTCGGTTAAACGCCTTAAGGAAGAGAGCGCTCTCTTGCAAAGTTTGACGGGGATAGGGGGGGGGGAAGTTTGAGGGGAAGTTAGGGAGGGGGGTGGGGTAGGAGGTAAGGGATGTGGGAGGTTTGAAGGAAGGAATGGTGCGAACTGGGAGTCAAGGAGTTGCCCCGGGCGGGGAAGGAAGGTATAAGATGGGGCGAGTTACCCTCATCCGACCGCTAACGGCGTCCCGGGTCCGGAAGGAAGAAGGGCGACGATGAAATTACACGCCTTCCCAAGTTTGCGCTGAAGTCTCAATTCGGGTTGGATGGGTACTAATTGAATACAAATTCCACCATTGTTACGTGGTTAGGCTGTATAAAACAGTTCATGATGCAAATTATACTCCATGGTTGTTGCTCAAATGTTTGTATGGATAAGAAGGAGGCAATTGGAATACCAACCGTAGCTTATTCATTGGCGCGTGACGCATAACATCTTCGAGTAACCATATTTAACGTCTTTTCAAACAACAGAAACCGATCGTATCCTAAGCGCATATGCAATATGTGCGAACTCATATGCCACGCACATTGCATAAACGTCGATATCCCTCATCTCAAAGGTATTTTTATTCAATATTTTTCTGCATTTTATTCCTGATTGCTTGTATGAATCGCCAGGAAAAGATAGCTTTAGACTTCTTGCGGGAAATTCCACGTATCGATTGGTGGTTTGATATCAATTACTTTTCTGATGGCTGAAAAATTAACAAGGTGTAAGAGTGACGCAAATGAGCAGATAATTCCAATGCCCATGCAGATATATGACAACCCAGGAGAAAAGTCCGTCATTAAACCCTGACTACGCGAGTATAAAAATTGAGTATGAAAGCTAACTGACATAAATTATGATAGATATTATTAATTTCAAATATTGAGCACTATATCTGATTTTTAGCTGGCTATTTTGGGTGTAATATTTTTATACATACATACACACTTGCTAATCGTGCCGTTCCCTTCCGGGGTAGGCGCAGTCACAAAGTTTCACTCATAAATGCATATTTGTACATCTAACTCTGCTTCAATAATTTCCTCCATACGGACCTATCCTTGCAAACCTCTTTCGCCTCATTTATCCCCATACACTGCTTCATACACGTCCTCCTGTTTTTAAGACTCCTAACATTCCTCCTCCTAAGAATTTCCCCAACCACATTCAACCACAACTTTCTCAGCCTACCTCTACCTCTCGCACCATTCATTTCACTCTTATATATCTGTTTCGTTATTTGACTGTCATCCATTCTTTCAACATGGACAAACCAACGAGGCACACTCCATTCAAATATGTCTATTACTGGAGCATTTAACCCACATTCATATATTACCCACTCATTCCTCATCCTGTCCATTCTACTTTTGCCGCAAACACTCCTCAGGTTACTCATTCCCACGGCGTTTAGTCTACGCTCATGTCTATCCTGGCATTTCCATGTTCCACTACTATACAACCAAGTGGGGAGAAGCACACTTTTGTACATTTTCATTCCTTAGACAGGCAGTCATTCCTTGATATGCTCCACATGCTACCTACTACTTTCCTTCCAGCATTCGCACGTCTCTTTATCTCCTCATCTATCCGTCCATCTTTCGCATACATCTTACCTAAGTACACAAAATCATCCACTTGTTTAATTACTTCACCATTCAACCTCATCATACAGTATTTCTCCCCATTCTCCTTATCAAAAATTACTACGTTAAGCTTTCACGCATTTATCCTCAATTCCATTCTCTCTGTTGATTCCATAAACTTATTTAGGAGCTTCTGTAATCCCGATTGGCTCTCTGATATCAAAAGAGCATCATCCGCATACATTAGCACTAGCACGTTTTTTTGTATGTAATATTTTTATAAAAATTATAGTTTTTTTTACTGTGGTACGAATGTGCCCAGGCTGTCTAAGCTGTGGGAAAATTAATGTTAATATTTATTTGACGGGTAAACACCGTAAAATTTACAGTAAGAGATGTATTGACGGTATTATTGATGTGTGCTGCGACTATGGACGGAGTATACATTTGTCGCTTGCGCAGTTGAACGTGGACTAATTTATTTAACTGCATCCCGCGGCCGCATATATTGCTACGAGCAAGTCACTTTCTCCCCTGTACACTTACTGGCCCTGAGCCAAGGACTCTCCTTTAACGAGGCAGAGGGGGAAGAGTTAACAGGTGTTTGCGTCTTCCTCTTCCCTTGTCTCCTCCGCAGCTAATGAGTCGTTCGACGTCACCCGGAGCAACCAGCCCCGGGGAAATAAACAAACGCTGCGAAGCAAAGGAGCTCTTTCGTGTACCATCATTCGTGTTTCCATGTTTACATCACTAGGCTCACCAATCAATGAGAGCTGTAATTAATTTCACAAGGTCGACTTCTAGTAATAGCCAGAGAACTGGGATTCCATGCAGAAGACTACGATTCAAATCTCGGGAGTATTGGTGGTTTTTCAATGGAATTTTGATCTTTTCTTGAATGGCTATGTACATAGCTCTTGATGAGCAGTTCTCCGTCCGCCGACTGGGACATTATATAATGGATCCCTGGACACCTTTTGCTGAGAGCATGCTTATCCTGACGCCAGGTTTCTCTCCAATCCCCTTTTATATATTTATATAGCATGCCTCTTATTTGCGTCCTGTTCATCTGCTCTTTAAGGCCTGATCCGATATCCTGAAACGAAAACTTTTGCACATGAAATATTTATTTTTAAATACTTCAGAAATGATTTAGAGGCAACGGATATAATGTGCAAAGAGACAGTTATTTTAAGTATTTTGAGGCCAGCGGTGGTGGCCGCGACGGCGCTAAAAAATCCATTATTATATTATTGTTTTTTGAAGACTTTGAGACATTTAGAGGCGTCAGATTTCAGACGCACTGAGGTCACATGAGTTTGATAAAGAAAATTGTTTAACTCCCCAGTGCTGATCCCTTGTTCAAGTTTTAGCACTTCCTGTCTCATAATTGCCCTTCATTTGCCGAGATGAGTACAAATAAGGCTCAAAAACATTAAAGTCTAATGTAATGCCAGACAAAGCGAAGAAGAGTTATTCATAAAAGCCTGTACTCCATCAGATCACTTCCTGGAAGACACAGCCTCGGTTTCCGTAATTGGATTGTGTTATTTGAGAAAAAAAGGAATATTGGAAATAATCGCAGAGGAATTTGTTTCTTCTTCTCTAAAAACCAATGGCTTTTTCATTTCCATAATTGATACAATAACTCGTGCGTTATAGTAAGCAAAAAATATTTATCGAGAGATGTACATTTTTAAGCGTGTTTTGTATTCAAAGAAATAGTCTTGGACTTAATCAGTCTTTGAAAAGCTCCTTTTTGTCTCAGAAAGCCCTCAATTCAAAATCTAAGGTACGGATGTGAGTTTTATTCAATATCTCTCATCTCCTGCCGTCTAGGGAAATATTTTTCCTTCCTGAACGCCTGAGATATTTTTCATCGACGGATCTGGCTTGTTTTTTCCTGCTCGCCTCCATGCAGCAGTTTTGCTAGTTATTATTCACGTTCTTTGCCCACTACATAAATATCTGTAAACGCTTCCATGTGAATAAATTTGATCACTGAAAGGTAAAATTCACTTCAATTTCCACCTCTTACCTGTCACTCGTGGTGGAAATTTTAAGATGAAGTAAGTTTTAGCAACAAAAATTTTTATTTTTATTAAAACCCATTATTAATCGTATTATATATTTACGTTGAAATTTCTCATTTTTAAGTGGTTAGTTTCGAGAATTAATTGTGTTGGCGGTAATACCGCATGAGAGAAAGTACGCTTTTATTTGGTATTGCTCTTTTAAAATTTCCATTAACAATTGGTAAAAAGTTTGGTAAGTTCCGTTTGTGCGAGTTTTGATAAAAATATATATGTTCAGGTGAAATGGGGTCATGTATTCTTGGTCAATTGCTGTTAAATTATTGTTTATCAACTGTAAACATGGATGTGATCTTGCACAAAATAGTACGAAAACGTAGTAGTTTGATTTTTTCCGGTTACGTGTCCCAGTCACTATTAGGTACATGGAACAAGTATGAAATATCAGCTATGGTATCATTTCCGGAGCGAAAATGCAATTTATCCTTACAGGTATAAAACTACAAGTTTCCATTTAGTTTCGGGCCGGGGCATTTTACTGCAGAGTTTAGATTTTGATCCACACAGTATTTGCTGAACACCTACAGTTTCTGTTTGGGCATTGAATTGAAAAATCTTGTTAGCGAGGAAAAGTGGAGAAGTAAAATCTGAATTACTTAGCGTCCACAATATCAGGTTATTCTATAATAGAAAGGTGGTATTTTTATTGAAATTAATCTTGCACTCAATGAAAGGAGGTGTTTATAGTAGACGCGCCCGATAATATTAGTATGGCGACCAACGAAGCAATAGTCAGTATTCCCAATTGTTATGATCTATAGTGAAAGCTTTCAAGTAGCGGAAAAGAATTTCAGTCAGTATATTATTATTACATAATCAGTTTTTTAAATCTTAAAAAATGTAAGAACATCTATTTTACATCAATAAAAAAACCAAGCGAGGGAAAATATTAAAAGCAGGAGAACACACTAGGTGACTGTATTTGAGGAAGAAATCAAGAAAGACTTAAACACTACAAAATAGGACATTAGGAAGGATTTTTTTTTTCGATTGAGCTTTTTACCCGGCATATAATGTTCGTGAAGTCTTCTCAGGTCTTCCATCAAGTGAGATATTTGTTTCATGTTGAAATATATTTGGATCAGATTCAGATGATCACCAGGTGAGATGCTCGGATCATTGGTGGTGGAAGCACAAAGTGGGTAGGTAGAGAAGCCGTGCCGACAAAACCATTTAATCAAAAGAGGCGAGTTACAGCTTGCGGCCCAAGCTTTGTGGTGAAGTAAACCGTCCACGCGACGAAGTGGTCTCATCGAAACGTCCTGGTCGCAGGTTTTATATCCTTGCGGTACGTAGATGAGCCAAGTCTTTGGAAATCTCTTCTCTTTGTGTTGCAAAATGTGTTGGCGCTCACTCGTGATGAGAACGAAATCCTGGAAAGTTTCCTGGAGTAGTGTAAGAAACTAGGTCCTGGGTCACTCCTAATACTCCCGACGGAAGACATAAGGTTTCAGTGACGAGCAGGCTTGATTCATTTGACTCTGTTACAGCTGGATAGCTCCCTCGTCTACCAACCCCTAGTTTGGGTGTTGCCCAGCTGGAGTGAAGTATCTCCATCAAAAGGAAATCCGTCTGACGAAAGAGAACATAATGGCCGTCTCAAGCGTAAGCTATAGTTAGTATAGAAATGATCATTATACACCCTTATTGACTTGAAACTCCCTGCTGGAGAATGACACCATTTTTTCCGTTCCAATAGACCCCAAAAGTCTTGTAGACCATAAAGGACAGTAATAATAAATCTTGGTAAATGTTCGTGGGACAGATTTATAGATTTTGTTTCATAACTCGCTTCTCAATAGTTCTACAAATATCCTTTTTCCTTCATTTTAAACGCTCTACTTAGCATTTCATTTGCATATTTCTCGGTGGTGGTGGTGTAAAGTCCTCGCCTGCCAAGCCGAAGGTCGCGGGTTTGAGTCCCGCCTGGGAAGGATTATTATTATATCCGTAATTATACAGTTATTGCGTTCCAAACTGTTTGAAAACCACCTATTTTTTCCCCATATTTCAACTGCGCTTCGATATTTCCGAGTTTCAACCAAATCCACCAGAGGGATGCGTCATTACTTTACTTCTAATATATAATATGTTAAATCAACCATACGCAACCATAAGAATATTATGAAATAACAACCATCGGGGTCGCCCCACAGGGAAAGGTTGGATAAAGGGGTGCGGAGGGAATCTTTCCTAAGATAAAATACACATCGCCCGCGCAATAACAGCCTCGGGAAAATTTAAAAAATATCACGTAATCGTGGTATAATACTGCCACGCTCAGATATGAAATCTACACTATTGATGCGCCATTTGGTGCCCATATTTATAAAATATTCGAAAATGCAAGACGGCCACCTCCGAAAACCATGTTACCGAATTGTAATATCTTCTAATATCCGTCATTTTTTAGATGGGTCATAATTTTGTTTACCAAAAAAATTTGTATTTTATGCACATTACCTCTTGCAATTTTAGTTGAAAAACAGTGATGTTTAAGGATGGAAAATAATGCACATCGATGGACCTGTTTCACGAACATTTACCCTAAATCTTAGTGCAATGGGAAAATACAGAGATTTTACCCCAAACTGATTAGTGTGAAAATTACTTCTTCCCTAGCACTTTTATTGGAAAAATAAAAAAGACAGTAAGGCCCAGTTTTATAATATTTAATGAAAAATGTTTGTCTAAAAAACCAGACCAATTCGCTTATTCGTCGATGATGCTCACATCAACTGATCAACTTTCTTAAGTAAACCACGTATTCTAAGTTAACATAAAGTCAGCGTTATGGTAAGCTATCTTATGGGTAACCATAATCAGACACCACATCAATTTTTCTTCCAGTCTTAATTAATAAAGTTTGCTTAAATGATTGATTTTTAAAAATCTACCTTTACCTTTTATGAGTCAACCCACCCCATGACTGGTTTACTGTATTTTGTTTACTTTATTATTTTTTTTATCGCCACCTCTTACTATGAAATTTGCTCGAATTCATTTATTTGAATAAGTCCCATGAAAAAATTCAGCAAATGGTTTTGTGGGAAATTTAATTGAATCGATAAATAAAATTGGGTCTTTGAAACTCCTTCGACATAGAGTTCATATCTACTTTCCTTTCCTGCTTCCCATTCCCTTTCCAATCCTTTTCCTTTATCATGAATAGGGTTCTAACATTCAATGCCGCTCGCTTCTGCGGCGAATCGGGGGTTGAGTTGGTTGGATCGGTGTTGGGTTATGAACATATATGCGTAAACATCTGCAATTCCAGTAATTATTTGTAATATGTAAAGGTAAAGGTGAAAAAAGTTCATGTTACCGAGTTGGTTCCTTGGTAAGTTAACGCTATTTCAACAGGTAGGACATATATTTAAAAATAATTCGTGTCTATAAGTAGATATTCTCCTGTACACGCGAATTAATACATTCCAGGTCATTATAAATGTAACGTATAAATATCGAGGTTACAAATATCATACCGATTAAAGTAACTAGTACTTGCAAATGATTTTTGCTTAAATTTTGACTCTTACTCACTGTAAACCCAACTAATTCTAATAATTTAACTGGGGCCAAAGTTTAAGAAATGTAAGTCTCAGATTTTATTATTATTATATATTACTGTGCGTTTTGTTATTTCCATCGTAAAAACCAATGCATCAGGTGTGGTGGCCTAAGAATCACTTCCGACGTACCTGCAGGTAATATTATCAAAATTTGCTCACCATGACTCCCGATAACCACGACAGCCACCTCAAAATGTAAATGCAGGAAACCGATGTTCGATAGACTTAGACGGCCGCAGAAGAATTCGTTCCGTCCCGCCTTCCCATTGGCCAGGACTCACGCATCCGGTGGACAGGCGGCGGCCCCGGGTGAACTTCTTCTCAACACTTCCTTCTCCTCCCCCCAGGTCGGACCGATATGGAAGGACGGGGTAATGCCCCCCCCCCCCCACTCCCCCGATACCCCGCCCCCTGGCGTCCTTGCCCCACCTTCCCTGGCAAGCGCGATCCCCGGAACGCGAACGAGTGCTTCAAGCCCTCTCGATCGAAGTTGTTTCGCCTCTGTCTGCTCCTCGTGACGACGAAGGGGCACTCGCACCGCCGCCCTGCCGCACCCCTTGACTAATTCCCCGCGCTGACGAGGTCAGAGCGTCTGACCGGGACACCCCTCATTAACTTCATGCTCATCTTCTACCGTACAGAGACTAACTCGGACAAGATATCGTATCAACGTACTCTAAATTATGTAGTGGAGTCTAAATCTTGCGTGATTTCAATGTTTCCATTTCCTCCACACGATTTCGCTATATGTACATACGTATATACTCATCCGCCGTTCCCTTCCGGGGTAGGCACAGTCACAAAGTTTCACTCATAAATACATTTTATACACCTAGCTCTGCATCAATAATTTCCTCCATACTGACCTATCCTTGCAAACCTATTTGCCTCATTTACCCCCATACACTACTTCATACACGCCCTCCTGTTTTTAAGACTCTTAACATTCCTCCTCCTAAGAATTTCCTCAACCACAACTTTCTCGGCTTCCTCTACCTCTCGCACCATTCATTTCACTCTTATATATCTCTTTAGTTATTTGACTCTCATCCATTCTCTCAACATGGCCAAACCAACGAAGCACACTCCTTTCATATACGTCTATTACTGGAGCATCTAACCCATATTCATTTATTAGCCACTCATTCCTGACCCTATCCATCCTACTCTTGCCGCAAACACTCCTCAGATAACTCATACCCACGGCGTTTAGTCTACTCACATGTTTATCCTGACTTACCCATGTTTCACTACATATGTATAACATATTAACATATTAAGTCATTCGACCACAATTCATTAAACGATGGTCCTTTAAGGGCTCAGGTCTCTGACACACAAAAAAAAAGTGAATTCATCATCATTCAAGCATGTTTCATCTCTTTTGTGTGTCGGAGAGTTTTCGGTGGACTTTCTATTACCAATTTTTCACATGACATCTTGATGTTAACTTCCTTTCGTCTGTCTTTAATCCCTTAGCTTAGCATGCCATAGATGGGACTACAAGGAGCAATAATAAATACTCCTACCCTAAAACATTTTTATCCATAACCCCCTTACCTGTAAATTATTTTCCAACTTCCCTTCCCCCATTATCGTCTTGAATTCTCAAGATTCAATTCTTATTGCCACTTTTCTGCGCGAGGCTTTCGTGCGGTAACGACCGCGGATGCCGTTCTTCCTCCGCTACCGGGCACGACACCCACCGTGGTTACCCGAGTACGGTGGTTGCCAGGTACCAATATATTGCGACTCACTTTCACGTTCAGGGAAGGAGTTCGGACGGCTGTCAACGACAATCTTTGCCATCCCCATGATATCAAGCCTTATCGATAACCTGAACGCGCAATCCCTCTAACTATATCTCTTCTTCGCGTATCAGTAGGCACCTTCCTTATCTACACCGTAGGTTCATATCAAATTCCTTAATTTTACTTACATGCATACGTACAACATTGTGAAGGATCACTCGAGTTATCAGAAATAACAAAAAATGCCAAAATGTTGGCCGATGAATACATAGAAAGGAACGGAGGATGCTTGTAAGTAAAGACTTCTTATATTTAGATGGATTTTCATTGCATCTTTCTCAATGTTACCTTATGGCAAGTTATTATTTAGTGTGAACAGCTCAAATTTTTATCATGGGTTTTTGTAGTGTAGTTACATCATTTAATTAGGTAGTAATTTTGGACGTCAACTTATGGAAATCATGCATTTTAGAAGGGAAAGGGGTAACTTGGGGAATATACTGAAATTTAAAGAAATATCACCTATATTTCGATGCACAACGTCATATTCGGGTCCTCCTGTCAAAATCAGAGTATATTTACTAATATCTATCTATCAATTATAATCATTTTTCACTTGGACTACACCTTTAATGTCGTGGATGGGCATAAACGTTTCGGTTATCTCCATGGCTAGATTAGGAGGAACATTTATTACTAATCATGGTTGTCCCACCTACACCATACTATTTTGAGGTATAGGAGACATGTGGAAGAGAGTTTACGTTACGTTATTACGTTATATTATGGGAATGGCCAAGTGTGCCGTAGAACGCCGACCGAGCTTTTTCCCTGAACATGAAAGTGAGTCATAATGTATTGATACCTGGAATCCACCGCACTCGGGTAATCATGGTGGGTGTCGTGCCTGGTAGCGGAGGAAGCACGGTTTCTGCGGTCGTTATCGCAGGAAAGGTAGTGGCAAGAATGAAATATTGGAAAGTCAAGACGATAATGGGGGCAGGGAAGTTGGAAAATATTCAACAGGAAATGGGGGGATGGAAAATATATGTTTCAGGGCAATGCAAGTTGAGTTATAGGGATAGTGAGCACTATTTTTATGATAGTTCATCATGCAGTTCAAAGTGAGAAAACGAGAGTCAACGAGAAGTAGCTACGGTGGTGAATTAAAATTCGGGATGAGGGTAGTGAGCATAGAATAATAATAATAATAGCTTATTTATTCGAACAAAGATAGCTTTCAACAGTACAAGAAAACTTTTTCCTTCCGACTCCATCAAAATCTCGCTAAAGAAAAAGCTGATAAAGATCTTTGTGTGGAGTGTTTTGCTGCATGGCAGCGAGACATAGACTGTGGGACAAGAGGAGAGGAAGAGACTAAAGGGTTTTGAGATGTGGTGCTATAGAAGGATGTTTAAAATTAGCTGGAAAGAGCGAGTGACGAAGGAAGAGGTGTTAAGAAAAGTGAAAGAAAAGCGGAACCTATGGAAAACATTGGAAAGAAGACGGGACAAATTTATTGATCATGTACCGCGACATGAGTGTTTGGAAAAGATAATTTTAGAAGGGACGATAGAGGGCAAACGGTATAGAGGAAGACCAAGATTGGAGTATTGGAGGCATATAATGGAGGACATGGGATGCGGACGATTTACCGAACTGAAGAGGATGATAGGATGGAGAGAGGTGGAGGACTGTCACCAACGATTCCTGATGGATTGACAACAGCAGAAGAAGATATGCTTCCTACTCAAGTACATAACTTTAAAAAGTTGATTTTTAGGATAGTAGTGGTTATGTATAAGCTCACCCAACTAATGTCGTATTGGTCCTAGTATGCATACCTGTAAGTGACCACAAAATAGAAAATACGAGAAGTGCTGGGGAAGCATAAGGCTAGAAAAATGGGGTATTGGGGTGCGGGTCAGGATAAGAGGAGGACAGCATGTATGCTAGAAAGTTTGGGAATTGAAAACGACCTCGGTAAAAAGTCAGTTGGTATTTGTGGGAGAAATAATGTACCAAGTATTTTAATAAATTAAATATCTCCTCAGCCGTTAATTTGCATGGTGAATGCAAAAATAAGCTAATATAGAAATTAAATTACAACTTTATTCCATGTATTTTTGTGGTAAATTAACGTTTTGGAGGCCAGAGAAATATGTCTATAAGTGTTGATTATCCATTTGAACCGATACAAGGATTATATTCTCCCTTCAAGGCTCGTTTCTCAACGGAATATTTTCTGCATTTCTGCACATGGGAGGCTTCAATCCAATTGTTTGGAGATGATCGCTTGACCATTCTGTTTTATTTGCTGTGGCCATCCACACACATTTATTTTCATCCATGAATACCCTGGAATTACTCAGTTATCATTGAAGTGAAGCTATTGATTTCCGGAAATTTTGCCAGCGGAAAATAATAAAATTCTGTACTCAGCTCACCTGAATTTATTTTTCAAAATTTTGTTTTAAATTTTTTCTACCAAAGAAAAGTTTAGCCTTCATATTGGAACATATATAGCTAATATTCGCTGTTCGTAGAAATATATATATTCGGGTGTCACCACAAACCTTATGTTCAATCATGGTTCGAGTCGAATCGCTCGAGATTTTTTAACTTAACTATGCACTTTTAGGCACTTGCAAAAGTTATACATATATCTTTTTTAATCACCATGATAACTTTTATTAAATGAAATAAAAATTTTTGTCATAGTAACGAGCAAAATCAAAGAACGGTAACCACTGTCTTTGATAGACGGCTTTATTTTGGTTTCCCCGCATTCAACTCTCGTTATTTAGCACACGTCGATTCAAAATACTAATATTGTGCTCCTTGCTGGATGAATTATGAATGTGTACTTGTGATCACAAAACATTTTACCATGGGCTCCAGGAAGTCGATCAAATAAAAACAGAAGAGAACACACGAAATGGAACTCCCCTGAGGTATTACCGAATGCGGTAACACCAGGCGCCGTGAGGTTCCGTCCCAGGTGTGCTCTGCGCTCCGACCTTTCAAGACAAACTTTATGGCTGACAACTCCGGGGGTTAAACGAATATGCCACCTAGCAGGAGCCCTCGGAATTCTCATTCGGTCACGTGATACTTCCGCAGAAGCGAAGCGCTGTGCGATCATGAAAATACGAGTGTTCTCCAAAAGTGATTAGGCATTCCAACTATCAAAGTAGAGTTAAAACAGTATTTCGATTGTTAAAATGCTATTACAACCTTTTAAAACTTGGTGTTACTTAGGTGATCCTCCCTTAAAATATTATAATTCGATTTATTCATTGATTTTAATACCTCATCGTTCAACAATTGGAGGATTAGTTGTTAATTCATGTGCTGTCAAAGTGAAACGAAACCACATAATGAATATTGGTAACCTTATGGCCAGTTGCAGGAACGACGCACATGCATTTCATAGAGATATGAGACCCATAAGCCATGGAAACAGTTACAGAAACATTCAATAGTGTGGTTGCAGAAACATTCGATAAATTTATTGGTTAAACAAATATCTTTATAACTTATGAAATGGAATTATGAGCTCCATAAATAGTCAAGGTGGTGGACGCGCGATGATCAGCTTGGAGTTTTTATTATCTAATAAAATAGTTGTTTTGAGTCGAAAGGAGAGTTTGTTTACCCTGACTGAATAATTATTATGTGCATTAGTAATTATACATAGGATAAACAACGATAAATTTTATCTAGCGAAGGAAGATTAGATTAAAAATTCGAAGCAATAAACTATTGATAGATAAGCTATGAAACCAGTAGATGTTTTCTTGCAACCCGAATATTTTTATGAGGTCCATAACTTCATGGATCCTATAACTATTGATTCCTTTACTACATGTTCCTTCAACCGGCCATTAGACGCATATTTTTATCCTTTCATTCCCGACGTAGGAGTAAATATTTACTAAATACACTCCCTTTCCAAGACTTACGCTTGGAGATTTCGAGTTAAATATAAAATTTTTCGTATCTTGGATTAAAAGGCAGAAAGATTTGGTAACCATATGGGATGGTTTCCGCAAGGATTTTGGATCAGTGCAACAACAAAAAGTTCTCTAATACTCACGCACTTACATGCTTTGATGTTCAGAATAATGTATCCCTCACCTTGGATTTTAACCTTTACATGCGCGAAGGGTGCATGTTTACATGATCTTTCAAATGATCCCTAAGGCTGAACTGGTGGGGGTCAATGATAATTATTCCTTTCACCCCATACAGGGAGGTTGAAGACCAGGAGGCAGACGGGTTGTTGTCAAAAGAAATATTGAATTTGTCATTTTCCTCTACCGGTTTTTTACGTTTAGTGAGTGCTGTAATAGAGATCTCGATCAGAGTCATGGAAAAGTGATTAAAAAGGGGGAGGAAATAACCCAGAGAGAAATGGTGAGTGTTTCTATGTGCATATTGAAGACAGCCTCCCCACAGATCTGTGATCTTTGAGGCTGCCTAAAGCTCCATAGTAAACAAATTGTAAATTAAATACGTAGTGTAAATTATGTAAAATGTAAATTATGGATAATGAAATATTATTATTGTATTATTATTATTATTCATGAGGAACAACCTAATTTCCTAATATTCCCCGCGCGATTTATGAAATTCTCATTGCTCCTATTTGAAAAAATTTTCCCCATAAAGATCGATGCATTAGTTATTATAGAAAGTTTTGAAATGGAAGCATTTTACAAATTTTGTGGGGAAAAATCCGCAAAATAAGTTTATTTCTGTAATTCACTCACCATTTATTTCTGTGTTATTTCCTGCTTCGTCACTCACTTATCTATGACACGACTGTAGTCCCTCTTATAGCTCATAATCACCTATGTTACTTCCTCCTTTACCTTACCATTAACCACTTCTCTTCCTTATTCTTCTCATTATAAAGGCTCCTAAATTAACCGCCTGACTGCTCTTTGCCGTAGCAATCTCTTGATAATGACGTGGAAACGTTAAAATCGGCAGAGGAAAACAAATGTGTGGAAAATTGCGAAGTGGGTGTTTCTTTTACTATGGATAGCTTCCTCGCAGTTTTCTCGTGGACGATTAACTTTAGAAACATCGTAGTCCGCGCAAACTGCCAAAGCAATGTTCCGCGTTTAAAACACGTGTGGAGGGCGTGGCGATACCTTCCAAAACATTCCTCACGCTGAGACAATGAGCAAGATGCAGAACCGAATGCATTCCTGCAACGAAGTGGCTTAACACATTCAGGCGGAAGTCAGTGAGGCCATTCAAAGATAATAAAAAATATCAACGGAAGCTTTAGGTGGCCTCCAAGGTCAAGACCTGAATTGGGCCAGCATCAATGTTCCCTTCGCATTCGGGTAGCAGTAAAATAATTTAACCTTTAAGTAGCACAAAATCAGGAAATAACATTTAATATCTTCATAAAACTGAACATCTAACCATTTTCAAAATTCCAATATACAATTGGTTGAATTAAAATAGTAAACTTTAAATTCAGTAGGATAAAAACAAAAAAAAATGAACATTTGAAAAACATTCAGCATTCTCATTTGACAGAAGCTTTCTTTGAATATTTTACAGAATATTAATTTGAATTTGGTTAGCAGCGATATAAAAAAATTTCTTTAACCGAAAAGAATCAGAAAAAAGATGAAACGTTTCCATAAATTAGTAGCCATCCTTTGACCATTTTCAAAAATTTTTACCAATTTTAAATATTTTTCTTATTTTTTGCAAGGAATTGAATATTTTAGGTCCCATTTACAGGAACGATTTTTGTACCAAATCATTCTTGGTCTGGGCAGTATGTAATCTATGTCATTTCTTAAGTTATACTGAAATATGCCTTCAACACCTGGAATCTTTCCACTTCTGGCATAAAATATCCACAGGACCTTATAGATCTACAAATGTCGAAGTGGTATTATTCCAAGACTTACAAATAGTAGATGTGAGGGAGCATAACAGTCGTTTGACGATATAATCACTATCATTTTTTCTGCAATGCTAGCGAATGTTTTAAGGTATTTATATAAGTACCGCCAAGTAAATAAAATAAGTGGGTGGTGACAAACTCTTAGGAATGGATTTTAAAGGGTATCCGACGGATTAAGCTCTTGTATTTGTGAGCATGCGGTAAATTTGCTTGGGGAGGAAGTTTCAGGTTCGACAAATTCCATAAGTATGCGACAAACTCGATGATTAAATTACAAGTCCAAGAACATCATTGGGAGTACAAGGTGAAATAAATATTTGACTTGTTATGGGAGATTGGAATGCGGTGGTCATTGAAGGCGGAGAAATCAATAAGATAGGATAGTATGGGCTGCAAAAAGCATAAATTTGATGAATAATGTATTAAGATCGGCCATAAAAATTACTTTAAATTCGTCAAAAACTTTTAATATTATCAACGTAGTCCTATAAACTTCGAGAAGATCCACGGTGATGCATTTTGTTACCAAATGGATAATGTATTTGAATCGAAGGTTGCGGTTGGTAAGAGGCTAGATTCTTGATGTGGTCAGTTAAATAAGGAGGAGAAAACACTAGATATTGTACTGTCCATGTCCAAATGTAAAACAGTAATTACACTGTACCTGATGATGGCCAATTAATGCCAAAACGCGCCGAAACGTTAAGTTTTATTACATAGTGGACAGTACAATATCTAGTGTTTTTCATTTAATATGCAGTTCCACAATATCTCTTTCGAAACTGTTAGCTTCAAAGGAGGAGGCAATATCGAGCTTACGCAATGATTTTTTTGCTTTCAATGCAACAGATCGCCTGACTATTTCCTACAAAAGTAGGCATGGTCAGTCAAAGATCCTGCGATCGGAAGACCACGATTATAATGTAGGAAACGAGAGGATGAACTCGAGCCCTATTCAAGAAAACCCCCGAATTTTTCAAATTCGACGAAAGCGAAATTTTCACCTTACAGCCTCGTAGATTAAAAAAAAATCGCCGTACAAAAGGCTAAAATGAGATGAGGATATGCAGTCGAGTCCTTTTTATCATCTTGGTTGATTTTTTTAAAAATAAGACCCCAAAATAGATTTAGGCTATAAATCGTTCCCGCAGGGGAGCGATTTTACCAGGACACAGCGTTTTTGTTGTCCTTTGTTTTTGAAATGTCTTTTATCTTTATGACTTAATTTTCGCTCGCTACTGTAACTTTTTCTTGTGTAAAAGTTATTATTTTAACGTATCACCAAATTTTTTATAGTTTGAAAATATCTCATCATGATCTAAGCCATGAAAATTAAGGAAATCATTAGAGCGTGTAAATGGAATGGATTCCGGCTCTCCTCTCGAGCAACACGGGATAGAATGGACCTTAAGCTTCCCATCTTCTGAACCAGCCCCTTGAATTTCCTTACTTCTCCACCCACGACTGGCTCCATTGTAGCGCGAACGCACCCTGTCATTCGCCTATGCTTGTATTTTAAGTGCTCGCATGCATAATTAATTTCCCGGGAACGAATGAGCCGACGAATGTAACCCAGAGTTGTAAGAGACGGAGACAATAAAAGCCGTTGTCCATATTGACAAGTTTTATGAGGGCGTGTCGGAGAAAATGCGGTCCTGAAAAGGGGAAGAAGTGACATAGAGTGGAAGCCCTAGTGATGCGATGTGGGCTCGGAGGAAGTTGGAGGGAGTTAACGCCGTGCAGACGAAAATTAAAGAGGAAACGTTGGATACGCTGCGGGGAGAATCCTGACGAGGAAAGACTTAGCTAAGCGTAAATAGGAAAGACATTAATTGGTAAGTTACGGTTGGTTATTATCTGATTGAGTGATGGAGGGAAAACAATGACGTGTATGGCGTAATTCCCGTGTCCCAAATTGAGTTGCAACGCCAATGTAATCTACCAGTAAATGGTAGATTTTGTTTACAACATTTAGATTTGTACGCACTGAGGGCCTTATCTACCCCTAGTATTTCTCCCATCATCTCCGCTTAGGACCTGCCCTTCTTCATCCCGTCCATAAAGCCGCGAGCATTTGGGACCCTGGTCATAAACCAAAAAAATGAATAAAGCACAAAGAAAAGCAGCACGCTTCATTATAAACTGCCGCGAGCAAACATATAGTGTTTCACAACTTTTGGAGGGATTAAGGTGGGAGCCCCTAGAGACTCAGAGGCCACACGCTATGCTTAGCTTGCTTGAGAAATTCATAACTAATGTGTTTCAGAGCGATACAAAGAATATTATTACGACGCCTCAATACATCTAGGTCTGACAGAAGCGATGAAATAAGAGAGATACATTGCCGAGCAGACAGGTACAAATACTCATTCTTTCCGCGCACAATAAGTGACCGCAGTAAAAATTAAGCTCCACAGGATACACTCCTATAATACACGTCACCATTTCACCTCACAACACCTTACATCTTTACACGGCTGGTGTCCTAACACCCCCTGCCATACGCCCATGCGGCAGCTCGCAGGGTGTAGATGTAGATAGATGTATTCTCTGTCTTCCCCTTGTGCCCAACATCCTTCTCCCTACAATGGCCTTTAGGCAACCTTTCGCCCCCGTCACTTTCTACAGCCACCTGCTCTGTTTCTTCCTGATATTTTCTAAAGGCTCCTTGTACTCACCCATCATACCAACCACTGCCTCGCTTGTCCTCCTTTCCGTCTACCGCAACTTCTCCACACTCCTCCGCACCCACATCTCGAAGGCCTGTACTCTATACTGGTCGTACATTCTCAGATTCCACACGTTGCCTCATATAATGCTACTTTCCATACCAAGCTCCTCACCAGCCTCTTCTTTATGCCTGAGAGTGAATATCAGGCTCGAGGATAGAGGGAGAAGAGAGCGTCGGAAAATCATATGCCTCTCGTCTCAATGGCATTAGAAATTCAAGAATAACCGATTTGTCGGCAACATAGCTTCGAAGCGGTGATTTCCGCCGCGTAAGAGCATACATATTAGAATGTAATCTCAAAGCTTTATCCCGGTACACTGAAATTGAGAAAGCTCCGATTAATTTCGCATTCCTACCATTGCATTGGATTTTAAATGACTCTTTACTAGCATACCGAATACATTGGACTAAAGTGTTCGTTATAATTGATTAATTTCTCTCTCCGCGTGAAGCAGTTTTTGTAAATTACTTAAGGGTAAAGGGATGAGAAATTGACAAAACTCCTGCTGTGTATCTTGTTACAAGTCGCTTCTGTATTAATTTTATTTAAACTCGTAAATCAAGATGAAGATAAGTGTAATTAAATATGCGGTTGTTAGGGAGAGGTGTTGACCTGAGTTGAAAATAAAATAAAGTATTGATGTAGTGGATTGTTTTGTCGCCAGGTTGTTTGATTTCACGAACCCCGAATTTGTATAAATATAGACATTTAAAATAGCGGAACTGAAGTATTTGAGCTGATTGGAATCCTTTTCACTCCTCTTCAGCTCATTTGTAAAGCTGGCCATGTATAAGATATTTGAGACTGCCATTTAAAAGTTTATTATCATATCCAGGATTATGAAATATCCACATAGCCTATGGGATTAAGAATCATGGGTAGCGTAGTTACGCGGAAAGCTCAAGGATCGATTCCGGGCTCAGATACCCTATTCAGAAAGGCCTCGGAATTTTGAGCTTAAACAATGCCTGAATTTGAACGTGATAGCCTAAACGGTTCAAGTAATGTCATCGAGACTGTAATTCCATGTCAAAGAGACTAATGAGGACGGGTTCTTCTAGGAATCGATATTCCTCGATAATTTTGTGAACATGGTTTCATCCAGCCCCAGGAAACCCTTTTCCTGTGATAATTTTTAATAACATTAGGATTTTAGGTTAATCATCAAATAAAGAATAATTTTTCTCTATAAAAGGCCCAAATTTATAAAACGTCGCATTTGAATCGCTTATTGTGGATTCCTCACAATTACAATCAGTGAATAGGTATGTACATACATACATGTACACGAGTAAAATCGGATTTCCAATGGAAACCGGTAATGCTCATTTTTGAGGCTAAAGATGTGAATATGAAAGGACGAGGGTTGCAATGGGAAGAATAACCCTACTGAATAGCAAAACGTATGTGAGAAGAGACTCTTTTAATTTTGCTGAAAATTTTTGTTGTTTACCCAGGAATAGAGACTACATAAAACGTGGAGATAAGAAAGAGTGAATGATTGACCGGGACTAAAGTATGTCAGAGGAGAGCTAAAAAAAGCAAAATTAAAGGATAGAATAGAATAGATAGAATAGATAGAATATATATTTATTATGCTCTGGGCATCACCCTAGGAGGAAAAACAATTACAAAAAAGAAAGAAATTGGCTCTGCAAAAAAAAGAGAAATACATGAAAACGAACAAAGATATAATGGTTATAATACAGAACAAAAAGAGGAAAACAAAGAAACAATATTTAAATTTTTACAATATTCACAATTTGCAGGCTGTAATTCATTAAGCACACTAAATTTTATTTTGCTCTGCATGGAGTAGAGTCATGTATAGTACATTTTTAAATGGATAAACGGAACCCTTCTGTTTTAAGTTTTCAGGGAGAGAATTCCAGAATTGAGAAGCAGATATTAAAAATTACTTTTGGTACGCAGTTGTTCTGGGAATAGGATAGGGTCAAGAATAGTCCTTTATACGAGATGTCTTCTGGGTAGTTTCTGCCCTGATCTTAAACATTTCACGGAGGTAATTAGGGATTCTCTCCCTGAAAATGTTAAAGAGAAGGGTTCCAGGTAAATATTTTCTTCGGTTACAAAAATTTAGCCAACCTAGGCTAATTTTATGCATGATAGGATGATGCGGAATTGGGAGGAGATGCATCTTTTAATGCCGTGACATCGGCAAGCAAGAAATAAAAAGACAGGAAACGGCCTGGATTTTTGAGTAAGATGAAGAGGTAGTCAATATGCCGAGACGAAGAACAAGATATGTTCATAATTCATCATTTGCGGTTGAAGCTAATCACGGAAAAAAGTCACGAGATCACTTTAAATTTTATCACTTAAATCAAACTTGGATCTGTAGAACGTTATCATATCAGCAGTTTGATCTCCAGGACTCGGAACTTCTACCGCGCACTGCATGTATTTAAACTTCTCGGAACTTGAGCTGAAAATTCTCATTATATCTTTTCCCAATACTTGCTGACGGATGATTCCAACTAGGTATAGAATGAAAATAATTATCTTCGTCCAACATAATTCAATTTACCTATGGCAAACCGGTCGTTTCCGCTCACAGGAAACGGACTGGATTTTTGATTGGGATGAAGAGGTAGTCAATATGCCGAGACGAAGAACAAGATATATTCATAATTCATCATTTGTGGTTGAAGCTAATCACGAAAACAGTCACGAGGTCATCTTAAATTTTATCAGTTAAATCAAACTTGGATCTTTATAACATTATCATAACACCATCTCGTTTGGTGGGGCTCGGAACTTCTTCCCCGGGCTACACATATCGGAACTGTTTAGACAGCAGAAAATTCTCATTTCATCTTTTCCCGGTACTCGTTGATGGATGATTCCAAAGTAGAAATTATATATCCGTCTTTAGAGCGCTTGCTTGCGCTTTACGGCATCCAATTTCCACGCCTCTCTGTTTTCCCAATCTCCTTCTTGCAGGTTTCTCTCCGCCATGGCTTTGGTTATTCCGCTTCTCCATGAGTTAGGTGGTCTTCCTCTCTTTCTCCTTTCATACGGTTTCCACTCCCTGATGGTGCGAGGCAGGCTTTCTTTGAGCATCCTCTGAACATGTCCGGACCACAGCAGTTGTTTTGACTTGATTTCGCCCAGAATGGTTGTTGTCATTTTCATTATTTCTCGAATTCTCTCATTTCTTACTCTATCAAGCCTGGATTTTCTGGCTGCCCTTCTGAGGAAGTCCATTTCTGTAGCTACAAGTTACTTTTCGTCACACACATTCATTTGCTATATTTCACTTCCATATGTAAGTATGCTTTTAAATATGGTGCTGTATATGTATCTTTCATTTCGATTTCATATATCTTTGCTCCATAGTATTGAATTTAACATATTAATGGTTGCTCTACCTTCATTAATCCTAATCTTTAATCGTTTCTGCGCTCCTTCCACTGAGCTGTGTAGTTTTATGCCTAAATAGTCATATGAATCACAGGCCTCTACTATTTCATTGCTATCCTCTAGCACAATGTCTTCATTTCTTCCTCCAATACACATATACATAAAGTTAAACCTCCAAAACATAAAGTTAATATCATCTCTGTCTTGGGCTAGAACTACCTGGTCATCTGCATAATGTAGTGTGTATATGGTCTTGTCTCCTTCAGGCAAGCCCATGTTTGCGTATTGTCTTTTCAATTGTTTAAGGGCACCGTGGAGATATATTCTGAATAGGCTAGGTGAAATACAACATCCTTGTCTTAGCCCTTTATTTGTTTTGAATGGTTTTCCTAGATTTTTTCCCACTTTCACTTGAGCTTTCGATTCTGCACAAAGATTCTCTATTGCCCTTATGATAGATTTATTTATGTTTGTTGTCTCAAGTACCTCCTATAGATTAAGTAGAAATTAAATGAAAATAATTATCTTTGTCGAACGTAATTCAATTTTTCTCTAGCTCACCGGTCGTTTCCGTGGTGATACCCCATCGCCGGGTTCCCATGTGGACCGTTGTCGGCCGCAGACAAGAGCGACACCGTCGCGACATCCAATCAAGTGCTAGATGTCGCCCTTCATCCCCTTTGGGACGCAGTGTATCTCACGTTATTGAGAGTGTCCCTGTTTGCCCTCGCGTCGGCATTTTGTCGCTCATGCGACTTTGGAAACCGCACCCTCAGCGCTCGTAAAATAAGGCTCAAACGCCGACGTTCATTTGTTTGAAGAGGACGACACCCGGGTGGAGAGCGGTGTCGGACTCGGTTGTTGTCCGGCGGAGAGGTGAGAGGAGGGAGCGAATTAGTGTTCACGGGAGTGACGGCTCGTCTCCAAAAACAGAATGGGTCGGTTATTGAAAGAGGCAAATAATTGGCTTCAGAGGGCTCTTCTGGACCCCATCCTGGTAACATAAGCGAATCAGGAATATTTGGAGTAGGGAGGCCAAACACTACTTATTCGACTGCATGATTGAAATCGTATACGGTTTACTGGAATCTTCGACAAACTCGATTCAGAATCGACCGTAAGCCTGACCGATGTATTAATGAAATTATCAAATTGAATTAAGAGTAAAATTAACATTCCGTCCATATCTCAACTAATTTTGGTGTTTGATTTAGCTACAGCGATGTAATGTGATGCAAAATTATGAAGAAAGCTGTTTTCATCATGTTAAATGTGAAAAAGTCGCATATCAACGTATTGCTGTTGTTGTTCAAAAGTTGTTATGAAATTCTTCGGCGCAAAAAAAGAGACCATGGTGTACAAATGACGTTCTCGACAGATACGTCGCTGAAATTCATTAAAACGCTGTAAATTCTCATTTATTAAGGAGACAGTCCATGGCTGTAAACCAATAGGTGGAACTCCTTTATGATGATAAAAAATAAAGAACTGCATTTCCACTAAAATAGCAACGCAAAAATATTATGTTGTCGGAATTAGATCGTATCATTTACCCTCATTATCATTCGTGATTTCATGCCTATAATGATATTTAAGGAACATTGAGACCCCTTCAAGGTGATAAAAAGACGGAAAGCAAAGATGGCGCGCTTTGGACCACATGAAAGCGTCCAGGGTAGAACCATCAGTATATACAAGTTTCGTTGAAAAGAGGCAACCAAAAATCCATTCTAAAGAATTCAATTGAGATATGGTACTTTTTTCACAGTTTTATAATATTTCAGGTCGACCGGTTTCGTCACATAGGCGACATCATCAGGTCTTGTCATCAGGTCAAAACTGTTAATAAAGTACCATATCTCATTTGAATTATTTAGAATGGATTTTCACAAAGAAAATCCACTCGATTGAGGATGGGATCATGGATTGGTAGCAGAAGGATTATTTGGGAGAAAACGAAGAGTTTAGAGAAATCCAGCTTTTGCATCTAATGTACTATTAGCGAAAGACTTCGCGGGGTCCATGGATTTACGTTCCACCCCATGGAAAGGGTAAAGTACTTAAATTGCTCTCCTGGTCACAATCAAGTTTGAGCATTACTAAAAAACCTCCAACACTGCCCTAATCCAAACCTGGACCCCAATAATAGGAAGCCAGTGTTCTAGCCTTCATATCAGTCTGATAGCCTCATCATCATTGGTCGTTCAGTCCTTAGATTGGTTGTTGCAGCCCTCCACCCTTCCCTATTCAATGCTAGTTCCCTTACCTCCTGGTATCTCTTCCTGTGTACTTTCTTCTTTATTTGATCCATGAACTTATTCCTCTCTCTTCATCTGGCGAATTTTTCCTCTATTTTACCTTCAACTATGTTCTTTACAAACACATTTTGTCTCAGGGTGCGTCCAATCTATCTGGTTCTTGTTTTCTGTATGGTGTCCCATATGGTCCTTTCCTCTTCTACTCTTCTGTACATTTCATCATTTCTTATTTTGTCCATCCATTATCTTTCAGCATCCTCAACCAGCACCAGGTTTTGAAGGCTTCTAGTCTTTTCTGGTCAGCTTTTCCAATGGTCAATGCATCCGATCCATAGAGTGCCACGCTCCAGACGATTGTTTTCACATAATTTTTCCTGGTCTGTAGTCCTCTCTTCTTCTGATAGCCTAAATGATTGAACATTGGGCCATTTTTAGCTGGCTAAAAGGAGCTTTGAGTTGGCGTGCAAGTTTCAGATTCCTTCCTTTCTTAGAAACCAGGACTCTAGTCGCCTCAACCAATCAGTACTCTCAAATGAAGGGCCAGTGGATCCTTTCTGAGGAAATTGGACCAGGAGAAACTTATTTTAAATCATCATCTAGCATATTATTATCTAACACTCCCCTAATATAGATATGGATGACGCTATCGTTCTATGACAGAAGGTAGTTTTTAGTATCTAATAAGGATTAGCACAGGAAAATATTGGCAAGATTTGTAAAAGTACATTGTCTATCTTAATATAATCGCGAGTCAATTAGGTTTAAGAAATTGGATAAATCAATCATGATCGGGAGGCCTTTTAAAATATATTTTTGTTGTTAAATGCTTGAATACTGATATGACATTTGGACAGTGGAATAATTAGTAAATATTACACCTGCCGCGGCTGCCGGGTTGGAAGCACGCTGACTTCGGTACGCCAGAGTGACGGGTTCGAGATAAAGAATCTTCACCTGGCAAATAGCATGTTTTGTCTCAAGATTTGGATCTTAAGTTGGGTAGTTTCAAGTCCCGCCATACATAGCCATAACAATGAGAGCACCAAAATCTAGTAGAACAATCCAATTACCCTTTTTATGCCCTAAATAAAAATGGGTGTAGTTGTAATGATATTTAAAGGAGAATGGCGTTTGGGAAGAAGACGTTTACAAATTAGAGGGAAGAAATGATTGAATAGGGTTATAAAGTAATGGCTCGCGAATGATCTAATACGGAGTGCGTTGTTGTAAGCGACACAGAGAATTTTATCATGACGCCTCACTACATCTCTAGGTATGACAGAAGCGATAAAATAAGAGAGATACATTGGCTAATAGAAAGGTACAAAAACTCGTTCTTTCCGCGCGCAATAAGCGACCAAAATGAAAACTGAACTCCACTGACTACATTCCCATAATAAGTCACCATTTCATCTCCAAAAACTTTATCCCTTACACCTTTACACGGCTGGTGTCCTAACACCCACCGCCACACACCAATGCGGCGGCTCGCAGGGTAGTATGTAGATGTGAGGTATAGAAACGTGGACTCTGAGGAGAGAGGACGTGAGACTTTGCATGCTTTTGAAAAGTGTGAGAGAGGATTAGAATGGATGATGTGCTGTGGAAGGAAAAAGAGCCCAACGAGGAAGTGCTCAGCGTGACCAGCGAGGAGATGAAGACTCTGAAATTAATTTGGTGAGTGCAGAGTAGGTAAATGGAGCCAGCAATGAGTGGCGATGAGATTTTGAAGGCAATGATAGAGAGGAGGAAGATGGGTAAGCGGAGGAGGGGAAGGAAGGAATACCCAATGGATAGAATAGAATTGAATAGAAAAAAGGTTTATTGTCCAAGGAGCAATAGCTCCCAAGGGGCATGGTTTTACATCTGAACATTAAATCAACATATGAAAAAAAAGAAAAACAGTAGTGAAACAAAATACATTAGCATAAATTAAGGTCTCAGTTAACAAAAATATGGTGCAAATTAACAGTTTCTACAATGTAAACATAACAAGATATACAAATTATCGGTTACAGCGATCAAAACAATAACAATTTTCAACACAAACAGAATTAACAATATGTACAAATTGACAGTATATTCAAATATAATAGTCCACTGACGATTTTTTCAGTTAATTGAATACGGTACTGTCATTTTCATTTACGTACTCTAACAATAATTTTTGAAAAACATTGATCGATGATACATTTTTTACATTAACTGGTAATTTTTTCCAAAATTTGCAGGATTTTACTGGAAATGATCTTTCATAAGTTACCTTGCGATGAGACGGTATGAATAAGTTTTCGGTTATACGCGTTGTTCCCTCTTTAATATCTTTGTCATGAATTATATTTTTGAACAGGTATGTCGGTTGCCCTGTTTTCATTAGTTTGAACACGAAAACGCCCAATTGGTACATTCTGCGAGCTTCGACTTTCAAAATATGAGACCTTTTAAAATATTGCGTCACATGCTCACGAATTCCAATACCTATTAAAGATATGCCCAATGCCTGCATTTTGTATTATTTGGAGTTTTAACTGGAGATATTTATTTATATCTGTATATGCCAAGGCACACTAATCAATATGAGGAATTAAAAGTGAGTTTACTAATTTCTGTCTTATTGTAACAGGTATCATATCTCTGAAATACTTCATTTGGTAAAGTGTTTTATATATTTTATTGGAGATGAATTTAATGTGATCATGCCCACTCAATGCATTGTTAATAACTAACCCTGGATTAAGTGAGAATGGTGAGAAGAGAAGGACGTGCGCAGAACTGAAGAATGACGTAGTGTATGGGAACAAGGAGACGAAACTGCAGATGATAATCCTACTCCATCTACCCCCTACCTCCATCTACCACCTACCAGTACCTGTGCGTTAACCTTTGTACAAATGATGATAGGAGCTCTTAAAATCCACGACCATGATCCATAAAATTTATTGCGATCAATATGTAAATTCCTAATTCTAAAACTTAAAAAAAAATATCATTACCAGTACATTTATAATATCAGGTTTGAAGGGTGCATACAGTTCTATATGATTGAGAACCTTTAAGCCACGGCTACAACTTTACTAATCGAGTTTAAACCTGAATAAAAATTAGCTATGAAGATAAAGTAGACGGACAGCTGAAGATAAAATGGAAGGAAGAAATTAGAAATGATGAAGTGTACCGAAGAGTAGAAGAGGAAACGACCATACGGAACAACGTACAGAAAAGAAGAACCAAATGGATTGGACACACCCTGAGGAACAATGGGTTTTGTGACGAACAAAATTGAAGGTAAAATAGAGGGCTAAAAGTCCCCCGAGGAAGAATCAGGAATAAATCCATGGGCGAAATAAAGAGGAAAATACATAGGGAGAGATGCCAGGAGGTAAGAAACTAGCATTAGATAGGGAAGGTGGAGGGCTGTCGACAACTATTCTTAAGTTTGAACGACCAATCCGATATTGATGATAATTAATTTACGGTCGACACGAATAGTTTCATTCGACTGACAGATTATCCGGAAGTTATTCAATTAGATCTTTTTCTTGTTGACGATAAATTAAGTGGATAATCATTGGTCTGACAGGCTAACTCTAAATTAGAGGCGCGAAAGAGAACTCACAAGAAGAGCTTACGAATAGCTCTAAAGGTTTTGACGAGAGGGAGATCACATTGGATTCGCTTTAAGACGGGATAGACGTCACTCTGAATTATCTCTCCATGTTGTTCAATTTCCTGGACCTCCATCGAATACCCTCACGCACCCATAGTTTACAAAATCCCGGGAAAAGTAAACCAATGTAGTTCACCTTGAAGTTTATTTCGTTAGTATTAAGTTGTCATTGATTTCCTTGACGTCACAGGCAACTTTAACTCTCTCCGCTCCAAGTTGAGATAGCTGAGATTGACGCCATGGATTATTGTGGCGCCATCAAGCTTTTACTCGTCTAAGTTAGACTCGCCTTCTTTGAAGGAGTCTCATTAACCCCATCACAAAGTTTCTGAGGACTTTGAAAGCCTTTAGGTATTGTGAGAGAGAACTAGAGATCAAGCTGTAAGAAATTTGGCAACGGAGCCAGGCATCCAGAAAACCTTATCCTCAACTCTGTGGGAATAGAGCGTAGAAAGAAGTGGACGCATCACAGAATGCCATCCTTACCAATATTGTAACGCGTGACTTTAGTAAAAAAAAGTTTTTTTGGCCACCAGAAAAAAAATTCACTCAGAAAGTTCGGAAATTAAATAAAGTTGCTCACATTTGCACCTCTCCGCAAAATCTACACGTCGCACAGTAAGCTTCAATAAAAAAAAGCTGGCCAAAATTGCGAAAATGGATTAATTCAGTGTGGAAGTTGAAATTTGGCAAAGTGGCTCTCCCTTTAATAGTGCATAAGATGAGTGATTTTATTTTTCATACATCTCGCGCATTAACAATACGCAGGGGCTTAAAGTTGAACAAAATATGACTAAAGAGCCAGAATTCAGTTTTCGCTGTAAATCTCCAAAATGAAGAGGCAGTACAAGGTTTTATAAATCCTTAATGGAATCAAAAGTTATATCATTTCAAATAACAGATCTTGGTCTATGATAATTTTTTCTCGTGGCCAAAAATACTCTTGTTTTTTTATTAATCATACTGTTTTTTACTACTGTTGTAATGTTTGCCTGATTTTTTTTCAATTTCAGCCCCCTGTACGCTGTGTTCTTTTCCCCTGAAAATGTTTTTATTATTACTGTTAATAGTGATCTTGTGGTTACTTCCCCGCATACCGAGCATCATTGCCTCAACCACGGCACTCTGTATCCCTCTGCTCCTCATTGGGAGTTTCAACCGTCCATCTGTCTCTTCTTGGTCTCCTCCAGAAGTTACATCTCCTCATTCAACTCGCGGACCTTTCTAATCTTCTTCACAGAGAGCCAACGTGTGTACTGCACTCACTCAGAGATACATTCACTGCACTCATTTACTACTGTTGTAATGTTTGCCTGATTTTTTTTCAATTTCAGCCCCCTGTACGCTGTGTTCTTTTCCCCTGAAAATGTTTTTATTATTACTGTTAATAGTGATCTTGTGGTTACTTCCCCGCATACCGAGCATCATTGCCTCAACCACGGCACTCTGTATCCCTCTGCTCCTCATTGGGAGTTTCAACCGTCCATCTGTCTCTTCTTGGTCTCCTCCAGAAGTTACATCTCCTCATTCAACTCGCGGACCTTTCTAATCTTCTTCACAGAGAGCCAACGTGTGTACTGCACTCACTCAGAGATACATTCACTGCACTCGCCGGAAGTCTTCAATTTATATTCTTGGACAAGCTCCTCGTCTTTAGGTCTCTTCGATTTTTGCATGCCTGCTTTTATGACGACATCAATCTTTCAATATCTTCACTACAACACTTATTTTTTCACAACAGAATACTAAAGCAACAACAACACACTCCACATGCTCCAGTTTGGACACTTTTAATTATCCTATTGCATTTAGAGTTGATCATTTTCATGTGAAAAGCCCTCTTGGGAGGAAACTATACTGTAAACGAGTTATCGCATGAGCTATCTGAGGATGGGAGTCTCGCCAGGCGCGAAGTGAGAATGCCATGTTAAGTATTCTTAGAAGGCACAGGTCACTTGAGTTCATGCCTAAGGTGATAATTTTTTCTCTTTTTCTGCATGGGCGGATCCATCATTTAGGTGAAAATATGGAGGTTGTCACCACAACTCATATTTTTTTTAACTCTTCCTTCCTTTCAGCCACCACAGCCCAACCAGCCACTGTAGTCTAACATAAAAAAATTCATAAAATGTAAATAAAGATAAATCATGATAGCGTCTAACACATTACATGAAAAAAAAACAAAATGTATTGGTTATTTTACCCCTCCAAAGCCTTTTGCTGCGATTGCAAACGATGCGCACCGCAGTTTTAGATCTTGATTACGCTTCTCCAAATGCTACTTAAACCACTTTGCTGCGTCTTCCGGATACATCCGAATTAATATTTTCACTCGATGACTGCAGAGTTTGATTTTAATCCACAAGTTAAAGCTCACTAGCGGCCGGGGGAAAGGTTCGAGGCTCTGAATTGGACTATGACGAGTGCCGCATGCCTGGTGTTGAATCACCCCGTGCCACGCACCGCCTGGCTCGCATGGTTTTTTTTATAAATGTAGATGTAAATATATACTCTCTGGTCATTTTCCTCTCCTAAATTCTTGGTATTTGGTCGAATGAGATGTGTGTAAGAATAAATTTAAAAAATTTTAAATGTCATTTTTCCCGCGAACCATTAGAGACCATAAGGTGGTCATAAGAAGGGACCATATCATCTGCCAATGAGACAGTTGATTTCCGATGGGTAGAGAAGCTAGTTTTTTTACTTACTCCTTAATGTTCATATTCTTATCTGATAGCTATTACTAACAATAAGCCATACATTTTAAATGTGAAACCCTCGTACCTCTGTGCATTTGTGTAGTCGTCAAAAACTTCAGTACTGACAGTCTTCGAATAATTGCATGTCTTTTACGTTTGACATATTTGAGTGTGTTGCCTCCTAGCAAGTCCAAGCATGGTTTAATGAATGCATCATTTTTTAAGTAATATACGGGTTAAGGTAGGTTTTTTTGATATCAGAAAGCTACCTCCCGGTTTTCTACACTTTCAGGGGCCTAGCTACCTCAAGTATATCCTTTTTCGCCTCTGCATAAGATCTACCCTTCTTCATCCCGTCCATGAAACCTATTCTCTTTCTTCTCCTTCCCCGCTTGCCCAACATCCTTCCCTCTCTCACATTCTTGAGCAACCTATCGCCCCTTATTACATCCTCCAGCCATCTACTCTGCTGATCTCAAATTTCCTTCAGAAGTTTCCTTTCCTCGCCCACCATCTCAAACACTTCCTCGTTAGTCTTCCTCTCGGTTCACCTCACCTTCTCCACTCATTCTCCTCACGCCCATCTAAAATTCCTGCAGTCTATTCTCATCTTCCTTTCTAAAGGTCCACGTTTCTGCTCCATACAACGCTGCGCCCCCTATCAAGCTCTTCACCAGCCTCTTCTTCACATCCTTAACCAATTGATTTTTTCACATACATACCCATCACGCCGTTCCCTTCCGGGGTAGGCACAGTCAAAATGTTTCACTCATTAATACATAATTGTACACCTAACTCTGCTTCAATAATTTCCTTCATACTGACCTATCCTTGCAAACGTGTTTCACTACCATACAGCAAATTTTTCACTACCATATAGCAAAGTGGGAAGAATTACACTTTTGCACACGGCAATTTTCGCTTCCTTAGACTAGCACTCATTCCTTGATATGCTCCTCATGCTACCTTCCACTTTCCCTCCAGCGTTCGCACGTCTCTTTATCTCCTCGTCTATTCTTCCATCTTTCGCATACATCTTACCTAAGTACACAGATTCATCCACCTGTTCAATTACTTCACCATTCGACATCATCATACAGTTATTCTCCCTATTCTCCTTATCAAAGACTTCTACTTTAGTCTTGCACGCATTTACCTTTAATTCCATTCTCTCCGTTGATTCAAGAAACTTATCTAGGAGCTTCTGTAATCCCTGTTGACTGTCTGAGATCAAAACAGCATCATCCGCATATAGAAGAACTCGCACGTTTACACTTCAAATCAAAACACCGTCGGTTTCACTGCATGCGTCTCTAACGTATTTATCCATAAATACGTTAAACAGCCATGGAGACATTACGGATCCTTGCTTTACACCCCGATTTATTACAAACCAATCACTCGGAGCCCCGTTAACTCTTACACTTGCCTTACTATTGTCACACATCGCCATCATAACATTCAATAACTGCCCATTCACTCCACAGTCTCTCAAAACCTTCCACAACTTCTTTCTATTTACTCTGTCATATGCCTACTCTAAATCGACAAACGCACAGTACACTTTCTTTCGGACACTCATACATTTTTCTATCACTTGCTGAAGTGCAAAAAGGTGGTTACTACATCCTCTCCCAGGCATAAACCCACACCGCACACCCCATATTCTGTTGGAAGTAATATTCCTCACTCTTTCGATTAATGTTTTACTGAACACTTTTCCCGGGATACTAATGGCCCGATAATTATTACATTCGGTCTTTCCTTCCTTCCCTTTGTACAACGGAACGATGATAGCATTCTCCCAATTCGCTGGAACAACAGAAACCTGTAAGCATAGATTGTATAGTTCACGCAGCCTACAAATTAGTAATTTACACCCACACTTCAACATTTCACTGAATATCCCATCTATGCCGACAGCCTTCCCATTTTTCAATATTTTCACAGCCGCTGTGACCTCCTTCTCACTGATATCCTTTTCCATCATCACATTCTCACATACCACTTCACAAGGATCATCCTCAACGCCTGCAATATTATTGTACAGTTCTTCAAAATACTCCCTCCAGCAGTCCCTGATATTGCTCTCGTCCCACATAATCTCTCCACTTTTGTTCTTTACCGCATTCATTCCCCTACCTTCACCAATCCTAGCTCTTTTTGCCCACTTCCAAAACAGCTTTTTATTACCTTCAAAATCACTCTGAATTTTGTTAGCTTCATCCACACGCTTTCTTTCTTTGCTCTCTTTCACAATGATTTTGCATTCATTCTTTTTCTTTCTGTAAATCTCACATGCCTTAGTATGCTCTTCCTCAGATTTGGCAGCAATCATATCCTTGTACGCCTTTTTCTTTTCTCGGACTACAATTTACACTTCTTCATTCCACCAAGCTTCACCTTTCGTTCTTCCTACCACTCCTTTTCCACATACACTTTCGGCACATTCTACAATCACTCCTTTTAAACACTCCCACGCATCATTTACGTTCTCATTTCTGATATGCTGTTGTGTTTTGGTTAGCTATTCACAATTATGTTAACAAGAAATGGCAATTACATTGGTTTGCTTGGTAAATAGCTACTTCAAATTCCTGATATTTTCACGTTTCATGTAGAATTCGCAGGAAACTGTCGCAGTTTTGAACAAGATAGAAGAAAATTGTAAAAAGGCCAAATACATACTTAAATAACTTGGCAGAGGAAAACTGGAAATGAAAGAGGCTTTCATAGCAACATTAGACAAGCTCTTTGACATCCTCAATTTCAAGTGTGAGATTAAGCTATGTTCAGAATTTATGGGTCTTTGTCCAGGTGGTGCTGACTGTAAACATGAAGTGTACGTCTCCCGCTCTTATTCTAAGGATATGAAGTTCCCTGTCAAAGAACTAGTCCTTATTAAGAGTCAAAGAGAGAAGGTTGGATCTGTTGGACAGTTTCAAATTGGATTATCAGATCTACCTGAGGACGGAAGACAAACTAAAAAGCAGAAGAGGGAAGAAGATGATTTAAGAAGAATTTCTGAATATAAGCAGAAAAGGAAGGAAGAGTTAACATTACAACCAAATGAAGTACTTTTCTCCGACGAAGATGAAGAGCCAACTGATGTTTGGGTTGAAGTATCTAAAGATCCTTTGCAGATTCCATATGATGATTCTGATGTACTTTCTACGTCAAGTACAAGTCATTACAATGCATTGCAATTGCGCAATGTTGCATGGCAAAGTATTAGGTATGGTGTCGGTCTACGTGCTACAGCTTCCATTACAACTGCTGTGTTTTTGGATACTGGATGAATTACTGGAGGAGACAGGAGACTTGTGGTTGATCACATTAAAGGTAAAAGGGCAAAAGAAAAAGTCATGAAATCACTTGATGAAGAATTATGCCTGATAGGCAATATTGAATGTATCTTCTTTGATGGACGCAAAGATTCCACAGAAGTTCTGTTACAAGCAGATAACTCAAGTCATCAATTTCCAAGTATTGTGAAAGTTGTGCATTACACTATGTGCAGTGAGCCAGGTGGAAGGTATATTTGCCATTTTAATCCAGAGAAAGACTTAACGAAAAGGAAACCTGCTGAAGTCATTGCTAACCATCTTGTGGATTTCTTAAAGAAAAACAGCATTGATAATAGTTTGCAGGCTATTGGTGGTGGCTCAACGAATGTTGACACCTGCGGGGAAGAAGGAGTCGTGCATTGGGTTGAGGCAAAGCTGAATCCAAAACTCATATGGTAGGTTTGTACTCTTTATTCTAATGAGCTACCTTTGCGGAACTAGATCACAGATTTGGATGGAAAAACTTTGTCTAACAATAAGTGGATTGGTATGATTGGCAACATGCTTGATACTGCAACAGAACTTGAAATCAATGCCTCATTTGTCAGAATATCCTTTCCAGAGCCATTGGTTCCATTGAGTGACACTCTTGTCAAGGATCTCTCTACGAATCAGGCTTATGGTTACAGAATAACTCAGGCCATAAGGACAGGTGTATTTCCAACTGATCTGGCATTGTTAGAAATTGATCCTATAAGCCACTCTCGGTGGTAAAAAACTGCAAATGGGATTTTTCGCATATGGGTTACAAAACACGACCTCAAAGGCAGCAACTTGAAGGCGATAAAACTGCTTGTGGAATACATTGTTGCTTTAATATCCCTACTGGTTTAAAGTCAAATAGAAATTCTCTTTGGTGGAAGGACTTTGCCACATTCTTTATCAATTGAAGCTCCTAAAATCTAAGAAGAAAGCAGTAGCAGATATTGTTTTGCCGATAATTCAACGTGCATCGTGGTTCGCATTTAGTGAAATGGTGCTTTAGACACTTTTATGCTCGAAAAACCAAGAAGAAAGGAAGCAGGTGTCCAGAAGATAATTGAATCAAGGAATGAAGATGATGATACACCAGGAGACCTACCTGTTCGGCCTAGGATAACACCTGCAGTAAATCCAAATGCAACTTCCCTTTTGGAACTGATAGACTGGTCAGAAAAAGTATATGGACCTCCACTCACTTGTAAACTCAAAATATCAGAAATAAGAAAGTTTGTTGAGGAGCCTATGAAAGTTCCAAAGTGGCCATGTCAATAGAGAGCTGTGTGAAACAAGCAACAGAGGCTTCTAGCAAAGTGAATACTAATGAGAAACTAGAAGGATTCATTAGAGGCCAGGAAGCAAGCTGAATATCGATGTCTAGGAATGAATCGAAGCAAGATTTGATGAATATTGTTGGTTGCAACTTGTTACATTTTTTCTTGTGTTTTTATTGTTTAATAATAGAGACAAAATATATACATAAAAGTTTTTGAGTTTATTAAACAACTTTTGAGCAAATTTTGCTGGAGTTTTTATTAAATTATCCCGTTTTTTTTCGGAAATTTCAATATAAATTATAATCAAGCGCAAATTTACCAAGGTAAATGTTTATAAATAGGGAAAAATCTTTTACATTAGGATATTATACATCAAAAGGCAAATTTTTAGACCCCCTCATTCACAAAAATCACGAAGTTTTATTTTTACCCTCCAAATTGACACGCCCAATTAACCAATGTCCCCGTCATCAGCTCAATTATATCACTAAACACCTTCCTAGTGCTAGCCAGTTTAGTAATAGAAGGAAGCTGCTTCATTTGTCTTAGTTATTTTAACTCAAGTAGGGTAGAGTGTAAGGCATGCTGATGATGGCTCACCCCCAGCCACAAACCCCTTGAGGTAGCTCGCAAGGTTATCATGTGGAAATATCAAGGTGCCATACGTAGAAAATACAGGCCTCTGGAGCGTGATAAACAATCGGAGTGAATGGAAGGAGACGTGTGAATTCTGCAATGTGTAGATAAGAGACAGGAGCCGTGTGATCGTGGCATTAAAGGGACGAGGTGTAGACGCGATTTGAACGTGGCGGAGTGGGTGGATATGGAGCAGGGGGAGGAGAGGGTGTCGCCCAGAGGGGAAGTGGATCGAAGGGGGCAGTCCTCGCGGGGCGATCGGCTCCATCACCATGCAAATATTCCCTTTCGCCCCCTCACTCCTACCCCTTCCCCGTGTGTCCACGCCCCTCCCCCCCCACTCCCAGATAATCCACGCACGCAATTTTTGAGCGGTTGACTCTCCCAGCAAGGATGAAAGGGGGGAAGGACGAGAGGGGAAAATGATATTCATGTGACCTCTCAAAGTACGAGCATCGATCAGGGAGCACCGTGTCTGCCATGCCTCCCGCGGCTGATTCGGCAGTTGTGTCCCGCCCAATTCTTACGCGAGTACTCCTATACACTCCACAACTGCGATGAAATATGGTTAACCCTTTATGTGCTGAAGAATCCTGGTCTGGATTAAGAGGGAGGGGGAAAGAGGAAGCTATAACTGCCAGAGGGCTGGCCTCCGGATGGAGGGAAAAGGTACCTTTTAATAAACTAGTATAATTATTACATCTACATCTACATAATCCCACTACATCATCACATACACATATAGAATACCAATACATTCAAGAAATCTTTTTCTGTTGTAGGGTCAAGGATATGGAACAGTACTCCTGAGTCAATCCAAAATTCCAATTTGCTCATAGCTTTCAAAAACAGACTGTTTAGCAAAATGCTATTGCAGGAAAAAATTTAATTCGGTTCACTTATATGCTTATTTTTTGCATTCTTTGTTCCCATTATTATTTCATTTATTGCTTGTACCCACTTTTTCTGTGTATATCTCTATGCACTCAAGCTCTAATATAAATGTATACTTTATGTGTATTCTTAGTGCACCAAGTGGTCCAAGAACAATAAATATGTCTTTATCTTATCTTTACATACTACCCCACGAGCCGTCACATGGGCGTGTGGCAGAGGGTGGTAGGGGGTCACCAGCCGTGTAAAGATGTAAAATTTTCGGAGGTTAAATGGTGATGTGTACTATGGGAGTGTATTTAGAGAAGATCAGTTTTTATTGTGGTCGCTTATTGTGCGCGGAAAGAACGGGTTTTTGTACCTAGTTTGTATTAGCTGCTATCACGGAAGTACCATCACGTAGGATGGAAGAAGTACAACGGATATGAAGCGGAGAATAGACCAAGCTAAGAAAGCGTTCATGGAAAAAATACAACTGTTGTACCCAAAGAGGATAGGACTACAAACCAGGAAACAGTATGTGAAACAAATCGTGTGGAGCGTCGCACTCTATGGATCGGAAGCATAGACCATTGGAAAAGCTGACCAGAACAGACTAGAAGCCTCTGAAACCTGATGCTGGAGGAGAATGCTGAAGGTAAAATAGACGGACAAAATACGAAATGATGAAGTTTACAGAAGAGCAGAAGAGGAAAGGACCATATGTAACACAATACAAAAACAAAGAACCAGTTGGATTGGACACACCCTGAGACACGATGGATTTGTGGAGAATATAACCGAAGGTAAAATCGAGGGAAAAGTCTCCAGTGAAAGACCCAGTAATAATATTATCAACCAAATAAAGAGGGAAAGACATAGGAAGAGATACCAGGAGGTAAGGGAACTAGCAATAGATAGGGAAGGGTTGAGGGCTGCAGTCAACCAATCTTAGGATTGAACGACAAGTGAATGAATGATGTATTAGTAGATGATTTACTGGTCAAAGGAGGTTTTAAAAGAATGTTTAACTTTGCTGGGCCATGTCTATCAATGCTTCTTTTTGATCTCTGCATACGATCTACCCCTCTTCATTCCGTCCGTCAAAACTATTCTCTTCCCGCCTCTTCCACGCTTGCCCGCCATCCTTCCCTCTAATACGGGCTTGTGCAACCCGTCATATCTCATCACATCTTCCAAAGTATGTTTATTTAACAAACTTTCGTTGTAAAATATAAAAATTCAGGTTTTTTTAAATTCGCATTGATTTAAATTATAAATAATTCTATCATGCATATTACAGAGTGCACTCTTCCTATTCTTTGACTGCTGATTACCAGATATCATGAACACTTTTTTATCGCAGAGGCTTTTCTGCAATGACTTTGAATAATCATTCAATGTTTCGCGTCCTTTGCTGGGCGCTTCGTCAGGAAAAAATGTTCCCCGTAGCGGAAAATTAAAAAGTCTCTCCTACGGAACTCGTTCGGAGATCGGTCTCAGCTGTTTCCCCAACGGTGAAAAGTCCGGCGAAAACCTGAAAAAAATGGATTACTTGATAGTTGGTGCCGAGAAAATATTGGAAAATATCAGCAATGCCTTTCATACATTACACATACAGCAGGACTTCATCTTGTGAAGTTTCTTTTAAATATCTCCAGTCGTATAAGCTCGATAAATATGGACCCTCAAAAAGGAGGATGAGAATTGGCATCAGGCACTTGAGATGTGGGTGTGGAGAAGGATGGAGAAGGTGAGGTGGACGGAGAGGAAGACTAGCGAGGAAGTGCTTGAGATGGTGGGCGAGGAAAGGAAACTTCTTCATGAAATTCGAGATCGGCAGAGTAGGTGGCTGGAGCATGTAATAAGGGGCGATGGGTTGCTCAAAAGTGTGATAGAGGGAAGGATGTTGGACAGGCGGGGAAGAGGAAATAGGAGGATAGGTTTTATGGACAGGATGAAGAAAGGCAGATCGTATGCTGAGGCGAAAAAGTATATACTAGAGATAGATAGGCCCCGGAAAGTGTAGAAAACCGGGAGGTGATTGCCATTCAGCAAAACCTACCTTAACTGGTAGATTACTTAAAACAATCAGCTCAATTTCAGTAGTATTTGTAACCATATATTTTGAAAAAATCCTTATCCACCGTAAGCTCGAGTCGATTACGTGTGTATGCTTTAGCCCACGCTCGCACCGCCCCATTACTGCGCGTCCATTAGCCTAATGGCTTGCGGTCTGCTCAGGGAAGAGTATCTCCCCGTTCGGTAATTGAGTTTCCCGTGAAAAATGGTTCAGTAATGTTGGTTGCGCAGGTTTAGTTGCCCGCACAAAGGATTTGTGATGGCTGTCCAACATGGCTGGTACTCTTCAACAATAACTTGTTTGCTTGGCTGCTTGGATGTTGACTGACTGCAGAAGTAATTTCCACCTTAAACGATAGGTAGATTTTGCTAAGGGTGGGATTATTTGAGCCATATATGAAAGAGACAAAGAGCAAAGGCAAAAGTAGAAATATAATGCTTTTCATCGCAGAGAAGGTTGTACGAAAAAATATTCGTACTAATTCGTATATAAAGGCTGTAGGTACGATTCATAATATCCTTTAAAAAAACTAATAAAAAAATAAGGTTTGATGCACAATATAAACACGATGGATTTCTTTAATATTTAAATCAAGGCAGATTTGAAATACCTGCATTTTTATATTGTCTAATGACAGTTTGTTGAATGAACTTAAATTTCTAATACAGACTTTTGCGATAAAGGGCTAGTCAAATCATAATATTATAACTTAAACGATCAATTTCCATCTCCGTCTATTCCATTACTCCTGGCCCATTTTTTTTCGGGGAGCAGGGGAAAAAATGGAGTTAAGTAATGGTGTATCAACATTCAAAGCCATGCCGCACCTTCAATAAGTTTTGTTATCATTGAAAATAGGAAGTTTATGATTGATGGAGTTATAATAACGATCGTGTTATGAGGGTAAGTGAAAACGCAATTAAATAAGCAGACAATTTTTTTGTGTCTTGACAGAATGTTTGCGAAATACGCAAGGACGGGTGGAGAGATTATAAGGCGTACTAATGCCGGGAGGAAAGTCGTAGGTGGTAAGTGGAGCATATCTAGGAATGAGATACCTAGGAAAGCAAAAGTCGCAGTTTACAAAAGTTATCTCCTCCCAAAATTATTAAACGGTAACAAAATCGGGGTATTTTAGGATAAGAGTTCGAGCAGGCTGAGTGAATAGGTACACCTGAGAGGTGTTTGCGGGAAAAGTTGGATGGGGTTGGGTATGAGTGGATGATGATAGAATGTGGTTGGGTGCTCCAGTAATGGATACATACGAACAGAGTGTGCTTCGCTGGTTTGGATATGTTGAGAGAGCAGAGGAGGGACCAATAGCGAGACAGATACATGGTAGTACACTTCATCATTTTTTATTTTTTTCCGACCGTTTTATCTTCAGCATCAGCCTCCAGCACAAGGTTTCGAAGACTTCTGTTTTGTTCTGAAAAAGCTGACCAGTTCTTCTGGTCAGTTCTGAAAAGCAGACCGGAACAGACTCGATGCCTTTGAAACCTGGTGCTGAAGCAGGATGCTGAAGATAAAATGGACGGAAAAAATAAAAAATGATGAAGTGCACAGGTGAGTAGAAGAGGAAAGAACCATGTGGAACACCATACAGGAAAGAAGAACATGACGGATTGGACACACCCTGAGACAAATGGGTTTGCTTAAAACACAATTGAAGGTAAAATAGAGGAAAAAGGCCCCAGAGAAAGACCTGGGAATAAGTTCATGGGCCAAATAAAAATGAAAGTACATAGGAAGTGATACCAGGAAGTAAGGGAACTAGCATTAGATAGGGAAGAGTGGAGGGCTGCAGTCAACCAATCTTAAGATTGAACGACCAATGATGATATGATAGTAAATAGTTAATATCAAAGTATCTCAAATAATGAAATACAATTTTGAGGAAATATTAGGCATATTTCCATGCATGTTTCAAATTCCGTCATGCTTTACACGAGGTTACTCTAGCATTAAGGTAGTCCGAGCGAGATAGTTCCCTAGTCGTAATAGAGGCCATATTCGAATTATACGTTTTGATTTCTTCAGCTGTAGGACATATCAATTAAATATTGCATTATTAATGGTGCAATAATATAGTTTTACATGACAGAAATTGTCAGTAATTAAATGAAGATATCGAAATAAGTCTTTAACTTGGCTCATTTTTTTCGCGCTGTACGTTTGTTTTTTTGTGATACCGAAGAATTGACTGCGGTATCAATATGATTAATTTTCAAATATAGTTGAGAAAACATGCAAACAACACGCTGTTATTTTTTTTCGACGTGTGAGTGCTATAAATACCTCACCTAAATAATATCTCTCTGGAGTGCATACACGTACCATTTCCCATGTAAAAGGGCTGGTATATTTTGGCAAACATCTCGGAAAGTAATGATGTAAGGGGTTGAATTTTTTGTGTCATTAGAAGGGTGAGATATTTTTCTTTAAATTGAAACCAAATTCACTGATTTCTAAGTAAAATGATATTTCACTTAGACTACCTTAATGTAATATTCCTTTATATTTAGTATGAATTCAATAAGAGATAAAATATTTGAGTAGAACAATTCCAACAGCGAGACCATTCTCTCGGTAATGATAATCTTTCAGTGTGATCGAGTACGTCAGAGCTGGAAACGCTTCAACTGGTGCCCCATCATAATGTTATCCCTTCCAATATCCGTCCCTCTCGTTTTTATTTGGGAAAACAGTTGTTTACAGCTTACAGCGATATTCAATGGTCTGATGCGGCATGGAACATTCATACATTTTTATTCGCGCGGAACATACCTCGGTCCGACACGTTGGGGATATTTTATTTCGTCCTCGAGCAGCTGCTTCGGATTTCGTGGATATCCCGAGGAGATATCTCTGCGTAATGCCGGCCCTTAAAGAGGAAAAAATATTTCCTTCCTCTCTCGGATCCGTCGGGCAATTCTATGGCTCGATCCTTCTGCTACGCGCGCCATTGCATGATAATGGAAGAACCGCATACGTTTCGTGTGGTAGTTCTTTCTCTCGCTCTCATCCTACCTCGCCTCAATCTGTTGAAGGAATAACAGAGAAGGGCTCACTACAGCTCACTTGTATATTCCGTACATGTCAAAGGAGGTATGGCTCATGCAGGCATGGCCACGTGAAGTAAATGCGATTCCTATTCCTTTCATATGATTCTGCAATGATAGGACAAGAAAATACTTTTTCGGAACCCAGGACAAAGGAAGCTCTTTGTGAGTTTGGATATGTTAAATACGAAAACTAGACTGTTCTGTTTAGTTAACTACTATCACTTATAATTTTTAAATAATTTTTGTGCTGGCAGAATCTTTCATGCACTAAATAAAAGTAAGTAAGTAAATAATTAACTGATCGCTCTGGGTACAGGCCCTTAAGAGCAAAAAATACAAATATTCGCTTAAAAGGATGCCCGTAAATGATAATAAAAATAATCAAACAGTATATGTATACATAGATTACAACAAAGGTGCTGTTAAATATTTATAAAGAGATTATAAATCTTAATTTTAAAATTTTCAATTGACTTAGTGTTTTTAACATTTACTGGCAATGAGTTCCATATTTTGAATCACTGAACTTGGCGGTGCGATGAGCAGAAAAATAGAACATTGAGGAATTGTTACTAGTTATGACCCTACCAGACTAGGTACAGACTTAAAAAATTGGAACAAATAGTCAGGATCCTTGAATGAGAACAGCTCATGGAAAAACACACAATAGATACAAAAGGTAACGTATTGCATATTTTCTATCCATTGAACTTTAATGGCCACCTCTTATTAGGATTATTTATCTAAAGTAGATATATTACTCTAGCTGTATGATATATTTCTTTCTCTGAAGACATCTTGTGGTATCATTGACGATACTTGATTATTTGTTCTCTACTTTTCGAATTTCAGCGTCCAATTCTTGCTAGTTGCCCATTACAGTTGTGCATTTTTCTTTTCAGCTATTGATTTTTTATCAAATTTTATCTCAAGGTCAGTGTGTACAATGGTTTTCAAAAGCCCCGCTAGACTTAACATATAACCTCTGTATTTTCTACTCAAATCAACTCGAGTGTTGTGTACGCGATGAATATTATGTGAATGAATTTTTCTTCATTCTTCATGCTTTTATTTTCATTCTTTTTCAAATACTGTGTCTAATATGATAAAAATATAAAACTATTTTTACTATTTTAAGAAAAAAAGTCCAAAATAAGTTTAGAACAAAAGACATCTGCCAGTGCTTTATTCAGTATAGTAATTGATTTGCTTCCGACACAGTTATGTCGCCTTGAACTTGAATATCATCTGAAAAATGCTGTGATTTAAAAGTATCGATTTTACCGCCAGGAGTAGGCTTTGATATCAATTCACCCTATAGGACACCAAAGAAAGGGTATGAAGTTACACAGTGGTCTTTTTCATTATAATAGAGCCTAGATAATGTACAAACCCAGTTGGTGTTTCGAATAATGTCCCTTGTTCTGTTCATGTCTTAAGTCAGATATAATGAAACCATTTCATGACAGGTGTTCTACCCACCGCAGAAAGTTCAAGAACAACTTCTCATTGAATTAATTGTGTGGTAATTCCTCTGAGAGTACAACACCACTCTTTAACTCTTAGCAAAAATATTTAGATTATATACTTTACAGTAGAGCGTCAATAATCTGGATCCAATTGTTACCGGATCCAGTCCGGATTATCAAAAAGTCCGAATTTTCGGACATATCCAAGAAATAGGCAAACCAAAGGTCCGTGGTTCAATTTCCGGTCCAGGTTGATTTTTTTCATGGCAATTTCATCAAAAAAAGGCCGTTTTATGCCTTAAACATAAAGAAACTTTGCTAATAACCGTAAAGACAGTAATTCACTTTAGTAATGTAGCTATATAATAAGAGCAGACAAATAAAATTATTGATTAATATGAACTTATTACGTAGTATTTTAATGAAATATACTGTCATACGTCTTTCATCCACGCTTTTGACAAATATGTACACTTCAACTTATTTTTCGCCGGATTTGAATCCGGATTATCACCGGATTCCGGATTTTTGACGTCCGGATTATTGACGCTTTACTGTAGCTTCATTTTTCTGCCTTCCTTCAGTTCGTTTAATTTTCTATGGAGTTGGTGGTTTCCGGCGATACTTTGTGGAATTTACTAAACATTTTGAATGAATAGGGTAAACTTTGTTTTCCCACTGTGAATTTTAATGACTTACAAACATGGTTTCGACGATTAACGTCATACCTACTCACCCACTCCCCCCCCCTCCTTCTACCCTCCACCTTTCTCCCCCACACCTCTATAGTCCCCTCCCCACTCTCTCTAGTATATAAGTTGTGGCACCATATGTATCTTCATCTGATGATGACGTTCATCGTCGAAACCATGGTCGTAAGTCATTAAAATTCATTGTGGAAAACAAAGTTTACCCTATTCATTCAAATTAATTGTCGATGCTTTGTCTTGACCAGCATTATCGCATCCATCGTGGCCTTCAAACCTCTAACTTCAAGCGCCCAGCTGAAGTGAGTTTTCTGAAAAAATTTTCAACTTTAACTTAGCTTTGATCCTTAACTTCCTTTCTTCTCACCCTTCCTTTATAATAAATTAAATGTTTAAAAGCCTAGTCATCCCTCATGTGAAGTCCAATTGCATTTTTATGGTCGTTAGAATACAAAATTGAATCTAAAAAATACTTTGCCGTGACCCTTCTTCATGATGATAATCCTTTGAGTAGGAACGTATTAGTATGTATCTACTACAAGAACAAGTTGAATACCTATCTTTAAAGTGAAAGGCAAAGAAAACGTCAAAGATTTCCCCTGATATTTCATTATTGTTGATACACTAAACAACTAGTTTCAACATTTGAGGGTCATCTTCATGTTCAATAGATACAACGGTTTTTTGTATTTCCCTTAAAAATTAATTTCCCAACCGTTAAGCCTGAAATATAAATTTGTGACTTCATCATATTATATTCAACGTATAGTAGATAGCTTTTCGAGCTGTCCTATTCGCTGTTACATTAAACATTTTTTGTTTGAAACTATTATTTAGTGTCCGTCACGCTCTTTATAGTTTCAGTCTCCCCTCCCGTCGCCACGGCACGACGCGTCGTCAAAAATTCATATTTTCTTCACTTCTCCGCGCTTATCTAATATCCTCTCCTATTCCACCTTCTTTAAAATACCGTTCCTCCTCAGTGTGTCATCAGTAAATCTGCATATTTTTTTTGATGGTCCTAGGAATCCTACTGAAAGATGTGTAATTTTGTTTTCAGAAAGATGTTCAACAAAAATCCGTTGGAAATGACGGAGCAATTGAGGTACGATAAATAACTCGGGACAATAGGTGCGGGACTTTGCGAGTCCAAATGAATGAGGAAATTGAATATATTTTTTCACTTAGCCTTGTGGTGATGTTTTCCCAATTGCACCGGTCAGAAGTAACGAGAAATACTTTTTTTATTAACGGCACTCAAAAAATTATAGCATTCCGAATGAAATGTGACACCCCTTAAAAAATTGAAGAGCACTATAAATGCCAAATCATTGACGAATTCACTTTATACTGATATCAAATGCCATCCTTCAGGGTCCTTTGCTGAGTCATTTCAAGTAACATATTGATTTTTCCTTACATACTCGTATTCGCTAAAAAAATCGTCCTTTTAAGCGCTTCCGTTGCGCTATTGTATGAGTTCTTTGACAAATATACTTCCGATACCAAATTATGGTAAACATTGAATTTGAGTATTGTATGTATGATAATTTTTTGTGCGTTCAATCATTTTTCTCCATCAAATATATTATTATCCACGTAAAATTTGCTACAAGAATAGTGAGAATATAGGATACTTTCAACATGGCCATACACGAGATACTGGTTTTTTAAGTAATGCAGAAGTGAACATTTTTATTTTTAACTGAATGAATGGCTTAACTTATAACCGAAGTTTGACCGTGGATACTCCCTGATAATGCTGGTTTCTCTGATAAAAGACTATTAGGTGTATTAAAATTAATTAGAAAACACTAATTTCTTTTATTTGACGATAAATTTTTGTTAATTAAGTTTATTAACTGACGGGTATGATTTGGAATGACCAACTTTTTTAAGAGGGAGGGAATGGATGACAAGAGTTGTCAACAGGAACAATGAGGCTAAGAGAAGAACGGTTTTACAATTTCACATTTAGGGTTTTCAGGAATTGTAATCTCATTACATTGAAACACAAGCCTGTGAGGAACGTAAATTAGGGATGGACAAGTAAGTGATAATCTAAGTTGAAGAGAAAGGCGATTATGAGACACTATATACTTTGCTTTTTGTTAACTTGAAACTTGATTCAAACTTCCCTCTCGGTGAACGTTGGCCTTGCTTTTCATCGAAAAGAAGTGCTAACATAGTTTGATAGTTATTTCCTTTCACGCTTCTGTCACCTCCGCCGCTCCCTAATAGCATAAGATATACGAGGAAAATACAAGCCTACGTATAACGTTACCATACTTAAAGTATGCAATTTTGTGCTTCTCCACATGATTTTATTTTGGATGGTACGACGCCTTTAACCGACTTGAAGCATCATCAGGTACTACATACTTAAATAATACAATTTTCATCAGATATCTGAAGATGCCGCAAGGCGCAAGGAGAATCCAAAATAAAATCCTGTGGAAAAGTACAATATTCTATTCTTTAAGTACGGATACTTCTAACTTCCACAAAGTGAAACCTGAATCTATAGACAATAATGCAACTTTTTTGATCACATAAATTTTGTATATGTTTTTTCACAGTTCAAATCATCATCTGAAAGTCTCTCATGTTTCTAGATGGCGTGGTTTTCGAACAAGTTCTTCAAGGAGTAAGCTCTGCAAGAGAATTTTGGGCCCATTGGGGAGCTGGCCATTCACTTATTCTTTTCAAACACACCGCATCGGTGGCCTCACTCTCAAAGGAATATAAAATTATCCAATTAGGGTTTATGGAAATTTTAAGCTCATTACATTAAAACGTAAGCCTGCCAGTAACGTAAATTGGCGATGGACAAGTAGATAATAACATAAACTGAAGAGTAACGCGGTTATGAGAAATATACCTAACGTCTTGTTAACTTTTAAATTTGATTCAAACTTCTTGAGCAATGCAATGAAACTTCTCAGTTTAAAAAAGAAAATTGAACCATGCCCCTTTTCAAAGAAGCTTATTACCCTTTAAAAAGACTTTTCGCAAAGCTCTTTTGTTTTCCAGTTCTCCTATGGTTGGAGATATTTGAACCGTAAAATTTTTAATAAAATTTTACCGTTATGATCTCCCACGAGTTAGCTCTTTTTACAAATTGACTACGAAGTAAATCTAATTGAAAACCATTACATTGTGATAGAGTTATTATGTCATGTTAATATCTAAGAAAGATTGCCGTATTATTAATTTTATGAATCAAAACATCTGACACCCGAATCAGTGAATGAATGTATGAATGGAAAAATATTTGCCTTCACTACTTACGCTGAAGCCTAAATTTCTCCACTCGATGTTCAATAAGTTTTAGAAATTAATTTTATTTTTACCGATGGACATATGAGCATGGCAAACTTAGGAGGGCATGCTTTTTATTCGAGAATGACAATATGAGGATAGGATAATAACTACCATAAAAGTAAGGCTGTGTCTTATTTTATGTGTTAAACTTGTGGCTTGGAGAATTATTTTTATTGACAGAATTGAGGATTATCGGATTGTTGCCAGAAGAAGAAAAATTCAGGCTAGAAAGAGAACTTGTATGAAGAGATTAACGGCGTATTAGGAGAGAACATGACCGTTTTATCGGAGATATTAATGCTAGAGCGGGCAATAAAATGGCACTAGGCCTCAAGCAGAGATTTAATCAACAAGTGCTTAATAAAAATGGTGCATTACTTACACCAATACGTGCTAATAATAATTTGAGAATATGTAACACGTCTTTTGACTTGCATTCATGTTACAAGAACCATTTGTATGATGTAATTGGACATGATTATGTTTACCATAGATTACATAAAACCATGCCATAATCATGTCGTAATCATGCCGTAAAGTGTGGTTTCTTCTCAATCCGAACTTCTTAAACCTCCTTCATTTAACCTATTTTTTTCAGAATCCTAAGGGGTGCAGAAAGGACCTCTATTTTCAACAGCGTCCGATGGAATTCCAGAACGCCGTAAATGGTGCCCGACTGTTATGTGAGTAGCGACAGACACTTCATTATTTTTTTACCTATCGTCTCTGGGAGAGCTGAGATTATCGCGTAATTGGACCAATTGAAGGGCATAGAATTATTTATTTCGTGCCGGAGGGCGTTCCTCGTCGCTCCATCGGATTGACGAATAGTGATGGCTAGGCGGAAACCTCGGAGGTTTGAGACGGGGGAGCAGGGAGATGGGGGAGGGATATGATGGGAAATCGAGGGGTGGCAACGCAGCGCCTCCGTGCACAACGATCTAGCCACCCCTGTCCACCCCGCCCACCCCCCTTGTTTCCGCTCCATCACCTCTCTCCCTTGGCCTCCATCCCGGCGGAGAGAAATAATTTTATTTCAGGGCGTCGTCGATGGCTGCGTATTTCAGGCCAGTGTGACACGATCTCAATTGGCTGTTCGCGTGATTTTTCCTGAAATCGTTGTCAGAAGCTGCGTCATGTCCAGAACATGAGAACACGCGTTTGTATTTCATCAAGGCGTCGATTGCGTTATTCGTCACTGCAAATTCAAGATAGCTTTCTAGATGGCCGCCCTCAAATAGTTCTTGACTTCGAGATCAGTTTATTCGGGTTTTTCCCGCGTTGATTCATATTAACGGACAACAGTTTCGCTAACGTTGCAGCTAGCGTTGTCAGGTCCTGAATAAGCTGTAGAGATTCTTGTTCCTTTATTCTTGCTCAGGCGCACGCTGGACCTTTGAATTCAATTGTTGGAAAAGACGTTTGAACGTTGAGGAGAGAGGATAACCGTCTTCCCTGTTGAAATTTTCCTTGTTCTTGGCTATTTCAATCGCCTCTCATATTAGCCGAGGGAAATATATATTTTCTCTGGCGATGATCTTACAATTTTCAAAGTTTATGACGTGGCCGGGTTCTGACCAGACGTGCTCTGCCACCGCGGAATGGCGAAAATTTTTCTTTTCGGTCGCCCTTTGGTGTTCCTCCATTCTACATTTTAGGGATCTCGATGTTTGGCCGATGTATGATTTTTCCGCATCTACACGTTACCTCCTACACTCCTTCGTAAATGTCAGACGGGTGTCGATCTTTTTCAGTTCGAAGAAGGTCAGTTGTCTTCTTATCGCTTTGGAATCTCGTCAAGACGTCGTGCTTGGCGAGAACTCTTGCGATCCTCTGTGAAGTCCCGGCGACGTATGGTAAGAGATCGTATGCCTTTGCCTTCTCCTGTATTTCGGCTTCCCCGGTTCTCATCATGGGCACATTACGTTTCCTGTCTTCCTTACATGCGATTTTATGCACCAGTTGTCGGCTATAACCATTCATTTTGAGCGTAGTCAGGAGGTGCTGTTTTTCTCTGGCGATCGAGTCCGCAGTCCGAGATGGCATATGCCCTGTGATATAAAGTTTGAATGACTGATGCTTTTTGGCCAGGATGATGATGAGATTTGGCATTCAAATAACGGTCAGTGTGCGTTTTATTCCCATTAACTGTGCCATCCAATTTCTTGGTGACGAGAACATCCAAGACGGGAAGTCTGTTATAAAGGAATAAGAATCTCTGCAGCTCATTCAGGACCTGACGACGCTAGCTGTAACGTTAGCGAAACTGTGGTCCGTTAATATGAATCAACGCGGGAAAAAGCCGAATAAACTGACCTCAATAAATCACCGCGGAGGCCTACGTACCAGTTCTTGACGTAATTTGCTCGTTCCTCGCCGTGAAAGATGAATTCGCGTTCCGTGTCCGCGGGTACCACCGCCTTAAATACGAGGAATTAACGTCACGAGGCAGATCTTACTCCGGTGATATCTTCGGTATTATAGCGATTTTTTTATGCTACACCATTGATGTGATTTTTGCACCGCAGGAACTTGTTCTTGAAATTTGGACCTTTCTTCGCAATCCGCAAACGATTCTCTACATGATGATCAGGTTTATTCAAGAAAAAAACACTTATACAAACACCATTTTTCCAGCACGTACCCGATTATCATCATCCATCATCAATACAAAAATTGTTTTACTAAATTTTTTCACTTCTCTCTTACATCGATTATTTTCTTAACTGTCGCTGGGTAGTGTGTAGATGTCGAATAGTTACGATTGATCAGTTCTAGAATACTGACTAGGTTAAATCGATTTTTTAAGTAGTGCTAAATACTCCTGTGATATACTCCTGCATGTCTTAGTACCTTGTAGTGCTATTTATCTGTCACATTAGTAGATAGATCCAGCCAACACCTCAACTGCCATACGTGCTATCTTCAGCAAAGCAGAACCTATCTAACCAGGATGGTAACCCACCGTTATCAGGAGATCCTTGCCCTTGGTTTCATAAACACACCAAACACCTAATGGTCTCATTATCATATCAGTCATCTATTCACTCTATTATTCATTTTAACCTCCAACATCCCAAGTGCCCATTGCCCCGTTTTTATCCCAATGTAAGTCCCTAGATGGGCTAGCCATGTACAGTGTCCGCCGCTCTTCGTGGCTTCGGCCGTCCTAGGCTAATTTTTATATGCTTTTCTTTAGGTCGCTTTTCCCTGGATCCATCGATCCATGGGTCCATGGTTACCACTTCAGTTTACCCTACTTTGTTACCACTCAATTCGACTAAAACTAAGAATCGAGTTAGACTAGTGGTAAAAGTGTCCAACTTTCGTCCTTTAAGTCATTCAGAGGCGTTGCTTCGAGTCTACATCCTAGTGAACTTTTTTCTAGTGAACAGTCGTATTTTTTTTAGTCCTAGTTAATAAGATGACTAAAAAGTAAAAAAAAAAATAAAAAAAAGAATTTTAAAGAATGCTTTTCTAAAAAGACACAAAAAATCTGAAAACAGAAATATCTTAACATCACAATCAAAAGGAAAAAAATAATATTTTCTCGAGTGAATGAAAATGTAGCCCTGTACTGAAAATAATTGAATTCAGTTCAAGGAAATTAGCCACAAAATGATAAGACCACAACAACAAGCGTGGGGCGAACCTCATTTATATTTTGCACCATTTTGTTTATTTAAAGATTTTCTAGGAATTGTATATTGAAGCTCTCTATTCCATAGAATACCAAAGTCTTCATATTAAATGAATTTATGTTGATATCGAATATGAAAGAGTGCCCCACGCTTTTCGTTGTGGTCTTGTCATTGTGTGGCTAATTTCTTTTAATTGAATTTAATTATTTCCAGTTCTAGGCTAAATTTTCATCCACTCAAGAAAATATTTTCTTTTCTTTTTTAGTGTGATGTTAAGATATTTTTTAACATTTTTTTAATAAAATCGTGCTTAAAAATTCTTTTTCTATTTTTTAAATTTTATTTACTTTTAGCAGAAGTTTTTGGAACGTAAGGTTACAGCCCTTTGTAGGATAACAACCTTTGAAAGCTCGGGCGATGGTATGCTGTGTCTCAAGGTAAGATCCCTTTAAGAAGGGATATTAGCTCCAGTTGAAGTATTACTAGGCCTAGGATTCTCATGTGTTGGATGTGCGAACAAGTGCAAAAAAACTGGCAAAGTACAGTAACCGTAAGCAGGGAAAGCTGCACGTGAGGCGAGCACTGCAAATGCTGATAACCTTGCATAATGCTCATTAAAGATAACTGCAAGCAGGCAAAGAATAGCTTCGGATGGCAAAGCTTCGCAGGGCGGCGGAAGATGTATAGGAACTGTGGAAGTCTAAATCAACAAAAGGTTGGATAAGAATTAAATCTGTCACCAGAACATTTTTTTAAAATACATATAGGTGTATGCATATTAGGTGATCTAATGGTTAAGGTGGGTTCGATTGAAAGTTATTTGGTAAAAGTCCTATATCTTTTTACATCTGCAGGTCCAGTCTACCGATATATCTTTTATACATCTCCGCTTATTACATCATCCTGCAACCTACACTCCCTATCTCGGATTTCATGTATAAGTTTCATTGCCTCGCCCACCATACTAAGCACTACCTCGTTCGTCTTCCTCCCAGTCTCGCACAATTTCTCCATCCTTCTCCAAACCCACATCTCAAATAACTGCAGCCTATTCTGGTCCCCCTTACTTTAGGTCCACGTTTCAACACCAAGCATATCTGCGCTCAATATCAAGCTCTTCACTACCCTTTTCTTTATATCCTGACCCAAGGTTCCCGTCATCAGCCCCTTTCAATTACTAAACGTTTCCTTAGCTGGCGCTATTCTCTTCCGTATGTCTTTACTCATTCGTTTCATTCATTGGTCGTTCAATCCTAAGATTGGAATACTGCAGCCCTCCACTCTTCCCTATCTAATGCTAGCTTCTTTTCCTCCTGGTATTTCTTTCAATGTACTTTCCTCTTTATTTGGTTCATGATCTTATTCCTGTACTACCTCTGGGAACCTTTCCTTCTATTTTACCTACAATCATGTTCTTTACAAATACATTTTGTCTCAGGGTGTGTCCAATCCATCTTGTTCTTCTCTTCTTAATGGTGGTCCATATATGGTCTTCTCCTCTTCTACTCTTCTGAACACTTCATCATTTCTTATATTTTCCGTCCATTTTATCTTCAGCATCCTCCTTCAGCACCAGGTTTAAAAGGTTTCTAGTCTTTTCTGGTCAGGTTGTCCAATCGTCCATGCTTCCGATCCATAGAGTGCTATGCTCCACACGAAGGTTTTCATATACTATTTCCTAGCTAGTAGTCCTATCTTCTTTTGAGCACAGCAGTTGTCTTTTTCCAATGAATGCCTTCTTAGGTTGGGCTATTCTCCGCTTGATGTCCGTTGTACTTCTTCCGTCCCACGTGATGGTACTTCCGAGATAGGTAGAGGAATCCACCTGCTCTAATTCCACTCCTCTCAGAGTGACTTCTACATTCATCTTCTCTCTTCCGCATACTAGGATTTTAGTCTTCGTTTTACTTATTGTCATGTTGTATTCCAGGAGAACTAGTTTCATTACGTTTTGTGACCTTTGAAGATCAATGTGATTGTCCCCGTCATAATTACTAAAATTTAATTGCTAAACGTTTCCTTAACTAGCGCTATTCACTTCCGTATATCTTTTCTACTATGTCCGTTTTCTTCTATCGTGTTACCTAAGTAATTAAATGCTCTACTTTCTCCAGTTTGTGCCCTCTTACTTATATGAGAAGCCTCTCTTTCTTCTTTGTTCTGGAGAATCGTATCACTTTTATGTTCGTATTACGAGACGCATCCAGAAAGTTAGTTTCCCTATTTAAAAAAAAGGAAACAAAGTTACATGAAAAATTTTATTGGTAACAGGTACAGCAATGTTCTGCAGCAGTTAGGCTGGGAGTTGTTTCATCATCCACCATACAGTTTCGATCTTGTTCCCAGCGGTTTTCATCTTTTCATTCGCCTCAAGAAATTCCTATCCTCCGGTCAGCGTTTTGACAACGACGAAGATCTGAAGACGACTGTCACACGCTGGTTCCATTCACAGGCTGCAGACTTCTACGACCCAGGAATACAGAAGTTGATCCCACGATACGACAAGTGTCTCAAACCTGGTGGTGGCTATGTCGAAAAATAGCTGAAACATTACTGTACCTGTTGCCAATAAAGTTATTCATGTAACTTTGTTTTCCTTTTTTTCTAGAAAAATTGGAAAACTGACTTTCTGGATGCGCCTCGTATTTATCTCCATTCCATACCTGGAGAAGTATTGGAAGTCAGAGTTGAGGAGGGCAGAAGGGTTGGGAGGTGGTGGGTTGGCGGGCAGGAGGGGAGTTGGCTGGCGTTCGATGCGGAGAACGTGAGAAACATGGGAGGTCGGTGTGGATGTTTCAGCTATTTTTCGACATAATCACCACCAGAATTGAGACACTTGTCGTATCGTGGGATCAACTTTTGTATTCCTGTGTCGTAGAAGTCTGCAGCCTGTGAATGGAACCAGCGTGTGACAGTCGTCTTCAGCTCTTCGTCGTTGTCAAAACGCTGACCGGAGGATAGGAATTTCTTGAGGCACAAGAAAAGATGAAAATCGCCGGGAGCAAGATCAGGACCATCAGGACTGTATGGTGGATTATAATACAGCTCCCACCCGAACTCCTGCAGAGCATTACTGTACCTGTTGCCAATAAAGTTTTTCATGCAACTTTCTTTTCTTTCTTTTTTAGAAAAATAGGGAAACTTACTATCTGGAAGCGCCTCGTATTTATCTCCATTCCGTACCTGGAGAAGTATTGGAAATCAGAGTTGAGGAGAGGAGGAAGGTCGGGAGGTTGCGTGTGACAGGCGAGAAGGGGATTATGGGAGAGGGGGCGGGTTGTTTGGCGTTCGACGCGGAGAACGTGAGATACACGGGAGATCGGTGTGGATATTCAGGCCAGGCCAAGCCACCCATTCCGCCGGTTAATGGAAGTGACGGGTAGAACTGAGGCAAATTACGCTCTCCCTTAATTCGAGCGACGGCTAGATTGCTCTAATTCTTGCTTGGGGGAGGTGGGAGAGAGAGAGGAGAGGAAGTGCAGGGGTGGCTACGGGCCACCCAGGGGTGCGATGCGAAGCCGCGCGACGGGAGGGGATGGTGCTTAATTTTTACCTCCTCTCTCTCCGTCTAGCTGGTCTCCGAGGGAGAGAGACTGCCCCGGGCCGATGGGGGTCAGATTTAACGAGTGAAGGATCGATGATCATTCGAAGGGCAAAAGTTCCGCTGGCTCGCAATTAATAAATTTCCTCCTTCTCCTCCCTGGCTGAAGATGAGACGATGTGAGTGGACCAATTGGAGCCCACCCTCATTCCTAGAGTTGAAAAAGGCACCGAAAAAAATGATTTGATAAAGATACGACCGTCCGCTGCCTTGATAGCCAGAACAAGCTTGAATTTTCATAGTTTTAATACTTACAAAATATTTGTATTTTTAAAAATTATTACAGCCCCATTTTAAGAGAAATTATTGTTCTTTAAAAGAGGGAAAAGAGAAAGAAAGCAGGCACACACCTACTCTTTTATTTATCATCCAACCATGGTTTCGACATGTTATGCCATCAACAAGGCGACATTCCCACAATTTTGTCCCTAAATACATACATTTTGGTGGTTGGTGGAGGGTGTGCATTGAATGATAAAGTTGTAGAAGAATTTCTTACAGTATTTTAAGTCACCCAAGCAATCTCAATACAATGTCTTATTTCTTTTTCATGATTACAGGATCTGTAGTCCATGTCCCAAGATATTTATTTTATGGTACTCTCTCTGTGCATTATTAATCATTATATTTACCCTATCATCTTGAGATTTTGTTTCTAACGATGCAACTTTTTATCGGCAGCTGACGTCAGCCAGGCATTTCAAAATTATCTGGCGTCAGTGAAATCGTTATGAATCCTCAAAAACCTGGCTGAAGTCAACAAACGATGGTCAATAGCCTTCCCCTTCCACATATCTCCTCCAAAACCACCAGAATTTAATACTTAAGAGAAAAGCAATGCTACTCTGATGATGGCTCAACTTGCTCTGTAACATGTTGTTTATTTTGAATAACAAGCCACGACCTCCTCTACCTTCGTCCATCTTTTAAGCTAACATGAACCAACAGCTCCAATTTATTCTCATTAAAAAAACAAGACAACTCCGTTAAAGCGTACCAACTTGAATATATTATGTTTGGCACTCCCTTGACCATTCACGACATTTAAATACTGCTACAAAATAATATATGGTCCAGAATTATGGCCTGGGCATTAAGATGCCCATTTAAAAATATGCTTCAATTAATGATACCTGATATCTCTATTCCACCATTAATTATTATTTTCTATTTTATGCCGCCCTTACATACACAGTATATACTTTAATAAATACACATATTTCAATGATTTAGTGCTTGCACCGCGGGGAGGGAGGTGGATGTGTAATGAGAAGGGTTCGAGGTACAGAGGATGGGAGGAGAGTCGGGCAGAAGGAAAGAAAGGCGAATGCAGGTCACGGATCGGGTTGGTGTGGTGGCTAGAGTACTCGCCTACCACACGGACGGCCGGGGTTCAAATCTCTGCAGAGGCAGATGTTTTTCAGAGGAACCTGATCCCTATTTGTGTGCCTTGTGGAGGGCGCTTAAGTGCAGTACTCCGTCTGTCTGATGAGACGTTAAACTGTGGTCCCCTTGGCGCCTTTCCTTATGCCGATGCCGGTTTTCTATTCACCCTTCCTCCCTTACCTGTCCCCTATAGCGCAAATGATCTTAGCCGTCGCGTCGGTCGCCTCCCCAAATATCAAATCCAATCCAGTGAACGTAGAAGCCCGTGGTATTAGAGAGGGGTCGGATAAGAGCGAGCAAAAGGACGCAGAGGAATGAGGATGAAACAATACACAAATGAGGTTTAGAATTTATTGAAGGTCGCGTTGGACGGGAGAGCGGTGGCGTAGATGACGAAAGGCAGGAAAGATGGTTGGGCTAATTGGAAGAGATACCTGTTTTTCGCAGAGAGCGAAATCGCGAAATTCTTGCGAAATTTTACTAATTTGGTTCAAAAAGCGAAACAATTAAACTTTGAGCTAAATCGCGAAATAATCGACGAAATTATGTGGAATCACATGATTTGAAGTTTACGGCGGAAATTCGATTCGTGTTATGGCAATAAATTCCGATCATCGATGACAGTTGATTCTACAACACTTCGTTATATATCAATGTGCGACGGTGTACTGTAAAATTGATATCAATTGTTGCTGATCGGTGCATTCAGTCTCATATTTTGTGATTTATTTTTGTCCTGTAGTTTATTGATATGGTAATGATAGTACGTTTTTTCGTCAGACGTATAATTTTCATGTTTCTTGTACTTATGTAAAAATAAAAGATGATGTTTCATTGAAAATATGCTATCAATGATCTTTTGCTTTATCTTATATTGCTGAAAAGTGGAAGTAAAATTTAGCGAAATTATTGACGAACTTAAATAAAAATAGCAAAAAATATACCAAAATAACTTTTTTTGAAATGACGAAATCAGGGAAAAATTTTTCAACTCAAACAGATGCCTGTACTAATTGGATGTTGTGAAGGGAGACTTTAAGTTCATTCATAAAAAAGGATGATCGTATGAGGAAGTGTTGGGCTCCTAGAGAGGACGATAGAGGAAAATCCAATAATCTATGAAATTTTAACCCATCCCATGGACAACCAAATTAATAGATGCATTTGAAAGTTGGTTTTTTGGTTGGTTTTAAGGCCTCCGGCTTCATTTCTTGGACATGTTACGTCTTACGGTTACCTTACTTTCTTATTTCGCACGTCTATCAGCGACGTGTGGTTTGGCTTACAAAGTTCTATAACGAAGGTATATTCTCTCGTGTTCGTCATCTCTCCTCCTTTTCGATGTCTGTAGACGCTTACGTGGATGCCACACCCTGGCAATTGGCCGTGGTCTGCCCAGCGCTACACATAGAACACGCTCAACGTCTTCCTCATGAGTTACCCATTTATTTTGCCGAAGCCACGGCCGCCCTACATTATATCTGCCGCCGCCGCGCATTATATCTGTTTGCCAATTCACCTATGTTCCTTAATCTTGTAATCTATACTGACAACAAGGCTGTTTTGGCCGCCCTCCTAAAGGGTAAGGGTCTTATATTTGATGATGATATGTATTGTGACTTGTACATGTCCTTAATAAAGGATCCGACGCGTGTGGCGTCCTGGAGATTCGTGCCAACCGCCGCCAATCTCGCCGACCGTCCATCACGGACCGTACTGCCTCCTTATCATGCCTAGGTCGGCCATATTGGCCGGCTAATGGTATATAAGGAGACTTGCGGCCCGGACTCGGTCGAGTTGGAAATTGGTGGTGATTGGCACGAGTGCCCAGTTGATCAGGTGATCTAATCTCCATTTCCCAGGGTATTCACCGCGTGTGTTGTCGAATACTCTCTCCTTAGTGCTTGAAAAAGAGTTATCCTAGAAAGAAGCAATCAAAAAGCAGCAAGTTAGCGGGACCCCTAATAAACAGACGTGCAAATATTCAACCCATCAACTTTTGTGCCCTGAAGACACTGGTTGGAACACCATCTTAAGCGTCATCTACAAATTCAACTCACGCGGGTGATACCCGAAAAAATGGAGAAAATATCCTCTGAATATTTTTAGATTGATTTAAATAGCTCCATCAGCATATAAATAAACGTTAACTAATAATTTTGGAGCTTAAAGTTCTTGATGCTCATTTTCTTGAACACAAAAGCAGTCATGTGTTCACGACTGAGAGAAGTTGATAGCTACGGATTATTCCGCGACCACGCTCATGTAGTCCTGGCTACCGCCGCACAGTGGTCTGAGAACCCACGTCAGCGGTCAAAAGTCCATTTTATCAAAAAGTTGAAATTTTGTCATTGGTGTTCTTAGAATAAAGATAAAATGATCAATTCATTATTAACCAAATGAAATTTCACTCTTTGATGACCCATACCCGACTAGTACAGACGGACATCTGGGGGATCAGCGTCACCACTTAAAAATCATTTTCTCGCGTTCGAAAAGGAAGCAGAATATAACTCGACGTAGGAATTTTCCCGCCATAAAATTGCATGATTCACTCATTGTAAAACCATATAATACATTTCTACTCTGCAAAATTGCCTCTTCCTGTCATTTTTAAGTGACAACGGCAAGATATTCTTAAATGGTGCTACCCCACGCACTTTCCCGGCATCAATTAGGCTTTTAAATAAATCTCGCATTATCTTGTGATGAAACACTTAGCAAGGACTAGTGAAAACCTTTGTCTAAAGGAAGACACAAGACCGCCGCCCCCTTCGACGCCGCGCCACGATCCACCTCCGGCTTCCCCTGTCCCCAACTTGCCAAGGACACGTTTCATAAGTTTTGTGCAGTTTTTTCTTATTCCAATCAAAATCTCGTAAAAAATATGAAAACTGACGATTATTATTGCCGCATATTCTATTGATAAAGGGTAAGATGAAGTAAGAGTTTGGATTTTTACAAATGGAGGCTGCATTAACATATGGCATCTTTTTCTTAATCTCAGCGTTTGCCTCAGCTTCTTGTTTCCGTCCATATAACCTTGTCTCTTTTTGCCCCTTCCCCGTTTGCCCAACATCCTTCCCTATTTCGCGGACTAGAGAAAACCCTCGTCTCCCATTTACCTCTTCTGGTTACCAACTTTACCTCCTCCTCATCTCATTCAAAAGCTGCCTTTCCTCACCAACCATACTTCCTCGTTTGTCTTACTTTTAGTCCACCGCACCTTTTCCATCCTTCTCCTAACCCACATCTCGAAAGCCTGCAGCCTATTGTCGTCTTCAACTTTTTTGATATGAACATGAACAAAATTTATATTTGTTTTATACGAGACTTCCTTCACTCCTCAGCAAAGTTCAAATCGTTCGCCTTACTATTGGAACTCCGTCACCACGCTCCTAATCTTTTAATATCATCAGATTCGCCTATTCTATCTACAGCTTACCTTTCTTGAAACTACTACCTAAAAATCTTATGAAAATATTATCATTTTGTAAGCGTACGCACGATCCTTCCTTTGCAGATTCTTCCTTTGTGCACTTAGCCAACGCGGACAAGAATCCTCCCAGTAGCGTCACCAAGTATGCCCACCTGTTGTGTTACCGGTGGAAGTTTGGAAAGTTCTGCTAGTTTTTCATGGCATGCTTCATATTTCGTTTATCTAAAATTACGCCTAAGAGAGGAATTTCTAATTCGAGTATACTTAATATCGATCTTCGGTCGTTCAGTCCTAAGATAGTTTAACTGCCGCCTCCGCCCATCCCTGTTTAATGCTAGTTCCCTTACCTCCTGGAATCTTTCCCTATGTACTGTCTTCTTTATTTGGTTCATTGACTTATTCCTGGATCTTAAACTGGGGACTTTATACTCCATTTTACCTTACATTATGTTCTTCACAAACATTGTGTCTTAGGGTGTGTCCAATCCATCTTGCTCTTCTGTTTTCTATGGTGTTCCATGTGGTCCCTTCCTCTTTTACTCTTCTGTACACTTCATCATTTCTTATTTTGTCCGCCCATTTTATTTTCAGCATCCTCCTCCAGCACATGGTTTCGAAGGCTTCTATTCTTTTCTGGTCAGCCTTTCCAATAGCTAACATACGATCGTCCTAATTTCCGAAAATTTATTGACTGATCAACAAGTCTCTGAGCCATCGAATTCGATGTAACAATCGAAGCGATTAAACTTTACAAAGGGTGTGGTAAACAGGAAGCAAGGAGCCCTCTCTGCTAGTCACATCCTCGGACGGATAAAGAACCACGAAACGATAATGTTTGTGAAAGGTGACCTTTTGCGCTCCAAGACACATTCTTCTATGGGTTCAGCGACGCTGAGTTGAAAGAGCCATCTGGCGGAAATGTGGATGAAATAAAAAAGAGAGGTGTATCCATCGCGGATCGACTCGGGGGCGGAGTATGGGACGGGAGATTGACTCCACATATATATACATATATATATTTGCTCGCACAAGAGACCCTGACCTGGAAGGAACGGCGCTCTGGATTCTGTGGATCGAGAAAAGTAGGAGCCTCTTCGAGATGTAAGAGGCTTATCTGAACAAGGGGAATTGAGTCATTTCTTCCGGGTATTATGTTTAACTTTCCCGTGGGAGTTAAGATAGATGGCTTACACGTGGGAGCAAAACAACCTTGAAAAATTACAACATTTGATGTGTAGCATTCAAGAAAGGCTACTTTCGCTCAAAAGGCTGTGTACTCCGGAAAGAATTTTTAATCTAAAAATCGTAATAAGGGAAAAAAAAGGATCATATTATCCTATAGAAATCTTATAAAGTGATACCCTCTCCCAAGCGGCTAACTTCAGTGACATTTACGTCTCATATTACTCACAAAATGTAATTGTCACCAATAATGGGGTTAGATGGAAGGAGGGACTGCCTTAGTCTCAATCTCGTCTCAATAAAGACGCATTGTTATTATTATTATGTTGACCATTGACCATTAATATTGCCATCAGTATGTATGAAGACTTTCAGTGGATCTGTGGCCACAATGTAAAGGTCAACCGTGGATCTGGCCGAAGAGAATGAGGCTATTTCAATATTTATGGTCTCAGCTTTCTTCGTGGAAAAAAAAATTAATAAGGTGCTTAAGTGTAGAAATTTCAGAATTTTAAGGAAAAAACCGAGGGATGAAGAGCAATTAAATCGAACTCTTCGAGTTTTAGGCCTAAAAAAAACACTGAAAGCAATCAATTAGAATGGGTTATATTTTAGAGAAAAATCCCTCCATTGAGACTCTGCATCAATTACATAACCATTATATCCTCTAATACATCTGATGATTGCCATATCTATTTACAGTGTCTAATATATAGTCGGCTGCAAAAATAGCCAATCAAAAAAAGCATGCTTGAGCATGCTTAGGGCTAGAACTAGGCTCGTAATAGAACCCCTCCATGTGACAATGCTTTGCGTATTATGACACTGAAGTCTAAATCAACTTGATTACCTTGCAATCATTTTCAAAGGTCAAAGGACCTTTGAAAATGATTGCAAGGTAATCGAAACCTAGGTCGGGAAAAAAATTTTCAAGTGTGGAATTTACTAAGAGATTTTTCTTTTTCGTCATGACACTGAAGTCAATGAAGATAAGCCATAAGAGATCGTACAGAATTGTTGGATGCATACATATGAAAGGAATAGGTTGGAGGAAAAACTACTAAACATTTCTGTACGGAAACGTTTAAAGAGAGAGAATCTGGAGACAAAATCGGATGCATTGCAAAGGATACAAGTGTAAGTAGTTGAATGGATAGAAGAAATTTGAATAAAATTTGTGTGTTCATCGAAATTATTTTTCAGATATAATAAATATAAGTTATTGAAGTCAAGCTAAAAGGCTTCAGTGTCAGCAGATTAGCTTAGTATGGACGGCTCTTGCTTTAGGAATTCTCTTCGAATGAAAGTACACATTTAACCCATATGGTAGAGTTTTCTCCATAGACAAGATTTAACTTATTCTCTAAAATTTAACTTATTCTCTAATGGCAGATGCTGGAAATTTTATAGTTTCACCCTGCAGTTTCAATCCTTTATGTGGTTGTTATTACCGGTAACCTCTTCTATAGTCATAGACTTTAGTAAATATTAGTAAATGCACCACAGTTCACTTCCTGCAAAAGTCATCACACAAAAGCCTTACCGACATCGTGGGTAGAGTAAACAGAATCTTCAAATATAGTAAAATATCTTGGAATTACCTTAACTTCAGATATATCGTGGGGAACACACATACAAAACATATACGGCCCAGCATTAAAGAAACTAGGTTTTGTTAAGCGTATAATAGGAAGGTCCTCGGATGAAAAAGTCAAAGAGAGATGCTACTTCGCTCTGGTTAGGCCACACCTCAAATACGCCGCGAGCATTTGGGACCCTGGTCATAAAGATTTAACCAAAAAAATTAATAAAACACAAATAAAAGCAGCACGCTTCTTTAAAAACCTGCTACGAACGAACATATAGTGTTACGCAACTGTTAGAGGGATTAAGGTGGGAACCCCTAGAGACTCGGAGCGTGCACGCTAGGCTTAGGCTACTTGATAAATTCAGAACTGATATTTTTCAGAGCGACACAGAGAATATTATCATGACGCCTCACTACATTTCTAGGTCTGACAGATGCGATAAAATATGAGTGCTACTCTGCCGAACAGATAAGTGCAAAAACTCGTTCTTTCCGCGCACAATTAGCGACCACAATAGAAACTGATCTCCTCCAAATACACTCTCATAGGACATGTCACCATTTCACCTTCAAAACTTTTACATTTTTTCACGGCTGGTGACCTACCACCCCCTGCCACACGCCCAAGCGGCGGCTCGCGGGGTAGTATGTAGATGTAGATGTAGACTTGGTGACCATCTGGCCGAGGATAGTCCACACTTGCTATGCTCACCTCTCTCTCTTTATTATGTTTTTATCTAGTTTATATATTTGTATCCTCAAAAAACTATAATCATTTGATCTTATGACGTAGATGAATGTTACATTATTCCATATTTTTCATTTTCCGGCGGAAGACTCAACGCAGCTAACACGCGTTCAATGAGTCTAATTGGTATTAGCTAATAGGTCTTTGATCCTCCGTTTAAATATCTTCCAAAATCATATTTTCTTTTATGTTAAGCTTTGAACGTTTGATGGTTTATAAAATCCCTCTGGTTTTTATAAGAAAAATGGACTCTTCTAATGATTGGTAAATCAAAAATCCTTTGTTTTCTTTGTAACAATCGTGATCACTATGAAACACCAATTCTGAATTTACAATCTTTCATGTCTTCTGTCATGTTTCCATTGATGGTTTATAAAATCCCTCTGGGTATTATAATAAAAATGGACTCTTCTAATGACTGGTAAATCAAAAATCCTTTGTTGTCTTTGTAACAATCGTGATCACTATACAAACACCGATTCTGAATTTGCGTTCTTTCATATCTCCTCTGTTAAATGTCTTCCAAAATTAGATTCTCTTTCAATGTTGAGCTTTGAACGTTTGGTGGTTTAAAAAACCCGTCGGGTTAATATACTAAAAATGGACTCTTCTAATGGCTGGTAAATAAAAAATCCTTTGCTGTCTCTTAGAATGGTGATCACTGTAAAAATATCAACTCTGAAATTGCAATCTTTCATATCTTCTGTCATGTATCTATGTGTTTGAATCAATTTCCTTATCCCTCCTGTGCTTACCGCAAACATTTTCCTCTCTACGGCTCACCGCAGAAGTCACATTTCTCACAATACGTCCTTCACTAACTTCCTCTGCCTCCGTCCAATTTCTCCATGCGCTTAAATGTGGGCTAATATCTGTGAAAAAAAATAAAAATGAACTAAAAGCTGACTCTAGAATATAGCATTTAGGGGTGTGGGCTTGGATTTGATGCTTGCTGACAAGCACCAATGCTCCACCTCGGGCGCAGCATCTCTCCTTGTCACGCACGAGACTTTATTCGGTTGAGCTAAGGACATAATTAGATTCTTATCGTAAGTAAACACTTGGGTGAGAGTCATAGCGAAAACACTATTCACCTGGACTGGGATTCGAACTCAGCCCCCTTGATGAGTACCCTTCCACTACAAATCTCGTGTGAGAGCACTAGGCGTGAATTCTAAGGGCCTCAGTTCAAATCCTAGTTCAAACGATTGATTTTTTCACATAATAGCGGGTGACTCCGTTAAAATTACGGCGTGGCAAGTTTCGAAGTTCTTTGGCTATCGCACTATAACCCAAACAATAACTGATCATTGAACAGAAACAGTCCATTTGATCTGAAGTTTCGTCCCATCTTTGGTCCGTTGATGGTCACCGAGATACTTTAAAACTTTTCCCAGTAAAGCCGACCTGAAAAAAGATAACGGACGAATGCACATGTGCAACTTTCCCGCCACAGTCTCAAGGGCGAGATAAGGGACTAGCCTCCCTCGGGGCGTATCTGCGTTCCGCCAAACGCGAGAGGCTAATCTTGATGAAGAGAGAAACCCTTTTTCACGGCGTTCTAACGCGTTCACTTATCCTATAAAAGGTCATTCAGACTGTGTCAACTCGGTCGACGTTCTACTTTTATCGCCGTAGATGGCTTATCTAAATACAACCTCCCGCGCTGTAGTGAAACCTATATTTCTTACGGGCGCTTTAACCCCCGAGCGTTTGATAATGGATGTAACCTTCCCATCGAAAAAAAACTGCTGCTCGTCAAAAATAATTTTTTTTTATTTCCATTAGTAACCTCCCAGAGGGAGAGCGTTGGCACACGAAAAATAGTTCAATTTTGCTGGGGAGGGAGGAGGAGGAAGTAGCACTCAGGTAAATTGAATATGCCAAGGATAAAAACTCCCCGAGTTGTGTCCGCAGGGCAAAAATGTCCACGAAGCGTTTTCTCTGTCCCCAGGATGACGGGAAAGACTTTTGCCTGAAAGAACCGTGCATTTAGCAGGGTTTAGTATCAATATATATACATGTACATACTACCCCGCGAGCCGCCGCGTTGGCGGGTGGCAGGGGGTAGTAAGTCACCAGCCGTGTAAAGATGTAAAATATTTGGAGGTGAAATGGTGACGTGTACTATGGGAGTGTATTTAGAGGTATTTGGAGTGTATATATGGTACAGACAGTTTTTTAGTAATGAAAAGATACAGCATTTAACTTTGGTAGATATTTTCTAGCTTAATTTTTTTTATTTCCGTCGACAACTTTACCGTTAATCTTTAGATCTTTGATAATTTACATCTTTTGGAATCCATTTCATGGTCTTCTATTTACTTTTTAAAGATACGTAGCCTTAAAACCATCATCAAAAATTCAAAGATACTTTTGTAGTGCTCAAGAATGAACAAAACTTTGTAAGTTTTACGTTTATTGTACTTGCGTGCAGTTCTTTACAGAGTATGCAATAATTACTCTACGTAAAACTTACAAAGCTTTGTTAATTCCTGCGTTTTATGGAAAAGTTCTGCAAAGATAAGGCTGAAACTATTGAATTTGAGACTTTTTTAGGCTTGAAGACTCAAATCAAATGCTTTGCTTGGCAGGTGAAAAAGAATAAGTGCATTCCTTAGTTAACATGCAAAATATTACGTGCTCAGTTTCTAATTCATGCTCTGAGATTCATCAGTCACGCGTAACAATTTTCGCGTTATTGCCGCTGAATTTGTGTCATAATGATAATAGCTAAATAAAAAATTCTGTTTTAATGGGACTAGAATACATGCAGATTAAAATTCCAACTTTTGATTTTGCAAAGACTACAATGAAGAGCTCTAATGTTCATTGAGTAAATGATTACGGGGGAAAAATTCCAACTTAAATTCAGCTGGTAGGTGATAAGATTAAGTCAGTTGTAGGTGATCATCTCATAATCAAAACTAACCAGGAAATTTGACGAATGTTTCCTTTCACTAACATTCTTACCACCGTCTCCCTATTCAATTCTTCATGCTTAGTACTTTTCTTCATCTTTCCCAGGATGTTAATCCTCTTCCTCACTTAGAGTCCTCCCCTCTGTGACAGTGTACAGAATTCAGGGCATCGCGCTACTCCCACCTCCACCAGTGGTGCGGTGTGCACGATGCTCCGAGGCAGTCAACGCTTTTCTTTGACTCCTCGACAAAGCCCTGACCGCCTGAGGGAAGAGATAAGGAGTGTGAAAAGAGAGGAATTTGAAGGAGCTCACAAAACCGGCGTCATGAAGGAGCCATACGGGTTAGCCTGTTGGAGAGTTACTAAGAACGGGAAGAAAGAAGCTGAGTAGTAAAAAAGGAGAATTCTTTCCATCTGAAAGTCTGATCCATAATTGGGTTAGAATGAGAGACGCATTGCTCAACGAAGCAAATAGGGGGATGCTGCCAGCACTCAGTAATCAGAAATTGACTAATAATATCGCAAAACGAATCCCCAAATCACCTCTTTATCCCCGAATCGTCCACTGAATATATGCCGCAAGCTTTTATAATGATAATAGTAATTTAATCATTTCAGGAATTTCAGTGTATGTATTACAAAATTGGTAACCCCTAAGGATAAGCCTCTATTGGGGCCACTATCAGATAGTCCATGCAAAAGAAATAGCAACAAGGAAACATGATTTAAATTTTGCGATCAAATGTTTAACAATACAGTGAATAATTACAAACTAATACAAAAATGACTCTAAGATATACAGAATGATATACAGTGGTTACAAAATAGGAGACACATAAATACATCATCGGATGTACTTAGTATAACAATAGTATAACAAAAACGCTTCATTTTTTACATTTCATTCAATAAATATTACATGCAAATTACAGAGCAAAACCTCGATATTTTTATAAGTAATAACCAGATTTTTATTTCCTTTAGGAATTTTCAGATTAAGGATTTTACGAAATTTGTTCCCACTTTTTAAACTGTTCCCACTGTTTAAATACGTAAAGCGGTTAAGTTAAACACTAAAATAAAGATCGCCGAACCGAGTAACATTTTAACTTAGCTCAACATTAAAAATCCATCACCCAATACATAAAGTATGATTTCAGCACATGATGTTACTTGAGTGCGCTGCCGACAGCTGGCATCATTTACCCCACTGAAGATGATGGAGTAGGATGTTTAAGGAAGAATTGAATTACATAGGTAATGAAAAAAAGTGGAAAGAAACCTGTCATCGACATTAGCAGACACAGGGCAAGAGGTACACGGTTTTACATACCATCCGAATGACATAGTATTGCACTTAAATCGGCACCCAAGATCTCAGATTTAACAAATTGTTTTAAATCAGCATACTTCCGGGCTATCCCAGTCCTAACGCCCCTTTCTTTTTCGCACATCTTAGTGTTCTATCAATATAAAGTTTGCACAAGGTCCTCTCACCTTCTGGCGCGAGTTTTAAGTCACATATTGTGCCTCCCTTAAATCTCCTCGATCAACTTGTTTCCATGCGTTGCCAAGCACTTCTTCGTACGTCTTCTCCACGACGACATCATGAAATTACTGTATTTATGGTTTTGTAATTTGCAATACAATTATGTGTTAGTTAAAAAACATTCGCGATATTCTGGAAAAAATATGACTACATTTAAATCAGGTCATTTGTGTCATTAGTTCCTCAAAAGTTGATTAAATCCTTTCTCACGTAACCTTGTGAAATTCCATTATCATATATATTATTTCTCAAAGGTGTTTTTTTGTCGCAACGCCATAACTCCCATAATTCTTCATCAAAATTAATGATTCAAGCATCGTTTTAAAGCTTATGTTCCCCGCTATTGAGGAAAAATAGACAAGTGGCTTAAAATTAAAGTTTTTGTTAAAAAAATTAAAATTAAAGCTTTTGTTAAAAAATGATCAAAAATTAACAGTGCCATTTTATAACAATATAATCAATAATGTGTTGGCTATGGTTACCTGCTTAAAAAACTGTAGGAGCAGCCATCTATTAACACATCGTTTAGTTAGATTGTTTACATTCTACATGCAATCAGTGTAACCGTTTACCGTTTACGTTTACGTCATGTATATTTAGCACAAACATAAATAACATATAATTGTCCATGGGAAGAAACAGGTAGAAGAACAGGTTGAATGAAGGAATAAACAGGAGAAAGCTGCATACTGTGCGAAATATTCGACAGGTAGCAGAAGAGGAAGAAGGAAGGAAGAAACAGGAAGAAGCTGCATACTGTGCGAAATATTCGACAGGTAGAAGAGCAGGAAGAAAGAAGGAAGAAACAGGAAGAAGCTGCATACTGAGCAAAACATTCGACAGGTAGAAGAACAGGAAGAAAGAAGGAAGAAACAGGAAGAAGCTGCATACTGTGCGAAATATTCGCACGGGTCAGCTAGTTGACTACATAATGACGATATCCACTATATTAAAGTCCACAGGGATCTTTATTGGTACTACTAGTTTCAACGATATATGATATCTTGTGTTGTGATGTTTCAAAGATATCTATGGAGTTAAAGATAGTTGGTTTTTCATTATTTATTCTTTGATTTTGACACTGTGAGAAGCGTAGTCACGGATCGATGTTAAATGGTGAAATTTTAGGGGAAAATGTGCTGATGGGGGATTCGTCGATCCGTCACCTGCTTCACGCCCGCTCCCATCGCTTTTCTCACCCTCTCCTTCCGTCTCCTCTCCCCCTGACACCCCCACCCACTCTTGCAAGTCTCCAAACTTCTCAGTCCATTAGGGCCCATAATTCCGCCGCGCCACTTTTTCTTCTCTGCCCCCCGCCATATTTTCTCTCGAAGGCGGAAGGGAGCGATGGAGGCGCTCCTCTGCAGTAACTCGTCTTCATCTTCCGACCATAACGGCTCCTCGGGCTGCGTAAATGAAAAAAAATCTGCCTGTCCTCCGAAATGGAACACCGCAGCGCGATATAAACCAAACGCCGCACAGTGGGACGAAAGCGAAAAAAGCTGGCCAAAACCTCAAAAGTCTTTTTTTTGAGTCCGGAAGTTGAAACTTTGCACAATTATTGCCAACAGATTGGTGCATATGATGACGCATTCAATTTTTCATAGGTAAATTGCGCTAACAAAATAAATGACCTCAAAGTTGAACAAATTTTGCATAAATCGCCCGTATTAAATTTATTCCAAAAATCGCCGTATTCAAGATAATGGTGAACCTTTTCTAGCAAAGTTATATATTTAAAACTTATCAGCAATGTAAAACAGTTCTTTCTCTTTAATTATCATCTACTTGCATGGCTAAATTGTTGTATTTTTCAGAGATACGTTACAAAATGGCGGACCCTGGTTTTCGTCAATTTTTTGTCTTTATGTAGTAATATAAAAAAATGTACATCTATGTACATTGAGATATTTACATCACAATTACAACAAAGCTTGAAGAGTTTAAATCCGAAGAAATCATCTGCGACCGTTTGCGACGCCGAAAATAAAATTGAGTTTTCGATCGTGCGGCCCTGCGATCGAGCTGCGCGCTGGCTACGGGGACGTCGTTCTTGAAAGGTGTTGGAAAGGGCAAACACTGAACCTTTTTTATCAAAGTTAGGTAATAAAAGCTGAAGCTTATTAGTAAAATAATTCCTTGTAATTTATTATAACCTATTTTCATGACTACACTGTAATATTTGTCGTCCATACATAACAAAATGGCGGACCCTGGTTTTCGTCAAAGTTTTGTCTTTATGTGGTTATATAAAAAAATGGACATCGACTGACACAGAGATATTCACACCACAATTGAAGCAAAGCTTTTAAAGTGTGAGTCCAAAGAGATCATCTGCAACCGTCCGCGATAACGAAAATAAAGTCCATTTTTCGATCGCGGGCCCCAGTACGGAGCTGCCCGCTGGCTACGGAGAATGCTGTGACTGTGTATATTGGAAGGCGAAACTGCTCTATAACCTTCGTTACGGATATAATAAGTTCAAGTTATTCGACTTCGTATTACGTGGATATGATGCCACTAGGGGATAGACAATCTCCTCCACAATTCATACTGTTGGCCGATTTACCATTTTGACCACTTGCCTACTATGCAAGCAAGGCTCTAACCTTAACAATTCTCCATTTATGTATTTTAGTCCCTGAAAGGATATAGCATATTTCCTAGGCCACTACTAACGTTATGAGAGAAGAAAAGGTATTTTCAACCATGCCAGCCCCACAGCTGGCGCCTAATTGCCCCCTCCGCCCTCGCCGAGTTGGGCTTCGCGACAAGGGTCTTTTTATGACCCCGCGGACCTTGTGTGCGGTCCTTTCTTGCTATTTTCAGAATGTTCCGTTTCTGGACAGAAATGCATGGGCGCATTCAGTTCTCCATATACAGTGAAAGAGGATAGTTATGCTTTGGTTTTTTTCTCGGATACACACGCGTTGGATTGAGAGTTCTCCTTGCAACTTCATTGGTTTTCTAGCTGCGTCGATGGTGTCATAGATTTATTCACCCAACTTAGGTCATATTAGTGTTTTTATTTGGTGCTCTTCATTTTTAGTCTAGTAATAATTTTTGAACCTAGGAAAGCTATCCGGAACTGATCCGTTTTTTATCTTACATGTATTTTCCTTGTGTGACCGATCGCCTGAAATAGATATTCTGTGTATACGAATTCGATGCATACATACAAATATGTCTGGCCTCGATGTTTCTCGCCTAATGCTTCATAAAAAAAATGTTAATTCTGGACATCAATCCATCACTGACAGGCACGAATATTTAATGCATTATCTGACTCAATAATTTTATGTAAAAGGCTACGTTGACGCCACAATTGCCCTCAGTGATTTCCTCAGGCTATTATTTTTCCTGTACTACCAGCAGAAATGGGAAGCGAGTTCTAGAAGTAATGAAAGGTTTTTGAGCCGGAACAAAAAATGGCTGAATGCTCCTATTAATGTACCGGAAATCGTACTCCAATGTTTACCGAGCACTTCCACGACTTCTTGTAAGTATTACTGATTATTAGCCGCACGGAGTTGTTATTTGACCTGAATTATGCATGTAAAGGATGATTGCATATTATCTTACTAGGCCCAGGGTGACGCTGGGAAAAATCTTTCAATGTTTTCAGCAAAAGATCTAAAAGAAGGAAAACTGCCTTAGTCTTAGAAAAAAGTCTTCGGTCTTCATACTCGGCAGCAACGTTGTCATATGCAGCATCGATGACATTAAGAGAGGAAGGAGATGAGGCGGCCTCCAAACTAGTCAAAGAAGTAACCACGACCACTCAAACCAGAGCACGGAGAGTACTAACGAAATGGAAGAAACCTATATCAGCCCCCACTAAGATGTCGGAAGAGGAGGCTCTTTCTGTAATCATATCAATGTAGCTAACCAAAAACCAATATATTGGTCTACGAAAAATTGCTGAAAGCCACGGCCATAAATTATACCCAGGCTACCACACAGTGAAGCGTGCTAAAAATGCCGCCTATCCGGACGGCATAGAAATTTCATAAATTAAGTGCGAAGTAAATATGAAAAGTCTTCTCTCTCACACTGCGTCACGGATCCTGGCATGCGTCACAGCTGCCCCTGCTTCCACACGCGAATTTAAGTGCACTCTAGTTTGCAAATACGGTTTCGACGGAAGTTCAGGCCATTCCCTATATAAAAAGAGGTGGCAACGAGAGCCCAGGTCAGAGGAATTTTTGTTTATGAGCTCTCTGGTACCTCTTCGTCTTTTAAACGATGAAACAGGTAAAATTTGAAAGCAGTACAGTTTATTCTTACTCCAATACAATTCTATACACTCTCCTTAGTTTATTCTTCGACGTCTTCGATTTATCTAACGTGAAATAATTTGGGAAAATCCTCGGGCATCATCCACGAGATTTTGCAGACCTATTTGCCTAGAGTGGATTAAGGAAACAAAGGAAGTTGCGAAGGCAGAAGAGAAGCACCTTAAGACACAAATTGAAAAATTAAGGCCGATTTATGTGGGAAATTACACCATCGGGTTCTGAATGCTGCTAACTATAGTTAACGGAAAGGTAAGAGGTAATGTTAAATAATGTAGATGCTATACAATGTCATTGTTGATACAAACGAATTAATTTTCATAAAGAAATCGTTGTAACAGGTCCGGCTTAATCGGCTCCGAAAAAATGACACTTTTGGTGCTGCACTCGTACTAAGCACGAGCAACCTCGGCCGCGGTCCTTTCACACAGCCCAGGAGCTACAGGTCAGCACCTATTTACCTGCTGTCGTCGATTTCGGACGAGGTGGTCTCATAACTTCGATATCCATCACTCTTTTGACCTCGAATAATTATTTTATTTTTCGATCAATGCCTCTTGTTATCAGGGTACCTGGACCACTGTGCGCCGCAAAAATCATCACTGAAAACGAACGTCTCACACGCGTGAGGTCCACTTGGTCTACTTTTTTTAGTGCACTTTATCAATATGCGGCGAATGGAGATGGAAAAAATCATATTTCGGTATTTAAATTAAAGTACGTGGATAGAGATTTCATCATGAGAGAAATACTCCTTAAATTGTGGGAAACAACGCAAACCGATGCCTTTCGCACAGACCGAAAGTATTATGATCCCTAAAACCTTCCGCGAGGAGGATTAAGAAAGCCACCGATTTTTTTTATTTCGACGTTTATAAAAGCGTGGTATATCTTACACGGATGCGCGTGGTACACAAGTCTATTCGGAAACTGTTTTACAGAAGTCTATACGGAAACACGGTGACATTCTATTGTGATATATATTAAAGAAATATAGCTTTTCCCTCAAAGTTTTGATTGATTAAAGCAAGCCCCGGGTACCAGTGTTGAACATCAAGGACTTATTATTTTTCTTCAGGTCAAAATGCTGTCACCTGAACATTATGGTCGGCATTGACATTAGGGTTGAAGATAAATAAACCACTTCTTACTGTGTAATTTACATTTTTATTGGACCTTTATCAAATTAGCAAGTCAAACTTTTTTCGATAGAGCATTAAGAATTCATGAATTTATAAATTTCAGTGCTGGCAAAGCCAAAATATATCATGAACTATTTTTTCTCCATATTTATTTCAGTTTTTACTTTTTACCTCAGAAAACTCTTGTAAGAGCGCTTAGTAGACTAAACACCGTGGGTATGAGTTATCTGAGGAGTGTTTGCGGCAAAAGTTGGATGGATAGGGTGAGGAATGAGTGGGTCATGAATGAATGTGGGTTAGAGGCTCCAGTAATGGACAGATATGAAAGGAGTGTGCTTCGTTGGTTTGGCCATGTTGAGAGAATGGATGAGAGTCGAATAACGAAACAGATATATAAGAGTGAAATGATTGGTGCGAGAGGTAGAGGTAGGCCGAGAAAATTGTGGTTGAATGTGGATGAGGAAATTCTTAGGAGAAGGAATATTAGGGGTCTTAAAAATAGGAGGGCGTGTATGAAGCAGTGTATGGGGGTAAATGAGGCAAATGAGGTTTACAAGGATAGGTCAGTGTGGATTAAATTATTGAAGCAGAGTTAGGTGTACAAATACGTACTTATGAGTGAAACTTTGTGACTGTGCCTACCCCGGAAGGGAACGGCGTGATTGGTATGTATGTAACCTCTTGGCGCTCTATCAATCTTCACAGTGAACAGCTTTGGATCGGAGCAATGATGGCAATGGCTTTAATATGTCTGAATAAAATGACGTAAAAAGCATCTAAGAGTCCATAACAGCGAGCAGAGGCTCCCAAAATGGAGCACCACATATTCCAAGACTTCATATCCTAGTCGTCTTTACCAAGAATTGCGTTATCATTCACGACAGATGAATCTCTATATTTTTTCCATTTTACTTTAAGGTACGAGGGGGGACTCAAAAGTAACCGGACAAACTCGCTGCGCTCGTCGGTTTTCTTGTTTAGGCTTCTCCTAATAGGTGGGTGTGAAATAGCCCCTCGTGAGTCAGGATTCTAAGCAATGCTGCTTGTGTCTGCTGTAGCGAGCCCCTGAGACCGTTTTTGTGCGACCTCTACGATTTTTTCAAACGGCTGATTTTCGAGAACAGCGCCCGGCGTTGAAATTTTGTTTTCTGCTTGGCATAAGTGCATGGGGCGCGGTTGATATGCTGTCATAAGCTTATAAGAAAACGCTTTTAAAATAACTGAAGTTTATGAGTGGTATTTGTGATTCAAACGCGGCGACATGTCGATCGATGACATTCAACGCCTGTCCCGGCCTTCCACGTCCAGAACTGATGAAAACGCTCATTGCATTGCTCATCCCTCGATATTTTTCGCTTACAGTATATTTCTGAGCATCAAACAGTGAACCAAGTCCCCTACCTGAGTGTTTTGAGGCGGTTGCGTGAGATAATTTGGTTGAAATAGCCCGATTTGTGTTGTTGGGGATTGGATTAGTGTTTACACTATCCGTTTGAGAAATCCATCTTGTTGAATTTGGTATTTGAGGCATTACTCCTCCCTTTAACCACCCATGAGGTTGATGATGGTCGCGAAAAAATGTATGAACCTCTGTCGCATGTTTCATCACTGCTTTTGGTGAAAACCTCTTCCTTCAAGAGATTTTTGAAGTGCGCTGAACAGCCATATGTTAGCAAGTGGGGCTGGTCTTTAGCTAAAATTTGTCTCATTTTCAACATTTTATTTTCATTGTCTGCGCGAACAGCAAAAACACTTTTTCTGAAACTTCTCCATGCACATTTTTATGGATTTCATGGCTGATTCCGCACAATACACAGCTGTTTTTTGGGTAGCCTCACAGTCAGTTGCGTTAAGAACAAATGCTCTCCTTCCTGTATGAATACAGCTAGTTATGATGAGATCATTCCTTGTATTGGACCAACCATCCTGCAGGAGTGTAATGCTATTCTCTTCCACAGTCAGAATAATATTAATTTCTGCATCAACTTCATCTGAAGCCTTATCTAGTAACTCTCCAGCCAATTTATAACGATCTGGACCAGTGTAATCAGGCCTCAGCGCTTCGATCATTTCTCGGTACTCCTTGGTGGGTGCCACATGGAAGGGGATGTTATTGCCACAGAAGAATTTTGCGATAGAGATGTCTAACTGTTGTTTTTTTACTGTCAGTAGATTTTACTACAAAATCTACCAAGGTGGACTGCCTCTTGTTGGCTGGAGTGAAAATTCCACCTCAAATGTTCACCTCCAAGAATCGCGTGTGATGAACTTCCAGTAGGATTATCCAATTCCATACTCGGATGAACTGATCGGATATCTGCTTCAGGTCCAATTTTGATGTATTTTATCCCATTTCAAATCTGTATCAGGTCCCATTTAAAATATATAAATGATAACTTAACTAAATACTATAACACAATATAACCTTATAAAACCCAATAAAACCCAAAAAAAACAAAATAAAACAAAAAACCCAGCAAAACCCATGTGGGCTGGGTTTTTTAACAACCCTGGGAAGTAACCTTCCCGTTTGAACTAAAAATCTAAAAAATATCCCTTCGTCTCCCCCACCCGCCCTCTGTTTGGTATATATGGGCAGTGAAAATGTTAATTTGTACCTTGCTAATGACATTTTGTCGAAACCACGGTCGGAGAGAACAAAACAGTGTGGAAAGTACAAAGCGAGTTTTCTTTTCATGTGTCGCTTTTCCACAAAGTGAAGCCTGAAAATTTACCTTGAGCTCACCTCACCATTGCAATGTATTGGTGTTAATGGAGAGTACTTCGAAGAAGACTAAAGTTTGTTACTTGAAAAACTAAATTCTGTATTTTTTAAATATGGTGTTACGTTATTTTTAGGTCGCCCCCTCGTATTTACCTCGAAGAGGATATTTAATGATGGGAGTTTTATGGGAAATTGTTCACTGTCAAATGAAGTGATTTTTCTGGATCAGAGTCTTTAAACAAGGGCATAGCTATGCATAAGGGTAGACCAATGAGGTTTAATAGGAGGAACAAGAAACTTGCGAGGGTTTAATATTACAGGCTGTAGCGTCAATGTTTCATGGAGAATATTTCAATCCGGGCACCACATTCTGATATCATTATCCGAAATCCATGACCGGTGGAGTCGAATTAACCTCGCGTGAACTATAAATCCAAGTGAATCCGTCTTGTTTTGAAATCCCTCACGGATGTTCGTGTTTTCCTCAGGTTATAATATGTTGAGAGCTTAGGGAGAGCTCTCACTCGAATGTATGGTGGACTGTTGTTTCCCAACCTACAAATCACGGGGATTGTCTAATCGGTGCGAATCATTTTGGCTCGAACTTATGACGTGTGTTCTTCGATCTCTTCACTGTGGCTCAAAATTATCAATATCCAAAATGGACTTGATTCATTTGCGCGGCATCCATTAGAGATTCGTTTTCCTCTTTTTTTATCCTCTTCAAAATCCTTTAACAAAACAAATGCTTGCGCGGTATTTCTTTTCGTGCTACTTATCGCCAATGGTCCAAGTGGTTACTATGGTGTTTTGGACAAGAGACCGTTATTTACCCGGTGCTTCACTTTCATTTTGGCTTTTTGTGACTCGACGCTGCTATACGAGGCCTAAGGCATTGATTGTGATGCCCTAAATGCAGGTCTTCCAGTGAATGTACATTGTACAAAAAATAAAGATATTGCCGTGGGTTTTTTTGTGGGTGTAAAGTATTTGACTCCTATCAAACTCTCAATCTCACTAGTTTCTCATTTATTACGAAATCATGATCGGCTTCATTTTGTTGCAAAATGTATTATCGCCACGGCTCAGGCACACACTTTGATGTCCATGAAAAACTCGATCCTGGTAATTTTGATGACACACTACAAGTAGACCCGGTGGAAACTTCGGATCTTCCTACAACCCATCCGCCGGAAAAACCTTACTTGAGAAACTTCATTGCTACGGTTATTTCTCCTATTACACTGATAGTCAATTCCAATCATTTGGCAATCATTGGTAGTTATATCGAATTAATGATATAAATGGTTCGCGTCATTTGTTCAGGAGAATAAATATCTAGCGCGTTGAACTAACCCTACACGGGTGGTGGGAATGGATGGTGGCAGTAAGACGTAAAAACTCCGCGTAAGGCAAAATAACACTTAATATCAAACCAACAAGGAAGACAGAACCAATCGATATCGGGCTCAGCAACAATCATTTTAAAAATATTGTCCATTAATTTAGAACACTTCTTATGATAAGCGATATCACAATTGCTACATATTATGTGAGAATTTTTCAAATCAACATGCTTCACACAAACAGGACATGTTATCTTGTCGGCCATCTTTAATTGTACCACAATAGTACCATAATGTTATGCATTTCTTTGCGAGGAACTATTTCAGGACTAATCTTCTCCTTTGTGTCGGCGAAAAGAATCTTAACATAAAAACCATTGACATTCAAGTAAAAACTAAATGTAATTTTTTTTCATCATGCGAAAAGACAACTTACCTGAGATCCAATGTTGCTCTGAAGCACGCTGTCTTCGTTCTCTAATACTCTCCTGACAGATGGCTCACTCCGTAACAACTCCTCATTTCCGTGTCGATGAGCCGAAAACACTCGAGTACTTCCACTCACAGAAGTAGAATAGGACCGAATCGCTCCGCAAAAACGAGTGGTAGACAAAATTTTCTAAACCAACAGCAAATGCACATATTCGAAAAAACCCTCAAATTATTTTGGGGAACCCAGACACACACGTTTCTGAGAGAAACGATGCTCTAGGGCACATGGACCGATTTACTTGCTTAGGGGTGAAAAGTTATTAGCGGCATCTTTAAAAAAATTCTAGGAGATTCAAATGTATTATAGAGCAAAGTGCCGTACAGAGAACTAAAACTTGAGTGCGGGAGAGGGATCTTACTTGAGACGAAAGGCTGGGGGAATGTCTCAGGGTCGCCGAGGATTAGCGTGGTCGGCAAGGGACTGACCCCGCTCACTCATGAGTGTTGTAGCTAGCCTATTAGGAAGGGCAAAGTGACCGCTGCAGGGAAGGATCTGCGTTTTATTGAATACAAGAAAACATGCTGCTGTATCATACACCTACTTTATGAGGCTGCAAAGTGCCCAGTCAGGAGCCGCGAAGGTTCTTACCAAGGAGATTAGAGAACTCTCTCTCTATTCCTGTTCTGTAATATTTATTCTCTATTCTTTGTGGTTGTTACTCTACGAAAATGTTTTTCGGACATCATTCTAACCCAGGGTCCAAATCATGGAGAAAGGAATAAAATTCTGAGTACAGGTTAGCAGCAACAAAATAGAATACTCATTACGCTAATTTCAGCGCCGAACGATTGCCCCGCTTCACAGTAAACATTGAATCTAAAATGGAGCGGGGGCAAGTTGGGGCAAGGTTTTTTGTTTTGAAGACGAAGTAGAAATATTGTTCTTTATGTGGCATAAGTATCTCAGTGTCGCTATGTGTCGTTTGTAAGTTTTTGTTAATATTATGAGAAAATAGGCCAAAAAACAGGGTATTTTAATTGTTCAATAATTACCAACAAAAATTAATTTTAAATATAAAACGATCACTTACTGTCTTTAAAAAAGGTGTCAACTTATTATTAATACTTTTAAAATGACCATATTTGATCTTAGATGGCCATACGAGCAAAGAGAATACACAAAATTTCGCGAAATTTCAGCTTTGTAGGATTTTGACAATTTTTCGTCAACTTTAACGGGCTCTGCTGATATAAAAAAGGCCCAAAAATTAAAACAGTTTTGATTATTTATAGCGCGAATGTTGTAAATGCAAACTGACATATTGCAGGGTTTCAATAAAGAAGTAAAAAATTTGAATTTTGGCCAGCTTTTTTTGATTTCAGCCCACTGTGTGACGTGTATTATAGCAGTGTATTTAGTGGAGCTAAATTTGTATTGTGGTCGCTGATTGTTCGCGGAAAGATCGAGTTTTTGAACCTATCTGTTCGGCAGAGTATCTCTCTTATTTTATCGCATCTGCCAGACCTAGAGATGTAGTGAGGAGTATTGATAATATTGTCTATGTTGCTCTGAAAAATATCAGTTCTAAATTTCTCAAGCAGTAGTGGTTTTTTTAGTAGCGTAAGAATGTTACATCAACATAAAATTTCGCAAAAATTAGGACGCGTACAAATTTTCATGAAGGTAGTTTCAACGAAGCACGTTTCCCAGGGTCTTACCTTGAATGCCCGGGTGATCAACGGCTCGATGATATATACCGCTTACCTTCCATCTAATGCTGCCCCCTACCGGAAGGCCTTCCACAAGATGGTGGTGGGGAGGGAGATGAGTAGTTGGCTATCAATGTCACGGGAGCGAAATGCCGGAAATAACAGGTCCCAGGCCGCATAAACGAGAAAAAGAGAGATGGGGGAAAGGGGTCCTTTCTACCTTCTCAAAACCCCAACCCGCCAAGGCCCCTGAGGGTCCATCTCTCCCGGGCTATATGCGCCCTCCAACTCCCTGCCTCTCTTTCCCCTCACCTTTCATTCCCTCCCGTCCTCCCCTCCGATCTCCTCAAAGCCATCCCCCCCTTCCCATCCGACCCCCCTCCTCCCCCTCCATCCCGTTGCCCGGGAAACGCCTCCATCATCTACCCTGGGCATCCATTCTCACGCCTTTACGCTCCGCCACATCGCACAAAAGTCTAACTCCATTTCTCATTCCACCGTCGTGGTCAGATTCGTCACTTTTGCGGCGACAAATACGAAAATTTTCAACTTTATCGTGTACAGAAAGAGGAGTAAAAAATAATGCAAAGAACACTTTATATATTTCCACGATTTATTTTCAATGGTACAAATAGTTTCGACGCAAAGGCGTCATTCTCAGGTACGAAGTCGTACCTGAATACACCGAGTTCATAAAAAATGCAAGTACAGAGAAACAGGCCAAACTATACCGGGTGTAAAATATAGTTGTAAATAAAATGGCTGGGAAGTTTCCGAAACGCCGTGTTTGAGACGAAATTTCGAATTAATCTTTTAGAAAAATCTATATTTGCCGATAGGAAAAATACTCTGGCATCAAGCATAAGCGCGAAATAAAAATAGACTGAATACAAGTTGACCGGATGAAAACAAAAACAAGAAAGAGATACTTTCCCAAACGCCATTTTTTATGGTAAAATGAGAAATTCTAGTAGATGCAGAATGCAGAAATGCAGAAAAAAAAAAGAATGCAGAAAATATATTCTTTCTTAATGAAAAACGGTGTCCTCACCTTTAAACACTTCAGCAGAAATGTCAAAAGGCATTGATTAAATGAAAGGAGCATCTGAGTTAATTAAAATATTGCTTTGATAAAATTGAAAGTTAGGCCTCAAATCTTTAGTCTTGTACTTTTTTGAAATGAACACATTCATAAAAAAATTAAAAATTCAGGAATGATGTCATCATAAGTATCAAAACAAACTATAAATGTGACAAAGTTGTTATGTTATTGTAGTTACTATTTATGTGTTTCTAAAATTTTCATTTAAAATTCAATTACGTTTTCACTTTCAACGGATTGACTGAGAGAATCATTTTGAAAAATATTTAAGAGGTTATAACTTTGTAGCTAATTAACCTGTACTTTGCAGCTAGAGAAAACCTTTGTTGAATTCTCTGCCACCATTAGAGATATCTGCTAATATTTTCCACATTTTTCTACCATTTCCCTCTTGGAATAATTTCAGAGTAAGCAATGAAATATTTAGGGTACCGCATTTAATAAGTGCCTAGGCATAATATTCTCAGTTGCGGATTCTATTTACTGCAATAATGGTGAGTATATTTTCATCATTGCGTGCGTGTCAAAAATCCACGTCAGCGCATGAAAATATTTCGATGCGTGGTAATGAATGACTCATAGGTGTAGAATATGATCAAGACTACAGTCAGTCTGATGCCCAGAATTATAGTGACACTTAAACGCTTTCCCTCGGGGCAAGCCTCAATGTGTCGCTGATTCGTGGTTACAAGACATGTTTTCACTCGCGTGGGGTTGATAGGGTGCGTCGACGACATGGTCATTTTGCACAGTTTTCACTCGCCCTAATAACTTTATGCGAGATAAATAATGTGCAGATGGCGGGTATAAAGAAGCCAACGCTCATTTAGCGTGAATGGTAACATTCAGGTCAAATGATTCGAAGATTTAAAGATATAATTAATTAGAAAAAAGTTAATGAATAATTTTGATGACTACGACGGAAAGGAAGTTCAATGATTGGAGGTGTTTGGGAATAAGATGGGTGGAAAGGCCAAAAGATAAAAAGGAACAATGAGGTAGCAGAGCACCTGAAAAGAAAGCTTGCAAGAAGGAGAAAGGACGAAGCAGGGAGTAGAGGAGTAAAAGAATTAAAGAAAGGAAATACTGACCCCAAATAGTTGAGGCACACGGGTACAGTCGTAGAAGAAGAAGTAATGATGTTTGTCGAATAATGCTGTTGTTTTGTTACCATGAATTTTCAATTCAACGCTTATAAAGATCTCTTATATGCTTGGATTGTTAATATCAGTGGAAATTTAAATTTTGAAATGAACGTATTCAGAACTTTCTAGTTTCCATCAATCGTATTAGCCAAATATGACTGCTTCGATTACAAGTGGGAGGTGTGACAGAGCGATTGTGGTTCGACCAATCACCGTGCTTTCGCTTTTCTTTCTTTTGGGGAATAAATGCTCTTTACAAACAGATTAGAGGTAAATGAAGCACTATTTATGATAAGGCTAAGGGTAAGAAATGTTTAAATATGCGCAAATGTTTCATAAACTCAAATATTTCACTGAACCATCTCAATTTCACAGATAACATGAGCACGCTCCTCGCTCAGAAATCAGATAATTTCTATCTTTTGATGATTCTCACAACCCCTGTGGTTACGTCATATGTGGCGTTGTTGATATTCAGCTACATATCTATATAACCCAGCAATCTACCTCAGAGGCGTTCGGCAGGGAGTGAGTAATTTATTTATGAATTTAATTTTAGTCTCAAGATTCTTCCTCATAGTTGTGAGGGAAAACACCATGACTTGCGTCTCCGTTTTGATTTTATGGAATCTTTTTGCTATAATTTAATTAGCTGAAGTTTCAAAAACTATCGGTTTCCGAGTCTTGGCATAGCAATTAATTGTTCTTTTCGATGGTGGAGATGAAATGCTGTTTGACCCTTCGCGATAAATTATTAGGTCATTTCCGGGCATAACATTGGATTTCAGTGAGAGTTTTGAAACTCGTTATTTTATATATTATATATATATATATATATATATATATATATATATATATATATATATATATATTACATATATATATATATACGTATATATATATATATACGATTATATATATATATATATATTATAAAAAATGTCACAGGCGTGACTGGCAGTTACACATAGAACACACAAAAAAAGAAGAAAAACTCACAGATTTTTTTGTGTGTTTTTTGTGTGTTCTATGTGTAACTGCCAGTCACGCCTGTGACATTTTTTATAATATTTGTGCACTACACGTGTGCTACTAGTTCTAGTATGGTCTTAACCAAGCTTTCGTGTCGGAGAATATGGCCAATCCAGGTGTTCCTTCTCTTATTTAGCATTTTGAGTATACACCGTCTTTCCCCTATCCTCTTAAACATCTCCTTGTTTGTGACTCTTGCCACCCAGGGTATTTTCAGCATTTTCCTATGGCACCACCCTTCAAATGCCTCCATTCTTTCCTTCTCTCTCACTTACCAAAAGTCCAGATCTCACTATCATAGAGCAGAATGCTCCATACAAAAGTCCTCAATAGCAATTTCCTAAACCTTAAATTAATGTTGCTGGCGGTGAAGAGTTTGTTTTTCTTGTTGAAGGCTAACTTGGCCTGATTAATGCGGCCTACTATTTCCCTCTTGCTCCGCCCATCTGATGTTATTCTGCTTCCCAAATAAATTAACTCGTCCACCGCCTCTAGTGCTTCTCCATCTAGGAGAAAATTGTGGTCCATAAATTGTTGCAAATATCCAAAGCGCACTCGGTCATAAGAAAATTTTCGTGGCCACAAAGCACCTCATAATTTAACCAGTCAAGTATCTTCTTTTCCTCAAAATGAGTGTATTTAATACAGTGCCATGTTGGAATGCGATGGGAAATAAAAAAATCAGCCCCGAAGACAATACTCTTCCATAAATACTCCCTTTATGAAGAGTAAAATAATGCGCCACCACCGGTTTATCCTCTAAGATTCGTTTATATCCCTAACTTCATTGTTTGTACAATGGGCTATAACTTTGATCACAGATATACGGTTAATTCTTGAAAGATTGTCCTTCTCGATTTATATTTAGACTTTGGTAGTTTTCTATTTACGAGGGTTAGTCAATAAATAACTCGCAAAACTGGATAGAGACAATAATAATCAGAGTAACTTCCTGAAATTTATTTCACTTCTCTACATACTGTACACTCTGTACACTCAGACACGTATCGCATCTCATTACAAGGTCTTGAAAGCCGGCAGCAAAGAAGTATTTTGTTTGCTGCCGCAGCCAATGGGTAACCTCTTGGACTGCAGCATCATCATTTTACAAACGTCGGCCACCCAAATGATTTTTTTATGGGCCCGAACAGTTGAAAATCACTGGGGGCTAAGTCGGGACTGTACGGTGGATGTTCTTAGCGTTCCCAATGAAATGTTTACGACTGATGCTGATGATGAAATACTGAATTTTGCGACTGATTTATAGACTTACCCTAGTACATCCAGCGTTATGGTTTACATTCAGCATTTATTCCCTCCATTAAAAGAAAAACCGCGCAAGCTGCTGTGATTCTTTCGTATGACGTAAACCACATCCTAATGATTATGTAACCCGCGTCACAACAAATTGAATTGACTCGCAGGGAGCGCAACATGAACAACAGAACAGAGCACATTAAGTTGGCAGTTGGAGCCAATGAGGAGAACGTTGTTGTCCGAGGCCATTGATTGTATCGTATCGCTGCCCACTATCGATGGCCTTGCTGTTGCCTTTTCATCAGAGTCCTCTACCTTGCGCCAACTACACAACAAATGTTGTAGTGTGGTTGGCGCAATGCAGAGGACTCTGCTTTTCATATGCTCGGTACTCACCTGTTGGTCAAGCAAGTAAACATTTCCCACGGCGCTATCAATTTTACTCAGTTACTTTCCATTTGAATTAGTAAATTGGAAGATATTCTACATGTTTACTGCGTAGCACTTGGTCCATGTTTTTCTCCCATCGCATCAGTGCCTTCGGCTTTATGGAGATTTATGAAGGAAACAAATCAACATAAGAGTTCATACTCTATTAGATACTATACATTCATACTACACTATAGATTCATACTATACATATAGAGAGACTATAGGGTAAGCAGTATGAGTCAAAAATCGATATCCACTGGTGAATGATAGTTGTTTTTACTTGTTTAAAATATACTCTTTCAGGGAAGAGAAATTTTAATTGACCGTCCGTGTGATTGCTTGCGAAGTGGATTTCTTTCTTTCCGCCATTTTGTCTTTAAGTGGCCCCTGTCTGGTTTACGGGCTCAAATCATTGGATTTAAGTTTGAGAACTAACCAGCATGTTATTGTGAAATTTTCATTGCTCTAGTTATAAAAATGTAGGAGATATGTTTTTTGGTCAGCTTTTTTCGATTTCAGCCCACTGTGCGTCACCATTTCATTTCCAAAAAACTGACACCTTTACACGGCTGGTGACCTAACACCCCCTGCCACACACCCATGCGGCCGCTCGCAGGGTATTAGGTAGATGTAGAAATAAAGACCGACGTCAGTAGTGTGTAAGTTCATTCATTCCTTGAAGTTATCTACCAGTTAAATTTAGCTTTCAATGAAAGTCAGAGTAAAGCCTACAGAATTTTACACGTGAAGAGTGATTCTACACTTTTAATTTCCTTCTTCATCTTTCAGTTTTGGTCGTACCCTTCTTCATCCTGCCCATAAAAACCTATTCTCTTTCTACCCCTCCCCCTTCTCTAAAAACCACGGAATTAGCCACGCAGTAACTTCAACGAAGTCACCCGCCACAGTGATCACAAAATTGTGTGAGATTCTCAGCGGAAAAATCATTCTCCTGGACTGGAATTCGAACCTAGATCCCTTGATTTCGCACCGAGTGCTCTAACCAATTTAGCTACCCAGGCGTCCTCTTCCACCGTGAATCTCATGGGGACTTTAAGGAGTAAGTTTTCATCACAGGTACCGTGCTTGTAATCCCAGAGGTACCCGTGTGCGAGCGCAAAGCGCTACAGTCCTCGGGGTATAGCCAAACTTTTAACACAAAGGTGTTTACTTTGGACATTTTCGAAGAACCACGGAACTAGCTGCGCAGTAACTTCAACGGAGTAGCCCGCGAATTTGAGGGATCTGAGTTCGATTTCCAGTCCAGACGAGTGATTTTTCCACGGTGAATTTCATACAATTGTGTATTCCTCAACATTGCATGACTAACATCCTTCTTTCTATCACGGCCTCGTGCAGACCAACTCCTTTTATCACGACTTCCAGCCACCTACCCTGCCTCCTTCCGATTTTAGCCAAACGCTTCCTTTCTACACCCCCCAAGCTTACTCGTTTGTCTGCCAAAGAGCGTGTAATCTACAGGTGGGAACAGACGTCTTGAACAGATTATTTTCCATAAATGTCGTTGAAATCTAATTTCAAGGACGATTATGAGACACAATGATGTCAAAAAGAAGATCAAATAGCATTTCTTAAATGTCTATCATCGACTGGAACGATCAACGACAATGCTGTAACTCCGAAGTCGATAGTTTCTAAAACTTTGGTGCATAAAGGTGTAAATAAAAGTTTCCATAGAATCCCAAGAGCTACAGGTGATGGTCTTTACCCCCTCAGCGATGAGAAAGATTATCGAAGATAGTTTATATAAGAGGCGCCAAAATGATTCATCGCCTATTTCCAAAGAAAATTCAAATAGCTAGTTCTTCGCCCCAACACAAAGCCCTATTTTTCCATTTTTATTGATTCGTACGTTACATAAGCAAAATTTATTTCCTCAAAAATCCATCAAATGTGGCGGGAACACTTCCTTTCAACTTAATAACATTAATTTAAAAATCTCTCAATGGCATAATAATCGCATTCCCATTAGAACCTTTCACCATACTTCATTATCAACAGTCTCAATGTCACATTTATTTTATCTCTTCATGAGTTCTGTTGGTCCGGTCCCTAGAAAACCTGATAACAGGCTCAGCAGCCTATCGGGATTCTGGGGACATACGGGCCAACAGAATTGTCCGGCAAAGCAAAGCAAAGCAAAAGCATGACGGTTCAGGCGTACCATTTGTTAAATAGCTGCAGCTGATAGCCTTGTCATTATAAAACTATCATCTAATGGCATATCTCAGATTAACTGCCATCAATATATAAATGTGAAGTCAAAATTCATTTAATGGTACCAAAAGTTTCAATAACATTGATATAGTCTCTTCAAAAAGGTGATTTATAGCTATCGAAAAACGATGCTTCATTTGAATATACCAAATAATATCAAATACTAAATAATATCGAATAATACCAAAAGTTTCAATAACATTGATATAGTCTCTTCAAAAAGGTGATTTCTAGCTATCGAAAAACGATACTTCATTTGAAGATGTTTTGCCAAATTTTGTATCAGTTTCAGAGGTGTAGCATCTTCATTTCTGAAACGAAGGGACCACTGCTCTAATTCTGGACTGCCTCAGGAGTTTTATATTCACGCGGTTCATCTTCCAAAGAACTGGTTTTCTCTAAACGAGTCATCTTTGCGAATACTTCTCTGACTTTCCACCTGCAGAGGATTTGTTTCATGCTGGGAACTCCTGAACCGGTGGTAGACCCGAGAAAGCTCCACGAACTTTACCTCTGCCTTTCCCCTTCCACTCAAAGTCAATTCCATTACGGACTTGAGTTGGCTCTTCCGTCTCAGACCAAGTTCAATTAATGTTCTTTTAGCCAATGTCTTTTGCAGACAACGCCTTCTCGTTCCATTTGCAGTGAAATTTTGTTACCCTACCGTAATCATGACTGAGGAAATTAAATAAGAAAAAAGAAGAAAAAAAAATTGACTTCTTCATAATTTGCCTTTATCAAGCTGTTTGAGAAAACAAAGATGATAAAATGATTTTTTTACTGCTCCATGACTAAACAAGGTAATTTTCATGGTGGAAAATGCCCCCACCATCATCTGAACATCAATACAGAGCATCAAGTTTGTTCTAATGGCGTATGAGAGTTTCCTTATAAGAGGATATAATGAGTTGGAGATTTATTTAATTTAAACCAAATTAGCAGAGAGAAATCCCAATCATATCTCCTTAGAAGGAAGTGCAAAGCTAAATTAGCGTTTTTATAGCGTATATTAGATGTTCTGTTGTAAAAAGTCTTTAAAACTACTGCTTTTTATTCTTTACACTAAACACCTTTGGTACCGTTAAATGAATTTTAACTTCACATTTATATATTGATGGCAGTTAATCTGAGTGTTACATACGAATGGTACATAAAAAATACATCGGGGAGAAATCTCCCATTTGTCTTCTTAGGATTGTATTATCTCGTAAAACAATCATTTTTCGCTTTGAATGGTTCAACGAGTCATAAGTTGCTTCTAAAAACCACAATACAATCCTAAGAAGTTGACGCCAAATATAAACGATTCACTATTTCATCAGACCAAGATTGGTTAATAGGTGGACCTTAAAAAAAGCCCTTCATTAGTAAACGAAAACCATGATCTACCAATTTTCACATCAGTCTCACTTGCTTGCTCTAATTCCTTGCCAGGATTAACTGCTTTTGATTAATGCCACCATTTTCTTTCTTTTGAAAGTTTAATCCAGGATTATAGCAGTTGTCTCCGCAATCATCATCGTTCGCTCTTTTCTTACGTGAGGTTATCGCGTTAGTTTGGTGATGCTAGTGGATATTTTTAAAATGGCACCACAGGTTTGTGGAAAAAATGAGCAGGCAAGTTTCTTTCGTTTTCTAAAAAAATATGTCTCATCCGAGTTCTTCTTCACTGAGTGAGTTGAGACACGAAAAGGAAAGGCTATATCGATTGCAGGCGTGGAAACGCTCGGGGAGAAACAGGCGTCAGCAAGCGTTGTTTCGACAGAGCTCGTTGCCCAACAGTTGTGTCATTTTGAAAGCTGGAAAGCACTTGCAATCACCTGGATGTTTTTTTCATGTTGAGGTTTTTCTCAAAAAACCCTGGATATGAAGCTCCCAGATTAAAAATGAATAAAAAAAGTGCGACGTGTGACTCTTTCCTCCGAAACCGTTAAAATTAAAGGTGACCTTTGATAAAATCACGACCGAATTCCAGGGGAACGGGTGAAATTTATCATCTCCCAATGATGAATATATCTCATACTACTCTTAACGTTGTAAATGGTAACATGAAATGTGTTAGACGTGTAAAATCATTTTCAATCGAACTAATCCGGTTAGCGATATGAAAGTGAATTAGGATCTTTAATTTCTTATAAACGCTCTAATGAAGGCAGCTGTATAACAATGTAATTCGTGACTCTTGTTATAATACCAGCTGTTCTGTTTTTCATTCATAAAAGTGGGACTTTCTCTGTTCATTATATGAAAATGATTTTTGCTGCAGTATTTGAACGGAAAATAATATTCCTCAAAATTGATCGTATCATTTTAAAGTCGGTGGATCACCTGTTTCTCAAAATATGTGACCGAGGAGTATCGACTTAAAGTGACATTTAGTTGTCATAATGCAAATGACTTGCACTTTTTTCCTTCACGACAACTGAAGGAGCTTATTAAAGATACAAATGTCTTATACTAATCTTTTCGCAAGATTCATTGTACTAATTTTGATAAAAGAGGAAATATTTTAAAAAGTCGTGCAGAAAACACTCATGAGGACATTTATATGAAGCGTCGCACTGTTTGGGGTCGACAACCAGGTGATTGCAAGAGGAGGAAGTATGTAATATATAGACGTTTGAGATGTAGGTTCAATAAAAGAAGGAGAGTGAGAACAAACGAGGGTATAGTTGGAGGGGAGAGGAAACCAGTGGTGGAGGTTTGAAGAAGACAGAGGAGAAGGATGGAAGAGGTTTTGAAAAGAGAGGGAATATTTAAGGAGTTAAAAGGGGGAAGAACAAGAGGAAACAATGGAAGAAGAGAGGAAAAAATTTGAATTCTCAACAAAATAAGAAGAGGCAGAAGATGGGGACTGGCTGAAGAAGAAAACAGAGAAAGCTTCGCCACAGCCGTCGACAGGAGACTAGAAAGTGAGGATGAAACTGGCACCAAAGAAATTTGTAATGAGCTTAAGATGACAATCACAGACGTGGCAGAAGAGCAACTGGTGGGCAAGAGAACCGACATGAATAAGCCATGGATAACAACGGAAGTTAGGAAACTGATAGAAGCAAGAAGAAAATATAAGAAGCCCTGGAACGAAGATGAGGCAACACTCTACAAGAAGCTAAGGAATCAAGTCAATCGAGAATGCAAGAAGGCTATTGAGGATTGGATAGAAAGCTGCTGCAAGGAAGTCAACGAAAACATGAAGAAGGGGATGACCGAAATAGCATACAAGCTAATGAAGAAACACTTCGGAGAGAAGTAACATCATAACGGGAATATATTGATTGAGGATGAAGACACAGCGAGTAGATGGAAGCAATATATCGAAGAACTCTACTAAGGGCTGAAAGAAACACTAATGAATGATGATAGCGAGGTTGACGAGGATGACCGGGGCCCACACATACTGAGGAGCGAATTCAATGGAGCAGTCGAAGACCTCAAGAAGAACAAGGCATCTGGAGCAGACAGCATCAACGGAGTAATCATCAAAGGGCTCGGAAGTAACGCTAAAGACAACTTGTACGAGACAATGAAAAATAGCTGCCAAAGCGGAACAGTTTCAAGTACTTTCAAAGGATTGTAATGATTGCTTTATCGAAGAAGGCAAGGACTGATAGAAATGAGGAACACAGTACATTGAGTGCCAGACGCATCAAAAATACTCACACGAATGAGCTAAAGGATGGAAAGAAAAATTGAAGATAACCTCTCGGTAGAAAACTAGTTTGGATTTAGGAAGAGCCAGACTTAGGAAGAGAAGATTAAGGAAGGTACCAGGGACGCCATAATCTGATTGAGGGTAATGGTAGGAAAAATAATGTATGTAAACAAGCTATTGCTTGGAAAAAGATGACCAGCTGCTGCAAAACCCAGAATGGATTAAGATGACAGAAGAATAATCTACCCATTATAAACGAAGCAAGTTGTCACAGTACGAATGAGAAAAATAAGTCAGGTAGAAGATTCATAAAGGAGTGAGACAAGGATGCAAGCTCTCACCAGCACTGTTCAACATGTACTTTGAGGAGGCTATTAGAGAAACACAAGGAATTGGACTAAGCGGAATAAAGTATAAAGTACAAATGAAAACGGGGAAGATGTAAACATGCTCGCTTCGCGGATGATATCAAAGCCGTAGATGGAAAACCCGATGGTCTTCAAAGGCCAATAACCACAATGGACCAAGTATTCCATGAACACTACATGAAAAAAAATAAAACGAAGACTAAAATCCTACTAAGTGGAAAAGCTGAATGCAGAAATCACACTGAGAGGAGAGAAATTAGAGCAAGTTGATTCCTTCACCTATCTCAGAAGTATCATCACGTGGGACGGAAGAAGTACAACGGAAATCAAGCGAAGAATAGCCCAAGCTAAGATGGCATTCATGGGAAAAAGAAAACTGCTGTACTCAAATACGGTAGTCCTGCAAACTAGAAAACAGTATGTGAAAATATTCGTGTGTAGCATGGCACCCTATTGATCAGAAGCATAGACCATTGGAAAAGCACATCAGAATAGACTAAAATCCTTCAAAGCCTGGTGCTGGTAGAAGAGGAAAGGACCATATGGAACACCATACAGAAGAACCAGATGGATTGGACACACCCTGAGACACAATGGGTTTATGAAGAACGTAATTGTAGGTAAAATAGAGGGAAAAGTCCCCAGAGGAAGACCCAGGAATGAGTTCATGACTAAATAAAGAGGAAAATAAATAGGAAAAGCTACCAGGAAGTAAGGGACTAGCATTATATATGGAATGTTGGAGAGCTGCAGTAAAACAATCTTAGGATTGAACAACCAATGATAATGAGATGAAGTGGGTAATTCAAGCGGAGTCAAAGGGTGTGTCATCTATAGGAGGGGAAACGGAATTTTGCATCAGACATTGGGATGTCAGGATAAGTACAGCCCAAAAACTTATCAACTAGCTAGCAGAACATGCTAATGAAGTCGAAATGGTACTTCAACTTGGCAACTTCGTAGAAGAAGTCGCCTAACCATGTTTTCCTGGCATATCTAGAAATGAATCTAATGTCGGAGAGCGCTAATGAGGAAAAAAGGAGTGTACAGTGGATTTCAACGTACTGGTCGCAAAAATTACGATGAATCATCCCCTCTGTTTGACCGAGTAAAGCAGCGTTGTCCCGCAGTGTATTTGGACGGGCGTTACCTGCGAGCATGAGGAGCCATTAGCATTTTATTTAAAACCTTAGGACTGCTTCGAGCGGCGCTAGAGAATCTGAGGCTAAAGATTAAAATTACTTGAGAAATACTGTTTAAGTGAGTTATAGAGTGACAAGGGAGGTATAATTTAACCCCGCACTTTATCGATACCTAAGCAATAAAATAAGAGAGATACATTACCGAACAGATAGATACGAAAACTCGGTCTTTCCGCGCACAATAAGAGACCAAAGTAAAAACTAAGCTCCACTAAATACACTCCCATAATACACGTCACCATTTCACCTCCCAAAACCTTACATCGTTACACGTCTGGTGCCTTAAGACACCCAGCCCCACGCCCATTCGGTGGCTCACATGATAGTATACAGATGTAGATCTCTTGATCTGATGGAAAAGTCTATTTAAGAGAGGATGTGTGGCCGAACTGATATATAGCAAATTCCTTCTTTCCACGTACGCTATTACGAAAACAGAGTGAGATACTCAGACAATCCGTTAACAAACAATTCACTTTCGTACTTACCCTGTTTCTATTACTTTCGTACATTATCCTTCTTTTCCGTGAGTTTGGTACCATTACCCTTTACCGTATTCCCCTGCGTCATCTTAAAGGACAGTGTGCAGGTAAATCTACGATTGTCATTATCACGACAAATTTTATGCGGGATTAATTTTTTCTATGGGTTGTTGAGTCGTATATATATATATATATACGACTCAACGACTATACATATATAGATACGTATATATTATTATTTACTCATCGTATTAGGTTACACATTAACATCCACATCAATCTATCCAGATCATAACTTACGATTCCTATCTCTACGTCTACCTAACTATTACGACTCTCAACAGGTAATAAACCAATTAAATGTAGCTGTAAATTAACACTATAAGATCCACACAATGGAGAAAATGCTCACGACGATAAATGTTTATACAGAAAGGTAGAAAGAAAGTGGATAGGAACACATAAAATCAACAGACATTATGGTGGTGTGAAGATGTAAAGATGGCCAATTACAAGCAGAAAAAATTCGACGGAATCGGACCGGGAATCGAACCACGGACCTTTGCATTTCGCGTCCAATGCTCAGACCACCAAGCTATCCAGTCTACTAAGAAACCACTGGAATCGGCGGGGGATTTATGTGAACAAACACTCCCCAGGGCATGACCCACGAGAGCGGCCAATAGATGGCGCGCGGGCTGCTTATCACCCACCGGCAGAGAAGGAATGACATACACAGAAGGCGAAATGAAAGAATAACTCAAGCACACAGACAGTGGTGAAAGATATAGAACAGGCGTTTCGGGGTACGCTAACCCAAGTAGGAAATGAGCCATTCCGGCCATACAATCGTTCATCCATTCACTCAGACCGCTCAGCGGCAAATATACTCATATAAATGTTTATACAGAAAGGTAGAAAGAAAGTGGATAGGGACACTAAAAATCATCAAAAAAATCTTCTGAAAAAAACTCGGAATGTTTCTTTCATAATTGCGCATCTAACGGAAGGTTTGAACAGGTGTTGTAACAGGTTGAAGTGCTTTCATACCTCCTCCTTACCTTCTGGTTCATGAAGTCTTTAGTCAAAATCGCCTCAAATCAGTGAGCTGTAAAAATGTGAGAACAATTTAATGCTTTCAAACATCCTCCTCGGTTTCATCCACATTTACCGAATCACCGGAGATAGTCTTTTAAATGGGGAAAGTCTAAGTTGACAATGATCGCAACTTAGATCTTTGAAAGATAATACGGCTGTGAACGAAATTAATTATTCTTTGTTGGTTTATTAATTAAAATGGGCAGGAGTCAGTAAAACAAGAAATCAAGAACAACAGGGACCGTTAGATTACTACAACAAAAAAAATTGTCTCCTTAGCAACCCTGTCCCCATTCAAATCACCATTTATTTTTCTTTTCAACGTTACTATTCTTTGCCAAACATATAAAATTTTCAGTCGTTGAACTACATAAGTACCTCTATCAATTTTCAGCTTTTTTTGTACGGCATTGAGGGTCTTGATTTTTTCAAGGGGTTCCTTATTTTAATACCAATTCTCTTGTACAATGAAAAGTCGAATTTTCCAGGCGTAATTCTAGCCGGAATCAACCTTTTGGCAAGGCTGAAAAATAGTATCCAGAAACTTACATTTGCTCCTGATCCAGCTACCTTAGACGTTTAAAGATGGAGGAACAGCGAGAATGAAAGGAATACCAGGGGAAAACGAAAGTGACGACACTTCTAATTGCTGCCAACAGGAGCGCTTCGAGAATGTGTATGATTCGCAAATACCTTCCCTCCCATTTGGACTCTAGTCATAGTAAGACCCTAAGGATGGGTCCCTATTTACGTCTCAACCATGAATATATATTATGGATTTAAATGTTTGGAATCATTGCCTAGATGTGTTGCCTCAATTCCCACATTTAGTTCACTCAGTCCTTGGCGCCACGTAGAAAAAAGTCTTTTCAGTCGAATCGTAAATAGCCGTTGTTAATTGTTGTTAACGTAATACTATGGTGAATATTCAATAACGATTGAAGAGATATGAACTACTTGATGCTGTGAATAATAGCTGACTATTTTTGAGACCTTACAGTTACTATGTAAATGCTAGAGAGGAAATATCTACTACAGAAAGTGTGTAAGAGGTATATGAAACTTCCATCGTGAGTCTTTTCTCTGCTGTACGGATGTTGTACTGTTAATCTACAGCTACATTTGATTGGTTTATTACCTGTTGAGAGTCTTAGGAATCGTAAGTTATGATCTAGATAGATTGATGTGAATGTTAATGTGTAACCTACGATTCAAGTGTGGCCTTGGAGTAGGTTCAACCTTTTTTCCTTTATTTGTTATTAAAATGATAATTACTGGCGCAATTTCTCATTCATAGATGATATTGTCGGATCTTGGTTTTGAAATTCTTCGAGTAATTGTATCCCTCTTCTAATTCATTGCACTTTTCTCACCTCGTACTATTATTAAATTGCCGAAGTACGATATTCACGAAGTGCTAAGAATTTGATTGTGCATTTGTGTACTTAAATTTGGAGAGGAATTAAATATATCTATAGACCGGACGATATTAAAAAAAAGTGTAATACCGTTCCGCGTGTACCACTACATTTTTTATCCACTGTATTATGATTACTGGTAAGTAAAACCGATAAAACGTGACAGTTTACGATCTGTAGACTGTATTTATATTTGAACTACCGTCTTTCATCACTAGACGAGGACTCAATTGAAAAAGTTGTTTGTTTACAGAATTCTTGGCAACAGTTTTTGGCGACGAGTCAACAATCCAAATGTATATTCATGTTTACAACCATATCAGCTTATCAGTCACTTACCGTTATATCTTTCAAGTATTTACCTAGATATGCCAGTCATTTTTCATGGAAAACGGTTCGCGTATACACTCCAATGAGGCTTTATTTTATAAATTGAGAACTTTCTAACACATATATCTCGTCAAAAAAATAGTTCGTAGTTTTGCATGATTTCCCAATACTTTTTATGTAAATCAATTGATCACCGAAGTAATTTTTACGGAATCGCAAACAAATCTTCGGTAAAGAAGGCTTTGTTCTACCCACGGTGGAGAACAAAATTAGTCGATTGACACCTTATGCATGAGTATTTAGTTAACAACAGAGAGTTGAGGATATTCCAAAATTTTAATTGTAAGAATACTGATATTAATACGTTACTTTTACACTTACAAACTTACGGAGTGAAAATAGTTTTGAAGTTATTCAATAAGTACCGAGTAATTTAAGATGAAAATTGTCGGAATTTCATATTTTTTCACGTTAAAACGAAACGAAATCTGATTGGTGTGACATCATTTTTCCTGAGCGAGAGTTGAGAGACGAAAACCGAGAGAGCACGGGAAGAGCTATAGAAGAGACCGTATTTTAAGAAGATATTTTATAGTAAATAACGAATATGGCGTGCGTTTTACTAACACTGCATCAGGAAATATACCCAAAGTAGATATGTTTATGGTAGCGTTTTTATTAAGAAGGTCGACCGATTTAATGCTGCCGAAATTCTTCGAGCAAAAGTCCATAAAATGTAAGTACACTATTTGCTTACAGAGACTTCATTTTATGCTGTTTGTTATTTTTGGTGCATATCACTTCGGGTAATTTTATCCACAATAAATGTGGGTTTGCTTCATAATTATGAGCACGTGAAGCTTTCCTGTAACTGTAGCAGAGGACGTAGTGTTACGTAAATAAACCAAAGTTTGTTCGAATTCTTGCCCAGGTTCAAAGCTTTCTCATTTTGTTATAAACTAAAAACATTGATTTTGCATCATTAATTTCACTGCATTTACCTTGTGCATCTTAAATTTAATAGAAAAAAATGTTAATATTGTACATATCTGCAATGACTGAGGGAAAATCTTTTTTCTTTCCTCATTGCCTTATGCCATCCAATAAACGGGGTCAGAGTTCCTTTCTTTTATTCTTCTCCTGCGCAGATTTTTCCCATAAGCCTCTTCTCTTTCCCAGCCTTTATCCTTTATGCCCTCGGCCCCTTTGTCCTTCCATCTCATCTTCGGTCTTCCCTTTTTCCTTTTCCCAGTTACTTCCATTATCTCTCTACTCTTTTCCCAACATTGTCTTCTGCGTATGCCCATAACATCGTGATCTCCTTTTTTTCCTTGTTGCTCATGGATCATGCTTTTACCATTCCTCTAATACTCTTTATTTTATATCTTATCTCCATCCTCCATTCGCTCCACTTTCCTCGCTGTTCCTTTTTCCGACTATACTAATCTACATCTACTCATTACTCTGCAAGCCACCAAGAGGATGTATGGCGGGGATGACTTATCGCCAACATGAACTGCAGTGAAGAAATTTACTTTCACCAACATGCATCACACTGTGGGTAGGCTACAAATGCAAAAGAAACTGCTAAAATAATCTATAACGTAGCTTTGTAAACGTGACACTAGATCATGCAGGGAACATGCAAAACATGGTATCAGAACTACTCGGCAGACTTAGTTACATGCCTTAGGAGGCATATGAATTAATCAGCCTCACTACCTGTCAACTAACCTACTTCAAAGTCTCAATGCAGCCGTTATGGTTTCTTATTGGTCGCGAGAAAAACGACACTTTAAACTTTTCTGTTCTAAAATTTATTTCCCATATTATTTTAGTATCATGATCTGATCTACCGTAGTATGTTGGAGTTCGTAAGATATTGATAACTACGTCGTAAAATAAACTGGTTTGGAATTTACATAAAAGATTGAGTCTAATATACAATCAACGGTCTGAAAGCGATTCCCATCCTAGTTTTTGCAAGAGGTCGGTAACACTAACGAGACTATCACAACGGCCTTTCACGTACCTTGCTGATCTTCTCTGCACACGTTCTAACTCTGATGTTAAGTCTACCCCATGAGGAACATGTTCACTGTGGTACCCTCCAACTATTACCCCTTGGTTGACTGGTATTTTCTTGAGTACACAATCCAGGCCTCTCCAAAACTTTTCCTCATCCTCCTCTTTACACCCTGCTTGAGGAACGTGGGCACTTAGGATGGTGGTCAAATTTCCAACAATTATCCAGCTTCTCACTGATGATTCGGTCACTTCTCCTGTTCACCTGAGAGACCTCTCCCATAAGTTCACTATTCAGGATGATGACTACTCCATTTCTTATCTCACAGTTTGAGCTGCCGTTATAAATTTGTTAGCCTTCTGCCAATTGCTTGGTTTTATTTAATGATGATAACTTATAACTTTACTTTTCCTCATCTTATTATTTGGGACGACCAGGGTTTCGACGTACAGCGTCATCTTCAGGTAGCGTCAAAACCCAGGTCGTTCCAAATAAAAACGCGTGGAAAAAAGTTTTGTTGTCATCATTATATTAGCAAATTCCATAAACCTGTCGTCACGTCGTTACGTCCGAAACCACAGTAATATGGTTTTATTTTGGACAAATTTCACTGTATTTCCACATTATTTCACGCAGAATTCAATGCAATTTGTTCATTTTTAAGGAAAATATCTCTTACTTCCAAAGATATTAAAATATCAATATTTTTTACCATTCGTCGAGATGCCTGCCAAAAAATACAAGCCGTTTTCCTTGGGATTTGGTACGCATATGTGCTTCATTTACAACATTAGGATTTCTGACGTTTACATCTCATCAGAAATTTAATGCTGTATAAATCTTATGCTTTCTCTTCAATTTACAGAAATAAATGAACTGATACGGCGACGACTCCTTTTTTCATATTAATTCTACTATTGAGAACTTCCGTGTAATGAAACTATATTTCAAGGGTCGGATTGGTGTGGTGACTAGACTACTGGCTAACCATATGGACGGCCAGGGTTCAAATCCCTGCAGAGGAGGATGTTTTTCAGAGGAAACGCGATCCCTGTTTGAGTGCCTTGTGGAGGGCGCTTAAGTGCAGTACTCCGTCTGTCGGATGAGACAGTAAACTGTGGTCCCCTTGGCGTCTTTCGTTAAGAGCAGGCTAATGCCGACTCCGGGCTTCTATCCACTCTTCCTTCCATACCTGTTCCCTTTGGCGCAAATGACCTTAGCCGTCGGTCCCCTCCCCAAATATCCAATCCAATCCAAACTATATTTCATCGTCATTCGCGTGAGAATATTTACTTCATGCTAATTACAGCTGCCGAAATTACGAAATTAAATACCTACGAGTATGGCCTCCTTTATTTCTAGCGAAAAATCTCGCTCAAACGACAGTGAGCAAGTTTGTCGTATCAGCGAAGGGGGTGCTGAAGAGGCGAAACTGCGCCCGCGGGCGGCACTTGTCCCTTTCCGCCTTCTTTAACCCCTCCCACCCTCCTGCAGACACCCTCTCATGCTCGGAGGCTTTGATGCGTGATCTGTCGGGGCGAGGGCCCCCGGGGTGGGACGCCTGGGGGCCTCAAAACTGGTCCATCATCTCACTAACACTCCCCCCACTGTCTCTCCACCCTAATTATTCCCTGTACACACCTAGTGGCAGCCATAAAAGCCAGTTATTTTTTTATTTACGTCAAATAAATTCGATTTCTCCTCGCGAAGTCAGTGTCCTGGCATTAATGCGTTCATTAAAAAAGTTAACGTTCGCTAAGCCTACACCACATAACTATATCGCAAAATTTTGGTAATAATAACTGGACCGTATCCCATATTATATCTGGGCTGGTAGATCGATATTATTTCAATGATAAATACCAATTAAGAAGTTTTCCGCTCAGATAGTTCAATTTTACGAATATTTTCAATGATCTGACGTGATAATAGTCTAATATATGGTTGGTGAAGTTATTTCATATGTGTGCGCAGATTTGCTTAAAACTTGAAAAGCGTTAGGGTTTGGAACGTTACGGTTTTAAAGAATTAGGGTTTGGAATTGTTCAAAAAAAGTCGAATTTCGACTTTGACTTCGACATTGGACTTTGAACGTCTACTAGTCTACGCATAAATCCGACAATCGTCGACTTTTTCCAACTAAGCCGAAATTCAAATACTACCATGCACTTCATTTTGACGACTCTCAGTTCTCTAAAATATTCCCACATAGCACCCTTGCGCGCCATCATCGATGTTAGACGCCACTTGATGGCACAGAAAACCACGTGTCGATGTCAAAACACAAAATCAAGCCGCTCAAACGCTCGCCCGCAAGCCCTCTTAGGCTGGCAATGAATTATATTCATACATCTTATGGCTGTAACGCAAGAAAACAGACGATATGATTTCGATCAACTCGTTCGACTCACCCTTTACCCCTACACTGGACCCCTGGCTCTACAAATAATAAAATGGACCCATCCATTCGCGTCTCGAGGTAAGCGCATTTGCCACAATATCTTTAATTCTAGGACTACAAACCAGGAAACAGTATGTGAAAACATTCGTGTGAAGCGAGGCACTCTATGTATCGGAAGCATGGGCCATTGGAAAAACTGACCAGAAAAGACTAAAAGCCTTCAAAAACTGGTGCTGGAGGAGGATGTTGCTGGCAAAATGGACGGACAAAATAAGAAATGATGAAGTGTACAGAAGAGTAGAAGAGGAAAGGACCATATGGAATACTATGTAGAAAAGAAGGAAAAAGTATTCGACACCCTGAGACAAAACGGCTTTGTGAAGGACGTAATTGAGGGAAAAATAGAGGGAAAAGTCACCAGAGGATGACCCAGGAATAGGTTCATGTATCAAATAAAGAGGGAAATATACAGGAAGAGATACCAGGAAGTAAGAGAACTAGCAATCGATAGGGAAGGGTAGAGGGCTGAAGTCAACCAAACTTAGGATTGAACGATCAATGAATGAATGATCTTTAATTCAGGATAAACACCAGGCCGGCCGCTGCGCCGTGTCGGCGCCTGTACGCATGTACAATGAATGGCAAGCATCGCTAGGCACAGCTGCGTGCAGCTGTTTTCTTCAATTAAGGAGACAGAAGGGCCCAAAGACCTTGAACAAGTATGGATGAGACCGGTGAGGCGTGCTGAGGTATTTATAGCTCAACCTTTTGCCACCATAAACTGATACGCGGCAAGCATTTTTAAAATATAGGAAGGCAGATAAATGTTTCGATTTTTTCATCATTTTCTAGTAACGGCGTGAACTACATATCTGATGACCTTGACCACGCATCTTTAAAATTATTCCACATTAAGGCTAGGATCAAAGTACGACTCATGGAGTGTTAGCCCTATTAAGAAGTTGTAAAATGGTGCTAATTTCCCGCCTGACGGCGTTTATTCTTTCATAAAATAATTAAATGTGCTTTTAGGTACTTTGACGTGTTCTACGACAGATATTCTTCGTGAAAAGGGTTATATTATGTTATCAGAAAATCTAATTCGCGGTCATATAGAAATTGAAAGTCGAAGACTTCGGCCGACTTTGAATCGACATTGAAAATTAAGATATGAACTCGAAATAATCAACCCTCTGAGTAAAAAGTCGACGTTAAACTGAAATCGACTTCGATTTTCCTATCCATACGTGTTCTGATTAGTGATATCAGTGGACTAAAGTAGCAAATATAGTACCAATTGGTTTTTTTGTACGTACTTAGCCTTGAGGCACATGGCTTCTGTTTCATAATAATTTGATAACATACGTTCATATTTTCTTAACGCAAATCAATGAATCATTATAGTGGTCGCTAGCTACCAAATGTCTAGCGGTCACGCCGAGTCCAAATCTCGATAAGAGCAGCCACCTCAACATGCTTCGAGGGCTGACTCATTTCAAAGATACTGTCTTGCCATTTGTGGACATGGACGGAATCACTCGGGTTGAATTGCATCATCACTCCTCCGAATTCGAGCGGAGCCCGTTTGGCGCTTTACTCGGGTGATCGAGCGGTTGTGTCATCGCGGACAGCTTAAGGATTTCCTGGGCCTGAAATCAAACCGATGATGATGGTCCCCATGCCACACAACTGATGTGCGGGAAACACTTTTAAGTAAGGCACGCTGATTTCAAGTTCACTTGAAAATACGTTACAACCAATAGGAAATAGTTGAGATACTGGATTGTTCAAAGAGGAAACTGCTATATCTTTATCATGATGGACCCTTTATCTCCGCACCCGAATTGTTCAGCATAGAGACGCCATCGATGGAGAGAGATGTTTTGCAGAACGCCCAAGGGCGCGATGCAATATTTTGGTAACGCTTCCGATGATGCCTGGAAAACATATGCTCTTGTCACATCTTCAATCTCCAGAATTACAAAGTGCAACAGGTGAGCATGTTCATGAATAGGAGAAATGGCTCATGTATCTGAATCAAAAAATAAACTCCTAAAAATTCATGAACCGCTTCTCTTTGTCGTCTTTTGTCTGTTATATTCATAAGAATGAAGCAGCATTTTAAACCAAGGTTATTAACTGCAAAAATATTTAACTTTATGATTAATATTTAAAATATAATGCGCGGTCTCCAGACTCCGTAGAATAAAAACTGCAATAATTTGAGAATCCTCAACCAACTCTTTTTCCCCTTATGCCCTGTTTACATTACTAGCTTTCCAACCAGGTTAACTCTAACCCTAGTAAAAGTCCTCGGTTGGAATTCAGGTTGGCCCTAACCCTAGTCAACTTTTTAACCAGTTACCAGGGTACGCGCTGGTTATCACCATTTTGAATGCGGGTGAACGCAGGTTAGTTAGAATGGTAGTTAAGTGATCCAGTGCAAATGTTGCTTTTATTTGAAGCTTAGAATATATCACGAGAGTTTCTCATACAATATTCGGTATCCAAGTGTCAGTTCCAAGTTGCTTGATGTATTTAAATGCATGAGTATATGATAAACCGCATTTTAAATTCAAAATTTACTTTAAATGCGCAAGCGAGGATGGGTCATAGCAACACTTGGGAGAATAAGTCGTTTATTGCGCTGCATACATTGAGGCAATGACTCAAAATGGAAGTTATTTCTGAATCTTGCATGACAAGATAACATTCTGAATTGTTTTTACCGATCATAAAATAGTGCAAACGACATAATAACGAAATATTCTCGAGGTATCTTAATGGTTAAGCAGAGCACAGTGACATATCGTTATATTAAGGAAATTTGCTCTCTTGACATCTTTCGATGCATTAAGTAATGTCTAGACATGAATGATAAGTATAGAGTTAAAAACTTAAACATGAGAAGTCTAACCGAGTGAAGCATTCGCATATTCAATCATCTTTATCGCGAACACAGTCTAGTTTAGTAATTCTCATGATCTCCGTTAATCCAAGGATTTCGGGAACAGGCCAGCATCTCTGTCGGTGCCCCTTGATGACTCAGCTCATGAAATAACTGATTTATTGCAAAAATTTATCAAGCCTTCGTCTGCAAAGTGAGCACATAAACCCATCCTGCGCCATTTTTCTTGGGTCTCTTTCATTTTCATGGTCCACCATCATTTTTCATGAAAGAAAGAAAGTAACACTTTGATAAATTTCCATGGTTATTCGACGGCGAACAGAAAATCCATGGTGGGTTAATGTAATGCAGAGATATTTCATTTAGCTTTCCGTTATTTCTTTATTTCTCTCATAATCTGGAGCAGACTTAATAGCATCACACTGAATGAGAAGATGTGGCCCACGATGGTACATATGTCAAAGATTATTCCGTTGCGCCGAATTTAAATCATATCAGAAATGTGATTTCAAGTATCTTTTGTCGAATGAACATAGAGAGACAACTTCATACTTACGGAGCTAAGGTAATGCAGAGTACATTACAATACTAGTGACTTAAGTGGCTCAATATTACGCGGTGTGAAGTTAGTACCCGAGCGAAGCGAAGGTTATAACACGCTGTATAATAAGAGCCACTTATGCCACGAGTAGAGCATACTAATTTATAGCGCGTATGACTTCAATTCGCCGTCCTCCGCGGTATAAGAATGTCATGAGCATGAATATACATAGTCATGAGCATGAACATACACATTGGATTCAAATGTTTGGAGTCGTTGCCTAGGTAATATGTTGCCTCAATTTTCTTTTTTAGTTCACTCAGTCCTTAGCGCCACTTAGAAAAAAGTCTCCTCAGTCGAATCGTAAATGGCCGTTGTTAATTGTTGTTAACGTGAGACTGTGGTGAATATTCAATAACGATTGAAGAGATATGAACTACTTGATGCTGTGAATAATACCTATTATTGAGACCTAACAGTTATTTTGTAAATGCTAGAGAGGAAATATACACTACAGGCAATGTGTAAGAGGTATATGAAACTTCCATCGTGAGTCTTTTCTCTGATGTGTGGATCTTATACAGTTAATCTACAGCTACATTTAACTGGTTTATTACCTGTTGAGAGCCTTAGGAATCAGAAGGTATGATCTGGATAGATTGATGTGGATTTTAATTTGTAACCTACTATTCATGTGTGGCCTCGGAGTAGGTTCAACCTTCTCTCCTTTATTTGTCATTAAAATGATAGTTATTGGCGCAATTTCTCATCCATAGATGATATTGTCGGATCTTTGTTTTGAAATCCGTCGAGTAATTGTATCCCTCTTCTAATTCATTGCACTTTTCTCACCTCGCACTTTTATTAAATTGCCGAAGAACGATATTCACGAAGTGCTAAGAAGTTGATTGTGCATTTATGTGATTAAATTTGGAGAGGAATTAAATATATCTATAGACCGGACGAATTTAAAAAAGAGTGTAATACCGTCCCGCGTGTATCACTACATTTTTTCTCCATTGCATTATGATTACTGGTAAGTAAACCGGTTAAACGTACTTATTTACGATCTGTAGACTGTATTTACATTTAAACTGCCGTTTTTCTACACTAGACGGGGACTCAATCGAAAAAGTTGTTTGTTTACGGAATTCAAGACAGTTTTTGAAGACGAGTCCACAATCTATTTTGTAAATTCAAGATCATGAGTGTGAGTATTATAGATTAAAATTTACAATCAGCTATACTTAGTTATCGATGTTTACTCTTCATTTTCAGGTTTTTTGAAAGCTTTATGAGTATTGTTCTATGAGTATTTCAGCCATATATTTATTTTTTGCGGTGAAAGATTGTCTTAAAATTGATAAGACAATTTGAGCTAATTTTTGCAAGACACTCTTTCAACATGTTTCGGAATTATTTTAAACGGAGCAGTAAAAATCAATTAGAGATGTTTTTTTAAGATGTGTAAAGAAGATGCAATTCAGCCAGTCAACTTTACCTAGATTTTTATCAAATAATGCATCCTATTGAATGAACCGAATGAAAATGCAGCCTTAACTGGGAATTCCATCGTCGAAACTTCATTTAACTCCAGTCGAATGCAAAGAGTAATATAACATCTATCTACATCTACGTAATACCCTGCGAGCCACCACGAGGGTGTGTGGCAGGGGGTGAAGATCACCAAACATGCACTATTGCCATTCAAGTAGGATATTTAAAGGAGACATGCTAGAGAACAGGGCCACATGCACCTAGATGGTTAGTATCTACATAATAAGGAAGGGATTATTGGTTGTAATTTCATGCATCATGCACTACAGACTACTCTAACTGTATTTCACCTACCTATCCCTTTACTACGCTGCCTATTGTTCTCTCTTATGGTACGCGGGAAAAATGACATTTTAAATCTATCGGTACAACAATCTATCTCTCTAATCTTGTATCTGATCAAACCTAGCATAATACGCAGGGGATCTCAATATATATCTAACGTCATCTGTGAACAAATCGGTTTAGAAATTGCTTAAAAGGTTTTACCTAATTTTTAACCTGCGTTCTGATAGTAATTCCCATCCTAGTTCTTCTATTAAACTCGTAACACTTATACAATTATCATAACGGCCTTTAATCTCCAATTTATATTCAGATGCATAAATATAACATTAACTATGCACTTAAATGTGTTTTAAGAAACTATGCTTCTGGTAATAATCAATAATTGTCAATTACTCGAGCGTGACTTAAGTGAATTCTCGTGGAATAAAATAATTTAAGCAACTCATTTTGCAATGGCACCGAATAACGGCGACCTAAATCGATTGAATTGATCTCATACTTATCTCAGTGGTATGTTAGACATGTATCGTCCTTACATTGCATTCTTTTGTGGTTAGGGTAGGTTATTGAAGACGGTACCGTTATGTTCACTGGAATTTCGTGATTTCATGAAAACTGCGAAATATGGTGGATAGAACGTTAGCGATACGGTAGCTAAGTGAATAAGGAGTAGCTATCCCATGTCCACATGAAAAAAAAGGGCTCAAAATCACATCTATCTCCTCCAGAAGTTTCGCTTAATCCTTCTTAAATACCCAGCATATTTTCATAGTCTAGAATGACTAATATATTTATCGTGGAGATCTAAGGGCCCTCATATGTTCAGGAACCCTCCAGAATATTTTAGAACTGTTCCTATTCCTCTGTACTCACGTCATCACCATCATAACTACAAGCATTGAAAATTTAAGAAAAAGTTTGAATTTTATTTTATACTTTTTCTCTTGAAGGTATCAGTTCCATCTTTCACTCGATTGAGTGGGACTTTAGACATTATTTTTCTGTGCGGATAGGAATGTATTTAGTGGAAGAGTAGAAGAGGAAAGGACCATCTGGAACACCATACAGAAATGAAGAACCAGATGGATTTAACACACCCTGAGTCACAAAGGGTTTGTAAAGAATATAATTGAAGGCAAAATAGAGAGAAAAGTCCCCAGATGAAGAGACAGGATTAAGTCCATGGACCAAATAAAGAGGAAAGTACAGAGGGAGAAATATCAGGAGGTAAGGAACTAGCATTTGATACGGAAGTGTGGAGGGCTGTAGTCAACCAATCTTAGGATTGAACAACTAATGATAATACGGAATAGATTTACGTTGAAATAAGGAGGAATGTGGCGAAAATGGGCATTTGGTTTGTTCGATATAAGTAATTGATTAGTGATTTGATTTTATATGTTAACATTAGGATGGGTTTAGTATCACACGGAACAGTGAACGATATACATTTCAATAAACATTTATTTTTCCCTCCACTGAGAGTCCGTTAGTCCAGTATTGCTGATTCCTATACTTAGGAACCCCTAGCGATAACACTTCTTCGCGCTGCACTTCCACATAATGGGAACGAGTTGGTCTTCTCAGATGAGAAATGTCAGATTGTACGCAACGAGTAAATGGGTGCTTGAAATTTGCAAGCAGGGGGGGAAGTGTTATATGATGATACTCTTTAAATAAGGGAAAAAAACAATGAAAGCTCTCAAGTCTGCGTGCTACATGCAAGCAAAGAAAAGTATAATTCTCGAAAATGAAATACGCGCCCCATGAGGTATGGATACCAGACAGTTCTAGTACAAACTTATATTGTATGTAATCCGGTTATTAACGACTTTTCAAAATATCAGTGTATCAAGATCGTGGAACCACTGGAAGATCATCATAACCTCATTTGACGGCATATAAGACGCTCTTCTACGTTAGAGATTTCATTTCAGTACAGCATACTTAATAAGAGCTCACATGAAGAATTTTACTGTATAAATTCGATCGGAATGGAGATTTTTTATATACTAATTTTCATATTCAATTTTTCTCTTCCAATCTTCTACATGGACTGCATGTTTTTTTAATGAAAACTACAATATCATGAAGCTTGGTTGTTTGAAATTGGTCATCAAAGCTACGGTAGAGGCCAGGAAAAATTTTAAGAAAATATACCCAGTACTTAGCAGTGCGAAAAATGGTATAAAGAAGCCTAAATAACACGCACTTAGGATACCTAACTTATATATGTAAAGCTATCGATTGCAATATCTCGAAGCCTAATCGATTTTTTTAACTTTTGCGATTTTACACAATATCGACACATAAATCTAACCCTCCCCTGAAACTGGCCCGCCTCGCTGAGTTCCAAACCTCGAATCGACACTCGGCCCGGCGACAATGGAGAAATAATTCCGCAGCAACGAAAGTGAAAAAATTTCTAAAACCCCCGATAAAAGTTTAAAAATATCAGTTTTACGGTTGGTAGGAAAGAATCGATTGCAAGAATAAAATTTTTCATTCATTCAGCCTCATATAAGTGAAAGAATCAGTCTTGTAGCTCAACTATTTCACATTTTGATGAACAAAAGAAAAAAGTCCACACAAAATTTTTCATTTTTCCCATATAATCCCATGTAAAGCTAGCGATTGCAATAAATCTAAGCCTAATCGACTTTTTTAACTTTTTCAATTTTTTCCCAACTCGACACGATTCCAATTCTCCCCTGAAAATTTAACCAACCTAGCTCGTTTAGAAATGCCCAGGAGTCTTGATGAGTCAGTCAGTCAGTCAGTTAGTCAGTCAGTCAGTCAGTTTTGTAGCTTTATATATATATATATATATATATATATATATATATATATACACATATATATATATATATATATATATATATATATATATATATATATATAATATGCCTTAAACACCAATGAACGCGATTCCCTAAATTTTTGTCTCAATGAACGAGTTTCAGGCGTGTGCTTATAATTGCAGAGAATACTCAACAGGGTTTATAATAATTTGTGCGTATGTACGTTTAAATTAATGTCCTGTAATTCATTTTTATCCTGTGTTTATTTTAAGTCAACGAATGAGGCCCAAAACCAAAAAAGTAGTTTTATAAAGGTAAATAGCGTATCGACATCGTCAACGTAGTACTTTCCTGAAAATATACCTAATCACTCAACTACAATCCTGATCAAACTTGTCGGGCTGCAATACCTATCCTCTCTACTGAATATTATCGGCAGCAGTCCTTTCAGGTCAAAATGGCCTATCGGTAATATATTATGGGTCGCATTCCTTGATTTGACGTGTGTCCTCGTGAAGCCTGGGTCAAGGCTACGTCTCTTGCTGCGATATGTCGTATGTAGTGACTTTAGCGTCATCTACTTCAGGCGCAAATTAAAAAAGATCGTTAAATAATACGATAATAGGTTATTAATTTATTAATAATTATTTCAATTGTTTATACTCAGTGAATTTGTTAACAAAAAACTATGTTATTATTTTGTTAGGAAAAAGTCACATGGCCCGCATGGTCCGTATCAAAATAACAATCATGGCGGCAAGTCGTGAATGTGAGAAGCGACCCGGGCGGCATTATTGCTCAGCCAGTTGGTGAAGAAATTTTTCTGGCTGCAGATTAGACAAAAAAATTGCATTTTTCAACTTCCCGAGTGATTTAGCGAGGTAAGCACGGTGTGAATAAGATGTTTAGATGTTTTACAGTTATGATTGAAGCCTGCTCTTAGTTTTGTATTGACATCTAATTAATTAATTTGGCCTATGTTCCTATAGTATGGCTGTGCGAGGATTTATGTAATTTTATGCCAAGTTTGAAAATGAATTCCACTTCATTGTTTCAAATGTTATGTTGAAGTTTTTGTAATAATGTAAATTGTGTCTTCAGCATCATTTTTCACAATAAAGTTTGTGTGAATTCCATTTGGTTTCATTTACATTGGAAATTATGTACCAAACCTAAGAAACAATATCATATATCAGGAGACCTCGTGAATTTTCATCATTCGGACCAATATCGGAAGATGCAGAGGTCATGTTATAAGCTATCGCTCAAGGTTTCAGTGCTTCGGTTTAAATTTGTCGGGGTTATCGTGGTTGGGAAGTGTCTGACCGCTAGAGTGCTCTGCTAGTAAAGCATTGCCGTTGAGGGAAGGGGAGCGTCGCGGTCTTGCCCTGGGTGGAATACTCCCTGAGACTACTTATCAATTCAAAGAAGCATCCTCAATCCTCGCGGATCTCTCCCTTTGAACTACTAAAAAGGAGATATTCAATAAAAACAGGCTGTCGGATGATTGACGAGAAAAGAGACGGGAACCGCACTTCAAAGTGAAGCGAAACGACGAGAATTGTAAACAATCACCTGACAACGTCTCCAATAACTTTCATTTCGTACGCATCATCGCCTATACTTCGTTTCAGAGTAATCTATTGACCACGTATTTGCCTGCATTCATTTATTTCGCCTCAAACTGCTTAACCCTCTGCTTTTCCTCCGCTTATTTTTTGTTATATTCCTTATTTTCTATTTTCAAGTCCTTATTTCCTCATTTTCAAGACGATTCCGGACCGAAATGACGTCAAAACAATTCTCCCAAGCCTCTTTTGTATTCGTTACCTCTTCAACTTTCAAATTTGCGTAAATATTGCCTTTGAAATAGATTGATATCATTCTATTATCTACCTTCGACCAGTTCCATTCGAATTTCTCATTCGCTGATATGCTTTGTTGTTTTTTAGTTGGAGGACCTCAGCATCTTAAAAATATGAGGGGGATAAACATCGTTAAAAGAATCCAAAACATTCAAGTAATGGTCCACGAATATTTTTATTATTTACGACCCGGGTTTCGTCACGTAATGACATCTTCATGCGTGACGAAACCCGGGTCGTAAATAATAAAAAAAATATGTATATTATTGGACCATTACTTGAATGTTTTGATTTCCGATATAGAGAGGTTCCACAAAGTAAAGCCTGAATTTATTAGTTATATCGTTAAAAGAGGTAGGTACGATAATAAGAATTACTTTAGCGTCAACATCGCGGCAGAGTTGAACCGAGGAAAACATTCTCGTATCGGAGGCGCCTTAAAAAAGCAATCGTAAGAGAAACGTTCTATCGGGAAATATTGGAATGGGAAAGTGATGAAGAGGCATGCTAGTCATTTGTTTTGCCATAGCTCAAATTCAATATGCTCTGAGCGTTCGGGATCCTCCAAAAATATTGTTTTAAGTTAGGAACACAACACAGACCCGTCCTGTTCAATCGGAGGAACGTGCTTCAACTATGGAAATATCTTGTACTGGAGCACCTGAAGGTACAAACGTTTATTGATCATATATATCCCTGGCCCCGGTGGTGACGGGGTAAAGTCCTCCCCTGCTAACTCGAGGGTCGTGGATTCAAGTCCCGACTGGGTAGTTTATTCACTGCCCAGGATATGGGTGTTTGTGTTCGTCAAAGATATATTAAAACACTTGCAATTGGGGAAAACCTTTAAGTGTTAAAGAAATTATTATTATAATATTGAAAGAATGAACCGAAGAATCTTGCACTTCCAGCAACAACGTTGAGATAATATCAAATTCTGAGTGAAATTGACAAAGCATAGAAATAATGTTGCACTGAAAGAGGTAAGTATTTTCTTGTACTATGCATTTTTTTAATGGGTGAGGAATTAATATTTTCAGTTAAAACTGTGTTTTTTTTGTGGCTTTCATGAAAAAAGCTTTGTTGCAGTAGTGAGCCGAACGTTTCATATAGCCTATCGTAATTCTTTCTTTACGTGCCCACTCAAGAGGTCCGGACATTCGTTACTTCCTTCTCTCTGACATTTATAATTTAACTAGTTGAAAATCCTGCTGAAAAATAGCAAGATTCTTGGCGAAATAGACAAAACTTATTAATAAAGTAAACAGCTGAACTGGAATGTGTGTAGGTTATTTATTTCTGATGGAAACGACACATGTAACTATGATAAACAAAATATAATATCTAAATGTCCAATATTTCTGCGAGTTTTTGATGAAGTAAGCGGAACTGTTACTGAGCAGTTTCCTTAGTGGCACAAGTACTTTGAGTAATGCACACGCAAGTATTTTGAGTGATGATTAATGGAGAACGTCTATGGGAGCTCTATTGACATCCATCGGCGCACGTTTGAATCACTACACCTCGCAACTGGTTCATACGTACCTACACGTAGCCTTCTATGTAGTAGTAAGAACTACGGAGGTCGTAATGGTTCTCGTGTCTTCCAAATTCACTGCGCACGCGTGTCGAAAAAGCTCTTATTTGTTTAAAGCGGGTTTACACATGAAATTCGATGTGGAAGTAGCGACTGTAACGATATCTCGAATCGCACAGCCATTCGCTGGGAATCGTTCTGCTTACACAACACTTCCCGCTTTTTCCAAACAAATGGATGACGGAAGTAAACAATGAATACGGTAATTACGAAAATCGCCCGAGTTTGGCAATAGTGGCGTTCGTATATCGCTGTTTGAGCCCCATAGACATACCTGGGTTTAATAAATTTGTGAAAAAGTTCAAAAATAAATCATAAAACTTATCTTAAGGGTTCTATAGCATTTAAGGTAAAACGAGCGAGATAGTTCCCTAATCATAATAGAGACCATATTTGAAGTATATGTTTTAACTTCATCAGCTGTGAGACACATGAATTAAACCTTGCATTATTGATGGTGACATAGTATAATTTTACATGACAGAAATTGGAAGTAATCAAATGAAAATATCTAAATAAGTCTTTAAATTGACTCAGTTTTTTCACGCGGTACGTTTGAAACTCCACCAAAACGGAAAGTTTATCGTAATCCCGAAGAATTTACTGCGGTGACAATATGATTAATTTTCAAAAATAGTTGAGAAAACACTCAATCTACATAATGTTGATTTTTTGACGAGATCTAGGTGTAGGGAATGCCTCATCATTTAATATAAGGTCTATCTGGAGTGCATACGCGTACCATTTCTCATGTAAGAGGGCTGGTATCTTTTGACAAATATCTCGGAAAGTAATGTGGTAAGATGTTGAATTTTTGCCTTAAATGGAAGGGTGATATATTTTTCTTTAAATGAAACCAAACTAATTGATTTCTAGGCAAAATATTTTGCTCAAACTACCTTAAAATATTTTCATGTGTAAATAAATATTTACATGAGCAAAGAGTCCTCCTACTAATTTATTTGTTGTTTTTATTTTAAATCTCCGTTAACTGTCATGTCACCAAGATTCCACCGGATGCGATGCGGTTTTCTCGCAGAATCGATATACTACTCGCAGGCAAAGTAGAAACGAGTCTATTTTCATTGCAAGTGGCAACCACGGTCGATTACCACGACTATCGATCCCTACTGCCATGGAAGTGCGTGCTTACGCGTCGAAGTGTCGCTTGCAAACGACTTCCAAGGCTACTGTCATGGAAGTGACATCCATAGGTAAACCCACCTTTACGACCGAAGGTATCCCCTCTTTCCTTTCCCTGAGGCTTTAGTTAGTCATTTGGCCACGCAGTATTTCACCGATTCCCTTAAGAACAAGCCTATTTTAACTCGTAATATCCCCTTAAGATAGAAGTACCTTTAAACTTTTCATGCTAGAGGGAATGCGCAAAGGCCCAGCCTTACGTTTCCTTCCCTCGCGTGAATAAGTCATCAAGGGAATGGAATTGGTCATGAACACCAAATAGAGAGCTCCTGAGCCAACCTGCCGTAGTTTTTACGACGGGCTCTGTCGTCGAATGCTTTCGCATTCCCCGGAATGGACGCCTCACTTCGGTTCACTCGACCTCTCGACTCCCTGAACGAATTCCACAGGAATCGTAGAGACAGGGTTGGGGAGTTGAATGCTCCGGGGAGCAAAGCAGAGGTCGGGAGAATTGGAAAGGTGAGGGTGGAATAGAGCCGGAGTACGCTTTGCCAGGAACCGCTGTCAATCCCCAATGGGTGGGGCCCAGTGGGTTGGTTGGCCTGCACCCAATTGGCGATAAAACGTCTCTCGACCGCACGCCTAAGAGCACTCTGCCGGAGAGAAAAGAGAACCCTCTACTCGCGCCTGATGGAGCTTATTATTTGATTTTACAGCACGACGAAATTGGTAAATTGTAATAATATCACATTTGCATTTTGATTACATAGTCACGGTTATTGGTTAAGGAGGTTCCTCTGCCGCTCGGTGCGTCAAAAGCCGGTGAAAAATCCATCTTCTTAAGTGTTTTAAGAAGTCGATTAAAAAAACATTACCTTACATAGTCACCTATAGTATTTAACTAAGTACTTAAAAACTTTGTGAATAAGTTGTATCGAAGCACTTAAAAGAGGGAAACAATTTTTAAAACTCATCAGTAGCTTATTTTGATCTCGGTTTCTGGCTGGCAACTCGTTGCCACGTTTAATTGCTCTGACAATAAATTTGAGCTCGTCACCGCTATTTCGTGATCTGAAATGTGTTCCATAATTTAAAAATAAGTTTCAAAATATTTACATGGAAATGTATATCCTTATTTAAATAAAACGGGTAAAAATCATGTGTTAGAACGACTTGGCAACGGTGGTAAGTGCAACATTGCTCAATTACTGCGTTCACTTGTTTTCCTGCTCTCGTGTTGGCGTGTGTTTGAGTTTGTTAGTGACAACTTTCCAGGAAATCGTTAATATGATACATATATATTTGTATAATACATTACTGTATTTATGTATTCATTTATATAAATACCCGTGAGTATTATAACATATCTTCAGGTAACTTTCGTTTCCTTGGAAGCTATCTATTTCCTGCCATGCCGAGGGAACCCGGACAACATTACCGGAACAATGGCAACTTCTAATACTTTTTTGTCAATGTATTAAATTTAGCGTCAATGTACAAAAAATCCAGCTCCTCAAAGTTCATTGTAAATTACCGTCTGCTCGAAAATCACTCGTTTCGTCACGGCACAGCCGCACAGCGTTGCCGATGTGGTATCAACCTGCAGCGCCACATGTTAGTAACTACGTGATTTCTGCTATTTTTGTTGCAAAAATATGTTAATATCATTTAAACCAACGTGGTAAGGATATATTTTTTTAATATTATCATGATTCTTATACTATGGTGCACCTTATATCAGTATTTTGTCAAAACGGCATTTATATTCGAATAGTAATCTGCATTTCTTCTACTCATAGGCAAGCATTACCATAAGATCCTATAGAAATTCTCTCATTTTTAAATGCGATTTCCGAGAAATATAGCCTGGAAAGCCTAACTTTTTTCAACGGCAATCGATAGAGTGCAATAAGAAGGGCTTATTTTGAAACTTTCATGAATATGACATTTACTTCGTTTCTCGGTGGAGCTTCAATATCAAACGTAATAATTACCGTAAGGTGGGGTTATTAGTTTACATCAGTTCTTCCCTCATTTATTCCTGTACCGTTGAACCCTAAGTATTTTTCAAACTATGATTGCAGGTTCTACAATACTCTATTTTTCAATACTTCTTTAACGCAATTGAAAAAAATTGTATCTATCAGAAACTTGAACATTTAATTTTTTTAGTGGTGCAAAGTATCTCCATGGCGGGATGACTCGCACCACCATAAAAATTCAATTCAAATTGGGAGGATAATTTGGTAGGTAGGTGACTAACATATTTTAAATAATAGTGACTCTTATTTGTATCAGATGTAATATGGTTACCCTGAATAATATAAATGCAAACTTACTTATTTAGCAGTTGAAAATCCGACTGTCGTTATGCAAATGTGGAGAAATTATTTTTTATATGCTTCACAGCTCGAAAATTATGACTGCCAACAAACATCCTGTAGTATCGAATAGCAACTATTGATTATGTCACATCAAGGTCGTTCGACATCGATTGTGTTCTTCCTTCGATGTAGGTCTTCGCAACGTAGATAAGTCCGCCATTAATGTGCTTGTTTTTATGTATTCTCCATAAGCATAGTAGAGGTAGTTCGACGTTTTTGTTGATATGTTTGAGATTTTGTGTTCGAAATGAGCACTTCTGCCGAATATTCGCAGATTTCCATGGGTGTGTAATGGCAGTAAATTCTCGAATAGCACATTAATGGCGGCCACGTGGCGGAAATGGTTGCGAAGATCTGTATCGAAGGAAGGATACAATCGATATTGAACGACCTTGATGTCAAATATTTTTACAGCACCATCTATCGTGTAGCGCCGGTTCGTAGTAGACACAAATAGTCTATTTCGACGCTCAAACAAAACTGGCGTATTTCTTTTACTCTCGTTCCGCCTGTTGGGGTCCACCGCCATTCAAGGCTACCCTTCACTCAAGGAGGGGTTTCACCTGGTGCCAGCCAACAGTGGCTCCAACGGTCACAGTTGGAGTAGTTAATAACTTTACTCAGAAATTTCAATAGGTATTCACGTTTAATAATAAATGAAGTTAAATTTTTTTTTTAGTATCTCCTAAAGGAGCAAATTTACCGCCCAATGCGATATCTAAACGTCAATGTCAAAGTAGAAAAAAAAATTGATTGCTAAATTCAGCTGACCAATAGTATTGATAAAAATTAAAGTGACCGTATTTACATAGATCTGGAACTAAAACAGGTCAAAATGACGACTAACACAAAATTCGGATAAAATTACTCCGTCACTATTTTGGAGAAACACTTTCTTTGGACACCTTGAAATTATTTCCGAGGGAATGGACGAAATAATATATAGTCTCAAATAGGACGTCAGTTGAGGACACCGTAGCGAAATTACAATTGACTTTTTGAGATCATTAAAGGGATGGTACAAATTTTGCAGCAAAACTATGAAGAAACATAGGAATAATTTTAATCTTACTTATATATAAAAATCTAGTGGTGTCTGTCTGTTACTCAATCACTCATAAACCACTGAATCGATTGAATTAAAATTTGGCAGGAAGATACTTGATATATTTGGTTCAAGTATAGGCTATAGAACAAGGGCCTTGGGGCTCTAGAAGGCCCTCAAGTGGGCCCTTTTATCGCCAAAAATTGGCCCTGGAAGATAATTCTTGCCTGTATTAGAAACACGTAAAATATACCTATATTGAATGTACAACAATCATAGGATCGTAAGTCACCCTGGGGCCCCAGAGGTCCCATGGTTCCAAAAGAATGCTTTCTTAAAATCCTCACAAGTATTGAACGAGTGAATCGATTTTAGTGAAATTTTCTCACATGGTATCAGTAAAGCTTTTTCAAGGAAATTTTGGCTATAAGGAAGGCCCCTGGGCCCGAAGGGCAGCGTATTGGGTCGTCTGGTGTGTTTGAAAACCTCAAGTATAAACATTTTGATTTAACACTTTCCCAGCGAATTAAATTAGTGTACATTTCTCGGGCTCGCCACCGGGTAAGATAGTCATAGGCAGCCGACGTTTCGGGTTCCGACTTGTTACCCATTCTCAAGGTAGCCTTGAGAATGGGTAACGAGTCGGAACCCGAAACGTCGGCTGCCTATGACTATCTTACCCGGTGGCGAGCCCGAGAAATGTACACTAATAAACATTTTGGTTCAAGTGCAGAGGTTAATCTTTTTACATATTTTAATTAGTTTTACTAAAGATAGAAGACTATAGTTTTCGCCATTAGATGGATAAAATATTGTAGTTTCTTATTCTTTCATTCAATTTTCTTATACGAATAAAATATCCCTAGATATAGTGTTTTAAAAGTCAAAATCATGAATTTTACTTCTGTCAACAATAGGATACTTCCTTGGTAACCGTGTAATTAGCATTAGCTTTAGAAGAGAAATGGGACATTTACAATGGCGGCTGGGTTTTATATCTAGAGATAGGTATTACAGTGGAAATCTAGGCCATATCCTGACATTTTTCTGATTATGATATTTTCAGGGATATTTTTGCTTAAAATTGGCAAAATTCATTTTTAGTGTACCAATTAAATCCCCTGGAATGCAAATGGCCTGTAGTTTAGTTTCCATGGGTTACTGCAAAAGAATGTTAAAACTCCGGAAACACAATGTAATGCTGTTTTCATCTGCTGAATTAAAAAATAAGACTAAAATTATAGCTGAGTAAATCATGAGAATGCCACGATGTTATATTAATGCGACTAGCCTCTGGAAATCAAATGGCCTGTAGTTTAATTTCTATATGTTACTGAAAAAGAATGTGGAAACTCGGTAAGCATAATATAATGCGGTTTTCATCTGCTGAATTAAAAAATAAAACTAATATTATAGCTGATTTGCCTGGAAAAAAAATACACCTCATAAGCGACTCAAACCTACAACCTATATGCCCTGTCTTTCTTTCATCCCTCGTTGAATTTCAACGGGTACTTTTGCTAGTAATATATAATTCCTCAGGAAAAAGCATTATAAGCTAATCTATGAAACAACCGATCTGCAGTGAATTTGCTGGCTTGCTTGTGTTGAATTATTTGTAACTCAGTGGTAATTTTTTAAAAAATTTATCTTACGTAGCTGGAATGCCTAGACAAAGAACCATTTATTAAAAATGAAAATTATCTAAAAGATATCTTTACGGCTACTATATTTAGTATGTATTTTATAATTCTTACGTGTATAGGTCGGAATGCCAGTCTTCGACACTTTTCGCTTGGAAAATAGATGCCGATGTAAAGGCCGTTGGAATGGAAATGGTTTCAATTAAATTCTCATTTATCATGTTAAAAGCGTTCCCCGAAGCGTTTCGACTGCCTGCTCGCCCCTACATCTCCTTTATTCTTGTTCGCCATTCCAACCCGAGTGCTTCCGAGCATCCCAGGGGGAGTCGGGAGGAGGTGAAGAGGTTTGGACGGCTGGACGGGGGACTCCTTTCTCCTTATCCATCGATTCCTCTCCTCTCTTCCTTCGTCTCTTTCTCTCCTCCTTCGCCGCCCTCCACTCCCTCCCACCAAAGCGTCCACCGCTCCCTCTAGGAAACATTCGATAAGGGCGTGTCCTTTCGGTTTCCTCAAAGGAAAAGGGCATAGGATACGTCTACCATCTTGGGTTAAGAAAATTGAGGAATAGTCGTTAATTAAGCTAAGACATTATGGCGTCACATTTGTATAAAGAACTAGGCTATGAGACTCCCATTATTCGTAGACTTACGAAAGATGGACGGATAGATGTGGAGATAAAGAGATGTGCGAATGCTGGAAGGAAAAAGAACAGATAGCATGAGGACTATATCAAGGAATGAGTCCCTGTCTAAGGAAAGGAAAATCGCCGTGTACAAATTTGCACTTCTCTCCACTTTGTAGTATGGTAGTGAAATATGGGTACGTCAGGATAGACATGAGAGTAGACTAAACGCCGTGGGTATGAGTTATCTGAGGAGTGTTTGCGGCAAAAGTAGGATGGATAGGGTGAGGAATGAATGGGTCATGAATGAATGTGGGTGAGATGCTCCGGTGATGGACATATAGGAAAGGAGTGTGCTTCGTTGGCTTGGCCTTGTTGAGAGAATGGATGATAGTCGAATAACGAAACAGGTATATAAGAGTGAAATGAATGGTGCGAGAGGTAGAGGTAGGCCGAGAAAGTTGTGGTTGAATATGTTTGAGGTAATTCTTAGGAGAAGGAATATTAGGAGTCTTAAAAACTGGAGGGCGTGTATTAAGCAGTGTATGGGGATAAATGAAGCAAAAGAGGTTTGCAAGGATAGGTCAGTGTGGAGGAAATTATTGAAGCAGAGTTAGGTGTACAATTATGTATTTATGAGCGAAACTTAGTGACTGTGCCTACCCCGGAAGGGAACGGCGTGATTGGTATGTATGTCATCGTCATCATCTGGTGTCCTGCCTGCTGGCAGGTCCCGTACACCACTGCTGTCTCCATCCGCTTCTGTCCCGAGCTTCCTTCTTTGTTTCATCATAGCTGATGTTCTTCACCTGATCCACCAATTTAATTCTTCTCCTTACTCTCTTTTTCTTTCCTTCAATTGAACCCTCAAGTGCCACAGTTATTATACTCTTCCCTCTCATCACATGGCCCAACCAGTTTCCTTTCCTTTTCCTTATTTCCTTTAGGAGCGATCTTCCTTTTACTTAGCTCAAAACCTCTTCATTTCTCATCTTATTTACCCATCTTACTTTTTCCATCCTTCTCCACACCCACATTTCATAAGCTTCTATTCTATTCCTTTCCCTCTTACCTAATGTCCACGCTTCACATCCATATGTGTGTATGTAAAAGAAATTAAAAATTATCACTAAGTACTCTATTGGAAAGGCTCTAATTAAGGCTTAAGGTATTGGTATTGGTCTATACGAAAGTCAGTGTAGAATTTTTTCTGAGGTAAGACTGGACATAAAAGTGTAAAGGGACAAACTGTAGAAAGTAGAGTGGTTGAATTAATTGGGTCGAACGTTACAAGTAAACGGGCGCAGTAGAAAAACATTAAAAGGAGAATTCCACTGGTGAAAGTAAAATTCGAGAATTAGAGGGACCTGTTGACTAGAGCCTTGGGTAAAGGATCCAAAGAATAAGCTGGTGAAGAGCTTGATATGGAGCGTAGAGTTGTATGGAGCAAAATCGTGAACCCTCGGAAACGAGGACGAGAATAGGCTGCAGGCATTTGAGACGTGGGTATGTAGATAGATGAAGAAGGTGAGGGGGAAGGATAGGAAGACAAATATAAAAGTGATTCAAATGATTGGTGAGGAAAGAAAACTCCTGAATGAGATTAGAACGAGGCAAAGTAAGTGGTTGGTAGAGGTAACGAGGGTTAAATGGGTGGCTTAAGACCGTGAATAGAGGGAAGGATGTTGGACAACCGGGAAGGGAAAGAAAAAGAATTAGTTTAATGGACGGGATGAAGAAGGGGAGGACGCAAGATGAGATGGAGTAAGAAATATGATAGATTAATAAGGCTCCATTTGTAAAAACCTTGATGGTTTAAATTGACTTCAATTTAAGTCCACCCTCACCTGAATATTACTTAATTGAAAAATAAGAGGCATACATATGGGCCGATATAATGATTCTCTTTCGCTAGGAATTAATGATGGAGTACGAAAAGGCTTGCGTTTATCAAGGCAAAAAAAAAGTTTCAAAATGAAGAAGTTTTACGAAGACACTGTAGCAAAAACATCGAGAGGAGATTTTTGAAACCCTAATCCAAAGGGGAACCATTTATTTTTCCAAGATTCTGTCACTGTCACTGCGGAGGGAGGATGAGCGTCACCTGTAAGCTTTCGATGTATATTTGCGTAGAAGGATGAAGAGGGTGAGAAGGGCGAGAAGGAAAACAAATGAGAAAGAGTTGGAGCTGGTGGGAGAGGTAAGGAAGCCGATGAGAGAAATGAGGCGGTAGCAAAAGAGGTTTGTGGACCTATTGAGTTAGGAAAGATGGAGAAGAACTGGCATTTATTACGGTCGGAAGAGAGACAAAAGATACAAAGAATTAAAAAGTGGATGTTATCAACAGCCGATCTACCGGTTAATGTTGGTTTCAATAAAAGTAAGTAAAAATACGCTGGATATTTTATATGAACAAGGCCCTGTCTACCAAATGAACTCTTCTTAGAGTTGAATGATTGAGTCTCTGAGTCAATTTTATCTTCTTTATCCTCCGATCACAACGCCACATTTCCATTGCTTTTATTCGGCTGTACTTAGCTTTTTATTTATTTATTAGAAGATCTGCCAGTTAAGGAAAGGTTGAAATGAAATTTATTGATTGAGTAAAAATAGTCCAAAATATTTGGATTTCCAAAACCCTGTCCTCCTTTATTTTTCATATCTCAGTTTACTTCCCTCCACTCTTTATTCCATCCATAAAACCAACTTTATTCCTCCCTTTCCACAAAAGCTTCCTCAATTTTCTTCCCCTCTGTCGACCGCACCTTCTCCAATCTTCTCCACTCGCACATCTCGAAAGCCTGCCGTCTATTCTCCTCAACCATTCTCAGAGTCCACGTTTCTGTCCGTTCAACGGTACACTATATATCAGGTTCTTCACCAGTCTCCTCTTCGAATTTTTACCCAACTTCCCCATCATCAGCTCCTTTCTATTGCCGAACACTTCCTTCGCTAGCACTATTGTCCTCCTATCGTCTTCTGGCGCATAGTGTTTCAGAGTGACACAGAGATTATTATCATGACGCCTCCTTACATCTCTGGGTCTGACAGAAGCGATTAAATAAGAGAGATACATTGCCGAACAGATAGAAAAAAAACACGTTCCTTCCGCGTACAATAAGTGACTTCAATAAAAACTGAGCTCCACTAAATACACTCCCATAATACAAGTCACCATTTCATCTCCCAAAACCTTACATCTTTACACGGCTGGTGTCCTAACACACCCTGCCACACGCCCATGCAGCGGCTCACAGGGTACTATGTAGATGTAGCCTACTGCCCAAGCAATTAAACTCTTCTACTTGCTCCAGCTTGTACTCTCCTACTTTAATGACCAGATTCGCTTTTGGTAGCAAATTAGCTTGCGGAGGAATTGTAAGAGAAGACTCCCCGTGGTTTCGAAATATGTGCGAAGGAATCTCCCAAGGGCTCGATCCCTTAGTTTGTTGCTAATTTTGTTAATCGTGCAGTGATTCATCCTGGACCATTTTTATTACTTAAATGAGGGTATACCAGGATAAATGTTGGGCAAATTTCTTTTCTGTAGCGCCATTGAAGATTATGTTGGTAAATTACAGGAGCTATATTGAGGCATGAATGGATCATAAGAGTTGAAAAAGTTCGCTTTGGCAGATAATTGTTGGGAAATGCCACATAGTATTTTACCATTCTAAATCTTGAATATGTGGATAGAATTTTGGAATAGTTCAATGAACCTCCGAATCCAAGAGCTGCCTTCGAAGGACACATACAATGTCTCCTTATGCCCGATTTTTCAGCAATTATCAGCTTATTTTGGTTTCCTTGGACCACATGGAGGAAAGAACTCAATGAAACATCATTCAGTAAAGAAGAACCAGATGGTTTGGACACACCCTGAGACACAATGGGTTTGTGAAGAACATAATTTAAGGTAAAAAAAGAGGGAAAATTCCCCAGAGGAAGACCCAGGAATAAGTTCATACACCAAGTGATGGAGACAGTACATAGGTAAGGGATCTATCATTAGATAGGGAAGAGTGGTGGGCAACCAATCTTAGTCAACCAATCATAGGATTGAACGACCAATGATGATGATAATTGGTTTCCTTGTCACTTATGATCTTTCGAGGCTCTGTTAACCCTCTTTTTCCCATCCCCTCATTATGCACGTCGTATTATTCAATTATAGAATGACATGGCCATATTATAGGTGGACATGACCAGTCACAAGAGCACAAGAGAGGAAGCTGGAGGTGGCTGAAATGCGAATTTTGAGGTGGATGAGTGGAGAGAATGGATAGAGTTAAATATGATTATACCAGAGTAACTATAAGGGTGGACCAAAATGTTATAACATACGCAGAAGCATTGAATGTCATATTCCAAAGCCAAATCTCTCATTATTTAAAAGGTCGTTTTTGTTCATTGGGCCAGAAACTTTTAATAATTTACCGATGTTAAGGAAGTAAAGAGTAAATATATTTTTTGTAAAAAGGTCAGAGATTGGCTATTATCTCATACTGATATGGAAGTTTTATTATGATTTCATGGTTGTGTATTGTATAAAAAAATGTAATGTAATTTGTTTTGCCACTGTTACATTTCTAATATCCTTAAAAAATTGCAAGCAGCTAAATTTTATCCTTTTATGCTCTCGTTTATTGGTTTATTCTTCTTTTTTTGCTCATGTCTTGACAAAAAAGCTATTTCTAACTTTATCAATGATATATTTTGAACGCATAAATAAGTGCTGGTAGGTTCTACACTGGTGTAAACCATTGAATCTACCTGAATCTCCACAGTTGTATCACTAAACTTTTTTCTGTAATGTTTTTTTAAGTGGAGCAATAAATTTATCTATGTATTTAGTAAAAATGTGCAGGAGTATAGATTGAGATGGTTCGGGCATGTTGAAAGAAAAAATGAGAATTATGTTGGGTAGAGGAGAGCTAGATTAAGTGTGGTAGAGGAGAGGAAAAGAGGAAGACCAAACCTGAGATGGGGAGGTAAAGTAAATGAACATCTTAAGGAACGTGGATGGAGGAAAGAAAGTGCTTTGGATCTTGATAAGTGGAGGAGAGACTCAGGGTGAATTAAATGGGATAAGGCATAGCCAAAGAAGATTATTTGAGCAAAGCAAATATCCCTCAGGGCCAGGTAAAACATTCGTCTTTCCGACGCAACTCACTGGCTGAAATATGTCATACATATGTGGCAAATTAGAGGACTAATCATCATGATCAGTCACCGTGTCTATGAAGCTCGACTACACATGCCATGAGGGCCATCTCCTATAGACCATTATGGTATACGTCTGATTCCAATAGTACTTTCTTGTTAGATATCCAGAGCTACGCCGTAGTCTCTATATGGGGTAGGAGACCCAAAGATTCCGGTCCAGGAAAATTTTCCCTACCGCCATTTTGTACAATTATCGAAGTTAGAGCAGATACGCCTCGGAGATAAAATGATTTTCTCCAACAACTAGGGACGAACTTTTGATGGTACTTCTATTGATTTTTCAAGGTAAGGGCTTTCGGCATCTGCGGTGAGTTCATTTTTTTTCAGTCAAGCTCTCGCAGAAGTTCGAGGGGCAACACTGGAACAATGGTCATATTTATCACAGTTTTTGATACTGCCGTTTGCGATAACTGCAAAGGCTTGTGTGAAAAGTGAGTGCAAAGCAGAAATCGGAGTACTTTTGGCGAAGAAAAGAGCTTACGTCAAAGTGAAAACTTGCGTATCAAATTATCTTTTCTGGCTTTTTGGACGTGTGTGTGATTTGCGTCCTTATATACTTTCCGCTTTTCAATTCGTTTTTGTTAATTTCCCCTTGAGCTGACGCCCGGGTTATGGATCTATCCTTGCTACCAAATAAATAAAAAGGTAATGCTGTCTGTCTGTTGCTCCTCCATGCAAAAACTGCTGAACCAATTGAGCTGAAATTTGGCATGTAGATAGAAAATATATCTGGTCGTAACGTAATGATAATAATAATGTCGTCTTTATTGAGCGATATTAGTTTTATCAAGCCCTCTCTTACATATAATTCATTTTACGTAACACGAACAACCATGTCCTAGATGGAAAAAATCCACCCAGGCGGGACTCGAATCCGCAACCCTGGGTTAGCAGGCAAGGACTATACCCTGCCGCCACCGGGGTCGACCATTTCGAGGTTAACGTAGGCTATATTAAAAAGCCCTTAGGGCCCACAAAGCTCCCCCCACCCCCTGGTGGTCCAAGCTAAGCATTAGGTTCGGTGCAATGGTTTCATTTTTTGCTTTTCAAAAATGCTTTCACTCAAGATAGAGGGCTGGAATTTTTTATCGGATGAATAAAGATATGAAGTTTTTAAACCTTTAAATCGATTTTCTTTTACGCTTCCTATCTGTCTGAAAATCATGTTTATAGCTGAGAGTTTTCACATTTTTCTCTGAAATCAACAACAGCATATTTTCTTGACAACCAGAGATTTTCATTTTCAAAGGATATCCTCGCCTCTAGCATTTAAATATCACGTTTTCCTGCTGGCCCATGAGAGCACGTAGAAAGAAAATCTATATAAGTAGGGAACAGAGTTCCTAGAGCCCTATGATAGATTGTTTATCTGGGGTAATCGATAAATTCAATGCATATTTACAACAAGTATGCACTTCAATGTCGATTCTCAAAGTAGCTCTCATAGGGGCACTGCGTGTATATAAGAGAACAGTACTTATGTAGTAAACGATACACATAAAGGAATTAAATAGACTTCCCACACAAAATGTGCATGAATACCTGCGTGCAGCGAATAGTAGTGGTAATAATGCCTCTGTTGTTACAAAAAAGAGCTTTGTTTATTGTCGTTTACTACTAAGATGTATTACACATACTGGGACCGTCGGCCTCTCATTACGATTGCGAACTGTTTTTAGACCGATTTCCACATCATAAACATCACGTGTTATTTACATATGTTTAAAAGTGTTCAAGTGCAGTTTATGTACATTCACTCTATCATCGAGGACTCTTCTTAAGTAGGCTACAGAACCTCAAATGACCACAATGATTATTTTCATTACACACTAGCCATAAACTCGATTTGGTGTTAAAATGTCTTGTCGCACCATTGAGATGTAGGCATAATAATCCATATAAGAAACTCTTGCTCAGTGGCCGAAGTGGTCAAACAAACACAACGCAGAAGATAGGTTACGAACTCCTAAAATGACCATGCTGACAGTATTCCTCAGGCTTTGTGGTTTTCTTATAAAAGAAATTCAATGTTTTTCACTGCCGTTAAATTTCAACGGGTACTTTTTGTTACCTTCCGTTAGTTGTTTCTTTCCCTCCCTTCTCCTCTAGAATTAGATACAATGTCTGATATAGCCGGGTGAGTTCCCTCTCGCCTAACTGATTCATGCTTCAAAGTGGCAGAGGCGCTATTCCCCTTAAACGTCTGCGTGTTTAACCTCAGTTCGCCTCCAGGCGGTTTTCAGCGTGGATCTATGGTGTCGTGTTAAGTGCTATAGGAAGTGCTGGGCAATTACTATTCCTTCTATGGTTTAATACTGGTGAAGTGAAATGTGCCTCGTATTCCCTTCGTCTGCAGAAATGCTACTACGCATGTGGTTGGCACTCTGAATCCAGTGATTTCACATGGTCCTTCACACAATGGTAGAAAGCCGTGATACATTCCCTTCTGCTTATCGGATATTGGACTGGTACGTACTAGTATCTTATCTTCTACTTTGAACTCTGCGGTTGTCCTTTTGTCTTTCTTCTCCTTCCTTTCCGCACGTCTTCAACCTTTTTCTTATTATATTGTCTCCTATCTTCTGCAAATATTCCCGATGTCTTCAATGCTGGTTTCTTGTCCCGGGTTAAACCATTTTTATCATATCCGTTTAGGTTTTTTACCAATATGAGCCTCTGTTGGTGTGAATTCAGTTGTAACAAAGTGCGTATTGTTCATGCATGCTTCCACTATCGACAGCCATTTTACCCTAGTAGAGTGTGCCTTGTGGCAGAATAGTTTTAATTGTCAGGATAGTTTTTAGAGTACGATGGTATCTTTCCACCTGGTTTGCCTGTGGATGCCGGATGCTGCACACCTCACATTTGGTGATTTTGCTGGGCGAGTTTCTTTGCCCACGCAGGGCTAGTAAATTTAGTTTCCCTGACACTTAGTATCCTTTAATAATATCCCACGTTCAAAATGTGCCTCTCGAAAATAATTTTCGTGATGTTTTTCGTGTTTACTCGCCGAATCGGGTACAATCTAACGAATTTTCTATATCCACCTATCGCCGTTAAGATGCATTGGTAACCGTACTGTCCCTTAAGCAACGGACGATGCATAAGAGGTCATTTTTGACCTCCGGTACCACTCTGCACCTCGGCTGGGGTGTTACTATTCGGCGTCTTAAATCTTTGGCATACGTCATACGTTGCCGTCATCCTGCGGATTTGGGTACGTAAATTGCTCCGCCAATATTCGATGTTATTTTGCGGCTCCCAAATTTCTGTACATCGTGTGCGTTTCTCCCATTGAAATGGCTAGCACGTTGCTCGGGATGCAAAAACTTCTTCCTTAACCAGCTGACCAGAAGGGGGTTACCTTCCAAGTCGGATTAACCCCTTCTCGTTCAGCTGGTATCCCTTCTTGGTTTAGTTTCGGCCCCATCTATTTCCATGTTTATTGAGTAATCCGCGTTAGAAATTCAGCGAGCCAAAGTTTGATAACTCAGCGGTAGTGGAACACGCCACACAAGGTCACGACATCGATGTCACCAGCCCTAAAATCCTCGCCAGAGAAAAAAATTTCAAGACAAGAATCTTTTGGCCTCGGAAATCAAAAAACAGAAGACAATTTCAGTACGGACAACGGACAAAGGATAAGTGAGCCGCGACTACTGGTAATTTCCAGAAGAAAGAACAATTTCCGGAAGACTGTTCCTGTCTCACTTTTCCTCTGGCCGTTTTATCATAATGTTCCTTCATCCTCCTTCTATTGTTACAGTGTGCCTCATAAATACCAGATTGCAACTTTGGGGCTAGTGACTCAAATGTAGCTGGCAGCCTCGTACGTAGTTGACGGCTGAACAAGATCTGTGCTGGTGAAGCATTTAGCCCCTTCAGTGGAGTAGCCCTATATTCTCTTAGAAGGTCCCTGTAATCTGCATTAGTCTCGAGACTTTTCCGCAAGATTTGCTTGCTAATGTGCACTGCTTTTTCTGCCATGCCATTACTGCGGGGATAATGGGGGCTGCTAGTTTTCAGCTCTACTTCATGGTCTCTAAAATATTTTCTCATTTCGTAAGAAGAAAATGGCATATTATCGGCAATAAAAACTCTGGGGAGCCCATGAGTCGAAAATACATCTTGCATCGCCTTAATCACCGAAGATGCAGTCTTATTTGATAATGGGCACAACTCCACCCACTTTGAAAAGAAATCTACAATCACTAAGTATGGGCTGTGAGCAAAATCTAATATATCTCCAGCGACCTTCTCAAAAGGCAATTTGGGGATTTCATGTGGTAGCAATGGTTGCTTACTATTTGCTGCTTTAAATTTGTCGCACACTTTACACTGGCTAATTTTTACTTCAATGGCTCTAGATATACCGGGCCAATAAAACAGTTGCCTTGCTTTAGCCTGTGTTTTCTTTATGCCCAGATGCCCTTCATGCAGTAAGGCCAACACATATGGCTGAAGTTTGACTGGTACCACTATTTTGTTTTCCACAAAGACAATACCATCTTCCACATATAGGTTATCTTTAAGTTTATAATACGGCTGACACTCCTGGATAACTTTCCTATGGGGAGGCCAACCATTGAAATACATAAACACGACTTGCTTTAAAACAGGATCGGCTAAAGTTTCTTTCTGAAATTGGTCTTTTCTTTCTTTAGACATTGGCAGATTTTTACTAACAACATGGACCATTTCGTTCAGTTGTGGGTCCTCTTCCCCTTCGTCTTTCAAATAGGAACGAGACAAGTGATCTGCTACATGCATTAATTTCCCTGGGACATAATAGACATTAAGTTTGTAACGAAGGAGTTTCAGTCGCAGGCGCTGAAGGCGCACTGAGCCTATTGTAGAGACCTGCTTTTTCATAATGGAGACATGAGGCTTATGATCAGTCTGAACATTTACTGGAAGGCCATAGATAAAATTATGGAATTTTGTAGTTGCAAAATGTATTGCCAGCAACTCCTTTTCTACCTGAGCATAAGCATTTTTCTCACACTCTGTGAGGCTTCTAGATGCAAAAGCCACGGGTTGCAAACCCATGCCAGGGGTTTTCTCCTGCAATAAACAACAACCTAGGCCTGCTTGGGATGCATCACACTGAATTGTGACTTTTAAATTTGGATCAAATGACGCTAGCACAGGAGCTTTTGCCACACTATCTTTTAGGTTCTGTGTCTAAGATGTAGCATGAGTGTACATGTGCTTTGGCTATCATAAATCGGACTTCATCTAATCCTGAGGGTATGCGTTATCATTTATATTATAACCCCATCCCCTCATACAACAGTTCCCACCCACACTCCCTCCCCCTTTCACCACCTTGAGGATATATATTTGAAGCACAATAAAGACATGAAGGTCATTGAGCCTTGAAGAGATCTCGGCAGAGGAAAAGAAACGTTGGCTCAGAAAATTCTTGACCCGAGTTACCAAAAAAAATAATAGTGCTTGACATACATGGACCACGAAAGTTTCAATAATTTAAAGTACCTGAGTTATTCCACTTTAAAAAATATTGTGAAAGCTAATTACTCTCTTGAAAAATAATGAGCAAACTAAACCCCCTGGTTTGCGACGCATTTTAGATCGTAATTTTTGTGAGGTAATTTTTGAAAGCCACTGCGAAAATCTCGAAAGGCATTAAATAATTCAAGTGTTCCTCAACCCTCGCAATCCACCAAAACACTTTCAGCCTATAATCGGAGAGATTAATTTGAATCTCTTTGATATCCTCTCTTTCTTCTGATCTATATATCCACCAGCGTAGTCGGCCCTGGCGTCTGTTGTCCCTCTTAAATAATCACAGAGGGAAAGCATTTGCCGCATTGGGGAGCGTAAGTTCTCATACACGTACCAGAGTGCGCCGTTTAAGTCAGAATATATTATGCATGTGGAAATTCTACTTCCTCCTCATATTTTTCACCTCATGCTGCCTTAAAGGATCTCTAGCACTAGATAGAGAAGGATGGAGGGCTGCAGTTAACCAATATTAGGATTGCACGGCCAATGATTATTATTATCATAAGGTATTCTGCCGGTGAAGGTAGGTTTTGTTGAATGTCAGAGAATCTCCTCCCGGTCTTTTACGCATGCAGAGGCCTATCTCCCTAGATTACATCCTTTTTTGCCTCAGCATGAGATCTACCCTTCTTCGTCCCGTCCATGAAACCTATTCTCTTTCTTCTCCTTCCCCAATTGCCCAATATCCTTCCCTTTATCCCACTCTTCAGCAACCCCTCTCCCTTAATTATATCCTTCAGCCGTCTACCCTGCCTTTCCCGGATTTCATTCAAAAATTTCCTTTCCTCGCCCACCATCTCAAACACTTCCTCGTTAGTCTTCCTCTCTGTCCACCTCACCTTCTCCATCCTTCTCCACACCCACATCTGAAATGCCTGCAGCCTATTCTCATCCTCCTTTCTCAGGGTCCACGTTTCTGCCCCATACAACGCCACGCTCCATATTAAGATATTCACCAGTCTCTTCTTCACATCCTTACCCAATGTCCCCCTCAGCAACTCTCTTCTATTACTAAACGCCTCCTTAGCTAGCGCTATTCTCTTCCGTATGTCTTTGCTACTATGCCCGTTTTCCTCTAGCGTGCTACCTAAGTAATTAAACTGTTCTACTCGCTCTAGTTTGTGTCCTCCAAGTTTAATCACAAGCTTCGCTTTCTTTGTCCTAGAGAATCTCATTACTTTGGCTAATGATGACACTCCAAAAAATTTCATAATATAGCATGCATAGTTTTTCTAAAAAAATAATGGGTAAATTACAATGAAATTTAAGACAGTATTTTTATGATTTTCCTCGATGATATATTTTGCGAAAAGGCATATGTGGTATCTTCCAAAACAACTGATGCACTCTTTGACTCTTCTTACGAGCATCTGACCGTCCGGTAAATGTATCCCCTCAACCATCAATGCAGTCAATTCATCAGCCCGTTTTACACGGGGCACGAAATTGCACATTCTGATGGCTATGCGAACAAGCATTTCAAATTGCGTCTAGTAAAGTGAGGAACTGAAAGAACGCATGCGGGAACTCGCGATTGCAAAATTGCCCCTGCTCAAAATCGCTTAATATTGCACGCCAGCTTAAGAAAAAGGAGCAGTTTTCAGTAGTGAAATTTCGTGCTCCGTGTGAAACGGGCTATAGACTGTTCTTCTATTCTAATTCTGTCTGGCAAGCAGCCAGATGTTTTCTATGGGAGCAGAAGGGAGAAATCCAAGGTGTGATGACCAGTGATTCAAAGTATTAGCCAATAAATATTAACCATAGTAACAACTTTTTCATAATTTATAGTAATGATATATAGCATGATGCCCTGAAGAAGTTGAAATAGGACTGGTTTCTCGGTAGTGATAAACTACACAGCATTTAATAGTGACACGAGAAATTTAAAAAAAAACCATGGAATTTTTCAAGGAGGTAGAATTTTATTGGTTTACAAGGATATCAAGAATAGATATCACTCAGCATTTATGAATTCAAACTTCCCACTGATGGAGTAACCATAAATAAAATGTAGTCATAATGCCTCATTAAACCGTTGTTATCTCTATGAATGACAGAACTCCACCTTGAATCATGTTTAGTGAATTTTGTTCGCATTATCTTTGCTTGACCTATCGAATTTTTTAAGTTTGTTTGGGGAATAAGCTCCTGTAGATGTTATTGATTTCAATTCGAAGGAACATTGCCCATTGAGGTAAACCAGCTACAAAAGTTATCCTAGGGTCTCCCGACAAGGGCCTCAATCCCCACTGGGGGAGCAGTCAATTTGTGGTGTTGTACTCCCAGGAGTTTAAGGTGGCCCTCATCTCCGGGTCGCTCATTCTAGAAATTATGTCAACTTAAATAGAAGGATGGTGCTAAAAAGAGATACTGAGTCGTATCAGCCAGGCCAATGCAGCTTTTAGGATGAAAAGCAAACTTCTCACCTTCACCAACATCAGTTTGAATCTGAGAATAAACCTTCTCAAGACGTGTGCTGCTCTCAAGACGTGGACGTTCGGGGAATCAGAGAGGAAAAGGTTCGATGCGTTAGAAATGTGGTGCTACAGTAGAATGTTGAAGATTCCCTAGGTAGACAGAGTCACCAACAGTGAAGTGACAAGAAGGAAAGGGGAGGGGCTATGTTTGCTCGAGACATTTAAAAGAAGACAAGCAACATGAATCAGCTATATACTCCGACATGGTATATCGCTAACATATCCTCGAATGAAAAAGTCAAAGAGAGATGCTTATTCGCTCTGGTTTGGCCACATCTCAGATACGCCTTGAGCATTTGGGACCCTGGTCAAATAGATTTAACCAAAAAAATTAATAAAATACAAAGGTAAGCAGCGCGCTTCGTTCAAAACTGCTACGAGCGTACATACCTATAGTGTCTCGCAACTTTTAGAGGGATTAAGGTGGGAGCCCCTAGAGACTCGGAGGCTAAACACTAGGCTCAGGTTGTTGATAAATTCAGAACTCATATTTTTCAGAGCAACACAGAGAATATTATCATGACTCATCACGATATCTCTAGGTCTGGCAGATGCGATAAAACAAGAGGGATACACTACCGAACAGATAGATACAAAAACTCGGTCTTTCCGCGAACAATAAGCGACAACAATAAAAATTGGCCTCCACTAAATACACTCCTATAATACATGTCACCATTCCATCTCCAAAAATCGCACACCTTTACACGGCTGGTGACCTAACACCCCCTGCCACACGCCCATGCGGCGGCTCGCAGGGTATTAAGTAGATGTAGATGAACATATCGGAGGTAGAAGGGAGGAACTATAGTGGCAGGCCTGGACTGGAATACGCTGGCCAGATTTTGGAAGAGCTGGGATGTACCTCATACAAGCAAATGAAGGAGTTGGCCCAGGACAGAGAGGAATGGAGGAGAATTGCTGCTGCCAACCAATCCTAAGGATTGTAACCAAAAGAAGAAGAAATATGGCATCTTTGAAGTGCATTTATAAACTGAAGTGGAATTAAAATAGGCTTCTTTAGCTTGATTTGTTGTGGTTTAGCCTTGGAAGTGGAGATTTTAGCATGGGATCTTGTAGTGATTGCTCTGATTACAGGAGAATAACGTAAATTAAAACGGGGAAATAAATTCAGAATGTTGATAAAAACTCTGAAAACTATGAAAAAACTATGAAAAGGAAAATTCTTGGGAAATTGAATAAAAATAAAACAGGAAAATCTTGACTCCTTTTTCTTAACGTTATTAGCTAACTGCCACCGTCATTGAAGTCATGATGTGGTCATTCATTGGTCGTTCAATCCTAAGATTGGTAGACTGCAGCCCTCCACCCTTCCCTATCCAATGCTAGTTCCCTTACTTCCTCGTATCTTTTCCTATGCACTTTCCTCTTTATTTGGTCCATGAACCAACTCCTGGGTCTTCTTCTGAGGACTTTTCTCTCTATTTTACCATCAATCCAATCCGGGGTGTGGTTCTTCCTTTCCGCACGGTCTTCCATATGGTTCTTTCCTCTTCTACTCTTCTGTACACCTCTTTTTTTATTATTTTGTCCGTCCATTTTATCTTCATCATTCTCCTCCAGCATCAGGTTTCGAAGGCTTCTAGTGTGTTCTGGTCAGCTTTTTCAATGGTCAATGCTCCTATAATCCACGACAATGCCACATCATAATTTGGTAGTTCCATGCAAATGGCGTTGCAGTCGACTCCTATGAATAGGCAAATGCAGTCATTAAAAATACATTCGCCGAAAACTTTGCATATATTTTGAAAGAAAAAATTTGTGTCTGATGATGAAACTTTAAGCGTCGAAACGCGTGGTACAAATAATTAACCGAGTGTACATTATCAAGTTTTGTTTTTCTTTTGAAATTCACGATGATGTCCCACAATATCACACCAGATACCGATGAATATATTTGCATATATTTTGTTAATTAAATTTGGTTTTCGATAGGCGACCCATTTCATCAGCGAAAGTAGGAATATTTTAAACCAAATAAACGAATGAGTGTCGTTTAGTATTTGTTTTGACTCACATAGGCCAGAGCCGCCTCGATCACCCAATCTCATGAGTACCCTTCACGCTCGTCAGAGCATTTATCTTCAGTTGCGCACCTTCTCTGGAAGCCAGAAGCTGCTGTTCGCATTCTCCTTGAGACAAAGTTTCCCTCTGCTCGTGGGTTTCTAGACTCTAAAGTCGTTACAAGAATAACAAAGGGACGCCTCCACAGTGTTGGCGAACGAAATCGGGACGAGGAGATTGAAAACGAATTAATTTCTCTCGAGCGGTTCGAGAGAGAAGCACTTCTGTCGGGAGGCAGTCACTTGGAATGATGAAATCAGAATCCTGAGCTTGTAATTGTAATTCCGGTCTTAAGATTTACGCTCCATGGAATGCAAACTCGAGTAAAGGAATGGTGGCGGAAATAAATAGATTTCTTTCCCAAAAACCTGGAAAGCACTGAAAAAATTACTGTTAAGGAAGGTCCACCATAGTGAGAGCCAAAGCGAAAACAAAATTATGACTTATAAATTGATTGGTTTAAGAAATGTTGCTTACGGTGATGACATGAGTTAGCTATTGAAAGATGGACATAATTCGCAGAATATTCATCGATCACATTTTAAATGAACACTCTAAATAGCTGTAATCGCCGACATTTTGACTTCAGTTTTCAATAGCACTAGCTAAGGAGGCGTTTAGTAATAGAAGGGAGCTGATGACGGGAACAATGGGTTATGATGTGAAGAAGAGGCTGGTGAAGAGCTTGATATGGAGCGTAGCGTTGTGTGGGGCAGAAACGTGGACCCTGAGAAAGGAGGACGTGATTAGACTGCAGGCATGTGAGGTGTGGGTGTGGAGAAAGATGGAGAAGGTTAGGTGGACGGAAAGGATGACTAACGAGGAAGTGCTTGAGATGGTGGGCAAGGAAAGAAAACTTTTGAATGAAATCCGGGAAAGGCAGTGTTGGCGGCTGGAGGATGTAATAAGGGGCGAGGGGTTGTTGAAGAGTGTGATAGAGGTAGGATGTTGGGCAATTGGGGAAGGGGAAGAAAGAGAATAGGTTTCATGGACGGGATGAAGAAGGGTAGGTCGTATGCTGAGGCGAAAAAGGATAAAAAGGACTGTCAATAGCTGTAGACGCCGACATTTGGACTTCAGTTATCATTAGCGCGAGCTAAGGAAACGTTTAGTAATAGCAGAGAGCTGATGACGGGGACAATGGGTAAGGATGTGAAGAAGAGGCTGGTGAAGAGCTTGATATGGAGCGTAGCGTTGTATTGGGCAGAAACGTTGACCCTGAGAAAGAAGGACGTGAATAGACTGCAGGCATTTGAGATGTGGGTGTGGAGAAAGATGGAGAAGGTTAGGTGGACGGAAAGGAAGACTAACGAGGAAGTGCTTGAGATGGTTGGCGAGGAAAGGAAACTTTTGAATGAAATCCGGGAAAGGCAGTGTTGGCGGCTGGAGGATGTAATAAGGGGCGAGGGGTTGTTGAAGAGTGTGATAGAGGTAGGATGTTGGGCAATTGGGGAAGGGGAAGAAAGAGAATAGGTTTCATGGACGGGATGAAGAAGGGTAGGTCGTATGCTGAGGCGAAAAAGGATAAAAAGGACTGTCAATAGCTGTAGACGCCGACATTTGGACTTCAGTTATCATTAGCGCGAGCTAAGGAAACGTTTAGTAATAGCAGAGAGCTGATGACGGGGACAATGGGTAAGGATGTGAAGAAGAGGCTGGTGAAGAGCTTGATATGGAGCGTAGCGTTGTGTGGGGCAGAAACGTGGACCCTGAGAAAGGAGGACGTGATTAGACTGCAGGCATGTGAGGTGTGGGTGTGGAGAAAGATGGAGAAGGTTAGGTGGACGGAAAGGATGACTAACGAGGAAGTGCTTGAGATGGTGGGCAAGGAAAGAAAACTTTTGAATGAAATCCGGGAAAGGCAGTGTTGGCGGCTGGAGGATGTAATAAGGGGCGAGGGGTTGTTGAAGAGTGTGATAGAGGTAGGATGTTGGGCAATTGGGGAAGGGGAAGAAAGAGAATAGGTTTCATGGACGGGATGAAGAAGGGTAGGTCGTATGCTGAGGCGAAAAAGGATAAAAAGGACTGTCAATAGCTGTAGACGCCGACATTTGGACTTCAGTTATCATTAGCGCGAGCTAAGGAAACGTTTAGTAATAGCAGAGAGCTGATGACGGGGACAATGGGTAAGGATGTGAAGAAGAGGCTGGTGAAGAGCTTGATATGGAGCGTAGCGTTGTATTGGGCAGAAACGTTGACCCTGAGAAAGAAGGACGTGAATAGACTGCAGGCATTTGAGATGTGGGTGTGGAGAAAGATGGAGAAGGTTAGGTGGACGGAAAGGAAGACTAACGAGGAAGTGCTTGAGATGGTTGGCGAGGAAAGGAAACTTTTGAATGAAATCCGGGAAAGGCAATGTTGGCGGCTGGAGGATGTAATAAGGGGCGAGGGGTTGTTGAAGAGTGTGATAGAGGTAGGATGTTGGGCAATTGGGGAAGGGGAAGAAAGAGAATAGGTTTCATGGACGGGATGAAGAAGGGTAGATCTTATGCAGAGACGAAAAAGGATATATGGACAATTACTAGAGGGAGATAGGCCCCTGAATGTGTAAAATACCGGGAGGAGATTCTCTTACATTCAATAAAACCTGCCTTTACTCGTAGAATACATGACAATGATAATAATCGCAGGAATGTGCTAATATAAAAAAGAAATTAGGCTGTAAGATATATTTAATTTGTTTTTAATCAATACCCGGGGATTTTTCGCTTCTAATGAACAATATTCCGAGAAAACGGCATTTATAATGGAAAAAATATTTCTCCATGGATTCTTCCATTCACTACGTTTACCAATCGATCTCAGATCGATCTGATCATATCAGCTTGGTAAGGTAAACGCAACGGACTAGTTGGATCGATCTGAGAAACTCAGCCATTCTGAGATTTCAGATCGATCAGAACCAGCGGGTCTGCGGCGCTACTCGTTATACTTTTGGTTGTCATTGGGAAACAAAATTTAACTTATTATTCAAGGCGTGCGTTGTAACCAGTTGTAACATGTTGCAAGAGTGCAGTTATGGCGATTGAAGTGACGTTGATGATATCGTAGCACATCGAAATCTACCTCCAATGGGAAAATTTGTTCACTCGGAATGCGACTGCAAATTTCTAACTCTGCACTTGTTTACACACTGGGTCAATCGTGCTCCAACTGATATATTCGATTGTTCACTATCGATATTTTTAGTCCGTGTTGGTGAACCAGGCCAACCAGGCGATATGAGTCGGGTCGCTTTGAATTTTCAGATGCCTACGAGTTCAGATCGATTGGTACACGTAGTGATAGATGCATTTAAAAATTTAATTTTTAGTTGTATCCAACTGGTCACTTTACGTTCAATTGACGAGGAAAATAACATGGAAGGTAAAATTCAGTGGTTCGTATCAGATACAGTGATTGTTTTACTTTAGGTATCCAGGATATGTATACAATGACATTTTTGTCCTTTCATGGTGGCACCACCTTAATTGTTAACTATATACTCAATACTTAACCCTATACTCAATACTTAATAAATCAATTTACGTAAATTTTATTCCCGGGAAATCGTACATAATTGAAATATTAATTTGAGTGAAAGAGAAGGGTGGCAATGGAAATACGCAATATGCAGATAAGCCAACGTATTGCCATCGTAATAGCAAAACTATGGGGGTATGATATCAAATAGCACATCATCATTATTTATTAATCTATCAGTAGGGGTAGTTTTATGTGAAAGTTGGTCAAAAACCCTTTAAAAAACCAGCATAAAAGGAATAAAGGGCCCTGTTAACGTATAATGTAGGCATTGTCATTTGTGTTTTTCTCAATATTTCGCGAGCTAACTTCGTGGATTTTAGACTACACATTAGAGTAAAATATATGAACCTATGAAACTTCCACACAGTTTATTGGTAGGCCAAGACCGGTTTCAACTCTTGCATGTGATCATTAAATGATGACATCCCTTTGTGTTACCCCTTACAAAGACACACCTACAGGTTTGAATCCGATCGGGGCTTACCAATATTTCGCGAGGGAGTTAAAAAGTTTATTTCACTTTCAGATATCGTCATTTGATTCAACTCATTCTTCCAATGCTTTCAAAATAAATCTAGCTTATGAAATTCGTGATGAAAAAGTCGTTCAATGAGACTAGGTACCGCGAATACGTGGCGATTTCTTTAGCTAATTAATTTGAATTTTCAGATACGTACGAGATCAGATCGATTGGTAAACGTAGTGATAGATGCATTTAAAAATTTAATTTTAAGTTGTATTCAACAAGTCACTTCACCTTCAATTGACGAGGAAAATAACATGGACGGTAAAATTCAGTGGTTATTAATTAGCCAATTAGCCAGATTAGCCAGTTTGATAAACGCAGGTATTGGTGATAAATAAGTATACTTCCCAAACTCTCCCTCACACTCCCATCACTCCTCAACTAACGTCGCTTTCTGTGTGTACGCTGCACGTGGATGAAGTTCTGCAACGCTTTCTTTCTACAATACTTTTATTACCCGCTCAAAACTCGCCGGTCAATTTACGCTCACCCTGTTATCTTAAAGACGAAGTTCCGAAGACATTCAAAGCAGTACTGCCAACTCTATGACTGTACGTACTACATGAGTCTTTTCAGAATACATTTGATTCCATCACGCGGATGTTACGTTAGCATTGTGGGTGAAATACGAGGTAGTTTCCAGCGTTACTCGGTGGAAGAAATTCTTGTTAAAATTTGACACTTCAACTTGGTGACGAAGCTATATGACGATACATGGTCGTAATTAAATATTATCTGTAAAAATTTCACGTGTTTTACTTAACCAAATCTTTTTCAATGTTCTGCATAACATTTACCTGCATCATGATTGCCTTTGCAAGATAAGTTGTCGTAGAAATTTCTGCGGCATTCATTGTATTGATTTCACCACCGCGGCATTGATTTCGCCATCTCCCGATTTCCTATTTTCCTTTGATTGTGTTCTACACCGGCTATTCTTATTCTCTCTCTCTCCATTCTAAAAGGTTCAGTATGAAACATTTTCCCTTGGTTACATGGCAATCTCCAATCCACCGCAATCCTCAACACTCCCGTACGCTCATCTTAACATGCCTCCTACGAATATTCCTCACTAATGTCTCCTCTCAAACCACCAAAAAAACTTCGGATGAAGCTCTACAACGCTTTATTTATACAATACTTTTCTTTCTGCCTGCTCATAACTTGCCCAAGTTATAATTCTCAAAAGTATTTTCGTTCACCCTCTTACCTTAAAGGCGAAGTTCCGAAGAGAAACGAAGCTACACTTTGTATTGTAACATAACGCTGGCCTCGCCATTTTTTCTTTTACCACCTCATGGTTTATAATAACAATAAGGGACCCACCATATTGTGAATTTTGAGAATAAACAATAGACCTAAGGAGTGGAAGCGTCGGCAACAAAAAGGGATTGTAGAGGAAACCGTCGGAGTGTACGGTCGTGCAAAGACAGCACGCAAATAGCTTGGTAGAAAACCCTCGCAGTGAACGGACGTGCAAAGAGAGAGCACGCAAGTTTTTGGTAGAGGGAAGTTCCAGAGTGTGGCATCGTGCGAGATATAGCCCACGTAGAAAAGGAGAATTGACAAAGGAGCTGGAATTAAGGAGAGGAACGGGAGATTTTACAACAGGACGAGACCCAAAAAGCTGAGGGCCCGCCAAGGACGAACACCACGCAGGCTGAGAGGATTTTACAGACCACAGATGGACAAACCAACCTGTGTCGTCGAATAATTGGGTCGTAACTATAAACTTTTATTCTCATATAAGATACAAGAAGCCATAAGGCAAGAGGTTTTAATTGGCCAAGTATTAAGTTTGTGACTGGTATCCCTTTGTATCAAGTAATTGGATTCTGTGAAAAGTTTAGGTGATGAAGTGTGTCAAATAATTAGACAATATACTTAAAAGAAGGAATAACTATTCATATACCAAATTTGTGTCTAAATTAGAATATACAGTTGGTCATGACCTAAGGGTATAAGGAATTATTTTGATTATTTAAATTGTCTGTAAATTGAATATTTCATTTTGTCAAGTAAATTGCAACCGTATCTCTAAACCTGCAATGTTTCATGTATTTTCTTTTCCGACGAGCAAGCTGGGGAAAAGTAATTAAAATATAAGGTACGAGAAGATACCGAAATCGTGGTTCCTTTCCAGGTAAAAGAATCAATAGTTTTTCGTGTTACATGTTTATCCACAACGTGTGGCATTTCGCGTATTAATTTGTAATAATACCTTTTACATTTTTGGCTCCCATAACGTGGGACATTATAGAAAGTAGCAAAACAAAAAAAAATACTTGTTACAGTATGCAATCCTTTCGAAACATTCATATGCTTTGGATGTATTTTCCTCGGTTAATGTATGCCTTATAGAACTGAAATTGGATAAGAGATGTAATTAGACACAAAGACATTCATTTTTTAGTAAAAATGGGAATAATAAAAGGTCGAGGAAAGTCCTGAACTTATAAAAATAATATTTTAATGAATATGAAATCCGAACAGTGTGCCGTGACTTGAAAAAGTTGGGTTATATGGCTTCAGCTTCGCTCGCCCCGACCGTAAGGAATTTCTCCTCTCCTTTATGTCCTCGCCCAGTTATTTAAAAAAAATGCTGGACGAATTGTGGAAGTGGTATAAAATCTCTTAAAATTTATTTTCTCATCGCAAAAGAAAAGTCTTGTTCGCTCTTTGAGGTCAGCATCATCATTCACGTTGGCTGAAAACCTTATTACCTAATTATTCTCCACGGAAAAAAAATCTACCAAGGATCAACCTTTCGTAAAAACACGGGTGGAGGACGTTGGGACTTAATTAAGGCTTTTTCTCCAGGCTTTGTCCGTTGATTAACAGTATATTTTGAACAACCCCAGAGAAAGATAAATCGCTGTGGATATCTTCAGCATCATATATGGGCTCTCCTCTAATGGGAGAATAAAAATTAAAATGATTCAGATCAGCCGGAATATGATTCCGCCGGCGAAAATCTCTCTCATCTACATCTACATAATACCTCGCGAGCCGCAACATGGGCGTGTGGCAGGGGGTGTAAATTCACCAGCCGTGTAAAGGTATAAGTTTTTTGGAGATGAAATGGTGACATGTATTATAGGAGTGTATTTAGTCGAGCTCAACTTTTTTTGTGGTCGCTCATTCTTCGCGGAAAGAACGAGTTTTTATACCTATCTGTTCGGCAGTGTATCTCTCTTATTTTATCGCATCTGTTGGACCTAGAGATGAAGTGAAGAGTCATGATAATATTCTCTATGTCGCTCTGAAATATATCAGTTCTGAATTTATCAAGCAACCTAAGCCTAGCGTGTAGCCTCCGAGTCTCTAGGGGCTCCCACCTCCATCCTTCTATTATCGAAGTTATTCTCCTTGTCCACCATAGTACAAATCCCTCGTAGCTTTCAGGGTTTTGCCACTCACCTTAGATGAACTTCCTGTTAGAACCAGAAAATTTACGTGCCTACAATTCAAAAACTTTAATTGAATGTAAAACTCCAAAATAAACAGTGCCAGTCGAAACTTCGTGGTACCTAGATGCAATTTAAAAAAAAGTATTCTACCTGTAAATGTAGGTTTTCTTGAATATCAGAGAATATTCCCCAGGTTTCTACACTTACAGGGTCTTCTCTTCCTCTAGTATATTCTTTTTCGCCACAACATACGATCTACCCTTCTTAATCCTGTTCATGAAACCTATTCTTTTTCTTCCCCTACCCCGCTTGCCCGACATCCTTCCCTCTTCCACACTCTTCAGCAACCTATCGCCGTTTATTACCTCCTACAGCCATCTACCCTGCCTATCCTATTTCATTCAGAAGTTTCCTATCCTCGCCCCCCATCTCAAGCACTTCCTCGTTAGTCTTCCTTTCCGTCCACCTAACCTCCTCCATCCTTCTCCACACCCACATCTCAAATGCCAGCATCCTAATGTCGTCCTCCTTTCTGAAGGTCCACATTTGTGCCCCATACAACGCTACACTCCATATCAAGCTCTTTACCAGCCATTTCTTCACATCCTCACCCAAGGTCCCCGTCATCACCCCCCTGCTATTACTATCCGCCTCCTTAGATAGCGCTATTCTCTTCCGTATGTATTTGCTGCTATGTCCATTTTCCTCTAGCGTACTACCAAAGCAATAAAATTGCTCTACTTGCTCCAGTTTGAGTTCTCCAATTTTAATCACAAGCCTCGCTTTCTTTGTCCGAGAGAATGTCATTACTTTTGTTTTCTTATGATTTATCTTCATTCCAAATATCCCGCATTGTATTTCTAAAGCATCTACCAAAGCTTGCAGTCCCTTCAAAGATCCACTAACCAACGCCTGATTGTCCTCGAATCTAACCGAATTTATCAGATTCCCGCCTACTTTGACCCCCATGTCAAGTTCTTCCCATACCTGTCTTACCATTTCCTCAGCATAAATGTTGAATAGCAGTGGCGACAACGGGCACCCTTGCCTTACCCCGCGACCTTTACTTGCCCACCCTGATTAACCATCAGCCACCCTCACCTGCGCCCTTTGCGTCATACATAAGTTTCGAATTAGTCTCCTGTCTCGCCAATCTATTCCCATTTTCTCTAGTATCTCCGTTAGTTTATTCCAATTTACTCTATCGAAAGCCTTTTCAAAATCAAGAAAGCATCCGAAAACGTCCTGATTATGCTCTTTGTTTCTTTCTATAAGTGTTCTCATCACAGCTATCGCATCCCGAGTTGACCTTCCCTTCCGGAACCCAAACTGGCCATCGCCTAAGTAGTTTTTAACCTTTATCTCCAACCTTCTATTGATTACTCGAAGTAAAACTTAGGCTGCGTGTGAGATCAAACTAATTGTTTTATAGTCCTCGCATTCTGATGCTTCCTTCTTTTTCGGGACAGGAATCAATACTATTTTCATGAAGTCCTCTTGGCATACTCCTTCCTCATTGACCCTACGTATAAGCTTGGAAAAGGCTTACCTTCTTTTTTCCTAAACTCTCCAGCAGCTCCGTAGATATGTTATCTACTTGTACAGCTTTCCTATCCATTATCTCTTTCAATGCTTTCTCTATTTCACTGTCGACAATCCTAGGCCCGAGGTTATCATCCTCTAGTGTTCTCTCATCCTCTATATCTAAATTAGACGGTCTACTATCGCTGTCTTATAGCTCCTCCACATATTCTCGCCATCTTTCTTGAATACCTTCCTGCTCGATTAATATCCTACCTGTTTTGCCCTCAATCGGTACCGCTTGTCCTTTCTTATTTCTCGATAGCAATTTTACTCTAGCGTATAACGCACCCACTTCCCCTTCCTTCTGCAGTTTCTTCCATTTCCTCGCATTGCCTTTTCATATTACCTTTACCAATTTTCCTTCGCCGTTGTTGACTATTTAACTCCATGTATTTCCCCTTACCTATATTGGTGTGGACATTTTTCCAATTCCTTCTCTCCATTTTCCTTATCACTTCTTCCGTAACCCACTGTTTCTTTACCCTCCTCGTTTCCGCTGCTCCTATTGTTTTCTCGGTCGCTCTTACGATGCTTACGATTCTCCCATTTTTCCTCGATTATTTCAATTTCCTTGGCTTCGCCTATTTTCCCGTCCACTATCTCTTGGTATTCCCTCCTTTTCTTCCCTTTCAACTCTTCCAGGTTCCACCTCTTCATCCTCCTGCTTTTATTTAGCTTTTTGAATCTAACCTCACAATTCATCATTACTAAATTATGATCCGAGTCTGCATCAGCCCCCGGATAGCTCCGCGAGTTCTTCACACTGTTCCTGAATCTTGTCCTAACTATGATGTAGTCAATTTGATATCCAGTACTATCTGATATTCCCAGTGTCTCCCGGCATTTTTCATGTGACCTCCGCCTGTGATGGTGTTTAAACCAAGTGTTTGTTACGACCAATTTACTTATCCTACTAAATTCAACTGCCCTCTCGCCGCTATCATTTCTCGATCCTAATCCATACCCTCCCGATAATACCCATCTCTCCCATTCCCCACTACTGTGTTCCAATGGCCAGTTACTATTAGATTTTTCTTGCCCGGGACTTCTCTGTTTATCTCCTCCCTCTGTTCATACACCCCATCCACCTCTTCCTCTCTATGATTGCTTGTGGGCATGTACACCTGGACCAAGACGAAATTTGCAGGGCGTGCTGTTATTTCTACCACTCGCATTCTGTCGCTCACTTGTTCAATATTTATTACCCTCATCCCTATTGCTGCGTTCAATACCTTAGCTACCCCACATTGACTCTCTACCCCACCACTATAGATTACCCTGTAACTATCACTCCAGTAGTCCCCGCTGTCCTTCCTTCTCGCCTCCCTCGCACAGCCCCAAGGCATCTATGTTCCCTCTATCCATTCCCCGTTTAATATTTTCCAGCTTTCCAGTCCTCAACATTTTCCTAACGTTCCATGTCCCTATTTTTATCGGTACCTTCCTTCACCTCTTCTTTTTCTTCGTATCTTTCTTGGCCTCGTATCCTGTGATGACTGTGTTGTGCAAGGATGTCGTGTGATGACGACATCGGGGCCACGATGCCGGGCCCGACACCCGCCCCATTGGGCGGCATCCCGTAGTTGCCAGGATTCATTTCTCTTTGTGCGACATTCATATTTCTGGGTAGTATAATAGTCGAGAGGGGACTCCCATCCCCACTTCTCAACAGTGTTTTCACGTGACACCATCACGGGACTACCTTTAGTCTGGCTCCTACCCTTCGACATATCTGGCATAGATGGCCCTATTGGAACCGGGCGCAAAATTAATTGCTCCAGCCAGTCCAGCTCTAGGGGTCATTTTACGCGCAAGCCCTTACACCACGTCAAGGTTGTAGTCCGCGAGAAAGGTTTGATGCGATAAATATTATATTTATGAAAGACTATTGGCAAGGTTAACCTTGACTCCTCAAATTCATTATTATGTCTCAGTCATTACTTGTCTCCCTGAGTGGCTCTCAGATGGCAAGGAATAAAAAAATACGCTCATAACTCTCGTTCTGCTAGGGCGTTCTAGTCTCAGTGGAGCCATTTCGAACCCAGATTCATAATATTCTTATTATACAAAAGTTTTACAAGTTGCCAGGTTCATTCGTAAAAAAAATGCTGAGCATACAATTTCTAATGATCAATCACCGATACACTCAACTAAAACACGAAATTTAAGAAATCAATATAAAAATACGTTCCATGGTTTAAGGCTCGACTATGCGGAAGTTGATTTTCACTAATAAAAAAGTAACTTTGATTTCTTCCACAGATTTATATTCATGGGGCAACATGTTTCGACACTATGGTGTCATCATCAGAAGGCAGACGTAAGATGACACCGTTGTGTCGAACAATCTGTGCCAATAAAATAAATCTGTGGAAGAAAACAAAATTATTTTTTTTATTTGTGGAAATCAATATAAAAATAAATTAATCGATCCAAATTAAATTTTATTCGCCTTCTCTTATAAAAGTTAACATTGCTGAGTGAGCTCAAACAGTTCTGCAGGAAGTCTGTTCCAATCCACAATATTCTTACTGATATAATCCGTGAACGCAGCAAAATTCCGACAAAATCAGATTCAGGTTCAAAAATACGGCGAGCGAGCGGGCAGAAATGGTGATGAAACTGCCATTAGAATTTCGTTGGTAGTCACAATACGGTAGTCACATGTTAGAAGAAGAAGGGAGTAACAAGAAACTATAAGGTTAGACCCTGAGTTAACCCTCCAATGGACGAGCGAGTCAAACTTGTTACGTTTCAAAATTATGGAAATATCTGCTTTCTACGAGGCTTTTCCATTTAGTTGCTGCACTAGACAGAATTGTAACGCTTTGGATTAAGAGTGTGGACAGTTGCGTCTTTTTCGGCGGTTTGTCAAGCAATTGGAATAGATGAATGTTGACGCTATTCACTGACGATGGCGTGCCTGGTGGAGCTCTGAAGTAAATAGTTCCAGCTGTCATTGGGAGAAAAAAATTGGGAAAATTTAAAAAAAGGTACACTATGAAGGTAATGTTGAATCATACCTTGTGTAAATATTACTATGTAAAGTCAAAAACTTTTAAGTAATGGTCCACTAATATTTTTATTGTTTACGACCCGGGTTTCGTCACGTAATGACATCTTCAGGTACAAATATTATCCCACATGGCTATATATATATATATATATATATACAATATCAGGTGCAGAGGAAGGCGGGGAAGGGAAGGGGGAGGAGAAGGAAAACCGTTGGAGTATGGTGTAATGGGTAAGGGGCAGGTAGGGAGAGGTCGGCGAGGGGGGGGGTGGGAAGCGTTGGGCTGATTGGAGAAAATACCGGGCGGCGGGAAGGGGGGGGGGAAGTGGGAGGGGAAAATAGGAAGAACAAACATACTTTTTCCTTAGAAATTTAAAAACCTCTCCCTACCTGCCCCTTACCCATTACACCATACTCCAACGGTTTTTCCTTCTCCTCCCCCTTCCCTTCCCCGCCTTCCTCTGCACCTGATTTTGTAACTATATACCCATGTGGAATAATATTTGTACCTGAAGATGTCATTACGTGACGAAATCCGGGTCGTAAACAATAAAAATATTAGTGGACCATTACTTAAAAGTTTTTGATTTCCGATTAGGAGAGGTTCCACAAAGTGAAGCCTGAATTTATTAATTTTACTATGTAAAGTATTATTTAAATCAAACATAGGAAAACAATACAAATACGTCACATTTCTAAATAAATGCTATTTTCAAATCAATGCAATTAAAAAAATATGCTTGAATAGCACTTTTAAAATACTAATATAGTAGCAGTATTTTTTCATGCTGATGTTTCATAATTTTGTCCATAGAGGGTCAAGGACACCACAAAAAATTACATCTCGCGAGTTCAGCTCGAATCGTCGGGTATCTTTAAACCTCCGCGCCAACCTGTGGAACGGAAAAAAGTAACCAATCAGAGACGTACTCGGTCGAACGGATAGGGTCAAAAGTTCTTTCTCCCTGAGGTTTATTCGCGAATAAGACGAGAGTAGATAGTGACCCTTATTCACCGAAAATGCTCTTTCTCTCCAAATCGCTGTCTCTTATACCCACCCTTTTTTGTGGTTGGTGTCCTAACACCCCCTGCCGCGTGACCTTAAGGCAGCTTTATGAGTACACCTTTATATCTACCATTACCCTGCCAACCAATGCAAGGTGTGTGGCATGGGGGTGTTAGGTGACCGCTCAAGAAGAAGGGAGGGAATATGAATGAAGGAATGAAGATTGACAGCAGGGCTCGCGAGATGTGTGTTTTAATAAGTTCGAAGGCTTCACGCTGAACTATGTGGAAATTCATATTTGAAGTGATAAATAAAAACGTAATATCATTCCACTAAACTTTTCAAGCATTTTTCGGTGGATGTACGTCTCCATCTATTTTTTTGTTGTCATTATTGGTGTACGGTGAAGGAAAAAGTGTGTACCTATCTGCATAATAGTTCAGAGTTTATCCAGGAAAATAGCGCAGCCGACATTTATAAATCCAGCCCATTTTTAAACACGTCCAATGCCGCTTGAGATTGGGAATCTCGTGTGCGACGAATCCATCATGACGACCTTTGTTTAAACCATACAGTCATTACATGTTTCATGGATTTTTATTTCTTTGTAAGCCAAGATTCTCTGCCTGATAACATTGATCCCTTTTTGCTCTCTTCCAACTCATTCATCAATCTTTCCATATCCCATTTCTCGGCAAATAACTAAACCACTCCCTCTTTCCTCCCTTTCTACCTATGCTTTATTGGTTTGTTTGCATATTTTTATCATGCACTCTCTGTTTTGTTTGTTTGTCTACGTCTACATTACATGTTTATTGTTACTGCGACACTGTACTCTGGCATAAATGCTGTATGCGAGCAATTACTTAAATAAATAAATAAAAATCAGTACATGTATTTAGACTGCGCTATTATCTTGGACTAACTCTAGTAACTGGTATGAATATTCCGTCCTAATCCCGCAGCCAATGTGTGAATGTCGACTCCAAGTTTTCAATCAGCCCATCTCCTTCACCCTTATCCCACCCACCCCCCTCGCCGCCCCATTGCCGACCCTCCACCCTCCCCCGCCTCCTCGCAGCCACGTAGGAATGACGTCATCATCCCGGCACCTCTCGCAGAGACCACCCCGATGTTGAGAGCGGGAATCGCTGCGGAGAATTTGGAAAATACGCCACGAATGTCATCACACCACGCCGCGGTGAGAATGTACTTGAGCTTTGTGAGAGAATCGCCTTAATACTCACGAACGTTTGATGAAAAATACCTTTGCGAGGGAAGATTGAAGTAATAATAGCGGCGATTATTTGAGCGTTGGCTACAGTGTGTTCTGGAGTACAAGAGACGAGAGTCAGCCAAAGGTAGCATCGGTAGGGGACGAGAGGATTAGGCGAGTGCGTAGTCAGTACACTAGGGCTATGGTGAGTGATTGGATGATGTGACTTTTCGTTGAGGCAAACCCGACGATAACAATTTTCTAGACATAAAAACGAAAAAGCTAAATGTTTATTATGAATGCCAACTCGTAATCGTGGTGTCAAATAGACAGTTGTATACTCTCAGATGAAATTTATTATTCAAAATTTCAGGGAATAAAATAAATGGCCCAAACTGGTAGTTGCAACACGGTAGTAGGTGAAAAGAGAGGTGGTAGGATGGGTGATAGGTGAAGAGCTAAGTGAGAGGGCAGAGTTAGGTAACGAATAGGAATGACCGCGAAGATAAAGCAGTCGATATAAGTAAGAGACACAGTTGAATTTGCGCTGACACTTGGTTCGAATACAATGACAGGCATTTTACTCTTGGTAAATGCCGAAAGATAACAGGATGACACCGAAGTTGTGTAAAACATACATTTCGGAGCAACTTCACCAGCTCGGACAATGTCCCTGTCTCAGTTGAAGATTTAGACCAAAACTCAGCTGTAATGAAAGGCGAAGTTGAAATATATGGAATAAGGGGTGGGTCCGTTGTAGGTGATATGAAACGCGGTAGAATTAACCTGAGCAGTGATGAAATCATATCAGAAGATGCCCTTTAAATTCAGGGTTATAGGGAAATAGGACTGGTGGAAGAGATAATTTCAAAAATTGAAATTTTGAGAGCTGCAAACGGAACGGTAAGTGTAGTACGGGCAACGACATTGGAAAGCATCGAATGTGGGAGGTCTTTGCGTTATATACTAAGGGGAAGGGGGGAACAAACGCTTAGGGAGTACAAAAATAAATAATAAACTACCGAACCCTCTTCAAAAAATTTCTCCTTTTTTATTGAACAGTTTTTTGAATTTTCCACAGTTTTTATGAGGTTTCAAATATTACCTATCAAATATGCTAACGGTGAGGGCAGGTTTAAATGGAAGTCAGTAAAAATCATCTGGATTCCTAATGATTGAGGCTCCTGTTAACCTAAAATGTTTCTTTCTTCATCTCCTCATCTTGTCAGCGAACATTTTAACCTTCATCTGTCCGCCCATAAAACCTCTCTTTCTCCCGCTTGCTCATTGTCCTTCCCTCCATCACGGCCTTGAGCAATTCTTCGCCCCTCATTATCTATTCCACCCACCTTATAATGGCACAATATTCTCGACGATTCGGTCCAAAAGCAAATTATTATTGAATCTTCATTAGATGTTGTAGAATTGTGAAGCGTGCATTATCTTATATATTGATGTGAATTCCCGCCGGCTGAACTTCAATTATTTCGAGGTGGAAAGTGTACGCCCCAAAAGTAACACTGCTGCCCATCAACCCCCGCGAAAAATCATTGCCGTCAAACTTAAAATTCTCCCCTGAATTTGCGTCGCGAGGGCATGTAGACGTGCCCTCCATCTAGCGGCGGGCATGGAAACTGATAATCAATGTACCAGGGGAGAGGGCTGCGCCGGTTGCCTGTATTTCTGGGGAAATATGATTGTTAAAGAACTGAGCGCCTTTTAATGATCATTGCTTCTCGATCGCGTGTGATATTCATGCCAATTATGCACAATATCTTAACCTCTTCGTTTTTAAAGTGGATGTCAGCAAACATTGAGTGGCTGGACATTGCCATAATTAGCTGAAAGATGAAAATATGTCTCTAGTTCATTCCATGATGCATCTTTTTGGTATCTCCAGTTCAATTGTGCAGGGAAATGGATGTATTGGCCAGTGACTGCACTTAAAATTATTAAATATGCATTACAATTGCCTTTATCTCATGTCTTCATCAAATGCCGATGCTAAAATCCAAATAAAAAATACTTCTTCAACACCAAAGTAGAAAACTTGAATCACCATAAAATTGACTATTATCAATATTTTATTGGTAATTCTTATACTTTGTGAAAAGGAAGTCATTAAAATCAGTTACAATGGCTGTTCATCAAAAATTATAGTTGCCTATCCATCAAAGTTTCATTTTTCATATGCTAAGGGCTTTCTTGTTTCACATGTTTGACTTCACATTAAATTTAGATAGTAATTAATCCTTTACTAATGCCACTTACAAGCTTTAGGCATGGCTTCATCATTTTCTGAAATGGAATATTATTAGCTGCCATGCCTGGACTGTTGAGCTTAGCGATATTGGCCCCTTTGTATGATGAATCATGCAGTACACTACTACACAATGATCCTTATCTACTACCCATATACACCACAGTAGATCGAAAACATGGTTCCCTAGATTTCATAAACATGAGGTTTTTTTCATGACTGCTTTATTGGAGTTGGAGGTTGAGTGACAAGGAAAAGGACAAATGCACAAAATTACAAAAAAATACTATTTTTCTGGACTTGGATACAATTGATCGAAACCCAGAAATTGGTCAGAGTGCTTTAAGCAATTCGCCTATCCAATATAAATTGATGAAATCTCAGTTCATGGATCAAAGGTATATGGGTTACAATCCAAGCGCAAGAACTTATCATTTGTCTGTGAAATTTTGATGAATTCAAGTACTCTCATCACTGGATTATATCATCTAAAATAATTTTTCTTTGAATTATCAAGGAAAAACTTTATTAAGTTAAACCTATGGAAGTAAACACTGAAGTACAATATTTTACAAGATTATTGCTTTAAGTAGGTTACTAATTTTGTTTTTCCAATCTTTGCATCTAAACCAATCATTTTTATATTATCGTAAAATGAATTATGCCATACATTTTTTGTGACTTTTTTGTTCAAATTTGAAAGAAAGGTTGTATGAGTAAGACCTATGGAGAGACACATGGATCAAATCGAGAGCCATGTAGGAAAGAGTGTCAGGGCATTTGAGATGAAGCATTGAAGAGTAAGAAATGTAGGCCTTCACTGTACCAATGTATCTGAGTGAGTTGAAAGGTATATGAAATGGAAATGTACGAGAAACTGCCCAAAGGAACCCAATGGGATGGATGGGTGAAAGGAGAGGAAGATAGTATGGAGAAATGGGAGGAAGATTGGCGCACAAATGAGAGGAAAAAAATGGTGGGAGGGTTGAAAAAAGAGGAAAGGCTTGCGCTCAAAGCAGGCCTGGCCAGGGGCTGGAAACTATATTAAATGATGATGACTGTGCCAACTCTGCAGTGAAATATTTGTGAAACTTAAAAATAGTGACGTGAATTTTTCAATGCTAATGCTAAACTCAATAATTCATTCTGAGCTAGTATGTGTGCAGGATTGGGGTTTTTAAGATGTGGGTAAAGCAAAAGATGGAAAGAGTGAGCTGAATGGAAAGGAAAACCCATACCAGATAGGTGGAAGGTTAGGAGAGAAATGAATGGTAATCTGCACAGTTCTGTTCCTCAGTGAGGAGGCTGCTAAGGCATCAGACCCCTGTGGGGTGGTCTGTCATGTGATGGTGTCACACAAAACAAACATTTGAAAACTTAACAGAATACTCACTCAATTAAAACTAAGTCTTGAATTCATAGACAATATATACCGTATTTCACCGCATAATCGTCACAGATTTTATGCCAATTTTTTTCACTAAAAATTAGGGTGCGACCATTATGAGGGAAAATAAAAAAAATAAAATTGCACTGGTATTAGTTATTCATAGGTCATTTATTACGAACTTAGCTGCCTGTATGTATTGCAAAGCTAGGATCTCACGAATGGTAGGCCTACAATAAATACAATGCAGTAAAATTTAAGACTACATATCAACTTTAGCACAATAGCACTATTTTGCAACTATTTGTGAATGGCAGGTAGAAATTTTTGTCAGGTAGAGTGCAAAATTACACAAATTTTTCCTTTTACGGCAAGTGTTGTGACGAACAGCATTAACATTCGACGATGATGCGATGAAAAGTTGTGAACCAATCTCAGGACTGAAAAAGTAGAGTGCGACGATTATGCGGTGAAATATGGTATTTAAAAATGAATCCTGGGAACTACAGGACTCAACCCATTGTGCTGGCTATTGTGCCTGGCAGCAGAGGGAGCAAGGCCCCTGCAGTTGTTGTCACGTGAAATCCTTTCCTGGAATTATAGATGATTGCTAAAATCAGGGGAAAAGAAGATGCAGAGGAGGAATGCAACAATCAGAATAGGCATGTGGAATGTTAGGACTATGCTAAGGGTGGGAATGTTAGAGAAAATAAAAAAAGAAATGGAGAAGGAGGGTGTAGACATCACAGGTCTAAGCCAAGTAAGATGGCAAGATAGCAAAGACTATTGGAGTGATGACTATAGAGTGATATGTAGAAGAGGTGATGAAAGCCAACATTTTGCTGCATTTATAATGAACAGGAAGCTTGGTAGAAAAGTAGTCTATGCAGAAGAGGTGAGTGATAGGATTATAGTCATTGAGCAGAAGGCAGATCCAATGAACTAAGTTATAATCCCAGTGCATAATCCTACCTTGAATCATACTGAGGACGAGGTGGGACAATCAGGTGGTGGAAATGATTGATAGAATACCTGGGAACAAGCATTTGGTAATAATTGGAGTTTGGAATGCTGTGATGGGTGAAGAAAGAGATGGGTAGGAAGTGGGTGATTATGGGCTGGGAAGTAGAAATGACCATGGCGAGAAAGCTGTTGAGTTTTGTTGCAGAAATGATCCAGTAATCACAAATACTACACACAAACACACACAAAAATACAAACACATGGTTTTGTTTTTGAGTTTTGTTGCAGAAATGATCCATTAATCACAAATACTACACACAAACACACACAAAAATACAAACACATGGTTTTGTTTTTGAGTTTTGTTGCAGAAATGATCCAGTAGTCACAAATACTACACACAAACACACACACAAATACAAACACATGGTTTTGTTTTTGAGTTTTGTTGCAGAAATGATCCAGTAGTCACAAATACTACACACAAACACACACAAAAATACAAACACATGGTTTTTTTTTTGAGTTTTGTTGCAGAAATGATCCAGTAATCACAAATACTACACACAAGCACACACAAAAATACAAACACATGGTTCAGGCACCACCTTTGAAGCAGGTATACATGGAAGAAGCTGAGAGACACAGATTGGTTCCAGATAGATTATATTTTGGAGAGACACACATTCAGGAGTAACACTGAGCACTCACATACATAATCAGGGGCTGATGCAGACTCAGACTACAACTTATTAATGATGAACTGTTGCGTTAAACTCAAAAAGATAAGAAGGGGTTGGGTTTGAAAGTGGAATACAGAGGCATTGACTGGGGCAATGGAGGAGAAGTAATGAGAGCAGGTTGATGAATTCATGGGCTCATATCATGGAGTGAGATCATTGGAAGATGATTGGGGAAGTTTAAAAAAAAAGGAATTGAAGTGGCAGTGACTGCAATGGTAGGCATTGTAAGTAGGTACAACTAAAATTAGAAAAACATGGGTCATGATAGGACAGGTAATGGAGATACAGGACAGAAGGAAATTGAAGAATGTAAACTCAGAACTCAGCAAGAGGAAATATAGGGAATTCAACAACAGGCTCCAAAGAGAAATAAAGAGAGCAAGAGAAGCATGGTGAAGAGAACAGATTGATTTCTTAGACAAATTTCAAAAAGAGGGAAGATCAGGTGCTCTGTATAAGAAAGTGAAGCAATTGATGGGTGGTAGTAAGGGAAGGGGAATTGCAGCAATAGGAGACACGACATCGAGGAAAGGTGGAAGCAATACATGAAAGAGCTCCATGGAAAGGAAATTAGGCCCATTATGTTGGATGTTGAAAGGGAAGACTACATCAGCAGAGATGGCATTGGACCAGGCAGTTATAGTAGTGAAATCGACAGAGCACTACAAGACATATAAAGGAATAACGCGGAGGGAATAGGTAGCATACCTGCAGAGTATCTTAAGATTATGAGTGTGAAAGAAAGAGGGAAATTTTGAGTTGGATATGATAAGCCAAGTAAACTCAAATGCAAGTATAATATGGCTGATGAAAATTTATTTACCTCTTGCAACCCCTTCTCGTCTTTCCTTCCGTCTTACTCCCTGATGTCACACTCCCACTATGACCCCTGCACCTATGTACAGTGAATTTGCCTAAAACCCTCCCCCTCCTTCCACCTAACATTCTGTATCCCATTCCCCCTTATTCCCCCTTATTCCCCACCCTTCCTTCCCTTCTACTTCCATCACTTGGTCAACTGAACTGCTTACCTTACCTCTCTCTCAACTAACTTGATGTTGTTGCTTTGCCTCAGAACCATGGTCATGGGCCATAAAATACAGTGTACCCAGTGAGAACAAGTTGGTGGAACCTATGCAGGTACCACATGGATATGAAGGTAGAAATTTGGTGGATATCTTTGGTGGAATTCGTGTGAATATGGTCACTAGATCCACAAAATTTCAACCAAGATGCCAAATTTCCACATGGGATCCTCATTGATCCCATCTGTATTCCACCAAAACCCTTTAACCTACTATTATCCTTTGGGGATCCACATTAACTTCACATGGGTCCCACATCAATATGTTGAGGGTGAAATCTTCTAGCCAGGTTGAAAACTTGGGTTTTTGGCATTTTAATGTTTATTTTGTGAACTTCATAGGTATCCAGAAGGACAAATCTTGCTTACTTAATTGAGTTTTTACACAGTGCCAGGAGTTTCTATTTCCACATAGTTTGCACCCAATTTCCACAGTGGGCGATTGGTGAAAATTAAGAAAATTTCCACCTCCACCAAATATCCAAGCACTCAGGTGGATTCCACATGGGACCCACTTGGATCCACGGACCCATTCTTCCAGGGTAGAAATTGCAGTGTTTCTGCATCTTCTTTCATTCCTTCTAATATCTACTTCTTCCCTTTAAAATCTTCCCTGTCTTCAGTGTAAATAATAAGATGCATTAAACCCTGAGCTCCTCTCTCCTACAAAAAGTGTCTTGAAAGGTGTACCCCTGAGCTCTGTCCTGGGTCCAGTCTTGTTCCTCCTGTATGTTAATGACCTCCCAATGTCACCAAAATCCATAAATGGTATCCATCTATATTATGCTAATGTCCATCCTGTCATATATGCTGATGATACTAATGTCTTTGTTACCGCTTCCTTGGTAGACACTCTAGCGTCTGCTTTTTTTATCCAGCTGTCATGTGAGTGGTATATTAGTGATTCCCTCCTGACTGTCAACAAATCTTCTTTAGTTTTACTTAGCAAATTAGAATAAAGCTCTTGCCTCCATTACAGTAAATATTCATGATTGATCTATTCCATGGACTAATAATTCAAGCTTTCTGGGCATCTCTATTGACATTTGTCTATCTTGGGATGGTCATATTCTCAAACTACATAAGAAGCTGAGTTCTGTATACTATCTAAACAGATTCATACAGCATACCATCAGCACTGAGGTCTTACTGACTAGGTATCTATTTTTGTGAATTTTATTCTCATGTAATTTATAGTATTCTTTTTTGCGGCTCTTTCTCAAATTCAAACATCAAATTTAAAATTAAAAAAGGGTAAGTAATTCGACTAATGCGCTTTGCTACTCATGTTGCGCCCTGTCACCCCCTTTTCACAAAATTGAAAATCTTACCCATTCCAATTGTGCATATGATTTGCATTTCCAGGTATTAAATAAAATTTCTCAAGCTATTTAGCAAATTCTTACCTACATAACTATAACACTGGGCATTCCACTGACCTCCACCAAGCATATGTAAGAACTTGTGCCACTACCCATGGACTTAAGCATATGGGCCTCTTGTTCGTTGAACTCCTTTGTACCTAAATATTATTTCTTTTTATACCATGTCTTGATGTGTCCTATATTTGCTTTTGTGAACAACAATTGTACAAACTTTTATTGACAGGGCAAATAAAACTCAACTCAACATTGTTTAGTTCCCTTCCCTTAGTTGAGTCCATGTAAACTTTTCCTCAGAGGGCATACATCCCCATTGCTTCCTTCCTCCTACATTTCAAGTTGCTCCAATAGAAATACCTCATTTAATACACCATTCAGGTAGGCAGCAACAACATCTACATGTTCAATCAAGAAATCCTTATTAATAGCTATTGCCAACATTACCCTCAGGCTGTTCTTGTGAATCTCTGGGCTGTAAGTCTCCCAAAAGTCAAGTCCTAATTTTTGAGTGAGTCCCTAAGTAACCAGCCTAGCTTGACAAAATAATTCCCCATTAGCTCCAGGTTTTGGGGGAGGGAAGACCCATTTACCCATTTAAATTCACACCCTTAGGTCTTTTGACTATAGTCCAAGTGCCATTTATTGAATGTTTTCCCATTTCCCTCTGCATGACAAGTTACCTCTCCTCCCTCTCCATGGCCTCCAATGGCAACTTGGGTGGCATTACCTAATGATTTCCATAAACACACCCACTGCCCCTACTGCATAAGTTGTAGCAAGGCAAGGTGCAGATGAGGGCTTGCGTCCTTTGGTGCTCTGAACCTTGCGGTCCTCCTCCATCCACATGGCCCTCATCAGGGACCCCTTGGCCCTTGGGTGGTGGTTGTGGCACCCTCTGGGTAATATCCTCTCCTGGGCCCCCTGATGGTTGTACCCCTTGGGCACCATTATCATCATCTTCGTCCCCTGCCATGTCCATTTCATCAGGAAAGTGGACTTTCTCCACTCAAGTAGGATGCGGGGATCAGGTTGGTGTGGTGGCTAGAGTACTGGCTAACCATACGGACGGCCAGGGTTCAAATCCCTGCAGAGGAGGATGTTTATCAGAGGAAACCCGATCCCTACTTGTGGAGGGCACTTCAAGTACACCAATCCGTCTGTCAGATGAGACGTTAAACCATGATCCCCTTGGCGACTATCATTAAGAGCAGGCTAATGCCAATGCCGGGTATCTATCCACCCTTCCTCCCTTACCTATCCCCTATGGCGCAAATGACCTTAGCTGTTGGTCGCCTCCCCAAATATCTAATCCTATCAAGTAGTACACTCCTTGTCTGATGGTGCTGGCGGCACCCCCCTGTGCCTTCCTCTCCTGGATCTTTGGGTGGTTGTGTCTCCAGGACACTCCTGTCATCATATTCTTCCTCTGTGGTGGACATCACATCAGGGAAGTGGATTATCTCCACTCGATTTGGTCGATTCTCAGTTAGGCCCTCCTTGGCACTGAATGGGAAGCATCCCTCCCGGAAAACAACATCTCTGATGTTGAAGACTCATCTCTCTGATAAATTGCAAAGTCCGTAACCCTTGGTTCCTACTTCATATCCAAGAAGTACACACTCCACAGCCCTAGGGGCTAGCTAGCTGCCACAGAGCACATTTGGGATCCAGGCCCAGGCCCAGCAACCAAACACCCAGATCTGCTTTAAGTCCGTCTCCTTCAGATTTCTTGCATTCCATATCTCCAGTGGTGCAGCAAAATTGATGATGCTGGATGGATACCTAAGATTGAAAAGCAGGCTGTCTGAAGAGCTTCAGCCCAAAAATAGAGGGGCATACCAGATATGCACAATATGAACCTTACAGTGTTACACAGGGTTAAATTCATCTTATTCAATACTCCTTAACTTTATTTCAATACTCTCTGTCTAATGGTCCCACCCACTCAGCCTCTATCCTATATAACAAAATTCCTGACGAAATCAAAGATAGCACCTCACTTTCTGTTTGTAAAAAGAAATCCAAACTTATTTAAAAAATGCTATTACAGAGTCTCTGAATATTTGGAAGATATATTGTAAATCAGGTAACCTGAATACTTTCCCTTTTTGGCTCCCTTTTACTTGTTGCTGCTTGCTAGTGTGGAATTTCTGAGCAGCACTTTCCTACTGTTATTTTCTTATTGTATTTTTTCTGGAATTTTGTTAATTCTGATGCCATTTTCATCAGATATATCAGTACTGTATTTTCAGGTAGCATTTTGATCTCCTACTGACGTAGCCATGAAATTGTATTCTTGCCAACAGTGAAATAATTTATTATTATTATCTTCTCAGCCAGGCCATTGTGCTGTGGCATTTACTCCACTGAAATTTGTTTAAGAGGTACTCAGTTCCTCTGTCAGTTTGCAGTTCTTTCACTTTCTCATTGTGAATGTTCTCACACCTGGCCTTGGCCATAACGAAATGTTCCAAGACCTCGCTTTTCTGTGCCATTGCCACACTCACAACATGTCTTGAGCACTGGTTAATGAAAGTAATGATAACCTCTTCCTCCCTAGAGACTGTGGATCAGTAGGACCCCATTATGTCTGAATGGATTCTATCCAAAACTCCAATTTCTTTTTCTCATTGTGTGGGAATTTTCGCCGTTTTAATTTATCCCACCACACAAGACTCACAGACATTCTCCTAGGATGTTGTCTTCAGAGTTATATCCAACAATACTTCAATCTTGTTCAAATCTGGTGGCATGGGTAACCCAGCCTGGTATCCCATGTTGACTGTGATCCTCACGATGCTTTCTTGGAGTTTATGTTATATTCTTCTCTTAGGCTTGCAATTGGGACTCTGCAATAGTTGATATAAAGTAGTCTTCCTGTGGGCATGGAAAATTAGATTTCTCCCCTTTGTAGACTGGGAGCAGTCAACGGACCTTAACAACGTTCATTCGTGGTGCCAGGAGTGGGGGTTAGAATTAAATATCAGCTAATACACCACAGTTCATTTCATGCGAATACCTATATGGTTGAAGCTGCATCTGGTGTTCCTCAAGGAAGTGTGATTGACCCTCTTTTATTCATTATTTATATTAATGATCTAAGTTCTACCGTTAGCAGTAAAATAAGATTATTTGCAGACGATACAGTTATCTACCGTGAAATGAGCGAAGACGCAGACTTTGAAGCACTGTCATCGGACCTTAGCAATGTTCATTTGTGGTGCCAAAAGTGGGGGTTAGAATTAAATATCAGCAAATTCACCACAGTTCACTTCCTGTGAAAGTCATCACACAAATGCCATACCTATACTGTTGGTGGAGTAAACGCATATACAGTAAAATATCTTGGAATTACCTTAAAATCTGATATATCAAGGGGATTACACATACAAAACATATGTGGCGCAGCATTAAAGAAACTAGGTTTTGTTAAAGGTATACTAGGAAGGTCCTCAGATGAAAAAGTCAAAGAGAGATGCTACTTCGCTCTGGTTAGGCCACACCTCGAATATGCCGCGAGCATTTGGACCCTGGTCATAAAGATTTAACCAAAAAAATTAATAAAATACAAAGGAAAGCATCGCGTTTCGTTAAAAACTGCTATGAGTGAACATATAGTGTCTCACAAATTTAAGAGGGATTAAGGTGGGAGCCCCTAGAGACTCAGAGGCTACATGCCAGGCTTAGGTTGCTTGATAAATTCAGAACTGATATTTTTCAGAGCGACACAGAGAATATTATCATGACTCCTCACTACATCTCTAGGTCTGGCAGATGCGACAAAATAATAGAGATACACTGCCGAACAGATAGGTACAAAAACTCATTCTTTCCGGGCACAATAAGTGACCACAATAAAAATTGAGCTCCACTAAATACACTCCTATAATACATTTCATCATTTCATCTCCCAAAACCTTACATCTTTACGCAGCTGGTGACCTAACACCCCCTGCCAAATGCCCATGCAGTGGCTCGCAGGGTATTATGTAGATGTAGACTTTGCCTACTCCATTCTTTGATCAAAATTCCAAACCTTTTCTTCCATCTGGCCTTGAGAAATTAAACTATCATGCAGGCTCGGCACGTAAAGCACATCTGACAATTCTATGTCTTTTCCCCCACTTTCTGTTGACAGAAGTATTATGACTGATCCAATTTCAGCAATCACTAGAAGTGAGCTGTCCTCGATCTTATTCATGCATAGAATGGAATAGCCTTTGGTCTGATGTGTCACCACCCAGAAAACAAATTCCATTTTTTCAAGGTGTGTATTTCTTGGCATACAGCACAACGTGCTCCCTCGTAGCAACTGAAGCCTTCTTCTGATGGTCTGAGCTCTTTTCCTCTTCTTTCCTCTCCTTTTCCTCCGCTCCCTTCAACTTGGGGCAGTTGAGAGCTATGTAGGACTCCTTTCCACAGGCACAGCAGAAAAATTTAGACACTGAAGGTCTGCCCCTCCACCGTTTCTGGTTGGGGCTCTTTTTACTGTCACCTTCACAGTTATCTCGGTGCATCATTTGCCTACTTTGAGACTTTGTTGTCTGGAGGGCAACATGCTGAGTGTCCTCCTTGTGCAGAATCTGTTGCTCCCATTCTGATAAAACTTGCTAACAACAGACATCTTCACCTTGTCAGGCTATCACAAAGAGTCTTCACTATGACATCATATTCTGGCAGTAGCCCTAACAGGCAAACGTATGCTGTAAATCACTGAACCCAAGTTCATTGGATTGAAGCATTTAGTTTAAGTTCAACATGTGGTTCATATACTCCAAGATGCTCATTTCCTCCTTCCACAGTGAGGCCAGTTATCTGAGTTTTTGCATCATCCCCTATTCGGTATTCTGCTGGAATTGCTCCTCTAGGATGGTCCAGACCTCTGATGCCACTTCACTCTCCGGGATGGCGTTCATCAGGTCCTCCCCTGTGGTCCTCGTAATAAGGGCCTGGGCCATATAATTATTCTTTCTCCTCCTCCTTGTGTCCGCTGCATTCGGGATGAAGTTACCATCATCCTCATATCTGGTTTTAGTAGCCAAGCATTCCTGGTGCAACAATTCCATTTTGATGCACGCTTTCCATGCGGGATGATTTGCTGTGGTGATTCTGGGTATGGAACTCATGCTACCCAAGTTCTCTCTGGTGTTGGACATCATCTTTTCACCTTCACCAGACAGCTTCTTTCGCTCCAAGCATACAACACAATGAACTGCTCTATTACTTTCAAACTCACTTCTTTACACTAACAGCACAAGCTCCTGGGCCCATAACCTGTTGAATTGTTGACTATTGTCTCCAGGTAGCAGAGGCCTAATAGGCAGGAATGAGTGAAATTTACACCTGACCACCATACACAAAGGCAAGACTGACACCAACTTTTTTTTTCAAAATTCTCCCTGGAGTACAGCCCTGACACAAAAAAATAGTATTGAGCTTCAACATATGTTGTTTTTGCCTCAGCTATGAATTACATAAAATGACCATTCCAGTAGTGGTACTCACGCTGTATGGACAATGTCTTCTCACTCTGTGTCATTGTTTATTTTCATGTAGGTGCGTCTGTGAATATTGTTCCAAACTATATAAAACTTCCATATGGTGTCCTTATCATGTCATCACGCTGTGTGAATGTGTTCTCACACAGCGCACATGGTGTTTTTATTATTATTTAAGGGAACTGTAAGGACTTTTTTTCTCTTGTTGTTACCTCATTTATTCATCATATTTTTAAGTTCTTTTATAATTTTTGTCATCATTTCACATGTGCACAGTGGGCACATACTGTTTGCACGGTGTCTGCACATTGTCAGCTCAATGTCCTCACAGATATTCATGGTGTCTGAAAACTGAACAGACAGTGTCCTTACTGTGTACACATGGTTCTCAATCTTTACCCACGGTGTCCACTCATATTACAGTTGCTCTGTCAGGCATGTTCATGTGCAAGGTAGAGGTGGGTTGTTCGTGAATGAATGGGTTCAAAGGAATGGGTCTGAAGGAATGCGTTCAGGGCTTGAATCGGAGGACCAAGAACTGACTTCTGTGGAACGACTGTTCCTTTCGGTCTATCATTCCTTTTGGTCAGCCAGTCCTTTCCGTAGGTCGGTCCTTTCGATTCGTCATTAATTTCCCTCCTTTCTTTATGAGATGGGATGTTCTATATAATCTCCCAAAAATTCATCTGCTGACACTAGCATTGTAATAGGCAGTACATTTTTTCTTTTAATTTAAAAAATAAAAATAATTTTTAATTTAATTAAGCCTATTTGAGAAACCATGTAAAGAGTTGGTAATATCACCCAATATTCCATCTTTTACTTCATTCAACATTACGGTATACCAAGTATTTCAAGGTTTATGACATTCTTTAAACACCAAGAACGTATAAAAAATAAAGATACATTACCACCATTAAAAAAAGGAACAGTAAATGAGTGAAATGGAAAGGGTCCTAAAAAGGACCGGTCCGAAGTAAACGAGTTCCCAAAAATGAACAGGTTTGGCCATCTCTAGTGCACGGTGTTTTTATGTTGTATGTATGGTGTCCTCACACTGTATGCAAGGCTCCTCATATTGTATGCATGGTGTCCTCACACTGTATGTACTGTGTCCTCATGCTCCATACATGGTGTCCACAACTATGCACCATGTCCTTATGCTGTATGCTCAGTGCTATCAAGCTGTATGCAGGATGTCCTCAACCTATGCATGGTGTGCTCACCCTGTGTTCATCATTTCCCTACACTATGCACATGGTGGGCTAAAGTAGTGTGCACAATGTCTGCATACTGTTAGCACAGTATCCTCACAAGGTAAGCATGGTGTCTGTAAATTGTATGCCCAGTGTCCTCACCATGTATACTTGGTGTCTGCATTTGTAAGCAGTGTCCTTTCAATGTACCATCACACTGTTTGACTGAATTTCTCTGTTTTTGAGTCCCAATCAATGCTTTTGGTATGGTGTATTAAGATTGAATGAACATTTTACCACATGGTCTTGATACTCCCTTTGCACAGTGTTGGGGCACTTTTGTCTCGCTGTGTGTTTTGGTGTCCTCAACCTTTGCATAGTGTCCTCTTGAAACTTGCAGAGTGGTAACACTGTATGTTTGATGTCCTCACATTGTATGCAAGGTGTCCTCATGCTATATGCATGGTGTCCTCATGCTGTATGTACAATGTTACCATACTGTATGTATTGTTCCTCAAGCCGTATTCATGGTGTCCTAACATGGTTTTCACAGTGTCCTCATGCTGTATACACAGTATCCTCACACTGTATGCACAGTGTCCTCAACCTATGCATGCCATGCTCACATTGTGCACACAGCGTCCTCATACTGTAATGCCTTGGTGTTTTCTTTGGTAGCGCTTAATTTTTGGTTCTCTAATGGCCAGTTGCAGGAACGACACACATGTATTCCATAAAGTTATGGGACCCATAAGCCATAGCAACCGTTCAATAAATGTTGCAGAAACATTCGATAAACTTATTGGTTTCATAACTTATGGCATGGAGTTATGGATTCTATAAGTTGCCAAGATGGCGGATGCACAACGAAACGCTTGGAGCATTAATTACTAGATATAAGAGTTGTTTTGAGACAGATGACCAGTTTGTTTACTCTTACTGACTAATTATTATTTGCATTAGCAATTATTCATAGGCTAAACTTTCATAAATTTTATCCGGCAGTAGAAGATTAGATCAAATATTGGAAACTATTGATTATTAATTAACAAGTTATGTACTGGTAGATGTGCTCTTGCAACCCAAATATATTTATGAAGTCTATAACTTTATGAATCTCATAACTATCGATTCCATATTTAATGTTCTTGCAACTGGCCATAATACACCTTCTATCTCCTCTCTATCCTCTCCAACAATCCCCCTCTCCAAACTTCAACAGCTCCCTCACAACCAACAATGAACATACAAAATGAACAAATTAAACATTAAAATGCAAAATAAGGAATAAGAGAAAACACACAAAACAAACAATAACTCAAGAAGTGCGGTGTTACAACACTGAGCAGTGTCTTCACACTATAGGTACAGTGTCCTCAGAGAATATCCATGGTGTCAGGATATTGTTCATATATTGTCCTCACATTGTACCATCACACTGCCTGGCACTCTTTCTATATGCTTTTGGATCCCAATTTATACTATTAGTAAGGTGTAGTCACAGTGTAGGCCAACTACACCACACGGTCTTGTCACTCTATACTCAGAGTTGGGATGAAATGCTGGCTGGGTTTCGAGGACGATGCAGTTTTTGCCAACATATTCCATCAAAGCCCGCAAAATATGGACTGAAAATCTTTGTGCTGGCAGATAGTGAATTATTTTATTCTCACAACTTAGAGGTTGATGCAGGAAAGCAGCCAGAGGGTCCATTTAGGGTGATTAATAAGCCTCGCGATGTTGTAATGAGATTAGCTAAACCTATATTCAAAACCAGGAGAAATATTAAAGGGGACAACTGGTTTTCATATATTCAACTTGTGATGGATCTGAAAAAGGAAAAGCTCTCTTATGTCGGTACAATACAAAAACAGAAAACTGCTATTCCAAGAGAATTTTTATTGGTTAAAAATTGTCCCGTTCACTCCAGCATATTTGGGTTTTCAAAACGTATGACCCTAGTATCTTATTGCCTTAAGAAAAACAAAAATATGTTGCTATTATCCAGCATGCATTTTGGCGACAAAATTGATGAAGAATCTGGTGATGCACGAAAACCAGAAATAATTACTAATTATAATGCTACTAAATCAGGTGTCGACGTAGTTGACAGACTATGTTCCAATTTCAATGTTTCTCGGAGTACCTGAAGATGACCTATGGTGGTGTTTTACACTGTGCTCAACTGAGGCTTTTGAGGCAACTGTCTCATAGTTTGGTACTACCAGAGCTGCAAAGAAGAAGCCTTCAGAATGTAGGGTTCCATGTGGCTCTACAGGAGAGACTGAAATTGTTTAGAACAAATCAGGAGCAACAGCCTACAAATGAAGCTGGACCATCGCAAAAGCAAGCCGTTCAAGATAAAAGGAAGAGATGTGACCCCTGCCTCAAGATTTCCAAGAGAAAGCGTTATACCAAGTTCTCACACAATAATTGTGGTTCCTATCTCTGCCTTCACCATGTGAAGCCAATATGCGCCAAGTGTGAGGAACTTATTTTGCATAGTCAGCCTCAGGTGCCTCAAGATACTGACAATGAGTAAGCTCTAAATTTCATTGTCATATTTTTCATCCTTAGCGTATCGTATAGCATTTATAACATCAAGAAATGGACAAAGCATAGTACTTTTTATAGATTTCAAACTCTGTTATTAGATTTCATATATAAGACTTGAATCGATTATTGAGTAGTTGTTAAAAATATTAATTCTTCTTTTTAATTTTTCTTGAAGAAAACCAGTTATTTTTTGTGCTTTTCATCTTTTGTATACTTTTACGAATAAATAAACGTGAAATAAAATAATTGTATTGCTTTTGAGTAAATACTTTTGAAAAATATTAAGTAAAAAAATGATTGCACATATTATTATTGTACATATGTAAAATCTATAAAGCTCATTGCAAATGGTCATCCCTGGGATGACTCACGACTATTCATGTGGCAAAAGTTTTCATGGAAGGTCATCTGAGAGATGACGCGCAACCATACATGAGACGACTGTTTAAAAAATTTTTTTCAATTTTTGCTATCATTCCCAAAAATATTTTTTTTGTTACTGATGACACTCTAGAGAGACTAAAACATGATTTCATGAATAAAATCAATGAAAAGATACTTTAAAATTTGAAAAACACAGAGGTCATCTCACAGATGACGCGCGACTGCTCGTGGTAAATTAGAGGGGCGACTACTGCAGGGTTAAGGGTCATGACTTTTCTTTCAAAACTGAGGAGAGGCTGGGATACCTTGGGTCAGTCTTGATTTTTTCCAGTTCCTGCCATCCTCTTTTTTTCATATTATTTCTTTTGTGTCCCATTACTTCTTTATCCTCCTTGTTTCTACTGACCCCATTACTTTCTCTGCCACTCTCACTATATCTGTCTTTTTAGTCTCCTATATTTCCTTCATTGCTCCCATTTGCTTTGCTTTTCCAATGCTCTTTTTCATAACTCCTGGTATTCCCTTACAAACCCTTTTAATGCCTCCACATTTCAGCTCTTCCATATCCTACTTTTAGGAAGCCTTTTGGATGTAAAATATCAGTTCATCATAATTAAGTTATGATCTGTGTCTTCATCTGCCCATAGATAACTTGGAAAGTTTTTAGCATCTCTAAATCTCTGCATTACCAAAATGTAATCTATTTGATATCTCCCCACATGGGCATAACCAGAATTATGCTGTGGGGACACCAACCTGCAATCATCCTGTCGGGCTTCTTTAGTAGATTTGAAATGGAATGTCTAAAAAAAATTGTAGTAAATTATTTTATTCTGGCCTCATATGCAAAGAAAATACTGTCAAAATTCTCAGTTATTTTATAACTAGGAAGGTAAATAAAAAATTGATACAATGGAGTATTTGACATGTCATTACAAGTATATTTTGCAATCCAAGTCCTTGATTCTCTGTTCAAATTACCATCATACGTATCATGGTAACCTACTGACTGACATGGTAACTTGCCTTCACACCACTGAGGAGTCAATAGTTTTACTTAGTATTTCCCTCTCCAAGATTAGATATGAACAAGGGAAAGATACATGGCTAATTTTGAAAGAAATGAGAATTCTTCTCTTTGAAAGAAATGAGAGGGGGGGGAGAAGAGAGTCGGCAAATAAATTTTCACCCAAATGGGTCTGAGAGTCTGCAAATTTCAACCCACTATGGGATGAAGGTGCAAATAATTTTGCAAATCGGGCAGTGTCCATTAAAAAGTGAGCCACAACCTCTAATGGGGGGGATAGCCATGCTTGGGGAGGGGCAATGCCCACCCTGCCCCCCGTTGTTGCGCCCCTGATTAGTAATAATTCGTTTTTCTTATCAAATATAAATTTCATTGCTACTCATTAGGGAGTCCAGTGTTCACATCTATGTAACTTGTCAAATGATTGGCTACTCTGGATAATTTTCCTGTTGACTCAATCAGGAATCAACTCAGACTGAATGAAATAACATCCCCTGGATTCCATTCCAGATTCACCTAGCTCATAGCTCAGTAAAGCAGAAATTGTCCAATTAGCGAAGATAAAAATAACAAAAAGGCATGTGAAGACATGATTGATGGGATTTAAGGTATTGTCTGATGTATAGCCATTGTATCTAGATTCCAGAAATTCATTCACACTGAAACATGCTCTGGTTAGCCAGAGCTATTTAAAGTTGTAAATAAAAGGTAACTATGTTATTCCACATAACATTTATTTTAGATGACCCAGGTTCCAATGTGGCATGTCATCATCAGGTCGTCGTAAATAAATTTTATGTGAAATAACTTAATTACCTTTAATTTATATTGTTGAGTAAATTCCACGAAGTCACACCCGAGACAACTGATGTTTTGAGTTTTTTGAGAAAGATAAGATGGATGCAGAAGTTACAAATTGGCTGGTAAGTTGTCATATATTGTGAGAGTTGTATGATGTAGGCCTGTCGGTCAGATGGATAGGGAACACTCGATTTTTCATGCATATTTTTACCATTGCGAGTATTGTGGGAGTGCATCACATGGTTGGCGGGGAAAAGGTGGTGGTTTTGTTTAACAAAGATATAACAGCTCAGTATATAAAGTGAGGGAAGTGTGAGTATGGCATGCTTCCGAAAAAAGGGCCTACCTGGGGTATGGAAATGGAGGCACTGCATAGCTTTGATGGCCTGCTTTTGTAGGGAAAAGCCCTTTATTGTAAGACTATGACACCCTCAGAATATTATGCCATATGAGAAGTGAAACTGGATTTTAGAATGGAAGATAAGTTTCAGGGTGTCTATGGCCAAAATTGGTGCTAGTTTCCTCATTAAGAAAGTACCAGATTTGTTTTACATGGTAGATTTTATGAGTAGGGACCACTCAAAGTGTTCCCTAATGTGAAGCCCAAGAAACTCTAACAGATAATCAGGATAGAAAGTATTTTGGAGCATCAACTACAAGTATTTGGCATCAAAATGTGTGAAATGACCAAGCATACAGCACTAAGTAGAATAATTGGTGCACCTAAAACTGGCTATAGCTCACCTCAGCCAGAATCACCTGACATCACAAGGCTTTTATGCCTAAGGAAGTATCTAATAAGTTTGTCCCTTCTACTGCAAAGGATTTTTAACTGGCATATTTTCCCTTGGTTCTCCATAGGACTTCCTCATCAGCGATTCTCCCCTTTGATTTCATCTTCTTCATTCTTCGTTTAAACCACATTTCAATGACTCCCAGTCTCATTTGTTCTGCTGCTGTTATTATCCATGTATGTATTTAAGAAGTGCCTCCTTACTTCCAAGCTTGCATTGCTGGCTGTTAGTTGCCTCTTCTTCTGATAGAATACCATACTGTACATGAAACATATCTTTTTCATTTCCTCCATTTCTAATGAACCTACTTCTGAAGTGGCCTTCTTGTTTTTTTTTCTTAAAACCATAGGTTTAAATACTTTGGTTTCTTTAATCTTCAACCCTTTTTCGTCCCGACAAATGCGTTGAAAAATCAACGCATTTGTCGGGACCCTATCAAAGCATAATGGCTGCCAAAACCATTGTTTTCAGGCACTTTTTCATTAAGTCAATAATAATTCATTTATCAATAAATAAGTCAAAAATGAAATATGAGTCTCTTTCAAATAAAGCATTATGTTCCAATCCACATAAAAAAATGCTTTGATGTATCCAATGAATGTGAGATGGTTTTTTTCTAACCTTTCCATCATAAGAACTTGCGAAGCCCTCCTTAAAAGAGCTCTCAATTACTTCTCTTGTTCATCTTGTTGTCTTGAAAGTTTTTCTTTATGTGTATAATTATTATCATTATTTCCAGTACATGTGCAGTAAAGCTACACACCACGAAATGTCATCATCTCCTGGTCCCTTTCTTCTACAAGAGGGGTATGGTTAGGAGTGCTCATAAAGCAGAAGAATTCAGTCACCTTCTGAAAGCATTTAGGATGCATATATGCCAACTATCGAGAGAGAAACTCATCAGCAGCCTCATGAATGCAAGCATAGCCCTGAGCCTCTTTCAATGACCGGTTACAAAGTCTACAAACAGTGAGCTTTATCAGAAGCGTATGAGAAAAAAAGTTTTGATTCAAAAATAGAAAAAAAATCTAGTTGATTCAAGTATTGTCAGATTAACTGTCATCCTCTCAGTTCACTTTGACATTCAACTTGTCTCAGGTTGGCTTTGGCTCACCTACCCTATGATTGCCTTACAAAAGGTATAGCTTGATTTACGTTTAGTGTGGAGTTTAGTTTGTACATATGGGACTACAAGTTGAAACCAGTAACTTCCAAATATTCACAAGCTAATATGTCCATTTTTCTTTCAGCTTATATCACCTGTTCTTTCCAAGCCTCTGCAGCAATCTGAAGAAAGAAAGGTAATACATGGTAGGTGTCTAAAACAGTATCCTTGGGAGACTGAGAGGAAGAAAAATAAACTTGCAATCATTTCAGCACGAGGTAACTTGGGATGTTGAATGCTGTCATGTAACCAGACATATATTCAAGAATTGGCTAGGAATGGGTAAGATGAAAGAGGGCCAGTGGTCTTTTGCTTCTTCTTATGCCTTATTTCCCCACAAATACTGTTTACTCCTCATTACTAAATGTTACCCCTTCTCTTCTACTTCTGTCATTTAACTCCTCACATAATGCAAGAAATCTGATTTTTCATTACTCCACACAGGTTCATAATAACAAACGAATGAGCGACCATGGTGGCATATGTGGAACAAACCACCATTTGGTGGTCTCTAAAGTGATCCTGGTAGAAAGTGGGTTTTGAAAAAGGGAACTGCATGCAAAAAAATGAGAGTAAAAGTGGAGAGGTCGTTATGCAATAGCACGAGAGTATGGTATGGATGCTTGCTCAATGGTATGCCATCTTTGATGTAGAGAGAATGGGACAAATGTATCAGTAATGGGAATATGAATGAATTGCTGAGGAAGTTGAAAGGAATGGTTGTAGAATGAGCAGATATGACTCATGGTAAAGGGGTAGTTGGGGAAACATAAGGTGATGCACCGTGGATTGAATAACAGAAAATTGCAGCAGTGAGTGAAAAGAAAGTCATAAAAGACAATGATTCCAGCCAAATCTAAGGAAGAGTGAAAGAAGACATGCTAGGATTAGGGAGAGAAAAAGAATAAAAGCAAAATCATTTTTAGAAAGAGCGAGGAAAGACAGTGTGTGGATGAAGCTAACCAAATGCAGAGTGTAGTCAAGGCTATAAAAAGCTATTTTGGCTATGTATGACAAGAGCAAAGCAAGGTGATGGCACGGGAATGGATGCAATTAAGAAAAAAAGTGATGACATGATGAGGGTCAAAGGAACATCAGGGACTCTTGGAGGGAGTATTTCGAAGAATTATACAAAGATGGTGTAGGTAAGGAGGATAAGCCTTACATATTATTACGTTACACTGGCTGTATGGAAAAGGAAAGAAATGAAAATGGGGTTGTAATGGCAGTCAATGCATTGTAAATGGGAAGGCATAGATCCATGGCAATGCTGAAGTATTGGTATAGGTTGCTCATAAGTTGCTGATGTAGATTGTATAATTGATATTAAAAGCTTCTGTTCATCAAACAGATTATAAAATGCAATAACAGTTCCATTGTGCAAAAGGAAGGGTGGAAAGTCAATGTAAAAATTATACTGGAATTAGTTCATTGAGTATTCCACGGAAAGTGTTCAGTAACAAATTAATCGAAAGAATGAGGAAGATGGAATCTGGGGTCTAGAGAGTGGGTTTATGTGTGGAAGCGGCAGCCATGACCAGCCGTTCTCACATAAACAAGTGCCAGAGAAATGTCAGGAAACTGGAAAGAAAGTATGCTCTGGGTTTATGGACTTAAAGAAGGCATGTGACAGGGTGAATAGATATAAGCTGCTGAGGGTTTTGAAGGACTATGGAGTGAATGAGCTGTCATTGAATGCTATAAAGGCAATGTTCGATAACAGCAATGCAAGTGTGAGAGCTGATGGGGTCTTGGGTAACTGGTTTGAAGTAAAGCAGGATGTGGAGCAGGATACGAAATGTCACTATGGTTACTGAGTTTTTATGGATAAATGTGTGAAAACATCCGTGTAACAATTTGATATGTAAACAAGTGAGTTATAGTGCTGACGTATGATGCTGTGTTGCTGTTTGTCAGCCCACAGGAATTAGGATACGACTCCTGGGTACCTTCATTGGAGCAACAAAGAGAATGGATTTGAGGGTACATGCATGGAAGACCAAAATGATTGATTTTGATAATGAAAGTGGTGAGAATGATTGTATGATGAAACAACTAAACAAATGGACGATATTGTGTCTGGGCTGAACGTTTGCAAAAGATGGAATAATAGATGAGGAGTTTATAAGACATTGGAATACCATAAGGATGTCTTAGGTAGTATCTGGAGCATACCTATAGGAACGAGCGTTGGAGTTGGGATGCGAAAATTGCAGTGTTTGATTGAGTGCTCTTCCCAACATATGGCAGCAAAACCTAGTTATGTATGGATAAACATAAGGGCTACTGATACTGAAGAATAATACTGATAATAAGATACTGAAGTAAGTGGAGAATAAAGTGAAATCACCAAGTTTATCATTAGCCCAAGCCATCCGAGTGTAAGTCCACGCAAGATGTTCAAATCAGCAACAGGAACCGTCAAGAGGGATAGACTCAAAACTCAGCCAAGAAAGGCGCTTACCCAACCTCTGATGCCAAATGGCGAGCATACGAAAAGGATTTGCACAAGTAGTAGGAAAGTACACAGATTAACTTAAAAATCCCGACGCAAAAACAAAATAAAAAGATATAGAACTAGGCACCATAAGTTATGAAATTCAGAAATTGTAGGCAGTAACTTCACGACGAACTTTAAGCTCATCATGCGACCATAAGTTTATTTTAATAATTATGCATTTCTTCTGTACCTATAAGAAATCATTGCAATAAAGCATATGCTCGATTATTACAAAAGTATATTATAGAAAACGAACTGTTTTCAGTAAAAGTTTTGTCCAACAGAAATCAGACCAAACTAATAACACATTTTCTGCGGGAAAGATTGAACATTACACACCTTGGCAATGAAGTGTCAACGAGTATTGAGGAGAAGTAGTGTATAAAGAAAATACCACAAGTTGGCACCAGCCTGAAAAACTGTTTCCATAAATAGAATTATGTCACATTGTGTCATATAAATACGGAATAATTAAAGCAAGGATTTATGTGAAAAATGCGTTTACAAACACCGATGCTGAAAACTCGACCGAATTGCGATTAGACCGTATTTTTCGGCTGCTATTATGAAAAATTTATGAAGCAAATTTATATTTAATGGCGACTTCATTGGGGATTTTATCTGGCGCCAAGATTAGTCGGTCCTTAAATATTAAAATATTATGTATAAAAATTGTCATATAAAATGCATAATCTCAATATATGTCCCCTCCAAATGCATGTCTCAATGATGAAACGCTCATAGAGAAATATGTGGCTTACTATAATTTTCATACTGTGGGACAAATGGTCTCCCTGCGCCGTATTCTGCGCAGTGTGCATTGCTGTTAGGTTTCCAGTGCACGACATTTTGTGTTTCAGTAGAATTTAGCTTGTGATATCTGTGGTATCCAGGAACATCCGATGTTTATGGTGTAGTATAAGTGTATAAGAACTTCGAAATGTCGTCGAACAATCAGAAACTCTCAACCACAGAGCGGGTGATCAAAAGTAAGTCCCTTATACGTTCCTTCGGTATTGGTGTTATATAGCTGCTTTACTTGGATTGATTTTCTCCGTCGCCATTTCTATCGATTACTCTATGTTATACGTTGCTTTTTATCGTTTTAATATGCATGAGTTTCAAAACAAAAAACGCTAGGCTGAAATCTGATAAAATACGTGTATTCGCCATTCGTAACTCATAATGTTACTTCGCTATAAGCTTCACTGTCAAGGGTCGTCTGCTTGGAGGATGGGCTATGTTGCACTTACGCTGGGGCAGTGTGTATAATGTGAGCTAAGTTAGGGAAAGGAATGTATAATTACGGACTAATTAGTTTTATTTTGTGAATTTGTTAATTTTCATAGTACAAAGTGATCGTATGTATAATATCGTCGTATATATAATGTTTATGCGAGAATTGCCACTTTGTTTATCATTGTCAATTTCTTAGCCGTGTGAGTGATTGTTGCTGAGGGATTTTAATCCCCTTTGATCCAGATTTAACGCCTTTGACCGTAAATTCTGATTTTCTTCCTGTTTATAGTATTATTTAATGATATGCTCACCGACCCATATTTTAGGAGCCTTACCGGTTTTGCCCTCATTTTTCCGGTTAATGCTTTCTCTCGAGAGCTTAGGTTGTGTTTTACGGTCGATACCAATTATTTCAGCTTTGCTTCATTTAATGGGAGTACTTGCATAATCGACTGGGGGATGTTGGCGACTATTATGAATATCAGGTTTTGTTATCGCGCGTGCTGTCGGGTACTCGAATATTGATGCATATTCATTAACTTTTTTTGACTCTGTGTTACCATTTAATGAAGGTGCTGTGCATTTGTATTGCGAATCCGTCATCCTGAGTTACATATTTGAATTACTACTCGTTTGCATGAATCTCATTGTTGTATTTCCCCGGTCACTGCGCTACTTATCTGTCCGTAGCCAGTTGTCTGATTGCTATGTGTACGTGCGGGAAATGAACAGAAACTTGTCACAAATTGTTTTGCAGCTTCCATGTACACGTTAATGGATTGTTCTGTGACAAGGTTTAAATGTGGCCACAGATATTTAACTTGCCTTTACGTTCAAGTCTGTTACGTATAATTTGCTCTTTTTAAATCATGCATTCCTATTCTATTTTAATCCGTGATGATTTTGCGAGTGTGGATGTGCTTCGCCGTTTGTCGTGACCAAGGTTCCCTTTTCTGCGGCTCGGCTGTGGATCGCTTTGAGGCTTATTGAAGATTTCAAAGTCTTGGAAGCTAGGAGCATTGGTGCAATTGGCGGATATATATCTTTTTTTTTGTGACGAGAGAAGACGTTTTCTGGACTTGTGCATCTTATGTTTACAGTGGGAAATTTCGGACGTAAACATTTCATGTGGAGGTGCATCTCGATTCCCCATGTTTATGGAGTGAGTGCCTCACCCGCGGAGTGTGTATGAGACCCAGTGGCTGTGTGTGTGTGTGTGTACGAGTGTGTATGTGGCTGTGTTCCTGCGATTCGTCCGCTGGAGAGCGCGCCAGGAATGGAGGACACCCGATCCGAAGTTTGTCGCGGTATTGATGTTGTCGCGGGATGCACCTAATTACCCGCGATCCACTTTCTGCTTTCTCCATCTCCTAATCTGTCATATCATCCGGTTTCTCGGAAGCCTCTCTTTGATTCCTTCGCGTGTTGAAGACGCCGACGTAGTGAGAGGGGGTGGGAACTGGGAGGGGAATAGGCCTGAGCTCGTGGGGAAGGGGGCGAAGTGAAGTAGATGTTGAGGAGATGCGGGGTGGTGGCATGTTCAGTGCGACGAAATGAAATGACTGCTGCTCCGGCGCCCGCTCTTTGCGGGGCCTCTATAGAAGCGCGGGCACGCGTAAGAGGTCACGACTCGTGATCCCGGCGTGTTTGAATGCTTATCATTCGTTTTTTTTACGTGTTTCAGTAAGGATCGTCAGGCCCATTATTTTTTACATACCACAGCATAGGAATTAACCCTAAGTAATCGCAGTTGTTGGTGGCAGTGAAGAAAAAACGGCCGAAAATCTGGTGCAAATGCACGGAAGCCGCTAGGTTTTACCCTCTCTCCTGCAATAAGCCCATCGGAGGTTGCAGATGGAGAAATATGTTACCTAACTCCAGTGAATCATCATCTTGATTTGCCCTCAAGCTTTTTAGATACAGCTTGCAGAGATTGTGCTCAACTATCAAAGTTGTTCACAGAAAAGTCGTGAAATTATCAACAAATTACTTTAGGCGAATGTCATAGTGACACGGTTGTTGCAAATGACCGTTTTCGGACACAGTCGAGTATCCTACGTTAAGCGTATGGCGTGCAGGTTTGTCATTAATTTCATATCTCGCGATGTTTAGGTTGATACGGCTCGAATTATTACATTTCTGTGCGTAATTTATTAGACAGCCGAAATGAGTGTGACCCGCCGTCGAAGGAATATATGTAAGAATCCCTTTTCCCAAGCACCATCAACGACTATTGCCGAAATAGGTCGCAGCATTTTTCATGATAAGATTGTCTCTCGTTTCATCCCGTCTTCAAGTCCCTTCTCCCTGCTTTTTGGTGGATGAAGGAGCCCGCTGCCACACGCTTCCTTGTGGAAGCCGGCTGGGTGGCTTGCAGATGTATTTTTTCTTTCTCTTCATTCACTCCCTAATCGTGGGTCGTCCTTCCGGTGTGAAGGGGGAGGGGGGGAAGAAGGATTTGGAAGGGAAGGCGACCCCGCTCATACGGCGAGGCAGTGCCGCCAGAGAGGGAAGGGAAAAGGGGTGGCTCGCTGGGGGAATTCCTTTTATTCTTCGCATCTCTATTTCGATCACCATCCGGGTGGGTGGGAGGGAGAGAGGGGAGGGTAGGGCCCCGCCCCCCTCCCTCCCTCCCTCTCTACGCCTGTCCCGCCCCATGGAGCGGGCGCGGGCAAACTTCCCGGCTTTGGCGAACCTTGCCGCCGCGGCCGAGCGGCTCCGCTTTGTCGACCCTGCTTCTTTCTCGGCAGTCCTGCGGCACGCTTGGCTGCGACGACGTTTTTCTGCCCTCGACTGTTCGCGCCACTCCCTCCCACTTCTGTGGTGGTTGGGGCGAATTTTTTCTCATATGTATATGTACAAGTTTACGTTAAACTTTGCATGTTTGTCCTCATTAGTGATAGCTGTTGATATAAATGGAAAGAATTGGTTCGGAGGCTTCCGCGGTGTTTGAGTTCAGATTATTCGGGTTTTTTCCCGCATTGCTGAATTTTAACGGACAACAGTTTCGCTAACGTTACAGCTAGCGTTGTCAGGTCCTGAATGAGCTGCAGAGATTCCTGTTCCTTTATATATCTAACGTCTGAGCTAGTCAGGCGCACGTTGATTGGCCGGCTGGACCTTTGCATCCAATTGTTGTAAAAGACGTTTGAACGTAGAGGAGAGAGGATAACCGTCTTCCCTGTTGAAATTTTCTTGGTGTTGGGCTATTTCAATCGCCTCTCGTGTTAGCCGAGGGAAATATTTATTTCAATTTCAACAGGGAAGACGGTTATCCTCTCTCCTCTACGCTCAAACGTCTTTTACAACAATTGGATTCAAAGGTCCAGCCGGCCTATCAACGTGCGCCTGACTAGCTCAGACGTTAGATATATAAAGGAACATGAATCTCTGCAGCTCATTCAGGACCTGACGACGCTAGCTGTAACGTTAGCGAAACTGTTGTCCGTTGAAATGAAGCAACGCGGGAAAAAACCCGAATAATCTGAACTCATGAAAAGAATTGCTTTACACCGATTTGTTTTTTTTCTGGTTGTTACATTCTATTTTAGCACGTAGCCTTATTGCATTTGACGTACGTTTCGTTATAATTCAATGACTTACGCACAGATTTCCTTCCAAAAGCGGAATAATGCATTTATTTTTTTAAATTATAATTGTCGCTAGTAAACATCAAGATGGTCTCTCCGAGTTCAATTTTCGAAAGCAATTTATTTCAGTGTAATTTCATATATGTTTCAAAATACCGCGTCGAATACTCCAGTCATTACTTGCTAAATTTAAGGAAGTAAAGTTTATACATAATTCTAGGATCATTTCCATTGCTATCATAATAGCGAGTTCCGATTCAAGCATTTTTGTGGTTGCACTTGAAAAGTGTTAGATGTGTTGTTTCTTTCTGTTCACGAATCGTTTGAGAGCAAAATGAGCACATTACTCAGTCCTGATGGTTATCGCTCTTTTATGTTAAGACCGTTGGACCAGGGGAGCTTTACCCTCGGCCAGAATTAATGTTCGCTCGATTATGTCAGTTTTCTGAATGAATCTTGGCCTTCCTCCCTGTACTTTTCTAAGAATCTCTTCTCGCTGTTTTATCGTTGGTTCGGGCTAACATCCTGGTTTATCGAAGGACACACTTGCATTTTTTCTTTGACAGATTTTTGTACCCATTTTCTGAATCTTGTTAAAACTAACTCATTCATTGATCGTATATTTCTCATTTTGATCTATAAATCTTACAGTATATTTTGTGTCTGTTGCATTATTTATGCGAAATATTATGTATTCAGACTCCTTGCATCAATTAACCCTACGTTTTTCATGCTTGTATGCGTATTTTTCAAATTCCGCCAGATGTATCTTGGGTTTAAGTTAAGTCTTTCGTGAGCTCCTAAAAAGATTAGTGGTAAAAGTTTCGTCCGCGGGGAAGCTGAGAGGAAAACGGGACGTAGTGTGCCACCGTTGACATGCGGATTGCAGCACCTCGACGCTATTCGATGCTTTCCACGATTATTCTGCCGTTGAAATGTATTCTCTTCCGAAGCATTCGGAGTGACAAACGCACCCTTACTTTTCATCCCAGCAATCATGTTTTTGTTGTGAATTGGACAGTGTGATTTGAGGGCTGTGGATCGTGTGTGTCTTCGCGTGTCAACACAAGTGACGTGATAAACAATCAAGAGGGTTTGGCGCCGGAGGGTAAGAGAGTCTGATTGCGCTCGTTTGGCGAAATTTTTACTACGCCCCTTCTGCGGGTGAAAATTCCCGATAGTTGGATTTTTTTAAATATAAGTAAATCATCCGGTAATTCTCACGTGCCTGAGTGATGTATCTGTGATATCCGCTCCGACTCAATGGAATGCCTTTACTCCGCAAAATAACATCATCGTTTTGATAGTTTTTCGTTAAGCATCCCCTCATTCCGAATTTGATTTGATGTACAGTTGTTTCATGAATGAAATTGTGATCAAAGTATTAGTGTTCAACATTCATGTGAGCTTTTCTTGTTCATTAAAGCCCCCATAAGATTCACAGTGGAAGAGGACGGCCGGGTAGCTTGATTGGTTGGGAATATTCGGCGCGAAATCGTGGGATCTGGGTTCGATTCCCAGTCCACGCGAATGATTTTTCCACGGTGAATTCCACACAATGTGAGTGAGTGTTATTAGGTACTTTTCGCGACATTTGATGGTGATTGAAAGAGATTATAGATTGTGAATGTTATTTTTGTTTTACATTTGAAAATTCTATTGTCTGATCGGTAGGTTTTTTTTGACGGGTCTTGTTCCAATGCCACAATTTCGAACCATTTCTGGCTCTTCATTCCGTTTTCCCCTCTTGTAGATGACCCGCCTTGCATTTTAACCTACCCAACAGATTAATGAAGTCCCTTCGAAATTTTTCTTCGAAATGACCGTGGCGTATTGAGTTGGGAGGCAATGATCTGAATAAAATTACATCAAGTGCTTTGCCATCAGATGCTGTCTTTATCGTTCACATCATTCGTCTTTGTGCTGTCATTTCCCTTTTTCTCGGAATCATATTTTAGAGTGAATGCGGAAATTGTTCCTTTGTGGCTGCAAAAGGAACTTTATATTATACATATCCTCTGCGAGTACTTCATGGAGAGGTTGTATTTCCACAGTTTTACCTATCACATTTTGAGGTAACACTTTATTTCGAGACTTTTTGCTATTCCGCCGTTTTCAGTGTTTATTGCCTCATCACTATTAATTAGAACTACTTTGAAACATGCCAGCCATTTCAGGCGAATGTGGCAGCGGAATGGAGGCCACCCAAATGTATTGATGTTCAGTGGCTGTTTGTAAACTGAGTATTGTCTCGGGATATTTAACCATTAAACCGCCCCCCATTGCTTGAGAAATAGTTTCTTTCACGATAAAGAGACTTAGTGTCATTATTCAGTTCCATGTTCCTGTGATCATTGCCAGGGAAATGATAGTACAAATTTTTACTCTCTGTCAACTTTTGTCCTTTAGACCAAATATATGATTCCTGCGTTCGTCCCTCGTAAACTGAAGATTCGAAACAGAAAATGTTAAAATAAGAAGATTGGGATGGAGAGAATTCACACTTCTCGTCGTGCGCGGTGTCAGTTATCGTTAGAGCCGTGCGAATGCTTCGAAATCGAATCGACTCGTATCGGGCTTAATTCGATTCTATTCGCCTGCGAATCGGCATGCTTCGAAACCGAATGATTCGCAATATTCGAATCTGATAGATTCGTCTTTGAATCGTTGCATGCATTCAAACATGGCGCTCAATCCAAAAATGGTGCGTCGTCCGTTTAGACGATGTTTTCCTCACGCGAAACGAAAATTTAAACGGCCACATGTCATTCTGTCTATTCTTTCTGCCAATATTGATATATATATATATATATATAAGCTAATGTAAGGCCCTGAAATATTGTAAAAATCTTTATTACTTTAACAGCGCAAAAGCTTTTGCATTTTATTTAGAATTCGAAATGATTCGAAAACGAATTTTTTTTGGGTGATTCGATTCGCTACCGAAATTAAAGAAAAAGTTCGATTCCGTTCGATTCGAAATGAAAATCCCTGATTCGCACAGCTTGAGTTATCGTAAATGTTTCCTTAGTGTCTGTCCACATCTATATTGACGAGCTTAGCGTGAGCTCATGTAGGGAAGAGGTCGGGAGAAGTAGCTTTGGAAAACGCGAAAACAATTTTATAATTTCCTTGCATTCAGTCCTGGGCATAATCGGTCAAGTCAATGTAGAGGTTTTACTGTTACCTAGACATGGGTGACCAGTAACCTGTTATAACCTTACCCTGGGATAATAACGTGCGTTGTTGTGTTCACTATCATGGGTGGTTCGACGAGAGAGCAGCGGTCTCGGCGAATGCACAAACTGACTCCGAGAGATTCTTGTCGCCGTCCCAACTTCAAATTTCGCTTCGCAAGCCGTTGTCGGTGCATTCTAGGCTCAACACCTACTTCCTTCCGAGATAACAGAGCTAACCAGGCCACCTAGAGTTTTTCTCTGGCTCTTTCTCTGCATGTAAGTCGTGTCGTCAGAACGTAGCTTAGCGTGTCTACTTTTATACTCGGGGAAATTGAGACAATTTAGCTCGTGGCGCCCCTAAAATTGTCTTCTTTGTGATTACCGGTTATCCATTCTGGGAAATTGATCACATTCTTTCATATCGGAATCTTCAGATACGTCTGGCAGGAAATGCAATTTCAAACATTGTCAACGTTTGTTGAGTTGACAACATTTGTTGATTTTCGTATCATCCTCACAATTTTTTGTTTAAATTTTATTTTGTCTGTATACACATGGGAAGAGATATGTTTAGAGCACGCTGTGTGCATTTCATTTTATCAACATCTTTTTAATGTCAATTTGATACGTGTTTTTGGAGTTAGATACTTAACTAGATCTCAAAAAAATTAAGGTGTTTAAAAGTGTCTGTCAATCGCCGAGTGAAATATAAGATAAAGAGACATTTATTTCACCGCAAATAATATTACACAAAATACATAATTAATCAGTGAGATTAGGCACCCCTAAAGATTAACTCTTATATAGGGGTTGCCATTAAATAAAAGTAAGGCATTGCTTGGCAGTGCATATGAAAATAATATTAAAGCGAAAATGGCTCTTATATGAGACCTCATAAGAACATATGCCCATGTACGTTTGAGAAAATAAAATAACCTTTTGAAACACAAAATATAATAAAATAGAAACACAAAACAAAAGAACAAGAACACAGTAATAAGGAAACAACAATCAAACATATAATCAACACACCAGCGGAAACAAAGCGGAACAAAAGCACCAGAAAATCAATCACACAACGGTCACAAACAAAAACTCAATCTTCCTATGATTAAACAACCATCCTCTCAGTTTATCGGTAAATTCATGTTCACATTTACAACATATGGCTAAACAATGGACCCATTTGTTGTGCTACTGTTTTCTATGTAGTTCTGACGATGAAGTCCTTCATTTGTTGTTTATTTACGTCGGCTTTATCCATCCATGTCGTGCAAATAGAAATTGTCCTTGATTGTCCCAACTACGGAGGTTGTATCGCTAACACTCCGTACCTGAGAAATTAAACCTTGGCCAAAAAAATGCTTGCCCGCGGCATGATTCGAGCCGCAACATTTAGGTCGTCAGGCAGGCGCTTTATCTTCTTGTTGGCCTATGTACTTAACCGTAAAAGTTCTTGCTGGCGACTCCTCTCCTCGGTCCGTTTGCAGAACTGCGGAGTGCAGGCCTGGGGAAGAGTGAGGATCAATAAGCAGGGCTGCCCAAATATTTTCCCCCGTTTACGTTCCATAAGCATGCAAGATTTCCACCAAACGTCGATGGCTAGCAGCATTCTGATTTCCTCACCTTGGATATTGGGTTATTGAACTGTTAATTTTTTCCTCCGTACGCTGATTTGCTGTGGGAGATGAAGATAATGGTGGGATACCTATGGAGGAAGAAAAATGGCGTGGCGAGTTTGTGTAGACCTATGGCTCTAGGGATGGTTTCGTCTAATGGAAATGACGGTGTCTAGGACGGAGGGAATGGTGCAGGAAATAATACCTATGGGAAGAATTACTGTGAGGAAAAAAAAGTTTTTTTCTTTAATAAGCTCCTGGATTCTTTTGAGAGTGAGTAACGTATTTAGGAGCTCGAAAAATTGTGTTTGAAATGGCGGAAGAAGAAATGTTCTCAAAGTAATTCATATTCACCGGAAAAAAGTTCAAACTGGGGTATTGCTGAAAATACAGAGAAAATACAAAGAAAATTTGGCGGGAAATTAAATGAATTGTTGAGGGATAAAGACGGGGGTGTACCCCCTCTCCCGAAGCGAGCTGCTGAAATTGTTTCTGATTCCGAGGAAATTTGTCGCCTAAATCCCTCGATATCCGATGTTATAAAGCCAGCGCAAGCTCCCATACGTATCTTATCCGAGGGAGTAGTCAGGGGAAGAATTACAAAAAAATTATAAGTGTACTTTTAGTTGTGTTTACTCTCAACTATCATAATTTTTTGTGTTGCGGGTTAGCTCTCTGAAGTAATGAAGAGCCTGGCTGCTGAGGCGTCTCATCATCATCATCTGGTGTTCTGCCTGCTGGCAGGTCCCGTACACCACTGCTGTCTCCATCCGCTTCTGTCCCGAGCTTCCTTCTTTGCTTCATCATAGCTGATGTTCTTCACCTGATCCACCAATTTAATTCTTCTCCTTCCTCTCTTTTTCTTTCCTTCAATTGAACCCTCAAGTGCCACAGTTATCATACTATTCCCTCTCATCACGTGGCCCAACCAGTTTCCTTTCCTTTTCCTTATTTTCTTTAGGAGCGATCTTCCTTCTTTTACTTTGCTCAAAACCTCTTCATTTCTCGTCTTATCTGCCCATCTTACTTTCCCATCCTTCTCCACACCCACATTTCATAAGCTTCGATTCTATTCCTTACCCTCATACCTAATGTCCACGCTTCACACCCGTACATGAAAACGCTCCATGAATAACATTTAGCTAGTCTCTTTCTCAGCTCCAGATCCGGACTTTTATTGTGTAGCAAGTTTTTCTTCTGGCTGAAGGCCTCTTTTGCCATTGCTATCCTTGCTTTTATTTCTGCAATACTTCTCCAGTCGTCTGTCACCATCGTTCCCAGGTACCGGTAGCTTATCACTTTTCCTATTACACCTTCATTTATTTTCACACTCTTTAACACTTTAACACACACACTTCACACTCAAGGCGTTTAGCTTCACTTATTTTAAATTTACAAATATAGTTTTCGTGATGGTTGAGCTTATTAGTGTATGGATATAGTAAAAATTTACAAATAATTTTAAAAAAATTACAATAGAAATCATTTATGATAATTATTTTTACTCTTAAAGCAGTAGGAGTGTTCTTATTTGTCGTTTGTATCTTACGGTTGATTTCCACACCAAATATTTCACGGTTTGCTGATGTTCCCTGGGTTCCTGGCTGAACAATTTGTACTTCCCACAACTCAACTCGAGTTTATCAATTCCCCACCCATTTACTTTTCCCCGAATTTCCCCTAATCAATATTCTCATTTAATGAGCGTTTCCTTTGAAGCTATCCGGCACTATATACTGACTCTCAATCCTAACATCTTTTTAAGTTTGCATTCCATCTCTCCTTCGCTATCATCATTTTCAGTGATCAATCCACGAATCGAAAATAATGCTGTATTCTACCTTTTGACCTTCCTACTCAAGTCCCCTATTGTCGAATCTCTCATATTGCTGCCTCCTGTTGATTGTTCTTTGAAGGCCATAATGTCTCGGATTGTCTTCCATTAGCTTGTCTCTTCGAATTCGCTGAGTTTCCCCCATCCCTCCCGACTATTCCTTGGACTTCATCAGTGATTCTTCGAGTTTTGTCTTCTTCATCCTTTTAAACAACACCACATATTCCTACTTTTAATCCGATATATGTCGCTAATTTATTTATTAGGTGATACACTGGTCAAGGTAGGTTGAAATGGAAGTTTCTGGGTCAAAATACTCGAGACTTTTTCATATGGAAACCCTGGCTTCAAATATATCTTTCTTCGTCTCAGCATAGTTCCTACCTTTCTTCATTCCATTTATAAAACCTATTCTCTTTCTTCGTCGCTTACCCAATATGCTCACTTCTATTTCATCTTTCTGTAACCCTTCGTCCCTCATTACCCCCTCCAGCCACCTACCTTGCCTCTTCCTAATCTTACCCAGAAATTACATCTACGCCATATCCTGCAAGCCACCCAAAGGGTGTGTGGCAGGGGGTGCTTCCACACCAGGCATGCATGAATTATACGGCAGAACACCGAAACTACATTGAAACCAGTGTACCACACATGTATCGCGCCCATTAAAATCTACTAACCAAGAAACATTCTATCGTCAATCGTTCCGACATGTAAGGGATACAAAGACTACTACAACAAATTCAAAATATCTTGCATAAATGAGAACATCAATATTTACATCATGTATAAATAAGAACGTAGAGGATATAAAGAGAAAGATCTATAGTCTAGCTTATGTCACTATTTGCACTATTCATGACGACGATCACAGCTGTTATGGTCCCAAATGGTACGCGGAAAAAAATGATGTTTTATCCCTATCGGTTCTACAATCTCTCTCTCTGGTTTTATTGGCACGATCTAATCTGCCGCAGTACCAGGGAGTTAATAGTATGTTTTTTTACGTCGTCAGAGAAGTTTTTTTCCTAAAACTTAGTTAAAAGGTTAAGCCAATAATTTAATCTACGCTGTGATAGCGATTCCCATCCCATGCGAAATTCTGTATGATATTCCCATAGCTAAGATATGTTTCGAGAACCATTTCATGTAAAAGTGGCACTCGACCCACGAAATCATTCGGAAAACACTGGCGCACCTATCGGCGTGTGTATTTGGGAGAGGGAGAAAGATGTCGCGCGGCCGTTATACAACTGGCGTGCGCGCGCCTGGATTACCTTTTTTCCTCGCCTCGGGAGGGCACGGGTGCACGCATTCGCCCTTATCGGGAAGTTTTATGGGAGGGTTTCTAGTTTTCGTGTCCCTCTCTCTCATTCCCCTTCTCTCTCTCTCACGCGCCGTGAGTTGTCGGTCGTGTTTTTTCCTCCTCATTTTCGCGTTCCTCGGTTTCTTAATTGCAGAGTAGGTGGAGGTCCCGATTCCCGCCTCGAGAAAAGATCCTCCTCCCCCTATCTGCCGCCCCTACTGTCTTCCCCTTCCTCCCCGCCCCCCCACCCTCTTCTCCCGCTTCTGCGGTTTGCACCGGATCCACCAGGCAGCGCAGGATGACGTGTCGCCCCGCGGAGTTCATTTTTTTTCGGTCGTGTTGTCATAGGTTTCTGCGTGATAGAGCTTCGGGACACGTTCGCTTTTCTTCTGTCACCCGGCTCGCCACCCTTCCTCCCATTGGCCAATCTCCTGTGGGAATGTTTTGGCTATTTATAGGAGCGTTTCTATTTTCTCCGCAGCGCGCACACGCTACTGCGCCGCCTCTCCTGCGTTTTGTATCGGGGCATTATATATATATGTGTGTAATCGAGCGTCGGTCTTCAATCAGTCGGGTTAATCGTTGTGAATGGCCGCCGATGTGCCTTTGGAAGTTGTCGTACGTGTTAACTCGTTTCGTCGAAGGAGTGCTTGGAAAGTTTTCTTTCTATTGTCTGGAAGGGAGTGGGAGATTAACGATCGTGAGCTATTGAGGCCTCATCTCCAGTATTCCGCGATCAATTCGCGTCCTGGGCAGAACGATTCATCCGCTAGCTGAATAAAATATGAGGGATTGGAGTTCGTTGTGTCGAAAATTGCCACGACCGAATAGAACGTGCGACAAAAGTATGAACATGACTGGGTTGGGAGCCGTCAGAGACTGGAAGGTTATACACTGGTCTGAGCTTTCCATAAGAATTTATCCTTCTACTATTTCTGGTCCATGCACGTAAATTATTTGACCCCTTCACAGGTAGGAGAAAAGTAATCGACTGGTGACAGTAATTATCTTTCGGGCCGGTCTAAGAATTATTTCTTTCCATGCACCATTCATGGCTACAAAAAGAGCAGATCGAGGCACCAATGAGACCAAAACACGTTCTAATATGCCTTCTACTCTTTCTCCAATTCCCTATTCCTACATTCTTAAATTTTATGGCTGGTTTCCGAACACCTGAGGCCTCATGCCCTCGCGGCGGATTGCGTGGTGGAACGTGATGTCAGGGAACAACTGACAAGTATTATTTCGTAGTTCCTTTTCTAAAAGACGACTCCGGTGGGTGTTTTCCCACTGATAAAAAGCCACTGGCAGGGTTTGTGGAAAGGAGTGTCAGCATTCCACTCGAGTCGTGTATGCACTCTGAATAATTTTTGTGTTTACCCGAAGTCTCTCGTTTTGCACGCGCATCGTGCATTTGGAGATAAGTTATCCACTTTCCTTTGTTTCAGATTTTTTCTCGAAAATGTTGTGGTACGTATGTTTCAAATGATGTTGCTTCTGATTCCGTGATATTTTTGAAACTTTTCTAGTTACTCGAATGAAGCAGTTCGTGCTCTTTCATATTTTTCCGTTTGGTGTTTTCGTGACTGCATTGCTAATGAGCTTTCCTGGCGTCTCGGTGGTGATATTTTTTCCTTGCGTTTTGTTTATAAAACTTACTTTGGGTCATATCACGGTGATATTGGCTTTAATATCAGCTTTCTTTTAATATCAGCTTTGAGGGAAAATGCAGTAGGCAGCTTTGAACGTGATGTCCTTGCTGGTGTGACTGTTGTGGGAAAAACTGAAAAGTCCTCCTATAACTACTGGTATTCACATTAGATTCACATGGGACCCCAATAGTCAGCTACAACGGGACTCGATTCATGGAAAAGATCTCAGAATCACTCTTTTTCGGAATTTGAGATGCTGTAAAGAACGCCCGAGTTTTTTTTTTAATGGATCATTTTCACATTTTCTGAAGAGTAACCATTCTTTTCTTTCCCTTTATTTAGTTGTTATTTATGAATCCTTTATCGGGAGCACTGATGCATGCAATGCAAAATGCATACCTTAACAATGTGACTTCAAGGGAGAATTTTGTAGAGACACACTCCTATTGCGGCTTCTATGGCAAGGGTTTGCTTGAGTTTCTATTGCTTTAACCTTTGCGCAGACTTTATTTCGCAGTGGTAAGCTGAGTCCTGCTGATACTCATTTAAGTGCATAGCTACTTGCTAATTAACATTTTATAATTCACGCATCCTTATTGATTTTTAAAGGAAGTGTTTAAACTTTCAGATGATTTAATGGTTACATTTACAAAACCACAACTTAAAAAACACACACGACCCGGGTTTCAACGCTTGAGCGTCATCTTCAGGTGTGAATAAGGTGAAGCTCCTGAAGCAACCTGAAGATGACGTTCAAGCGTTGAAACCCGGGTCGTGTGTGTTTTTTAAGTTGTGGTTTTGTAAATGTAACCATTAAATTATCTGAAAGATAAAATGGAATACCACCAAGTTAACAAAGAACTTGTATTATGAAGTATTTAAATACATTCTTTAGAAGGGAATTTTTCTACGGTTATATGTTCTGTCTCATAGGGACCCTGGATTCCGGATGCGGCTTGTGTTCCTCGTTGTGTTAAGTAAAGCGCGTGAGATAGTAGCACGAATTCAACCCTTTCCGCTGTGAATAGCATTATTTAGGGTACAATGCGTTTTGGAAACTTGTTAACACTTTTTAATTCTGCTCGTTTTGTGAGAAGACAACATTAGGTTCGCGGTGAGTACTCGTCAAGGGGATAACATCGTTTTTTCCTCATGAAATTTAGGAGCATAGATACAGATTTAAGCCTTCTGATTAAGTTATAAAAATTCCCCAAATTGGACACATTGTGGCACTCGTTCTTTTTTTACGTTACGTTTTTGTTGAATACCGTATTTTTTCTGATGGTTAATCCAAAAATTACATAATTCGTCGAGACGCTCGTTTCTTGTTTACACAAGTAATGAAATTCAGAATCGCTCCTCAATTTCTCAGTGCAAAGTCAATTTGTTTAGATTCAAACAATTGCTCCGTGCAGATTTTTCATGCGTCAATGATATAAGCCGTTCTTGAGACGTGAAATCTAAAACTTTGAGTCTACAAGATTTCGGCGTGGACAGTGTATCGTGGTGATCGATTTTGGCAGTGTATCGGTGCGGTCCCCTGGGAAAGAACCTGGTCCCGGGCAACCGACGAGTCCCTGGGCTTCGTGACGAGCGGGGACCAGCGATGTCGAGGAGGGAAGTCGTAATTTGTGGTCGCGGTGGACTGGATATGTGGGGAATTGTATACCCCGCGTGGAGCCCCTCGTGATTTCGTCGCGTTTGAGTATAGCGCGCGAAACTAATAGTATCAGTTTTCAGTTCTTCCAACTCTTGTGAAGGGAGGCGTTACGATAAGTAAGACATTTTAAATCTATCGGTACGACAATCTATCTCTCTAATCTTGTTAATATGATCAAATCTAGCATAATACGCAGGAGATCTCATATATCCAACGTCATCTGTGAACAAATCGGTTTCGAATTTACTTAAAAGGTTTAACCTAAATTTTAACCTGCGTTCTGATAGTAATTCCCATCCTAGTTCTTCTATTAAACTCGTAACGCTTATACAATTATCATAACTGCCTTTAAAAAACCTAGCGGGTCTCCTTTGTAGACGCTCTAATTCTTTTTATCATACCAATACCATATGGAGTATAGTGGGGATGTTGCGTAGACAGCATTTCGGTCCACAGCCATTTTGAGTGCAATGCCGTCGGAAAGTTCTCGGGCATCTGCAAATATTTTTTTTTACGGTGTTTAAGTCTTTGTTTTTTCTCAGCCGCGAAGTGATGGCATTTGAAGCAGATTTAGGGACACACGGTTTGACATTATTGGATGAACACATGTTTTCCACTCCAATACCGCGGAGACATTTTAATGTTACTGAAACGTAGCACCTGACGTCTCTTTTGGTCGGTCGAAACTCCAGATTAAACTTCCGATGCCCTAGGATTAAGCCCCCAACCTTTCATAAATTTCCCGACTTCTAATGAATCACCGATTGAAAATTTCTATCGGCGATCCCGAGTTAGAAATCAGCTTTGAGATTTACCTTATGTTTTTCCGTCAATGTGCAATTACTGACCAGATTTATTGCGAACTAATTTCGATGACGTTTCTAATTATTGCCTACAAGTGAGCTGCATATTATTTTTACGTAATGGTGTAGCATTATTGGATGTTTCATAATTCCGGGGTTTAGATTTTGAAGGGAAGGAGAAGAGTTTTCGTGTTCGTTGGACCCATGAAGAAACATCTACATTATAGTCCTGCTAACCATCTCAAGGGTGTGTGGCAGGAGGTGAGTTATCACCAGCGTACTCTAAAATGTACCCTAATACGGTTAACGACACATCGACTTTTAATTGATCACCAAAAAAACTGCAAATAGTTGTGCGAAGGTGAACTTGAAGCAACGTACGATACCAAAGGTATGCCATCAATGGGGCAAAATACTTGAATTAACGTATTTTGCCGCGTTAAAAGACCTATACATGCCCAGATATAGTGGCAATGGCTGAGAGCCGAACATTAAGATGGGCCGGACATGTGTAGAAAAGAGGAAACTGCAATAATCAAGATTTTATACCTGAGAATCCCTGAAGGCAGAAGACCACCTAGTAGATAAAGAATGAGGTGGAAGGACCAAGTTGAAAAGGACATTGATAGATAGACTTGGGGCTACAATTTAAAAGGCAGAAGTAGAACAGAATGGAGAGGCATTGTTGGTGACATGAATATATATTATGGATTGTTATCTCGTTGCCAAAAACTGTTGTCTAGAATTCCGTAAACAAGCAACTTTTTGGATTGTGGTGTCGCCTAGTGATGAGAGACGTAAGTTCAAATGTAAATACAGGCGATAGTTTGTAAATAAACACGTCTTAATGGTTTTACTTACAAGTAATAGTGCAGTGGATAAAAAATGTAGTACTACACGTGGGACGTAATTATACACTTTCAAAATATCGTTTTAACGTGGTATCTTCATGAGTATTCCCAATGGCCATTATTGCAGTGTAGGTAAAAAGGAATGCACTTACCGCCGCCTTGCACAGATTCTCATTTTTCAATCCAAGTCTCATATTTTGGGTCCTCGAAGACGCATACCCTATTTTGCGGCCTGGTACGAAGCAAGTTCTGTTTAAACAAGGCATTCTAAATTCTTTATTTAAGCCAAACGGGCTTAATGCATTCAAATTTGAATCAGAATCTGGCAAACATCGTCGTCGGCTACGATGGACGTTTCATAAACCTCTTACACATTTCCTGTAAGAGATATTTCCTCTCTAGCATTTACAAATAACTTTTTAGGTCACAAAAATAGCAGGATATTATTCAAAGCATCAAGTAATTCATATCTCCTCGATCGTTATTGAATATTCACTACTGTCTCACGTTAACAAGAATTAACTACCCACGTCTATTTACGATTAATCTGCAAAGACTTTTGTCTAAGTGGCGCTAAGGACTGGGTACAGTAAAAGTGTAAATTTAGGCAACACGTAGCCTAGGCAACAATTTCAAATATTTATATCCATTATATATATATATATATATATTCATGTTTGGTGAGGCCAAAAATCTGCTGAGGTTCCAATGGCCAAGGAGGTAGGTAATGTATTTTTCAGCTTTTGCTACGCACAGAGCTACAAGAGTCATTTTTCAGTCCAGCGACCGAGTGTTTTATGTTCACTCTCCGTTCGGTGTAGCATTATGGATTTTTAATGACAGATTACCCTACTTTGCGTTTGAGAAGATCCTAGGTGTCTGACTTTCCTACGATTTCGCCCGCAGATAGTGCGCGCAAGAAGACGGAAGCGGGTAATGCGGGAAATTTGACAACGTGGGGAAAGACGCCCGGCGTGACGTAACTCTCAGCTTAGAGAGCGGTAGTGGGTGTTTGCGGGGGGGGGGAAGGAAAGCGAAGTTAGCATCATGCTGACGTGAATTCTCCTTGAGGGCACCGCTTCGCGTCTCTTACACTGTCTGTTCCAACTCCATCTACTACTTGGCTCTGGTTAGGCCACACCTCGAATACGCCGCAAGCATTTGGGACCCTGGTCAAATAGATTTAACCAAAAAAATTAATAAAATACAAAGGAAAGCGGCGAGCTTCGTTAAAAACTGCTACGAGCGTACATATTGTGTCTCAAAGCTTTTAGAGGGATTAAGGTGGGAGCCCCTTACGACTCGGAGGCTAAACGCTAGGCTTAGGTTGCTTGATAAATTCAGAACTGATATTTTTCATAGCGACGATAATATTATCATGGCTCCGCACTACATCTCTAGGTCTGACAGATGCGATAAAATAAAATAGATACACTGCCGAACAGATAAGTACAAAAAACTCGGTTCTTTCCGCGAACAACAAGCGACCACAATAAAAATTGAGCTCCACTAAATACACTCCTATAATACATGTCACCATTTCATCTTCCAAAAACTTACATTTTTACACGGCTTGTGACCTAACACCCCCTGCCACACGCCCATGCGGCGGCTCGCGGGGTATCATGTAGATGTAGAACTACTTCCAAGTCCTCGATTCACGTCGGAGATTCGTGTGGAAGAAGAGTGACTTAAGTCGAAACAACTTAAAACGGATCCAGATGTTCGTGACCACATAAATCCCGCGATAAATCAAGGCGTTAATTTCAAAATTCGATATTTGACTTTATGGGTATGTTATAAGATAAACATAAGAGTAAACTAAACGCCGTGGGTATGAGTTATCTGAGGACTGTTTGCGACTGAAGTAGGATGGATAGGGTCAGGAATGGGAGGGTAATAAGTGAATGTGGGTTAGATGCTCCAGTAATGGACATATATGAAAGGAGTGTGCTTCGTTGGTTTGGCCATGTGGAGAGAATGGATGAGAGTCGAATAACGAAACAGATATATAAGAGTGAAATGAATGGTGCGAGGGGTAGAGGTAGGCCGAGAGAGTTGTGGTTGAATGTGGTTGAGGAAATTCTTAGGAGGAGGAATATTAGGAGTCTTAAAAACAGGAGGGCGTGTATGAAACAGTGAATGGGGGTAAATGAGGCAAATGAGGTTTACAAGGATAGGTCAGTGTGGATGAAATTATTGAAGCAGAGTTAGATGTACAAATATGTATTATGAGTGAAACTTTGTGACTGTGCCTACCCCGGAAGGGAACGGCGTGATTGGTATGCATGTACCCCGTAAAATAGCTATTTCAGTTAGGGTCATTATGTCTCAGTTATCAAAAAACGCAAGGATATGCACGTACAGTCTATTTTTTTTAGCATTAAACAGGGAAAAATTTTCCGACGACCCTTGTCAGCATGGACGTGACATCGAATCAGACGTAAATCGAAACGGCGCGCACCGAGGATTTACTGTGGATGCACGACTCACCCGAGCGTTCTCCACCATAGTTGCATGTTCCTTTGAAAATCGAATTCTTTTCGGTCGCCTCTGCCATTTTTTTTGAATTGTCACTCCGATCCTGGTCCGTGTAATCTACTCTGAATTTGTTTTTTGAAGTATTTCAAAGTGTCTGCTTTGGGACTTACTGGGAGACTTCGTTGATTTTTAAGCCAGAGGCTTTTAATGGCAATCTTATGAAATGTAGTGTATCTACAAACTCGAGAGGTATTGCTTTTTTGTTGATATTATCTCTGTTAGATTTGGACGATTGTGCAAATAGAATGTGACAGACGACAACGATTTTTTCTCTAACAAGACTATCCTTAAGGAAATTATAAATAGATGATGATTTAACTGCAGCTGCTACTTCGTCGGAGAATGGTTCTCATATCTTCGGTTCGGTGAGGATGTGTACATTTAATCCGAAGATGTATATGCTCTATAATGATACTTATTACCCCGTAAGCCGCCACTCGGGTGTTTGGCAGGGGGTCACTGTTCACCAACATAAACTGCAGTAAAAAAATTTAATTTTACCGACAAGCACCACACTATCGGTATACTAAAAATGCTACATAAACTACTACAATAATATATAATGTAACCATATAAACGTGACCCAAGAGTCGAGCGGGGAACATGCAAAACATGGTGTTAGCACTACTCGGCAGATTTACAATACATGCATTATGCTGAATATAAATTAATCAGCTACACTACCTGTCTACTATTTCATTTCAAAGTCATAATGCAGTCATTATGATCTCTTATCGATCGCGGGAAAAATGACATTTTTAACCTTATGTTCTACAATATATTTCCTTAATTTTATTCTCAAAGTCTATTATACCGTTTTGATCTACCATGCAATGTATCGATGAGATCTACCATTCAATTTATTTTCATAGTTGAGCATGGAATAATTTGGGGTTGAGCGTGTTTGTGAGGCGATAATTGTATTTAGTTGAAGGTCATGGGTGGTTGGTACACGATGTACCAGTATGAATTGTAACCCGTCACAACTTGCTTTTAGACTCTAGATAATCCCGTATTTATCGTATTTTGTAGAGTAAGGAATATGGATGAGATGCGAGCGGGTGACGGGATGTTATCGCGTTCTTTTCAAGACTTTCCCATTTGGGTGTTAATTTATGCTACGCTTTAGTGACACATGGTGTAACGGTGCCTTTCCAAGCGACTCTTATTCTTAGGACGGTAAAATAAGTCTACATTTGGCTTCCATCTCTGACTTCGTAAGAAAATTCTCTGTCCATGACGAGTTGGGGCCCAAGACCCAACGGAATAATCCGTCTTCTGCGTGCTATTTTCATGGAAATAAGTAGACTTTTGGGCGAAATTTTATTCTCCGTATTTTTGAGCGAAGCTTGTAGGTGTGGGCCATGTGGAAACCGTTTCTGATTACCCTCCTTAGCATGCACATTTATCATGCTAATTCGAGCTAGTCTGGACATGTATAATCCGTAGCAGTTTTAAGGAGGGATCGAATTTTCTGGTGTGTTGTTTTTTTGGGTCAGAAAAAAGGTCTTTGGACTTGCCGAGTCGTGGTGCAACCTCGTGTGCCATCAGAATTATGGTGTTCGTATATCTAGCTCCGAAGTTTGAGTAGTTGAAGGTAATTGCCCTCATAAATAGTGAAGGTTAAGTGCTTTGAACAATTATTTTAATCTGTTTGTGACTCTCAGGGCCTATGGAGATGGGTTATTGATGGTTCCTTACCACCAAATTTTTCAAGTTACATCTACATCTACGTCATACCCTGCAAGCCACCCAAAGGGTGTGTGGCAGGGGGTGCTTCCACTCCAGGCATGCATGAATGATACGGTAGAACACCGAAATTACATTGACACCCGCGTACCACACATGCAAAGCGCCAATTAAAAATCTAATAACCAAGAAACATTCTATCGTCAATCGTTACAACATGCAAGGGATACAAAGACTACTACTACATATTCAAAATATCATGCATAAATAAGAACATCAACATTTACATCATGCATAAATAAGAACGTAGAGAATATGATGAGAAAGATTTACTGTCTGCCTATTGTCACAATTCGAACTATTCATGACGACGATCACAACTGTTATGGTCCCGAATGGTACGCGGAAAAAATGACATTTTGTACCTTTCGGTTCTACAATCTAGGTCTCTAATGTTATTGGCACGATCTAATCTGCCGTAGTACGAGGGGGTTAACAGTATGTTTTTTACGTCGTCAGAGAAATGATTTTCCTGAAATTTAGTTAGGAGGTTAAGCCAATAATTTAATCTACGATGTGATAGCTATTCTCATCCCAATTCCTCTAACAATCCAGACACACTACTAAAATTATCGTAGCATCGTTTTACAAACCTAGCTCCTCTTCGCTGCACGCGATCTAATTCCGATATCAACCCTGCTTCATAAGGATCCCTTACACTGGCAGCATATTCCAGATGAGGCCTAACGATTGAAATATAACAACTTTCTTTCACTTTCTCATCACATTTTCCGAGTACTCTCTTGTTAAAGCCTAGCTCCCTGTATGCTTGACTGCATATTTCCCGAATATGTTTTCCCCAAGATATGTCGTGAGTAATTGTGATCCCTAAGTACTTAACAGAAGTTATTAGTGAAGTACTGCCGTAATTGAAGTCGAAATGCTCAAGTTCCAGTCTCCCGCTGTGGCTGGACACATGTGGTCAATGAGAATATATTCGTGGAATTATTGACATATTTCGTACCTTTATTTTGGTTTTCAATTTTGGTGGTGGCATTTTAAAAATTATTTTAAATATAGTTTTTATTATTGCGAGAAATAAATGGCTTGGCCCAATCTTTTTTGTTTCATCGGCTTTCATTTTGATTTTTTCCTTATTGTAAATACCGTCACTCAGCTTTCCTCTCTGGCTGGAAACCTTTTTTGATAGCTTTCTGCACCTGAATGAAAACTTTTTTTTACCAAGACATTACGAAAAAATCATTATGGTTAATTATGGGAATTATTATGGTTAATATTTATAATGGTTATGGTTGATCCTCGCAATTGTTGCCACTCGTTTCTTCTACATCTACGAAATACCATGCAAGTCACCACTAGGGTGTGTGGCACGCGGTGATTCCACACCAGGCACGCTGCACTCATCCCAGTTTAAATCAGAACGGCGCATGTTTCCCAGGATTGCGAGGCGCGTGCCAGTCAGGACAACAGTGCGCAGTTAGACCAGAAACTAGGAGAGTGATACGTAGAAGAGTATTCTACCTTGCAGTACACTACTCAAGATACTGCTACTGGTTAGTATCATTAATGCGACAGATAAATGGCTCTACAAGGTACTAAATCATGCAAGAGTATATCATGCCGGAGATTGCATGCGAGGTTAGTAGCTAATAATCTTTTACAGATATTTAGCTCTACTGAAAAACCTATTTTACCAAGTCAGGGTCAAAGTATCCTAAAACTGATCTGTCGCAACTATTATGGTCCCTTATTGTTCGTGGAAAAAATTACATTTTAAATCTATCGTTTCTGCAGCCAACTCCCCTATAGCTTATTCCTGTGATTATTTCTACCATAATAGTTTGGCTCTAGCAAAATATGTTGGACGTCCGCCAAAATGTAGTCTACATCAAACTTTCGTTTATGATTTTACTTGAGAAACGTTTGCGTGAAAGTAAAAAATGTGCTTATTCTATTGGCCTACTGTCGCTTTTTGGCCCTTGGCCTTTCTTATTTTTTACCGAATTAATAGTAAGAAAGTGAGTGAGACTGTGGAGTGTTATAAGCCGCCCATATTGTTTTGACTCATCTCTTACCCGCCAGGCACTTCTCTGCCCCGTCATCGTTGGCCCTGCTCCTCAAGTTCTCCACCTCTTTCGACTTTTTATTCTGTTGCCTTCTCCCATTAGACTTCTCTGCGATCACTTTGGGTCATTCGCACTTTGGGTGTGGAATATGCTTCAACTTCTTTATAGCCATCGTCAACTTTTATATCGCTCCCCCTAAACCAGCAAGAAGGTGAGGTGGATGGAGAGGAAGACTAACGAGGAAGTGTTTGAGAGATGGTGGGCGAGGAAAGTAACTTCCCAATGAAATTCGAGATCGGTAGTGTAGGTGGCTGGAGGATGTAATAAGGGGTGATGGGTTGCTGAAGAATGTGATAGAGGGAAGGATGTTGGGCAAGCGGGGAAGGGAAAGATAGATAGTATGTTTTTATGGACGGGATGAAGAAGGGTAGATCGTATGCTGAGGCGAAAAAGGATATACTAGAGCGAGACAGGCCCCGGAAAGTGTAGGAAACCGGGAGGAGATTCTCTGACATTCAATAAAACCTACCTTAACCGGTAGAGCAAACCAGCAAACGCGCACTCCTACGGTTAACCGCACCCCGCGCTGGCAACAGCTGATATCCTCGATTGTTTATGCCATTCCTTGGCGGAGATTTTTTGTTTCGGCTGTTGGCCCTGCCAGGGGACTGGTCCCCGCGTCCGTTGTCGCCTTAATTCTTCTCCATTGAGTTTAGGGTGAGAAAATTACGAGCTCATCGCGGTAGACAAACAAAAGGATGTGAAACTATCGATCATTCGTGAGGGCGGTCGACGAATTGGGTCGGTCGTTCGGCTTCGGTTATTGGGCTTCTCCACCTCCCCCCCTCTTCCTTCTCCTCTTCCTCTCTTTCTCTCCCTCTTTGCAAGCTCATTTCTCTCTCTCTCTCTCTCGCTCTCTGTGAAGACGACTGTTACATAATTTTCCGGGCGTCTGCGGATGTCACCATGTGACGGCTGCGGTTTTCATACTCGTTCGCCCTTGTGCACCAACGTCAGGTTTTTACCGAGCGATTCCCCTGCTCCTGCTCTCAAATCGATGCAGGTCGCGTGGTCATGCCGTCTCCCCTCTCCTTCGGTGCCACGACGTCGTCGTCTTTTCGCCATGGCGTAATCTCATTTGGACGTCTCACGGCTGAATTAAACTTATTTTTCGGTTCAGCCGCTCTCCTGCCATCAGTGTTTTCGCTTTCATCGACACCTTCTTTTCCCGTTAAGTCATGCTTTGAAGTTATGAGTTCAGTCTTAAAAGGTCTCCCCTTGATGGCGATCGATGCGTCGATTAGATCGAATAAAATACAAATGCTCAAACCTGGGTTTAAAAATTAGAAATTGATGATACACTAAAACAATTCTCTCATATTTACATCTACATAATACCCTGCGAGCCGCCGCATGGGCGTGTGACAGGGGTTGTGAGGTCACCAGCCGCGTAAATATGCTAGGTTTTGGGAGGTGAAATGGTGACGTATTATGGGAGTGTATTTAGTGGAGCTCAGTTTTTACTGTGGTCGCTTATCGTGCGCGGAAAGAACAAGTTTTTCTACCAATCTGTTCGGCAATGCATCTCTCTTATTTTATCGCTTCTGTCACACCTAGAGATGTAGTATGGCGTCATGATAATATTCTCCGTGTTGCTCTGAAACACAATAGTTCTGAATTTCTAATTTGAGAAATCTTATCTCATCAAATATTTGTACATGTTAGAGTATATATTATATTGTAACATAAGCACTATTAAGCGCAATAAATCTCTAAAATAATCATAAAACTAATGCAATTGACGAAGAATTTGCTAACCCTTCATACTTGCACACACCCGCAGTTGTTAAAGTCGCGGTCGAAACATTTTACCTCGTGATTTTTTATTAAGTTCTCCTATATTATTAAACTAAACAATTGTACTGCTTTAAGCTACCAAAAAACGCAACTATGATAATTACTTTTCGAAATACATCTTTTGTAGGAACTATTTATTACACGACTTACTAGCGATAAAGTGTAATGTTCGGCAAATTTTGGAAAGTTAAATATCTGCACATGTAATGAAATCATTGATGAATATTTTTTATTGTAGCCCACTCGAGGATTGAAATGAAAAGGTAATTAGATTTCCGCAAAGTCTTTGAAATTAAGATATATTTCGCAATTCTATTCATATTTCGCAAATTTTTTTTTTCGTTTTTTTTTCGATCTATAAATTCGTGATGAGCGACCTGATACACTTAGGGTTATCTAGTTTGGTTTAGATTGGACGACATTTTTAACGATGGCCAACTTTTCAGGGTACGAGGTACGACCTATGGCGTATCGTTCTTGGGGGTCGGTTTTGTGTGGGTATTTACTTCACACCCCGAGGGTCTAGTAGCGAGTACCGACAGATATTTTCGGTGAAATTCCGTTCCCAACTAGGGTGCCATTTGGATAGCATTTTAATTGGAGCATTACGTCCGTCGAATGGGACTGTAAATTGTGGTTCTCTCTACGCCTATCGTTAAGAGTTTGCCGATTCCGGCGCCAGGTTTCTCTCTGCCCTTCCTATGCCGTGATGTCACAAACTTTTCCTGTGGTGGAACACTTCACCAATACTGCAATTTTAACGGAACTCCGTGTGTATTTTACAGATTTTAAGCCTTTCCGTTTAATATCCAGGGTATTTATTTTCTTGGCCTATGATTATATATGTGGGCCCCAGAAGTCAAGGGGTCTAAGTGAAATTTTTTGAAAAAAATAAGTTTTGCACAGGAATGGGATGTGAAAATATATATCTTTTAGGTGGTAAAGGGATCCAAGTGATTTTCTTGACAGGTGCTACTATCTAGGGTAATGCCTCTTAACTACTTAGTGGGTTGTACCAAACATTTTCAACTTTGACTCAAGTTTTCTCTAAACAATGATTTTGTTACCCCTTGACTTCTGGGGTCCTCATATTATAGCTTCCCTGAGGACGTCAGTCTAATAATGAGTAATCGTATTACTCTCTTTTTCAGCATTTCGAATATTTCATTCGTGTCCAGGCCTCTGTACTACTTCATGATGTATCACTATTTTTTTTAAACGAGATAGCGACACTGAATCATCATCAGCTCGTCAAAATAAATACAGACGGAACTCTTAAGACGTTTGGAAGCAAGATGTATATATTTCAGATTTTCCCGGCCTATCTGATGGATAAAGGTTTCTCGGGTCTTCCACCGGGTGAGCAGGTCAATGGGGCCCAATGTTTCGGAGAACGACTTGTCCTCCATCGTCAGGGGGGGAGGAGTTCAGCTTCCGAATGCCGTTTCCTCAAGTCAAAGTCAAAATACGTTTATTTCCACACCAAACAATACAAAATAACAAAAAACAAATACAACGGTGCGGTCCCCGCTTTAGGCTGTCGCCTCTTAATTTTGGCCGGTATATATACTCTCTCCTCCCGGGTCAGGTGCCACCTGATTGGCTGTGGCGTCTGCGAGTTTTCCCGCCTTCCCTGACGTAATGAATGGTGGCCACGATTGGTTTCCAAGTGTTACCCAATTGGAAACCTGCGTCTCTATTGATGTTTCTCGGCTGCAGACGGATCTCGATAGCTTCTTTAACGAGGCGATCCCAATAACCAGGCTGATTATTTTGGTCTCCTCCCACCGTATGGCGTGGTCCTCGCCAATGCTGTGCTCCGCTACGGCTGATTTCTGCGGTTGTACCAATCGGAAGTGTCTCTGGTGTTCTTTCAGTCTTGTCTCGATGGTACGCCCAGTTTCTCCGATGCACATTTTTCCGCACTCACAGGGAATTTGGTAGACCCCTGGCGTCTTCAAGCCGACCGGATCTTTTGCCTCAACAAGCAGAGCCTTCAGCTTTGGCGATGGTAAATGTACTGTTTGGATGCTAAAGCGTTGAAGAATGCGTTGAATCTTCCCCGAACGAAACGTTGGGCCCCATGGACCTGCTCACCCGGAGGAAGACCCGAGAAACCTTTATCCAAGATGTTTATATGGCTTGTCGGCAAAAATGAATAAAACTAGAACTCATAATTAGACCGATGTCTCCGGAGAAATTGCTATTAATTCAGTTTAAGTTGCAGACTTTGATACCACTCCCGATATTTGTGGAACACTCGATAACTTTCCGCGATTCTCTGGCTCCCAACGGAACATAATCAAGAAAAATCTGCCTCTTGCAATAATTCGCACCTACTGCCAACATCACCAATGATCCTTTGCGCAAATGGTCTCTGTTCTGTTATCTGTTGCCTCTCATAAATAGGTAACCAACCGTAGTATAGGAGAATGGACTTTTAGCGTAAGGTAATTGGAAATGAAAGAGCTGAGGAGACCGGATTCGAAAATGCAGGATACTCATTGTAACCGTAAATTATGTTTGCATATAAATATAGTGCCACACTTGAATGAGTAATGAGCCTCCGATGTGACGAATCTAATTCCATTTGATTGAAAGTTGTTTTGTATGCATGCCGATTCTAATTAGGCCATTATGGTCTGTTATCCTTAGTGAATAATCAATTAACGCTCGGTTGTTATTAGGCTATTGTTATTGTTAGGTTGTTAAGGTTATTTTGGATGTTGATTTTTGGTATCTTATTAATGTGTCATAATAGGTTACCCAATTAATACTTTATTGTCTAGTTTTAGCCATCGCTTTAAACTTCTAGGATGAAATAAACGTTGACGTGAGCATCGAGCGAATACACCGCAGGTGCCAATAATATCATGCCATTTTTGTATTTGTATCCGGGATATATTTGCGATATAACATGCAGAACTCTTGGTAAAAATATAGTTAGGATCCCTGGAAGATGTAACCTCACCTGAAGATAAATAGACTCCGGGTGTGTGTAGTCGGCTGATTCCTTATGACTGGCATCTCATTTCGGTGTGGATAACAAACGTTTTTTGGACTCACTTTGGGTAAAAATTGTACAAATCGAGTGTGTTACCGGCTCATTAGCCATGATTTAGATTTAGTGTAACTCAAGAAGCAAGTTCTGTAAAAGGTAGTCGTGTATTATTAGCTGAGTTAAGTTCATTAAAGCTGTCGTTTTTACTGTACAAAATCAGCAGTGGTTGTTATATTGTTCTTGTGGTTAAAAAGGAATCGAATCTTCGACTCCTTGCTTGCTGGATTATTGCATACAGCCTTATTTAATTCCATATTTGGTATTTTTTACCGAAAGAAATTTTCCTGGGCCATTTACAAACAAAGGCTGGGAGAAGCGAACTTGTTCCATTTGTTAAAATCTTCTTGTCAATCAAAGAGCTATTAGAGTTCGTTTGGGGAGGGGATTTTCGAAATGTTTTGCTTGTTTGATGTGTATTGTGTTATTAAAGTCTTCCTATGCGTATATATATAGATAATGTAATCTCAAATTGCGTCCCCATTGAATTACAGTCATATCGTCTCCGTTTGGATTCGGTGTCTTTTGCGGAATTTCCTCTCCGCTTGCTATTTACTCGTGTTTTACAACGATGCCCTTTCTCTTGGAGATTCTCTGTCATTTCGTGTGTGTCTAACATGTAGAAGATTGCCCGTAGAATGAGGCGAGGGATTAGCGAGTAACTACTAAACTCCAACGTCGCTGTGGCTTTCAAAGTCGAACGCCTCTTCTAAAAGTCATTCATCGTCTTCGACAGGCCGAGATATCGCTATTAGATACTGCTGCGTGCACGGTAGTAGCGACGCGTCCTGGAGCTCGAATAAAGGGGATGCCGCGTGCCTTGTGTTGTTCGAACCCGTTTGAACCGCATCGATTGTCTCGAAAGCGACCATTAAATGTCCCTGATAGCGGAATTAGCGTTTTTTTTAAGTTTCCACCGAACGCTGCGCTGCGCATACCTCAAGATCGAGTCGGCCGTTTGGCATTCTTGGCTTGTATATCACTCACTCCTCATCTGCGGATGCACGTTAGCATGGCTACGGGGGCACGCTTTCTCGTGATATCGAGTGCTTATCTGGGGAAGAGAATCTTTTAGAATAAATAACAGTGATTCACCTGGAGCTCGATAGGACAGGGTTTCGCGTGCTGGCCGGACAGGTAATGAATTTTCCGCGGCCGAGGATGGCCTCCCTCGGAACAATGAGTCCTTTGGAGGGTTTAGAGGCTGAGAGTCATGTTCAGTGCGTTATTCCCAAATTTATGAGATCGTGGGGATCTTAATTCCCTCGGTGCTTAACTGCATAACACCAACCGTTCCTTTTCTTTCCATTTTACTCACGCTGTCTTCTCCCCTCGTTAAGTAGGTTGGGTCGTTGAATTAAGGAACTTTTTCTTGTATTGATTGATCTGTGGAGAAGTTTTGTTGATGTCAACGTGCGCACCTCTCTACTGGAGGAATTGCTCACTTTTAGTGGACGGGACCAGGAAAGGAATTCTGCACGGAACATACCGGTAACTGAAGAAAGAGGCAGTGGAAGAATTTGTGCATGCCTGCGATATTTTGCGTTTGGGGACTTGAGCGTAAATGGCTCCCCTAGCTGCTTTAAAAGCTATGCTTTGAATGAATGAACGAACCTGTGTAATGGAAAGCCGTTTTCTTGTAATGTTTCGGAAGATATAATTCATACAACTGCTGCTAATGAATGAACCGTATGGATTCTTATGCCTTATTCCAGTCACGAATATATTTGTTAGTTTTAAAATAGTCTAGCCGTGTTCCTACCAACTTAAGAAGATGATGCTATTTTATCCATTGAGATTTATATTATTACTTGATCAAAGCATATTATCTATTTTTTGTTACCTGAGATTTTACCACGCCTTAATTTTTTCGTTCCACGTGATAAGGAGACCGTGACCAATTTTAAAATTTCGATTTTAAAGATTGGTGCACCTTAATGGTGATTCCTTGGAGGGATTGTGAGGACAGTCGTTAAGTTGCAATGATTTCCTTAATCTCAGCCTTCTTCGTCCGCTCCGACTTATTTTCGAGCGAGAAATTTATGAGACCGGTCGTACGATTAGGATCAATTAAGGCTGTTTTCGGTTTCTCGAAGCGCTCCGCTTGTCACATCGCAGTGTTTGTACTCGACGTCGATCTGTTTTCAAATTGAAAAGGCCGTGTCTTCCGTAGGTCTCTCGTCTTTTTATATGGATTTTAATGCAACAACAAGAAATCATGAATCGTGACGATTTGATTGCTTTTGACTGCTGTTAGTCATTAACCATTCGTGGCGACATGATGTTTAATGATATTTGCACCTGCTGTTTCTCGAAAAGAGTTCTTATTAATGAAAATTGTTTCCGTATCGCTTCCTTTTTGTGCTATTGCTATATACATTGCCGGTGATTTCGTGCAATAAGCGACAATTTGTTAGCTGTTCCTTCCTCTGAATAATTACGGATATAAATATACTCTGTAAGTCTCAATTTTTTATCCAACTGAAATTTTTTCACATCGTGAGCATACCGTGCTAAGTTGTTTGTAATACAGGGTGCGGCATTATAACTTCCTTTTTTCAAAACGCAATAAAACTCATTTTATGAATCAGAAACTTTTTATTTTTTAAATAATGTAGGTACATATCTAAAGTCTTGTTTTACTCATTTTTGAAAATCATATCAGGTAGGTGACGCCACAGTTGTCCTTCCTCTGAATTCCTCAGCCGATTTCTGGCGTTTGTAATGACCCTTACCAGCATAGCAGCGGGTATGTTGGCAATTTCTGCCAGGATGTTGGCCTTCAGGTTTTTTGTGGTGTTTTATGAAATCTCATGTTTATGTCAACCGTCCAAGGACCCTGCAAGACCTGAAGGCCAACATCCGGGCAGAAATTGCTAACATACCCGCCGCTATGCTGTTAAACGTCATGACAAACGCCAGCAATCGGCTTATTCAGTGTATGGACAATGGGGGGCATTACCTACGTGATATGATTTTCAAAACTGTGTAAAACAAAACTTTAGATATGTACCTACATTATAAAATAATTAAAAAATTCTGATTCATAAAATGAGTTTTATTGCGTTTAGAACAAAGGAAGTTATAGTGCCGCACCCTGTACCTAGTTACCTCGTGCGTTTTCGTTGCGTCTTTCTGTAATGTTCGAAGTTTGTCATTCCCTCTTTGGAGAGTACGCTGTTAATTTTGGGCTCCTATGTTTGCATCGTATCAAATATGACTGCTCTGGGTTTTATCTCATGACTTGCGAAGTATTGCGCTCCCGGCCGTGTATCTTTGTCTGATGTGATCTTGTACCTACTCTTTGTGTGAAAGTCTTTCGCGGAATCGGAGAAAAACCAGGTTAAACCAATCAAGTGATTCATTTCCTCCGTCGCTCCAATTATATTTTGATCACGTTTACCTTCCACTGATTCGCAAGAACTAAATTTTTCCCCCATACAGCAATTTTCAGGAATTTATCTGGAGCATTAATTTTTCTGCGAACACCAAAGGAAATAGTTTCAATTTTGTATTATCAGATTCGGTGGAAGGATATCGGGTGCTGAATTGAAGAAAATGACTTGGCTCGCGACTGATGCCTGGATTCCAAGAAATAAGAATACTTTTTTTAATGAAGGTCTAAGAGAAGAATCGAAGGCAATGGACGTCGGGCTCGGTAATAATCAGCAGAATATGAGCACTGGTCTTCATCGGGTCGGAGCACGATAAAATGTGGAGTCCTGAACATGAGCCTCCTAACTGCGAATGCTCATATACTCATTTTAGCTCCTGGACCTCAAGAGTATCCGTCCTCTGACATCCGAGGTGGCGCTAAACACAGTCCTGCTCGTAATGGTATTCCATCACCCAAGGTTTGTTCCTGTGCAGTAATTGAGCTTCCAGCTCTAGGACAAGATCTAGTTAATTGAGGGTAGTCGAAAATGTCTCGTTCGTTCGATGTACTTCAATCCTTCGATTGGTTGACTGCAGCCCTCCATCCTTCCCCCTTTCTTGGAAGTTAGTCCCCGTACTCCATGGCAGTTATTACGCATTATCTGTGTTATTTTGTCTATTCATTGATTCCTTTGCCTTACTTTTGAGTCTTTTTTCTCCATTTTCCTTCTATTAAAATTTTCACCATCCCATTGTGCCTCTGGGTGAGTGCAATCCTTCTGGTTCTTCTTTTCTACATAGTTTTCAAATTGGTCCATCCATCTTCAACTCTTTAAATATCAGTAGCATCTTAGTCTTATTATGTTAATAGTTTCGTTCATTCATTGGCTCCAATTCGTACATAGAAGTAAGTTCGACTTTTAGGTTCCTGTCTCAGAGCAAAATAATTCTTGAAGCTGCTGATATTTGTAAGAATCTCTTTCGACTCTCGAATATTCTGTTAAATTCTTGAATATTGAATTATTCAATGAATTTTAGTGGAATGTGTTCTTCATCGTCGGCAGTAATCAGCCTGAAGATGGGTTTGCTGCAGCTCTCCACTCCATTCTCCTTTGTAGCTCACCGATTTATTCCTTCTCAATTCCTTATTTTGGTATCCTTATTAAATTTGTTTATTTATTTTGTTTATTTGTTCCTCGCATAAGCAAAAACAGTTGAGGGTAAAAATTACAAAATTTCACTACGAGGGACATTGGTTCCCCTTAGGATAGCATCCTGTTTGGAGTTAACAGACTCTTCTTTGTCCAACAAAATCACATCAATGTATAAAACGACAAACATCAGTCACTGTGCCGCAAATGACAGATAAATTTGCAAAAATTGTCAGTGGATACAAATATATTAATAATAAGAAAATGAAAATGGAAAAAAACATTGATAATGCCGGAACACAACAATATGATTAGGATCACTGCAAAATTCACAGAGATATTTATAATTTTATTAATTTACGAGTAAATGGGTGCTTGCAATTTGCAAGAAGGGGGGGAAGTGTTATATGATGATACTCTTTAAATAAGGAACAATAACAATGAAAGCTCTCAAGTTTGTGTGCTACATGCAAGCAAAGAAAAGTATAATTCTCGAAAATGAAATACGCGCCCCATGAGGTATGGATACCAGACAGTTCTAATACAAAATTATATTGTATGTCATCCGGTTATTAACGACTTTTCAAAATACTATGATCAGTATACCGAGACGAACGTGGAACCACTGGAAGATCATCATAACCTCATTTGACGGCATATAAGACGATCTTCTACGTTAGATATTTCATTTCAGTACAGCATACTTAATAAGAGCTCACATGAAGAATTTTAATATATAAATTCGATCGGAATCGAGATTTTTAATATATTAACTTTCATATTCAATTTTTCTCTTCCAATATTCTACATGGACATCATGTTTTTTGTAAGGAAAACTACAATATCATGAAGCTTGGTTGGTTGAAAATGGTCATCAAATCTACGGTAGAGGCTAGGAAAAAGTTGAATGAATTATAGCCAGTACTTAGCAGTGCGAAAAATGGTATAAAGAACACTAAATAACATGCATTTAAGATACCTAACTCATATATGTAAAGCTATCGATTGCAATATCTCGAAGCCTAATCGACTTCTTTAACTTTTCCGATTTCACCCCAAATCGACTCATAAATCTAACCCTCCCCTGTAACTGGCCCGCCTCGCTGAGTTCCAAACCTCGAATCGACAATCGGCCCGGCGACAATGGAGAAATATATCCATAGCAACGAAAGTGAAAAAATTTCTAAAATCCCAAATAAAAGTTTAAAATTATCAGTGTTGAGGTAGGTAGGGAAAAATTGATTGCAAGAATTAGATTTTTCAAACATTAAGCCTCATATTTGTGAAAAAAATCAGTCTTGTAGCTCAATTATTTCATATTTTAATGAAGGAAAGAAAAAAAGGTCCACAGTAAATTTTTTTCATTTTTCCCATATAATCCCATGTAAAGCTATCGATTGCAATAAATGGAAGCCATTTACCCATTTTCGTATACTTGAGGGCAACACACGGGAAGTGTTCTTCGTGTGTTCTCAGCTGTGAAACTCGCGTGTAGGACTGCTCGGCGACACGGGAATCATGAGGTCACGGGACGAAAATAAAGCTGTCGCCAGAATAGCCCAACCGACATCGTTATTTATTGAGGAGACAAGGTTACTATATCTCCGCGTCGTTGAATTCCCTTTAAACCTCGCCCTATGTATGACAGTGTCTTGGCAGGGGACGATATCACACGGCGCCAAAGGAGTTGCGGAGAGTTCCCGTCTGAATTTATCGCTATTTAAATGCATAAGGTGACGCTCTCTGAGAGGATTAAACTTGATAACTATGTGAGGTGAGGTGTGGTTCGCGCACTTCTGTTTACTTGGGCACAGAATTGCAAATGACCGCATGCGCCGCCAGAAAATCCCAGTACAGTAATGTTCATTCCCGTTTGGTTGAATGTACGTAATGTTGTAACGATAATGTTCCAGATAGGGATTGGAAAATCGATTTCGATTTTAATCGAAAATCGATAATCACACTCAGATTTTCGATTTAATCTTAGTCGACTTTATGTTTTGAAAAATCGTTAGAAATCGATTCTAGCCGATCGATTTTCGATTTTTAGCTTGCTACAGCATTTGAATTTTGCCGCTTCGCTTTGCTCCGCGCCGCGCTATGTCACTCTGCATCGCTGGAGGGGGAAACTTGGTGGGGAGAGGCAAAGTGCTTCGGACACCGGCAGGTTGTAGTTGCCAACTGTAGGGCTGCGGATTTTTATTACAATTCTAGTCTTTCCGGCTGGGACTCGCGCTCGGAAGTAATACATTGTGGACCGCGAGACGAAGATTCGAAATTTTAATACGCGTTGATATCGTGCCTTTTTTGTGAACGCTTTCTCAATAAATCGCTTCAGAGCATTCGTCTTCTTCGAAATAGATTCGCCTAGTCCGAATATCGTCTTCTGCGCATGGGCTACTAAATTATATGTAATTTGCTTGTTACATTTCCTATATGTATGTATCTGGTATGGATTATTACTTTCCTGCTTACCTTATTAATATCTTTAAAATAATATATTATATTAGCAAATTTAACCGTATTCAGTTCTTATCCCTAGTGCCTCCATTAACCCATATATTGCATATTGTTACAACAGCAGCGTATTTCAGCAGACAATTAATTACTTTACTATTTAAAAATTTCGATTTCGATTTTTCGATTATTTTGGGAAAAATATCGAATTTTTGGAAAATCGATTTTAAAAACCAAAATCGAAAGTCGATTAATTGAAAATCGATTCTGGATTTAAATTTCCAATCCCTAGTTCCAGAGCACATTATTACCTCTCTGCGTCCGACCCTCATCATCCATTGTGTTTTTGTTTTGAATAGTATCCGTGGGATTAATGCATTATGTGGACGTTTCGTGGCCACTCCTCGCATGTGTCAATGCTTTCTTTCTTTGGTAAGCATAGAGTATTGCTGGCCGCAGGAGTGAAAAAATATCTGACGCGCCTTACTCGTCTCCAGCTAGCATTGAAAGCCCCATAATTTTTCCGATTTTTATTTACAGTTTTCGTTTAATATTTTGGGCGTCCTTTTCCGTTGACATATATTTTCATTTGGTACGACGCGTTGTTATTCATTTCTGTGTTTTACCACTCCAAGTGAATTATTTAATACCTATCGAGTGCCATTAATCCGGGATTGCATCTGTATGCATTGAAGGGCGCGGTTCAATTATTAGAATTCTCTTAGGGGTCGCCATTTCCCTGTGTAAATTGGCCTTTATTTGGGTAAAGAAGAGTACTCTGAAAGTAAATTTCGAGAAAAAGGAATATGAAGTTATCTTTACTGGAATTATTGAGAGAAATTAAGATTTCGATTAAAACCGTGGTCCCGTTGGCGCCTGTCGTTAAGAGCAGGCTTATGCCGAGGCCGGGTTTCTATCCACCCTTCCTCCCTATCCTTTATGGCGCAAATGACCTTAGCTGTCGGTCGCATCCCCAAATATCCGATCCAGGAGATTTAAGCATATATAAATGTTAAAAAGTAACATTTTCTTGAGGTTGTTTAAACCATTTTCCAAGTCAAATTATAAAACTATACTTCATTGGAATTATGTCAATAAATGTTTTGCACTCAATGCGTTAATGATGTGTGGAATGATCAACGCTTTTTATATGTTACCTATGAGAGATAGTAATCCATCTGTTGAAGAATCATGAAGGAGGGACTTCAAGAGCACGAATTATTAAGATGAGAGGAAGGGTAAACTTATTTGAAATGTTTGCGCTTGAAATCACTAAAAATAAAAAAGCATATAAAAGAATGTGAACGTTGAAAAAGTACATTTAGAAGTCCTTTGAGCTCTATAGGGCTAATTGGAGGCTTATGGTTATTTCAAATAAACCCAGTCTTTGCGTAAACAGGTTTCGTAGTTACCAGAGACAACCGTATTTACGAAATACGTATTTCTTGGCTCGCGTTTCTTCGTAACGCCTATTTAGTGCTCGAAGGAAAAGCCCAAACGTTTTTTTTTATCAGGGCGAAAATTCTGATATCAATGAGACCGTGGGGTAAATATCTAAACGCCAGTTTGGATTTGTGGTACTATTGGGTAAAACTGTGTGTGAAGAGAACGTAGGGTGAAGTAGGACTTGTTTTTAAGTTTGACTGGAGTGGGAGCAAGAAAAGTCAATGCTACGATAAGTGCATTGGGAGAGTGGTCAAGAGACATGCATTAGGCTGGGCTGAGTCCTGATGTGTGCTGATTTCTCGTTTGAGTCGATGTTAATTGTGCGTCCAAATTGTAGTGATCCACGCTGTTAACATTTTGAGTTCTTTATGTTGTTTATTTATCATGTCGCTGGAACGTGTGGTGAGGTAATTAACTCTCCGGATGAATTAAGATCAGTTTAATTGGCCTCTCCAGGTCCTTTATTTAATTTTTACGTTTCGCTGCATTTGTATTTTAGATTCAGAGTTGAATTAAGCGTAAAATTTTTAGAGGTTCGGGGAAGTTTTCGCACAGTGGTGCTGCCGTTTTTTCTGTTGTAATTCACGCGTTCAGATTACAATCTGGGAAACATGTTCGGCCATCCACGAGCTGTCGGTAACAAGCAAATCGATGAATTTAGTGCCCTCGTGCGTGCTTCCAAGAATCCTTCCCATTCGTCACAATCAACTGATGCACCGTTCCTAGCATGTGAAAGTTTCCCGAGCTACATTCCCACAAATGCATCGGCTCTGGCCACCTTTGAGATGAAGATTCGTGCATCTCTGAGGCTGCGTCTGATTTGTAATAAAAACTGATTATTTTTGGACTGGTTGTGCCAGGCGAAACATTGTGGAACTTGCTTAACATTGTGAAATTAAAGCTGTAACTTAGTAATTCCGTAAGTCTAAGTGAACTAAATATTGTAAACGAATTAAATATTGTGCTACACTGTACAAAATCAGATGTTTTTTATGTGTATTCATACATTTGCCTTCTTGTTAAATATTTTGTTAAATATTATGTCGGATTCTGTGATATTGATGTATCATGTAAATCTTCCTATTGTATGTACTACTTGTTGACTCTAAGATATGTATAATCATGTATGTTCCTAAGGGACACACTTGTCCCGGAATAATAAAGTTCATTTTTCATTCATTTCATTTAAGTCGAAACCTAGGTCGTTTATAAAGTTTATGTGGAATTACTAAGTTACAGCTTTCATTTCACTATGATAATTTTTTTGTCGAGGCAGCCTACCGATCAAGTTCGTTTTAGGCGAAGACATAAAATCACCCGTGACATTTTTAAAATCGCCCCCATCCGTTTTCTTGCACGAATTTTTTCTCAATCATGGGTCAAGTAAAAGAATTCTGCGAGCATACTCACGTACAATTGTGAAGTGTGGATATCAGATGGATTAGGAAAAGTTCCAGGCAGCCGAAATGTGGTTTTGGAGGAAAATCAGAAAAACAAGCGAGTTCATGTGGAATACAAATTAACAACTTTTGGAGGAATTATGTGAAGGAGGGTGCTTCTCCAACGAATCTACTCCAGAAAATTTAACTCGCTGGTCGTCTAATGAGACGTATGGAATTTATTAAAGGAACATAGTGGATGGAAAAGTGTTAGGGAGGATGATGAGAGAACAACATAGGATGTCTGTATTGCACAGTGTGATGTCAATGACTGTCTTCAACTCCGATAGGGAGATTAAAACAACAGCTTCCGAAAGAGACAAATGGCTGCAGCGACAAGGCGTGACCTTTTGAGGAACGCCGACGACCGAGTTTTTTTCTTAGGGTTTTCATGGGTCATGCCACTTTTCGTCTCGTCCTTGTGTTTTTTTGACACTCTGCCTTTTTCACTTCCTCTCAAATCAAATATGCTTCACAATATCGCTGCCTTGAGCATCCCCGTGTTAGTTACTCCATCCGCCCTCGTTGACTTGTCTTGAGTTCTCCCGGCAGCTTCCTCTTGGCAGAACTAAATTTCAAACTTTCCATTGCTCGTTTTGCTTCCCGTCCTCTGCAACTCTTTCTCATCCTCCCAACACTCCCAACCTGCATTCCAGCAGTGATGAGTGAGTCTGCGGCCAGGGGTGGCAATAGGCGATGATATTGGAAAACTGTTTATGCACACTGGAAATATATAATAATAATTTTTGTAAAAATGCGTCCATTTATGAAAATGAAATGCAACTTTACTGCGATATCCAATCGGTCGATTAAATGCGATCATTGCAGTCGAAATTCTTATGTGAAAAAGAAGCGGCTTTGCATCAGCTAGTCAGTCTCAGAAATAAACGCTAATTTGAAAATAATGTTTATTTGGTATGGTATTCATTGTGTGTTGCGTTGATATGGTATTGTAGTTGTTGATGTGTTGTAGCCTCATACCTCATAAAAATTTATGCATGTTATCTTTGAAAGCGTTAATTGTAGTCCTATGGCCGTCTGCAAGAACATTTAGTTATGGAATCAATAGTAATGAGATCCGCTAAGTTATGGATCTGATGTAAATGTTTGGGTTGCAGGACCACATCTATTAGTTACATGACTTATTTACCAACAGTTAACAGCTTTGAACATTTGATATAATCTTCTAACGCAGGATAAAATTTATGAAAGCATAGCGAATGAATGATTGCTGATGCACGTCTCAAAAAAACTCTTGTATCTAGTAATTAAGTATCCAAGCTGTTTATTGTGCATCCGCCGTCTTGCCTACTTATGGAACTCTTTAACTCCATGACATAAGTTATGAAACCAATAAAGTTATCTAATGTTTCTACAACAATTATTGTATGGTTGCCATGGCTTATGGATGCCGTAACTTTATATAATACATGTGTGTTGTTCTTGCAACTGGACATTACTCTGTTAGTGGTAACTCTCTTCGATTTTGATCTATCGAGTCACTAGGTAAACTTCTTCGATAGTTTGTGTAGTTGTTGAGTGGGATTTGGTGTCTATCTAGTCTCTAGTCTCTGTATTCTTGTTTTTGTTTTGAATGTTTAAATTTAAAAAAAATGTAAAAAGGTTATGTAAAAAGACGAGCGCTCTTTGCATTTACAGTAGAAAAATTTAACATGAAGGTGAAGGCTCTTTTCGTGCGTGTAGTAACATCTATTGATAACAGTTTTGCGGAACATGAGGCAGACATATCGCTCAATTTCTCTTTGGATATCCGCGAAATCGTAATGGAGCAGAATATTTTTTCTGCTATGTTCCTAAAGAGACTTTCACTTTCCACCGATCCACGTTTTCCGTAGCCTGAAGCGACAAGGAGCCAAGGATCGTCGTAACGTTTTCATTCTCTTATGGAACTTGGATTTCATGCTAGGTCAAGACCACGTGCACATTCCATGTGTTGATTTACCCTTACAAACAATGAATTTTATCGCTTGATTCTGTTTCAGTAGAAACGGAAGTGTAAATTTCGCTTTTTCTCAAACCTGACTGAATTGATCATGGCCTCATATTGGTGGTGTCACTTTCCCAATATCCTATGTATGAATAAGATTTGACACCTTCTTTCGGATTTTCCGCCGCGTTGGTTCATGTTGAGGACAATATTTCGCCGGCTGTCCTGCTGGCTTCCTCAGGTCCATGTAACCTGAGGAAGCCAGCAGGACAGCCGGCGAAATATTGTCCTCAACATGAACCAACGCGGCGGAAAACCCGATAGAAGGTATCAACCTCCATCAATGCCCCGCGGAAGCCTTCATCTGAATAAGATTTATGAGGTATAGAGTTGTGCTTAGTATAATTAAACTTCTTTACGGCGCGATATCTTTTTCCTTGCGGCTGAAAGGTGCCCCGAGAACCGCTGTTGGGCATCTCACTAGTGGAGGGGATATATGCATATTTTTTTACTGGGGATTCCATTGCGCAGGGATGGATAGAAGCGTACACTGCCCATTAAGCACCTTCATTTTTCACCATCTCGTGGCCTTCAACCACATTTTATAGCTTAAAAGGAGCAATGGCGTGAAATTTTTACTTACTCATGGTTTGTGTTTGTTCGTTAAATATATTTATTGACCAATCGATCCGCTGAGAATAATTTAATATACTTTCATGTAGGTTCTTCAAAATGTGAACGTACTAATGGAGTCTTCTGTATTCCATAGAAGAAACTTACCTTGTTGCCACCGATTAGGGATTGAATAATCATGTTTTCATGGACAACCTCGACGTTGGATTCATAATTATAGCTGTCAATCGATAGGTGCCCGTGCCAATGTTTCAAGGTAATTTTGTAGTGGAGAAAGTGATGCGGCTGGTAGGGTTTATTATTGTAAGAACAAGCGGTCTCAGGTTTTTAGTTTCTTTTGGGGATAAAATTGGTCTATCTTGCATAGTGTAATAGGTGCATTGAAGCTAATTTGTATCAATTAAACTCTAATTTAATTTCTTTTATTTAGTTTTAAATTGTGGACACGTTGTGATTATATTGTATAATCACCATTATATTTTCAATATTTTTTCGTATTGATGGGTAGAGGCTAGAGATATTGGAAGATGTTTGGTGAAATTATTATTACTTCCTTATTTACCAAAGATTCCGTCAATTACGGTGTATCTTATTTATGTAATACTATGGGGAGAAGTCCTACGAAGTATTTTCTCCTGAATCAGGTAATTATGGGCCCTCGCAGCGGACCTGCATGCAGTGTGTTTCTCTCGATGACTGGGATATGGTTAACATATGCTCGGGGGCGAGTCTCTAGCCTTCCGGTTTTCTATAGTGTTATTAGCTTTCTGATACCCCATTTACATTACTAAGGCCGAATGATGCTTAAACCTGGGGGATTTCACTTACTTGTTATCAAACCATTTCCAGTTTATCGTACTAGAAATACTGGTGACGTCTGGTGAGGAGTTTGGAATCACTAAAAACAAAAAAACGAATCATTGTACGCGCGTGCCGTAGTTATGAGCTATTTTACATCTGTGTAGATTGTTTATTTAATCAATGCTTCCTCCTGTAAACAGCCTTGCTGGCTCTATTATTTCAGGAGATTTTGAATTTCCCTTCCATTGTAATGCTGCCGTCTTTCCGCTATACCCTGTATTTTCTTACAACAGATCATTTATGCTCTCTACTCATATTTGTTCTGACCCGGGTACGAGCTGTGAAAGGGGTACAGGAAAATTGGTATTTCAACCACGATTTTATAGTGACTCCCGTTCAAACGCATTTAAGGTCCGATAATCAGCACCACACAGAAGAAGAGGCCGGTGAAGAGCTTGATATGGAGCGTAGCGTTGTATGGGGCAGAAACTTTGACCCTCAGAAAGGAGGCCGAGGATAGTTTGCAGGCATTTGAGATGTGGGTGTGGAGAAGGATGGAGACGGTGAGGTGGACGGAAAGGATGACTAACGAGGAAGTGCTTGAGATGGTGGGCGAGGAAAGGAAGCTTCTGAATGAAATCCGGGATATGCAGGGTAGATGGCTGAAGGATGTAATAAAGGGTGATGGGTTGCCCAAGAATGTGATAGAGGGAAGGATGTTGGGCAAGCGAGGTAGGGTAAGAAAGAGAAAAGGTTTCATGGACGGGACGAAGAAGGGAAGATCGTATGCTGAGGCGAATAGGATATGCTAGAGGGAGATAGGCCCATGAAAATGTGGCAAACCAGGAGGAAGTTCTCTGACACTCGATAAAATAGACCCTTACCGGTAGAATACTTAAATAAATAGCCAGCATCAACCCTTGTAACTCTATCGTGTTTGCTGGGGTTATGTTTACTGGGGTTGCCGCTAACTTGCGTTAAAACGGCGCAATTCTTACTCTAGCCTTCGAGCTACTTGCGTTGAGGGCTAGTGATGTAAATCGGGCAAGAGTGTGTAGTGAGATCGTCCCGGTGGACGAAGACGGATAAGCAAAAATTATAAGCGGGTCTTGGTCGAGTTGAATTGTCTCGGCGTACTACTTCTGCTGGGTACCCTGCCCTTCGTATTTTTTTGCCTTCCTTTCTGTAGTTTTCCCCTGCCCACTCCCTGGAGCGTTTGTGTGAATGGGTCTCGAGTGAAAACATGTCTCCAGCGCCAAACACTTTAAAGGCTACAGGGCTCGGGCAGCGAAGAGGAAGGAGGGGGTGGGAGGAGTGGAACGAGGAAAGGGAAGAAGGGGAGGGCAGGGAGGAAGGGAGGAGAATGCGGTTGAGGACGCTTTCCAGATCGATTCGCTTTGCGATGCAGGAAGCGGGAGTAAAGGGAGCTGGCCGCCGGTCTAGGGGAGGCGCTGCTTCCGTGCGAGAGAGAGGGGGTGGGGCACCCCCCTCCATGCGCCGTGCGACCTTGCTGGCGCGTTGACCCTTTTTGTCTCTCTCTTCCCCCTCCCCCTCGACCTTTTGACCTCTTCCCCCTTCCTCCTCCTACTCCCCCCCCCCAATCATTATTTCCCTCCCTTCGTTTAATTTCCTTAATTCGGCGGTTTTGTCACTTCTTAAGGATTCGAGATGCTCGTGTCCGAAGTTCGCACGACAGCCAACATGCTGTATTCCGAGGAATACGGGGCGTCCCCACTTCTCGTTGGCGATTGTTGGGGATACCCCCGCTCGTCGCCAGGGTGTGGGTTAGGAAGTGGCGGAAGTGCAGTCCCTCATCGACCCCTGTTATGACCCTAACATTGGGGTGGGGCTGGACCAGGAGAGTGGCTTGAGACGGAATGTGCATCAAGACTCACTGTTTTCCAATTTCAAACCTAAGGCATGATTGGCATAGACCCAGTTCTTGCAGAAATGCATTTTCCCCGCTGGGTGTTAAAGGGAAGTTCTTGATTATATCAGTTGATTAGTCTCGGCCTCATGCTCATGATACTTCGGCCTCATGTTAAACTCTACATTTGGGACCCCAATGTTGCGTGACTTTTTTCTAAGGTATTCTTCCAGTGAAGGTAGGTTTTGTTGAATCTCAGATAATCTCCTCCCGGTTCTCCACACTGTCATGGGCCTATCTCCCTCTAGTATTTCCTTTTTCGCCTCAGGGTACGATCTACCCTTCCTCATCCCGTCCGTGAAACCTATTCTCTTTCTTTTCCTTCCCCGCTTGCTCATCACTCTTCAGCAACCCGTCGCCCTTTATTACATCATTCAACCATCTACTCTGCCTATCTCGGATTATATTCAGAAGTTTCCTATCTTCGCCCGCCATCTCAAGCACTTCTTCGTTAGTCTTCCTCTCCGTCAAACTCACCTTCTCCATCCTTCTCCACACCCACATCTCAATTGCTCACAGCCTATTCTCGTCCTCCTTTCTGAGGGTCCACGTTTCTGCCCCATACATCGCCACGCTAACGCCATATCAAGCGTGGGTGCCTAATTGCACTGGGTGAATGGCTGAATATTATCGACTATACGAATGGCTGTGAAACAGCTAACATTAGTTGTTTATATTACATGGGGATGAGTATTCAAGCGGAAAGTATTCTTACGGAAATGGGCTGAAATTTCATACCCAGCTCTACTGGCGTCTTTTTTTTCCATAAGTTCATCATGACATTATATTCGGAGGCCCCTTGTCCTTCGGGAAGGAACTACTATTAAAGGGTCCACTTTTTATAATCATACTCATTAATATGGAAATTCTTGAATGCACCCTCGTGTGCTGGGGCCCTTAGTTTTTTTATATTTCCTGCTGACGGTAGTTCATGAGAAACTCTTCTTGTAAAGCACGTGAGTGAAGTGAGGGCGCGATTGGAGAGTAGTCATCAATGGACTACAAGATATGAGCCCTTTGGAGTGTCCTGTTAAGTGTCTTCGACGTATGCGATTTTCTTTACGGAACTCCAACATCTCTCGTATAATCAGATGCACTTTTATCCCAGAGGGAATTGTTAAGCCGTCCATTTTAGCCGGAGGACTAGCGGCTGTGTTAAAGCAAGCCAGAGAAATGCATTTTCCACTGAATTGAATTTAATTGGACGCTCTCACATTTGTGTCCTCGGGATCCTTCTCGCGTGTGTCAAGGTTACGAGTATTAAGTGATTGGGCGAACCCACCCTGTTTTCCGCATTCCACTGGGATACTCTGAAGTATCAAAGAACATTAGAGAGAACTGATGATTTCGTTCGCAGAATTCACGGATGAAACACGGCAAGGCATTGACAGAATCCGGAGAATGGGTCACTGATGTTTATATGAGTTTTATTACCGGTATGGTGTGACGCCAGAACTCCGGGGAGAAGGATGAAGAGTATAGGCTGGCCGGACATATTGATAAGATAGAGAACTTGTTGCTTAGTCGGAAACGGTCTGAGAGGAAGTCGTTTAAAGATGGAAAAGTTTGTACAAAAGCTTGCCATCACAGATAATACATGCAGTGAGTGCGGCGTGTACATGTACCTCTTCATTCCCCTACAACTCTCGCTCGAACGTGAAACTTGCCGGCTGTCGCTTCTCATTCGGGAACTAGATGGATTTCCTGATCGCGTAATCCACCCTTAAGTCGAAGGACATTCAAGTCATCCTATGGAATGATTGCCCAAGTTTCCATGATGGCTTGTCGCCATCGTTCCCGCAGTAGTCTGAACTGCCTTATATCTTTGTTTTCCTTGGTAACGCACGCGCGTGTTAACCAATAGCCGAATGCGATACCCGTCTCGCTTGTCTTCTTAAATTGTGGTGGTTTGGCCCATTGAAAACAGGAGAAGATGGCCCAAATGCAATCCAGGGGCGTATATTGTTCGTTAGTTTTCTGTGAAAATATACTGCCGTGCTAAGCCAAAAGACAGTAACTGACATGATTGCACATTTTTTTATTAGAGCTGGTTTTGTTATTTTCAACCTTGAGAATTTCATAAAACTAAACGAAAATCGTATACGTAGCGGTTTGCCAGATATCATGTCCAGGACAGAAACGGACAGATGTGGACAGAAATGACTAGAAATGGGGAGAAATGGCTGAAATGGAAATGCAGTGTACACTTCTTTTTGAAGTCGCGTACCAATCGTCTTACAATTAGTGGAAATCTTTGTTACATTTCAGTGCCAAAGTGCTTTATGAGGTGTTATCAGTATCTTTTTAATGGACTTTTAAGTATCGTGAACAGATTGCCAAAAAATCATTCACATAGTGTATAACAATGCACTTCCACTTCCCCATTTTTATAGTGAAATGCCGACTTTTTAACCTGGATTTAAGGTTGGTTTATATTTTTAACACCGCCGTGGAGATCTAAGCTGGGAGAGGAATGTATTCAGCAGTGTGTCTAAAAACATTGTGGCCCATATTCATGTGCTACTGTGTATTGCGTCGGAATTGAATTTTAAGGACCTTTGTCTCAATCAAATCCTTTGACCATAAGCTACGCTCCATTTCCATACCCCTCCTCCACGCCCCCATTCCCTTTATTTGTCTCTCGACGGAAGTCTCTCGAGTTTGAGCGTTCGGTATTGGCGCTGATAATTTGGCGAAATTGGAATTTCATTGGATATTGAACGATCCTCAAGGAGGTGGTCCGGAAGTAACGATTTGATCAGTGGTCGTGGGCGTTGTGGGGGGGGGGGAAATGGCGTTACGGGGCTCGGCCTAGAGGACTTCAAAGTGGAGTTGGGCCCCTTGACCCCTCTTTTGCGCGTGCTCATTCTTCCGGTCCTCGCATAATTTCCACCTCTCCGAGCCCCTCTTCTCCTATTCACACCCCCCACCCCCTACTCTCTCTCTCTCTTTCCTGTTTCGTTTGCGCGTCCCTCGCATTTGGCTCGACTCTGGAAAAGTCAGGCCGGAGGAGTAATCTCAGCTCTTTGCGTACACCATTAAAAAATGTATTTTTTTACTTATAACTTATCTGAGATACCGAATTTTTTTTGCGTACACCGTTTTAAAAATACGTCACTTTGAATCAAAACTTGTCTGAGCTGTCCCAAGGCAAGAATTGACTGTCAAATGCTTGTTTTGGGTTAGTTTGGCCGAGGTATTTTTATCGGAATTTTTCCGTACTCGTAATGGAGACTGAATTCGAATTTTATTATTTAATTTCAGCTGCTGTAAGAAGTCTGTAGTAAAATTTGCGCTTTTAATGTCGTGCTAGTAAATGTTTCAAATGATTGAAATTTTCAGTAAATAAATGAAAAAATTGCTTTAAACTATTTCATAAACTTATCTCTTTTTTTTCTCGGCGTGCTTTTTGAAAGCGCCGTCACAAGAGGGTTTTTTTTTGCTACTTGATTAAATGTACTGTGATAAGTAATAATGTTTTTCGATCGGTGAGGGGCCAGAATAATACCTCATTCTTGGAATAAAGTCTCCGGGAAGTGCGTACGCGTAACGTATTCCATGGAAAATCATATATATTTTTGGTATATATCTATAAGAGTGGAGCGACATGTGGCTGCTGTTTTGATATCATTGGAAAGGGGAGATTTATTTCTTTTAAATGAGTCTAAATTTATATAGCTCGTATGTGAAGTGATTTTTTCGCTCAAACGACATAAATAAATTGGAAATGCGACCGACAATGGCCGTCACTTACGCAATGAAAGGACAAATTGTTAGGTTGGTAATATTGGGAGGGTTATATGGGAAATGGTGGGTGGGTGACGGTATTTGCCTACTTTTAGCGAAAGCCGCCTAGGGGACACTTTATTTTCTATCCGAAAGATGAAGGCATTACTGCACTCGGAGCGTTGTACTGCAAATACTTTGAGTTGAGATAAGGATTCTGTTGAAATATCTCAGACTCTTAAGGGATTAGTACCCGTGCCCTCGGGAATGTAATGCCTGTTCTCTAGCTATCTCACGAACCCGATTTCTACTCATTTTTATGCTATTATAGTGTGGTGGGACCATGAGCTTTGTTACTTCTCGCCGAGTGATGCATTTCGTCCGCTACATTTGCTGGATTTCTTTAGAATTCGAAAACCAATGCAATTCTCTACATACGCTACTTGTCATAATTTGGCTATCGGAGTAAAGTGCGGCCGATCCTTTATTCGAGGACGTGAAACTAAAATTCATCTACACTTCAATGTCTTCCTGGGTCGAATCTTTCGGTAAATTAACTCCGTCTTAATACTTAATAACTTAATAACTCCAGGTTTTTTTAATGTGTGCTCTGCGTTGGATCTTATAGATTTTCCACCTCTTTCAACAATTGACTTGGTCGAGGGTTATCCAAACTATTGATTTGTATAAAATCCGAAGGATCTTGAGGTATTGAGTGGAATTTATGCATGATTCAGAAATATAAATTTGCAATTATCCACAGAAATAAAGTTTTTTACTGCGACGTCGAAACCTAGGTCGCAGTAAAAAAATTATTTCTGTGGATAATTGCTAATTTATATTTCTGCATATTGCTTTGTGCTGGATCCGTTTCGTGATCCGGCGTCCGTGAAGTCATCTTCGTCGTTGTGTTTTGGCCACTCCCATTTTTGATATCACCAAACTAATATCGTATGATTTTTCTGGTATTTGGAGATGGCAAGAAGAGTGATTTTGGTCTAACTTTTTTTTTTAATGAGTAAGACGAGATTCATGGTGGCTGATCAAGGGGCGGGCAGGGGAAAGTGTAGGGCGTCGATATCTTGGAGAGAGACTCCTTAATCTTGCCGTCGCCTCCCTCGTCTCATTTTGTCTCTCGCCTCTGAAGGGCTGGGGCAGCCTAATCAGATCATCGGCGGCCCCGTCCCACCTCATCAAATATGATTGGGCAGGAATTTTATTCCCTCTCGTCTATTGGCGTTTCTCGACTCTCTGATGGGTTGGCCCTCGCATCTTGTTCGGGACGACGGAGAGCGCGCTAGCTTGTGCACGGAAGTTTCGGAAAGTGATTACCGCTGTCGATAATGCTAGGTTTACCTACCCGGACAGGATTTGGGGGGTTCTCACATTGATCCTGGGCCTATTTTTTTATGCTGCTGCTCTAGTGCCTCTTGAGCAACGTGGCGCGTTAGTTAATTTTTCTCGTCGTTAGAAACTTTTTATGGTGAAATTTCGGGGAAAAAACTTCATTTTGCATTTTGATATACGCCCTCGGTACATCACGTGATGGTTTGAGCGGGTGTATTTTAATTTTAGTGTCGATGTTATTTTTAAAACGGATAAGTTAAAGGAAATCAGAACATCTTGCATACTTTATGCGATAAGTTCGTCATGCATCATCGATTCCGCAAGAAATGGCTATGAACTTAGATTATTTACTTTTCCAAATTGCAATGCCTCGTTGCTGTTTTTAATTTTATAATTCGGCTTACTTTGTCGTAAATGGATTTATTATATGCCGCAAAACACCATTTTAGATCGGCCTGGCAATGGTAAATGAGTTCTATAATTTTATTTTGTGGCTTTTAATTGTACCTCGTGTCATTTTTAGGAACCAGTTGATCTAATTGTGTGCAGTGACATGTATGGCTAATGATGAGGCGCTGGGGATGGCTACCTTTAAATTATGAAACTCTGCCATAAATAATATTGGACTTGGGTGTGGAAAAAGGAAAAGGAAACATTCCATTTGAGCTTACAGAAGACTATGATTACGCGTAACATCTCAGAAAGACTGAATTGATTGCATGCGATGATGTCAAATGTTCGACCTTTGTGAACCTTGCTCTGGTTATTGCGTACTCATCGGTGGAACATCAAGCCTTCTTTAAGCCAGTAAGAACGTTCAGTCAGCTCTATTTCTGATGCTATGGAATCTCTGGACAGTGAAGTCCTGAAAATGCTCTTTTTCGAAAGCTGTTATTTCTCGAATTGTGAGGCTTTCCTAGAGAAACTGATCAAAGTCCTTTAATTGCCTGGAACTATCTATAGTTTAGCTTATTACTGCATCCCCTCGGATTTAATCTTAAATGAATACGTCAAAAACAGATGCAGACGGTGGTAATCGACTGTTGATTTGTGGCGCGGAGTATTAGATTAAGGAGGTGGAAAGGAGGACGCGAGGAAGTGCTTTTGTTGAAGTTCGACATGTCTCATTAGACAGGGAACTTGGTAGAAATAACGGGGACCCAGAATAGTTGGAGGATAGGACGAATCCCGCAAGTGTTAGCTGTACCGGGAATATTTAGTAAAGAATAAATATATTTTACAGGACGGAGTACAGTTTGGAATACGCGGAACTGAAGGGAAAAATCTTACGCGTTGAAAAGATATTTGTAAGTTTATGTTTGTAAATGCTTGTATTCTCAAATTAGGAGGTTTTTCTTAGAAACATTTTTAATTTCCTCAATACCTTTATTTGAATGGTGTAATGTGATAGTGGCATTCATCTCTTTTTTGATGGGCTCTTAAGAGGTTTCTTTTTTTAGATCATAAAAACACGTTTCGTAGTGTCGCGGGATCTGAGGAATCATTATTGGCATTCATAGCATGCCTCTGTGAGTTTTATAACACCTCCGCCGTCTTTCTCGGAGCTTGAAAATCCATTAATCAGTGTTAAAGCAATCGCGCTCGATTGATCACCGCGTTGAGGGCGCCGTTAAAGTGGTCGCCAATGTGCAAGCCAATGGTTCTCCTCGGAATGACGTCAACTCCCACTCCACCCCACATCCAGCTCCCTTTCTACCTTCCGACGAGTACTCTTTCGTCGTTCGACAATATTTAGGAATTTTCTCTTGCACCCTTATTCAAAATGGTTGTGAAATACGTGGAGAGTCACTTGATCATGGAGGTAGAAACTGAATCCCGCAGGGTGTCCTGTAACTTGTTTATTTTATAATAAGCGACGTTTTATTTACCCGAGTGGTATATAATACAAATGTGTACATCAGTCCCATTATTGTTTATATTAAAAATGTTTTCTATTACTCGTATCACATGTAATACAACATTTACACATCAATCTTCCTCATTACTCACCTCCGTCCAATTCATGTCCCACTTCTGTTTCCTTCTGAGTATAGTCCTGGTCCTCCTTGAATTGTCCATTTTCTCTTCTTATTTATTTTCTTGATTTTTCCACACTCCTCTATACACCACTTTTACGTACACTTTTCACTCCCTCTCCACACGTTCTGACCTTCTCCCAACAAAACTCTCTCTTACTCCTCGTAGTTTCCCTCAACAATTCTATCCCCCAACAATATCCTCCCAGTTCAGACATTCCGCGCAAATCAGAGCTGCCAACCTGTAAAATTATTACAATGGTGGCGAGCTGTTACGCCACAGTCCACTGACTGGAAAAAATATGGAATTATGTTCGTGGATTATTCGTGAATTTCATATTTTGATCCGGGAATTTTAATAATTATCAGTTAAAGACAAAGAAATCCTTATTCTATAAATAAAATCAACGACAATGATTTTGATATATGTTATTTGATAACTGTACATGACGTAATGGATTGAATGGACGTTGGTATGAATAAATAAATCAAAGACGATAACTTAGTGGAAGAAGTAATGTAAAAAAGTAAATTAGAGAGACTTGGAGTAAGCCTACTTCTAGTTTAGTCTTCTTATGAGTTATCCGAGGAGTGTTTGCGGCAAAAGTAGGATGGATAAGATCAGGAATGAGTGGGTAATAAATGAATGTGGGTTAGATGCCCCAGTAATTGACATATATGAAAGTAGTGTGCTTCGTTGGTTTGGCCATGTTGAGAGAATGGATGAGAGTCGAATAACGAAACATATATTAGAGTGAAATGAATGGTGCGAGAGGCAGAGGTAGGCCGAGAAAGTTGTGATTGAATGTGGTTGAGGAAATTCTTAGGAGGAGGAATATTAGGAGTGTTAAAAACAGGAGAGGGTGTATGAAGCAGTGTATGGGGGTAAATGAAGCATAAGAGGTGTGCAAGGATAGGTCAGTATGGAGGAAATTATTGATGCAGAGCTAGGTGTATAAAATGTATTTATGAGTGAAACTTTGTGACTGTGCCTACCCCGGAAGGGAACGGCGTGATTGGTATGTGTGTAAAACCAATTGCCATTAAGACTACATATTTTATTTCTTTATTTTAACACTTTTTTCTTATTTAATTTTTCATAAACATTTAATTACTTTATTCTTTGGTTGTGGTTCTTCATTCTTACTTGTAGGTTTAGCTAGAAAAATCCCTATGCTACATAAAACTTGAAAAATATGACTTTGGCTCATATAAAAACCGCGATATTATAACCAGGAATTTTGTGTAAAATTAGCCTTGAAAACCGGGAATTATGCTCGAGTTTAATATTTTTACTTTAATGGACACCCAGTCCTGCCAATTGGACTGTGAAAGATATCTGATCCTGGAGTTGTACGATGTAAAGACACTAATAAGAACGAAATCTTTACGTTTATTAAGTGTTGAAATTGTTCTACAGCGGAAGTGGTAATAAACCTAAGGTAGAACCAAAAGCCTATGCATACAATCTAAGATCTACAGCTATGCATATTTTGCTCAAGCCCTATTTGTCTCTGTTCAAACGCTCGTTTATCTATATAGGACCAAAATTATTTCTTAGATTGTTAGATGATATGAAAGGTACAATTAGTTAATATCATTTTTGAACGGAGTAAAAAGATTGTTATTAGATGTACGAAATCTAGATGAGTTTTTTTGTTAATAGCATGGTTATACTTACTCACTATAAACTGTCTGCAAGACATGTTGAGATTAAACAAAAAGCTTATTTTCAAAGAACCGTGGAACTAACCGCACAGTTACCTCAACGGAGTCACCCGCTAGTGATCACACAATTGTGTTAAATTCACAGTGGAAAAAATCATTCGCCTGGGAAATCCCTCGATTTCGCGCGGACTGCTCTAACCAATGCTCCAATGTACCAAACAGAGCTGTTGTCATGGTTTACAAATCATTTAAACATTAAAAAACATGGTTTCCGAATATTTAAAATGTTTTTTAAACCATGACAACAGCTCTGTGTTCGCTAAGTATCCGTTTGACCACAATCATATTTCTAATTTAAATCCCAATATTTTATATTTTTGTGACAAAGGTGCCAAATTGGATTTTTTAGAAAATTTTGAAATTGTTTTAGCTTTTGAAAAAATCTACTCAATGGGTTTTAAATGATTTTATTCCGGACAAATTGTCGCCCCTTTTTACTGTGCCTCTCCCTCCCTCTTTTAACTCTTGACGCACATTTCCCGTGTCCTCGCTTTGTTAACCCCCGCCCCTCTACTAATATCCTCCCCCCTCCCAACCTCCTCCTTACTTCCCTGTATGTATATCAAACCACCACCTCTGTACGCTGTATTGTGCCTCTGATGAAGATGTGTATACATTGAAACCGGTTAGGCTTATTCATTAGTAATAAGACAGTGTGGAATATTACAAAGTTAGTATTATTATACCAGGGATTTGGGTTCGATTCTCGGTCCAGGCGATTGATTTTTTCCACTGTGAATTTCACACATAAAACTTAATTTTCGGTCTATATTTCTGTTACGTATCTGGTCTCAGTTTGTTCACGTCTCAATTATTCGAAATGTAAATTGTTTTTGAGGTAAGTACCTATCCCAAGTACCGGCAATGCCTAAAAGGGTTTCCTAATTTATCCTTTTTTATCTGAAATGTTAAGGTGCGCATGTATGGTGATTCTATGGATTAATGAAGATATAATTATTATTGAATTTTTGAATTGCCCTCGGATTAAGAGCCTTTGAAACGCTTCGTATCCTCTGCTTTCTCTGTATGTCGTTTAGAATTCCAGTTTTCCTTTCTTCTCCCAAACAAACTACATTTTCCATCATCTCCTGCGTGCTGTACCATATAAATACGTCCCCTAGTCATTTGTCTTGTCTTTTTGAAATTGCCTTGCCCGTTTCCTTGCCTCTCATGCCATATTCTACACCTTTTCTAGGTTCTTCATTACTTGACTTACTTCCTCCTTTCTTTTCCTCGTCCTTTGGAATATGCGCGTTCTTATTCCGTATAGGTTAAGCCTTCTCTACTTCTCTACAGCGCTACGCTTCTTCTTCATGTATTTATTTATCTTTACCTTCGTCTTAACCGAGAGTGACTTGAAAACGAAGAAGCTCGTAGCCATGCCTTAATTTCGCTCCGTGCTGTGCGTTAGCTGTCGTAATACATCTTACGGTGATATCGCACCGTAATTTTGGCCTAAATTATTTCGTGCCTCCGACGACACTTTGGCTCGAGTGGCGGTTGAGGGCGTAGGTCACGTCGGCGTGCGGCCCGCCGACCGCGATCCCCTTCCTCTTCCTAACCCCTCTGGCCGATTATGATTGGCACCGCAATTAGGGCCATCCATCCAATCGTACGGACTTCTCCAAGCGGCCGATCGAAGACATCACATGCGCTCCCTATCCCCGAAGAGAGTCAAGGTCGTGCGTGGTGCACGTTGAATTAATTGTACATACACCGTGGTGGATGGATTTTCACTTGCCCGTTTGCTGTTGGCTTTCCCTTGGGTGACCCAGAAGGTCGTGAAGTCGTGGCGCAGTGCTCTGCGCTTCACGTTTTGCGACCACCGAGGTTCCGAGTAATTATTCTTCTCCTTTTGGAGGTGGGGTTTCGAGTGCTTGTGCACATTAATCGTCCGGTAGAACATACTGTGCGCATGTTTTAATGGTGCTAATAGGACTAGGGATTTCTCGATATCATGAAGTCCACATTTTTTTTTCTGTCGTTACGGACGGGACGAAGAAGGGTAGGATGTACAAGGAGACGGAAGAAAGATATAACAGAGGGAGATGGAGCCCTTCGTTTGCGAAAACCTGTAGGATTTTTTCTCACTTTCTACAAAACCTACCTTTAACCGATTGATTGTATTCATAATAATAAAAATGCAGAAGTTAGGCTTTGTGACAGTATAAAATGTACTGTAATATCGATTAAATCAATTTTAGACGACTTTTGAAAATTTAAAAATTCATCTTCCGCGTCGTGCCATGGCCATCGTTTTATTTGAACAAACTTTATCAATATCCTTTTCTTTGACTCTGTCGTGGCTAGTTTCACTCGCTCTTATGCTTTTACTGTAGCGTCATAATGATCGTATTAGGGTATTATTATGGGGATTGCAGTATGTTTTAAACTTAGTAAAAATCTTGTTTAAGTACAATGGCTTATTCAGTTATCTGAAGAAGTATTTTTCTACTTTATTCATGGCTTTATGATGAATAAGGATCTAAGTTTTAAACTATAGTTTTCAAAGCAAAGGAAGAAGGTCATATGTTGCAATAATCATTGTGTCCTATTTGGAATAAAATAATGGAAAGTGCTGATTGTCAGTTATAAATACTTAATCCAGTGTCGCTCCTGAGTGACACCTTCGTTTGTGCAATATTTTTGTTTGAGCCATAATTTTACGCAATAAATACTATAGCTATCTTACAGACCAGTTTCTAAGGTTTAAGGTAGTTAGAGCGAAATATCATTTTACCTAGAAATCAATGAATTTGGTATCATTTTAAAGAAAAATATCTCACCCTTCTAATGACATCAAAAATTCAACCCCTTACCACATTACTTTTGTAGTATTTGCCAAAAAATACCAGCCCTTTTACATGGGAAATAGTGGGTGTATGCACTCCAGAGAAACATTATTTTTTCAAAATGAGGAATTTCTGACACTTAGATGCATTATAAAAACTAACAGCGTGTAGTTGGTTTGTTTTCTCAACTATTTTTGCAAATTGATCATTGTCACCGCAGTAAGTTCTTGGGTATCACTATAAACCTTCCGTTTTAAAGGAGTTTTAAACGAACCGCGCGAAAAAAAAGAATCAAATTGAAGACTTATGCTGATATTTTTATTTAATTACTTACTATTTTTGTCATATAAACTATATTATTGCACCATTAATAATGCAATATGTAATTCATGTGTCCTAAGGCTGGTGAAATTAAAACGTATAATTTGAAAATTGTTTCTATTATGACTTGGAACTATTTCTCTCGGGCTAACTTAATTTGTGTAAAATTCGACATCGGGGTGCTGTAAAGCTCCATCTTTGTTGTATAGCTTCCCGTGAATCGTAATTAATGTCGTAGCAGTTTTTCATCGTTTTGGTTGTTGATTGAGTATTTTGTATTTTCGTTTACAAAATAGTTATCATAGATCTATGCACTCTGTTGTTGACATGAGTGCAAGAGTGAATTGAAATCCTTTTAATTTTCGATTTCTTTTCACTATGCTTTCTTTTCCACCCACTTGAAGTCCAGGGGTCATTCGTTAAGGTGATGCAGAACGCATGTTCGTGGCTGAGTTTGCCTCCGCAAAGAAACGACGTGGGAAGTTTTATTGATCAATAAACGCCTTTTTAATCAACCAGACATATCTGCGTCATTCTCTCACCTCTTTGCCGGGATGTTTTTGCCATAATTTTCATTAATTGTGGATGCAAATGGCGTTCTCGAGAAATGCATTACGTTTCGCCATTCTCTGCGTTACACGTTGGATAGAGACGCGAACTCTTATTTTTGTAATGTATGATTTTACACTTTCCCGGCGAATTAAATTAGTGTAAATTTCTCGGGCTCGCCACCGGGTAAGATTTTTATAGACAGCCGACGTTTCGGGTTCCGACTCGTCACCCATTCTCAAGGCTAATGATGCTTGTTTAAAAAAGATTGTTTAATTTGGCGCTAGGCGGGGCGGGATTGGTCGAGCCCCGATTGTTGTATTGGAGGACCGTTGACCAGCGGGGACTTAGCTCTGGCGTTCTGAATTCTTCTCAGAATTCTATTCCAAGAGCTGCTGATCGTATAACCAGTATCCCGGTTGAAATTCTTCCTCTCCAACCTTATCTCTATCGCCTCTTTGGTTAAGCGATCCCAAAATTGGCCGGATCGCCAAAGAACAGTCGTGTCATCCCAAATGATCTTATGGTCCCGACTCAGGCTATGCTCAACTACTGCTGATTTTTCCGGTTGACCAAGCCGGAAATGCCTACGGTGTTCCTTCAGACGAGTGGATATAGTTCGCCCAGTCTCTCCCACGTAGACTTCACGACATTCACATGGGATTTTATATACCAGTTCTTATTTTTGTGCTAGTCGTTCGATATTGTTGGTTGTGCAACAGTAAAATATAATAAATCATGTCGGTAATAATGGTAAAATAAATCCTTTCTTCCCCTTATCACTGCTGGTTATAGCAAAATCAGGGCTACACTAAGACTAGAGAGTCTACACTACTAAGACTACACAATATGCTACTTCGCTCATTTTAGGCCTCACCTCGAATACGCGGCAAGATTTAACAAACAAATTAATAAAATACAAAGAAAATTGCACTCTTCGTTACAAAATACTATGGACGAACATATATTATCTCACAACTTAATAGAGGGATTAAGGTAGGAGCCCCTATAGACTAAGAGGCTAGACTCTACGCTTATCTTGCTTGAGAAATTCAGGACTGGTATGTTTCAAAGCGACAGAGACAATATCATGTTGACGCCTCTTTATACATCTCTAGGTCTGACAGAAACGATAAAATGAGAGAGGTTCATTGCCGAACACATACGTACAAAACAGGAACTCGTTCTTTCCGCGCACAGTAAGCGACCACAATAAAAACTGAGCTCCACTAAACACACTCCCTTAATACACGTCACCATTTCTCCTCCCAAAACCTTATTCCTAACATCTTTACACGGCTGGTGTCATAACATCCCTCTGCCACTCGCCCATGCGGCGGCTCGCACGGTGGTATGTAGATGTAGAAGATAATCCGCTAAAACAATTTCACTCTGGTCTCATCTCAGCCCTTTTCCAATCCTTTCCCCTTTCCATCTCTTTTTGATTACTTATTTCGTGCCATATGCCGTTGCAGCGATCGGAAGGGTATTGTGTAGGTTTGTAGATAGGACAGTACAGGCCTAAAACTGATTACTCTTTTCGAATTCGAGAAGGCCACCATAGGAGTCAATCAATTTTCTATTCCGACAATTGCACGAAAAAACGGCGGGCGAACAAAGAACTATTCAATTTGGCATTCTACAGAGTTTCAATCAATATAGCATGTCTAAAATGGCTGGAAAACTGTGCAATATCAAGGTGATCTAACAATTGTATGCATAAAATGCTTCATGTTAGATCAGACTTTTATCCATTAAAAAAATACAACATTTATTTCTGTGGAGTCGAAACGACGTTGGGATTGGCGTTCTAGGGAGTGGTAAGGTCTGGACGTTTAAGCGATATGAGGAGCTCTCACGGATGAAATTGGAACTAGTTTTATGAATATGCAGGAATGGTTGTTGTACGTAATATTCTTATAAGATTCGAAGTGACATTGTCTACCTTTGAAGTCATCGTGTCTGAGGAGAATATCTCAGTCTCTCTTATTAGAGGAAGAAGCAGTCATACTTAAATTTTGAACAGTTTGACGTGATTTCTCACATGTATGTACTCTCTTTATTTCACGTGACGGGCAGACTTATTTGCCTCCGAGCCCTTAATTGAGTGTTTTCCTTTTCTACTCCCTAAGTTTCCCTTCTACCAAGAGAAGTAGTAATTCACTGATCTATCTACTACCCCTATTCTACGTTCGTCATCACCTAGACTGTTACACATTTGTAGTATTTAAATAGAGTAAGCGGTTTGCAAAGTGAGGTTTCCTGAGGACTTATTTCCATTATATCATACATTATTGTTATTTTTATTTAACCTTAGACTATATTGACAGCAATTCCATTTTGTGTCTTAGAGGAACCGTCATAAGGCGTTTGTAATTTGAAATCGGGTCTCAGTCGAATGCGAATTGTCCTTTACGATGTAATTTGGAATTCGTTTTTTATTGTGTTATTCGTAATGGTCGATAACTAAGAACTTGTAGTCATCCGATATACTAGTGTCTTCATTGCCAGTGCTATGTGATAGTCGTTTGATAGAACGGCTAATTTTTTACTGCTATCGAGTAGAATAGGCTGCAGGCATTTGAGATGTGGGTGTGGAGAAGGAAGAAGAAGGTAAGGTGGACGGAAAGGAAGACTAACGAGGAAGTGCTGGAGATGGTGGGCGAGGAAAGGAATCTTTTGAATGAAATCCGGGAAAGGCAGGGTGGATGGCTGAAGGATGTAATAAAGGGTGATGGGTTGCTGAAGAGTGTGATATAGGGAAGGATGTTGGGCAAGCGGGGAAAGGGAAGAAAGAGAATAGGTTTCATGGACGGGATGAAGAAGGGTACATCTTATGCAGAGGCGAAAAAGGATATATTAGAGGGAGATAGGCCCCGGAATGTGTAAAAGGCCGGGAGCGGATTCTCTGACATTCAACAAAACCTACCTTTACCGGTAGAATACATAATAATAATAATCGAGTGGAAAGTCATTCCTCGTTTCTAACCAAGGCCAGTATTGTGCTAGTCGGTTTAGTTTTTAGATGCAGAGACTTAAGTTTATTGTATTCCATGACATGACGAAGTAAGTGGAAATTTCCCGCGTTTGAGACGGGCGATACTAGATGATTTGTTTTTATATGATTCAATTTGCTCGTTAGCGAATCCTATTGTGATCAAAACATTAAATCCTTAGTTTTTGCTTTCCAGCATAACGTTTTTCGATACCTATTCCGTATATATTTTCTTCGCCTGCTTGAGTTCTTCTTTCTGACAACATGGCGAAATGTATTTTTTAGCACTGCTACTTACACTTTTGTTTGAAAAGGGTGCCTTTTTCTGTGACCGAGGGGCGAATTTTGAAATCTAAGAGAATAAGTAGCTGTAGGAATAGTTATTCAGAATGCCTTTGTGATAGGAGATGAGGTGACTAGTCTTACGGTTTACCGAAGGCTGCTTCATAAATTTGTTGCCTACGATCGAAGACATCTGTATGGAGTACCGATACATTTTTTTGTTTTTCTCCGATTCCCACTTGTTAAACATAATTCATGATGATGAAGTTCCCCCTATTCTTTTCGTTCTATTCATTCTTCGTCGGTTTTCGAGTGTGTCCACTCAAGATACTCCATATATCAGCATAGGTAGGTTCGTGGACTGTTCTTAGCAAATTCCAAGCCCTTAGAGATAATTTTTCCATTCCCATTCGATTGCGTTGCGAATATAATCCTTGATTATTGTTAGTTCGTACATTAAACCTAAACCATCCTAATCATAAGCACTAACACCCCTTTCCTTCCATCATGAAGTCCAAATTGCCTGTCTTCCTCAGTATCCTCCCCAGCTTTCTCTCCTCCATCACAGTCTTTAACAGGTCAACGTTACCAGTCATCATCCCCTCCAAACATTTCTACTGCTTTTTTTCGAATCCTTCTCGCTATTCTCCCTTTGGTTAACAAGCCTGTGTTGAAAATTAATCGAATTTCTGTGTCTAGTGGACCTCCTGTATTCCTGTTCGTGGATGGGGCTTGCGTATCTCATAGGCTTCACCCACGAGGTAACCGGTATAAATTCTCCTCGTGTGACGGCCTTGTGGATGGTGCTGGGGACTGGAATTGCGGAAGCGTTGAAGCCAGTAACGATGCTCTTTTTATTCCACCCTCGAGGGAGTCCTCGAGGAGAACGGCAGGTATGGTGCGTGGCTGTGTTTTTCCCCAGTGTCTCCCTCAGGAGGAGCCAGTCGGATTAAGTGGGCACATACGTTACGTTCGTGACAGTTAGCGAGCGTGTTTTCGTTAGCGATTGGCGGCGTTACGGAGGGAAGACTCGAGAAGGCCAAGTTGGCATGTCGGCTGCGTCACCGCGTTGGATTTTTTTTACCTGGTGGTGCGCCACATGGAAGATACGTCCGCATCGACCCACCTACAAGCTAAGGTCTCTTAGGGTAAACGTATTTTTAAATTTATCTCTCTGATAGGGAGTGTTTTTCCCCATCCCCTTGACCTTAGTATCTTAATTGCTCGCACCTCATGAGGGTAGGCTGTACTCTTGATTCGCCGCAATACTCGGGTGGTTTTTTTCGCCTCTATTCTTTCAGTTAATGCTGGGAATCATACTTATCATTATTGTAGAAGTATACCAGTCCCCCTATGTGGGTATATCTGTGTGGTATCGGTACCTCATTGATATTAATTTCAAAATGAAAGACAATGGTAAATTTCCACACAATATTTAATGGTTAGTAGTACGATTCCTAACTAATTCAAAACTACGTTATTTTCTTACTGTCTGCTCTCTCAAGATGTACGATGCACAGAGAGGAAGGCAAAGTGCTTAGTGTAGTAGAGAGTGAAGTTACCGAGGAGAATTTCGAGGCGGCAGACTTGGTCGATGGTACCAGTTATTGGATTGGAGGCTTTGTTGTAACGGTAGTGGTTGCTGGGCAAACGAAAAAAAGAATATCTGGCTGCAGCAATGTATTTTTCTCTAGTAATATATCGGTTGGGGTAGATTTGTGATGAAGTCAGTAGAAAAAACCTCTGAATTTTTACAAATGGAGAGCCCTATTAATACATGCTGTTTCATTCTTCATCTCAGCGTTAGTCCTGCCCTTCGTCATCTCGTCCATTAAAACCAATTCGCTCTCTTCCCCTTCCCCGCTTGCTCAACATACTTCCCTTTATCATCGATCCTTCGTCCTCCATTACCTCTTCCAGCAACCTAATTAGCCTCCTATTCAGATTATTATTGGTAGTGAAAACCGGACTAGCGGTAATCATTATTCCACAATTTCAACTCCGAATGCCGGAAAAATCAATTGCTGAATATGATCGGTAAGTAACTCAAATTTGTTATGAAAGAAGTGGGAAGCTTGACTAAGTTTGTATCAGTAAAGAGCTAGACCATTGCAAAAGCTGAACAGAACACACTAGAAGCCTTCGAAACCTGGTGCTGGAGGAGGATGCTGAAGGTAAAATGGACGGACAAAATAAGAAATAATGAATTGCATAGAAGAGTAGAAGAGGAAAGGACCACAAGAAACACCATACAGAAAAGAAGAACCAGATGGGTTGGACACACCCTGAGACATAATGGCTTTTTGAAGAATACAATTGAATGTAAAGTAGAGGAAAAGTCCTCAGAGGAAGACCCAGGAATAAGTTCATGGACCAAATAAAGAGTAAAGCACATAGAAAGAGATGCCAGGAGGTAAGGGAACTAGCACTAGATAGGGAAGGGTGGAGGGCTGCAGTCGACCAATCATGGGATTGAACGACAAACGATGAAAGAGCCAGAATCTTTGGCTGCGCTTACTGCATAAAATCAGGATTGGTAGCAAAAATAAACGAGTCACCAATTGCCGTAAAAAATGGCTCCACTCGTCAAACATGCTTCAAACAACACTTACCGTGTTGGCTTGCGGGAATGTGGATTCCACTGCAGGGACCAACCACAGCCTCTCCACCAGAATACCCTCCTTTGATGGTTTACGGGAATGTTACTTCCTCGCCAGTGGCCACCACAGACACACACACTCAACCCAATTGGGCCATGCCAGTGGTGCCATTTTTTACGGCCATTGGTGACTCTTTTATTTGTGCTATCTTGAGAGACCGTAGAGCTCAATTTCCCTTGATTTTATCGGGATTGGTGTTTTTTGTTAAATATATTACCTCTTCGCCTTCGGTGGCAAAATGGTGACACCCTGTCGGATGGATGGAGCATGGGCATCTTTTGCCAGCAGTTGGTCTTCCCATTCATCTCGGCCACAATTACAGGTCCACCTGTGTCCGGATGGCGGTTGCGGATGCAGGAAGGCGATGGATGCCATCCATCCATTTCGATCCATTGTGGAGGTGGCGCCGGCACCTTTCTCTCCCTCTTTCGCCACTTTTCATCAACTTCCCGCCCCATTCCCTCCTTCAAGAGCGTCTTCCTCTCCCTCGGCCAACGTTCACTCACTCACTCGCACTCACACACGCGTGTAAGTAACGGTATCGACCCGGAGGAGGTTATTGACACCACTCCCGGGATGGGGAGAGGTGGTTGTTGCATGTATGTAGCTCGCCCAGCAGGTCGCCTCCTCCGCCGCCGCTTGTCTGGCCGTGACCAAGGCGTCCCTCATAACACGCGACGACGCGGTCTCGCGTTCACAAGACGTCCCCCCCACTCACCTGCGCCCTCGCTCGCGATTCCGGCTCCCTCGTCGCTTGCCCTACACCTACGTACTACCCTGCGAGCCGCCGTATGTGCGTGTGGCAGGGGCTGTTATGGCACCAGCCGTGTAACGATTCAAAGGATAAGGTTTTGGGAGGAGAAATGATGACGTGTATTTTGGGAATGTAATAATAATAATAACAATAATAATAATAAATTTATTGTATTATTCTAGGAGTGAACTCCTTTAGAACAAGGTAGTACATAATGTGATGTGCAAGGACAAATAACAAGAAAATAAATCATATACTCCATCAGAAAACAAATAAAGAATAATTCGTTCATATAAAAATTAGTAAAGCCATCAAACAAAAAACCATGAGGAACCCAATAAAGAGTGATCTGTACATAGAAAAATTAAGAATGGAATCGTACAACTACCAGAGTAAAAAAAGAAAACTACTCTTGAACTCTTGAACTTACACTTGAACTTGAACAGAAGTTAGATCTTCAAACACATAAATTTACCACAGACATAGCATTGAACAAAATCCATAACAAAAAGACATGATCTAAGTGCCTGGATCACAAACAAGTAAATGTTTGATAAGTTTTCTCTTAAATATTGTGAGTGTAGCACTGTCTTTACATATTTTGGCAGGTTATTCCACAAATTTGAAGCAACAACTGTAAAGGATTTTTGGAATGTCGCTGACCGGAACTGGGGGGCGTACAAAAAACAGGGGTCTTGTCTAGTAACAACATTAGTGTATTTACTACTTGGGAGAAAAAGATCCATTATGTACTGAGGGCTCCCATATTTGAGGAGGTTGAACATGAAGCAGGCTATGTTATATTTTCTTCTTGATTTAAGATCAAGCCAGGAGAGCCTTTTAAAATAAGGGGTTATGTGTTCATGTCGCCGTAGATTAAAGATGAATCTCACGCAGGAGTTCAACAAACGCTGTAGCTTAATATTCAGCTCCTCAGTTAAGTCATTGTACACGAGACTACAGTAGTCTAGGTGGGGAAGAATGAGTGAGGTAACAAGTTTCTTTTTTAACTGAAGTGGTAGTAGATTTCTATGGATTTTAAATTGATGTAAAATTGCATTTATTTTGTTGGATACCCTCATCGTGTGTTCTTTCCAGGAAAGATTCATGGTTAATGTCAATCCCAAATTTTTCACACTGTTACTGAACGGTATGCTCTCTTCCTCGACCATTATCATTGGCAGTTCTGTGAAATTTATATTTGATACTATCTTGCTGTTACCAATGATAATGGATTTAGTTTTTATGGAGTTTAACACGAGGAAATTAAGCTTAGCCCAAGATGTGATAGCGAATACGTCCTCATTTACCTTATTGATCGTATCACCGAGTTTATTTGGAAGACAATGGCAATAGATCTGCAAATCATCTGCGTAGATCATGTATTTACAGTGAGCAATACAATTTGGAAGGTCTCTGATATACAACGAGAACAAAAGTGGCCCTAGAACGGAACTTTGTGGTACACCACTAGATGTTGTTACCCAGTTCGATATGTCTCCTCTAGAATCTTTGAATGTATTGAGTGGACCTCAGTTTTTATTGTGGTTGGTTATTGTGCGCAGAAAGGACGAGTTATTGTACCTCTCTGTTTGGCAGTGTATCTCTTTTATGTCATCGCATCTGTAATACATAGAGATGTAGTTAGGCGTAATGATAATAATCTCTGTGTCGCTCTGAAACGCACCAGTTCAGAATTTCTCAAGCAAATTAAGCCTAGCGTATTGCCTCCAAGTCTAGGGGCTCCCACCTTAATCCCTCTAAAAGTTGTGAGACACTATATGTTCGCTCGTAGCAGTTTTTTAACTGTGTGTGCTGCTTTTCTTTGTATTTTATTGATATTTTTTGGTTAAATCATTATAACCACGGTCCCAAATGCTCGCGGCGTATTGGATGTGTGACCTTAACTGAGCGAAGTAGCAAGCAAGATCGCTTAAGGTGGTTGGAGCGATTTTTTTAGTGTATTGATTCGCTTGAAACGTTGCACAGATGTTCACATTAGAACGTTACGTCGGATCTTTGTTTACTCAATCAATTCTTGATTTTTTATATGATACAATCTTTTTAACACAGCTTCTTTTTGAGCGATCGCCTTTACACCTCCGACCTTCTCTCTCCTATTCTCAACAATAATTTCCAATCAATAATCCCATAGTAACACTTTTGAGTGCTATGGACGTAATGGTACGTCCTCTTTTATCTTATGAGAAGGACGATGGACCTACTTGGACATCTATAGAATATAATTCTTGAACTGCAGTTGGACGTAATGGTATGGCTTCAGTCTTTCTGGTTGACTTACATATGACCACAAAATAAAATTTAATTGACTCTAAAAGTTCATTAACCTAGACTTAAGAGTTTTCTTTCACAATCCAGGTAAGTGCGTGAAATCCTCAGTTTTTCTGAGAGGACCTTAATTTTAAGGCCCAGCCCGAAAAGTGTTAACTCCTTCACAAAAAATGAGCATTCAACAATGAATTAAAATAGTGAGAAATTTTTAAATAACAAATGATATAGAAAAATAACCTTCAAATCATAATATCGTTAAATGAAACAGGACAGTGTTAAACGGCATATGCTTGAGGAGGGGAAAAATACCAAACGTTACCAGAATTATGGATTGGAAAATGCGAAAAATATTCCATGCTTTCGATTTTTTTCATAATTTTATGCTCTTATGGCGATGGTATGCGATTTAGTAAAACATTCTAATATAAACAAGGCGTTGAGACTGTTATAATTGCTTGAGCGTGACTTTGCTTTTTGTTAATGAATCCTATTCTTCCATCCAGGTCTTTTTTTGCGTATCTCTGAGGTGTCGGCTGGATTTTTAATGAACTATTAATACGCCTGACATTTCGTTTTTATGATATTTTAACTTTTTTTAGTTGTCGTTTTTATTAAAGTAATACCACTCTGAAGTTCGCCCGAGATAATATCGCTGTTGACAGTTATAAATGCAGCCATTCAGTAAATCCGTCCCAATACTTTCGGGGAAGATAGTCACGTGACAGAAGAATCCTTGACGGTTGTTTTCGTTTTAAATCATGCGATCGTTAAATAATTGCATAATTTTCATTTCTTTTTAAGTCGAACTATTGTATTTCAACTGCGCTAATATCTTGGGCCCCTTTCAGCTCGCAGAGTTTCGTATTCACGGTAGAAATTCCAAAACTCTCTCTCGCACGTGCTGAGGAGACAGCAATAACCTGTTATTATCGCCGTAGTTTTTAATTCATATTTCTGGCGCGAGTACAAAACTTTCCTGCCTGTGGTGAAAGTGAGAGAAGGCGGCCGAGGAATCTCTCGCTTGAGCGGGATGAGGGGAATTCGTGTTCATCTGTCGCTTGACTGAGGCGAGCGTGCTGTAGGGGGAAGGAGGGACGTCGGGCTCCAAGTGTCTTCCGCCGTGACGGGAGCCTTCCGTGAATGAGAGGGCGTGGCTTCTTCGGACGCCGAGGCGTGGTCGGCCCACGCATGGCGGCCTCCTTTTGATTGCGGCCGATTGAGGGCGGGAGTACGATGGACGTCAACTGACGCGGAATTGTCGGACGTTGGTGCTTAGTTTTCCGTCATCTTCCTTTCAAGTTGGAATGAATTTCTATTGACGGTAGTATTCAGCGGCGTTGTTTGAGAGTTTTTTTTGAAGGAACTAAAAGCGCTTGCCAAGTAGCCTTTTGTTTGTATATTTTTAAATTAGAATATAAATAATCCGAAAAAAAACTACTGAGTGATATTGCTTCACGAAGGCTGAATATATGTTTAATTATAAAGTTAAAATAATGACGGATTCTCAGGAATGATCCTGATTGGCTGACGTTGACGTGGCGTTTCGGAGATTTCAGGCCTTGACAAGGTTGTTTCATCGCCCGTTGAGGGCGCCGTCAACGTCAGGCATTGCTATTTGCCTCCTCTGAATAGCGGAAAACTAAGTTCGCGAACGCTACAGTCGGTTTCCGTCACGTCAGAAAGCGTTAATCGTAATGCCACTATGTGCAGCTGATTGCGATCGCGATGACAGCTCTCCGCCAGTGCTCGTGAAGCTTTTGTTTCTGTTCGGCACGATTGTACGCGTACGAGCGTGAAACTCGGCGACGCCACGGGTGGCAATTGAGTCCGTCGTTGTACAGTAGAACGTCGATAATCCGGATTAATTGTTGCCGGACCCAGTCCGGATTTTCGAACAGAACCAAAAAAAGGCCGTTTGATGCCTTAAACACAAAGAAACTTTGCTAAAAACCATAAACACAGTAATTTCCAAACATTGCATGTGACAAATGATATGGTACGAAGTCACTCGCATGGGTGCATATACACCAGGGTTGAAATTCGCCATGAAAAAATCATTTGACTTGACCGGGATTCGAATCCGGATATCCCAACTGCCGGTCAGGTGTGTTAGCCAGTTACACAACCAAGCCATCTTCCTTCAAGGCTGGCTAACACACCTGACCGGCAATTGGGAGATCCTGGTTCGAATCCCGGTCAAGTCAAATGATTTTTTCATAGCGAATTTCAACCCTGGTTTAAAAACAGTAATTCACAATGTACCGTAGTTAAATAATTAGATCAGATAAATAAAACTATTAATTAATATGAACTTATTTCGTGGTATTAGAATGAAATACATTGCATTACGTCTTTCATCAACGCTTTTGGCAAATATGTACTGTATTTTTTTCACTTCAACTTATTTTTCGCCGTATGTGAATCCGGATTATCGGCGGTCCGGATTTTTGACGTCCGGATTATTGACGCTCTACTGTAGTTAATAATTTATACTCATGGCCGGCCGTAGTGGCCAGGTTTCAAACGAGTCACCCTGATCACCCAAAGGTCGTGTGTTGGAGGATTTCTTTGGGAATGGGTATGGTACGTGATGCGGGATAAGGTCTTAAATCAAGACAGCGTGATTGTAAGCTATGGATTTGGAGCTCCACAAATCCGTTGTATCATCCGGATATTTCGCTTTCAAACGTTTGGTTCACTTTTTTCTTATACAGGGTGGCGATCGTCCGGAAAAACCTGGAATTGTCAGGTAATTTTGAATTTCTGGAAAAGTCGGGCAAAATTCAGGGAATTCTCGTATCAATAAGGGAGAAACTGGAATAGGAATCCTCGTTATTTTTCTACCATTACGTTTATCGGCCAGTCTTTCCCGCCATTTATTTCTCCAACTAAAACTAACGTCCGTTGCTGACGTTCATGGAATGAGCACCATCAATTCGTGGAGTATTCATTTGTGAATCTTATTAGTTGTGGATCTTAGTTATTTAGTTGTGAATCAGACTTACAATGTATCCCTTTTGTATATCCTTATATCAATATTTGCCTAGGTGTGTTAAAAATCATGATCACAATGTATTACGCTCATCACAAGGCGTTCGAGGCTATGTTGTTCGGAAAATTTTACCTCGCGTTTTATTTTAACTTCCGAATCTCAGGTCGAGAGGTTGCTGGAGCACACTAACTTATAGTAATAACATGCTTGCAGCTCTAAAAATATGAGACGATGATCAGAAAATTTGGAAAATTTAAAGCTGCCGTAGAAAATGTAATTCTGCAGAAAAAAATGTACCAATAAGAGCCTAAGTGACCTTTTGGCGATCGGTGAGGGAAATTGGTAAGTCCATCAGGGAAAAGTCAGGGAAAGGTCAGGGAATATGAAAGGATATCAGTAGCCACCCTGTTATATCAATCGCGAATGTGATTAGCCGTCGATTCCCGATGTCATGAAGGTTTTCGAAACTATTCAGTTCTGTTTAACAATCATTGTAGGCATCTTTTTTTCTTTGCATATAACTTGAAGTGTAGAGGTATAAATTACATAGTAACTAAACTTTAATCACTTGGGCTGGTGTCCAGTTAGAACACTTCAGCGCCGTTATAATCGTCTACAAGTCCTCTATCGATGAGTAGAGAGCGATATTCTACCATGGTGCACTATGTGACCGCTTGAGTGTAAAAAAGATTTCTTTTCTGTAAATTTGCGTGATTTCTCACAATAAAAACGAAACTTATTAATTATTTTATTTATCTACTCATCGCGCAATAATATGGAAGCGATTTAGGATAGGTGTTTTTACGTGGTGACTGCTGATTATCTAGATGAGGGTGATTCCATTAACCGTTTAGCAGTTCACGGTTGGCTCTCAAAATCGATTAATCGCTTTGAACTCAATTGCACGCGAGTAATCGATTACCAGGGTCAAGCGTGTTTCAAGAGGCGTCCGTGGTGCTTTCCTGAGCGTCGCCTAAGCTGGCAGCCATTTTCCACGCCTCCCCAAAACCCCTAGGTCCTCGCAGCCCCTGGAGACTCGACGAATGTGGCTTGCTAATCTTTCCTTGCCGTCGTATTTTCGAGTAGAGTAGAGATGGGAAAACCCGTTCATTTTTGGGAAGTCGTTCCCTCTGGATCGGTCCTTTTTGGGACCCGTTCCTTTCTTATTGGTGGTCATGTATTTTTATTTTTTATATATTCTTTGTGTTTAGAGAAAGTAAAAATAACTAGAAACACTTGGCATACAGTAATGACGGCGTTTTGGAATGTTGAATGAAATAAAAGATGGAAAGAAGGTAATACTACCAACTTTTTACATGTTGTCGTAAAAATGTTTCATTTATATAAACCAAAAAGTATAGTCAATTACACCGCTAGCATCAGCAGATGGATTGTTGGGGTTTTATAAAGAACATCCTATCTCTTAAGGTAGTCCGAGCTAAAAATCATTTTACTTAGAAATCAATGAATTTGGTCTCATTTTAAAGAAAAATATCTCACCTATCCAATTACATAAAAAATTCTACCCCTTACCACATTACTTTTTAAGTTATTTTCCAAAAAATACCAGCCCTTTTACATGGGAAATGGTAGGTGTATGCATTCTAGAGAGACATTATCTACAGAATGAGGTATTTCTAACACTTAGATGTCGTAAAAACTAACAGTTTGTAGTTTGTGTGTTATCTCAACTATTTTTGAAAATTAATCATATTTTCACCGCAGTAAATTCTCCGGAATCACAATAAACCTTCCGTTTTGGTAGAGTTTCAAACGTACCGTGTGAAAAAAATGAGTCAAGTTAAAGACTTATTCAGATATTTTCATTTGATTATTTACAATTTCTGTCGTATAAAACTTTATTATTACGCCATTAATTATGCAATATTTAATTGATGTGTTCTACAGCTGGTGAAATTAAAGCGTATAATTCGAATATGGCCTCTATTATGACTAGGGTATCTCGCTCGGACTACCTTAAAGGCAGGAGAGAAATTAATACGGACCGGAAGGACCGGAAAGAACAAAGGATCGAAAGGAGAGACTATCCGAAATGAAGTATAGATCAAAAGGAACGGTCGTTCCGTAGAAGTCGGTCCTCAGACCTTTTTTATCCATGGACCCATTCCTTCGGACCCGTTCGTTCGTGATCGACCCACCTCTAGAGTAGACCCGCCTTCAACAACCTTCTAATGGCCCTCGATCTGTTGATTGGCTATCGTTCCTTATCGTTGATCAATTATTTAATTTTTTCTTTCAGTCGTTCATTGTTATGCTGGGTCAATCAGGAGATTAAACGGCTCTCTTAAGTATGCCTTTTGATTTGGTAGGTTTATTTCCGCATACGTATCTATGGCTTTCTTTCGCTATGCAGGCCGTGGCAGAGAGTTCACTCATCTGCCTGCGAAAATAAGCTTGTAGCATGAATTTCAATAACTTCCTCCATTCTGTCCATTCCTTGAATACTTCATTCACATCTGTCACCATTGTACAAAGATTCATTCTCCCCGTGTTCCCTGTACTTAATAAGATGCTCTCTTGAATCATATTAGGGCACGACTTCTACGTTGACCCCAACTGTCTCATAGCCACCAGGGATCATAGCGAATTTCAACCCTGGTGTATATGCACCCGTGCGAGTGACTTCGTACCACATCATTTGTTACATGCAATGTTTGGAAATTTGTCTCATAGCCATTGACTATTGATTGATCTGTCAGCTGTATCCATTTGGCAGCTCGACCCTCAGCCCTCCTCTCGAAATAAATGTAATAACCGATGTAGCACGAAATTTGTGTAATTCAATGAATTTTTGATAAATCTCCCATCTCGTATTGGATTACAAATGGCGGTAGACCAGCGATTAGCCCGTTTTTATAAAGCCACATGGGAAAGAAATGTGACATGAATATTAATGTTGTAACATCTTCGCCAGGTTTTACCTGAAGATGATGCTTATTACATAACTGTTGAAATAAGCATTCCAGTTATATATTAATCTGCTAATGTTTTGAAATATGGATGATTTCATGATCTTAATTTTGTTACGTTAATTAATGTTACATTTATTTCATACATGCAATGATTAAATAATGTTACATTTAATAACTCACTTTTGTGTGTTTCACCCTTGTTGTAATTTTGTCATTTTTTCGTTCTAATAATTAGATAACGTCTTGTGTCTTACATTTATTCGGCCACTTGCTTGTATTTCAAAATCAGCGACGATTCTGCGAGATTTTTATTTGCTGGCAGCGAGAAACTTTGCAATGAAGTACCGCCTTGTCGCAATGAAGTTGCACCTTTTTTTCAGCTTTCCTAGGAAGTGATGAGTTGCTCATAAATGAATGCCATCGTCACTTGATCATCCCAGCCGGAAGAACTAGGAATTATATTCGATGTTTACTCACAGCGTCATGCGTGTGCATTTTCATGCAGAATGTTGCTCAGAGTTGTCAACCACACCGGGGTTTGAATATATGGCATTCTAAGCGGTTGTCTGGCTTTACCCAGCTGAATTAGTGTTCTCGTGCTTGAGAATAAGTTTTCGGATTATGTGTGTAAATATGAGAATCGTTGGGCATTCGTGGAATGTCAGAAATATGGGAATCTTCCTTTCAAGTTGTTTCTCCAATACCAGTAATAAGTAAATGACGATCACAGAATTTTTGTTTCTGTTTTTATCCTCTTCAGTCTTGCCTCTCTCTCTCCGTATATTTTTGCATAAATGATTTATGGCCGGTTGCAAGAACATTTAGTTATTGAATCAATGGTTATGAGATCCATACATTTATGGAGCTCATAAAAATATTCGGGTTGCAGGAAACATCTAAACTTATTTACCAATGCATCGTAGCTTGGAATATTCTATCTAATCATCTGCAGCCGGATAAAATTTATGAAACTTTAGCCTGTGATTAATTGCTAATGCACACATTAATTAGTCAGTAAGAGTAAATAAACTGGTCATCTGTCTCAAAACAACTCTTTTATCTAGTAGTTAAGTCTCCAAACGGTTCATTGCGCATTCGCCATCTTGGTTACTTATGGAACTCATTACTCCTTTCCATAAGTTATGAAACCAATAAATTTATCTAATGTTTCTGCAACACTTATTGAATGGTTGCCATGGCTTATGGGTCCCATAACTTGATAGAATACATATGGGTTGTTCCTACAACTGGCCATTAGAGAGATATTTTTTGGGGAATAAATAAGATCTTTATTGCACAAGCAAAATATGTGGAAGAAAAACCACGGACAGAATAAATTTCACCGATTGCACGGAAAGAAAGACTACTCGAACGAAAATCGTGTTTAACAACTTTTAGAGGGATTAAGGTGGAAGCCCCTAGAGACTCGGAGGTTACTCGCTAGGCTTAGGATGCTGGAGGAATTCAGAACTGATTTGTTTCAAAACAACGCCGAGAATATTGTCATGACGCCTCCTTACATCTCTAGGTGTGACAGAAGCGGTAAAATGAGAGATACTCTGCCGAACAGATAGGTACAAAAACTTGTTCTTGCTGCGCACAATAAGCGACCACAATAGAAAATGAGCTCCACTAAATACACTCCCATAATACACATCACCATTTCACCTGCCAAAACCTTATGTCTTCACACGGCTGGTGACCTAACACCCCCTGCCACACCCCAATGAGGCGGCCCGCAGGTTATTATGTAGATGTAGAAAATTTTATGTGTAATAAGTGTTCAAAAGTGTAGTATACGTGCTACCCGGGACTGGAGAGGTTATGTAATTTTGGTCGTTGCAAGCTACAATACAATCACTCTGGGTTATTCCTCTTTTTCTTAAACTTCACGTGATCAGTTCATTACAGATCTTCAGATGTTGAGAGTGTTTTCCTCGCAGGCAAACCATGTCCGAAAAAACTGGCACGAGATAGAAATCAAAGTAAAAAAAAATATTTTTTTGGCCGCATCGTGAACGAATGGACGTGACACAATCGATAGCCTCATCGCGAGATTCGGGATCACTTCATACAAGGAGAATTGGCCGATAAAAAAAGGAGGGGGAGGGAAAGTGGTGGAGGAGAAAAGACTCGGGAGTGTACTAGCGCGGTCGGAATGAGTTTCGGTGAACGGGATCGCCGACAGATGGAAGTCGATTGCTCGTCTTGTATTTTCGTCGCGTCCCCTGCTGCACGAAGCTCGGTTCTTCGAATGCGAATTAGGACGACGAGAAGAAAGTGACCACAGTGTGCCTGTGTGGTGAATGAAGCTTCACTGGCGCAGCGTTGCTGAATCGTCACGAAGCGATCGCGAGTCCCGTGATGTCTCGGCGGCAGGCAGACTGTTAAAATGACCCCATTGATTTTTTTTCGGGACGTTGTAGGTTCGATGTTCTGTGTCTTCTTGGCCTACATTTCTGCTCTCCGTTGACTTTCCTTTTTCGGGTTAACCTTTCGGAATAGGTATGGCTGCTACAGACCACTTGATTCGCTGGCAATCGGATCGGAGTGTTAGATTGATTGCTAGCTTCCCATCCTGAGGGCCCGCGTTCGAATTGGATAGTATTCTCCTACTAATACGGTGCGAGCGAGTTTTTCCCGTAGTCGTGATGAAGATCATTTTCGAATTTCATTTTTAAAATCTCAGCAGCTGTCAGCAGCATAAAGTTTATATTGCAGCATTAATGACCCAAGATATTGCTTTAATTTCACTGAACTTCTCAGTATAATTGAATAAGTCAGTATAACTTCAATAAGTCTGTGAGTAGAATTAGTTTTTTTCAAGCCACTAGCTGAAAACATCTTCACAATCGAAGATAGTTTTGCGTTTCGGTAATAAATACGGTGATGATTATTTGATTCAATTTTAAAGGTAGTCGAGGATTATTGAAAAAGGAAAGCCTTACCTACACCGTGGGTGGAGTCAACATAAAATCTTCAAATACAGTAAAATATCTTGGAATTGCCTTAACTTCAGATATAGCGTGGGGAACACACATACAAAACATATACGGCCCAGCATTAAAGAAACTAGGTTTTGTTAAGCGTATAATAGGAAGGTCCTCGGATGAAAAAGTCAAAGAGAGATGCTACTTTGCTCTGGTTAGGCCTCACCTCGAATACGCCGCGAGCATTTGGGACCCTGGTCATAAAGATTTAACCAAAAAAAATAACAAAATACAAATAAAAGCAGCACGCTTCTTTAAAAACCTGCTACGAACGAACATATAGTGTTACGCAACTGTTAGAGGGAGTAAAGTAGGAGCCCCTAGAGACTCGGAGGCTACACGCTAGGCTTAGGCTGCTTGAGAAATTCAGAACTGATATTTTTGAGAGCGACACAGAGAATGTTATCATGACGCCTGATTGCATTTCTAGCTCTGACAGATGCGATAAAATAAGAGAGATACTCTGCTGAACAGATAGGTACAAAAACTCGTTCTTTCCGCGCCCAATAAGCGACCACAATAGAAACTGAGCGCCTCCAAACACACTCTCATAGGACATGTCACCGTTTCACCTCCAAAACTTTTACATCTTTACACGGCTGGTGACCTACAATCCCCTGTCCCACGCCTAAGCGGCGGCTCGCGGGGTAGTACTTAGATGTAGGTGTAAATATTAATTACTCTCAGTGAAATTTTGGACTAAATCTTCACGTTAATTATACCTCATTTTAATAGTCTCTTTTTGGGGTGCATACCCGTGCCATTTTCCCGTGAAAATGACCAGTAGTTCTTGGCAAACATCTCGAAACGTACTGAAGTAAGTGCCTGGTATTTTGGTTTCATTGGAAAGTTGAGATATTTTCCTTTGTGTTGTGGCCAATTCGTTAAATTTCATGCGAAATGATATCTCGCTCAAACATCCGTAGGTCCTGGTTAGAACGTTCATGTCAAGAGGAGAGCACTTAAAATGCACTCCGTCGAATGGGACGTTGAACTTTTGCCCTGACTGACATTGGCCTAATACAGACGTTGGGTTTCTCTCCAACCTTCCTCTATTTCTTAATAATGCACCCGTGCGAGTGACTTCGTACCGCATCATTTGTTAAATGCAATGTTTGGAAATTTATCTTACTCCCATCAACCTCATCACCTATCCTCGAACTTTCTGCGCAAATAACCTCAGTTTTCAGTCGCTTTTCTCTCAATGACTAATCATGATTCTACGTTGATGTTTAAGGTGTGTGGGCTTGGCGATGAGATCAGGGTAGTTAGATTTCATTTCCTTTTGGTGAACGGTAAGGTAATGACTTTGATGTACGATTTAATGTAATGATGTACGATGTTTCATTTTTTATTGATTTTTCTTCCTTCTGTTTCCACAGCTTCTTGCTCTTGGTTTCGTACATATCCTTAACCGCTGTGTCTACTCATCTACTTATTACCCTTCAAGCTTCCACAAGGGTGTTTGGCAGGGGCTGGCTTATCACTATCGTGAACTAGAGTGAAGAAATTAACTTCCACATACAAACACCACACTATGGTTATGCTACAAAAACTACAGTAACTATTAATATAATCCATAATGTAAACATATAAACGTGACACAAATGTCATGCAGGGGACATGCAAAACATGTTACTAGCACTACTCAGCGTAGTTAGAAACATGCTTTAGGGGGGAATATGAATTAATCAGATGCATTACCTGTCAACTAACTTACTTCTTCTCATGTCTTCTCTCTTCCTAAAGTCTTAACGCAGCCATTATGGTCTCTTGTTGATCGCGAGAAAAATGACATTTTAAAACTTTCTGTTCTACTTTAAGGTAGTTTGAGCGAAATATCATTTTACTTAGAAATCAATGAATTTGGTGTTATTTTAAAGAAATATATATCACCATTCTACTGACACCAATTCAACCCTTTACCTCATTACTTTTGGAGATATTTGCCAGAAAATACCAGCCCTTTTACATGGGAAATGGTACGTGACCTTTCCAGAGAGACATTGTTTTTGAAAATGAGGTATTTCAAACAGTTAGATGTCGTAAACAAACTAACAGCATGTAGTTTGTATGTTTTCTCAACCAAATTTGAAAATTAATCATAATGTCACTAGGTTCTTGGGTATCGCAATAAACCTTCCGTTTTGAAGGAGTTTAAAACGCACCGCGCGAAAAAAATGAGTCAAGTTAAAGACTTATTTAGATATTTTCAATTAATTACTAACAATTTCTGTTATATAAAACTATATTATTGCGCAATTAATAATGCAATATTAAATTGATTTGTCCTACTGCTGGTGACATTAAAACGTATAATTCGAATATGGTCTTTATTATGGCTAGGGAACTATCTAGCTCGGACTACCTTAACTGCAACTGCCTGATACCTTAACCTTAGATACCTGGCGTGGCAAATTGCGGTGGATTTAGCGCTAATTTTAATTCGAATTTATTCCCTAGAAATTTATTGTGAACCATACCAAGAAGTCCATAAATATTAAAATAGTTTCCGGAGAATTCATATTCGATTCAATCGCTCGTGGAGCTTGAGTGAAGAAGGGGGTGAGCATGAAGAGCGTTTTTTCTAGCTCTATACAATTTTATTTTCATCTCCGCATTGCGTCAACCCCACAACGGACCTTTCACCAAAATTATGTCACGTACCTCTCCTCTGTTATTCTGCAAAGAGATGGCCTCGCCCTGGCGTGATCAATCGTGAGATCTTTTCGCTCGTCTCCGTTTGGCGCCCGGAGAAAAAGTTTGCGTTTCAACTCTCTGCTATAAAAAAATGGCGAACGTTAAGATGAAATCATCGCATGACAAAATCTTTGGGCGAGGAAGAAAGGCTGCTTTTTCCGCCGCAAAGATCAGCCCATTACCCCTGTTATGAAATGGTTTCCATTGTCGATGACTGTGAGACTTTTAAGTGGCTTTGGGAGACCATCAGCAATTTTGCTTCATATGTTAGCCCGTGTATATATTGTGACGTCACTGGTTAATAAATCTTGTCACTTTCGTCACCAGGCGTGACGGTGAGGTTCTCACTCTCTTAATATGTGACGCCACTCAAGCGGGAAGGCGAAAGAGGAAAACCTGCTTCCCAGGCTTTGAGTTGACTGCTATGTTGGAAGTAGGAAATCGCTGTAGAGACATACTGATGACAGGCATTCGTTTTTCAGTGACCCAAGTGATAGCGGTCAGTGTTTTATTGCGTACAGAATGGATTTTTAGCGCTTTAAATGTAAAATATAGCTGATGAATCCATTTAATGGCGTCTTTGAGAATTACCGAAGTCTCTTTGTGGGATAAATTCATATAAATTGCAAGGGAACTTGCTATTTTGTCCACTGAGTGGAAATTTATATAGTTCCCCGTTAATTTTCCCTTTTTCTTTGTCAAAGTTTCCTTATAAGGAAGAGGAGGGGGTGCTCAAGAATGTGATAGAGAGAAGGATGTTTGGCAGTCAAAGAAGAGGAAGAAAGAGAATAGGTTTCATGGACAGGATGAAGAAAGGTAGATCGTATGCTTAGGCGAAAAAGGATATACTAGAGCGAGATTGACCCCTGAAAGTGTAGAATTCCGGGAGGAAATTCTCTGACGTTCAACAAAACCTACCTTAGCCAGTATAATATTCAAATAATAATAATGAAGAGAACCAAGGCAAGGCGTGTCTCAAAAGCTGCAAACCTATCATGAATAGTCGGGAGGCATACCGTTTTACATTTCAGTTGCTTTTTGACGCAAAACAATGGAAAATTGACTCTAGAATAGCTTTAGCAAATCTGCAAAACATTTGGGCGATTCATGACAGCATTTGTATGACAGAAGAAAATTGCGTAATGGATGTATAGGCTGCATGACTCAAAACTGTTTTCCTTTGGGGGATAGGTGATGGACGCGTATGAGGAGGAAGCTTTTAGAATTTGGGTTTCAGAGTGGAGCGGGAAAAACGTTGGATTCGGAGGAAGTCTAACGAAGAGGCGTTAATTATGGTTCCGGCTGTGGAGGAAGTTGGTTAAGGAAGTTTTCGGAGGAGGAGACGGAAGGATGTGTGACATTGATAGCGCGTGTGTCGGAGAGGAGACGTTTGGTTGGCTGGAAATAGTGTGTAATGGGAGGAGAACGGTATTTTGTCGGACAGGAAGGTGTCGTAGTTGTCGAGAGGTGTCGTAGTGGTCGAGAGGTGAGCGACATTTTGCTGTCGAACAAAAATCAATGAGAAATTAACTTTGAAGTGACGGTTTAGTATTAAATACACGCAGTTATCTTCATTTAATGGAGTGGAATTGACCCTATTATTCCTACCCCTTTCTTGTTTTAAAATAGAAGTTTAAATTGCATTTGTACGCAAGCAACAGACTTTAAAGTGTCGAGACTTTATTTTTACAATTTAGCAAATTAATGAATCGAATGGAATTGATAATCTTTGTTTAATTGATATATATGCCACCTAGAAAGGTGAACATTTGCAATGATACGATACATGTTACCATAATTTAAAGTTATAAATTTTCAAAAGGTTTCATAAAACTATATCATAAAACTACGAAAGATTTTTTGCGTTATGTAAATATTTGGCTGTTGTCTTCGGGTATGAAAACAAAATATTAATGTAGCTAAGGGCATACTCAGAACCTGGAACTTGTACTGATAGCAATAAGTCTAAAAGTATTTGCAGTTTGCGTTGGCTTGGCTAGTGATCTTTAAGATCGTTTTTAATTGATGTTGCGAGCGTAACTTTGGAGCGTTTAGAACTCTTAAGAAGATCGATTTCTTAAGTTAAGCTTCCAAAAGATACCTGTGCGGGGGAACATGCACCATCAGCAACGAGAAGGTAGAATGTAGAATTCAAAGGCCTGTTTGTTGGAGTGCCATTGCGAGTTTGCACAATTGGCCACGTTTATGTGTACAGTGATGAAAATGCATCAGAAAGCAACTATAGGTCGTAAATTAAAATCAAAATTAAGGCTGATTCATGCCACGGAATGGGACTCATTATTGGCTGCTTTTCTTGAGAGATTTTGAAGTTAGCGCATATCGGAAAACGCTTCAGCGCTCATGGAAGACGCTGTATGGAATTATTAGTGCAGGTGAAACGTTCGGTTATCTGCCGATTGGTAAAATCCAGGTTCTCAGTCAACATATAGTCAACAAGTTCGATATAATATTTGTTGCTCTATCGATATAGAAGGAGAAATACGATCGAAACATAGATCGACCATTTGCTTTAATTTACTGCCGAATGACTTTTAGGTTGGGAAAGTATAGTTAAAGCCTTCTTCCTTTATTTTGTCAAAAAAACTATGCATCATCCATGTTTGACGCCGTGCCTGAAATTCAAGCCAAAAATAACTAATAGGTGTGCGATTACCGAAGTTGTTCTCTTCTTAGGCGCACTCAACTTGGCTCTTACCCCCCCATCAGTATCCCCTTCTGTTTTTAAGTGCCCTCCTCGAAATGGAGGGTTTGACTTAATCATAAAGTAAGTATATAAAAAGTGGCAAAGAGATATGGAGATCGGGATATGAGTTTTATATAATACTTTGGCCGATAGATGGAACAGGTGTATCGAAGTTGCACGACTAGCCATAAAAAATGAGCTTTGGCACACGGCCACTTCATTTGGTGTCGCATAACTCACATGATGTTCTTATGATGATTTCGGTGCCTGATGTTTACTAATCGACCTATAGCAACGGAAACAAATCTTATCGAGTCGTCGAGACCAAATTAAACTGTTATTTTAATGTGCATTAATGAGCAGCGTCTATAATGAATCGAATTCACGTCAATATGATAAAACACGCGATTACGAAACACGGAGTCAACTGTTTACCGATGTATCTTAGTAACGACAAAACAATTGTTACTCGATTAAAAGCGCACAACAGCCATGGTAAATCCACCTCTGTATGTTGATGCAAAATGACCGAGTGCCACTAGCGCCTCCAAGTGGCCATCTCCGTAAGCCAAAATTCTTCCTCCCCTTAGGTGGTGGCACCTGAGAAATTCTTCCCAAACCTCTGAAAAGTTTATGTCCAGTTTTTAGCATTGCTTTCCCACTCTATATATACTTACTCTATGGTGTAATGCATTCTTGTGTTGCGAAGTCAGCTGCGCACTAAAGTGGATGAAAAGATGGAAAGCATCCACCGTTGGACATTTTAAAATACCGAATCCTATCGGTCAACTCCAGGGAAAAGAGAAATATTCTCAGTGTGGGTTCAAAGACATTGGCGATTGTAACATGAAGTTGTACTACATTTTATTGATTGAGTAATGTTCTCCATCAGTCGTAATTTATGCTGTAAGGTAAATGGAGATGGGGTGGAAGGAGGAGAGAATAGGTTTCTTGGACAGGATGAAGAAGGGTAGTTCGTTTCACGAGGAAACGTCCTCGCCGTCCAACGTCCACTGCGAACGATTTGTGTGTTATTCTCCCCTGAGTGAGGTTGCTGCCTTTATTTACAACGGAATAGTCCTCTCTCACTTCTTCTTGGCTCCTAACCGTCGTACCGTTTATCGATATCGGGATGTGTTGTGTGTGCGTGTGGATTTAATGTTAATAATTATTATCTTCATTTGTCACAACAGTTTAGCGAAGATCGGAAAAATATTGCCTTGATTACTTCTAATGGGTGTACCTTATTCGAGGTAAACACCCACATCGTCATTGGTCGTTCAATCCTAAGATTGGTTGACTGCAGCCCTCCATCCTTCATGCTAGTTCTCTTACCTCTTGGTATATTTTCCTATTTACTTTCCTCTTTACTTGGTCCATCAACTTATTCTTGGGTCTTCCTCTGGGGACTTTTCCCTCTATTTTACCTTCAATTATGTTCTTCCCAAACACATCGTGTTTCAGGGTAGTTTGCCGGTAGTAATAGTAGGATTCTGAATGAAATCCGGGATAGGCAGAGTAGGTAGCTAGAGGATGTAAAAGGGGCGAGGGATTGCTCAGGAAGGTGTTGGAGGGAAGGATGTTGGGCAAGCGGGGAAGGTGAAGAAAGAGAATCGGTTTCATAGACAGAATGAAGAAGGGTAGATCGCACGCTGAAGCGAAAAAGGATACGCTACAGGTAGCTAGGCCCCTGAAAGTATAGAAAACCGGGAGGAGATTCGATGACTTTCATCAAAACCTACATTCACCGGTAGAAAACTTTTAAAAACTCATAGGGTGAAAATCTCCCTTTGTGGAATCATTGCATAATTGAAAGAAGATCACAACCATGTGTTATCAGCATATTTATCATGGTCGACACTTCCGGTTTCGGCTTTTACACCATCAGGTATATCATAGAATTCATAAATCCACTTTGTTTGGCAATGAGTGGTTGTTTATAACTAGTTTGGGGTTGAACGTAGTCTTAGGGTCAATTATTCAGCCGTCACCGATATACCTCTGCGCCTCTCTCCCCTGCTATCAACCCCGCACCCATCTCACGAAAGTCAACCACACCTCAGTCCCGCTCCCCCTTCCCAACCTTCACCACATGACCCGCCGACCTAAGTAAACTGTACAGCATGCTCTTTGAACTCCTCCCTCATGTCCTTTTTACTCACTAACAGTGGCGCAACCGACTTGTGTTATTTGTATACAGTACACCTAATAATGGCGAAATATCCAATACCGGTAGAGTTGAGCATAATAAATCTGTGGAAAATACAAAGTTTTGTTCGGATCACAATTGACGCTAATACTGTTGTACTCAGTGCTTTAAATTTTACTTGATAGAAAGAAATTTTGCCCTCGATAATCCAGTGCAATGATATCAATCTTTGGTGCTAGATAATATCAATCTTTGGCGCTGTTATCATTTGCAGATTTATGTTTCAATTAGTTTGTACAGCATTTTAGTTCATAAAACCTCATTCCCGTTGTTAAAAAGGGTCTTAAGGAGTGCATAAATGTGCTATAAGAGCATTTTGGATGGATCATTGGTGGTTTGGAATCCACTTTGCTTGGTAATGAGTGATTGTTTATAAATTCTTGGGGGTTGTACGTAGTCCTAGGGGCAATTATTCAGCTGTTACCGAGCGGGGCAACATAAATGAGTGGTGCGCATATAGCCTTTAAATGCATCTTTTTTGGATTTTATGCTATTGCGCCATATTTCCTCCCCAATTTATTTTAGCTTATGCTTACTCATATTCGCTTTGCTGCAAAAACGCTAATTTTGGGCAAATTCCGCAGTTATGAATTACATTATAATTGCTAAAATGCTAGTTATTGAAACCCTGAAAATTCTGAAGGTTTAAATGTGGTGGAATCTATCGGTTGCTTTTATTATGCTAATGAACTTCTAACAGATGGTACTAAAAGAGTGGTACTAACTGCTATAAATGAATGCCATTAAATGAATTTGTCAGGAGTGGAGAGAAATGCACCAACAATGGATTAGGAATTCTTTCGTGCTGTTTTATATAAAGAATCCTTATGTAAGGCCTTTATGGTTAGCATCAGGTATCGCTGCGCCGCGTACGAATATAGCTGGACACAACTATCAGTCGCAGAGGGCCATAAAAATCGGACATTACTCATCTCATTTAAAATTCGCTGCAATTGTACTCATCGGAAGCATTGTGAATAGAAAATTATCATTAGTTTTAGAATATTCTTTTCCCCTATACCTTTCAAATCGTACACCACAAAGGGAATTCCCTCCCGCCTGGCGTCGATCCTTTCGGGAACACATCGGAACGCATTCGCGTCTAGTTTTCTGCGCGATACTAAGCCAGCGGGGGCAGGCGGTTTCAAACTGGCAAAAAAGATTTTTATGGCCGTAATTTGTATTCCTCAAGGACCTTGCCGAGCCTCGAGTGTTGCCTGAGGCATTGTTCTCCACATAATCGCTTCACTGAGCCATAAACGCCACCGCAGAATATCTCTTTTATCATGCTCATGTGGGCTATTTAAGGAGGAGACGATGGATGTCGTACAAATTTATTTCTGAAGACAATATCATTACTCTTGAGCCTCTGGAGTACCGAAGATTGTTAATATTGAAGATAATCGAATATTTTTTATAAACTGGTCTTCAATTCCTGATTTTCTTCTGCTAACAATGAGATAAATATTGTCGTCATTTTTTTTTCGTTTTCATTTCCGAGTTTGGTTCCACCTCCTCATTGGGTTCCCAATTTTTGCCGTAAGGAGCTTTTTTATGTTTATATAAGACTTGGAGTTAGTCGCAGCTGCTCGGATGCTATTTGACTTCCGGAATTAATGTTCGTTCGGCTATCAGCAAATCAATGTCATGTAGCTTGTATGAGCAGATTATTAGCTGCGTATTATTATCTCACGAATGAAGTTTGTTTTACGTGAAGGGAGAGGATTTCGGAGTCTTTGCGATGGCTATTATGTATTCCATGTTTCCAGACTGTGCTCCTGCGAAATCGTTAATAGGACTACGTCTCGCGCGGTGCTATATTAGGTATTGTGAATTTTGCAGATGAAGAAATTATCTGTCGGTATAATAGCTGTTTTAATGGTTTCCCATTTAATACAAGTGCCTAAAAGATTGTGGTATTTTGATAATGTTTCAAGTTGTCCTGATTGGCGCAGAGCTATCTTGACCGCAGTAGAGAATACACGCGGAAAACTAAGAGATTGCAGTCGTCTCTTGCTCGATAGTGTTAAAAAAATGAGCATATGAATATGTTTTCGTATCCCCGAGGTACGGATGTTGTTTTATATCTGTGGACAATGCATGTTTTTTTCCTCCCACGTGCATTGAAATTGTGAAAGTTGATCCAAATAAAAGATAAAATGTTATCTTTGAACGGTGCGCAGCTCTGTAGGCTTGTGAAACTTGTTCATTGAGGCGTTCGAATTATCGGCAGGTTCCTCACCTCTCTGTCATGTTTATTGAAAACTTGTCTTCCCAGACATCATTTGTGATGATTCGGTGACTATGGCGGGTATAAATTGGTGGGCATTCTTCGTCCGGGTCTTCCTTTTTCACCTATCTCAGTGCATTGTACTGACTCTGCAGTGTATTGTAACGATCTGAACTAGAATATGGGCAACGGCCTTCAGTCAGTTTTGCCATTGCGACTGGACCATAGTTAGGATTTAACGATTAAAATTAATCGCTAAAAAATGTAGTTAACTATTTAAATTAACCGTTACTTTTTAGAAGGGTTAACTTTAACTAGTTACCTTTTACAGAGATTAACTTTAACTTTAATTAATTAATTTGTTTTGGTAACTTTCCCTACTTTGGTAATTGAAAACTTTAAGCATAAGCACTTAGTAATTTATATTAAATCATGAAAGAAAATTAACAGTTATAAAAAATCAAGATGATTTATGAATACCGAATTTTATGAGTATCAAATAATTTTTTCTTGAATTTGAAGTTCCTATTTATTTTATCCCAATTGCGAAAAATACCTTTTAAATGTTCCTTTATAAAAGTAAAAAAAGTTTCTTAAAAGTAACTGAAAAAGTAACTTTTAGCGTAAAAGTTTCTGTTTTAACTTTGACTTTAATCAGTACTTTTTCAGAAAAGCAACTTTTAACGTAAAAGCAACTTTAATTAGTTAATATTTTTGGTAACCTTCCCAACTATGGACTGGGCTCTACGTGATTTTATTGACTCGTGAGCCAATGTTGCGTGGAGTCAGAGTGAAAGATTTGTTGGAGAACCTGTGTAATTCTCAGTTATTACCCCGAGGCAATGGGAAACTTTCTATTTACATTCGCTCTCAAGCTTTCGCTAGAGTGGACGAGCCAATCAGGCTTCATATGTCTTTTGAATCCGCCTTTGTTTTCTTCTCTCTCGGCTGTTTCCGCTGGTGTGAGATGCTGAAACCGCATTTTGGCAAAGTTAAAAAAAAAGCTGCTTCAAACCTTCAGGTTGCAGTCCTGTGGTAATATGCGGCAACCTTCGTGAACCCAAATGATCGGCTATAATTCGTGGTATTGCAATCTCGTAGTGGAAAACGAACGTGTTTGGAGTTCTTTGTAATGGAATATCTGCTTCTTGAAGTCCCGAGTTGGTGCTGATGAAAGGAGTCTCACTGTCCAGTCGCTTTTTACCTTCTGTATAATTCCTTTTACCTTATATTTATTTCTAAACGCTTTGGTTGACTTTTTTTAACCTTGTTTAAAATGTAAAAGAGCCAACTTTCGTTAATCAAGGTTTGTCGATGAAAAGGAGGAATACGTGATTACCTTGTCCTAGCAGACGTATGTGCTTGGGTACACATTGATTGTAAATGTTATTTTTGTGATTTCTTCGGCCTTCGATATATTTCTGCTATCTGATAGCATTGAGCTGAGATAAAGCTGGCCTCCTGAAGATGTATCGTAGTGAAATCACTTGTCTTGATTTATTTCTTATCTTTTAAGTTTTTTCCACGGCCACTGCCTTACCTCCTGACTCTGCCGGTTCATATCGTGAGAATATAACGTTTTATAGGTCTACTTGACGTGGCCACCTAGCCTTTGTATTATTTTGTTCAATGTGTGTCTTAAAAATGGCATTAGTAAATAATCAGTGTAGATGATATACGTATTCGTTTCAACGAGCATGTATCTCCCTATTACGCCAAGCTGGGTTGGTTAAAATTGAATCAGAGAAGAACATTTCAAAAGGCATTAATGTTATTCAAAGTACTGAACTCGAAAACCCCTTCTTATTTATATGAAAACTTGATTTTTTATGCCCAAACTAACAAGAGGTCGACCCGTATAACAAAAACATTTTACATCCCCAAATACCGCACAACAAAATATGAAAATACTTTCCACATCTCATCCTGTAAATTATGGAACTCGTTGCCTGATAGTATTAAATTTTCTAGGAATGTCTCACAATTTAAAAGGAGTGTGGCTGACTTTTTGTCTCCCAAATGTTCTCTCGCCTCTATATGAGAAGACAAAATGATATGAGATGATATTGTTACATGTTACTTGTACACTATAATCATTTGCTGTTTTTCTGTATTGTAAAATATTCCTTTGTTTGCTTTTCATTTTTTCTTATTAATAGATATTACAGATTTTACATTTTTGTTTTAACATACTTTTTCGATTATTGATATTTAGACAGTTTTTTCATTTTTATTTACCTCGCTCATTTTCTATCTCTCTGCTGACTTGAAAGTTTTTTGTTTCTTTTTCCTTTTTTTGTAAGGCTTTGTATTTTGTCTTTGTATTCCACTCCTCATGAAGGCATGTAAACTAATTCAATGTCCTAAGGGACCTTGTCCCAGGACAATAAAATTGTTTTCTATTCTATGCTCTTACTAGTGCTTTTTCGGATTAAGCGTTTATACTTTTTACTAAGTCGTGTGACAGAATGCATCCAATTAAGTTAATTCAACGCAAAGCATATTTATAAAAGACCCGTGGAACGATTTGGTGACCAAAAAAGACCAAATGTTTTTAATTTTTCCTTGCATCACTGACTTGGGCATATCTCTGTTTCAATCCACCGTTATGGCTCCTTCGAATCTCCACCGTCTTTGGATAAATGTCTGTCGGTTATCGGGTATTTGCAGGTCGTTCTCCGAAACGTCGGGAAACATGGACCTTCTTACCCGGTTGAATACCCGAGAAACTTTTTTCCAGCAGATACGCCGGAAAAAACTTCTCCACTATCTTTATTTTTGGGAAGTACCTATTCATCGCTGCTTTGTCAATTTCTTGAAATACAGCTCTTACCTTCTCCCTTTCTTCAATATTACGAAAGTACTCTTGCGACGACGAATGCTCTCCTGCTGCAGTCATTCGGTTAGAAACCGAAAAGGACAATAGTTTTTGCTGAAAGTTTGGAGACATGGCGATTTCCTCATACCTCACGGATGTAACCCTCTGAGACGCGTGCGTGCGGATTAGGGAAAAGGGATAGGAAAGGTCTTTTTTTTATCCCAAAGGAGTCCTTTTGAAGAAACGAAATGAAAACGGGCGAGATAAAGGAAGCTCTGGGATAAGACTCTCTCTAGTGAGTTAGGAATGGGACCGGAGAGCCATTGTGGTCCCGTTCACGTCTTGTGGACGTGTCCTCACTTCGGTCGACGGCTGTGACGAATTCTTCAGGTGCACTCCTCATTGTTGGATGAACCCTAAGGATTAAAAGGGTCCCTCGAGGGCGCCCGTGACACGCATTTGTACATTTGTACGTTTGTGTTAAGCTTCTCACGTGTTACTTTTGTTTTGAAATGAATGGTGACCTACGATTTTCCTGGTCCATTGTGAATCTGTACTTTCCGTCTTATTTCACATTATATTCGTAATGCGTTCATCAGCAAATTATTCGTACGCATTGAATTCAATTGCTTAGAGAGGGTAAATACAAAACACTTGGGATAAGATTACATATCGTGGAAAGACTTACTCTAAAAGGAAATGGTAAAATGTTAATAAAATATCCGCTATTGTATGTACCAGTTTTAATTTCACTCCTTGTTAGTTGGTGTGAGAGCAAACAATATGGAAGAGGAAAGGGAATCCGTGGGAACAATGAAGAGAATTTGGGAACGAGAAGGAAGAGGATCAATTTTTGACGCCGTAAGCGTAGATAGAACGTGTGAGGAGTGTTTAGAGATGGATTTTGATCTTGAGCCGACGTGGAAAACCACTTAGGCCCCATTTTAATAATGTCTGGTTAACGTCAACCGAAGAGTAACCTAGCCTTAATGTTAATTTGATAAAAATGTGATAGTGAAACACGTTGATGGGATGATGAGCAATAGTTAGCCGTGAGTTTCTAAGTCTCATCTGACCGCGGGTAAGTTGACTTGATCGTTATCGGTTTAAGAACCGAATTACTTATAACAGGGAGTATTATATTATTGGGTGGAGTAAACATAAAATCTTCAAATACAGTGAAATATCTAGGAATTACCTTAACTTAAGATATCTCGTGGGGAACACACATACAAAACATATGCGGCACATCATTTAAGAAACTAGGCTTTGTTAAGCATATAATAGGAAGGTCCTAGGATGAAAAAGTAAAAGAGAGATACTACTTTTCTCTGGTTAGGCCACACCTCGAATACGCCGCGAACATTTGGGACCCTGGTCATAAAGACTAAACCAAAAAAATTAAAAAAATACAAAGAAAAGCAGAACGCTTTGTTTAAAACTGCTACGAACGAGCGTATAATATAATATAATATAATAATAGCAAATAGACGGGGTTTTGATTGATTTCTCAAAAGCATTCGACAGGGTAAACCATGACATTCTCATGCAAAAAATAGGCTTGTTGGGAATTGATGGGAGGGTAATAAAATGGATAAATTCTTTTATCTCTGGCAGGTCACAAAGGGTTAAGATCGGCGATTGTTACTCTGATGAATTCGATGCCAATTCAGGTGTGCCGCAAGGAAGTGTACTGGGACCTTTATTATTCACAATCTATGTGAACGATATTGGTGGAAATATTAAGAGCTCTGTTAGGATGTTTGCAGACGATTGCATTATTTACAGAGAAATGGTAAAAGTCGATGACGGCGATTTATTACAAAAGGATCTAAATAATTTGGAGAAATGGGCGGATGAAAACGGCATGGTCATAAATGCAAATAAAACAAAACTCATAAGATTCAGGGAAGGAAAAATAACTATATCAAATAATTATTTCATTATGGGCGAATTATTGATGGAAGCCAGTGTCTGTAATTATCTTGGAGTGACTTTAAATAGGGATTTGCAATGGGGGCCACATATTGAAAAAATTACGACAAAAGCTTTTAGAGTGTTATACTTTGTAATGAGGACCCTTGGAAAAAGTTGTAAGAAAACCAAGGAGTTCGCCTATAAGACATTTGTTAGGCCCATTTTAGAGTATGGGGCGTCAGTCTGGGACCCTTATTTGGGAGGGGAGATAAAGCAATTAGAAAAAGTTCAGCGTCTAGCCGCAAGATTTGTGATGCGAAATTTTAATAGGAAGCCTAGTAAAACGGAGATGATGAGGGTATTGGGCTGGACATCACTAGAATCGAGGAGGAGGAAAGCACGTCTCAAGTGCATGCATAAGGCATACATTGGCGATCCTGCGTGGAGGGACATATCCGAAAGATTAAAAAAACCTAGTTATCTGGCGAGAAGAGAGAGCCTCCAAGGCAGCTCTCAAACACATTGAAATATTCCTTCCTGCACCGGGGGATAAGGGATTGGAATGAGTTACCCAAAGAAGTATTAGAGCCCTTCCCAAATAAGACACTGACGTTAATGACGAGATTGAGGGGAGTTGTACTGTGAGGGTTTTTCCCCCATATTTTTCTAAGGTAATAACTTTGCTTTTTTTTTGTATTTTTGGTAATGTCATTGTTTTAATTTTTACATGTATGTATAATGGTATTTTCTCAGTATCTGTGTTACCGCCGGACCATATGGTCTACTTGTAGCAAATTCTTAATAATAATAATAATGTTACACAACTGTTGGAGGGATTAGGTGGGAGCCCTTAGAGAGTCGGAGGCTGCACGCCAGGCTGAGGCTACTTGAGAATTTCAGAACTGGTGCGTTCCAGAGCGACACAGAATATTTTCATGCAGCCTCACTACATTTCTAGTTCTGACAGATGCGTTAAAAAAAGAGAGATACTCTGCCGAACAGATAGGTACAAAAACTCGTTCTTTCCGCGCGCAATAAGCGACCACATTAAAAACTGTGCTCCTCTAAATTCACTCCCATAGTACATGCCACCATTTCACCTCACAAAATCTTGCATCTTTAAACGAGTGGTGACCGAACACCCCCTGCCACACACCCATGCGGCGGCTCGCGGGGTAATATGTAGATGTAGATTACCAGCAAAATATTTAACCATCTTTACTAAAAATCGTGTTGAATATACTTTTGATGTTGCTGCTGTTGTTCCACAAAATGTAAATGAGCTTCAAGGAATCTATTTAGCTTAAATTCGGGTGCCATTGCGCCATTACGTCACTACTGATAAAACTTCCGTTAACATTCCCTTTTCCAGCCCCACCAGATTTTTATCTCATTTCCTTTTTAAGTGTATGTAGGCTTCATTTCTCAAATTTGGATTTAAGGCGGAGAAGTTCCGTGAAATTTTAAAATCTCGCATCTAAAATTATATATCAGTAGTAATGAGTTCGACCAAAGGATGAAGGGATTACTATGGCTTAATTTGGGTAGGACTTATGACTTCCTCATTAGCGTTACTGATTGTTCAGGGGTAAATGAGGACATCCGCTCTCTCTCGGAAGAATGTTTTCTTCTCTGAAAAATTAGGTACCTAGTCAATTATATTTCTCTCGACGGATTCCACTTTGGTTTGGTCGGCTATCTTTTGCCTTCGTAAGAGGAAGGAAGTGTGGAGACTCGTAAGTACTAGCTAGGGGGATCGAACTGGTGTGGTGGCTAGAGTACTGCCTAAACGGACGGCCAGGGTTCAAGAGGAAGATATTTTTCAGGGAAAACCTGATCCCTACTTGAGTGTCTTGTGGAGTGCGCTTCAAATGCAGTACTCCGTATGTCGGATTCAGAGCGACGCAGAGAATATTATCATGAAGGCTCACTACGTCTCTAGGTCTGTTAGAAGCGATAACATAAGGGAGGTACATTGCCGAACAGATAGGTGCAATGACTCGTTCTTTCCGCGCACAATAAGCGATAACAGTCAAAATTGAGCTTCACTCTATACACTCCCATAATACACGTCACCATTTCACATCCCAAAACCTATACCTTACATCTTTACGCGGGTGGTGTCCTAACAACCCCCGCCAAACGCCCATGCGGTGGCTCGCAGGATAGTGTGTAGACGTAGATGTAGACGTTAAACTGCGGTCCCCGTGGCACCTTCGTTAAGAGCAGGCCAATGCCGACGCCGGGTTTCTCTCCACCCTTCCTACCTTACATGTCCTTTATGGCGCAAATCATCTTAGTTGTCGGTCGCCTCCCCAAATATTCTTTCCAAACCAAGTACTAGCAACTAAGAAAAGGAAGGGAGAAGGGTCAGCAAAGGATTATAGCCGAGAGGAAATTCCGACGTCCTGGTAAAGATATGGCTAGTATCATCTACAATTTCATAATACCAAAATAACCTAGGTGAGACACGTGCATGATATACCTTATATCATGATGTACTTGCATACTCGAGGAAACTCATATAAGGATTCCAAGAAATGGATGGTAAAGCTACTTGTTTGGTAGTTTGAGCGTAATATCATTTTACTTAGAAATTAATGAATTTGGTCTCATTTTAAAGGAAAATATCTCACCTATCCAATGACACAAAAAATTCTACTCCTTACCACGTTACTTTCGGAGATTTTTGCCAAAAAATAACAGCCCTTTTACATGGGAAATGGTACGTGTATGCACTCCGGAGAGACATTATTTCCAAAATGAGGAATTTCTAACACTTAGATGTCGTCAAAAAAACTAACAGTGTGTCGTTTGTATGTTTTCTGAACTATATTTGAAAATAAATCATATTGTCACCACTGTAGGTTCTTGGGTATCACAAAAAACCTTCCGTTTTGAAGGAGTTTCAAATGTACCGCGCGAAAAAAAAATTAATCAAGTTAAAGACTTATTTAGATATTTTCATTTGATTACTTACAATTTCCGTATTATAAAACTATATTATTGCGCCATTAATAATGCAATATTTAATTGATGTGTCCTACAGCTGGTGAAATTACAACGTGTCATTCGAATATGGTCTCTATTATGACTAGGGAACTATCTCGCTCGGACTACCTTAAGGCTGCGCGAAATCTTTTGTACTCAAGTTTGTGATGAGGGGCCGAGATGGGCCGATTTCGGGTCTCGCTCAGCCCGTTTTGGATTTCGCATACTGCGTGGGTGCCGATGAGACTGAATCCACGCAGCCGGTTTACTGATATAAAATCCTATCTAGTGCATACGCTTACCAATAGCGAGATATCATTTTTTAAATGTATTACGATGATCTGTTTCATGTAGTGTGGGTAACTGTTAATGTGGGCTCCGGGCGGGCCGATCATGCAGACGTCCATGGGGAGCGGGTCGACCCGCGCACAACGCCCGGCGAGCCGGGCTGGGACGGGCCGAACGCTAATAGGCCCGCGCTGGCATCGAGTACAGAAGGTCACGACCATTTTTTGGACTGGAGTAGCCCTTCCACCCTTGTTACAAACCTCTATCGAATACGCCGCGGGCATTTAGGAGCCTGGTCATAAATATTTAACCAAATAAAATGATTAAAATACAAATATAAGCAGCACGCCTCGATAAAAACTTCTACGAGCGAACATATAGTGCTTGACAACTTTTAAAGGGATTTATGTGGGAGCCCCTATAGACTCGGAGGCTACACGCTAGGCTTAGGTTGCTTGAGAAATTCATATTATATAAATATTATATTCGGATATGTATTACAAAAATAAGAAAAGTTTAAAAATAAATAAAGGGAAAAAGAAGAAATGAAGTAATAATTACAAAAAAATATATATTTAAATCCCATTTAGTGTTAATTCGCCGGTTTTCAGTTTCGCAATGTATATACTAAGAATGAGTGAATCCAAATGTCGATTCTCGATTCCACCGATTCTCAGGATTAGAATCGGTATCGAGAATCGATCGCCTAAAGTCGATTCCGATTCCATCAATTCCAGATGGATAAATATGCAAATCAAACTTCATTGATCACATAATATTTGTCTCAGCAATTCTGGATGTAGGCTATCAATTTGTACTTTTTATCTAGCTCAGTAAGCTGAGGATATATTTGCTATTTGTTAATAAATATACTTTTTGAACGACTTAATTGTCTTTGTTATTTTATTTCAGTCAATACTTTAATTTAAGTAATAGTTGTAGGCTACTGGTATATCAATATCCCACCTGTTATGAGGAATAAGAATCGATGGAATCGGGAATCGATTTGAAAGAATCGGAGTCGAAAAAAATGGAATCGACTCATCCCTATTATATACGTACCAGGAATGTTGAAAACATCCTTGTTCGGTACATATTATTACATCCATAACCATAATAGGGAGCACTGTTCTAAAATATAGCAAACAAATTAAATACATACACCAGGGTTGACATTCGCCATGAAAAAAATCATTTGACTTGACCGGGATTCGAACCCGGATCTCCCAATTGCCAGGTATGCTAGCCAGTTACACTGTGAGTGTACACAGAGTGTAACAGGGCTACACAGCCAAACAGAGCTACACAGAGTGTAACTGGCTAACACACCTGACCGGCAATTGGGAGACCCGGGTTCGAATCCCGGTCAAGTCAAATGATTTTGTCATAGTGAATTTCAACCCTGGTGTATATGCACCCGTGCGAGTGACTTCGTACCACATCATTTGTTAAATGCAATGTTTGGAAATTTAAATACATACGTTCTTTGCCACTTCACATAAATTAATAGAGCAGCGTTATCGGTTATACAGGGAACTGGCATGCATCATTTAGAAGTAGCTCGTACACTTTTGATTTGAATACACGTATTGATTATGAGTTTCTTATTCCTAATGGAATTATAATTATATGAGTTCATTCCACACATAACAGATACGATTGAGAGTGTCATAATTTCTGGAATATATATACCCCTTTGGAGGAACTCCGTTTTGGGGTTACCGACTCGTTCTTACGTACAAAATGATTTGAATGTGTTGCTTTATATTTGGATAACAATGTATTAGTGCTGGTGTATTTACAATCGAAATTCACTCAGCATAGATAAATTAACTCATTAAACTTTTCATATCAATAATAAGTAAGAAAAGAAGAAGAAAGAAAAAAAGAAAACATGAAATAGATAATTGACGCTGCTGTGAGTTACATCATTTCAAAAAATATTAAAATAAAGTTGATGCATCATCATTAGCAAATTGACCAATATTTTACACCTCTACTATATTTACATTCATTTCTTGCATTAATAATAAATTCAGGTGGCGCACAATATATTTTGGGCCCTAGGAATGAATAACTCTGCTTAAAAATGTCTGCTCTAGGTCTAGGTACAGTTACGTTGTGATAGCTACGGAGCACATGGACTCTTGGTGTTCTTTTTATACACCTCCACGATTATAAAAAATCCTAAGGATCTTAAACACAAATTATCAGGGTTGGGTCATTTCACGTAGAATATTATTGTTCTACATACACGTAGTGTATGTAGAACAATAGTAGTGTATAGTAGATAGTATTATAATAACAATAGTAGAAAATAGTGTAGATAATATAGATTACGTAGAATATTGCGTAAATTATGTAGAATATTATGTTGATTATTTTTTGTCTACAAAATAATGTTTTATGTTTAATAAAATGTAGAAAATTACAATAAAAAAAGAAGTATTACACTGATTTCATGGTTAAAAAATTACATTACCTTATCACTGAGGACAGAAGGCCTACCTTGGTCCTAGGTCCTTGAACAAATAATGTTAGTCTTCCTGAATCATTGTTTTATTGCAGTTATAACAACTATTATTCTCTTATTTTATTAACTCTATTATTTAATTTTAGTATTTACATATAATTAGTCGCGACTTGCCCTGATGGAGGAACCCAGAGTGATTACAAAATGTTGATTTCGCATCCAATTTTTTCACTTCAATTAAAATGGCAGTTAATATAATCCTTAGTCTGCATATATAACTGATTGCAAGCACTTGCCATGGAAAATTTAAAAAAAATGATATGAAGTGGCTACAAATGACTCAGGCCTACACCAATCAATCGATAAAATATTTCTTTGACTCGTGGATAATTTGGCATTCAGTCTTGGATAGTTGTTGATTTCCTGGCAGGCCTAGCAATGGTAGGCTTGTAATAGGCTATAAGTTGAAAATGCACTAAATATAGGTTTAATTATTAAAATCCATTAGTATATTGTTAAAATAAAATTTTCCAATAATCGTAATCACTTTTTTAGCAGTATATGTAAAATTAATTTTCTACGCGTAGAATATGTTAGTATTAGTAATATTCTACATTACATATTCTACGGTAGAATATACACGTAGATTACACATTTCCTACACAGAATATTCTACTGACCCATTCCTGCAAATTATGCTTGAATTTAATATTTTGACTACAGTGGACACCGTGGAGAGGCTATATAACACCGCCTCTCGCCTTCTTTTTGACGTCTCGCTCCGCGTCTTCCCTTGATGGACAGCGTCATTACTCCGCGCCCGGAGGTTGCCGCCCCTTTCTCCCTTGGGGGCTGGGCGCCCCGAACGTCTTCGGGGAGGGATCGCGGGTGGAACTCGAGGGAGCGGCGGGAATGAGACACGGGTGCGGGTGGGTCCGAGGGTCTTGTGGGTGGAAGGGATACGGTGGAAAGGGGAGTGGGGGTGCGGGTCCTGGAAGGTGTTTTCATTAAGCTGATGGCGCCGCTCGAACGCTGCTGACGCCACCCGCTCCTCCCCCTTCTAATAACTCCCCTCCCACTCCACCCCGCTCGTTGTAAACCCCCCTCTCTCCACGTTTCCGTCCCCCTAACACTCACACCATCGACTTTTCTCCTCCTCCCCCCCATTCTGTCTCTCTTTCCCCATTCCTCCGCGCCGACAACACTCAGCTCTTTTTAGGGATTCTTCCTCCTCCCCCTCCCACCTCTTCCGTAGGCACACAAGCCTTGATTTTGTGCATGACCCTGTGTATGCTTGCGATCGCCTGATTGAGAGTGTGGAGGTTAGGTTCTGGAGTCAGAGAAGCGCGAGGGGTAGAATAATGGGTTCGCACGCTTATGGCCCGGGTTCAATTTAGGCTTCTTTGTCTCTCAATCGGAAACAGTATGTGAAAACCTTCGTGTGGAGCGTAGCACTCTATGGTCCAGAAGCATGGACCATTGGAAAAGCTGACCAGAATAGACTAGGAGCCTTTGAAACCTTGTGCTGGAGGAGGATGCTGAAGATAAAATGGACGGAAAAAATGAGAAATCATGAAGTTGTTCGGAGGCTTCCGCGGTGATCTGTTGAGTTCAGTTTATTCGGGTTTTTCCCGCGTTGATTCATACTAACGGATAACAGTGTCGCTAACGTTACAGTTCAGAACGTGACGACGCTAGCTGTAACGTTGGCGAAACTGTTGTCTGTCAATATGAATCAACGCGGGAAAAACCCGAATAAACTGAACTCAAATGATCAAGTGTACAGAAGAGTCGAAGAGCAAAGGAACATATGGAACACCATACAGAAAAGAAGACCAGATAGATTGGACACACCTTGAGACACGATTGGTTTGTGAAGAACATAATTGAAGGTAAAATGGAGAAAAATGCTCCCAGAGGAAGACTAATGAATAAGTTCATGGAACGAATAAAGAGGAAAGTACATAGGAAGAGACACCAGGAGGTAAGGAAACTAGCATTAGATAAGGAAGGGTGGGGGGCTGCAGTCAACCAACTTTAGGATGGAACGGCCAATGATGATCTCTCAATCGTGAGGAGGAGGATGAAGATTGTTCGCTTGGCGGAAGGGAATACATGGGAGAAAGTTCATTCTGTGGTAATGTGGGGGTCGGACCGACGAGATAATTCGAGTTCTGGCTGTCCACACTCAGGGAATCCCTTTTCCTTCTTGATTGCTTTGAGTTGTACACTTCAGGTTCAATAATCTGTTCGTCGGATGTGGTGTTGAACCGTGGTTCGTTTGGTATCTTTTATTGAGAGCTGGTTAATATCGAAGCTATTTTGATAGAAATAGTTATTAATAAAGCTATTGTGCTACATGTAAGATTTAAGGCTTACCTGACTAATGCTTTTATTGCTGAGCTCTTGTGTTTCCATCTGTGGGATGTTGTTTAGTGGCACCGACGCGTCGCGACGTTTATGAGGCGTAGTCAGCATTCGTTCTCAGAGTGAATCATAACCCTCAGGGTGTCTTCACCCTTCGGGCGATGGAAGACTACGCTGTTAAAACGTTAGTGCCACTAACCAACATTTACCGGTTGGAAACTCGAGAGCTCTGCATTCTAGTATGTTATACATCATGCTTAATAGCAAGCATTCAGTATATTTAATACGATCATCTGATTTCCAGTGGCTACCAGTTGCTCTTCGTTTTGTGAAGAGTACTGGAGTCCTGCTCTGAGAGGAATACGAATAAACTAACTTTACTACGGGGAAATCTATCGATTGGAAATCTAGTTTATCTGAGTTTGCGCCGAGTTATTCAAATAATTCAGCCCATTCATTGTCCTCTTCTACTGTAAATTACGGAGCGGAAGAGGAACTGATTATACTCACTAAGCACCGTTCACACTCTACTGCTGAGTCGTTAATGATTTTTAATTTGATGCACAAAGCCATACAATTTAGATTTATGCCGTGTTTCGTAATTCTTCATGTAATATTTTGATGTTTTTTTTTAATTAAAGGACGTGCTGTGTTGATGTCTTTGCTCCGAATCTATTAAAATCCTCAGTGAAGATTGCATAGCCTTTTAGAAGTAGAAGTGACCAAAATTTAGTTATTTTGTTATTTTCTTTATTGAATTGAATTCTACTGAGTAAAACTATGATTGTCGGGTCTTTGAAACGAGGTTAATCCCACTCAAACCCTGGATGTAGGAGTGAAGGAGTGTTTGTGCTGCTCTTATTTTAACCAATTGACCTTCTCGTGTATTTTCTGTATTTAATGCTCCGAAATTCCTCCCCATTTTTTATCACTGGTGCCTCTCTGAATTATGGCCTTTGACAATTCATTAGCTTTCTCTATTTTTTATGCTCTAATGATCATTAAAAAAATAGTATTCTACCGGTTAAGGTAGGTTTTGTTGAATATCTCCTCCCGGTTTTCTACACATTCTACTTCTATCTCGCTCTAGTACAACCTTTTTCGCATCAGTTTACGATCTACCCTTCTTCATCCTGTCCATGAAACCTGTTCTCTTTCTTCCTCTTACCCGCTTACCCAACATCCTTCCCTCTATCACATTCTTGAGCAATATCGCACGTTAATTTTGGCATCATTCTCATTCAAGCCGTAGTATCATAATTATAATTGCTAGAATCTGTACAGAATCGAGCGTTGTGTGCGATGGGGTTCTTTTTCTACGGAAGAGACTCATCATTTTCTCTCGCGGAAAAGGGGGAGAGAGCAAGGTTTAATTTTTGTCATCTCTCTTTGTCTCCCTTTCCTTGCTTCTCGCCTTCATTCTCTTCCGCCATTCCCATCCGCTTTTCCGCCTCCTCTCTCTCAGTCCCTCTCTTCTCCTCGAGGAAGAAGCGAAAGGCGGTGAAAGGAAAAAAAAAACTTCCCGCCGTTCGTCACGCTTGGCGTGTTTCTCCCCTGTTGCTTTTTGTCTTCGTGATCTTGTTTCGCTCGGCGAAAATGTATTAGACAGCTCCGTGACTTTCATAAAGTTACAAGTTCACCATCCGTGGGTCGATATTTCAGAAGTGTGACCAAACAAGCGCTTTACTCGGAAAACTTTGGAAGTCGCGGGGCGATTTCGGATATTCTCCAGGCATGATCGTAGTCATTAATGATTTGGTATATTTCGACGTTAATGTATTGCATAATTTCTGAAAACGTTGTCTCAAGTTCTTAGCATGTTAATTTATGCTGATAGTACCTTTTAGGACCTTATTTTTTATCTAGGAAAACTTAAACAGGAATTATTTGTATGGATCTTGATATCAAATTCGAGGAAAGTAGAGGGCTAACTAGTTGGATGCAGCTGTGGTAAGTAGTGCTGAGGGGCTGTGATTGATGCTAAAAAATTAATAGCATGCCGACTGGTGGAATTATTGGGGAGAGGGTAGAAGCACAATTGGCTTAGGGAATGAGATGAAGATGTATGGAGTTTCACGTGCAAAAGAAGACGAGAACATACGAGAGCTTCGGTGCGGTCATAATAAAGCTTTTCGAAATTGTATCTTGTTCTCATAAACCATATTTTAATCTGTAGAAAGGCTTCTCGGGATTCCATAGGTCGGTGTGGGTCGTCTTGCGGAAGACCCCATGTCCTAGTGAGCCATTCTCTTTCCGGTGGATCATAGTGTCTCAAAATGGTAGGCGGCCTTCCTCTTATTTCTCCATACTGAATTTGATATTGGGGTGTTGATTATTCATATGAGCGAGGAAGTTGTCAAAGTTGTCATTTCCATGAGGCCAAACGATGAAGGTATCATCCACGTACCCGAAGAAGTATTTTGGCTTTAGTGGAGCTGTTCTTAGGGCTTTCTCTTCGAATTCTTCCATGAAGAAGTTCGCCACCGCTGGAGACAAGGGTGGTCCCATTGGGACTCCTTGCGTTCCTGAGAAACGCAGTTAATTATAACTTTAAACGCAAATGTAAAAGTCGTGGATTAATTACTTATCAAGGCAAAAAATAATTCTCTTTTTCGTAGTTTTAAGAGTGGTTAAAAGAAAAATTACCAATTACGCATTCACCCAAGGGCTTAATAATTTTTAAGTATGGAGAAGTAAGTAAACTGACTAAAATTATTGTTAAATTTAGACAACTGTATCCAGCGAAACGTAGTTGAAGGTTATCATAATATCATTTCATCTAGATTTGAAGAGAAATAATATAGAGGTTTGTTGATGTCGAAGACTAACTTCCGTTGAGGCATTTTGCTGAATATCAGAAACTCTATTTTACTGATTAAGCCTACAAAGTTTGATTCCAAGAACTTGCTGAATTTGAGACATTTTTCCGAATTTCAGCCAATTTTGTATGAACTGAAAATTTCTTGGTTTTGCTGTGTAGCTAAGAAGGACTTTTCGGAGTGCTCTCCCCTTTTCCCTTAGTTTAGCCAATCAATTTAGTATTCCGTTCCATTGCCTGTTTATTCTCCTTAGAATGTTTTGGCCCATTTCTCCTCTGCTCTTACTCATATCATCGTCACTTATTCTCCGTCAATTTCAGCTACCAAGTACACCTTTCAGCACAGTTTTTTTTCAGATTGACTTTCTTAATGGGCCATTTCTCATATTGTTTCTTCTTATTGTTTTCTGGAATTTCCCGTCTTACGTCTCTTAGGCGTAATCACTCCTGTCGCGTCGGTTCTATCCGCTTCATTCGTGCGTGCTTATAATATCGATCACGTTGCACCTCTTCCAGGCCTCTACGCTTTCCGAATCCACTCTTGATATGCAGTGTCGCTTTTCATTATCTGTCTCTCCATTTGTAAGCCACTCTCGCTTCTTTCTCCATTCATCGTGTTCTTTTTTTAGCTCCTCTGGCAATGGTTCCTGCTTTTGTCCCCGTTGCTTTTTTTTCGCCCGTGTGAATATCACGAGTGGGTTTAATTGTTGTCACCTTTTTGCGGAGATGTGCATTTCGGAGCAGTGAACGTACTTCGCTAAATTATAAGAGTGAGCTAAAGACCAGAAATTTGGCCTTTCACGACTGCATTTCAGATTGAAACTGAACGGAATACACTTCGACCAACTCAAGCCTGTTGAACACCATCGCATTATCCGCTTCTCTTGTAGTTTCTGCTCAGTATTGTTTAATGTGCAACGCTTGATTTACTTAAGATGAAGTTGGGTGGTTTATTATTTAATTCTCTATTACTACGTACGAAAGGCTAGTCCACCGGATTTGGCTACCCATCATTTGGAGGGTGGAAATCGCCATCGTAAGTGTTTCCGCTGTAAGATGGTTTATTACCGCCCTCTTTTCTTTTATGTTTACACTTTATTCTATACTAGCTGGGGTACCCGGCTTCGCTCAGGGAGTTGATATGAGATTGTGTGGTAGTTGGAATAAAAAGATAAACTTTAAAATATAAGAGGTGAAAAAAATTTTATTGAAAACATATTCTAACTATTTACAATACTTGTCTATTAACAACATTTTTCATTTTGTTATCCGGGGTATATATGTACAAATTTTTCGAATTTCCTACTATAGAGCAAGCTTCGCATAGTTAACCGTGAGAGAAGCAGGAGTCTTTGATGTCGATGCCGCTATGTTTTAAAGTTTGTCCTTGCGCTTTGTTAATTGTTAAACCACAGGCTAATTTGATTGGAAATTGCAGTCTTTAAAATTTGGAATGGCAGTTCAGTGGAGATCCGTGGTATTCTAGGGATAAATACTGTGTGTCCTTTGTCCTTTTCAGTCATAAGTTCGGCTTCGATGATGTTATTCGATAGCTGTTTGACGGTCATCCTTGTTTTTATTCACTCACTACGCTACTTTGGAATTTTCACTTCTTTTTCGGTTCTTCCCTTCGTCACTGATAAGAAACTGACGTTCGAACCCACGACGGATCTTGCTTTATGCACCCCTACCAATGTGTACCAAAAAGGCTTCGAATGGTTCACAATGTTCCAGAACATTCCACAACATTCGAGAGTGTTCTGGAATGTTCCACAATGATCTGGAATGTTCCGGGGTGTTCCCGAACGGTCCAGACTATTCCCGAACATTCCAGAATATCCCGGAACATTCTGGAATATTGTGGAATGCTCTAGAACAATCTCGAATGTTCTGGACTGTTATAGAAATTTCTAGAGGGCGAAATTTCCAGCCCTTATATCTTCACCAAGTACGCCCTTTAGGTAAAAACGGGAACCTTCTTCATGCATGGTGGATAGAGGGCTACCACAGCATATAACTCCCTTGATCGTACCGGGACTCATTTCTGAGTTTTCGAGGCACGCACATTGTACACGTACTCTTATAATATATATTGATGTTGATTATAGAGCTACACATTTTACAATTTGACTCAAGGTTCGGCGTCTCTCATAGTTTATGGAGAGAGAACATGTGGAGGGTCGAGCAAAATCATCAGAAACGGGAGAAAGTTGGTAATCGAATGCAGTAAGAACGAAAGAAAATATGCATTAAAAAGATCGTCTAGTCAATACTATGTTCCATTGATTGGGGATTGAGGATTGGGGATCCAGAAGTTAGACTCAAATCGGGGGTTCAAGTTTTCTTCTGGTAAACCATTGGATCGATCGATGGCCCTCAATGGATCAATGAGGGATCCAAGAAAGTGTATTAAGTACATTGAAGTGATCAAATTTCCAGATCTTTAGCTTAGCGTTATTGAACAGGCGTTTTTTTAAGGAACTATGTATTTGGTTGTGTGTGTAAGAGAACAATAATAATGAATAGTGCTATTAATAAATAATACCACAAGATGCTAAATCATGCAGAAATCAAAACCATTTCAAGCGGGATGAGCTGTTAATAATGATGGTTTGTTATTTAACCAAAGTACAAAGTCGCCTCATTAGAGTGATTAAGGTGGGAGCCCCTAGAGACTCGGATGCTACACGCTAGGGTTGGCTTGCTTGGGAAATTCAGAACTGGAGTGTTTCTGAGCGACACATACGATATTATAATGACGCCTCACTACATCTCTAGGTCCGACAGAAGCGGTAAAATAAGAGAGATACATTGCCGAACAGATTGGCAGAAAAACTTGTTCTTTTCGTGCACAATAAGCAACCACAATAAAATCTGAGCTCCACTTTATACACTCCCATAATACACGTATCTATTGCACCTCCCATACCCTTACATCTTTATACGGCTGGTGACCTAACACCCCCTGCCACACGCCCATGCGGCGGCTCGTAGGGTAGTATGTAGATGTACTCTATCTTGTGAGGTTCGAGTTTTATAGTATTGATCAATTGTGACTATTATGGTCTCTCATTGCATGAGAAATATAGCATTTTTAATCTGTCTGTTCTGGAATCTATTTCCTTTATCTAATAGCTGTGATCGTTTCTATCGTAACACTTTGGATGTAGTCAAGTATGTTTTATGTCCAGCAAATAATAGTCTTCTTCAATCATACGCAGACGATTTAACCTATGCTTTTCTTTTTGATCAATCAGACGTTCCCACCTTAGTTACTTGAACAAACTGTTGAATGGGCAGTGTTTGTGATCTCGATTCTGGAAGTTCCCTTTTAACTATCGTACCATCAGTGTGAAAATTGTTAAAATGCTGAGGGCCATCCGTGATAATGATGCTGAAGATAACCACGGGAATCCTTACGCCAGCGATTCACTTTTATTTTGCGGTCTAAATATGGTGGAAATGAACCAAATTTTAATGATTTTATTTAAGATTGTAAAGCGCTTTATATTTTACCTGTGAAGGAACTATTGATGTCCCTGTGCTAATTGCATTTTCTTTCTTTGTAGGTAAGTGGCTTTTCTTCTTTGGTAATGGCTGTGATCGGTGATTGGCGGTGGTGAGTCAGTAATTGGGCATTGCCTTGCTCGAATAATGATCGCGCTATAATATATTATGGTGTTAACTGTTATGGTGAGTTTGAAAGCGTTTTTTCAGGAAGTTTTTGAATCAAGTGAAAAGTTCAAATTTGTTGGAACTGCTTTCTTTTTCTTCAGGAAATCATTTTATGAAAAAAATCAGTGAACAGCCGATCTTTTTTTTAACCTCTACTGTTTTTTTTGCTGGCATAACAATCTGCCTTGCAATACCCCTTTGGATTTTGAAGGGAAATGGGTTTACTACTTAATACAGGGTGGGGCAGAATGGACTCCCTGATTTGAAATATTATTATTTATCTCCAGGTACTAAAATCAATTTTTGCATGTCAAAAATGTGTTTTCCCAAACAAATAATAATCCTTTTTCAGACAATAGCAAATATATATTTGTTTCTTCCCACAGGAATTGAATTAAAGATGGGAAGTCATTTAAAAAAAGTCCATTCTGCCCCACCCTGTATATTGGTTGTTTCGGGTGAACAATAGGCTAATTTTTCACTCCTTTTTCCATCCTTAGTTATTATCTCCTGATCATAACTGATGAGATAGGAAGAAAGGGTTGGGAATTATTAATCGGTATTTCGGATGTAAGAGAAGGTGAGGTGTATGAAAAGCTGTGGGTATGGATAATATGGGCTATACTCTTGTAGCATTTACCGAGGGTTGGATCGAGTCAGGCGATACTTTGTGAAAAAGTGGCATGATAAAATAAAACTTGAACGATGTATTTTACACACTTCATTTGGAATAACAAACCCTACCGGTTTCGACACTCTCATATCATTTTCAAGGGTACTAAGACATTCTCCCAGTGGCGAGCCCACATATATATTCACAAAGTGGGAGAGAGGGTACTACAGGAGTGGTTGGGGTAGGGGCTTAAAGGGTGTGATTGAATAGGAATAGGGAACGTGTTGAAGGTCAAGATGATGGAGGAGTGCTTTTTAAAGGCGGGACCGGTACATGATAAAGTGGGGACAGATTAAACGGTAAAATTTCCTTTAACAATTTCGGTCCCAAAGCCTTAGATGCTGATATGATCTCAAAGTTTTCTAAAAAAAATCCATCTTTGCACTCTTGTCATGAACATTCAAAATCTCTACTCTAAAATCCGACATGTGATTAAAACCAGATAAATGAAATGCAAAAATCGATTTGTTATTATCATGAATAAAATAATTAAAATGTTCCTTTGTCCTTATGTTAAAACTTCTACCCGTCTGTCCAGTGTAAAAACAATTGCAGTCCTGAATACCATATCTTAACAAATACACTCCACTTTTTTCTAAGGAATTAAAAATATCTTTAGAAATAAAAAGTTAATGTCCAATAGTCATTCTGGAATAAAAACAAACCTTCAAATTTACATTACGAAAAATTCTATTAGCTATTGGACATGGAGAGTGTCGAAACCGATAGGGTTAGGTATACCAAAGAATGTGTGAAAAATACTTCGTTCAAGTTTTATTTTATCATTTACCGAAGGGTTTTTGAGTAATAAGGTTGACTACTCCTGTTCTGCAACGTATTAATATTAGCTAGAATTTCTTTAGCTGATGCTGTTCTCGACCAATTTCCATTGTTTCCTTCTACGTTCTGATCATAGTTTCAAGTTCGGGGAAGCGTCGACGCTATCATCTCTCTCCCCATCTTGATCGGGAAGAAGTATCGAATCGTCATTGAAACTGTAGCAACCTAGATATGAAATAGAATAAGAATACTTTATTTGCTCTGGGTACATCACCTAAGAGCATTACAAAAATGATCAAAAACAATATAAAATAAAACAAGCATTAAGAACCACAAAGAGAGTACAAAAATGTGAGACAAACTTGTTCATTATTAACGGTAAGAAATCCAAAGTAACACGTTCGGAACTTCTTCGCAAGCAGGTAATGAGACATTTTGGCTCTGGAAACAATATACAATGAAAAAGCATTAAAAACCACAAAGAGAGTACAAATATGTGAGACAAACTTGTTCGTTATTAACAGTAAGAAATCCAAAGTAACACGTTCTGAACTACTTCGCTAGCAGGTAATGAGATATTTTGGCTTTAAAAGCTGAAAGAGTCTGACTGCATTTATGCAGATATGGTAGGTAACCTCTGTTATGTTTTGGTTAGCTTACTGATGCTGAGGTATTGCTTTTAATGAAATAAATTTGATATCCTATTTCAATATATATATATATATATATATATATATATATATATATATATATATATAGGGTATATCCTAAGGAACTATCTGTCCTACTCTGCTGGATCTGCTCCTGGGTTGATCAAACAAAATAGAAAAAATACGGTGACTTTATTTTGTTCCAGTTCGAGTGTGATGACTTTGTCACTGGAGAATGCTTTACAAGCAGTGTGTTAGTCATGGTGGTCAGTAGTCATTTTTGATGGTAATTTGTCAGGAATATTAGGGTGATGGAAATGGGTGCCTGGGTTGTGGTTATTATCATATTAATACCATATTTTTAACCTATATTCTCCTGAGTAATGATCGTCTATCGCCATTGTTAAAAAGCTTTTATAGGCCTTATGCAACTGTAATGCGCATGCCCATTATTCATTATCAGTGGTGGCTTCTCCAGTTCGGGTCATTGGTGATTTTGGAATATGACTGAAGTCAGTACATGCAGAAATAAAAAGGAAATATTGGGGAAAATGCGAAAAAGTTCGATTTCTCCTTATTTGTGAAGGACAAAGTAAACAGGGTTCATTGTAACTCATAGGACTTTCACGTTTTGGCACTCATTACTTGTTATGATAAATGGTATATAAAATTTAACCTCTCTTCATTCGTATTTTTTTTTCGAGTTGTACGTAATTGCGTCGTTGCGGACTGCTCTTGTTTCTATTTCCTCTGCTACTCACACAGCTCTTATCTTTTCAACCTCGAATCCGCTCTTTTTTCCGTGGGATTTAGTAATGAATTGCCTGCGTCCACTATCAGATAAAATTCTATCCCCACTATTTCTTTACTAAGAGATCTCAGAAGATCAAAACCGATGTTTAATCAGTTCCTCTCATTTCTTGAGGTCTCCGTAATCAGTGCCTCAACCTTGTGAATCACTTTATGAATGCTATTTATAACAACCTTAATTTTTATGTTACTTATCGTGTTGTCGCGATACGTCTGCTGTTCCTTGAAATAATTTTGGGATTTATTCTCGTACTTCTACCACCAGTGCTGTAAAATGTAGGGAATGTTTCAAAGTGGTGGATTAGACGGCTGTGACTTATGCTAAGAATCTCTCGATTTTCAAGTTATTTCAGCACAATTGTCGAAACAATAAAATTTTAAAATTAGCCGTTATGGCTAATATACTAACATACAAATTTACTCCGGAATCTACCATGTCTCTCAAACATCGATCGCTTTGGTTTAAACTAATCTGGCTGATCAATACCAGTTGAAGCCAAGTGATCCTTGCTTAGTGAAATGGCTCAGCAACAGAATCGCCGTTTTGATGATTAGTTATGCATTGAAAAACACCTTCTGGCTTCAACGTGTGCGTATTGTTATTAATTAATCAGTAGATGTTGTACGCGCACTTTTCGAATTAATTTGGTGGATAAAGTCTCTTATACATTACTTAACGTTAGATGAAGTTGAAACTGGAGTTCGTTATTCCAATTTTCGTAAATTGTGAGCGGACCTGCTGTGATTACAGCTACTGCTATAGCGTTAATAACTCACACGTGCTTGGTTGTAATCACGGACTTAGAACATACGTTGTAATGGTTTGTAAGTCATTGTTAATCATGAAGTGGGTGTTGACGTCCCTAGCTTCCCAACGAAAGGTGACCATTAGCGTCGCAAAAGTATTTATAAAGAAGAGTGGCTTGGAGGTGTATTTACACAGGAACTTGGCAAATGGATGATTTTTCACTATTTCCGTGTAGGCTGAAAGCCAAGAGGTTTCGCCATGGGCACATTTTTATGTTTCGTCAAAAGCAGTTACTCTGTTTTACGGTGACATTTGGATCACAGTGGACGATTACTAGAGCGAAAAATAATTTCCGTAGTTATTTCGGGCCATTCTAAATGCCTCCAAAACAACTACGTGACCAACCTCCTCTTGTGTGGAATCCTTTTAACATGTTTGCCTCTACACCCTTGCATAAGGATGGTCACTTTCCTCTATTTCCTACTAGGCATTATCATCCAGTCTTCAAGTCGTCGCACTTGGATCATGACACTATAAACTTCTACGTTAATTAGAGGAAGTGCAAAGGGATTTGCGACGTTTTAAATAGAGATGGGTAAATTACAGTAATTTTCATTTGAGGTAAATTACGATAATTTTCGAAAATTACCGTAATTTTCCGGTAATTTGGAATTCTCTGCAGTTGATAGCTATTAGAGGATCCAACACAGGGTGTATAATGACCGGGAATACCGGAAAAATCGGGAATTATTCGTGAATTTTCAGAACCGAATAATGTTCGTGGATTATTCGTGTATTTCTGGGTTTGAGTCGGGAATTTTAACCTTTCAGTTATCATTTCAAGAAACCGTAATCTACCGGTAATTTTGAATTCTCTGCAATTAATAAATATTAGAGGATTTAATACAGGGTGTATACTGACCGGGAAAATCCGAAAATCAGGAATTATTCGTGAATTTTCAGCACCGGATAATGTTTGTGGATTATTCGTGTATTTCTGGTTTGAGTCGGGAATTTTATAAGTTATCATTTCAAGTAAAAAAAATCCTTTACCATACAGTACCGTAATTTTCATTAGAGGTAAACTACGGTAGTTTCCGAAAATTACCGTAATCTTCCGGTAATTTGGAATTCCCTGCAATCAATAGCTATTAGAGGATTTAATACAGGTAGTCCTCTGACCGGGAAAATCGGGAATTTTCAGCACCGGGAAATGTTCGCGTATTATTGGTGAATTTCTGGTATGAGTTGGGAATTTTAAAAATTGTTATTTAAAGACAAAAAAATCCTTATTTTATAAATAAAATCAACAACGGTGAATTAAGAAATAGGTTTTAACGGTAAATTAAATATTAAGTCTAACTTTAATCAACGGTCTGAAAGCGATTATATCCAAGTTTTTGCAAGAGATCAGTGATACTAACGAGAATTTGCCGTAGAATTATGCTATTCGCTTAATCTTTTCTGTGTCGGAAGTATTCTTCCTGCATTGACTGAGCTCTTTTGACTCGAGCTCAAGGTTAATTTTTTTTAGTCTTGAATAATCTCAGAATATGGCGAAAGAAGACTAAGACGCGTAAAGGCAATTGTGTTTTTTCTGTACTTACATCTGGATTAAGTGTAATTTGACGCAGGATGCGCTTTTATCGATGAAATCTCCGTTGATAAGCCCCAATAAGGCCGTGATTCTAACTAATCCCGTGATAACGTGTGCAAACAGTAATACGATTTATTTTTCCCTGCCAAGGGCGATAAAAGTGCTGTCCTCTTGCTTATATTTTTTCTTTTGCTTATGTTTTGATTTTCATCGGAATTATTTTTTATTTTTGGAACAGAGAGGCCTTGATATTGAACAACGGTCACTTTTCAGTTTTATTATTTTGCCGTGAGTGAACGATAACCCTCCAATGGACGAGCGAGTCAAATTTGTTTCGTTTCAAAATCATTGAAATATCTGGTTTCTAAGAGGCTTTTCCATTTAGTTGCTGCGCTAGACAGAATTGTAACGCTTCCGATTAAGTGTGTGAAAAGTTGCGACTCATTCGGCGGTTTGTCAAACAATTTGAATAGGTGAATGTGTGACGATGTTCACGGACGATGGCGTGCCTGGTGGAGCTCTGAGATAAAAATTTTCAGCTGTCACACGAGGAAAATATTGGGAAAGTTTAAAAAAGGCAAGTTATGAAGGTAATATAGAAGTATACCCTGTATAAATATTATTATCTAATGTATTAACTTGAATTAAATGTATAAAACACTGATACATCACTTTTCAAAATAACTGTTTTTATGAAATAAATTATAATGTTAAAAAATGCTTAAAGACAGCACTTTGAAAAACTAATATAGTAGAAGTATTTTTTTTCATGCTGATGTTTCATAATTCCGTCCATGGAGGGTCAGGGTTAGGATTCGCCCGTCGAACATTTAGATTGTAAGTCGGCTTTGTTTGTGATTTTGAGTTGATGGTGTTTATTGCGGTCGTGTCCACATTTAACGCAGGGAAATAATCTTGCGTTGGATTCTCCCCTGATGGACGATCGCCGTGGTGGTGACCTGACTTTTATTTACTTTCAAGACGTGGATTCAATGATTTTGGTAAACATTGTTACGCAGTTCTTGAAATTTAATTCACCATGTCTCTCATTTCTCTTCGTTGGCTGCATTTTTGTCTTTCGGCCACCTTCTTAACGTCACGTGCGGAATGCCAACTTCCCTTCCGTTCGACAACTTAATTGGATGCTTTGACAGAATTGGACACTCGGAATAAACTCGAGATAAATCATTCCTGGGCGAATAATTTAATTAGTTTAGCGATGCTTTATATTTTTTATGTGAACACGTTATGTATTTTTAAAGTATGCCCTTGTGTGGTCAATGATTACGGTTTTTTTGCGAGGTATTTTCCCAAATGTGTTGTTGCGGTATCGCTCGTTGAGACTCATTTGTCATTTTTTTGTTTGCTCGTTGTCCTTGGTAGCGAAAGATGCTGTCACTTTGTTGACGTGTCGGAGATAGTTGAATTCTTAGGCCATAATATATTTTGTAATTCCTACTAATTATCAGTTCTTTGTTTGAGGTTGTCTCGGTGTTTAAATCCGTTAGTGAATGATATGGAGGATATCTCTTTGATTGAGTGATTGATTACCGATATAAATTGATTGGAAGGATTTATAAAATACTTTCCTATACGCTACGTACTTGTCGATTGTTAACATACTATTCGAAGGTGCGGACTTTTGACGTTTATCTACGTAATTTTCTGTATTTCACTAGAATAATATAAGTCGCATCGTTGTGCTAATCAAATTCTTTTGCGATGCTAGGCATCAAAGTTTCTTGGTGACAATAAATTCCCTGTTTGGATAAATGAGTTATTTTGCTGAGATAAGAAAGTGCGCCATCTGTCTTTCATTTGGCCGAAACTGAAATTCAAATATTGTTTGTATGCAGTATGGTTAATGTTAGTAAGATAGTAAAGTTATGTCAATCGATATTGCCTCTCTATCGAATGCGCGAGTACTCATTCTTTGTATTGAATTTGGTACCTCTTAATTCTGAGTCTACAAAGTCACGCGCGAGTTTATGTAATCATGGTGTTTAGAGATATCCATTGAACATTTTTGTCTATGTCACCTTTTGATTTCACATCTGCTTCTTTTATTCCTGTTTTTTTTCTAATTCATGAAAACTGGAATGATAAAATCAGTAGAGAAATCGTTTGATGCCATTAGTATGAGAAGGCCTCAAAAGCCGTAGATAACAGAAAATACGATACGTGACATGCCTGCTTATGGTATGAGAAAACTTGGGCTGAAGAGGAGTTCAACGAGGACTGCGAATGTATTCTGCAATGCGTAGAAATGGGTGACCATATGGAGTTCGTATGTGCTGTGATGCATCAATCGGGAACGAGATAAGCGACGGAGTCAATACGGCGAGCCGATTACGGCCTTCCTCTTCTCATATTGCGACCCACAGTTTTGGATGCTCATGGAATTTTCTAGGTTTAGAGGTGTTGTTTCTGACGGGAATTGTTTTCTCGCGCTGAATTTCCCGATTTTTTTTGCTTCTGATATGCGTGTAAATCTTCACATCACCCTCCTATCCGCCGCAGGGGTGTTGAAGATTGAGGACACCAGCCTTGAATGAGAGGAGGACTATGGCTAAAGAGGCGAAGAACGGAAAGTGAAGTTTGTTTTTTAGGGGTATCTCTGTTTTTCGCTTTTTTTTGTGTCCGCTTATGGTGAGCGGTAATTTTTTATGTATAATTTCGATTTTGTTTCCCCTTATTTTGTTGCTTCTGTACCATAGATGTCAGGTTAAAATATAAACTCCTCTTCACCCTTAAACCCGCTTGAACTTAGTTTTTTCAAGTAACTTTAGCCTAGTGTGTAGCCTTCGTGTTTCCAGTGGAAAACAACCTAATCCTCCTATCAACCGGGGTGCTCTTTTATCGGCCGTAGAAGTTTTTAACGATGTTTGCGATTAGCGTTCATATTTTATTTATTTTTTTACGCTAAGTTTTTCTACCCTGTTTCCCAAATGCCCTTGGATTACTCGTGCTGCACCCCAAGAATTGTGCCGAATCATCTCTCTGTCTGTCACTTTTTGCCTGAGGTTCTTCCAGCGATTCGATTTGCGAACACCGATCTCTAAAATGCAGTGTACCTGCTGTCGTAGGCTTGTGGAATTACGTTCAAAGGTAAGTCAATGGCTATTGGTCATTTCGCATCCCCGCATTGTTCGATTCATCTTTGAAGAATTGACGAAAATTCCAGATAAATAATTAGTGATCAGAGGAACTCAGGCTTTTTCGGCGAATCATTTGTGAATTTTTATTTATCATAGTCGTGCATTGCTTACCATGTGCCATTGTATAACACAGACTGTTGACTCCGACAGCGTTTTCATGGCCCATCCTGGCCAATAATATTGGTGAAGTTTGTCCATAATGTTTGGCTTTTTTGAGCTGTTTTGGCTCTATTATGCTGGCCCTACGGTTTTCGCGTCCAGCTCGTTAGTCGAAATTCAGTGATTGTTTTATGAATGCGGAATTGTATCGTACTTTTATCGGCTCTGTTCATTAGTGTAAAAACATTTACACCATCTCCCTAACTGTCTTTTGACGGGCCTTCAATATCCTTTGTTGTGCTTTTTATCATGAGCATAAAAAAGGTCGTTATTACAATAGTGCTCAATATAGCCAAACGAAACACATTTGAAAGTATTTCCACCCTTGCGATATTTGGCGATGAAATATATTTCCATCTAACGTGAGATAAAAAGCAGTAATCTGGTAATTTTCCGATTGTAATCACCCCAAAAAAAATCGTCGACTCAATCATTTTTTTCAAACTGATTATCTTAATCCTTTTTTATCGGTTCAATACAATGTAATCTTCCTTGAATTTATTTTCACGACGTAATGACGAGGTGAGCTATTAGAAAAAAATCAGATTTGTTGTCGCACGGGTGTCTCATTAAATTTTCTTCCGAAAGAAAGGTAAGGAATGTGATGCAATAAGAGTGGATGCAAGCAGGAAAATAACGATCTAACCTGTGTAAAAGCCTATCCGAGATTTGTTGTAACTCCCTTGTATCATTGTAAGACCGCTTGTAATTTTTTATCTCTCATAAGTCCAATTCATTGATGTGGGAGTAGTTTTTCTATCATGTTGGTCGTAAGTGGTCCTTTGTGATGAAACAAGCGAACACTTATATTCACTCTACTGATTCAATCGTCGCTTCGTGGAAGTTTTTACTGTCCATACTTAAAGAATATATCTAGAACTTAACCGTATAACTTTATTTAAATGGTACAACGCTTATTACAAACGTATCTGATGATAGTACATCTGCATACTACCCCGTAAGCCGCCGCATGGGCGTGTAGCAGGGGGTTTTAGGTCACCAGGCGTGTAAAGATGTAAGATTTTGTGAGGTGTAACGTGGGAGTGTATTTACTGGAGCTCAGATTTCATTGTGGTTGCTTATAGTGCGCTGAAAGAGCGAGTTTTTTTACCTATCTTTCGGCGAAGTATCTCTCTTTCAGACCTAGAGATGTAATGAGGCGTCATGATAATATTCTCTGTGTCACTCTGAAGCATACCAGTTCTGAATTTCTCAAGCAACCTAAGCCTAGCGTGTAGCCTCCGAGTCTCTAGGGGCTCCCACCTAAATCCCTCAGTGAGACATTGTATGCTCGCTCGTAGATGTTTTTAGCGAAGCTTGCTGCTTTTCTTTGTATTTTATGAATTCTTCGGATAAATATTTATGACCAGGGTCCCAGTGTATTTTGTGAATTTTTCGGATAAATATTTATGACCAGGGTCCCAAATGCTCGCGGCGTATTCGAGGTGTGGCCTAACAAGAGCGAAGTAGCGTCTGTCTTTTACTCTTTCATCCTAGGACATTCATATTATACGCTTAACAATACCTAGTTTCTTTAATGCTTTGCCGCATAGGTATGTTTTGTATGTGTGTTCTCCACGGTATATCTGAAGTTAAGGTAATTCCAAGATATTTTACTGTATATAAAAGCATATCAGGCTCAACTTTGTGGAAGCGATATATATCCATTTCAAAATGAAAAACAATTGTAACTTTCCACACAGAATTTTTAATCTTTGCCGACCATGGTTTCAGTATATTGTGCCATTATCAAGTGCCTTGACAATGGCACTAGGTACTGAAACCATGGTCGGCAAAGATTAAAAATTCTGTGTGGAAAGTTACAATTGTTTTTCATTTTGAAATGGATATTTTACTGTATCTGAAGACTTTATGTTTACTCCACCCACAGTGTAGGTATGGCATTTGTGTGATGACTTTCGTCGGAAGTGAACTATTGTTTATTTACTAATATTTAGTTCTAACCACCCACTTCTGGCACCACGAATGAACGTTAAGTTCAGATGGCAGCACTTCAAAGTCCACGTCTTCGCGGCAGATTATAGAAATTCTTCTTCGCGGTTATTTCTACAAATGGTAACTGTATCGTCTGCAAATAATCTGAATTTACTACTAACTCGAGAACTTAGGTAATTAATATAAATAATAAATAAAAGAGGGCCAATCACGCTTCCTTGAGGAACACCGGATGTGACTTCGACCATATCAGAGCAAAAACCGTCAATGACTACTTTTTGTTTTCGATCAATGAGAAAGTCCCTAATCCAGTTCACTATCTTTTTATTAACTCTGCATGAATACAATGTATCAATGAGTTTTTTGTGAGGAACCTTGTTGAATGCCTTCTTGAAATCGAGGAATATCGGGTCGATCTACTTGTTTGATTGATCTGATTTTAGGATATCATGAAGGAAGAGCGCAAGAGGTTTTTTTACGACATGGAAAAGTAAAAATGAAATGTATTGGCACCACATTCATTCCTTATCGCAAACCCGGAAATGCGATCGATCCGTTATTTTTTTACCATTAGGACGAGATCAATAATTAGGAAGGTTGTAAGTTAAAAATGAAGTTGACCGTGTTAGGTAATGTTGCTGGTCTGGCACCCAATGGTTCGTGGGTTCGAATACTTCTGAGTTCACGAATGATGTGTTTATATAAAGACTTTCAGGTCTTAGGTCAGACGTTGCAATGTAGCCTTATAAGTTGGAACGCTCCAACATCCGCTGTTCATATTATAATACTGTTACGCTCCTGCGGCTCACGACCTTTTCATTTTGAACTAAGAGATTTCCTTTTCACACGCCTTCTCAGTGCATCGCCTTTGTCAGATACTTAAAATCCTCTTTTTACTTCAGCTTTACAATTTTACATTCGCTTAAAATATGTAGCACCGTGTTTTGGACTTTTTTTCCCGAAGAAATGGTAAATTTTGCCATAATACTTCTCTCTTTTTGGAAAAAGTTCAAGTTTGCAGCTTACCTCGTACTTACTCCTTGAGTAGCTTCAAATCTCTTGTTCGGTAAATGGTGGGAATTAGAAATGCTATAATGCTGTTTATAGTGTATTCTACGTTTGGCATTTCTAGAATTTATTAAGGACTAAATTTTGCTGTGCCTGGATGAAATTATTATTCATTGAAGTAGGAATATAAATATATTCAGACGAATGCTCTTTGCGTTTGTTTGACCCGTCGACGGAAAAGGGATACATAAATCAATTAAGGCACTTAAAAATCCTTCCTAAAATATAGAATTCCCTTTCGAACTTTTCCTTTTCTTATTTTTCTCATAATCTTAGTTGTAAATATTCCTGGTTTAGTTTGTAAGGAGAGTCCTCAGTAAGCGAATTGACCGCGACCTTTTAAGATGACCTCGACCTTAATCACTTGTCTCCTGTGTTCCTAATTGCTTGCTTTCCGCGGAATGTCTCTACGGCAATTTGAAATGGCCTATTGGTTCAGCTGTCTCCCTCACTTATTTGTCAAAACTCTGAAAAATATTTGAAATATCATCTTAGTCGTACAAACAAGCCTGTATTCTTTTTCCTGCTATATATTGAGGATGTCCCTCTGAGAACTTTTAAGTATCGACATTATTTTTCCTGCCCCTATAACGTTTCTTTATAATCTGCGGGCGACTATGTCGAATAGTTCTCTAATAGAATGACAGTAGCAACTTGATCATACTACTGCGAATAGTTTTTTCTGGCTTTATCATTAATAAATTTGATAGGGTAGTACTTTTTCACGTTGGATCTGCATCCTTGACTAGAATACGAGTCTTTAGCATAAACTAGCATTTAGTGTCTAGCATTTTACTCCCATCTTCCTCAGTGGTTCCTTCTGACGATGAGGTCAAATACGCAACTTCTCGGTAATATTGACAATATTGGTGGCTCCTTGGTTTAGTGGACGTATCTTGAAAAATTATTTTTAATCTCGGAAAGGACCCTTCGCTGTAAAAAGAGAGGTCATTTCTATTCTGCTAACGAAATCTCATGCGGTTCCGAATTGTTTCCTGTTTGTGTCCTTAGACTTTCTGTGTCCCAGGAACTCTCCGTTATAAATCTGAGCATCTGCTTGACAGAAGGAAAGCTTAACCCGTGGAAAGGCTGCGAAAATAAATGAATAATTTTGCGCATTCGCCGTAAAGTGATTGCTCATTGCTGTGGAACTCACAGGGTCATCCTCAAGACATTTTTATGCTGGCGATAAAGCCAACTTATTAGGACAAAAATACCACATCGTGACACGCAATCGTGGACAACTTGGCCATTCTCTTGTAATTTCAATTCAATTCAGAAGTGTTAACTCATGTACCAAAAAGCTTGATTTAGCATGGTTTCGCTGGGTAAATTTGCTCGCATAATAAAACTAGCGATCCTTCATTAGTAGAAGTCACCAATTCGAATTCTGATCTTGGTTTTATAATTGTTATTTTTACATTAACAACTCATGATATGCCTGATAGTTTTAATACTTGGTGTTCCTCGGTAATTCTTTCATATCATATCCTTCCTTCCGTTATTATTTTTCAAACCATACTTGAATTAAATTCATTAGTTTCAGCCTTAACTTTGTAAAACTTGAATTATCTGAACGATCGGTAGAGAAGTGTTCTCAAATTAGAGAGATTTTTTTTACATTGTTTGTCCGCTCAGTTTTTTGGGACCGAATAGAGAAATAAATGACTAAAGAATCTTATATTGATAACTTTCCATTCACTTTAATACGTATCTCACTTCGCAAAACATCAGCGCAGTTGCTTTCCATTTTTTCTGATCCGCCGCTCAAGACTGCGTAGTAAAATAGCAGATGGAGACACCTGTTGAAGTATTCAGGATATCGCCTGCGAGGAGCTCCTCCCTGCCACACACCCTTGGTGCGGCTTGAAGAGAAATGTGTAGATGTAGAGAAGAACTTCGATCAGTTGTTGCTGATGTGTTGATTTTCATCAAAAATGATAAACATCAAGTAACAATCGATAAATTCAGGTTTATAGTGCTTCTTCACAAAAAGTTTGCCTTTTTTAACATGCAGTTTGAATGAATGCGTTTGCCTTTTACAAAATAATCGACCGTATCCCCTGTGTACGTGTAGAACGCCACCTGTCGTCAGGTTGCTGTTCAGATCACCTGCGCTAATCGTTAGATTTAGTACGGCGATGAGCTTCGATTTGCTACAATGTCAACGTCCAGTATGGCCCTCTCAGTTCAGGAGGATCCTCGAAATAATAAAAATATGAGACAATGAAGAGAAAAAAGTACAAGTGCTGCTGAAGTGTGGGATGAAGTAAGATGGGATTTCCTCATGGCACGAAGATAGCAAGGAAATTCGTCCTCTTGAAAGTAAAAAGGGACAAGAGTTTAATTTTGATTGCGGTGAAACTCTTTTAAGGTAGTCTGAGCGAAATATCATTTTACTCAGAAATAATTGAATTTGGTCTCATTTTAAAGAAAAATATATCACCCATCTAATGACACCAAAAATTCAACCCCTTACCGCATTAGTTTCCGAGATATTTGACGAAAATACCAGGCCTATTACATGGGAAACGGTGCGAGCATGCACTCCGGAGAGACATTGTTTACAAAATGAGGTATTTCTAACACTTCGATGTCGTGAAAAAACTAACAGTGTGTAGTTTGTATGTTTCCTCAACTATATTTGAAAATAAATCATATTGTCACCGCAATAGGTTCTTGGGTATCACAAAAAATCTTCCATTTTGAAGGAGTTTCAAATGCACCGCGCGAAAAAAAAATTAGTCAAGTTAAAGACTTATTTAGATATTTTAATTTGATTACTTACAATTTCTGTATTATAAAACTATATTATTGCGCCATTAATAATGCAATATTTAATTGATGTGCCCTACAGCTGGTGAAATTACAACGTATCATTCGAATATGGTCTATATTATGACTAGGGAACTATCTCGCTCGGACTACCTTAAGGCTGCTTCACCCAATGGGCACAGTCACCCTCATGCGTACGATGTGGGAGATACATACCGGGACATTTAAGTAAAAATACTCACTTGGGTTTTGTGTCCCAGCAGCCCCTGCTGGACGACGGCAAAGAATCCGCAAACTTCGATGCAGCATAATCGCAGACGCACCAGGTGTATTTCTCTCAAAAAATATTAAGTAAATATTTACATGTAGGAAGTCATTTTTAGGCCACCTCTATAGTCCTCCTCATTACATTTCTAGGTCTGACAGATGCGATAAAATAATAGAGATACACTGCCGAACGTAGAGGTGCAAAAACTCGTTCTTTCCGCGCACAATAAGCGACCACAATAAAAATTGAGCTCCACTAAATACACTCCTATAATACATGTCATCATTTTATCTCCCAAAAACTACATCTTTACGCGGCTGGTGCCCTAACACACCCTGCCACACGCCCATGCGGCGGCTCGCATGGTATTATGTAGGTGTGGATGTATAGTCCTTTCAAGATAAAATCGCCGTTGAAAAATACTGATTTGACTTAGTAATAGATGAAAAGTACGCAATTTTTCAAAGTCATGTAATTTAAATAAGACCGCTACCATTCAAGGAGTCTGACTGTTTCAAATTTTTAAGTCTGTACCTAGATCTAGTAGGGTCATAACTAGAAGCAATTCCACAATGTTTTATTTTCCTGCACATCGCACCACCAATTTCAGTGATTGATTTGTTGTAACATCAACCAAAATACGGAAATTATTGCCTGTAAATTTAAAAAAAATTAAATCAATTGATAATTCAAAAGTTAAATTTATGATTTCCTTGTAAAAATGTAATAGCACCTTCGTTGTAATCTATACATGCATATACTTACTGTTTATTCTTATTGTGTCGTATATGGACATGTATGTATGTGTGCAAATGTTTGTATTTTTTGCTCTTAAGGGCCTGTACCCAGCATTTGGTACAATGGCCATAAAGATTTAACCACAAAAATTTATAAAATACAAAGGAAAGCAGCGCGCTTCGTTAAAAACTGCTACGAGCGTACATATAGTGTCTCACAACTTTTATGGGGATTAAGGTGGGAGCCCCTAGAGACTCGGAGGCTACACGCCAGGCATAGGTTGCTTGAGAAATTCAGAACTGATATTTTTCACAGCGACGCAGAGAATATTATCGTGACTCCTCACTACATCTCTAGGTCCGATAGAAGCGATAAAATAAGAAAAATATACTGCTGAACAAATAGGTACAAAAACTCGTTCTTGCCGCGCACAATATGCGACCACAATAATAATTGAGCTTCACTAAGCACACTTTTATGATAAATGTCATCATTTCATCTCCCAAAAACTTACATCTTTACACGGCTGCTGACCTAACACCCCCTGCCACACGCCCATGCGGCGGCTCGCAGGGTAGTATGTAGATGTAGATTAACCCAGAGCGATCAATAACTTATTTACTTACTTGCCATGGACTTCGGTCTCGTGATTTCCTTCCCCAAAACGGCATTGGGCGTGTGTTTCTATTGGCTTAATTTCTGTCTACTGCGCTATTTTATTTGGCAGGGTAACACGTGTATGGCACGGAGTGAGTAAATGCGGCTGGCGTCCTAGTAGTCGCTGCCACGCGCCCATGTGGCGACTCGTGGCACGTGCTAGATGTGAAATCTCAGCGGGCGTCGACGGTACGAGCTGTGTCGATCATGAGTGATTCGTTCATTTTAAACGACTCCTTGGCATGAGCCAAATGAATTGAATCACGTTCTCCGTTCAAATCGTTCATTATGAATCAAATCAAACTGTTCTCGTTCATAGGTCGAGTGGAGTGGTTAGTGAAGAATAACACGATTCATGAGTGATCGAGAACAACTTGATTTGATTCAAATTGAACCACAACACGCTGTTCATGAGCGGAGAGGAACGTGATTGGGACGAACCGCATACCAAACATTCCTTAGTTTTTTGGTCGCATATAGAAATCGCTGATAACAACTGAGGAATAATTTTATAGAGGCAATCATGTTAAGTTGATTGATTATAACACCGAACACAACCATTTTCAACTGAACATCGCAAGTATATGAGTTTCTTAATATATAATCTCCAATCGCCGAGGAAGTATGGGCGAGTTTTTAGGCTCACAACCCCAGGCATCATGGTTGCTGCTGTTATAAGGATAGGCTTTTTAAGGTTCCTCAAGTCTCTCAATATTTCGACGAATAAACTAAATTAATCCGATTTCATATCACGCATTATCTCCGTGTAGGCAGCTTCCCAACAGTACGAATTGGTTGGATTTGGTTCTTCACCTTGGTTGATTCTTCTTGAGCTCACCTTCTTCGCAGTGAAATAATTCATCGTCGTTAAATCACTCATCGCAGTCATTTGATTCTTCCATGGTTCATTATAAATGATTTAAAAGAACGAGTCATTGACGTGAATCAAATCGCATGAATCGAATGTTCGAAATGAACCGAAATTCCCACCTCTAGTCGACGGGAGAGTTGAACTGCTCTGAACTGAAGGCGGCTCGAGCCTCTTGCGAGAAATTTCGCCCGCTTTGGTGTTCTTGGCTTCGCCCACCTGGGCCCTAGGGGGTCCAGTCGGAGGGCTTTCTACATCTCGGGGATGCTTATAGAGGGAAGGAGGAGAGGAAATCTGCCTGCCGTGTAATTGCCTTGACCCATTCCAAAAACCGTTACGTACGCACACTTTCGGCTGTTTCTCTTCTTCCTTTTTTTTCCGCTCTCGTGTGGTCAGATCGTGCTCGTATTGGCGCTCATGTGTCCGCACTGCCGTCTCTGAATTTTCCATTATAGCTCGACTGATCTCATACCTTTCTCCCTCCCTCCTTTTGAAACTCACCGTGTTGAAAACCGGTTGGGCTATCCCCAATTGAGTGGGGGGAGGGGAGTGCGAAGGGATGAAGTAACCTGCTTGGAGGTTGAGGGCTGCATAGCTGGGGGCATCCGCCTTGTGGCTGGCTCATTAAAATAAGTAGCATCAGAGAGAGTCTCTTTTCGCTGCGTGTTTTCGTGGTTGAATGCGCTTCATTTCCTGGTCCTCATATAAATTGTTCACGATGCCTGTATGCTTTTGTTTTTTATACCAGTGACGCTCTTATCTTTTCGGTTATTTTAGCTTGGGACGAATTTGGGCTGGCTGACGTCATCCTCTTCGCATAACTAATCAAGCTCTGATGAAGCGAGATTACGAGAGAGATTGCGGTCATTTTTAACCCATTAATGAATCATTCGTAAAATTTAAGGGGAAGATTTCCATCAACGTGCACTAAATTTTTGACGTTTTCCATGAAGTAGGAAGCACAACATGTGAGCATCGTAATTTGGTTTTAAGTCAAGACAGATGGAAGAATTATGATTCTTCATCAGTATTCGTCGGAAAATAGGCGGGTTAAAATTGTAAGAATTACGTTATTCAAGAAACGAATTGATCGTAGGTCGTAGACCGTAGGAATGCTAAATTTTGTGTAGAATAAGTGAGGTAAGGTGATTGACGGTGGATTTGAATAGTTGCGTTTTGCGGAATTTGTGCTCATGAGAATAAGACGGTGAGTGCTGGTGACGGGATGAAGTGTAGGACTAAGTGAAATACCTTGAGTTACTTGTTGGTATTGCATTGTGTAAAGTATTTAATATTTAACTTTTTCAATGCAAAAAAATTAACTAAAACACATGACCCGGGTTTCAACGCTTGAGCTTGGTGAAAGTTAACTATTTTATACTTGACCTGCATTGCAGAAGATAACCATTAAATACTTGACAGTGTGAGACTGACTCTGAGGTGAAGAATGAAACATTTCCATTCGTAAAAATCCGGAGGATTCAATTAAATCTACCGTTACCGGTAGATTACAATAATTGTGGGGTAAAATATCCTCCGTGTAAACATGATACTTAAGTGATCAGAGTTTTCCACACGGTCTTGCTTGGAACTTCCGTGTACTCTAGCAGCTTGTAAATCTGTCGCTTTTTTGCTCTTTCATTGCAGTTTGTAGCAGTGTGCACAGATTTTCCCCGCATTTTGCGAATTGCATGCGTTTTTACCTTATTTAAGGAGTGTTATGACTGGGCTTATCGGCGTGCGTTATTCGACATGCAGACGAAATTATAACGACCTATATTTTTTCGAGCATAACACTCGGCGTTACAGATGGTAATTTGGTAGCAATAATTATTATCATTAGTTATGTACGGTGATGGTAATTTCGTCTGCATGTCGAATAAAACGCCGATAATCCCAGTCATTAAAACTCCTTAATTAAGGAAAAAATTTCAAATGATTATGGAAGTTTCTTTATGGGGCAGGGAATCATGTGACCGAAATAATCTCCGCGGTGACCTTAGTTTAAACCTTACGATCGTGAAATATTGTTCACTTTTCGTTTCATTCTCGGCCTAATCAGTGTATTTTAACTTTTAACATTTTCTTGGACTGACTCAAAATCTTCCCGTACTCCGAACCGAATGCTTGCGGCGCCCTCGAGACGAAATGAGAGGGACAGCGGGACAAGTCGTCAATCAAAAAAATAAAGTCATGTTAACTTAGCTAGCTACTAGGGTTGCGTATGAAGCAGTCGATGTTTTGGGAAACATCTTCGCGGTGTGGCTCGGTGGCTGTTGTCAATGAGAGTCCGCTCTCACGGAACAGAAACTTTTGAGTGCGAGGGATGGCGGGGCGCAGTCGTGCGAAATGTTTGTGGCGGCGCATCCAAGATCCTGTCATCAACCGGCCATCTATTCCGTCTCCGCGATTGCAGCACTTGCGTGGCGTGTTATTCCGTGTCTCAACCCGTGCCGCGTGTACTAACGTGGAGCGCACACGTGCCTGGGCGACGCCTCTTGTCAATTTCTGGACGCTTAAAGATGCGAAATTTTGTTTATGCTCTGATAAGCGTGACACTTTGCGTACGTGTTTTCATTAGTGATATTTTTAGGTAAAAGTGAACAAAATTGCGTCGTACCCAAATGGTTTTTTGCATTTCAATGCAATTTGAACCCGCAACCCAATGGCACGTGACATGTGCCTCAATTCAATTATACATGTTATTATATTTCAATTTAAACGCAAAATAATACATATCGCTTGATGATAATTATTGCTAGCAAATTATCAGCTGTTACACCGAGTGTTATGTTCGGAAAAAACATACGTCGTTATAATTTCGTGTGGATGTTGACTAACATGCCGATAAGCCCAGTCATAACACTTTTTAATTAGTGGGAAAGTTTTCAAATATTATTTTGTATCATATCCTTTCCTACCTGTATGGAGAGCTCCGGCGCTTAAACAGATGCAGTTAAATATAATCTACTTCGACATACCACCCTGCGATCTGCCGCATAGACGTGTGGAAGGGGGTGTTAGGACACCAGCCGTGTAAAGATGTAAGGTTTTGGGGGGTGAAATGGTGACGGCAATTATGGGAGTGTATTTAGTGGAGCTCAGTTTTCATTGTGGTCGCTTATTGTGCGCAGAAAGAACGAGTTTTTGTACCTATCTGTTCGGCAGTGTATCTCTTTCTTATCCCTTATGTCACACCTAGAGATGTTACGTGGCCCAAGAATTTTTTTTCGGCGTAAAAAGTTTTTGAAATGTGCGCTCAATGACCTGCGATTACCGCTCCAGCCACCTTTATGTGTCCGGCACACTTCGCACGCTCCTCTGCAACGAGAGCATCGAAACTTAGACAAATTAATCAGAAGGGCTGGTTGGTGTTCGCTTGAGTCTTGGAGGTTGCACGCCAGGCTAAGATTTCTTGTAAAATGTAGAGTTTCATATTTGCTGGGGGATATTATATTATCCCCCCTGCGCAGACTTGATCATTGCGTAGGTAGGAGTTGCTTAGACTTCTGTTGTTGAAGATGTAGTTTTGGAGAAGGATGGAAAGAGTGAGCTAGGTTGCGAGGAGGTAATGGATATTGTAGGAGAGGAAGCTAGTGGCGGAGGTTTGGAGGAGGCAGAAAAGATGGAAGGATGACGTTTTGTGAGGAGAGGAAGTGTTGAAGAGAGTAATATAGGTGATAACTATGGAGAAGCGTTGAAGAGGATAAGAATTCGGGACGGGTTAGGAAGAGGGAGACGATATGATGAATTTGAGAGGGGTCAAATGGTGGGGCATCTGTTGGAGAGAAAACAGAACGATGTGCCAGAAATTGGGACGTTAGGATGATAACTGTCCTTAAAATCTACCCATCAGCTGGTAGGATACTGAAATGAATTCATAATTATGAAAAAGGCAACCGACGAATGAAGAGAAATCAAATGTTGCACTGATATTCGCTTTTCACCCGCACCATTAATGGCTACAACGGAAAACAAATCAAATACATCAGAATGCATTTCACTTTTTGCCTCTTCCAATTTATTTTTCCTTTTTCCATAGCTGGGTTCTCAGCACCCTCTGCCACGTGTCGTTGCGTCCGTTCGCTAGGTAGTGCGTAAATATATGAATCCCATTTTGGAGTGCTAGCTGTATGTTTTTGCGCCCTCGACCCAATGTTTTCCTTAGCAAATTCGATGTTATTATTTGTAACCCCTAAAGCACGTTGTCATCGTTGTGTATATTTTTACTGTCGTGTAGCGAATCAAAGGCAGCCGTATGCAAATACGAATGCACCAGGTTGCTTCATTTATTGTGGTGTCCTTATTCCCCGTGTTGAAGCGAGTATCTTGGATGTTGGGGACTGAGAGCTGTTTTGGAGTGAGGGAAACGTAAAAATAGCCTCAACTCTCTATGGATAAAATTATGAAGCATCAGCATGAAAAAAATACCACAGCTACATTAATTTTTTTAAGTGCTATTTAAGCATTAAAAAATACATTTCATTTGATAATGACATTTATTTTGAAATGTGACGTATTTGTTCTGTATAAATTTAATTTAAAATAATACTTTACGCAAGTTATACTTCAACATTGCCTTCATAACTTCCCCTTTTTAAACTTTCCCAATTTTTTCTTCATATGACAGCTGTAACTATTTATTTCAGAACTCCACCAGGCACGCCATCGTCAGTGAGTAGCGTCACACAATCGTTTATTCAAATTGTTGGACAAACCGCCGAAAAAGACGCAACCTTCCACACAATTAATGCGAAGCGTTAAAATTCTGTCTAGCGCAGCCACTAAATGGAAAATCCTCTTAGAAAGCTGATATTTCAATGATTTTGAAACTTAACAAATTTAACTCGCTCGTCCATAGAGGGTTAAAATTGTTATCCCATTGGAAAAATATTTGGTGTTTCGTAATTCACGAGCAGACTTTTCGAGCCGAGATCGCCTGCGACCGTGTTTACTTAATTTCAACGGTCTTAATATAATATCATTTCTCCACGTCGAGCTGTCATTCACGCCAGACGCCAGAGCTGTCATCTGCGACGGCGGACGTGAGTCATGCCAGCCGTGGATTGATACCAAGCCGCTCTCGTTATGTGTAATCGAAAGTCTTAAGGGGAAGGATTCGGAATGACGAAATGAATTATGATCTAGAGTTTGAACTGTGCGAGACACGCGGCACTTCATGTTTGGCTCTGCTTCCCGTTTGAAGTGTTTCATAAATAGAAACAACTGTTTCCTCCCTCAATTTTCTCAGTGGTTTGGGAATTTTTGCAGTTTTCATCTGTCAAGCCTGTGTTGCTTTTGTGACTTTCTACTGTCCACACGAGTGGGGAAAACGTACTCGGAAATGGACTAAATTTTTATCATGGAACCTTACTTTTCCAAAGGACAATGCATGAACTATTGATGTATATTTGTTAAAAATACGATTGTTGTTACGATAACCATAGTAGTGTTACAACATTGTTGAGGGAATTAGATTGGGAACCTCTATCCGATCGAAGGGAGAAATATACCTAGGTTAAATCTTTTACGAAAGTTTGATATGGGCAATTTTTTGCCAGACGTTCAAAATATTTTGCTATAGCCAAGCTATTGTGGTAGGAACGATCACAGGAATAAGATTAAGGAAATAGACTGCAGAACCGATAGATTTAGGATGTCATTTTTTCGACGCACAATAAGGGACCATAATAGTTGTAATAGATCAGTTCTAGGATACTGACTAGGTTAAATAGGTTTCTTCAGAAGTGCTAAATATCATAACATGAACTGTAGTTACTAACTTCGCATACAATCTCCGGCATGATATACTCCTGCATGTCTTAGTACCTTGTAGTGCTATTTATTTGTCCCATTCATAATACTAACCAGTACATCTACATCTACATCTACGTCATACCCTGCAAGCCACCCAAAGGGTGTGTGGCAGGGGGTGCTTTCGCACCAGGCATGCATGAATGATATGGTAGAACACCGACATTACATTAAAACCCGCGTACCACACATGCAAAGCGCCAATTACAAATCTAATACCCAAGAAACATTCTATCTCCAATCGTTCTAACATGCAAGGGATACAAAGACTACTACTACAGATTCAAAATATCATGCATAAATAAGAACATCATTATTTACATCATGCATAAATAAGAAAGAGGAGAATATAATGAGAAAGATTAACTGCCTGCCTATTGTCAATACTCGAACTATTCATGACGACGATCACAGCTGTTATGGTCCCGAATGGTACGCGGAAAAAATGACATTTTATACCTATCGGTTCTACAATCTAGCTCTCTAATTTTATTGGCGCGATCTAATCTGCCGTAGTACGAAGGGGTTAATAGTATGTTTTTTACGTTTAACCAGTAGTTATATCTTGAGTAGTGTGCTGCATGGTAGCATGTTCTTCTACGTATCACTGTCCTGGTTTGTGGTCTGACTGCGCACCGTTGTCCTGACTGCTTTTGGCTTGCGCCTGGCATCCGGAGGAACGTGCGCGGTTCTGATTTGAACTGGGATGATTGCTACATGCCTGGTGTGGAGTCACCCCGTGCCACACACCCTAGTGGTGGCTTGCGCGGTATTTTGTAGATGTAAGGAAATGTCTTATTACCTAGCGAGCCGCTGTATGGGCTTGTGGCCGAGGGTGTCTGGACACCAGCCGTTGTAATTGGGAGGCAACTGGTAACTAGAATTGAAAGAGGAAAAGGGCGGATAATGATATGTGTCTTGGAAAGAAGGAATGCTTGCCCTATCATTTCCACTGGGTGTCTTAAAATGTTTTTCTGCCTGTCTTTTACTTATATGCAGTGCAAGTTTAAAATAATGTCCTCCTTGTAATCCAAAAATATGAATTGCCACTCTGTCTTAGAACGTACCTCTAATTCGACATTCTTAATACTAGTGATAAGTATTGGGATTTAAAGTTGTACTCTTTCAATTTTTTATTTCTCCCATTACCACTTATGCCCATACAAAATCCCCCGAGTTGTTTTAAAAGCTTCCGTGGAGTGGTCTTGAATCATGATGGCTTACGGGATTGCTTCCGCGTTGTGTCATTTTTTTGACGACAGTTTCGCGAGCGTTCCAGCACTTCGACCTGAAGAAGCGAACTGGAACGCTCGCGAAACTGTCGTCAAAAAAATGACACAACGCGGAAGCAATCCCGTAAGCCATCATGATCCAAAACCCCCTATGGTGATTTACTGATTTATATAACTAGTCACAAACAGGAATGGTGTCATTATGCATGTCACCCGGGTTTTAAGCCTGTTCATATCCTTCGCTCCTACCGAACCAATTCCAAGGTGACCTCTCCTTCACAGATTTCAGTCCCTAACACCATTCATCCTCTCTTCTCGCAGACTCCCGAGGCTCTGTACTCGTAACAACATCTCGATTTCGAAAATGGGTCGGAATCAAATGATTCGATTGTGCTGCTTACATCGCTACATGGCATGTAATACGTTCGATCTCTGACTTTTACTGAAGGATCTACTGTCTACTGGATACGTACAGAATGATACCCCTGATGGTTATTGTGACAACACTGATATATAGGAAGTATGAATTAGTATAGCTTTGGAAGTTTATATTTTAATGCTGTGAATTAATACTGACTCCGATGTTCAAATGTTATATTGAGGCTTAGTGACATTTTTTAATATTTTGACATAGTACACTTACGATGGTTAAAATAGCGACTCCTCTAGCATAAAAAAGCTAAAATATTGTTTACTAGGTTGACGAAAAGACTTGATGGGAACTGAATGCATATTATGAAAGTCTTTTAAACTGGGATATATACAGTGCAATCTATTGGTAGAATACGCAGTAACACATTATATGCGCAAATATTGGTGATAGCGCATAAAATGATCGCTCCATTTCCTCGATTCCACAGCTTTTCTAGCCTCTGCTTTCGGACATGTAAGTGGCTTTATGGTTGAATGTCACGCCCCATTGCTTTCGCCATTCGAAAACAGTCCTCGGAATTGCTTAAATTCAGCAATGGACTCCATCGACCTCCATTAGGTTCAAGCGCACTGCTTTCATAATATCTGGTGATCGACGGATTCGCGGAACGCTATGTTTGGAAGGATCCGTCCGCCCTCCGTATCCTGTTTTTATGAAATGTTTTCGTCCCAAAATTGTTCAATGCGCACCTTCCATAGTATCATAATATCGTAAGAGTAATCCATTCCCGAGACGTTGTCATTCCTTCCCATGGTGCCCGCTTCAATTTCTTCTCTCCCTTTGCTCTCTAGGAGTTCGTAAAGGTACATTTATAGTGGATTAGTCGTGGATCGGAAATTATTGATGTAATCCGTCATTTCCGGTAGTTAATAAGCCGTAGGTTTGTAATCAACGGGTTGCTAGTCGCATGTTTATTTGTCTTAATCATGAATTTAGAGCAATAAACCTCCAATTGGTAGGTGGACTAACAGATTTAGGTTAGTATGTTTTTTAATAACCTAACTTTCGTTCGGTGAGGCATCTACATTTTTCATTAACTACTGCCTTTTTACTAGGTGAGATTTTTTCTTAGTTGGATATATTGTGACGTAACTAGAATGGCGGTGTAAAACTAAAGCTGTAAATAAGTAATTCCACATGAACAATCATCTGGTGATGATGACTTCATAAGTCGAAACTAAGGTCAATAATAATGTTTATGAGGAATTACTAAATTAACGCTTTCATTTCACAATGTTAAGCAAGTTCCACAAAGTTTCGCCTGACACAATTAGTTAAGGAATCTTTACACGATGGAACATTTTGCTGCACAAACTAATGTACCATGGATTGTACAAAAAATGAATGGAATTAGAGCAGGTTCTATTACCCTTTCAGTCATACTGACAATCATACAATTTTCCGCTTTATATTACACAATTTTCCTCTTAAAAGAATTCATACATTCGACTGTACAATAAAATGTACCGTGTAAGGCGGTCTTTAGAATAGCGGTGCAATTTCAAATGGAAAAGGCTGTTTTTGATAAATTAAAATCGATTAGTGTGCTGATTCCATAGGAATAAAATCGGCTTGTTGAAGAATCGAATCGCATGTGACGGTCATTGCGTCTGGCGCTTGTTCGGCTCCGCCCCCTCTCCTTCCCTTTCCGCTTCCCCTTCCCATTTTTACCCTCTCATCCACCATCCCCTTTTCTCCTGTGGTCCCCTTTCACTCCCGTCTTTCATTTCTTTCGGGGCGACCCCAACGGAGGAGGGAAGCAAGCCTACTTTTTTCCGCTCGCTCTGCAACCCCTTGATGGCAAAAGCCTGGCGATGAAAACCTTAACTATCTGGAGATAAGTTTGGGAACTTGCCGGACATGGGGAAGCTTCTGCATATTAAAGCGTCATGGGTGAAAATCTCCTCGTAGGTTTCATTGAGCGAGCACACATAATCTTAAACTCTTTTCTTACAAATTGCGTGATTGTTGACATTTAGAGCGCTGCGTTGTTTCTTTGGATGGTGGCGGAAAATAAGATTATTATATTTCGTATTATAGTTAGGGAATATCATGGATTTAAGTGTGTAGCTTTGGAGAAAATAGGTGTTGAAGCTCTTTGCCATATTCATTTCTATTTATGATTATGATTCCAGGTGTGTGTTTTGTTGGTCAGGGAACATTTTCCTGTCGCATTATGTCGCCAGAAAGAAATGTTTTATATCTGCCCTTTATTTTGCTTCAGAATGTACCCGCGTACTTCTTTCCGCTTTCTGCATACGATATAGAGAGACCGTTCTCTTCTTAGCTCAATTATGTTGATGTGGTGTTGTCCATTAAATTGACAAATCTGATATCATCTTATAAGGCAGTGTTTCGTATTATTTTCATATGGTTTTTTTTAGTGATGATTATTTTTTTATATTTTTACAGTTTAGAATGCATTACAGTTTACAATTGCATTGTTTCAATTCCCTTGTATAGTATTTTACACGGTCATCTTACAATCGATGAACGTTAACGTGAGAACTTCTATAATAACAATTTCTAATTTGATATTAGGTACGTCATATGCCACATTTTTATTTATTATCGTCATTGTCAATATTTATGGTTTCTTTTCCTTTCTATTCCTTCAAAATTCGGAATAGTAGACTCGCCCTTTTCCCGCTTCGAGAAAATTAGCATTCATCCCGCATAGGCGAGAGCTCCCCTTTTTACTCCTCTTGTCACTTTTAACGATTTTATTCGCCTAAAAGGCTCCGGATCTGTAAAAATGGGCGTCCATTAGTCACCTTTAGTATGATTTCAGGTTGCCACGCCGTCGAGTCGATTCTCGGCGAGAGTTTGAAAAAGATGAGTCATCGCCGAGTGTAATTTCTGGGGTTATGCGTGACCTTCGGGGCAGCCGCCAAGAGGAGGAGGAGGAGGGAAAAAGTAATATGGAAGGGAAGCAGGGAAAGGCACGTTATATCCGCCATCCATAATACTTCTCGGAGGAAGGGGTCTTTTTTTTGCATAATGCATGCACTTTTTTGGAGCCCTCATTTATATAACATGCGGCCAAAGGAGGGGTCTGGAAAGTTCCGTATCATTTCCAGTGAGATGCCGTCCCTCTGCATGCGGAGATGATAGAGGGATGGATGCGGTCGGGTTGGCTTTCCGCGTAATGGAGGAGAGAGAGAGGGGCGGCGGGTTCGTAATTTTTATTCCGCCGTCATCCCCTGCCATCGACCTGAATGACCGCGTAAATTCTGATTAAAATCGATTCCCTTCGCTAATGAAGGGGTGGAGTGTGTGGGGGGGAGGATGGGCTTTACACGAAGATATACGGCTGCGGTGCCGGCTCTGGTGCCGTGGGTGGTGCGGGAGCTGTGTGGTAGGGTAGCGATAGCGACGGAAGGAATTTCGGATGACAAACGTCCCCGCGCGTTCGAAACGGGGCCATAATTTCCGTGATTTTTCCCCGAATGCGGCGATGGGTCGTTTGTGAGCCAGGGCTCTGTCACCCCCATCTTCCCCTGCCGACGCAAACTTCCCCCCCCCCCTCTCATTGGTCCCCTCCCCGCACTCAATCACGCGAGGAGAACGTTACCGTTGGGCGGAATCCTGCGTTAGCATGTGATAAAGATTTTTCTGACCATAGGACGAGGCCAGTGGAGTAACAGATTTTCCCTGAGCCAGCCCGTAAGAATACTTTTTGGCCTCCCCCTGGCTACTCCTACCCCTATCAATTACTATAATTATCTGAGAGCCGAAGTAAATTTTGTTGTTCTCTTCTGGTGCATGAATTTTGTTTTTGCAACATTTTCATTTCCCAAATTTACAGTGATATTGCTTTACAAGAAAACAAAATTTTTGAGATTCTCTAGGACGAAGAAAGCGAGGCTGGTGATTCAAGTTGGAGGACACAAACTCGAGCGGGTAGGGCATTTTAATTACTTAGGTAGAACGCTAGAAGAAAACGGACATAGTATCAAAGACATACGGGAGAAAATATCGCTCCTTAAGGAGGCGTTTAGTATTAGATGGGAGCTGATGACGGGGACATTGGGTAAGGATGTGACGGCGAGGCTGGTGAAGAGCTTGATATGGAGCGCAGCGTTGTATAGAGCAGAAACGTAGACCCTCAGAAAGGAAGACGAGAATAGGCTGCAGGAATTTGAGATGTGGGTGTGGAGGATGGAGAAGGTTAGGTGGACGGAAAGGAAGACTAACGAGGAAGTGCTCGAGATGGTGGGCGAGGAAAGGAATCTTTTGAATGAAATCCGGGAAAGGCAGGGTAGATGGCTGGAGGAGGTAATAAAGGGTGAGGGGTTGCTGAAGAGTGTGATAGAGGGAAGGATGTTGGGCAAGCGGGGTAGGGAAGAAAGAGAATAGGTTTTATGGACGGGATGAAGAAGGGTAGATCTTATGCAGAGGCGAATAAGGATATACTTGAGAGGAATAGGCCCCTGAATGTGTAAAAGACCGGGAGGAGATTCTCTGACATTCAACAAAACATACCTTTGCCGGTAGAATACATTATAAAAAAAAGTGAAACCGTGCCTATTTAGATATGCATAGTCGTAACTTATTGCTAAATTTCCCCGCTCTCTCACTCTCATCAGTTGTCTCATTTCAACGCCATTCAAACGTTTGTGTTATTGAGCGTGTTCGGAAACGATACGTGAATCCACCTCGTAACTAAACGACCTATCCCTGTCGAGTCGGAAGAAATACATTTATGTATTTGTTATTCAGTCGGGGAAAGAGCACAATGACCGAAGATGATAGAGATACGGAACTACTGAACTGCCCCAACATTCATTGAAAATTTATCGAAATATTAATGAACAGAATCCTTTCCTCGTACAGGGAACTTTAGTCATTCCGTTAGGTAATCGTTTACCTGAAAATTTCCGCACGAACATCTGCTTTGAAACGGCAAACGAGGAAACGGAAACGAGGAAAGGAAAGGAAACTGAATGAAATGCGAGATCGGCAGAGTAAGTGGTTGGAGGATGTAATAAGGGGCGATGGGTTGCTCAAGAGTGTGATAGAGTTGTGAGATGTTGGGCAAGCGGGGAAGGGGAAGAAAGAGAACGGTTTCATGGACGGGATGTAGAAGGGCAGATCGTATGCTGAGGCGAAAAAGGATATACTAGAAGGAGATAGGCCCCTGAAAATGTAGTAAACCGGGAGGTGATTCTCTGACATTCAGCAAAACCTACCTTAACCGGTAGAATACTTAATTTAAAAAAAAGAAAAAAATGCTTTTTAATAATTTTCATTTTTTGAAGTGAAATGCGGTGATTCAGTATGTTTCCTAAAAAACGACCGAAAATACCGCCAACTCAAGGGGAATCAGGGGAGAATTGAGAAAGCAGTCAATCGTGCTTTGTGGATAATTGCATAAACCTAAACCTCAGACATTCAGGGCCGTGCACGGCGTAACCGCAGTAGACGAGGGATACCACTACAGCACTAATACGGACAGCACTAACCCGACTAGTGGACCACCTCAGCCCGCGGTACTCCCGCATTGCGGGCCCGTGTGTTTACGCCCCTCGACGGCGCCGATTATGACCCTTCCTCCATTGATATTTCTGTGGCTTTCCTAAACTTTAGATCATGAATGCGAGGTAGTGATACTATCTCTCATCCAAGAATATTCACTCTGGTACTCACGCAAATTCTCATGAATGAATCGCTTGTCGTTTCGGCGTAATATCGTTGTGAATTTGTTCTCGCTACTCATCAGTAGCGTATCAGTAATGCCATTAATACCGTAAATGTATTGCTTCGACCGCAGGGGTATCGATGATATTAATTTTTTTTGCGAATGAACGGTTTTACTTCTCTAATATAAAGGTATGCAGCAATATTGTGATGTACGTAGTGATCACTATTAATATGAATTGTATAAATATTCAACTTTCGAGTCCATGGCAAAACTTGAATGTTTCTGTTGGTGATAAACAAAGATTTGGTAGTTGGTTCGATTCGTAAAGACATCAGACATCATTTAACATGTACATAAAAGGCTCATGTCTTTGTCGCGTTAATTTTCGGGTTACCCTTATCTCTTTAACAATTTAAAGTGAACTTCCACATTCTGTCCATCGATATTCGTGATATTTGCTGTTTTTTCTTGTGACGAATGACTCTGCGGGAGGGCTACACTGTCTATCCTGCAGAATTCTTTTATGAAAAGAATAAATTTAAAATTTGCTATCATCAATGTGCTCATTTCAGCCTCATTCTTGGATTTTATTTATTCACTGGTATCTTTTGCAATTTGTGCTTGTTCTTACTTCATAGTGGTGTTTTAACTGCTTTATAGATTCATGTCTTCGCAGTTTTCTCCGTGATGAGGCAGCTTTGCACAAATGTTATTTGTAGTTGGCAATATAATAAATTGTGACACTACCAACTATAAAATATTCAAACATGGCAGGTGAATTTTCTGAAAAAAATTGCCATGAGAAAAATTCGGCCTGGACCGGGAATGGGCAAGGGCCTAAGATCTAGTTGCCTTGTATCCACCAAAATTGCCATGAGAATTTGGAAGCTTGGATAGCATAGTGGTCTGCGTAATGGTCCGGCAATCTAATGGTCTGTGGTTCGATCCCAGGCTGAATTTTTCTCATGGCAATTTCGTCAAAAAAACGACCAACTATGCTTTAATCCACAGAGTTCTTAATTGGTACAGCTAGTGTCAACGCTACTGCGTCATCTTCAGGTGTAGTAACTTTATATTTTTGGGGGAACATTCCCCTTGCCCAGGACGTATCAAAGACGCATGCAAATGACTACGAAAGGTGCAGTACCTGAAGATGACGCAGTAGGGTTGAAACTAGTTGTACTGATAAAGAACTCTGTGGATTTAAACATAGCTGGTTTTGTCATTACTTATCCAATAGTGGACTTCCACAAAATTACGCCTGAAAGGATTGAATTCACTTGACAATTCAAGTTACGCCACCTGAAATTGCACTGTATTGGAACACCACCACGTCAAGGATGTATCCAAGAGGCATTCAGATGACTACGAAAATAATTAAGATGTCCCGACCATCATTCCCAAAGTGCATTCAAATCATCCCGCAAAATGTGTTTGATTGCCTTTTGATAAAACGGGAATACATCTTGACGTTGGGAGTAGGAACTCACTGACCACCATTCAGGAGCAAGTGGATTGTAGTGAGCAAAAGGAATCTGGCTCTCATAGCCTACGGACGTGAGTAAATAAGAGCGATTAGTTCGCAATACGTTCATGCGTCGCTGGGAGTGTAATTTTCAATCGTTGCTCACCGGGTTTATGAGAGGCCGGATTAATGGCGCTATTTAATCATTGAACAGGTAGGGTAGGATGTCGGCTTCGAGGAGGATAATGGGGTCAGCGCGATTAAGCTGCAGCATCTCTGTGTCATGTGAACTTGCAGCAGCCGGCGCTTTGATTAATAACGCGTTTTTTGCTCACGTTGAGGGAATGGTCATAAATTTGACGCCAGATCATGTTTTATTGAGTGCCCCTGCGCTTTCAGCGAGCCAACCATTCCATGCTTTGTATTTCTTAAACGTGAAAGGGGCGTTGCCGCTCTGTGGATAGGCCCCGAACGGATTCGTTCAATACGCAATCTTTATTTGTTCGCGCATTTCTCTTTTACTATCGTCCAACACCACGTGGGTTATGATGGCGATAAATCCAGAGATGACGGGTCTATTGAAATTCTAAAAGAATATGACGTTCAGCTGAATGTTAAATTGGTCGGGCCGTTTAAATAAGGTTGGACTCTTCAAGGATATAGAAAGTATATGGATGAAATAAGGTTTATTGGTGGTTTAGTGGTTTGGATGACAAAAGGTTAGAAAGAGGCTGATTGTAGAAGTCACTCTAAGAGGAGAGAAATTACAGCAAGTGGATTCCTTCACCTATCTCGGAAGTACCGTCACGTGGGACGGAAGAAGTACAACGGACATCTGGCGGAGAATAGTCCAAGCTAAGAAGGCGTTCATGGGAAAAAGACAACTGCTGTGCTCAAAGAAGATGTGACCACAAACCAGGAAATAGTGTGTGAAAACATACGTGTGGAGCGTGGTACTCTATGGATCGGAAGTATGGACCATTGGAATGGTGAGCAGAAAAGACTAAGAGGCCTTCATAGCCTAGTGCTGGAGGAAGATGCTGAAGATAAAAGTGACGGACAGCATAAGAAATGATGAAGTGTACAGAAGATTAGAAGAGGATAGGACCATATGGAATACTATGCAGAAAAGAAGAACCTGATGGATTGGACACACCCTAAAATGGGTTTGTAAAGAACATAATTGAAGGTAAAATAGATGGAAAAGCCCACAGAGGAAGACACATGAATAAGTTCATGGAGCAAATAAGGAGGAATGTACGTATGAAGAGATACCAGGAGGCAAGTGAACTAGCTTTAGATAGAGAAGGGTGGATGGCTGCAGTCAACCAATCTTAGGACTAAACGGCCAATGATGATTAAGGTTTAGCACTGAAATAAGGATGCTGGAACTAGCTTCGGCGAATGGTACATTTACTATCAGGAGAAAAATTAAAGGCTGGTTTTGGGAGTGCGACCGACAACTAAAGTAATTTTCGCCATTGAGGGAATTGGTGGGTAGGTTCAGTAATTATTATTTGGGAAAAGGAGGAAAGGTGGAGAGCATCCCGGCATCGGGGTCTGTCTGCTCTTTACAAAGCGCTCCAAGGAACCCTAGCTTCAAAGTTTTATCTGACGGGAGCCAAGTACTTTTTTTTTCATTCGGTGGAATTTTTATGGTAAATACTCGTATTGATTGTCTTTCCATGACCCTACGTCGCATTGGCTACTGAATGAAATATCGGTACTTTTTATAGAAAGCCTTTTTATCTCCTCAACACTCTCTCTGCTCTCTTTTTCATTATTTTTATTTAATCTTGTAACGTTTTATTCACTGTTTATTAATCATCCTGGAACAGTTCCACCCGTTTTGTGGCTGGGTCTACTGTCTCTCGCATTTTCCCGGCAAATTTTCACAAGTTACGGCCGGCAAGGATTCATTCTTATGGCATTCGAGAGGATTAGTCTTTCGTCACCGCCTTTCTTTATTCTGACGAAAGTCATTACTATTCTTTGTAGTTTATAAATGACTTTAGCAGAAGCGTTTGCGGCTTCCCTTATATTATCCTTGAACTTATTTTGTGAAGTGGAAAGTTTTCTGGAAAAGGTTATGTTAAACATTTTGCGCTTACATTCATTCAATTCGTGTTTTCGAAGACAATATGTTTAGTTCAACTTAATTTCACAACCTTCATTTGCATGTACCCAAGTGCATATACAAAAAGGCCAGGCGCTTGTGAAGCACTGCTCATTGCGTTTTCAAAGCATTCCTTCATCCTTGTAGCTACCGAAGAGACCTGAGAGAATGAAGTTTTGGATTTCTTAGTTCCAAGCCAGCCTGCACATGTTACCAATTTCAAAGGCATTACATGAAAGTGCATTTCATTTCTTTAGTTTTAGAGTGGAGCGCCTCTTAATTGTGTTGAAAGTTGTACGTTGGTCGCTGAATCTCGAGGCACACATTTGTTTGTGTCATTCCGAGTTTGATTTTTCTCTATTGCTTCATGTTTATACAAAAAGACATTATTATCATTTTTACAGAGTCAAATTATTACACATAAGCATATAAGCAAGAATTAAATATTATTATTGTTATAATTTTTTATTTGAACATTCTATTTATAATTAAAATGTGTATTTCATATAGCATATTCAGAAATTATAGGTAATTACATTGATTTTCACGAACTTACCAATTTGTTATCACGAAATTATCAGGGTTATCACGAAATATCCAATGGTTGGAAGTACTTTCTTAAACGAAATTCAGAAATATTTATGCTCATTTTTCCTTTCACTTTGTATATTCACATGTTAAACAATGTGTATGCTTTATAGTAATGTATTTTAATCATTGAAAAAATCAACCTTAAGACAACATTTTATTAAAAACTGAAGTTTTGACGAAATTACCAATGTTTACCCTATTACATACATGCAACCTACTTGTTATTCTTTTGCTCTCCCCAATCCTTCGTCTAAATCTGTCTCTTTTCTTCACTCGTGTCCTCTCACCCTCTGCCACACCTCTCTACGGTGGTCCGTAGAGTAGTGAGTAGATATCGATGTTCTCCATTACCCTATCACATAAATGCCGACTACTTGTTATTCTTTTACTCTCCCGATTCCTTCGTCTAAATCCGTCTATTTTCTTCACTGTTGCCCACTCACCCACTGCCACACCCTTTTACTGTGACCCGTAGGGTGGTAAGTGGGGATAGATGTTCTCGAGAGAGGAGAATGAAAGTGCGGGTGCCTCACAGACTTATCTTTGATTATTCTGGAGGTTTCGATCTATCACTCCTCGCATGGTCGAATGAGCGCACGAGTGCGTGTCAAATTGCGTCACATTCTCTCTTCTCTGCCCCTCCCGACCTCTACTATTCCAAATGCAAGGTTTTGTGAAGGGCACAGGCTTTTCGTCATCGTTTATGAATTACGTCATTGTTTGACTTTTTCATTTACGTCTCATCATTTGCACTTTTCTGCCTCCTCGTACGAATGGGAGTCGGATGACCAATGACATCCGTTATTTTTTACAGTTGGAGTCTTCGTAGACATTTGTTTCGGGCACCCAAAAAAGTTGGAATTTTAAATAGATAGATAGTTTATTGCTCAATTTTAGGTATAAAAATTTGAATTTGAAAAACAATGAGCTTTAGGTAGCTTCAAGGACTTCCTGTGGGAAGCTACCATCATGACATGAATGCACAATATGCACTAAAATACACGCTAAAAAGACAATACACATTACAAGTATGAATGATATAAAGTACAACTAATCATCAGATTTAGGTTAAGTATGCCAGATTCAAGAATTGAAGAATGAATAACTTAAAAAATTCCAAAATAAGATACAAGATTTTTTACAAATTTTTACAATTAATCATTAAATTTAGGTGAAATATGCCAGATTCAAGAAATAAAGAATGAATGACTTAATAAATTTCAAAATAAGATACAAGCTTTTTTTTACAAATTTGAAGATAAAAACAATTTTTTATTTAATTTTTTAACCCAAAAACGGAGTCAAAACTTTCATGAGTAAACAGCCATTCCTTGAATTTTTTTACGAATGTAAACTCATTTAGGTCCACAATAGTAGTACCCGTACCGACGTGCTTGGAATTCGCAAAGGGTCAAGTTTTTTTTGTAGAATTCATAGGACATAGAGAAAAATGGTAGCTGCTCACGTCTCTCCAGGAGACACCGCGGCTCAGGTCGATGTTGATGGAAGAAAAGTTCTTTTGTTCTGCTTGTTGGAAGTTTGTCTTTGTTTTTTACTCCGTAAATATTATCTATCGCCTTCATTTCTCTCGCAATTTGAGTAGGTTAAGCTAAAAGTAGGCGCAAACCGATAGCTCTTCAAATAGTTTAACCTCTGTCCATGACGCAATGATGTTAAAATGATCGAAATAGCCCCGGTCTACCCTATCCCGTTTCATCTCGCGCCTTAATTGCATCGCGAAAGACCATTTGGGTGATAGTAGTGTCTAGATTTTTTTGCGAACACCATTGAATCACCCTATCCCTACTACAGCTGAACTGCAGATGCGAGAAAATCTCACCTTGCCTTCCGTTTCTGTGCGCATGGCTTTACTGGAGAGTTTGATTCGAAAGATAGTGAAATAGTGTCGAGGATTGTTGATTTTTAAATAGTTGTGAGGAATTCGAATATCGATGTTTTGTACTTTTAGTATGCATCACCTTGTGAGACTTGATGCTGGGTTTTATAGGGTGGTCGTATTTCATCCCTGTGGCGGATAGTAGGCTTTAATAGAAATAATGATGAGATTGGCCCCGCGTTGAGCGTAAAAATGTAGTGAAAATTATTAGTGACCCCCCGTTAGAAGCCAAAATAAAATATTCAAAGGCTATATACAAATATATGAAGCTTATCTCGAACATGTATATAGTTTAATCTTAGGTATTTTTATCAAATTTAGCCCGTAGTTTCTTCTACATATAAATCACCCATTTTACAATGTCAAATATCAATCTCGTTATTAAATTTTCGCTGGGTACACTTCTCTTTCTTGCCTCCGATAATTTCACTTATTCACACAAAATTACCCTTCACATATTAAATATGCATACATACAATTTGTGGTAAAGTTGACCTTTGACACGCATGCGTCCCGGGAAGAATATCCTGTTCCCGATATAGACTCTCTTTGCCGACGTGGAAATGGTCTCGATTCCGGACGATGTCGTCAATTAAGCGCCGACGTGTCTCCAAAGTCTGCTTCCTCCGAACTCTCCCGAGATAAATCTTTCTTAGTTATGGTTTTTAATTTTTAAAACCACACTTAAAACTTCCCGGCGAGTCACAAACAGAGGAGTACTTCTTCTGTTACTATTATCAAAATCGATTAAGAATTTTACGATCACGACTTGCGTGGATTTGGTCTGCCTTTTGTCTGATTGCTGTTTACTGACTCCCCAGGTACGGTTGTTCATCGCTATTTACCCTCGTTTGTACCTATTATTGGATTCCCCTCCAGTGAAAACTTCTCGAATGTTCTCGAACTTCCTTTCTCAAATGGAATACGCCGGAAGGTGTGACCTTGCTACGTTAAAAGGTAGTAAAGGGAAATGAAGTAGGATAAAGAAACTCGATTTTTGAGCTATTCGGCAAAAAAAGGAAAGAATTTGACCGTTCAAAGTGATTGTTAGAGAGACTCTCGAGTTTGACCGCGTAGCAAGCATTTTGTGACTCAACGTTTCGTCTTCAGTGGCGAAGTAGATCGCTTCTACGTGGGACGAAACGTTATGCCGCTAAATGCTCGCTACGCAGCTAAAATCGTCGGCCTCCATAGCTGTCACTAATGGCTGCGAAAGTCGTCAATTGTGGTTGAATTTTAAATGTTGTATGGTTCTGGTAGGTGTTGACTCCTCATTTTAAAGTCCGTAGTGTGATTTAGATTTGCTTGTAATCGAGTACGATTTATCGTTAAGTACTCCACTCAATTGCTCTTTGGAGAGTAGTTCTCGAGTTACAAGTCAACTTTGTGGGTCTTCATTCTCTGAATGGCTTCTAGATGCTTGGGGTTGTGATCTCTTAATATTGAGATTGAAGGCTTAACATTTTGAATTGAAAGAGAGAGAGAGAGCCTTGTTGCTGATCTTGTTTGTCTTTGCGGACCAAGTATTTATCCTAGTAAATACATTTTTCTCCTAATTGCTTGTAGATGCCCAATAAACGCAGTCCATTCGTTGTATCTTCTTATAATTGTCGTTGATTTACGCCCAATTGTTAATAGCATCGCATGCAATACTGTTTTCCTTCCTTTGAAATTGTCATCACATTTTAACATAAGTTTCCTGCCATTGCTAACTTCTTTTTGTAAAACATAGTTAGAATAACGCAATGCTTTTTATTTTGTTGGCACGTTGACTTTTTTTATCGCGGCGCTCGGTCTTATGCTTCCTCAGACATCTCATTTTTTAAGTTTTCTCCGGATTACTGCAATATGATCCTTTCATTGAACCCCGTTCACTTTTTTAGCTTCTTTTCATGACAAAAAGGTTTGTAATTTTTTTTCCTGCTTTTGCATTTTTTTCAATTAATATGTTTGGTAGAACTGGTATTTGCTGCCTTTAAAGGTCGCCATTTATGTTTCTCATCACCTGCCGATCACATGAAAATGATAATGGTTATAAGATGACCGTTGTAACTAACATGCAATCGGGTGACTGAAAATAACTGTTGTTTATAGAAAAATACAGTAAGTTAATCCGAGTCGAAAAATGTACCTTGGTCAGTGCCTATCAGTCGTTCACATTACTAAGTCTAACTTTTTCAATGGATTACAGTGGTGAAAAACTAGTCAGTGTGGTGGGGGCAGTGTGATGATATAATGCGTTCAGTAGTTCAGCATGCATTCAATATTATCGTAGTAATTTTGTATACTACCTTAAATACCAGGAAATCTAATCGCCTTGATATTTGCTAGGTTGAAATAGAAGTCCATAAGGAGTTCTCTTCATCGAACAACTTTTCTGGAAAATAAGAATTGTTTAAGTAGACTGAGCGAGAGAGAGTTCACCGAGGCTGAGAGAGATTTCACCGAGAGATCAATGTATTTGGTGTCATTTTAAAGAAGAATATCTCTTCCTTCCAATGGTGCCAAAATATCATCCCCTAACCGAATTACTTTCCGAGATATTTGCCAAACAATACCAGGCCTTTTACATGGAAATTTGTACGTGTATGGAGACATTATTTTAAAAAAATGAATTTCTAACGCCTCGATCTCGTCAAAAAATTCAGTGTCTAGTTGGTATGTTTTCGCAACAATTTTAAAAAAATAAATCCTTAAGTCACCGGAGTAATCTATTCAGGATCGCGAAAAAGCTTATGTTGTGAAGAAATTTTAAACGTACCTTGAGAATACAATGAGTCAAATTGAAGAGTTGAGTAGATTTTTTTTTAATTACTCAGAATTCTAGTCTTAGAGAGGGATATTTTTGCACCATTAACGACGCAATATTTAATTCATTCTTCCTACTGCTGTTGAAATTAAAACATGAAATTCGGATATGGACTGGGGAATTATCTCAATCAAACTGCCTTAAGGTGCTATTTTACGCGGGATGAGGAAATGCTTCTTTTGTAAGCTCTTTCATGTGAGGATTATTGCTGTGATGGACGCCAGGGCTTTTAAATTGTTATCCTGCCTCGGAAATGCACTTGTGGAAGGACTTTTTGTTTGAGGCTATTTAATTCGCAATATTAATGGTTGCGTTCTAACCCATTCGCATATAAATGGCCTTTAAAAAAAGCCAATTTGAATGTGCATCGTGTTAGTTCCGAGGAAAGGACAGTGAGAACTGATTCCAAGTGGATCTGCGTGCAAAATATCGAATATTGAGCCAATGGAAGACAAAGAGAAAAGTGGTTTGGTCTCTTAGTTTTTGTCTATTAATTTCATTTTTCGTTGATATTTCCATCTTATTTCCAATGAAATGGGTTTCTCTGCAATACTCTCAATTCCTAGTAAATCCTTTGCCTTTCAATTGCTTTGTCAAACATCATAAATGCCTAGATGAATTATTCGCCCGAGCCCAGGAATGCTATTACTGATAACGAAATATAAAATGATCGGCTAGATTATTTGCACTCCAATAAACAAGCTCAGCTAACAATCATTTAATGGCGTTAGATTGTCGAAAGTAAATCGTGTAAGTTTTATTGAAGAAGCTTTTCTTCAGCTCGGTTCCCTTCGGTTTGTGTTGGGGGTTCTCCCATTCTCTACCTTACCGTTCGTTAATGTATCCAAAGATACATTTTAGACGTCGTAGAGTTGGGTTATTCTTTCGACGGGAATGCTTTGACGTGAGAAATGCGTTGATGTGCTGGGGAGATGTCTCTCGCTTCCGTGGAAGATTGTCCTGGTGAGCACGTCCTGTGCTTGAAGAAGCGCAATTCCATTATCTTGGAATTCCGGCCTTCAAGGCCGTGAACGCATCCGCGTGAAAAAAACGAGATATCCTCTTGATCGTGTGGTCTGTCTGTGTGGCATTGAGCGCGACTTCTTGGAGGGTAAATACGAAATCCCGACGCCGGAGCCACTCACTGGTGAATTTCAGGTCTCAGTTTCATCATTTTTTTTTCACAGTGTGAATGAGTGAAAGGACTTTTTATTGCCATTTATGAAAGCCGTGGATTTGCAATGAGGCGTGGATATGCCTGATGAGAGCACTCAACTGCGAATGCTTTAAGGAATTATCCCGAGCATACAAACATACATACATACCAATCACGCCGTTCCGGGGTAGGCACAGTCAAAATGTTTCACTCATTAATACATAATTGTACACCTAACTCTGCTTCAATAATTTCCTCCATACTGACCTATCCTTACAAACCTCTTTTGCCTCATTTACTCCCATACACTGCTTCATACACGCCCTCCTGTTTTTAAGACTCCTAACATTCCTCCTAAGAATTTCCTCAACCACATTCAACCACAACTTTCTCGGCCTACCTCTACCTCTCGCACCATTCATTTCACTCTTATTCTTTCACTGTTTCGCTATTCGACTCTCATCCATTCTCTCAACATGGCCAAACCAACGAAGCACTATCCTTTCATGTATGCCCATTAATGGAGCATCTAACCCACATTCATTTATTTCCCACTCATTCCTCACCCTATTCATCCAACTTTTGCCGCAAGCACTCCTTAGATGACTCATACCCACGGCGTTTAGTCTACACTTATGTCTATTCTGACATACCCATGCTTCACTACCACACAACAAAGTGGGGAGAAGTACACTTCTGTACACGGCGATTTTTGCTTCCTCAGACGGGCACTCATTCCTTGATTCTCCCGAGCAAATACTAAATAACTGTCCAGCTTGGTGACGAGATTGTAAGACTGCGTAAGTTCTTCTTTCCGGTTAAGTTAGGAATTTGAAAAGTTTGATTCCGAAGCTAAAGGAGAGAAAATTGTGTCGGAAATCCTTTCTGTTGCTTGGGTATCTGGCTTCCAGTGTCTACACTTCACAAGGCGTGGACGATCCACGACTTGTTTCTTCGATACTCCTCACCCTCTTACATTGAGTGTTTAGGTATGGTTGTGTATGTAATGAGCTTACTTATTTATTTAATATAATTAAAGTTTTCGTTGATTGGTCCATCGCCTTCGGAAATATTATTCAATTTTTGTGAAAAATCTGGCTTTCTCTCCAATACTCTTGGTCCATTTTAAACCCTCTTTTTATCATTGAATTATAAACAAGGAGTAGGTTTCAAAGAAATTGAATTGTGCTACTTTGTGTTAGATATTTATTAACATAGTTGTTGTAATCTGTGAATTTGCTATTTCATGTCTGCAGAAAGTCGTCGGCATTCAGGGTCGAATAACGTTTTCGCTTCGTTCTTGACTCCTGCTGTGTTGCTACATGTTAATTTAGGTTACTGATATTGTACTGTGTCATCAGGAAATAATTGAGGTCCTTAGCCTTTTTCATGAGGAAATAATTTTGATTACAATCAATTGTGGTACACCAATGACATTAAGGTGGATGCGATTTACTGATTTCCTCCATAGCTTATTATGCGACATGGTTTCACGAAAGCTGTCTTGTAATCTGATATCATTCTTATCACGAAGTTATGTGCAAGTCATTTTATGGTAATCATATGTCATGCTTTTGGATTGTAGTGATATTTTGAGTGCTCTGTTTGGAGTTATGATTTATATAAGCCTATTAATTTGCTATAGTGCTAATTCATATGTTCCTTTCTTTCAGGTAAGTGACTTTTCGCTACTATGGGTTATAACCTGTACGAGTGGGCATTTGTAGTGGTGAGTCTGAAAGTATGTATCGTAATTTTAGAAGAATATTTTTTTCGTTCAAGTAGTATGCCTGGATTTTGACGCGCGGAGCTTCTTTTTTCAACACACTTTGGAAATGTATGTTGGGTGTTTCTTCGGATACGGGAAATATAATGACATTATGTCACATAGTTTATGTTATTAGGATTTAAAATCGAAATGGGAATAACGAAATATCAGCCAAGTTGTAGAATAATCATTTTAATAATTAATAATTTTAATGCTGGGAAAGTGTAAATGAATTTATATATAGTCCGTTCAGATAAATATCAAAATGGACTAGGAATTCGATGCTGCGAGTTAGTTAGGTTACCGTGGATATAGTAAATATCCCACCCAGATTAATTACTCAACCAGACTGCCTCATCGATAGTTTTATATGTGGTGTTTCTTTCGACTAACTTTCGATCAGAGCATATCCGAGTTCAGGCTAATGAAAAATATTTCCTAAGTAAATCTGTCTATGGTTTTATTTATTTATTTATCATGCTTTAAGTTCGCCCAACAAAAGAATTACAGGGCAAACATTTTCACTCATAATATACAATCAATGATAACATAGTCATACATACACATCAAAAACAAGGAGAAGCGTTCACATAATAAAATTTATACAACAATTTTCTTCGATTGGGTACAGAATTGATTTATTTTTTGAAAAAGTTCGAGTTCATTACAGGGCTGATTGTATGTTTGGCACAATCTGTATAATGTTGAATTTACACCATAATTTTTCATAACATGGTTTAATATAAAGGCCCTTTTTGACCTAAGATTGATATTTGGTACTAAGAAGTTCATTTTACTAGCTAGGTTAATATTTTCCCCAGTGTTGATTAAATCAAACTGATACAGTAAATCCTTTTTTGTTCTTCTATTCTTTAAGGTTTGAAATCCAAACATTTCAATGGTTTGCATTTTTCTTCACCGAGCACCCAATGAGAGAGACTATGGCTTTCTTCGGTGGAATTAATTATATGCTTGTGTGCATGGGATGCCCTTCGGCTCTCGTGCTCTCATGGCGTCTCAAAGGCTTTGACGTGTGGGCTGGTGTGGGGAAGAATGTTTCTGTTACGCCATATTGTTTCGGGCAGTCCGCTCGGCGTAATGCCCCCCCTCTCCAAATATAGATTGCTGTGTCGTAAGTCACGAAAAGCTGGGAAAATTGGGAATAAGATATTGATTTCAAGGAAATAACTGTTGCTCAACCTCCCTGATTTTCATTTCAAATACACTTATTCTCATTTTTTCCCACAATCCTTTTATATGTGTTCGTGGGGGATTTAATGGACCTGTGATTTTGAGAATTTCTGTTTACATCTTATAGAAAGGACTCATTGGTCTTCTATGGCCTTTTTAAGTTCAAGTTTATCTAATCTATGTTATAATCTACTATAATGTTATTGGACAGTTCCTTCCTAGTACCCAAAAACCTTCGGTCTATCCTCGGGAATCACGCGCAAAACGTGTAGCCAAAAATTATTATGGGCGCATTGCCATTGTTATAATTCTCTTGGAAAGTTCCTTCCTAGTGTTTAAAAACCTTCAGTCTATCCTCAGGAATCACTCACAAAACGTCCAACCGAAACTCATTATGGGCGCAATGCCATTATTATAATGCTCTCGGACAGTTCCTTACTAGTATTTAAAAACATTCGGTCTATCCTCGGGAATCACTCACTAAACGTCTTGCCGAAACTCGTTATGGGCCCAATGACATCATTTTAATGCTCTTGAACAGTTCCTTCCTAGTATCCAAAAATCTTCGCTCTATCTTCAGGAATCACTACACATCTCACACTGTCGAAGTGAACATCTTCGTCTACCTACTCCGAATCTCTCCTACCGGTTTCATATCATCCTCAGACAGATTCTTCTTCTCTTCGCTCGTCCACCTATCTTCCCAGGTTGTTTCTTATATCCCTACTCTATAACCTACATTAGGGAAACCTCCAAGCCACGCTTTTCCTCTTCCCTAATAGGCCGAAGTCTGGTGCCGTACAACCATGACACCACGTATAAATGTTCTCATTTTTTTCTTGCTTTTACTAAGCTTATTTCTCATTCATGCTGAATAAAAAACACTTGTTTATCGCCCACAGATTTATTTTCTGGCACGTTTTCCACATCGCGTTTTACCACACCGTGGCATAAGGCACATGATTATGCCACAGTGTGGTGTAACGTGTCGCGCCAGCAAATAAATTAGTGGGAGATTACAAAGTGTTTTTTATTCTGCATGAATATAGAAAACTTCCACCAAGTAGAGCCTGATACAGATAAATTTATTTCTCATTGATTCTTTTCTTCTTTTGTAAATGCTTCTTCGTCCATTGCCATTCTTACAACTATTTTTTGCTGCTAAACCTAGTTAGCTAAACCTCCGAAGTTATAACTTCATCGCCGATAAAAGATTTGGAACTTTTTCGGTGAATAATGTGTGTGAAACTCGAGGGAACTTCATTGCAGATGTTCCAGAAAAAATGTTGATAGGATCTGAATTCCTTACCTATTATTACCGGCGGCGCAGAAGTTTTTTCTTGCTCTACCTTCGCGTAGCGAACTATATTTCTGGTTAAAATCTCTTTCAATTCTTGTGTTAAATCTCTTTCTGGTGGTTTCTGGTGTTAAATCCCTTTCAATTGGGACGTAAGGATAACAACTGTTGAAGAACCTAGCAATCCAGTGGTAGAATACTCAAATGAAATCTCTTTCAATCTTTTCCTATTTTTTCCTCTTCCAACCCTTAGTAGTTCTTATTCTGTTTCTTTACTCCCGCTCCTGCCCTGATTGCTTCCATCAATCGCCCGCCTCAAATGTCGATCAATCTTAGAACGATCTCCTTTCCTCTCACACCTTGCGCAACACTTAGTTTCGAAGGTTTTTGGCTTCAATATGTAGAATTTTGATTTAAGTGATTATTTCAATTTAGAGACAAAAAAAAGTCTTTCCGCTTATTCAAAAAATTAAAAATCTGTGGAAAGATACTACTACTTTGTTCTTGAGACTATTTCTGTTTTATTTTTGTCTCTTTTCTTCTCCACTCAGCGCGATCTTTCCTACAGTTTTTTCATCACCAATCAAATTTCAAAATCCTCTCGTCAACGGAAACATCTCTGGTGCTACTGTGTGGGAATTCGTCCTACAAATGTAATGAGAAGAGAGGATAAATTCGCAATGACCACTTTTCAACCACCATGTGGTTTCAATGATGGCGGATTGAAATCCTCGCCTATGAATCCTGCGGTCGAATGTTTGACTACCTTCGTAGTGGGATTTTTGTCGTCTACAGCGTGGGATTTGTATGGACATATCGATTGTACAAAAGTTCGATTAGGTCTTAAATGCTCCCGCCTATTAATTCTCAGTTATTAGTAACCAATCTCGCTCTCGATCACGTTCAAATCCATTTCAAAATATTTTATTATTTTTTTTGTGAATTTTCCTCCAAATAAGCTGTCAAGTTGTCTTTGCTAAGATTTCGATTTTATTCCAAATCATAATCGGGAGAAACATGGAGAGACAAGCGTACCATTGAGAACTGCTTAATCATCATCAGTGCATGAATGTTATAATGATTTTGATGTCCATAATTGTTTGGCCAACGATTTCCTCGTGATAGTTGTTAATATATTTTGTTGTGTAACGATAAAAGTTGTGAACAATTTCATCAAAGTCAGTAACTATCTCGGGTATATAGGGCTAACATATTGACTTAAATACTGATCTATATTGTTGGTACTGTCCAGCTGTTTTTAAATGTTGTTTTGATTAACCACTTCTCAATGGTATGTTCATTTCACCAAGCTAGCCCTGATTATGATTTGCCATTGAATGGAAACGATGACAAAAGCAACGTGATAAATTGTTTGGAACAAAATCAAAAAAGAAAATAATTTGAAATTATTATTGTTTTTACCATGGCTTAGTTACACTTGATAATGCTGCTGCTCCTTTGCTAATATTGAAGACAGTAGGAAATGAGTCGATTAGTAGAGATATGAAAATACAGTCAAACCTCCCATTAGCGGACACGTTTGGGCCCGGAAAAATCGTCCGCTATTAAGAGGTGTCCGCTATTCAGAGGGGACCGAAATTACGACACGCTTTTGTATGCAGTTACTAAGCCGGTACATTAAAATATAACGGCGTTAAAATACTTCATTTATATGAGTTAACATTGAAAAATTACGCACGTCAACAAAAAATATGGAATGGAATCATTATGCACTATTTTATCCGTAGAGCAGCTAGTAGCACATCACCAAGTTTGATCCCGAATCGCTAAGATAAGCTTAGGTCTGGAAAAGTTCCGAAGTTCCTTCAAGCAATGAGGCTTATTGTTCAGGAGAGGAGACATTTTTACAGAATAGCTCGTCGCTAGTATCCGTTAATGCAGGTAATGGAAGGAAAAAATGTTCCTTTTGTGTTGTCCGTTATTGAGTGCCTCCCCTATTTGGAGGGAAAATTTCCATTAGTTTTCATGTTCTACTGCCAGAGATTGAAAAACTGTCTGTTTTTTGCAGGTGTTCGTTAGGGTAGTTTGAACGAAAAATCATTTTACTTATAAATCAATGAATTTAGTCTCATTTAAAGGAAAAATATCTCACCTATCCAATGACACCAAATATTCTACCCCTTAACACATTACTTTCGGAGTTATTTTCCAAAAAATACCAGCTCTTTTACATGGGAAATGGTACGTGTATGCACTCCAGAGAGACATTATTTACAAAATGAGGTATTTCTAACACTTAGATGTCGCAAAAAAACTAACAGTGTGTAGTCTGTATCTTTTCTCGACTATTTTTTAAAATTAATCATATTGTCACCGCAGTAGGTTCTTGGGTATCGCAAGAAACCTTCCGTTTTTAAGGAGTTTCAAACGCACCGCACGAATAAAATGAGTCAAGTTAAAGACTCATTTAGATATTTTCATTTAATTACTTGCAATTTCTGTCATATTAAACTATATTATTGCACCATTTATAATGAAATATTTAATAGATGTGTCCTACAGCTGGTGAAATAAAAACGTTTAATTCGAATATGGTCTCTATTATGGCTAGGAAACCATCTCGCTCGGACTATCTTAAGGGAGGTTTGACTAATCGTATTTTCTAAATCCCATAAAAATGCAGGGCCTAAGAAGGAAAATAAATTAGCTCGTACGTTTCTATGGTTATGTTTTCGCTATCGTCGCGGGAGTACAAAATGATCTCTCCCTAGTCTCGGCATATCGCCGTCTCGATCTGTAATGCTCTCTTCTGTGTGTGCGGAAAATGTCGAAAAACGGAAGGGAGTGATTGACCGTCTCTCATCCCTTCACTCGATTCCTTGTCCGCAGTCGTGGGCGAAAGCACATCGCTTTTTTGGGTCCAATCTCAACCGCCACTCTCGCCACTCCACCGAGTGCGCCATGTATATACGACGACGGCATCCAACCGCCCGGAAAAAAGGGATCGAATATTTATTTTTTTTCCGGACTGGTATCGCGTTGTTTTTTTTCCGACGCCTAATCCACTTTGACGTTGCCATCCCCCCCGTGAGGATGATGCGTCTTTCCTATCCCGTTCCCGCTGACCCCAATTGCTGCTCTTGAGCGTGGAAATACATGAAACTTTCTGATGTATCACTGGTCATTTTGCTGAACTGCTGCTCACTTCATGCACGGAAGATCGTCGAAATGGATGATCAAATGCGTAAAAAATAAAATGATAAAATTCGATAGCATATCCAGGCGATCGAAACCTCTGTCCTTGGCAGATGGGACGAGAAAAGACTGAAGGTGTTCGAGATGTATGTGTTTGGAGGATGATGGGAGTACGATGGACTGAAAGGAAGGCTGATGTACCAAGCATGGTAGGCATTGAAAGAATTTTGTGTGAAGAAATTAAAAAATTTAGAAGGACGAGACTTCAAAGATTTTATGAAGTGAAGTTGAAGTTAGGAAGGGAGCTGATTCAAGCGAGATGGGAGGAAATATTGGCGACCCTAGGTAGGGTATCAAGAGTATTCAATTAATGCGTATCAAAACTTATCCTTACCTTTTAACGTCGTCGAAAAATATTTTTAATTTCTGGGGTAACGATGTAAGTTCTCGGAAAGAAACCAGAGATATAAAAAAATAAACCTTTTTTACAATTTCACCCCTCGTCTTGGAGAAAACGGAAATTTTGAACTGTAGTTAGAAAAACAAATTTTACCTGTTAAAGGTAGGAATTTAAAATTTTTTATATTTCATTAATATTTTTATGGAAGGATTGCGATCAGCTGTCTCGGTCAGCGAACAATGGTTATAGTGCCTGCCGTGAGATTCACGTTGTCGGTAAGGTGTTATTGCTACTTAACCATAGTATTTGAAGCGACTCTAACCAAGTCTAATGCCTGGACGACTATTGACATGGTGTTCTCTATGCCTATAAAACGATGGAAAGCTTCAGATACATTCTGATACGTACATTGTCAGTGTTTAGTGTATATTGATACAGTACTTCCATGCTAATATTCATGTTTAATTATATTGATTACAGAATTCCTCGAGAAGTCTCTTAAGGTGGTTTGAGCGAAATATCATTTTACCTAGAAATCAATGAATTTGGTCTCATTTTAATGAAAAATATATCACCCTTCCATAGACACAAAAAATTCAACCCCTTACCACATTACTTTCCGAGATATTTGCCAAAAAAACGCCAGCCATTGTGCATGGGAGATGTTACGTGTGTGCACTCCTGAGAGACCTTTTTTTTAAAAAAAATGAGGCATTCCCTACACTCAGATCTCGTCAAAAAATCAACAGTGTGTAGTTTGTGTGTTTTCTTAACTATTTTTTAAAATTAATCATATTTTCACCACAGTTAATTCTTCGGGATCACAATAAACCCTCCGTTTTGATGGAGTTTCAAACGTACCGCGTGAAAAAAATGAGTCAAGTTAATGACTTATTTAGGTGTTTTCTTTTGATGCCTTACAATTTCTACCATGTAAAACTATTTTATTGCACCATTAATAATGCAATATTTAATTCGTGTGTCCCACAGCTGGTGAAATTGATACGAATAATTCGAATATGGTCTCTCTATGATTAGGAAACTACCTTGCTCGCAGTACTTTTATTTATGAAAAGTCTCTTTATTATGTTTCTGCTAGCCTTTAAATTAAAAAAAATATATTATGCAGATCTGATTTACAGTGTGACTGAGATCCCTTCAAAGAAGTTGTGGAACAAGATAGAAATGAGGGCCGTTCAATTATCTTGTATTAGTAACCTTGAATCGGCGTTTTAACATATTATTTAGAATGTAGACTGTTTAACGGATTGAAAAAATCTTTGAAAAATCATTTAACAGTATTTTTTCGTTTTCATGCGCGTGTATGCAGCTTTTGAGCTTAACTTAATATGCTTTGAATGAATCGTTTTTTTGCATGATTCTCTATTGAAAAAAACAATTGTTATTGTAATATAATAACTGCATAAACGATAAAATCAATCTCAAAAAGTATATATTTTAAACGTAATAGTTTGTAAATTCTCATAGATTGATTTCGCCCCTTTAGCGAAGTTATCATTTTCCCGTGCGTAATGTCAACCCTTGATGTAAAAAGTCTCCAGCAGTTTGAGTTATTGCGCTAAATCTCGTCTTCAGATGAACTTCTCTATTCTGATCGATGTCACTTTCGCTAATCATCTTTTCTTTCCCCTCATCCTCAAGGTACTATATTATCCACTTTCCTGGTCATGCCAGCATCCTGTGACTTCTTTTCCGCCATCGGAAATATAATTAAATTTGATCTCACGTTTCATCTCTTTTGTCCAGATAGGTGTAACTTTCGCCCAACCTAAGGCAATTTTGGCCCCCATTAGATGTCATTACTTTCCGATGTGAGTGTCGTGTTTTCCCTGATTTTTCGAATTGGGCGAAAGTGTGTTCTCTATTATGAAGACATTACTTGGGTGGAATCCGACTAAAATTTCCGAGAACAGGTTCTCAGTTTCAAAGCTACCAAAGGAATTGCTTTAATGATTTTTCCGTAATGCCTTTCCTGGTGTTATCATCATTCTCCGAGCCTCATAATTTTGAAGTGCCCAACCCCCGATTGTTATCAGCCTACGTTTCCCAGTTCACGTGACATTCTTTAATATCAGATTTCAACTTCCCCGTTAACCTCATAATGCTGCGTCTCCAGGTTCTTCTCTTGCCGTCTTTCTTTTTCGGTAATTATTCGACGGCGATGACTCTACGAACTGTTCGCAGCCCTAGATAAAACGTGTCTAATCGAAAATTTGCGGTCCATTTGCAATCGCAAAGTTGAAAATTTTTCCCGGAGTGGAGGCTCCTTAAACATAGACTTTACTATAATTAGTAGTTTCGGGCGTAACTTTGTGGAATTTGTAATCATTATAACATAGACTTTTCTTAACGTCGTTTTTGTTATTGTCAGATGTTTATTTGTGCTAAAGCTTGTGTATATGTTGTGGAATCCGGCAAAAACTTTCCCATTAATAATGAAATGCCAATTTTGTAATCTCTTCTTGGAAATTTTTTTATCTGTTATGAATTTTATGTCACTCTTTATTTTCTTTCTGTTCATTTCGCCTGCATTTCACTAAATGCCTCGGTGTATAACCCAGAAAATGTTATCAATTGTCGTAACTTTGGACGGAGATACATTGAATGAATTATATTAGGAGCCGATAATTTGAAATCGTTATTTCATTTTCTGCAAGGATGGTGTTCTAACCCCGACTGCCTCACGCCCAAGCGATAGATAGTTCGTCCCCATGTCGTAAACGCACATGCTTTTCTATCCGCTGAGATTCTTGAAAAACCCGCACCACATCGTGGACGGGAAATTGATTGTATTATTCCACATTCTGTAGGGGTGAAATCCTTACTCTTACTACCGCTAGTCCTAGGCTCAACTATCGGTGTGTGCTCTACCTGGCGTCGGCATTAGCCTGGTCTTAACGAAAGGCGCCAAGGGGACCACGGTTTAACGTCTCATCCGACAGACGTTGTACTGTACTTGAAGTGCCCTCCACAAGACACTCAAGTAGGGATCGGGAGACCTTGAGAAAGAAAGATGGTGATAGGCTGCAGGCTTACGAGGATTGGATGAGGAGGAGATAGGAGAAGGTACGGTGGTTGGAAAGGAAGACAATCTGGGAAGTTTTTGGTGTGGTGGGTGAGGAATGGTCGCAGTAAAATGAGATTTTGTTGAGACGAAAAAGGTAGCAGGAGGATGTAATAAGGGGCGATGGGTTGCTCAAGTCCGTGAGAGAGGGAAGGACGTTGGGCAAACGAGGAACGGGATGAGAGAGAATAGGTTTGATGGACGGGATGAAGCAGGGTAGGACGTACTCTGAGATGAAGAAAGAACGTGATGGGTTATTAGAGGCCTCCATTGGTAAAAGTCTACCGGATTATCGCTGACTTTCATGTAAATCAATTCTTACCGGTAGATGACTCAATTATAATAATTTAATACTAGATTTTGTTACTGCCAAATGTCTTCCCCGATTGCCTAGGTTGTTGACATCGGTCGAGGACAAATATCTTCTTCTCCCTCCACATCTCTACAGCCTGGTGTGGGCCTTGGCTTCCTCAGTCATACGCCTCCATTCGGCTCTCTCCTTTTTGTTTCCTCTCTCCATCTTCCAATCCCCATTGTCTTCAGGTCCTCTTCAACGTCTTCTAGCCATCTTTTGCGTTGTCTTCCTCTCCCCCTACTCCCTTCCACCTCGCTATTATTCAACAGTTTTGGCATTCTGTACTCTTCCATCCTTTCAACATGGTCCAACCATGACAGTCGCAATGACTTGGAGAACCCAACTATATCCTCCTCTTCCGATATTTCCTTTCTTTCAGAGTTAATTCTTAGGGTGCGTTCCGTTTCACGCTCCAATCGCATTGGTGCGGTCCCAGCCGTTCCGTTTCACACACCGGAGCGCTTCAATGCAGTCTCGATGAGGCCACGCATCGAGCATAATATGCGCCCCAAACGATCCACGGAAAAGCTGGTGCAGTTGATGCGGTGACGTAATTTTGGCGGTTTATTTGGTATGGTAACGCATGCGAAACGGAGAAAATGAATTAAGCGACTGTCTTCACGGAGACTATAGCACGGATTTAGCGGCATAAATCACCAAAAATAATAATTGTAGGTTTTCCATTCCGGTTTCCATTGTGGTTGTGTTTCCCTTCTGAAATATCTCATCAACAGCCCTTAGCAACGATTCGCCGTCGCTATTCAAATTTTCCGTCCGCTCCAAAGACGTTCCGTTTCACTCTTCCTCATCAAAACCTTCAGTGCGAGAAGGAGAAACGGACCGTCCACTGATGCGGTGGCGCATCGTGAGGTTGGAGCGTAACACGGAACGCACCCGTAAGACCGCTTTACACGGTACATTTTATTCTACAAACGAATGTATCATAGATTGTACTAGAAACTGAATGGAATTCGAGCAGGTTCTATTTCCCGTTAAGTCATTCAGACAATCATACAGTTTGCCGCTTTACACGGTACAATTTCCTTCGCTTGTACAATAAAATGTACCGTGTAAAGCGCACTTTATTCTCGAGGACAAATATGGTGCGTAATTTTCCTAGCCAGAGCTTTCGATCGTGCGTGCGGCCCACAACAATGCCCTGCGATACACGTCGCTCTCGCACCTACCCGAACCGACTCTCGCGATCCTCCCCTCCACGAGTCCACCCTCCCCCCCTTTTCTTCCCCTCCGTGGGGCGTAGAGGCACTCGTCCCCCTCCCCAGCCTCCTCCTCCCCCACACTTTCGCCGCCCCCTCTCACCCCTTTCGCCATGTGGGGGCAATCGATCCAGCGCCAGCCCCCTGCGAGCCATCCACAGGCGGGCTGCGCGGCCGCCGCTCACACGGCGAGAGGGGGCATCTCCCTCCGCCTTGGCGCTCACCCCGGCGCGCCTTCCGTCCGCTTGCGGCGCCGGGCGAAACTTCTTCGACGCATCGTCGTCTCTCCCCCCCCCCCCCTCGTTCCCACTCCCCCAACTTTTAATGTAGTTTGAGCGAGATAGTTCCCTAGTCATAATAGAGACCATATTCGAATTATGCGTTTTAATTTCACCAGCTGTTGGACGCATCAGTTAAATATTGCATTATTAATGGTGCAATAATATAGTTTTATATGACATAAATTGCAAGTAATTCATTCGAAGAGAGCATTACAGGTCGAGACGGCGATATGCCGAGACTAGGGAGAGATCATTTTGTACTCCCGCGACGATAGCGAAAACGTAACCATAGTAACGTACGAGCTAATTTATTTATCTTCTAATGTTCTGCATTTTTATGGGATTTAGAAAATACGATCACAGTCAAACCTCCCTTAAGGTAGTCCGAGCGAGATACTTTCCTAGCCATAATGGAGACCATATTCGAATTATAAGTTTTAATTTAACCAGCTGTAGGACACATCAATTAAATATTACATTATTAATGGTGCAATAATATAGTTTTATATGACATAAATTGCAAGTAATTCATTCGAAGAGAGCATTACAGGTCGAGACGGCGATATGCCGAGACTAGGGAGAGATCATTTTGTACTCCCGCGACGATAGCGAAAACGTAACCATAGTAACGTACGAGCTAATTTATTTATCTTCTAATGTTCTGCATTTTTATGGGATTTAGAAAATACGATCACAGTCAAACCTCCCTTAAGGTAGTCCGAGCGAGATACTTTCCTAGCCATAATGGAGACCATATTCGAATTATAAGTTTTAATTTAACCAGCTGTAGGACACATCAATTAAATATTACATTATTAATGGTGCAATAATATAGTTTTATATGACAGAAATTGCAAGTAATTAAATAAAAATATCTAAGTAAGTCTTTAACTTTACTCATTTTTTTCGCGTGGTGCGTTTGAAACCCAAGAACCTACTGCGGTGACAATATGATTAATTTTCAAAAATAGTTGAGGAAAGATACTGACTACACAGTGTTAGTTTTTTTTGCGACATCTCAGTGTTAGAAATACCTCATTTTGTAAATAATGTCTCTCTGGAGTGCATACACGTACGATTTCCCATGTGAAAGGGCAGGTATTTTTTGTAAAATAACTCCGAAAGTAATGCGGTAAGGGGTAGAATTTTTGGTGTCATTGGATAGGTGAGATATTTTTCCTTTAAATGAGACTAAATTCATTGATTTATAAGCAAAATTATTTTTCGCTTTGACAACAGAAAAGGGGCATTTTTCCTCCCATTACCTGCATTAACGGATACTAGCGACGAGCTATTCTTTAAAAATGTCTCCTCTCCTGGACAATAAACCTAATTTCTTGAAGGAACCCCGGAACTTTTCTCGCTAAATATACTCCTATAATTCATGTCACCATTTCATCTCCAAAAAAACGTACACCTTGACACGGCTGGTGACCTGACACCCCCTGCCACTCGTCCATGCGGCGACTCGCGGGGTATTATATAGATGTACACATAACCTAAGAGCACCTGTTTGGCTCACTAGCTGTATTTTCCGATCCTTGACGTAGGTGCCTTCATCTTTCAAGTTGGTGTATTGTCCGAGGCCGTAGTAAAACGCGCTTGAAAGCTATTGAGCCTATTGTTGCCACTTCCTTCCCCATTCTTCCCCCTAATGTATTTTCCGTCACGCACAGTTTTTCTTTTATTCTTTTTACCCCTGCCGACGACCGCGTATTCAACATTAAACAACCCGAAACAAGCAATTACATATATTGAACGGGCACGCGCAGAGTGGGGAGATCGAGGTTTTTGGGAAGTCGGAAGGGAGTGTTTAGAGGTGTTGTTTAAAATTTTTCCTCTCCGTTCTGTAAACATTTTGAGCATGTTTTGAATTAATTGTATTCACGAAAATGTTGTATGACTGCGGAACTGGTCGCGCAGTAACTTAAACGCTGTCACCAGCTGATGGTCACATATTGTGTGAAATTAACTCCGAAAAAAAATACGATTAGCATAGAATGGGATTCGAACCCAGGACCCTCGATATCACGCCGAGTGTTTTGACCTTTTAGTCTACGTTAACGGTGATGAGGATCGATGGAATTCACAATAGAAGAAATCACCTAGGCAGCTTAATTGGTCGGAGCAGTTGGCGCAATATCATAGTAGTTTGGAGGTTTCCTGTATTAGATGAAAAACCAACGAATAATAGGAATACTGAAGAAAAAAATGGTGTTAAGAATAAATCTAAGTTAACTAATTAAGCGCGTATTGTTTCGTAAGGGCCCTACTTGATTTCCAGTCCAGATGAATGATTAGTCAACCCGGAATTCAGCGGAGCTGTACTACATCAGGCCTGTTTTTAGAGTACCGACAGCATTTTTTCACATGCATTGCCCAGAAAAACATAAAAATATGAGATACACATTACAAATCGTGGCATAAGCGTATATCATAAAAATTACTCTTTTTTTACCACAAAAGCAAACTTTCTTTAACAAACTAAGTAAGGGGAAGATGATGGAGGCAGAGATTCGGAAGTGATTGAGGGCGAAGGTGGAAGGTTTAACCCTGCGTGCATCATCCCTCGTTAGGCATCGCCGTAAATCAGGGGCTCATGAAGCGACAGAGAGGGCGGGGAGTGGCGGTTCTTTTTTTATTTTTTTTGGAGGGAGGTTTGAATGAGGAATGCGAGAGGGTTGAGGTCCCGTGCCCGCGAGTGTGACTGATGGGTAACTGGGCGACAGAGGTGGTGGTTGTTTTTTTCAGCGTGTATCGGAGGGCGACGAGAGGAGAAGGAGTGCACCGTAATTCAGACTCCCGCGAGTGCTTTTAGAATCGGGAGGGTGCGCGGGTGTGAGGCTTAGTGGACCGTGTCCGTGGGGGATTAATGGGCGGAGCGGATCCCTCTGATGGGTCGCATCGTGGCGGGTAAATCCTTGGAGACTAAATGAGAGATAGGATATGTTATTATGAATCATCCATAATTAAATTTAGTGTTAGTAAGCCGGTTACGGTGGTACAATGTTAAAACGGCATGGATACCAATTTATTCATACTCTTGATACAAAAAAAAGCGTGCTATCTGGTAAATATGACAAAATCCTACCTTTCTTGGCTATTTTTATCGTGAATTTAGGCTGAAATTTAATTGTCTTAAATATGACAGTGGGAGAAACAGGGGGGAGAAATAGTATTCATATGTATGAATAATTTTATCGGCATCGGCAGTGAAAATTTATATATTTCACGAGTGAAAATGGTAGTAAAACTGCATACATAAAGTGGTATACAATTCATCACAAGGCTGTTCCTTCCCGTTTTATTATCCTTTTCTCAATTTCCATTTTTTATAATAGGATCAACCATCTAATGGTGTAGTACGAACATATCCTGTGCTGAGACGTCTTCGACGCTGCTAGCTTCTTGCTTTCCGCACTTTTTCGTTGGTATATATTTTATTACTCGGTTGATTAAATGGTTCGGCTATTTGCGCGTTACGAATTGAGGATGCACGTAGAATTGAGTCGTTAGAGATGTGGTTTGGAGAAGGTTGGACGGGTCAACTGGATTGCGAGAAGGACGAACTGTTTGATATATTTGGAGAGGATCGGAAATCAGTGGCTAAGGTTCTGAAGAGGCAGGAGAGATGAATTGAGGACGTTTTGAAAGGAGATAAAATGTTTAAAGGGTGCTTTAAGCAGTACAATTTATTGTACAAACGAATGTATGAACTCTCTCTTGAAGAAAATTGTACCGCGTAAAGCAGCTGATGGTTGTCTGGATGACTGAACTGGAAATAGAAACTGCTCTATTTCCTTTAATTTTCTTGTACAATTTATGATACATTCGTTTGTGCAATAAAATTTACCATGTAAAGCGGCCTTTATATAATGGTAGAAGGGAGAATACTGGGGAAGTGTGGAAGAGGATACGTTTTCCGGACGAAATGAGTAGTAGTATAAAAAATGAGGAATTTAAGAGGGATATAATTGCTGGACAACTACAATAGGGAAATTTCCAAACATTGCATGTAACAAATGATATGGTACGAAGTCACTCGCACGGGTGCATGTACAAGTCAAATGATTTTTTCATAGCGAATTTCAACCCTGGTGTATAATCGGGAAATTGGGACGTTGTACCAGGAATTGTGTTAATAGAATGAGGACTTCGCTGTAACCTACCAATCAGCTGTTCAGAATCATCAAATGAAAAAAATTCAAAAAACCCAAGTTTGTGATGTGCTGTTATTTTTGTCCCCAAAAATCCGGCACGTAGAATCTCAGTAATTTTGCGACTGAGCGTAGAGTTTCTCCTTTCCCTCCTCCTAATTGGCGTTCTAGCGTCAAGCTTTTTCATTTGGATTCGCTGGGAAGCCGAGGTACGGCGCTAATGAAGGAATTAGTGCGAAGTGGAGGAGAGAGTGGAAGCGAAGCGTTGACGTGGGGCTGCCGCCCCGGGGGAATGCGCGCTCGCCACGACAAAGTCGACTTCAACTTGGGCGCCAGTCGAGAATGCCGAAAACGGTTGTTTCGGAGCAACAATTCTTCTCTTGCGCTTCGGACGGATTGCGGAGATAATGCCCTGCAAGCAAATCCTTCGCACCCTTTTCCAAGCGACTTCACGTTCTGTCTTGGGAGTAATGAATGAGATCACCTTACCCACAGCAGCTCAGCCGCTAGTTTGTTTGGCGGTGGAGTTCTTCTTTGTGACACGTGGTCTACAATAAGTACTAACTGCAAGGTAAATAGTGGCGGGATTACATTAGGTTTCTCATAGACTGTGCATTCGCTTTTGAGTCTAGGTTTCATAAAGTGCGATATGCATGCGAAAATTACATTGTGCGATTGCTATACTTGAGAGCATGAGGTAGATACTACCATAATGCTCAGGAATTAACAAAACTATGCAAGTTTTACGTAGAATATTTATTATACGACCGGTTTCGTGGAATAGTCGACATCCTGCGACGATGTCATCCTAGGAGGATGTCGACTATTCGACGAAACTGGTCGTACAATAAATATTCTACGTAAAACTTACAAAGTTTTGATAATTCTTGAGCATTATGGAATAGTATTACAAAGTTAAGGCTGAAACTATTGAATTTGAAGATATTACCAATCAGGCTAAACGTATTGATAAGACTTAAGACTGAGGATAGCAGTTGGTTGGTGATAACCTCAGGTACGCTGTTTGAAAGGCATTTTGAACCTTGCCGTTGGACTGTCCTTATAAAAATTACCTTATGACCGAAGTTACAATAGAACGGTATGTTTTGCACTATGTTTTCCATTATATAGAAAAAGTCATATGCCTTGAATTTGCTGGAGATGTTAATTATATTTTTAACTCACGGTTTAAAGTTTGAATTCATCCTAGTTATTGTCATTGTTTGTGATTTTTAGTTAGCTCGTTTGTCTCCATTATTGTGAGCTCCTCGGATTCGTTATTATTCGTTGGTCAAACCTATCACATTTGAAAATCATTTTCTGGGAGCGTTTTCGAGTCTTGCTTACGTTGAAGGAATTTTATTGTCCTGTGTGATAGCCTTTGTGTATGCTATATATTTTAGTACCGTCTGCATAATGAGATATTGCTGCTGGTTCAATGTGCTTTCCACATCGCTTTCCTACCTGTTTTGAGTATTTTATAACGGTGCAGTAAATGGGCACAGAATTTGAAACATCCAGATCTATCGTCTAGGAAGTAATTCTGTAGGTCAACTAGAAGCCTATGTTATATGTCGGAGAATAGTGTCATCAGAAAGTTAATGTACCGGTGTTGTTAGAGGAAGTAAGAGTCGATGAAAAGCCAGCCACCAACTGAAGGAATTGTGTTTAGTTTAGAGATCATTCATTTTTGTTTGTGAAGGTGGAGAGTAAGGCAAATAGCTCCCAAAATTACTCACATAGTGAAAGAATAATTAAAATTATACTCTTTCTGAGAATTTTTAACTGGGTGATGCGGACATTCCAGAAAATTAATTATAGGCTCTTTTTCTCTCCAATTACGTAACCGTCCCAGGGGAACGATGATTCAAAATTCTGATTAATAGACCAGTTGTCGTCTGCCTTTCCTTTCGCATACACATGCTAAAATAAATGAATTAATATAAAATTGATTAATTATTCTGTAATTATATTCTGTCACCTACCATGCGCCGTTACATTGCCTTTTTGAGGGGTGCAATGTAGCACTCATCGTCCATCGTTGTATTTTTATTACTGGAATAAAATACATGAAACACGTGCCTTATAGCATTTAGAATAGCGGGTTAATGTAACTTTGCGAGTGTTTAGTGCCCACTTTGAGTCATTTGTTCTTGAATAAGTTATTCCTCCAGAACGTCATAGGGAGCTGACGTATCCTTCGTTAGCCATTTTGTGGAAACGATAGGCTTGTTGAGACGGAGATGTTGGGAGAATTTTTTCCATGTTGTCGTATCCTTGAAGGGAACTCTCATGAATATTTCGCTGTTGGCGGGGTGTGGCATTGTCTGAAATAAAATGAAGTTATGAATAATTGACTGCGAAATACACCAGCTTGACAGACTCCTGGTTCACAGCGATGATTTATCATGTCGCCTTGGGAAAACTAATGAATGGTGGATGGAAGGTTTTGAGTTAAATCATTAGAATTTGTCGCATGTTTTGCGTCTCCTAGGAGATTGATTGTGAGCTCATTTATGTATTCAGAGCTTCATTTTTCCACCCCTATACACACGATCTTCAATATCATGGCGTGTGACAGGAAGGGTTCTTGGGAGAAGGCGGTACTTTTGTTATGAAAATGTTTAAAATGGGTTCACAGTTACCATTTTTTAAATCATAACAAAGAAATACGGAAGAGAATAGAGCTAGCTAAGGAGGCGTTTAGTAATAGAAGAGAGTTGATGACGGGGACAATGGGTAAGGATGTGAAGAAGAGGCTGGTGAAGAGCTTGTCATGGAGCGTAGCGTTGTATGGGGCAGAAATGTGGAACCTGAGATAGGAGGAAGATAATAAGCTGCAGGTATTTGAGATGTGGGTGTGGAGAAGGATGGAGAAGGTTAGGTGGTCGGAAAGGAAGACTAACGAGGAAGTGCTTGAGATGCTGGACGAGAAAAGGAATCTTTTGAATGAAATCCGGGAAAGGCAGGGTAGATGGCTGAAGGAGGTAATAAAGGGTGAGGGGTTGCTGAAGAGTGTGATAGAGGGAAGGATGTTGGGCAAGCGGGGTAGGGAAGAAAGAGAATAGGTTTCATGGGCGGGACGAAGAAGGGTAGATCTTATGCAGTGGTGAATAAGGATATACTTGAGAGAAATAGGCCCCTGAATGTGTAAAAGACCGGGAGGAGATTCTCTGACATTTAACAAAACATACCTTTGCCGGTAGAATACATTATAAAAAAAAGTGAAACCGTGCGTATTTAGATATGCATAGTCGTAACTTATTGCTAAAGGTGTCCGCTCTCTCACTTTCATCAGTCGTCTCATTTCGACGCAATTCAAGCGTTTGTGTTATTGAGCGTGTTCGGAAACGATACGTGAATCCACCTCGTAACTAAACGACCTATCCCTGTCGAGTCGGAAGAAATAAATTTATGTATTTGTTATTCAGTCGGGGAAAGAGCACAATGACCGAAGATGATAGAGATATGGAACTACTGAACTGCCCCAACAATCATTGAAAATTTATCGAAATATTAATGAACGGAATCGTTTCCTCGTACAGGGAACTTCAGTCATTCCGTTAGGTAATCGTTTACCTGAAAATTTCCGCACGAACATCTGCCTTGAAACGGAAATAGTATCTCCCTCATTGTCGTTAATGGGCATCGTAAATGGGAACAAAAAATCTTCGTAATGTTTTGCCTTAATTTTTAAAATGTCTGTTGCTGAATGTGGTATTCCAGTTTTATAAACTCAGAATTATTCGCGAACTCTCTAGAAGACTGTTTGCAAACTCTACAGTTAACGGGTGTTCTGTGGTCTGTAGAATTGAAATCCAGAACATCATTCTTGAAGGAAACTGGTGACTACAGAGTGTTTAGGATAAATTCATTTGTTTTCAATGTTTTTGTTGCATGTCATGGGCTCTTGTGGCACAGTTCTTTCTAAGGGCTGGGAAGCAATTGAAAGATACTCATATGTTAATGAGCTTCTTGCTTGTCGTCGATGTGGTATAATTATAATAATATCCTAGCGGAATACTTTTTCTCTCATAATCTATGAAACATCTCAAGGCTTTGTGGTCAAATACCATCTATTTCTATGTGTAAGAATTGTATTTCCCCTGGGAAATTTTCGTTTTTTATCCCGTATAGTGCCTGAATTATAAATAGTCTGGTAAAACCTCGGAATCGCAGGAAATTCGCTTAGGTAAGGATAGGAGACGCCATGGTAATGCGTGCATGAGGACTGTCGCATCCTTACCTAGCGATGGTAATGGTTTCTCTTTCCGAGGCCTGAAAGAAAAGCAGTTAAACATTTTGTCGTGTCACTCGACCTCTTAGGCTCGTCATTTAAGCTAATGGCCGTCATGCCTTTCCCTGCGAAGGCCTCCCCAACTTGATGGCGATTAATACATGAATATGGCGATAGTGAATAGTTCATGGCAGAGGATCATCTTGATAACTCATCTTGTTCGTCCATTTTCAGTTGGATGTGTTACTGGTGCCCTTTAAGCGGATGTCAGTTTGGAAGCGCCGTACAAATGATCCGATCCACGTCCGTCGGTGTTTCTTCTTTTATTTTCCATCGCTGGGAAATGTAGTGCGAGCACTTTCTCCTCCCGATCGCAGACCCTCCCCGCGACCCTAGCGGGATGCTCCCCTCTGTGTCACTTGCGACGGCTGAGCGTCCTGTTTTCGAAAGGGAGGAGGAGAGGGAAACGGAAACTGAAGAGGAAATGAACTGAGAGTGTCTTTCCGGAATAGATCGAGAGCCGATTAGGTTTACGCACTAATAGGTTGAAACAGTTGGGGCTAGGTTAAAGCAATTTTTCTGTTCTTGTTGGCGTTTTTATCGGTCGTGAAAGGTTTCAGTTCGTCGTTGCTGACCCTCCCTTACCCATCGAAAGTGTGGAAATACTTCAACTCATCTACTGCCTCATCTGTGCCCTTCTTACTTCCTTTCTTTCCTCTTTACATCCATTACTCTTCACCTCAATAAATCTTTTATGGTGACAGTTGCTAGAATATGGAATTCATTACCATCAGAAATGAGAAACTTAAATCAATACTCATGTTTAAGTCCAAAGTGTACAAGCCACTTCTTAATGATGCATGGCATTTCCCTGTATAACTAATCACCCTTCTCTAACAATTTACGTGAAGTGGAAAAGAATTTATATATGTAATTTTGTTCTTTGATATATTTTCGAACTGTAATACCTATTAAATTCTACCTAACTTGGAAAATATTGTGTAAATATGTACAGGTATTTATAAATGTCTGTGGTCAAGCTCGGTCGCGCCATTCGTGGCCATGTGGAGAACTAAGTAATTATGTTGGTATTACGTGGCTGCTGAGCGATGTGGGCAGGTTCCATATATTGGTTAAGGTTTATGCAGTCGAGAAAAATGTGGGGATATCCGATTGTCGGGGTTGAATGGAGGTTACTTGTCGCCCCAATCGAAGGTCTATGAAAGAAACGCCCAAGAACAGGTTTCGTTACGGCAAAATGTGGAATTAGACTGGTGAGCTCAGTCTTGACGAGCCTACCTATACGACTGTGGTTCGAGTCTCCGAGCGGCTATTACCTTCATTTTTTTTAACGATAAACCTTTACGGAAATATCTTTTTTAACATAACCTATGCCGGTATTTGGCATTGATACTCACTTAATAATTTTTTCCAAACGTTCTGTATGGTTTAAGATATTTAGGATTGATAAGCGATTGATTCCAAATGAACTTTCGTAACTGTGTAGGGTTAATAAGTAAATAAAATATGTCAAGTAAAGTATTTTCTAGAAGAAAAACATGCAGTTTCGAAATTTGATGGTATAATCGTGCCATTAACTTATTACTTTGGGATATTCATTGCTATATTCGAAACTTCCATTGACGAGATGGGTTGTACTCTACACAGATAATAAATGAAGTTGAAGCCACGGGAAGTTTGCGGATTGAATATTCAGTGCACACATATCAAAGTTAAATTCTTCCATTCCCTCAGGTCTATATATATAACTGCGGAAACTCAGTGAAAAACGAGTAGAAATTATGCACTTTATTCGTACGAGTCGTTTAAGCAGCGGAACATTCCCGTGGATTTCCGCTGAAAGGAAAATAATGGCAGCAAACCTGTCCTTGGGCGTTTCTTTCATAGATCCTTCGATTGGGGCGACAAGTAACCTCCATTCAACCCCGGCACTCGGACATCCCCACATTTTTCTCGACTGCATAAACCTTAACCACCTTAACCAATATATGGAACCTGCCCACATCGCTTAGCAGCCATGTAGTACCAACATAATTAATTAGTTCTCCACATGGTCACGAATGGCGCGACCGAGCTTGCCCACAGACATTTAAAAATGCCTGTACGTAAGAAGAATGTTTCAATATGCGTGATATGTGTATACATTTTGAATCCGAATACTGGCGAATCCACACTTAACGGGATTTAAATGTATATTTTTTGTTTTTATTATTCATTTCCTTCTTTTTTATTTTTATACTTTTCTTATCACTTAACTCCTTTTTGTAATATATACGTATGTTATATCAATGTAAAATATTTCATGGGCGAGAAAGGCCCACGATAATAAATGAATTGAATTGAATTACTGCCGATCCTTCTCCTCCCTCCCTCTTCCCCGACGTTCTCTCTTCCTGCTCGGACCTCACAATCTCATCTCCCTTTCTTATTTGCTCTATCCACCGACTCAGACTTCTTATTCTTCCAGCAGCGTTTCTTTCCTCCCCCAGCATGCCTCTCGCTCTAACTCGTTTGTCATCATACTTCGGCCACTCCCCCGTTAGGGAGCGCCGCACACTCCTTACCACACAGGCCTTCAACTTCTTCTTTCTCATTAGCTTTTCTCTTTTCCGGGGTCGCTATCCCTCATTTTATTTTTTCCGCTCCTCTCTGTCCCTCGTATCCTTCTCGTTTGATAGTCTTCTTTCCCTCGTGTAAAAAAACTCCTTCCACCTTCACCTCAGTCTTTCTCTAGGCCTCCAACCCAACGCCTCCAGGTCGAGCTTCCTTATTTTCACTATGGCTCTCCTCCCTTCTCATCAGATGCCATAACCCTCGTAGCCGACTTCCCTGAACATACAAGGCCTCTAACATGGCCTGTTATTTGCCGCTTCATACTGCCTTTGGGGCCCTGGTACGGGCCCTTCTTATTAACTCCCCTAAGAAAAGTGTTGTGATTGGTGCAGATGAATTTATTTTTGCTTTTAAAAATTACTTAACCCTAGAGATATTTTCTCCGGTTTCAACAATAGCAAATTTATTTGGCAACCTGACGAATGGCTTCAAACGAATATTTTGCAATGCTATGAATAGAACTTGGAATAAACTTAATTAGGTTGTGGAAATGAGTTACACTAAGTATAACGTGTGAGATGATTGTGAAAATGCGTAGAAATATGCAATATCTTTTAGAAGATTGTACGAATACATTGATATATTTCGGATCGTCTAGAAAGGTGTAGATAGAGAAAGAAGTTCGTAGAATTGTCGAGGATGACATGACACTGAATTCTACTTTGATATAATCTTCTACAAAATGAGGAAATCAATAAACTCAGTTTACTCCAACTCAGCATATCTTTTTCTTATTGCTTTGGTAATTTATATATTGCACTAAGGATTGCGATGTTTTATTTTTGCTTTGAATTCATGCACGTCTTTAAAGCTACACTGTCTTTTTTTGCCTTCAAATTGTACACTTTTTATATTGTTTCGTGAATTTAAAAAGAAGTTGGTAAGTGAATGGGAGGAATTTTCTCAGCAAAACAGTAGATATATTATTATACTGCCTGAAAAGAATTTCTACAAGAATTTTCACCGTTTACCTCGTAAAAGTAGACTTAATCATTATTTCAGCCTATGTGTAATGTAGTGTGCTTTCTAGAGCAGTTTTTTCTGGCTTTCAAAGTAGTGTTAGTTGGAAACAGTAGGGACTTCTTCATTGGGAGAAGTTCTGGCCGTGAGGGCGTTGAAAGGGAAAGGTGGGGTACCATATCCATGGAGAGCTCTGAAAGGGTTGTTCCTCTGGTAAAAGCCCTCTGCGTGGTGAGATGGTGAAAATGATGAAGGGTTTTGGAGACAGAGGCTGAGTTCAGGGCTCTAAGAGATTGATGAAGATAGTTGATAGTGGACCCGAATATATGAGAATAAAAGAGTTGAAAGTTCATGAACGGAATGTATGGGAATGGAAATGTAGATTTTGGTACCGGAAGCGGAGTCTAGTCGCAGGTCTGGAACGGGTCTAGGCAAGGACGAGAGCCTGGATACGCTGTTGCAGTCGTAACGCTCGATGCTGGTTTGGATGGATAATATCTGCTGAAATAGTGCATTCCACAAAGTACACATTTTTGGTGGTGCTGGTTGTAAGTTGGAACATACTCTTTCTTAGGACTCGCATTATTTTCATCCAAAGAAAGGTGTTTTCTAGAACATTTTTATGGAGTAGCTTTGCTCGCCGATTGGCAAAGTGTCTCAATTCGTACAAGTTGTGAAGCTTTCAAGAAACCATTGGGCATGGTATGCACGGTAATGTATGAGAACACTGTAATTCCACGCGGTTTCTTTAGTTTGGTCGATCTTGGTTTCATCGCCTACGCGTCAATATCAAGTGTTTGACATTGAAAAGAGAGTTGTTTCATCATTTCTTATTTTGTCCGACCATTTTATCTTCAGCATCCTCCTCCAGCACCATGTTTCGAAGGTTTCTAGTCTTTTCTGGTCAGTTTTTCCAATGGTCCATGCTTCTGATCCATAGAGTGCTACGCTCCACTCGAATGTTATCACATAGTGTTTCCTGGTTTGTAGTATTATCTTCTTTGATGATAGCAGTTGTCTTTTTCCCATGAACGACTTAGCTTGGGCTATTCTCCGCTTGATGTACGTTGTACTTCTTCCGTCCCACGTGATGGTACTTCCGAGATAGTTAATGGAATCCACTTGCTCTTATTTCTTTCCACTAAGGTAGACCTCTACATTCAGTTTCTCTCATCCGCATTCTAGGATTTTAGTCTTCGTCTTACATACGTTCATGTTGTGTTCTTGGAGAACAAAAATTTATAATACTAGATGACCCGAGCGAATATTTCGCACAGTATGCAGTTTCTTCCTGTTTCTTCCTTCTTTCTTCCTGTTCATTTACCTGTTTTACTTGACGATTATATGTTATTTATGTTTGTGTTAGAGGTACATAACGTAAGCGGGAACAGTAAATGGTCACACTGATTGCATGTAGAATGTAAACAATCTAACTAAACGATGTGTGAATAGATGGCGCCTCCTACAGTCTTTTAAGCATGTAACCATTGCCAACATGTTAGTTGATTATATTGTCAGCAGATGGCGTTGTATCATTTTTTTAACAACAACTTTAATTTAAAACAATTTGTCTATTTTTCATCAATATCGGGGAACATAAGCTTTAAAACGATGTTTAAATCAATAATTTTGATGAATAATTATGGGAGTTATGGCGTTGTGGCAATAAAACACCTTTGAGAAATAATATATACGGATGGCTCAAAAAGTTATAATATGACTTAATTTTTATCATTGTATTGAGTATTCTCACTGGAATACTTGTTGGCTTTTTAGTTTCCCCACGATAAGAATCTATTGAATAGGAATGACCGCACTTTCATCGAGATTTATTGATTTTCCCTTGGTCTTAGTTTTTATTTTCTATCCACCCTCGATTATAAAATATGAGCTATTGCTGTGCAGGTGATGCTGCGATGAAGGAGCGATCATTTGCGGAACAGGTTTTGTGGACATTTGCTGGAGAGCGAAAGCGTCGATGGCGTGCGTATGCAAAGGGCGCGAGGAGACCCTTAGCGAGGACTTTCCGTGGGGACTGTGCTCTGTTATACACAAACAATAGTTCTTCCCGGACGTGTGACGATCGGGGGCGGTTGGTGCCGCCATGTCCCGCGATACTCCGCGGGGTAGAGAGGGTGAGGTAGGTTGGGAGGTCTCGGCGGGGGGGGGGGGGTGGGGATGTGTGCGGGAGGGGGAGGAATGAGGAAGGGAAAGAGACGGAAATAGGGCCAGCTCCCTGTAGGGGGAAGTCGGTTTGCGCTCTGTGTGAGCGAGCGTGGGTGGGGACGGGAGGGGGATGGAAGTGGGAGGACGACAGGGGATGAGGAGCGGGGTGGGGTTACGGAGAGTGGATAGAGGAGAAGGTGCTTCTGCGCGCGACGCACACACTTCTGCGCTGTGATACTTTACAGGGTGTCCGCTGACCGGGGAAATTCGGGAATTATTCGTGAATTTTCAGCACCGGGAAATGTTCGCGAGTTGTTCGTGAATTTCTGGTTTGAGTCGGAAATTTTAATTATTATCATTTCAAGACAAAAAAAATCCATTTTTTATAAATAAAATGAATAACGATGACTTAAATGTATGTCATTTGATAACTGTACATGATGTAATGGATTTACCATTGGTATGGATTAATAAATCAAACGCGAAAACTTAATAGAGGAAGTAAAGTAGAAAAACTTAGAGCAAGCCTACTTCAGGTTTAGTCTTCTTAAAACCAATGTAAAACTTACTACCAAGAAAACTGCATATTTTATTACTTTATTTTAACACTTTTTTCTTATTTAATATTTCATAATTATTTTATTACTCTGTTCTTGGGTTGTGGTTCTTTATTCTTACTTGTGGGTACAGCTAGAAAAATCCATATTGTACATAAAACTTGAAAAACATCACTTTGGCTCATAAAAAACCCAATGTTATACCGTGGAATTTAGTATAAATTTAGCTTTGAAAACCTGGAATTATACTTGAAGTTAATATTTTGACTTTAGTGGACACCCCGTATATAGCTCCCGCCAAAGTTCCTGGCGTAGACCTCCGCGGCGAGGAGGGGAGGTAAAACTGGTAAGAGTGAAAAATTGGACGCAGGGGAATAGCGGGGAGGCAACGAGAGAGGGAGAGATTTGGGCAGGGGACCCAAACTACTCCGCGTTGCATTGCAATGTGCATCAATGATGAATACTGTCACACTTGTGGAACGTGATGTTTTATCCGTCACGATAAACCGTTGTATGTTAAAGTAAATTCCTCTCGGGTTTCCGTCCGGGTAAGATTTTTCCATCTTCTTCTTTGTCAACGTTTTGAAGAAACACTTTTTCGTCGTCTTCAGTTGATGTTCAGGGCCGTTGATGCCGGGTGCGGTGGTGCCGTATTTATATGGTATGTCTCTCAGGCCAGGCCGGTTTTGATTGGTGAAGGCATTTTTACTGTTCCCGTCATTTTCAGGCTTGGGATCCAGGTCCTACTTAAGTGGAACCTCTCGTCTCTGTTGAAGTTCTCGCTCTCAAGGTGGATTTATATTGCCTCTTTGGTGAGTCGGTCTCCGTATCCTTTGTAATGGCCGAGCAGTTTCGTCTCTTCCCACTGAATGGCATGGTCGAGGATAATAGAATGTTCTGCGACTGCCGACATAGCAGGTTGACTCACCCAGAGTTGCCGTTTTTGTTCCTTTATTCTCGTTTCGATGGTTCGGCCAGTCTCACCAATATACACCTCTCAGCACTCACAGGGTATACGGTAAACACCAGGCGCCTTCTGGCCGACAGGGTCCTTCACACTTACTAGATAACTCCCTACTTTATTGGGTGGTAAATGTTCAGTCCGTATGATGTGTTTATGTAATATCCGGGATATTTTACCAGAGTTCGTGACAACCTACGGTAGGAAAGCCTTTACGACAGGTTTTGCGTCCTCCTTCTCCTTGGTTTCCCTGAAGGCCCGATGACAAAGTCTTTCATCGAAACGTCGGCGAAGGATCACCTTACCCGAACGGAAACCCGAGAAGAATTTACTTGCCACCACTCGCCGGGAGAAAATTAAGTCCGTTATTTGTTAAGTTTTTGGGGCACCCATCCTAGTGTAGCGCGAAATTTTCTGCGTCAGCTTCATGGCCTTCTCTTGCTAAGTCTCCTAAATTTTAAGGGGTAAATTATATTAGAAATACCTTGGTTTTTACTCCCTTTGCATTAAAATGTTTGGATGACGAAATGCGCTAACGATTTTTTATCCCTGGCTAACATCGTGATCGTAGAAGTCTGTAGGATATTTGAAGATTTCACATTCCTTCTCGCCACACTCTCTTGCATTATCCTGTTTGTTTGTGAATACGAATTTTAGGTTCAGCTGTGCTGGAAAAAGTAAACTTTTTATAGTCCACACAAAATGCAGTTTTGTGTGGACTATACAAAGTTTATTTATTTTCATCATAATGCAGTTCCACCAAGTCACGCGGGAAGCAGTTCAGTTTATGCTGGAAAATACTGCAAGATAATTTTCAGGGAATTTTCCACGAATATTATCCATTAATAAAATATGTTGCCGATACTTTGATTGTAAAAATGATAGGTGAGAAGAAATCCTTTTTAAAGTGTTCACTAACACCCTTTTGCTCATTGTTGCCGACTGAAATTTCATTTTTGCTGCCTGTTCAGCCGTTACTATGCGGTGTCCACTCTTATTTTCGTGTTCATATGTGAATATTATCTGTTGTATCAATTATTTCGTGACGCATCTCAAAATCTCTTCTGTGTCGGACGCCAATACGATCGAATTTTAAATCAGTGCCGATTATGTGTGACTAGAATTTTAGAATTTCCTTTCAATTTTTGCTTTACATTGATAAGTCGCTGTGGGTTATTTTTGTTTACTATTTTGTGTATGGCGATTCTTCTCTGGAATACGATTCCTTAACTTCACCTGGGGGAAAATGTGATTGTTTCAGAGTCAGCTTTTAAGAGGTTCATAGCCTCCATGATAAAATAACTATTTATGTTTCGCAAGCTGCGTGTCGCGGCACCGGTGACCTTATTATTTAATCAGTCTTGTGAAAGTATTCATAGTTATCTTAATTTGAAGAATGATGTAGCCTGTGGATTGGTGTGATTATTTTGGCCTAGTGAAGGTTCGGAGTGATAGCGATTTACGGTCAATAAATGAGTGTGGGATCTGATTTTTTTATCATTAAAAATACGCGATGATAAGGGCTACGTAATAAATTTTGAGATGTTAATTATTATTGCTCACAATGAAACATTTATGGGCCATAAAGATGTTTGAACCCTAAAATGTAACTTTAGAGACAATCGGAGAAGAGCAGCAAGACTTGGTACAGTTTAAAGCCCTGAAATTTATAAGGGGTACATTGGAAAACATCCGGTTGGATTACTGCTTGCATAAGCAATGCTTAATATTTATTGTATTTGCTCGTGACAACGGCACCGTTATTAACTCTGGTGGAATGCTTTTAATGGAGAACTCGCAAGTTCTGTCGGCAGTGTTTTACGGATTGCACCCGATTTCCGTCAAAGTTTCATCACCCAGTCGCATTGCGGCAGGGTGGGTCATTTTTAGATATTCATGAAATTCGGCATAATTAACGGACTCCCGTAGAGGTAACTTTTCCATCCAGTTTTGAACTCAAAATAAAGTTCGGAGACATCGATCCATGCCTCTGTACGCGGACCGACGAGCGTTCGATGAAGTGGACGGGTTGTAGTATGGGATTGTGGTTGGCCACCGATGTGGAGTGCACTTATGAGGCAGGGGGATTCCAGGCAAATCTTACTTCGTCCGCCCGAAGGAGGCGAGAGGGCGGGTCCTGCTGGAGAAAAAGACACGGCGGGGAACCGCACGTTGTGATGGATTGCCTTCGTGAATTGGTGGGCATCACTCGGTATTTGCCCTTGCATACTAGTTTGTATTCACCTTCACTCTCTTTTAACATTACACCGGCGAAAAAGAGGGGTTGGAGAACTCAAAACTTGTATCGACAGACTTATATACTTCAACAAACTTCTGCAGTTCCCTCGCCGCGAGGGAATTCATCTTAGGGGATTGGCCAATAAAAAAAAAGCGATGAAAAAGGTTTAAAATCGCTAAACCCGTGAGAGAGAAGGAACGAAATGAGAGGGGATATGGCTTTTGAGATGGAGAAAAAACGATGAGAAAGGTTGAGAATCGGAAAAAAGGCCTGAGAGAGGGAAGGAACGAAAAGTGAGATGTGTTCTCTTAGATTGGTGTTTCCCACTAATCGTAGGCCTCGTAATGCGTAGGTTGAAGGAATTATTCTACCGCCGCAAGAGTTAGCTACTACACCAGCTCAGTAAAAGGGATATAATGGGGAAGGACCCTGGGGTTGGGAATGGGCGATATTTGGGGCATATCTTGGTCGATCCTCCTCTGTTATGGTTGCAGTGGTGAACTTTTGAGTGGGGAATATTAATTCCCTATTCAATGTCTTCATCGTTGAATTACAATCATACTGTTCCTCTTTTTGACACTCTTGGTGTACCCATTGATCTTGTTCCAATGTTTTGTTTATTGTTCCATTCTAAATCTGCTCGGAGATACATCTGTAATCCATTCTCTTGGATTAACTCACTCTTTTCTTACCTTACTATACCAATCGTCTCATGATTTATTTATGCCATATAGCCGTCCTATTTTAACCACAAGAACTTCTCTGGTGTACTTTGCACTCAGCTGACTTCATGAGTTATTAAAACTCCCTATAAGTTTGCTTTATGGCTGTGCATTTGCCCGCGGCACTCCATTATGCCCCTCTAATTTAACTTCCCTGAACATAAGAATTCGTCCTTTGATACACAACCCTTGTCATCAACGTTTTTGCTTCTGATATTCGCAGAATTGTTTATGGCAAAAGAGGACACCGCATTTTCACCAAAAAGGAAGATCATGGTTTTGGGGAAACACTGCGATAATGAAGGATTTTTTTGTTTCATGGCTTGTCATCCCTTATCCCTTTATTCCTTCCGCCATTGAGTTCCTCCATGGAAAAACCACTTCGAGGCACCCTAACCTCGCTTTTTTTCCCCTCCCATTGTTTCCGCTGCTCTGAAAGCGTAGAGTCCTACTTCATTGTTGCTTGCGCTCACCCTGACATTAGATTGTTTCGGTCTTGGCAAATGTAATCCCATGGTTCATCGTCTCTTGTTTGTTGTTTTATTTTGCAGTGTGGAGAAAAATATTTTCGTGCTTGCGATTCGGAATTTTCAAGATTTGAGGAGAGATAAGAATACTTGAGGTCCCCCGAGCACGTTTTGTCTTTCCTCCAATTGCCTGTTCATGACGTTGATTAATGTGGATGTGATGGCTCATAAGTAGCTTCTGGTCTGTAAAGAAAAACAAAAAAAGAAATTTTGAGTTTTGAGGAAATACTTTTTGAAATTTTGTATTATCATTTTTGTGTTGTATGGATGATATAGCTGCGAGCTAGCTCGTATTTTAGACTCAATCTTGGCGATCTATCGATCACGATATTTATCTTTTTTCATAATTATCTCGTTTAAAACTTTAAAATTGTGATATCTTTGATTGCAAAATTTGCCGTCTCCCTCTATTCCTTTCCTCTCCAGCGTTTTCTTTCCATGCTACTTCTGGCCAGTCGCAGGAACGACACATACGTATTCTATAAAGTTATTGGATCCATAAGCCTTAGCAACTATTCAAAAAGTGTTGCAGAAGCATTCGATACATTTTTTGGTTTCGTAATTATGGCATGTAGTCAAGAGTTCCATAAGTTGCCAAGATGGTGGATGCGCAATGAACCGCTTGGAGACTTAATTACTGGATAAAAGAGACGTTTCGAGAGAAATGACCTGTTGGTTTACTCTTAACGACTAATAATTACGTGCTTTAGCAATTATTCTTAGGATAAACGTTCATAAATTTGATCCTGCGGAATTTGATCGAATACTCGAAGCTCTTTGAGTGTTGGAAAATAAGTGATGTAACTTTTAGATTTGACCTGCAACACGAATATTTTTATGAGATCTATAACTTTATGGATTTCATAACTATTGATTCCTTGGCTTAATGCTCTTGCAACCGACCCATTAACCTCCTCAGCACAAATCCCCCAATCTACTTTCATTTCCTTCAGGAATTACCAGGAATCTAAAATACTCGAGGCTAGTCTCCATTGGGAATTATTTGAATTTATATTTCCTAATGTTTTTACTCAAACTTAAACATGCCACAGACGAAACTCGTTTGTGACTTTATATCATGAGAGCATATCGTCCTTCGTACCAAACGAATATAATACAGTGGTAAACTAAGTAGTAGCTTGAATACAGTAGTAAAAAATAGCAAACTCCGTCTTTTTGCCGATGATGTAGTAGTGTATAAGGAAATTAGAAATGATGAGGACATCCAGTCTTTAGCTAAGGATTTAGATGCGATTGATGATTGGTGTGATAGTTGGCAGCTAGAATTAAATTTGAAGAAATGCGCGATAATGAACTTTTGGAAAAAGAATGGCTTTCTCCGGAATAATTATTGCATCAAAGAAAAGAAAATATCTAACGTAGAGTCTATTAAATACTTAGGCGTCACCATCACTGAAGACATGCCATGGGGGAAACACATCAGGGAAATAACTAGTGCAGCAAACCGTAGATTAGGATGCGTAAAAAGGGTTCTAGGCAAATGCGATGAGAGAGTACGAGAAAGAAGCTATTTTACACTTGTCAGGCCTCATTTAGAATATGCCGCTAGTATATGGGATCCGTACGAGGAAGGTATGATAAAAGAATTAGAGCGCGTGCAAAGGAGATCCGCTAGGTTTGTTAAAGGCCGTTATGATAATTGTATAAGTGTTAAGAGTTTAATATAGAAATAGAATGGGAATTGCTATCAGAACGCAGGTTAACATTTAGGTTAAACCTGTTAAGTAAATTCGAAACCAATTTGTTCACAGATGACGTTAGATATATATTGAGAACCCCTGCGTTTTATGCTAGGTTTGATCATATTAACAAGATTAGAGAGATAGATTATCGTACCGATAGATTTAAAAAGTCATTTTTCCCTCGTACTATAATAGAGAACAATAGGAAGCGTAGCAAAGGGATAGGTAGGTGAAATATAGTTAAGAGTAGTCTATAGTGCATGATCCATGCAATAACAACCATTAATCCCTTTCTTATTATGTAGATACTAACCATGTGACCCTATTATCTAGCATGCCTTCGTTAAATATCCTAGTTGCATGTCAATAGTGCATATTTGGTGATCTTCACCCCCTGCCGCACACCCTCGTGGTGGCTCGCAGGGTATTACGTAGATGTAGATGAAACGTTGATGGCTTTGGTCAAACAGTTGTGTATCTTTTCGACTGCAAATTAATTTCGTGAAACGTTACCAAAATATATTCGCTTTTGGTGATTTTACGGAGGCAGTCGTGCAGTCGCAGCTGATTTCCATTAAATTACTCGTCGGTTGTGAGATTGGACGATACGTGCCCAAAATATTTCGTTTGGAGGATCATCGCTCTGCCCTTCTTTCTCATTCGTCGCTAATTGGGCAATTACGGGAATTTGCCAAAACTAATCGGGTGTAATTCCATTAAGGGTGAATCATTATGCGGAAAATGGGAGGTTGATGATTATCGAAGGTGTCAATTTAATTCTCAGGTGAACAATTATTCCATAAAATAAATTATAATTTTTTTATAAGACTTTACACGAGTCTTCAATACTTTCTTGTTTTAAAACTACGCTTTTGCTGAGAGATTGTTTTAGCATCGTATTTACCGCTGGCAATGTTTCTTTGAGTGTGTGATACGCAGGGCCCTCGTATAATAGTTAACAAGGATCTTGCTTCTGGTTGTGGATATTCAATGTCACTCACTCTGGTCCCTAAACCACTTCAAGCACCTTGTAGTTCATTGACGTTGCGGTAATTTACTAGAATGCACATTCTAAGGGAGCAAAACTGGGGCCCGCCTGGAAACAAAGCCCTTGCACCATTACTAGTGATGTCGTTTCTGGCCGCGTATATTAAATTTGTGTTGCTCATCTAATCCCTAAGTCACCTTAAATACCTTATTGGTTTTTTTTTAAAGTTTCAATGACGTTTTGTTATTGTTTTTGAACGCATATTAATGGAACAAATTTTGTCGATTGAGATTTAAGAGGGATTAAATAAGTTGAATCCCATGCGTATATCCCTCAAAAATCATTATATTTACGAGTATTGATGATGCAACGTTATACCACAGAGAACACGAATGAACTATTCGCACGGTGAGATTAATACAGTTGACTGGCGTTATGATGATATTAAAACGCTATCGAAAATTATCGTGAGAATGATTCAGCGGCGCAAACGTGAAGCACAGTTGGGCCTCCAAAAATTATATGCACATTCATTCATGTGCGCGATTCATGCTTCGCGAAAGTGATAAAATTTGTGATTGATGAAATTAAAAAAAAACATATTTTGAATCATGAAGTGGCATTTTTGTTTTACACGTGGACTCATTTAGTAATAAGTAGCTTTAACGAAAAACGCTAGTATGAAGTAGGTACAGATGTATTTTAATTAATCATCTTATTTCACTAATTGCAAGATTTATTTCTGATTCTGAAATTAAGTTTACTTTTCTGAAAGACACTCTACTCTCAGTATTTCAACGTAGCCCGAAGGCTTGTTTCCTAAATGAAATAATAGTTTCAGATAATCAATGGGTTCAGTGCATTGGATTAGACTGAAAGGTGTAACCTCGGATACATTGCTATGCCATTCTGATTTTAAGAAGATGAGAAACTGCAGTTACGGTTCTTTAGTTTCATGATCAGACCAAGTGGTAGCTCTTGCCCTTGTTTAGTTTTTATAGTATTATAGAATATTTTGGGCTATTTCAATTAAGAGCAAGATTTTTGTCTTGGAGCCCAAGAGTTCTACTTAATGAAGAATATTGTTCTATTTCGTTTTTCTTCGTCTTATGCTTAGCTTTGCCATTCAGTGTACATTTACATTGTGGTTTTTCAGGCGTTTCCTGTGGGTAGAAATAAATTCATTAAATTCGTGTGGTTTTGCTAATCGAGGGCCTTTATCTTCCGCAGAAGTATCAGAGAAAGAAATCCGCTGGTTTTTTTTTTTAAGTTTTGGAGTATTTTACGGTGCTGTATCATTCACTTCACTCGTCATTATTTAAACACAAAGTAGACATGTTAAAAATGTTTTTCGGAATCTTGATGAATGGATCACTCCAGAGGACCAAACGAGATCGAACTTTTTTGTTCACTTCAGTTTTCCTTCTTACTAGTACCTTTGGATGTTATCAATCTACTTTCCAACGTTGTAGAGGTGTACATTTTACGCTTCGTATGAACGGTGAAGTTCATGCATAGTTTCATGAAAGTGTTAAATTAATGATGAAAATTTCCACGAGGAAATATCTTGAACATTGGTTCAGTTCCCGCTACGATTGGATTTTTTTTCTCATGACGATCTCTACGCATTTCACAGCTATAATTGCGGAAGAAGATCTTCGTTTTAAAGGTTATGCCATTCGAAATAATGTATACCGTCTTGCAGTGATGGCTTTCGCGAAAGTGAAACCTATTTTGACTGTCTAGGTTCTAATTTATTTTGACCAAGCTTTTATAATTTACCTAAATTCAGTGGCAGATGTATGACAAATATTAGAATTAGTTGATATATATATATATATATATATATATATATATATATATATATATATATATATATATATATATATATATATATATATATATATATATATATATAGGTGGCCAACCAAAATGATCTTGTGGGCCACTTTGGAAATACACCATAACTCCGCGGGCCGCATTTAAATTATGTATCCCCATATTAGATTTACACCCACTATAGACATTATTTTGGAGTGAAAAATTGAAACATAATGAGTTATTATTATCGTGTTAAAGTTATTGCATTAAAGTGTGATGAATCTCACGGGCTGGAAAAATGTTCAAGGCGGGCCGCGGGTTGCCCACCCCTGATTTGGATTATGTGAAACTTAATGCTGCGTCTTAACCATTTATGCTTTCAAGTAGATGGTGGGTTATTGAGATTCTTGCGAGACGAGCAATTCCATTATTTTTGTGGTACCACAATTTTTTTGCCGGATTTTCTCTTCCGTCTTTTCGGGTTATACGGTGACACCCGTCGCACTTTTTATCCGAGATGTAACCCGGGGAAATGGGACGAGTCCAGTTGGAAATCTCACGCCGGAAGCGGAGCGGACCCATATTTTCCTTACGCCCGGCGGCCCTTCCCCCCTGGCATCTCGCATTGGGAGAAACAGCGGATCGTCTCGGGGACCACGCCCCCCCCCCCCCCCCGGGAACCCGAATCCGAGCCTCGTCTCTCCCTTCGGCACACTGCGATGCTCCCACCAGCTTCGCGCATGACGCTTTACGCTTCCTTATCGCAGTTCACCGCATCCTTTTCAGCCCGAGGCTCACTTTGTGTAGTTCCCCCCCCCCCCCCCCGCGGACTTCGTCTTCCTCGCGAGAAATAAAAAAAAATGTGGGACACTGCAGTGGAGCGTTCGTGAGAAACCTGGCAAATTCCGTTATCCTTTAGTTTCGCCTTGATTTCCGCCCTCCCTTCATACTTAAACTCTGTCTAGCTTTTTTTTATGAGTGTAATCATTCCTCGGAGAATCGATGTCCTATCAATTCATTCCTTGACCAGAAAGACCTTGACAACGGTTAACATCGCCTTATCTCTTTACGTAATATTGCACATAAGAAGTCTTTAAATTTTTCTTAAAATGGAGAAGTATTCTAAGAAATACGTTTCTTTTTATTGTGCTCCTCTTCAGCAGTAATAACCGAAAATTCTTCCGAACGGGCCTGTCTCCACAAATATTTTGTCGTACTTTGTGCATCGTACGTGAATTATATTAACGATGGTTGTACTTTTTCATATTCATCGCGAGCCCACTCGTTATAACCTTTTTTTGGATTCTTAGGCGGCATGAAAAATACACTTCTGATGAATTACGGTATATCGGCAAAATGTGACTGATTACTCAGTGAAATGTAATGAAAACCTGATTGGGTGTTATGCGGTTGAGTAATGGAGATTGACTGATGTGGATATCTCGATGTACTTTGTTCTTACCTCCCTGTAGCCTCAGTTTGCCCCATTCGCGAAATATTTTTTTCAATAGCCTCCAGGCATTCGAGATTTGGGTGTGGAGGAGGATGAAGACTGTGATGTGGACGGTAAGGAAGGGCTTGGTTGGTATGGTTGTTAATGGCATGGAAATTTCTGGATGAGAAATGTAGGAGGCAAAGTGGATGGTCGAAAAAGGTTATTGGGGGTCGAGGGGCTTAGAACTTTGATTGAGGGAAGGATGTTGAGCCAACGTAGAAGGGGTAGACAGAGAATAGGTTTTATGTTCGGGATAAAGGAGGTCAGGTCTTAGGCAGAAATGAAAAATGAAGCGTTTCACCTTAATATGGCCCTCCATTTGTACAAATTCAGATAAAGATTCTTCTGACTTTCTCTCAAACCTGCCGATGCCAGTAGATTTCTTCATTAAAAATAATAAATATCCTTGATTCTGCATTTCTCCACTTAAGTTTAGCCCTTCAGCAAGCCCATCTAGTAAATAGTGGAGTGGTGAAGCCCTCTGGAGGCCAAGAAGCCTGGCAAAATTGTCAGTATGTGCACACCGCTGGGGAAAGGGGCGGGGGAGGCTGTTGTCTGAGGAAAATGCCCCTGTGTCAAGAGTGAGCTCGTGGTTAACGGTGTGGTGGGGAGGAAGGCAGCGATCGCGAGGGTTTTCTTGCTCTTGGAAAGTGCCATCAAGTGTCCTTGGAGGGAAGAAAGGAGCGTCGAAATTGAAACGATAAATCTATTTAAGACTGGCGTCTGCCCACGCCTGGGGCGCGACGAATTTCGAGTGGAGGAGCAAAACCAGCTGGAATCCATGGCCATGTCTTGTAGCTTCATGGTTTCATTTTTAATGAAACAGAAATCCTTTTTTTTCCCCTCTCGAATAAGAAACTTGAGCGGGGGTGTTAGCATCTTTGGGAGGCGACCGACCACCTAGTATTGTGTGTGTCCTGTTCGGTTTTTTCTCCGATTCGAATCCTAATCCACGTTGTATCGAATTAGCAAGCTTTATGTCGTGGAATCACACAACGATAAGAAAAACTATACTTATTAATACTCGCGTATGTTCATTTACACAATAGTGGTGGAAACATTGTGGAATTGTACTTGGTGAAGTTATACCAATCCAAAACCTAAGTTTCATACGTTTGCATTTGATATTTTGCCCTATCAACTAAATAATCGATACAATTAGGTAAATGCATTTTTTTGGTGTGAATTATTGCTTTATTTTCTTTCCATGCGCTTACAAGTTTAAGAAAACAACGTAGGTACTTCCGGTTAACTTCGCGTATGTTACAGGTTGAGACGCTGATCTGACAGCTGCCTCGTCGTCGTTAAGCCCCTCATGTTAATGGTACTTAAATGGGCGATTTTTTTATTTGACAAAAAGATCACGTACAAAATGAAGCCTTTTTATAGTGAACGTAGAACAACAAATAAGGACACAAACGGAAAAACATAACAAGAAGAAGGTAACGAATAATAATCCAACATGGGGAGATAGTGAAAATTACTTTTTTTGGGAGTGACATATGGCTAGGTTAGTGAAGACGCTCTAAGGTAAGGTGAAAGGGTCGATGTTCTCAGGAAGGGAATTCACAAGAGAAGTGTGGCGAAAAATGAGGGAGCGTTTGGTAAGTGATAGTCTAGAAGTAGGGATATGGAGCAATGGGTGACTCCTGTTGTGTCGGGAGGGTATTCTGAAATTATCAAGGAAACAAGGTCGGGGCAGACAATCATTGAGTTCAGTGTGCTATGGATAAGTTTAAGATCAGTTTTAAGGAAGATATTATCACACTTATTAACCGAGAGTGAGGATAAGACATCGGAGGGTAGGTTGCAGAGATTTGGCACTATTTTTTGCAATACGTGCGATGAAATTAGTGATGTGTTGCAGGGATTTAACATAAGTTGGGGCTAACATCGGCTATATAGGGGAACAGTAGGAGAGAATGATGATAAACATACGAGGCAGATCACCTTGATTAGGTGGTAATTACTGTGCTGCTTGTATAAATCTTAATCAGGAGCCACAAATAGCTACAGATTTAGCCGATGTAACAGTTGACATAGCTTTAAAGAATTATGTTTTACGATTAATCTGGCGCCTTTGGATTCTAGGTCAGATTGAAAATCGGAGATCCGTTCTTCTTAATCTTATCACTTGGGTGATTTCATTTTTATCGAAATTGTTAGCAGTGCTTCTTGCATTTGTAGTGTCTAATTTGCGAGGTACATATTAAAGTCACGCGTTTCTTTTGGAGCCAAGATTTTTTTGTCAATTTTAGAGGAGAATGCCACTGTGAAGATGGTCAGGATACTCATTTGAGCAGAAAACATGGCTCCGGATATAAATACCCGAGGAAGAATGCTGTGCGTCCTCGCTAAACGTCCAAGCGAGGGGTAAAAATAACTTAGGAATTTCCGAAATTCGTTCGGTTTGGTGGTGGACATAGGGGGAATTATTTCGCGATCTCATCCGTGTGCCAACCGTATCAGCCGACGGATGGGTGTAAACAACTCCGCTGAGTCCTCCGGAAACATTAATCTGTGTTATGAATGGAGAAGCAGCTTTGCTTGGAAAAGGATATGATGTCTTGGAGGCACGAAATAGCCAGATAACCCACAGCCTGAAGGAAAAAAAAAATCTCTTTTTTCCTCAATATATCTATGATTCTTGAGTTGATATTAGATTGTTTTCAACTCTTTTTCACATTTCGTGTTCACATTTTCGACGCTGTAGATTGATAATCCAGTAATTGCTGTTTTAATAATATCGATTGACTATATTTCCTGTTTAATAGTATTAATCCTGATACATTTATGTCATCTCAATGGACTCCGTTTATGACCATAGTTACCTTCAAAATGTACGAGGCAACCGTTGAAATTCACCTGGGGCAGTAAACATTTGGAGCTGAGGGATATGCATGCATGAGATACAAAAAATTGGCCCAGTTTACTGATAATTCTGTGTGTAGCAGATATCCAACCGCTCAGAAAATTCGAAGCGATTTTAATAAACCGCAGCATATTAAGCGGGGAAGTTTCAAAGTTTAGTAGAATGTAACTAATTTTTGTCGATATCCAGACGCGCAATCAAGTTTCCGGCCCCGCTCCAACTCCGTTCACTGACTACCTTAGCGAACATCAATTCTAGTTGGATTGATGAAGCCCTGATTTTACCTGGCAATCCGTTTACAATAGGTTTCTCTTAAGGTGAATCTTATTAGTTCTAACTTTACATGATTAGACTGAACGGACCTCACTCTTAGTTTTCATTTTAATCCCACTTTTCGGCATTTACCAGATGGACAACAATTGGACCTATTTCTTCTGTTGTTGTCAGCGAACGAAATTCTCTCCTGCTCAACATGGCTAATAAATAGTCCTAACTAAAAACGTATGTTTAACAAAGAATTTTCCTTAAATGCCCCTTAAAGAAAGTTACTTAAAATAACCTTTTCTCCTTATTTTTTACGAAGTAGGTACTCATTATCTGGTGGTGTTAGTGTCATTTTGATGCATAACTTTTACTGTTGTGTAAATGATAGTGTATTCTTGATGGTCCTCCGCATGGAGGTATTCCGGTGAAATACACTGCAACGAAGTTGTAGCGGCAAGTCCAAAGTTGATCTTTCAACCCAAACTTATGTACATTCGTCAATACTCATTGGAAGGCAATCATCAGGTAGCCGAGGATATTGTGGAAATGAGATATGATTGGTTACTTTTTGAGACTTAATTTATTTTGGCAAAAGCAAAGCATTTAAGAAAATAAAACTTATAATATTTGACTAGTACATTCTTTTTGCCATTCAGTTGCTATCCGAAAACGTGAAAGTAACTTAAAAAAAAGAAAAATGAGATATCTGCGCCTAATTCAATCCTTTTTTAAGGAAGTAAAAGTTAATAATGGTCTAAAAAGCACCCCATCCTATTGTTTTTCACGGTTCCTGCTCTTTTTAAGAAGACTTTTGCTGACGACTTTAATTCTAGTGGAATTCCAAGATCTTAAAAAGACCTGATTCGCATGGAAATCCGTGAAATACATCATAACAAAGAAACATATTTACAAAAATACCAATTTATTTGTATATTAAATTATAATAACGTAACACAAAATTTTATTATTTATAATTAATTGTCAGTATTATAATACTGCTCTAGGCACTGTTTTCGTGTAAGTTAGTGTCTTTTACGTTCAATTAACTCTGTGGACTCCGAGTCAACCTAGGAATTTTTTCATTGTAATGTTTAAGTGGCACAGTTTGTTGCGATTTAAGCCATTAAGAACTCCTCGGATGTAACTTTTGCGAAAAGATGCAAATGGTAAAGATCTGCGGCATAGACGAATAGGAGAAACTAGGATGCCGAATGGTCTTGGTAGTTCAGATAACATCTTAGCTTTCCGCTCTCCTGGGTTGTGCGATCCGTTCAATCGCCGACATTATTGCAGAATCAGCTCTTTAGCATTAGTAACGGATCCAGATCTTGGTTGATGCCAAGAGTCTACTCCGGTGGTCGGATCGAGGTACTTGGGACATCATTGCAGAATCAGCTCTTTAGCATTAGTAACGGATTCAGATCTTGGTTGATGCCAAGAGTCTACTCCGGTGGTCGGATCGAGGTACATGGGAAATGGGTATCTGTACGTATAAGGGAAGCAGATAATGCTAATGTCTCTCTTGAGAATGCTCGTAAATGTCTCCCCAAGATCGGATTCGTTTGGCCTACATGATTTTCTCGTAAAGTATTAGGTCTGTTCAATTATCATATTATCTTTCGAAAGTCAATGTTGTATATCAAATGATATAGTGGCTTAGATGCCTTGAATCGTGACGAACAGACTGGATTGGATTGAGATTGATTGGATTGAACTACATCGGAGAAATATTTCAGGACCGTGCTCTTATGGAACGTGTAAATTAAGAGATTATCTCGGGTAGCCTCGAATCTTTGGAAAATTGAGTTCACCATGTTGAAAAAAATCGTGAAAATCAACCTTGATAATGCGTAAGTTGGTGGTGGCTATTCTAGAAAGTTAATTTGAGGACGCTAGGCCATTAGAATAGTTCTTCTGATGCTCAACTTGCCCTGAAGGCTTTAAATTAACCGAAGTAGATGTCTGCAACGATGGTTGGTAAAGTAGAATTCTTAGGTATGTAAGAAAAATAATAAGTCAGGCAGCTGTTTAGCCCTCAAAATACCGATTTAAGTTCATAAATACGCGATATTAAAATTCAGGCAATTGAAAATGAGGAAAAAGTGAAGTATTGTGAGGAATCCTGGGGAATTTTACTTTCTAGTTTTTGTCTCACACGTAGGGGCGTAACGCTGGGAGGTCCTGGAATTTGAAATCCAAGTGAAAGTGAAACGTGTTTTCCTTGTACTTTTTAAAGGGGTGGTCATCGAAATTTGGATTTAATGCTGAAAATTGTGGGAAGACCAACGGATGTTTTCTCTTTGGTGTTTTAAGAAGAAGTCGTGTTTGGGCATGGTAATTCAAATAAAATCTGCGAAAATATTTTACCGAGAGAAGTGAGAGATAGTAGAAGGTCAACTTCTCGGTGTTCCGGTAAATATAGCTATCGAGAGTCTTCTACTTCTAGTAAGAGTTGGGATCGTTGGAATCTGAGACGGTTTAGAGGTTTTTCGCTATCAAATTTTATTTTAGGCAATGCACATAAGTTTTTAAAAAATGAGTGATTGATTAAAGTTAATCCTTGGTAATGTTTTCCCTGAGCAAAACGATTAGTTCACCAGCGAAGTAAAAATGTTAATGCGCCGATTATTGTGAATTTCTGTAGCATTCAGGAAATTTTCAAGTTTTTAATTCAAATTAGAAATCTTGGGGGACGATCTTCCCTTCAGGAATTCTCTAAGACCTTGGCTTTCACATCTAAGTCTAAATATTTCCCCTATCTTTTCCAGTATCCAATATTTGCATCTCTCGTAAAAAGTGATATATATCCTGAAAGTTTCATCTACATCTACTTAATACCCCACTTGGGCGTGTGGCAGGGGGTGTTAGGTCACCAGCCGTGTAAAGGTGTACGTTTTTTGGTGATGAAATGGTGACGTGTATTATAGGAGTGTATTTAGTGGAGCTCAGTTTTTATTGTGGTCGCTCATTGTTCGCGGAAAGAACGAGTTTTTGTACCTATCTGTTCGGCAATTTATCTCTCTTATTTTATCGCTTCTGTCAGGCCTAGAAATGTAGTGAGGAGTCGTGATAATATTCTCTGTGTCGCTCTGAAAAATATCAGTTCTAAATTTATCAAGCAAACTTAGCCTAGAGTGTAGCCTCCGAGTCTCTAGGGGCTCCCGCCTTAATCCCTTAAAAACAATTTAAATCTATGTAAACATTGTATTGTACAGTAACGAAAATATGCGCTGTCTTTGATAATGTCGAAACTGGAAATTCGGGTAGAAAACACTGAAAAACTTGCGAGATTTTTCTCGGCTGTTTCCTTCGCCTCCGAGAGGAGAAATGGGATGGAATTTCAAAGGGCCATGTATTAACTGGGAGGGCGTTTCTGTTAGCGCACATAATCAGATTAGGGAAAGATTTAAGTAGTCGGTATATCTGCTTTTAAGGGATTCAAGAGAAAGGGAATACAGGCCAAAGGGAGATTGTTTGGCTTGATAAATCCGGGAAGGAATTCGCTCGCTTTTATCGTTTCACTACTGCGTTGGCAGGAGGTTTTGTTTGTCCCCTGAATATTGTACGAAGAAAAGATTTCTAGGTGTCTTGATCTTGGAAATTAAGCCTGTGCGTACAAAGGAATGAGTTTGGAATTCAGTTCAAGGAGTGGTGTGGAAGGCAGCAGAACGCATTCGAAAGGCAAGGAGGAACGAATGACAAAGAGGACTCGGCGAGAGAAGTTCTGTGCATGGTAGAGGGCGTAGATATCGAGTGAGTTAGCCAGTCTTCAACTTTGTGAGGTTTTTTTAAGTTCAGAATGTAAGACTTGCTGATTATTGCTATTCTGCTTCACAATAATTGGTATCCTTTTTTAATTTATTGCTAGCTTTTCTGTGAAATAAAAAGTATGAAATAGTTCTCTTTTTAGATTTTGCTAACCTTTTACCGTTAGGTTATGTGAAAAAGGCTTTTAGAAAGAGAGTGATGTGTTTTTTTCCGGAAGTTCCAATGGATATAGTCGATCTTTTCGATGTTGGAGAAGCTTGGGGAAGAGGTTATGATGTTGGAATGCAAGGGGCCGGGTTAGAGCGATCATCGGGGAAATTTTGTTTCTTTTTACCGTCTTGATCGTGAACGTAAAATTGTAGATGCTTTTATACGGTTAAAAAAACTACTATGCCTACGCATATGCATGTTTATAATCCGTGGGTTTCAGGCCTGTTAGAGTGGAAACGGAACATAACCGCACTGAAAAAACGAGCAAATTCCACTGTGATAATAGTTATTGAAAAAGACAGCCTGAAGATGCGAAACCGGTCGTAATAAATATTATCACAGTGGAAGTTGCTCATTTTTTCATAGTGCATCTATGCTTGTTAATGAAATAACAAAGCTTCACAAAGACCATTTAGATAAAAATAAAATTCTCCAATAGCCGTAAAAATGGCACCACTCGTCAAACATGTACCACAAAAATACACTTACTGTGTTGGTTTGCGGGAAAGGGGATTCCTCAGCAGGGACCAACCACAGCCTCTCCACCAGAATACCCTCCTGTGATGGTTTACGGGAATATTACTTCCTCGCCAGTGACCAACACAGACACACACACACTCAACCCAGTTTGGGATCCTTTTCGAGGGCTAATGGGACCCTGATAAGGATGCCTGGGTTATAACCTGATATCCTTCATAGGGCTAATGGGTCCCTACTAAGGATGCCTGGTTATTACCACAATCACACACACACGCACTCAAATCACTCACTCACAACACACAGACGGGCCCAACTTCTGGGAGAAATCGCTCAAAAAGAGCGTGGTCAAAAGAAAAACACACAGAAACAAACGAGGGTGAGCGTCGTGTAAGTGTATTTTTGTGGTACATGTTTGACGAGTGGTGCCATTTTTACGGCTATTGGAGAATTTTATTTTTATCTATCTAGAGAGGCCGTAGAGCTCAATTTCCTTTGATTTAAAGACCATTTAGTTTACTAGTATAATGGTTTAATGTATGACTTTAATAAATAAACTTAGAAGCGTCTTTCGAATTTCGCGAAGGAGTTAAAGTCAAGTAGGAGTATTATGTGTAGAAGGTGCGACTTTTATTAAGGTTGTTCATTGAAGTCGAAGACCTAGACGATTTGATGCGATTCAGGTAATCTAACTATATCAGAGTATCGTCCGTTAACTTCCTTTCAACTTATCCGATTTACGTGGAGAAAAATTCTCTTTCGCAGTTATTCCCCGGGGACTTTTATTTATTTATTTATTTATTATTTATTTATTTACACAGATCAGCACAAATCGACAAAGGTCAGGTGGTACTTTAAGGTTACGTCAAAATATACCATGTGAGGCGAAATATAAACAAAATCATAGATAATCAAGAACATCGTGAAGCATAAACATAGATATTAATATCACCGATCAACTTGCATAAATGGTACACATCAAAGTCTTTGCATGCATTTATTATATTTCTTTTTAAATGCCTGTATGTTGGAAGGTAAGGGGTTTAAACAACTCTCCAGGTAACTGGTTCCATTCAATAATTGTCCTGTTGAGGAGCGAGAATTTTTTAACATTTGTTCTCTGGGATCTCTGTTTTACTTTGAACTTATGATCATCTTTGCTGATGAAGGATGGCTCTTCGAGTTTTGTCCGAAGCTCTCCCCATGCTGTTTCGTTCTTAATAATTCTCTACAACCCGCAAATTCTACTTCTTTTCCGCCTGCTCCCTCTCATCTCCAATTTCTACTTCTTTTCCGTTTTTATGGTCGCGAAAGTACTGTTGGTGTTCATAGAAGGCGATAGCATTGTCCACCACGGCCCTTAATTCGAAATAAACTTTTCATTGTGAGATCCAGCCAGCCATGAGAGTGGAATGGTGTCCCTAAAGGCGACTACAGCTTCCGAGTGGTGTCGCGGAGAGGGGACGGCCCGTGTGTGCCGAGGTCTCGCACCTGCGTGGTGTGATTTTCGGTCGGGGCGACGCATGGGGAGCCTCACGCGCGCCCGGAATAGAACCACCGGCCGAGGGCGGACTGCCGGAGGAAGACAAGGGTGGGGAAAGGGAAGGAGGACGTGGGGTGAGGAGTTGAAGTGGTGGGCGGGGATGGTGGTTGAGGGAGAGTCGGAGACGGACAGTTGCAACAGGCGTCGCACGACGCTCGCACAATTGATGGTCCAGAGGCTCTTCAAGAACGTCCCCCTCTCCCTCATTCCAAACCCTCGTCAAACCATCCTCGCCTCCCCGACAGTCACGAGCAGCGCTCACAGGTAATCGGCTCCTACAAACTTACTACTTACGTCCATGTATTGGAATCTCTTTGGGTGTATTGAAGAAATTCAGTGCATCGAAAAAAAGCCCTTATGAGTAAAAGGTGATGGAAAATGGTTGGATACTAAAAAGAGCACGATTGCTACCTAAAATAAAGTTCATGAAAAGAGCGTGTGCAGCGATTGTTTTTTCCCTACGAGGCAATGCACAGAGGGAGCGTATGAGTAACGGGTTCGGTCCGCAACCCGCAAGTGGCAACTGGGCTCAAACTTTTACCACCCCTCTCGCGAAAACGGCCGCCTTACCGCTGGTTTGAGCCCGCTAAAACACTCGGTTGCTTATTAACTCGTTAAAAATCGATATCACTATGTGAGTTTACGATGGTAATTGTTATTAAATACTGCTGTAAAGAGCTTCAAAACAAGACCAAGGTCTTTCTTCTACTACTTTTCATAACCAAGAAATAGTTGTTTCATAAACTTGTTAATGACTTTTTTATGTCACATTAGAAAGAACTGAACGTTTAAACATACATTTCAATATATTTTTCCTACTCAATATTACAGGTTCATTGCGATTAAACTTCAAGTTTCTTCACTATTTTGTGTCAAAGAGAGCGCTCCTTTCGAAAGCGGCAAAAAACCAACACTTTTTTTGTTCTCACCGGAATAAAAAATCGAGTGTGTAATGTAAAAGTAATCGGCAACCACAGTGAAGCGTAAAATAAAACAAGCTAAAATTTGGTGTAACTCTCATTCATGTGGGCACCACGGCTCACTTTTAATGTGTCCAAAGTCGAGTCTACATAATTTTTGCACCGACAGTAGCATACGAGTCACTGCAGTGGTTCATGCCCAAGTTTAAAGAATTAATTATGGCGTGTACCAGCGCGCTTTTCTCCCGATATGCCTGGAATCGTCTTGGTTTGTAATTCCCTTCCTCCCTCCCTAATGCCCCGAGGATTGCGCTAGTTGGCAAACTTAATGGGACAAAAAGGGAGTTATTCGAAAAAATGTGCAAATATGCGCAGCAACTGCTGGATAAATATGTAACTATAGAGACTCTCCTACATAATACTGAAGTTTTAGTAACCCTATCTCAGCATATATTTATTTTATGTTAGAAGGGGAGAAAAGAGGAGGTTCTGAGACAGAGGGAATAATATTATAAACCTTGGATTCAGAAGTGCTCGTATTTGAACAAATGTCACGCTTAGCTGTACGACATACCGTTTGCTAAAATATCTTGTTGTATTTTATAGTTCCTTTCTTATATACTTTTTTGCATGTACTTTTTAACACTAACGGATCAGAAACCGTCTGGATCTTGGCGGAGGGCCGGCAATTTCTATGCATAACTTTGGGAGTGCCACATTGTTGTAACATAATTAATCCTTGCCAAAGGTATAAATCATGATAAAGCAATTAGTTGACGATATTACTACATTTGGAGTGATTGTTTTCCCAAAAGTTACAAAAATGAATGTTGTCCGCTAGATTAACGATTGGAACCACTCTGCTTTGCAGTGGGGTGTGCCAGGGTCTTTATCCAATAAATAGGAAAGGCAGAGGAAAAAGGATTTGGAATAGGAATAGGTTGGAAATGAATTATATGTTAAAAGAATCTCCCAGTCTCTTTTATTATTTTATGTTTGTGGTATAGTGGCTAATTTTGCATTGGAAGAAAGAGTCGACGTATCTATCTTTTTGACAGTGTATCTCTTTTTTTCGCATTCGCTATGGTGTAATTTCTTGCTTCGGGCACGCTGCCTATTGAATCAAGGTGTCATCTAAAATATAAAAACATAGCAGCATGTGTTGCAGTCGCTGTGTATGTTGTATGGGTTAATCATTTATTTTTAGACTAAGATATTATTGCCTAGTTTTGAAACTTATTGAATTATAAGAATTTGAAGTGGTTCTTTCTCACATGGGAAAATTCTCGATGAAATTTCTTACCTTTAACTTTTAGGGAGGTGCACTGTTCTATAGGAAAACGTCTCATTTTTTCCCGCGATCATTTCAGGTAGACGAAAGGTCTTAGGTTTTCCCGGCGTATCTGCTGGATAAATGTTTTTCGGGTGTTGCGCCGAGTAAGAGGGTCCTAAGGTCCCGACATTTCGGAGATCGACTTGATCTCCATCTTCAGGGGGTTCTGATGAAAAGATTTCAGAGGCTATTCGTTATACTGATCAGAACCCCCTGAAGGTGGAGATCAAGTCGATCTCCGAAACGTCGGGACCTTTCCACCCTCTTACCCGGTGCAACACCTGAGAAACATCCATTTCAGGAGGACAACTGTTTATATCGATGGATACGTTAATCCATCTCATAACACGTTCAGATTATATTTAGTTTATTCCCTCTCCGTATTTATTTGTCCTAATCCATCTTTTCTCCTGGAATTACCTCCAAATATCCTATACATTATGTCCTTGTTGCAGGTCGCAGGGTTGTGTTGCGTTACAAGGACATCTCTAACTTGCAAATTTTCGACCTGCAATGGGTTAGAGTTAGTCACATACACTGAGGGAAATAGTGAAATATTTTTAACAGTCAGTATGTGCTCGCAATCTGCTTGTAAATTGTAAAAATCTTCATCTTGCCCAGAGACAGTTGAAAGAATGATTCTTCGTGGATTACTCAGGGGGTTGAGTCTCCCATCTCCTCCGACGTTTCAGTGATTGACTAGCTCATTCTTTTGAGGAGAAGACGAAGAAGAAGGAATTTATGAAGAATTTCCTCCTGAGGATGATGAACGAGTCGTGCACCGAAACTTCTGCTTAGATGGATGACCGAAACCGATATGTAACTTGGAGAATTATTCTTAAGCCTCTCATTCTTCAGTGGTATTAATTTTTACTTACATAAGGCGCATGGTGAATGCATTAATTCTAAATGGCAATGCATCATTCGTCGCATTTGCAATATTCTTCTCTTCTCCTCTATTTCCTCATCGTTTTCATTCACTCTCTCTATACCGTCGTTGCTGATTTATTGTTAGATCTGGCGCCTCGATTTGTTGCGAAGTTAAATCTCTTGCTTGGCAGCGCTATAAAGGTACTATTTTAAGTTCACTTGTTTTGGTGAGTGGACTTGGCCATCCTCCTTATTTACTTGGGTTAAACTCGTCGCAGGTAGTGGTTACAGGTGGACGGTATTCCAAGTAGAAGGGTGTGATTCGTCGCTGCAGAAGAAATGGGCCATGTGCAATCTGTTTTCAGCATGTCATGCTAATTGCATTGCAATCGACTGCTATTTGATACATTGTCACATAGTCTTTCAAGCACTGGGCCTCATTACTTTCAGCGGATAGTTTGCCTTCATTATAGCACCTCATCGCGTAGTTATGCTGTAACAACTATCGCCTCTTCTTCCGTTGTCCTTGCTATCATGAAAAACTGAAGATATTCGTGATTATTACACCGTATTAATGTGTAGAGTTGGAATCCGTACCCCTTATTCTCCAGATTTATATTGCTGCTAAATTGAATATTGTGAAAGATAGGAACGTGCATCTAATGCCTCCGGCAAAATAGACTCCGAAATGTGTGATAATGCTTTATTTTTTCCTGATCGATTTCCTAATCACAATGCACGTTATTTATTTATTCGTTCCTCGTATAAACACAGACGCACAGAAGTAAATATTTAAAAAAATTCAAAACGAGGGACATACGTTCCCCTTAGGATAACATCCTGTTTGGGGTTGACTGACTCTTCGTCTAACAAAATTACAACAATATAAAGAAAAAAAAAGTCAGTCACCGTGCCGCAAGTTACAAATCACTCTACAAAAATTATTGTTGGATAAAAAAATACAAACAATAATAAAGTGAAAAAGAAAAAAACATTGATAATGCCGGAACACACGACAGAATCTGATAAGGATCACTGAAATTTACGGAGATAGTTATAACTTTGTAAGATTATGATACATAAATAATGTAACATTAACCTTTTTTGCAGGAAAAGTATCTTAAATGGATTGATTACAAACAGGAACCTCCAAACATCTTAGTCTTTCATTCGATCCTGAGGTTTTTCCCTCAATCTCATTCTATCTTTCCGAAGGATTACGTCTGAACGTGTCCAATCCGCGGCGGGGTTCATGGTAATTGCTGTGCGCAATGTCGGTTACGTCACAGGGTTGAAGCCGGGCGGATATCCGGAGTCCGCGCAATTTCTATTCCTAAGTGATACGGCTTCAGGAAGGCGCGTGAACCGTAGTGGTGGCTTCTGAAGTGACGGTGTCATGCTGGAAACGTTATCGAGGAAGTGAACGGGAAGCCACCGACCTTATTTCAAAAAGAAGAATCGGAACTTCTCGTAGGAAAGCAAATTTGCCTAAACAATCGTGAAAATCAAATGTGATTGATCCGGTCATGACTTGCCCGAGTTTTTTCAAGATTCATCAACCGATTAGTTGCACCATAGCGATCTGCCGATCTCTTTTAGAACCCTTAACTGCGCATAATTTTCGATTTGAAGGAAAATCTTCTCAACTTGCAAAATTCAATCTTCTGCGCAGCATTTTCGCGTAATGTTTTCGGGTAAAAATCGAGACTCAGAGACCGAAGTGGATGCAAGACGTCTGCCATGTATAGTTTTCCGTAGTCCGGTACAGTCAGGTAGACCTTTTACGGAAGAAGTTGATAGTGGAGAAAACATAGGGTTTGGTGAGATATAGGGTGGAAGGAGTGAAGGATTCGGGACGACGTTTGGATTTATTCTGCGAACTAGCAGTCTTTTTAAAACAATAATGGAAGCCTATGATTGGGAAGAACTTTCAAAGGAATATCAAGGAACTATAATGGAGAACAATCATGGAATACATCTTGCTAATTTGATACAATTCGAGAAGGTGAAGATGAGAAAAGGAACGAAATGGATAAGCTCATCTTAGAGTAGAGAACTGCGGCAAAACAAACTTCGGATTTGTCAGCATATAAATGATGATGAAGGGAGACAAAAGATGCGAAGAATTAAATAGGGATGTGCTGTCGAAAATTTTTTATTTTATTTTTTTGGAGGTAACGTCGAAGAAAACTCGTTGCCCTCGGAGAAGTTATAGACAAAGCTGCACTAGAAATTAGAGTTAATATGGTCGATTACACAGGCCAACAAGATACGCTTTTTTGATGCTATGGGCCATTTCTGACGTAATCTTGTGAGCTGTCACCGGTTGACTCAGGCTAAGATAGAGTCGTCAAGTTATTAGTAAGTGTCTAATCAAAATTGAATGTCTAAGTCTCTCTGTATCTTAGTGTATCTGCTAACATTTCTTTCAGTATCTTAACGAAGAATGAGTATCTTTATTGTTGTACACTTGGATATAATTTGTATTTACATATTGTGTTGCTTGGCAACGATCAACAACGTTATTATAATTCAACTTTTATATTATCTTGAGGGCACAAATTTTAAAACTAAGGTACAGGTTATGGGAACAATAGCATTCTTGGTTTCATAGTTGTATTATATACACTTTTTAACGCAGACTTCGAATCATTTTTGAGACTTAAATCTATCACCTTTGGTTTATGATATATTCAAGCTCAAACTGACCTAAACATTGCAATGTTGACCCTTTTAATTTAGTATATCTCAAAAACCTGACGTGATAGGTATTTTTCGTGAGCAGATTTGGATTCAGTGCACAAAATCACGTCATAAATGGCTCAAACAAAAAAATCATTCGCGACCCTAAAATTTGCAGGCCTGTGTTATCTGGGTTATTGTGATGATTTCTCGAGTGAAAATTCGATCGTGTCATACAGGGCTGTCGTGATTGCTTGCGGGAGTTGCTCGGGAGAGGAGCCGTCCGCTGGTCCAGGGGTGGGGAAGGGTTTAAGTCGGGGGAGTGATGGGAATGGGGAAGGTTACGACGCGGGTGAGAGGGTTGCTGATCCCTTTCGCTGCTCATCCCCGGGGGAATTCCTAGGGACTATCCAAGCGTCCCTTTTGCACCCTCGCTAACCCTCCGCCGCTCCCCGACGAACTCCTGTCCCTTTATTCCTCCGGCCTCCTTTCATTTTCCCCCTCCTTCCCCCGGCCTGTGGATTGGCCCGATCTCCACTGTAGCCCTGGTTCTTCCGTCTCTTCTGCTATCCCCAGCTGCACCCTGGAAGTCCAGCCTTTCCATTCGAGGAGAGGTGGTGTACGTGGAATCCACGTCGCCGATTCTTCTGTGAAAATCCTGTCCTCCCGGTTTATAGGATTTTACGCGTTTTTGTGCCGTTGGTATTCTTTTCTCGACCATCTTGCGATGTCATCTCTTCTTTGCGGCCATAAGAGTCTAGAATGATGGTGGAAATGTCTGCGATGGCAGGGAAGAGGGAATTTGAAGTAAAAAAACTCAAAGCATAGTTAAAGATGTAATAAGATTTTACGGCATTTTGAAGGGCGTTGGTGGGCGAGAATGTTGAGTTGAATGGGAGAGGAAAAATTAGCGATGTTATAGCATAAACGGAATGGACGAAGGCACGTAGAAAATGAGAAGAATTTAATAAGGGTTCACGGAATTTTATATGAGAAAAAATTGTTATAGAGGTAAGAACAATGAGATGAGTGAAATTTATGACAGAGCGATCACTAAAATACGCTTTACAACATTGGTGAAGTTACAGAGCGTAGGTATCGGTATAATATCGGAAGTCTTGAAGAAAATCGATACTGAATTTTGAGAATACCGCGGACTATTCTCCAAACTCACCCAGTCCTCAAACCGGTTCTTGTAGTGTACAAATAAACATTGACGTTTTACTTTTTATGAACAAAACAAATTCTCTTTAAAATATGAAACTTATAAGTTATTTTGATGCAAAGAGAAGTTTAAGTATTTTTCCAGAGTTTATTTTCTATTGGTACTACTAGTTTCAACGCAAAGTCGTCATCTTCAGGTACCTCATTCCGGAAATGATTAAGCTACAGTGAAAGAAGCATTTGAAAACCTTAACCGTTGGAATGAAGCATTGAAAATCTTGATGTTTTGCTCATATAAATAATAGCAAATTCTTACGTAAGGATACTTGAAAGGAACCATGCCACATAAATTTATTATTCAGGAGACAGTCGAGTCATGAATTGTTTCCTTTCTTATAGTCATGCGCAGAAGCACAAAGAAGACGGCTTAATTATAGTTACTATATTAAATGGTCGTGTGTATGTAATCAACTCGGATCTTCATTCCATGAAAAAAATCATCTTTTACTCATTTAAGAGGAGACTAAACGCCGTGGGTATGAGTTATCTGAGGAGTGTTTGCGGGATAAGTAGGATGGATAGGGTCATGAATGAGTGGGTAATAAATGAATATGGGTTATATGCTCCAGTAATGGACATCTATGAAAGGAGTGTGCTTCGTTGGTTTGGCCATGTTGTGAGAATGGATGAGAGTCGAATAAAGAAACAGATATATGAGAGTAGAATGAATGGTGCGAGAGGTAGAGGTCGGCCGAGAAAGTTGTGGTTTGATTTGGTTGAGGAAATTCTTAGGAGGAGGAATATTAGGAGTCTTAAAAACAGGAGAGCGTGTATGATGCAGTGTATGGGGGTAAATGAGGCGAAAGAGGTTTGCAAGAATAGGTTAGTACGGAGGAAATTATTGAAGCAGAGTTAGGTGTATGTGTATTTAAGGTGTAGGTAAATGTGTATTTATGATTGAAACATTGTGACTGTGCCTGCCCCCGAAGGGAACGGCGTGATTGGTATGTATTTATATAATTAAGGATGGGTCAAATCCAAATGTCGATTCTCGATTCCACCGATTCTCGGGGTTAGAATCGGTATTGAGAATCGATCACCTAAAGTCGATTCCGATTCTATTGATTCCAGATAGATTAATATTCGAATCAAATTTCATTTATCACATCATATTTGACTCAGTAATTTTGAGTGTAGGCTAGCAATTTGTACTTTTTATTTGCCTCAATAAGCTGAGGATATATTTGCTATTTGTTTATAAATATACTTTTTGAGCGACTTAATTGTCTTTGCAATTTTATTCCAGCCAGTGCTTGAATTTCAATTATAGTCGTACGTTACTGGTATATCAATATCCCACCTGTTATTAGGAATAAGAATCGATGGAATCAGAATCGAGAATCGGGAATCGATTTGAAAGAATCGGAATCGAAAAAAGTGGAATGGACTCATCCCTAATATATATATATGTATATATGTACTCTTTCCTTGCTCCCGTTATCTTTTCCCACCCACTCTGGCCCTTTTAAGTCTCGTTGCTCCTCGTTACCTGCGCTTCACTTCTACACTGCCTTTTACAGTTCCTCGGGTGTTTCTGGCCATTTTGAAATTTCATGCATGCATCACTCATAGAAATGCGTTAGGCGGCGTTCTTCTTCATTATGCTCACTTCTGAATGATAATTTTCAATGATCTGTTTTGCGACGCAAAATAGCTAGTTTATTTCAGCCACCGTTCATAGATAAGCGTTCCGCCGTTTTTTTTATCGAAAGGCTGATGGAGTCGGTGTTTTTTGGGGATAGTGTTTGTAGGACGGGGTTTGTGGGAAGGGGGATGTATCCCGTGCACCTGTTGCAGTTTGAAGGGTTATTTGGAGGGGCGGGGGTTGGGATAGGGGAGGGTTAGACGGGCGAAATGTGAGGGTAGCGGGTCGGATGCGAGCCAGGAGAGTGAAGTGTGGGGGGGAGGAAGAGTGAGAGAATGGGGAGGGAGTGGGTGATGTGTTCACGAAACGGGCACAGTTTCGTTTTCACGTTTTCCACTGTTTCATTTTCATGTTCTCCACGTATATCTTTGGATTTTTTTGTGATAAAATTCGTAAGCACTCTCTGTCCATCTGCAGAATGTTCTCCCTACCTTGTCTCTTTCTTACGACGTTTGTTGTGCGCGCCGCCCCGCGGAGACGATCGCCCGTTGGAAGTCTACGACGCACGAGTACACGCAGTACTCTTCGAAAAAGAGAGTTCTTGCCCTTGATGTCGAGGAACGAATAATCTCACAGGAGTTTTTGAAAAGAAACCGATCGTTTGTTTAAACCAAGTATGCGATTGGATAACAAAATGAACCAAATTGTGCGTCTCGAATAGCCAGAAAAAAATGCTATTCTGAGCTTAGCCCAATAACATAAAGAAAAATCCAGCGAATGCATGCTCAAGAATAGAGGAGAAACAACTCTTTCCATCAGGAAGGGTTGGAAACTCAACCACCAATATCCTGGTCACGACACGTTATACATCTTCGGCTCTTTGTAAACTTTATCTCCCTTCACATTGACTGCAATCAACGCAAGAGATAAAAATATTTTCCTCTTCCCAGCACTCTCTATAATGCCGCGGAAGAAGTCTCCATTCGGCCTCCAAGCGTGCATCCACCGATCCGCGGTTGGCGTGGAATTGCTGTGATTGTAATTCCCGTATTTGGATATGATTTGGAGATTTGAGCTTTGATGAGCGATCAAATTGGAGGCTTTTGATATATGGATTTGGGGGAAAGTGGAGAAGGTGAACTTATTCGTGGAGGGTAAACTGAGGTGGCAAGCGGAGAAATATTGTGGTGGCAAAGAAATATTGTGGTAGGAAGGAAATTGGTGGACCAGGTTCGGAGAAAAGGTGAAGAAGTGGTTAGGGTATACATTGAGAGGTAAAAGTATGCCGAATGGGGTGTAAATGAAATTAGAGCCAACTATGAGAGGAAAGGGAGAATAAGAATAGGAGTTGAGGACATATCGAGGAGAGAAGGTAGAAGGCATGAGCGCAAATGAGAGGTTGGGTGCAAATCTAGCCAAAAAAGCAATGAGTTGACCCTGTTGTGGAGGAGGTATATTATGTCGGCCCTAAACAATTGCATACTAATTGATGCAAATCATACTGAATGAATGATTGAATAGATGAGGAGGGATGTGCTTACTGTAGTTACAGCGGGATATCATTTCTCGTAGAATTTAACGAATTTGGCTGATTTTATAGGAAAATATCTCACATTTCCAAAGGTGTCAAAATATCATTCAGTCGCATTTATACTTTAAGAAATATTTGTCTTGAAATACCAACCGATTTCCGTGTGATTTGGTATCCATTGCACTCTAGAGAGAATTTAATTAAATTGCGTATTTATAAGGCATCAAACTCGTCAGAAATTCAACAGTGCTTTGTTTGTATGTTATCTCGCCAATTTTTTAAAAAATGAATGAATTACTCACCTCAGTAATTTTTAAATTAAAATAAATGTAATTAATTAAATTTAATTTACTAACGCTACAGAATTCAAAACTTAAACCGAAATTAACCCTAATCAAAAACTTCGGTTTTGAAGGTTTTGTTATCGTACGACGTAGAATGATATGTCAAGTCGTGGACTTGATGGGTATTTCTGAAAATCTCTCTCATTGATGTGATTTTGTTAGACAAAGAGGAGTCGGTTTACCCCCAAGCAGGATATGTCACCCGTGAGGGGAATCTATGTTCCTCCCTTTGAAATTTTGTAATATTTACCTTTATGTGTACGTACTTACGAGAGGAACAAATCTTCTTATACGTATATGTGAATCTGTGATTGTGCGGCCAGTTATAACTACCAAACTTCTGCTCGGAATGACGTAAAACTTTTTAACATGATTTATTATGTCACTCAAAAGGCTTGTGGCTAAGTTTTGTTTACCTATAGGTCTCCGTTTCGACTCCCGACGAGTAAAAGCGTTTCCATAAGAAATTCATGCTAATGTGGTTTTTCTGGCGTACACACCTATTTTCTTTTGCATATTTGAATGAAAAATCATGGACGTATGAAGTCGAGACAAAGACCATTGCAGGATAAATAAACACACATTCTTATTCGTGAAATTGATTTTTGTTGACCAACTGATTTACTTTAAATTTTGAAAAAACAATCGTAAAATTGCTGAACAATAAGCGTTTTTTGGTACGCTGTCCCCTTGACGACCGATAGCATTGTTGAAGCTGAACCTCATATGGATGTAAATGGTTAACGTAGGCCCGGAACGTATCAATCAAAATAGAAGAATCCATCAAATCCATAAGAATTACATTGTGCGCGATATGTATCGATATATTACGATTCTATCGATTGTATAAAATAAGTTCGATGTTTTTCACACCCGTTGAATTTCCACGGGTACCTTCCCCTACTAAATAAATAAAAAAATATAGAATAAAATTTGGTGTCACTAACATTTCTATATTTAATTGATACCTCGCAAAACTGTCGAAATTGAAGTTTAAAATTGGAATGCGTATGACTGGGGCAACGCCTCTCTCTCTGGATTACCTTATAGTAGATTGAGCGAAATATCATTGTACCTAGAAATCAATGAATTTCGTCTCATTTTAAAGAAAAATAAATCACCCTTCCATTGACACCAGAAATTCAACCCTACCCCTTACCCTTCTGCTTCCCCAAAAATTTTGCCAGAAAATACCACGCAATGCATGCACTCCAGAGAGACATTATTTAACAAATGAGGAATTTCCTACACATAAATCTCGTCAAAAAAATTAAGTGTGTTGTTTGTGGTGTTTTCTCAACTATTTTTTAAAATTAATAATATTGCCACACATGTAAATTATTCGGGATTACAATAAACTTTCCGTTTTGATGGAGTTTTCAACGTACCACGTGAAAAAAATGAGTCAAGTTAATGACTTATTAAGATATTTTCATTTGATTGCTTACAATTTCTGTCATGTAAAACTATGTTATTGCACCATTATTAATGCAATATTTAATTCGTGTATCTCACAGCTGGTGAAATTAAAACGTATAATTCGAGTATGGTCTCTATTAAGATTATGGAACTATCTCGCTCGGACTACCTTAAGATTTGTTAAGGTTAACGAGTAACCATTTGTATTACTTCTGCTTTCAAGTGTAATGGATTATTTTATTCGATGGTGTTGCAAAGGCTTTCATTTTCTGCTCAAGTGGCACCTGTTCAAATCCTGATGACTTATTTCTCGTGGAGAATCGGATGAAGTGAGTTTGGTTGTTGAATTGTTGTCTTCCGCATTTCATTATTGCACAATTTATAAGAGATTCTCCAGGACGAAGAAAGCGATGCTTGTGATTAAAGTTGGAAGACACAAACTAGAGCAAGTAGAACAGTTTAATTACTTAGGTAGCACGCTAGAGGAAAACGGGCATAGTATTAAAGACATACGGAAGAGAATGGCGCTAGCGAAGGAGGCGTTTATTAATAGGAGAGAGCTGATGACGGGGACACTGGGTAAGGATGTGAAGAAGAGGCTGGTGAAGAGCTTGATAAGGAGCGTAGCGTTGTATGGGGCAGAAACGTGTACCCTGAGAAAGGAGGACGAGAATAGGCTGCAGGCATTTGAGATGTGGGTGTGGAGAAGAATGGAGAAGGTGAGATGGGCGTAGAGGAAGACTAACGATAGGCAGGGTAGATGGCTGAAATATGTAATAAAGGGTGAGGGATTGCTGAAGAGTGTGATAGAGGGAAGGATGTTGGGCAAGCGGGGAAGGGGAAGAAAGAGAATAGGTTTCATGGACGGGATGAAGAAGGGTATATCTTATGCAGTGGCGAAAAAGGATATATGAGAGGGAGATAGGCCCCTGAATGTGTAAAAGACCGGGAGCGAATTCTCTGACATTTAACAGAACCTACCTTTACCGGTAGAATACATAATAATAATACCATTTATAATGCAATATTTAATTCGTGTTTCCTACAGCTGGTGGAATGAAAATGTATAATTCGAGTATGGTCTCTATTATGATTAGGGAACTATCTCTCTCTCTCTGGACTACCTTAAATGCCGTGTCGATGGGGAGGAACAGTGGTCGGGGGAAGGAGGTGGCCGGTTGTGTGGAGGTAGAGGCGAGGGGTCTATTGAGTCTGGGGGGCGGGGCAGGGGGAGGTAGATGCCTTGGGTGGGTGGAGAGGGGGTGGGGTTCGTGGCCCCGCATTCCTCCGAAATCCCATCCCACGCCCCCAACCCCACGCGTGCGACCTGGCAGTATCGATTGCTGCGAGAGGGAGAGACCCAAGAGGGGGATATGAGGAGGATTCGGTGGGGCAGGGGGGTGGGGATGCTGTGAAGGGAGGGAAGGTGTGGGGCGTGTAGAGATGTTACACACGGGGCGGTGTGCGTGCGTGTGTTTGGGGGATCGAAAAAGCTACGCGGTCGGGGAATGTAAGGATTTTTGGGATCAATGTAGAGGCGAGTTTGGGACGGATTTTTTTTTTTTTTTTTTTTTTTTTTTTTTTTTTTAGAGCTCCCTAACCTCTCCCCCCCCCCCCCCCGTATTACACCAATCCTAGTCCCATCCTTCCTTCCCCACTCCTCCCACTTACTTCTTCGAGGGTAGAAGAGGGTTGGAGAAGGTGTGAGGCCCACTCCAACGTCCCTGGACCTCCTCCTCATCTCTATTACCGCCGGCGGGAGTCCCGGGCAGCCCCACGTATTTTCGTAACCCTGGACCACTCCACGCCTCCCACTTCCCCCCCAAACCTTTTCCGAACCAACTCCCGCTCGATTCCCTCGCATGCCTCTCCTCCGAGGCGTCTCCGTCTCGAATTTTCGGTCAACTCTTCCGTCTCGACTTGCCCGCTGTCTTAATTCCTCCCCTTCATGCGGCCTGACCAACCTACTAGTGGGGACTAAGTCCAGTTAATTTTAAAATAAATGACTGGTATCAAAGTTATTTGATGCTCAGCAGTAACTCGATTCTTTTATACTTTGTTAGATTTAAATTAAAGCGTGGTTTACACAATTCTGACTCTATTTTTCATATTATATACACTGAAGGGCATTTTAGAGGGATTAAAGTGGGAGCCCCTAGAGACTCGTAGGCTACACGCTAGGCGTAGGTTGCATGATAAATTCAGAGGTGGTGTGTTTCAGAGCGACGCAGAGAATGTTATCATGACGCCTTAATACATCTCTAGGTCTCACAGAATCGGTAAAATAAGAGAGATACATTGCCGAGCAGATAGGTACAAAAACTCGCTCTTTTCGCGCACGATAAGCGACCACAATAAAATTTAGATCCACTAAATACACTCACATAATACACGTCACCATTTCACCTCCCAAAACCTTACATCTTTCAAGGCTGGTGACCTAACATTCCCTGCCACGCGCCCTTGCGGCGACTCGCAGGGTAGTATGTAGATGTAGAAGGAAGTTGCAGAAATTGAGATTTAGAACAAATGAGTCTTGTAGGACTCAAGGTTGATAAGTTTTCGGGCGCTCTTGATTAGGATTTGATATATCTGTGACATTCTTCTTGTGTTGGTCCATGATAACTCTCCACCACAAAGGTATTTCTTGCATCGCTTCAATTATTCAGAAATGCTCATCCTTCTTCTTTCTCTTGACATTCCCATTTCCCAAATTGTCTTCAGTATCTCTCCTACTTTTTTGTCTTGCTCCATCTTCTTTGTCATCATCTACTTGATGTTGTTAAGTTACCTACCACCCCGCCACTCCAATTGAGCTTTTAATCTTCCACCAGCGCATCGCACGTGCTCTATCAAGCAAGCGAATATTTGGGAATTGTCTTCACGAACAGTTAAACTTTGCGCGAGTGGCATCTACCTCAATCAAGAATCTGGGTTTTCTTGCCAAGTTTTTTTTTCTCAATAAAATATGTTGAATGGCCTTGTTTGGAATCAGTTTGACCTTTTGAGCGGACCTGTTCTGCCGGTAGGAAATCTTGTTTTCTTTTTCGCCTCTGTGTTTCTCATAATTTGATTACCTTTTTACTAGTAATCCTTGCTCCAAAGTGTCAACCCTCATCAAAATGATAAACTATCTTCGAACTTTCTCTTTATGATGAGTTAATCTTTATCAAATTGCTTACCGAACAGTGTTCAATCAAACATTTATAACATCTCTTGCCTTATTGGTTCATTAAGAATTTCCCTCTTTGTCGCCGTGAAGTCAATCGAATGAAAAAGGAAATTGGGATTTCGGTCCTCGTTCGTATTTCCTCGTTGTCGAATGTGAATAAAAGAGTCGTCTCCAACTCTACGCCGGTCTTAACAATGCTGTTCTTTTGTGGCACCTTCTTTTGTCGGGCCTCACCAGGCGATTGACATTATATATTACAGAATTACCTGAATATTATTTAATGTCTTGCAGTTCGGTCTCCAGATCGACAGGTGGTCTAGCATCTTACTCTGGAAGGTCATGTTGCATTTCTTACCGATCAACTTCCGTCGAACACATATACATACCAATCTCGCCGTTTACTTCCGGAGTAGACACAGTCACAAAGTTTCACTCATAAATACATATTTGTACACCAAACTCTGCTTCAATAATTTTCTCCACACTGACCTATCCTGGCAAACCTCTTTTGCCTCCATACACTGCTTCACGGACGCTCTCCTGTTTTTAAGACTCCTAATATACCTCCTCCTCAACAAAATCAAACCAAAACTTTCTCGGCCGACCTCTACCTCTCGCACCATTCATTTCACCCTTATATATCTGTTTCGTTATTCGACTTTCATCCATTCTCTCAACATGGCCAAACCAACGAATCACACTCCTTTCATAGATGTCCATTACTGGATCATCTAACTCACATTCATTTATTACCCACTCATTCCTGACCCTATACATCCTACTTTCGCCGCACACTCTCCTCAGATAACTTATACCCACGGGGTTTAGTCTACTCTTATGTCTATCCTGACATACCCATGTTTCACTACCATACAAATTTCGTAGAAAACATAGAAGTTCTGTTTCCATGTTAATTATTCCGGATTATCCCGGAGTCACTCTTGCCAACTCCCTAACGTGGTTTCATCCGCTCCATGGACTTGAGTGAACGTTTGTTGAGAAATCATTCTTTCGCGTTTTTTCTACTCAGCTTATAATTTCTGCACTTTCTCACTTCTTGAAAAATACTATCCACTCTTCTCTCCTACCGTGCTTCTAATATTCTCCTCGCTTTGATCCAGTGTATTGTTTTCATCAAACGTATCGTAAAATAATCTTGCCTGGAACTATTCTCGCAAAACTTCAGTGGGCGCTGGTCTAAATCGTCTTCTCCATGGAAAGGATTCATGTATCTTAACCACCTAAGGGCGGATATCACTCTTCTGTTGTTGATTTTGAAAAAATATAATTCAATTTATTATGGTCTGCTCGCAGTGCTTTTAAGCTAAAAATTGGCCTTTATGCAAACGCATGCAAGAGAATCAGTTGAATCTCGAGTCAGTCGAAGATAAAGAGTAGTTGGAATATGGTGATTTGGCTGAGAAAGAATTGATACGTAAACCATCAATCGCTATCGTGTGATTTAAGTTAAGTCACCATGATTACTCATCAGTCGCGTGATTTTTCTTTTCCTGGAGGAATTTTACTTGTTGTCTGTAATGCCGCATTTCTAGCAGTCAACTGTACTTCTGTCTAGGACGAAATTTACAACTAGCTACCACAGTGATTATGTCTGGGCGATTCCACGCAAACTCAACCAAATGACTATGCCCTCGTGGCTCGACCATCGCCGATTTTTTACGATTTTTGGTGCATATGAAGAATGCTATGATTAATGATGATTTGCCAAATATTAGTCTTCTGTAATCATAACTGTCAATGTTATGACTCTTCCGATATCACAAATGAGCGCAAATTGGCGCGCCGTAGCCCCGAACTCCATCTCCCATAAATGGCGATATAGTCGTCAAATTTTAAATATAATGACCTTTTCGTGATTAGAAGACATAAATCTGTGCTTTCTATTAACATTTGGCTTCCTAGATATACATTATGTGCTCCTAGAATGCATAAATTTTTCCTATTTTTTATTTTGTTCAATGCTTAGGAGCTAATATCTCCTCAAATAATTATTAGATATGATCAAACTTTATTTCTCCTAACAGCAGAGACGCAGAACCGTACTGAAAGAGCATGAACTTCAATTTGTGGCACGAAACCACGGCACAATGGAGCAAAAAAAATGGAAAGATGAAAATGTTGCTACTTTAGGTGCTTAAAAAAAGCTATGTTTGACAGCTCATTATTGGCTGGAAAATTAATTTCACAACCGCTTAAACCTTAATCTTTCAATAACAGAGGTCAAACTTTGGAAAACTTTGAAAACACTTCGGGGAGTTGTGCGGGCGGCCTGCGCATACGCCGCACGTCGAATATTCGATCTGTTACTGTTTTCCATGTGTTTTGGTTGTTTGTTTTAAAAAAATAGAATCTCAAATAGGTAAGCACTTAGTATCAATGTACTGAATTCTGCACGTGCGGGACGAGGTCGTTATAGCAGAGTGTCCTTCTTGTTCCCTCGTTCTGATTTTCTCTCTCCTGTCATCCTTTTCCTCCCATCATTAATCCAATGTCCCTCCCGTCGATGCGCTCCTTCTCTCCCATGCGACGCGATTTCCATATTCTCGAACTTTCCCCAGTCTCCCCGCACCCATCCGCTCCTCACGCATCCATGCTGTGCCTTTCGACCCCCACCCTACCGCACCACTCCGTTTCCCGCTCCCTCCTCGTCTTTTCATCCTTCATTTTTTTCTCAAGAGCCATGAGTCAATTTATCCAGTTCCCGATACAGTGGATTTTTGATTAATCCCATTTTTATCCTTTTCCTCCAGCCTTTCTGTAGCTATTTACCTTTCTTTGTGCGCGCTCATGCTTTATTTGTGCTAGAATGTCTTAATAAGATTCTCCATTGCTCTTCGCAGATCGCAGCAGTAGGGAAATCCGATATTTGGAACTTTCTGTGTAATGATGTGCGGGTATATTCCCGTTCGCCCTCTCGAGTATTTATATCTTTGTTTATTTCTTCTACGATTTCATCTTATAGAATTCCGTGTGTAAGTACGTTTTTGGGTTGGAATTATTCCAGTGTTATTTTCCCATGCATATCGTCATTCCAATGGGAAGTCAATCCACGGGCCCTCTAGTTTTCGAATAACTCACGATTTAAAAAAAGTAATTTTACGTTTTAAATCTCAAAATCAAGCTCCATTGGGCTTGATCCATTGGGCAATATAACGGAGTGTTTTTACCTTTAAATGTGTGTAGAGGCACCTGCTATTCGCAAAGCGCGATATCTCGAAGTTTTGGCGAAATTTTACTAATTTGGCTCAAAATGCGAAACTATTTACCTTTAAGCAAAGTCGCGAAATAATCGACGAAATTGTGTGGAATCACATCATTTGATTGCATTCACACTTGTCGGCGGAAATTCGATTCGAGTTATGGCAATAATGTAATATGGAAGTCATGGTATCTCTGTATCTATCAGACTGATTTGTAGATTATGTACATAAGCTAGGCCCTACTAAATAAAGTGGCAGGATAAATGTTTTCCCTACATTCATGCTGTGATTACGTGTTTCCATCAGATTTTTAAGTTTCATATTTGTTGTACTTAATGAAAATAAAAGTTGATATTTCACTGCAAATATGCTGCAAAAACCTATCAAAGATATTTTGATTTAGCTTTTATAGCGGAAAAGTAGAATTAAAATTTAGCAAAATTATTGACGAAATGAAATAAATATGGCGAAAAATAAACTTCTTATATATTCTAGGTAATCAGAGAAAAATATCCTTATGAGTCTTTGATTTGACTCATTTTTTCACGCGGTTCGTTAAAAACTCCTTCACAACGGAAGGTTTTTTGCGATTTTGAAAAAAATGCTGCGGTGAAAATGTGATTTATTTTAAAAAATAACCGAGATAACAAACGAACTACACCTTCTTAATTTTTTGACGAGATATGTGTTAAAATGCCTCATTTTCTGAATAAGGTCTCTCTGTGGAACGTAACCTACCATTTCCCTTGTAAAAGTGCTTGTATTTTTCGTCAGAAATCTCAGGAAGTAGTTGAGTAAGGGGCTGATATTTTGGTATCTTTGGAAGAGTAAGATATTTATCGTTAAAATGAGACCAAATTCATTGATTTCTAGGTGAAATGATATTTCGCTCTAACAATCTTAAACTTAAGCATCTGAAGAATTAAAGAAACCCTTTGGAACAGCCCTCCATCCCTTGTTCGCCTTACCCATGTCTTCGATTCTCAACGTAATGGCGCTGTCATGCGATTCTCAATAAGAGCCTTTACTTCGCCTTGACTTACCTTTTCGTGCTCGACTTCACGCTGATAAACAGTTAATGTGGCAAATTTCCATGCGACATGCTTTTCTTTCGGTGAACAAAAATCAATGGAAAACTCGAAGATCAATGTTCGAAGTCAGGGTTACAAATGGTTATGGTTTGTCAGTTTCTGTTCACGTTTCTTTGTAGTTATGATTTGTAATGGACATTGTAATAATAATAATTGAAAGATTTTTATTTGAGTGAGAGGTTGGTACATCTCATTCAATGCTCCAATGGACAGGATAATGTTAAAATGATCTCCGTACTCTCCACGTTATGAGCTCATCTTGGAACTTGCCTCTCCCGTGAAGATGCGAATGAAGTGAGAGAAGGAGAGAGAATTAACTGAAATTACTTGAGGTGTCGTCCATGAGGGGGCTTCGTACTTTCTTATGGCTTCCTCAGCAATGACGGAAAGGCGAAACAGGCAGGAAGGGGGTCGACGTTGTGTGCCTGAAGAACAGAACTAAGGGGCAAGGGTATTTAGAATTCAGGCATGACGTGGTGGGAGAGTTAAAGGGGTTAGGGTTTTGAGGCAATGCCGTAGGGTGTCGGCCACCCTTAGGTCTGGAATACACTTCTTTGTGTGATAATCATCCTTTATTTTTATATGGATAGTAACATTTTAAGCCGTATTCCCTTCTCATCTTCCTTGTTGTCCTTATGGCTTGTGAAAGTGGCGACAAAAATGCTATATGTTCAAGCATTGTGTCACTGTGGTACTTGATAGAAAATGTTTAGTAACCAGCGATTTAAGCAGCGTATTTGTGAGTATTATCTTTGTTTTGTTTACAAACGGTATACAGTTATTATATGTTAATAGCGAAAATATTCTCAGGATGTTCCATGTAAAAGGACCAAAGTCGTGTGTCCGACGATAGAAAGGACTGCTTTCCTTGTACCGTCTCCGGGCGAACTATCTTCTGAGTTCTGGCCGGAGGTCATCGGGTACTTTCCTTTTGAGGTATTATGCCGAGAAAGCTATTGTTCCTCATGGTGGTGATTATGCAGTCTGCCTCTGCCTATTCCAAGTTCCGCCAAGGCATAATTTTTGTATGGTTTCTAGGATACAAAGTAACAGTGTTGTTCCTTGAGGGTCATTATGAACGAGAAAGGCGTATTGTGCGCCAGGATATGAGAGGCAGGTTAGCGTTGGTAAAAGGGGCTTTCATTAACCTAGGGTTGTATGTGGCGGCAACTCTCAGCAAAATCGTTTAAAAAGGTTGGTGAGGAACCCAAAGCTGGGTGATTAGTGGTAGGAGAATTGAAAAAACCGAAGAGCTGAAGGAAGATTGACTAAGCGTGGTAGGCGATGAAAAAGTCTCTTGAGAAAACAGAATAAGAGTAGGTGAATGGAGCAAACTATCAAGTGGATGAGGTCCTGAGGGCAATGACAGAAGAGAACTGAGAACTATGGAAGAAAATAAAGTATTTTGAATGTAATGTCTTGAGTTTTGAAGTTTTTTGAACTTTACAAGTAAGTTTATTATCGTTATTTTTCCCCTGATCGTGCATGTATGGTGGTTGTTTCAATTATTTCATGGTATTTGTGTGTTTTAGATCATTCTCTTGACATCCAATTATCAGAGAGTGGAGTAGAGCTTCAATATCTCGCCTTGGCTCTGGGTTTTTGAAGTTATGGCAATCCCACCCTGGATTATGTAATCCTTGAATTTAATTATCCCCCCGAGGCCTGCAATTTTGGATTGGGGTACCCCGTGATGAATAATATAAATGAATATTTGAAATAAAACTCCACGCTGTATGAATAATCAAACTTCGTTTGTGAATATTGAATGCCTTGAGTTTATGATTTATTTAACCGTGTGCCTTCTTCATCTCTGCTTCAAAAGCCACGTGAATCATCAGAGGTCGATGTGTTCCGTGTTGCGTGACGAATTTCGTGATAAGCTCATTTGGTGCTTCGGGGAATGGCAGTAAAGGGATAAACTCTGCGTAAATGTCACGGTTTCGGCCTTCGGTTTTTCCCTTCATTTGATTCTGAGCGACGCAGCATGTTCGAACGCCTCATCAAATGTAGCGGAAATAAAAAAAATTCCTCGTGCAATGCCAGACGATCTGATATATTCCTAGATTTTCTAAGATCAGCGACGTGGTATTTGTCATTTTTTTTACCATCTTAAGCATTTTCTTTTCAGGCGTCTCTTTACTTTGCACCTATATTATGCCTCGCTTCCTTCACCTATGTCTTCATTTTCTTTTGAACAACTATTATTTTTCTTATTCTTCTATCACGGTAGTCATTTTATCATTGTCCAAAATTACTTGCGCCATAAATCTTGTATGCCACCTCTGATCTTCCTGGCTTGTCTACCATGCCGAGCGTCTCTTCGTTCCTCTTATCAATGAGGCCTATTTTTTTCAATCTAAGTTGTAATCTCAAACACCTCCAATACTGTCATCTCTGATTTCTCTCGACAAAAATGTCTACTTTCTTTGCAAATAGGCTCTCGTAATCTCTTCATACTCGCTTCATCACATTAAGTCTTAAAAGGTTAAATTATACTGTAAAAACAGACTTTTTAAGGAAAAAGGTTTTATTGTTTAATTTAATGCTGTTAAAATTAAAAAAAAAATATTTTTCAGAAAACGTCCGGTTCTGCGTGCGACTACAAACAAAACATTTGGGCACTACATTTTAACTTTATTTAATTTTTAATTTGTGTAATCATGTAGGTATGAAGGCTTTACAGAAACACTGTGCCAATTTTAGCATTCATTGAGGTGTGGTGGTGGACGTTTCAGACGTCATTAGGGCACTACGATGGACGACTCGTTCATCCCATCCCCTCGTCGCACACAATACGCCTGCACAGAGACTTTTTTCGTCCCGAAGCAAAATCACAGCTCGGATAATGGTGTCTTGGTGCTGATGGATACTTCAGTTTTCCAATTGATGGTGAACGGTGCATGCATATGGACTTGGCTATTCTTACCCTCATGTCTTTGCGATCACTTGTTCCGTAAGGTCCTTCTAATGACGTTGGACGACTCGTTCGTCGAAACGTCAGCCAAGATGGAGAGTTTGACCCGGTGGAAAGCCCGAGTAATCTTTAACATAGAAGTGGTTTTATGGACAGGGCAAAGATAAAGGGTAGGACTTAAACTGAGAAGAAGTATCAAATAGGGGACCGGGGATCGGGCTAGTGTGGTGGCTAGAGTACTGGCTAACCAGACGGGTGGCCAGGGTTCAAATCCCTGCAGAGGAAGATGTTTTTCAGGGGAAACCCGATCCCTACTTGAGTTTCTTGTGTAGGCCACTTGAAGTACAGTTCTCCGTCTGTCGGATGAGACGTTAAACCGTGGTCCCCTTGGCGCCTTTCGTTAAGAGCAGGCTAATGCCGACGCCGGGTTTCTATCCACCCTTCCTTACCTATCCCCTATGGCGCAAATGACCTTAGCTGTCGGTCGCCTCCTCAAAATCCAATCCAAGAATAAAATAATAAGCGTTCATCGGACCCTCCATTTGAAAGTGTTTTTTTTTTTAGGATTTTTAACAACTTCCACTAAAACCAGAGGATTTTTACCAGCTTCTCCTTAAACCTACCTTTACTTAAAGGTAGGGTTGATTACTCAAAAATAATAATGCGTACATATGGACTCAGCTATACTTCTCCACATGTCTTTGCCATCGCTTGTTCCGTATGGTCCTCCTGCTGGTGGCGCGGCGAGTTCCCATTTCCTATTCTTCTTTGGATATGGGAGACGTTGGAAAAGTTAAGGGGGAGGAGATAAGGCGCGAACGGAGATGGGAAGATGGAGAATCGAGCGAATTCGATAAGGATTGCGCCTCTGTCCTCTCCCTCCGCCGCTTCTCAGTCTAAATTAGATCTTCTCTCTCGGAACCCTTCCTCATCGCGTCTTCCTTGCCTCGGAGCGGAGGGGATAAGCCTTGGGCATAAGTGATGGCGTGCCCATTTGTTCACCCTGCTCGATTGGACTCCCTAATGCCCGTGGAAATGAAGCCTCCACGCCCTCCCCCCCGCCATGCCTCCCCATCTTACACAATAAGCCTGCACCGAGATTTTTTTTCATCCTGAAGCGAAATCACAGCTCGGATGATGGTTTCTTCCTGCTGATGGCTGTTTCATTTTTCCAATTGATGGTGAACGGCGGAGAAGAAAATATTGGAGGAAAAGTTTGATGTGGTCCAGGGGAAGAGGAAGCTGTTGGGAAAAGTTTGAAGAATGCAGCAATAGTTGGTCCGAGGACGTTCGCACGAGCGAGATGGAGGTGACAACTTGTTAAAAAGAGACGCGTGAACGAAAATTGTCGTTAATCTCTGAAGATGAACCGCTCCAAGAAGAAGTTGACAGTGGTGCACTTACTCCTGAATGCTAATTTTCACTCCTACAGCGCAGACCTGACCTTGTTGAAGGACGGTTACCAGTCGAAGCCGCTTGTGAAAGTCCGTTTCTCTTCACTGTTCGTGGAAGGATAAATTTTAAACCACTGTAGTTTCGGGTACATTCTGTAGCCGCTTGGTTGGTTAGATATGATCACTTACGCTATGCTACGTACATTCCTGCCCGTTAAGAACTCCATTCCCGTGCAGGCATGGGTTCAGTATGAAAGGGCACCTAATGTAGTCCAGCCTTCACTGATGTATACTTTCCTGGATATTTGTGTGGTTCCTTTGATTACCTGTTCCTGTTATTGTTTCCTGTTTCAGCTCGATTTTTGTCTTGCACGAAGCCATAGTTTTTGGAGGGAGAACTTAAAATTAATCGTGGATATTAGGTGGGGGCGCGATATCGAGGGATTGTGGATTCAGTCCCGGTCAGAGCAAATGTTTTCTTTTCGGTGGCATTTCGCTCTAATTTTCACTAGTGGACGACTCAATAAAGTTAATATCGTGGTTAGTCCTGGTATCCTCAGCATTTTTTTGATATGGTAGCTGACGTTGATGGAGTAACGTATCTGAAAATTACTTAATCACGAGAGACAGGTTTCTGAGGAACACAAGAGTGGCAGTAATGGACACAGGTAATGATATGTAGAATCATTTTAACTAAGAGAGGAATGACTGATGTTGGACGTAGACGCATTCATTGACGAGGAGTCAAGACCGGTGAATTTGTGTCACTAATGCTTTTTGTGGAAAACAAGTGAGGAAAAATGTTTGGAAACAGCTGCAGAGTTAGTCTTCGAACGTCAAATTCACAGATATAGCCCGAAAGATCACAGGTAGTAGAAGGGCAAGAGAAGAAATGGAGTGATGGGAAGGAAAAGAATATTTTGAAGAACTTGACCAACGATTGAAAGAGTTACACGTATAGTTACAATAGTTACAGTTATAATAGTTACACTCTATAGAAAAGAATTGATAGTTAAAGAATAGTTGATATTTATCTACGATTCACGATTCCCTCTTTCGGTGTCATTACTGTGATAACTGTTGTTGCAAGCCCTTTTTAATCAATAAATCATGAGCTACAGCATCTTAATTATGTGGTCTTTGACCAGCCTCTTTCTTTAATCCACCGAGTTGTTACCTCTAACCCTTTGCTGGTATAGCTTCATATCGACCCTTCGTTAAGTCTCTCATAAGCCCTTCATATCTTCTGCCTCCATTCATGTCGTCTGGAAAGCCTATCATCCTCTTCCTCGCTTAACTAATTTGAATTCTCCGTACTATCACCCTCTTCAATGTTACGTTATTTCATTATGCGTCCTCCATTCAATTTGATAGCCTTTTGGAATGCTTTTTTTTCTTGCGAGTATCTTCCACCATAATTATGACTCCTTCGTTTTTCTTTTCTTCCGAACTTGCTTTCTTAATTCATCCGTATTCCTGCGCCTTGTAAGTCTCCAGTCTAAGCCCTTGTTATGGCAACGACCGAATTTCTCTATCAATTGATTCAGGCCTATGCTGACTGTAACGTTATCATGGACTGTTTCTAATTATTTGTTCGTCCCGATTCACTTTTGGACATGATTTATATTTGTCTATGTAACTTGGCCGATGCAAATAGTCGCTTTACGTCCTTTGTAAACCAATTAATTACCTATAAACCCCCTTGTTCCCTAAACTGCAACCCGTGCTCTATTATAAACCATCCTGACGTAATACCTCTCGTTTCCTTTCTGCAAAGCCTCACTAACTACTGTCTTAGTATTGAGGTTAAATGGGGTATTTAATATGGTTTTCAGTTGAGTTTTTAAGTTCTTATCCCAATGAAAGTTATCTTGTTATTATGAATGATAATATTCGAAAATCGTCAAATAAATTCGTTGTAAAAATGCTTTGTTTTGAGTGGCAATATCTCCTGGTCGTAAATCTCATAGGCAATCGTGTTTTCTGTACTACTCTGGCTCCCATATCTCACGTTTAATTGTCGAGAGGTAGAAGTTAGTGGTGTCATTGTAATTAGATGTCTAATTCTTCGTTTTGTTCACCATGCGTTTTCATTGTTAACTGTGGTTACGATAAGTCATCTTTGATTTTTTAGAGGTTATTACTTTTAATTTTTTTTAGTATGTTTTTTTATAGATTTTTTGGTATTTGCCGCTTCGTAATTCTCTTGGCTGCTCCTAGGAACTGTCCTGCCTGTACTGGCCACTCAGGGGGAGTTTCTCTCTAATATTTACTTAGAAAACTATTTTTCCGTTAGTTGAATACTTTGCTAACATCCATTTCATCCACCTTCCTTCTTGACTTCCTTTCTGTATATTCCTCTCAGCTGTTTCTCGCATCCTCTCATAATTTCTCCCGCTTTATTCAAGGGGTTACTCAAGGCCGTGATGGAGGGAAGGTTGTTGGGCGTACAAGGGGGGTGGAAGAGTCTAGGGTTTATGGACAGGATGAATTAGGGAAGGACGGACGCGGGGATGATGATGGAAATACTCGTAGTAGTAGATAGGGCCCCTGAATTGTTGAAAATCTAATAGATTTTCTCAGGCTTTCAGTATAACCTATCTTTGGCGACTAGAATACTTAAATGAATGATTAAGCTCGCTCATCATTTAGTGTTACGACGCAAATAAGATTGCCTGTGCATGCGAGCCACGCTCCCGTCCTCACCTGCATGCAATTTCGTCACTTTGAATGAGTCGCGAGAAAGATAAAATTTTTGTTGTGTCAGTGGCCAGTTTTTTTTCCCGCTGGCTCAAATGTTAAAAAATGGCCCTGTTTCATTTTACGATCCAGCCTCCTTAAACGCACCGAAATTCTCCGTTAGCTCCCGCATCTAATTGCCTCGGCGACGTGAATAATTGATGTCCGGCCCTTTCCGAGCGCGGCTCTCCCCAAGGTGACGGCCCCACGTATTGTCCTCCCCCCCCCCTGTCCCTATCCACTCTCTCTCTCTCTCCTTTTGTGCCCCTCGCGGTACCCTCTTACCCCCCATCTACTCCCTTTTACTCGTCCTCTCCGAACCCTTTTTGCATCGACCCTACCCGACGCTCCAGGGCCGAGAAACGTTCCCACTCCCGTTATTCGTCCTTTGCCCTTTCTACAACACTCTCGTCCCGCATATCTGGAGCGCTCCCCTTTTGCCCCGGGCACGCTTGCCCCGCCTCCCCCCCACACCTGCCCTGTCTTCCACTTCCTTTAAAACTCGCCCCTCCTTTTCATTCGCCCCCCCTTCGGTCGTCCACTCGCATCCCCTTTCGATTCCAGCGCCCATTCTGACGAATCCCCGCCCGTCGCCGGAATGCCTTCAAACTCTCTCTCTCGCGGCGACCCCACCTCCCTCTCTCAGCCTTTTGTCTCCTCTTTTTAGCTTTGCGCGTTCCGCTCTGCCTTTCCCATGATGCTCCCTCACATATCTTGCCTTTCGTTGTCTTTCCCTCAAAGTGGAGTTCAGCGTAAAGCTTGGAATGCTCTTTTTTTACAATTCAAGGAAATTGCCACGCACTGCACTGATATCCATTAGTTTTTGCGCAAATTCAAGAGTATCAATGATAACCAAGAACGACATCGTTTTTCTATTGTTAGCCTGCACCTTATAGCACGCACTCCATAATAGCTTATCCCACTCTTCTCCTTCACTAACGCTGGAAAGGTAACTGATCCATTTACACTCTCGTTGCCATTCAAATTCAGGAATATGCCGCGTGAATTCAAGAATATCAGTGATTACCAATAAAAACATAGTTATTCTGTTGTTAGCGTGCACCTTGTAGCACGCACTCCATAATACCCTATCCTACACTTCTTCACTAGCACTGGAAAGGCAACTCTGATCCGTTTACACTCTCGTCACCTATGTACCCCTGTTATTTAATGTTAGTTGGTGTGAAAGGATTCACCGGACGAATCCTAGGCCACCTATGCTGAGCATCTAATTCAGTAGGACGGTCCATAGACGATAGAAGAAGAGTATCCGAACCAATAGGGAAAGGGTAAGGACAGCGTTTTCTGAAAGGGTAGATTGAAAACCCGGTCACAATTACTTTGACCGCGTAGTGAACCAAGTAACCTGGTCTTTACTTTTTAGCATCACAAGCCTCAAATCTGCTTTATTAAAGAAAGCGGTTCCGAGACTCCCTTGTCTGTGTGTGCCTACTTACTTCCGCTGGCAGCCATTCGTGCCCCCCTCATACGAACAACGATTCCTCTGCGGACTTCACACTGCGGATTTACCCCTGTGTGCAGGTACACTCCCATGAACGCTGAAGAGATAAACTATAGTCCTACCATTGCAGTGCCCTTGAATTTAGGGTCAAATAACCTCTGCCATTAGCTCCTTAAGCTGAGATGTGCAGAACAACATCCAGCTAAACATAGCCAATTTAAAAATGGATGTAAGGTCGTAGTTTTAATTTTATTCCTAAACGAATGAGAATGGTGGTGAGGGTGGCCTCGGAATCTTGCGGAGTATTACGAAGTTGAAGACTACGGGAAACCACCGGCTAAGCCATTTATAAAATATAGCCTTACATCTACATCTCCATACTACCCTGCGAGCCGCCGCATGGGCGTGTGGCAGGAGGAGTTAGGTCACCAGCCGTGTAAAGATGTAAGGTTTTGGGTGGTGAAATGGTATCTAGTATTATGGTAGTGTATCTAGTGGAGCTCAGTTTTTATTGTGGCCACCTATTGTGCGCGGAAAGAACTAGTATTTGTACCTATCTGTTCGGCAAGGTTACTCTTATTTTATCGCTTCTGTCAGACCTGGAGATGTGGTATGGAATCATGATAATATTCTTTGTGCCGCTCTAAAACACACCAGTTCTGAATTTCTCAAGCAAGCTAAGCCTAGCGTGTTGCCTCCCGAGTCTCTAGGGGCTCCCACCTTAATCCCTCTAAAATTTGTGTGACGTATATTCGGTCGTAGCAGTTTTTAACGAATCGAGCAGCTTTTCTTTGTATTTTATTCATTTTTTTTGGTTAATCTTTATGACCAGGTTCCCGAATGCAAGCGGCGTATTCGAGGTGTGGCCTAACCATAGCGAAGTAGCATCTCTCTTTCACTTTTTCATCCGAGGATCTTCCTATTATACGCTTAACAAAACCTATTTCCTTTATTGCTGTGCTGCATATGTTTTGTATGTGTTCCCCTTGATGTATAAGAAGTTAAGGTAATTCCAAGATATTTGACTGTATCTGAAAATTTTGTTTACTCCACACACAGTGTAGGTATGGCATTTGTGTGATGACTTTCGCAGGAAGTAAACCGTGGTGCATTTACTAAGTTTTTATTCTAGCCCGCACTCCTGGCACTAAAAATGAACATTGTTAAGGTAAGACTTACTTTCGCATGGCGTGGTGGCTTTCTTCCCGATGAAATATTTCAAGGAAAAATATTCCCCAATTTGGATATGCGGATGGGGAGTTCGACCCCTTAACATACTTCGTATCTCTTCACGCCATCTTTTTACTCCTTCCTCCCGTCGTCTCATAGTCTGTCCCACTACCGCCGCGCCCTCTCCAGCGCGTGCCTGCCCCTCACCACTTCCTCCATCCACTTGTGATGCCTTCTCCCCTTTTCTGCCATCCTCATTCTTCCCCACAACAAAGGATTAATCTCCTTCGTTGGCTCTCCTCCTTAACTCTGCTTAGCCTTTTGTCCTTCCCTGCTGTTTCTCTCTCCCTTAAGGTAGTTAGAGCGAGATAGTTCCCTTGTCAAAATGGAGACCATATTCAAATTATATGTTTTAATTTCAGCAGCTGTGGGAAGCATGAATTAAATATTGCATTATTAATGGTGGAGTAATATACTTTTATGCGACTGGACTTCTAGTAAATTCTGTAAAAATACCTCTACAAGTCTTTAACTTGACTCATTTTTTTGCGCGGTATGTTTAAAATCTCCTTCCTAACGGGAGGTTTTTTTGTGATTCTGAAAAAATTACCATGGTGACTATGATTTGTTTTCAAAAGTGGTTCAGAAAACATACAAACTACATGCTGTTAGTTTTTTTGACGAAATTTAGGTGTTAGAAGTGCCCCATTTTTTACAGTATGTCACTCAGTAGTGAACTCACATACCGTTTTCCACGTAAAAGGACTGGTAAATTTGGGCAAATATCTCGGAAAGTAGTTCGGAAAGAGAGTGATATTCTTTATTTTTTAAAGGGTGAAATATTTTTCATTACAGTGAGGCTAAATTCTTTGATTTCTATGTGAAACGATATTTCGCACAAACTACCTTAACTCTACCAACGCCTATTCAAAGTGGAGTTAGCTGTAAAATGCGGATGGCTCTCGTTGTTTCTTTAAAGACGTAATTCCCGCGACTATCGCTGATAGTTATTAAATGTTGCGTGTACAAAAGTAAAAAATGGCGCCAGCAGACATAATATCTACGGGAAAACTTTGTGAGAGAATTGGTCACTTGAAGATTTATATGTATATGTGAAATGATGTCAGTCTGGGTTGTCATCAGGTGATGTTGCCAGTGCGACGGAACCGGTCGGCTAAGAATGAAACGCTGTGAAAGATTACAAAGTCATTTTGAAATTTATTCAGAATGAATTTTCACAAAGTAATGCCTGTCACCATCGAAGATCGTCAGTTGTTTACTCGTGGAGTAGTGCATATCTGTTTCTGACGAGGTCACTGTTTCGAATGTGAGCTCGTCGTTAATTTTTCCGCTGTTTTTTTCAAAATCGTATTCTTTTTCTTGTTCTGAATATAAAATATTTTCATGCATTATGTCGGTGATTCTTATCAAATCCTAAATTCCAGTTACGTATTTGTTTTAGGCAACCCTAGTCTCGGCGACAGTGAGCGTATTGTTCTGGATATCTCTTGAGCAGTTCGAAGTAGAACTGAAATTCTTCAGCCTGATGCATATCTACGTCATTGCCATTCTCCGGTCCTAATTGGGTGTCAATTTGTTTTTCGAACCTCCGGTTGCAATGCCACTGCGGAAATTCGAATTGAAAGTCTACTATAGCAGCATTAATTTCTCCAATACGTGTTTTTCGTATCCAAATTAGAATGTTTGCGACAACTACGCGAATGAAATGGGCATTCATTTCTCTAAGCATGTTGTCGATTTTATCATTGATGTGTACTACTTATGTATCTCGTGTGATATTCTGCTAAAATGACTCAGATCTCCGCCGAATTTTCAGTTGCGCATGCGACAGTCAATTTTTTCGGAATGCGCGCTCGGCTCACGTGAACGGCGATCCTGTCCTCTGGGTAAAAGTTCCCGTCTCACGTTATCCCGTTCTCAATTCACGTCACACGTTCGCGTAGATTGTGTCCCAGCCATTAGGATCTTACTGTCAATAAAATGTGAACGCTTTATACCAGGGGTGGCGAACCTTTTGGCGATTGAGTGCCAAAGTTTATGAAAAAAGAGTATACTCGCTCGACTTGCGTGCCAACCCATCGAGTGAGATAGAGGTATCCCTTAGCGCCCTTCCAGCTTCGCGTGCCACTTTAGGCACGCGTGCCATAGGTTCGCCACCCTCGATCTATCCGATGTACTGATGTGACTAACGTGATTTTGAATGCTTTTTGGAGGTCGACGTTAGGTGAGTTAATTGAAGGACTGCGGTAATTTCTTCAACCCTATCGTGCCTCATTCTTTTCGGTTCGTCCAACCGCTTTAATCTCCAGCATTTCGCCGGGCCGTCCCTCGGTGCGTTCGCTCTGTAGGCTGGCTCGCCGGTGGGCGAGAGATAGAAAAAAAAGAAGCAAGCGGTTTATCTCCTCCTCTCTCTTCCTGGTCTTATCGCCCGGAGGTCTCTTTATTAAGCGGGCCGGGTGTGCATGTGTTCGTGTTAGTTGCACATCCGGTGTGTGCCGTTTGTTGCGTCACCTTCCTTTTTCCGTCGCCCATGTCCTTCGAAGAGCTCCAACGACGCTATGTCAAATTGCCTGCGAAGGCGTGGGGGAGAGTTCGCTTCGCCTTCGTTGGAGCCCGTTTCACACCATACTCGATGCAACCCAATCCACATCCATTCATCCATTATAGTATTTGGGCGTTGGCTGTGCGCCTTGGCGCCACTTCGATTAGAGTCTTTTCTGTTGCTATTGTAAATAGACGTAGTTGATTGTTGCTAACGTTAGACAGGTAAATATTCAATAACGATCGAGGATATATGAATTACTTGATGCTTTGAATAATATCTTGCTATTTTTGTTACCTAAAATTTACTTTTTAAATGCTAGAGAGGAAATATCCTCTACAGGAAATCAGTAAGAGGTTAATGAAACGTTCATCCTGAGCCGACTACGTTGTTTGCCTGAATCTGATTATAATTGGAATGCATTAAGCCCGTTCGGCTTAAATAAAGAATTCAGAATGCCTTGTTTAAACAGAACTTGCTTCGTACCAGGCTGCAAAACAGGGTATGCGTCTATGAGGACCCAAAATAGGAGACTTGGATTGAAAAATAAGAATCTGTTCAAGGCGGCGGTAAGTGCATTCCTTTTTACCTACACTGCATTGATGGCCATTGGAAATACTAATGAAGTCACCTCGAATTGTTATTAAATTTCCGTATAGCGATATTCACGAAGTGCTAAGAAGTTAATTGTGCATTTGTGTAATTAAATTTGGAGAAGAATTAAATATATCTGCAGACCGGACAGTCTTAAAAAAGTGTATAAGTACGTCCCGCGTGTATTTATACATTTTTTATCCACTACACTATGATTACTTGTCAGTAAAAACCAATGTATATTCATCGCAAAACCGGTAAGACGAGCTTGTTTACAATCTGTCGACTGTATTTACATTTGAACTTCCGTCTTTCATCACTAGGCGGCACCACTTTCCAAAATTGTAATTGTTTTCGGAATTCTAGACAACAGTTTTTGGCAACGAGATCCCAACCCATAATATATATTCATGCCTCTTTTGTTGACCATTCCCATCCCCCTCACCCCACCATCCTCCCCCCTCTTACCACTGGCTAATAGTATATAAGGGATTGCTGTTAATTTTTGTATCACCTGATAATGACGCTCAGCCGTCGAAACACGGGTCGTGGTGGTGTGTGTTTGTCTGTGGTTTGTAAAAGTTTTCCTCACTTAACTAAATTGTTATATCCTTTGATTTTTTGTGGTGTTATCGGTTAACTTTTTACGTAAGCAAAAAGCATGACATTAGCTGTGCACGGATATCCAGACCGTCCTCGTGAAGGAATTATAATAATGCACGAATCGATGCTGGCGGTAGCATAATCGATGCTCTGTTTTATCTGTTGATATCCTCCGCAACTGGTGGTCGGGGTGTGCTTCCTGGAGAGGGCGCGCAATTTTGGCGAAGTAGTTGGCCCTTTTTGGGGGTTCCGGTCGGTAGGGATTGCCCAGGGTGCGCAGATCGATATGTTTGAAATGCAAGGGGGAACTCCGGAGCGGGTCTCCCGTTCCTTCACCTTTCGCGTTCTTGTGGTCTCGCTGCTGCCTCCTCCCCCCCCAGTCCAAATGCAACTACTTGTTAATCTACGTTACATACTACCCTGTGAACCGCCGCATGGGTGTGTAGCAGGGGGCGCTACGACTCCAGGCGTGTGAAAGAGAAGGTTATTGGGAGGTGAAAAGGCGAAGTTTATGCTTGGAGTAGACCTCAGTTTTTATTTCAATCATTAATTGGTTATACAATAATTAATATTAATATTATACAATCCTAAGATCGGTTGACTGCAGCCCTCTACCCTTCCCTGTCTAATGCTTGTTTCCTTATCTCCTGGTATCTCTTCCTCTGAACTTTCCTCTTTATTTGGTCCATTAACTTATTCCTGGGTCTTCCTTTGTGGGCTTTCCCCTCACTTTGCCCTCCGTTATGTTCCTCCCAAACCCATTGTTTCTCAGGGTGTGTCCAATCCATCCAGTTCTTCTTTTCTATACAGTCTTCCATATGGTCCTTTCCTCTTCTACTCTTCTGTACACTTCATCATTTCCTGTTTTATCCGTCCAATTTATCTTCAGCGTTCTCCTCCAGCACCAGGTTTCGAGGCCTTTAGTCTTTTTCGGTCAGCTTTTCCAGTGGTCTATATTGAGTGCCACGCTCCACACGAATGTTTTCACATACTGTTTCCTGGTTTGTAGTCCTGTCCTCTTTAGCACAGCCAGTTTTTTTTTAATGGCTACATATTGTGCATTGAAAGAAATTTTTGTGCTTATCTGCTCAGCTATTCGTCTATGTTATTTCATCGCTCCTGTCGGCCCTTGGGGGCTGTTCAAGTATTACGCAAGACGATTTATGCCATCTTGACCTCCCCCCCACTATGTAAGACAATGTAAGATCTCTCAAACCCCCCTCATCATTGGTCGTTCAATCCTAAGATTGGTTGACGGCAGCCCTCCACCCTTCCCTATCTAATGCTAGTTTCTTTACCTCCAGATATCTCTTCCTATGTAATTTCCTCTTTATTATGTCCATTGACTTATTTCGGAGTCTTTCTCTGGGGACTTTTCCCGCTATTTTACCTTCAATTACCCCCTCACCAGTGTAACAATCTACTCATGTACCAATTGTAATCCAAAAACCCCCTCAACATACCCTCCCTCTCATTCTTACGTAAGACGTTATATAATTAACTGTATCTATTCTTCGTGAAATACTCGCTTTCTTATGTTTTACCTTTCCACAGAAGCCATCGTACAAATTTGAGCACTGGATATCATATAATTATGCAGTGTTGCACTGCCACATTCATTAACATTAAGAGCGAAACAGTACCACAGCTGATGAAGTTGTTAACAATCACAGGATACTTGGAAAAAACACAGGGTATTTGGAAACGATGCAGTGTTTCATGGCGGACAAAAATTTTACGTGAATTGGTTCCAGACCTCCTCCCCCCCATATCATAAGACAACGTAAGATGAGCCTAACCCCCCAAAAACGTCTTACGTAATACTCGAATGGCGCCTTGAGACATTTTGCGTCGTCAAAAATGGTATTATCCAACCATGCTAGGCTATTCATTATAAAATTGCGACTCACGTACTCGTTCGCGCGACATTCGCGTTCTCCAGGCTCGCCACCTCATCTTCCCTTGACGGTCTTACTTATCGATTTTTCCCGATATATTTTTCAATTTGCTCGCAGCTAGTGTTTTGGTTATTTTCGCTTCCGCTCCCTAAAGGGGGAAATTGACTATCTCCTCTTTTCTCTCTATCCTCAAGTTTTTCTTTCCGTCTTATGAGGAGCCGCGTTTCTCTTTTCCCTTCCTTGGTCATTGTATTGATTTTTTAAAATGCCGATTCCGTTCCTCTCTTACCCTGTGAGTGGAAACGGGATTGGGAAGAATTGGCGCAAAATAACAGGCTTGTACAAATGGCCCGGGTCCTCCGTCGGTGATGATGATGCTTACTGCGAGTTTTTTCGTGCTGAGTTGGAGTGATCTAAGCTTTTTGATTCGAATAGATCGTAGGACGTATATTATACCATTTTTTAAATACTTGTGATACTTTGTGCCCTTTTTATGTATTTTATTGTACATAATCCTGCATTCAGACGTACGAATGCTGGAAGGATAGTGGTTGGTAGCATATGGAGCGTATCAAGGAATGAGTGCTTGTCTAAGGAAGCGAAAATTGCCGTGTATCAAAGTGTATTTCTCCCCACTTTGTTGTATGGTAGTAAAACATGGGTATGTCAGGATAGACATAAGAGTAGACTAAAAGCCGCGGGTATGAGTTATCTGAGGAGTGTTTGCGGCAGAAGTGGGATATGAAAGGAGTGTGCTTCGTTGGTTTGGAGAGTCGAATAACGAAACATATATGAGTGAAATGAATGGTGAGAGAGGTAGAGGTACGCCGAGAAAGTTGTGGTTGAATGTGGTTGAGGAAATTCTTGGGAGGAGGAATACTATGAGTCTTAAAAACAGGAGGGCGTGAATGAAGCAGCGTATGGGGAATTATGAAGCAAAAGGGGTTTGCAAGGATAGGTCAGTATGGAGGAAATTATTGAAGCAGAGTCAGGTGTGCAAATATGTATTTATGAGTGACGCTTTGTGACTGTGCCTACCCCGGAAGGGAACGGCTTGATTGGTATGTATGTATGTAATCCTACATTTCCTTCTGTTTTTTATTGAAGTTATGTTGGGTCGATAACCGGCCAAGTAAATGCGACTTTTTCATTTTATGGGAGCCAGCTTTCTCGTTGTTGTTTTTCCCCGCATGATATTTAGTGATTTGTGGTTAATTATGTCCTGCGTATTCAATTTAGGTGTCGGGAATATTATTAATTAATAGCGATTCCTTTGGTTAATGTTAAAATTCTAGTAGAAGTATATTTTTTTTAGATAATTGTGCATTCTATCTTGAGAATATGTTCTAATGTATCCTTTCTCTTATTTTTCAGGTAAGCAATCTGTACTACTTGTGGAGAATCAGTTCCTTTGTTTCTGCATTGGTAATGTCGTTATGCTCTTAAATAGTTGTATTATTACTCTTGTAAAGGTCCGCTATGAGCCATCTGACCTCCATACTGTCGTAATAACTTTTGCATAAATATTTGTGGCAAGACCGTGACCGGAAATCCTTTTTGTCGGACTGTGCGTTTGTAGCATTGCACATTGGACTTCATTTATGTCACTTTATGTATTCAACGATCCTTCTGAATTATGTCCGGCAGCTATGCACGTCTCTGATTATTTTACTCCCCAGTTTTAAGATACCTTTGGCGGTTCTGAGATCTGCACGTGAAGTTTCCGACAAAATGTCGATAAACGTGTAAGTGAAGGATTGATGTCACCGTTTCGTCAAAGTGATGCCACCTTGTTCAAATTATTCGATATATGTTTGAGCATTTTTTTCCAAGTATTCCATTTAAAGTAGTTTGAGCGAAATATCACTTCACCTAGAAATCAATGAATTTGGTCTCATTTCAAAGGAAAATATCTCAGCCTTCCAAATACACATATCAAAGTACCAGCCCCATATCGAACTACTTTCCAGGATTTTGGACCAAAAATGCCGGGCCTTTGACGTGGAAAATGGTACGTGTATGCGCTCCATAAACACCTTACTTAAATAATGAGGAATTTCTAACCCCTAGGTCTTGTAAAAAAATTTACAAGGTGTAGTTTGTACATTTGCTCAACTGTTTTTGAAAATTAATCATATTGCCACCGCAGTAGTTTCTTCGGGGTCATGAAGATCCTTCCGCTGTGAAGGAGTTTCAAACATATCTCGCGAAAAAAATTAGGCAAGTTAATAATGAAGACTTATTTAGATATTTTCATTTAATTGCCAAGAATTACAGTCATATAAAGCTGTATTATTATAGCAATAGAAATCCAGTATTTCATTCATGTGTCCCACAGTTTTCGAAATCAAAACGTATAATTCGGATATGGTCTCTATTATGACTAGGGAACTGCCTCGCTGAAACTACCTTTGTATTTATTAAGGTTAGCGAGTAACCATTTGTATTACTTCTTCTTTCAAGTGTAATGGATTGTTTTTCATTTGATGGCGTTGCAAAGGCTTGCATTTTCTGCTCAAGTGGCACCTGTTCAAATCTTGATTTCTTTATTCTCGTGGAGAATCAGATGAAGTGAGTTTGGTCGTTGAATTGTTGTCTTCCGCATTGTTCTCGTACCCCGCGAGCCAAGATATCGTTGTCACTGGCAGGAGAGACTAGGCCGCCTCTCCTCCTCTTGGAGCGAGTGCTATTTTTACTCACCCTATAGTTATATTCACATTTTATTGCCACATATTTAGCCACGCGTGCGCTTGATTTATCGTCTTTTTTATATCCATTCAATCCTTTGTTTTGGGAGAAGAAGATACCTTTGTGTTTTAAATGTTTCCGGACCTCGCGTTTCTCTCTTTTTTTCAATTTTAAGAGCGTGTTCTTTTAGCTCCACATTTGAAACCGAGTATGAAATGCGTATTCAGCTTGTTAGTTTGTGGATCCATTTGATGTATTTGCATTTTCCCATGTTATCATCAATCTTCACGCTTCACAGGTGTGAATGTCGTAAAATTTGAAATGTTCTTCACGAAAATAGGTTAAAAAATGTATACTTTTGCTGGCAATACGGTTGATTACTGCTGATATAAGAATGGATAAAATATTTTTTTTTTTTTTAGAAAATATTATATTTATTCAGAGAGACATGTTACAAAAACAGTATTTTTGTAGTATAATTGTTACAATACAGTTTATATATGTTTTATTGTAAGAGTAAATGACATTGAAAAAGTTACCAACCAAAAAAAATAAGGAAAAATATATCTTTGTCATAAGTTTTTTAAACAATGAAATAAAATATAAAGAAAAAAAAAAGATCTTGGTCCTGCTAAGCCGAGGCTTGTCAGCAGGTGCCATTGCTATACGAATCAGTGATCGGATAGTAAACTTATCAAATATGTACCGTTTGTATACAGTGGGAAACAAACCATATGTACGTAATGATAACAATAGGTATACATATACTATTAGAAATTCACCTGCCACACACAGAGTTTACATTAGGGCAACAGAATGTTTTTAAAATTGAATTAAGGATGTTAGGATTGCTTTTAGTTATATGGATTTCTTGATGTAATTGCAATAGAAAGATGTTTTGACCAAAATAATGGGGAAATTCGGGCTCTAGCAAATTTTGTTCGCATGGGCTGGAATGATATTTCTGACAGCATTTTGCATTTAATTATAAGAGGTGAATTTTTTCTGCTTTTATCTTTCCATGGCAAAAATATGAAATTCCTACGTGAATCAGTGGGTAGCAAAACATTTGTTTTAACTTCATATATTTAATGACAAACTTCGCTAACCTTCAAAAAGAGTGAAGTTGTGCCTTTTAGAAAACCTTTAGAGTTGTATTTTAATTAAATTATTCTTTTGCGTTTTTTATATTACCCCAATGGCGGTATTTTATTAGGTAGAATCGCAAAATGAAATTCTTTATCTTCATCTTACGTTATTTTGCGCAAACTCATTTTTCATCCGCTGTCCTATTCTTGAAAAATCACCGGAGTTTAGAGAGACCTAGTTTCGATTACTTTCAAGTTTCCCATCGTCAAATTTTCATCAATTCATCATATTCGTGATGATATTGAAAACGGCTCCATTTTCAGTTTGGCCCACACGAGGACCTGTTCGCTGGATGATAGTATTTTTGGTGTTTTCGGGGATCAGAAATAATGGGATTTCATTCTTTCATCGACGCAGAATTCCGTAAGTCAAGATTAAGCTGGAAAATACCCTTACCTGCATCCTGTGTACTTTCAGTAACGTTCGTGGCTAGCCACTTAATGTAACTTTAATGGACGTGGACCTAATTACTCGCTCCACTCAGGTTTTGCGTTCTATCTGATATGATCTCTGGTTTCAGCGATTCCATTACCTGAATTAGGCGCGAGTGCATTCTTCTATCTTTATCGGTTTTTTCTGCAGCCTTCACTTAGGGTGTCGTCCTGCACTTAGGGGTACTTTTTATTCTTTGCTTTTTGATCGTAAGTGTAACACTTGAAGCACAGGTTAAAACGCTCACATTGAGTGTACATTCATTATCGTCACCCGTTTTGACCGGGAGTATTTGTCCCTGGTGTCTCCTGTTTTCATTTTTTTCAAGTCTTTCCTTTTAGCCCTCCCTCTGCTAATGAAAACTGGTAAATGTTGTTGTTTTAATTTTGACAGAAAGTAGATCTGTCGTATTAAGGTACGAGTGTAACTATTTGTCATGAAGATCTATCTTGACCGATGGAACACCGAGTAGTAAAAGGCGGATAATTTTTTCCCTGTGGAATTTCGCACAATTGTGCTTTGCGGGTGACTCCGAATAAGTGTAACTCCGTGGCTAGTCCCGGATAGCTTACAATCTGTATGATAATGATTGCCAATTGGTCAATTTCGAGAAGTAACCATTCTTATACCCTCACCCTACTCCCCTCTGCATCTCCATGGCAATGGATCCCGATCCAGAGGGAGTGAAAGCGGTGGCTCTTGGGCACTCCCCTCTCCGATGTCCCATTCCCTAGGCTCTTTGCCGGGACCTTGGATTTAAATTATTAAACAGGCCCGGACCGTCATTATGGCTTCGCCCTTGCGTCGTAAGAGTTCTTTCCGAAGGAGCTCTCTGCGGTGGAATTCCCTTTCGGACGTGGCTTCGCTTGCTTTCTCCCTATTTGCCTTTCACCTGATAAGGAGAGTGGAAGTGGGGATCCTTATCTCTTTTGCACATTTCCAAGGCAGCGACGGCGACATGGTGGATCCCCAATACCGCAGGGATGCTAACTTATGCTTTTACTCGAACAGCGCGTATTACACTCCCACTATCGTCCCAGCTCAGACTACAGCTTTCAAGGTTCGGATGCATACTTCCTTCTCGTCTAATTATTAATGCCTGATATTCCTTCTACATCTACCTTTACATAATACCCCGCGAGCCGCCGCATGGGCGTGTGACAGGGGGTGTTAGGTCACCAGCCATGTAAAGGTGTGAAAAAGTTTTTGGAGATGAAATGGTGACATGAATTATAGGAGTGTATTTAGTGAGCTTAATTTTTATTGTGGTCACTTATTGTCCACGGAAAGAACGAGTTCTTGTACCTATCTGTTCGGCAGTGTATCTCTCTTATTTTATTGCGTCTGTCAGACCTAGAGATGTAGCGAGGAGGGTACTATTCTCTATGATGCTCTGAAAAATATCAGTTTTGAATTTATCAAGCAACCTAAGCCTAGCTTCTGGCCTCCGAGTCTCTAGGGGCTCCCACTTTAATCCCTCTAAAAGTTGTGAGACACTATATGTAAGCTCTTAGCAGTATTTAACGATTTGCTTCTCGTTGCTTTCCTTTCTATTTTATTATTTTTTTCGGTTAAATCATTTTGACCAGGACCCCAAATGCTCGCGGCGTATTCGAGGTGTGGCCTAACCAGAGCGAAGTAGCATCTCTCTTTTACTTGTTCATCCGAGGACCTTCCTATTATACGTTTAACAAAACATAGTTTCTTTAATGCTGCGCCACATATGTTTTGTAAGTGCAATCCCCACAATATAACAGAAGTTAAGGTAATTCCAAGATATTTTACTGTATCTGAAGATTTTATGTTTACTCCACCCACAGTATAGGTATGGCATTTTTGTGATAACTTTCGCAGGAAGTGGACTGTGGACTGTGCCCTTAATGCCCTCCCCTCCTTAATGCCCTTGACCTCATTTTTAAGAGCTAGTTCTCTACATCTATCAGTTAGTTCCGATCGTCGCTCAGTGTTTCTGGACTGATATGATTTTTTGGCATCTTAGATAAAGTTTACTCTTGCTAGGCTGTGATAAAATCAAATTATTCTTTATTTTTGGATCATACTGGCTGCGAAAAATTTACCAGCTAAATTTATCGAGTGAGAAAATGTCATCGTTTTGTTATCAATGGCAGTAAAACATGTTATAAAGGAGAGTTTCGATAATTGAAATAGGTTTTAACTCTCTGAAGAAGTTTTTATGCTAATTTTTATCATTAATTTTAGTGCATGATTTCAGTATTATTGCCTGAAGATGAGAGGCTGACTTAAGTATTCAACCATCGGGTTTTGGGTTCGAATTCTTTAAGGTTTGTCAAAGCTTGGATAACTCTGCATAAGTAGTGTAAATTAAATGGTTATGCTATAGAGACTTGCGTTTTTATTGATTGTGCATTTTGCAAAATTACGCTCAAGTTCCTCGGAAATGTTGTCTAACTTCAGAGAACAGCAGAGATTGCCTACTCAATAATGAAATAAGTCGGCTGTAATATAGAATATCGAATACGATGTTAATCTCACTATATATCACACTAAAACCTTGTCTCACAGAAGCCGTTTTTCGTAATTTAGTTCAAAGAAAATTGCGCAGTGCTAAGAGTGCCATGATTGGCACATATTTTAGAAAGGCTATGCGGATGATATTTTAGAATGTCTCTATGGAACTGGGAATGGGGTTGGCTGACTTGGCTAGGGCGAGAAACAGTGTAAGTTTCTATCCCGAGTATGTTTTAAAATTGTTTTTAGTTGACCCGACTGGGAAATATGATTTTGCTATTTTGCTGACCGCTCGAAACCGTCCTTGGGACGATAAAATTTCGCATACTTGAATATTCATATACCCTATTGAGATAAACGGGAAGTAATATTTATTAGGGAAAATTTTACTTCCCTCTTTCAAAACGCGGAGGTGCTCATCGTGATTGGCAGCCATCCCACTCTCAAATAATTCATCGGCCTACCAATAAATAAAATATTAGATATGAATACCATCTGCGACGTTTATTGACGACGTATGGTAATTTTTTCTGACCGAATTCTTCTTTTTTTTTAAGATGAATCTGTCCTCAGACAGGTGCTCTGCTGAACTGCTCCCTCCATGCTCGTCTATCCTGTTCCGCCTCCCTCGGCTCTTCCAGGGTGTCCAGCACTCTGGAAAACAGGGAAGACCGGGAAATCTCAGGGAGTTTTATTTTCACAGGAAATATCAGGGAAATATTGAACTGACTCTGGAATTTTCTCTGGTGTCGATATATAAAACAAAAACGGAAGCCATATGCCATGCAAGTAGGATATTTAAGGGATACATGCTAGAGAACAGGGTCACATGCAGCTAGGTGGAAAGGCCCTTTTTCGGCAAGTTGTTGAATTTCCCTTGCATTGTCGCATTTTGCATTCTTGTAATCACCGAGAAGTAAGGAACGTGCCTTTATCGGCAAGTTGCGAAGTCAAATTTCCCTTGCGTTGCCGCATTTAGCAAAGTAATGAAAATAGTCAATTCCTTCAGTTTTTTAAGTTGTTGATCATTTTATATCAATGATATTCATAGAAAAGTCTGACTGTAATATAACCTTGTTCCTGAGCATCAGCATGACAATGTTTAAATCTAAGAAAGGGTGGCGATGTGATTTTCTCTCAAACTATTTCAAAGTTTCGTGTCAATTTTCCTCCAAATATGCAAGATTAAAAATAAACCTTACGTTTAATCACCCAAAAAACACACCGAACTTTCTCTTATAATTAACGAGAAAAAATCAATATTTCCTCTGGAAAAATTAAAATTATGTCTGGAAAACCTGCAAATTTCGGGGATTTTTCAAATGCCCAGCTGCTGGACACACTGTCTTCGTAATTCCATCCATTCCTAATATCAGTCAACATATTATTTCTTCGTCTTCCTTTTCTCTCTCTCCCTCGATCTTTCCTTCTAATATTCTTTTAGCAAGGAATCCTTCCTGAGAACGTGTCCCATCCAGTTCGCCTTCCTCTTTATTATTGATCTCAAAATATTCCTCTTCTCAATTATCCTCGACAGCATTTCCTAATTTCTTACTTTATCAGTCCATTTTAATCTTTCCATTCTTCTCCATGGCCGCATTTTCAAGCAGTCTAGATAGTTATCCTCTTTCCTCCTAACTGTCAATGTTTCTTCTCCATTAAGCACAACATTCTTAGTAAAACATTTAGCAAATCTTTTCATTAAGCGTATGTTGATTAATTTTGCTGAAAATAGTCGGTTTACCTAACTGAAGGCTACCTTTCCCTTAGATATTCAACCTGTTATTTCCTTCGTTTAACTTCCATTCCATGTTTCAACACTTCCGATGTATCTATAGCATTTTTCCGTCAATGGTTACATTAAGAACTCCTTCCTCTTTTCCTGCCCACGTTACTTTAGTTTTACCTAATATTTATCTTCATTCCTAAATGTTTCCGTGACCGCATTATTGTCACGCAAACCTTTTAAGAGCGGATACAGGTAATTTGCGGAAAAATGCTGGCTGATAGCCTTGATGTATCTTTCTAGAAACATTTTTTTTATTTCGTGTAATCAGAAATTAGTCAGCAATGCTATGTTCTTCGCCGTCGCGTTGGCTACCAGTTGTTGCTTGACGACTTGGATAGTGAGGAGTGTCTGCAAGTGTCGACTCTCTCTTTGGCTGTTGACCAATTTGGATAAATAGTCATCACGCGGCTATTTACATCGTTGCGGTTTTGTTGTACGGTGGCAGGCCATTTATTTTCGCGGAGGAGGCTATTCAGGATAGGAAATAATTTGAAAGAAAGTTATATTTACCCCGGGTAGTTTCTGTTTAACTTCACCGGGAATTTGCAGTTTTCCCCTTCTCACGACGTTCGCGTTGGAGCATTTGCGTCGTAATTTGCCGTGTGTGACTGAGACTTGGAAAGAGAGATGCCAGCAGTGTCTTAATCGGGATTACTCAGTCTTATTTTTCTTTATAAGATTTAGACTTCGTCCTCCATTCTCTAATCTTCGTCGAAAGAATGGGCTTTCAATGTTTATCTGGGAAATTGAATGGATTTTAAGTTACCCTTTACATGTGATTAATTTTATTTCTTAATGGTCAGTTGCAGGAACGATATATATGTATTCAATAAAGTTATGAGACCCGTAAGCCATGGCAACCACTGAACAACTGTTTCTGAAACACTCGATTGGTTTCATAACTTATGGCAAGTAATGAGTTCCCTAAGTTGCCAACATGGCGGATGCGCGATGAACCGCTTGGAGACTTAATTGATAAATGATTTATTTAGAGACGAATGACTAGTTCTTTTACTATTACTGAAAAGTTATTATTTGCAATTATAATGGATGAACTTCCATGCAATTTATCTGGGGGTAGAATATAAATCCAACATTTGAAGCGATTTACAATTGGTAGATAAGTTATGAAACTGGTTGCTGTGTTCCAGCAACGTGAATATTAATATGAAGTACTTCACTTCATGAATATCATAACTATTGATTCCATAACTAAATCTTGCAATCGGCCATAAGTCTCAATTTTAATCTGGGGCTTAAAGGCTGTTAGAGCTCCTTATGAATGTTTCATTATTGGTACACCTAATTTTAAATATAATCATTGTTTTTCATCATGAATGCCGTCTCGCCTTCGGATTTCTTGCCTTGCTGTTCGTTGAATTTTATTCCTTCATAATGTCATGCAGTTTCCAAAGAAATGTGTAGGAATGCTTCAAGGTGACCTCGAAACGAGAATTTGCGGTAGGAACTGTCCTCAAAATCTATGTATTAATCGATCGAACATCAAGAGAAGTTTTAAGAATGCAGAGACAAGTACACCCCAATAATTGTACGCTAAAATCCATACTTTGAACGGCAACATCACTTCCATAGCTCAAGATGCTAGCTCCAAGAGCAACATTTAAATGCAGATCGCAATTATCTGTTTTTTTTTAACTCCAATTAACCATACATAGTTGGTGGGCGAGGCCTACCGAGGAGGGTGATTCTATATTTGACCAAGAATTGGTCCGAGGACACCACTCTGATGACGTGCGCCGACTGACCGCGCTGCGCCCACCGTTAAAGGGAGTCGGGTGATGCCCAATCCCAAATGTTTGGGTAACGGGCTCCTCCGGTCCTCGAAAGAAGTGCGGCAAGTTTTCGCGTGAGCGCAATCTGACGGCGACTCGTGCTATACGCTGTTTGGGGAACCCAGCAACTACGAGGACTGGGGGCAGGCTGAGGCCCATTGGCGTTTCGACGTCAATCCGCCTCATTGATGTCGGACTCCCAGGGGTTTTGCGTTTCGTATGGCGTGCCCGGCTGCTGTAATCGCAGTCCATACCGCGACCTATTCCCTTCTCCTTTTACCTTCCCCCCCAGTAAGACCAGTTGGATTGAGTTTAATTGCAGGTGCCGACTTTCTGGCCTCCCGCGCAAGTAGACGCATGGTCCTTCCCCATACATAAAAAAATAATCGTTTGGATGGATGAGGGGACTTCGCATATCCCGTGATGCTTTGCCATCTCGAAACTTGAGTGGCATACTGAGGAACACTGCCAAAATGTTAAGGGATGGCGTGGCTCACTTTTCCAGCGTTCGTTTTGACAAGCTCCCCCATCTGCGAGGAGGATTGAATTCGAATCCCATGGATATCTGGAGTTTTTAAAACTAAAACTTGTTTGCTAGTCAACGCCTCGCTCTAGCTAATGGGACTATAAAGGATTACGAACGATTCCTGTATGAACCATTTATTCTTCGTTATCTTTCATATTTTCACTGAAATTTGGGTCATTTTTAATAGCTTTTATTTAACTTTACTTGTGTGTCAGGAGTATATTTTGTAATCAATTTTTAACTACCTTCCTGACTAGCTAGAGATCTGAAATTTTGCACACAGGTTCATTTCCGGTGACAATACAATATTCAGTCATAAAAAAGTCGAATATAAAATTAATATTAAAGAAATATGTTTTTAAAAAATAGCCTTTTTATATCCTGTAGTGTACACAATGTTGTAAACTTGTGTGTCAGCTTGATGCGACGGGGGAATACTTTTTAGTGCATTTTTTCTTATACAAAAGCGACTTAAAAAAATATTTTTACCCATTAGAAATGGCTCTACAACCTCCCGTGAGTGGACCGAATCTCGCAGATTTTTAGGCTAAAAAATATTTTGAAACGTGTTTTCCGTGCAAATGTCTAAACGTAGGCTGTCACCTCCATCTCCGTCCTTCAGTTTTTGCGTTCACCTTTCCAAGATTTATTCGGGAGGCAACTGACAACATGGTTTATTTACACCATTAAACACGATTTTTAAGTCATTGCCATTGGCTGCTGGAGTGTTAGTCCAGTTTATTCTCTGTTTCGGCAAGCAGGCTTAGTCGTAGCGCACGACAGGTTCAAAATTGTTCTGTCTCATTTGTCGAACTTTTTGAAAACCCTGCATTGAATTTAAGAAAGACGTAATTTTTCCGAATTTTCTGGCCATGCCCGTAGCTATGGAGCCCGCTGTTTACACAGGAAACAGTTTTTGTTGTTTAACATTTGTAAAAAACGGATTTCGCCGCAATGTTGAAACCAGGTGAGCCAGATGAAATTTTCTTTGAAGTTTAGAATTGGTGGTGTGTTTTTATTCAGGCTTGGATTTTAGAAAGCGGTGGTAGAATGAATCAATTCCATCTGTATCACTTCGCTTTACCTACATTTCGACTCGCTGTTATTCCTTAAGGTAGTTTTAGCGAGATAGTTCTCTTGTCATAACGGACACCATATTCGAATTTATAGTTTTTATTTCAGCAGCTGTAGGAAGCATAGAGTACACACTGTAATACTAATGGTGCAATGATATACTATTGCACGACGAAAGTTTTAAGTTATTAAATAAAAATATGTACAAAAGTCTCTAACTTGACTCATTTTTTGCGCGGTGCGTTTAAAACTCCCTCTCCACGGAAGGTTTGTGTGTGATTCGAAACAATTACTGCGGTGACGTTATGATTTATTAAAAAAAGGTGAGGAAACATAAAACCTACACATTGTTAATTTTTTAACGAGATGTAGGAGTTAATAATTCCTCATTTTTTAAATAAGGTCTCTGTGAAGTGCATACACGTACCATTTCCCATGTAAAAGAGCTGGGTTTTTCGTCAAAAATCTCGGAAAGTAGTTCGGTAAGGGGCATACGTTTTTGAGGGCATAAGTGTGAGATGTTTTTCTTTGAATTGAGACCAAAGTCACTGATTTATAGGGTAAATGATATTCCGCTCAAACTACCTTAGGTAATGTGTGGTGAGGTGCTATCCCATTGTTCTTTGATCTAAATCCTTGTCCTGTCATTAAGTGAAGCCTAAGCTAGGTACATTCCTTGTTGTGATGTGTAAGCTGTTCGTGAATTAGCCACAAGTCTTCCTTTTCGTGAAATCGCCCCTAGTCCCATGGCCTCGTCACTTGGCACGCTCATCTCCTTGCCGAGTGATAAATCGAAAACGGCAGGAACAACAACAACCCGGTGTCAGGTTCGAGGATGTCAAATTGGGTCTCCGGTGATGAGATACATATGGGCTGTTGTCGCATCCTTGGCGTCGTTCCCGCGAGATTTTTAAAATTACCAAATTTTTGCGGACTCGACGAATATAGCTTTAAGATGTCTATTCGGTTACATCCTTATTCAAATTTCCTCCCTTGAAATGTGTAAAATTTTAGGGACTTTGCTCTTGGAGATTTTCGTAAAACCTGCATTTTTAAGTTCTCTCGTTTTAAGACAAGAGGCAGGTGCCGAATTCATACTTGAAGCTTGAAAATAAAGATTTTATCTCTGCATTCAAATATCATTCAGCAAAACTTCATGTGATGAAAAAATTTCGATTAAAAATTGTTGTTAAAATAACCTCTTGAATGGTTGTCGTTCCTCGGCGACGACTTCATGACGTCACCCTACGCGCATTCCCAATTCGTTATAGATCGTCTGCGAAGGAACTATTTCGAGTCAAGTTAATTGCAACAATTTCTTTGCGAGAGTCTCTGTGATTAGGTTCGTAAATGGTCATTCTGGGTCACTATCTGAACCTTCTGTTCTTCGGGCAATATTTTAGTGGCGTTCGTGTACAAGGGAATAATTTTAACTTGTCATTCTGAAATGGATAATGACGGCATGCCACCACAAACCAGTTTTCTCCTTCTTGTGATGTTTTTTTTTCAACCCATCGTAACGACGCCTTTGTTGTGCCCATCGTAGCGATGCCTTTGTTCAGTGGAAAGGAGACTTTCAGGTTTTTATCTCATAGATTGACATTTTAATGATTAGTCTCTTTCAGTTGCCTGACAGCTGGCGTTGTGTTGATGTACTGCCTTGCTACATTTTTTCATTTACTGTTTTAGTTCCGTCGTTAATCGGCCGCGCAAGGAACTGTATTCGGATATAAATTTATTGGAAACTACCATAATATTTTTAAAGAGTGAAAGATATCTGTAAATTTCAGGAAATATCGCTCGGCCATCAGTTCATTCCTTTCGTATCTTGGTTTCGGAAGCATGATATGGTTTTTGTTGCAGTTACCCTGTACTAGAAATTGCTATAACTCGTTTAGTTTCCTTAACTTATCGTGAGCGTACGAATTTTGAAAAATAGTTTTATTAATTCATTTGTTTTAATATCCTTCATTCTATGTGTAAAAATTGTTTCCCCTATAATTTTGCTTGATCCCTTGATATACCGGAAATTGAGAGTGATTGTTGTATTTTCGGTTATTGCCGAACTCGCTGTAAAAGTTAGATTTTTTTAGTGAATTGAAAACTGCCAGTTTTTCTTATCGAGTGATGGTAATAGTAATAATAATAAACTCGTTTATTGTTCTAGGAGTGAACTCCTTTGGAACATAGAAATGAAATACAGTGGTGTGCAAGACAATTAATATGTGAATAAGCCAATCAGGAAACAAAAAAGGGAAGTTATCGTATGAATTGCTAACAATAGACTACAACATTATCATTTAGCAATGTAGGAAAAGAACTGAATTTCTTCTTCTAACAAAAAAACGAACATTAAACATATCAATAAACAAATAACACAACTTTTAAAAAGAAAATTTAGCTTAACAAATGAAAAGAAAAAAAAGGAACTGAATTGCTTCTTCTTACGCAACAATGGACATTAATCACATCAATGAACTGATAAATGAGTTACATGGTCAGCATTCATCATATATTCTTCCAAAGACAAATAGATTCATACATTCATTAACGAATTCGGAAGTTACATACCCGACTAGGCTATCGGCCTGTTTTTAGGGTACAGTCAGTTTTATTTAGCATGCATTGCCGAGTAAAACATAAAAAAATATTATATATACACAATACGAATATATACATGAGCGTATATGAGATAAAACAATTTTTTTAACAGATAGATAAACTTCTTTCTTTTTTTACTGACCAACAACTTTGACTTTGGTCGGAAATTAAGCAATTAGTCTCCACGAAGTACTATTTCGATCTTGTTACAAGGCAGAAACCATTGTTTGACTAATCTAAGGAAATATTTACAATTTGTTACTAAGTAATGAAAGTAAGATTTTATCTGCCCGCATGAAAATTTCTCTTTTTTTCAGTCTTAGGTTATCAGAGTGACGTTTATTATGCACTAAATATATTATGAGGTGATACTACGTTCAGAGTGAAATGTGTAACTGCGAACGAGAGGTAGATTTAGGGAGCATAAACGACCGCTGGACTCCCGTAGAACGCTTTCTTCCCAGTTTTCACCCCTTACATTTGAAATGTGGCGTCCTACGCGAAGTACCTCCCAGTTAAGGAGTATAGAGTGGTTGGCATAGTTGTAAACATTCTTAGACCAGTGTTCCGTTTCCCGACTTCCCACTTGCTCTCCTGACTCTGCCTCCTCTCTTGCCTCTATTCCTCCATCTCGCCCGTATTTCGTATTCGCTTCCCGGATCTCGCGACGGTTATGCGAATACAGCTGTATAACCTCGCGGGAAAGCGATCGATCGGCATTGCAAATGCTGTTGAACACACTTGTCTTTTAGTGTTGTTGACACTACTCTGCTCGAGAGTCACAATATCAAACACTTACGACGCCTTCCTGAGACTCCAACGCCAACTGCCTTTCTGGATATCACATAAGGTCTGTTATGTGGTGTGCTACGCTTCGCTTCTACTGTGGGTGAGACATCTATTCATTCTCCTGAGCCAGAAATCAGGGCTTTTTCCGAAAGTGATGCAAAGAATTTCTTGAGAAGTGGGAAATTACAACATTGTTCCGGGTCGCCGTGAAATAGTGCGTGGGAAGAAGACTAGGTGCTTGGAGTGTGAACACATTTTCATCTCCGTGTCGCTGCATATTGAGGCTTTAATTCGTTGGCTCACGGAAATATTGACTCTCGGCGCACCCATTCATTCCATGTCGTCTCCTTTCGACGTCAGCAAGTTGAAAAAAGGCCATATTATTGGTGTTGGGCTTGGATGGTCTTGTGAACTCCGGTTTCTTTCTTTTTTTACACTTTCGTGCGTCGCTTCATTCTCGTGCTTTTCCTATAACTGATAACTTCCTATCTAGGATTTAATTTTCTCTCGGCGGATGATTGAAGTAAATTCTTCTCGGGTTTCCGTTTGGGTGCTCCATCTTATATTATTAATATTATTTGTTCTAATACGTGGTATTCATTGGATTTTTTAATGTGAATTCCCTAGACTTCTAGGAGATGTTGTGTTCCCAATTATATGAGCTTTCAAAAAAATTGCTTTCAATGGAGGTGAAGAACATCTACATGGAAAATAATTAATTTTAGCGAATTTAAATGTTGTTTTGTTCTTTTCATGTTTGTTTCAATTCTATCTTTATTATAGTCCTCGGATGCTCATGCAGAGGCATTTTTTGATGTCCACGTAACTCTCGTTTTATGGCAAATTGAATCATTTTCGCCTCGATGTGACATAATTTGATTTGATATGGCCCCACGTAATGGTTTCCTTTAAAGTGGCAATTCATTAGATGGGTCTGTGAAAAATAAAACAGCTGCTTGTGGATTCAGTTTTGTTTTGATGGTCAAAACCCTGAATTTGTCAGAATGGCTGAGAGGAGCGAAATCTCGGCGAGATGGGTATCGTGGCAGGTACGGTGTCACGTGCGGAGTTGATGTTTGGGAGTGTATCGAGCTATCTCGCTAATCAGCGTGTGCCAGCTCCCTCGATGCTCGTGATTTCAATGGGCCTAATGGATAAATTAATGAGGGTGCAATTAGGGGAAGGGGGGGGGGGGTAAATGACCTAGTGGAATTGGCCCGACCGAAAATTGTGGCAGGGTACGAGGGTCAGTGGAAAAATACCCTCCTCCAAATCCTCGTTTTTCGCCTCTCATTCCGTTCTCTCTCCCATCCCGTCATTCGCGATTCGCCGAAAACTTCACTCTTTTCCCTGTGGCCCGTTTTTTTCTTTCTCTGTTTCCGGTGCTCCCTCTTGTTCGTTATTTTAATTTAATGCCGAGAGTGTACCCCTCATCGTTATTTAATTAATGCCAAGGTAGGTTGTTTAGTAATCAAATTTATTCAGGTGATCATAATCGTATTGTGGCGAGATCATTGTTGCAGAAAAAGAAATTTGGGAAATAAAAAAGAAAGAAAGTGTATTAAAAATCATTCCAAAAGAAATGAAGTCCTGTCGTGTAAGTTTGTTATTTCCACGGAATATCTCCTTTGTTTGAAAACGATGTTTGGTGATATGAGACAGTTCCCGACAATTTTATTCTTATAGTTTCGTAGTCTCAAGTTTTCCTAATATGTTGCCCTGCAATATTTTAACTATTCCATACCAGCGAGCGATATGCAGTTTATTTTTAATGCCATTGCGGTGTTTTAACAGCGCCCCCGGTCTGTTTATGGTGAATGACCTGTAACTGACTCGATACATTTAAGTATTCAATGTGGTGGAGGTGTTGAGTTTGGTTTGCCTCCCATTTGCAGATGGCCCAGCTTTTCCTCTTTATTGGCGCGGCCACCGGACACGTGGCACTCAGGCCTAGAAACCCGCTGCTCATAGGTTCGGGATCTGTCTTGAGATTGGTTGATGTTTACCTTATGATTAAGGTTCAGAGGTGGGATAAGCCTTTTAAGGACCATATGGAACACCATAGAAAAAAGAAGAACCAGATGGATTGGACACCCCCTGTGACACCATGGGTTCGTGAAGAACATAAGTGAAGGAAAAATGGAGGGAAAAGTCCCCAGAGGAAGACCCAGGAATAAGTTCATGGACCAAATAAAGAGGAAAGGGCGTATGAAAAGACACCAGGAAGTAAGGGAACAAGCATTAGACAGGGAAGGATAAGGGCTGCGGTCAACCAATCTTAGGATTGAACGACCGGTGATGATGATGTAGCAATTTCAACTAAAGTAGTCCGTTGATTGATTGAAAAACTTGGTTTTCCGCGCATAACTTTCAATCACGACCCGGTTTTATCATTTCTCATGCCTCATGTAACCGCTAAGCGTGTAAATCAGGTCGTGATTAACTCTTGTGCGAAATTATTTCAAATGTGTCGTGAAAAAAAGAACCGTTTCCCCAAAGCTTCGCTGGATCATATTATAAGCAGTTCCAAGCCCCTTTCATCAAAGTTTCAACTATTGTTTTTGTGATTAAACTCGGCGAGTAATATGTGCTGTACCGTTACGTTAATCATTTAATGTTCCGTTGTCCTCATGTAAATGGGTTTGAGTAGGAATTAGTGATGTTCGAATCACGGATTTTCGTTTCGAATCGAACCGAATCGAATTTTGCCAAAGAAATTTCGAATCGAATTGAAACGATTTTTTAAAATTTCTGTTGCGAGTAAAATCGCACTAAAATTTGCTTGCGAATCAAATTCGAATCTAAATAAAATGCAAAAGCTTATGTAGAGGTAACCTAATAAATATTTTCACAATATTTCAGGGCCTTACATTCGCTTATTCATCTATAGAGGCACAAAGAATAGCACAGAATAACATGTGGTCGTTTAAATTTTCGTTTCGCGTGAGGAAAGCATCCTCTAAACGGACGGCGCACTATTTTTGGAATGAGCGCCATGTTTGAATGCATTGTAACGATTCGAAGACGAATCTATCAGATTTATGTTATTTCGAATCATTCGATTACGAAGCTTCCCAATTAGTGGGCGAATCGAGTCGAATTAAGCCTGATTCAAGTAGGTTCCAATTGATTAAGAAGCATTCGCACAGCTATAGTAGGTATGAAATATAATTTCACCATTAGAGATCAGTTTGCATGCTAGCGAGAAGATTGTGACATCACATTACCTCAGCATTGTCGGCTTGATACGATCGTATTTGCTTCGTAACTGCTTTGTCAACGAGCGTGCGAGCGAAATTGCGGTGTTGTCTCGCCGCGTAAGTGCTTCGTCTCGTGTCTGGGAACCTCGTCAAAAGATTCCCGCGCATCTAAAGTCTTCTACGTCGTCGAATCGTTCGGTTTCATCGGCGAAAGGGTTTTGCCGAGTGGGGATGGGAGGAGGGAGAGGAAGAAGGGGAGGGGAAGGGGAAATGAAGGAGGGGAGGAACGGCCTTCCCCCCGTTTCCTCTTCGAGGGATTATTGATTCGGTTCAAGGGGGCGGATGTGTTCCAGGGGATTCAACAAGTGATGCGGGCCAACCAACCAACCAGCCAGCCTGCCAACCACCCACGCCGTACCCTTTGCATCATCCCCCCAGTTTCTCTCGCTCCCTCCAACCGCTTCCCTGCAAACATTCCGGCGTCCACTCTGCCGCCTTTCCCCTCCGAATCAACTCCCCTACAGCCATCTGGGATGCCCGTTTGTAATTCTCTTACAAAAAATGCAGTTTTCAATAAGTTTTTCCATTTTATATTATAAATTTCACCCTACCCTTCACTCTCCAATGTTTAATTAGTCATAAATAATTTGACTAGTCAAATGGTCAAAAGATAATAGCGTGGAAGAAGCTGCCTCAATATACACTCCACCAGTTTAGACTTCACTTCGTGGAAGTTTATGGTATCTATGAGGAATAATACTTGTATTTTCCCATAAATATGTGGAAAAGTACATGTATTATTCTTTATGGATTGGAGATGGGCAAACCCGTTCATTTTTGGGAACTGGTTTACTCTGGACCGGTCCTTTTAGGGACCCGTTTCAATCGTTGACCGTTCCTTTTTTATTAGTGGTCATGTATTTTTATTTTTAACATGTATTTGGGTTTTTAGGGTCGAGAGACCCAAAGGAAGTGTCGAACCATAAAAGTCGGTCCTCGGTACAACTATTCAATCAATGGACCCGTTCCTTCACAAACGACACACCTCTATTATGGATGCTTTATTATATCCATTTGTATCTACCAGCTAATTGGTAGATAATTGGACAGTTATTATCTTAAGATCCAAATTCAGGTACATCGTCCCATTTTCAATCCTATGGATGCCCCGCCATTAGATCCCTCTTAAATTCCTCATATCGTCTTCCTCAACTTCTTTCGTCTTGAACTATCGTCTTCCATTCTCTTCCACGCCTCCCCATTGCTCTCCCTTCCATCACCCTCTTCAACACTCCCTCACATTTTAAATGGTCTTCTATCCATGGCAGTGAAGGCTTTTCGGGCTCTATTCCGCGTATTTCCATTATCGAAGACGAGAGTTTCGACAGCATTGCAGCTGCCAATTTCAGGTCAGAAGTGAAGATGCATGCGATCGTGTCCGTCTTATGTGGGGGCCGTTTTTCCCGCCAATTCAGTCAGGTGCGCTGTCATTGGTTACCCTCTTCCAGGCATTGGAGATGGTGTAACTGTCTACTCTGTTGATATTTTCCGGGTGTTTTTACGATATCCTCCATCGATCCCTTCTAAATTAACTATTTAAGTGGTAAAGATTTATCTAAATTTAAAGCATTACAAACTTGCAGTTTACGAGAAAAATCATGTATTTTTTCTCTTGTGTCAATTCATCGCAGCTACAGAATCCTTATCAGCAGTGTTGACACTTGTGATTCGCTTTATTTTCACTTGAGGAGACGTGAATCCGGCTGTAATGAGAGCTTGCCAAAAGTTTTATTTGAATTTTCCTCTCGTAATTTTTTACAGCCTTGTAAACAAAGCGATGAGACGTAAAAGGTTTTTTCAAGGGCGTTAAATCTGTAAATATACTCGAGAGAGTGCGTGTCATAATAGATGGCTTGACGTAGAATGACCCGTGTCTTGTTTTGGCAGCGGAGAATGGCTGGTTCGAAGAGGGGCTGGGGAACGTGTGTGTGCCTTTCCTTCGCATCCGACGAGAAACGTGTTGGCGGCTGCGTGCACATGACCGGCCGACATATTCGCGTGCCATCACGGAGCTGATTCCGGGAAGCCTTTGTTGTGATTCATTTCCCTGGTATCCTTATTTCGAGTCATCTCCCTCCCGTTTTCTATGGCCGACAGGTTTTTTAGAACACCCTACGATGTAGCATCGTTGTCGTCTCGCGTTGCGACTTAAGCGCTGACTACTTTATTATTATTTAAGTATCCTACCGGTTAATGTAGGATTTTGTGTGTCAGAGAAACTCTTCCCGGTTCTCTACACTGTCATGGGCTATTGCGCCCTAGTATATCCTTTTTTGCCTCAGTGTACGATCTACCCTTCATCATCCTGTCCATGAATCCTATTTTCTTCCTTCCTCTTCCCCGCCTGCCCTACATCCTTCCCTCTATCACACTCTTGAGCAATCCCTTGCCCCTCGTTACATCCTTCAGCCAACTGCTCTGCCGATCTCCTTAAGAAGTTTCCTTTCTTAACTACTTTATGAAAGGTGAGAAATAATTCCAGCTTCATTGAATGGCATTGCGCAACCATTTGTTTGAATACAGTGGTATAATAATGGGAACCTCAAGAGGTTCTCAAAATTTTATATTGATGTTTATTTATTATGTATTTTTATATTAATAATACTACCTATCTATCTCGCTTAAAGAAGACCGATATATCGGATTTAGTTATTGGTCTTAAGTTCAGTCTTCTGCGTCTACAGTGATGGGTGGACAGGTTGGTGAGTGAAGTATTCCTTCGGGAATAGAAGATGGAGAGAAACCCAGCGTTTGTACCAGGCTATTCATATCGAAAGGCTCCAAGATACCCTCCTTTTAATGTGGCAAGAGGGAATTTAGTTTACAGATTTGCGTGAAATTTTGCATTTGTGTTCTTATTTGTGATATGTACGAATAAATGAGCAAATACTTTCATCATGCCGACGCGGTTTTTTTTGGCAATGCCATACTTTGTTAACATGTAGCCTTATGTCACATGAAATGTGCTTCGAAATGGCTCTGTTGCATTGTTACTAGCTTTCTTCTAAATGCGAGATAATTTTATTATAAATGGTACTTATAAACTTCAAGTCGTAATGCCGAGTCAATATTTGAAAAACAACATATTTCATTATAATTTCGTCTGATTTTCTAATACGGCACCGAAAACTCTAGTCATGACATGGTTTATTTGAGGATAATATATAAATGTAATTCTTGTACCATTTATTGAGCCAACGTATAAACAGATGCATTTCAATTAATTGTGGTTTAAGAATTTTTTCCGCTTACATAAAAATTGTTAAAATGTGTACTCGATGACATGCACGATTACCTCACCAGCTACCTTAACAGTGTACCAAACTGGAAGCTCACGTCATTATACATCTTCATACTACCCTGCGAGCCGCCTCGTGGGAACGTGGCTGTGGGTGTTAGGACCCCAGCCGTGTAAAGAAGTAAGGTTTAGGGAGGTGAAATGGTTACGTGTATTATAGGAGGGTATTTAGTGGAGTTCAATTTTTACTTATGTGGTCGCTTATTGTGCGTGGAAAAAGCGAGTTTTTGTACATATCTGTTCGACAGTGAAACTCTCCTATTTAGTCGCTTCTGTCCGACATAGAGATATAGTAGGGCGTCATGATAATATTGTGTCGCTCTGAAACGCACCAGTTCTGAATTTCTCAAGCAAGCTAAGCCTAACGTGTAGCCTCCGAGTCTCTAGGCGCTCCCACCTTAATCCCAAATTTGTGAAGCACTATATGTTTTCAAGTTTTTATATACATTCAAGTTCGATCAGGATATTCTAGGAAAATTTCCGCAGCTGTTGCTATTCGAACGTGGGCCTCGGAAAGGTATGGCAGAACTCAAGTCGGCACGCCCCTCCCCCACCTCCTCGGAATTGTCGAAGCTGTGGAAATGCGTGTGGCGAATAGCCTTCGTGAAAGAGAAGAGAGGGCTCCGCCAGTCGCCACCGGGACTGAGGCGACGTGCGTGGGAGGACGTCGCTTCCGCCCCTCTCCCCCTTACTCATCCCTTCCCTCTAACCTTTTGGACTGAGAATCCCTCACGTGAGAATGAGTGAGATCGGGCGTGGGCGGTTATTTTTCGGTGCTGTCGGGAACGGGGAATGTCAACATTTTGTGCAGATTCGAGTCCTCCTTCGCCATTTGGGGAAGTGCGGTTAAAAATGTTGTCGACGCGAAAACACTCATTAATTGGTTTCGCTTCGTGACCCTCCCGTCTGTTGAAGGCAGTGTGATGTTAAGATCAAGGCAATACAGTTGTTCCATGTAGTGCTTTAGAAAAATTCTTCTGGTTAAAACCAGGGTAGGTCAGCGGCAAATACAATTTGCAAACTTTTATGTTCACGAATATGAATCTAGCTCCAGAGAGATTCTGTTTTTCAATTTTAATCAAAGATTGATCGTGAGCAATCGTATCACATATTGTGTCATTCTACTGGTTTAATTCAGGGTTGGTCAGCGGAAAAACCATTTGCAAACTTCTATACTCACAATTAAGAATCTTACTCCTCAAAGATTCTGTTTTTAAATTCGAAAAAGAGCAGTTAACATGATTTCGTTAAATGTTTTTCGTAAGATTTTATCTTGAATTGAACTGAAAATATTGAGTTTAAAGTTCACCCAACATATAAATATAATTAAAGGGTGAACAGTAACAAAAATGTTTACAATTGCTATCAATACAACGAGGAGTCAAGCTGGCCAAAAAAATACATTCTACATACACATTATCTTGGTTCGCAATATTAAAATTTGAGTGCTGAAAATTTATTACACGCTTTTCTGCAAAACGTGTAATAAATTCCTGTCCTCAAATAAATTCAAGTCTTTGCACACAGTATTAAATGTAGACGACATTCTATTTTAGATAGCATTTTTATAATAGTTACTATTTATATTCATTATGTGAAATATCCATTTGTGTCTACCTTCCTTATGTGGAATAAGCATATTCAGTTTGCATAACGAGTTGGAGCTCTCTCCTTTCTTAGTTACATCATGTAGAAACAGCAAATCATTTGATTTTCTTCTATCACTAAGGTAATGGAAATTAAAAATTGACAATAATTCTTCATACGCAACATGTTGTTCAAAAGTGGGGTAAACATGGTATCGAACGTAATAAAGAAACCTCAAACTTTTTCTGGAATCTTTCATTTGTCCCTCTATACTTTTTAGCATATGGGTTCTATATCACCGAACAATATTCTAATTTGCACTTTACAAGAGAATCTCGTCCTCATATCTTGAGGTACCTGCTGCTTAATGAAGACTTTTAATGGAACCACCGAATTTTTGGTGAGTGAGCGGCGTGGAGTGTGGAATTGTCCGGCCCGAACGGGATGCTGAGAGCAGGGCGCGAAACGTGTCGAGCGGAGTTGGAGAAGGCGTGTGTCGGTGGGCGGCGAGGACGGCTGGAGATGGAAGGGGCTTCGCTCCGTCGCCTCGCAGCTTCCGGCCCCATCTCGAATCCGAAGGCTCCCCCCAGGGATTCCAGATTTATTTTCCGTACAGGGATATTTTAGAAAAAAAACATGAGCTTCGAAGCCGTGGACCCTCTGCGGAAATTGACTGATTATGAAACCAGATAAACTCATCTCTCGTCGCTAGGTTCCTTCTTGCGAATGGTGTTTATGCCGCAGCTCATGTGTGTCCTCATGTCAACCCCAGGAGTCGTATGCAGGGTTTTCCCGCGGATATTGTAAATGAAATCTCGGCCTGTTTTACTTCCAGATAGTTCATTTCAATACCTAGTGTGTCGGCGCAGTATCTTCTTTTGCTTGCCTGAATGTGCTTTATTCCGTCAGGTAGCTGAAATTCCCACGGAGAGCAACTGTGAATCGTTTTCTTTCTCATTCTCATAACAACTCTGGGGGAAAAGCAGTACAAGCACCGTCTCTCCAGTTTGTATTTTTATCGAATTTATTCTATTCAAGAATTCTTAACCTTTATCCGGGCGCGCGGGTGGCAGTTTACCAACTCATTTATAAAAGCTCGCGCAATTTTTGCATGATGGTATGCAGCAGATTGAGAGGGACATGTGTTCTCCAGTTACACGTTATGACACCAGATGCCAGAATAGTCCTAGCTTGACTCGGTCCGTCTTTCGTCTCAGTCATCGTAAAACGTTCTCTGTTGCTAACATTTTTGCATGTGTACTGAGTTTATTCATCAAGTTGATCCTAACGATAATGATTTACGATGAAGAATCGAACAAAAAAGACGGAAAAACAAAAAGCAATTAATTACCGCCTCGCGCCCACCGGCGCCCGGAAGATGGTTAAATTTAATCCCGATACAAATTCAGCCGACTTAATTTTAAAATGAAGGTTTCTGTGAGTTGGTCCTGTTGAATCTCAGGGTTATTTTTTAGTGCTTTTACAACGTTTTATTATCTTGCCACCATGTGGTTTATTGGGTATTCTAGTCATTTTCTTCATTTCCGAAGGGCTACGTTGAATCAGCCGATCTTCGCAAAGTTTTGATCAATGCTTGAGCATGGAACTGGAAGCGGTCACGTCATTCTGGGATAAATAGACGGGAAGGGCAGCTCATGTTTATAATCAAAAGAACGTATCAAGTTTCCAAATTATGAAAAATTGCGAGGGATTGCGTCGCCCACCCTCAAGCAGTCATGGCTGTTGTGTGAGAAATATCAGCGACGGAGGATCAACGGGTGATTGAACATTGATAATGATACTCAAACGATATCGTACTATCTACCTAATTTATTTCAAACTCTTACAACACGTGTTTCAACTGTCTAGCAGTCATCATCAGGTAAGACTGAAAACATTCAATTGAAACACGTGTTGTAAGAGTTTGAAATAAATTTGTTAGACAGTACGATATCGTTTGAGTATCATTGTTCATTATGCTGTTCTACAACATCTCGCCCGAGAAAGTGGAGTTTATTTGAACATTGATACTTGGCAGAAAAACTCACTAGCTACTAAAGTAATATTGCCGGGCTCTTTAATATCCTGGTGGTGAGTTTTTCTTGGCCATCGTAAATATAAATCTAATTTTTATTGAATTTTGAAGAATAAATAGAAATGGTGAAGTAGCTAATATAATTCTTTGGGTTAGTTAAAGTGAGCGAAGATAAAAATAATTCATAGAATGTTTGGAATACACCAGCAGTAGAATTTTCGGCGCGTAGTAGTTTTGGTAAAATATACATTTTCTGAAATTTCCTGAAAGCATCCTTAATTGGAGTTATCTGTCATATTTAAGCGTATTCAACGCATTGATGTGCGCATTCAGCTGGCGCTGAAGTTAATCATTTGTAAATTATACAGTTATTCATCAGTGAAACAAATGTGGAGACGTGAGGCAAGATAGGAAAGTAAACTGATTAGAAATGGCAGCGTAAGTGGTTGAGTGGCGTAGTGAGAGGTAACGACCTGCTGGAGTGTATGATGGTGGGGAGAATGTTGGATACACGTCGTTGAGGGAGCGGGGTGGAAATCTTATATGCTTGGAAGGGAGTCGTCATATTAAGGGGAGGTTATGGATGTTTAATACTAGAAATTAGGCCGAAAGAAATGCTTAAGACTTCCCAGTGATTTGGATAATTATATGAGGTGAACGGGTAAGCCGTTTGTCAGAATACCAATAATGACCGATTTTGATAGTACTCGCTCAATGTAAGCTTTTGCTGCATTATTTCTCAGGTGATAATTTTTCGGAGTGTAAGTTCCCTCCTCAGTCCTATATGAAATTTTTACGCGTTAAGAAATCCTCTTTTTTTCTCCACCTTTCTAGGTCAACTAGTTGTCTTTCTCTCATCGCTGCTCTCGAGATATCCGGAATTCTCTTAATGCCAGCGTTATTCACGTAGCCTGAATGTTTGATCCACCTGCAGCTTCTTCTCCTTTTCTACGCCTTATCTCTGACCAAAATGGGATCAAGGAAGGCAAAAGAGGATCGGGATGGTGTGGTGGCTCGAGTGCTGTATAACCATACGGGAGGCCAGGGTTTAAATCCTGGCAGAAGAGGATGTTTTTCAGAGGAAACACGATCCCTATTTGAATGTCTTCTGGAGAGCACTTCAAGTACAGTACAACTACAAGTCTGTCGGATGAGACATTAACCCATGCTCCCTTGTCGCCTTTCGTTAAGAGTTAGCTAATGCCGACGCCGGGTTTCTATCCACCCTTCCTCCCTTACCTGTCCCTTTGGCGCAAATGACCTTAGCTGTCGGTCGCCTCCCCAAATATCCAATCCCATCCAGGAAGGCAAAATATAAGAGGAGTTTTTCTAGAGATCTGAGTGGCAAGGGGAAATTTGTTAAGGAAACGTCTCTGAAATCTTCCCTTAGGCTAGAGAAATTGTTGTCAGGATTTTCCGTGGATCTAACATTCGTTTGGTGGAATGCCAGTTATGGTACGCTGTATGAGAAATTCGCGGATAAATTATTATTCGAAATGGGTTAGTACTTTTGGCTCATTTGGTTGATGTCCGTTGACGATTAAACTGCTGTGCTCCAGCAAGAAGAGTTTTTCTATAGATTCAAGTGACAATAAGAGAGTTGTTAAGGAAAAGTGAGAGAAATCTTCCCTTGGGTAAGAGAAATTGTCAGAATTGTCCGCGAATCTATTATTCATTTGGTGGAACACGAGTGATGGTACGCTACGTAACAGTGAAGCGAGTTCTTCTTGGTCTTCTTCACCTCCTCGGGCCGTTCTTTCCCTTCGTTCTTTCCCTCCCGGATGGTTCTGGAAGGGTCAGGGAGGAGCCGGACGTGGAAGTGGTGGGAACTCCTATCCCGTGCCTCTTCTCCCACCTCGCTCTCCTTGGCCGGGCGGGACCCCAGCTGCCTCGCCGCGGCTATTTACAGACTCCGCCACCTTCTTCTCGGACCCACCCTACGGTCGAAAATAGGCCGGCGGTCCCTCTTATCCGCTTCCCCTCCTTTCCTCTCGCTCCCTCCCCTTCCTCTCCTCTCCCCCTACTCACCCCTCCTCCCCCGTCCTAGTTTCCCCTAGTCTCCTACCCTCACCTAGAGCCCACCTTGCCGCTTCCCTCATATCTTCCACTCCCATCTCTCCCATCCCATTGCAGGGTGTCCACTAACCGGAAAAGTCAGGAATTAATCGTGAAGTTTCAATACCGGGAAATGTTCGTGGATTATTCGTGTATTTCTGGTTTGAGTTGGGGATTTTTAAAAATTTTCGTTTCAAGACTAAAAAAGTCCTTATTTTATAAATGAAACCAAAAACGATTACTTTAAAATATCTGTTATTTGATAACTGCAGTATCTTTCTTGTATCTTATCTAAAAGTGACTATCCTGTATGGTATGAGAATGTCATTTCTTTTATTTTACCGCCACACCTATTGGATCATATACAGAAGATCACTCCGTATAAATATACGTACATAGACATACCAATCACGCCGTTCCCTTCCGAGGTCGGCACAGTCACAAAGTTTCTCATAAATACATATTTGTACACCTAACTCTACTTCAATAATTTCCTCCATACTGACCTATCCTTGCAAACCTCTTTTGCCTCATTTACCTCCATACACTGCCTCATACACTCCCTCCTGTTTTTAAACCTCTAATATTCCTCCTCCTAAGAATTTCCTCAACAACATTCAACCACAGCTTTCTCGGCCTACCTCTACCTCTCTCACCATTCATTTCACTCATATATCTGTTTCGTTATTCGACTCGACATATAAATTGACTTGATATTACCGCCAGATAAATTACCCCAGATTATGAGGGATGAAATATCCATTATAATTGCGAATGTACGTAATAATTTTTCAGTGACAGTAAGCAAACTGGTCATTCGTCTCAAAACAACCCTTTTGTCAAGTAATTAAGTGGTTCATCTCGATGCGGTTCATCGTGCATCTGCCATCTTGGCAACTTATGGAACTCATTATTCCATGCCATAAGTTATGAAACCAATAAATGTATTGAATGTTTCAGAAACAGTGGTTAATTGGTTGCCATGGCTTATGAGTACCATAATGCCATTGAATACGTATCTGTTGTTCCTGCAGCTGAACCATAAGTTGTATAAAACTGTCTAATTTTTGGTTGATTTTCATGTGCGAAACTTATTTTTTTTAATGAGTCTCTTCTTATGGTAGTTGACGTTTTACTTTCAATTATATTGCAGTCTAACGTGTGTGCCAGATGCGTTCAGGTCTTATTTCTCTGTAAAGAATGTACTGCCATTAATGCAAGCTCCTATGGACGTCTTTCCCTGTATTCGCCTCTAGATTCTGTGAGATAATGCGACACGACGGGGGTTTGTTCACTCCATTCCCCCTCGCTGAGAAACATTGGTCTTAAGTACTCAGGTGGAACATGAGACTTCCCTTCTTCCTCCTCTTATCTCTGCCATCACCACCGCAGCCGACTTACGCGACCGCAATAAAATAAATTTGCGCGCCTATTTTGGTCTCGTCTCGTGTGCAACTTATGTCCTTCTCAAGAATAATCACCCGCAATACTCGTTATAAATTACTGTGAATGAGCCTCGAGTACATTATAACCCTACGATTATTTTACTCTAAATGGCCTATTTTTGGCATTTTCTCTTTTTTCGCTTAGGCCGAAGTTAGTTGGTTGTCGATAAATTTGAATCTAGAAGAGAAAGCGTATCTCTTTATTGTTCAATTACTTAACGGTAAATTTATGATCCATTGGTGCGTGGCCAGCTTCACTGCGAAACAAATTTCGATTATGTCACCTACATGTCTGAAGATGTCGTTTTTGCTGCCAAACTGTTCATTTTTTCTTTGCCTACGAATAATATTTTCATAGTTTCGTCGTTAGCGATAATGTCTTTCAAAATATTACAGTTCAAACCATGAAAAGCTATTAGTTAAAGTATACTTCTCTTATAGCACTTAAAAATAAATACTGCAATGATCATTTTTAACACAATGATATCGTTGAAGTGCGGGTGATCACCGAAAATCTTCCCTCGATTTCATCATAAAACACAACAGAAGACTTCGTCGGAATTTCATCAACTCTGCAGCTCTGCGCTAGTAAGTGGTAGCTTCTCTTCTAGGGCTTATTTAGGTAATTACCTAGCCCAAGTTATCCTGCTCTTTCACATAATACTTAGTAATAACTCGGAAAGTCAGCTATCTTTTGAAGGTCCGATTTTCGGCAACTTCGATTTTATCAAATTTTTAGTGCGTATTTTTATTAAGTCATAACATAATAAATGATACCTCAGTCCAATGCATCGATTGGAATAAGATTTATTTTCAATATCAAGGCAAATATGAAGATATTAGATGATTTGAGTCGTTGATATTCAACATTTACGCCGGAAAAACGTGTTTTTGATGGCGTGTATTCAGTAGTCGAATACATCGGCATGTATAAAGTAGTCCAATGACATCGAATCCATCCATTTCGCAAACATTATTCTGTTTTGCAGCTAATTTTTAACTTCGTCAGAAAACGAGCGATCTTATTATCTTTTATCGATTACGGTAAAGAAGTAATAAAGTAAAGGGAAATTTTTGCCTTAGAAAAGCCTTATGAATATAACCAATTACAAGGTCACAGTGGCGTGGAAATTCGCAAATCTTTCCCGCTTGATGAAATCCGGACGCCTTTCGTTGTGGTCCATTTCCTCAGTTGCCTATGCGCGTTTATTATACGAGTTTTTAATTGTAAGAAATCGAAACGAATGCAAAGACGTGACATGGCCTTAGCATGTTCTGCAGGCAAGATAATGCCGGCTACATTCTGTGCACATCACTTCCCCTCATCCCCCCTCCCACCCTATACTCTCCTTCCTTCCAACCGCACCCTTGCCGTTAATTCTGCCCCTCTCCTCTCCCTGGACCTACTTGTGATGAGGATGACGTTCCCATGGCACCCAGGCGTTGACCTTCAAAGTGAAGTCCTTCGACTGGCTGTTGTTCATTATTATCCACTAATGTTGGTTGCTTTTGGACAGTCGCCGACTTTTATGCCCTCTATACAGCCTTCGCGTCATTCATAACCATATTCCTCGCATCTGACTCCCGTTTACGAAGTGATAATTCTCTCTTGAGCTCTTCATATCTTCCATTTACATCCATTCCTTTCAAAATCCCCATTCTTCACCTTTTCTTTTCGTGCTTAGCAAACTCCTCCTCCTGTGTAATTTTCTTCGACACCCGTCCAACTAATATGAGGTCTTGAATCAATTATTTTCTGCCTCTTCTTAATTTCCTAAATCAGCGTCATTTCTGCTATCTCCATGTAATTTTAACTTGCTCTATTTTATATACTCTTCACAATACATATGCTCTCTCAATTTCTCTCCTTCCCCCAGGATAATATTAACTTTTTTCATATTCTCTCTTTAAGTATCTCGATGGAATTGCCTTATCACCTAATCAATCTCCTTCCCATTTACGCACTTACCATTTTTATCTATTATTGGCTGTGCCCGGCTTGCGTGGTACTGCCTCTCTTTCTTTCTAAGTAGGCACCTTAATACAAGGCAGACGCAAAGGAATTTGAGACCTAGTCCAATTTATTCCTCGTACCCACTCAGGAATTCGTAACGCGCCAATAATGGCACGAGTTTCCATTCTATGCTTATGATGCGGTTTCCAGGTAAATAAAATATTCTAATGTTGAATTAGTGCATTTAAGATTAACTCAAGATTTTCAAAGTTAAAAATCTAATTTTAGGAAAAAGCGAAGCGTACAAGAAAATCAAATGCAGGAATTCACAAAAAAAGCAAACAAAGAGACCACTGCACCTAACCTAATTCTACGTACAAATAAATTACGTACCTTTTAACGCAAATTATGTCTCACTGAAATGATTCTGATGCACGCGATATTATTTCTCACTCATACGATTCTAATGCACATGATTGAGCAACTCGTAATCGATCTGCTTCGTTGCTTGATTTTCGTTCCTCGCTTGTTTGAGAACCTCGCGTGCCAACGCTCATTTGTTGAAACGACTCGCGCTCCCTCTATTGTACAATGGATTTAATAATTCATAAACCTTCGCGGGCACGCGTACAACAACTCACCAAAGTTTCGTCCCAATCTATGAATGGTATTAGAACTACAGAAGACGAACAAATAATCATTCAATTTTATGTATTAGATTTTATCTTGAATCGAGGAATCACAAAAAAGATTTCCCTCTATGAAAAAATGTTTCCTTAGTTATAAATCAATTTCCTGTACAAAAATATGCATTTTGAATCCGACAGTTTTTATATCCCTTTGATTCCTTTACAATATTTCTTGAAGTGATCGAATTAAAAAGACCTCCGCCTCTGTCGTCATGCCGCTGTGATGACATGGGTGACGCGTCTTATGTGGAATAGTCCCGAGCACCTCATGCAATCTCGATGATTAATATGGACGATGGGGAAGCTAGTGGCGAGCGTCCGTGTTTCTCGGATGATTGAACGGGCGCGCACCGGTGTTCGATGGCCTCATCGCTCATGTCCCCCGAACGGAATCCACTAGTTGCCTGGTAAATACTCCCGCATGCTAGCTCCCATTCCAAAAGCGCATTGAAGCTTGTGTTATTCGTTTAAGCTCTTCTCCCCCGTTGGGGGCTTGCTGGAGCGAAAGAAACCTCCTCTTCTACGCTTTAAGATCCGCCTCCTTCGCTCGGCTCCAAGGCTGTCAAAACTACCCGCTCCGTTTATTTGGAAAAGAACGACTTCGGAATTACATCTGGTATTTCTTTTTCAAGGGCGACGTTGCCAGTTTTTGACCGCCGGCCGAGTTTCCCGTAATGTTTCCGCGTGTTTCTTGTTTGCGTGGACGCTCTGATTCAGCCCCGCTGTATCTCGTGAAGGAGCGCAGAGAGTGTACATTGAAATCATTCTCGTCATCCATCAATGGATTCAAAACGCCTTTTTGTTTTTTTTTGCGAGAATTCTTCTTTACTGCAGGCGGACGTGAGTTTTATCGAAGTGACGTGACTACTTTGAAATACTAGTGACTGCAGATCCTAAATCATCTCTTTTCTGTCTCTCTCTGCGTGCCAAAGTTATACAGAGTGCAATTATATTTGACAAATATGCTACTTTTAATTCCACCCTACCCGTTAGGGCCTGGAAATTTATCGTATTTCACTTGAATATAAATGAACCATTACTATTACATTGCTTGAAAAAGGCGAGAACTGAAGTAGGAATTTAAACTATTGCCATGGATCCTTATCTATTAAATTTTCCTGAATCCGTTCCATGATGACCCCAAGTCCGAGCCCAGTTGTCTTAATTCTTAACGTGTTTCACATGAAGAGCACTCGACAGGTTTTCGTAAGTATGCGTTTTTGATTCTGAAATAGAAGTCGTGTGCTTTAGTTTTTTATCTTCTTTTTTTGACGCAGAAACATACCCACGAAAATGAGTTAATTTGCATTTTCATTTAAAATTATTTGAAATACAAAAATGTTTTATCCTAACGTTGGTGTTTTCCTGTACTCTCATTTTTCTCGCTGATTTGTCATGCTTGGTTGTATCTTTGCTTATCTTTTCAAGGTTTTTTTAATCTTGGTTTTATCTTATGTTGAATCATCGTATCTGACAAGGTAATAGTTTTAAAAGAACTTGATGGGGTTAATTAGAATGTGAGCCGGGAGTATTTCCTGTAGACGTCATAATGTGTAATTAAATGAAGCACTTCTTTCGCAAGCGTTCAATTAGTTCTGTAACGCCTCTCTGGATTTCTTGGGCGGTATCTGGTTGGCTATTTGGGTTATGCGACCGACAACTGAGGCCACTTACGCCATTGGATGCATTAGGGTTTTTTTGGTGTGAGAAGGATTATTTGGAGAATGGAGGAAGAGTGGAGCGAAACCTGGATTCGGCATTTAAGTGTTCATTAGAAAATGCGCCAGGAGGGCCCCCAGTTTAACGTCCCATCCGGAGGACTGAGTGCTACAATTAAAGTTCACTCATAATACCCAATTAGGGATTCGAATTACTGGGATGAATCTGTGCAATCTCCGGGATTCAAATCTAGTCCCTTGGAAGAGGAAGCCAATACTCTACCCGCGTCACCAGTAGAATATACTCCATGAAGGAGTCTCCCCTTATTTGGCGCAATCGTGAAGCCCGCTGAAATGAGGAATTTTTTATTAAGAACTGAAAGAAATAATTTTGATAGCTTTATGGTTAAAATTTCTACAATTTTTAGTATACTGTGGAAAGGTGTTCCAAAATCCAATTGCAAAAGATGAAAATTTTATCGTCAAAATATCTTGTCATGTCCCAGAAAGCGTCATATCTTCTTTTCTCCTTACTGCAATCATGGAATGGAATAGAATAAACCTTTATTATATTCTGAGACAAGTATCCTGAAGCGAACAAATAGCTACGGTAAAAGTGGCGAGGCTAATATAATGACAAATGTTAAAGTTTGAAATCAGAGGAGATGTGAAACGCTAGGGCGAAATCTGATTTCTCTTTCTTCTCCCTGTCTTTCGTAAATTTCTAATGATATACGTAAGAATATTGAAACTCAAAGTATAAAATATTTATTCACCTTCATCAAAACCGTATCTCTTCCATCCCTTCTTTCTTCGACTCGTCTTACAGCCTGCATTGATTTTTCTTTATTCCCTCTTTACCAGTTCACACAAATTCTTCCTCCGCAGTATCTTAGTAGTTTATAGTTTCCGACTCTCGGTGCAATCAACCCTTTCCGGTCCAGACGCGGACGCAGGAAAGCGACGTGCTTCCAAATGGAATCACGTCGCTTTCCTGCGTCGAGCGTCGATTTTTTCAAATGTCTTTCATTAATTCATAAATTTATTTTATCTCACCACATTAACTCACCTAACGTAGATTATATCATCTTCTACATGAAACAAATATGAAAAAATTGACGCTCGACGTAGGAAAGCGACGTGATTCCATTTGGAATCACAGGGCCGGAAAGGGTTAACGTTCTCTCTCCGCAGTTTTATAAAGGGTTTCGTTAAAAGTTCGGAGGTCGCCGTTACGACGATTGGTCAAGCTCGCAGCCCTCGTCCCCCGCCGTGGATTTAGGCAACCGGTCGCACGCGGCCGATGGCGCACCTGCCTATGCGGGCCGAGACAGGCGTATCCCTCGCGGCGGCGATGCCCATATTTGGGGGCAGTCCGGAGCTGGAAGTTGCGAGGGGAGGGAGATTGGGGGGTAGGAGATGTGAGCCAGGGAAAGATTTGGTCGGTAAAGACAAGGGGCGGCCTCCGCTGTTTACGCGATTTGTTCTCCCATCCACCCCGCCCCCTTGTTCTTTCGGGTGCCACTTTTAGTTCTCGGGAATCGTATATTTACGCTTCCCGGTAAACATCGGATCGAGCCGCCCGTTTGGTTGATTCCTTGAGGTTTCCGCTCCCTATACTGTTGCCACTCGTCGTAACCACGGATGGATTAGCACCAATTAGTCAGTCGGCGGCTTCGTCGCTCTGCTTTCTTCGTCCGTTCAAGCCGGCTAAACTCGGACTCAGGGCCTCGTTAGGTATTCGTTAGGTTGAAAATTAAACATCTCTGTAGTCATTACTTGCGTACATATATCACTTTACCTTGTATGCTAATCGACGAAAATGTTGTGATGATATGGTATTACTACACTATGGATATTCATCAAATGTTTTGATTTTCTGTCATCAAAACGCATATCTGGCGTTTGGATGTCAATGTTGACGATGTGATAGTGAATCAACTGGAAGTTTCCTTGCATTTCTTGAAGAATTTTTTATTACTTTTGGCATTTAACCTGGAATTATTTGGACTAAATGTTTTTACGTTGTTATGGTGATAAACACTGAAGTTTTACTAGAACATTTAGATCAATACTGACATTTTTCAGGATTGTTGAATCATCTGGAAGTTTCCTTGTATTTATTGAAGAATATTTTGATTACTTTCGGTATTTAACCTGCAATTATTTGAACTATATGCTTTTACGTTGTTATGGAGATCAATAGTTAAATTTTATCAGTGATGACTATTCAGAGAAATGTAAGTGTTGCCAGCATTTATACTTGCACCCATCTCATTTCGATTTCATCGACCCAAACTGTGGTATAATTTAGTTGGAAGAGAAATCTCTCAACGATATTTGATATCATCATCTTATTTGTCACAGATATATGTCGTCCTTTTGTGTTTGAGATACCGTATAGAAGTTTCAAACTTAGAAGTGTAGTTTTTGTAGGTATGTCTCTAAAGGATGATTCCTAAAATCTGTTACCGTTTTGGGCAACACCCAGCGGAAGTAATCTTACTGGTAAATTGTTGCCTTTCGAATTTTTTTTCTAGTGGTGGAAATCAACCTTACTATCTTGTCAGAATACTATTTCGCATCAGATAATTAAAATCTTTGTTCTTGCTATCGGTATCTTTGCTTGCTATTTCATCGACTTTCAAGAGATATGCTCGCGTTTTTGTATGATTTCTCTGCTAAGTATTAAAGTCGTCCACTCATTACCCTGCGGGCCGATGCAGAAGGAATAGGGAAAAGAAGGGGACAGCGAAAGTTGAATGATAGCAGTATGTCTCATGTTAGTGTTCCATTACGCTGTTTTTACTATGACCAGTGATGATGGGTGTGCGATTAGCGTGGAAAGAAGAAATGTTTGCTCTTACCAGTTCGACAGTGTATCCTTTTATTTTGTTAATTCTATTCGTTGGAGATACATAGCACGGCCTACAATTCTATTCTTCCGTGTCGTGTTGAAACTGGCCTGGTCAGAATTTTTCCAAGTCATCTCAGCCGTTCGTGTAGCCTTAGTCTCTAAAAGTTGCCAACTTAATCTTTCATTCAACTGTCAAGTTTTAATTTAAGTTCGCGGAAGATTTTTCTCTCCTTTGAATCGTGAATTATGTCTTTCAATTATGTGGGTGTTCTCTGATTTTTAAAAGATAAGTTTTGATCATTTTACACCCATATTGGATATAGTTAAAGGTATAGTTAAAGGCACCCTTGATGATAATATAAATTTGAATCTGCCCCATTCTTCCGACGTTTAATGGGGGCAATGGCCGTTGGAATACATGGAAAAAACACAATATAATATCATCATATTGAAGGAATTTTCATCTCGGAATCTGTAGATGGCTCAGGAATAGACTCTGGCCGTTCATTCCTTACGTATGTGAATCATAAATGTCATATAGGTAATGGTATACATACCTTAATCTAGCAAATTGTTTTATTTTTGTTTAGTTTGTTGTATTTGTGTTGGATTGTTTCATTTATGGTTTGGTAAAAGTATGTGTAATGGAGTCAGTTATTTTAGTATGGCTTTCGTACTTATATTTATTCCTATCTTTCATCTCAGTCCTTCTCAATAATTCTCCTTGTTATCCTCTAAATATTTACCTCTGTGGTTGTCACCATGGCAATCTCATGGCATAAATCTAAATATACAACACAAACTAAGGTTCACGCCGAAGACCGCTGCGTTGTTGCATTAACCGTTATTCGTGTAATTGATCATACAACGTGTGTAGAATAACCAAGCGTGAAACCTGCTTGTTAATGAAGGATCCGGGCACACATTTATTTTTAAAAACCTGAGAGAGTGCGTTCATTAGATTCCTTTAAAATTCATTTATCCGTATCGCCTCCCACTCCTGATCTTCCGCGGAAGACGTCCTTTAACTCTCTCAATCATCACGCGGGTACGTCACTTCCGCTTTTTCCTCCTTTCCCCCTTCCTCCTCGGGCTTCTTCATTCACACCTGCTTCCACACGTTTCCTCCGATTGCCGCCACCTCTCCCGCCAGAACCCTTGAACCTACGAATGCGGTTGTCGCCTGGTCGCTCCCTTTGGCCGGGAGCCCTGATAACCTCCGTGCACGGGCGGTTACTCTCCTGTCGTTACCTGTCCCTTATTTTCATCCGGAGATTTTTCTTTCTGTATTCTCGTGGGTGAATTTTACGGCAGTGTGAAATCCGTCTTCTTACTTATCATCCCGCGATGATTAATTGGTCCCTCGCCCTCCTTTCTTTTGCATTCGGATGTCTTGGGCGTGGCCAAGACGCGGACGCAGTTTATCCATAGCGATGCCTCACTTGACTAATTATCCTCGCCATTCGAAAATGCCGTAGTACTTCTGAGCGTCCTCATCTGTTGCGCAGATTTCGGGTTCCAAATTAACTCGAGTTCCGGTTTTTTTATCGTCCCTAATTGCTTGGTTCGGCCGTAGGCTATATATTTCGTTCTCTATCTGCAAGTTGGGTGAAAAGCAGCTGTAAATTTGGGAGTTATACTACTTCGTTGATCTTAAAATGACTATTCTTGCCCAGCTCCGTAAAGAAGCTTGAATTTTTGTGAGTCTGTCTCCCGTTCGTTGGTTTGGAGCTATATAAATAATCTTTAGTAAAATTTAGCTTCAATATCGGCATGAGAACGGTGGCAGTATGGTGTTTTATTGCTTCGATAATATGCACGATGTCTTGTATCGTCACTGTTTCGGTGATAGCCTTGAGTATAGTCTTATTTTGTGAAAGTATCATGAAGAGTTTGCTATTATTATTTCCATTTATTTGCGAATTTTCATCGAATAATTTTAATGTATATATTGTTTTCTTTACCTTTGGTCAAAGTAATTTTTTATTAGTGCACTGTTTTTTTTATTCAAGCATGGATGCGTTGCTATTTGGAATGGCAACCCCGAAACAAGAAAGTATTTCTTCTGGGGTGCCTAATTTCAGCCCCATTTTTGACTTGTTAAGATATGTGTATATTTATTTGGGTGAAATAAATTCTATTCTATTCTATTTTTCTTGCGTTTGTCTACGTGGGAGGTGGAAATTCTGAGGGTTGGCAATCAAATCGAACGGTATAAATGGGTATAGTTCTCGTGCTTTAGTACCGCATTCTTCGCTTATCTCTCCTTAAGCTTACGCTGTTTTTTCCTCTCAGTTTGTCGGAATGTATAAGGCGGGAGCGTTTGGTTCCAGGGCCAAGTGGACCTCCTCGCCCATCCCCCTCCCACATAGAGCTCTAAACTCAGTGGCGCATGGGAAAGGGGACCTCTCCACTGTTTTATGGATCGTAATTTGCGTCACTTTTACGCCTTCGCATTTTCTCCTCTCGAATCTTCCTTACTCCTCAAACATATTCTGTATTTTTTTCCATGCGAAAGTGGCTCAAGTCTCTCTCTCTCTCTCTCTGAAAGGGAGGAAATGAGAAAAATGAAAGAAGCGATTTCATCCTTCGTTATTCCCTTCTCCGAAGTCCCCTCTTTGTTCTATTAAAAAACTTTCGTTTTGCTCTCGGGACGTAAACGTTGTTTGCCGAAATAGAGATCTGGGAAAAACCTTCTTTTCCCCAACTTTTGTTCCTGGCCTCTGCGCACGGTTCTGGAACATTCGAGTGCATCGGACCGAGTCGTGCTGCTGTCTTTGTTCTTTCCGTGGCTTTGCTGATCAGACTCTGGTGGTTCACTCTGCAATATCCTTGCGATGTGTGAGGATGAAATGGTATGATGCAATCTCTGGCCTAAAATGATTACGTAAGTTCTGTGCCGCATAAAACAGCTCTTTTTGGCTGTTAAAAACTAGTGCCTTAGGCCAGAGTTTTGGACTAAGTCTTGAAACTGCCATCATCCCGGGCTATTAAAGGACTTAGTGGTGACGCTAATGATTTATGCCGTACGCTTACTATTTCCCTACCTCTGCTTCTAAAACTTTTTACAACCAGGTCTTAAATGTGTACTTTTCATCGCCATATTTCCCTCTCCCAGCTCATCGTCGATATTTTTTCTTCTCTCCGTGCCATCCTTAATAATGAGCCTTCAAACGTTTGTTATGTCAGTTTTTATTTCTTCTTATTCCTTCCAAAATTTTACTTTTTCCCTGTACGAATTCCCTGATTCTATTTTTGTCTTTCTTGTTTCTCCTCTGTTTATGTACTTGTTGTCTATCAGAAGCATAAATTCTTCTCTGTGTTGGTTAAACTTTCTTTTAATGTCTAATTACTGTAACTGCTTGTTGCATGTCACAGATATCATTCTAGGGGCAACTGATGGTTGCATTATATTTCTGTTTTTCTTGAAGTATATTCGCTTAAAATCGTCTTTTACTGTGAATTTCAACGAAATAGTTTTCCACAACCTCTTCTTTCCATGCTCGATGTATTATATACAACTTATATCTTTGTTAACTACATCTTTTAATCCCAAATGTTTTCTGTAAGTTGTCAAGTTAATCTTATTGCCTGTGACGTAGTGCCTTTTCCAACATTGATAATTAGTAGTGTTCCGCGGAAAAGTTGAAATGCTACACGAGTGACGATGGCGTTAAGAAAATTCTTGTCATGACGAATATTAAAGCTAAATTCCACTGTTAGCCGAAGAATTTAATGAATGATTGCCAACATTTGTTTTTCCTCTAGTTTTGTTTATCATAATTCTATTATTATTGTGGTAGTGGGAAGCTTTACTACGGTGAGCAGATCAATTGAAGAAAATTGGTGATTTGCGCTGTATAATTGGTGTGAATGCACCTTTTGATGGACTCGCCCATTAATAGCTTTACACTGACGGCTTTAATATTGTACTTTTATTCGCTAAATTAGTATGAATCCGAATCAATAACTTTTCCAACTCGGAAAATTTCTTTTAAAAATTTTAAAAAGGTCAACTCTCTTTTTAAATGTTGAACGTTCTCAACGTTTTAAATGTTTCAAGATTTAAAAATAAATTGCCAACCATGAAGATAAAGTACCTATTTTGCCGTCAAGTATGTAGATAAGTTTACCCAGCGGCATTTGCCGTTATCACTAAATCTTTCCCTGTGGATTACTACCGGTTACCTCGTTATCAGGCTTGGTATTCATGAATAAATCGTGAATAAATTAGTGGCGCGGCGACGGCACGTATTAGCTTCCTTCGTCGAGACTGCATCATAGGTCCGCATTTTCCTCTCGTCTGATTCAGCCTATGTATTTACATTTATGAAATTCATAGGAAAAAATCCTATTCTCGCCAGAAGCGTCCAATTCGATGAATTTCCATGTTCTGAATCATCCTCATTTGCACGCCCTTGCTACCGCTGTCCTTTTTAACATTAGCCTAACTTGTTCGTCGACACCTTTGCATCTCCTGCCTCTTCATTTCCCTTTCCTTGCTGTTTTTTTTTAATACCACATCTCCTATTTCATTTCTTAATAGACTTCGATAGTGGTTTCTTTCATCCAGTTTATTTAAGTCAGGAAAATTATCGCTTAAATTTAAGTGAAAAGCGTATTGTTTATTACTTTATTGATTCACTTAGTTGCATTTTCCTTCGGAGTAAAGTCGTCCTCTTGCGTGAGAAATTGTTTCATCATTGGTCGTTCAATCCTAAGATTGGTTGACTGAAGCCCTCCACCCTTCCCTATCTACTGCTAGTTCCCTTACCTCCTGATTTCTCTTTCTGCGTACTTTCTTCTTTATTTGGTCCATGAACTTATTCCTGGGTCTTCCTTTGGGGATTTTTCCCTCCATGTTGCCTTCAATTATTTTCTTCACAAACCCATCGTGTATCATGGTGTGTCCAATACATCTGGTTCTTCGTTTCTGTATTGTGTTCCATATGGTTCTTTCCTCTTCCACTCTTCAATAAACTTCTTCATTTCTGATTTTGCCTTTCCATTTTACCTTCGGCATCCTCCTCCAGCACCAGGTTTCGAATGCTTTGAGTCTCTTCTGGTCAGATTTTCCAATGGTCCTTGCTTCCGATCCATGAAGTGCCACGTTCCACGCAAAGGTTTTCAAATAATGTTTCGTGGCGTGTTGTCATATCTTCTTTGAGCACCTCAGTCGTCTTTTTAGCTGTTTATCACATTTAAATCTAGAATTATTAGTGAAATTTATCACGTTTCGATCCGTTGACTCAAGGTTACGTTTGGAAGGATATGGTCGCGTTAATGATTTCACTGATGTGAAATGGGACACATATTTAAATACTACGTGTTAATTTCCAATTATTGTCTTTGAAACTTCCCTTTGCACTTTGAAGAGTATTTTATTCATGGAAACTCCCGATCTCAGTATTGGCCAGATTTTACGAGAATATGCTTCCTATGTTGAAACTCAAAGCTGCTTCTGTGTTGAAATACGGCTGTAAACAAGGGTTCTTTACTGACTTAGGCGTATCCTTATGCATGCTTTATTCATATGATATCCTCGTTTTATATCCACTCTTGTATATGGCTGTATTGCCTCAGCAACGTTTTTGTATTATACTCTTTTATTTTATATATATGTGAAATTGGAAATCTCAATATTACCCTAATATACTCTTCCATCGATTTATCCGGCAACGGCAGCCTTACACGCAAAGTTATGCCAGCATTACCATGTTGAAAATTGATACTGCTTGTGAATGGAGAAGTCGTGATTTGATTTTATTCTGAAATCATTGATTGCCTTTCGTGTTCCATCAAGGGTGGAATTACGTTTAATTGGGCAAACTTTGAATAGGTTGGAAGAAGAATTGCGCTCAGGAAACTGGAATTTGAATACATTCTCACGCAATGCTATTACCTTCACTAATGTCCTTGAAACCGTTCATTTTCTTCGGAAAAGATACTATTACCCTTTTTATTTTTTTCGGTGTATTTCCATGCTATATGAAATTAAATTATAGTTATTTCAGTCGAATTCAGCCAATGCCATTGTTGATTGCCAAAGCACTGTGTTTAAATGTTTTGGTTGCATTCCGTTCGCTAATATATATCTTGCTGAGAATATTGTTCATTTTTCATTACTTATTATCCCTTTTCTCTGCTAACGTAATACGTCAAAATGTTTTGCAATAAATTCATTCTTTTACTCACTGTCCAAATGATTATTCGAGATTAAACATGCGTGACATTTGCTTTGTTCAACATGATTCCGTGTCAGAGCGCGGCTATTTCGATGTCGCACATTCCCAATTTTATTACGGTTTGTGTATTTTCTACTAAACCATCTCAATGTAACTCATGACTACCCTGTAAAAATATGTTCCTATATCTTATTGACTTTCGATTGCTTTTCTTTTCTGAGTGTAGAACTTTCTGAGAACTGAGTGAAGGTTTCACGAGGCATCATTGGTGTATGTGTGTATGTGCTCCACAGCACCTCCAACTCCCAACTGCGCGGACCTGTTCAAAATCTGTATGCTCGTACTCAGGAGGGAAAAACGACGTTGCATGCCCAGATTTTTGTTTAGGCGTTGTAAATTTGATTGAATTTGATGTGAAATGATTTTTTTTTCTGTGTGGTACCTGGGGGCATCCTAAAGTCCATTCCTTCGTCGTTGTCTCCTCATTATCCGTTTCAACTCTACAGAAGATTCCTGACCTGAGTGTGACAGTCGCGGAGAACGGAGTATTAAAATTAGCCTCTGGCTTCGTGGACGACCTACTTAGTTAAAGGCTCTCGTAGTGCATAAAAAGGCGCTATTTGTGCTCTTTTAAGCTAGCGAGGAAGCTGTAAGATTGATTATTGACCGCCCTCTTATTCGCGTATTGACACTTAATGTGTACTTATCTCTTCGCCTATCGTGTGGCCGTAGTCTATTTATTATGAGGATAATTTTTCCGGAGTTTTTGTCAATCAGAAAAAATTATACTCAATCAGACTTTGCCTACGTTTCTTCAATTTTTATTGACATTCTCAGGGCTGTGATTGATTTAGTACGAGTTAAATGGGAGTATATAGAGCAGCATTGAGCATCAGGTATTGACCCAAACTCCAGAAAAAACATCCTCATTTATACATAAGACGTCGAAAACAGAAGAGGTCTTTTATCTATTTTCTATGTTCGATTTTTAAAGGAAACCTTTTCATCTAGAGAGGTATTTTGTTTTGGTCTTTCACCCCCCAACATTTCAGCTATATCAAGTCATCTTCCTAGAGTAAAAAAAATATTTGAGAGCCACCTTGGCGAAGAGGCATTCTTTTGCTCTTATGGATTCTATTATTGAGCTCAACTTGATTTGTAGAAAGAAGTTTCTTTAACTTTTCTCTTTATCATTTCTTTGCAAGAAAGCTGACTACTAGAGGCATTAATCTCTCTCTTCGCAGATTGTAGTTAATGAATTAAATTTGAAAATATTGATTAAACACAGACTTGCTGAACATATTCCTTGTTATATTATAAGTAGTTATTTGCTTATGTTTTTGGAATTATCCTCGGTGACTTATGCGCTCAGCCTCATTATGGCCTTTCAAATGCTGCAATACTTTCGCTATTTTGCCTTGCGGTGTGAAGGCTTATTCAGTTGGCACAAGTGCCACAAAATCCACTCACAATCCTTAATATTTGTGTCTTTGCTGCACAGACACTGATTTGGGATGAAACATTGCTCGCTCTTGTGTGTATATATACTAGCAGAATCTCCCGTTGACCCTCTACGGGAGGATTAATTGAAAAATAATATACCTATTCGAATCCATATTGAAAATAAGAATTGTACTTATCCTCAGTTATTTATTGTGAGCGCACAACGCGTTTCGCAGCGTACTGTATCCTCAGGTATAGTTGTTTATCCTTTTACTTATTCATTGTTACGACAGTAACTTACGCTAAGAAAGGGGGGTGGGACGTTTGGAGAACAAACTCATTTTTGGGTGGAAAGGCAGAGAAACATAGGTTAGGGGCTTGTGAGAAGGGAAATTTATTCGGAAAGGAGTGGGGAGGGGTGCGGAAAAAGCAGCTCGTTGCAAAGCTTGCTTGACTGTCTGATAATGTACATCTGCTCCAAACCTTCCATCTTTAAGCTTTTTGGTAGAACATGTAAAATTTTGTGGATAAAAGCACGTATATGATTATTATCATGCAGATGTTTGGCAAATTGAGAGTTGGTATCTATATTGAATTAAATTCGTAGGTGTTCTTTGATGCATGTCATGAAATTTCGTCCAGTTTGACCTATGTAAGCTATATTACAACTATTTCATTTAATTTTGTAAATACCCGACCTGAATAATATATTCTCTTTGTTTTTATTTGTGAATCATAACCCACTTCCACGAAGTGACGCCTGAAGGTGTAAAGTTTATATTATAACTAGTCATTCTATGTGAGCGGCAGAGAATTTACCTCTCAATCATAATCTTTTTTTTTTTAACTGAGTGGTAATTGCTCGTTTTGTAAAAGTTCACAGATTGTCTGCCATTTTTTATTTTTAGAGTTAAACTGATAATTAATAGCTTAATTAGCGCGATGATTCTATCCAATTTAATTTTTCAAAAGAAATGAAGCTGGCCAGGGGAAAAATAGCTTTAATAATTCATTTTTATGTGATCCCTTTGACCGGTTTGGGGTCGAATCAGTTGATACTTATGAAACGCCAACAGTTCTAAAGCACTCCCTGCTATATACGATAGAATCATTCAAAATTTAAGTTCCATCGGCTCAGTTCTTTTGAACGAGTAAAGTAAGTATATACAGACTGACGAACACCATGTCCTTTTTTTGCAATACGTATTCGCAATTACTCTAATATTTATTCCTTATGCGTCAAATTTCTAGATAAGTGGTCCATTACCTCATTCATTCCGAAAGGAAAACAGTGATTGCGGTACTTAGAGCCCTTTGAAACCCAAACCATCCCTCTTAAGCTCTTATATTTAAAGTTTAAAACTTGTAGTACGTTGGTCTCTAGCAGTGCGCAAAATTTTACGTAGTTTATGATGCACTAAGCATGCCGATTTGCCTTAACTATAAGAATCCTTGTGACGAGCTTAATGCAAATACCATGTTATAGCCATTAAATGACAATGGAGAGGTAGGTAAAAAATACCCCAGCCTCAATGTCTCTAATATTTGCTTATGTTCGACATTTAATTCAATATAAGCCATAAAATCCCCAGTGCAAATTTTTCAATCAAAGCCATTGCTCAGGTTGTCATGGAAATATGCTGTGGTTGCAATCGGAGGATAATTGAAGATGTTCTCATTAATTATGTACTTTTGAAGCAAATACTTAGTGTTCTGCAAAATATATTGTCATAATTAAATTCTGCATTCTTCCAGCCACCCTATAGTGAAAATTCCAATGCGATATCTTGATTTATAGTAATTAAAATAGAGCAAAAAGTAAACCTCTACAATGATTTCCGTGCCTTGAAAGGGCCCCTTTTGGAGTGCATGGCTGAAAATGTGAAATTCCGTTGAAACTCATGAGAAAGTTTAAAATCTTAATAATTCGGGAATTTTCGAACAGAAATTGCACTATAGTTTAGCCAGGTACAGTTTGTATCAGCATGCCAAATTTCGGCTCTTATCGGTTCAGTCGTTTTTGTGTGAGTGAGTGACAGACATCGGTAGTCATCCCTACAACTAGTAGGGATGTGTAAAATAAGTAATAGTTATTTTTTAGCTCAATCTTTGTTCTTTTCTCCCGAACATAGTTCCAGAATCAAAGGGGATCAATGGACGTCCTCTCACACAGCTCTCCAGGCAAGGCTCTGGAGAGGGATGTAACGCTGTGCACAGGTCTTCCATATGCGTGACGGGCGAGGTAGCAAACTAGATAGGGTGTTCTGCCATCAGGGCTTCTGAGGAATGCCTTTGATGTTTGGAATTTCAGGAATTCAATTATGGAGCCAGCATAGCATGAGACCCTCTGTAGGGTATGCCATTTAACGGAGAATCAACCTCCATCTTTGCACATGCAGTCGCATGTTCGGCTAAATACCAATATGAATAATGCACTACTTATCTGTGAACCGGCACAAAAGGCAATATAAGAATAACCTTAATGAATACGATGATTCACGGCGAATTAATTAATTTATATCACTGATTTCGGTATTTTCTTAATAATAAAAAGAATTTCGGATGAAGTTGAATCGTTATTATTGGTCAACTTAGACTATAAAAATAAATTCTACCAATGTTTTGTGGCCCACTGGAACTTGACTGCAGTTCCCTTCAATTCTCCCGCCTACTTTTTTAGTTTCCCCTGTTATTGTGTTCTACGTGCTAAGTTTACTTTTAATTAAGTGATGGGTGCGTAACTGGGGAATAAATACGAGTTATAGTATTATTACAATAGTTATTCAATGGCGAAAAATGTCTATTAAGCTAAGTAGTGTGAAATGTAAATTACTTAATGTTTTACGGTCCACTTTTTTCATTCTCAAACTCCACGACACGTGTTTTGGCAGTTTATTTGGCCATCTTCAGGTACAGTGTACCACATCTTCAAGTGGGCTGTACCTGAAGATGGCAAAAGTGCCGAAACACGTGTCGTTAAGTTAGAGAATCAAAAAGTGGACTGTACAACATCGAGTATTTTTCATTTTTGATAATGCAGTTCCACAACATCCCGCCCGAAACTGTTGATATCAATAGAGTAGTGTTTTGTTATCAACAATAGTTAAATATTGCAAGCGATAATATTTTAGTCGCGTTTATAATTGAAGTGGTGCAAGAAATTTCACTGCCGGTCACATAGAAATATTTTTATGCTCCAGGGACGCGAAAGTACGACTCAGGGTTGAAGAAAGCTAAGACATGGGGTTGCAAAGGAAATATACTGGTCAAATAAAATTCAAGAATAAAACGAACTACTAGTAAAATAAAAATATATCAATAAGAAGCCATAAGTTTGGAGAGTTGCTGTAATTTTGCTTCTTCTAGATTGTTTTGGTCGAGAAAGATCGTAGTTCTGTGGAGAAATTCGGTAGAAAAAGAGTGCATTTCTATGTGAAAGGGTACAACATTCAGAGACTCCGGTTGAAGACCCCGAGATACGGTTAGTGAGAGCCCTGATGTAGAGCGTGTTGCTGGTCGGTGACCGAACTAGGTAACCCTAGGGAACGATCAGAGGCTACAGGCATTCGAGATTAGGGTATGGAAGAGAGTAGTGGGAGAGCGATGGACGGACTGAGAGAAAAGCAGAGTTTTCGGTATTAATCGGGGATGGAAGATAGTAACTTGAACAAAATCAAGAGAGGGAAAAGTCAATTGATGGGAGCCAGTGATAAACGAGATTGGTAGTCAACGAAGGTCGTTTTGATATTGAGGATGCTGGGAATAGTGGGAAGAGGGTCCGGAGGATTGGCATTTTGAGTGTATAGGTGTAGGTTTTATGCTGAACCGAGGAGAGAGATCTCGTGAGGAGTATTGCGTGCTTAAGAATTAAAATTGGGGAGTAGCTGTTAAACCCTACTCCGACTGGTTGAAAACTAAACGATTGCGAATAGCGAAAACCTTGCGATTAAACTTTTCCCTAGCGTCCCTCGAACTCGTGAACTTAAAGGTGACGCCGTTTTGTACGCTTCCAGCCAGGTTAACTCGGCCCGGGTAACACGCGGAATAATCGATACAGCTGGTACAGTTCTTTGGTGGGTGCATCTTCATGCGAACGTGACGGCTAAAAGATGTCAGATTTGTTTTAGCGGCGAAAAGCGGTGATTTTTCAATCCTTTTCCTCTTCTCCCCCCCATCTTTCTGCACTCCAGCTAGTTGTTTAAATAATAGAACTGAGAGCCTTCCGTTTCCAGTCGTCATGACTGCGCGGTTTTATCTCCGTTCATCCCTTTTTACTCCATTTCAAAGAACGGAAGCCCGAAAGCTTTTTGCGGAAACCTCAACACCACCCCGACAGCAATTTCTGCCACCTCGACTTCTAGAGTTGTTGTTCCTCTCTGTGACGCGTTGTCACTTCGGGTATTTTGTGCTCAAAATGTTTTCATTTTTTCCTTCCCTCTGTAATGGTCTCGAGTTAATAACAGCGAAGGGCACCGGATAACATCCTACCTCCTCTACCCTCAGCTAGCTCTCACTCCGTCGTATCTATCCACTTCATTTTGCAGCGCTGGACCAAAAGAGAGAGAGAGTCCAGTCCTTGTACGTTAATGTCTTCCTTTCTCACCTCCTCCAGTGTCCAGGGGCTGGTTTTTGTATGATGGAATGGCGGAGGGGCAATTAAGACCCGGTCGGCGGCAGGAAAAAAAAAACGGAAGCAGAAGTAATCGCCGTTTTAATTTCCTAGTCTCGAACGGCGGATGGTTCCCTCGCGGCCTCGTTACAAGAGATTGGAAAGGGAAGGGGGTTATACCATCCACGTTACTGTCATCTTTTTTTTTAACCCTTGGGGGATAAATCTAATGTAGCTTGTTTAGTATTTTCCGACTTATGTGTATAGTCCTAGACTTTCAAGACTTGAGTTCTTGGTTAGAACATATCTTTTCAATTAACTGTTTATGAATAAGAGAGCGTATTGGCACACACTTTGTGGAGCCTATGGATTTCCGTATTTGGAAAGAAACATTGGTGCAATTTCCAAACTTTTATTTTCCGTCTCCGATCTTGGTTTTAGCAATTTTCAGGGTGATAATGAAACAATGGTCGGTGACCGAAAATAAAACTGTGGAAATTGTACCAGTGTTTATGAGAAAGAGGTGCAAACAACTCGTTAGTTACACCAAATGCCTGCCTACCTTAAGTACAACAAAAATCTTGCACAATGACTTTTTAGGGGTTCGAAAGACGTCATGTTCTAAGTATAAATTTGTGAACGATATTTTATGCTATAAAATTTTATTTAAAAACTTCCTTGAGAGTGAGGTAATTTTCAATAATGTTAGTGTTAATATTTTATTAGCAGTTTCTATTTTCCGATTTCAAACGGGAATGGAGTGTAGCCACTCCGCATTTACATTTACCTATCGGAATATTTCGTGGAAAGATATTAATTAAATCCATTGTTATTCCATCTAAAAACTATTAAATCCAAAATGGCTAGGGCTAAAAAGAACTTACATAGGTACTTGAAGGAAAGACAAGCATGCGCCGTAATATGAATGCGAATTTTAATCACGAATTATGGTTCATTAATATAACCTATTTTCAATTTGGTAACATTTTCAAAAAAATCTAATGTAGTTGCTCTCCTGTGATTTTCATTTTGCTAGATTTTTTCGTGATTGGCAATGTAACATTTTTTTACGTTTCTGTATTTTAGATTTTCTGAAAATTAAAATATCTTGTCTTTCAGTTTGTGTTATTTAGCTGTGTCCAGTACTGAAAAATTATACTTTACGAATATAATTCATAGATTTTAAACTGGTAAAATTCGCCCAGGTACTGGACAGCTAAGTACTTTTGTCACAGTCGGAGTCCTAGCGATCAGGACTGTCCTAACATATGTCATAGATTTGGATGAAATTTTGTTTTTCTTTGCGCAATAGTATTTTTATCCTATTTACATCTACATGAGAGTTGATGAAGCCCAGCTGAGATAATTTAGAAAAAAGTCTGAAATTTAAGCCATATTTTAGAAAGGTATTTTTTCTTCTCAACAAATTCTGGAGGAAAAATAACAAAGGTATCAAGAACAGGTATCTTGGCCTCTTAAGGAGGGAATATGTTTTAATAGAACCTATGAAATTATTCTGAAGCACTTACGAAATAACCTTTGTATAAATTCTTTTCGGGTTACGAGTAACACAAATGTTTCTACAGTTCACGACTTTTTGCGGCGCCTTTGAGTACTACGTTGACAAGAAAGGATTTTTTTCAATTTTGTGAATGAAAAACATGAATATAATCAACTGGCACCGTTTGGATATCTGACGTAAAAGTTTGGCCTAAATGTAAATATACGAGATGTGCAGTCCGAAATGAACAGAACTACTACAGGGAGAAAGGCAATGATTTTTACTCGTACATGGATTTAGGAAAATGTGGAAATAAATCTGTCTTGCGATTTCTGCTTTTATTGGTCTCCGGTTGCATGCGTCTTTGTTCTGTACTGTAAAATTATGATTGATGATGTTGAACAAATATATATTTAGAATATCCGTTGGAATGGAAATAGGCTAGTCGCTTGATTCATGAATATCTACACACCGGGATTCACATGAAATCGATGGAAAACTGTCAATATCTTTTTGCTTCTTATAATGGGAACCCGACGATGGGAACGAGCGGTGAATGTTTTGCGTGAGTAATGAGAACAAGGGATAAAGCGGCCGTAATCGGCTTTGGCGGAAATAGAATTTCGAAGCGGCGTCACCGAAACTGCCGGGGTGACCCGAAAGGCAAGGGGAATTCATTCATTGTTGCACAGCGACGCGCCAATTACGCCCTTACAAGCCACCCGGAGGACAATGATGGGTAGGGAGGAAGGGAGGGGGGGGGGGAGCTTACCAGCAAATTAAAGGACAGGGATGCAGCCAAGTGAACTCCATTACGCGGAAGGAGGTTAAAGTAAGTGGGTAGAGGGACGAGGAGTTCTCCCGATACCACCCCTTCCTGCTGGGGGTCACCCCCGCCTCCTTGTGCACCCCCACTGCAATACATCGCTTTGGTGCACCGGAAAATTCATTCAACCCTAACGAATTAACACAAGTCAGTCTCAACGAGCATAAATGCTGCGTTAGACTTTAAATCTATTCTTCCGAAAAATAAAAGAAGTCTTATCACTGTTGTGTTTTTCTCTAAAACTCTTGTAAACAATTTCCTTTAATTGCAAAACTAATACATTTTTGAAATGGATAGTTTCGCTGTATTTGGTGCACGAAATTTGTGGCCTAAGTGTTGAAACTTGCCGGTTTTTTTAAACTTAATCCTGCGTTTTCTTGGAATTGTTCTTTCCATAAATGTTCATACAATGCTTTAACAAGAGTGAATGAAAGGAGGATCGAGGTTACTGAGTTACAATTACAATATTTGCATTAATCTTTTGTTCGTTTATGGTTGCAGTTTTTATCAGTCAATGTTTAGTCAGAGTGTCAAGTATGTATTTATTTGATAGTGCGTCGTTGGAGTAATGTAAATCGAGAATATGAATTCTGGTCACTCCACGTTTCCACGTGTTTGAAATCATTTCACGCGTTGTACGAAATTACGTCTGATAAATCTTGCCTTGTGAAATTATTCTCTCGTTTTCTTCCCTGATAATTCTCAGATTTACGGTTTCAGATATCAGGTACCTGATGATGCCGCAAGTCGGTGAAACGCATGTTAACATCCAAAATAAAGTCCTGCTGGATGGAACACAATTGTATTCTTTAAGCAAGGATACCCTGAATTGTTGTGAAAACTAATCTCCACAGTCCCGATCGGCCCTGAACCAATCATACCCATTGCGCCATCAGTGGGTAGTACTGAGATCAGAATGTGGGGTCTGGCTCAACGCTCTGAGATCTGGCGAACTGCATATAAGCTACGGCAGGCCAAACTCCATAAAAAGGGACCAAGGCCTAGCTTTGCAAGGAGGCTCCTTCTATCAAATTGGAGTCGAATACGAACGGTAGTGGGACTACACACAGGACACTATCAAGTGATGAGACATCTCCGGTAGATAAGATATTCTCCTACATGCAGGTGGTGCGAGGAGGCTGATGAAAAAACTTTCTATATACTCTGCGAATGTCCAGCTATACTTATTTTTTAAATTTTTTTTATTTAAAGAAAGAAAACCACATACAGCTATGGTGCCATTTTATAGTGGCCATGTAACAATACACACACTTAAGGACATGTATAAGCAAACTTAACAACAGGTTACAAGCAGAAATTTTGAAATTATAAAAAAAAGAAAAATAGGGGAATAACTACTTAGGTGAAAGATACGAAAGAGAGAGGCTTATAAAGGATTTAGATGAAAGTGCAAAAGGATCGATGTGGGAAGATAGATAGGAGAGGCGGAAGAAAAGAGAACGTTTAGTGATCGATAGTCTGGGAATGGGAAGCATATGTGGAGTAGAGGGTGAGAACGGGTGGGGCGGGATGAAACTTTAAAATTGATAAAAGAGAGCAATTCAGGGCAGTCGATGGTGGAATTAAGAATATTATAAATAAAGAGACTCTACTTAGGACTCAGAATGGGCACCTGGGCTCAGCTTTCTTAGAACCCAACGAAGTAGGGGTAATTCCTGTATGGGACCTGCTTGCCTTCAGCAAAGCACTTGGACTCTATGGGTAACCACTGATAGGGTGGTTGGCAAAATGGACCAAAATTGTCTAAGTGCCTCCGGGACTCATTGCAGTAACTCCACCAACACATCTAATCTAATCTCCCCAGTGTCGTGTTGATGGTGAGCTGCGATTGGATTTCGTGACCGACGACGTTCGTCCTCTTGGATATAGACTTGTTTTCTCCCTCTCTTTGATCGTTCTGCCCTTCGTCCCTCCGGATCCATGTCCGCGGGAGAGTAGGACTGGCGATTCGATGTCTCTTCGGTCGCGGGTGAACTCCCCCTCCCGAAGACCATCCTCTCGGAGCCCTGGGCCGTCCGTTCCGTCGGCCACCCCGGAGTGGGCGGCTGCCAAGTTGGGTGCGGTCACGCTCCGGGAAGCGTGTAAACGCCTCGGTCCCGACCGATCGTTCTTCTCCTTAATGCGGACGGGCCTCTCGTGTCCATCTTCCCTCTTTCTTGTGAGCCGCAATCCTGAGACTTAAGAGACGTCGCGTCCTGGTGGTGCCCATCGGGTTGAACTCAACCTTTACTAGAAAAGCCTTCTTTTTGCCTTCTCTATTTTCGCAATCGTCTCGCTTTGATCTCGGTAGATGAGCGCTGTCATACTGCTGCTGGAGCTGTGACGAAACGACCATGTGAAAGAAATATGAAACGTTGGTATGGTGTGTTTCATCTCCCTCGGCGCGTATTGGCCCCTAAATTATTTAATATTGCACAAAAGATATCGTACTGTCTACCTTTTATTACAAACTAGTACTACACGTGTTTCGACTGCCTTGCAGTCATCATTAGGTACGACTAAGTACCTAAATTATTTATATCATTTCGCTGTAGAGATCCATGTTGATGATTACAAAATTTTGAAGAAGAATTCTTCTAGATCATTGTATAGAGTCCTCTTATTCGCCGACGCTTAGAGTTACGAGTCGAAACGTCGGCGGTTATGGAATACCAGGCCTTGTGCAGTAACTGAGAAGAAATTATCTTTATCAATCGCCGATAAAGCGCAAAGTCTTACGTATCAAAGTATTACTCATGATTTTTGGCATTAATGGATTTCTTTGTATATACTTTCTCAATTTATCAGATCTGATATGTATTGGATCAATGTATTTTTGTAACGATACCTTAGAGCTTTAAAGGGAGCCCTGTTAGTGGATTAGTTATCTCGAAATGTGAAAGCTTTGATTGTAAGTTTGGACAAAAATTTTCATGAATCTGAATCTGCTTTATTAATTTTTTTCTATAGCCGGGAGTCCTCGCTGACAAGAAAATATTTTATTCCAAACTTGTTTATTTAATAACATACATTAAATGTTTTTCTCCGTGCAGTGAATTGGCAATTAAATGAAAAGTTTATTCCGAGTTTGTTATACGAGTAATACGGCTTTTTTTTTCCCCCACTCGAAGTAAAATAAGAAAATAATTTGAACAGAAATAGCACCGAGTCGGTTTAACAAATTAATAAATACCTCTGGAAAATAATATTTTCGATTAATATTCATCGTTGGTTCGTTTCTTTCCCATTTCTGTGACTAAGGTGCCGGTTTTCTGTATTTGTTAAATCACAGTATTTTGAAAATACTCAAACATGGCGGGTGAATTTTTTTTCGAATAAATTGCCATGAGAAAATTTCGGCCTGGACCGGGAATCGAACCACGTACCTTTGTTTTTCCGGACCAATGCGCAGACCACTGCGCTATCCAGGCCTGAGAAATCCATGAGAAAAATTCGGCCTGGACCGGGAATCGAACCACGGACCTTTGTTTTGCCGGACCAATGCGCAGACCACTACGCTTTCCAGGCCTGGATAGCGTAGTGGTGTGCGCTTTGGTCCGGCAAAACAAAGGTCCGTGGTTCGATTCCCGGTCCAGGCCGAATTTTTCTTATGGCAATTTCTTCACAGTATTTTGAACAACGTGAAGGAGTTTCCAGTTTCCAATCAAGTCAAATGATTTTTGCAATGGCGAATTTCAACCCTTGGTTATCTTGAAGGAGGTAATGGAATCGCTCATTTGTTCTAACTACGCAGCCGACATCTTTATTAGAGGCTGTGCCTATTTTGCTCAAGTGCGGCAAGGAGAAGAATAGAGAAAGTTGGAAGTTACGGAGGAGAGCCTTTTTCGCGCCGGGCCTCCAGGATTTTCCATCCCAATTGCTCCATTCTGCCATTCGAGCCTCGCATTTTGCGCCCTCTATCGTTTGGCGGCTCCGCCCCCCCTCTCTCTTCTTGCTACCAGCCTCTTGATTCCCGTCGTATTTGGAGCCTCGCCAATCCCAGCCTCCTGGCTCCATTCCGGGCTCTCTCCTGGAGGGGGATGGAACGGCGGGGGGAGGGGGAGGGAGGAGGAGACTAGGAGGGGTGGGAAGTCCGTTGAGTGGGGGTGGGAGGCGGGGAAGTGTCAATTCTGCTCTCCCTGGTGTGGGAGAATTGTGTCGCTTTGACCAGTACAAATGGAATGCCATGCCTTCGTTTCCGCTTCGCATATGCGGCTCTTATTCCCGTAATTGATTCGCAAGGCGATATTTTGGCACCACCCGAATCCATTATACTTGCTGTAAGGATTCGCAAAAGTTCATTTTAAGGATTCGGTGGGGATTTTCCACGACCTATCGTTTGTGATAGAGGCAATGTTCAGTGACTCAGATTCAGTTCAGTGAGAAAAATCATTTGCTGCTGTCTCTCTGCTGTTGTGCATTCAGTATGCTCTATAAGTGTTACACTTTTAGTACCTACTTGATTCCATGGCGTTGATAGCCAAAGACGCGAAAAATATAAATGAACAGGAGGAGGAACGTATTTCAACAAAATAATTGTTGGCGGTAATGTGGTAGTAATAGGAAATTGAGTAAATTTCCTAAAAGAAGGTTAGAACATTAATTTAAAAAATTCTAACCTTCTTATTGCATTTTTCTTGTTGCCAAGGTTCTTTTTATTGACCCTCTTTGTACGCTAAGGCCAGATGGAAGTGATTCGAGCCTCTGATGTGACTTGAGTTTGGTGATCCGTTTTTGTTCCTTCTCCATTTATAATCAACTTTAAAATCGTTCTATTCAGTGATTTACTATTTTCAAAACCAAGAAAACGTAGCTCTTACTGTATTGTGGGTTCAAAAAATGTATTTTCAAATTATAGTCTTTTTTTCTGTATAAGCTATAGGGAAATCAGTCATAATTTTGAGAGTGATCAATAAAAGATTGTTTTAAATGCCACTGGGATTCACGATTTTCGCTTGAGATTTTCTCTTTTTGAACGTAACATTTGGTAGATAAATGTAATATTGTAAATCTATTTTACTTTTTACTACTATTTCAATTATCATTACACTTTCATTTTTGCGTTCTTTGTATTTCTCTTCGTCGTACCTTTATCTTTTCCCTCCTTCTTCCCCGCTTACCCAGCCGTCTTTTCTTCTGCCTCGACCCTTGAAACTCCACTGCCTGTAATAATCCTTTCCACTCATTCCACTTTCTCCGTCCTTATCCTAATACGCATTGCCCAATGCCGTCAATATTTTCTTATTGCAGAATTATATATCATGAAAATTTATCCCGAGGTCTGCTTCCTGTATAGCATTCCGCAAAAGTTTCCATTTTGAAGGCCGCATAACGGTATCCTTTGCGTCGGGCAGGCGGGGAAGACCGCGTGCGTCGTCGTAATGGCTGCTTATACCCTTTGTCTATACCATTCAATTTCAAGTCTCAACCTGGTCGGTGTCCCCTGGTGTTGCCCACTCTTTCCCCCCTCTGCATTTCAGAATGTGCTTGTTTGCGAATGTTTCACTGAACTCTCTTACTCGCCGGCGCCCGCCAAACCACGCGCCACTCACCGCTTTTCCTGTCGGTCATTCTACTTCGGCCCTATCCCCACCTTGAGGCCGTTTTATGCGAGGCATTTCCGTGTGCTATCCAATGCATGGATAAATAAACTGTCGTTACGCCGTCGGGTTCAAGTATGAGAATTGCTGTTATGACGTCGCGAATGCGTGGCTTACTCATTCAGGTGTTTATTCTCGCTGTTTCAAGCCCATAAATGTCGGTGTATCATTTGACGTCTTATCGCCGTGATGAGTGAAGTCCTTGCGAGCCATACAATGGATGGCAACCGCTGATAATGAAGCAGTGGTTTCGGTTATCCATCACGTGTAAATTTCCCTCGTACAGAATTGAATCGTGTCTTTACTCATCATTGATCGCTCAATCCTAAGATTGGTTGACTGCAACCCTCCACCCTTCCCTATCTAATGCTAGTTCCCTTACCTCCTGGTATCTCTTCCTCTGTACTTTCCTCTTTATTTGGCCCATGAACTTATTCCTTGGTCTTCTTCCGGGGCCTTTTTCTATAGTTTACCTCCAAAAATGTTCTTCACGAATCCACCGTGTCTCAGGGGTGTGTCCAATCCATCTGGTTCTTCTTTTCTGTATGGTATTCCATATGGTCCTTTCCGTCTCTACTCTTCTGGACACATCATCATTTATTTTTTCCGTCCATTTGATCTTTAGCCGTGTCATTACTAGGGAAACTATATTTTGCACAAATAGCGTATGCATGAAAAAGCGGGTATAATTTTACGCGGCCGACCTTGGATGTGGTTAAAAAGTTGCTTGTTCACGAGCATCGTGCATTCGTTCAGGCAATACGTCATTTCATCCCAGTAGCGCTGCTATTACTGCTTTCAACTTCGCAACTCGTGTAATTGGGGAATAGACCCTCAAGTTTAAATCCGCTGACACAGGCTGCCGCGGGGTTATCCGCTGCAAATAATACAAACGAAATCAGTCATCCCATGATTAAACCTAATTGATGTGGAAAAATCCAGTGAATTAATCCATTATAAGTATTGTGGCCACTCACCAGTTGTGCATAAGCTCTTGAAAACTGCTTTAACACCCAACCTAAATTATTGAACGCACCACCTGTTTCTTTTCGCTTTGTTTATGGATTGTCAGGAAAACTGAGAAACGAATGAATACTTGGATTAATGGACTGAAAGTCGTTTTAAGGTAATCGCAGAATACTTCAACGCCTTTGTACGTTATATTTTCTCCCTTGAGAGTCGTCGTGTGGAGATGTGGTATTAGGACGCCTGATTCGTAAGGAAGAAGGAATCAAATCAAGGAACTGTTTTAGGGAAATGGCGTAAGGTATTAGGTGATTTGGAGTGCTGTCTCTATTTTCTTTGCATTCGTCAACTTGTGTCTGGTGGTAATTTACCTTTGAGTCTCAAAATTCGGAAGGACGTTTCTCCTGTTATTTCACTTCTATCTGCTCTGGTGTTGTTTTATTAGGGTTTCTCCATTCTGAAACTTAAATGTTTAGAATATTTGTGATTGCTTTGTAAGTGGTACACTTCAATTGTATGGGGAGTTTTCTCCAGAAAACCTCGCGTCAGCCTCCTGTTGTGTGCTTGTTTATGTGCTAGGCCTCAACTGGCTCACATATAGATACCTGTAGCTAAGTGAGGACGGGTGCTGTAGAAAAATATACGAACTGATCCCATTGTTGAGTCGCTATGTGATTAATTTATGTACAAGCTCTTCGAATTATGACGACTTGAATATTATGTCCTTGTGTTTTTATGTAATTATCATCTTTGTGTTAATGTAATATCACATACATTATTCAGAAGTATTTATTTAATTATTTATGTACAATACTGTGTACTCCCCACTTCCATTCATATCAATGCTCAGTGCTGAACTTCTGTTGGCCGTTCCGCGACAGCCATAACTTTTTAAAAACTAAATTCCCGCAACTTGGGTATAGCCTAGAAACTTTTCTAATGTCCTTGTCCTTTCTCTTACCCTCGCAGGTGTTCCCTTCCCGCCCAGCCACAAGCTAACATGCTCGGAAGTTCTGGATTCGCGCACGGGGAAACCTCGACCGGACGTCCTCAAGCAGCACTTCATCCTGGAAGGGCGGATAGACGAGTCGGCCGCCCTGCGCATAGTCAACGACGGCGCTTCTCTGCTCCGACAAGAGAAGACCATGATCGATATTGAGGCGCCAGTCACAGGTGAGTGCCACGAAAATGAGCGACAGCCCTCTCCATCCATTGCCCTTGCTCCACTTAATCCTCCAACGTCGCGAATGTGTCCAGCCGTCTCAGTGATCCACCTGCTGGGAGAGATCTCTCTCTCTCTGTCTCGTGCCAGGAATCGTGTCGATTTTGAGCTCATGACGCTGCTACACTCGCGTTCATACAATTTGCCTCTCTGATGGCAAGTAGGGGGAACGACACACATGTATTCCATCGAGTTATGGGACCCATAAGCCATGGCAACCATTCAGTAAGCGTTGCGGAAGCATTCGATCAATTTATTGTTTTCATAAATGGCTTCATAACGCTGTGAGTTGGATATTTCCATTGGTGATTATTTCTATGTACGCATTAGTACGTTGCGTTTTTCTTGTACTCCCCTTATGTTGCTTGAGTGTTTTAAATTTATCGGCGGACGTAAGGTCTAAGTTAAGTGATGCATTCTTCTTTGAAATTGTCCTAAAACTAAATTAACTCCATCGAGCTCATTTAAATCTTACCTGATTTTAGTTTAAATTCTAATTATCGCAGTCATGTTCCAATCTGTCTATTCTAATTAAGAGGTCCGAGTGTAGAGATATTTAGGATCAAGTTGAAAGAGTTATCACGGAGAACCTTCGGGACTGAACTGGAGTCGTGCTGGATGCCTTTCAGAAGATAACTATTTTATAAGTTCGCCTCACTGCAAAACTTTCAGTCGTAAACGCTCACCTCGCCTTCTTTGTTTATTTCCATGTTAAACTCTTACTCTTAGTGCAGACTTCGCTGATAATGTGAAATGAAATGCTATTTTAGGTCAAGTGATGATCCAATGGCATGGGAAAGAAAGTCATACATCAACTTTGTTTTTCTGAGGTTTCAATGGCAATTGTAGATCTACCCGACGATTCTTAACCTCACACTATTCTCCACCTATTTCTAACGTTTCTAAATTATTTCGCGAAATGCTAATAGTAATTGATTGATCTCAGGTTATTTGATTGATTTGGTTAATTGATTGATTCCTAGTAATATTTGTCTTGACGATCTACCGCTTCCCCACGGGAAACCTCATTGCGTAACTGCTTCGTGTATGATGGGATTGCGCTAATACTTAATCCGCAAAATGGGAAGTATTGATTTCCGAGCAGAAATTAGGTGTTGAGGATATAACGAGAATGCAAAATTAGAGATAGCTTAAAAATATTTTTCCTAATGTTCAGTGATTTCTGTTTGATTTTTGTCAACTTATGGACATAGTTTAACCAATTTGTCTCAATTATATTACATCAGTATTCCGTGCTATAACTGCGCAAAGTTTCTAATTACCTGAGTTAAATGAAATTTATTATGCGTTTATTTAGCGAAAACATGCTCATTTAAATTTTTTTGAGGGCTGGAGCAGGAGCGAAGGATCCGCTTTTGTTTGCTTATAAAATGTTTACTCTGTTAAAAATTGCGCAACAAAAACGTTGCAAAGATTCCTGCAATCTGACGTAAACTGTTTTCTGCCAGTGCTTTGTACACTTTGTTTATCCTTTCCACATCGTTTATATTTGCGAAAATGCGCCGGAGAACTCCTCTCCCATGAAACGGTGGCCTCTTTTTTTCCCCCGCCGTAGATCCACCCTCCCCCGAACGCTCAGCACGATTCGTCATAAGGATTGGTGGAGTTTTTAATTGCATTTCGGAGCGCTTATTGCAAATTTCCCCCTTTTACGCCGCGTATTGGGAGTGGGGTGGGGGACAGGAAAGGCGGCGCTCCCCCCCCTTCACCCCAACCCCTCCCCCTCCAACCACCCCACCCCTGGAAACACCACCCTCGCTGTGGCGAGAATGTCGGCGCCGAAAAAGCTATTTCGAAAAAAACCACTCCCCCCCCCCTTCCATTCTTAGCTGCCCCGGATTTTTACTTTTGATAAATTAGCGCTCGTTCCTGGGCGACGAGAAATTGTTCGCGCCCGGAATGAATTCTGTGAGTTACGATTTATCCGTCGATTTTGGAAACCGTGGAATAGCAGTGATTAATTTGTTAAATTTCTAAAGACGATGTCTCACGGCTCCCAAGTTTTGAACAAATGGATTTGGGTATATTATGAATGGAAGAGTTACAAGAGGGTGATAGTCGACCAAATTCCCCTCAAAATATTTGAATTAACGCAATTGAACCAAACGAGCTGAGCGGAGGCTCTGTTAATATTTCGACCAAAGAATCAGTCACTGGTAAGGTAAGTTCAAAATGTTAGTCTCCACTGTCTGTTTAAAAAGAAAAAAAACTTGCTACAGCCTCAGCTGTCTGCTGTATATGAAACACTTGCGGCTCTGAGTCTCTCGCAGTATTATTGTGCATTTGTTTAGCAAATTATCTTTAAATTAACAAGAGTTCTCCTTAAAAAATGCTGGAGAAGACACCAAACGGGTTGAAGCTGAGAGCAATGACCAGACCACTTGATGTCGAGTCTCCTAAATATTGCATCCCTTTTTTGGTTGAATATTTTATTTTCTGCGACTTCATTTTTCATTCTAAATGAGCAATTACTCCGCTTCCTTTAGCAACTACCTTATTTTAGTTCCTTGATCAATTAATTGCTTTCCAATGCAATGTTTGTACTTGAATTTTGCTAATTGTCGAGGAGTGAATACAGTTTACACTGATATATGGCGGCCGTGTTCGTGGCTGCGTAGAAATGGTTCGAATACTTAACGAAAGTTTCCGTGCGTGGCATTTGTTCATAATATTTTAAAAAATCTATAATATTTGGCGTCGTGAGAGGTTGAGTGTGTTTTTTTTGGATTTTTGTTGCTTGTGGATGGGGAACATTGGCCAGTCTCATCATTTTGGAGCAACCCGAATGTAAAAAAATATATATTGTGGAGAATTTTTAAGTAAATCAGTATTCCTTTACTTGGGTCTAAAACTTTTATGCAATATTTTTCATGTAAGTTCACTAATTTTTCTTATAATAATGACACCTTAAATCCACTCGTGGTGAGCTCCACCATGAGAGCTCCCTAGGATCCTCTGTGAGTAATGGATATGGTAATAGCGTTTATCGATGAGCCGATTCGCGTACTCAAGTTATCGACCTGCGCATAATTACCTATTTTACTCTCGTTAGACTTTATCACCTTCGTCGCGCCCGGAGTACCCCACTTTCAGATCGCGAGGTGGAGTAATTTTTCCCGCGCACACCGTGACTCCCTTCCCTTCATCTCCTGAATCACTGCTCGCCTCCCCGTCAAGGGGCGCCAATTTCCGGATTGTGATCACGTCGGCGGGGGGGGGGGGGTGGGGAGTGGCGCATAATCTTCCACACCAGGCTGTCCCTCCCTCTCGCTACCCTCCATCTGGAAATAGCTAATATCAAGAGATCGGGGAAATATGGTGGTCGGGGTACAACGTAGCCAGTACTGGTGCAAGTACCAGGGCTCAAATCCTGGTAACGTTGGAGGGACTCGATTTCTACTTCAATGCTCAATTAAATATAATAATCGTAGGGATGGTATAGCAATTATGATTAATACCAATACTGTTAAGATAGTTCAAGCTGTTTCGATTTTTTTTTCCCGGCTAATAAATTTCGGTTTTATTGTTTGTTTCGGCATAGGGAATTAGAACATAACCAACTATAATTGTAATAATCCGTAAAATTATTATAGTATGATCATGAAAATAAATTATTTGCTCTACTATTGGAGAAGTTGATTCTTGAAAATTCACTTGTGCTCATGTGGCCATTTTTAATGGAGGGATTAAACCCCATGGATGGAGCTTAAATCCATAGCACTTCTCGTGCACTTCATAGCACAGACGACTTCTCGGTGAAGTACTTTTTACTCACTCTGATTTCCTAACCCTCTTCGAAAAAGAAGTTCGGATCATATTTTTATGGATACCTGGACACATGGGTATTACGGGTAACGAGAAAGCCGACACTGCGGCTAAAGAAGCATTGGGAGATCATGAACCCGACTCTGATGTGGTAATTCCTGACGGCTTAAAAACCAAGCAACGATCCTTAGCCTTTGGAGAATGGAGAGAAACATGGCGGAACCTGCAGAATAATAAACTGCGAAACATAAAACCTGAGGTATCTGCATGGTCTTCTCTTGCAGGGACAAACGTAGAGACGAGGTCGCAATAACTCGGTTGAGGATTGGACCCTGCATATTTACACATTCGTTTTTATTCCCAATTGACCAAACCCCACCACGGTGTGATGACTGTGATGCTCCTCTTAAGTGTCAACCACCTGCTGACGACCTCTATGAAATACCGGGCTACACGCGATAAAATTGGTATCGCGGGAAACTTAGACAAACTTTAAAGAGATGACCCCGACAGCCTAAACAGAATCTTAATTTATTTTAAGGAAATTGGTTATTTAAATTTTATTCAATCCACTTGCATATGTAAATATATTAAATAGTTAAATTATGGAATAATTTGTTTCTCCATACTACATTCCCCTGATTGGTCCACTGATTCTTATCTTCACAAAACTAACAGTAAATATAATGATTATAGTATATATATATATATATATATATATATATATATATATATATATATATATATATATATATATATATATATAATTATAGATTATAATGATAGTAAATATAATAAAGTCATTTGAACATGGTGCAAATGACTACCGCCGTCGACGCACCTAAAATTTTAACACTACTACTACTACCACTACTACTACCATTACTACTACTACTACTGGTACTTTTTCACCCGGATGGAATGGAATACTGTCGACCCTGTAACGTCTTCTGTTGTGAGTAGGAAAATGGCGACACCGTATTTCTCTCCATCCACCCTTACTCCGTTCCCCTATCAAGTTGTACCGTCGACCGATATCTTTGAAGAAAAATACTCTCCTTTGACCTAGATTCTCTTTTGTTTGAATGTCACGTCGTATACAGATGCGCGGCCCAGTTATCACTTTATATAAGAAAAGTAAAAACTGTGGTTTTGAATTTTTCTTTGATAAAAAAATACCTTCTTAAGTGTGGAAAAAGTGGGCTGGGTTGATGGGAAGCTAAGAAGGAATTGTTTTGGAGGGTGGGAAGGGTGAGAAAGAAAACTGAAGATAGAACATGGAAGGCACCAAGAGTGGATTTAGGAAGTAAGTGATAACTTAATAGTGAAGAGGACCTTAAAGGGAAGAAGTTTGGATAAGCGCGGGTTAGGGAAGGAAAGGCCGGGGAACAATATCTGTGACGATACAAAGGGAGGTAAAATGATGGTTTGCTGGAGGTAACGTTCGAGTGAATCCCCATGCCCGGGAAAATTTTAAGGTGAACTGTCGAATGACCTTCCATTGATTTGGTATAAAACCTCCCGTGGTGATGTGTCAAACTATTGTGAATTTTTTACATGTTTTTTACGCAACATGTCTTAAATGAATTATTATTATGCCCCTGAAGTTATAAAACATAATTTTAAGACATTTCCTGGTGACATAATTTGATAATATCGTGGGAAACTTCACAAAATAATGTTTCAAGAACCCTTTGCTAGGCATGAGGTACTGTGGAGGATGTGATTTTATGGCGAGCGGTTTTAAGTGACGGTGGGCGCAGGCCTTGATTTCGCGCGGGAGATGGAGCCTTCTCGTTGCATAGGCTCAGTGCATTCCTACTTACCCTTCCTAGCCGCACCTTTCTCCCATCTTCCTCGCCTACCCCTCCGCTTAGCTCCAAGTGGACCCTCTCTCCTGACGATTCTCCCCTCAACACCAATCCTTCTGCCGATTTCACCGTCCTGGAAATTGCAACTCTCTCTTGCATAAAGGTGGTCGCTGGTGGCTACTAGAAATCTCTTTTCCAAATTATGAAGTATTTCAGGTTTTGCAAAATTTAAAAAAATAGTTTTTCTGAGAGGTTACACTGCATTCAATGTCGGGTTGGTAGTACGTAATGTCTAATGTTTGTTAACTTATTTTCTTGTTTTTTTGCTGGCTCACTGATACGTCATGGACAGGGTTTTATTTTTCTTTGAAGTTGGATATGGTTTATTGATATTCGAAGGCAGTGCATTCTCTGTGGTTCTCTGCTATAGTTTATCGGGAGCAGTTTTTATTTTACCATAACTTGGCAATTTTGTTGTGAGCTATAGTGGTGTGTGAGGAAATATTATTTAAGGATCTGCGCTGGTGATTTCGTATATACAAGAATCGGAGTTTTATATGAAGTTGGAATATGTATGTCATTTTTTTACGGAATAACTGGTCATATATCAGTCGAAATAAGAATTTAATTATTGTTGAAGAGAAAGTATGATGGCTTCAAAATTTTTTCAGAACCAAGTTGTGAATTTTCAAATTGTCGCCGCATTTTTCCTTACCTTAAGCAAAACCGAAATAATCGAGAATCCAGTACTTTGTCTTGGTGACAGAAATTTCAAAGAGCTTTTTTCAATCTCTTTTTACCTTAAAGGGGAGCTCGTCCTGGACTCAACAATATTTAGAGCCCAGCGGGCTCAAAATTGCTTTTCAACTGTTCGTTGTTATTCTCTTCGTCAACATTGTTATTTACTTTCTTGATTTACCTCTTCCACCGCTGCTCACCTGTATCCAAGCTCTTCTTTTCTCGTCTCTATGTTCCTTCGATCCTCATTACCATCATATTTTGATCAGTTCTTCAGACTTTTTGAAAATTGATTTTCCGTCTTAATATTTTGTTATTCAAATTCATTGCATGAAGTTTCGTTCCACTATGTATTCCGATCCGTTGTTTTCCCCATCACGCACTTGTTTACTCTATTCATGGGTATTATTATTCATACTTTATTTACGTCTCTTTTATGATAATTTTTGCTGTGGTCTATTTCGGAGTCCGTCGGTACACCATGCAGAGGTGTAATTTCTGGAAGTATACTGCCTGCTAAAAGTCATTCTTCTCCTCCCACCAGTTTTGCATTCGTGTTAAAATGTGGGTGAAACTGATGATTATTCCTTTAAATATTTCGCAGGAAAATCTAAACTCAACCATGTAATAAAATTCTTCGTTTCTTCGAAATGTTACTACGCATTTTTTAACATACCTGACCGGCATGTCAGAAGTGAACTATCAAATCTAAAGATAGAGTGGAAAAACTTAGGGATCGTCCGTATTCGCTAGCAGAAATTGAGTTATTGTGGAGAAAACGTTTGTCGACACTTTCATTTTTCATTTACTTTATATTTCTGCGGTGATACTTCAATTTCCTAGTCTTTTCGTTTACCATTTTTCGTAGTGATTTTGGTCGAATATAAAGCGAAATAGTTTTATTTTGTCTAGCTTTTTTTTCGTATGATATGCTGTAATGGTGTGTATGTACCTGTGCTTCGTCAATGAACTTCAATCTGGATCGACGAAAGCCATGTAATTATTGTAAAAATCTTAAGATGTAAAAAGACCAGGCACAGGAGTTTAGATGCCTTCTTCTTGGTTGAAATGAAATCTTTCTCGGGGATAATTGCTGTGGAAGTATTCGTTGGCGTAAACATGTAATGGGAACCCAGATTTTCAGGGATCTTATGGGTTGTTTGATAAGCAGTTGTATACGTAGCGTTGTATGGTTTTGAAGTCCTAGTAAAGCAAGGAAACATATAAAAAGTTACAAAGTTTTTGGATTAGGTGTAGAGATGGATGAAGGAAGATATTTTAAGCAGGTCGTTTTAGGAGAAAGATTAATGGTAAGCGAGTAAACAAATATAATTTTATGACAAGGATGGATGGGTCGCTCTTTTGAATTGGAATATGGCAAACTCGATGAACTGTTTTTTTCCGATTCTCGATTTGTGTATTCAGAATCATATTCCAGTTGTTGGATTTTCATTATTATTAATACCCCCAATATAGCCAGTTGCTTGGAATCAGTCGGAATCGAATTAATTTAATAATTTCAGTGAAAATGTGTTCAACTTTTTCTTTGTCCTCAGGCCTAATGCCTTGTTTTAAGTAGCCCTTGTGGAAATGAAGTATCACCGACTCTAATCCCCCTGAGTTCTGTTCTGGCTTACGTCCATCCCTTGTTTTCCCCGTGTGCTTCGTGAAGCCACGCGGCCTAGTTTCTGTGGAGTCTCTCTTTGGCAGATTGAAGCCCTGAACCCTTATGTCGCGCAGTACTTCTTCACAAAGGGCTGGATGTAGGTCTACAGCTAGGCGTGAGGTTTAAAACGTTCTGCTATTTACGGGTCATGGCGACTCCTTTGCCCTTATTGCATTTGTTTACATTTCTTATTATTTATGTTTAAACATTTTCCAGTGCTCTGGTAGAAATTGAAGAATTTTTTATTTGTAATAATGCATCGAGTAAAAAATGACAATTTTCGGTGACCCCTTCTCACCATGGCCGCTAATACTTGGGAGAATACTAGTTGTTTTTTCTAATGCACTAGGTTGAGTGTTGTGGAGAAATACTGGTCAACTTTTCATGAAGTTGATTGAAAATACTACTTTACTCGAGAGATTGTGAGAAAAGGACCGCTGTATAATAAGCATACGTACCACTTTGGTCGAGTAGGTTTACTTGAACCTAATATTATCAACATTCAAGTCATTTTCGGTTTTCTAACTAAGTATTTGTTATCATATGATGGCTGTCAATTGTTTGGCTTTCGATTCTTCCTGCGAATTATGATTCAGATCGCGACTTTGTCTGTTTCCCTTTTTATCCTAGAGAAAGCTTTCTTCTTCTCTTTACTTAGGACTGAATCCTGTTTTATTCTCCGACTCTTGGGCTGTTGTTGAAAACCGGATTGCAGTTGATTTTGAATGGCAGTTGATTTCTCATGTTTCCAAATGAATCAGAATATAGTAAATATAGTGCTTTTTTCTGTTGCCTTGTATGTCGTTTCATGCGCAGTGCTGGTGTTCAAGCTGTCGATCACAGAGTTATGGAAAAATAAATTTATGTAAGGCGATATTTCTCATTTCTGAAGGATTTCGGAAAACTTCTTCGGAATCGGCGGATTTTCCATTCAATACTCTTGTTTGATCGATGAGGGGAGGAAAATGGCGATGAAAGCTGATGCTTTCGTTTGTTTTCGTTTCGTTTCTAAAGCTGATGTCGTTTTGGAAAATCCCGTTTGTCACATTCTTGTGTGCCACTCTCTATTCTCCTCTGTCTCTTTTCCCTGTCTCTTCTTCCTTACTTGCTTCCCTTTTCCTTTATTTTCTCCCTTCCATGCTTTATCGTCTCCGCTACTTCTTGCCCCTCGCTCTTATTTTCCTGCTGCTTTTGCATTTCCATCCGTCAGTTCTCCTTCAACCGAATTCGAATCCCCCTTCACTCTTCGTTTTTTTCTTACCAGATTTTACCGGAATTGTTTCTTTCTGTCGCTCGCATACGCCATCCACATCTTTCTATATGTGGTCCCTTGAAGGGATGCTATCATGTGCCATGACTAACGTGTTTGTATCTTCATGCTAAATAAAAAACACTTGGTAATCCCTCACAGATTTATTTGCTGGCACGACGCGTTTCACCACACTGAGGCATAATCATGTGCCACAGTGCCATGTGACATAATCCCAGCGTGGTGAAACGCGTCGTGCCTGCAATTAAATCTGTGGGAGATTACCAAGTGTTATTTATTCAGCATGAATATAGAAGACTTCTACCAAGTACAGCCTGATACAGTTCAGTGTGTTTGTATCTACTTTATATCTTCTGCCAGTTACCTATTTCTCATCGTTTCTTTAACCCTCGCTCTTATTCCGTTTCGTGTTGAATGCGGAACTAACTTATTCGGTCTGTCATGACGTCAAAAGTAAAATTATTTAATAGATCCCCCGCTGTTCATATCCCTCACCTCACTCGATTCCTTGACAGCTAGTCTTCCGTTGTCACAATGAAAAAACAAACTTAACAATGCCACGGAATTTCAACAGATTCAGGCGGGATATCGTGGAAGTTCGTCATATTATAACAAAAACAACTATTGCACTCTCTTACGGAAAAGTGCACATGTTGTTTCTATGATAATTCTTCATAAATTCATTGAAACGATCGATTTCCTGGCATAATTTATTCATCAGGTCACCTGACGGTATTACTAAATTGTAGCGTTGAGCCAGAGACAGTGTCTTACAAATATCTTTCCTTTTTTACGTATCATATCCTACTTTTTTATGCGTTTTAACGTTTCTGATCTTGTCACCCTCCTCTCATTCCTGTATTCGTTGTAAATGTTGTTTTCCGCCTGAACCTTTATCGTCGTTATGTTTTTCCTTGTACGTATTTGCTTCAATGCATGGGATTCGTGAGATGGCCTGCGAAGACATTGGCTCAACGAAATCGGCGCTGTTTTTTTCTTTTCAAACATGCTTGCTTGATCGATCGGTGGAAGAAGATGGCAGTGGAATATATTTCTCTCGAGTTCTGTTTCAGGTTTCCGCGGCGAGCAGGCATTCTTTCCATTTTTCTTTTCGGGCTTCGGCCGCGTCGTTGTTTTTCCGTCAACATTTCTCCTCCTATCCTGGAGGCGTCTTCAGATCGAAGATGCGGCTCCTCTCTCTGGTCGGGTTTATATAGTAGAGTCAGTCGCTTCTTACTGGCCACCATTTCCTGGGCCAAAACCACTCTTGGCGCCATTTTCCATTTTTCTCTCTCCTGTTTGTGCTAGCACTCTCTTCTACGTAGGCTCCAGGTGGTAGCCATCTTCCATGTTCATGTTTTTTGGCAATTTTGTAATTTCGATCGCTTTCGATCGAGTGGTTTTGGACCTGAAAATGGCAGCCAATCACAAGCGACTGACTCTGCTATATTATTATTATTATTATAAATAAAATAGCGTTACAAGTCGACCATTTGGTCGGGTGGTAACATAAATTGGTTTTACCCAAGTTAAGACATAAAAATTACCACATAAAAACACTAATACATGCCAAATACATAGAAATAAAAGAAAAATAGAGGAGAACACCCTTACAGTTCAATTTTATTCAACCCTCTCATGAACGTCGTTAAGTTTTGCGGGAAGGGCTCGAGAAATACCTCTGGTAGACCGTTCCAATCCCCTATCCCCCGATGCAGGAAAGAATATTTTATTGCGTTTGATAGCTGTCTCGGAGGCTCTATCAAGTTTATATGGTCTTTCCTTGCCAAATAATGCGATTTTTTAAATCGATTTGTGATGTCCCTAAACTAGACCAGGGAGAAGCGTGCGAAATTCCACAGAGGAAAAATCATCTGCCTCGATCGGGATTCGAACCCGGATCCCCCAATTTCCGGCCGAGTTCCTGGGTCGAATCCCGGTCAAGGCGGATGATTTTATTCCTCTGTGGAATTTCGCACAATTGTGCATTACGGGTGACTCCGTTAAGTTTAATCCGTGGCTAGTCCCGGGTGACTCAAAATCAGTCGGAGACGAGGGGTATGCAACTCTGAGAAATGGTGTACGCTTGTTGAGAAATGGTTGAGAAATGGACAGAAATGGATGGAAATTGATAGAAATGGGCAAAAATGGTTATAAATTGACAGAAATGGATATAAATGTTAGAAATGGATAGAAATGGACAGCAATGGACAGAAATGGATTGAAATGGACAGAAATGAATAGAAATAGTTAAAATACGACATAAATGGATATAAATGGGCAGAAATAGATATAATTAGACAGAAATGTATAAAAATTGACAGAAATGGATAGAAATGGTCGGAAATGGACAGAAATGGATGGAAATGGTTAGAAATGGATAGAAATGGCTGAAATGGAAATGCGGTGTACACTTATTTTTGAAGTTGCGTACCCATCGATCAGAGAGAAGCGTTGCATTTTCGACCTAAAGACGCCTCCAGGGTGGGAGGAGAAACTTTGCCGGAAAAACAACGTCACGGCCGAAACCCGAAAAGAAAAATGGAAAGAATGTTGCTCTCGAATTCGATCCGAAAAATAAATCCCGTTTGTCGCGCTCTTGTGCCTCTTTGTGTCCTCCTGGCCTCGCTCCCCCCACCGGCAGCAGCCTTCAATCCTCTCCTTTCCTCCCCACCTCCTCCTCCCCCCCCCGACCTCCTCCTCGCCCGCTCCTCCGCTTCCTCCGACACGCCCTTGTGGCTTGGCCGCCGACCAAGCTCGAGGAAGGGATTGCTATCCTATCCCTTCTCCTCATGTTCTTCTCCTCCCGCTTTGTAGGAAGCATGCGTCAAAAAAAAATAACGCGCACGGCCGCATAAAGAAATCAAGGGGTACCCGAAGGGGTACCCTCACTCATTCAGGTTGACGGGCATTGGGCAATGAAAAGTTGAGTGAACCTAGAAAATGCCTTTATTACATCCCTACTTAACAATAGTTTGAAATTCACAGTGGAAAAATCATTCGCCTGGGCTGGGAATCGATCCCAGATCCCTCGATTTCACGCCGAGTGCTCTAATCAGTGTCTAAAGTAAACACTTTCGTGTTTAAAGTTGGGCTTTACTCCGTGGACTGTAGCGCTTAGCGCTCGCATACGGGAACCTCTGGCATTTTATGCACGATACCTGTGAGGACAACTTGCTCCTTAAAGCCCCAATGAGATTAACTGTGGAAGAGGACGCCTGGGTAGCTTAATTGGTCGGAGCACTCGGCGCGAAATCGAGGGATCTGGGTTCTATTCCCAGTCCAGGCGAATGATTTATCTGCTGTGAATTTCACACAATTGTGTGATCACTAGCGGGTGACTCCGTTGAAGTTACTGCGCGGCTAGTTCCGATGTTCTTTGAAAATCCTTACTTACATATGCCATCGCTGCTTCGTTATGCGTAACGTTAGGTTTACAGTAACAAGTTTTTTGCAGCGATTACGCAGATCAAGCTTCAGAATTGTACCCCGTCCAAAACACACTCAGGTGTTCCTCCGTGGACGTTTAGATCGGAAGAAAGAATTTAGCTTATTTGTTCGCCCGACACGAGTTAGGAAAGGAAGCTTTTGCTTGAGATCATGAGGCGGCTATGTGATGAGGTGTGATGGGTTGCTAAAAATAATTATAATCGGATATCACCGTCAAATATCATTAAGACCAGCGCAGTTGCTGTCTTTGGAAACGGTGCTGCAAACAAGATCATCTTCAGCTTGAATGTCAGTCTTAATCAAGGCGGTGTGAATTGGCGAGTGTAGATATGATTGTGAATATGGCGCCGAGTGCGGGAAATAGAATGACCAGCTGCCGTAAAATCATAAATAACAAAACCTAAGACTGCAAGGTCGTAAGAGTCGGAAAAATGTGGGACTGAGATCTGTCGTGTATCCCTTTGAGGGCGGCATGACGTAATATCACGTCATTGTCTGTACGCTGGTGCTGAAGACGTGGTATCACGTCATGGGTACCGTAAGTGTTCATGTTTTCACTTGGGAACGTCCACTAGGCCCCCAAGTGAAAGCTGGAACGCTTACGGTACCCACGACGTGATATCACGTCATCAGCAGCAGCGTAAAGACAACCACGACGTGATATCACGTCATGCCGCACTCTAAAGTGGTATTAAACGGAACTACGTTTCCCGTTGGGTTTCTGCGTCCTTTCTCCCCGTTCCGCTTCGTCCCCAGCCTTCACCCTTTTCCGCCTTTCCTCCCCTTTCACCGCCGCCACGCCCCTCACGGTTTTGGCCACCGACCAAACGCCGGGGAAGGTCTCTCCTCCGCCATCTCCGTCTCTTCTTCATCTTTCTCCGTCTCTCCTCTTCCTTCTTTCTCTTCGAGCGTGTGTGGGAGGCGGAAGCGAAGTGTGGGGACTTCTGGTCGGTGTGCCGGGAAGTGGGCCAAGTGAGGCTGGGAGGAGGGTTGGTTGAAGGGGGGAGAACGGAGGAGAGTTGGGGGATTGTCGAGTCTTTAGCGAGGGTTTTTGGGAGGACTGGTGGTTGATGATGAGGGCAGCGTGCGGGTCGGGGGGATGTTTTTCTGGCTTGGTTGGGGTGATAAACTTTCTGGTATTCATCTAAGTTGTACCCTCGGAAGTCACCGCAGTGGTGTGCTGTAAGGTGGCGATCATCTAAATCCTTTCCAAAACAATTCAAAAGCGTGTTTTCCATACATTGTTGGACAAGGTTTCCCAACCAGGAGTGCTCGCACCCCTTGCCGATGAGGGATAGCATTCCATGGGGGTGTGAGATAATATTTCAGTACGTTTATTTACTTTAAGTATATTTTTTGTGCAACTTTTAATTTGTTTTATCGTGATTTTCCTTTACCTTATTTTTAATTTTTATACATAGATGATTAGAATGAAAGAAGGAATAAAATTAATGGTTGAAGGCATAACTTTGTGGACAATTGTTACAGATGACGAAAAAAATAACTTGGTATACTCCACACTTTGAAGTGTATTGCAGACCTAGGTTTCGACTGCGCAACAATCATTATCAAGGTACATTTTGCTCTCTTGTTGCCCAGTCCAAACCGTAGGTCGGCAATAAACTTTTAATTGTGGAATATACTAAGTTATTAAAGGACTCGACAAAATTGTTAAGGTCACCTTAACTTTCGGAAGTTTGGAAAATTTGTTAATAAATTATTGCATAAATAGGTGCGGGATACTACTTTAAGAGATGCAAATGTATGTTACAATTTTATGAGTGGTTTGGGGCGCAAAATAAGTCGATAATCACTGCTCCAGGATATCCAATGCGTTTGCTCAGCTTGATGGTCTTCAGAGCGAGAATCGTTAGGCGAAGAGACGACGTACCTCGATGATATTATTTTACTGGCAACCTTGGAGGGCCATGTTTTTCTACCTCTTCTGCCAAATTTCTACCTCCCGTCAAGCTCTCTCTCATGTCTTGCGCTTTATTTTCAAACCCTGTGGGCGTTACTTAGTGCTTATAAACGGTACGGAATTGCAAATTGTGATTTCTTGAAATTACTGCCACAATATTATCTTAATTTTTTCCTTTTGATTCCATATTTTTATTTCTGCTGCACGGAGTTTAAGTACTTGTAATAATACTATACCTCTTTAAAAAAAAAAAACAACTAGCGATTATGACCTCAGACTATCCATTTCATTTCCACCGAAAATAAATTGATATTGATCGATATTTATTATTAAACTTCTGGGATAAAGCATCGAATTGGTGAACTAGCATTTGTAGGAACGGCTTTGACCATTCTTATTTTTTCTTCGCTGCTCTACGTTCGACTACTGGGTAAATCTGGAAAAGCCCATTTTATGGATATGTTAAGGAAATGATGCCGTCAAAGAAATTGCTTATGTATTTACTTTTTAATAACTTTTGCCGGCGGAGAAAGTTGTGAAAGGCATCTTGAGTGCGCCAAGGTCTGAAGGGAAAGAGAATTTTCCTGAGGGATTAAGCGGCTGAGACTTAGGGATAGCTGTGAAGGGTGAGATGTTGTCTTCCCCTTCATCTCTTTTATTCAAGGCGAGTCGTAAATTTGAATATGATTCCGGGGAAACTCGCCTTGTTTGTCGACCGCCTTCTTTTTCCTGAATGGAGATTTGGGCCTTTTTTTGGGAATGCAGTGTTTTCAAGCACCAGGAATCCCCTCAGTAAATGTATGTTTCATTTGATTTTATATCAGTGTTGGCCGCTAATATTCCGGTATTTTAGTATTTATTTGTTGAAATTAGTATCCTCTGCATTAGGCGTGTTCTACTTTATCTTAATTAGTTTTATTTTCATTCCCGATGTCGAATTGTGCTGATATTTCAGCCTAATAATTTTTGATCATTAAGCTCTAGTATTGAACTCAATGAAAAAAATTATTTCACATACAGTTTCATTCTTTCCACTCCATATCGCCAAAATAACCAAGAAATTTTAAATTTGAATTGTGGAAAAGGAAAGTAGGTCTTTGTTATTTTAGGGTTTTTAAATTACCCTCCTTTGATTTTCCGGACGCATAATGAATGATGAATTAGTCATGCGTATGAGAAATATTTTGTGTGGAAATAACATGAAATCATGACAGTTTTATTCATCAACTTGTATAAAGGAAATAACATAGGATTTCATCACGCCGTGTGCCTGACGTATGATCACGAATCGAAATACAGTAAACCCTCGCATACCGCGAGATTAGGATCCCTGAAATCGTCACGTGTTGTAAAATCGTGATAAATGAAATAAATATGAGAAGGAGAATGCACATTTCTATAAGCTGGTATTGCGTGAAATGATTTCATAGTTATACATTCATAACCACAGACGTTTCTGTATTTTACTGGGAAAGGTGTATAGTTAAATAAAATCCCTTTCTTAAACAAGAAGTTTGTTCGTCAATAATTCATTTTATTACTATATATCACAGTGCTTGTTATGTGCTTCAACGAAGCATGTTTGAAAAGAGTTTCTTCGCGACATTATACTGGGAGCTTTTAATTAGACCGCGGTGAAATAATCAGCTGTTTCTGATAACGAGCCATCTATTGGCTGAAAGAAGACTTAATAGTGGCCGATTTGGCTTTTACATAACAGCGTGTGAGGAAAGTGAAAATGCTCGACAAAAAATGAGTATTAGACCTGGAGCCTAAATGGATCGTTAAAAAACAATTGCTTTCCGATAGAATATATGACTACGAATTCCGTTTTTCGCCGCCGATTCCCGCCAGGATTTGACTTTAATTGAAAATAAGAACTGAAAGAAACCAGCGATGCAAATAGACCGGAAAGAACGGAGAGGTTGTTAAGAACGAGAGTAATAAATAAAGCGATGCTGTTACACACCAATCATGCCTCCGATGGCTCGCAGAAGACGCACAATGTAACTTCGATGGCATGAGGCATAGAAATCGCCACCGCTAATGTATAGCAAAAGGTAACTCTAGTTTATAATAATAATAAAATGATCGTAGTACCGGACATGGATTACGATCTAATTTGCTCACAATTTGCTCTTAACTCGACAGGTTTGTTACTTAAACACTGCTCCAACACCATGTGGCTAATGATGATGGTGCGTGACCCGCAAGTTTGTTCCTATCGACACATCGAAATCCGAATGCCTCGCATTCCGAGACCGTGTAACCGACAAAATGTCGCTCTTGGAAATTCTGCTGGATAACTAGATCCGCGTCTTGCGGTACCGCGATATGTGGTGAGGTTAGTCCTTTTAAAGGGATATTGAATTTACTTCTCGACATCGGTACTCGTCTTACAGTGAGCTTAGATAATAGCATTTATCTAGTCAAATGCAACTTTTTAGTAAATCATTTTGAGAAATCAATGACTCATATAAGGAGTAGAGATCAATAAATGATTCAGACATGTCATGCTGCGGTTGCAAGGGCATCACTCCGAGTAAAAATATAACTTGACCCCAAATACTGCGGACCGAAATTTAGTCGTTTTAAGTAATATTATGTCGATTTTGGTTTCATTACAAATGCATGGAAACAGAGAAAAATGCTCCAGCCCTAATGTATTCATTTAATGGGCTATAATTCTGATATATTGTAAGGAATGTCGAGATATGTGAACTCTACGATGGCCTTTAAGATAGACAAAAATATGGTGCTCTTCAACGGTATGTTGGACGCCAAATTGAAAAACAAGTGACATTTTAAAAGATAAACAGAAGTCCAAAAATATAAATACCACTTTGAATGTACGTCTTTGGCTCGTATTATAAAAAAACATCATCTCCGTCCAAGAAACTGTTATAAGACATGAAATAAATCGGCTTGTTTATTCCCAGAACGTCTCAACAGCTCATAACTGATAAAAACATAATTCTTGAAACCTTGGATGTTGTCTTGTTTTTAAGTTCAGCCAATTTCAACACGGTAAAACACATAAATGATTTTTTGGACAAAAATATACCATTTCTCGTGTAAATGTGATTAAAAACACGTTTTTTACTCCTCGAGGAAATTTCAAAATAGGATACCTAGAGCAGGCCACGTCTTTGAATAGTAAAAACAAGTTATCGCGGTTAAATGTGTAATGCACGAGAACCAGGTCCACTCGACCAAATTACATCAACAAAGACGTACTTTCCCTTTCCAAAATTCAAATTCACAATTTCGGGGTATTTAAGGGCGATATGGAGTTAAATGAATGAAACTCTTTGAAATAGTTTTTTTCGTCAGTATTTAGAACAGTTTATCATCAATTGATCTCTGCTAATTAACATATTTAATAATAATTTCGTCAACAATATTAGAGGTTTAACTAATAAAAATTATTACGCTGAATCTTCCGCACAATTCGGCATCGTTCTTTAAAAAAAAACTTTTGGGACCTCGCCTTTTATTGTAAGTAAAAAATTAAAGAATATCTAGAATAATTAGCTGTTGGAAATGTAGATTTCCGTATGGGTTGTATTTCTCTGCCTATTTGAAGTCACACTGAATATTGATTTGTTTACGATTTATTTACCCAGCACTTAAGTGTTATTAACTGTTGCCTGAAGAGGGGAATACGAAGCGAAAGCCTATCACCGTCGCTTGTCCCCAAATATTGACGAACTAGGATCGCGTTCAGGCTCAAATGCCTCGGGCGCGGCTATCGTTTAGGATGGAGTTTCGTAATGAGTGCGTGAGAGACTGAATTAATTAAGTTGGAGTGAGTGGGGTGTGTTTGGGAGATGAATGGGAAATATCTCCCGAATTTAATCGAATCGAATTTAAGGAGCAGGCGGCGTTTGGAAGTGAGTCGTTGGAGCTGCTGGCGTTTGAGGTGAGTGATTGAGGAGAATTCGTCCGCGTTGGAAGCGGGTATGGTGCCCGAGGGACACTACCGCCCCTTGCCCATCAAGAAACTACATCTACTAATTACCCTGCAAGCCACCACAAAAGTGTTTGGCAGGGAGTGACTTATCACTAAAATGAACTATATTGAAGAAATTAACTTTCACCAACATGCACCGCATAATGGATATGCTACAAATGCTACACAAACTACTAGATTAATCTTTAATGATGACACAGAAGTCATGCCGGAAACATGCAGAACATAATATTAGCACTATTTGGCAGATTTAGAAACATGCATTAGGGTGCATGTGAATTAATCAGCCACACTACCTGTCAGCTAACCTACTTAAAAGTCTCAACGCAGCCATTATGGTCTCTTAGCTCTTTGATAGGCTTGAATATTCAAATGCTAAGCTCAAATGGGGGTGAAATCTGCTGTGATCTGTGAACATTTTAATATTGTACCTCTTCCACTCAGGGAATTGAAATCAAGGAGTAAATATTGTGATATTAACAAAAATATTAATTAATATAATAATAAGTATTAACGATCGCGGGAAAAACAACATTTTTAAACCTTTCTGTTCTAAAATCTATTTCCCTTATTTTATTCTCATGATCTGATCTACCGTATAATGTTGGAGTTCGTAAGATATTGATAACTTCTTCTGAAAATAAATCGGTGTTGAATTTACTTAAAAGGTTGAGTTGAATTTTCAATCGACGGTCTGAAAGCGATTTCCATCCTAGTTTTAGCAAGAGGTCAGTTACACTAACGAGTCTCATAACGGCCTTTCACGTATCTAACTGATCTTCTCTGCGCGCGTTCTAACTCGCTATTAAGCCTACCTCATGTAGATCTCAAATGCTGGCAGCGTATTCTAAGTGAGGTCTAACAAGGGAGAAGTAGTTGATTTCTCTAACTTTATCGTCGCACTTTCCAAGTACTCTTTTGACAAATCCATATGTACGATTAGCAGAACTCAGTGGTATTGTAACACAAACATGAATTCCACTTTTCCTCAGGATATTTTATTGATTACGACGCGTTTCAGCTCACTGAGCCATCATCAGGTACAAGACACATTTAGCTGAGGGCACATAACATTTATACATTCTACATGCTTGAAGAAAGAAAGGGTTGGGAACAGAAGTAAGGCAGGGGGAAGTGGAAGGTAAACGGTAAAAAGCCAAGGAAGCATCAGAAAAAAACAAAGGTTAGGAGGAGGAATAACGGGAAAGGGGAAGGCCAGGGAGATGGAAAGGCAAAAATGCGAAGAAATAGAGAGGAGGAGGGAAAAAAGAAAAGAAAGCATGGTCATTAGAAAGGGAAAGGTGGTAGGTAGCCGGCACCAAGGCAGTAAGGAAGGTAGGGCAGGGAAATGGGAAGCCCACGGAAGGGTTAGCTGGGAAAGAAGTGTAAGAAAAGTGCAATTGTTGTTTCTTTTATTGTATGACGAACTTCCACAATATCTCGCCTGAATATTTTGAAAAAAAAAGAGCACAGTGCCCTTCGTATCTGTGGATGAATGTGTTCACAGATGCCATCCAGAAACAAATCTCTTCCGTCCGTAATGCTTAATTGACTTCTTTCACATCTCACACTTGAGAGTCTTTCGGGAAATTACAGCAACGCTGGTGATACTTCTAATTGTCCGAATGCTGATCTCACCTAGTTTGTAACGTTCGAAAATTCTACCGATCATGTTGCTTCGGGATTCTTTCCTAGGTGATTTTAGAAGTGATCCTAGACCTTTGTATTATATGACATTAAAAGTACAGCCGCTGCCCATGCGATGAGCGTCATCCGTTTTTATTCAGGCCCCATTAGGTTTTTAAAGAGTTCACTTGTTATTCAGGTAACTTACCCGCTAACTAATATCTTACGTTGAGAATTAAATGTTTGGAAAAGCTCAACAGTATTTGAGTATGCTGTCTTTCCAGCGAGTATAGTAAGTTTTGCAACTTTCTGTCAGCTCGTACTTTTAAAAATAGGTAATTCCAAAGGCCAGGTCTAACTAGGAACACTCTAAATGTAATAATAGTAATTAAGGAGAAAAAATTGTCGCATTAATATATGCGACACAAATGTAGGGATGCATGATCGCTACGTACATATTTTGTTTTACCGCGTTATCACAATCCCAGATTCTTCGTCCGGGGAAGAAGTCCAATGTTTGCCATCATCACCATCTCCCAGGATGCTACCTAAAGTATAATGCGATCAGTGTAAGTGACAATGTATGATGCAGCTATAGGAAAGATATTTTATCCTCCATTTATAGTGGTAATTGAATTAATTGAAGCGACACTTCAAATTAGGTTTTCCTGAAAGATAATTACAATGCTTATGCTTCACGTTCGTCGTTTCCTTAGTATTTAGGGTATTCATGGGGCGAGGGCCTTAATTTGATTTTGCGTTGCGTTCCAAAACTGCCGAAAACGCGAAAACTTTTTCGATTTCTGAACTCTAATAAAACTTTTAATGAAAATCTAGGACGACACAATTTCGGAAATGGGTGAAAATCACCTCTGCCGTGGAAACTTAAGGTAGATGAGACTTTAGCGTGTTCTTTACTCGATCTTTTGGGTTATATCTCTTGTGAGAAAAATTTCATATTCCATCAAAGTCGCTGAACTTCTTGGCTTTAGTCGGTACCGCGTATCACTTCCCCGTGATCGTGAAAAAGGGTATTATTTCATTAATAAGTTATTTGAGCCCTCATGCATACTAAGTATAGATAAAATTTTCTACACAAATGTTTTAGTTGAACATTTCTAATTAGTTCTGCCAAAGAGGAGTGGCACGGAATTATTCCTGGACATACCTTGTGCATGGAAGTTATTAGTGATAACTGAATGCAAAATTGTTAATTACGGGGTAATTTCGATGAAGATAAAAATATGATAATGATTGCCGTCGTGCGGTTTGGGTACCTTTCTTTGATATTAGCTTGGGTATGATTGCGTTTTGTTGTTGTGCATTTTTAGCTCACGTTTTATTTCCTTGAAAAACCATAGTGATGGAAGATATCAAGAAGAAATTATCACAGTCCAAATGCAGGGAAAATATTTTGATCTTGTAGGGTTAGGAGAAAGAAGAACTGGATGGGTCATCGCCTGAGTTGAAATTGTTTGCTAATGACAGGAATGGAAGGAATGTTTGAGGGAAAGAGGAGAGGGAGTAGGGAAAGAAAGGGAATTTTGAACAAAATCTTAGTAATGGGAAAATACGTGAAAATGAAGCGATTAGCTGAGAGAAGAATAGAGTGGAGTTCGTGAGGAATCCTGCCGATTGAGGTAGAAAAACATGGATGAACGAATATTGATGTGGAGGAGCCTGCTAATGGCAAATAACTAAGTCCGGACGCCAGTAAGGAATTTATTAAAATGTATGTTTGGGGGCCTGATGCTATATGGTTGTGATATCTGGAGAATAAGAGCCTTTAAGTTTGAAGACGGCGAAGGAATCAAAGAATGATGAAAAGCGAATGTACAGAGAGAATCACCGTAGATTAAATCCTGGGAAGAGTTGGAGAAAAGGGGATTGGTGTGGTGGCTAGAGTACTGGCTAACCACATGGGCGGCCAGGGTTCAAATCCCTGCAGAGGAGGATGTTTTTCTGAGGAAACCCGAGCCCTACTTGAGTGTCTTGTGGAGGGCACTTCAAGCATAGAACTCCGCCTGTCGGATGAGACAGTAAACCGTGGTCCCTTTGGCGCCTTTCGTTGAGAGGGAGCTAATGCCGACGCCGGGTTTCTATCCACCCTTCCTCCCTTACCTGTCCTCTAGGGCGCAAATGGCTTAAGCTGTCGGTCGCCTCCCCAAAATCCAATACAATCCAGTTGGAGAAAAAAGAAATGATTGAAAATCTTTGAGAAGAAGAGGAGATGCAACCTATTTGGCGCATTTTGAAATAAGAAAGCTATTGGAAATGATATTGAAAGGAAAAATGAATGGGTAGTGTAACAGAAGAAGACCAATAATTTAATTCATTGGGCTAATCACGAAGGGTGTCAAACAGAAGAATTATGCAGGAATGAAGCGGTTAGCTGAGGAGAGAATATCCTGGGAAATTATGCTCCAATTGGTGACTTAGTTTCTACCTTGAATAATTTTAGATTCTAATATTTTTAGATGAGGTGACTGAACAATTTCATGCGTTAAAGGGAAGAAAATGTGTCCCGTATAGTTTTCTCATTTCGGAGGAAATGGTAGCGATTAATTATTTTTTATTTGTTTTTAAGTGCTCTATTATGCTCGATAAAATAGAAAATAAGCATTATCACGAGTGTGAACGCGAGATTTCTTTTGCGTTGTGTATGTGAGCAACCTTTGTGGTCATAGTTCTTTTTAGTTACTGCTGATTTCATGTATATTTATTTTCAATGTCGGCGTGTTGATGCGGGTCTTTAGTATTGCAGACATTCGGGTCTTCCAACGGGTCATTGTCTTCATGCTGGCCGACGTTTCGATGTCCGACACTGGTTTCGTCTTCTTAGCTATTGATTGATGTAGTAAAGACTAGAGAGGAATTTGTACGGCTAAATCGCCGACATAGCATCAGTTCCTATCTCGTGTGCGGTATTATTTAATGCGCAGTTTGATAAATTACTTGATAATGAACCTTAAAGACAAGGGAGGGAGAAGGGTAGAGTGAGTTGGCTATGCGGATTCGTTATTAGCATGAAATATTAAAGAAAAAACAGGAGTATTTCATTTGTTTGGGTTGGTCGTGAGAGACAGCCGTATTTTTGAAGTGAAAATAATGCGAAAGATGGGATTTCTCGTTTCTGCTGTCGCGTGCCTAGCTCTCTGTGAAACAGTTAAGATTCTTTTTAAGGGGATTCTGGAAAGCCCCGCCTGGGATATCCCCGAAATTCGAAGTGGCTGGAAAGTAACCGATGTACTAATACGGACGTAGGGGTTAATTTACTAGACTGGACCTGAGTACATCGGAAATAATTTTCTGGCTTGAGGTCACATTATACACATGCCATGATCAATGTAAAATCGTGCTATTTCATATGCTAAAGTTTTCCGTTCATAAACGAACGGTTTAGGACATATTGAAATGGTTCTCTCGCATAAACTTTACACCTTCAGGCGTCACTTCGTGGAAGTATTTTATACTCGAATCCATGTTGAAAATAAGTTTTGTATTCATCCACAGTTATTTATTGTAAACATAGAACGCGTTTCGCAGCTTGCTGCATCTTCAGGTACAATTGTTTAGCTTTTATTTTTTGATTGTTACGATAGTAACCTTACGCTACGAAGGGGGGCCATGTTCCCCTGCCTTACTGCCTTCAGATTACTCTTGTAACAATAAACAAATAAAAGATAAATAATTGCACTTGAAGATGCTGCGAAACGCGTTGTACGTTTACAATCAACAACAGTGGAAAATTACTAGGCTTGTTTTCAATATGGATTCGGTGTTCTCGTATTTTCAGTGTGTTTTGTCCGACTACTCCTCTGCCCAGTTTTACTATCATGTGCCAAGGAATGTTGTGCAATTCAAAGCGAAGTATACGCTTCCTAGGGTTTTAACTGCCTAAGGGTGTATCAAGATTTCATCATTACATTCTGTCGCATGGTTAAGTGTAAGATATGTCGTATGGGCGACGGAGCACGATAAATGTTTTATTCGGCCGCTTGATTGTTAGAATTCAAGTGTATCTTGTAGGTCTAACCTCGGGGGAGTTTGGATTGCTAGGTGGAGATTCAAAGTTGCGGTCGAGGTCATGAGGAGAGGAGGTGAAAGACGTTGAGTGGCGAGAGGGCGAACATTCAAGGAAACTTTGACTCGCGCGACACACTCAAAAGTAAAAACTCGGTGGAATTTCTACCTCTTTTTTAAATGCCTTTCAAATGGCCGATTGCAAGAACATTTAGCTATGGAATCAATAGTTATGAGATCCATAAAGATGTAGATCTCATAAAAATATATGGGTTCCAGGAACACTTCTACTAGTTACATAACTTATTTACCAATAGTCAGTAGTTTCGAATATACAATCAAATTCCGCCTGATCAATTTTATGAAAGTTTATCCTATGAATTATTGCTAATGCTCGTCATAATTGGTCAGTAAGAGTAAACCGAGTGGTCATTTCTGTCAAAACAACTCTTTTATTTAGTAATTATGTCTCCAAGCGCCTTATTGCGCATCTGCCATCTTGGCTACTTATGGAACTCATAACTCTCTAAAAACTATGGAAACGCTCACTAACAATTATGGAATGTTTCTGCAACACTAACTGAATGGTAACCATGGCTTAAGGGTCCCGTAACTCTATGGGACACACGTGTCGTTCCTGCAACTGGCCATATGTACACTTTTTCAGTGATATGTTTCACCTATTAAAATGAGACTATTAGATATTAAAGATAACTATTATTTTCTATTTGGATTATTCTACTTTTATGGTGCTAGTTCTTATTATAACGACTCATTGCTATTTTCTAGGACAAAGAGAGCGAGGTTAATCGCAAAAGTGGGAGGGCTAAAACTGGAAAGAGTACGCGAAACGATTTATGTACCCGAGTAGCATCTTGGACGGTAATAGGCGTAGTAAACGAAATATTGCGAGGAATGTTACAAAAAACAAATAGGCGTTAGCTCATAAAAGAGAGAGTGAATGTCAGGGACCTTGGGTAAGGATGTTGAGGAAAGGGTGGTGACAAGTCTGTTATGGAGCGTAGTGTGTTACGGTTCAGGAACCTGGACTCTTGAGGAAAGAGAATGAGAATAGGCTGCGGGCGTTTAATGTTTGAGTGTGGAGGAGAATGGAGAAGGAGCGATGGGCAGAGGAGAAGACAGATGAGACATTCATCTTTTACAGAAAAGCAGGTTGCTGCGCTGTTTATTTTTCCTTTCGAATTTCGTCTGCAGTAATCATAGTGATTCGCTTATCTGTATACACATGTAACACGGGTCATAGCCTCCCTATAACTGTAATGATTTAAATCTAGTTCAATTCTTGGCCGAATCACGATAAATCGGACCAAGGAATGTGTAAGCATGGAGTTCGTGAGAAACTATTGTTGAACCTGCCGATAATCTTTGGGTATAAGTTAACTAATTTGGGATTATACGGATAGTTCATTGAATGAATGAAAAACACCTGGTTATGATTCCACACTTAATTTAAAGCAACACGACCTATGTTTCGGCGTATCATTCCATATTCAGACATGGTACGCCGAAACCTTGTTCTTGTTGCTTTAAATAAAGTGTGAAATCATGACCAGATGTTTCTCATTCGTTATGAACGAGTTCAACCGAATAACGCAAGAGACAGTGTCTCATAGATAATTGAAATCATCTAGTGACATTATGGGAAAATTTATGTATCCGCGTCCGCTGGTGTCGTATGAACTACGGACGGAATGTTTCCTTCTTCTGTGACGCCAATACTTCTACTTGATCCAGCGTAATGAAAGAGATGGTTTGTAAATAAATTCACTTTGTAACATTCCTCATTGGTTTTTATTATTCCGATCTACGTTTCGACTCAAGTTAAGTCATTATCAAGGTGAAAATATTACACTACGAGCCCCATATATACATTGTCACCTTGATAATGACTTGAGTCGAAACCTAGGTCGGAATAATAAAAACCATTGTGGAACATTACAAAGTGAATTTATTTACAAACCAATGCCATGTTGTTCCACCTAGTGAAGCCTGAGAATTTTTTATATAATCGTTATGAAAGCGATTTGCGGAGAAGATTTTGTGGGAAGGTTATGGTTTTCCTTTGCGTAAATACTTGCGACAGCAGGGTGACCAGCCCTCTGGAAAACCGGGAAGGCCGGAAAATCTCAGGGAATTTTATTTTCACTGGAAATATCAGGGAAATCTCAGGTAAATATCGAATTCACTCTGGAATTTTCTGTGGTGTCCATATAGCTACGGAAGCCAATTGCCTTTTTCGGCAAGTTGCGAAGTTAAATTTCCCTTTCGTTGTCGCATTTAGCAGCATAAGGAAAAAAGTCAATTCCTTCAGTTTTTAAGTTGTTGATCATTTTATATCAATGCTATTCGCAGCAAAGTATGGCTGTAATATAAACTTTTCCTGAGTACCGGCATGACAATGTTAGAATCTAAGAAAGGGTGGTGATGTGATTTTTCTCTCAAACCTTTTTAAAGTTCTGTGTTTATTTTCCTCCAAATATGCAAGTTTAAAAATAATCCTAACGTTTAATCACCCAAAAAAAATACCGGACATTCTCTTATAATTAACGTGAAAAAATCAATATTTCCTCTGGAAAAATAAAAAATTATGTCTGGAAAACCTGGAAATCTCTGGTAATTTTCAAATGCCCAGCTGCTGGACACCCTGTACAGGGTCCCGTTCTCGACAAATACTAGGGATACTTTAAAAAAAAAAGCTAGGGCATAACTTCCATTTTTACGCCCTCCTGCTAAATATCGTGTTTCTCGGGAGGAGTCGCTCTCTCCTCTCCCTTTCCCCATCCAATGACAACACCCCGGGCTGCCACTCTCACGTCGGCGGCTGCGAGGAGTGAGAAGAAGGGGGACGTGGTGGGCGCGGGGAGGAATGAGGAAGGGTGGGCGCACTCCAGTTGTCGACTTTGTGTAAGAGGATTGTTCCCTTCCCCATGTCCTCCCTCCTTCCACCCCCCACCCCTCGACGCCTACTCATCTCGTCCCAGCCTCCGTCTCTCCTCTCTGTTCATGGCCGCTTCACTTTAGGGGGGCTGCCCTCTCCACCTCTCCCCCATCTTCCCCTAAAGTCTAATCTTAAAAACCTCCCTCGTCCCTCCCTCCTCCTGCCCGCAAAAATCCTTGTTGCTGTCTCTTTAGATTGTTTGGCGGCACCCCCTACTTCTTTCCCCCCAACTACTCTCCTCCACAGCAGCGTTCTTACAATGCTTTCCTGCGTTCCCTTCTCCCGGCTCAGATGGGTTTTACCTCCGCCTTGCATCTCCCCCCCTCCCTTCACCTCCACCCCCTCTCTCTCTTCGTCTTCTTCGTCGAGCCTCCGCATCTCTTACTTTTCATCCCTTTCTACTTTCATCCCCAGTCTCCTCTCCGCACTTCTCCCCCACTCCTTCCATTTACTGCCCGCGCATCCTTTTGCTAATCTGTTCGTTGCTAAGTCCTTTATAGTGCCCTGCTCCCCCCCTTCTCCGGCTGGGGATAATTTATTCCGATTCATGAGCGCGGCTTGATGTTATTGAGGTAAATAAATGCGCGGTAAATTTCATCGGGAAATGATTACGTTGGCAGGACTATAAATTCTACATCTACGAAATACCGTGCATGCCACCACTAGAATGTGTGACACTAGGCATGAAGCCTTCATCCCAGCCAAGATCCGAACCGCGCACGTTCCCCCGGAATTCCAGGTGCAGACCACAAGCAGTCAGTATAACAGTGCGCGGTCAGACCAGAAACTAGAAAAGTGCTACGTACAAGAACATGCTACCATGCAGTACACTACTTAAGACTACTGGTTATAATTACTGCGAAAGATAAATATTTCTACAAGGTACCAAATCATGCAAGGGCGATATCATGTCGGAATTGCATGCGAGGTAAGTAGCTAGTAATTTGTTAAGATATTTACCACGAGTGCAAAAACCTATTTTACCTAGTCAGAGTCAAATTTATCAAAGTTCTAGTTTGTGTCCTCCAACTTCAATCACAAAGCGAAGCTTGTGATTATAGTTAGAGGACACAAACTGGAGCAAGTAGAACAGTTTAATTACTTAGGTAGCACACTAGAGGAAAATGGGCATAGTAGTAAAGACATACGGAAGAGAATAGCGCTAGCTAAGTAGGCGTTTAGTAATAGAAGAGTCTGGTGAAGAGTTTGATATGGATCGTAACGTTGTATGGGGCAGAAACGTGGACCCTGAGAAAGGAGGACGAGAATAGGCTGCAAGCATTTGAGATGAGGGTGTGGAGAAGAGTGGAGAAGGTTAGATGGACGGAAAGGAAGACTAACGAGGAAGTGCTTGAGATGGTGGGCGAGGAAAGAAATCTTTTGAATGAAATCCGGGAAAGGCAGGGTAGATGGCTGAAGGATGTAATAAAGGGTGAGGGGTTGCTGAAGAGTGTGATAGAGGGAAGGATGTTGGGCAAGTGGGGAAGGGGAAGAAAGAGAATAGGTTTCATGGACAGGATGAAGAAGGGTAGATCTTATGCAGAGGCAAAAATGGATATATTAGAGGGAGATAGCCCCCTGAATGTGTAAAAGGCCGGGAGCGGATTCTCTGGCATTCAACAAAACCTACCTTTACCGGTAGAATACATAATAATAATGTGTCAAATTATCCTAGAACTGATCTATCCCAACTATTATGGTCCCTTGTACGTGGAACAAATTATATTTTAAATCTATCGGTTCTGTAGTCCATTTCATTAATCTTATACCTGTAATTGTTTGTACCGTAATTGTTTGGCTCTTGTAAAATACGTTGAACGTCTGGCAAAAAATAGTCTGCATCAAACTTTCGTAAAAGATTTAATCTATATTTTTCCCTTTGTTCGGATAGATGTTCTCACCCTAATTACCTCAACAATTTAGTTACACTGCTATATTTATCGTAACAATATCGTTATGTCTCGTAAATCGTGGACTCTTGTGTTGTCTTGGCAGTTCCATGGACTCTTCTTGATTCTAATTGTGGTGCATTAAACATATTCTGTTTTTAGGACAGCTTTTGCGTGTTTATGTTGCGAGGATATCCTACTTCCAAACCACGAGTCACCATCGGAAGTGTACTCATTTTTCTCTTCATGTTTTGAGTGAATATTCCATTTCTTGAGATAAGGAATTACTGGCTTGACCATTGTTATCTCAATATTGAACTTCAAGAATCTTTCCGTAGTGGCTTTTATATCCCGTGAGTTACAGTCCGTTATTTACAGTCAGTTACAGTTTTGGTAAACTCGAAAATATTGAGTAATAGCTTGCTGATGTGTATGAAATGAACAACTTTTGGCTATGGATTGCGTGAAGCTCTCGGTTAGTTAGTATTGTTTCACATGCTCGAGAAAATTGTGAGAATTAAAGGATGCTGTTGAGGTTGAATGTGTTTTCCATCTTAACTTGCCTACAGTGACCATATCCTCGCTGTTAAAAGTAAAGCAATGTCTCTCCTTGGCCTCCTCTATCGCTTTACAGAAATTGCAGATCCACAAGCATAACGCTCATATTTTCAACTATGGTCCTTCCCCTCATCATGTATTTCTCCCCCATGTGGTCCATATCCGCTCCATCTTATATCTTGACCCTAAGAGTGTAACTTCTTTCTTCTGTAAAACCGTTAAATACACAGTCTCATTTCCTCAATATGCCAGCCGATACTTTTATGTATACTTTCTCCATCCCTGATCTTCCAAAGCAAAACTGACCTAAGACTCATCTACAGCATTCTCAACTCAACTTCTAACTGTCCTGAACTGATCTGCAGCCTCAGTTTTAGAGTCCCGTGTAGACCCACTCGCAATCATTCTCTACTCCACATGCCCATTCCCAGATTATCCTTAATCAAACGCTCTCTTCTATTCCGCCTGTCCTCCCTCTTCCAGACAACATTGACCCGTTTTCGCTTTCCTCCTACACGTTCACCCGCCGCGCTCTTTCTAATCTAACAGGTAATACCTAAGCACGCTTCTCCATGAGTCGTTAATTTTAATTCTTTTTCTCAATATTTTTATCTTTGTTATTTATGTTTGAATGTATCTGTCTTGCCTTTAATGTGTTGTTATATTGTGCCGCTGTCATTCGTGGCTTTTTTCCATCTCAGAGTTTTCACTAATATTTCCCATCGTCGAAGGGAAACGTCTTCGCTGACGTTTCCCTTCATCCATTTCTTGTATTTGTAAATTTTGCGTTATTTTGTCATAAACTATTCCACTTTTTTACGCGCGGAGCAATTTAAATTGCGAGTACACTTCCTCAAATTCAGGCGTATTATGCGTAATTTTGAGAAAACTTCTGTCAAGTTTTCCAGCGAAGCGAGTTGAGCTCGGGCGCTGCTAGGATGAACTACTGCAATGCGTTGCGTCTCGGCTGAATTATGGAAGATTGAATGCTGCAAGTTGATTCTCTTTTTTCCTTTTTGGTATTTGGAATGGCGGCTCTTACTCGTTTTCTCACGAGTTATATCGCTAGTTTACTGCAGCAGAAATGCCGGTGATCTTTGGTGATGAGTAATGAATCGATAAGAAGTTATTTGCTGCGTCTACGCAGGTGCCGCAGTTTTAAGCAGTATCCATGTTTCATACATGTCTAGAATGTTACCTTAAGGTAGTTTGAGCAAAATATCATCTCACCTAGAAATCAATTAATTTGGTCTCATTTTAACGAAAAATATTTTAATTTTTCTCCTGCTAGTATATGTACCATTCGCCAAAGCTAGTTCCATCGTTACTTAAGCCATAAACCTTCATCTTCATTGGTCGTTCAATCCTAAGTTTGGTTGGACTCCTTCGAAGATACCAAAATATCAGCCCCTTACCGAACTATTTTCCGAGACTTTTGACAAACAATACCAGTCTTTTACAAGGGAAATTTGTATGCAATTTAGGGAGACATTATGCATAAAATGAGGAATTTCTTACGCCTAGATCTCGTCAAAAAATTAACAGGGTGTAGTTTGTTTGTTCTCTCAACTATTTTTGAAAATAAATCATATTGTCACCGCAGTAATTTTTTTCAGAATCACAATAAAACCTTACGTTGTGAAGGAGTTTTTAACGTACCACTTGAAAAAATGAGTCAGACCAAAGACGTAAGTAGACATTTTTATTTTAATACCTAGATTTTCAATCACATAAAAGTATATTGTTTTAATTTCAACAGATTCAGGAAAAATATCGTGGAAGTTCGTCATATTAAAACAGAATAAACAATTGCACTATCCCACAAGGTATTTTAAAGCGTACGACGCGTTTCAGCTCACAGAGCCATCATCAGGTACAAGACCTTGTGGAATAGTGCAGTTGTTGTTTATGTTTTAATATATTATTTTACTGTTAATAATACAATATTTATTCATGGTTCTCTCAGCTGCTAAAATTAAAACGTATAATTCGAATATGGTCTGCATTATGACTAGGGAACTATCTCGCTCAAACTACCTTAATCAGTTCATTCCCCTTTTAATGGACTTTCTCGCTTATTAGTCCAGCAGGGGTTACATTTCCCGTTTTCATTTAGTGCGGCCGTCATCTCTGTTCACACTCATTTCAAAAACCGGTGACCAGGGCCAACATTGGTAACTCAAGCGTGGATAGCATGTTAACTAGGGTTGGCGTTCACTTGCGTTTCTCGCGGCAAAAATCTGACCAGCTTTCGAGTCACAAGCGGAGAAATTATAGCTCGTTAGTCCAGGAGAGCTTTAATCTCCCTTTCTGCCGTCTTTCAGCTTGACCCCTTCATTTTCTCAGCTCGTTTTTCAACCACATTTTCTACTAATATTTTCTCACGCGTATTTCATATGCCGCTTGAGATGGCCATACCTAGTACGGTGAGTCCTCGGTATGCGGCGTTTCGATTTACGTCTGATTCGATGTTACGTCCATGCTGACAAGGGTCGACGGAAAATGTTTTCCTTATTACATACATACATACCAATCACGCCGTTCCCTTCCGGGGTAGGAACAGTCACAAAGTTTCACTCATAAATACATATTTGTACACCTAACTCCGCTTCAATAATTTTCTCCATACTGACCTATCCTTGCAAATCTCTCTTGCCTCATTTACCCCCATACACCTTCATACTCGCCATCCTGTTTTTAACAATCCTAATATTCCTCCTCCTAAGAATTTCCCCAACCATATTCAACCACCTGCTTTCTCGGCCTACCTCTACCTCTCGCACCATTCATTTCACTCTTATATATCTGTTTCGTTATTCGACTCTCATTCACTCTCTCAACATGGCCAAACCAACGAAGCACACTCCTTTCACATATATGTCCACTACTGGGCCATCTTACCCACATACATTTACTACCCACTCATTCCTGACCCTATCCATCCTTATTTTGCCGCAAACACTCCGCAGATAACTCATACCCACGGCGTTTATTGTACTCTTATGTTTTAATTCTAATAAAATAGACCGATTGTGCATATGCTTGCGTTTTGTTGATAACTGGGACATAATCATCCTATCTGAAATAGCTATTTTTTCCTACATGAAGGGAAAAGACTAATTTTAAAATTAACTCCTTGAGATATCTTGGGATTAAATGGGTCACGAGTATCTGTATCCGTTTTACGTTGTTTCGACTTACTTCGCTCTTCTTCAACACGCATCTCCAACACGTAAAGCGAGGGCTTACTACTGCAACTCTAGAAAGGTGAACGAGTTTACCAGAATATCACTCACTGTAGTCAGTCTCACTTGGTGGTATTCCATCATTAAAAAATAAAGAGGACAACTTTTACTAAAACCACTAGATTTATTAAAAAACGACCCAGGTTCTGATGTGCATTCACATCATCTCCTGGTAAATGAAGGCCGAAGAGCAGGCCTTATATTGTAGACATTACCAGGTGAGGGGAGGGAGGGAGGAGAAGACATACAGGATGAGGGTGGTCGCGGGAGGGGGGGGCTAGGAGGACGAAGAGGAGGGGATTAAAGCTTTGAGGATAGGGGAATAGACAGGGAGCATACATTCATTAAGAAGGAATTTATCACAGTCAACTTGGCTTTTAAAAATCTCTAGCTGTTATAATGCATTCAGCTTGCGTGTGTCGTTAGGATGAGATATCAATGGGAAGGTGTCATGGTAAAATCACTTTTATGTCCGTGGGTTAAAAGATGTTTGGCGAAGTTCCTTCCGTTTAAATTAAAATTTCTCAAATCCTTTTTATGCTCCATTTGTCTAATTTGAAAATTTCTACACGTCTGTCCAACATACTGTCCACCAAATTCATTAAATTCCATTGGGTATACACCACTTGATTTCTGGGGTTCAATGGGTCATTGCAGGTGCTACGGGTCTCCCCGCGGGGTCTAAAAAACTTCCCACTTGGTCTCAAGCCCTCTCTTATATCCTGGTAGTTAGTAGTGGGAAAGGGAAAAGGGAAGGGAAAGTTAGCGAGCCACAACCCCTTCGAGGCCGACACCAATGAGGCGGATTGAGGTCAAAAGGACCTCAATTGGGCCTCCGCCTCCCCGAAGTGTTCGTATTAGTTTGGTTACCCAAACAACTGAGACGAGTTACCGTCGGTCTCGCTTTCGCGAAAAACCTACCGCACATCTATGAGAACCGGAAGAGCCCGTTGCCCAAAGGTTTGGGATTAGGTGTCTCCCTGGCTCCCTTTCTGGGTAGACGCCGTGCGGTCTGCCGGAGCACGTCCTCGAGTCGGGGACCACCGGACCCATGGAGGGTCAATTCGGACCAATTCAGGTTAAAGCGTGGGGTCATTGCAGTTCACTAACAGGTTTTTCACACTATAATATGGTTTGAGTTCACCAGAGTTGATGTAAACTTGCCTTCACGCGGCGAATTTCTTATCGCCTTTCGAATTACTGGCGTGGAAAGCTAGTAATGCAAACGAGGCATTAAGGGGGGGAGGGAGGAAAGGGGATGAGCAGAGATGGGTGGGTGGGAGAGATTTCTCTCTTTCTCTCTGACTTAGCGCCTCGTTCTCCCCGCCTCTCGTCTCTTCCCCCGTGACTTGACATCCCGTGCGTTACGGATCCCCCGCCGCCGGCAGCGCGAGCGGGTTTGGCGGGGGGCGGGTCGGGGGATGGAAATGGGGCGGGGAGGTCGGAGGCTAAGAGGGAGTGGAGGAGGGTGAGAGGGGGTGTGGAGTTGGAAGGTGGTGGTGGTGGTGGTGTCGGCCGGGAGTGGTGGCGGCGATGGTGTCGGTGGGGTAGTCTACCTATCGATCTGGCCGTGTTAGCGAGGTCGCGGCTGCTGCCAGGCCTGGTTTTTCTCTCCTTCCACCACTTCTTCTTCTCCTCATTCCTTGCCCATCCTGTCTCTCAGCCTCTCCCGTCCATCCGGTCGCCATTGGGCCAAACGGCACGCGCCTTCCGAACTTTGCTATTTGCCTTTGAAAGCGAGTTGATCTTACTCACACTCTTATTTCACTCCTCCCTCCCTCCTGAGAAAAAATATTAACAATACATACAGGTTCACAAGGTAAAGAATGAAAGTAATGGCAATTTTCAACTTAGATAAATTTTTATTCGACCTAGGTTTCGATGCGCTACATCATCATCAAGCCTGATGATGATTCAGCGCATCGTAACCTAGGTCGAATAAAAATATACATATATTTCGATGTACTACGTCCTGATGATGTAGTATATTGAAATCTCGGTCGAATAAAAATTTATATAAGTGTAAAATGGCCTTTACTCTCATTCTCCCTCCTGAGAAAAAAAATAAACGATGCATACAAGTTCCCCAGGTAAAAAATGAGAGTAAAGGCAATTTTTTACTTAGATACATTTTAATTCTGCCTAGGTTTCGATGTAATACATCATCATTAGGCCTGATGATGATGTAGCACATCGAAACCTGGGTCGAATAAAAATATACATATATTTCGATGTACTACGTCATCAGACCTGATGATGATGTAGTACATCGAAATCTCGGTCGAATAAAAATTTATATAAATGGAAAATTGTCTTTTCTCTTATTCTGTATAATGAATTCTTTCCGCCACATCAAGCCTGATACTTCTTATTTTGTAAGTTCCCCAGGTGTTCCTCCAGGTTATAGTCTTCGTATTTGTTGACGTTTCAAAAAACGACTTGGTGTTCACCTTTAGAGCTTATTAATGCTCTTAAATCGGAATTCAGAAGCCCTGAAGATGAAGTGCTAGTCGTTCCTTGAAGCGTCTGATCTTTCGAAGTACGACTTGCTCTTCACTTTCAGAGCTTTTCAATGCTGTCAAATTTGGAATTCAGAATCTCTCTGTTGTGCTGTTTACTTTACTTGGTCGGTTCCCAGCTCTGAAATAATATACGCTTGTTCAGGTACTGCAACCTATATGTATGTATCACTAGAATTACCGCCAATAATTCCCCAGTTCCCTAGGAATTATAAAGCCATTGTTACAAAATAATGTGGATAAATAATGGTTTTTAAACTAACAAAAATTCTGTAAAATTGTGCATGGTTATTTTTTGTTTGTTATATTTTGTTTCCATCTTCAAGTATTCAAATAAAGCAACACCTGATCTCGCATGTGCAGTATATCGTACGTCTTATTTATGATCTAAAATATACCAGACATTCTGTAAATCTTCCAGGGAGACCTTATGTCTCAAAAATATGGAGAGAAATAAATTGTTTCCCTCTTCAAATAATTCAGGTCTGAAGGGGTTAATGACCAGTGCTTTCTTTGTCTCGGAGAATCTCCTCCTTATTTTTATTTACTAATGATTCCTGATACCAAATGGGGTGAGTGCACTGTGGAGCAATAGGGAGGGGGGTGTGGACGAAAAGGGTTCGTGTAAGATAAGTGGGGAAGGGTTCTGGATTTTCCCCTCTTCTTCTTCTCCAAACTCAATGGTGTGTGAAATTTTAGCGTAACGCACGGCATTGCTCACGGCTACTCCAAAATAATTCGTGACGTGAAATCGCCGCACGCGACCGCATGTCATCCCGGAACATAGGCAATATTTGCTTTTCTGTTCACGATTTACCGGAAAAACGATGGTGGAGCTTAATTTAATTAACCCTAATTGGTCACATGGGGTTAAATAAATCCCAACAATTTTTTGTGTTAAATTTTTATAATAACGCGTATTTTGTATAATTTTTTGTGTCATAATGATTATAACTCCTTTCATTTTCATTATTCGTGCAAAATATGGGCCTTTTATTTTTTGACGTTTTCTTGATCTCCAAAAGAAATATTCTTTTTTGAGCGAAGAGTATTGAAAATTTTTTTAAATAAAATATAATATTTCAGGAATAGATACTTATAGTATTTTGCTAGAAATCAGTTCTGTAAAAAAGAAATTTTTTTCCGTAAAAAAACACGACTTTTCCTCAACTTATTTTGGCGATTAGTTTTACAATACATGAACAATTAATTTTGGTTGGAAAGCTGTGAAAACTTTTTCTGCGATCCTTAAACAATACCTAAATATTTTTTTAAAATGTTTAGAACTTATTTTGGAAGCAGGATATCCCTTTTACGGTGCTGGGGTGAATTTAACCCAGTGTGACCGGTAAGCAATTCTACTGAAGTGTGACTAATTAGGGTTAAATGAAGCCATGAACAGTCAATGGAAATTCACGGAAACAGTTCGAGATCAATATAAATCGGCGGTAAGGTAAACAAAATTCGTATTTCCAAAGTTCAGTCGATGTAGGTAAAACTATGCCACTTTGTGCTTAAGCTACCGGACATCCTGACTCTAAACACTGCATTTGGTATCCTGACTCTACTCATTAGGTGCAGTGTTTCTATTTTAGGTCATGTATCTGATATATTTTCCATGAGTCTGCATCCTCGGATGGGAACATGGGCATTTTGAAGGCTGAAAAAAAATACCAATTCCGTGCGTAAGGATCTCAATTTTTTGTGAAAAAATTGTTTCTTCTTAAAAGTATCTGCATGTCGCACGGACCTGTTTTATGTTAAACTGAATAGTTATTTTTTCACCGGTCAACGATTCCGTGGAAAGAAGAATTCTTCTTTTGTTTTCAAGTCTGAATTAAAGCGACCCTGAAGAGGCACATCAGTGGGAGTGATGACATTACAAAGCTGCGGGAAGATGCGATCTAACGTCGTAATATGATAGATGGATCGGCCCCAAACAACAAATGCCGCTCTTCTCATTTCCTTGGCTTTAGTAGCGTCGTAAAAATTTTTATCGCCTTTGAGATGGTGAATTTCAGGCGCAAAAATGTTGTTGGGACATCTTGATGCCTAAAAGGCTTATGGCCTCTCCTGACGTGGATACTAGAATTTTACTCATGCACTCTACCTATCCTCTGGAGTGCTTTCTGGTGAAAGGACGGCAATGTAATAACAATATGATAAAGGTCCTTCATTCCATTTGACTGAGTTGGACCCTTTTGCCTCACTCATCCGCATTGCTAACCTCATTCAGTAGAGGTTACATGTTAGTTCGCGGCGATGAAATTTCATTATACGGCTGATATGTCGATTTATAATCCTGAGGCTGGTTGTGTTCGATTGTAGAAGAGACAGATGATCGTTTATTTTCCTGAGTCGAATATCTTTCCGGTTTTTTCAGTAAAAATGTTTGGCTTAATATCAGCCTCAGTTAGCCGTTTATAGAATCAAGGTTACGCTTACAGACATTTTACTAAATGAATGAATAATAGATCCTTCAAATATTAAGAACGTTTTTATTTAATCAACCCTCATCAACTGTAAAATTTCATTCTTCAAGAAATATTTTTATCCCTTACTGTTGGCGTTAGAAACTTGCTAAGTAGTTACCGATCTCTTTGGAATTCACAGCCGTTTTGTTAAATTAATTTATTGTAATTTTATGCATCGATTTCTTATGTATCTCTTAATTTTAGCATCATCGCCAAAATATGCTTTGTAAATGTCTACCCCGAGTTAATCTCAACAACCTAGTTTTCGGTATCTTAAGCCGTTATCAAGTCTCGATAATTGTGAAAGTTGCCAAATCTTGGTCGGTGAAATATAATCAGTTTTGAAATTTGCCAAGGACCTTTTTCTCATAATTTCATCGATCACTCATTTATATAAGTTGTCGCCATATACTTAAAACTATATTTTCATTTTTTCTTTGTGCTATCGAGGAAAGTAGTCATTGCCCACTTTTCTTCGAATATATATACCGTCGCGGAATTTTTCTTTCATGTTATAGTAATAGCTTCGGTTATTTTCCCTTGCGGTATGAAGCCCCGAAAATTTTGCAACCCCGAACGTTTTCCTCTTCAATTTTACTATTTTTTTACGTTTTGTCCGTCAGGCTAAGTATAATTTTTTCCAACTTGTAAATTTCATTTTTTTTTCTCTTGCTCCTCCTCTCTGTTACAATGAGTGGTTCCAGTGTCATCGCTCGCTTGCGAAAGGAGTCATTTCCATGTTCCTCCGAGACATTTCTCTTGTTCATGTGTCCCGCCGTCCCCGTAAATCAGCCATTGCCCCTCCAATGGGTTCCTCGCGTCTTCTCCTGTGCCCTGGATTTCTCCTCAAGTGCGGTTGATGGCTGGGGCTAAATTGATGGGCCTTACGTGTGCGGCATTGGACACCAGATTTTGTTCCTTCATGCCCTCCGATTCTAGGTCTCTCATCCTCCGCTGAAACTCCTTGAGAGGCGTTCAGTGTAGGCTTCCCTACTGGACGTTTTGTGAAGCAGTATACCGAAATAGTTAGCAGTGATGTCTGGTTCTAGAACAATTAGTCCATGCGGGCTTTTTTGCTGTATGGTTTCCGGCGGGCCCTTGTGAAAATTTTTCTCACTTAGTCACTAATCTCCCGTTGTTTGACCGATACAGTATTCGAGGAATGACTTCTTGACTAGATAAGTTACTGCTAATGAAAAATGAAAAGTTTTTCTCTGCTGAGAATGGCAATTCTTTCTTATGTGAATCTTTCGCAAAAAAACAAAGAAATCTTTCGTATTTCTTTCTTTCGCAAATCTTTCGCAAAGAGGCAAAAAAAATCTTTCGAATATTTTTTCTTTAGTAAGTTATAGGTTTTTGTTATATAAATTTCGCCACAATTTTTTAACCTCAGTGTTTCTACTGCATTTTAAGAGGCTAGATTTTTATAGCAAGTCGCCTTCTTGGGTGTTTGTTTTGCAAGTGACCTCCAGGAGTAAATCGCTTAAAATTGGTAAAATTTTCAGAACTGAATATCGTTTGGAAGGTAGAAAAACGAGTGCACGGCGTTCTTGTCGATACGAAAAAATTTAGCTCTTAAACATGTATTTGTCCCCTAGTTTGCAGTTCTAGTTCTTACCTTTACTTTTCAGACTCTCTGGTGAGTCCGTCATTAGAAATCATTGGAAACTATTTTTGTCGTTTTGATGATCGTATCTATTGAATTTCGCCTTTGTTCTAACTTGCTTCGTTGCAATCCTGCCTCTTTACATTGTTAAAATATCTTAGTCCTAATGATCCTTAGCGCTAAATACCTATTTTTTGTAATAAAAATAACTTTTAAATGTGATACTTTGGTAAGTTTTATGTTTCCTCTTATTGCTCGTATTGCGTGCATAGTGATTTGGGTATCCTTGAGCTCGTTGCGTATTTTAATTCGGTTCTTCATATTATTGTGTGGCATTGTAAATTTTAAACAATAAATGGCGTGTGGTTGCTTTTCAGCGTATTATTAACGGACACGTTTCTTATTGGAGTGTCAAGAAGTAGGCCTAAGTCAAGTTAAATAGAAGCTCATAGGATTGGGACAAGTGTTCTCTCAAGGTTTTCGTTATTGGAGTATTCTTTTTGGTGCGTAGATGGACATCCCTCTTGGAGCCCTCCTCGCTATGGCGTATGCCATGAATTCATTTGTAATTCAAATGACCGCATAAATAGCTTATATGACAGCCTTAAAGCCCGTGCGAGCTCGCCTCTCTTTTTAGGTGGTTATAATTTTGTTCCCCTTGCCCATACCGGAAACAAGTGGTATACTTCAAATGTAAATATGCGCGTTTCCTCTTTGACATGCATTTATTAACGCGCGAGTCATCTTCCCCAAGTATGTCAATGCATTCGCAATCCGGTCACGCTTACATAGGCACGCTCGCCGTAATGCCAGGAACACATTGAATTCATGAACTTACTTTTGTAATTCAAACTTTTGGAGGCTAGGTTTATCTGGTGAGAACTCATATTGAGCGAAAGAAACGGCCGTTCAATGGGTTAGGTGTTATGAATCCAGCATTGAATGATACTTAGCTCTTATTTTATAAATTTTATTTATTACGACTACCACGAGTGTACCAAAATTGTGAATTGGGTATCGAGTTTAGGGCCATCGAAGTCTCAAACTTGACACATCAGAATAAGGTTACCAGAAATATTGAGACGAGAGATACACTGTCGGAACAAATTTGGCTCAAAATCTACCGCAGAAGCGGATGGAGATCTCAATTCACTAGAGACTCGGAGGCTACACGCAAGGCTTAGCTTGCTTGAGACGATCAGAACTGATGTGTTTCAGAGCGACAGAGAGAGTATTATCATGACGCCTCACTATATATCTAGGTCTTATAGAAGCGATAAAATAAGAGAGATACATTGCCGAACAGATAGGTGCAGAAACTCGTTCTTTCCGCGCACAATAAGCGACCATAATCAAAACTGAGCTCCACTAAATACACTCCCATAATACACATCACCATTTCACCTCCAAAAACCTTACATCTTTACACGGCTGGTGTCCTAACACCCCGTGCCACACGTCCATGCGGCAGCTCGCAGGGTGGTATGTACATCTAGAAACCCGACTCACTAGATGTGGCTCCCCTTCCCCATTCTCTCTTTCTATTCTTTCCCATTTTTCCTATTCTCGTCCCTCTCCTAGGTTAGTGTCTTAACGTCCCCTGCCACCCGCTTTTACAGGGCTACTCGGGGGAGTACGTCAGAGTGGGCAAGGCGTTTCAAATGATGTAAGTGGGAACTTTTCCATTATCGGTCCATCGGAGCTGCTTGTTTTCTCACGGGTGGTCTCACGCGTGTCTTAATTTGGATTGAGGTGGGGAAGGCGGAAAGGCGAGACCAAGTGGTCGCTGTGGAGTTCCTTCTTGATTTCCAGTCCGCCGGGAGAGCGGATTGCTTGGGTACGAGTGAGCTGTGCACATCGCCCGGCCTCTCGGAAGCCCTCCCGCGGGTACCATTCCCCTTCATTGCCGCGCACGTGCGGGACCTCGCCTGTCCTCTTCGACACCATTCGTTACCACCTCGAGAGTTCCCTCCTCTCCGTGTGCTCAGCGACCCTTGGCGAGGCTTAGCCTGTCCCCGACCCGCCGAGTCCCTCTGCGTTCCGACTGTCTACAAACTCTTTACTGGATCATTAGTTATCACTATTGTTTAAACTCATGGATTGTTCTCTTGCCTTATTTAAATAGGAGCACGTGGTTTGAAATAACCTCATGTTATCTTTGATTTTTTTTCCGTCTAAACCTGTCTTAACCGCTGGATCCTTTCGTATAAAAATGTTTGATGAATCGGTTCAAAGTGAGTTATAATTTCTGCCGAGAGTTATCGAAGGCAGTAGGAAATTTTCGTGTAAAAATTTCCTTCTTTGATCTTGTTTCATTTAGAGGACTTCTTTCTCGAAGTACTTAACAATTCGGAGTACCTTAAGCAGTCAGACTCTTCTGGAGTAGGATTGAGTCCTAAGATAATGAGCCTGAAGATCGACCTGTGATGTATAGGACTTGTTATATCACAATGCGATTTTATATTAAACATTACATCACGTAGTGTTCTAGGAGATGTTTCGACTGACCCTACTTCAGTTGAATCAGTGACCAGGGCGTTTGAATTTTTTGTACGAGCCATATTCTTGGAAACGTCTCTCCGTAAATGCATTACTAATGTGCGTGAACCTCAAGCTGCTCATGTCTACTTTATATTCTGTGAAGTATTGGGTATTTTCTTTCTTTTCCGTAACATTTATGACTGTTAGCGAGGAGGAGAATGGAGAGAGTTTGATGGACGGAAATGAAGACAAATGTGGAAGTGTTTGGTTTGGTTGATAAGGGAAGGAAACTTCTATATGAGATTTGGAGGAGGCAAAATAAGTGGCTGGACATTGGGAGGCGATGGGTTGCTCAAGGCCTAGATAGAAGGATGTTGTATAAGTGGGGAAGGAGATGAAGACTGGTTGGACATTTGATGAATTGAATAAAGCGTAATACGTTAATAGTACCAAAGAGAAGAGGGCTTCCCTTCTCTGTGACTGACGATGTTGTGATAGCCGAGACTGGTTGCCATTTGGAAGATCAATCTGTGGAAAAAGTTGTGTTCGCTTAAGTTTTATACGTAGTAAATCAAGCGCATTTGGAATTACAAATTGGTAATTTACTTCGAAGACTATCGTTAACTTTTGATTTCGCTACGGAATAGGAGTGGGATCGAAAAACCTGAGCATATTTTAATTGGCCTTATTCTTCATTAAAATTCAGGATAGCGTGAAATTTCAGAATTGGAGTGCTCCAACCGGTGGTTATAAAATTCTTCTCAAAATTCTGACTCAACCGTGCGTGGTGAATAATCAAATAACTCTCCGCACTGTTATCAGTTACGGTTGATGCTCGTGGTCGACTCGCTCGTAAAAGGCGCTGAGATCAAATTTGAAGCATTGTAAAAGAGAGCGTCGCCACCTGGACGGTCCGCGTCATGTTTTATGTTGGTCATTTTTTCGGATATCCTCTAACCGGAAGATGCTATCCTTGACTATCGTGTTATAGCCATTCGTTTAAGCCACATTTTATTCAACTCGACTTCATGAATATCTCATAGTTTATTTTCTTTATCGTTGAGAGTTGATGACTATTTACTTTCAAAATCTAAAGTCTGTATCACAAGGTACTAAATGGTGAAGACATTCGATAACTGGAATGAATGTGCTGGAGCATCGATAGGATTCATGGACAGGATGAAGAAGGGTAGTTCGTGTGCTGAGTCGAAAAAGGATATACTACCGCGAGATAGGCCCTTGAAAGTGTAGCAAACCGGGAGGAGATCCTCTCACTTTCAACAAAACCTTTATCAACCGGTAGAATACTTTTTTTTAAATTGTATGGTATGGAAGCAGAATGCTGCTAGTCACGCTCAATGGTTTACATGTTTGCTTTGATATTTGATTTCACAATTACTGCGATCATAATTTGGCATTTTCTCCTGGTCAATCGCAAGAATCTTTGACTATGCTGTGTCATCTGTTATTCGTGTTTTCCAGGGCTAAGCAAAACGACGCGTTTGAAGTTGATTAATTAAATCCGTAAATGCTTCGAGGTTGGCGTTAATCATGATAGGCTCTGTCCGCGTAATCATACCTATGCTAGCTAGAGATTCACGGTCTTTCCTTTGGCTAGATGTGAGTCGTGTAATTGGGGATTGGCAGACATAATTATGCCTTTGAACGATCCGGCCAAAACATTCCCCCACATCCGAGAGTCGCCCTAAATGTTTTCTCCCGCCGAGATATTTCCCATTCCCCTACCTTAAGGCCATTTCACACGACGCTTAAACCATCACAAGATTAGCATACTGACCGATACTAAATATTGAGTACGGAATCCAATATGATAGGTGCCATCATATGTTGTTTCACGTGACCCCCCTACATACTCGGGAGGCTACACGCTAGGCTTAGCTTCATTAAGAAATTCAGAACCGGTGTGTTTCAGAGCGACAAAAAGAATATTATCATTACACCTCACAACATCTCTAGGTCTGACAAGCGATAAAATAAGAGAGATACATTTCCGAACAGATAGGTATAATACCTCTTTCTTTCCGCGCACAATAGGTGGCCACAATAAAAACTGAGCTCCACTAAATACACTCCCATAATACACGCCGCCATTTCACCTCCCAAAACCTTATCCCTTACATCTTCGCACGGCTAATGTTGTAGTGGTGCGCTGCAATCAAGCTATGGTCGTACAATTACGTCATTTTATTTAGTTTTATGCAATGTTTTCTTTACTCTCTACTAGATATGCGTTACTTCGTGTCTAGGATGAGACACGAAACTGTTGATCCGTTGGCGCAGCACGCTAGAAGTTAGCCAATACTAATGCTCTTTTTCTCTCTATCTCGCCTCCTTTCCCAAAATATCCATTCCCTTATCTTACTTGCGACGTATCGTTGGCGCTGAGTCGCCGAATTGCAAAACAGCAATTTTGGAAAAGGCGGAACGTTTTCAACACATTTCTAACATGTGATCCGCCTTGTTTTTTGGGCCACCTTCCCTTCCGTGCGAAAATTCCCCTCTCTTTCCGTGGGCCAGCATCCATGACTGGTCGAACTAGGCTTGTGCGATGAGTCGATTCATCGAATTCATCGACGATGATTTTAGTCATCGCGTTGCGATGAACCGTGTCGATGACAATGAATGTCATCGATCATCGACGTCGATGAATTCACCGACGTGGATGAGTCGATGAATTCATTGGCGTCGATGAGTTGATAAATAAACTGACGTCAATGAGTCGATGAATTCACCGATGTAGATGAGTCAATGAATCCATCCCCATTAGATGATAATTATTTGTGTTGCGTCGCCCGCCCGTGCCTATCCCTACCTTTCCGTCGGCGATGAATGAATTCATCGACTTATCGAGGTCGGTGAGTTCATCGACTCATCGACGGCGATGAATTCATCAACTCATCGTCGTCGATGGCAATCATCGTAACCGAATCATCTCGATGATTTTTTTCATCGACCCTCGATGGGAAAATTCGTCCATCGCACAAACCTAGGTCGAACGCCCAGGAATCCTTGTGCTCTCCCCTCGGCCGGCAGAGATAAATGTTTAACGAGGCACACTGCTAATGCCAGCGATTTCTTTGGCCGCGGGAGATAGTGCATTCTGAAAGCGCGCGATGCAACGCAAGCCCATTTAACACTGCGGAATCTGCGAGTGGCGATGTCGGCAATTAGGCCGCGTTTATATCCCGACGGTCGTGTTGCCGAGGGGAGCGAATCCGAGGAGCGGGTGTGCGGGCATGACACCTCCGCGCGCGTAATTGAGTGTTTCCGAGATCGCGTTGGATCTCCAGCCGGGCTGTGCGCTTGCTCCTCTTCCATCTCCGTTCTCGTCTCTCCCGTGTTTTCCCCGTCCCTTCCCCATCCACAACTTCTTCTCGAGGTTGTGAGAAGGAGAGAGGGCGAACTTGGCGATTGTGTTCGCGAGCGGGAGGGCCCCCCGGTCGCTAAACTTATCTGCTTTCTACCCCCCATCCCTCGTCCCCCTTGCTGCCTGCCACTTCCTCGTTAGTCCATAAATCAGGCCGTCACTTTCTTCACTCCAGCTCCTCTACTCCCCGCTCCCCAAACAATGCCTACACCCCCAGGTCTCTGCTCCGAAGAATGGGGATTGTTTACCCATCCCATTTGCGGTGTCGCATCATCCTCCGCTGTTCTTCTCGCTTCATAGGGCCGTGGACCACCTCCTGGAAATGAAGACTATGAATTAACATTGAAATGTAGTGCCTAAATGCCCAGTCGAACATAATTCCAAATGCGTAAAATATTTCGTAGGCTTGAAAAATAGCTGAACCTTCTAAAAATTCTTTGTTTGAACGAACGAGCTTTATATTATTAACTAGCTCTGATCGGACTGCGTTGCAGTGCCTCTTTCTTTCCAGGTAGGCACAAATGTACGGAGGCCCTAAATGAATTTGAGACTTAGTCCAATGAATTCCTCGTACCTACACAGGAATTCGTGCGGCACAAATGATGGCATGAGTTTCCATTTCATGCCTATGCTGCGGTTTCCATGTAAATAAAATATTCAATTGCTGAAGTAGTGCAAAAATTTAAGATTTTCGAGCATAAAAATCAAATTTTGTGAAAAAGACAAGCCTATGCGAAAATCGAATGTAAGAATCGAATGTAACAAAAAACAAAGAGATCACTGCACCAAATCCTCTTGTACTTGCAAATAAATTACGTTCCTTTTAACACAAATTATGTCTCACTGATACGATTCTGATGCACGTGATTGAGGAACTCGTAAATTATCTGCTTCATTGCTTGCTTGTCGTTCCTCGCCTTTTCAAGAACCTCGCGTGCCAACTCCGATATGTTGAAACGATTGGCGCCTCACCTGTTGTTCAATGGATTTAATAATTCAGAAACCTTTGTGGGCGCGCGCACATCTGACCTAAGTTTCATCGCAATTTGATTGGTATTGAAACTCATGAAAGACGATCAAACAAATATTCATTTTTATATAGGTATTGGATAAGTAGTGACTTAGTGATTCCACATAATTCTATTAGGAATTATCTTTCTTCGTACATTTCGGATGTCACGTAGCTCTCTGGGGAAGAATTCTTAAACCCAGCACAGGAAAGGTTTGTGCTTACATTCTGTTTTCAGTTTTGCCGATTTACCCTGCGAAGACCATTCATATTGCGTATTACATATGCTGAAGGTGGGCGAAAATTCAGCGTCACGAATTTGTATCGAATAGGTAGTAACTTCAAAAAGTATTATTTTAGAGATAAGGAAAAACGTAATGAAGACCTACGTTTGGAGTGTTGCGCTATATGGATGCGAATCGTAAACTGTAGGGGAAAGTGAAATGAAAATACTGTTATCCTTTGAAGCATGGTGTTACAGAAGAATGCTGAAAGTAAGCTAGACAGAAAAGAAAACGAATCAAGAAATGTTTGAAAAAGCTCAAGAAGAAAGAAGCATAGTAAGAATCATTAAAGAAAGGAGAGCTAAACATTTTGGACATCTCCTGCGGCACAATAATCGAGTGAAAAGGATAATTGAAGGAAAATTTGAGGGGAAAAACTGCAGAGGAAGGCCCCGACTAGACTTCGTGAGCCAAATTATGAAGGATATGAATTGCAGAACATGCTTTTATCTTAAACGAAAAGCTGAGAAGAGAGATGGAGGTGTGCTGTCAACCAACTCAAGGGTTGAAACTGAAGAAGAAGAGGGTAGTAACTTAGCGCTCCAGTTATTCCGGCGATATTTTCGAAATTATATCTTTGCTGGACCATTACACGAGCGGCCTCCAACCTCCAATGTGGCCAGCCAACCTCCTGTCTCCCGTCTCTCAGCATCTTATATACGTCCCATGCTGGTGCACCCGCCGCCGCACTCCCGTCGAAACCAATTGATCGCCCGCCTCGGCACGACGCCCCTTGAGCAAGACGATTCACTCTTGTTTTTTTGTCTCGTGCGCCGCTCCCGCTCCCCGCGGCGCTTCGATCACGCGATTAGAGTTTGCGTTCACTCTCGAAGAACGGCGCCAGCGACCCCGCTGTATGCTCTCTCATATATGCCCATGCCTGTGCGTGAGGTACAAGGTCTCAATTGCGTGATCATCGTCTCTTTGACTGGTGGATGCACCATGTAGACAATGTGTGTCAGTACTTATGTCCAGTATTGGGTATCACGTTAATTTAGTGCCGGCATCGAATCAGTCTTCTGAATAATGCTGTGTGCAACCTCCAATCAAGTAGCTAGCATTTTGTTTAGGCAAACATTTGCTCTGGAGGTATAGCTGATCCAAAAGCTAATCTTTCTTGGGGGGTATTTTCAGGAATTTAGAAGAGGTAATTCCCATTTTGGAAACATGCATTTCTCCATATGCTCCTAGTATAAGCATTTTTGAGTCCCATTATTGAGAGTCTATAACGACTACTTGTTTCATTTGTTTAGATCGGAATATTTATGCCGCAGAGATTTATCTTACCACGTACTATTCTTATATATTTTTCAAAATGACCACTTTTATCTCCGTGTGGGAAAGTAAGCTTTTGATAGTTAAAACGCCGTAGGTATGTTGCTGAAAAATTCTGCTGCTCACGCTATCTGAAATTTTGCGTATCTTCTGCTTACGTAGTGTTCCATGTTATATAATTAAATAATTTTGTAATGCTTCTCAGAGTGTAAAATTTTCAAAATTGGCTACTCTAGTCTTTGACTCAGCCCCTGAGTTCTTTAATTTTTTTGCAGGAAGAAACACCTTATCAGTATTCTTAGTCTCTCTGTTAAGTGTTATCATATGATCAACCGTAGAATATTGGGCTATGTTAAAGGTTTGACGCCTGAGAGTGCTTTAATGATCATAATTGGTTGTTCAATCATAGGATTGGTTGACTGTAGCCCTCCAGCCTTCCCTATCTGATGCTAGCTCCCTTACCTCCTGGTATCACTCTATGTGCTGTCTTCTTTATTTAGTCCATGAACTTAATCATGGGGCTTCATATGGGGACTTTTCCCTCCATTTTACCTTCAGTTATGCTCTTCACAAACCCATGTGTCTCAGCGTGTGTCCAACCCATCTGGATCTTTCTTTCTGCATGGTGTTCCATATGGTTCTTTCCTCTTCTACTCTTCTGTACACTTCATCATTTCTTATTTTTTTCCGTCCATTTTATCTTCAGCATCCTCCAACAGCACCAAGTTTCAAAGGCTTCTACTCTTTTCTAGTCAGCTTTTCCAATGGTCCATGCTTCCGATCCATAGACTGCGTTAATGCCGTGTTTCTATATACGTAGCGACATGGCAATCACTATTTATATTGTGCTTGACAGGTATTTGGTTCTATAACTTCACCGTAATAAGCCCACTGACGGGCATGACGTTACATCATATTTCATTGAAAAATGACATTTAGAACTTGAAGGCTTGTTTTTCAAATTTCCCATATTTATGTTAGTGAGCTAATCGACCAGGATGTATTGGTTAAGGTTTGCGAAAATTTTTGACGCTTATTACTACAGGTACTGAGAGCATTAAGTTATTAGGCTCCCAACGCCTTCTCTTTCCTCATGAAATGACTGGTATTTTGATTTTTAAGTGCTCACTTTGTGAAACCTGTCCGTTCGGTTGTCTATATTCCATAATCTTTTCTCAATATTCCAACCCTCCGAGGGTACTAGGGTACGCACAATGTTTTTGATGGTAATTATAATATTAATATAATTTCTTGGACCTTTGCATCGTCCATCAGGAACAAACAGAATCTATACAATATTTGGAGTTCATATGTTGCAAACAAAAATGTATAGGGATGGACGAATACGTTGCGTAAAGTAAAAATAAAAGAGCAGAAAAAAATATTAAAAACACTACAAGTTACACTCTGTCAAGGGCTTGTAGATAATGAAAAAATCTATGCTTGATACAGATAAAGAGGCAGATAAAGATTGCTACAGATAAAGAGGCAAAATCCTTAATATCCTTGGAAATACTGTTCCATAATCGTGCCCCGACAACAGAAAACGACTTCTGAAAAGTGGTTGTTCTATGTTGGGGGGGGGGGGGGTTGATTATGAAATCAGAAGCCATTCTAGTCGTTAAATTTGACTTTTCAATTTGTCTGGAAAAAATAAATAATTGGGTCGTTCATTTTTGAAGAGACCATACAGGAACGTACCAGGTAAGTATTTTCTTTTGGTTTTGGCCTTCAGCCATGCAAGGCGGGTGAAATAAGGGGAAATATGTTCATCTTCATTTAGGTTGAAAATAAACCTTACCAGGGTGTCTACTGACCGGGAAAATCGGGGTTTATTCGTGAATTTTCAGCACCGGGAAATGTTCATGGATTATTCGTAATTTTCTGGTTTGTGTCGGGAATTTGAACAAATTGTCATTTCAAGACAAAAAATCCTTATTTAAAAAAAATAAAATCAACAACGATAACTAACGTATCTGTTATTTGATAACTGTAGGATCTTTTAAGTATCTTATCTAAAAGTATCTTCCCTATATGGTATGAGAATGTAATTTTTTTATTTTTACCGTCACGTCTATTGGATTATATACAGAAGATCACATTGCATAAATTTAATCTTAATAAATTTACTTTCGGTCTTGGATAATGATTCGTCATTATTATTGTGCCTCATATTTCTTCTGTCGGACTCAAGAGCTATATTCCCAACAAAGTAAGCCTACTTCTGGTTACCGTATTTTACGGACTATAAGACGCATCTTAATTTTTAAGGAATTTAAAAAATAACATTTTTACCATTTTTATTATTAGACTAGCTGCGCTATTCCGTTTATAAATCGGAAATTTAAACAGGTGAGAATTACTCTACTATCAAAAGGTAAAATTCTAACTAAAATATTGTACTGTTACCGATAACAAAAATCACTTTCAATTCAAGTTCACTGGCACGGTAGACTGCAATGACGCATCATAGGCTGGACAATGTTCTGGGTTTGTGATGGCGGGGCGGGAGGGTGACAGTGTTAGCAAGCTTGTGAATCCCCGCAACTCAATGTTCGTCGCATCGATGCACTGCTGCTGCCAGTTGAATCCAATGTTGCCAGATGGAGATAGGTTTCCCGCGGCATCGAATAAGCCTATATGGCCATTTTTAAGACTGGCGGGAATTTTAAATCAAACAAAGGACGTTATTATGTTAATTTTGAGTATAAGACGCACCTGAATTTTGGAGTTAATTTTTTAAGAAAAAAGTGCGTCTTATGGTCTGTAAAATACGGTGCCTTCTTAAAACCTATATAAAACTTACATTAAAAAAAACTACATATTTTATTACTTTAATTGAACAATTTTTTCTTATTTAATTTTTCATAATGATTTAATTACTATATCATTGGGTTGAGGTTCTTCATTCTTACTTGTGGATTTAGCTAGAAGTATCCATATTCTACATAAAACTTGGAAAAAAACTTTGTCTCGAATAAAAAACGCAATATTACAACCTGGAATTTTGTATAAATTTTGCCTTGAAAACCATGAGTTATGCTTGAATTTAATATTTTGACTTTAGTAACACCCAACTTACACTTAAATTTAATAGGCGCTGGAGATTTGTATTGTGCTCTTCAGTAAGATCCTAAGAAACAAGGCAGCAATAATCAATGTGAGGGTTTGAATAGTGATGGTCCGTAGAGTAGAGCGTCTATAAAACGGCCTACGAAAGGAACCTTCGTGGCTTATCCCCCATGGTCGTGCTATCCTTCCCCCCTCCGCACGTATGCCACGCGTCCTGTCACTTTTTGTCGTAATCCGCTGTTGCTCTGCCCGTGCGAGACGCGGCGAGGCAGACTAGATGCCGTGACTCTTCCACGTCCAAAATAACGTACATTCGAAACGGTGGCCTTACTCGGCGTGGCTCCCTTGGGGAGTGGGAGGGATGAGTCCCTGTGTGCGCTCGCTCGCCTCCTCTGCCAGTCCCCGCTGCCGACGACTGTCCGCCCCGATGAATATATGAGCTCCCATGCCTCCGTTAAAACCCTCACTCCGGGGGACAGCCGCAGGAATCCACAATCTAATCTCGCCTGCGGAATCCGTGGGCTGAATATTGATGTGCTAGGCGGAAGGGTGGGGCGCCTCCTGCGAGAGGGTGGAGTTGGGCTTGCTGGGAAGGGTCCATCCACATCTGCATCTATATGCGACCCTTTAAGGGCTTCTGATTGGACGTGTGGCAGACATTGTTAACACTGTAGCATTTTTAGGTGAATATGTGTTAATGTAAGCAAGAAGGTGTGGCGTACCGTGGTGGAAATTATTGATGATTTCACTTATGGTATAATCTTTTTTTTATAACGGTATTTTTTTGTCAATATTTTGACTGCCAGCGACTCTCTCGACAATTTGAAGCTACTCATATGATAACACTAATGTGGCACGAAATTTCAAACCCATACTTGGTTGTTAATGATAACGAGTAAACCTATGAGTTATTTTATTCTTAATGAATTCGTTGTAATAATTTAATTAATTCCTACAGAAAAATTTTAATTTTATAATTTTTCATACGAAATTACATGTGTATTTAGCCATGGTGGTCTTGTTGTTACGAAAATCGCGGAGGTGAAGAGAATGTTTGGTGCCAAATATTTCGTTCGTTTGGAAAAGTGAATTTAATTATTTTTTGGAACTTAAACCCTATTACATATACCATTCTCTGACTTACTTTCGATGATTGTAATGGTCTTAGGGGATTTTCAATCCACCTCTCCTAACCTATTAGTTCTGTTGCCTATTAAGAATGGGCGGTAGAATTTTTGGATGGAGTTGTCAATCCGATTTCTCATCTGAAGCAATCTCAGGTTTGTGAATCTGAGTGATATTTAGACTTCACAGATGTCTTCATCGCCCTGGTCCTCTTTTACCCGGAGAGTCTCCCATTCCATTTTTTCACTGCCAAATGTCTTTCACCTCGTGACTGGCTTCTCCAGTTAGAAAGATCTTATTTTGGTCTTTATATTTTCTTAATTGATTTTCTCTTTAATGTTCCCTAAATACTTTATGCGTATTTTTAGTTTGGTCTTAATAATATAGAGGACATTCGAGGATTAAGTGGATGATACCAAAAAGGTTTAGGATGAATTCCCGAGATTTTTATGCGCAAAAATCCTTGTCTTATCGATAGCAAAACTCTTATACCTACTGATTTTTTTGAATTCTATTTATTGGAATTCGATTTTTCATATCATAATTGGTTGTTCAATCCTAAGATTGGTTGATTGCAGCCCTCCACCCTTCCCTATCTAATGCTAGTTCCCTTATCTCCTGATATCTCTTCCTATGTACGTCGTATTTATTTGGTCCACGAACATGTTCCTTGGTCTTCCACGGGACTTTTCTCTCTATTTTACCTTCATTTATGTTCTTCACTAACCCATTGTCTCTCAGGGTGTGTTCTTCTTCTGCTCTTCTGTAAACTTTATCTTTACTTATTTATCCGTCCATTTTATCTTCAGCATCCTCCTCCAGTACCAGGTTGCAAAGGCTTCTTGTCTTTTTTTGGTCAGCTTTTTCAATAGTCCATGCTTCTGATCCGTATAGTGCCACGCTCCTCACGAATGTTTTCATATACTGTTCCTTTGTATGTAATCCTAGATTATTCATATTTCTAGTGCTTATTGTCGTCCAGTTTTGCATCGCTACCGTAGTATATAAACGTTTATTCTTCCACTTTTATGTTTCATGGAAGTGCTGTGTCTAGAAGTCCGTTGCCATGACATAGACTTGGTTGACGGGAGCCTGATTCTTATCCGGCCTTTTGCCCGAATGCCCCCCCCTCCTCACCTTCCCTTCCCGGTTCCCAAACGATTAATGGTGCGACCCATTCCTTTCGTGCGCCTTTGCCGTTTTTACTGTTTCCAATCCAAAAACGACACGAATCCATCTGTAATTTAAATTGGTGAGTAAATTAGGTATGTTAACGAGTTTCGAAGGACCAGAGACATTTAACCACAAAGAACAAATATATTTAACATAGAAATCACTTTGATACAATATACAAAAATAAATAAAAGAAATATCACACTTGGAAATGTGAAAACTTATCGACAGGGTGTCCAGCACTCTGGAAAACCGGGAAGACTGGGAAAACTCAGGAAACTTTATTTTCACTGGAAATATCAGGGAAATCTCAGGGAAATATTGAATTGACTCTGGAATTTTCTGTGGTTTCGATATATTAAACAGCAGCGGAAGCAATGTGCCCTTTTCGGCAAGTCGCTAAGTCAAGTTTCCTTTGCGTTGTCGCATTTTGCATTCCTGTAATCACCGAAAGCAGGTGCAAAGTTTTCTATGCAGGTACATTTTGTTCTTATTGGTCATAGTCTGTAAATCAGTGGCGTAAAGAACGTGCCTTTATGGGCAAGTTGCGATGTCAAATGTCCCTTTCGTTGTCGCATTTAGCAAAATAAGGAAAAAAAGTCAATTCCTTCAGCTTTTTAAGTTGTTGATCATTTTATATCAATGCCATTCATAGCAAAGTCTGGCTGTAATATAAGCTTGTTCCCGAGCACCAGCATGACAATGTTTAAATTTAAGAAAGGGTGGGGATGTGATTTTCTCTCAAACTATTTCAAAGTTTTGTGTTTCTTCCAAATATGCAAATTTAAAAATTATCCATACGTTTAATCACCCAAAGAACATACCGAACATTCTCTTATAATTAACGAGCAAAAAATCACTATTTCCTCTGGAAAAATAAAAATTATGTGTGGAAAACCTGGAAATCTCGGGGAATTTTCAAATGCCCAGCTGCTGGACACCCTGATCGAGTCCAGTCCGATGATTTCTGCTGGCCGGGATCGTTCACAGCACGTAGGGGAGATTAAATCGCACACACACGCACACACTATAGGTTTCGGTGGCCACGAGCGGCTGCGATGACTGCTGCTTACAGACAGACAAGATTTTTCGTCTGAAAACATTACAATTTGACCTGCGCCCCCCCCCTCCAGTGGTAGTTATTCGAACTCCCAAAACACATGAAATACGAAACATAAATCGCCTTTCTTGTTTTACTTTCTGATTACTTTGTGTATTTCAACTTTCTCTGTGTAAATTGGCATCATTTACGTGATCAGTCTTTATTTCTATATTTCCGTAAATCTTATGCTACATCATGTTAACTGTGATTTAAAAAAGAAATAATTTATGAAACTGTCGAAGCGCAGTCCTAAGGAAAGTGTTTTGCGTGGATTAAAGAAGTATGAATTATTTCACCGTCCTTTAATTACCTCTTTTCCTTAATAAGCGTTTTGACGCGCGATAGAATTAGCCCCTAGTAAATATTTTTACAATATCTCATACGCTGTTTAAGGAAAGAAGCCTGTCACTTTAATTCTACATAGTAGCTGTTCGCCAGTCATGGAGGGTCTAATTACATGTTTGCTTTTGGCCTTCGGTATTTTTTTCAAAGGGGTGTGATAATTGCCTATGTTAATTTTTAATTGCTCTAATGGTATCGCTATATTTTGACATGTGATGCCGTGATTATATAGTTCTATGTAAAGAGTTTAATGGTTTTTTTGTGCTTCATCCTTGTTGGTGTCAAAGTACTGACCTTCTTTCGTTTTTTCAGGTATGTTGGCTGCTGAATTCCACTCCACGAGTGTACCGTGATTTAAGAAGTTGGTGTTTTGTGAGTAAAAACTGTTCATTAATTTTGTAATCGCCATTGAAGACATAAGCCCACGGTGTAGTTGGCTTATGGGTGCCTTTTGTGATGACTCCGGTTATCATATCGCCTCTATGACCTTTAACCAGCTCATTAATTATTCCTGACGTCAAAGCCATTTTTGCCCAGTTGTAATTAAGTGTGTGATCATGTTTTTCAATTATTTCTGGAAACCGGCCGGTAACATTAATATGTCGTTGCGAGCTCCTGCTAAAATTCAGTCGTGATGACGGTAGGCCAGTCAAGCACAGTAATACCATTCCTGTGTGATTTGATGTCTTTCTGGATAGCACTACAATGCTTTACCCACAATATAGCCCTCTTCGATTAGCCCCTTAAAAATGTTGGGGTCAAGTTGCTGAGAAATTAATTTGAATGCCTTTTTTGTGTCTTCGTGTGACACTGTAACTCATGTGATTCCTATTGGGCTGTCACTAATTAGTCTTCCTTTCATTTGGTGCGTACCTTGGGCGAATCTCTTTCTACGACCAGTAGTGACCCAAGCGCGTTGTTCTGTCTCAAATTTTTAATCCGGCGGGAAGTTAAATTGTTAAATACCTAATGGATTGGCCTCGGAACTTCTTTTATATCGTCTATTCTTCAAGTATTTCTTGCATATTTTCATTCCCCATGTCAAACTGCTGATATGTTCCGTCTATGGCCGTAAGTACATGTAACGGCTCTCGGGGGATTCCTGAGCGAAACCATTGACATTCTTTCTGATCACCTTGCGTCAAACATTAGATAACCTTTCGGAGTTAAAAAAATATTTTTTTAAAATTACCTCGTCATAAGCTTGGGAAGACTTCCCTTCCTTACTCAAGGCGTCTTAATGAGAAAATTGAACCCTTAGGGTTATTAAGTTAAAACAATATCTGTTATCAAAGGGGACAGCTACCTACTCGTTGAAAGTTGACTTAAGTTGACGTGGACCCTTATTTTTCAATATCTTAACGAAAAAAGTTTATTTGCCTAAAAAAAACTGACCTTTCCTTTATTTTACCAGCCTGTCAGCTTTCTTTCTATTCAGTTGTTTGATTAAATTATTTCTCGATATTTATTTTGCAAACTATTGGCCGTTATTGGTATCTACAATTTTCTATCTAGTAAAGAAAACATCAACCTTCGTTTCAAAATTTATCTGGATTCTGTGCAAAATCGAGAATGACTTCTGTGAGTCTTCTTCTCCGGATTCTTGTCCGGTGTCTCCGGAAGCTTGTGGACAGTAGGTGCTCGTCTTTTTGTTGTGATCTGTCGACTCAATTCCTGTCAACTTCTTGCTTAACGTTGCCTTCACCAGACATATTTTCCGACATCAAGGCCGACTAAATGAGTCAGTGCCGTAGAAAATTTTCAGTAAATCACTGAAAATGCCCTTAATTATAAAAACAAAATCATAAGTTATTAATAATCCCAACTCATCTTCAGTGATAATACAAACCTCCTAATTTGCCAATACACCCATCGAAAACTTTGGCCGTGTTCCTACCAACTTAAAAGCGTGCTAGCTGTACTTAATTTTTCCCAGACTCTTGAGTTTAGGTCACCATTTCAACCTAAGGATCGATTTTATGACCACGTAATGGCTAGTTAGAGGAAAGGCTTATTAGTCGGGCGCACCCGTATCAGTTATCTAATTCATAATTGCGACATATTTGGATTGACCTGAGAACTTCGTGAGGGCTCATATGTTAATGCATATTAATTAGGCTGGCAAACTTTAGTGGAAAAACTATTGTTATTTACTGCCTGAGCTATTATTATTTACGACCTGAGCTATTACTATTTACTGTCCGAGATATTATTATTTACGATCTGAGTAATTTGCATTTGCTGGTAAAATTTCATTTCTAGGCGTTTTCCTATGATATGTCTCGGCGTTGACTGCCTTCACCTATTTTTTCGACGACTTTTCGTCCACGTATGCTTACAAACGCTAGTTATCCCAGCCCTGGATTGTTTTTAATTTAGTACGTGTTAGGGGGAAAAGGAGTAGCCCGTGTAACTGTTTCTTCTCCCAGTGTCTTGTAGTAGTTATAAAATGTCGATTACGGATACAGTAGATCGATTATCCGTGCTAATGAAGGGGGAAGCCTAAACGAATAGTCGAAAGCGACGGATCCGTCGATCACGTTCAAATGTGTGGTAGTTGTGGCCTTGGTTCAAGCGCCATGCTTTCTCAAACTCTTTAGCGCATATTGTGGCGAAGTCAGGCATTCGTGCATTCCAGTCATTTCTCCTATACATTTCGCCACCTAAAATTAGTGTCTATTGCTTACATGCAGTAAATATGCTCTGTCGATTTGTGGAACATTCTGAGGTGAGCCTTATTTTCAGACGCGCAATGCGTTCCGTTTTTATTCAATCCCTTACACTCTGAGGGGGTTATACCTGCATTGGAACACGGACTAAATCCCTTTTCGATCACATTATTCTCCTCCTGGCGCCAAAAATTCCAGTCATCCCCCCTCTTCCTGACATTCTTCCCTGCATCGCATTATTTTGAACATGTCGTTGCCTTCCCGAGTAGTAATCTCTCCGTTCTCCTTCAATAGCGCAAGTTTCATCGTCCGCTAATGAGATCCGTCCTCGTTCGTTCGTTGACCTCGTGTCTCCATTCCCCGGCGCAATTTCGACGCCGTCATCCACGTCCCTCTTGATTCCGAAAGCAAAAGTGAATGACGTGGTGTGTTCCGGGCGCCGCCGCTCTCGTGTCTGCATCGAGACTGGTACATGGGCGAGGGTGGGAGGGTGAGAATAGGGAGAAGAGGGGAGGGCTTTGTGGGTGGACGAGAGGGGCGGGGGATGGTGGCGAATGCAAATCGCTAGTCGCCCTCGTGTGTGGGCGCGCATTGAGCCGCATGTTGCTCATTGAGCGCCGGGACTGGCGTTGCACAAGGAGGTTCGTTCCGTCGTGGCTTACTTTGGTACTATTGGTGGCGTTACCACTTAAATCAGCTACTTTTCCTCTGTTAGACCCCTCTTAGAATACGCTGCATAGTGTTTGGAATCTACATGAGGTAGGCTTAAGGTAGTATGAGCTGGATAGTTCCCTAGTCTCAATAGAGACCATATTCGAATTATACGTTTTAATTTCACCAGCTGTAGGACACATCAATTAAATATTGCGTTATTAATGGTGCAATAATATAGTTTTATACGACAGAAATTGTTAGTAGTTAAATAAAAATATCTGAATAAGTTTTTAACTTGATAAATTTTTTTCACGCGGTACGTTTGAAACTCCATCAAAACGGAAGGTTTCCTGTGATCTCGAAGAATTTACTGCGGTCACTGTATGATTAATTGTCAAATATAGTTGAGAAAACACAAAAACTACGTACTATTGATTTTTTGACGAGATCTAGGTGTTGGAAATTCCTCATTTTTTAAAAATAAGGTCTCTCTGGAGTGCATACACATACCATTTACCAAATATAAGGGATGGTATGTTTTGGCAAATATCTCGGAAAGTAATGTGGTAAGGGGTTGAATATTTGGTATCAATGGAAGGGTGATATGTTTTTCTTTAAAAAGAGAGCAAATTCATTGATTTATAGGTAAAATGATATTTCGCTCAAACTACCTTCTAAACACAGTTAAAACGCGTGCGGAGAAATTAGCAAGATACGACAAAGACCGTTATGATACTCTCGTTAGTGCAACTGACCTCTTGCAAAAACTTGGTTGGAAATCGCTTTCAGAGTGTTGATTAACACTTAGAATCAATCTTTTATGTAAACTCAAAACCGATTTATTTTCAGTATAAGTTTTCAATATCTTACGTACTCCAACACATTACGGTAGATCAGATCATAAGAATAAAATAAGAGAAATTGATTGTAGAACAGAAAGATTTTAATGTCGTTTTTCCCACGGTAGATAAAAGGTCATAATGGCTGCGTTAAGACTTCGAAGTAGATTAGTTGGAAGGTAGTGTAGCTGATTAATTCGTATACTCCCTAATGCATGTTTATAAATCTGCCGAGTAGTGCTAACACCTTGTTTTGCATGTTCCCTCAATGACTCTTATTATATACATATATATATATATATATCCACTTGGCGAAAAACACTTGTAGTGCACAGATATAAAAAAAGGTCACAGGCGTGACTAGCAGTTACATCCTCCATCGCCTCCTTCCCCAACCCTCTTCCCTCCTCTTGCGTCACCAGTAATGTTGTTTACCACCTACAATGTAGGCTATGCCCTTCATTTTACATAGGAAAAAGTTCCACCCCCCTCAATATACGGATTAATAATCACCGTGCCAATTGCAAGAACCCAACTCAATCTGCTTCCCTTCCCGTGGCGATCCACGCCTCTCAACACATGAAATCCTTTGACAACTGCTACATTGTTTCAGTTTTGTACTCCCTTCCACCATCTGCTTCCACTATTGAACTTAACTCTGTAGAGCTCTCCCTAATTTGGCTCTATCACGCGTTCCTCCCCCCCGGCATCAATGTCTCTCACTAATCCCCCTCTCCTTCCCTTCCCCTTTCCCCTTCCCCCACCTCTCCCTCCCTTCTATCCTTTACCCGTCACTACCTTCTAACATTCTGACGAAGGCGGTTGTGTCCGCCGAAATATATCAAAATTTCTGTGAGTTTTACCTTTTTTTGTGCTCTATATGTAACTGCTAGTCACGCCTGTGACCTTTTTTATATATATATATATATATATATATATATATATATATATATATATATATATATATATATATATATATATATATATATATATATATATATATACTGACATTATACATTAATTTAGTGGTTTCTGTAGCATTTGTAGCATGCCTATTATGTGGTGCATGCTGGTGAAAGTAATTTTCTTCACTGTAGTTCATGTTGGTGATCAATCACCCCCTGCCTAACACCCATATGGTGACTAGCAAGGTAATAAGTAGAAGTAGAAGGCTTGGAGTAAATGTTTGCAGAGTCGGATAGAACAATCTCCAACACATTATTATTGAGTAATATGCCGGTAGATGTAGGTTTAAATGGTGAAAATCCTCAAAATTTTCGCTTTAACCCTTACGGCTGTTTAGTTGAAATGATATCCGTTATCAAAGCGGACAGCAACCTTCCGTTTGGATGTTGACCCAAGTTGACATGGACCCTTATTTTCCAATATACATGCGAAAAGGTGTATTTGACTTGAAAAAATACGGGCCTTTTCTTTAACTTGATCTGCCTGTCAGCTTTAATTCTATCCAGTCGTTTGATTTAATTATTTCTCGAGGTTCATTTATCAAAATATTGGCCCACAAAATCCTCAGGATTTTTACCATGGACCATTCCCAGTACCAGTACAGATGGAGGGCCCTCTTTACATTATAATGTTCTTTATATCAGCATAAGTCGTACCATTTACCATCCCGTCCATAGAACCTATTTTCTTTCTTCTCAATTCCCGTTTGTCCACGATCCTGCCCTGTATCACGGCCTTAAGCAACCCTTCGCCCCTCGTGACCTCTTCAACCCTTTTACAGAAAAGATGGGTGACTTTCATCTAAGCTTTCATATTTCATGTGCAGAGGCACTATAGGAGAGCGCGGCTTAGTGGTTACCTCCGAGAATTCAAATTGTTTCCTGTTGACCTGAAGTTCTCTCTGTGCTCGCCTTTATGAATATATTCGGTATCACGTATGCAAGCGATGTGTGAACATATTCAAGCAAGCGTTCTTTGTGTCCTGACCATTGAGATAATTTTGGTCAATAGTATTCCCGCTCTCTGGAAATAGATAAATTTAATACATGATGCAATCGGAAGTCATAATGCCTTAATGTCTGGTGAATATGTAGGACTAGGTTGGTAGCCACTAAATAGTATCTGGCTCGCCCCAATAATGTGTACATGTACGTTTTCTTAGTAAGACAACCGATGTGGATATGCTACCCCACTGTATCGCTCACGTCAAATAACCAAAGGTTTGGTGCACTTATCGCAAAATCTCGGTTGACCCTAAAACTCGCACTAAAGCCATCATTATCTTGTTTGTCACTGTTAACCAAGCAATGAAGACAAAGCCCCAGGTTATCAGCAGTGGCAGCCGCTATCTACATTAATATTGTTTTGCTACAGTCCTACTCTCCCTCACTTTTATTCAATTGATTCCTTCCTTTATGATGCCATAGTTTGGGAACCCTCGTAACGTTAAAGATGTACTATACTGTTCCTCTTCCCTGCTAAATGGTGTTGGCAAAAGTGTGAAGCGGATGCTACAAATAACTTCCAACTTCATCGTGACGTAGGACCTCTTGTGGGGAAAACTCATTTTACGCAGCGGTGCTTCATTGAAGGCCCTATATAGACCTATTAAGTAGGTTTCATCAATGGGTCCCTAGTCATAATGGGTCATAAGGAAAGAGTGACATTATTTGTTGATGGTTATTCGCGTTTTCTACCGGGTCAAATTCTCCATCTCGGCCGACGTTTCGATGGACGAGTCGCCTATCTTCATCAGGCTATGGGCGACCCGTGTATTAAAACATCGGCCGAGATGGAGATTTTGATTCAGTGGAAAACCCGAGTAACCTTAAGCATCACCATGCGCCGGGAAAGCCTTAGATTTTCTGGTGACATAACTTCATTTTATTTAGGTCTCAGTCTCCGCGTATTCATGGGTCTCTGCGTGTAGAGAGTAAATGTACGACTCGTAAGTAGAAACTAGATGGAAGTGGAGGACCCAGATTAGATTCCTTTTAAAATACAGATCCAGATTACAGAAAAATTACATGTAAGATCCCATAAATCGTAATTTGACCCTAGATGACATCTATCTTCTGTTGCATCTCTCGAAGAGAAAGATTTTGCAAAAGAAGGGTGGTGTGATGTCAAAGAGGTTAGCGCTAAAATTCCCTCTTCACGTGCACCACGACTGAAACAGAAACGGTGTGAGGCTTTCATCCACCAAAATACATCTTACTATTTGTCTTTACCCTCGCAGAAATCCTCTCTCGCGGTTTTTCTTCCAACTTCGTGGCTTGCTCTATACCACACGCCCTTTAGCAGTGCTCACAAGGCGATAGTTTGATGTTAATCACCGTTATTTTGTTCGATTCTCTATTCTGCTCCTCGTTTTTCCTCCGACAGATTCATACATTGCTTCAGTGTTTATTGTCAAATGATGCGTAAATTATTGCATTCGTCGTACGAACTTGTGGTCGAAAAATAGTCTAGTAATTAAGTGCTTCTGCCGACCAGTTCGACGTACAGCCGTCGTCTTCATATATTTCATGAAAACACCCAGAAATGAAATATTTATCGCAAAGGCAAAGTTTATTAAGTATTGCAGGTACATTCTTCAACTAAATTATGAGTAATCAAATTGAAATTAGCCTTCACGAAGTTAGTAGCCGAATCCATAGCGGACGTTGTGATGAATTCGAACGTCTGGCATGGCCGGCTTGTGAGCCTTTTCCTTTACCAAGCTCATACCAACCCATTTTTAGTCGTGCTCTTGGTCCTAAGGTTGAAATTATGACCTCCACTCCTGAGTATCGGGAAAGTTAAGTACAACTAGTACGCCTTGAAGTGGTTTGGAACACGGCCAAAGTTTTCGATAAGTGTACTGGCAACTTACGAGATTTGTATTATCTCTGAAGAAGGGCTGGGGTCACTGATAACTGTTAATTTTGTTTTTCGAAATATAGGCATTGTTTAGTGATTAACTTCAAACGCTCTATAGCATTGACTCGCTTACTCGCGAAAGTGGTGCTTTATTGAGGCAGTAAAACGTATAGGTGGGACTTCTTTTTATTTGTTTTGGCCCGCGCGCAGTCGCGAGCGAGCCTACTCGAGACGGGGCTCGGAGAATGGAGGAGGAGAAGGCGAAAAAGAAACGCCGTTTCCCTCTCCTCTCCCTTCCCTCCCCTTCTTTCCCTCCCCCTACCCCCTCCACTCCCTTCGGGCGCCAGAGGGCGGAAAAAATGGGGACAATCGCCTGGCGCTGCGACTGGTTCGGAATCTCGCCGGGCGCGGCGCCAGTGCAAGCGAGCGTTGCATCCGATGGTTCCCCCCCCCCCCACCTCCCCTTCCGCCCCCCCAGGACCACCTCCCCTCCATCGCGTCTGTTGTAATCACTGCGCGCCTCCCTCCACCGTCCTCCCATGTGTTTGTTCCTTTTGTCGCGTTTCGCAACGCCCTCTTTGCATCGGTGGGGAAGGTGCGGCGGCAACGGCTCCTTCTCCACGGCCCGCTGCCGAGAGCCTCCGACCGCTCGGGACAATGCATGCGGAGTTCAATTCATTGCTTATAAAGATATGCTAATGTGTGATCTCTCGGAGTGCGCGCCAGTATTTGGATACGAGGGCGTCGAACGGAGAACTATCGGGGAATGGCTAATGAACACCGCAGATGTGTAGATACCTACGCAGTTTGGTTGAAGACGAGAACCGCGTCAAACTCTCACCTATCTGCTTCCAAATAAGTGGCAGGATATTATAATCGACGATTATTGTGTCGATACAATATTAATTGGATCAATTTCCCCGTAATTTTTATTCGTTTCTCAGTAGTGGCGATCTCTCGTTGTCCGATCATTTCCACCTCATTTGTTTGTGTGAGAAATACTTGTTTTTTTTTTCTTTTTGTCTCTATACATTTTCACGATCTGTTTTTTACAAAAATAGGAAGTTATTACCAGAATTTTTGGACCGCTGTGGTTTCACGGCCAATATTTTGGTCCAAAGTCGGCTCAAAGCCTTCTCTTTTGGAAGGAAAATTACCATAACGAAAGAGGCGTTTACTTGCAGAGAGGAGCTATTTACGTTGGACCTCATTGAAGATGTCCTTAAAAAAATTAGAGAATAGTTTAACAGGAGAGACAGCGTATGATGAAGAAAGCTATAAGTTGTGTACTGGTGCAAGGAGATATAACTTTGTAATGGCTCGTTAGCGCTAGCTTGGATAAGCTGGGAGAAAATACGGTTTTGGAAAAGAATTATCCGACGTTGATGTGACATGAATGGCTTGGAAAGTAAGTTTCAGGAAGAAATCAAAGGATGGAGAAGTAGCTAGATATGTGAAGTAGCTAAGGACGACGAGGTGGTGATGGCCGTATCTGAGGAAAGACTGTTCGGTAAGCTGAGAAGAAGGGTGGATGCGATAGGTTGGTAGTATCGAGTGAAGAGAGAGATGATATGTGCCCAGCTTAGAAGAGGAAATCTACGTTTTAAAAGCTTGGTGGTTTCGGGCGTAACTCAATAGAATTTTTTTTACGTAATGATGTTATCTGGTAACTCTATGATTCCTCATATCTTTATTTGAAACCTCTTCAGTTTCAAATATAGATACGTCGAATGACAAAGTTACTAGTTAACTTGATTACGTTTTAGCAGCGAAAAGAGCTTGAAAACGGGAACATGTCTTTTCTAGGGAAAAAGCAATTTTAAGCATATATGTATAACCCCGGGAACTTACATTGGAGCGTTTGGCTGACCATTTTCTTCTGGTGTTAACGAAATACGTGTTAGTTTAGAAACAGTGTTTACATTTTTGTTTTTTTTTAATGTGAGTCGTCAGTACTCACGATTTGCAGCCAAAATATGAAACATTTCCTTGCGTGATTTCCTTTCCATCCTCTGCATAGTACTATGTTAAAGTTTTTCACCTCAGGTGACTCTACTGTATTTGAAACAAAGATAGGTTTAAACTTGTCGCCTATGTGTTTGTAATTCTTGGCGCCGTATGAGTTCGAAACTTAGTTTTTGCAAAGGGCGGATATACGTAGGCTTAGGGCGTTAGGGAAGTGGGCGTGGAGAATGAAGAAATGGGTGAGCTGTACTTTTTAAGGAATCATATCTCTGATTTCTTCTTCATCTATTCCTTTAAGTATTCTACCGGCTCAAAGCAGGTTTTTTTCAAAGTCGAGTTGTATTCTCCAGATTGTCTTTTCTTGTAAGGCCTTACCTACTTCAACTATTTTCTTATTCTTCGTAGCGTACGTCCTACCCTTCTTCATCCCGTCCATAAAACCTATTCTCTTCCTTCCCCTTCCCCGCTTGCCAGACATCCTTCAGTCTGTCATGGTCATTGGGAAACCCTTACTCTTCATTACTTTTTACAACAATCTACTTAACCTCTTCATAATTAAGCCCCAATGTTTTCTGTCCCCGCCTGCCGTGCATATCACATCCTCGTTTGTCTACCTTTTCGTCCATCTCTCCTTTTCCATCTTCCATTGACATAAACTTTTAAGGCAAAAGGAAGGAATTATTCCATGGGTTAGGGAATAAGAATTTTGATCCGCTTAGGCTTTGAACCGCTTTACAAGCAGGGACATTTATAATGCATTGATAGGGAGGCGATACGGGCATTCAGCAACCACTTCCCCCTATTACATCTGCCAACCAACTACTCAGCTTTGTAACAAGTTTCCTCTCCCCAACCAAAATATGAAACATTTCCTTGCGTGATTTCCTTTCCATCCTCTGCATAGTACTATGTTAAAGTTTTTCACCTCAGGTGACTACTTTATTTGAAACAAAGATAGGTTTAAATTTGTCGCCTATGCGTTTCTAATGCTTGGCGCCGTATGAGTTCGAAACTTAGTTTTTGCAAAGGGCGGATATACGTAGGCTTAGGACGTTAGGGAAGTGGGCGTGCAGAATGAAGAAATGGGTGAGCTGGGTGGCGAGAAAGGTGAATGAAGAGGTATTGGATGTGATTCGAGATGGGAGTTAGCTATTGGCGGAGGCTCGAAGGGGGGCAGAAGAGATGTGTGGAGGGCGTTATGAAAAGAGAGAGAGAGAACGTTTAAGAGAGTAATAGATGGAAGAACACTGGAGAAGAGCGGAAGAGGGTAGGACATCGAGACAAAATAAGGAGTATTGAGGTGGGTTGTTGGAATAAGTCATAGAGGGTTATATAGTGTCCCACAACTTATTAAAGGATCAAGGTGGGAGCCCCACGATAGGCTTAGGTTCGTGAGAAATTTAGGACAGGTGTGTTTCAGAGAGACCCAGAGAATATTATCGTGACGCCTTGCTACATCTCTAGGTCTGACAGAAGCGATAAAATAAGAGAGATACACTGCCGAACAGAGAGGCATTAAAACTCGTTCTTGCCGCGCACAATAAGCGACCACAATAAAAACTGAGTTCCACTGAATACACTCCTATATTACACGTCACCATTTCACCCCAAAACCTTTCAACTTTACACGGCTGGTGACCTAACTCCCCCTGCCACCCGCCCATGCGGTGGCTCCCAGAGTAGTATGCAGATGAAAAATAAGGACTTTTCAAAAAGCTACCAATAAGCTGGTAGAATCCTCGAAGGGCAGTGTTCGTGTTTATTGCGTAGCTGGTTTTAGGGAGGGAACATAGCGGAGATAAAATTGGAAACAAACTGCCTTTTCCTTTACATCCTGTTTCCTCCTTCGTCCTCTTCTTTCGGGGAATGGGTTGGTTTGGTGTCTAGAATACTGGCTAACCATACGGGCGACCAGGGTTCAAACCTTGCTGAGGAGATTGTTTTTCATAGGACACCCGATCCCTGCTTGGGTGTCTTGTGGAGGGCACTTCAAGTACAGTACTCCGTCTGTCGGATGGGACGTTAAACCGTGGTCCCCTTGGCGCCTTTCGTTAAGAGCAGGCTGATTCCAACGCCGGGTTTCCATCCCACCTTCCTCCCTTACCTGTCCCCTATGGCGCAAATGACCTTAGGTGTCGGTCGCCTCCCCAAAATCCAATCCACTTCTGACAGCATGTCTCCATCGTCTTGCTCGTTTGATTCGTGCCGTGCACCGTTTTCTTCTCCTCCTTCGTCGTGGTGCGCGGGCGGCCCGCCCGCAGCGATCGATTTCTGCGACTTCGAACTCGGGGCGCGTGCCTCTCTGTCTCTCTGTGCATCCGTGCTCCGCCGCCCCTGGCCCTGCAACCCTGCGCCACCTCTGCAACAGATCGTTCCACTTGTCTCCTTCATCCCCCTCCTCTCCTTATAATACTCCCCCCCCCTCATTATTCCCCATTCCACCCCTCCCCCCTCTTGTCCTGCATTGCATCGACACGTGAGTGCCTACCCTCGTTCCAACACAGCTTCTGAGCGCTCACACCCCCCGCCCCCCGTCCGTAACCTCCCTCCTAACGACGAGTATTAGGGGAATTGAGCTCATTAATCGAATCGGATTTTCGATTTTCCACTCGAGCGGGTCGTCGAAGAAGAACGGTTTACTTGCGAGTAACCGGTTAACCTATTTAGGAGATGCAATCCTGAAATGAATCGTGTGTGAGTTTTTGTGGTTTGATTAATTATTGTTATAACAATACTCTATTATTTATACATCCCAAAAATGGAAAAAAGAGAATAAAATACCTCATATTCTATTAAAACAATAAACTGAAAATGATAACAAATCTATTCTCAGTATTTTACCACTTTATCAATTTTTAGTCTATCAATGAATTGAACATCTACTATATTATGTGTTATTATATTACCAATAATGTTTTGATTAGTGCCCAATCGAATAATTATATTATGAAGTATAATTACATCAACTTTACATAAAGAATTTAAAACACTACTAGGGATTCAAGCTTTTAATGGAAGAACCTTTATTTTTATTTAATTATTTGCCGTAATTAAATATCATCATTGGTAGTTCAATCCTAATTGGTTGGCTGCAGCCCTCCACCCTTCCCTGTCTAATGCTAGTTTCCTTACCTCCTGGTATCTCTTTCGATGTACTTTCCTCTTTATTTGGTCCATTAACGTATTCTTGGGTCTTCCTCAGGGGACTTTTTCCTCTATTTTACCTTCAACTGTGTTCTTCACAAACCCTTTATTAAAATATACGACGCAATAATTCGCCCAGTGCTTTTGTACGGTGAACAAAAGATGATAAACAAGAAGGAAGAAAGAAAACTTAGTATAGTTATTGACGAAATCGTTGGTAAAGCCTTCGGCCTAACAAATGATAACGGGGTGTGGAGAACCAAACTGTATGAACTAGGAGAGATATCTACACAATCACAATTAGTACCATTCTCAAGAGTACAAATAATAAGATGTGCTAGCCACGTGATGCAAAGCAAGCAGAGTAGGCTACTGAAGGAGTTAGGCCTAGGAGGACCAGAAGGGAGAAGACCGCGATGAAGATGGTGGGATGGTGTCAAGTCAAATGTCAACCGGTTGGACGTGAAGTGGATGAAGGAGTTGACCGAGAAAGGAAGACAGAAATGGAGGATAATTGTGTGTGATAATTATCTCAGCTTTTGGTATGGTGGCCTTGGGAGTAAGTAAGTAAGAGTAAGTTGGCTGTCATCTGTACAAGGATGCTTTTCGATGTAGATCATCTTCTACCCTCGATCTTTTTCATCGAATCGCTTTATTCCGGTTAAAATTCGTTAATTCGATGACAGCCTCTGTAATTTGCTCGAAGTATTCCTTTCCTTTCCCTTCGATGTTTTTCTATTTAGTTACATTCTTTTTTCGGAGGTTTTTTTTCTATCAAAATGTCCAATTAGCTTTTCTTTTTTCCTATCAGTGTGCTAACAAGACATCTTTACTCTAAAAATCTCGTAGAAGTTCTTTGATGGTTGATTTACCTCGTCAATTGTGTTAGTATGGCTCATAAATCTTACAAATTTGTCCTTCATCTATGCACCTATGCATCTATGCAAATATTGTTCCAATGTCCCAGGGGAAGATGTGTTTACATCGTCAAAACCAAGAAAGTGGTGATATCTGACTCATTTTCGTATATGGATTTTTGAAGAGAGACAAAAATTTTGAAAAGTCACCCTAAAATACACGAAGCGCCATTATTTTGCGGCTGCTAGTCACGTTCGGACGGAGTGAATTATTCCTACTTTTGCACGAGGGATGCTTTCAGGGGTGCTCGAAAAATTTTTGCGTGTCCTGTTGATCATTTCACTATTTTGAGATACACATCTCGAACCATCGGAAGTGTTGTGTTGTGTGGCTTCATCCAATTATGATATGCCTGATATTACCATGCTTCACTATTCTCTTAGAAAATTTTTATGCCTTTGTCTCTATCGTGGAAACTTTTTGAAGTAGCTTGAGATTTCTTCGTCACTTATCTTGTCTGGACCGTTTGGAGAGTAACGCACTAAGAAAAACAACCTACACAACGAACTTCGTAGATCATAGGTAAAAGCTTACTTTTTCTTCCGATGTACCTTGACAATGTTAGTATTAGTAAGAAAATTTTAATCTGGAATTTAGTGATTGCACTGTTATCAATTATTGAATGAAATTCAATGTGATGGAGGTAAGAATGTTGCGCAAGCGGGGAGGAAGGAGAGAGAGAATAGGTTTCATGGACAGGATGAAGAAGAGTATTTCCTATGCGGAGACGAAAAAGGTTATACTAGAGCGAGATAGGCCCCTGAATGTGTTGAAAGCCTGGAGGAGATTCTCTGGCATTCAACGAAACCTACCTTAACCGGTAGAATACTATTAAAAAAATTGTCATCAATGAACGGTGGTCGATAACAGCTCAAGCGCTGAACAAGTGGCCACCTAACTTGCCATGCAGAGACCGTTATTATTCTCATTTAGGTTCCTCTGCAGTTGGGACCGTAGACGGGACTGAGAGTTGACTTATTTTTTTTTATTCCAACAAGGTTAGTTACTGTTAATTTCAAATGTCATTGGATATTTTTTTGCTTCTCTCTCACCTTTGGTAAAACGCACGTTTTATTGTTGTTGAAATGGTGACGCAGAAAGGAAATTTGGAGCATGTTTATGTCTTCCGTAATATATTCCTTGTTCAGAGCGCTAAATGTTAATGAAGGTGTTTTTGCGCCTCTCTTCACCTGCCTCCCTCATCTGAATCTCGTTCGAGAGTGTGTGGAGCAAGAAGAGTCGAGATGGACCCTGTCTCACTCGCCGCCCTCGCTCTTCCTAATGCTTCCGCTTTTCCCCCGAGGCAGTCACCCCATGAATACATTATGTCGCGAGATGTTTTTGTATGTTCCTAGTGTTGAGATTAGATTGCCCCAAAATATAAATAATTATTCTTCTGAGTCGTCTTAATAAGCCAGATATCTACCTAATGTGTATTGTATCCGACTAAGTGAACGTCTGAACTCAGAAGAAGAATTATGAACTTCAAAACATCTATATATACTTGTATTAGAAAAATTATGAGACTTCATAGAATGTACATGATTTTAGACATGGTTTCCTAAAATAGTGCACGTTGAACATTGTTTAAATGGTAGAACTTGCAGAAGGATGTATTGGTTGTTTATTGGCTGTCTCTCTTGTGTGGTATGTATCATTAAAATTACGGATTTTATTTTGTATTAGAGTTCATGGCATAGTTTTTATAACGGTCTTTGGCAAACAATGTTATTCAATTGAAAAGTGGGGGGATCGGGTTGGTGTGGTGGCTAGAGTACTGGCTAACCATACGGACGGCCACGGTTCAAATCCCTGCAGAGGAGGATGTTTTTCAGAGGAAACCCGATCCCTACTTGAGAGTCTTGTGTAGGGCACTTCAAGTACAGTTCTCCATCTGTCGGATGAGACGTTAAACCGTAGTTCCCTTTGGCGCTCTATCGTTGAGAGCAGGCTAGTGCCGACGCCGGGTTTCTATCCACCCTTCCTCTCTTACCTGTCCCCTATGGCGCAAATGACCCTAACCGCCGGTCGCCTCCCTTAATATCCAGTCCAGTCATTTGCAAGCTTCTGCGTAAATTTATGAGGAAAATTATTTTAGAAAGGAATGTAACTTATTTTCGTTCAATCATTATTTAGGACAATAAAAGCAGATGTGTTGTGTACTCCCACTGTGACGGAATTTTCATCTCAGTTTCGCAGTTAATTTGAGCATTTTGCTCGAACCGTTTGCATATCATATGTGAAAGTGTTCGGTTAATATTCTGAGATTTTCAGTGAATGAAGTTTCCGGCGGTTACTTTCTTTCTTTTAGTTTCATTTTACTCAGGCCGACAGGTCGATGCTCATGGCTCCGTCCTGATCAAATCGAGTGCCTCACACTTCCGCGCATTGCTCTTCGCCGGGCACTTCTTTTTTTCTCTCAGAAGCAAAATAAAACATAAGCGTAAAGAATCTCACCTCGCCCGTCTGCGCGCATGCCCGTTGTCGTCCGGTGGCGAAGATCTTGATAGGGACTCCGCGTGAATAATTCATCGGGAGTCGAACTCGCCATGTCTCCTTGGAAAGCACCATTTTTCCAACCCTCCCGTCTCTTGTCTCCTCGGGGCATCTATGGACTGCCTGACGTGCGATCGGCGACCCGCCGTCGATAATTCACTGCCCGGACAGGCTGAGAGATTGCCGTCCGCTATAATGGAAGGGCTTTGCTTACTCGTGTGCCGTAGCTGGGATCCTCTATACGTTTACCATCGACTTTATCACTGGCCGGTTGCCATCGAAAAACCTTTGGACGCCCTGCCTCGCGGTATGTGTAATGCATAGAAATGATAGAATTATCGGATATGATAAGTACAAGCTAACAGTGAGTCGTGGTGGATTCTCGATGTGACAATGTCATCCATCCTTCAACTCTAACTCTACCCTAGTGAGAATAAAAAATAATGGTACCGTATCTTGATTTCCACAAAGTCATTCATCAGGGGGTCTATTCTGTATAACCTCGGAAGTTCCGAGTCTCGACAATGACGACATTTTGACGTCAGAGCCGCGTGAAATTCAAAGGGGACCATTCGAAAGTTGAGATTTTTCTGAGAATTCGACGTCACATCCACGGATTTTCCGAGGTTCGACCGCGTCGATTCCTTACTGAATAAGGCCCCAGGGGACTCTTTCCCCCCCTCCTCCTCAGTTTACCTTTATTTACTACTCGGATGTCTTGACCCTTCCTCACTTCAACCTTGCGTTGACGTGACGCATTACCTTCGGTTCGCTGAAGAGGGCTACTTTGCAGCCGAAATACGCGTATTCGACCCCCACCCTCGTCCTGTTGTGTTGATTTGACCACGCTCTTTTTGAGCTGATTCTCCCAGAAGTTTGTGGGTCCCCGCTACGGGCCGATTTGTGTGTGTGAGTGAGTGATTTTGTGTGCTTGTGAGTGTGCTTGCGTAAATAACCGGGCATCCTTAGCGGGGTCCCATTCGCCCTGTGAAGGATCCCAGGTTATAACCCAAACATTCTTAGCGGGGTCCCATTAGGCCTTGCAAAGGATCCTATTTGGGTTGTGTGTGTGTGTGCGTCTGTGTTTGGTCCCTGGCGAGGAAGTAACATTCCCGTAAACCATCACAGGGGGGTATTCTTGGTTGAGAAGCTGTGTTTGGTCGCTGCTGTGGTTTCCCAGCATACCAACACAGTAAGTTTGGTGTTTGTTGACGAAGGGTGCCAATTGTTTACGGCTTTTGGAGACTTTCTCTGTTTTATTTTATTTTAATTCATTCATCACGTTTTTAATTAATTATGCATTCGTTACGATTCAATCAGTTTTTATGCGTATTGTCTTGAGGTCTTTATTCGACTACATTTAATTTTTTACTGCACTTCTTAAGCCACATAAATGCGAAATAATCGAAGTCTTGTATTGGATACCCATGTTTTAATTTTTCATTGAAGGGTATTAGTGAAGTGAGTGCTCTACGAAATTAAACTCCTTATCCAATGAGTTTTTCCTTCCATTCATTGCATATTTCATTTATAAATTAATGTAATAGTGTGTAACACTCCCCTTTACAGTGAATTCTACAAACCTAGTGAGTGCGACCTTCACCTTTGGTTCAACTTTCCCGACTGTCATTAGCGCGAAGGTGTGCACAACGCTAGTTAAATTGCAATTAAAGTTATATACATTATGTCGACTTAAGTTTTTAATGATTTGTTATCATTACTTGCCACTCGGTTAATTTTATTTTCTGGGGCCGAACGATCCACCATGAGTTATTTGTCATTCATGAGCGAGTTCACGTCTATCATTTTTAAATGCATTCACGCATTATTTTTTACAACATGCATTTATGAAAGAGAAACCACTCCCTTATCAAAATATAAATTGACTGTTACGTTTCATTGCAAGTAGTGCCCGTACATGCGCACTAATTTTATGCTATCCATCTGTCAGTTTACTTTTATTTGTCCCCTTACAAAATAATTTTGCCTCTTAATAATCTTCGGGTAATTTTTCATTTATTTAATTTACCAGTGTCCCTTTGTCTTGGGTTCTTGTACTTCTTGTCGCTTTTGTGATGACATTTTTCAGCCGCCTTTAATGGCATCCTAGTTTACGTGAGACTTCTGAATGCACGAATTTACGATTTATGTACGCAATCAGTTTTCCCGTTGATTATATTACAAATAGTAGGTTTTTACTGCATTAATTGTCTCCTCTTAAGGTAGTTCGAGAGAAAGATCATTTTACTTAGAAATCAATGAATTTGGTCTCAATTTAAAGAAAAATATCTCTCCCTTCTAATGACACCGAAACATCAACCCCTTACCACATTACTTTCTGAAATATTTCCCAAAAAATACCAGACGCTTTACTTGGGAAACAGTACGTGTATGCGCTCCAGAGAGACATTACTTATAAAATGATGTACTTCTAACACTGAGATGTCTTGAAAAAAACTATGAGCGTGTAGTTTGTATGTTTTCTCAACTATATTTGAAAATTAATCATATTGTCACCGCAGTAGGTTCTTGGGTATCACAAAAAAACCTTCCGTTTTGAAGGAGTTCCAAACGCACCGCGCGAAAAAAATGAGTTACGTTTAAGACGTATTTTGATATTTTCATTTAATTACTTACAATTTCTATCACATAAAACTAGACTAGTGCACCATTAATAATGCAATATTTAACTGATGTGTCCTACAGCAGGTAAAATTAAAACGTGTAATTCGAATATGGTTTCTATTATGACTCGGGAACTCTCTAGCTCGGACTACATTAAGGACGAGAGGTTGGGTATATGTAGGACGCCACACGCTTATTGAATTTTGCAATACACGAAAGTTGATAGGAAAAAAGGAGGACATTGCGATGAACTTTGAAGCAAAACAGGCGAAAATTCTAGTTTGACTTGAAGTTGTGTCGTGGGATGGAGTTTATCCTTGGGCAAATAAGGCTAATCCGTTGAGTCTCCGAATACTGAAACGGAAAGGTTTGTCAAACGCGAACTAGTTAGCGGATGGCCCAATTCAAACTTTCCGGGTTGCCTCGGGTCGTTCCGCCGCATCCCTCTTGCCTCTCTCCCGGCGAGAGAATTCCTCTCGATGGCTCCCAAATAGCTTGTACCCTTGAATACTCCAGGTCGCTGCTTGTGCGCCGTGAGACTTAAGGGGGTTCTCCTGGTTGCCTTTGCTCGCGTTTAATCCATTAGAATGGGAAATTCAAGCCACGTTTATAGTTTTATCTTCACCCCCGGGCAATGCGAGCAATCCCTGAAACATGGAAGAGATGTGGTTTTATTTAACTAATAATTTCCTTAATAAACTCTTATATAATTTTGATATAAGACTTAGTACAGGTTAGTTAAAAGACTAACATCGTAGTGCTTTATTGGTCATACGTTTGGTTTCTGCGGAAGGAATATGGGTATAGACTTAAAGCTTACACATAAAAAATATATACGGCACAGCATTAAAGAAACTAGGTTTTATTAAGCGTATAATAGGAAGGTCCTCGGATGAAAAAGTGAAAGAGAGATGTTACTTTGTTCTGGTTAGGCTACACGTCGAATACGTTGCAAGCATTTGGAACCCTGGTCATAAAGATTTAACCGAAAAAATTGATAAAATACAAAGAAAATCAGTACGCTTCGTTAAAAACTGCTACAAATGAACATATAGTGTTACACAACTTTTAGAAGGATTAAGGTGGGAGCCTCTAGAGCCTCGGAGGCTACTCGCTTAGCTTAAGTTGCTTGAGAAACTCAGAACTGGTGTATTTCAGAGCTACACAGAGAATATTATCATGACGCCTCATTACATGTCTACGACTGGCATATGTGATAAAATAAGAGAGATACATTGCCAAACAGATCGCAGCAAAAACTCGTTCTTTCCGCACACAATAAGCGACCACAATAAAAAAATGAGCTCCGCTGAATACAATCCCGTAATACACGTCACCGTTTCACCTACCAAAACCTTACATCTTCCCTCGGATGGTGACCTAACTCCCCCTGCCACACGCCAATGTGGCGGCTTGCAGGTTGTATGTAGATGTAGAAGGCTTGAAGAGATGCGATTGTGGAGTATGAAATGAGTTACGTTTACTATTATTTTTATCATTATTTTTGAAGTATTCTACCAAATATAGGTAGGTTTCATTGAAATCCATATAAATCCTCCAGGTTCCATTCCTTACAGGTCCCTATCTACCTCTAGCACTGCCATTTTCCTCTCAGTTAACGACCTACCCCTTTTTATCCCGGCCATAAAACCTTAGTACTCTCTCCCACTTCCTCGTTTGGCCGACATCCTCCTCTCTCTCACGGCCTTGATCAAACCATCTATCCTGCCAAGCCAACTACCCTATTTTCTGATCTCATCCGGAAGTTTCCTTGCTTTGCCCAACATTCTGTATGCCCTTCCTCGTTTATTTTCTTTTACATACCGTAACGTCTCCATCTGCTCGCCCACATCTGAAAAGCCTTACGCCTATTGCAGTCGTCCTCCTGTGTCAGAGTCCATTTTTCTGGCTACATTACACTCCAGTTCAAACTCTCCGCCAGCTATTCTTTAAATCCTTATTCCAAGATCCGCTTTATCAGCTCATCTATTACTAAACACTTGCTTCGCTAGTGTTATTCTCCTCGTAATGCCTTTGCTACAATGCCAGTTTTCTCATATCGTACTACCCACTTATGCTGTGCGGTGAGAAAGGCGAGTGTGTAGCTAGATGCGCTTGTCAAGTTTAAGGGAGCTACTGGTAGAAAATAGAAGTCTGCGTTAAGGCTGTGTGGAGGACATCTCGCACCGTGTTGGTTATCGGGTGAAACTTTAGGTTTGAAGGTAATGCTTGTGAGGGATGCGATTCTCTGGGGACCATGAGATTCCTCGTTCGCGTGGGAGCTAGAGAAAGTATCCTATCTATGTAGATAGAAGATGGAAATGAACTGGTTGGTCGGTATCCATCGCGGCGAAGGGTGTAGTGGTTCTTGGGAAGCAGTCATAAGGATTAGGTGAGGAGGAGGGGTTTTTTCTCTTTGCCATGCTTGTTGATTCGGTGGCCATTTAATGCCGTATTCTCCACCCCCGCTGCCATTCCCAGAATTCCCGTTGGCACCCTCGTGATAATGATCCGCCGTCTGAATTTAATGCCTCCGCTTTAATGACACGCGCAAGCCACGAGAGGAGCAGGGGAGGCTGAGAGGGGGTGCGGGCACTCTCTTAATGGCCTTCCCCTGTTAATCGTTTGATTTAATGGCTCCCCGGGATAGAGGCACCACTTTTCTGTTCTCGACAGGAGCGCGCGTGTGCCCTCAGAGTTCAGGGGCCGATTTTCGACGCCTCGGGGCGTGTTTCGGGCTTTTCCCGATGTCCTCCGATTCGCCGAATCCCCGTGCAAGGATCTCGGCTTCGTCACGCACTTGCAATTTTACTCAACACAAGGATGGTCGTGGGATTCATTGTGTGAGAAATGATGTCCCCTTGCCCTAAAACCATAACAATTTTATTATACATATATAATATCTGTGACTGAGGAAGGGCTAACACCCGAAACGTTTCCAGTAAGACTTTCTTTTTACTCTCGTCTTTTTACCCCCCTGTAAGTTTCCTCTATCATTGTGTGTGTATGTATGAATTCTTTAGAATTCCATATCATAAGGATATCCTATATAATGATGGGAATATTGAGTAGTACGTATTATTATTTTTATAATTTTTGTATGTTATAACATGTATTGTAATCACTATTTATATATATTTTTTAAATGTTATGAAAGTTTCATGTTATTTCCTACAAAGTCTAAAAAGACCTTAAAGGTTTACGACTATAAACGGTTATTATTATTATTGTTATATCCAAGTCGTATCCACAAGCATACTGGTATGCTTGATTGAACTTAAGGTAGTCCGAGCGAGAGTGTTCCCAAATCATAATTGATACCATATTTGAACTATACATTTTAATTTCACCAGCGGTAAGACACATCAATTAAATATTACATTATTATAGGTGCATGAAAGTAGTTTTATGACAGAAATTGTAAGTAATTAAATGAAAATATCTAAACAAATCTTTAACTTGATTTTTTTCTTGCGGAGCGTTTGAAACTCCATCAAAACGGAAGTTTTTTTCTGTAATACCGAAGAACTCATTGCGGTGACAGTATGATTAACTTTCAAAAGTAGTTGATAAAACATACAAACTACACGTTAGTTTTTTACGACATCTAAGAGTTATAAATTCCTCATTTTGTAAATAATGTCTCTCTGGAGTGCATACACGTACCATTTCCCATGTAAAAGGGCTGGTATTTTTTGGCAAAAAACTCCGAAGGTAATGTGGTAAGGGGTTGAATTTTTGATATCATGAGAAGGGTGAGATATTTTTCTTTATAATGAGACCAAATTAATTGATTTCTAGGGAAAAGCATATTTCGCTCAAATTACCTTAATTCCTGTCCCATAATCTTTGGCTTAATGCTTTAATTGTTCCCTTTCTGATAATTTCATTTGTTTTTTTATTATATTTAAGCCTCGATTATTTTTTCAATTTGGTATGTATGATCATCACTGTTCCTTAGCTAGCATCTGGAAATCTTTTAAGCGGAAAAAAATCACATTTTTTCGGTCTTAGAATCTTATGGCCTGTCTGCCTGAAAATCGGTTGCATATTGTGCGTTTGGCTTAATGTATTCATTCTTAAAAGCTATAGGAATAGATCAGGCGTCGGGAAAAGCTGGAGAACGTATGAATTACCCTTTCCTGGAAAAATGATGTTAACTTGCGATGTTTTTTTACATAAAGGTACTAATTCTCCCTTGTACTCCATGGAAGATGCATGTCACTTTAACTTTGTAATATTTTGCTAAAGCAATATTAATTTTTTTTCCTTTCTGGTGAGCTTTGTTGTTAAAGTAGCTTCTCAATATTTGTGCACGACGTTTCTCCTCACAAAAACGTTTGACTTGTCATTCCAAAGAGGCCGCTATATTGTCAATACTTGAAATCGCTTTTACATTTTTTTGTGCTGCTGCTGATGTATTTTTTATGACATCTCTACATTTAGCATACTTTTAATTTTTCCGAAGAATTTCACTAGCCCATGCTTGTATATTTTATACCTCGAAAACGAGTAATGGTGTTTTTTTTAATCGCGCACGGTAGCAATTGTGAAATAGAATTCTTGTAGAGTATATGTGAAAGGATTCATGGGATCGACTTTCATTTTATGGTCGTTTCTGGTTTAAGTAGGCTTTGTGATATATTTTTATGAAATACCTGCATATATGTTATGGTGCCTATGATTCTCTCTAGCTATTTTTAATATATATTATAAATTATTTCAACGAGTAGTAATGGTATATTCGGTGGCAACTATGTTTTTGTTCTTGAAGTTAGGACATTCTTATAGTGCCAATCTTCATCTTTTTGAGTTCATATTTACCAACTTCATGTCAAGCTCCAAAGAATCTAGTGACATCGGTTGGAATTCTAAGCGTGTTCTTTTTTTCAGATGTACTGTTTTAAGTCATTTGCGTGATCCAGTTCGTAAACATCCCCCTCATTGTTATCTTTCTCCGCGTCAACAACCCCGCTTCTGATGCATCGCCGTTGCTGCTAGCGGATGAAAGCGCCTCTGAGCGTTCTTCGCAGTCGCCGGCGCCCGTTTAGGTATCGTCGCGAGCGCCTTGGGAAGATAATTCGCCCTTTTGTCACCAAATCGAAGCTTATCTTCCGCTTGCTCCTCCGAGGGAACGCGAAAGAGAAAAGAACCTCGAAAACTCCCGTCGTCATGGCGAGTCATTTATTTTACCCGGCGGCATTCTACTTGCTCCCGAGCTTTTTTCCGCGTGGGGGATCGTTCATCCGTGGCTGAGGTGTATATCCCCTCCGCATTCCTTTCTTTCCTGCGCTGCCGAAACGGAGGGAATATTACCGACACCGACAAATTACGTCGTCATCGTCGTCGCCTCGGAAGAAGACCTCCGTCCGCCCATTCCCTCCATTTACCCCCTCTTCCACCCCCGTATCCTCTTACTCCTTCACCCTCTCTCTCTCTGGAATCGGTAGTTGTTCGGCGCGGCAAATTTAACGTACGTCCCGGTCTTTCCTTTCACGGACATTTGCGCCTCAATCTTCCTTTTTTTCTCTTGCCATTACTTTCCTCCGCCTCTCTTCACGTCCCTCGCAGTCAGTTCCTTCCCGTCGCAACTCCCTCCCAGGAGAAAAATAAGGTCTCCCGTGTTTGAGAGTGCTGGGGAGAGGTGTTCAGGAGAAAAAATCGATCGGGAGATGCACCTGAGTTTTCTCTCTCCTTTCGCTCTACCATTTCACCGTCCTCTCTCCACTTTTCCCACTTATTTGCTATAAACCCTGGCTATAAAGATTTAACAAAAAATTTGTAAAATACAAAGAAATGCTGCACGCCTCGTTAAATACCTGCTAAGAGCGAACAAATAGTGTCTCACAGCTTTTAGAGGGTTTAAGGTGGGAGCCTCTGGAGACTCGTAGGCTACAGGCTAGGCTTAGGCGTGGCTTGGTTAAGAAATTCGGAACTGGTTTGTTTCAGAGCGACACGGAGAATATTATCATGACGCCTCACTACATCTCTAGGTCGAACAGAAGCGGTAAAATTAGAGAGATACATTGCCGAACAGATAGGTACAAAAACTCATTCTTTCCTCGCACAATAAGCAACCGCAATAAAAAACGAGCTCCACTAAATACACTCTCATAATACACGTCACCATTTCACCTCCCAAAACTTCATCCCTTGCATCTTTACACAGCAGGTGACCTAACACCCCCCGCAACACGCCCATACGGCGGCTCGGAGGGTAGTATGTAGATGTAGATGCAGAAACTGCGGTCCAAAGTGGGCATTTGAAATGAATTTTAGGGCGAAAATTTAATCTTTCGAACTTCAACACAGTTAGATTTTCAGGCGACAACTTATGGAAATAAACGATCGATTACGTTATATTGTAAAAATAGAAGGATGCGTTGTAAATTTCCGTTCTCAGTTTCATAACCCCAACCTAAGTTTTGGCAACTTTTTTATGCTGGTAAACCTTTTTAGTGGCAAAATTTTCCGTACTTGTATCGCTGTGATGAACTCTGTGTACATATCCATAGGGCGTGCTTTGTCTTAATGTTAACGATCGAAGTTGAGTGACTTACAGAGAGCTAATGACGCTCCTTGGAAACGTATCTTAAAAGCTGGTTATGTTGCTATGTTGGCCAATCACGGAGAACAGTTTTTGTCTTACCGTGACTAATCTGCCCGTTGAAATGTTGCGCGGCCGACCATTTTCGTACCGCTAAATGGATCACAAATTTGATAATCTTTTAATAAGAGCTAATTCGAGAAGTAGAATTGAAATCATTTTGAACCTAATGAGAGCGTAAACGCGATTGAAAAACATACGATAAAAGATTACTATCTTCAACGGTTTCTTTTTAAAACTCAGGCGATGGCAGACTTATCTAAGTTTCGTTGTGATCTCAAGTGCATTGTGTCAGGCCATAAGTTGGTTGAATATTTACGATAAGGTAGTAATTGATTTTGGAAAGGTTGTAGGTAGGTAGGGTTTTGGAAAGGTAGGTAGAAAATTGGTGGAGGAAAGATAGAAATTGGTTTTGAATATTAATCTTTCATTGTTAATTTATTCGAAGTCTTGGTGATGAGCTCTTTAATAATACATACTTCTCAGTCGTGAGAATTGAAGAGAAATATCCTTATGCATCAAAGGCAATGGAAAGCAAAGCATGGCATACGCAACAAACGAACATCATTTTATTAATTCAGGAGAAGAGTGTGCGACTTTCTCTATGCTCAACTATTTTGTGTGGCGCTATCATTGGAAGAAAGTATTACTCAGCTTTGGAAACGAAGGAAAACCTTGCATTCCATTGTCTGACTGGTGGCCGGTACATAAAATGTGGTATCCAAATAAATCTCGTATTCATCATTGAAATTTATGCATTCAGAATGTGCAGTATTAGTTTAGGATGGGTGACTGAGGTGTTGCAGGCATTTTGATGGAATTCCCTCCATTGAAGTCTAAAGGTGGCGAGATGGAGACATTTTTGAGAGGTCTAGGGGTTCTTAGTGCACTTCTGATATACATCAAGGAAATTATTTGGGGTCCCCCGCTTATTTCTAGATATGACCTCAGGGAAAAAACCTGAGAACATACACCCGGGTATATCCCGTTTCTCTCACCCAATCTGTGATAGTAACAGAGCCAATGCACCCATTCAATTTGGATGGAACCAATTTGCTTTTACATCAATCTTAATGATTGCTCTCTGGCATACAAGTTAAGCCTGGCATGTCACGTGCAGTGCCCCAGGGGGTGTAAGCATAGCTTACTCTACCTATGCTGTAATGTCGCACTGTTTACTTTTAATGTTTTATTTATAAGTTATGATGGGAACATATCCTTCGTGTTAACCTTGCCTAGAAGATAGCAGTTGTGAAAATATTAAGGCGATGAAGATTAACCCTCAATGGACGAGCGAGTCAAATTTGTTACGTTTCAAAACCATTGAAATATTTGCTTTGTGAGAGGATTTTCCATGTAGTTGCTGCGCTGTACAGAATTGTAACGCTTCGGATTACGTGTGTGGAAAGTTAAGTCTCTTTCTGCGGTTTGTCAAAAATTTGAATAGATGAATGTGTGTCGCTATTCACTGATGATGGCGTGCCTGGTGGAGCTCTGAAATAAATAGTTTTAGCTGTCATATGAAGAAAAATTGGGAAAGTTTAAAAAAAGAGACGTTATGAAGGTAATGTTGTAGCATACCTTTGTATTATTTTATGTATTATATTCTTTGTATTATATATATTAGTTTTATTATGTAAAGTGTTATTTTAAATTAAAGGTATAAAATGCAAATAAGTCGCATTTCAAAATAAATATTATTATCAAATAAATTGCTATAAAAATTCTTGAATAGTACTTTAAAAACTAATATAGGAGCAGTATTTTTTCATGTTAATGTGTCATAATTCTGTTCATGTACGGTTTACAGGAATGGTGATTCGTTTAATGATAAGTAGCGAATTTACGAATGGATTTTAATTAAAAAACGATGTCACTTGACCAAAGAATAATTTGAGGCGTCACCATGTTTGACATCACTGTAGCATCTAAATGTCTCTTTGAAACCATGCCACTGTATGCTCAGTTTGCAACACATCAATTCCTAGCTTTTGGCTTGTTCTCATTTTTCTCCCTCCTCTCTATATTTCAATAGACCCCTAGATGAAATTGCTAGACATTTTCATTAGATAGGCCGCTAATAGTTGAAAAGGCGGTTTTGAAATGCTCGGGAATAATATTATTCTAATTCGCCGGAAGAGAGCAGCACTCGCACACGTAATGGACTTGAAAATTCAACGAAAACATGTAAAGGGCTGAGTCAACGGGATAATTATTCAAAGTACTCTGCGGACCAGTGTGCTTATGGGGTAAGTAGCGAGTTTCAGCATGCGCCATGTGACGCTTACTGCTGAGAGTGGGTTAATGTGGATTAGCATTTTGGCGCGGGAGCAAAGGGTTGTTGTATGCGTCCCTAAGTTTCCTCGCCGAGCACGATTTGGAGAATATCACCGCATCCGGGAGTTGTGTGGCGGGATTCGCGTGCGGAATGGGGCGCCTGGCTCCGTTAGCGAGCGGGCTTAACGCGGCACGAATGCGGCCGCCGTCACAGAAGATCGATTTTGCTTAATCGGGTGCGCGTGCACCAAAGGAATTAACGTGACTGCTTGTCGTCAGTTGCCGTGGCATTTTGCGATGGCAAATTTAATCGCATACTGAGAGAAAACCCCTTGAAATGGACTTCAATGGAGATTTATTCTCTATCACGAATAGTTTGTGAACCCCGAGGTGTACTATTTGACTGTGCTGAAGCTAATCATTCTGATTAAATGACTTCGTTCTCTGCTACCACATACTGGGATCGCTATATTGAACTAATGCCTTTTTTCCTGGTTACCACCTTCTGTATGCGTCCCAATAAAGCACATCGCACAACGTTTGAAAGGAAGTTCTGATAGGCTTAGCTAACCTGCTTTCAAGAAATCGAGAAAAGGGGTCTATTACATCAAAATAGACCTAAAATGTTGGTTTACTTCTCCGAATTTCCTAAACGGGATAGAACAGGAGTATTGTTGGAATATGAAGACAAGGAATATATTTATTTTACACCGATTGCATATTCTAAGTTAAGCGTGTTATGAGTTACTTGCTATCTAAAAATGGATTATCAACTGTGAATATAAAGTAAGGCGTTATACTAATACCAAATTTTCGTCAGAACGTCCACGGAAAAATTGTATCTGTTATTCTACCTTAAAAACTTGGAAGGGTAAGTCCCGGAAATTGATGAATGTAATTTTCTGTATTTGTTTTTTCGCGTTGGTCATCGATCACATCAGCGGGTAGTTAAGTTAACGATTTGATTGTAAGGGATTTTATTTCTCTGGCTCGAATTTGTACCATGTTTGCTTCGCTAGAATATCGTCGTTGGGGTGTGTTCTTGGCAGTGGGCTTCCCCTTCCAATCCCATCATTCCTTTCCGCACCCCTCGGCTACCGTTCGGCTTCAGCCCATGCCAGCCTCTTGGCAAGTTCCGGTCCCTTGACGGGCTCCGTGCATGCCATTCGGCCTTCAACGTTGAGAAGGGGCGGCCGACCATCCGTGACTCGACTTCACCCCTGACTGACACTGTCGGCCAAAGGGTCGTCATTCTGCTCCTTCCGCACCCAGACCCGCCGCTGCTGACGTTACGCACCTCTGTCCCTCCACTCACCCTGATTGGTACTCGAATCTCTCCCTTTAAATTCGGAGGGGGATACCGCTCGTATTAGCTTCATTAATTGGGCATCGAGGGGTATGTCATGCAAACACGAAGTGGGAAAGTAAAATGACGTAACGTTTTCGGATACGAGGGAAGGATGATAGTGAGTTTGACCAGGAAAGTAATGTAATACGTGGATTTCTGTACATTGTTTAGCGCCATCGTTGAGCATGGGCCGGTTTTTCGACAGCCTTTACCAAATTTGCCATACATCCGTGTCACTTATTCACTTGAATGCACGTTACATGTTCCCAATCCAGTCTCTCTCAAGTTCCTCACGCCCTCTCCATAACTTGTCCTTTGTTTGTGTCGCCTTGCATGAATGTTGCAAATGTGACTGCTGCTTCCAGGAACTGAGATGAGTTGGAAAATTGAAGAAAATATAAGACTGTAATAATTTAAAATGATATTATGTTGGTGAAGTCTTATCGGGTCTTCCATCAGGTGCGATAATCATTTGCTGCCGATTCTAGAGCTACCTACTGTCTCCTGTGGCGTAACAGATCGTCACCATTGTAATAATTTTACAGGTTGGCAGTTCTGCCTCGCGCGGAATGTCTAAACTGGGCTTCGTTTATGAAAGGAAAGAGTGTGTTGTGCGTTGTGCCTGCCTTGTACGCGGGCGCTCCTGTCTCCCCCTTGTGTTGATTAGCTCCACTACTGGTTACCGGAGTGAGATAATTAAACTTATAAAGACATGACCGCAATTTAACTCATATGATACGAGTCCTCATTTTGAAAAAAAAATGTTTGCACCATCGGGCGTCATAGGTGATCTCCAAATACTAAAGGATTTTTACGATTTGCACGCCGCGACTGATTACGGTGAGCCTAGTTCCCCTGTATTTATGTACCTTTTACCCACGCAAGAGGACGCTAACTTTAGGAGGCGCATAGGGGCGTTTAGTACACTCAATGGAGATGCGTGTACTAACTTTTCCTCTCGCGCTATTACTCCCTGATCCAACCCATCTCAATCTCCATTGGGGGATCGCAAAATAAGCAGCACCGCCCGTGACCGCTTTGCTCTTTGCGTGCCCGATGGGTGCGGATAAGCGGTTCCTTTTTTGCCGAAAAGGAGTTCTCAAGGGGTTGATTCAAACCGTGATTGATTCGAATCGGAAATAGCGCCGTGCCGCAAAACTCTTGTGCGGCGGATTACAGGGTTTTGAGGTCCGCCCCTCGCCTCTTTTCGCTCGAGAGCTCGACGTTCGAGAACCCGGCGTGTCCACTGCACTGGTTCACTCGTTAGCCGCGTGTCCAAATTTAACCGAAGTGTTGACTTATGTATAATGTATTTTGCGACTTTAGCGAAATAAAAATAACAGTTCTGCGTATTCAGGTCCTAGAGTCTTGAGCTATCCGTTTAAAATCTTCCCTAAATCTTACATTAAGGTATATGTAAATCTTGCGTTAAGGCAGCGGTTCCCAAACTATGGGTCGCGACCCACTGGTGGGTCGCGGGAGCAATTTTGGTGGGTCGCGCAGGGAAGGTGCCTTTTAAAGTAAAAATTAAATCTTAAATAATCACCCAGAAATTCTCTTCAAATATGTTCTAACGCTAAACTAACAATAAGAAACGTTAAAAATAATAAAGTGAATATAGACTATATAGTCAGTCGAGACTATTTCTGTGAAAGCGAAGAGACTTCGCTATGTTGTACGGGTCTGTTGTCTTTTGTCCCACCGGCGCCGGGTAATATTGGGTCGCGAAAAATATTCCAGGTTGGAGGTGGGTCCCAGGACAGAAAAGTTTGGGAGCCGCTGCGTTAAGGTATATGATTTCTATGTGTGTAATTCATGGCTTCAATTTTTTTCCTATTTAATTAGCATTTCTCGTGTTCTATGGATAATGGCCTGCTGCCAGAACGTTTAGTTATGGAATCAATAGCTATGAGATCCATGAAGTAATGGACCTCATAAAATATTCGGGTTTGAGGAACACATCTACCGGCCTCAGAACCTATCAGCCAGTAGTTAATTGCTCCGAATGTTCGATCTAATCTTCCTTCGTTTTATCCTATGCATAATTGCTAATGCACTTAATAATTATTCAGTAAGAGTTAATTGGTCTCAATACAACTATTTCATCGAGTAATTAAAATTCCACGCGGGTCCACCGCGCTTCCGCTATCTTGGCTCTTTATGAAGCTCATAACTTTATTCCATACGTTTTGAAGCCGTTTATGGAACCAGTAAATTTTTCGAATGTTTCTGCAACGCTTACTGAATGGTTATTATTTGTCCCATAAGTTTATATAATGCATATGTGTCGTTCTTGCAACTGGCCATAAGTCATCTATGGCAGGTATTATAAAATAAAGCAAGGCAAGTTCAGACTCTTTTTCACATATTTGTGGCTGTCTTGCGTTGATCTGGTGTGCTTTCGCTGTGCCACCGTCTTACAAAGCAATCCTAAGCATAATGTTACCGAGTTTTAATGCATTGCTCCAAATAATATGCACTCTCGATTGCATTCCGTAATTTGATTTTTTTCATTTTCCGTCCACGGTTTCTACTTCGGAAAGAAATCTATGTAGTTGAGAGGCAATTATTATTCTAGCGTAATGTTAGCAAATGAGGAGATCTTGGATTCCCGAATTTTGAACGGAAATTCGTCATCTAAAATTCCTTTCGCCGTTTCTCACATACCTTCGTATTTCCTGCCGCACTCATATTTCTCGGCTCCCGACACTCGAAACTGCCTCACAGTTGTGTGTGGCCTGTGTGTGTGTGTGTGTGAATGCGCTCTCGTCGAGATTGCATAATTTCGCGATAAAGTCGGGGGCGTCTTGTCTCCTCGTCCTTGAGCGCTGACTCCCGAGAACACTTCCCCCTTTCGCACTGCCTCTCACCCGGCTGTTTAATGCCTCCGTTCTTCTCCTCCTCTTCTCAGCAACTCTCATGTTTTTAACCTCTCCAGTGATAAAGGTCGAGTATGGCTTTGAGCCAAGTTAGCTTCTTTTCAAAAACAATAACCGCTCGGCGTAGGAAAAGTTTGCCAGCGTTTTTTTGCATTGTATAGGCTTTTTTCATTAAATTATCTGATTTTTTTACTTTCCCCAATCAATTAGCTGTTTGTCTATCTTAGTAAATGTGTTAATTACTACTTTTAAGTCTATGTCTACAAGAGTATTTCTTCCTTTGAGTGTACGAAGTTGTTACATTTCGTGATTCATTACTTTTAAAAAAATTAAATGAAAATGAAATTATTGTTGCTTGTAGGTAGTAATCAGTTCTATTATTGAAGTTGTCATGCTTTTTTTCGTGACTTTCATTGATACCGGATCTTTATTACTCGCGAGTAAGTCTGTTCTAATGAATCCTTAAATTTAATTGATATCGTGTCAAAAGTGACATTTCTCCATACAAATAGATAGCGTTTGTATCAGTTAAAGTAATTTGTAATAGTTAGCGCGGTAATCAAGTACTTATATTGAATATGCCCTTCTGCTTTAATTCCCGATTTAATTCTTCTGTACACTTCACGATAAAGATAATGATATCAATTTCACCACGATAGAGTTGTGTTGTGGAATGTATGCCCCTTTATGTGACCCATGGGGCAAATTCGACAACACGTCCCCGGATGTAGACCCGTCAGTTGCGGGGATTGTTCGCCGAACACTGTTCGGGAGAAAAGTTTTGAAAGAAACACTGCTAGCTCAAGAGGTCAGGGTAGAATGAGGGATAATAGTGCGCAACCCAGCATCTTGACGGTTTTTCTCTTTCTTGATCCGCGAGTGTTTTGGAAGTTCGGGAGTTTTCGGGCTTCCTGGAGAAAATTCTCTCCCCTCCACACAATTTTCGTCTTGTCTTCCAGCGTTGCTTGCTCTCCTTATTTTTCCGCCATCCGAAGTTTGTATTCTTTGTGACCACCGCTCCGCTCCTCCCCTATTAACAAAAGTTCCCTTCTACCATCTTTGCTTCGCTGGTATGCGGTAAAAATTTGGAGGAGTTTCTTGGCCTCCAAACGCGAGTCTGAACTACAGCGTCGATCCAGAACAGAACCGGCTTTTCTAGCGTTAATATTAATGCATTTAAAAAAGGATTTTAGACATGTGCCAACATAGCGGTATCAGATGGGGCTGATAGAAACCTTATAATCCATTGTAACTCAGAGATGCAAGAGTCTGTTGTAAAATCCGCCCATTTTTTTCTTAGCTTATAGAGAGATGGACCATAGCTACCTCCTCTAATGTACAATGTCCTAACTGGTCGCGCCCAGATGCCTTTAGATTGTTTATAAGAATGTATTTTGTATCTTATCATGAGTTCGATTACACTAGATGTATTAAGCGTGACTGTGCATCCTTGACCTGTGAATTCCCAATGGATCCTGTTACACGCCCGGAGGGACATTGGCTCTTTGTGGATTTGAACGATATGAAAGTGCCATTGGGCTCTTAGTACGTTTAGTCTTTCTTCGGTTAGATGAAGCTAGCTGTTCGTGTGATCCTCATCGTTTATTCCATGATCAACGGGATTGTCTTCTCATTTATTCTTCTGTAATCTGTTTGTACGATAGTTTTCGGAGGAATATTTTATTTAATAGTCCATCCAACACTAACGTGCCTTCCAAAAAATCAAAACAGCTCCTCTCATCCTTATCTTTTCGTAAATTGACGTGCGATTTTTTTTAATTCTTTCATTTTTTCTACCGAAAATTCTTCTCTATCATTTAGACTATTTTTCAATGCTTGCACTCATCTCAAGGAAGATTTTTTTGAAATCCTTTTGACAGTCTGCATCTTGGCAGAGATTTTCCATACGGTACCATAAGTATCCTGTGATGTAGGCAATACGTTCGGCTATTATGATCTCCGGGTACATTGCTCCCCAGGGGATCAAAAATCCGGATTAAAGTCCGTTTTACACGGGGCGCGATATTGCACAGTTTAAAACTGCATGTTGTCTCAAGCTGTCGTGCAATAGTCACTGAATTGCATCTCTTGTTTATGCATTCGTGAATGCGTTATTGCATTTCACCGCTTTACTCGATGCAATTTGCAATGCACGTTCGTACATACATCTGATTGTTCAATTGCGTGTCCCATAGAAACGGGCTTGCTTTTTTGTATTCACGCAGACCCTGGAAAGTCTTATGGAGAATATAACGTCCTCCATGAAGATGCATTGACGTTTACGATGCAAAGAAGCATTAAGTTTTAATTGACCGTCATATTCACGTGCCGTTTTCTGAGTCATTAATGAATGCATATTCATAGTATGTAGTGATTTTCTTTATTTCTGTGAGGTTTTGCGGAATTGCTCTTGAATAGCGAAAAATTTGGAAAGGAATTGCGAAGTAATGGAATGATTTTACATGCTCTAACATCTGCCCTCCAACTCTTTTGTGTAATGTTTAGCTCTGCGAAATAATTTCAGCTAATTTTTTGTAGTGAGAGTTTATTTTCATCAGTTCAGTTTACTGAGCGAAAAGTATGAAGAAGTTTTGGCATTCGGAATGCTGTTTTCAGTTATCATTTGCGAATAGCATCTTTCTATACATATTGGAAACTGATAGTGAAAAGACCATTCGCCCGAACAGTTTCCGGAAGTACTTTTACCAAAGACTGCTTATGCGTCTTATCCCTGGATGAATTGTTATGCTCGCATGGGTCTTCCGTGGGTTACTCCCTAACATGTTATTCCGGTTGGAATAAGACTTCTTTCTTGTTCACCCGAGGGTACTCAACGCAGTACAATTCTCTGTAATGTGAATTTTGTGAGAGCTCTGACTCACGCATTCCTTTTTGCTGGGGAAAAAATCCCACCTCGATGTGACGAGTGTGACTCCCTCCTGAGCGTGAGACACATTTTAACGGAGTGCGAAAGATACTCAGTCGCACGGGATAGATTAGGCATCAAAGGAGACCTATAATATGTTCTAGATCGCCATATAATATGGTCCTGATCGCCAAAACTGAGTTATCGAGTTCCTTAAAGAAATTAAAATATTCAACCTATTGTAACACATTAAGCGGCACTAATACAACTTCCTTTTGCCCAATGTAACTGTAAAAAGGAACTAGTTTTTCAGAGTGTCCAGCACTCTGGAAGACCGGGAAATCTCAGAGAATTTTATTTTCACTGAAAATATGAGGGAAATCTCAGGGAAATACCGAATTGACTCAGGAATTTTCTGTGGTGTCAGTATATAAAACAGCAACGGAAGCAGTGTACCTTTTTCGGCAACTTGCTAAGTCAAATTTCCCTTGCGTTGTCGCATTGTGCATTCCTGTAATCACTGAAAGTTGGTACAATGTTTTCTATTTAGGTACATTGTGTTCTTATTGTCATAGTCTGTAAATCAGTGGCGTAAAGAATGTGCCTTTATCGACAAGTTGCGAAGTCAAATTTCCCTTGCGCTGTCGTTCTCAGCAAAATAAGGAAAAAGTCAATTCCTTCATTTTTTAAGTTGTTGATCATTTTATATCAATGCTATTCATAGCAAAGTCTGGCTGTAATATAACCTTGTTCCTTGAACACCAGCATGACAATGTTTAAATCTAAGAAAGGGTGGTGATGTGATTTTCTCTCAAACTATTTGAAAGTTTTGTGTTTCTTCCATATATGCAAGTTTAAAAATAATCCTTACGTTTAATCACCCAAAAACATACCGAACATTCTCCAATAAATAAGGAGGAAAAAAAATCAATATTTCCTCTGGCAAAATAGAAATGATGTCTGAAAAACCTGGAAATCTCAGGGAATTTTCAAATGCCCAGCAGCTGGACACCCTGTTTTTACACTATAATATTTTTATCACCACAGTTTTAACCGTGGGTTGGATGTGGTGCAGATGACCTTAGCCGTCGACGCACCCTAATTAAAACTACTACTTTTGTGAGAGCAGTGGTGGAGATCCACTCGAAAACGATGTGAATACTCTCTCTATCGAACCCCTCCGTCCGCCCTCCTCTTCCTCATCGGCTCGCTGTTATCTCTCCGCCCATCCGTCGCCCTACGCTCTTAATCAGTTTAATTTCCCTCTCCCAATCCCCTTCGTTCCCTTAATAGGGGTAAGAGGGTAACGGAGGGAGGGGATAGGCGGGTCCTCCTTGATTCCCTCTTTTATCTCTTCACCATCTATTCGAGAAGATGGAGTAAGCTTCATGGGCTGATTCAATGGTAAGCTATTCTCAGTCCAGGATCAGACTCCGACCTCAAGTGTTCTACAGTGGTTTCTTCGATCTCATAATGTGTGGGTTCACCGTTATCAGCAAGTTCTCATGATAATCATGTAGGCATTCTTATAAAATAATTGTAGGTAAATCGACAGTCCTGACCATAATTTCATGGTCTTCAACGTTTATTTGGAAGTCACCTTTATTTCTTGGTTAAATATCTTTAAAATTCTGTTTATCGTTTACTGCCTTTATGTCCCCTGTTAATGTTAATAGAAAAGGATCACCGGATGAATCCCCAGGCACCTAAGCCATGCGTTTAAGATCCGTGGGACGACCCATTGGCGAAAGAAGGAATGGAACCGAACCAATCGGGAAACGGGTAGGAGGGGTTTTTGGAAAGGGCTGATGCAAAACCCGGTCACAGTGACTTTGACCGCGAAGTGAACCTAGAAACCTGCTCTTTGCTTGTTGGCAACAGAAGCCCGAATTCCGCTTTATGTAAGAAAGCAGTCTCGAGCCTTCTTTGCTTGTGTGTGTGCCTACGTACGTTCGCCGACAGCCATTCATGCCCCCCTCATACGAACAACGAAAGAGGCTTGTTTCCGCGGGTCATCCCCCGCCACGCGCGTCGGTTGGATCCTTGGAGCAAGCGACTCCCGCCGCTCGAAGGAGACACAATTGACTCCGTTGCCATCGGGTACCACGAGGAGGTCGTACGAGAGGCCGCTTGTCCGTCATGAGCTGTTCTCGTCACATCCGTGAATCGATTCCCTTGCGGCCTTCACCCGATTTTATATCCCAAAGTTTCAAGTTTGTTTCTCTATCCTCCCTCAGGTATCCATCACTCAACCACTCTCCTAAGCTCGTTGTAATTTATAAGTTGTTCCTCCAGTCCATTCCAGTTTGTGTCCTTCTCCTACCGTATCTAGCACTACGTTTGAAAGTGACGCGTATGGGTTGAAACCGCGGTCGCCCCATTAAGTCGTGCGGAAATACGTAGTGTTTCATTTTTATGTTGGCACTGGTTATATTTTATGGGGATAGCGAAGCTTATAGTTCAGCTGAAAGTTCCTGGCACTTCACTACGATGCGAATAAGAAAAAAATATGTTGACATTGGCGTCGAACGTAAGTGGTAAAATTAAAGCGAGGAAATAAAATAATCATTTTCATTTACCCCTTCTATCAGCCGGTATTTGTCAAAATAAGACACACCCAGGGCAAAATTAGATTTCTGTGAAAGTGCCAGGAACTTTCAACCAAGCTGTACGAGTGATATTAAGGCTTTCTAGGCGTATCTTTGATTGGTTAATCGGCTACCCCTTGAATGATTGCATTTACCTCCTCTCCCCATTCCCTCAAAATGGATGTAGCCCTTGGAGCAGCCCAGGAGCGAGTTACGAAGCCTATTTGGTGTGTGGATGGGGGAGGGGTGGCGTGTGAAGGGAGAACGTAGGGGAGGGGAGGGGTAAGAGGGATGGTGTGTGGGTGGCGAAGAGGAAATGGCTGGGCGGCACCTACTAAAAGGGGGCGGAGATGGTGTCTTGGGGTGGGCGGGCGAGAGTGGTGCCGTTGGGCGTGGAAGCAGGATTGTGGCCGGAGGCAGTGGTTTGTGCCCTCTCTCTCTCTCTGGGGGAGGCAAAGTGTGGGAACATGGAGAGGAGGCTGGGACTCAGCCGGCCTCGGCTATCTCTCCCTCTCGCCTGCCGCTCCTGCTATTCCGTCGCTGCGAAGTTTGTGTTGTGGGAGCGGTAGAGTGTGTCTGTTGGGATGGGAAGATGACGGGGGATGTTTAGAGAGAGAGAGAGGGGGGGAAGGGAAGGTGAGGTCGGGGATTATTAATTTATGATTAACCCCCGCTTCCTAGCCCTCTTCGCTGTTGCGTCCTGTCGAAATGGATTTCTTTTTCCTGTGGAATGGGTTGCTTGCTTCACACCTCACATCTTAAATTGGATTTATATTTGTTGTTGTTCTCACAGAGCAATCAGGTCGAATTATTTTTATGCATGAATTTTCATTAGCGTAGTTGATCTGCCGATCGAGTTTGCTTGTGATGACGATAATATTACCTCTGCTAATACTGATGCATTGGAGGAGAGATCGGTCACGGTAATCTTTTACTATCGCTGTCCCCTAAAGAGGCACTTTCACATTTTCTTCTTTTTCTCTCTATACTCTGCCTCTATTTTTCCTTACATTTTCTATCAGTTTACCGCTTTCATCTACACAAACATCTGCGAAGAACCATGCCAGCCTACAACAAGTTATGTGATACGGGTGATACCAAATCAGGGATCATCAATCCAGTCATCTATCGTTTGGACGCTAAGAACAGAGCAAAAAACGGACGGAGATAAATAAAACGCTTGACCAGAAATTAAAAACTAGGAGACCTACGTAGTTAAACACACATATTTGCAAAGCAAGGGTTGAGATATTAGTTCAATATTATAGTCTAATAATGAAGTAGAAATACAAACCCTCACAGTAAACCAAATTATGCGAGACTGTATTCCATCACGGGTAAAGAGAAGGAAATACTAATAATTATATATATAGTATAATATAGTTATATTATATAATTATATAATCGCTTAGATTTCTGGGAATCGTTTTTACTGGTCGAATAGAATGACTTTCGGATTACAAATGGTCCTCTAATGTTTGTGCGATGCGTTGCCTGGTTAGAGCCTCCACAATTGCGGTTCATCTCGTCTCAAATTGTGTCGAGTAAATCTTCACCTGACATGCCGTGGAACAAAAAATAGTGACAGAGCTATCAGTTTCTGATAAAACCCATTGAAATGGATTTTAATGAATTAATGGCTAATAAATGAAGGATAGTAGATTGAAAACTACCTCGGTAAAATTTCTAGATTGAATAAATATGTGGAAATCGCTCGCATAACTTATTTCTTTATCAGGTATAAGTACAATTCTGCAGTCACAAGGACTAAACGATTAAAATAATTCTTTCTCGATCGCCAATTTGAGACACTGAGATAGAGCACACCCTGATAATCCTTTTTATACTGTGAGGGGCCTGGAGCACGTTGTTACGTTTTTCCTCAACCGACTGACGCAAATGTGGAAAGACGGAGCAAGAGAAGTTGTAAGTTGTACGTCCTCTTTCCTTGGACACTGCTATCGCTCTACAGTTTTCTAGGCGTTTTCTGCTCTCCAATAGAAGTATGTGCCTTTAAGACCTAATATAAAGCCATTTTTAAACGATTTGGGATAGTGTGGTTATTTGTCAGTGCCAATGTGCCACGTTTATTCCAACTTAATAGCTGTAATTGGAATAGCGAACGAGTTGTACGTAACATCTTCCACGAAAATGATTGTTTTCCCTGTTTGTGGACTTTGCGTAATTAAAACTGTGAATTGGATGCTGCACTGGTATTATTGTATGAATTACCGTTTAATGAGGAATATAGCTGTGAGATTTCACTTCTAATCAGCGAAATACTCAATTTAATTACCAATGTGTAATCTTTTCACGCGCTCGGCTTTGTAATCTAATTATTCAATTATCACCCAGCTACTTTGCGCTAATGACCTGTCAATTACTCGACGCGTGAAGGGGAAACATACGTGATGAAAAAAGATAAGTATTTGTAGATAATTGGTATTAACAACATTAAAAGCGCGAACAAATCTGTAGGCGCGAATGCATAATCGGATTCAATTGAACAGCGTGAGCGTGAAGTGTGGTGCAATGGCTTAAGCCCTCTGAATGCGCTGACTCATGGCGATAGAGAAAGACCCGAGGGGTATACAACTCTGAGAAATGGCGTACGCAAGTTGAGAAATGGTCGCGAAATGGACAGAAATGGATTGAAATGGACATAAATGGATAGAAATAATAATAACAGTAATTTCTTTAACGCTTATAGGTTTCCCCAGTTACTAGTGTTTCAATATATCATTTACGAATACAAACACCCATGTCCTGGGCAGTGAATAATCTGCCCAGGCGGGACTCGAACCCGCGACCCTCGGGGTAAAAGGCGAAGACTTTGCCCCGCCGACTCCGGGGCCGACAGAGGAATGGACAGAAATGCACAGAAATGGATAGAAATGGTCGGAAATGGACATAAGTGGATGGAAATGGTTAGAAATGGACAGAAATGGCTGAAATGGAAGTGCGGTGTACACTTTTTAGAAGTTATGTACCCCTCGGAAAGAGCAAAGCAAGCCACCCTAAACTAAACATTTAGCTTGCTTCTGTATTATACCTAACAGTTATTTATAATATTCGATAATGTATTAGATAAGGATGATTATTGTTTAAAATAATCGGTTTGTTGAAGTGCCATAATGGAACGAGGCCTATGATTTTTTTTAATCATTCTAAACTGATTCAGTTAATTGGAGCTTTGTTTGACCTCGATGTAAATAACTTTTTTCTAACTCAATAGGCGCGCTGTTTACGTTGGAGCCTAGCTATAGCAATCTAATATCGTACAAGGGGAAACTAATATTTATTGAGGTCCGTATGCCGGTGCATTTCCAAAGGTGCCGCGAGTCTCGGGAATTAACCAGATGAACGATGTCGACTATTCGACGAAACCGGTCTTCCAATAAATATTCTACGTAAAACTTAAAATGATAGATAGATATCTATTTTTCATATGCCTATGATACAGATAAAATGCAGTTACAAAAATATATAAATTTATCAAATATTGCATTTGAGTTTTAGGTAGCTCTAAAGGTTTCCCTGTTTGGAGCTATCACCAAAAAACAGTGGTGCAGGATTGTGATGTAAAATATGTGACAATACATTTAGTTGTTGAGAATAATTGCATAGTAATTGCAGTAAGATTTAATAATAACAAAGAAAAACAAAAAATTTAATTTTTTGTGACGATAGCAATATCATATATATAAATATTGTATATTGTCAATGTCGAATACAAAATTGTTACACAAAATAATTATTATTACATCAAAAGTAGTTCCACTCTTTCAAAAGAAAGAGAGGAAAGCCATACCTTCACTTTTTGCAAGAAAATGAATACATTATTGAGATCCTTTACATTAGGTTGTATGTCGTTATACGCTTTAGGGCCAAGGCGAACAAAACATCTTTTATATACAGTGCTTTGAACCTTTTTTAAATCGATGTTGTTTTCTTCTTCGGCAAAGTTATTTTAATTCCTGAGTATTATGGAAAAGTTTTTTAATTGAAGGCTGAAACTATTGAATGTGCCTTGAATCGTTTCTGCATCATTTTGAGAAAGGTTTTTTCCTTCGTGTCATTTGGATTTCAATTCTGCAAATGGGTGCTAGCACTTCTAAAACGTGTCCTGCCGACTGATAAAGCCAATAAATGTCTTATTTTTCATTCTTTTTCCACGAAATTTATTTCATGGGTTTAAGGCGAGAACGAATAAAATTAAGGAATTAGTACACTTTTTGCAATGTGCCTATGTCTTATTTCAGAAAGAGACTGATAAAAGAAACTATATCTTCTCGGAAATCAATTGGTAGTAAAATAAGGACATCTTTGCATTTAAGATTTAGCGACTCTCCCAAGGGGCAAATTGAATCAGCGCGGAAGAATTGGTGTCGCGATCTGCTCTTGGCTGTGGAAAGTTATAAAAAATCGAAAATATGTTCGTGCAATTTCTGACTCATATTCAGTTATTGCTGTTCAACATAGTTACTCGGAAGAAAGTAATATTTATTTTTAAATTGAAATATTGTTTTGATATCAAAATGTACGCATCAAAAAGTTTTAAATATTCAGCCTTATTCCCATTATTCTTTCTTTATCCATTAATTCATGAATAGAGTTTTTTATCGTAACTATGTAGATTGTAACTATCATTAAAGTATTCGCTTCATCATAAGGTCAATAGTGAGTATGAAGATGAAGTACACCTTTTTAATAAATCAAAAAATAATGAGATACCTTTGAAAGAAAATCACCTTTATGCCACAATCACTATGCACTAGAATTTAATGAACCTTTTTCAGCTGCACAAGAGCTTATTGTAATTATTCATGTATTGGTCTTCAGGTTCGTAACATTTCGTGTAAATGACAACAGACAAATATCCTACTTTAGAGATTACTGTTCTGATTATTATTAACTTTCTTGCGCCACTAAAGCCTGATTGATGATGAAAAGCAAACAAGAAAGATAACAAACACATTCCTCTCTATATTTAACACCGCACTATCTCCATTCAGTAGCCAATGGATTCCGTCATAAAAGCAGTACAATCTCAATGAAATTATCGCGAATGCTAGTTTTCACGTTTGTTTGAATTAAGCCGTTACTGCAGAATGTCTTTGAAGTGTATTCGTAACCTTCACATCGGCAGTTGCGAATGTTTATTTCTTTTGACACCTGCTATTGATATATGTACAACATTGAAAGAGACTGCTGTCTCGGAGGAAATCCAGGGAATTACCTGCACTTCCACCGTCAACAATCAAATGAAATATCACCGAGTGGCACTGAATAACCATTTTCAAATCTCTTCCTGTGAATCAAGTGAGGCGGGAAAAGAAATTCACATCCATGTCAAAACTCGTTACAGAGGATCAGTGGACGAATTAGGTAATGGAAGAATCCTATTCTTGAAAAACTAAGTTCCTCGGGTGAATCATCGAATAGCTGCATACCTTTTTTGTTAATTTCTGACTACCCTATGTGAAATTTTCGGACAACCGTTTCTACAGGATAACGGTAAATCTTAGCGCCGTTCCCTGCGCAAATCCCTGCGCAGAAACTCGTTTGTGACCCAAGCGAGTCTGTTTAGGCAAACTGCCACAGCATGAGAGTGTGAGTGAATTTTGTCTTTGTCCTTAAGGTCTTTTTGTTCTTCCCCACCTTTTTTCCTCCCCGAGCACCTAACCCTTCCCCACTCCCAGCTGATTTGCGGATTGGTGGGGCCATAACCTTTCGCACCGGCTGCAATCAAATTGGCGAAATAAACTGTGGTGAAAACATTTTCATTTCGGTTCCTCTCCTTCACCTCCAAACCGGTCCATCTCCTTCCCCCACGCAGCGCTGTACGCATCCTTGTTTCAGCAGCTTTTACGAGATCTTTGATGAAATCCGCAGTTTCCGCTCAGCTCAATGATTCCTGTCGCATAAGGGGCCCTTGAGGATACATCTTTTTGGCGCGACCTCATTCCGCCGCCTCCCTCGATTGACTTGGGCGAGGAATATTAACGCCCCAAATTGTATTTTTTTTACGGTTTAGTTTACACGATTTTTTTCCTCGCGGAAATAGGGGGAACCCATCCTCCATACCTCTTACCCGTCGCTCTCCGAATATTTTGGAGCGAGGCCAGGTTAGGGGAGTTTGGAGGTGTCCCCTCTCGTCTCGGGCCTCAATGGAGGACCGAAAACGGGACGGCTTGATTGTAAACAAGGGATAAGAGGGTGGGAGAGAGGAAGCGGGATTCTGGAATATCCCATAAACTCGTCTCGAACCTTCGCTTAATGTCTATTCTGTAATGGCCTTGGTGGACATAGAATGTGGGGATCAATGTTGGGGCATCACGGCCGGAATAGACGCCCCAAGCTGTTGACGATTCGATTTTAAATCTTTCCCTTTGTGTGGTTTATTTGCGTGTTTACTGACGGTAAATGCATCGGATGGAAATAGCGATTGTCATCTGATAGCCTCTTAAACTTGGTGATATCCTCAGGGGATTCTGGCCGTTTCCTAAGACTTCCTAGAACGGAATACCTCGATCCGTAATTATGCCGAAGATGGTAGCGACTAAAAGACATGACAGTTCCCAACACGAGGCTTTTGCAATGGTATTTTCAGCTAATAAAATTATTTTATTTCAATCTTAAATGGATGCGTCGCTCGTCTACGAGTACGATGTGTGGTTTAAGATGTATGCGTTTTCTGGGTGTAAGTTTATGATATATTTTTTTACCAATTTGGTTTTCACGGGTTCCTTGAGATAGGAGTATCTCTGGTTCGTTCAATCAAACTTTTTCGTTACTTTATATGTGATAATTCAATTACAAAAATAATACGTTTTCTTGGTGAGAAGGAATCTCAGTGTGGCCGATGTTCCACATTACCTGTGTTCGAAAACAACTTTATATTTTCTGATATGGGGTTCGATTACGTCTGAAAAGAAGCGCTAAATCTTCTAACGACTCCTGTACTTGCATCGCGGTTCGAAAAGTTTCGTTTGGCTCATTGTGCTATCAATATTTCATACGGAAATTCATGTAGACATTACTATATAATGCGGCTTGAAAAAATCTTTTTTGATTGATTGATTAAATTCATTCATTGGCGAGTATTTTATCCCACAATATTATTATTTTTCATTTGTAGGATGAGTGGATTTAATCACGTATGTGTTTAATCTTGTGCAAGAGTTATCCGACGCCTCATATTTCTTTTGAGACATTCCAAGAGTTTACATTTGCTTCCTCCCGTCAGTTGTTGTCTCTAATGGTCCCTCTGATAAATGTTTTACTTTTAGAACATCAAAGTACGTTAATTTTCATGCTTTATCCAATATATAAAAATGAATGTTTGTTCGTCTTCTATGCGTTCCAATACCATTCATCACGATACGATGAAACTTTGGCGAATTTTTGTGCGCGCGCCCGCAAAGGTTTCTGAATTATTAAATCCATTGTAAAATAGGTGGGGCGCGAGTCGTTTCAACAAATGAGCGTTGGCACGCGAGCTTCTCAAACAAGCGAGGATTTTTTTTTGAATTCTTACATTCGATTTTCGTTTAATCTTCGCTTTTTCCTAAAATTGGATTTTTAAGCTTGAAAATCTTAAATTTATCACTACTTTAACAATAGAATATTTTATTTACTTGGAAACCGCAGCACCCAATATTGTATATCCCAAAGCACACGAATATTTTTTTCAAATTTAATCTAATACCCAAAAATCATTGTTTATCATTTACTTTGTGCGTGGAAATGTGTCTGAATTGTATATATGTGCCAAATTAGAAAGAAAAAGAGGCATTGCAACGTATGCCGGACACAGGTAGTGTCTTATATTATCAGTAATGGTAGAATGCTTGTGTTTATCGTCCCAATGAAATGGATTATTTCCGTCAACCGAACGAGGGCGACTGACTCCTTTTTTGCTGGCGTAATATTTTTCATCGCAGATGCGAGCCCAAATTTCTGGTCCCGGGAGCTTTGGATCCAGTGGGTCTGTAAGCAGGAAAAATTGCCGGGCCTTCGTCATCGTCGTCATGGGTCGCGGGAGAGGGGTTGGGAGTGTGCCCTCTCACACCAGCGTAAAATTCCCCTCTCCCTTGTAAAACTAACGAAAATTCATTGGCTTTTCGCGGCGGCGGTAATTCCTGCTGGAGTATAGCCGGTGATAATTGGCGTCGTCCGTCTCAATCACATAAGGCGGATGAATGGCCCTTCGGTGCTCCATATGGCTGTTGGGATATTGCGCTGAGGGTTGTACTTTCGGAACCGGCTCGTGTTCCCCTCATAATGCGAGGCGAGAGGAAGTGATGTAATAAATCGGTTTGTCATTGTTTTTCGATAATTCATGCTGAATATGGTTGTTCTTAAGATTAATCAGAGGTCGACGAAGGTAATTGGATGTTCCATTCGCAGATAAGAGTTATTAAATCAGATTTTTAGAAGGCATAGAAAGAGTGAAATAGTTTGTTATCTTGCCAATATTCTAGACAGGAGTACCTTGTCTTATTGCCAATATACTGGGTGGTATTGTGTTGTCTCAAGAAAAGAAAATGCAAAATTTCATACTGGGATTCAAAGGAGTTAGAATAAATGGTTGAATGGTTTAATACGTTTGAAAGCCCTGCGGAAGATATTATGGGATAGAATGTTGAAGAATTTCTCGGAGAGGTAATTTTGGCTAGCGTAAAGGCGAATTTATGATGAGCTTGAGACGATGATGAAGGGAATAAGTAGTCTTTTGCGAGAGCAGTAGGAGGCCTAGAACAGACCAGTGTAATGAAGTTAGCGACTTGTTGAGAACCGACCTCAAACCAACCAATTGGGATTAGATCTCATTTGTTCATTATGTTCATCTGTGCTTTCACGTTCAATGGTATCAGGCTCAACTATGTGGAAGTTGATATTCACAAATGAAAAAACGACTTCGTTTCCTTCCACTGATTTATTTTCTTGGTACGACATGTTTCGACACATAGAGGTCATTTTCAAGTACCTTCATCTGTGCTGTTTATGCTGTCTCAAGCAACGTTGCTTTGGAAATTGTAGATGTATTTCTCTGAGTGTGCCAACATTCATCCAAGACGAAAAAATCGAGAGGCTGGAATATTAGTGGGTCCTAAGCAACCTACTATTGCAAATTAATCTATGTGTAATGACTGGCCGTGGGAGCTTTTTATGCCTCTGCACTTTTCCATCCGCAAGGCTCTGCTACACGCTAACGGGCATGAATTTAAGTATTCTACCGGTTAAAGGTAGATTTTTATTGAAAATCAGAGAAAATCCTCCGGACTTTTTTACCCTTGCTAGGGTCAATGTACTTAGAGTATTTCCTTCTTTATCTCAGCGTGTAAGTCCTACTCTTCCTTATCCTGCCCATAATACTTATTATCTGCCTTCCCTTCCTCGTTTACCCAACACCCTTCCCTCTATCATGGTCTTGATTTGCCGTGTCCCGTATCACTCCTCCACCTACCCTGATTTCTTCCTATCTCATCTTAATGCTTCCTTTCCTCACCCACCGTTCCAAGTACTTCCTCGTTTGTCTTCCCTTCCGTCCATCGCACCTTCCCTTTTCTACAGCCATATCTCGCACGCCGGCAGCTTATTCCCGGCGTCCATTCTCACGAGTCCTTGTTTCTGTTCTATACAAAGCTTCGTTCCATATCAAGCTCTTCACCAGCCTCTTCTGTGTATCCTTGTCTTAAGTTCCCGTCATCACCTCCCTTCTGTTGCTAATCGATTCCTTCTTCAGTTCTATTCCCCTCCGAATGTCATAGGCACTGTGCCCGTTTTCTCCAAGCAACCTAGCTAGTATTCTCCACTTGCCATAGCTTGGACCTTCTAAATTCAAAGACAAATCTCGCTCTCTTTGCCATCAAGAATGTCGTAACTTTTGTTTGTGATTCACAGTGGAAAAATGATTAGCCTGGACTGGGGATCGAGCCCAAATCCCTTGATTTTGCGCCGAGTGCTCTAACCAATTATGCTACCCAGGCGTCATCTTCCACTGTGAATCTCATGGGGACTTTAATAAACAAGTTGTCCTCACAGGTACCGTGCAACTTGCTCCTTAAAGCCCTAATGAGATCCACGATGGAAGAGGACACCCGAGTAGCGTATCTGATTGGAGCACTCGGCGCGAAATACAAGGTTATGGGATCGATTCCCAGTCCAGGCGAATGATTTTTCCACTGTGAATTTCACACAATAGTGTGATCACTAGCGGGTGACTCCGTTAAAGTTACTGCGCGGCTAGTTCCGCAGTTCTTTGAAAATCTCATAACTTTGGTATTCTTTTCTGATTAATTCCCATTACTTATCACCGGCACAGCTTTTCAAATGCCACTAACGGGCTGTGGCGTCCTATTCCGCGATGGTGCTCCTCTCACCCAGTCTGGCGATCTCGACGACTGAACGCTGAGCTCTTAATCTCTGCTCTCCGCACCGCTATCGCGTTCGAGACGGTGATTGATGAAAATGACACATAATGAGCGCGCGGTGAGTTGTTGAGTGGATGCGGAGCTGCGTCCGGGCGGGGTGTGCGTTGGGAAGGGGAGGTGTGGGAAGGAGGAGGCGCGGTGAGCGGCGGGGTGGGTGGAGGAGGTAGAGGAGGAGGAAGTCGGGAAGAAAGAAGCCCCAGGGTGGAGGGTTGCTGGGAACGATGCCGGTCAAGCTATTCCCGGGGCATGCCGTGCTCCATTTCACCGTCGGGCTATCTAAAATGCGGTTATGGGTGACTCAGTGTAAAAATCAAATATATCTATCCGTCTAATGTAATTATTTGTACAGCGTGTCTGTCTGTCCTCATTTTTCCTATGCAAAAAGTGTATGTAAATAATAAAACCTTTATATCTCGCTGTACTCGAGAGCTTTTTGAGTGCTGCAAAGTGGAATAGGTTGCTCTCGGGGAACTCTATTGAACGATCTTTGCAGCACAACAATAGCTTGGGCGTATGGCAGGGGGTGTTAGGTAACCAGCCGTGCAAATGTGTAAGATATTTGGAAATGAAATGGAGACATGAATTAAAAGGAGTGTATTTAGTTAACTTAAATAAGATCCAAAAGAGCGGCTACTTGGGCTTGTGGCAGGGGGTGTTAGATCTCCAGCCGTGCAAAGGTGTAAGTTATTTGGAGATGAAATGGATCATTTTTGGGTTGTGTTTGCAACAACCAGAAGCTGGGAAACACAGTGACAAGGGAGAAAGGCCAAAAGGGAGAGTGGAAGAGTGTAAAGGTTGAAAAAAACGAAACCGACAGTGCTCCCCTATTCAAATGGCTTTAAAATCAACAAAGGAGAATTAAAAAAAAAACATTTTCACCAAGGGGTTATTTTTAGACTAGGACACTTGCCCCTAGAGCCCCAGAGCGGAAAGCTCTGGGGCGGGTACACACCCCTGCCAGGCTAGCTGCCTGCCAGTTATGACATAAATCAAATTGTTGATGTATCTGAGTGTTGTATGGATTGGTGTGTTGGCCCGCATCAACCAAGCACGAGCAAGCCCTCCGCGTCATGGAAATGAGGATGCTGAGGTGGTGCCTTGGACTTACGAGGCTCAATCGGGTCCCGAACGAATATATCCGCCGACGCATGAGAGTGGCACCAATCGCGGAGAAAATGAGAGAGTCCAGACTTGGATGGCATGGTCACGTCGTCGGAAGCGCCGAGCACTCGATTGCAAGAACAGCGATGCGGCTGAGTCCGCAAGGACGCCGACCAAGAGGGAGACCAAAGAGACGGTGGATGGATCGAATAGCCGAAGATATGCGCAAGGTCAACGTTGCCCCAGAGGACGCCTTCGACCGAGCCAAATGGAGACGGGCGTGCCGAAAAGCGGACCCTGCTATCGCGTGGGAATAACGTTAGGAGGAAGAAGTTGATGTATCAGAGTGCCTTTATAGAATCGAATTAATATATGTTGTTAATCAAATGACTAATGGCAGCATGCTACATGCGCATGGTAATAATAAACAAATTCGAGAGTACTAACCGGCCACAAATGTATGAGCCCCATTGGATAAATAGATATTTTATATACAGCGTATAAATGAGTAAATATTTCGTTTACATTTAGTCATTTATTGCTCCTGAAATAAAAGTGGTGAATATATGCAAGTGAAATCCTCATATGGATGTAAAAACCAAATATTTATATATATTTATTATGAATTTAATTGAATTTTGGTGCGTCAGGGTGTCTTTTCAAAATCGGAAGGAAAAAGTTGTATTATCAAATATATTGTCAAAACTGGGTTACAGTGTACAGTATATTGGAAATGGTAATAATTGCCAAAAAACTGAGATCCAAATATCGATCCACAAAATTGTGATGTATCAGGTGACAACTTGTGAATTTTCTCATAGATAAGGATTTTATTTTAGCTTTAGTCATCATATGGAGGAATGTAACTGTTTTCGAATATTCCAGTAGCCGAGATATCAAGCCTTCAAGTGCTAAAATTATATCTAACAAGTACTTCCATTGTATTTGACATGGTATGAGTATTTTAAAGAATAGTAATTGTCCTCAAAGATTAGTACAGACCTTAACTAAGACTACGGAAGTACATGTATTTAATATTACTGAATTCAAAACTGCTATGTTTTTAAGCAACTTTCATTTGAAGTCGTTGCTGATGCAAGTTATAGACTCATTAAAGTTGGAGATTTTCATTGTATGTTTTTGTGAACTCTTCAATAACGTGTATTGACAATGGTGCTACTTCTGCAAGCCAAACGTGGAAAGGTACTGTTGGGCTTGGTTGTGTAGGAAAGGAGGAAATAATTAGGAGAGGCAGCCTACTACACAATATGCTGGATAATGTGTCGGAGAAGAGAAGGGAATGGAATTGGTTCTCTATGAAGAGAGGATGAAGGCACAAATATTTTAGTGAGATATTTTAGGTGATTAGCATTGGCAATGAAACGACGGAGAAAATTCTCCATTTTAAGAGAAATAATAGTCAGGACTGTAGAAGGCAAGACAGTGCCAGCTTTGATTAACATAACTTCAAAAATGAAGTGAAATCAATATCTTTGCGCGCGAAGCTGACAATTTGACACCTGCTTCGCAAATGCCTTGACAACAGGCATTTTCGTTCATTAAAGCCCCTGTAGTTTTGTTGGTATTTTGTATCCCTGGATTACGACTATTGATAACGATTTTCTTGTTTCTTATAAATGGCAAGCACATAAACATCGAAACTTGGACTGTAATAGCAGCTGCTCGAGTAAGGTTGCAGGAATGTGCTAGGAATGGTAAAATGGACCCAGAATATCACCAGTTAAGGAGTCCTGCGAAGAACTTTGAGAACTACGAAGATGCATTATGATGTGACTAACTAATTCTGAAAGGGCCAACTGAAACGTAGAACCATATTGAAAGCATTAATGGAAGGAGGAATTTCGGAATAATGGTGAAGGAAGACATTATGAAGCATAAGACGTGAAACTTCTGAGGGAACGAAGCAATAGACGGTCATTGGAGGTGGGAATCAGCAGCTGAGGTAGTTCGCGCCATTTAGGAAAGTTGGCTTGAATTATCTGCGAGGGCGAGAGGATGCGGGTGGAGTGGAGTGAGAAGCCAGGCATCAACATTAAACTGCTCTCAGCAGAACTCGCCAAGGGGTCCCCGGCTCATTGTCCTATCCGACAAAGAGAATGCTAGAGCTGCTGTCCTCTCTTACTCCTTAGTTAGGGCACATGGAATCCTTGTTAAAGATCGGAATTCTGGGAATGATTTCCTCCGCTGCCAGGATTCGAACAAGTGCCTTCTCAATGGACAGCAAGCACTCGGTCCACCGAATCCATTCGATTCCACAGTGACATGCTTTCAGGAGGATCACGCAGTGATTTGGACAAAACAAATCTAAGGGTTAAGAAATACTAATGGTTATGTTCTCATAGTGCGGGGGTGGGCAACTTGGCACGCATGACTAACGTGGCACACCTTCGTCTTCTTTCTGGCTCGCGAAATGAGTCCTTGCCATATGTTTCTTCAATTGTTGGGAGACTCCTTTCATGGTGGCTTTTGTCACGGTGTGTGCTAGTCCGCATACTCCTGAGAAAACCGAGTCAATTGCTTAGTAGGCTATAAAAGTGGCGTATGTAGAGCAAGAAGTTGGCTATGTGTTGCGCCTGTGTTTGTTTCCTTGCTGTGTTTTATCTGTACAAATTTATAACGGGGATAAAATGACTGTTTAGTCGAAAACATGAGCAAGAAGGTGCTACGTATTCGTGTGGATGCTAATGACTGTGTGTTAAAATTCGGTGATCATTTATGTTATGCGCAGTCATTTTTACTGGCTCCTAAAAATATCCACGATATAACTTGTGAGGTAAACATTTGTCGTCTGTTTTTCTTTCGGTCAGTTGTGCATAGGTTACATAATCACTCAAAGATCAGGATATCAAAAAATATTTTCTGAAAAAATTTTTACGTTGCACGTGGAAAGTTCTTGTGCCACAGTGTGGGCCGATTTTGGCGCGCTCTCTTAAGGCCGCTTTACAGGGTACATTTTATTGTACAAACGAATGAACGAATTCCTTCATGAAGGAAATTGTACCGTGTAAAGTGGCAAATTGTATGATTGTCTGAATGACTTAACGGGAAATAGAACCTGCTCTAATTCCATTCAGTTTCTTGCACATTCTATGATACATTCGTTTGTACAATAAAATGTACCGTGTAAAGCGGCCTTTAGAACGGTTGCCCTCTCCTGATATAGTGATTTAAAAGTTAAAATTCCTCTACGCCACTTCCTGTCATTATAATGTCTTGTCATTTCTTTCATGAAGGAAATTGTACCGTGTAAATCGGCAAATTGTATGATTGCCTGAATGGCTTAACGGGAAATAGAATCTGCTCTAATTCCATTCAGTTTCTTGTACATTCTATGATACATTCGTTTGTACAATGAGATGTGCCGTGTAAAGCGGCCTATGTAATGGATGTCCTCCCCTCATCTAGTGTTTTAATAGTTGAAATTCCTCTACGTCCCTTCCTGTCGTTATAATGCGCCTTCGACAAGCGCGTGATCGTGCGGTGATATCTTCGTTTCTTTCTTGAGGATTTGGCGCAACAAGACTCGTCCCGTGCCTCGTGCCGATCGGTCCTCGTTCGCCGAGGGGTTCGCAACTTCAAAAACAAGTGTACACCGCATTTCCATTTCAGCCATTTCTGTCCATTTCCATCCTTTTCTGTCCATTTCCGACCATTTCTATCCATTTCTGGCGATTTCTATCCATTTCTAACCATATCTGTCCATTTATGTTCCTTTCTAACCATTTCTGTCCATTTCTGTCGATTTCTATCCATTTCTAACCATATCTGTCCATTTATGTTCCTTTCTAACCATTTCTGTCTATTTCTAACCCTTTCTGTCCATTTCTAACCATTTCTGTCCATTTCTAACCATTTACGTCCATTTCTAACCCTTTCTGTCCATTTCTAACCATTTCTGTCCATTTCTAACCCTTTCTGTCCATTTCTAACCCTTTCTGTCCATTTCTAACCATTTCTGTCCATTTCTAACCCTTTCTGTCCATTTCTAACCATTTCTGTCCATTTCTAACCCTTTCTGTCCATTTCTAACAATTTCTGTCCATTTCTAACCATTTACGTCCATTTCTAACCCTTTCTGTCCATTTCTAACCATTTCTGTCCATTTCTAACCCTTTCTGTCCATTTCTAACAATTTCTGTCCATTTCTAACCATTTCTGTCCCTTTCAATCCATTTCTAGCCATTTCGCGACCATTTCTATCCATTTCTGTCCATTTCTGTCCATTTCTTTCCATTTATGTCCATTTCTGTCCATTTCTAACCATTTCTGTCCCTTTCTATCCATTTCTAGCCATTTCTATCTATTTCTGTCCATTTCGTGACCATTTCTATCTATTTCTGTCCATTTCACGACCATTTCTCAACAAACGTCCACCATTCCTCAGAGTTGCATATCCTTCGGCGTTCGCCAATGAGGTCTCCCAAGTCGTCGTTGGGGTCGGCTCGTCCGCCGTGGATGTGTCGACACTCCAGCCGCTGAAAAGAGCCCAGGCTCCGCCCACTTCGAGATGAGCGCACGTGCGTGAATGTCTGCACGCTGTGCGTTCGGTTATCTGCGCGTGTGTGAATGGTCCCACCGTTGATAAATCTCAATTTAATTTTAGCTCTCCCTCCCTGCCCCTCCCCCCTTCCCCTCCACCCCTCCCTCTCCTTCCATTCACTCCCAATCCCTCCTTCACCCCCTCTCCTCCCATCATCTCTTTATCTCCTCCTCCTCTTCCTCTCATTCACCTCTCTATCCCTCTTCTCCATGCGAACACTCCACTCATTCATTCCCTCCGTCGTCGGACCAACGTATGCTTATTCATCACGAGAGTCGTTATCAATTTGGAGCTGAGCCGTCCGCAGATCTCGCTCTCGGGCTTGATTATCAGGAGACCCGGCGTTGCTACATAATGCCTACAGTTCACTCTTAAGGCAATTTGAGCGAGATAGTTCACTAGTCATAACGGATACCATATTCAAAATTTACGTTTAAATTTCAGCGGCGGTAGTTTGAATAAATTAATTTTGTATAATTTTTTGTGAAATAATATAATTTTATGAGACTGAAATTCGAAGTAATTTAATAAAAATATCTACATAAATCTTTAACTTGACTCATTTTTGCGCGCGGTACGTTTAAAACTCCCTCCCAACGGAAGGTTTGTTTATGATTCTTAAAAATTACCGCGGTGACATTATGATTAAATCTCACAAATAGTCGATAAAAACATACACACTACACCCTGCTAATTTTTTGACGAGATCTAGGTGCTTGAAATTCCTCATTTTTAAATAAGATCTCTCTGGAGTGCATACACGTACCATTCCCTCATGTAAAAGGGGAGGAATTTCACGTCAAAAATTTCAGAAAGTATTTCGGTAATGGACTGATATTTTGGTGTTTTTGGAAAAGTGAGATATTTTTCTTTGAAATTTGAGACAAAATTCATTGATTTCTAAGTGAAATGATATTTCGCTCAAACCACCTTATGGAAGAATAGATGTGCTGAGCTCTGGAAATAGTCTTGAAGGAAAATATGGTCACCCCAACATGTTACTTAGCTTTGATTTCTTGATTTTTGTAGAAAGAGGATTGATTTTAACCTCGATAGATATGGAGTAGTAAATATCGAGACTTTTATATCGAAGGATGTTCAAGAAAATATTCCGCATGCAAGGCGTGGAACGCAAAAAGGTGGAGGAACTCTGAGAAGTCATTATGTAAATCTAGATAGGCATTATATAATATATTCCCAACGGTTCGGTTGGGTGAATTTTCCGCTGTAAATTATACTGGAAAGATCTGGAAAATGATTCTATCTTTCCTATTTCTTCTTATCTGCCTCCATTTTTTTCTATTATTAACCTGGAAATTATCTTCAAAGGGTTTGAAACAGTTGTGGAGAATAATCGTCGCCCCAGCGTTAGCATGTAGTACTAGCTTAGTAATACTTCTCAAAACAAAATCCTTCTCTGTGTGCACATAATTTACCCTCTGCCGAAATAATGTGTAGATTTCTGATTATTCAAATGTGGTAGCATGGAGTTAATTGCTCATATGTTACTTCAGCGTGAGATCTCGGCATTCCGAGCTCTAATACGTGTTTAGGTACCTCCTCTGATCATCTGTGTACATTTATTCCCACTTTAGGACATTATTTAATTTTTTCCTTAATAATTAACGTTATCTGGCTGTGAATCTCTTCGCGTGAAGTCCCTCGGCTTCAGGGTTAGAAAAAAATGGCCATTTCCGCCTGAGTGTGTCTCGAAAGGATTTGAATTATGATCCATTGATCCATTCGTCTTGTTTTCTCATCCCTTCTCTCAAACTGCACCGGCTGATTAATTTGATGGCACTCTTAACAAGTATATGGGTGGAGTCCTCCGCGGGTGATCCTAACTGGCAGTATTTCTGGCCTTTATTTGTAGGCCTTAATGTGCGGCTGGGTGCATTATAGTCCCTCACCCGAAGAGAATGATAAATTTATTTATATTGTCGACACATGGGACTTCTTTCCCCGACTCCTCCACGTCCCCTCGTCACTCCTCATTCCCCTCTTTTTTTAACGTTTCACCTTTGCCCTTAAATCGTAATAGCGTCCTCTTCGTTCAGGCCTTCCCTCTCTCTCTTTTTCACAGTGTCCTCCATTCATCCCGCTTGTGGTGCGCGACACACACTATTGGCATTACTCTTAATGACTTAACCGTGTGAAATATTCGTTAACAATTTTTAAAGATTGGTCAGGCTGTATTTTCGTGGCCTTTTTTCAGTGCTTTAACATATAGCCATTGGAAATTCTTAGATTGACTCTTACACTATCGGCTAATCACTACGCCAACATTTTTAAGAAAAACATATTTGTATGAGCTTGTTATACTACGTTTCTATGTTTGTATAGACTTCAAGAATAAATGAGAAACTTAAGTGTATCCAGTAAACTATCACTACTTTTTATATCATTCAAAATACTTAGTCTAATGATACTCAAGTCTTTTTTCGTGAGCGTTAGAACTGGCTTTTGGGAGTGGTGATAGGATATATAGTTAAGAGTTGTGTGCAGCATAATTTTATTGTACTTAATAGATAGTTCCCACCGTTGGAATTAAAATGTAGAATTCTAAACTGTAATTTCAATCATTTCGAGGTATTTTTTCGATCATCCATCAATTTCTTGCTCCAACTGCAGACATTATTTTATGCTTTTGAGTCTTGCCTTTATTTTTCTGTAATTAAGTCGTGAAGTGGATTTGTGATGGTGAACTCATGAAAAATATCGCTCTGAAATATTTGGAAAAGCGTAAAAATAGAATTTCCTTGTTTAAAATTTTGAATCGTTGCAGGAAAGTTCTCTTGTCGGGAAACCTAGAGCACACTAAAACTTATTCTATTCTATTCTATCTTTTCTACCTCGGGCCTCTTCTCAGATGACTCATTGTTTTGAACGAGGTGTTATCAGATCAAATTCCTGGAGTGTTTTTGCCAGCGTTAGTAATGGAATCCTCTCCCATAAGAGCCGCATCCTAGTTCTCGCCTACATGGGTGGAGCGGGTGCGTCACCCCGTCTTAGGATGGAGCGTTCCACCGTGCCTCCCCCCCCCCCGTGCTTTGGACGATTGGTTTGCGTGCGCTATTTCGAACGGATGCCCGGCAGCGGGTGGGGGAGGGATTGATTCAATGCCGGCCGATGATCAGTTGCCCTCGGGAGGGCGAGCAATCCACCCATCCGCTGCCGCTCTTGAATCCTATCCCCTCTTTGAGCCGCCCAATCCACACCCTCACTTTCCATGCGCATATTATAGTGAAAGTTAAAAACGTCGTAAATTCCATGCAGTTTATTTTGTGGTGAAATTAGAAATGTATCCCATGATCATTACTCGGAAGTGTTTAAACCAGTATGGGTTTGTTACCATTAAACTCTGTAGAAGTTAAGATGTTTATTTAATATCACTCTCTAAAATGATCTATTAATTTCAATAAGTCAGCTCGCGAACTATTAAAAAATTTCCACATCTCCCATAAAAAGTACTTTCTACATGGCTTAAAATAATCGATTTTACTCGGGCTATGCCACTGTGGTGCTATGCTGAAGAATAGCAGGGCATCGGAGTAACTATATCTTTCAAGATATAGCACTTGCAAATTAAGAAAATAATTTTCAGCAGCTCTAGTACCTCTCTGGGGTATATAACTTAGGAAGTGATGTTTTGCTAGATATAATATTTTATAATTTAATCAGTGCTCATATTTGGTAATTAACAGTTGACGATATCGTAGTATAAACCGTTGCTTAACTTTACTAATACGTGCTAAGCTGGAAATACTTGCTTCCAGAGGTCTTTTCAGTTCACCACACTTCCTACTTCTCTTCATTTCATCCAATATACCCGCTCTCCTCTCTCCCCCTCCTAGGATTTCTTGATTCCAAATCGACCTGTAGTAACCCATCCCCATGAAATACCTGCTCCATCCCCCCCGCCCTCTTTCCTGCAATTTGAATTCCACTAGCAGCTTTTTCTCCTACTCCATTCCATTTTGAAGACTTTTTAGTTTGCTTATCTTTTCTTTTTGAAATAGAGAAATTAGTGTTATTTCCATGCACTTAATAATACTTAAACCATGTTTTTCAGATTTATTTTTATTATTAAGGTTATTTATGGCATTACATACATATACCGTGGTCGGTTTTTGGGTAAAAATCAAATTAGAAAGAGTGAAAATGGTATTAGTGTTCCTATAACTACCTAAATACTTAGTATTTTTCCCGATTAAGCCTGGAATTCTCTTTTTTCCTTGTATCTGTCTATCTGTCCATTTATACGTTCTTCATGCCCACATCTCAAACTCCTCCAGTTTCTTATGGCTCGCTCTCTTCAGGTTTCGAGTTTCGCTACTTTTTACGGAGACACGCTCATGAACGACTTCCTGACGTCTTTAATTAAGTTACTCGATTTAGGTCTCTCTCATTGCGGAGCGACTCGTTCACTAACACATTTACCCGATACTTTTCCCCTAGACGTAATCCATTTTCGTCTAGAATGCTCTCTAAATAACGACATTTCCGAACCTCTTCTGACATATGTCCTCAGGGTCCATTATTTAACTCTTATCTTGTTGTTCTAATGGAATCTCATCACTTCATTAAGGATGGCATATCTGTAATATGTAGTGAAAATTACCTCTAATCCGATATTTTTTGGAAATCGGTAGATCGTTTGCCCTGAAAAGTGCAAACGTTGTTGGGCTTGTTAGTCATGAGAATCTTACGATCGTACTAATGCGAGTTGGTGTCACCTAGGGTGAGAACACCTGGTTACTGGAGGCATTTACTTGCGCCAGTCGATTATAGAACATGTTCCCATTCAAATTTTTATTTTGTATACACAAACGATCGAGAAAATGCGCGAGCGTTTTTCTATAAAGCGCGAGTTTTTTTCTCGTTCTACTTTACGGCGTTCGTTCTCCCTACATTTACTCGTTAGATGTAATCAGTCTGCTACTCTCGATAGCTGATACTTCGTGGCAATATGCGTTAAAATGCTAGTTTTTGAGGATCAAATTGGGGCACATTGAAAGCATTCCCCAAATTATGGATGAATTGACATTTAAGAAAATTCTCATATTTGATTTAAGCTGAGGAGTAAGCAATGGAATATTGTGTAAATCGATTTTGTGAGGCCTCTATCTCGGCTTCTGACGGACCAATGTGGATGTGTTTGCGTTCTATATGTATGCTGTCCTCTTAGAAGTTGTTACATCTTTCCATCTGTGACACCTCGGCGTCTTTTGCGTCGACAGTTGAAGCCGGATATTGAATACGGCGCAGCACATGCTTACATCTTATTCCTTGGTGGACAATCACCAGGTAACTTTAAATGTATGTCACTGTTGGCGTTACCTTATCACATTTTTGAAGCGTTTTATTTTTCTTCCTTCAAGCAATTGAGGGCGCAACATTCTGTTGAAGGTTTAGGGAATACGTCTCAAGTGATTGTCGTTGCAATTTTAAGTACCTAGTTAGTTATAAACGTTGCTGTTTCACACTTAATTTCGTGGAAGGGCCGAACGTTCTTATTTTTAATTGAATAAAATACTTAGTGCTTATGTACTACCTTTTACTTGAACATGTTTCGCCAATTTTCGGCATCATCAGCTACAAAGCATGCTGTGGTTTATTTTCTGTTTTTTGCTGTCGTAGTTTCTGTTTTTGTAACTTTTTCTCGGTAATGTTGTCAGTTAAGGGTCGCGAGGGGTACAGTGAATATTCTTCTTTGCTTAGTTTATGAAATGTTCGATAAGCTCGAGAGGGTCCATTTGTAGGCTTTCGGTAAGGACTTATACAATTTCGGGGTTAAAATCAATTAAATATTCCTTCTGATTTAATTGTTTTGCAAATAGCGAGGTGAAGCCCTTTATTTTTGTAACTTTTAGCATGTCATGTATTACTTGTTTCAAAATTTCATCCAGGTTGACCTATCTATGCCTTACTACTGCTATTGATTTTTATTTGTACATTTTTGTATCTAGTCTAATATTTATTTGATGTGTAAAATTTCTTAGTTTACCTCTATTGCTCTGGCTAGGCCACACGTCGAACATGCCGCGAGCGTTTGGAACCCTGGCCATAAATATTTAACCAAAAAATTGATAAAATGCCAAGAGAAGCTACACGCTTCGTTAAAAGCTTCTACGAGCGAGCATATAGTTTCACACTTCTTAGAGGGGTCAAGGTGTGAGTCCCTAGAGACACGGAGGCTACACGCTGTGCTTTGGTTGCTTTAGAAATTCAGAACTGTTGTGTTTTAGAGCGACACAGAGAATATTATCATGACCTATTTCTACTTCTCTAGGCCGGACAAAAGCGATAAATAAGAGATAAACAATCCCGAACAGATAGGTACAAAAACTCGTTCTTCTAGTGCACAATATGCGACCACAATAAAAACTGAGCTCCACTAAATACACTCCCATAATACACGTAACAGTTTCAACTCCAAAAATCCTTACGTCTTCACACGGCTGGTATCCTAAAACCCCTCGCCACACGCCCATGCGGTGGCTTGGAGGATAGTATGTAGATATATGCATTTAGTCAAGTTGTTTAATTTAAATTTGGTGTGATACTGTCGCATGGGTACAGAAAGCACCGTCTCCGGTTCTTATGCCGTGTTTTTTTTACCTTTTATTGGGATTTGACCAACGAATAAACCCAATCGATCCTCTTTCCGTCCGCGGCCTCCACGGCGCTTTGCGGGACTTCCCGACGAGCTGATATTTCGCATTCACTTCTCGAGTGGATTTCCCTCGTTATCTCCCGTGCGACGGTTGTCTTCATTAGGGCGAATGTTTGCGATTGCTTATGCGTCCCGTTCTCCGCCACTCCGCCGATTTGAGAACTGATACTTTCGTTGAGTACGTTCGCATTCTTCCTGAATAATATGTCCCTTCCTCCCGTTTGAAAGTTTTACATTCATTCCTAGCATCTCATCGTTTCCGCTTTCTTATTTCTTACGTTGTTTTATTGATTCATTTAAGTATTCTACCCTTTAGAGGAGGGCTTTATTGAAAGTCCGAGAAAATCCTCCATATTTTTACTCGTGAATGGCTTTATCTACCTCTATTTTTTTTCTTTCTTCTTCTCTGCGCACGTCCTACTCGCATTCATTGCGTCCATTAAACCGATTGTCTTTCTCCCCCTTCCTCGCTTGCCAAATATCCTTCCCTCCGTCGCAGCCTTAAGCAAAACCTGCATTTCTCCCTCTAGTCACCTACCCGTCTTCCTCCTGCTCTCATGCAGTGGTTTGGAAGCCTAAAATTGTTTATTATTAGTGATTGTGATGGATGTATGTTGATTAATGTCATTTATCCGGACGTAATGACCCTTTCTCGGTCTTGTTTTGACTAATTATTACAAAAAAACGTATATATTTCTCGGGGATGTTTTTTCAGATATCAGCAGACAAATGCCACTGCAGTTCTCCGTTATACCGCGTAAATTTCATCAATATGGATTATTTTATACCATCTGTTCCTGTAGAACGTGGTTGTATCTTTGTCAAAGTTTCTTTGGGCCTCGGTGGACCTTACTAGGGGTTTATTTTTTATCAATAAAAGTAATGTTGAATAAAGCTTAAAATTGTTACGGCATCGATGTATTTGTGATTAACTTGTTCAAATGTGGGGAAGTTGTCATGTAAATTTATATAGCACTTTACTGGGGTAGTTATCGGTGTAAGCCGATTGATCGTATTCCCTCGGAGCTGTAATTTTTCTCGTTCGTCGTCGCTTCTCGTACAATCCTTGGAGTTGCGTGAACTGGTGATGCCCAACTTGACTGGGGCTCAAATTTCTTGCTCGTGAAATACTTTTGAGAATCCATGACTTGTAAATGGTGGAATGCACGCTCTTCATATTGGGATGAAACAAGAACACTTCGTAAAAATCCACACAAACTTGAATGGTATAAGCCGGCCTTTAATGGTATACGGTTTCAACACTTTGGTGTCATTCTCAAGGGACAATACAAATCGTTTTTTGGCGAGCACGTATTTAAATTTTATGTCGGAAGAGGGGTGAAGGGATTGGAGTTGAGGAAAGTATGACTAAGGATGAAGGTTGAGGGTGAAGCATCGGGCTGGAGGTGGACGTAACCAAATATTTTCTGGTAAGGGGGTGACAGGAAATTGGCTGAAGGGAGTCATACTTTCCTCAACCCCAATCCCCCCACCCCTCTTCCGACATAAAATATAAATACGTGCTCGCCAAAAAACGAATTGTATTGTCCCTTGAGAATGACGCGAAAGTGTTGAAACCGGTCGGGCTTATACCATTAAATTTCGTATGGATTTTTACAGTGTTCTTATTTCATCTCAATATGAACTCAATTTTCCACAAAGTTAACTCGCAAACCATTGAAGATACACACACTCTTACTGCAACAGGTATTGGCTGTAATGCCATCATCAGGTAAAACACGTCGATTAGTGCGCTGCGCTGCTGTAAATAAATGTTAGAGGGTAAGTGGTGCGAAAAGGAAGAGCTCGAAGTTCACCTTGACCGGATGTCAGTTGGGGACTTTATTGGATTACCAACGTAGGTCAGAGGTTAAGAAAATGTATGTACTCCAGTGTTTAGGTGTCTTTAGCACGAAGGCCATTTTCCCTTCGTTCCAACGCATCCAAGTTCACCGTTCTGTGTGGTGACGAGTCTTAGGCTCATTGCTTCTCTACAAATGGTCTGGAAAATTTCGTCCCTTCTGACCTATCTAAAAACGTTTCCAATCCTCGTAATGAAGTCTGTTCTTCCCCCCATCGACCACATTCCTTCCACTTATTAACAGCATAGCATTGGATTTTTATTTTACTGTATTGTACTTGATGATTGCGTAGCAGCACCAACCGGTCGTGTCAAGATAAAACTGTGGAAATCACTGTTGTGTTTCTTTAATTATGGGAATATTCCACTTAGTTACATCTTCATCGTACGATTACCTTTTTCTGTCGATGGATACTTACAGTAATTGACGATAAAATTCCTTTACCATCCCTTTAGCGAACTATATGTATTCGGCAGTAGCCGATACCACTTGCCGTCATGGTCCGCAAATAATCTATGCTACACAAGCAGGGAGGAACTCGCTGGATGATTGGACAATTTTACTCTGAACTTTATCATCATCAGTCAGCAATCCTGAGATTGGTTTGACGCAGCCCTCCGCTCAACTCTCCTTTCAGCTAATCTCTTCACATTCTCGTTTTCTTCTCTTTCATGTCTTTCATCACTTGTTCTATACATCTCAAACGAGGCCCCTCTTCCAGTCTTCTCGTTGACCTGCCCCTCGACGATTATCTTCACCAGACCATTAAGTCTCATGATGTGGCCGATTAATTTGTCCCGTCTTCTCCTTAGGGTTTTTACTTCTATTTTCTTATGCACGTTTTTACTCTGATATTAGCAATTACTTATTGCTCTCGGAAAACTGTTACCTTTCCCTCGCCGTGTCTCACGAGCAGCTTTAGCTTTTGAAAGGCAATGCTATGCCACTCTGTAAAAGTGGTGACGGAGGCACAGGTGACGGAGTGGCAACCCAAATCGTCGCACCTTAAAGTTATGATCTCCGTCCTCGTTCGCTCTAGTAACTAAGTCGCTCATCGATTGTCGCCCTTGGTCTCCTTGACTAGTGCTCCAGTCGGAATACGAGTCGTGTAGAATTCGAGAGATGTGGATTCGTGAGAATTCTATGATTACTCTATGCATAGTGTGTTCATGGGGGTGACTTTCCACGCCTTCAGCCCCTACGATGCGAATTCATCTCGCATTCACCACTACCTGAGCCTCTCCGGGCGACTTAACGCCTCCTACTTCAGCCTCCAGAAGGAGATCCAATTTCATACCAACATTTATTTTAATTTTTTGGACATCCTACAGTATATATTGTAATTATACCAGGATCTGGTATAATTTCACATATTATTGCCCAAGAAATATGTATTAAGGAAACATTTGGAATATTAGGAATAATGGAATCGAATATTGAATGAATACTATAATTGAATGAATTGAAAAAGGAATCATAACTGTCCCGTCGGTGGGATCCGCTCGTTCGTTCATAGTGCCACTCGCTCGCAACCTTTACGGCGCCATCAATTCCACTAGTCCCTGCGTGAGTGGCCGCAATTGCCCATTATGCACTTCGCGGCTCACCCAGCGACTCGCCTTTTGCCCCCGTTCACTTCCACCACCTTCTTTACCCCCTCCGCCCCCAAGCTCCCGTCTACATCCTCCTTCGGTTTCACTGTGCTCTTTCCTGAATCGCAGGACTTAGCGGCACTCGCTAGGGTGAAGGGTTGTGGAAACGGAAATGGTAAAATTTGGGGCCTATTGAATAAAAGTCTCACTTCAGGGTACGTGGGTATTCGTATCGCTCGCGGTGAGCCATAATATACTATACGAATTAAAATGGTAAGATATTAATATGAAATAATATAATTTTGTATTTAATATCTCATCATTTTAAATCAATAATACTAAACTGAATAAAATTTTTTCACAATTCGTTTATTTTATACAAACCATACTTGTATGAATGTCAATTAATTTCTTCAACTGCTTGCATAACTTGAATAAATGGCTCTAAATAATTTATGTTGGTGGTTTTTTATCCCTCTTTTATTCTATGAGTGAATTATTAAAGTACTATGAATTCAGCGAATGATTTTTATTGCTTGTAATGCCTTTCGCTGATAATAAACTGAGTTAACACATTTCACCGAACTGGCAGAGTGCCCATGGCTTAGTTAGCTTTGAAAATGTAAAAATAATTATAAATGTTTAAGTTTTACCTATGGCGTGTCATATTTGATGCCGGTTAAAAAAACTCAATGTTCTAATTTTTGTTCTGTAAATGTAAATGGATCAAACTTGAAAACAAACCAAAGGATACTGTAATAGTACAAGTCTACATACCAACATCCACAGAAGAAGATGAAGCGATGGAAATGATATATGAAGATATAAATAATGTAATGAAGTACGTAAAAGGTGAGGAGAAATAAATAATAATAGGAGACTGCAATCCAAGCATAGGGGAAGAACAAGTGGATGGAATTGTAGGAAAGTTTGGACTAGGATGTAAGAATGAAAGAGGCCGCAGGCTAATTGAATTTTGTGCGAAACACAATTTAGTCATGGCAAATACATTATTCAGCCATCATAAAAGAGGAAGATACACTTGGAGAGCTCTAGGAGACATCAGGAGACAACAGATTGACTACATTCTAGTTAAGTCACGTTTTAGGAATCAAATCTTGGACTGCCGAAGCTACCCATCAGCAGATATAGACAGTGATCACAGTCTAGTCATGATGAAGTGTCTACTTAGGTTCAAACGATTAAAGAAAAAACTTAATAAGACATGGAATAGAGACAATCTAAAATCTGACGAAACAATGATAGCTTATGCACGGAGAACCAATGACATAGCATCAAATATTCATGGAGGCGCAAATGAAGAATGGATACAGATTAAAAATGGCATACATAAAGCAGCTGAAGAATCTGTCGGTAAAGTTATACCTGCAAACAGGAAAGAATGGATAACGCCTGAAATAGTCTTTCTCATCGAGGAGAGAAGAATTTACAAGAATGCCGTTGACGAGCAGAGTAGAACCAAATACAGAAAACTCAGGAATCAAATCAACAGAGAATCTAGGAAGGCCAAAGAAAATTACCTCAATAACATATGTAAATAAATAGAAGAAAATATGAACAAAGGGAAAACCGACAAAGCCTGTAAAACAGCTAAACAGCTTTTCAACTAACAAAAAAAATCTTTCGATATGATGGAGAACAGAGAAGGCAAAATGCAGTTTGGAGGCGATGCACTTAAGAGATGGAAAGAATATATTGAAGAGCTTTACCAAGGAAGACCAATATTAGATAATGCAATGATATCAAGTGAAGAAATAGAAGAGGAAGAACTAGGAGAAGATATTTTACAGGAAGAATTTGAGAAGGCATGGCAAGATTTGCCAGATAGGAAAGCAGTAGGCTGTGATGACATTCCCTCTGAGCTTATTAAAAAAGCTGGTGACAAATTGAAAGCTTCTTTAATACAACTTAAAAGGAAAATATACAAGATGGGTGAAGTTCCTGAAGACTTCCAAAAATGTGTTATGATTCCTATACCAAAGAAACCATCTGCTACGAAATGTGAGCAATATCGCACACTCAGTCTATTATCCCATGCCTCAAAAATACTTGTAAGGGTAATCCTTAAACGAGTTGAAAGAAAGTTGGAAAATACTTGAAGTGAGGACCAATTTGGATTTAGAAGAGGAGTGGGGACTAGAGAGGCAATACTCTCTTTAAGGCTTCTCATTGAAAAACAAATGTCTAAAAATAAACAAACTTATGTTGCTTTCGTTGATCTTGAGAAAGCATTTGATAATGTTCTATGTCCAAAAATTTTCAGGATTTTGGAAAAAATTGGGCTGAAATACAACGATAGAAGAATGATATTTAAAACATACCAAAATGAAACAGCCTTAATGAGAAATAAGAATAAAGAAGATACAGCTATAATAAGGAAAGGAGTTAGACAAGGCCTCCTCCTGGTCCTCTATCACCAATAATTTTCAATGCATACATCCAATAAGCAATCGATAAAGTAAGGGAAAATGTTGCTGTAGGAATCAAAGTGAATGGGAAGAAAATAGATATGTTATGATATGCTGATGATATTGCCATAGTTGCAGAAAAGAAAGAAGATTTAGAAATTATACTTAACGAGATGGAAAGAATTCTTAGAGACCAATATGGAATGGGGATAAATAAGCAAAAGACTAAAGTGATGGTATGCGGTGCTCAAGACTGCTGTGAACCTGTAAGGATAAGAATAAATGATGAAGAACTAGGACAAGTTACAGAATTCAGCTACTTGGGCAGTAAGATAATAGAAGATAGAAGGAGTAAACGAGAAATTGTGAATAGAATACAACTAGCAAAAATAGCTTTCAATGATAAAAAGACTCTACTGACTTGTAAAAATGTTAGTTTGGAAGTAAGAAAGAGGGTTATGAAAGCTTATGTTTGGAGTGTGGCCCTTTACGGGTGTGAAAGCTGGACTATAGGGAAACATGAAAAGAGCAAATTAGAGGCCCTAGAAATGTGGTGCTATCGAAGGATGCAGAAAATCAGCTGGCGAGACAGAATCACCATTGAGGAAGTGCTGAGAAGAGTACAAGAAAATAGAAGTCTCTGGAGGCAGATGCAGAAAAGGAGACTTAAACTAATAGGTCACATTCAACGATGCAATGATTTTATAAAATTAATAGCTGAAGGTTTTATTGAGGGAACGAATCGTAGAGGACGTCCTAGATTAAGCTATATGAAGCAGATCATCAATGACTCTGGATGCGTCTCATATGGTGAAATGAAGAGGAAAGCTGAGCAAAGAGCAGAATGGCGTGCTATTGCCAACCATGGGTTGATAACCGAAGAAGAAGAAGAAATGATGTAAGATCGAGTTCAGACTCCAATATTAATTCCTATGGTCCCCTTATTTTATGAAAAAAATGATTGTGTTTTGATGAAAGGTTTCTCGGTGAGAATTGCTTTGGCTAAAATTGCCCCTGTCTGTCCTTAGATTTTGCAGAATATCAGTTATATATTATTTAAACTCAATTTTTAGATCGTACTCCGTATGACTGTAACCAAAATTTATTCTCTTAATTGCTAGTTCCTTCATAACTCGTCGGTTTCCTGTTTTAGACGAACTTATATGAAGTTATTTATAGTCTGGCTGATAATTGAAACGTCTGAATGCAATGAATCGCCTTTTATTACCCTAGCGTAAGATCTCTCCTTCCTAGTATCTTCTTTTCTTTATTCAATTGAAACGGGAATGCCATATTTTGCATTCCTCTTCCTTATTATTTGCGAATAATTGTGACCACGGTTTATACAATTTAAGACATTGTCAACTAACTTGAAGGGAAGTAAAATATGTTCATCTTTCGTATGAAAGTCCAAAATTGTATTTATTCAATGCATTACATGCCATTGGGATCATTTTGGTTTTAACGTGTTTTTCCTTTTTTTCAGGTGAGGTTACAACGAATATTCCATATCCCGTCCAAAATATATGTAAGTAAAGCTTAAATAATAATAGTTTTGGAAAGAAATTACATTTTCTGACGTACGCAGAGCTCATGTTGAGCTTTGCGTTTCCATCGGGCTTCACATAAGTACGCAACTGTTTTTCTTAAATCTCAGTTATACATATATTCAGGCGCTATGACATGTCACTATATTATCAATGCGTATTGGGTGAATAATTACCTTTTCGCTCAGCTATCACTGCTCTTATGGTTTATTTTACTACAAGTAGGGGATTAATGCGGGGAAAGTTCATCGGCTACATTCAGCATAATTATCATGGCCCTGCTGCTGAAAGATATAAACATTTCGAATCTTAGTTAAAATTTCAATACGTTGATGTTAGTGTTTGCATTAGACTAATTGGATAAAATTGAATGTAGGTAGTACCTAAGTTTTTTAGCTGAAATTGAAATATTTTTTGCTGATTCGTTCTTAATATATTATGGTCAGTTTTTTCTCGTTTTATCGACGATTGCTCCTACAGTTAATGGAAATTTAGTGAAATAAGCCAATTGCTTCAAAATTGGTGAGTACCCAGTTTTCACAGAATTTTCTATGTGAGGTCACGTCCTACACACTGACTCTGGCTCCTTAAGAAATAATCCTTTCCGAATGTGATGCAAGTATGTTCTTAAAGCGTATGCAGTGTTTACGACTTTTGTTGGTTCACAGCGCTAAACTTTCTGATTTGTATCTGCCGATTTCTCTCGAAGGTAAATGACTCGGATATGGTAAATTAATCTTCCAGTTGGACTAACCTCCTACCTCTCTAAATCTTTAAATCTTAAGCCTTTACTCTGATAGTGGAATCCTGTTTTCCCGCCTCTCTTTAAGAGCTCATTCGACAATAATGCATAGAGATTTCTCATGGCGAGAGGTCGTTACAAGGCGTGCCCTTAACGTGACTCGGACCCGACTTACTTGGATATCGCCCTATTCCACAGCCTTGAGGAGTGGAACGTGAGATAAGGGGATGATAACAGGTGACGAGCCTAGTTTTTTCTTCCTTCGGGCTCAAAAAGATCTAGATGATCGCAGTTTAGGGGCGAACCCGAGAGTTGTGTCTTGTAGACACGACAGGAAACTTTATTATTTTTTTTCTCTCTCTCGAAAAGCGCGTAATATTCTGCGCTTGGGTGTGAACGCGAAACTAATCCGCGTTTTTGCTTCGGCGAGGTCAGCACGGAATCTACGCGAAGAGCATTTTAGCTTTTGAGAGAGAAATTCTGTAATGAGTTAAAAAATTGTTGTTACTCGGCGTGGGTCGTGTAATCTTTTGCCAAGTCAGAGTTAATCCCTCAGGTCACGCCAACGATTACTTGAGAAAGTCTAAAATAGGTAGAACTCGAGAGGTTACAATTTGTCTGTATGTGCCCTAGTTGATTTCGCAGTTATGTGTTTTTTTGCTATCTAGGTGTCCCCCAACACGCACATGGAAGGTAGAGTAAAACAAGGAAGTGGGGCTCATTGTAGTGGAAGGTTTGCCTTAGGTAATACCTAGGTTCGTAGCATCAGCACCCATTATTATGATATGTATATTTAAAATCTGAGGAAAGTAGGAAAGGATACAGAAACTGCGCTGCTTTGATTTGGAAACTTTTCTGTACTCCCATAGCCCATTGTCATGCAGGATTGTGATACCGCAATTCGTGCATTAAAAATGTTTGTTTTCATGTTATTTCTCATTCGACTTATTACTTTATCCCTTATTTTTTATCTGTCAAGAGGTCTTTACCGTATAAATGCACCTTTTTGTTACCTTTCGATTTTTAAGATCAATGTAATACTAAAAATACTTTGGATGGTTTTTCTGGTGTTTAGTTATTGCTTTTAATTTCAATTTATTTCGTGATGTCTGAATTATTTTTACTACATAATGTAAAAGAGCACTTTGTATTTATCCACAATATATTTTCAATTATACAACCATTTCATTTGTTCTCAAGGGATGACAGCAAAAGTTAAATATTTCTAAGAGCCTTGTACAACAGGACCGTGGAGTGAGAATGGCATGATAAATGAGTTGTACTTTAGCTTCTTAAAGAGTAATTTACAATCTTCATATCTGGCTGACGAATGGTAGCTATTTTTGAGTAAAATTCAATTTTCTGTGGTGTGAAAAGTGTTTTGTTTTAGGGGTAACATGTGTGGGGTAAGATGCCACCTGCGTAAATGCCGACATTCAGTGGAAATACTTATATGATAGTTGCCATCTGAAACGGTTTCCTAGTGGCGATGTCTGTGGAACTCTCGTAAAAGGTTGATACTCGCAGCGAAAAACGAGAGGTTTATTTCTGTGTTGGTGTGCCTATGCTCTGCCATAGTGATAATTTTGTCTTTCGTTTATTCTCTTCAAAATATTATTAATTGGTATTGTACCTTTTAATACGCTTCCTCCACAGCTCGAAAAATACTTCTTTCATTTTCCATAGTCCGTGTTTATTCGACGAGACGTCGTTTGTGTGCTATTAATTGATGGCTCTCTCTAGAAGAACAAAAGCAAGGGGAGGAAACAAATTCATTTATTTATTGTCGCCTGAGTGGCCAGTTAATTAGACTAATTGCAATGTAGGGCGCGCACAAAAAGGAGGATTCATCCGAGGAGGAATTCCTCTTTCATTACGACGCTCCGCGTTGAAAAAAAAAGCGGGAGGATTAAATCTCTCCGCGTACGTGGTGCCACCTGCCGGCCCGGGGCGCAGTTTATTCGGCCAATGGTTGAGAGCCGCCTTACCTTAATCCCCGCGGCGCTCGGGGTTGACCGCAGCCTGCGTTGCGAATCGCCCCACGTTCATTTTAATTCCCGCTCAGGCGCACTGGGGTAGCATTGCGCGCGTACTGGCAAGATACGCCAGTTTTAATTGCCATATTTTTCGTGTGTTTTATTTCGTTGGTTATTTGCCTACCTACGGCATGAATGCGTTCGGCCAAACTATTTTCTCGTACTCCATGACGACGAAGTTGAAAAAAAGAGTTTCTACAGCTTTCCTCTCCTAAGCCATGGATGAAATTATCCTTCGACATTCTACGTTATCATCAATAAAAATGAAACCTCCATGTTTCACTCTCAGCGGCTTTGCTCAAGAAACACGATTTTTTTTCTTTAAATGCGGAAAGTTTAATTTTTTCACCACATGTGTATTATTCACTTGAAAGTTCTGTGGGTATAGGCTGCTTTTAATGTTGAACCTCTTATTCGTTTATTTCTTTGAATAGTCATTTTATTTTGCTTGCGTATGGATTGTGCACTTATTAGCCTTATAGCGAAATTCCTTTTATATTCTGGGGTTTAAGGCGGCTATGGCCTCGGGGTCACTTAATCCTGAAATTCTGAAAATTTAAATGTAGCATCTTTGAAGTGCATTTTATGGACTCAGGTGATGAAAAGAAAGGGTTTCCTAGCTATTTCCGGTGGAAATTGAAAGAGGAGATTTTAACATGGCTTCTTATGGAGATTGCTCAGATTTCTGCAGAAAAACGTCAAATTGAACAATATAACATATTTAACCTTTAAATTAAAATATATTTTTAGGAAGCGGAAAATTCTGGGATATTGATTAAAAACTTTATATGGGGACTATTACCTATTTTTTTTAAATTCATTAGCGAAATACTAGCTTAACATAAGTCAACATGCGTTAGTTCCCTACAAATGGCGCTGAAGTCGGCTCCTGTGGCTGGAAAAATGTGGTCATTAAAATAGACATTCATGAAAATGTCTGAATATTTTGAGATTTAATTTTTAATTTTCTACAGGATTCCTACTTCAGCAATGAAAGCAGGATTTTTAAACCAAATAAAAAAATTATTTTGGACTTATTTTGATTGAAATAGCCAAGTCAAGAATCTTAATAAGTCCAATCATGACGTAAGTTTGGAAGCATTTTTGGCAAACGATAATGTCAACACTATTACTGCATCCGTGTTGCTTTAAAGCTCGCTCTAAGCAACTCCTGCCTCTCCAGCAACTAGCTACTGCTGTTATCATTTTGTTGGTTAAGTGATTCGTTATGCAGTTACCTCTAACTCGGAAATAGTGCAACCGAGAGGCGACATGCTAATACTGGTGTTTACATTTTTTTCATATGCAGATGATATTGCTGTGATCACCGAGACGAAAGAAGATCTAGAAAGGATGCTCAACACAATGGGTAGGATTTTCTGTAAACAGTATGGCATGAGAATAAACAAACGCAAAACCAAAGTGATGGTTTGCAGTAATGAAGAACAATATGAACCCTCAATAATGAGAATTGGAGGAAAGAAGCTAGAAGTAATAGAGGAATTTGCCTACTTGGGAAGCAGAATAACAAGAGATGGTAGAAGTCAGAAAGAAATTGTAAGGAGAATATATCAGGCCAAAATTGCATTCTATCTTAGAAAGAACCTACTCACCAGCAAGAACATTAGTTTGGAAATTTGTTTGGAGTGTGGCCCTATACGGGAGCGAAACATGGGTAATAAGAAAACAAGAGAGAAGGCGGCTAGAAGCCCTGGAGATGTGGCTCTACAGAAGGATGTTGAAGCTCACCTGGAAAGATAGAGTCACGAATGAAGAGGTACTGAAAAGAGTTCAGGAAACCAGATCCCTGTGGAGGCATATCCAAACGAGAAGAGACAAACTCGTAGGGCATATTCTAAGACACGACAACATCGTTAAAACAATAGCAGAAGGAGCTATAGAGGGAAAGAATCGCCGGGGACGACCAAGGATGTCATTCATGCAGCAGATTGTGAATGAGATGGGTTGCACCACATACACAGAAATGAAGAGAAAAGCAGACAGAAGAGAGGAATGGCGTACTGCTGCAAACCAACCCCAGGGTTGAACACTGAAGAAGAAGACGACATTTTTTTCATAATATTCCCTGGCACAGCAATCAGATGTTCAATTAAACGTCATCTGTTCATAACCTATTGTGTGCAAAAGTATTGCGTTAATTTGCCACCCGTGAATAAGTGTTGAAATCCATTTAAATTTATAAGGAATAAGATGTTTAGTAGCATGTTCTTTAGTTAAGGTAGTTTGAGCGAAATGTCGTTTCACTTAGAAATCAATGAAGTTTGTCTCTTTTGTAATAAATATAACTCTGCCTTCCGAAGATAAAAAATATCAGCCCCTTACCGAACTCATTTCCGAGATATTGGACGAAAAATACCAGCCCATTTGCACGAAAAATGGTACGTTTATGCACTCCAGGGAGACCTTATTTAAAAAATAAGGAATTGCTGACACCTAGATCTCGTCAAAAAACTAAGTGTGTAGTTAATGTTGAGGAAGTCTTCTCAGGTCTTCCACCGGGATAAGATTTTCACTGCCGACGTTTCTGAATCTGACTCATACTCCATTCTCAAGGCGAATTATGATCGGATATCAAAATGATCAAGTATTGGTCCACTAATAAATATATTCTTTACGACCCGGGTTTCGTCACATAATGACATCTTCGGCGAAACCCGGGTCGTAATGAATAAATTTATTAGTGGACCAATACTTGAATATTTTGATTTCCGATATGGAGAGGTTCCACAAAGTGAAGCCTGAATTTATAGCGAATTATGATATTAACCGTAGACTTCAACGGTCGCTATTGTTGAGCGTGGTCAAGAGACTCGGATGGTCAACAACGCCCGTTACAATTTGAATTCCCCAAACGCTTTAATATCGGCTTCGTTTGGGGAATTCAAATTGTAACGGTCTGCCCGTTGTTAGCCATTTGAGTCTTTTGACCACGCTAAACGATAGCGAACGTTAAAGTCTATGGTTAATATCATCTTTCATTCGCCTTGAGAATGGAGTTCGAGTCAGATTCCGAAACGTCGGCAGTGAAACGCTTATCCCAGTGGAAGACCGGAGAAGACTTCCTCAATATTATTCGCCGGGAAAAAACTAAATCATTGCATTTAATGTGTTTTCTCAACTATTTGGCAAATTAATCATACTGTCACCGCCGTAATTTTTATGGTATCACAAGAAACGTTCCGTTGTAAACGAGTTTCAAACGTACCGCGCGAAAAATATTGGTCAAGTTAAAGACTTATGTGGTTATTTTTATTTAATTACTTAGAATTTCTGTCATGTCATAGTATATTATTGCGCTATTAGTAATTCAATGTTATTCATGCTTCATAGAAATTAAAACGTTTAATTCGAATACGGTCTCCATTATGATTCGAGTTCTTTCTCGCCCAAACTACCTTAAGGTCTATGGCTGAGGTATAATTATTTTACGCATGTATATGCTAGGGCATCATTTTGCGGTTTACATTTTCATTCTTCTTCAATCTTTGTATATTTTACATCTCCTCTCCCTATCAATCTTTATGGACGTCACTTCCATTCCAAGTTCATCTTGCTGGCTGAATATCGTCTCGCTCTTCACACTCTAACCCTCTTCCCCTCTTTCCTCTCATTTCTTTCCCTTTCTTCCCCTCCTTTAAAGGTAATTGTACGCATACCCACTCCAGCATGCCTCGCGCAAACTCCTCCGTCTCTAATATCCCGTAATTAGCGCGAATTAATGAGGCGTTGAGAACTTTTTGGTGCGAAGAACACGATAATATTTCCAAACTCCCCAAGGGCGGACTTTCCTTCCTATCTTAAACAAGAGGTGGCAGTAGTTGTATGAGGTTTCTCGTTAAGTGCGAGTGGTAGCTGGAATCCCTCGGATAGTCGTAATGGGCCCGTGCTCTTGCTTTATGCGCCTGGAGAATTGATACTGGTGATCCGAAATAAATTACATCCTGTAGTGAGTTGCTGTTGAATGGTTTTCCTCTTTCGGGTACAAAATTCGAAATGCCTCTCGGGTGACTCACCATGTCAACACACTCGTCTCGAGTACAGTTTTTGGAAAGGAGAATACGATTCTACTTAATCATCCTCGAATCTCTTCAGTAGATTTCTGGACACTACCGACCCTTTCGCCGTGATAATTGTGGTGAATCTTCATAGTATGTGGACTCTACCTAAAACATATTAAAATAACTGCATCTTAGTTAATTGTGTTTAGTTTATAGAATCGGATAAATATTTTGGCTCTCGAGAGCGATGAAGATATCATTACAAGTACATTTATGGGTATTTGACGGTGTTGATTTACGGAAAACGTCTTTATCCTCGCCTGCCGTCATTACATTCATTCCCGGATCTACATGTGTCTCATTACGCCCCAATGTCATTATCTTGATTAGGTTAAGGGCCTCTGAGTCTTGATTAAGGTATCTTGATAATTGATTGTCTTATTTAATAGTATACTTCGCATGATTATCATATGTTCTTTCGCTCATGCCTTCTTGATAGCTCAAGTGCGTATTTGAGATACTGGGGTCAAGTACAATTTATTTAGTTCCTTCGTTTGCCGCCTGAGTATTGCTCCCTTCAAAGGGATTTTTCCTTCCTATCGCCCTATTCCTTAAGAAGTGTTGAACTGCACAGAAGAGGATAGGACCATATGAAACCCCATTGAAAAAAGAACCAGAATGAATGACCACACCCTGAGACACAATGGGTGTATGAAAAACATAATTGAAGTCAAAATAGAGGAAAAATTCCCCAGAGGAAGACCCAAGAATACTTTAATGGATCGAGTAAAGAGGAAAATACATAGGAAGAGATACCCGGGGATAAGGGAACTGGCATTGGATAGGAAAGGGTGGAGGGCTGCAGTCAACGAATCTTACGCCCGAATCACACGATACTTGATCTTGTACTAGCCCGAGGATGCTAGCGAGTCCTGGATTTCTAGTACGAAACTTAGCATGCTTGAAACCTTCCTAGGAGCTATCACACGATACTTGAACTTGCACAAGGTCTGTTCAGTAGATCGCAGGAAATAGTAATTGTCACGAGGGACTATGGAGACGCTGACATAAAAAATTGATGACCGCATTGCAAAGAGCAAAGGTGATTGGTCGGCGGCTACTAGGTCCTACTTGGAGCAAGTATCAAACTAGTACCGCACCAATTACGAAAACAAGGATACCAGCTAGTATTCTAGCGATCATGCAGGATTTCCAGTATACTTGGTCTGTATCACACAATACTTGATTTTGCACAAGTCCTAGTTTGCTAGCTAGCATCCTCGGACTTGTATAAGGTCAAGTATCTTGTGATTCAGGCTTCAGGATTGAACGACCAATGAATGCCCTAATCCTGTGCCAGCAAAAACTTTTAGGGGAATGCTTTCGGACGTGTCATCAATCACCTTTTTGTCCGGCCTGGAAATCGCAGCTTTTTAAACAGCGTCTGTGTGCCGGGGATGCCGTCCCCGTGGTGTGGCGCTATAATCGAAGCCTCCCGAAGGAATGATCGCGACGGGCTCGGAATGGCCGCCCTCTCGATGGCTCCCGTTGTGATTGCATATCCGCTCATGCATGCCCGACCCTCGTTCTCTCGACGTTTTCGCTCTCTTCGTCATGGACCCTTGAAACCCACTCTGAAAGCGAAGTGATTGATTAATGATTAATCCATTGAGTACAATCTCCATTTCCTGGCGTATATCGTAACCATTAATGTATTGTAGTCCAGATGCTTCTCAAATTAATCGTCTTTTTTTCATTTTGATTAGACTGGAGAAAAATATCGTCTAATACTAAAGTTGTTGTATATTTATTTATTTACACAGATCAGTACGAATAGACAAAGGTCAGTTGGTACTGTAAAGTTACGTCAAAATATACCATGTGAGGCGAAATATAAACAAAATCATAGATAGTCAAAAACATCGTGAAGCATAAGTATAGATATTAATATCACCGATCAACTTGTATAAATGATACACATCAAAGTCTTTGCATGCCTTTATTATATTTGTTTTTAAATGCCTGTATGTTAGAAGTTAAGGGTTCAAACAACTCTACAGGTAACTGGTTCCGTTCAATAATTGTCCTGTTGAGGAATGAGAAGTTTTTTAACATTTGTTTTCTGGGATCTCTCTTTTACTTTGAACATATGATCATTCTTGCTGATGATCCAAAAGATTGGCGTACTCATTGACGCTTTAAAAGAAATGCGTTTATCTTTAAGTAGTTTGAGCGAAATATCATTTTACCTAGAAACCAATGAATGTGGCCTCATTTTTAAGAAACGTATCTCACCCTTCTTATGACACGAAAAATTCAACCCCTTACCTCATTACTTTTGGAGTATTTGCCAAAAAAGACCAGCCCTTTTACATGGGAAATGGCACGTGTATGCAATCCAGAAAGAAATTATTAACAAAATGAGGAATTTATAACACTTAGATCTCGTAAAAACACTAACAGCATGTACTTCGTATGTTTTATCAACTATTTTGTTGTTTGTATGTTTTCTCAACTATTTTTGCAAATTAATCATATTGTCACCGCAATAGGTTCTTGGGTATCACAAAAAACCTTCCGTTTTGAAAGAGTTTCAGCGCAGACGTTTCAGTTTTAAAAAATGACGAATTTATAACCCCCAGATCTCTTCAGGACTTTAAGTGTGCAGTCTATCATTTAACATGAATACATACCAATCACGCCGTTCCCTTCCGGGGTATGCACAGTCACAAAGTTTCACTCATATTGTCGGCCCCAGTGGCGGCGGGGTAAAGTACTCGCATGCTAAACCGAGGGTCGCGGGTTCGAGTCCCGCCTGGGTGGTGAAAAACGCACCCAGGCGGGACTCGCGGGGCACGGATGTATGTCAAGTTCTGTTGGTCCGGTCCCTGGAAAACCTGATGACAGTCTCAGCGGCCTATCGGGATTCCAGGGACATACTGGCCAACAGAATCGTCCGGCAAGCAAAAAAAAAATAAATACATAATTGTGCACCTAACTCTGATTCAATAATTTCCTCCTTACTGACCTATCCTTGTAAACCTCTTTTGCCTCATTTATCCCCATACACTGCTTGATACACGCCCTCCTGTTTTTTAAGACTCCTAATATTCCTCCTCCTAAGAATTTCCTCAACCCTATTCAACCACAACTTTCTCGGCCTACCTCTACCTCTCGCACCATTCATTCTACTCTCATATATCTCTTTCATTATCCGACTCATTCCTTCTCTCAACATGACCAAACCAACGAAGCACACTCCTTTTATGTATGTCCTTTCATGTATAGGTATCTCCTTTCATGTGAATCATTTAAGTGTGTGGTTTATATCATTTCTCATCTATTCAAAAGAAATCAATTCCTCGCCGCTGTTAAATTTTTAGAATAGCAAAAGAAACCTCCGTTGCGAATTCGTTTTCAGCAAACAGTGTAAAAATTGTCAATAAATAGACCGACTGAAATTTAAAGATTGATATATTTATGCAATAACCCAGAATTTCAGGCGTATAAAAATACATTTCTGCGCCATTGGCATTACTATAATTACTTCATGCTTCTTACAGCTGCTGAAATCAAAATACATAATTATGCTGTGATATCTCTTTTAACAAGAGAAAAATCTCGCTTAAAGTATCTAAGAGAGCTACTGGGAGGACGGGGAGCACTCGGCGCGAAGTCGAGGAATCTGGGTTCGATTCCCAGTCCAGGCGAATGATTTTTCCGCTGTGATTTTCACACAATAGTATTATAGAGACATCTTCATCAAGTTAACAGCCTAGAATTATATGTTGCCTGAGAAACTCTGTTAATTTTGTTGTCTTCGATTTCCTTGGCTTTGTTTCATTATCTTAGGCTTACTTCGCGTTGCGTTCGTTTAACTCTTGTTTTTTATTTATACCATTTATTTGTCTTAAGAGGTAACGAGGGCTGTCCCATATCCTCCTCACAACGTGCATGTCAAAACTGAGGCTGATTATGCGCACTGCCGCTATATATTTCCGTGTCTCCGTCGTGCAAGTCACGACTTTGATCAGGCCCGTGTATGCGGATCGTTTGTCTTGCTTGGCCCAATTTATGAATAATTTTTTTCTTAAACTTATTGGCGAACGTGGCTGTAAGGAGACGATGGGGACTTTGTTGGTTGGCGAGGATACCACTCGATGCTAGGCGCCGAGTTTGCTTGTACTGTGCAGGTAATTGTGTTTGAGAGGCGGGTGTGGGTAACTTTGCGTCAAGTTTCCGTAGATTTGCTAATCCGCCAACTTGTTTGGCTGCTCCACAGGCTTCGGAACTCAATTCGCATGCATCTCTGTGCGATTTGTCTCATCATCTTCATTGACGTGAGTGTTTTAGTTGAAGTGATAAAACTCGTCGAGAACTCATATATATTGCAAATAATTGCTAAAAAAAGTAACGAAAACAATTTCCATTTCTTTCATTATTCCCATCGGAAAGCTATGTTATTTCTAACGAAAAGAATATTCCAAATTTATTAAAAGTTCCAATTCTCTTGAATCATCGGTGGGATGAGTCTGAAAATGACTATATTAGCTTATTGTAAAATTTGTGTTCATTCTTTTTTGTCGGATCCTAAATACTTAAAAAAAATTCTTGTTATGGCTTGCTCTGTGAGTCTTCAACTTGCGGTTCAGATTTATGTGCGTATTCTAATTGGAAAATACAATTTTCTAGACGTCGTGGGTGTTGCACTTCAATGTTTTTCCCATTCCCAATTCTCGGGAGATGTCGGCGAGAAAATTTTATTTTGCTCCCGGCATTATCTGTTTTTATCCGGCTTTCCGTCTTGCTTAGAAGGAATACTACTCTCGAAGGTGTTAAAATTTGTTTTTGAAAATTCCTCAGTTATCAAGATATATTAAAAATTCAGGGTGGTGATCGTCAGGGAATACCGGGAAAACCTGGAATTGTCAGGGAATTTTGAATTTCTGGAAAAGTCATGGAAAAGTCTGTGAATTCTCGTAACAGTCTGGGAGAAACTGCAATAGGAATCCTCGTTGTTTTTCTACCATTACGCTTAATTGCCTGTCTTTTCCGCCCTTTATTTCACCAACTCGAACTAACGTCCGTCGCTGACGGGCATGGAATAAGCCCCATCAATTCGTGGAGTATTCAGTTGTGAATCTTATTAGTTGTGAATCTTGGTTATTTAGATGTGAATCAGACGTACAATGTATCCCTTTTGTACGTCCTTATTGCGATATTTGCATAGTAGTGTTAAAAATCGTAATCACAATGTATTGCGCTCATCATAAGGATTCGAGGCTATGTTGTTCGAAAAATTTTACCTCTCGTTGTATTAACTTCCGAAACTCAGGTCGAGAAGTAGCTGGAGCATACTAGCTTATAGTAAATACATGCTTGCAGTTCTAAAAATAGGAGACAGTGATTAGAAAATTTAAGCTGCCGTAGAAACTTTTATTCGGCGGAAAAAAAATGTTCCAATAATAGATGACCTTATGGTGATCGGTCCGGGAAATTGGTAAATCATCAGGGAAAAGTCTGGAAGTGTTCAGGGACTTTGAAAATTGGTTTTCAGTAGCCACCCTGAAATTGTAGTTGAAAAGCATTCGCGAATCATTATTTTGCGGTTTGCTTTTTTTTATCTATCTCGTGTTGCGAATTCAACGCTGGATATTGAAAGGCTCCGTTCACCCTAGCAATCTTTGGAAAATGTTATCTTAAAAATATTTATCTTTTGATCCTGGATTATATTCTGTCCAGGGTCATGGGTATCCATGTCACAGTCTGACTCAATTGAGACACTTGGGTCGCTGCATAGATTTCAGTTTTGGTCACCGCCATTTTTTTTTCATTCTGTCGTTATATTTCTTTAATGTTTCAGATGGCACCTTTAGTTTGTTGTGGATGCATTAATGGCTTGTTTTATTTTTTTATTGCTATTTCTGGTTATGGCTTGCATAATTTTTTAACTTCATTCTTGGCATCTGCAATCGTGGTTAAAACGGATCTTAGCGCGAGGGTGTACCATCCAAGGGACTACAGGGGTTGTAATTCGAGAGCTTCATGCTAATAACACTCGGTAGACATGTATTTTACTCAGGTCGGTATCTTGCTCTTTGCCGTTTTACCGCGCTTCAAAACATCCCACTGGTATAGTGAATTGCTACCATCGCAGTATAACTTACTCACTACACCTCTGCAATTGTCGACGAGTAAACCGAAGGAGCTTTTTTAGCGTCAATTATTTAAGTGTTCTTTACATTTTTAGATTTCTAATGCTTACACCAGCCGAATCCTTGGTGCCTCCCGTTTTTTACCCATTTTTCGATGGATTTTTACCCTTCGATTGTGTTTTATGATATCTATACCTATCTTTGAATTTATTTGTATCACATATACAGTTACTGTCTTCCTCTGTTTTGTCTTTCATTTTCTTTGTTATTAAGCTCCATTATTTCCTGATTTGAATACAATTATTGTTAACTTGTTAATTACTTCGCTGCTATACTACCGTCTCTAGTCGACCAATATCGCAACGATATTTTCTTTGCTCTCTCCGTTCCTCATACGCGTGCTAACCGAACATTCTCTCTCGGAAGCATAAGTTCCCGCACCTACTCTGTCGCCTATCTCCCGCTCCACCCAGCCCGAATAAGCGCCATCCTGTTGCGATTCCGTACGAAACTATGTTCCTACGGTCAACTACTTTATTGAGCCTAATATGAACGTTCGCTTTAACCATCCGGAAATAATACGCGACGCAAGTAGCGGAAGGAGAGTTCGGGTAGGCCTAACTTGGCGTAGCTGAGATTCGCGATGGCTCTCTGTACTCTATCGTGCTTACCATAAACGTACTCTAGTAAATATATGATGTGCTCTAGTTAAAATGGGAAAAACGGTCTTGCATTTATTTCTCAGTAAAGTCTTCCCATTTTCCGCAGTTAGTGTTTTGGCATGTGCTTATCATGTGGCTACCACTTTAATTCAATTGAATGCAGTATTTTATGTTGTGCTAATTCCACCATAATTATCTATGCGAGTAAAGCATCTTTAAGAGGGGCATTATATTTGTATGCCCTTGTGCCCTATTAATCGAAGGGGAGGCGTTTGAGGAACTGTAAGTGGGATGTAGTTAAGACGGGGAACTAATTAATGGTAAAAGATTCAAAGATGGACTAACATGTATCATTGTCGACCATATCGCAATCATTGGTTGAGTGAAGGTGTGGAAGTTAGCTACTGGAAAACGGAAGTTATGAGTTACTCTTGTTGGAGTTATCTACGGCCGAATGCTCTGGATGTACTACTGACTCTTCTCTTCTTCTCTGGTTACAATCCTAGGAATGGTCTGCAACAGTCTTCCACTTTATCCGATCTTGAGCCAATCTTTTCACTTCACTGTACGATTTGCAACCTAGTTCCTTCATCAACTGTACCATATAGTCCAGTCTAGGTCTGCCCCTCTGGTTTTTTCCTTCTACTCTACCTTCTAGTATGGTCTTAACCAAGCTTTTTTGTCGGAGTACTGCTGACTATGGTTGTAGATATTCATGTCCCTTTTTCGACATTTTCCGCTACTGTCGGCGCAGAAATTATGTGCACTCGAGTTTGGGTACAAATAAAAGGTTAAGGAAAAGACTTACAGAAAACCTAATGACACCATCATTTTTCTCGCTCGTTTTTACGTTACGTAATCCCAAATTTGAACTTTTTTGATGAATTTTTATATTTTTTACTACAGTTATAACGTAAAAAGTACCGGTTATTCACAGCGCACGGGTAAAGCTCCGACTTTGATACCTTGTAACTCAAACACAAGTTCTTCAATGACAACTATCTTTCTCTAAATGGAGGTTAGATATGTTTGCTATAGATTTTGCGAGTTTCAACTTTGTATGTTTCATAGAAATAAAGTTATTATTAATTTTTTAAAAATTATTTCATTTCAAAACTGGGGAATCGTAAGATTTCGTTCTTGGTCTCGTTGCAATTGGCGTGCCTTGAACGTGTCCAATATGTTATTGTCCAAAACATCCATAAGCACGAATAATTTAAATCCAGTCATTTATAATGGACAGTAAAAGTAGGTGCTGATATTTTTAAATAACTCCTTGACTACTCGAACGAGTGTGTTAAGTATTCATCTGCTGAAGGGAAATATATAGAACATTGATGTTTTTCACTCTTAAACCTCTGTGAACGAGCGAGTCAAATTTGTTTTCTCAAAATCATTGAAATATCTGATTTCTATGCGGCTTTCCCATTTTGTTGCTGCGCTAGACAGAGTTGTAACGCTTCCGATTGAGTGTGTGGAAATTAGCGTCTCTTTCGGCGAATTGTCAAACAATTTCAGTGGATGAATGTCTGACGCTATTGACTGACGGTGTTGTGCCTGGTGGATCTCTGAAATAAATGGTTTCAGCTGTCATATGAAGAAAAAATTGGGAAAGTTTGAAAACAGGTACGCTATGTAGGTGGTGTTGAAGTATAACTTAAGTAAATGTTATTATGTAAAGTATCTTACTAAATTAAATATATACAATACAAATACGTAACATTTCAAAATAAATGGCATTATAAAAAAATTGCAAATTTAAAAGAGTGCTTAAAAAGCACTTTAAAAAACTAATATAATAGTAGTATTTTTTTCATGGCGATGTTTCATAATTCCGTCCGTAGAGTTAATATTGGTAAGGTTTTAGGTTGAATCGCTTTTCAATATGATGCTCATTATATATTATATAGAATTGACCGTAACAATTGATCTTAATTTCTTAATTTTCAGTTCTGTATGTCTTTCATTATCCATAATGGAAGTTACAGTGTAGCCTTGAAGTCTCTTACATATCGAGCTGGCACTCATTTTTCATTATGCTACCAAAGTTCACTTCTACGGAGTAGTAGCTGCTCGCATGTGACGTAATGTTTTTTTCTTCATGGGGGATGGAGATGTGGAAAATTTTACTATTTATTTCATTAATGGCTTGCCATCGCTGGTTATCATCGTTGCTTATTTATAGCTTTGGTATCAAGGCCAACTCGATGCGTTGCATGTAGATCCTGTTTAGAATGAGACGATTATGAAGGTGGTATGACCTTGGAGTGCCTCTTCAAGGCTGAGCAGTCGCTTTTCATCCATGTGCTCCAATGGAAATTGAATTAGCTTCAATTAAGAATCTTGAAAATTTTCGACCCTTTGACGACCGTGGCAAACAAGTGCCTGTATGGTTATTGATGCCATAAACGTGGCCAATGGAGGAATCCGTTTTTACAGACCTTGGGTGTGCGTGTTAAGCTCGTTCTGTATTCTTATAGCTAACACCACTGATTTGGTATAATGTTGATGCTAAAAATTACAGTGACGTGATTTTTTCCTCTTGCCTCGCGCAGCGGTACATGTACATGATGTGTGTTTTTTGCTTTTGAGAAGGGATTCGGGGTGGTTTGATTTAAGTTTTCTGATCTTTTGCTATGAATTTCATTATCTTTGTCTCCTGTTCTTTTCTCAGAATTACTCCAAAATAATTAATGTTTCTCAAATGAGTCACCAGACCAAAGAAATCAACTGAGGTCGTTTATTTTTGTTTTTCTTCAGTTGAATTACATTCATATCTCATCCAAGAAAAGTGATTGCGGCTCTACGCACAATGTCAGACTCGATGAACGCCAAGACGTACTTAAGTGGTGGTCACGAATTTCACTACCCTGATTGACGGAATGCTCCAGCAGATTGTTTTATTATCCCCAATATAATTGTTGAATATTTATTCCAGGACGGTTTCTGTACCACAAATGCCTATTTACCTATGTGGTTTCTTTTTTGCATATTTCGTCAAACTATCTGGAAAGCTGTAATTTTCCTCCATAATTTCTTTATCTACATCCTTTGCCTAACCCTAACAACTTAAGGAACCTCTAAACTACAGCCTCTTACTTTTCGCTCTCACAGAAGCCCAGGTTTTCCTACTTATATTACCTGTCTTGTAATGTACCAGGCTTTTGTTTTTTTTCTCTCTAATCTCCTTTATCCCCTCTGATCCCATGATTACTTTCCGTCCTTTATTGAGTGATCTTTTTGACCTGGTATGGTTTCCTTAGTGGTGTTGAAGGATAATTTTTTATCATATCTCCTGAAAGATGGTTGACTTATATTAAGGGTAGCTACAGGTGGGAAATATAATATTGCGTGAACCCAAAACTCGAGTAAAATTGATGGATGAAGAGAAACGAGTTGATGTTGGGAGGTTTAGTTGAAGGGCGAGTCTTTGGTGTACTAGGTGGAACAAGGAAAAGAATTAATAATTAAAAGGGAAATGGGTTATTTTAATGCCACAAGAGGAATTTCCTGCTGAGGGATGTTGTGTATTTCCTGGGGTGAGATCATGGACTAACCGAAGAAACGAAATTGGACGGAATTCAAAGGCAGAGCCTGTCGAAGATCCTACGAATGTTGTACATAGATTGAGCCTGAGTTGACCTTAAATGGAGGAGAATCGACGGTTCTTCTTCTCCTTTACCTTCGTAGAATCGGTGGCATTAAGAGAAAGGAATGATTTTTTTACTCCGTCAAAATAAGCCAATTGGCATGCTTTATGTGGCTTTAGGTGGACTCGAAAGGTTGTAGACCTAAAGGGGTGACTACTTTCTGAGCTGAAGAGTATTTCTTTCTGCTACAGTTAAAATAAAATATTTCTTCATTTATACATAAAAATTCATCGCTGTTGTGATTACAATAGGAATAAGTGGAAATTGGTCTCGACATAATTCATTTTACATGAATGAAATTAGAGGACGTTGCAATTATTGCCAGAAATGTGTTTCACCCCAGCGATAGGCAACATATGTTTCGAGTGCCACAAAGTGACACTCGAAAGCTTTATTTGTAGAAACTAAGAAAACTAAGTTTTAATCCGTCAATAAGATATAAGACCCTTCTTGCTCATATAATCGTAATTATTTCCGTAAGAAAGGTCTACACTTTGCGGTGGCACATGTCCCGTTGATAGTTTAATTTTAATGAAAAAAGGTAACACTCGTGTGCATATCAGCTTCTAGCTACTGCACTACCATATGACACCATCTACACAACTCCCCTCTCACAATTAGTGCAAGGACGGATTTAGCCTAACAGGCCTGATGCGCAGCGAATTTTCAGAAATCTTGCCCTTCTGTACCCACTGCACGAAGCACTTTGCAATCTGACTCCGCAATGTTTATTCTGTGCCTGACTTACGGAAACTTGTCGCACGCACATTTCTTCCCTGCCTAGTGCATGTGCGACGGAGCACCTTCTTACAGGAAGATTAAACCTGCCCTATATTGGAGTAATCGCGGACAGAAACCAGTCTTTTAATGAGGAATGAGTTTCAATCGGCGAAAATAATGGTTTATAAACCTGTACACACGAAGCGATTCGCTGTCTAAAAAGGCAGAGTATCGGTGGATGTGAATACCCTAATGAAGGCTATTTATATTAGATTACTATCCTCATAAATTGAGTTTTATATTAAATTTTAATAGTCGCTGCCGGAAGTGTCATTAATTATCTAAACTGTCGAACGATTAAGTCACAAAGTCCGTAACGGCACCCGGTGGCGACATGTGAATATTTCAGTTGACTAGTGGAATGCGCGACATTCGATTGCGGTGCCTTTTTCAGGGATTTTTTTCATTTTCTTAATTTGATTTCTTGCAGCAAAAAAAAGTCGTGTGAGAATTCCTTAAGCCCACTCATTCCCTAAGGTGCATAGTTAGCCCTTCAATTTAGATTACATAAAGAAAGACCGAAAATATTGAAAAAATATTGAGAATGTCGAGTGTTCTATATCATTTAGTGGTGATATTATTTTTCGGATGCCTTTCAAGACATTTGAACATTCCTATTTAGTCAGATCATTAGACATTTAAGTATCACAATCGTTTTATGTGCGTCTAGTTTTATAAATATTATGTACAGCTTCGAAAATAATCCATTTGTGTACTTAATCGTGAATATCCTCGCGCCTATGTGAAGGAAGACAAATGATATTTTACGGTATCACTTCAAGAGCAGCTATGGTGCTTACCTCGTAGTATCTTGTATCTTAATGAGAGTTTTCATATCCTCGTAGTAAACTTTTTACAGAGGATTTTTCTTGTATCGAATGAGAGTATTAACTGCGTTAGCGTTTAGTGAATGAAACGGTTGAATTCAAAGAATGGAAGGAATATACAATTAATGTCCTCGTAAATTTGCTGTTTGAATTTCATTTTATTCTATCCGGACATTTTGATTCCCCAAAAAAAATATTTATCTTTCTGATGAACTAATTTTGTTATTTACCTGGCGTTGATGTGAAAGTAATAGAAACGGAACATTTTAAGGTTCTTCGGGGTGTGAGATATGGATTCACTTGTGTAAACTCAGTTATGTGTTTATGTGAACACAGCATACATTTATCCGTCCTTATGCTAAAGCTGTTTTTTGCGTTCCCATTGGAATTTTAAATATTCCCTGTATGGGTGTGGAGCCCGCCTTGGAAGTAAATAGACCCGTAAAATTAAGCTAGAGTTTCTGAAGTGATATCTCGTCATTTGCTCGACGTATAACCATCTCGTTTAATATCGGGGTAATGTGATTAAAGTTCGCGCAGAATTCGTTGACCCATTTTCTCTGATGCTCGCATGGCAATAGAGTCCGTAAGGGATATTAAAGGGATTTGCACCGAAAGGAATTATGCTAGACAGCTTCTGTTTCTAGATGCTGGCCAAAGTTTCCTAGAGACAATTTATTTCTGATTAACTAGTCGTCTACCTCATAAGTGCGATGCAAAATGACTTGGTGAAAATTGTAGAAATGCTTTAGTGCTTGCCAACGTATATTGTCGAGTATAAAAGTGAAACTAAACTTTCAGTATGTGAAAATATAACTTATATATGTTTTTCTACCTTTTCAAATTCTCGCTTGAGAATAAACGTGTTTACAGTTATCCCAAAACTTTCTCGGGCTTCCGTCCGGGTGAGTGGGTCCATGTTGTCCGACGTTTCGATACTCGACCCGAGTCTCATCTTAGGGGCAGAAGTGAATGTCGTGACTGGTGAAGGGTCATTTATATACATATATCGAGGATGTATACCATATCTGGGCGACCCAGCGAAACGTCGGCCAACAATGACCCAGTCACCCGAACCGAAGCCCGAGAGAACTTTGAGAAACTCTTACGCCGGGGAAGCATCAGATTCTACAAGTGTTTACAGTCAATTCATAAATCTTAAATTAGATTAGTTGCGGCAGTTTATTCATTTAGAATTCGAAGTTGTACGAATTAATAACGATGGAAAACTATTTTTTAAATATCCTGAATGGAGTAGATTTTTTTTGTGGCTAATCACGTATAAATATCACTGTGAACGACTCCTAATTGTCTCGGGAGAAGAATCGCCAGTGATATGGACCGAATTTGCTGATGCAAATAGTTGGCGTAATGTTTGGTGTGGAATTGTAAAATCTCATTTCGGAACTGTTGGTCAATATCTGTGTGAGAACTTTTTTCCTTGCTTTTCGTAATCACCTTTTTCGTCGAAATGGTATTCGAAGGACGGCGGCTGATGAATAGTGAGAAGATCTATTTTTACTTTTGCACTTGCGTTATTTTCATTCGTTTATTCCTAACCTTTGTTTATTTACCACACGAGACTGTTGATCAACACGATGACAAGGGTTTAGGCTGAGCTTTCCAGCTCACGTGTTGAAACACCACCAAGGTTATCCCAACTGGCTTCAGACGACACCAAATCAACTGCGTCACTCATCAAGGCGAGCCCGCCAATCGCTATAAACTCCCTTAAGGCCGCTCTACACGGTACATTTTATTTTACAAACGAATGTACCCTAGAATGTACAAGAAACTGAATGGAATTAGAGAAGGTTCTATTTCCCGTTAAGTCATTCAGACAATCATCCAATTTGCCGCTTTACACGGTACAATTTCCCTCATGAAGGATTTCGTACATTCGTTTGTACAATAAAATGTACCGTGTAAAGCGGCCTTCAGAAGACTTTATACTTCATGCTTCTACCAAAAAGGTTGGCCTTTTTCTCACTCTGACTTGACCTAATCATTCCTCAATAGTAAAGTAAAATTTCGAAATTCCAGAGTTGTAAACAAAATATGCTCTTTTGCAATTTCCACGTGTATGAATCTTTTTCCGTCGATATCCTGTGTCAGTATTGATTCTCGGCATTTTATGCAAGTATTACCTGCGACGAAATGAACATTATGTTTACACCGCTACTAAATTATTCTTCCTTTTTCTTATCCGTTGCCAGGAAATGCACGTATAAAGTCAGGATTAGATAAGTTACTTACAAGATGGAATCATGCTTCCCGATGGATAAATTATTTAAATAGGCTGAAAATGTGAAAATATTTCTAATTCTTTGTCTATGTATTTGTGGTATGGGTAGGGTGATGATAGCTGTGGCCATTTGTGTAGTAGAGGTCAGTTGGGTCAATGAAGTGCTTCCTACGCAAGATATCTCGGAGACCTTCGTTCAACGACCCGGGAGACGGAGCACTGCATTTGAAGAGCTATCCACATGGCACTCTTGTAGGGATCAGTTTCCTCAGAAAATCTCCGCCACCGCCGGGATCCGAACTTGGGCCCTGAGAATGGGAAGCCAGAATTCTGACCACCAAAGCAACGCGGTATCATTGGAGAGTCGCAAGCTCCTTTTGACTGCACTCCCGGGACGTGTTTAGGGAACAATAAAGTGCTCCACTTATGGTGGATGAGGCATTTTTGCCTATGTTTAGACTAGCATGGAACGTAGCGTGCGTGTTCTCATAAGTGACATCTAAAGATAAAATAAAAAAGAATTTTATCTCGCCTATTTTTTTGTGTTATTCAATGCTATTTGAAAACGTTGCCTTATAGCATATGGCTTATGTTTCGTAATTGTTCGATTGCTTATGTACAGACTTTTCTGGACGCGAAATCTTGCATATCTTATTATAATATTTGCTATAAGTATATATCGAGGTTTACGCCGCATCCAAAATTCGAACTTGTCATATTTTTATATAATTTCCTCTAAATTTTCTGTACCGCGCGGAAACTCCTGGATGGTTTGGATATTTGGGGAGGCGACCGACAGCTAAGGTCATTTGCGCCATAGGGGATAGGTAAGGGAGGAAGGGTGGATAGAAACCCGGCGTCGGCATTAGCCTGCTCGTAACGAATGGCGCCAAGGGGACCATGGCTTAACGTCTCATCCGACAGACGGAGTACTGTACTTGAAGTGCCCTTCACAAGACACTCAAGTAGGGAACGAGTTTCCGATGAAAAACATCCTCCTCTGCAGGTATTTGAACCCTGGCCGTTCGTATGGTTAGACAGTACTCTTGCCACCACGCCAACCCGTTGCCCTTAACATATCCTCCATAAATCTACCTCAGGTTAAATTCATGTCAATCGAAGTCTTAATTTCTCTCAATGATTCCGGTAAAGAAAATGGCCCCACATGGCACTCAAGTAGGGATCGGCTTTCCTCTGAAAAACATCTTCCTCTGCAGGGATTTGAACCCTGGCCGCCCGTATGGTTAGCCGGAAACTCCTGTCATAACATATTTTTAATAGTGGAAAAAGATTTAAAGTTTAATTCTTGTATCATTTTCAACTGCCAGTAGGGGGAGTACCAGCTCATAAGCCATGCTTTTCGTGATCATCTTTTTCGTCGAAATGGTATTGACGGGACGGCGGATTTTCATTTAGAATTCGAGGTTATATGAATTCTTTAGGATCGTAAACTATTTAAAATGTCCTATATGGAGAAGAATTTTCCTGTGGCTAATCATGTACAAAGATCACTGTAGACGACTGTTTATTGTCTTGGGAGAAGAAATAAATTAATCGCTAGTGGTATGGACCGAATTATATGAGCAAATAGGTAACGTAATTTGTGGCTTGGAATCCTTAGATGTCATATTAGAATTTTTGGTCAATATCTGTTGAGAACTTGAGTGAAATGTGGTCCAAGAATTTAATTTCATCTGACATTAAAAAAATAAATAAAGTTTTCTCTCGAAGCCCCACGATTACCGTCCCAGCCACCTTAAGAGAGTAGAATGTCTTTCCTCGCATGTACGAGGTTAACTTTGGCAATTGTTATTGTTAACACCTTCAATGGCCTGCGGATCCCCTCTTTCTCACTCGCCTTTCCCTTTTTGTCCCGGTGACCAGGGTTTTACGGCCCCTTGAGCGACTGGAACGTCACCGCTTCCTGAAGGGCCGACCCTTGGGAGCGGGAAGCCCATCGAACGTTAAACGCTAGTGGTCCGCTTGATGTGCAGTATGACCATCTCGACTCCCCCCTCCCCATACCCCCCACCGTCTCGTCCTCTCGTCTGATCTTGATAGTAGGATAATTTTGAGAAGAAAAAAATCTCGTGGTAAAACTCTAAAACTCACTATAAACCCATCATTATAAAGGTAATTGTTAGCGTGAGGTATTAATCTCTTTCGAGTTTCAAGGCCCTATTCTTACACCTAAATAAGTGACTTTATCCATTTTAATTAAAGGTAAAAATTAAGGTACTCGGGAAACGTATCAGTAGTGAGAAGCAGCGGAACGTCTACTAATCGCCGTTCTAAAGTTTTAGGTGCTCTTCTTTATCTGCCAGACCTACCATCAACGAACTCTGTAATTATTTCGACTGTGGATTAAGTGCCTAGATAAGCGTGGAATACCTTTGGTTATGCTAGCATTTCTTGAATCTATACGCAATTCATCTTATCGTCGCTAAGTAAAAGCCGTTAACTCGTAAATTAGTGTGATATTTGTGGCTTTTGATATCTGATAGGCTGAAATTTATTTCATATTTTAACATAATTTTGAAAAGGTGAAATGATCCCTAGAGCAATCCACGAGTCTTTGACCGTCGAGAATAGATCATGCCTCAAGCGTCAAATCCATAATAAAAAATAACGATTGCCTTCGTACACGTGCACTACACACTGTTTGCTACGTCTGCTGATTCGCTGATCTCAGCTCAGCTACTGATTGGATTATTAAATAATTTTAAAAATAATTGATTCTTGGCTATTTATTTCTTGATAAATAAGAATATTCTTGAAATGCATAATTATAGTATAGACCGTGAATATATATTATGGACTGGGATCTCGTTGCCAAAAAGCGTTGTCTAGAATTCCAGTAAACAAACAACTTTTTGGAAAGTGATTCCGCCTAGTGATGAAAGACGGAAGTTAAATGTAAATACAGTCAACAGATTGTAAATAAACGCGTCTTACCGGTTTTACCATGAATATACATGGGTTTTACTTACAATTAATCATAATGCAGTGGGTAGTGGATAAAAAAATGTAGTACTACACGCGGGATGTAATTATACACTTGTTTTATATCGTCCGGTCTACAGATATATTTTATTCCTCTCCAAATTCAAGTACACAAATGCACTATTAACTTCTTAGCACTTAGTGAATATCGCTATACGGAAATTTAATAAAAATGCGAGGTGACTTCATGAGTATTCCCAATGGCCACCATTGCAGTGTTAGTAAAAAGGAATGCACTTACCGCCGCCTTGAACATATTCTTATTTTTCAATCCACGTCTCCTATTTTGGGTCCTCGTAGACGCACACCCTGTTTTGCAGCCTGGTACGATGCAAGTTCTGTTCGAACAAGACATTCTAAATTCTTTGTTTTGGCTTAACAGGCTTAATGCACTTCAGTTATAATCGGATTATGGCAGACATCGTAATCGGCACACGATGTACGCTTTATAAAGCTTTTACACATTTTCTGTAATAAATATTTCCTCTCTAGCATTTAAAAGTAAATTTTAGATAACAAAAATAGCAAGATATTATTCAAAGCATCAAGTAATTCATACATCCTCGATCGTTATTGAATATTTACCTGTCTCACGTTAGCAACAATCAACTACGTCTATTTACAATAACAACAGAAAACACTAATCGAAGAAGCGCCAAGGACTGGGTGAACTAAAAGTGGAAATTTAAGCAACACGTAGCCTAGGCAACAATGCCGAACATCCGAATCCAGAATATATATTCGTGGTATAAACTTTTAGCTTCTGGAATAATTTTTATGGTAATGCTGATGGAACACTCATTTTTTTGTAATCTTTAATTTCGGAATAATCCCTCTGCACGGAATGAAGTGAAGCTCTGTGTGTTATTGCCGTTTAAGATTTCTTTTAGAGTAGAGTATTGTTTGATCGAAAATTATTGGAGCTGGAGCGTAGCTTTGCCAGCCATTTATCGCGTATATCCCTCTTTATGCCCGTGAGACCGGAGGCAAAGTGGCGCGCAGTGAGCTTCGGCAAAATGTTCCCTGGTGGCACGGCTTGTGGGCGAGTGATTTCTAGCCTGTAATCCAGCTCCCAGGCTCCTTTTGGGCCCACTAGCCCAGTTATTGTCCAGAATTTGTCACCGTGGGACCCAAAGTCATTACTTATTGGCTCGCCGCTCTCTTGCTCAAAGTCGTCTCCCTGCACGTAAAGCCATTTAGTTTTGTTGGGCACTTCATTGCGCCGCTTTAAGCTGCGTCAGTGTATGCAGTCAACTGTGGAGTAAGTTCACGGACGATTGCCTACGGCTAAAAAATGGCCTTCATGTATTTTATGCTTAATTTGATTGCGCAATAAATTTATACATATATTTTTAATTGAGTAGGGTAAGCGCGAAGTTTTTATTACCATTGTTGAACGCGATTCAGTGGTGATAGATTGATGAATATGTAATGGATATCACGGTTGTCGTTGGTCGAGTTGCAGTTACTGCAGTGCTGGAATAGTTTGTACCGGCGAAAATTAGGCGAAAGCGATCCGTGTGCTTTGGTATTGAAAATTTATTAGTTGTTGTTCGTTAAGTTGGTACATGGTTTAATTGTCTTGTAGCTATGCGCATTTCTGGTAAGGACGGTTTTTATGAAACGGAAAGTAATGAGTCCGGGAGGGTGAATATTCAGTAGGTAAATGCGTTTAACAAACTTGTTGACGAGTGGAACATCTTAAAAAACCCGCCGTGATCGAGAATCTAAAGGGCAGGATTGTCCGTGGAGCCATCCCTGTTTTTAGAATAATCTGTATAGTTAAATTGTACCTTATGTGATGATATTCTACGTCGCAAAAACGTCTTTCTTCTGCGTGACTGTTAATTTCACTTGTATGAAAGTTTAACTGCTAGTATGAATTTCGGAATTGTAAGTAAGTTTTATTCTTATGGTGGAATTGTTAGAGGTATAACATTAAGTATTCCTCACCTTCCCTCCCAGTTTTAAGTTCATTTAAGTATGTTGCTCATTTAGGTAAGTTTGTTTTAATGACATCTCGAGCTTAAAGTCTCATTTAATTGCGAACGATGCGGTTTTATTGCTTTCCAGTATGCCTGCTTTTCATTCCGACCTTAATATCTTTATGGCTACGATTTCCCGGTCGAGGGTTGAAAAGGAAATTGATATGGGTAATATATGGTAGGTAAATTAGATTTTTATTCAACTTTACCTTTGAATATTTAACTAATATTATTCAATATTCGTCATGTGCAAAGGTAACGGTGGATCCAAAGTATCGCAGAGTAAATCTCATTTCGGTGCACAGGAATATTTAATGTGGAGAATTTTATGGATGATACGTAAGAGAAAGCTCCCCACGGTTGAGTAATCCTTAGAGTATGGTCCTTCTATTTATTTTGGTTGATCTTCTGCAACTAATTCAACTATTGCTGCAGTCACATTAGCTATTCTCTGCTCTCTTAGTTTCGAGTGCACGTCTGCGCGTGCATCTGGCTGCGCAAGGAAACGCCCCTCGTGAAACTGCCTCGCGAGTGAAGAGAGGCGCCAAAGGGTTTTAAGGGGAGTTCATTCCCCGGCTCGTTGACTCCCCCGCGCTGCGCTGCCGTCGGGCAGGCAATGTTTGCGCTCGGGTGAAAGGTTACGAAAGCATTCCCTTTGACAATCAGACTCCCCTCCGCCTACCTCCCACCCCCCTCAAACCTCTCCCCCTCCCCCCCCCGGGGACCGCCCCACCTCCGAACCGGAACTGCCGGGTGGCTTATGTGTGTGAATTGTGATTAGGGCGAGTGCGAGCAGCGGGCGTTTTGCACAGTCGATTAGCCCCGTGAGCTGTGAATGTCGTTTCCCAGAATAGCTCTCCGAAGCGTGACAAGTGCCAAACCCTGGTTCAGCGGCCGAGCATCCATTGAGCTTTGTCCTCGTTGCCGCCGATGACTCACTGCCGCGCCTCATAGTTTGCGGCTGGGCGACAACAGCACCTCGCCGTGCGGGAAAGCACCTCGTTTATCTTCCATTGTGCCGGGATTAGTGTTCCAACTCTTTCCGATCCGATTCATGGGAGATGAATGTTCGTCATCAGAGAAATGAAGAGTGCGTATGAAGAGTGAGGTCGATAATTATATGCGACATGATTTTTCCTCCTCCTTTTCATCTTACGCTTGAGGCCAGTAATCCTAGGTCGCCTCCTAATTTTATTTCATTGAGTTTTCATCTGGAGTCAAATTGCATTGATTGAGTGGTTTCCTTGCTGCGCTCTTCATTTTTTACGGTAGATTGTAATCTATGACAATTACTAATTGCTCAAATTTACGAGTAATATAATTTAACATCAACCTCTAAGATAAGTTGAAAAGGAGGACGGAACAATCATGCTGAAGTGTATACACTTATGATATTTTCCCTCCCCCAAGTAATTTTATATGCCATTTACCTCTTATTTTTCTTTCCTTGTTAATTCCATATTAATAAATCGATATTTGTTTTTTTTTCACATTTTCATTGTAAAAAATTAACATTTTTCGTTCAGCGTTCCATGGAACCCAGCACAATTTACGCATAATTTTACCTTGCCTAAAGTTACCAAATGATCGATTCCCAATGATTCACTTTTGTGAACAGTGCTGAAAGTGATGAAACTACAACAATGAAACATAAACGTAAAATTGGATGCCTCAATGAACTCTGGAGGATAATAATGAATCGGTTTCCACTTATGAGTGAGTTTTGAGTGGCAAATGTCACTTTAGTAGAAACCTTGCCGCGTGTTAAATTCACTCTCTCGTGATAAAAGATCTCTCTTTCATTGTTTTAAAAAATCACTTCACTTGTGTCAAGCTCCTGGTATTCGTATGCTCCGCTCAGATTGCCGCTCGCCTTCCTCCCCTTGTAAGCAGCCTTATCCCTTTTACCTTGCAGAATGTTCATATCGCTCAATTTTTTCCCCCAAATGCGGATTTCGACGCGATCTTGGCTGTCATGCGAGGTCTAAGGAATTGCGTGGACGCCATTTTTTTATTTTCTAATCTCGAAAGTCATTTCTCCTTACCTTCGTGAGGATGGTTGAGATAATGGGAGCTGCGGTTGTCGAGTCGGGGAGGTTCCGCGCTTCCTTTTGATAACGCTCATCGCTCTTTAAGTGGGTGGAAGTCAAGATGCGGAGATGAGAGACTCGCGCACAGGGATGTGAAATATTGAGGGCGAGGCCATAATTCCCCTTAAGTTATTACCGAATATAAAAGAGGAGGAAGAGGAGAGATTGAGGGGCTTTGGGCGGAAGTTGCCTTAATCACGCGAGAATGTACGCGGAGGGGGATGACGCGGTGGAGATGGCCGGAAGAGGTTGACGCCTTGCAATTTTTTATATTCCTTCTCTCTCTCTCTCTGTCTGCTCGAGTCGTTACTCTTCTTCCTTCTCCTCTGCGCCTTCTCTTTTTTTGCGAGATGCGTGCGGCCCCGCCAGGGACCGCCACCCAGCCAGGAGCAATTGACCCCGGCCGGCGGCGTCATTTCTGGCTGACCTCGTGTCAACCACGCCCTTGGAAATCACGGTCTCCCATACATCTCAGATCTGTGGAGCAGGTGGACCTTCACATCTCCAGTGTGGCGAAATTGGAGACGCCCAGTCTCCGCGTCAGTGCTTACCGTTCTCATTGAACACAAGGGAAATAATATGAGCGTTGGATTCCCAATCATTACATTTTAACAAATGATGTGGTACGAAGTCACTCGCACGGGTGCATATACACCCGGGTTAAAATTCGCCATGAAAAAATCATTTGACTTGACCGGGATTCGAACCCGGATCTCCCAATTGCCGGTCAGGTGTGTTAGCCAGTTACACCACCTAATTCGAAATTTGCCTTGATGGAAGATGGCTTGGTGGTGTAACTGGCTAACACACCTGACCGGCAGTTGGGATATCCGGGTTCGAATCCCGGTCAAGTCAAATGATTTTTTCATGGCGAATGTCAACCCTGGTGTATAAGCGTTGGAATTTCGTATTAGAATTGAATTATAAGTAGACATGATACAGTTTTGCAGTAGGTAAATTAATTCAGTTTATCTGGCGTGGTTCAGATAAACTTTTGCGTCTTAGATTTGTGGTTATTGCGTTGAGCTCCTGACTGGATGAATCGATTTGGGCAGGCACAGCTAGATAATCAAATAGTAGTTTTTTTGTATCAAATATACCGGGTGTCAATGTGGAGACTTTTGCGGCAATGGACCTGGCTCTGCTACCTCCATATTTAACTTCTAACGTCTTAAGACTTAGTGCATAGTAAATTGTCCGTTCTAAACTAAATTTAGAGTATCCGGCGAATACTCTAAACTTAATTTAGAATACTTTAGAATATAGAAACAAAAGAAGCAGGGGGAATTCGACTCCTAAGCGTGCATTTCGGCCATCCAGGCGGGGAACTCGGAAATTCGCGGACACGTGCGTGTTGGCCGAGGCTAGAAGTCCAAATGTCCTCGGGCAATGCGGACGTGTCACCTAATTTCCAAGCTCCTCTCTGATGGTCACCTGTATGACCGAAATGCATGCTTCCTTGCTTCTATCACCTGTTCGGATGGTTATCTTATTATCTAAAAAGTGGAGAGCGATGAAGAGAGCTCCTCAAATATAGTTCTCCTCCCGCCGATAGGGACGTGCACTTTGGTGCCTGGCGTCGAGAGTCGGCTTCTGCTTATGCTAAGTTTTTCTCCACCGTTCCTTCAAAACGCCGTAAAAATCCTTCCCTTGCTGACCCACCCACCTGGCCTGAATGTCGCTAGTGGCTTCATTTGTGGGCCGCCTCCCTCAAAGTGATCAACCAACCAATCCCTCAACCCCTTGCCCTAATTTGCGATATGACCTCTGGGCGTTTGGGATCACAATCGACGCCGGGCGTCGCCATCCCCCGGTGCTTCCTTCATTCCACCCGCGGGAGTGAACGTCCTCCGTTGGGCGGCGAATGTCCTTGGGCCGCCGTCTTGCCTTGATGAGAATCTCGAGTGAAACGGGAGGGCAGCTGGGTGATGGACGAGGGAAATGCGCTCGTATAGAGTCATGCCCTGCCAGAGATTCAGGATTTTCCGCGCACCCTGAAATAAGGGAGAGTTTATGTCTTGGGCGGAAACTGTTTGGGAAACGGAGAATGCCTCGCCGCGCGCCGGAAAGCAAATCGCCCCAGTATCTCTCGTCCTTACGGCAGCCGACGGCGGATTTAATAAAAAGTGCTCGTCAATCAGCTGCCGTGGCCTGCTAAACTTTTCGAGGATTTCCCTTGTATCTCTTGTAAGGATAGCTGTGAAAAATATATATTTCTACTCTCTTACTAAGGCTTTGTGATCATATGAATTAAATAAATTTTATGATTTAGATTATTTTTTGAATTTCCTCCTCATTTGAGCGTAATTTCAATTTTTATACTGTTAATTTTATCCTCTTGACGGGGCCGAAATTTGGTGAATGTGGATGTTAGGAATGAAGGCCGGAAGTTGTGGCCCGGGATGGTTTTTTTGGTGTGATTATCGGTATAGGTAGATTTTGGTGGAAGTCCCTCCCTCCTATCACGGTCCTCAGCATCCCCTCGCCCTTCATTGCATCTTCCAATCACCGAATCTCCTCTCTCCTAATTCCCACGAGCATGTTCCTATCCGCACCCTCCATGCCGATTACTTCCTCATAGGTCTTTCTCTCCATCAATTACACCTTTTCCATGAACTTTCCCACCCGTATCTCATGCGCCCTGCTGAAAACCCTCAAGTCAGCTTATCCTTTCTCTCCGCGGGGACTGAAGATTCTGGACCATTCAAAACGATGCTCTTTATCAAAGTTTTCGCCAATCTTTTCTTTGCCATTTTCCGCAGCGTCCCTTCCTTATCATACCATTCTCTTTTTGCATTATTCATTGGCTTACGCCCTTCTTCACTTTATATCCCTCATATTAGATCCGCAGTCTCCTACAATCCAGCCCAAGAATGTGAAATGTCCCCGCTGCTCTAAATCTTGCTCTTTCGCCTAAGTATTAGTTCTGGCGTTTTAGTTTCTACGTCTACATACTATCCTGCTGGCCGCCGTATGGGCGTGTGGCAGGGGGTATTAGAACACCAGCCTTGTAAAGATGTAAGGGTTTTGGAGGTGAAATGGAGACTTGTATTATGGGGGTGTATTTAGTGGAGCTCTTTTTTTTATTATGGTCGCTTGTTGTGTGCGGAAAGAACGATCTTTTGTACCAATCTATTTGGCAATGTATCTCTCTTATTTTATCGCTTCTGTCAGACAGAGAGATGTTGTGAGCCATGGTGATAATATTCTCTGTGTAGCTCTGAAACACACCAGGCCTGAATTTCTCAGGCAACCAAAGCCTAGCGTGTAGCCTCCCGAGTCTCTAGGGGATCCCACCTTAATCCCTCTAATAGATGTGGGACACTATATATTTGCTCGTATCAGTTTTTAACGAAGAGTGCAGCTTTTCTTTGTGTTATTTTTTTTAATTTTTTTAAAATTAAATCTTTATGACCAGGGTCCCAAATGCTCGCGGCGTATTCGAGCTGTGGCCTAACCAGAGCGAAGTAGCATCTCTCTCTCCGACTTTTTCATTCAAGGACCTTCCTATTATACGCTTAACAAAACGTAGTTTCTTTAATGCTGTGCCGTATATGTTTTTATGTGTATTCTAGTAACTTATATCATCTTCGTTTCCTTTCCTTTGAAATTTAAAATAGGTGAATGGATAGAGAGACACGCGCTGTTGGGAGAAAATACTAGCGCCTACTGTTGTGTGAGCAGAGCTCCGTTAATGCACTATTTCCATTCCGCAGACGATGCGTGCTGAAAGGTGATATCTACGTGGCTGTTATCGCTGGAACGTTGGCTGCGTTAAGTTGCGACTCACGTTCTCGAATGTGTTGTTATTATAGGCAGAACTCATCTTAAGCCTCAACGGTGGCGCGGCGGTGATGATGTTCCGCGCAGGGAGGCTGCTTGGACTCGGCGCCGTCGCCTCAAATCCGAAACGGAGTGCCTCAGGGTGAACTGCTCTCCCCCCTTCAGTCAAACGGCATCACATTCCGCGTCGTCTTCCGTTTTATTTCCCCTTCCATTCTGCCTAACATTGCGATTCAGTGTTCGTCGCCTTCGTGGGTATGGCACGATTGGCGCCTTATGCCACTCATGAGATTTATAAGGACCTTACATAATTATCCACGTTATAGTATTTGGGCGTCGGCTGTGTGCAGACTTGATGTGCAGCGAATGACTCAATGTTTATAGTCTTTCTTTTTCTAGATTTGCTAGTCTTGAGCAGAAGGGTGGACGATTTATGGAATTTCACGTACAAAGTTGCTGGTGACCGAGATCTTGCAACACCCTATTTATGCATAGAGAATTATAATTATTGTGTGCTTGGAGGGCACTTATTCTTCAAACTTCGTAAAAACAGTTATTATTTACTCCCGTTTTAAGCGGTTGTTCAAGGTGTGGCATCAAAGCTATTAGGAAAACAACGTTTGTGGTAGAGCTCAGAAATGCTTGCTGGATTATGATGATTGAAGATGTAAATTGGGCAACTTGCAATCAGGTTTTTCAAAAGCGAAGAAGTAATGAAATGGGAAAAGGAAGAGAACCTTTGTTTGAGAGTAAAATACAAACATTGGATTAACTGCCACCGAAGGTGACAGTTAGTTGTTTTTGCGCGGAACATCACCGCCGCGCCACCGTTGAAGGTAAGGTGAGTTCTGCCCTTAATAACAACACATTCGAGAACGTGAGTCGCAGCTCAACGCAGCCAACGTTCCAGCGATAACAGCCACGTAGATATCACCTTTCACCAAGCATCATCTGCGGAATGGAAATAGTGCATGGCTCTGCTCACACAACAGTAGGCGCTGGTATTTTCTCCCAACAGCGATTCCCTTATGACTTATAAAAAATTCCCTTATAAAAAATTGGTGATGATATGCCTGTGTGTCATTTTTATTCATTTTTTCCAGGACTTTTTGCTTCTTTAAAATGGTTTTATTTATAACCTTGAATATGTTTCTCGTTCAAATTAGTTGTTGAGATACTTCTCCTTTTACTACCAGAAAATTTTATGCAGTTACTCTTAAGAATTCCTATTTTAACGCTACTATTCAACTTAAGGTGGCTCTGGCTTGACTATGTGAGTCAAGACAATAACTTAAGTACACGTTTTTATTTAATTAGTTCTAAAAATAGTCATCCTTTTGTTGATGAAACTGATTACCTATTGCTAACCTAAGAACAGGTTCTAACTATGCAGATTTTTCCTCGACTATATTTTTAATGACCACGTTTGTCCAGCAGTAGAAGCCGACTGCAACGCCCTTTGCATGTAACTACCGCCTTTTGAGTCCAATTACAGCAGCGATTCCCTTATAACTTATAAAAAATTCCCTTATAACAAATAGGTGATGATATGCCTATGTGTCATTTTTATTCATTTTTCCAGGACTTTTTGCTTCTTTTAAATAGTTTTAATTAAAACCTTTAATATGCTTTCTCGTTCAAATTTATATTTTCCTGGTGTAATTTGAGTTATCTCCATAAGAGCCCATGTGAAAACGTCCACTTTCAAGGCTGAATAATATTAAACAAGACTGGAAACACTATTTTCATCCCAGTGTATAAAACCCACTTCAAAGATTATATCTTTATCACTATAATCAAGTTTTCAGTAAATCTGGAATTAATGAACGTGAGACCGGAGTCGCCTTAATACATTTGCTCAAATAAACTTTTTTTCCTATAAAAAATTTAACTGAACATACAATTTTGTAAGCAGAACCAGATTTGAGTTCATACATAGTTTGGTAGTTTTAAACGTTCCTGCGGTCTACGTCTCTCTTCTAATCCGACCTTTTTTCCTCCTTCCAGTATTGTTATTTCTTTCGCTTCGCCTATCTTATTCTACATTCCACTCCTGCCCTCTCTTTCATTTTCTTCCCCGCTCATCTTCTTTCTTCCACTCAAATCGATTTTCCAGTACGTTCATTCCACTAATTTTTTTCTATACACTAAATGTGACTGAATATCACAATAATGGTCGCACTAAACGCCGTGGGTATGAGTTATCTGAGGAGTATTTGCGGCAAAAGTAGGATGGATAGGGTCAGGAATGAGTGGGTCAGGAATGAATGTGGGTTAAATGCTCCAGTATTGGACGTGTATGAAAGGAGTGTGCTTTGTTGGTTTGGCCATGTTGAGAGAATGGATTAGAGTCGAATAACGAAACAGATATATAAGAGTAGAATGAATGATGTGAGAGGTAGAGATTGGCCGAGATAGTTGTGGTTGAATGTGGTTGAGGAAATTCTTAGGAGAAGGAATATTAGGAGTTTTAAAAACAGGAGGGCGTGTATGAAACAGTGTATGGGGGTAAATGAGGCAAAAGAGGTTTGCAAGGATAGGTCAGTATGGAGGAAATTATTGAAGCAGAGTTAGGTGTACAATTATGTATTTATGAGTGAAACATTTTGACTGTGCCTACCCCGGAAGGGAACGGCGTGATGGGGATATATGTATGTATGTAAATTTTTATTTCTTCAGTTTGTTGAGATGGAATGCTAATAGGAGAGATGGTGTTTATTTCTTTCGGCTGCAATTTATCGGTACTTCTTGTAGGTAGGATATAAAGCATTAAATTGCCCTGGTCGCGGAAGTACTTTCGAGGAGAAATGAGTTGGGCACACCACCCTTAGAGATTCAGGAGAGAAGTTAAATGTTCAACTTGGAGCGAGTCGATTTGAGTCAACTTCAGGGTCATCGTATATGAGTGCGCTGATGAATTGAGAAGGTGAGCTGGGTGGGGAGGGATTCAAATGAGGAAGTGTTGAATTGAATTCAGTTTATAAAGTTTGAAGTTTTACCAAACATGAATATAATTAAAGGGTGAACAATAACAAATAAAAATATTTACCATTGCTATAAATAAAAATAAAGAAGTCAAGCTGGTCATTATACTTGTACATTATCATTATTTACAACTTTAAAATTTAAGTGCTGACAATTTATTACCCGCCTTTCTTTAAATAGTTTTCCTGTACTCATATATAATCAATTCATTACACACAGTATTAAATGTTGCACACATTCTATTTATGAAAGCATTTTAACAATATTACTATTTACATTCATTGTGTAAAATGTCCTCTAGTGTCTACCTTTGTTATTTGGAAAAAGCATATTTAGTTTGCATAACAAGTTAGAGCTCTCTCCTTTATTAATTAAATTATTATTTATTTCTCCTTTATTAATTATTTTAAATAAATTAAGCGCTCTCTCCTTTATTAATTAAATTATAAAAAAAGAGGAACAACAAATCATTTAATATTCTTCTATCACTAAGCTTATGAAAATTTAACATTGACAATAATTCTTCATAGGTAACATGATTTTCAAAAGTGGGGTTAACATGGTATCAAACGTAATAAAGAAACCTCAAAAACCTTTTCTGGACTCAATTGTTCCACTATACTGTTTAGTATATGGGTTCCGTATAACCGAAGAATATTCTAATTTGCTCCGTAAAAGAGTATATTGCAACATTGTTGCGACGCTTTCATTTTGAAGTACTTTTAATACGACGTAAAAAACCTAGTAATTTATATGTAGAAATGGATGAATGTAAAATGTGGCCTACGAAAGTCATATTGTGTTTGATGCCTGGTGGGAAGGGAAGATTGGTTGCGGAGAAACGGAGAAGCTAGGCTATGGGGGGCGTGTTGAGGGCATGCTGAAAGGGATGATTTTTTTTACCGAGAATATTTCGCGAGCGCGGATGTGGAAGAAGAGGAGTGAGGCTTGAAAGAGGACATGATGAAGACATGATGGACGGCATAGAGGACGAATATTGTAAGATAAACTTAGATGGCGAGCTAATAGGAGTTCGAGCGTTTAAAAATATCCCGTATTGGGATATTCGATGAGTTTAGATTGTCCATTAAACCTACCTATTATTTGCTAAACATTTGAAATTGTGGTGAATGCCTTCGTTGCAAGTCTGCGGGCGTTGCTTACGCTGGAATTCCTTAGGAAGGTGTGTGTCATTCTCCGGGAGATTTAGAGGGGGCCTTATGAAACGGGATGGTGGTATCCTTATTTTCTTTCCCTCGGCGATGCGAAGACTCCCGCGAGAATTTCCTGCGCGTCGTCCGGGTTGCTGCCAAAATTGTCCCTGAGCGAGGCGAGGGAGGTGCCATTGGATGTGCTGCTGCTGCAATGCTGGGCCGTTGGAATGTATCCAATAAGAAACGAGGTGGATCTCCCAAGTTTCTAGCCCCAGGGATCATTTTCCTTACGTTCTTCCCGCGTAATTGCGGTCCCTAGGATTAAGCCATGCTTCTTCTCACCAAAGTTTGTTCAGTACGTAAGTTTCTTGGGGTAAAATTGCTCGTTGAAGAAGTCGCGGGATATTTTTCTGGCGCGGAACATTATGAAATCATCGCGAGACGCCCGGTTTATCGCCCGCAGTGCAGAGAATGCGGATGGGGGGGGGTCCTAATCCTCTGGGTTGACGAAGGTCGTTCAGTTTATGATAATTCTCTATGTTTTGAGCCGTAGCTCCCGCTGCATTCTGATGTGACGACGAAATATTTTTTCCAACTGTTTTGATTGGTAGCGCCTGTCTCTTTACTCTTAATTTTTATTGGTAACACTTCTAATGGTTATATCATGACTATATTGTTACGTGTTAGTCAACGTTTTTGTTGTGTACGATGTTTATTTTCGCCTAGGAACGTTTTTAAGTCCAAATAAGGAAAATGCAGCATTGGACGCGGAGTTCTCATGACATAAAAATACAAGACTCCTCTCCAGACGAGTCTGACGTGGAGAAATAAGCATTTTCCTTTTTTAATTCCCAAGTCACTAATTGTTGATCCTATAGTAATAGTGTTTTGAAATGTGAAACATTCATGTTCAGTGTTGACGTAGCTTAAGATCTGATAGCCATCGATATTTCGCGGCCGTGCAGAAAATTCTTAGAAAAAATATTTTCATTTGAAATTCCCCGCCATAGACTAATCCATAACCAACGCTCTAGTTGTCTTCGCAGAATTTGATATAACCGTAACCAAAATTGTTCTGGTGCGGTATTATTAATACTTTTGTTGGTCGCAATGGAACGGAAGCGATTAGAGATGGTGTCAGTAAGACTGGTCTGTTGGAATTGATTTTGGCGTCGGCTCTACAGAACGATCGCCATGATGATCATATCGAAGGTGGCCATATCTGTTTCTAGCGCTTCCTGGCTTCCCCACTCGCCCCGTCTTGTCTCTCCGTCTCCTGCCCCTTTTCCCCATCGAAGCCAAACAATCCTCTCTCGGCACAGCAGACACGTCGTCTTGTCTCCCTCCTCGTCCCGGAGGTTTCTCTCGCTTGGCAGGAATATTCATCACTCCCCCCGAAACCCTTTCACTCCCCAGAACTATTAGTTGTTCTCTCCCCATCGCCCATACCCTAATTATTCTCATCCACTACTCTGTGCATTTGCCATCTGCACGGGTATAACCAACCTTCGGCTCCTACCCTCATTTTTGTGAGTAATTTACATCTTATCCGCAGAATGCCGTCACAAAAGTTATTTTACTGAATTGTGCCTTGTCTGTTGCTCCCCATCAACACAACCGTTGCACCAATACTCAGCTCATTGATGCTAAATCAGGTTTAGTTAGGCCACACCTCGAATACGCCGCGAGCATTTGGGACCCTGGTCATAAAGATTTAACCACAATAAATTTATAAAATACAAAGAAAAGCAGCTCGCTTCGTTAAAAACTGCTACGAGCGAACATACAGTGTCACAACTTTTAAGAGGGATTTAGATTGGTGACCCGGGGGCTACATGCTAGCCCTAGCTTGCTTGAGAATTTCAGGCCTGGTGTGTTTCAGAGCGGCACAGAGAATACTATCAATACGCCTCACTGCATCTCTAGGTCCGACAGAAACGATAAAATAAGAGAGATACACTGCTGAACAGATAGGTACAAAAACTCGTTCTTTCCGCGCGCTATAAGCGACCACAATAAAAACAGCTCAACTAAATACACTCCCATTATACACGTCACCATTTCACCTCCCAAAACCTTACATCTTTACACGACTGGTGACCTAACACCCCCAGCTATACGACCATGCGGCGTCTCGCAGGGTAGTATGTAGATGTGGACTTATAGTGCTATCAAAAAAAATTACCGCCTCGGAGCCGAAAAATTTCGAAGTCCCAAGTTAACGTCGATCTGACAACACGGTCGAACCACGCCCCCTGCGCGGGAAGGCAATAAACAAAAGGAAACTCTTAATGGTGGGAGGTGGGTGTTCGCCTAATATGAGAGCGAGAATGAAAGGGGGATAGCCCGTTTCGGTCGCTCCAAGACGCCAAGACCTCTCGTTGACGACGACTGCTAGAAGATGTGGAAATCTTCTTCAATCTTCGTCTTCGTCATGTGCAATGGAAGTTCACGAAGTTCACTTACATGTTTATTTACACTCGCATGCTACACAGTTACACGCGTAAATGGAATCTGAAGATGATATAACTACTCGAATTGACTATATTCTCAAAGTATACATAGTCTCTGGTTTGTTGGAACTCTAACTGGTGGATTGATAAAATACCTGCTGCCGATAGCGGCTCATGAGAGTTATATACATAAGAAAGTTAGTCGCTACAATAGTCACGCGTTGGTCTCTCTTATTTGTGCCCTCGCCCTCTTCTTTGCACTCCGCAGACCTCTAGTATCCTCCCTCCCCCTTCTCCTCAGCCATTCCTCTTTCCTTCTTCCCTTCCTTCCAATCCTCCCCCACCCCTCACTACTTATCACCCTCGCTAATTACTTTGTATTGTTTTTAAGGAGTAATGGTTTTCTTTTGTGTTTTATCCGGCGGCTTACCCTTTTCGCTGTCGTCCCCCGTCTTGGCTGAGACCGTTTTTATGCCAGTATTTATTGCCAGCTTGCTGCTCATTCCCCCTACCCTCCTCTCTCTCTCCCTCTCCCCTAAGGACGCCTTTCTCTTTCTCCTTGCGCCTCTTGTTCTTCACTACCTCCCCCCCCCCAACACACCACCACCTTTGAGGAGGGTCGTTTAAAAATATAAAGGATAATTACCGTCGTGTATTAGGAGCGGCTGTCCTCTGTTCTTTGGGCATGCCATTTCGTCCCTAAAGGCAAAAAATCCCCGCGACTGAAAGCTGTAGTTCTTGGGGGGCTCGTCGTTCGCGCTGCCGTCCTTCGGGACGAAAATCCTTCCCGCGAGAAAGGCGAGTACCTTATGTGACCCTGTCCCGTGTCAGAACCGAGCGTAGATTAGTCTCCGCAGCCATTACGCGTGGTAATGGCTGCGGAGGCTGAACAGGCTGAAACGGTTGTAGGCGGGGTAATTGATGTTTTGAAACCAGTTCGATGTCTATCAATGGGAATCGAATGTTAGTGTTTCCGTTCCCGCTCTAAATGTGGTGCGTTTGGTATGTTCCTGATGAAATTTTTGATGCATAGTGAGCTATTCTTGCGATACGCATAATTGGATTGGATTTTGGGGAGGCGACCGAAAGCTAAGGTCATTTGGGCCATAGGGGATAGATATGGGAGGAAGGGTGGATAGAAACCTGGCGTCGGCATTAGCATGCTCTTAACGAAAGGTGCCAAGGGACCACGGTTTAACGTCTCCTCCGACAGACGGAGTACTGTACTTGAAGTGCCCTCCACAAGACACTCAAGTAGGGATCGGGTTTCCTCTGAAAAACATTTTCCTCTGCAGGGATTTGAACCCTGGCCGCCCGTATGGTTAGCTAGTACTCTAGCCACAACGCCAACCCAGACGCATAATTATCCTCCCGTTGAATCAACTTGTGCTGCATTCTTGTGTATGTGTATTCATGACTGTTTCTGCGTTGAAACTGGAGCGCCAATGCTTATTATGTATCTTTATCTCGCTCGTGAATTACTTATGTTTTCAGTAACTGTACTCTCCTTTTTCCTATATTATACATGTTTCTCATCGCTATTGTAAGGAGAATGTGCTTGTGGAGAGTAGTGTGTGTTTCAAGAAACATCACTCACCGATAGGCGGATTGAGTTTTTAGAAAAAGACAGAGTTTACAGCAAAAATGTTCTCAGTGCATACCGATGGACTTCCTCTTCTCCAAGGCCAAGGAAAGTTCATTAAATTAGACGTACCGAATAGAGTGTTACCTAATGCTCTGTACCATGTGTGCGTTTTAATCATGAACATTATTTTTATTCGTGGTTCACTACTGCTATTATCCATGGGAGGTAGACTGAACGATGTGAAGGGATATTTACTCTAACAAGGGGAGTGTCAGATAGCCGGGTCTCAGATTTTATTCAAACTTAGTAGATGTACAGACCGCTGTATGTGGTTCATGAATCACCCCACATATAGGGTTACATAACCAATAGTTTAAACAAAAAAGGCCTTTAAAAATTTCAAAATTCCCTTTAGACGGGCCACCCACATTACTGACAAGCTGGACGGGTGGCTGACGTGCTCGTCTCCGGTCTAGAGACACGGGTTCGATCCCAATACAGGGTATGTTTCTTCCGCTGTTTTTTTAGTTTTTCCTTTACGGCATTCTACTATGCGCTCAAGATTTTATATTTTTACTCGAAATATTATTTTTGCGCGAGGCAAATTTTTCATTTGCAAACACGACGTCAGGCTTAGTCTCTCTTTTCGGTCAAAGGCAGCCTTATAATTATGTCACTTCCTTATCTTTTCACGACGTATATTCATTATTCCTTCATGCACATGATTTCCATTTTCTATAATTATTTTATAATATTGTCTTCATATTCTTACAATTCATGCATAATTCTTAATAATATTCAAATTTTTCGTAGCTTGTCAGTTATGTGGGTGGCCCGTCTAAAGGGAATTTTGAAATTTTTAAAGGCCTTTTTCGTTAAAACTATTGGTTATATAACCCTATATGTGGGGTGATTCATGAACCACATACAGTGGTCTGTACAACTACTAAGTTTGAATGAAATCTGAGACCCGGCTATCTGACACTCCCCTTGTAAGCCTTAACCTGAGGTAAGGAATGGTAGAACCCTTAAGGTAAGGATGAGGTAAGCAAGGCGGGGGGAAGGGTTGAACCCTTCCTCTCCCCTGCCTTCCTTACATCTTAGTCAGCTCCAAGACGACCTCTCTCCCTCCCCCGAAACTCCTCCTTGCAAACCGTTATCCCTTCCCACCTACCGCCCCCCCTTTCCCCAACGTTCCAACTCCCATCTCCCCACTCCCCTTGCGCCTCCTCTGCCTCCCCCGATTTTGTGTGACTATATATTCTATGTCTTCTTATAATACTGTACCTGATGATGACGAGCTTCGTCGAAACCTAGGTCGTCCTGTTAATAAATCTATGTGGAATAACTAAGTTATACTTTTCATTTACAATGACTGTATTTCGGGAATTCACTTTTAATTATACTTTTTTTCTCAGAATCTCTGCAGTCTGTGTGAATCTTACGCGGACATTAAATGTTGGAACGATATTTTTTACGTTCAGTACTTATAATGTAATGCTCTTGACTTAGAAAGTAGCTCTGTCTCTCTCTCTCCCCACGGACGTGTCTTCATTCGTTTTGGTAAGATTTTTACTCCTTGCTCCGGTTTCCTCTGTCGAGTTTTATGAGGCGGGAGAGACAAGCACCCCAAGGGACGCAGATTAAAAGAAGAAACGGGAAAAGGGAGATATGGCCCGGGGGTGGGGGAGGGAAACAGACAGGTGTAAGCGTGGTAGAGAGATGGAAAAGTGGGGTCAGGGAAGGTACACGGAGAGCGAGTGGACTTTGTAAATTAAACTCTCACCCTCGAATGATGGGGGCCCGCCTAAACGTTACTCTAAGAAGAAGTTAAAGAAGCTAGGTTTTGTTAAGCTTATAATGGGAAGGCCCTTGGATGAAAAGTAAAAGAGAAATGCCTCTTCGCTCTGGTTAGGCCACACCTCGAATACGCCGCGAGCATTTGGGACCCTGGCCATAAAGAATTAACCAAAAATATTAATAAAACAAAGATAAGCTGCACGCTTTGTTAAAAACTGCTACAAGCGAATGTATAGTGTTTCGCAACTTTTTAGAGGAATTAAGGTGGGAGCCCCTAGCGACTCTGAGACTACACGCTAGGCATATGTTGAGAAATACAGAACTAGTGCGTTTCAAAGCGACACAGATAATATTATCATAATGACGCCTCACTACATCTCTAGGTCTGACAGAAGCGATCAAATAAGTGAGATACATTGCCGAACAGATGGGTTCAAAAACTCGTTCTTTCCGCGCTCAATAAGTGACCACAATAAAAACTGAGCTCCACTAAATACACTCCAATAATACACTCGGCTGGTGACCTAACACCCCGTCGCGTCGCTCGCCGATATGGCGGCTCGCAGGGTAGTATGTAGATGTACCCCATTCTCTGTTCCTATTTCGTCCCGTAACATTCCCGATCACTCCCGATTTCACTCCTGTGGCTCACTTCTCTAAAGTTTTTCGGGGAAATGCGTCGCCGGTTTGTCAGGTTATGCGAAGGGGTCGCGGCTGTCATGCGAACGCATTGCAGATTGAGCGAAAGACGTTTGCGAGGAAGAGAAAATCGCGGCAAGATGGGAGTCACGAGATACCGATGGCTAGGCCGATCGTCGAAGTGGGAAGGGATTAAATTGAGTCTGTTTGAGCACTGGGGATGCATATTTCCTCGTATGGAGGCCGAACCAAGGACATTTGGTTAGGTGGACCAATTTTTGGAGGACAGCGAGTTGGTGCGGAAAGTCCAAGGGCTACACTATTCTCAATCTGTAGAAACCATATTCTTTTGATTGCTCTTTTACGGTGTTCTTTTTAATTCATTTTATTTTATTCATTTATTCTTCACCACATCGTCACTAAAATAAAATTATAAAAATTAAATACATTTTGATTAAAATTTTTAAAAATCCATGCATCTAACATTCCGGAAAGATGGATGAAGAAAAGGCACCACCACTACTAAAAACTTGCTAAAATTCTCAATTCTTAGATCGAGACCGCAGTGAGCCAGTCGCCCTTAATGTCATATCATTAATTCATTTTAACTTTGCCACAGATAGTTTAAGCACAGTCTGGGTGGACAGTTGTTGAGGGGGGCCGGCAAGTCGTTCCACGGATGAGAATGGTATTCATCACACCAGATTTCTACATCTACATCTACATACTACGACTCGAGCCGCCGCTTGGGCGTGTTGCAGGGGGTGTTAGGTCACCAGCCGTGTAAAGATGTAAAAGTTTTGGAGGTGAAATGGTGACATGTCCTATGAGAGTGAGTTTGGAGGAGCTCAGTTTCTATTGTGGTCGCTGATTGTGCGTGGAAAGAACGAGTTTTTGTACCTATCTGTTCGGCAGAGTATCCGTCTTATTTTATCGCATCTGTCAGGCCTAGAAATGTAGTGAGGCGTCATGATAATATTCTCTGTGTCTCTGAAAAATATCAGTTTAGCCTTTCACATTTGAATCCTCGTCAGGCTTTGAATAAATGTACCGTAAATACCCGTATGAATAAATTTCAGTGTTTCTTGCTTTACCTACATCTATATCCTGCCCTGCTTGCATCTGTATCTATATATACATAATATCCTGCGAGCCGCCGCATGGGCGTGTGGCAAGGGGTGGTAGGTCACCAGCCGTGTAAATATGAAAAGTTCTGGAGGTAAAACGGTGACATGTCTTATGAGAGTGTACTTGGAGTAGCCAAGCATTGGAAATCAGACTTAACGATTTAAATTCAACCGTATCTGGCGTTACTTGGTGGAACAGAATTTTATTAATAAAATTAAACTGCAGGAGTTGTATTGCCGATTTATATTTAATGTATAAATATACACTATACGTACTGACATAAAGTCCTAACATACCTGATGATGACGCCCTAACGTGCATTGAAACACAGGCAGTGTACCTTTATGCATAAGCGGACAGTACAACTCCTGCTGTGTAATTTAATTATTCTTAACGTTTTGTTTAGCAAATTTGACTCGGCGTGTCTAGTGCCATGTGTTTGATGTGTGTTCTTTCCATATCACATTTACTGGCGGATACCAGCAAAAACTTCAAGGCAAAGAACAATCCATTAACTATAAAGGGTTAAGGTAAATTTCGTATAAATAGCACCTTCGAAGAATTAATTGAGAGAAGTACGTGGTATTTAAGCGTCGGTCTTAAAGATAATCGCTGAAGGAAGTCTTTGAAAGAAACGTGCTGCTACGGAAGACACCGAGTACAGTAGGAAGAAATAATTTCCTTTGGAAACGCTTCCTGGGTGTAGTGGAAGTATGTACCGGATACATTTTGGTGTAAAAATATTCCGAGGGACCGGGGAAGAATAGCGAAGGAAGGCGCTCTTGTACTTTCCGGAGTGGAGGGAAAAATGTGAGCGTGGAAATTTACGAAGAAACGGCGGGATATGAAGGGAGAAAAAAAATTGAGCGCCGGTACTGCAGCAGAGCACTATTTGGGGCTTTTGACATTGCCGGCGATGGGACGAAAATGGGACGTGGTCGTATACGCTTGGCGTGCACGGCCATGCTCTTCATTTTCGTGCAGCACGACGGAAATGGATAGAGATTCGGTGATTGCTCTCTTCCTTTGCGTTCTTTGTTTTTTTTTTAAATGAATTATTGCGGGTAAGTGCGGGCTAAATGGCTTTCGTCATGGGACAATTTTTCACCCAGAGAAGCCGAGCTCCAATTACGCTCCCCTCGTAATATCTGCCGAATGAGGGGGCGAAGTCTTCTGATGGTGGCCTGCACGCGATAATCACATTGCGCGTTATTTTGTGCTCTAGGTCAACTCCATTACCGGAGTGCTGCAAGGCTTGGCATGGCGCTTTGGGCAGTGAAAATTATTGGAGGTAATATGGGGTTGTATCCATGCAGTTGATAGGTTTCATGACGTACGTGAAAATCATTTCTCTGTAGAGTTTTCGCTGCGGAGGAACTATAAACGGATAATTATATTGGTGCGATTGTATTTGGCGAATGAGTGAAAGTTTATGCGAATTATGTTGTCTTCACTGGGTGGCCATCCAAGCGAAATTCACGTGAAATGAAAAAATCGAGGGTGTTTGTGCGTAATTTTTCTCTGCTCTTTGGTAATTGTATTTCTCGATGAGATTATTTTTCGAAAATATCTACGTTGCCCCCCCACAGGGTTTTTTTTCACTTTAGGTGTTTTGTGCGATTTAGTTTCCTAGCCATAAGGAGACCATATTCAAATTTTACGCCTCACCATCGAATTTCACCAGCTGTTGGACGCATGAATTTATTAATGAACATTATTAATGTTCAAGAATATACCATTTTACGACTGACATTCTGAGTAATTTAATAAAATACTTAATAAGTATTGAATTTGAATCATTTTTTGCGCGCGGTACATTTGAAACTCCTTCAAAACGGAAGGTTTTTTGTGATCCCGAAGAATTTACTACGGTGAAAATATGATTAATTTTCAAATTTTGTTGAGAAAACATACTTACTGCGTACTATTAATATTTTGACGAGATTTAGGTATTTTAAATTCCTCACTATTTTAATAAGGTCACTCTGTGGAGAGCATACACGTACCATTTTCCATGTAAAAGGAATGGTATTTTTTGGCAAATATCTCGGAAAGTAGAGCGGTAAGGGGTTGAATTTTTGGTATCTTTGAAAGGGTGAGAGACATTTCTGTAAAATGAGACCAAATTCATTGATTTCTGGGTGAAATTATATGTTGCTCACATTGCATCAAGAAGGTTCCGCCGCTCAGTGGGCTTAAATAGGGAAAAGCTGGCCAAAAATCAGAAGCTGCGTTAAGGTGCTCATAACGTCAATCCAAAGTATAATATACCTACTTTGTTCTTTTTTGACACTAGTTCAACTGTTGTATAAATTCAAATATTAATACGATACAGTGGGAAAAGTCAGATTGGGAAAACGTAGGAAAACCATAAATTGTTTACAGCAACAATACAAGTATTCCATATCTACTCCATATGTAATCTTTTATAGTGAAATGACTACTGCTTAAGGAAATTACATGGGAAAACTAAGTCACGAAACTAGAATCACGAACTAGTCAGAATCGGAAAACATAGAGGTTTCCTCCTCCGTTTCATCTCCTTTGAGCGATGATGAAAATGACCCTCAGGGTGAGAAAATCAGAAGTCTTTGAATATAAGGGGTCAAGCCTTTAATTTCGTTTTTCGAAGGAAAATTTAGTGTTGAAATGATAGTATTGGATTTCAACATTTATATTTTAATCGGTTAATCATTGAGTGCCGATCATTATATTTTTATCTGGTGTCTATTTTCCTATATTTGCGTACGTCCTTATTTCTCGCTTACAGCACCTACTCCCCTAGTTGGCGGATTGGAAGAATAGATTCCTTAGCCATAGCCACACGAGTATGATAACCTTGTTTACTGCGGAAATAGTAGTACCAAACATAGAGTTAAATATATAGCTTTAATGTGATTTTGCAGTAGATAACTAATGTAAGGTATGGGATGGCCGCTAGTTGAGGTCTTCAGAATGACTGAAAACCCCGAAATCAAATCCTCATCGGTCCCTAAAAAATTTAACATTGCTATCAAATCATTCCCCACAATACCATGTCTATTAAATACACAATGAGATTTGGCCTGCTGCCATCATTGTCATAGGAACTAAAGAAGTATTTTGAAACTTAAGCGATAGAGGGGAACCTGCAACTTTGGTAGATTCTTTTCCGCAAAATATCTTCTTGCAGTGTCTCCATCATTGGAAGTTTTACAGCTCTGTTTTGGAATATCAACAATAAGTCCATAGTAGATTTAAATAAGTTTTGGATAATACTCTTCTTTCTATCCATCTGGTGCTTATTTCCGTCACTAAAGTTCACCTTAGAGAGTGTTCAAGTTCAATAACGTCCCGTCCCACATTCCAGTCTGATTTAGTATGTCCCTGAATCATTACTAAAAATTGAATGTTAATGATTATTACTAAAAAAAACTTCACCCAGTGAATATAAATACTAAATTCAAGCTTTTTGTCAACTTGGTTTTAAAAATTCCTGCTTCCTGCTGACGGCACTCCTTAGCTGTTGAAAACCAAAATTAAGGTACAACTTATGCCGATTATTCCGCGAGTACGTATTTAATGAAGACTTTTTGAAGCCTTAGAAGCCGAATCCAGCGCCATTTCTATAAAACTCTCGAAATGGATGTCAAGTTGCAAAGCAAGGGTGACGATCAGAAAAGTTGTAGACACTATTGAGGAGGAATGGAAGTTGGTGATGATGATTCTGAGAGAAAATAAAGAGTGGACATACTGTGACGTGAGGGTATTTTCAAGAGCGTTATGTTTGGAGAACGCTTCGGCAGCCAAGGATGAGGAAGTATAAGGAAAGGAATTGGGGTGAATATTTTTTTTTAATTTCGGTTTTCCTGCTTACGATCAAATAAGTTTGACTTGCCCAAGAACCTACCCATCAGTTGCAGTAACCGATAAAGTTGGCGTTTTTCGCTCTTCCATATTGCTTTCTCTGTTGGTGTTGAATTGGGTCGAGCGATCCCAATATTTGAGTGCGACCTGTATCACCTTTCACAGCCTCGCCTGTTAGAAATTCTGATGTTGCATTTGTTCCTTCGACAGAAATTGGTCTTCATGAAATTAAGTGATTAAATCTCATCGTCAGTTGAAATTTCGGTCGAACCTTAACCCTCAATGGACAGAATTTATGAAACATCAGCATGAAAAAAATACTGCTACCAAATTAGTATTTTTAAAGTGCTATTTAAGAATTTATTTAAATTTGCAATTGATTTGATAGTAAAATTTATTTTGAAATGTGACGTATTTGTAATATACATATTTATTTTTATAATAATACTTTACATAATAATATCTATCCAAGGTATACTTCAACATTACCTTCATAACGTACCTTTTTTTAAACTTTATCGATTTTTTACTTCATATGACAGCTGAAACTATTTATTTCAGAGCTCCACCGTCAGTGACTAGCGTCAGACATTCTTATATTCAAATTGTTTGAAAAACCGCAGAAAGAGACGCAACTTTCCACACACTTAATCCGTAGCGTTACAATTCTGTCTGGCGGAGCATCTAAATGAAAAAGCCTCTTATAATGCAGTTATTTCAATGATTTTGAAACGTAACAAATTTGATTCGCTCATCTGTAGAGGGTTAAAATAACGCCGGGATTTTTCGTGAAGTATCGCATTAATCGGTATCGTAAAAAAATATAATTATGAGATGAAATTCTTGTTTTACTCCGAGCTTTATTCATTGCTTTTTCTGGAGAATTCATCAATCAAAAGTATCTCCGTGGAAGTTAATTAATGGCCGAGGAAACAGAGTTTTCCCGTTTGTCCCAGTTTTTCGCGAGAAGCAAGCGCCTCAATATCAATAAAGATAGGATTTCCATTGCGCGGAGCAGCGGGTATTATCGTGTCGACGGCACCGGCCCGGCGGGACGCCCGCACCCCCCTCCCCCCCCCCCTCCGCCGCCACATAATTTCAACCCGTCACAGTTTCTCCGAACGTGTTTCGCGTCCTGGTCGAAACATTCGACGGACTCTCCGTTTGTTCGCTCGACCCTCGTTACTTCATTACCAACACCTGGCGCCGCTCCGCGTGCATCGGAATGCGCGGCATTGGGATAGGCGACAGAAAAATATGCGACCCAGTGCGAAAGGGTGGATAACAATGGATATGTGTGTGGGTCTGGAGGAGAAGAAAAAAAAACCGACGAGATCCTATCTTCGCCTTGTTCCGCGGAAGTTTCGCTCCAGTTAGTGACGGAAATATGCACATGAGAGAGAGAGAGAGATCGGGAACTAGCAGAAAGGGAACGTGGCTGTTTGCATAGCGTGCGCGTTCGAAAATTTCACAAAGGCAGTGCTGTTGATTAAAAATTCGAAGTCTCTGTACAATATGACGAGAATGCCGCTGTGTAATAAGCCAAAAGCAGGAGTTTTTTTCTTCATCATCTTTTACACTGGCTCATGATGCATTTCGGCAAGAGTTGTGTGACGTTGCCTCTGCAGTCGATAGTAGAATAACCCGAATAATTCAAGAAATTGATAATGATTATTAAAAGTGAGCAGTATAATGAAAAAGCAGTTTGCTGAAGAGAGTTACAGTCAGATTGATGACTGCTGCTAAATAGTAACAATTTGTTGCAATTTAACTAAAGGTAATTTACTAAATAGAGTCTAGTTGTATTTACTGGATGCGCCCAAATTCCAGATAGATTCTTCCTTAAGGTAGTGCGAGCGAGATAGTTCCCTAATCATTATAGAGGCCATATTCGATGTATATTTTTTAATTTCACCAACTGTGAGACACGAATCAAATATTGCATTATTAATGGTGCGATGAAATAGTTTGACATGACAGAAATTGTAAGTAATCAAATGAAAATATCTAAATTAGTCTTTGACTTGACTCATTTTTTTCATACGGTACGTTTGAAACTTTGAAGGTTTTTTTGTGATTCCGGAGAATTAACTGCGGTGACAATATGATTAATTTTTAACAATAGTTGAGAAAACACACAAACTACACACTGTTGATTTTTGACGAGATCTAAATGTAGGAAATGCCCCGTTTTTAATATTAGGTCTCTCTGGAGTGCATACACGTACCATTTCCCATGTATAAGGGCTGGTATTTTTTGGCAAATATTTCGGATATTTTTTTCCTTAAAAATGAGACCAAATTCATTGATTTATAGGTGAAATGATATTTCGCTCAAACTACCATGTATTTACGCAGGAATAAAAATGGCTAATTTGAAGAAAAATCCGAACTGTCAACGGAAGCCAAGGAAATAAAGACTATCGTGCATGCTCTTGAATTTGCCCTCTCGGCCAACTCGCGCGTGCTTGCGAGTTGTCCTTGCCGATTGTCTCCTGGATGGCAGAAAAGCGTCCATAGGAATCTAATTTTCTTTGCTCCCATTGTCGGTTCGGATTGTTCTTAATTTAGTTTGCTAGTCAATCGCTTCTTGGACTATAGCACTTTCTTAATTTTTTTCTATGTCTGCTTACGTTTGAATAAAACTATGGGATCATCTTATTTACCTCTATCTAATTACCTTGCGAGCCACCACCAGGGTGTTTGGCAGGGGGTGACTTATCACCAACATGAACTGTCCTGAAGAAATTAACTCTCACCAACATGCTCCACATAATATGTATGCTACAAATGCTTCTGAAACTACTACACAAATCTCTAGGGTAACTATGGAAATTTGGCCCAAAAGTCATGCAGGGAACATGCAAAGCTTGGTGTTAGCACTACTCGGCAGATTTAGAAACATGCATTAGGGGTTGTATTAATAAATCAGCTACACTAACTGTCTACTAACCTACTTCAAAGTCTGAATGCAGCCATTATGGTCTCTTATCGATCGCGGGAAAAACAACATTTTTAACCGTTTTATTCTACGATCGACTTCCCATATTTTATTCTCATGATTTGATCTACCGTAGTATGTTGGAGTTCGTCATGTATTGATGACTTCTTTTGAAAATAAATCGGTGTTGAATTTATCTAAAAAAGTTGAGTCTAATTTTCAACTGGCGGTCTGAAAGCGATTCCCATCCTAGTTTTATCAAGTGGTCAGTAACACTAACGAGACTATCGTAACGGCATAATTATGTTGCAGTGAAGAGTCACCTTAACCGTTGACGCTTATAAAGGATGAGGGCGGAGTCTGCTGAAGCACAAACATTTGCTGTAGAACCTGGGGAAATAACAGGCTCCGGGACACAGTGTGCAACGCTCGTGTTGAGCACTTTTCGGTCTCCATGGAAGACAACCGTGAGTGGCGACTGAAAGAGTTTGCGCCTCGCGCTCATATTTCGCGCGGAGCCAATATTGCCGTGTCGCTCTGTTCCCTCCAGCCATTCCACCCCCTTTGCTTCAGGAACCGGGAGTAAATCGTGTTTTCCCTCCGCTCCCTCCCTCGAAGCAACTCCCCGGGGGGACGCTCCGTATCCCTTTTCCGCATTCCCCCATCTCCTTAAGTGCCCCCCCCCCCCAACCATCATCCCTCCCTCCCCTTCGCTCGCCTTTCCTCCCTCGCCCCCCTCTCCCCCCCCCCCCCGCCGTCCAGAGGGCTTGTGCCGCCGTGAATAATGATTCCCCGCTTCGAAACAGTCGACTTCCATTTTTCCGGAGGTGTTATAATTTATTTTTTTTCCTCCCTCCAACGGTCCCATATGGATACCCGCCTATCCCTTGGTGCTGTTTGCCTGCATGTCAGCGTAGGTGCCGGATCGATTGTGCCAGGCGTTGTTTCTGCTCTAGGAGAGGTTTCATGCTCGTCCTAGTTAAACGCTGTGGCTGCCAACTTGCGTGATTTTGTCGTTGCTCTCATTCCCCTTCACGTTCGTTCTATTTCTCCACAAACTGGTGTCGGTCAGCCCTGCAGAAATTTTGAAATAGCTTCATTGATCCGTAATATCACTGATTCAGAAGTCTATGCTGAATCATTTTCACGTGTTTATGGCCCCTCTGAATAGAAAATGCCGACCAGTTGTTCATGCAACATAGTTTTGGTTTTGAGTGCCTCTTGTGATGAGTTAAGTGATGTTCGTTGGATACCGGCGCCACAAAGTAGTGCACTCTTTAATTTTGAGGTATAATTGCTAATTGTAGGGATGCATTGCTTAATCACAGGGATGAGACTTGTAATTGTGTCATTTTGCAAGGTTTCTATTTGTCCTGGATAATCGCTGCTGTTGCCAAGTGTCCTTATTTTGTCATTGCTCCTATTTCTATTTATGCTTGTTCCCTTTGTCCTCAAATTGTTACTAGCAATCAATTTTAAATTTTTAGATAACATTTTGGGTTCATGGCTTTGGTTTCCCGAGACATTTTCTGAGCAGCTCATCTCTGTCTATCAAACTGTGTACCTACTCCACAAGGAAAGTCTGTGGTTCATACAGTTTCAAAAATAACGTGACTTATATTTGAGAAAAGCTATAGCTCACTTTTGGTTTCAAAATGATTTGGCCTCGTTACAGATGTTGAGGGAATTCTTTCCTTACACTTTACGAACCAACCCTTTTTTTTATATTTTGTGCAAATTAGTTATTTCATTGTTGTCCTACTTAAAAAATAGTTTTTAAAATTGGCTTATCATTATAGTTAGTGGATAATACTTCGATTTTGTCACTTTATATATGGAAATTAACAGCTTAGGTGGTAAATGAAAAAGAATTCTGGTTTATTTTGTGAACCAATATCTGCTTTCATACATAGTTAGATATCAAGTGGATGTCTCGCTTCAATAAATATGTTGTCGTGACAGGAATTTCCTTTTCACCCAATTATCTATTGTATGAATTGATAACGTGGTGATTTTTTAGGCATCGAGTTAATTGAATTTTAAATAAACTATCCGGGTGAAATTACGCAATTTTATTTGCTCAAACGTCGATAATTGTTGTCGCCTTTAATATCTCCGGCGTGTATACTCAATGGTATTAATTAGCAGGGGTGACATTAACTTCCTCTTTCAGCTTTTCAATTTTTTTAATGCTTAGTGTCCTGACCCTTAGACATTTGTTGTGAAGCGATGGCATTGTAAACTTGGAATTTTCAATCACCTCTCGGATGACGGAAGAGCATCAATTATACATTCGGATTGTCCCTGTAATGCAGAATTTCTGGAGTTTAGAGCTAACGCACACAAATTTACTACTAAATAATTTCTTATAACATTATTTTTAACGGTTCATCAATATCTGGCTATTATTTTGATATGATTAAATCATTTTTAGATTGAAGTGTGATTCAAATGCCCGCTCCACCAGATTATATTCGGTCTTCTTGTCAATGGACTGTTAGTCCGTTTTGATATTTCTCCGTTTTGCACTGTGTACTGGGCTCATACCAATGATTTTCATCTTGTTGGCAGAGTTGTCGATATTAGAATTTCTTACGCAGTTTAGTAACTTAATATCTTTGTGAAATAATTTGTCGGTGGTCCACAACCGTGATAGCTCTCGCAGTTTGTCTGATTGGGGTAGCTAATTCTGATGAAGAAACCATCTTTAGCCAAAAAGGCATTAACATTCGACAGCCTTGGTCGTACAACATATATCTGTTTCAGATGTAACCCTTCCTTCGGTTGTTAAGTTTTAAAAATAATTGTTCTCTATTAGCGTTCGTGATTGATGCATGCAAATTTGTTGGACATCTGTCATGAGTAATGTAATCAGTTAGTCATCACGCACAAAGTTTGATGTTGAATATTTACCTTTTATGTAAAATTAATTACATTTGTCTTTATTTTCCAGGTAATTACATTTCTTCGATGACATCTGAGGCCCATTGTTTTGCTCCAATTGTAAGGTATTAGTATTGATGACCCCAAATGAACCCTGAGGTATTTTTATAAGCAAACGATGGCGGTAATAACGGTACTCATATTAAGTTACATCCTCAAGAAGAAGAAAGATCCCTGCGCTATTGAGAACTCATTGTTATCTGTAGTAAATGGAGTAAATACTGCGCGTTTGGTGCCAGTTGACTGCGGGAGTTAAAAACGTTCTTAACTCAATGCGTGTCTGCGTGCGAGCTACTCTCCAACTGCCTCACAGCCAGAGAAGACATTTAACCATTATGGGAATCAATCCATTACGCTCAATTACCGCGTCCTACATACACGTCCTTGTTCTTTGATTTTGTAGCTCTTTTACTTTTGGCTAATGTGGACAGTTTTTCTCATTTAATCGTTTTTATCATGATGAATTGATTATTTTAAATTGGGCGGCCATGGCTCCTTAACATATTTAGTCGAGAGAAAAATGTAGAGTTAAGACGAAAATTGAGTAGTGGTGAAAAAACAATTGGCTATCATTAATATTTTATGTCAAACACGTTTGTAAAACGAATCTTATTGTGTAGTTTTAATTATGGAATCCGTTAAATGGATTTGGAACGGGAATGGGATACATCAGGCAGACTGTGTCGGACATCAAAGTGAAGGGCAGGAATGAAGCAATTATTTGGAAGGAGAGCAGAAGGATGAGCTGCCGCAAAGAAATCTTTGAATGGATAATTGCTAATGGTTATGACATCTGAATTCATTTAATTCTGAAAAAAATGGATTCTAAATATCTCGAATGAACAGGCATTCAATACTTGTTCAAAAATTATTTGGGATCCTTGGAAATTTTTCCAAGATGTAATCCCTTCCCGTTTGCGTTAAATAAACTTAATTAGTAACATTGGAGTCTAATTAATCACCTCTGGATTAACTTGGTGGAAGTTTTTAACATTCGTCATAAAAAGACTCCTTTTTGTTTTAATCTACAGAATTTATTTAATAAAACCGACCCGGGTTTCGACACCACAACTGTGCCCTCATCTGGGTCTCGTATTATTGTTCTCCCAATTGTGCTTCCAGAAAATTCCCAGATGTTGGCACAGTTCTGGCGTCGAAGCCCGGGTCGTTTTTATTAAAGAAATAGTGTGTATTAAAACAAAAAGAAGTATTTTATGATGAATATTGGAGTCATTTAACCGTATAAAAATATGTAAAGCTATGAAAATTGAGTAGGTACTCGCGTCTATTTTAATGGGTGTTTTCGAAGTCAGCCCTGTAACCCTGTATCTGGTCGCTTGAGAGTGTTACTCCGTTTCACACCCTTCGCCTTGAGCGAATTAACGGTTTATGGTGTCAAGGGGCCCTGCCTGGGACAAGCGAAGGATAGCCTGGGTTAGCAGTTGAGATGATTTGCTGGCTTGGCTCGTGAGGGATTGCTTGAAGGTATCTCGTACCCCTGAGTTCTTTGCATCAATCCTGTAACCTAATATTTTCACCAATGCATTAATGTCAATCCCTTTGTGCGATAATGATTAGGGTTAGCATGAAATAGTTTGGCCTCTAATTTTAAGTTTTATGTATTTTCGACGCTTCTGTAACATTGTCTCGCGTCTCTCAATATATCCACCATCCCTAGGAAAATATAATAAGGGTTCACTCAATCCAGTACATTCTTCCATGGTTGACGAGTGTTTTCAAGCACATTTTTGAGAAAGCTAATGCGTAGCATTTGTTCACGTGTCATTATTGCATCAAAGGTCCGTCTTTTTTATTTATGTTTTGAATAATTCTCAGAAAGTTCCAACTCCTGACTTTCATCAGTCTATAAAAATGATGTATATTTCCGGTAAGATAAAATTGCAAGGGCTCATTCTCCTTTCATGTAGGTACTACAATTGAAACGGATGGAAAGATTTTTATCCCAAAACTGCGTTGTTATGTTCACTGAAGCATTCGACTCATTGCCATACTCGATATTTTCCTTTCTTGTTGTTTTTCTTGTTCTTAATTCTATCCTCCCTTTGTTTGTTAAGGGTGTCCACTCTCCTGGAGTGGAAGCGCACGGCTCATGTTATCGCTCCTGGTCTAGTCATCGAGTCGAGTGGTGGTGGTAGTGGTGTTTAGGAGAAAGGTTGTGCGCCTTGATGTGTTTATTGGAACAAAAGCGGAGCGATAAAGACGAGAGTGATATTTGAACGGCCGTCTTGAAGGTCAAAAGGCTGTTGGCTCCCAAGTTGAGGGTGTCGCAGTGGAATATATCAAAGGAAGATGTGGAGCAGGGACTTGCCGGCTTGAAGACGCTGTGCATTCTTAATACTTGCCATTTTTCCCGAGTCGGTAATTATTTTGATTAGTATACGTTGCTTTTCGGGAGATTGTCGACTTTTTACTTCTTGAGTGGGTGTAAAAATGTGTATAATAACCTCTTCGTTCTTGTTTACTCGGGTGGTTGGAGGGGTTGAACCCTTAATGTCTGACATTCAATTTGTCTATTTATTCTCCGAGATGCATCGACGGACTGTGATTTTTATGCTTCCAATTTTTTGTAAATTATGCTGGTGTGTTATTAACAATTAACGTTTTAGTTTGACGAAGCTAAATAAAACAAAATGAGGATCGTGAACTGTTTTACGACTCGTGTATTCCGACTTAAACGCGATAGCCGTAGAGATTTACATTAATGATGCTTGATATATTAATGAAAAAGGAATACATTAAGTCCCCGGTGTACGCCTTTTCGATTTCCGTTTGATTCTATGTTACGTCCATGCTGGGTCCAAGGGTTGTCGGAAATTTTTTTCCTGTTTAATGCTAATAAAATAGACCGTATGTGCATATGCTTGCGTTTTTTTATTACTGAGACATAATCATCCCATCTGAAAAAGCTATTTTTTCTGGGATAAAGGCGAAAAAACGAATTTTGAAATTAACGCCTTGATTTGTCGCGGGTTGAAAGAGGTCACGAATATCTGGATCCGTTTTTCGTTGTTTCGACTTACGTCGCTCTTCTTCATCACGCATCTCCGACGTAAATCGAGGACTTACTGTAAGGTGATATAGGCGGTGACCGGAATGAGATGCGTAACTTTTTATTGTTTTCATAACTACCCTACCCTAAGTCGGAATTGCCACTCCGCCTGCCTACTCCAGACAGGTGTACCTGTCTCCATGGGAACGTGGCCTAAATTTGCCTGACACCTGTGATGATAGAGCGCGGGAGGTATAATGTTCAGTAGTTCCTTGAACCTTCCGCGCACCCTTATCATCTTTCTCGTCTGACCATTCTTCCCTTGCCCCACTCACCCCTCCACCCCCTGCCTCTACCCCCTCCGCTCCCTTCCAATCAATATAGAGGGCACTGCCGGCGGCAGGCAGGCAAGCAGGAGAGGGGAGGGGGAGGTTCCCTCCCCCCCTCCGTGTGCCAATCTCACCCTTCTCCCCTGAGTGTGCTCGTCACTTCCTCTCCCTTGCTGTATTGATACCGCACCGCGTTGCTCGTACTAGAGCAGCTATGTTCTAATCCAGTCCATGTTTTGGAGCTAATCTGCTCGGCTTTCAACTCAATTTTTTATTCTTCAGGCTGTAGTAACTACTTCATCAGCATTGCCTCCGCTCTTTTACCGCAATGTGCAGAAATTTTTTTACGTTATTGATGGGATGAAGAGTGAACGCTGTTACAAGCCGTGAAAAAACGTGAGGCAGGTGCGCAGTGGTGGTCGATTTTTTGCACCAAGGGTTGAAATTCGCCATGAAAAAATTATTTCACTTGACCGAGATTCGGGTTCGAATCCCGGTCAAGTCAAATGATTTTTTTCGTGGCGAATTTCATCCCTTGGGAGTATCTGTACCCGTGCGAACGACTTTGTACCACGTCATTTGCCAATGCAATGATTGGAAATTCGTCGATTTTGGGAGTGAAATGAGATCTCTTTCGAATTCGCACCATTGGTCCGAATTGGGTATAGCTATGTGCGCTTATTTACATTTAACCACCCCGCGTAAAATTCCTTCCGTCTTTCACGTCTGTTCTGTCCTAACGATCGCTCCATCCAGTTAATCCTAAACTTGACGTAGTGTTTTGGGCGTGTGCATGACCTCAACTTTCACGAAATTTGCGAGATAATAAAACTAATAGAAAAGCGTTGGATTTGGTTGGTGAGATAAGGAGACCGGAGGTAGAAAGTAGGATGAGGAAGCAAAAGTGATTGCAGGAAACATCGTAGGGAAACGGCATTAGAGAGAAAAGATTGATGGAGAAGAGAATGTTTTTCAGATATGTATTACCTTGCTGGTGGCCGCAGAGGGAGGTTAAAGACACAGGCGTAAAATTGGAAGGGAACACCGCAAAGGATTTCGAGGATTGTTGAAAGGACGAAAGTGAATTGTTGGTAATCGAAATATCCTCTTGTCTCGCTCCCTTTTTTGTATTCAGTAACTGTGCGGTAGTGTGTTGGGAAATTTATTGACCACGTTTTCCAATAGTGTGGTCAGTGTACATTAGAAAAGTTTTATCATACTTAAACTATGTCATTACAGAAAATGTAAAGTTAAAAAAAAATTCAAACGAGTCCAGTCGTCTTTACGTATAAAGTATAAATTCCTACAGCTCTGTAGACGTAAAAATAAAGTTAGTACTCTGTGTATTCGGTTACACTGATTGGATAGAAAAATGTGTCTGCCAACTTTGTCAATCTACACCTTCATTTAATCGGAAGATAGCGATTATAATGCGTATGCTACTTCCTAGAATATACCGGTATTTCGTGCATCATTTTATTGCGCTATTTATCGTTATAGGCGTATTTTATGGTGCTGCATGTCTTTTTTAATGCGTCGCTGGAGATCGAATCCATTAGGGGAGGCATTTTGAAGCGTCGTTGCCGGTCAAACGGATTGTGTTTTTTGGGTCCGTATTGTTCCTCTCTCTTTTCACCGCTCGGTTGTCGTTTCGTCGTCGGCCCTCCCTGTTCCCTAGGGGTAGTTGGGGGGGAAGGGGTGGTGGAGTAGGCACGGCCCCCGATCCTGAAACTCTCCTCTCGACGGAGCCAGCCTCCTCTACCTCTGCCTCCCTCTTTACGGTGTGACCTCCCTTCGCCTCACTCCGCTTCCCCCCTTTGTTCCTTTAATTCTCTTCACTTCCACCCTTCCCATGTGAATCTGTGATACTAAGTTCAAGATTTTGATATGCTCTTACCTGGATCCTATTTCCAACGATAAAATATTGATAGCTTCTATGTCTTAAGGCTTTGACTGCGGCATGACGTGATTTCACGTCATGGTTGTCTTTACACTGGTATTGATGATGTGATATCACGAACCCTTCGGTCAAGGTACCCATAACGTGATATCATGTCATCAGCACCGGCGTAAAGACAACTATGACGTGATGTCACGTCATGCCGCACTCATACGGTTAATAGTGATACTGTGTAGTACTGAAGCGTGTTGTAAGTTGACTGCAGGTTTGGGTAGCTAAAAAACAAAGGACACGTAAAGTGAACTGAGACAGGTATAGATTTAATTATGGCCAAGACCCAAATAAAAAGGCTTCTAGCTCAAATATTCAGAAAAGGGGAAGATAGAAATTACCGTCTAGTAAGAGCGTGCTGGTTGCTGGCGTAGGTCAGCGCCCTAACGGGAGGAGTGGCGTCGGATCGCGGCTCGTCGAGTCTCCCGCCAGAGAACGCGCAACAGAGACTGCTCTCGCCCGGCTAAAAACCCTCTTAAAATACTCAGGTGACATTTGGCTCCCAGTTCCCTGGTTCTCTTTGACCACCGGCATTTGATGACAGCACGCGTGTCATGCCCGCGGTGGATTTCACCACTCGCGATTGTAGTTTCGGAACCGACGATCCCGATGGAAGGTCCATCGATGAATAAACGGCTCAGTGTTAAATGTTTGTGATAAGTCTTCACCTGTCACACAACATCGATATGGCAGAGTATCGTGTAAATATAGATTCTTAATACCTGACAAGCATTACCGATATTGCTACCGCATGCAAGATGGATGATAATTATCAGGTATTCGTAGCGCTCGTAGCCGGCATTAACGTTTTAAAAAATTAACGATTAAAATGAATCGTTGAAAATGTAGTTAACTATTTAACTCAACCGTTACTCTTTAGAAGAGTTATCTTTTCACTTAAACCAGTTACTTTTTACAGAGATTAACTTTAACTTTAATCAGTTAATTTTTTTGGCAACTTTCCCGAATATGGATACATCACATCATTGTAGGGATAAATGATTTAATAAATTAACGATTGAAGTTAACCGTTAAAAATGTAGTTAACTATTTAACTTAACCGTCACTTTTTAGAAGAGTTAACTTTTAACTCTAACTAGTTACTTTTTACATGTTTAACTTTAATGATTTAATTTTTTTGGTTACTGACCCAACTATGGTAGCAGCACTACAGAGTCATAATCTTAGACTTCCTTTTAATTCATTGCCAGAGCTGATTGATCATTGAACACTCAACTTCTCTTTGAGGCGTATCCCATCTCCCTCGTCCATTCTTCACGCTTTTCCATCATCCGAAACACTCGAAAATGTTGCATTGACGAAGGGGACGAATGTTTTTCGATCACTGTGTGTGGCTAGTATTTTTCGTTACAGCATGTGTTCCACGAAGATTGAGCGATTTAGGTGTCTTCATTACTGGTGACGATTAAACGTCGGTTTCTTGAAACTCCGAAGGGAGGTCGAATGCCTGATCTGTGTCTAACTCCAAAATGTTACAGAAAAGAATATTATTTATTAAATGTATAGCAGCGATCATCACTTATCATATCATTTGCTCGTTAGCTTCACATATACTGTCATTGATGTATATTTATTCACCGCATGCCAATGTTGTTTGCTTTCCTTGACAACGTTGTAAAAATATTTGGGCATACCTCCGTATCTACCGTTTCATTTATATCATGATTGACAGTATTGTTGGCATAGGCCTCATTGTTGATAATATAGGTTTAGTCTTCAGCTGTCTTCATTGGTAGGATGAATGAAAAGAAGAGAATAATAGGCAGTCCCGATAAGGTTTTTGCGATCACTCGATTAATCGAAATCATCGACGATGATATGGCAATTAGACATCGAGATGCGATGACCCGCGTTGATGACGACCAGTGTCATCGGCCACCGATGACTTCGTGGGGCTCCTGACTCCTGATGATTAACAATTATTAATTTTAGTTTAGTTTTCCGTAGTATTCAGTGGCATCAGAGACATGAAGACATGCCAGAGTCTGAAAATCTAAAACTTTTAATTTTTACACGTAGTGGCCCGCTTGAATTTAGTGAAATCTGATTTGCATGTGCTGTACACCTCTTTGTAATAGTGCGGGGCGCTGGTTCATGTTGCTGTTGAGTAAATATGGATTTTGTTTCGCTCTCTGTATTACATAGGGTTTTTCCTCCACTATTTAGTTAGATAAAATTCAAATCCTTATTATTTGGCCACAAGAAACTGCCGTACGAGACATTCTGCGCCAATCACTTATAGTCATCGATCATCAATACTCATCTGCAATCATTGGTGATCGATAACTAGCGATCATCGATCACTCAATATTCGATGATTTTCGATGATCCGTGACTATCGATATGTATCGATGACTATAAATTAATAGAGTAAGATAAGTCGAATGGATGATAATTACCTGGTATTCCTAGCACTTCATAGTCTTAATCTTAGAATTCCTTTTAATGCACTGCACTCATCATACATTTATAGTAATCGATATTTATCGATGACTATAAATTGATAGAGTAAGATCATCGATCTTCGCTGACATGCTGTTTTATGATCGATGACAGCCATCGAAATCGAAGAATTTCTATTTACCTCTCCACCGTAAGTCGATGGGAAAAATCGGTCACTTCACAAGTCTAGTCTTGGTGTATTTGTTTATCGAAAATCGCTGGAACTATCTAATGACATCTTCCTTATCGAATGGTTAGCATTGAAAAGCATGTCATGTCGTCGATATATTGCAGGGCCCTGTTGACTCACATCTCCCGTGCCATGGCTAAACCTCTTGGGACGGAATTTCATACGACAACCCCCCCCCCCCCCCTGGAGACGAGGAACACACGTGAGCCGTCCACGTACTACACACAAAGGGTAGCCTCTGCCTCGAGGTTCCCAACTTCTGCTCTCATCCGCCATCGTTTCCCGCGGGACGATTTGCATTCGACGTGTAATTTATTTTCTGCCCTCGTGTCTTTGTGCCGGTCACTCCTTTGCCAAACGGCCCTCTCCGCTCGCATGCCTCCCTACTCCTTTCTTTGAGTGTCCATCCAATATCCCTCGTATATTGGATGCTTGGTTGTCCTCATGGCTTCTGAGAAGGCCTAACGTTCCGTTGTGCCTGTGTGTCCCGCGGTAAACTTAAGTTTCAACTCTGCATCGTGATCATTTTAAACGGCCTGACGGAAATATGAATTGGCTTCGATAATTCATACTTAAATGAGGGCCGAGTGCACTAAGGAATTGATATCCACTTAAAAATGAAAAACAATGGTAACTTTCCACACAGAATTTTTAATTATTGCCGACCATGGTTCCCAGCACCTAGTGCCATAATCAAGACACAATTTTTCAAAAAAAACTCCACCATATATACGCAGGAATGGAGGGGCAGGGGGTCAGAGAGAGGTGGGGTTAGGTAGAAGGAGGTAAGTGAAACTAAGAAATGCCGTTGATGGTGAAGGTCAGGCAGCATTATCATGGAATTGTCGGACACAAGGAAGAACAATGTTTAAAAGAGGTGACCTGGCATTAAAAACCACATCATTGCATAACTTAGCCGAGCTATGAGCAATTTCGTATTGCTCAAAGAAATCCAACTTGTCCCTTTGTCAAAATGGTGTAAAACAGTCACGTCAAAATTACTAAAATGATTATAATCTCACAAATGTTTAGCAAAACAGGATTTATCATCACAATTAATAAAACTTAACCTATGCTCCTTCACTATTCAATAAGCAAGCATTTCTGCCCACCATCTCTTGTGCCATTTGTCTTTCCTTTCTGCAACTGCCTTCGAAGCTCGTTGCGTTGATGCCGAGTATTATTCCACGCCTTGATGAGGACGTTAACGTTTGGAACTAGAGCGGCCATGATTGATTCATGTATCCATCATTTTACTTTTCAATTTCTCTCTTATCTTCGTGCACTATTAAAGCATTTGATCTGCCTAAGGATCTTGTATTTGTAAGGTAAGAGGCTGTGCGTTATACCCCTATTACCCCCATGATACAGAGAATATTATCATGACGCCTCACTACATTTCTAGGTCTGACAGATGCGATAAAATAAGAGAGATACTCTGCCGAACAGATAGGTACAAAAACTTGTTCTTTCCACGCACAATAGGCGACCACAATAAAAATTGAGCTCCACAAAATACACTCCCATAATACATGTCACCATTTCACCTCCAAAAATGTTACATCTTTACACGGCTGGTGACCTACCACCTCCTGACACACGCCCATGCGGCGGCTCGCGGGGTAGTAAGTAGATGTATTTGTGCATCGTGCATGGTGCATGGGAATCGTGCATGGTGCTTATATAAACTGAAGGGGGGGGGGGAGTTTGTTTATCCACAGAATTGCGTGAAACTTTTCGTTTGCGTTCTCATTTGTGATATTTTAAGGCAAAATTGAAAAAATTGTTTCATACTGATTTGGTTTTCTGGCATTTCAATGATAGCATGTTTCGTAATAGTTGAATTATATATCTACACATCAACTTTTAATCGCCAAATAATACCCTTTCAATTGCTATAACTGCAGATAACCAATGTAAAGTGTCACACGAGTTTAATATTTTGAAACAACGTATTACCTACATCAGGGGGTGTTAGGTCACAAGTCATGTAATGTAAGAGATTATGTTTTGAGAAGTGAAATGGTGGTATGATGGAAAAGTATTTTGTGGAGCTCAGTTTTTGTTGTGGTCGCTTATTGTGCGCGAAAAGAACGAGTTTTTAAACCTATCTATTGGGCAATGTTTCCCTCCACTTTTTTCGCTTCTGTCAGACCTAGAAGTGTAGGGAGGCATAATTGTTTTGGTTAAATATTAATGATCAGGGTCCCAAATGCTCGCGGCGTATTCGAGGTGTGGCCAAACCAGAGCGAAGTAGCATCTCTCTTCCATTTAATGTCATTTCGTCTAAGTTTTAAAGACCGCGCTAAAAACCGTAGTCTTTGGGTTCTTTTTTAAAGAAAAAATATTTAGAATTAATTTCTTGTATCTTTTACATTGATACCTGTATTTTAAACGCATGAACGGTTATGCAGAGGTAAAATGTGGTCTTATATATTCGTCTCATGGAAAAAATGACTAAAATATTACCTCAGATCGCCCAATAGCCGCTCTGGCCTCCTTAATGTTGTGCGAGCGAGATAGTTCCCTAATTATAATATATACCATATTCAATTTATACGTTTTAATTTCACCAGCTGTGAGACACACGGACTAAATATTGCATTATTAATGGTGCAATAAAATAGTTTTACATGAGATAAATTGTAAGTAATAAAATGAAAATATCTAAATAAGTCTTTAACTTGACTCATTTTTTTCACGCAGTACGTTTGAAACTCCATCAAAACGGAAGGTTTATTGTGATCCTAAAGAATTTACTGCGGTGACAATATGATTAATATTCATAAATAGTTGAGAAAGCACACAAACTACACAGTTTATTTTTTGCCGAGATCTAGATGAAGGGAATGCCTCATTTGGAAAAGAAGGTCTCTCTGGAGTGCCTACACGTACCATTTCCCATGGGATATTTTCTGTAAGGTATTTTCTGGCAAATATCTCGGAAAGTAATGTGGTGAGGTTGATTTTTCGGTGCCAAAGGCTTGGTGATATATTTTTATTTAAAATGAGACCAAATTCATTGATTTCTAGGTAAAATGATATTTCGCTCAAACTACCTTAGGCCACCGGAAGACTAACGTCGCGCGGCGGCTCTTGCCCCCGCTCCCGGGGCAAGGGACATTCTCCCGCTCCCGCCCACACCGGGCGCAGCGCCTGCTGGCGGATTTAGGGGGAAACCAGAGAACACTCACTCTCTGGGCTGGAGGGAAGTAGGGCGAGAAAGTTGGCGGAGGCGGGAGGAAGACGAGCATGTATGCACCCCCTCCCTGGAAGGGTGAGAGGGGACGTGGGGAAGGAGCCCCCCCCCCTCCCGTTTGGCGGGAGAATCATGGGCTTTGGGAGATGGAGCGACTGGAGGGATGAGGAGAACTGAGGCTCCCTTTTGTTTCGACTTTTTCACCTCCCTCATGGCCGGTTGCAAGAATATTTAGCTGTGGAATGAGATCCATAAAGTTAAAGATTTCATTAAAATGTTCGGATTGCAGGAACACATCAACTAGTTACTTAACCAGGATGGCGATCGTCAGGGAATACCGGAAAAACGTGGAATTGTCTGGGGATTTGAATTTCTGGAAAAGTCAGGGAATTCTCGTGACAGTCAGGGAGAAACTGGAATAGAAACCCTCGTTATTTTTCTACCATCCCGTTTATCGGCCAGTCTTTCCCGCCCTTTATTTCACCAACAAAAACTATTGTCCGTCGCTGACGCATACATGGAATAATAACCATCAATTCGTGGAGTATCCTGTCGTGAATCTTAGTTATTTAGTTGTTAATCAGACGTACAATGTATCCCTTTTGTATATTTTTATTGCGATATTTGCCTAGTTGTGTTATAAAGCATGATGACAATGTATTACGCTCATCACAAGGAATCCGTTCGGAAAATTTTACCTCGCGTTTTTTTTTTTAACTTCCGAAACTCAGGTGGAAAGGTAGCTAGAGCACACTAGCTTATAGTAAATACATGATTGCAGTTCTAAAAATACGAGACGATGATTAAAAAATTTAAAGCTGCCGAGGAAAATTTAATTCAGCAGAAAACATATTCCAATAATAGGTGACCTTTTGGCGATCGGTCAGGGAAATCGGTAAATCCATCAGGTAAAGTTAAGGGAATTTGAAAATTGGATATCAGTAGCCACCCTGTTAACGTATTTACCAATATTTAATTGTTTCGAATATTTGATCTAATTTTCCATCACCGGTTAAAATGTAGGTGACAGTAAATGTCTAAATACGAACTTGCTAACGGCTAACCTGCGTTCAATACTAGTTCATCGAAGGAGAGTAAATACTTATGCTACATTTTAAAGGTCAGCCATTTCTCTTGTGGATTTCCTCAGTGAAGGTTAGTTTCATCGTCATATACAAAGTTGGAGATATTAAAACATTCATGCTGTTCCAGTTCTACTTATAAATACCATTTTGGTACACATAGGAAAAAACTATCGACTGATGCCCTACATTTCTGTCAGATTCGTGGAAAAATGATTGCGTGCTGTTATATAGTGCTGCTATATATTTTTCTGTCCTGGACTAATTATCTTAAATGTTGAATGTAAAGCACAAGGCTTCAAATACAACGTTTTATTGGTAAAATGTAGTTTTTTAAATTTTTTGTCTAGTGTACTGTATCCAAACGGTGACGGGAATGAAGCTATAAATTCTTTCGATGCCATTCTTTCTGAAACACGAGTATTATTTCACTAAGATAGACTCTTCAGTACAATATATCCCAGCCTCGCCTTCAACTCGAAAAGTCCGAGTTTTAAGAGTTTGAGTTTACGCCCAGGAGAATAGCAATAATAATAAGTGTGTTGTGAAAATAAAATCGCTGTTGCTCCCCAAGTGGCGTTGCGTAGTGTTTTATTGAGTCTCGCGAATGTAGACGGAGCAGCATTGCGTCATTGCTGTGAAGAGTGTGTGGTGGTCAGCTACGGCTAATGCTGATTTTCTACTTTTCTGCAGCCTATCGCTGTTAAAAAAAACGTGCACGGTGCTTTTTCGCTCTCTTGCCATCTAATTAGGTCTTTTTATTGGATGTTGCAACGTTCTGCAGCGTGCTTCTCTGCGCAGCAACTCTACTGCATCGTTGCTGCTCATGCAGTCGTTGGAGTGTGTATCCATGCTTCCTCGCGGTGAGATTTGACCTGTGGAAAAATATTGCCATGCGAAAGGAAACGTTCAAGAGTCGGAGATTCCCGGATCCGGAACCAAACGGGCTATGTTAAAAAGTGTCGATCAGTCATGTTTTACGTCTATTTGCCCGCCGAGTGTGTAGTTGCCCGCAATATACGCCCAGGAGAATAACAGTAACAATAATTAGTGTAGCCCGGGGGAACTTACGCATGCTGGAAGAAGAATTGACCTATATCTGTTTGTGAATAGCTGTATTTTTATACTTCGGTGTTGAACGACTTTTTCGGCCTATTTTTTTGAGGTAAATGCTTGCGGAAGTATTAAGTTTCCCTTACGGATGGAATGTTATTTTTAGTTATCTTTTCGAGCGTGAATTAATTCAAGTTGACATTTTTTCCACTGCAATATTTTTTATTAAGCTAAATGAATTTTAATGGACTGTTTGTATTTATCTATTGCGTCGATGGGGATGAGGTGAAGACCAATTCTCCCAGCAGCTTGTTTATCGTTTTTCTATGGTATCGTGTTTTTAACCTTATCACATAACATTATCATTTTAATATTTGTATTTTACTAAAGTGATGGCAAAACCAGATAGGTAAATGAGAAACGTCACTGAACCTCAGTTTTGAGTCATTCTTCCAATCTATTCAGTACTCTCTCAAGGGTCTATTTTCTCGCAATCTTTTAGTCATTATCTCTTATTTTTTTCTACATCCCTTCTCATCCATATTTTCTGATCCATTTTTTCTTTCCGCTCTCTCTCAAACTTTTCCATTTATATTTGTTTTTCTGTGTCCTCTTTCTCGTGATAATTTGCCCATCTATGTTCCCTTTTGCTTTCACTATCTTTCGGGAGCTTCGTTTAGTTCTATATTTCGCTATTTATCGAAGTATCGGGGCTTTCACCTTCGCATCGTAAAGAGAGAGAAGTGGAAACGATAAACGACTGTTATCCATGATGGATTATGTCAATCGATAAAAAAGCCAATACCGGAAAGTATTCAAAAACAGATACTTTCCAATGAAGGTTATGCCGGTAGAGAGATTTTCTCGATAAGTTTCTGTATTTGACGCTCTCCTGTCTTCAGGATCACATCTCATTCGGGCACTAGTGAGAAAATATTCGATCCATCTCCAAGTCTATAGAAGTCGGATAGGTGTCATGCCTTTATAGGTTTTTCAGCCTATTGCCAAGCCCTGCTGGGAAACATTTCTTATTTGGGTTAAAGTTGTCGTCTTTCCTGCTACTGACGTCGTTGCTGAAGAGTTGAGTACTATTTCACACTTCTTCCGTCCCGCAAATTATTATTCCCTTGTCAGAACCCAATAATTTCGCAAACAAACTCGATTGCCGCTCATCTTCCCTCATTACAACCATTCCAATGCGGGCGAGAAAATTATATGATCTTAGTAGCGTTTGTGGATGGAAGAGATGATGAAATCACCTGACTCTTTTGAGAGAGCCTTTCGCAGGTGACGGCGGAAACGAATGTACTACACGCGGAGGAGAAGAATATTTGTAGAGTATAGCGACACTGAAGTCGGAACGTTTTCGATGGATAAAATATTTAAAATGTATATTTAAATGAATTAAATGAGAGGGTTGATTTTCTTTTGTGGGAGAAAGTGAAGGTAGTACTACTTTGGGCTTAGCTCTCATTGTGAAATCATGCGAAATCATGAAATCCTGTCTGTACGGACAGCTATTTGTGAGAAATTTTGGAGACAAGAGAGTCGTCTCTAACCAGGTGATGAACAATTGTGTGAAATTCACTGTGGAAAAGTCATTCGCCTAGACCGATATTCGTACCCAGATTCCTCGATTTCGCAAAATCCAGGGATCTGGGCTCGATTCCCTGTCTTGGCAAATGATTTTGGAATTAATATTTGGGAAGGCAACCGACTGCTAAGGTGCGAATGATTTTTCCACAGTGAATTTCACTCAATTGTGTGATCACTAGCGGGTGACTCCGTTGAAGTTACTTCACGGCTAGTTCCGTGGTTCTTTGAATATGTCCAAAGTAAACTCCTTTGTGTTTGAAGTTGGGCTTTACCCCGTGGACTGTGGCGCTTATCGCTCGCATACGGGTACCTCTGGCATTATATACACGGTAACTGTGAGGAAAACTTGCTCCTTAAAGCCCCCATGAGATTCACAGTGGAAGAAGACGCCTGGGTAGCTTAATTGGTTGGAGCAGTCGTTGCTAAATCGAGGGGTCTGAGTTCGATTCCCAGTCCAGGCGAATGATTTTTCCACGGTGAATTTCGCACAACACTGTGGTTATAACTTTCGCACAGTACTGCGGATGATTCTGTTGAAGTTAACTGCGTGGCTTGTTCTGTGGTTCGTTGAACAGGTGATTGAAGTCTGGTAAATGGCAATGCATACCTATACAAAGAGGAGACTTAAACGTAGGAGAACTTGAGTGCGAAGGAGTGATTAGAACATGGGCCCTCACTTGCGTGCCAACTAGTAGATGCGGATCTCCTTCTTTCAGGGGTCTCAAGTCGTCCCCTCGCGGCCTTTCCATTCCGTCGTGCTCGCCTCCCCTGGGCTTATTCCTCCTCGCTCCCGCGCCTTAACTCCACCTCTTCCTCCCTCTTCCCTTTGACCCCCGTCGCCCTCGCACACTCGGGTTTCGTGAAGGGCGATGCGTCCGTCGGCGTCCCAGCGGGTTATTGGAAATCTCTTGCACTACCGATTGATTTATCGACTGATTGATCACGGCCCGACTGCGCGCCAAGAAAACTCTCGTCCGCTTGTCTCCTCGCCGGTTGCGTGTCGTGCAGCCCTTAGGATGCTGCCTCATCCCTCCGCGGTATACGGGTTTTGAACGCTCACGGAGAATTTTTTGAAAAGGGTTACGCCCACTTCACCTTTTAAGAAGGGGATCGGGTTGGTGTGGTGGCTAGAGTAATGGCTAACCATACGGGCGGCCAGGGTTCAAATCCCTGCAGAGGAGGATGTTTTTCGGAGGAACCCTGATTCCTACTTGAGTATCTTAAGAGGGCGCTTAAGCCTGATTCACACTAGGCTAGGAATTTAGTTTAGGGGAGAGTATTTTAGTAGCTGAAATACTCGCTACCCTCCAAAAATCATTCGCACTACGGTTGAGGACAGTTGACAAGTGAGTCGTGTTTTGCAAGATGATGGTGCTGCAACGCAATAAAGTGAATAATAATAATAAGGCTTATGGTAATGCCTATTTTGGAAGAGGTGGATGAAGAAATTTGTGTGATAGAGAAAAAAGCTATGGATACGAAATTGGATTAATAACAGTTTTGGACTACTTTATTTTTTTTAACTCCTGCGAGTAGGTTGATCTAAAATGATTTATATCACGTTAGGTAGTGCTTCTAAAAACAATAGTAATAGGAGTCTATTGTACAACGTAGATGCTATTGTAATAAAATAATAAAAGTTAGCACTAACCCGTTGTTTTTACACCAGGGTTGAAATTCGCTATGAAAAAATCATTTGACTTGACTGGGATTCGAACCCGGATCTCCCAATTGCCGGTCAGGTGTGTTAGCCAGGTACTGGCTTACTCCGTGGCTTGGTCCGTTAGCCAGGGACTGGTCAAGTCAAATGATTTTTTCATTGCGAATTTCAACCCTGGTGTATATGCACCCGTGCGAGTGACTTCGTGCCATATCATTTGTTACATGCAATGTTTGGAAATCTGATGTTTTTAATTTTCAATTTTATTTCCTTCTCACCAAATCCAGGTATGCTCAGTGTATTTTCCAAATCCATGTATGCAGATTGCTTCATTTGTTTATTTCTGTTATGTAGGGGCTTAACATTCAACATGCATTCATGTTGTGCATATTTAGAAACAAATTTTAAAGTTGTTTCTTCGCTCCTGAGAAACGACATGTTTGCGGCAGCTAATGAACTCGACTAAAACGACAGGTCCGGACTCGTTTAGCCGTTGAACGAGTGAACAGTGACGCGTGGTGGGGGCTGACAAAAATAGAACGAAATGGATCGACTCGAATAAATAACTTGCTAATCCACTCGACTAAATTTTTGTTGTTCTTACACATTTAATTACTAAATTACTCGGCGCTCAACTAAATGACTAGCTAGGTGCGAAAAAGCCTTTAAGTGCAGTACTCCGTGTGTCGCGCTAAGTGGTCCCCTTGCGCCTCTCGTTAAACCTCAACTGCTATCGTTGGGTCTTTTTTGGGATCTGAGGTAATTTTTTTTGCCTTTGTGGTAAAACGGCCGCTCGCAGCAACCTTGGTTACAATGTAATCCTAGGGGAGGGGGGAGCGAGACAGTTGAACTAGAGACAGTGCGGGAGACAGTTGTTGTTGACTAGCAATTCGAAGGTGTGTAAATTTCCAAAAACCAGGATAGTAGTAAAGGGTAAAAGCAGGCTAATGCCGACGCCGGATTTCTATCCACCCTTCCTCCCTTACCTGTCCCCTATGGCGCATATGACCTTAGCTGTCGGTCGCATCACCAAAAATCCAATCCAATCCAACCTTTTAAGAACCATAATGGAGGGTTTTCCTTGTACCAAGTTGTTCACTCTGTAATTTTTCGTAACACTTCCAATTAAATGTTTTGGGAGACCTAATACTTTTAATTATCGTTCTAAAGAAAAGAAACGAAAAAGTTTGTCGTTTGCGGGGGAACCTAGGCCTGTTTTTGAAGTTAAGCATCTATAGTTTTGGTGTCTGTCATTATCTTTTATAGATAAAATTAAAAACCTATCCAACTTGTCATTAGGAGCCAAGGCAATAAGAGTCTTATGTATGTATTTTTGTCATACTGGCGACCATGTAATGGGAGGGTTTTAATCCTGTAGTTTCCTGCAAATGATCACCTTGCTGACTGAAATCCATGCATATGGACTTATTTCCCTAGTTTATATTGACAATTTGGATAGACCTTTAAAGTACTTATCTATGGCGTTTTCCTTGAATTTCTTTTACAAAAAAGCTTGAATGACACCAAGTACAATTTCATAAATGCCACGTTTGCACCTCGTGTTTTATATCACGCGTTTGCATTTCATTTATGCTTTTACTAGATAACTTTTACTACTTACTTACTTCTATTGGTTTAATCAGCGGAACACTGAAGTCCTGTACCGGTGCTCAGACATCGACAGAGGGATTCATCGTGGTGCTTCGTATGTTTTATTTTAAAGTCGCATTATTCTTTGCCTGTGCTCACTGTTAACCCTCTATCACGCTGAGTGATCTGGAGGTAACCTACAGAAGAGTTCTTTTATTGTTACTGATTAGGTTTCTTTACGTCTATATGCCTTTGTGACATCAATAGTTTACAGCTTGGCATAGAAAATAACTCTCATTCGTAACTTTTAGTTCCTGATTCTCCCACGAATGAGGTAATATGTGAAATGAACGCACATGGTGGACGAACAAATCGGTGTATAGAGGGTTAATTAAAATGAGCCGCGCGATCAGTTAACCTTTCAAAGTTATTTTACAGTGCATTTAGAGTATTTAATCGGTCGATATTTTTGTAGCGATAACATCATGTTTACTTTGGATTCTTTGACGCGTGAGTGTACAAGTAGGAGCAGCACTACCGCTGAATTGTAGTGAATTTTCCCCCTTTTCTGGTCCCAGAGGAGGCATCCTTGTCCACTTTGGGGCATGTACTGGCACATAAGGCTTGAATATCAGTTTTGATCGCAAGTGATATCTTGATACCCAAAATATATTCTCGCTTTAACCGAAATTAAATTAAAGACTATTTTGATGTTTTTTACTCGAAATTTCGAAATTTGAGGCGAATATTTTCACTGAAGATGATAATCGATTTGGAATAACATGTTTTTATGTCATTTATTTTCATACATCAGGTGATTTTTAACTTCCAAAATATAATTATTCAGTGTTTGGAGTTGTACTGAGTAGTGTTGACGGTATACGTACACGCTGTTTCGAGTATACTGGAGGAACTGGATGTAAGAAAGAAGCCGTAACTCGTCCTTATCGACCATTTATTAGTCGAAGTTCACTCGCAAAATCACAACCCAAATAAAATATCACAAACACATCGTTTCCTCGGATGTCCATCCACCAACACCACTGATCGTAAGTTCGAACCTACAGTGGTAGCCACGGACATAATGGTTAGACAGTAATTGACCAGTACTCAACGGTGTCTCCGAGCCGACTCACCCTCATTCCCACGTGTCTGGGATAATCCCATCAACCCCCGACCGGCAGTGGTGGCGGACAGACTCAAAAACAAAAACATAACAAAATTCCCGGAAGGGACCCTTCAAAATCCACATGAAAACCAACAAGTAGTTTCGCATGAGTTTGAGATCAGTTGCATATATGAACTAATTTTTAAATTTCCATCTCTAGAAATTCCATTTTATTTGAGAAATGCAAAGTGGGAAGAGCTTGCCCCCAGGCAATAATTTTAATTGCACTCCTTCAATTTTCATGTATTCACTATGAATGTTCGTTTCTATTGAATTGCTGTAACGGAATGGACAATATTTACCGTCGCGTTGGTCAGCGCTCATTCATCCAAATTAATGCGAGGTCATGAGGAGGTCGTATGCCCATGCTATCACCGTTTGATTTACCCTTCCGAAGTGAAATTTCCGTTACTAATTTCTCTTTTTGGGCACCTCGAAATCATGTCGCGTTGTAGAATTATCTCGCCTGACATTGATTACGACCGCTGAATTATTTAAAGATCGCTCGGTCCAATTTCCGCTTTGATTGCAATGATAAAGGCGAAAATGCCACGCAATGAACCCGAAAACAAGCAATTTTTTTCATTTCAATTCTACGCCATTGTCTCGTTTCTTACATTGCTCATGGAATATTGAGGAAAGCGGAAAATGCGTATGAAGGAATGAAAGTGAAATTTTTTTAAAGCTTTCACTCTTTTCAATAGCTGCTGGCGTTAATAATGTAAATGAAATATTCTTGTTCAATCATTTTGACATATGTTATTACAATGAGGACATGGCACGATTGTCGAACCATTCTTTGTGAGCGCTTTATTTAAAATTTTATCTGAAAATTGCATGGTTGCATCAAAAATGAAGCCCATTTATCTAAAGCTCATTATTATTTTTGACTTCCTATTGAAAATAGTTATTTTTACTATGAAATCATATCGGGAAAAATGAAAATAAAGTCTTCTAGCCTCCCTCCTTTCATGTGTCAATACTTTTATTGCTATCCAGCTGGAGTTGTAATCCTGTGTCTTTTCTAAAACCCCTTCTCTCTAAAGCTGCTGCTGTAGAATGGGTAAACTATCAAGAATAACGTAGCAGAATAAAACTAACGAAAAGCTGCTTTACTTTCATTAGGAAAAGATCGCCGTGTTTTCATAAGTTGAAGCTTCAGACGCGAGCACTTGTTCTCCGGCGACTTAATCGCCAATAATCGAAATTATTGGTCTCAGGGTGGGTGTAACTGATTCATATTTTGAAACTAGCGGACCCGACAGACGTTGTCCTGCCCAAACGTTGGCTATTAGAGGGTTCAGCAAACGTTTTTTCGATATTCGAATTTTAGATAAACTATATGCTAAGTGACATTTGACTTTTGAGTTTGACATTTCAATATTTTCCTATCAACAAAACAACGCCAAGCTACGACGCAAGTGCGACGACTTGCGCATGTATTGATGCGTACGTCAAATAACACAGAATTCGACATCAGCGCCATCTATGGTACACAAACATAACTATAAATTATTCTCAAATGGTCAATTTTATTCATGATCTTCTCAGAAGGTTTTAGCGGTCAATTATTCATGAAGTAATGATTTTTTTCATTTTTCATTTTTTTCATTTCATTTCCCATTCAAAGAAAAACCTACAATCCGATCAGGGTTCTAGGAATTTTTTTATAAGATTCAGAACGATGGACCCGGCAGCGCCACCTACCGGGTCCAATTGTGAATCTAAACCATCCAGGGACCCACTCAAACACACACAAAAAATTTCATCAAAATCGCTCCTTGCTAAAAGATAACCTTGCTGGTGTTGTTAATTACGTGCGATTTTTAATATCGCTCGTCCCTTTGCAAAATCAGTATTAAAATGCAAATTGTGTTAATTCTGAATCAAAAGTCGAAATTCTACCTTGGACGAAAAATTATTCGCGCGGGCAAATACCATGACTTAAGGCATCTAAAATGTATCAGGGTTTTTGAAGACTTTTGAGACGAGGAGTGTCTATCTTCCCCATTCATATCTCTCGTGTGAAGTTTATTTTTTCGCGTATTTTCCGCGGCAATTCAAGCCGGGGACAGAGAGATTGCGGTAATGGTCGTGAGTTCGCGCAAGACTGGAAGTAAACGGAGCGGGAGGGACGAAGTGGGAACCTCGGTTCATTTGCCGATACCAATGACCCATTTGCAGGCGCCGAGTCAAATCTCGCGGCCCACACTTGGCACGCGGCCTGCATCACGACACACCTTGGAGCGCCCTCCTTCTCAGCCCCCACTCATAGTATCCCTTCTCATTCCCGTGTGCCATACGAATCACACCCCTCCTCTTCTACTCCCCCCTGATTATTGTCGTTCCAGTGCATAGGAGGTCCATCCAGAAAGTAAGTTCTGTTTGACAGATCAAAGAAAAGAAGTAGATGTGTATTCAGAAAAAATTTATTTTGAAAAATCTTTAGACCTTAAACTATTTTTCTACGCAACTCCCACCATTTTGTAGACACTTGTCATAGCGCGGCACAAGCTTTTGTATTCCCTCTTCATAAAAAGGTATCGCCTGTGATGTCAACCTAGTAACAACGTGTTCTTTCTCGTCGTTATTGTCGAACTTCTTGCCAGCAATGCTCGATTTTAGGTGCAAACAAATATGGAAGTCGCTAGGAGCTAGGTCCGGACTGTATGGAGGGTGGTTGATTCGTTCGCATACAAAGTTCTGTAAAAGTTAACGTCACATGAGCAATGTGAGGGCGGACATTTACTAGACCAGTGTTTATTTTACCTGGGGCAGATGAGGCCAGGTGGCCCCCTCTACCTCCGCCCCAGGGCTCTTTACATAGTTTTATCAATTTATTATAGTTTTATAGTAAAAAATTTAAAAAAAACAGATCATAGTAATGACAGCAGGTCTTCAAGGGTTACATCGTAGGCCATGGAGGTCACCTTGTTTCTGGGACTCGGCTGGATGCCCAGGAACAGCGATCTCCTCCGATGGCTCGGTTCCCGTCGTTTATACTCCGCACGAGTTTATCAGAAAACGCTCCAATAATTACATGTAATAGATCCTTAAAAAAAACAAGATAAAACTAATATATAGCAACAGTGATGAAAGGATGTTATAAATCAGTAACATGTCGTATAAAATAGATATTCTTTGAGATAAAAGGTTTACAAGCAATCAATTGAATAGCAGAGAATAGGTATAAATCATCATATACAATAAATCAGTTCAGTAATTCAATTCAATTCAGTTCAATAAATCAGTTCATATACAATAGATCAGTTAAAATACATAGTAACGTGTAAACTTGATATGTATAAACTGATAAAAATTGAGGCGAAATAACAATAACAATTGTCATGAATTAAAGCAGTATCGCTGGTGAGCATCCTTCGGCAGCGGAAGTTTTAATTTTATTCGCCGTTTCAAACAATCACCACGAAGCGCACGTAATTAGCATACTCATAATAGCGTCAACTACCTCTCCAATCTCCACTGATCAGTACCTACATTTATTATTATAATGTATTCTACCGGTGATGATAGGTTTTGCTGAATGTCAGAGAATCTCCTCCCGGTCTTTTACACATTCAGGGTCCTGTCTTCCTCTAGTATATCCTTTTTCGCCTCTGAATAAGATCTACCCTTCTTCAACCCGTCCATGAAACCAATTCTCTATCTACCTCTTCCCCTTCCCCGCTTGTCCAACATCCTTCCCTCTATCACACTCTTCAGCAACCCATCACCCTTTATTACATCCTTCAGCCATCTACCCTGTCTATCCCGGATTTCATTCAGAAGTTTCCTTTCCTCGCCCACCATCTCAAGCACTTCCTCGTTAGTCTTCCTTTCCGTCCACCTCACCTTCTCCATCCTTCTCCACGCCCACATCTCAAATGCCTGCAGCTTACTCTCGTACTCCTTTCTGAGGGTCCACGTTTCTGCCCCATAGAACGCTACGCCCCATATCAAGCTCTTCACCAGCCTCTTCACCAGCCTCTTCTTCACGTCCTTACCCATTGTCCCCGTCATCAACTCTCTTCTATTACTAAACGTCTCCTTAGCTAGCGCTATTCTCTTCCGTATGTCTTTGGATCAGTACATAGGTCAATAATATATTATACTATATTACATTGCTCTAAAGTATTGCACTAATTCACAAATCAATATTCTATTCCGCAAAGGTGCAATAAATTATTGACCTGTGAACTGACTAGGGGAGTATGAAAGTTATTTTTACATATAACATGGAGGTCCACAAAGTTGAACCGAGTTTTATTTCATTTATAACAAAGGCTGAGTAATTAACATACGCGTTGAAATTTCCCATCTCGAAGTTCGCAAACCAAGCCCCAGGGGACACCACGATGAATTAGTGGTACATCCGGCTTGTTTTCTCTTTCTAGCCCGTGCCAGCCCTTTTGCTGTCATTAAGTTGGTCCAAATGTTGAAATTTTGATAATACTTCCCGACTGTGGAGGAAATTGAATGCGGCTAGAACGCCTAAGTGTGAATTGGAACAGTGCCACTGTTAAAATTGTTCTCAATCCAGTTTTATTCATCGATTAATAACTATTTAACTTACGTCTTGGAAACTATTAATAGTTTGGCGTTACCCCCTTTCTGCCCATTAGTTACCTTTTCCAAAGCTACTGGAGGACGAAACTTCACAACTCTTACATTCCAAGAAGCTAGCAATTGACAAATAATATTAAGTGATGACTGGTAATTTTAAGATTGAGCCGCTCGAGACTCGGAGGCTATACGCGAGGCTTAGTTTGCTTGAAAAATCCATAATAGGTGTGTGTCAGTGCGACACGTGAACTATAATTTTGACGCCGCACTGCATGCCTGGGTTCGAGAGAAGCGATTAAATAAGAGAGATACATTGCCGAAGAGGTGGGCGTCAAAATTAGTTTTTTCCCGCTCTTTAAGTGACGATCATAAAAACTGAGCTACTCACTCAAAACACTACAGAAATATTCTTCACCATTTTACCTCCCAAAACCTTATCCTTTACACTTTTACACGGCTGGTGTTCTAACATCCCGTACCTTACGCCCATGCGACGGCTCAAAGGGCAGTATCTACATCTACATATAATCCTGCGAGCTCCCTCAAGGGTGTTTGCCTGGGGGTACGTTGATGTAATTTAAGATTAATCCAAACTGTCAATGAAACTAAAGAGAACTTTGACGATGATGAATGTATTTCAGCCATCTAGGTGTCATTCGATAGGGAAAGATGAAAAAATCGTAAACATGGGCATGTCATCCCTGTCTCACATACGTACTTCGAACCTCGAGCAACTCCCAATTGCTTACGAGATTTTAACATTCGCTGTCGACGGCCACCTGAATGGTCCAGTCCATGGAGAGGAGTTAAGGTAGTCCGAGCGAGATAGTTCCCTAAATATTATAGAGACCAAATTCGAATTATACGTTTTAATTTCACCATCTGTAGGACACATTAATTAAATATTTCATTGTTAATGGTGCAGTCATATAGTTTTGTATGACAGAAATTGTAAGTAATCAAATTAAAATATCTAAATAAGGCTTAAACTTGACTAATTTTTTTTCGCGCGGTGCGTTTGAAACTCCTTCAAAACGGAAGGTTTTTTGTGATACCCAAGAACCAACTGCGGTGACTATATGATTAATTTTCAAAAATAGTTGAGAAAACATGCACACTACACACTGTTTTTTTACGACATCTAAGTGTTATAATTTCCTCGTTTTGTAAATAATGTCTCTCTGGGTGTATACACATACCATTTCCCATGTAAAAGGACTGGTATTTTCTGGCAAATATCTCGGAAATGAATGTGGTAAGGGTTTGAATTGTTGGTTTCATTGGATAGGTGAGATATTTTTCTTTAAAACGAGACCAAATTCATTGATTTCAAAGTAAAATGATACATATTTCGCTCGGACTACCTTGAAATACGTGTTTCTGTCTCATTGAGAAATTGGAAATTTTTAAAATTTAAATTCACATCGGTTTCCTTTTGGGTTGATTTCTTTGTTGGTATCATTATAGTTTTTCCTTATGTCTTCTCGCAAATTCTTATGTTTATACCCCGATCCCTCGTTTCCCTCATTATATTTTACGCCTCTCTTTTATACGAAATATCAGCCGTAGAACTGTTAAATATTATTAAGCCATTATCATTTGGTACGGACAAGACACATAAAATGCTGGTAAATAATTTCCATTATTATTTTTCCTCTCCCCATTATATTTCCTATTTCCATTGATATATTATTGATGGCACTCGGTTCATGCTTTATCCGTGCTTTTATTTTTAAGGAGTCAACCATAACTTTCTCGACCGATATTATATAGATAATAAAAAAATTCTTGAATATTTGGTCATTCATGTATTTAACTCTCAGTCATCGTTCGCCAAATATATTGGCATCCTCTTAGCTTTGCAACACAAAAGAGAGACATACAGTTAGTAATAATACAGATATTAATACAATTAGATAACAATAAGATTTTTTAGTATTTTGTCATTCATTTTTGTACTAATATTGGTATAAATACCTGCCTGTGTGTCTCTTTGTTTTGTGTTACAAAGCCCTGAGGATGCCGACGTATTTCGTGAAACGTTGGCAGCGAGTTTAATACATTAATAACCTAATATTCAAGAATCTTATTATAATTTATTTTTAAGGCTAAATCGTGTGTCTTTTTGTTATATGCTTTAATTACCTCTCTCAATTTTAGTTTTTTTCCTCCGTTCACTTTTGTCAAATCAGGCTGCAGTGCTCTCAAAATCATGGCCGTATCGCAGTAAATAAAATACGTGGAACGCTTAAGGGTTCTTGAATTGCAATTAAAGGCTTTGCGTTAGGGGGCTGGTGATTTAACTCGGCATCGCAATGCGTCATTGCGGCTGGGCACAGGGCTCCAATGTCGACGCGGACGATTCCTCGCTTGTTTTCATCTTCGGGGAAGTGCAGATCGGTTCCGACGCTCTAATCCTCGTCGATGTGGATGTCTGGAGACACATAAGCCTTTCGGTTCTGCGGTGCGCGGTTTCGATGCGGTGGGAGGCGGGGAATTATTGGGGGAAAGTTTCAGGAAGAGTTGGGGGCTGGTTGAGGGGTCAGGTTGTTGGGGGTGTGTGTGTGTGTGAGAGAGAGAGAGAAATGGGGGTGGTCGGGTGCATGAGTGGGTGGGCAGGCGGGTTTCATTTCCAAATCGACCGCAAAAGTTTTCGGGCCGTTGGTCTGAAATATTGTCCCTCTCCTCCTCGAGATCTTTCTCGTGGTGGACTGGGTGGAAAGGGGAAAATGGGAGGGATTTCTGCGTGGAGGGGCAATTGGTTATAAATTCGCGTCCATCGGCGCAGAATAATGAGCGGCTTGACGCCGGGGACTCGGGTCAATATTGCGGACAATGTTCCGTGAGGCGTACGTTTGCTTGGTTAATGACCGTTAGGTCTCGTTGATGCGACTTTGATTCATATTTCATTAAATTCAGCTGTTGCCGTCACTGTTTCAAATATGTGTACTCCACCAGCACAGATATTTGGCGAAATCACGCGGAAACTAATCTTACTAATAGGATTCGAATTTAGATCCACTGAGCGTAGCCAAAATATTTTTATTCTCTTTAGCTCTTAAGTATCGTTTAATTCCTGATCAAGAGGATTTGTATCATCTGGAGGCAACTAATCGGAGCAAAAACACTGCCATTTGCCATTAAACATGTATGTTATTCACCTATAGATGCTATACTCCTGGAAACCATTATCCTCGTCGCAAAAAAAAATTAATCTGGAATTGCTTTGCTTTTATTCCTCATTGTTCCTTCTCTTCGGCTGTTGAATTTATAGTCACGGTATATTCCACAGTCATTATATCTATGCAGGAATATAATAAACTGGGAAGCTAATGCCCGAATTTTTATCGTTGAGAAGGGCTTCTTAGGAAGATAAAAGTCGTGATAGTTAACGGGGGGACCCCACCCTGACGCCTCTTAAAAACAGCAATTTTCACGAATTCTTAAGGGTCAAAAAACAATCAAATAATTTCGGGGTTTTTACCATATGATTGCATGTATTTTCTTCTATATTTCTCAATTTTTTAAAGAAACAATTTTAATATTTGGAGCCGTGGCATCCTGCGGCGTCAGGCATGTCCAAAAAAAGCTCCTCCAGTAGTGCCAGGTGCCATCAGTCCTGGAACATGATAGAAAAAATATTTTAAATTTCCTTTAACTATATTATACTGGCTATCACGTAGCGTAGGATTTTTTGAAAATTCAAAAAAATATCAAAATGGCGGCAGTTTGAAAAAAATTCGAATTTTCGTGCAAAAATGTGCTACAAAATTGTTTATAAAAATCGAAAAAATTAAAATATCAAAAAAAATCCTACGCTACGTGATAGAGAAAACAATTTCACGCATTGTGGAAAATGATTGAAGCGATTTCATTGATTGGTTCCCGAGAAAAAGTGGCACTCAGTTTGAAAAATGTGGTTTCGAGAAAAACGCGTTTAAAGTTTTCGGTACTGTTTTTTCTATGATAACTTCAAAATAATTCAACTTTACCTTTAGTCAGCTATTCCTGGTCCATACACATCTCCTTCCAAACTTCGGAAATCTTCTTCCCTTGACGTCTTGGCCGCCAGAAGGAGTTGTCGAGCTTCTTTGCTGCTGGCGTACCTTTTGACCTCAGCCTTTGCGATGCGCTTGTCGTCAAGTTTGGTGCACAAGTTGTGCGCGTTCGGTCCCATTTGGATATTTATCAGCTGCATCATTAATTACAAGCTGGAATAGCCGTCATTGAAGAGACTTGCCGCTGTGTAGGCAGCAAAATCAACTGTGTGCTTTCCGCAAAATTTCGTTTTCCGAGCGATTGACCATATAACAGAGTTCAAACTTTCATTGTTATTCTGCGTGAAACTTCCTTCACATCGTTCCAATGAATTTTGCAAATTCATTGGAATTGAGAAATTGGTTCATTTGAAAAATGAGCAAATGGCGCGATTACCGGCCTCCACAATTTTTCTTGTATCTTTGTAATTACTTCAAATATCAATAAACCCTTTTCAAGGACAATACTAGAAACTATTAGGAATAGATTTAAGCAAAAAGAAAAAAATCGATTTTTCAAAACGGTCAGGGTGGGGTCCCCCCTTAATGGTGCGATCGTAGAATTGGTACCAGGAAAGTGATGTGATCCGTCAAAACCTACCTTGACCAAATGATGCTATAATGCGAGGAGTTCTTAGCCGTCATTTCCTCACAGGACAGCTATTACCGTCGAGAATTTCCCACTTACAAGCGTCAAACAATAGTCTCCCTTATTATTATTATTATTATGTTTCGTTACTTTGGTAACTTTCCCGTTCCGAGTCCTCGGCAAGCATCGGGTTTCATTGCCGTCATAATGGCCGAGAACTCGAGAGGGGCGGTGCAGAGTTCGTAGCCGCTTCCGATTAACCCATCGGATCAGTGGCTACGCTGCGTTCGGGTCGTGCGCACGAAGCAGACGGAGCGACCCCGAGAGGACGGCCTTCTGAATGCGGGCTGCAAGTGATTCCGCCTTTGCCACGCAAGCAGGAATACACTTGATGCTCTTTATCAGCGAGCCCTAAAATTATTATTATTGTTATTATCAATAGAAGAAGACATCTCTTATTAGAATTATTTCTAATCATAAGGCGTTACTTTATTTTATATAGAATGTTTTGCTGTATCTGAATTTCCTCTATTCCTTCCAAACCCTTCTTCTTTCATACCCTCTAAACCGCTTGCTCGTTGCAGAGGAGTTAGACTCTTTCGAATCTCTCGCCTTATTGTTCTTTCTATGGATATATGCATTTGGTATATGCATTTTACTTGTTATATTCGATGCTATTTGCCTCTGGCAGTTAGAAACATTCCATGGGAACAAGAGGTACGTCAAATTTTCTGGCGGGAAAAGTCATAACTTGTGCCAGTCCGGTTTTTCTAATACGTAGTCGACGTGCCCGCGGACTAATCCGTAACCTGTTCCATCTGAGTTCCACCCGTGGAAAATATGGTACTCTCTTTTGGTTGATATTTACCTCGCTTTTAAGGTGTAATACGACCTCTGCCGTCATCTGTGAAAACACACGCTCTATATTTCCTAGGGCTCAGAGGTGGTCTCAAATCGCCCTTCCTTTGCTCATCTTGAGAGTCGAAGTTTTCCTAAATCCCTTTTGCCTTTGCGAGGACCATAGTGGCTCTTCACATCCACGATCGACGCTATCTCGGACTAGGGTTTAGAGCTTCCTGAATTTATTATTTTATTTATTTCTCTACATACTTTTGCCATTTCTCTATCGCGAGTCCTCCTTTAGAGTTTTGAAACTTTTGGGGAAGTTGGCCAAACCAACGTGGTATTCTGGATCACTAGTCGGTGCCCTCTCTAGTCGCTTTTCTTCCTGAATTATTTCCATTTTGGAGGAAAGGGTTCTTGTTTAATGCTTCCGCCAAATCTCCCTCTTACTGCTGTGAAGTCGGAGTTGTTTTTTTTTAAATGAATATCCTCCAACGTATCGTAGTTACTAGAGCTGGTTGTGTTTTTTTAATTAGCCTCAATGGTTCAGAAATTTGTTTTGAGTTTGAGCTTGAGTGTTGAACTTAGAAATTATAGTATCATCCCTCTATGGACGGAATAATAAACATCAGCATGAAAAACATACTGCTATATATTAGTATTTTAAAAGTGTTATTTATGCATTTTTTTAAATGCAGATTATTTGATAATAACATTTATTTTGAAATGTGATGTATTTGTATTGTATATATTTAATTTATAATAATACTTTACACAATAATATTTACTCAAGGAATACTTCAACATAACCTTCTTAACGTACCTTTGTTAAGCTTGCCCAATTTTTTCTTCATATGACAGCTTGACTTATTCATTTCAGAGCTCCACCAGGCACGCCATCTCTGTGAATATCGTTACACATCCATCTATTCAAATTGTTTAAAAAACCGCCGAAGGAGACGCAGCTTTTCACTCACTTAATGCGAAACGTTAAAATTCTGTCTAGCACAGCAACTAAATGGAAAAGCCTCTTAGAAAGCAGATATTTCAATGATTTTTGAAACGTAAGAAATTTGAGTCGCTCGTCCGCAGAGGGTTAACCCTTCGGCTACCAAGGTATTTTTTCACCTTACCTCTCCCAAGGGGGGTAACCCGGTTACCCCACAGTCTTTTTTTTTGTTTATTCGCTTAAGTTATACAAAAAATGGATTCTGTGTGACATAAATCTTAAATAATAACAATTATACAAAATTATAATAAATATTATTTAGATTTAATCAAATAACACAAATATAATTGTAGGCTCCGATTGGAGCATACAATTATCTAATCGGATTTCCTGTGTAGGTCTAATCGGATGTCCAGATATTTCACAACATTTGGCTTTTCATTTGCTGCTCTTTCCATTCATGCACAGAAGTCAAGGAACTCGAATAAGTAAATCAGGTGTCATGTACATTTCATGGCGCAGACGGCGCAGCGCCGCGCCCCGTCGGATTGAAGGCGCCGTAATGACCACGATTGCCGTCCACGGCGCGGTTTGATACATCTGAAGGCACACATAGAATCCCGTTGTTATTTAAAATCTCGGCACTGTGCTGTGAATGGTGCACAGATCCTCAGAAAGCGGGCTGGTGAATCTGAGACGAACTATCCCAAAAGGGGTAACACAGTAACCCCAACGAGTTTTTCAGAAACTAGAAGAAAAAAAACAATCAACGAATAAAGATTTCATTTGGAATCGCATTGTAAGATTTTTAAAAACAAACTCATGGAAGCATAAAAATATCAGAAAATAATTGTAAATAAAAACAGTAAAAATGTGGCGTTGGGGTAACTGAGTTACCCCCCTTGGTAGCCGAGGGGTTAAAATACGCCACTTGTTCTTTCCCCTGTTGACCATATGGTAATTACCGTGTAATGTAATGTATTGATGGCGTCTTGGATGCACTTTGGTTGTTTACGATGCATTTATCAGAGAAACGCGCCAGCAAAAAAATTTCGAATCCTCCCCTGGCCCTTAAATTGGGATTAGATGTATCGCGTCTGGGGCTTAATATAGCGAGCCAATGCTCGACTCCGAAAGCTGCTTAGCGGAGTTGATCGATGAGTGCGACATGACGTCAGTAATTGATTTTTTGAGTGCTTCCGTGCGGGTTGGGCTTCTGTTAATGCCTCTGAAATTGATGTAGACGTCTTGATACTTGGTGACTGCTTTAATCAATTCCACTGTGGGCGTAACACCGTGCATACGATCGCGCCTCCTCCCCAATGTTATTGCTCCGATAATTTATCGCTTATCTTGGGTGATGGGTTTATCGCGATAAGGGTTTACGGTGTAATTATGAAGTCAGGAGAACTTTTTGAGTACTTCGTAGGGAGAAAAGGTTAAATATGAGGCGTCTTCTTTCCACTGTATTCATAATGTTTTGAGTATTTTAAGTTGTTCTACCTACAATTTCTCAATAGTGTTTTTTTTTTCAATTGAGACGTGTCCGATAAATCCGAATATTCTGCATTCTTTTGACGATTTTCTCCTCTTAAAAAAAATATTTGCGTTGTGAATTTTATATTGATAAACCAACCGTAAGATTTGATTTTAGGGATTTTTGTAATGATTTCTTCCGTGTTTCAGCATGTTTCATTTTGAAAGGCGCGCAATTGAAGAACATTCGTGTAGATTTGACTTTTTTCCTAAAATGTCTTAGATATTTTAACATTACCAATATTTATGCTCATGTGGATGCGTCTGTTAACTTTTTTATGAGTTCTGTTTTATTGTTTTAAGTTTTATTTGGCCATTTTTGTCCTCTTTGTCCCGTTTTATTAGTTACAAGGCATGGCGGGTGCTATACTGATCCTTCAAAAGGGTTCATAGTTTTTTAAGTTCTTGATTGGATTGGATTGGATTTTTGGGGAGGCGACCGACGGCTAAGTTCTTGATAAGGAAGCATTATGGGTGAGATGAATGGAAGCATGACCCCAATAGCTTTCGTTTGCCTCTTCCTCCAGAAATATTGCTACAATAATGCTACGTACCCGTTGGAATGCACCTTGTTTAAGAGGTAAGGGAACACATTGTAATTTTTTGTTCACGTGCTGCAGTATCGGAACGGGGTCAGGATCCTTTATGGGTGGCCCGTCGGGTCGGGTTTCCTTGAGTGCGCCCTATGACCGGACCCTTGCGCCCAGGGAAAGATGGGAATTTTCGTCGAGAGCGGTTCAAGAGGAAGGGGGGAAGGGCTGAGGAGTACAGCGGAGAACATGCTCGGCGGTAGGCGATAAATTTTCGACCGCGGTGAGGCGAGCTATATTGGCTCGCGCGGAGCACCCGCTTTCTTTACTCTAGCTTTTTGGGGGTGGGAATAGAATTATGAATTATACTCTTACTATCAACTTAATGGTCCACCCTCCTTCCTTTTGCACTGTGGCGCTGAATGGGTGGGAAACTTGGCCACTGCAAAAGAAGGGCGTGCGTAGACTTGAGGCGTTTGAAATGTGGGCTTGGTGAAGGATGGAAAGGGTGTGCTGGGTGGCGAGGACGACGAACGAGGAGGCTCCGGATATGCTTAGAGAGGAGAGGAAGCTCGTGGCGGCGGTTCGTAGAAGGCAGAATGGATGGATAGTAGATGCTGTGAAAGGAGAGGGAATGTTTAAGATGGTATCAAAGGACAGAAGACTGTGGAATCGTTGTTTGAGGGAGGAAGATAGGAATCGTGACGGTTTGAGGACTTAAAGTTGTATCTAATGGCGGGAAATGCATGGGAGGGAAAGCGGAATGATGTATCAGGAATACGGGCGAAAAGATATGGGAATATTTTACAGTAAGAGGGAGGCAAATGATGCAACTAATTTGTCAGATATAGTAAAAGAACATGTGATTTTTACATTCGCCCTGTTTTGTTTATTTCAATTTGTGTTCTTCGGCATATGTTGAGTGTAAATTTACTAGTTTAATACGTAATCTTGTATTGGAAACTGTGCGCTTATGTTGTAATAGCTAGACATACCCAATTTTTTGTCGCACCAAGAATATAATCTCTTCCGTTTGCATCTCCCAGGTTGCATGGGGTTATCAAGTCGGGCGTTATTCGTATCAAATTAGAACATCGAATTATTTCTCAGTCCATTTGCGAAGAGAATAGATTTTAAATTGGTAAATAAACTGTTGTGATCTCCTTTATCTTCGTTCCCCTTTTCAATTATTCTCTGCTTTGGAGTTACTCCGAGCTTTTAGATCCTTAGTGCCATCCTACCAGAAAGGAAGCTTATTGCTGCATTTGATTGTTTCCTTGAGGGTAGAACACCGCATTGCGTGACGAGGACCTACGGACTGGAGCCAGAATAAGGTTATCATGTGTCGTCATCCCTTTTTCACTGATATAAATCGATCGTGGTGGCTCCACGCGATACTCCCTACCATGGCGGCACGTAATAAGTTGTTGATGTCCAAGGATTCGAACGTCATTATTTTACTCGTGGCCAGCGGTGGTCGAAATGTTCTCCTAGGAAACAAAAGGTTCCTTGAGAATGAACCTCGGGCTTCGCGATGCACTATAAAATTAAATTTGCAGAGACAGACATTATCGTTTTGGTAGTGTTCATTGATTTAAAATTTGCTATTTATTGTGTTATTTTTGGTTAGGTATGTAGGCAATGGAAGCAGTGTTCGATGACATTTATGCCTTATAAATAGCCCTCATGCCTTAGCCTGAGGCCTTATATTTTCAGATTACTACTGAAAGTTACTGGATTAAGTAAAATCGTATCTATCCGCAAATCACCAAATTAAGTTGTATCTTCCTCGGATATCAAACTAACGTACGCTGTAATGTATTTTAGTAGCTGTTGCGATTACTATTTTCTCTCCCCGTGGAAACTTAAAAAACTTGACTTGAATCTTATCCCATTGAATCACAATGCCGTTGTGATGAAATAAAATGCTGTAATAAAATATATGCATCAGAAAACTCCGCGCTGACTTCCTAAAATATTAACAGCCCTGCGAAAGTCTGAAACCTGTGGACCGACAATTTTAATTGCTAATGCAAGTTATCCTCTATAAATCGTTTCTTTCTCGTCTATCAATTTTCCTCGGGGTCATAAATTATGCCATTGCTTATCTTTTTTTCTAGTTACTGCGCGGTATTTTATCTCTGTGCTCAGTTGGATTACGTATCCTTTATGATCGCAATTGCATAATCCGTTTGAACCTAATTGGTTTCCGCTGCGTTCACCGTGCTCTCCTCCACGTCTTGCCTTTTTTCCTTACCGCTCTTTTTGGTGTTTACTGTCACCGTCTTCCCAAATATAGTTACTAACCTAATGACTGATTAGTTTGAATCTTTGTCTTGAATTAATTCGCAATTGAGGAACAAAGCATGTGGAAACGAAATACCTGAGTGGAATATTTTTGGAAGTGTTTGAAGCAAGTGAAGTGAAGAATTGTTTGTGAGTGGAATATTTCTAAATGTTGAGATCGAAGAAAATACTTCTTAGGTTGGTTTTTGAATTCCTTGTTCAACGAAAAATCCCTAGAATATCTGTTTGACTTATTTTTTACCAAGGAATCCCCACGTAAAATGCGTACCAAATGTGATACAGAATTTTTATATTTTCCTGGTCACAAGTTGACTAAGTTCCAAAATTCATTTATCTTAACAGCGTGTCATCTCTGAAATAATCTACCAAAACATAAAAAATAGTCCCTCCGTCTCAACATTCAAAATCAAATATTATAATATATTACTTTCTGATTCTTAATGGTGTTGTTGTATCCTTATATCATGAACTTGTTTGCTGAATATCTAACTTCATTATATGTAACACTTCGCACTTTATCTTGCATACTTGTAAACTGTTTATTATTTGCATGGTACAATTTCTATGTAAAAATGTAATGTATGATACAACCATCCGTATTTGCCATTTATACTTTTTATTTTTTACTAACTCGTATTTCTAAGTATATTATTTTTTTGTTCTTAAGGAGCATGGCCCCAGAACAATCCAACAAATATTATTATTATATGTTTGGAAGTATTTCCTTGAAACCTGTATATTCTAAACTTCAAGTGCTGTTGCTAAGTTCAGATATGTGAGTCTATCGTATCCTGTAAAATTAAATCGATGATGTGGATCTTAGAACATTTTATAAGCTCTTGAAGTGAACTCTTTTTAAGTTTGTGTGTTCTTGTGTCCCGTGAACCTCTCATGGCTAATTTTCGGCTGATACAAATTTCCTGTCTGAAACTTGGGATAAACAAATGAAGTTAGTATTCGGGGATGGTGGCATCCACGTTCTCCCGCTTCAAACTCCCTTAGTGTCTCCGGTGTGGACTGTCTCCTGTCGTTATTGGATTTCTTCATTTTCTCTTCATCGGTGGAGTCCCCCGCGTTACTCTTTGAGGACTTTCTCCTCTCGCCGAATCGGATGAGGAAGTTTGGATTGGATTTACTTGTATAGATTAGTTTGCGGGACCCTGGAGTTGAGCGAAACTAATTCTGAGACTAATTCGGCCGAAGTGAACTCGGAATGTATTTGGCCTAAGTGAAGGGCCAATGAAATTGTAGGTGTAATGTTATTTAGGGGAAGAAAAGAAAGTTTTAACAACTTGTCGATGCAATGTAAAAGCGTTGATAAAAATGTCATTGAAAATATGTATGTGTACGAATAAGGTGCGCCAACGAGAAGGTGTGAGGTGACTCGATAACTTCTTTTTCATCGAGTATTCCCTCGGTATTTTATTTAATTAAGTACTAGCTGTGCCCGGAATGCGTTGCAATGCCTCTACTTTGTTAAATAGGCAAACATATACAAAGCGGACAAATTTACATGTACAAAATAAATGAAAGAAGTTTGATACCTAGTCCAATGAATTCATCGTACCTACACAGGAATTCGTAACGCACAAATGAAGGCATGAGTTTCCATTCCAGGCCTATGCTGCGGTTTCCAAGTAAATAAAATATTCTATTGTTTAAGTAGTGCACAAATTTAAGATTTTCCAGCTTAATAATCCAATTTTAGAAAAAATCGAAGCGTATACGAAATTCGAATGAGAGAATTTAAAAACAAGCAAACAAAAAGACCACTGCACCAACTCTTACTATAAGTACAAGTAAATTACTTACCTTTTAAAACAAATTATCTCACTAATACGATTCTGATACACGTTATTGAGCAACTCGTAAACGATCTGCTTCGTTGCTTGCTTGTCGTTCCTCGCTTGTTTGAGAAGCTCGCGTGCCAACACTCATTTGTTGAAGCGACTCGTGCTCCATCTTTTGTACAATGGATTTAATAATTCAGAAACCTTTGCGGGGGCGCGCACAACACAACACAACAAATTTCAATCGTAATATGATGAATGGTATTGGAACGCATAGAAGACGAACGAAGGAACATTCATTTTTATGTATTAAATATTTGAAAAGTATTCCTTTCCAAAGCAATTCGGGACTACTGATGTCAGGAACCCGGGGGCTTAAGTCGCATGCTGTGCAAGCAGGACAGGCTACCTGGACCTCATTTTATTGTCTTGTCTATGTAAAAAAACAATGATGTACATACTGGCCGAAATAATAATAGTCCGCGTAGTTGATTGCTTTGTTAGAAATCATTCGGTCGTTTTAAGGGGTTAAGTAATATCTTGCATTATCTTGCATTGAAGTTAAAAGAGATTTTATTTTCCGTAATACGATTCTGTGAAGTTGGAATGAGCAAGGTTTCATTAAAGTAAATCACTTAATATTATATCCCGGACGAGAGGAGGATAAACATAGTCTTAGTAAATAAGTACTTCTTCCGTGTTTGTGGATCAACAGTAACAGGCTTCAAAAATGGCTCTAGGAAACCATTAATGTGTATAATTTTCTTCAGAGTAGAATTTTTGAAAAGCTATAACCTACGTCATATTAGCTATACGAAACGTTTTACTTTAAAAGTAATTTTTTTCATTGTATAATAAATTATTATTTTACTTCCGTAAATTAGTTTTTTTTCAAGCATACGTTATGGGAAAAGGCGTTCATTTCCTTACGCATGTGCTCTCATATACTTTAATGTGCATTGTCATAGCCATCCTTCGCTGTGTAAGACGCAAAGTTGTCCTTAAAGGGTTTGAGGATATTGAGTAATCGTTTCCATTCCAAGGGTCGGTGCTGTACCTGATGATGACATCGATGCGTCGTAACTAGTTGTATGCTTATAAGTTCTGGTGGAAAAATTTGGTGGTTCTAGTGGAAGTTTTATTTACCGTGATAGTAGAATTTCACTTGCTTATTCAAGTCTTAGAAAATCGAATTTATTAAGGGATCAGGTTCGAATTCTGACAGTGGTGGAGATAACTCGCGCCTGTTTTGGTACATATGCTGTTGTTGGGTTTCCCTCCACCTTTCTGCATTCCTAATTGAACCCTTGCCTTCCCATCGTTTTCTTTCTTCCCAATAGCGCGAACGACCCCAGCCGTTCGTGGCTGTCTTAAATAGCAACCCACCCACCCACCCATTTGCTTAGCAGGTTGAAAAAAATGAGCTAAGAAACACGCACTAATAATAATGATAATGATAATTTAATTCATTTCAGGAATTACAGTGTAGTACAAAGTAGGTAGCCCCTAATGACGAGCCTGTATTGGGGTCGCGATCAGATACCCCATGCTAAAAGCAATAGAAACGAACAAAACATGAGTTAATTATCCAGTCAAATGTTTAACGATACGGGGAAGAATTGTAAACTAATACAGAAAAATTACTCTGAGATATACAGAGAGATAAACAGTGGTTCAAATAGGAGACTTATAAATATATGATTAGATATACCTCGATGTTTTTTATAGGAAATAACCAATCTTTGATTTCCTTTAGAAATTTTCGGATGTTTGTTTCTTCCTTGATGTGTGTAGGAAGGACATTAAATATTTTTCGTGGCATATGTACATAACTTCTTTGGAATAAGGTTAGATTACGTTTAGGCAATGAAGTAGCATATATTCCACTGTATGGCAGTGACATAGGATAAGCACATGCGGCATTCATTGCCCAACTCGCCCATCCCTCGTCCTCTGGATTGTAGTTCTCTGTCGTGCGAGCGATGAATGTGTGGAGGGGTGCTGTTTTTTTGGAGCGATTTTTCCCTTCCGGGCGAAGATTAGCTGATTCCTTCTCCCTCCCCCTGTTGTGGGAAATTGCAGCATTGGTTGAAGGGAACGGTCTACCCCACCCGACATCTCTCCCCCCCCCCCCCCCGACCCTCTCATCCCCGCCCAACTTAATCCTTTCCCTCCCAGGGTCTGCTGTCCTTGCACCCCTCGCGAACTACCCTCCACAACGGGGCCGTCAAAAATAAATCCGGGATTTATTTGGCAGCTCCCACGTGTTAGGGAACGCAAGACAAGGTTGTCCACTATCGCCGGTGCCGCGCTTGCCCAGGGAGTGGTGCGGGAGGCGTGGAAGGAGGTGGAGTAGGAATTAGAGTTATCGGCGAGTGCATTAATTTGGTTAGATTAACGAGAGTTGTACTTTTTTTAGCTCTTACGTAAACAGAGAAAGAGATAGATGAATAGATTTCAATCATAGAAAGACAAATTTTATGACACTCTTAAATAAAAAAGGAGGCTTTGTAATTTTGGAAGCTGAAACCATAATCTATACCAAATGTATGCAATAGGTACATCATTAAAATTTGTTTTTTAAGAGTATTTACGCAGCTTTCCGGGGTTAGAAATGATTTTTCTGGCGGAAGAATTATTTTGCTGTAGGAGGGAACTAAATGTTGATCATCTGTCGTTCAATCCTAAGATTGGTTGACTGCAGTCGTCCGTCTTTTTCTATCGAATGCTAATTCCCTTACTTCCTGGTAGTTCTTATGTTCTTTATTTCTATGTATTTGCCTATTTCTGTAAATAAATTTAAAAAGATGTGTAAACTATGCCTTAAATAATTGGCTCGAGTATATGTGTATATTTGTATTTCATTGTCCGTATAGTCCAATGACCTTTGCTGAAGGCCGAGATGTCTTTTGTGGGGTTTTCTCCATCTTCTCCCTAGGGGTCCATGCATGGAGACCCTGGGTATCGCATGCAGGTGTTTTAATTTGTGTGGAATGGAGTGGGCGTAAATGTTTGCAGTCCGCTCTCTAATATTGATGAGTTCTTCAAGCAAAAGACTGAAATGAGGAGTCACTGTTTTGCTGTTTGTCTTTGCTAAATATAAACATGGATATGCTTTATTGCTCTACCATTCACTGTAATGATGTAAGTTACCACGAGGTCAACTTGTAAATAGTATTTTCTAATAAATTCTAAAAAAATTATCTCTCTTTGCCGTCCTCATGGAACTTTTCCCCAGATTTTTTCCTCCAATTACAGTCTTCATAAACTCACTGTGCCTCAAGGCGTGTCCAAACCATCTGGCTGTTCTTTTCTGTTCAGTTTTCTATGCGGTCCTTTCCTCGCCTTCAAATCGGCGTACTTCATTTCTTATTTTTCCGTCCATTTGATCTTCAGCATCTTCCTACCAACACTAGGTTTCGAAAGCTTCATATCTTTTCTTTATATTTCTGAAACTCAATGTTGATACCCTTTGTAATCATATGTAGGGAAGGCTGCTAATTCGCTTGATTGGAGATACATGGTTTCGAATCTAATGTATTGTGAAAAATGGAAAATAATACCCCGGACCTAAAAGAATAAGATATGTCGGCATGGCGCGAAGGGAAGATACTCGCTGTAAAAAAAGTGTGAGGGCAGACTTAGTGGACGGAGCAGGTGATGTAGCGATAAGTAGGTGGGAAAAGTTCAGTGGGGGGGAGAGTGGAAGAATGTGGAGAGGGTTGTTCGTTCCGGAGGCGATGAAGGCTGGTAGGTAGGGGAGGGAGATGAGGGGGTAATGTTGGATGAAATGGAAGTTTACGGGTTAAACTGTGCGTATAGGAATAGTTTTATATCTGTCCAAGCGTGCCTTTTATCGGTAGAATTATCTCGGTTATAAAAACGGTCTCGGAGGCGCGAGGGAGTGAGTAGATGGTGTAATTTTTTTTCCCAGAGCGTGGGGATTTTTGCCAGCGAGGTTGTCGCTCTAGGGGCTTGCGGGGGAGAGGACGCGCTAATCCCGGCACTCCTCCGGCTCATCTTCCCACGTAAACCCTCAAGGAAGTGAGGCGACGGTCCGTCCTCGATTACGTCCCCCTCTCTCGCTCACCCTCGCACATTTCCTCCCCGATTGCCCTCTCACTTTTACTCGAAAGTAATTCCCGTCGTAAAAGAGGAAATGAGGAACGTGACGCTAGGGAGGCGGGGAAGCATCGGGTTGGAAAGCGAGCAAACGTACTTATTGCCATGAGAGCTATTTCTCTGATTAAAATCGAGTTTGTATGGACCTAGCGCTATTTCTTCACGTTTTTTATCCCTAAAAATCCCTTCACGTCTCCATAACTCGTCCTAGCTACTTATATACTTCTTTCTTTTCCGCGTTTCATCCGGGTAGCCGGTTTTATTCCTCCCTCTCACACCGTTCGCCCACGTTCTCTCCTCCTTTACTCCCTCAAATTGACTGCTACATCAGCCTACTCTTTACAACCAGATGCCCTTCGACGAATTCCTTTCGTTCTCCACCAAATACGGCAGTCATCCGAATCTCTTACTTGGCCACGTTTTCTCAGTCTTTCTCCGAACCCAAATCTCGAACGCCACTAATTGTTTTTATTTCTTATTAAGGCCGTTTTACACGGGGCACGAAATTGCACAACTCAACACTGCATTAATTCCGCAATCTGCCGTGCAATAATTATTGCGAAAACGAATGCGTGACTGCTTTACACGGTGGTCGTAAGCATGCATTCATTCGTGAATTCCAGTCGTCTGATAAGTACGCTAAGAGCGAGTGTTTTGTTCAAACAGGAGAGATACGATATTCTGTACGCGACGTTGTTGACATTCAGTGAAAAATAAGGTTGTGGTGATTGTGGAATTCTGTGATATTGACATATAGTCACTCTCTATCTGTGAGAAAAATTATGGATCAGGAGGAGGCTGCATTGATTGCTGCAGAGCTAGCAGTAGTGGGAATTATGATCGGGGCCGCAGAGCTCATAGAAAGTCGTAACTGTAGGAGAATAGCCAGAAGAGCACTTTGGATGCAGGAGTGGATCCGTAAGCGAGAGGAGGGAATGGGCATTCTTAATATGGTCCAACAGGAGCCGGCTGTAGAAGACAGGAAAGGCTACCGCAATTTTATGCAGATGACAGAGGAACAATTTAACGAGCTATAAAATATCTATCTAAATAAATAACAATATAAGTAACTGCAAATATCCTCCCACACAAAGATGAGAGATGACTTCTTCACACTCCCTACTGTAAACACCCATCGCTCAGGTTATTGAACCTTTTCGTCAGTCAAATTCCCGTGAACTTGATGTCGTTAATTCTGCGACCGCTAGATGGAGTGCTATTCGTACAAATTGCAAGAATGCGACCACCGAATTAGAGCAGGGGCTATTCTGATGTCTCACATTCATGCATTCGTGCATGCGTTCTTGAATTTCGCCGCTTTACATGGTGCATTTTGAAATTCACGATTGCAAATACAGTAGCTTGTGCAATTACATGCCCCGTGTAAAACGGCCTTTAAAATCTATTATCATCGGAACTCATGTACTGTCGCACATTTTCAAACCAAAAGCGTGGCTAAACGCTTTGATGACATTAGTGTAACATGAGTTTTTTTCTGTTGGAACGTGCAATTTATCTGGGAAAATTTGAGGGAAAATGATATTTCCCGAGTCAATTGCGTACCTGTCGCCTATCTATTAATATTTTCTCTGATATCGTCTTTTCGTGTTCTGTATTTTGTCATAAGTTGGGAAATAAATTATTATTTCACGTGAATTTTAACCTTGAAAGAAACTACTACTCTATTTTCCCTCCGTATCCTTAGGGTTTCAAGAAGGCGTTTGATAGGGTGGACTGGGTGAAGTTAATGGAAGTACTGTAGAAATTAGGGGTTGTTTGAAGGGACAGACGTCTCATCAGGATTTTTTTATAAACCAAACGGCGCAGGTTGGGGTAGCTGATAGAGACTCGGGATGGGCCGTCATAGGACGGAGAGTGCGACAGGGGTGTCCGCTATCGCCGTTTCTTTTTGACGTGTATTCTGAAGAAATGATGAGGGAGGCTTGGGGAGAGATAGAGGTCGGAATAAAGGTAGGAATAAATCAAATAGTAAGTGATATTTTTATATGACCGAGCATTGGTGTGTCAGCCAGTCAAGGGGCTGCAGTCAATGATGAATGCGTTAGAGGTTCAGTGCGAAAGGCCTGAAATGATGATTTAACATAAGAAGACGAAAGTGATGAGATTCTCGAAAAGCAAGAAGACTTAATAGAATGGACGTGAAATAGAGCAACTCGAGCAGTTTAAGGATTTATTATTGAGAATAATGGGTTTTTTGGCAAGGACATCTAAGATATCGAATTGCAATGGCCAAGGAAGCATTTTCAAAGAGGGAATCGATGAGGTAGGGTCTGAGTAGATACGTAAAGTAAAGGCTAGTGAAAACTCCATTTTAGAGAGTGTCCCGGAGACTTGGTCATTGCGAAGAGAGGATGTGCGTAGACTTAAGGCGTTTGTGATGTGGGTGCGGAGAAGGATGAAGAAGGTGAACTGAGTGGCGAGAAGAACAAACGAGGAAGTATTGGATGTGTTAGAGAGGAGAGGAAACTAGTAGCGGGGGTTCGAAGGAGACAGTAGAGATGGATGGAGGACGTATTAAGAGAAGTGGGGATGCTGAAGAAGTCAATAGTGGGAAAAACATTGGGGAAGCGCGGTAGAGGAAGGAGGAAGAGGTTAGGAATTGAGGAGGAAATTAAAAGCGGGAGACGATATGAGGAATTCGAGAGGGATATAATGGCGGCCCATCTACAGTAGTGAATACGGATTAGGATAAGTGCTGTCCAAAATCCTACCAATTAGCTGATAGAATACTTAATGATGATGATGATCCATTGGATATCCTCTGTCCCTCTGTATCCATCTTCTCCTGGTATCACTTTCAAAATGAACTTCTTCTGTTCTCTAGTCTCGAAATTTTGGCGGAATAAATTGGCGAAGGAAATATTAATTTGGCTCAATCAAATTTTAAAATATTGGTGTTTAGTTGTATGAAGTATCTTTCTAAAAATATCATTACGTGCATTCAGTTTTTTGTCTAATAGGGGGAGGGTCAATTTTTCCCAATGGGGGGAGGGAGGGCCATTTTTATTTAATAAGTATATTTTTTTCACCCTAAATAATAAAATTAATGATTGGGTTATCTCATGCACAGTTAAATCCTTAAATAAAATATTGCTGGCTAAATATTATATAAAATTTTACATAATAATTGTGTTGATAACAAAAAGTGATCATTTTTTTCTAAGGAACTATTTTACAATTTTGATAACATTGGCAGTATAACCTTGCGAAACTTTCCTTTTGACGCGTTCATATTTATCTCTTCACAATATGTATTGTACGAAGCACATATTCTATTTAATGGTGCGTTTTTACAATAATTAGTCCTAACATCTCTTATGTAAGAAGTCCTTTTTGTCTTCCCTTTCTTTGCTGGGACTATAAAATTTAATTTACCAGCTAATCATACACAGTTACCTTTGCTAATAATCTCATGCAGGGAAAAGTAAATCATTCATAATTCTCCTTTCACTCACTGCTTGAGCGGACAGTTTCAAAGAATATACAAACTGTACTTCTATGTACCTGGCTACCGTAAAATTTTCCGTTGTTTCGACCAGGCTGTTTGAAACCCATTCCGAACTGATTCTTCGATTCGGATCCTTAAAGTTACATCACAATTCCCTAGTTTGGTTGGAAGTGGAATTCCTGAGGTTGGTACTATTTCCCTCCCCAATCCCTTTCACGCCAACTCATACATGTACCCAACATCCACGCCCATTTTCCCCCAGTCCGGAAGCCTTCAGCCTTATCAATGGATATTCGCGCCCCTCCGCATTTTTACGAGAGCCGCTATCTCCCTGAATTTCCTACCTTCGACCTCCCTCGTATCGCAAAAAATCCTCTCCCGTTAGTCGAGGAAGAGGGTCAAGTGGTCGAATTGATTGGTCTTAAAAAAAATATGGCGTTTCCTTATGCGACGCCGCCCGTTTACCGGCTGCTTAGAGCTAAGAAGCGAAGAGCGTCGTGTAAGAGCTATCGGATGTGCTCATTGATGTTCATTCCACCCTCGTCCTTTCCTTCTCTCCGTGCCTCCATCAGCTAAAGGTCTCGCGGGGTTAACTTTTAGTTTTTTGCTTTTGTCTCATAGTGAGAAACTGCAGCATGTCGTTTCATGGTGGGAATGTGGACATTGTGTGGATAGTATCTCAGGTAGTTTGAGCGAGATAGTTCCCTAGTCATAATGGAGACCATACGTGAATTATACGTTTAATGGTAGCTGCTGCAGGAAGCATATATTAAATGGTACATTCATAATGATGCATCAACATACTTGTGTACGACTGAAATTCTAAGTAATCAAATAAAAATATCCACGTAAGTCTTTTATTTGACTTATCTATTTACACGGTACGTTCAAATCTCCATCATAAGGGAAGGTTTTTGGCGTTTCTGGAAAATTACTGCGGTGACAATATGATTTATTTCCAAAAATAGTCGAGGAAACATACAAACTACCCTCTGGTAATTTTTTGACGAGATACAATCCTTAGAAAAACCTCATTTTTTAAATATCGCCTCTGTTGAGTGCGTACAACAATCATTTCCCATGTGAAAGGGCTGGTATTATTTGTCAAAAATCTCGAAAAGTAGTTCGGTTAGGGGCTGATATTTGGGTATCTTTGGAAGAGTAAGATATCTTTCATTATGAAGAGGCCAATTTAATTGATTTCTTGGTGAAATGATATTTCGCTCCAACTACCTTAAGGCGGTAGAACGTTAGCATGTGAGTCAGATCAAAAGCATTCATATCGCCCCAATAGATCATTTTTGATCTCTTACGTTATGTCTTTTATTTCACGAATACGTAGCAAGCTACCATGAATCGCGTTTTGTTGGAGCCATTCATAACAGTGGACCTTGTTAAACAAATATTCTCTTGCGAAAACTGAAAGAAACAGCCATACATTCTCATTGGTCTGTTTGGAGACACACATTGAAGTATGGGCGTAACTTTCGTTGTGCTCTTTTGAGTTCATTTTGAACCGGCCTCGAATCAGTTTGGTGTTGGTCTCGCAAGGCGGAGGAAATACTGCGGTGTTGAGCAATAAAGCGCAGGACTGATGAAGTTCTCTGCGTAGTGGGGATAAAAAAAGGAGCAACCTGGGAAAGATAATAGCACAGAGCAGGTCATTCGGGGCATTTTGATGTTGGAGGTCGTCTGTAGAAAGGAGAGTGTTTGGTAAGCAAGGAAGCGGGAGAGAAAGATGTTTGTAATGAGGGAATGGATATCGGTATGTGGAGTTGAAGAACTGGGCGTCGCGTGTGATATGGAGGTGAGGTGAAAATCTTGTCTGTCCTCACTTTTTACTCGGTAGAATACTTCCTCCATCAGCCAGTTTACTGTGTTTCACTCTCTTTTGTTTTTAATTGACTGATGTTTGCTGGTGAGTTGGAGTATTTACTCAATTTCACTCCAAACCATTCTGACGATGAATTATTGCATTTGGGTTCCTCGTGAATTAAATTGAGAATTGCTTTGCCTTGTAAGTACTAACGGCAAGGGAATAGATGAGGGACACTCTGTTCCGTGCAACTAAATTAGTCTGCAGTAACATATTACCGTATGAAACAGGTAACTACGAGGTTCGTAAATCTGATCTCTGCGGAGGGAGTATGTCTCTCGACTGGAAGCTCTCAGGGTATAGTTGAGTAAAATATTGATGAGGATGAGCTGTATAGCAAGGAAAACCAGCTAAGGATTGCTATACGTGGCTGTGAATGGAAAAGCTAATACAAGTTAAATGGGTGGTAGTAGGGAGTGCTGTTTTATACAAGCGTGGTAGAAGAATGTTCATGTTCTTGGCTATCGATGAAGATTAAATTTGTGCTAAGTTGAAGAAAGGCCAAATGACAGGGAAAGAGGTAACTTACATGGGGATTCATAGGTACGCTTATAGGTTACCGCCGCAAAGATGTCGTTTTTTAGGTATTGACTGTCCCAGACACTGCCATTCAGTTGGTAGATCCAGTTCTATACGAGAATTAAATAGAATAAAGATGAATGGAGTGATTAGGTTTGAGAGGAATGCGAAACTGTTGGATATGCAATGGGAGGGAAGTTGGATCGTGGGCGAAATGAAGAAGAGCCAGAAAAGTTATCAGGAGGACGTGCGTAGAGGTGAAGGCGAGTTGAATGGTATAATGGAATAAATATTGGATAAAAATGAGAAATGTAGCGGAAGATATTGGACGGTATGAAGGGAGGCAAAAATGTGAGAGTTTTAGCGTGAGTGAATGAATGAAATAATTTGACTTTAAATGATTGAAGGGATGAAGAAGACTTGACATAGGGATTCATAGGTACGCTTAGAGGTTACCGCCGCAAAGATGTCGTTGAATTCCAGAACTTGGAAGCAGTGTTGAGGAAGGAAATGAAGTAGATATTGATACGGGCTTGGTGGATGTGAAGGAAGGTAGGTTCAGATCGGGTTAATATTTGGGAAAGTCTTTTTCTTGGGATAAATAGATCGTAGATGTAGGTAGGATTCCGATTCTAGAAGAGGATGAAAAGAAAAGACCCCTACAAGTATTTCCTTCGGGAACCGAGAGGTAACCAATTTAGTTCAGCATAATATTTTTACACATGTTCATCTCTGCGTAAGTCAAATATAAATCTATCACAACAGTTAATAAGTCGCTGGAGACGCTTATCATGAACATTATTTAAATCGCTGTAAACCATTACACAATAATCCAAAACTGGAAAGATAAGACAAGTAACGAGCATAACTCTAGAGGAAACAGGAAGATTGCTCCTTTGCAGCTTTAGACGATAAAGAATCTTATTTCCCTTAAATTTCCTAGACGTGCTGATCTCATGACAAATTGCATGAGAGGGTAGCATAGGATTATTTGGAAAGTAAATAAAATGGAATAGATAGTTTTATGGAGGAAAGGTTTCCGGAAAGACTCCCCGCGGTTTGAGATTGAGAGGCGGAACCGTCCGCGGATCTCCCATTTATTTGGCAAAGCTCTAGTGGTGGCGGTGTTTCTCCACTCCTCTCTGTTTTGCGGCTCCCTCTTTTCGTGTCGCAACCTCGAACATTTCCGCGAAGTTGTGAAGGGCCCGTCGCCGGTGATAAATGTGTCGAGGGTGGGCCGCATCCGCCGGCGTACCTGCATATCTACATCGCCGGCCCTGTCCGCGCTCTCACCGTCCTTCGCGGTGCTGTGCCTTCCGCTCCCCGACCACTCGACACACCCAGATGCCTCGATGCCCAGAGCGACCGAGATGATTTATGCTCACTCCTTTTCCTCACCTCGCTCGCGCTTCTGTGGGTTGTGAAGGACGGTAGAAGGAGCAGACTGGAATGACAGTCCTCCAACTGTGGCAGTGCATGCAATACGACGTACTTTTTCATGTTTCACACCGTTATATACCCCACCTCTGTTTTTTTATAAATCTTTATGTACATTTTGTACTACCTTGCAAAACTCCGATATGGCGATTGTCGTCAGGTGTTTGGACTCCAACCATTAAAAACTGAATGAAAAGGAACATGAAATTGGAAGTTTGTATGCAGCTTTTAGTGTTCGTATTGGCAAGAAAGTGTCTTGTATTTATTGTATAGTAATCGTAAATGGTATGTGTGAGGAAAGATTGGATTGGATTGGATTTTAGGGTGGCGACCGGCGGCTAATGCCATAGGGGACGGGTATAGAAGGAAGGGTGGATAGAAACCCAGCGTCGGCATTAGCCTGCTCTTAACAAAAGGCGCCAAGGGGACCACGGCTTAACGTCTCATCCGACAGACGGAGTACTGCTTTTGAAGTGCCCTTCACAAGACACTCAAGTAGGAATCGGATGTCCTCTGAAAAACATCCTCCTCTGCAGGGAGTGGGGGAAGAATTCTTACACCTATTTGTTAGAATATTTCTATATTATTTTGTCGCTTTTGTTGTTCCTCAGAATGAAGGAGGTGAAAATATTTTTAATTTTGTTGAGTCCCTTCGAGCCGATCGTCCATCTGTCTGTAAATGAAGAAAAGTATATTTCCATGAAAGTAAAACTGCTGACAGGTGTATTTATAACCGTATTTTTCTCCAAGTACGTATTTTAGGTACATTCTTCTCCAAGAAACTTCGCTAGCAAAATTAAAAGTGTCTCCAATAGCCGTAAAAATGGCACCACTCGTCAAACGTGCAACCGCACAACACTCACTGTGTTGATTTGCGGGAAAAGGGATTCCACAGCAGGGACCAACCACAGCCTCTCTACCAGAATACCCTCCTGTGATGGTTTACGGGAATGTTACTTCCTCGCCAGTGACCACCACAGACACACACACACTCAACCCAGTTGGGATCCTTTTCGAGGGCTAATGGGACCCTGATAAGGATGCCTGGGTTATAACCTGAGATCCTTCATAGGTCTAATAGGACCCTACTAAGGATGCCTGGTCATTACCACAATCACACTCACAAGCACTCAAATCACACACACAGACGGGCCCAACTTCTGGGAGAAATCGCTCAAAAAGAGCGTGGTCAAAATATAAACACAAAGACGAACGAGGGTGAGCTTCGGATTGAGTGATTGATTGTATTGCAATAATTGATTGTATTTGCGTCTTCTCGTCTCCGGACGATATGGTGAAAGTAACTCCGTGAATTTTTGCAGTCAGAGTTTGGTCAAACTGTTGGTTGCTTTTTACGAATATCGATTGTCAAGACTTTGGTTTTCCCATTTTCTACAATAATGTGGAGAACGCTAGCAGATAAATGTTTGACTTCTATTCTAAATGCTTTTAAACTTTCTGAGTGCATTATATCCGAATTCAAACCTGTTTATCTGGTTAGCAGTGGGAAATTAATCAGATTATCTATTGCTCATTTATTATTGTCATATATTTTTCCTTTTGTAATATTTTTCGTTGATGTTAATATTACAAGAAACCATACTCAAGTTATGAATTTATCGTTTGGTAGGTTTTAAGTTAAAAAATTAATATGACGTCGTATAATGTTCATTCGGCGTCAGTAGAAATCTGCATGAAATGAAGATTATTTAAAAGCGGAACGGGCAAGAGAAAAGCGTATCCATGAGAAAATGCTATAGCCCGACCCTATATTTCTTTCTCCCCGTCATCATAATTTCAAATTCTGTATCCTCTGAATGTTGAATAAAAAAGCCCTGAAGAGGCTGCAGTCTTTTGAGATCTTGACCCTTGACCTTTTTACGATGCAGCTATGGTTCTTGAATTGAACTCCACCTAGCCTCGCTTTCTCTATCATATATTTTGTTACCCTTCGAAGGCGTTATAATGCTGGGGTCCTTGGAAATTGAAAAATTGTGGAGAGCTGATATCAGCTTTTTCATTTTTTATTCATGTCTTCCTTGCATCCAACCTCGCCAGGAGGTCATGGAGCTTAGATCAAAGAAGTAAATTTATCGTATACTTATATACACTAAACAACGTCGTTATAAGTTTGTAGGACATTGTAAAAAGGTGAATGAAGCGAAAGTTAGGTAAAATTAACGGTACGGGTGGTTTAATATTTTATTTCATTTTAATTACGTCGCTTTGGTTGTTCAATTTGTGTGTCATTCATTAAAATGAGCCCGGTGTCATAAGTTCACGAGCCGTCAATTGTTCTCTCTTCAGGAGACTTGGCTTGCATATGTGAAAATGTGAGCGATATTGAAAGAATGGGCTTCGTATTTGTGGCTTTTAAAGTATCCAAACATTCCTTATGTCTGCTCTCTCAATATATTGAGCATTTTGAGAGTAAGGGTGTGTCATGTGATTAGGGAATATTAACTTTTTCCTTTTCTTGGTGCGTGAGGGGCCTCGTATTCGGGTGATTTTGTTTTTATTTGCTTTGATCGTCTCGTGTACCGGCCTTCGCGAAGGTGGACCTTGGCAATCTCTTCCGTTTCGAAGAGTTAAATGCATGAAACACCTTGGCTTTGCGTGAGAGTTCAATTAGGGGCACTTATAACCTCACCTAATGTTGGTTCATCAGCAAGTATAGAATACCCGCTTCGTTTCGCGGTCTAATAATCACAGTGTGTGTCGTCACGATAAGCACTCTATCAGCACATGTAGTCATCTCCTCGCTGTTTCTCTTTTATCTTTCAGAACCAAATATATATCAATGCAAGGCAACAGTTCTTTTTTTCAGCTGATGTTACAATTGCATGGTCAAACTCTCCGTCCCGTAACAGGGGCCTGTTTTGAGGAAAACGGCGGATGAATTATTGTGTTCACTCTTTTTGCGAATTAAATTTTCCTCGATTCTCCTTTTTTTAATTTTTTTACAATATGACACCCTTAAAACCCGGTTAGGATTATAGGAAATGTTGATTAAAGTTGTCGACCTCTAACATTTTCTTTAGGGATTTCGCCCCATACACGTTAGGTTTAAAACCAGTCCTGTCGGAGTCGTTATTTTCATAAAATCATTTACTAATAAACACACTGTACATGAATGGAGCCCTTTTGAAAATTAAATCACGGTTTTTTGTTCTGCAACTTCAAAGATTCCCTCTATGGTATTGATGGCGCCCTTCGATCAAATCTAAAATGTTGCTCTGGATATGCGAGAAACATCGGCGTAGCACGGTGGCCCAAGGCCTCCCATTTTATACGCGTAGGACCAGGATTCAAATTCCGGCGGCGACAGCAGTGTCCTCAAAAGCTGTATATCAAGATTCCGGAGATTTGATTTCTGCAGTTCTCCATTCAATTCTAATTCCCGCATGCCAATTAACTCCGTCAGCCTTCGTGTTGGCATCTCTCATAATCTGCGTGGTGGTTTCTATCCTTGGTCTTCCTCGGCAACTCTTCAGCGTCTAACGTATTAATATCACATTTTCTCATTTTACTGAGCCGAACCCGACGGCGAATTCGACGGGCAGCTCGATCATCAAGTGCCTTCATACGCATATAGAGTAGGAAAGAGCGAGAGTGTGGGCAGACCACTTGTAACTCTGCGAGACGAAAAGGCCTGCTACACGGAAGCGGTATTCGCGCGGGAATGAATTACGTGGTGGGATATCGTTGCAAGCAAACTAACGCGGGTCCTGTCCGGCGGAACTCGGGACCACAGCGAATAAATTGCAGTTCGCTGCACATAGCGTATCCCGCGTCCCACTACTTCAGTCAAGAGCCAAGTTAAGAAATTGCGATCTAAGAGCTTATTGAAATTGTCAAACGGTGTCCTCTGTCAAAATAGGCCTTATTTGTCATACCCAAGTGCTCCATTAACCTTTAACTGTGACGGTGAGGCTGTGTAGAGTACCTTTGTCCGCTATTGGTGATGCTTTTGCGAAACATTTGAACCCGAAACGAAGCTCAGAAGAAAGCGAGTAGCCGTGATAAACCTTCGGGTTCCTTACCAAGTTATATCTGGGGAAGTTATAAAGCCCGCTCCTTGATACTACCACGCATGTTTTGTTTTGGTATGAGCGAAAGTACAGCGCGCGCCTTTCCGCGTGAATTTCGCTTTCCGCTTTAGCGACTCGTGCCGATGCGTGCACAACTTAAGGTGTATTCATAGAAGGTCTCATTTGCCTCCTGATTCCGCGGTTCATAACCTGTTACTACTGTTTCCTGATGACTGTGTCTCACGATGTACCTCAGTGTTTGTCCCTTCTACTTCTCGCTGTGTTTATGCCAAATATTATGCCCAATCCTTCTGGACTTCTCGTTGGGCTACGGTTCTCCACGATGTAAATACATCTCCACTCAGCCACCGAAAGTAAAAATCATTTTGGCTCGGCTCGAATAAGGAGGGTTTAGCTTACGATTCTTCCTGAGTAAGGTTTTCCCAGCTTGTAAGCGGCAGACAGTGCGTGTTAAATGACCTTACCATGCTATAAGTACTTCTGAATTACAAGTTAAAGTTTCAGGCTTTACTTTGTGGGAAAGCGACACCAGAAATGAGAACTCACTTTGTAAATTCCACGCTATTTTCACCGACCATTGTTTTGATAATATCTGTCATGTTGTCCTTGATATGATCCTTGATAATGACAGATATTGTCGCAACCATGGTCGGTGAAAAGAAAATGTGTGGAATGCACAAAGTGAGTTCTCATTTCATACTTCTCAATTACTTTTTCCACTTCCCATTGGTGGTTTGATCTCCGTCAGTATTCGTTAAAATCTAATTTTCTTCACCTCCGACTTTCTTTAATCTGCTATTCCCGCCGTACAGACTTAACTGCTGTCCAAATATGATCCAGTTTTAATGAAATCATTCCGCACTTCGCAATCTTTGTTTCTGTCCACGAATCTATATTTTCTCTGGCGTGGCCAATGCTCGGAAATTCTTTCTGCGGGACTTTCATGCACGCCAACGTCTGCCGCAGAGGGATGCGCATTGGAAAGGATTCTTCAATTTTTCTCCTTCAATTTTTCTCCTTCAATTTTTTTCCTTCAATTTTTTTGTGCGTCCCCCAACGATTTCCCATATCATCCATTATTTCCTTTTTTTGTCCAAGGGGTTTCGATCACGGGATCCATCTCCGCCGGAAGTAATACGTCCAGTTTCCTTGTCCGAATCCTTTCCTTTTTCCTCTCCCTTCTTCCTCCCCCTTCTTCCTCCCCTCCGAAAAGGGCAGTGGTGAATATCGGATGGCAGATCACGATCGTCTTATGTTTTTCCGGGCGCCTGCGCCAAATTTTCTCCACCAATTCTTCCTCCCTCCCCCTCCCTGTCTCCATATCTCTCGTGTGTGTAAAAAAAAATGCGTCGAACGCGAATCCACCTCTTCCAGTTTTTTTCCCCCCCCTAAGCTCGCTCACGAAGACTTCTTTGTCATTCCTCTTTTTATCCTAAGTTGTTTTTTTCATTTTCGTATAAATGTCTTTCCGTCGAAATTGCTGCGTGGTACAAGTTTGTCGATCGGAAAGGTATCGCTCAAAGTTTGGTGGGCTGGCGACTGTGTGTCTCAACACTTTGTCTTGCAACATCCACTTACAGCCGTTTGCTCAAAATGTGAAACAATTCTGAGGACTATCTCCGTCTACGCATTAAAACTATTACGCAACAAAAATGCTAACGCATTGGATGTGAGAAATGCCAAAGGTGTTGATTGCATGCTGCTGCAAGAGGAGTATACGCTAAAGCGAAAGTGGCAACATGATTGCTGGAGTATGATTGGTACTGGCAAATGCGCTTAAGGTAGTGCGAGCGAGATAGTTCCCTAATCATAGTGGATACCACATCCGAATTATACGTTTTAATTTCACCAGCTGTGAGACACACTAATTAAATATTGCATTATTAATGGTGCAATAATTTAGTTTTACCCGACAGAAATTGTAAGTAATCAAATGAAAATATCTAAATAAATCTTTAACTTGACTAATTTTTTTCAAGCGTACGTTTGTAACTCCATCAAAACGGTAGGTTTTTTGTGATTCCGAAGAATTTACTACGGTGACTATATGTTTAATTTTCAAAAATGGTTGATAAAACAAAACTACACACTTGACTTTTGACGAGATATAGGTGTTCGAAATTCCTCATTTTTTATAATAAGTCTCTCTGGAGTGCATACGCATACCATTTCCCTTATAAAAGGGATGGTATATTTTTATTTAAAATTAGACCAAATTCTTTCATTTCTAGGTAAGATAATATTTCGCTCAAACTGCCTAAACAAAATGTTATGAACGTTATTATACAACCAGTAAAGGTAGGATGTCTAGATGACCATAAGTCTCTTCAATAAAGAGAAAGAGGTCCAAAACAAATTGGCTGGACGGTGACAGGAGCTGAAACAAAGGCTATCATAATATCCGAGAGCAATGGAAACTTTGGTGAGGTAGTAGTGCTGCTTTGATGTCTTATAAATGCTTTTCCGTACGTTTTAAACCCCTCTCCCTTGGATCTTTTTTTTATTTTTACGGTCACAATAAGTGTTCTTAAAGTGTCGGTTGGTTTTGATGGGCCATTCTCTCTCGCCGAAATATCTTTCTGGGAATATTTTGCTTTCCCTCGTATCATTTCGCCTTCTCAACTTCTTGTGTATACAGAATGCAATATGCTCTCCTCCCCTCTTTCCCAGTTTGCTTTCCATTTCAAAGCGGTATTCAACATCTCAATTGCGTTCATTTCTTGCTCCTCCCTCACGCTTGATTCTTTGATTTGCTGAAGTATGTCTTTTCCTTTCCTGCCATGTCAAATGGTTGTTGTTTTATCTTCTTCTCGCAACTCCTTACTTTCTTCATCCTTCTCCAATTTCACGTCTCCAGCGTCTCCAATCCCTTCTTATGCTCTCTCAACAGGGCCCAATTTCCACCACCATGAAGTGCCACGCTCCATTAGGGGCTTGATACTAGTCTTTTCTTAACGTCTTTATCCAAGGTTCCCGTTCTTAGTTCTTCCCGGTCAATGAGCGCGCCCGCGTGGAATTGATGTGGAATATGTCCTCTCTACCACCTCTCACAACGCCGTACGTTCAAAGCTTAGGAAAGGAATAAAGGAGCCGATGCGCCCAGGAGTTGAAAGTTTGACGGCTGTACTCGGGGCATGCAAAACCCCTGATGCCGCCCGCAGGGTTAAGAGGAATTTGTCGGCATTGCAGTGGACCGTGACGATACTTAAGTCTTAAGTGGTGAAGGAAAATCCATTCTCTGAGTTCCATAGAGTGCCATCATTCTTGGGCGAAATTGGCGCTCCTCCCCTGTTAGAACTCTTGTCTTTGTATTCTGCCTGTTGAAGCGATGTTGGATAAACTTTGGGTTATGTGCATTTAACCTGTGTAGCCTTTAAAGCTAGTTCCTGTATCTCTCCTTCTGGGAGGTCCTTTTGATAATGCTACTCACGGTATGATGGAATTTTATTTCAACGCCGGTGAATGCATGTCCTGATACGCGACATTGATGATAAACATGCTGTTCTACAAAATTTCCCTTCCATATCTACATTTTGCCTCTTAATTTTTCCGTTTTTTCCCCTTGAGCTTTTACTCTGCCTTGAGACAATGTTCAGGAATAATAATTTGCTTGGAGCTTTCATGGGGTGAACGTAAATCTTGCCTCCACGGTAGAAATTCAGCGCAATATATCTTAACCCTCCTTCCTATTCGCTTACTTCTAAATATTTTGCTATTTTTCTTCACCGCTTCACATCTCTTCTTCCTGTCTTCAGTCCTAAACAGGCGCTGTTTGTTCTTTCTTATTCGCATATCTACATATTATTCTTCTTCTCGTCTGTCTCAATCCAATCATTTTTCTCCCTCGTCAATGGCCCTTTTATCTTTTTTCCTACCGTGGCATTCCATGAATCTCTTCGTTCGAGTTCTTCTTAGTACATCATATTGCCTTATTTATTTCAACTAGTTATAAATTGACCAAAGGCTCTATAGTTCAGTCCGTAAAGCACTGACGGGAAATGGGTAACACGTAATTGAAATCGTCGTGTGATTGTAGTTGCTGAGAATGCTGTCATCCGTATGTTCTATTTTCGATTGGATGATGACTAATTACAATACTCACTGACATTTTCTCATGCCATTGTAGATCAGACTCGCTGAAGACAATCGAAAAGTCTTCCATTGTAACGTCGGTGGAGATGGAGAACTTGACCATTGTCAAGAACCCGAGAGACCATTACATCTACATGTACATACTACAATGCGAGCCGCCGCATGGGTATGTGGCAGGGGGTGTTAGATAACCAGCCGTGTAAGGATGTAAGATTGGGGATGAAGGAGGTGAAATGGTGACGTGTATTATGGGAGTGTATTTAGTGGAGCTCAGTTTTTATTGTGGTCACTTATTTTGCGTAGAAAGAACGAGTTTTATACCTATCTGTTCGACAGTGAATCTCTTATTTTATCGCTTCTGTCAGACCCAGGGGTGTAGTGAGGCGTCATGATAATATTCTCTGTGTCGCTCTGGAACATACCAAATCTGAATTTCGCAAGCCAGCGAAGCATGGCGCGTAGCCTCCCGAGTCTTTAGGGGCTCCCACCTTTATCTCTCTAAAAGTTGAGATACATTATATGTTCGTTCGTATCAATTTTTAAAGAATCGTGCGGCTTTGCTTTGTATTTCATTAATTTATTTGGCTAAATCTTTATGACCAGGGTCCGAAATGCTCGCGGTCATTTAGAGTTTTCTTAATATTCTTCTGGCTACGGATTAAACGTTTGAGGCAAAATTGGGCTTGTATATCCCAGGAATATAATGGAAATCTATATCCTGAGTAGTGATTTTGTTTCACTTTTCAAGATTCTCCTTTTGGGAAACATCATTAGTTAGGTGATATGCGTAATTTTGTAAACTTCAGAATTGATTCGAAGGGACGATTTAATTAGTTCAGTTATCGGGAGCTGTACGTCTTTTGAGTATATTCTTTATTTTAGCCTTATCTGTTCAATACCGCTCGTCTTCTATCGCCCTTGAGGTATATTTTAATAATTTTAATTATATTTCTTTTTCACTTGTATATTCATTTTTATTTGTGTCCTACTTTTTATATTCAGCTAAATAGAAATGCTTTTCGTTAGCCTTCCTTCAGATAGTATAGCAGATTGATGATCGTATGTATATTGCATTCAGCTGCTTTCTAGACCGATAAGTAAATTTAAAATGATAAAAATTATATCCTCCTAAAATATTCTCCAGTAATTTTTCGACTGAAATTTATTTTAACGTTCAGACATTAGCATTTTTTTAAAATAAATTCGCCACTTATGAGCTTTTGGATATTGAGAGATTATATTAAATAGAGCTAAGTTCGATCGTTTTGAGTTTTTATGTCAAGGCTTGGAATGTGCTGGAAGGCTTGCTTTTAACCTACCCTGCATTGATTATGAGTTCTGGTCTAAATACCGGGTGCTCCATCGTCCGTCTAGCCGACGTTGATCACACATTTATCAAAAGGTCGCGCAATGTGCTCTGTTTGACATTATGGCTATGAATATATTTTTCCTCGTTCCTTATTCGTGCAAATTAATTTTGCGGAAAGACAGGTCTTATGTTGTTTGGCATACTCCCTAAACCTTCCCCGAAAAAAAGTCTGATACTCATAAGCTCAAATGTACTGAAATAATATGTTCTTAAATCAGTAAGCAGTTACGAAGTTGGCATTCAGAGGAATAGCAGTGTGATAATGAAGCGAGTCAGAGTTGAAAAGGACTGAAAAAGTGGAGACGCTCGAACAGTTTCAATTTTCTCCCCCACTAACGGATTGGCGCTTGGGTGTGCAATTGGTTTTTGAAATTCATTTAATTAGCTTCCTCGTTGACTTACGGCATTCTGCTGGGAAAAAAAAGGAATGCCTTATTTATTACCGTTCCTCGATCCCTTTGATCTCCCTAACACGCCCTCATCGACAAAAGTCTGTGGAGGAAAAAAAAAACTTATTCTCAGTCACCTCTCCCGCCCCACGTGACCGACCAGTGGGAGTTGGTTCCCAGAAGTTCAGTTTCTTATCGGTGATAGGACTTTTTTCAGGCTCTGCGAGCTGGTCCTTTTTCTTTCTTTATATACTTGTCGAAGAAAAGAAGCTGCGAAGAATTCAACGGTCCAGGAAACTGCTTCTCAGAAGAATTTTCGAAATGGAGGCCTATCTTAAAGGCCTTATTCTGTTGACATTTCCTTTCAGCGGGTGTTTTTATTTATTTTTAATCAATATCAACGCCACTAAGTAGCGTTATTTCCTGCCATCGCGTAGGTTCCCTCGCATCTGGCATGAATGCTGTCAATGGTGGTTTAAGACTTCAGATTTTTTTGTATCGTTTTTGATCTCTCAATTTGTGCTGTAATACTGCGACGTAAAGTATGAAGTTTTCCTTTCATCCTTCCACATCTACATAGTATTCTAAATGAGAGGAATATTTAATCTAAGAAGAACGTTGAATTATAAGTGATGGCTGTTACGAAGTTCATGTTTGCTCTTTATTCTCAAATGGTTGTGGCGATGAAGAAATCTCTAAAACTACGCAGCGTGTTGCCAGTACGTATTTCTTTGCCCACTCAATCTTTTGCCTCGGGCTATAGGGAAAAGGAAGGCAATTATTTTGAAATAATGAGTGCAAGTATGCTCGGATGATAAGAAAAACATCTTCAAAACTCTCAGAAAGTGATTATTATTATTATTATTATTTAAGTATTCTACTTATAAAGGTAGGTTTTGTTGAATGTCAAACAATCTCCTCCCCGTTTTTAAAACTTTCAGGGACCTATCTCCCTCTAGTGTATCCTTGTTCGCCTCAGGATACGATCTACCACTCTTCATCCCGTCCATGAAACTTATTCTCTTTTTTACCCTTCCCCGCTTGCCCAACATCCTTCCCTCTATCACACTCTTCGGCGACCCGTCGCCCTTTAATACATCCTTCAGCCGTCTACCATGCCTATTCATTCTATCAGTAGTTTCCTTTCCTCGCCCACTATCTCGAGCACGTCCTCATTAGTCTTCCTTTCCGTCCATCTCACCTTCTCCATCCTTCTCCACACCCACATGTCAAATGCCTGCAGCCTATTCTTGTCCTCCTTTCTGAGGGCCCACGTTTCCGCACAATGCAAGAAAATTATGTAAGTTGGCCCCAGTGCTCTATGGAAACTTATCTTCACCGACAGAACGCAATACACATCATATTAATATGCTGCTGTTTGGGAGTTTTAAATTATATTTAGCATCAGATGTGTACCATAATTTGAGGGAAATTCCTCGCGTTCCGTGTAGACCTTCTACTAATTTCGCAGATTTTTTGGGTAATTTTCTTCGCTTGTCTCCGAGATGCTCTAATTCAAGAAGGGGTGTAGCCTTCTCGAAGGGAGTGGCATGGATCCTGTCTCATATCATTAACCTCCAACAATTAAACAAAGAAAACCGCCGCGGCCAAACGTCTGCCATTGTCGCTCAACCCCTTTACTTTTTTAAACATTTGCCCGGGCGTTCAGAAGGGAAACGCAATTTCGCCGCTGAGCCATCAATCTTCCCGCGCCGCCCCTGAGCGGCCGCCCCTGACCCGGCCCCCGGCACTATCACCACTCCATTCTTCTCCTCCTCAAGTTGGGATTGGGTGCTTTTTGTCCGCCCTTCGGAGCCATTGTTGAAATGTTACACCGTAAACCCATTAACCATTAAGGGGTTGGGGAGTTCGCGTACCGATTCCCAGGCATCTCCGGCAACTGCTCCCCGTCCTATCACTCTTCCAGCCGCTCGAGCCCTTCGGAGGAGACGCCGGAGCCATCCTCTCTCCGCCACCGCCCCTTGCCTCTCTCAATCCCCGCGACCCGCACTCGCCCTATTTTCCGGGCTTCTTCCTTGGCCCTTCCTTCTTCCCGTCGGGCTCGCCGGGCGCAAATTATTCCAGCGAACGGTAGTGTTGGAAGGAAGTAGAACTTGCGTGGCCGGGGGCATCAAATTGTTTTCTCACCGAGAAAAATCATCCCAAGCAGTGGAATTCCGTCAGAAAAATAGACCGTTCTCAGCAGAATTGTTGGTGTTCTGTAATGAGTTGCTATTGAATAGGTTATTTCAAAGAATAGAGACTCAAAGATAATGAAATGTAAGCTTAACAACGAATAATGTATAAATCCTGGAGTGATCCTCCAATGGAGGAGGAAAAATTTACGAGTTCAGTCGTAATGTTTACCTTGAGATAAGGGAGTTTAACGAGGCAATGGGGTTAATTTAGGGGAGACATTGGGATGAATTATAGAAACAATGCAAACCTTGATTGTTTAAGAGGCGAAAAACTGAAAGAAGAGCATGAAAACATGAGCCATGAAAGTGAATTGGACGCTCAGGCTTCGTTTGATGTGAATCGGATGATTTTGGTATCAGAAAAGAGAAATCAGATGGCAGATTTGAAGGATTGTTGTAATAAATGATCCATTTAAGTTTTTGCTAGGTAAATATTTTAAACGGGGAATATTAATTGATATCAATGTAAAATCAAGATTTGTTTACACAATTAAATACCAAATGATAAGACTTTCCAAATTTAAATCCTTAAGGATTTAAATATAGGAGTATAATGCGATTCCCCTTATAAAAATTGAAATTTAGCTATTTATGATAACTTGTGAGATAATGCCGGGATTTTGATGTTTATCAATTTTTATTCTCGGAGAATATTATGAATGTATATGTTAAAGATATTTCTTAATGAATAAATCTTAGTCCGCTCTATTCATCGATTCAAGTCATGCCATTAAGACGCGCTGTTATTCGGGAGCGTCTTCTCTTCTTTGAAACGCCTATGAATGAGGGAATGAGAGCTCATGATAGTTGTGGAATCCCGGAATTTTTGTGTTCTTTCAGGAAACGAAGGCATCGGAGCGAAAAGCCTTTGCAATGCAGACAATTAAATGGCCTGAGATACTTTGGTTTCAAAATCTTCGACCTTTTTCAGGTAAAAGCACTGCCGCAGGCTCTTTTTCTTTTCAAAATCTGTCATAATGATGTCGCTCTCCATTCACTTTGCATTCAGGTCGAATTATTTTTCTTCAGTTACAAACATTGATTTCCCAAAAAAATCTTGGACTAATATGGTAATCAATACCATAATCAGCAGCTCCCGAGTATCGTTTTGCTTATGTAATACAGTCAGTAGTCGAAGGACAATATCGCTATCGATTCCTTATAATCTTGAAAACTCATGTGATGCTATTTATTTACTACCTTTATGGAAGCGTCGCCAATACCTATGAGGTATGTGTAATAAAGGGAATTGAATTCAGTCTTGACTTAATGTCGATTATGTTGATTTATGTGGGTTAACGTATTGTTTTTTATGCTTGAACTTCCTATATTCATCACCAGCAGATATCTATCTGAATATTTCTTTACTGCAGCTATCCGACCTCTCTACTTCCAGACTAACCGCCTCTTTATGCATAACTTCTATCTATGACAACCTTCATATTTGAATCATGTAATCCTTTTTAGGGCTTTCTCTGTAACTCTTTTCATTAATTTCTCATTCCATTGCAATTTTCTGGAGGTTGCACTGTGTCGCAGTGTATTCAATGAGTTTTTCTCTTCTCGTATTTTTTCGCTTATTTTCTCCTCAGCCTCTTGGAGTTTGTATTGCTAACTGTCGGCAGACTCCTCTGATTGAATGTTTTCTTTGCATGTACCCTGCGTGATGTATTTTTTGAGGTGTGGGAAACAATTTGAGGTGTGACTGTTTGGAGAAAATAACTCCAGTCCTCGAATGAATTTTCAGTACCTCTCATCTAATGCCAAATGGCATTAGATGGTTTCACCAAATTACTTTTTAAAATTAAATTATTAAATGGCTTCACCAAACAGCTTTCGACGTATTTACTCTTTCCTAAAATTTAGTACATCGTGAGTTTTCGTTGGAAATTTTGGCATCCTTCCCTATACCCGATTCTTCCACTAGTTCCTACTAATACGTCTTTTGTCGTTTCCTTTAAGGTGAAATTGTAACAAATTTTTCCAGAGCTAGTGTGAGAAAAAAGTTAGACGCATTACCGAATATTGAATTCGATTGAAAAATTGATATTTTTCGCGATATTGACGAAAGCGTATAGTGTTTCTCTCTAGACGTCAGGCTATGGTGGTGGTACATCATATGGATGGTTCAATTTCCAAAAATGATCATCGAGTTAGAAATCCGGATCGTTTCGTGTTCTGAGAAACTTCTCCCCTACTCCCTATTCAATTCCTCAATGCATACATTCCTTTCCTGTGCAAAGCTTTTGCTGTCGGATTGAGTTAATCGAAGTAGTGAGAAGTATTGGTGTCATCGAAGTCTAACTTTGAGGAAAAATAAACGGAACAGAATAATATTTATCATCTGAAGACGCCAAAAACCTTTTGCGGTATCACAAAATATCCGAAAATAGTAATTATTTCTTTTTACATTAGCTTTTTAGCTACTGTGTCTGTATTGGTATGGACCACAACTTAAAAAAAATATGTATCCTCTTCAATTTTACTGAACGGTTCTGTGAATCTAAGTATTCTGAACTTCCGGGCATTAAATAATTTCGTTTTGGATATTGTGTCGTGTTTAAATTGATTATCGAGGAACATATTTGGAGGCTCTATGGCAAGTGTTTGCGTTTTGCTCTGGCTTTGTTAAAAATCGTAAAATTGTGTATGATGATACAGCAATTTGATGGCAATTTTTAATAAACTACTAAATAAATTGCATAATCGAACATATGATCATCTATATAAGTAGCATTAATAGCCAAATGGCAGGAGTTGGAAAATAGCTGGTAATCTCCTATTGTTGTTTAATATGCGACTTACAATTATCCAGTTTTGAGTGATGAATTGTGGACATTCTTACCTCTTCCTCCGCTGCCTCTTCTAGTGGGAAGTTAATTGACTAAATAAGGTTGTGAAAGGGACTTTTTATTGCTATCGTTCGAGAGTATGCTAAGTACTAAACTAATATCGTTTTTCTCATGAGCTGAGAACACTAGTTTTGGATCACGCTTATCCTAATCAATGTTTCCTCTTCTGCATTTAATGCACATTTGAGCCTCATTAGATTTGAATCGGAATTTTTTTTTTATATTTTAGTGAAGAGCCACCCCATAACTGAGGTAGTCCAATAGAAATTATAAACAGGGTGTCCACTGACCGGGAAAATCGGGAATTAGTCGTGAATTTTCAGCACCGGGAAATGTTCGTGTATTATTCGTGAATTTCCTGGTTTGAGTCGGGAATTTTTAAAATTATCATTTCAGGACAAAAATAATTCCTCTCATCTCAGAATCAGACATCTCATAATGAGAGTATGATTTATTTTATTTTTACCGCCACACCTCTTGGATTATATGCAGAATATCACATTGTTAAAATTTTTTTCCAAATAAATTTACTTTCGGTCTTGGATAATCATTCGTCATTATTGTTGGGCCTGCCTATTTCTTCTGTAGGACACAAGAGCTATATTCCCAACAAAACATGATGTGAGCAAGCATTGTTTTTTTGTGTTTTTTTGTATTTGTATTTTTGTTTTATTTGTATATAATTGTAACACTCGTTTTATTTCTTTATAATGTTACACTCGTTTTTCTCCCTCCTTTTTTATTTACAGGGTGGTGATCGTCAGGGAAAACTTAGAATTGTCAGGGAATTTTGAATTTATGGAAACGTCAGGGAATTCTCGTAATAGTCAGGGAGAAACTGGAATACGAATCCTCGTTATTTTTCTATACCATTACGTTTATCGGCCATTCTTTCCCGCCCTTTATTTCTCCAACTAAAACTAACGGCCGTTGCTGACGTGCATGGAATAAGCACCTTCAATTCGTGGACTATTCAGTTGTGAATCTTGTTATTTGTGAATATTAGTTATTTACTTGGGAGTCAGACGTACTATTCATCCCTTTTGTATATCCTTATTGCGATATTTGCCTAGTTGTGTTAAACATCATAATCACAATGTATTACGCTCGTCACAAGGAATCTGAGGCTATGTTGTTCGGAAAATTTTACCTCTCGATTTTATTTCAACTTCCGAAACTCAGGTCGTGAAGTAGCTGGAGCACCTTAGTAAGTACATGCTTGCAGTTCTAAATTTGCGAGACGAAGATTAGAAAATTTAAGGCTGCCGTAGAAAATTTAATTCAGCAGAAAAATGTGATTCAATAATAGGTGACTTTTTGGCGATTGGTCAGGGAAATTGGTAAATCCATCAGGGCAAAGTCAGGGAAAGGTCAGGGAATTTGAAAATTGGATATCAGTAGCTACCCTGATTTAGTAATACACGCTTCCGTTAACACCGTCTCACTTTCAACTCACTCACTCAACACTGTCTCCCACTTCTTTTTCCTTCCACACAATTTCACTACCACTCACTTTTTTCCCCCGGCTCGACACTCTCCCTACGAGTTCTCTCCCTTTTTAAACAAGCCTCTCGTTGCCATGGCACTGTTACTACCTCAAGGGCTGCCTACCCAAGAGTGATGGATATATTACCCATTACACCTTCTTCTGGTTTATTCGTCTAAAAACCAGTACAAAACTTACTACCAGTAAAACTACGTATTTGATAACTTTATTTTAACACTTATTTCTTATTTAATTCTTTATAATCATTTTATTTATTTATTCTTAGGTTGGGGTTCTTTATTCTTACTCATGATTTAAGCTATAAAAATTCATATTCTACATAAAACTGGGAAAACTTCACTTTGGCTCATAAAAAACCACGATATTATAACCCGGAATTTTGTGTAGATTTAGCCTTGAAAACCTGGAATTATATTCGAATTTAATAGTTTGACTTTGATATTATAACCAGGAATTTTGTGTAATTTAGCCTTGAAAACCTGTAATTATATTCGAATTTAATAGTTTGACTTTGATATTATAACCAGGAATTTTGTGTAAAATTATCCTTGAAAACCTGGAATTATATTCGAATTTAATGGTTTGACTTTGATGTTATAACCAGGAATTTTGTGTAAATTTAGCCTTGAAAACCTGGAATTATATTCGAGTTTAATAGTTTGACTTTAGTGGACACCGAGATAAATGTTTTGTTTTTCAGACTTCAATGCTTCCTTCGTAGTCTTGGTCACCGATACGGAGGAGTGATTTCCTTGAGCAGTAACTCGGGCGGGGAAATTCACGAGGGTGGGTGAGAGGCATGGGAGTTATCCATTTTCCTAGGGACTCGTAAGGGGGTGGAAGGGGTCCCCGCAAAACGGTAATCATCTTTTAATCCGTTTCAACCAAACCGCAGCTGCTGCTTGGAGTATCTCCTTCCTCCCCCTCCCTCCCTCCTTGTCTGTCTGCTCCCCCCAGGGGTCTAACCCCCCGCGAACCCACTCAAGACCCTGGGGCCGCCAGGATCTCTCCGTCCTTTTCAACCGACCCCCCCTCTTCCCCCTTCAAATCCTTCCCTTGAAACATCCCTCCGGCTGGTCTTAGCGATAAAATCGCACCCCTTTCCCCTGAGTGTCTCCCCTGGGAAAATGAAGATTCCTTTCCAAGCGAGGCTGTTCTTACTTATTTCCCGATTTTTTTCTTACATCTCGTCGACGTGAGGGAGCGAGCATGACGGATTCGCTCGTCATAACGGAAGGAAACGAACCGGGTCGGCAAGATTTGAAAATTAATCCGAGGGATGAGGTATGCGTTTTATTAAATGTTTCCTTCCGTGAAAGGAGAGAGGATGGATGGGGCGTGGGAGAGGAGTGGTAATTCGAGGCTTTAAATTTGTCTGATTCTTCGCCCGCGCTTTGTATATCTCGACGGATTCCTCGCTTGCAGGTTTATGAATTGGATTCGTCGTAGGGCGATGTTTTATTGGTGCGTTTATTTTTATGGCTGTATCTTTATATTTTGTAATTTCTCTGCTATTGAAGCGTTCGCTAGTTTTCTATATTCTACTTTCTAAGTAGTGTTGCCGAATCAAGTACTGTGCTTCATGGTTTAATCATTGCGTCAATCCAATAAGGATGAAGGTGAATGCCGTAATGATTACCAAAGGAACTAACTCTTTTGAAACTTTTTTATGCGACAACTTGTGTTCTTTGTAAAATGTTGGGTCTTCTATTTCGGATCCTTAAACTATCACTGTCATGCGTATATTTTCTCCCTCGGCCAATAAACGATAGTCGTGGATGGGCTTGCAAATTTTAAATTAATAAACTAAAATGTCATTATAGTTAAACTCGATGTATTTTTTGTATAGCGCTTGTGCTCACACGTATAACATCTGTAGCTGCAATTCGAGGCTTTAAATTCGTCTGATTCGTCGCCCAAGCCATAATTATCTCAAAAGATTCCTCGTTTGCAGGTTTATGAATTGGATTCGTTATACCGCGGTGTTTTATTGGTGCGTCTATTTTTATGGATGCCTCTTTATTTTTTGTCATTCCTCTACTATTGAAACGTTCGCTAGCTGTTAGTTGTGTTTCCGAGTTGAGTACTGTGCTTCGTGGTTTAAGCATTGCGTCAATCCAATAAGGATGGAGGTGAATACCGTAATGATTACCAAATAAACTAACTCTTTTGAAACACTTTTATGTGAAAACTTGTATTCTTTATAAAATGTTGGGTCTTTTATTTCGGATCCTTAAAATATCACTGCCACGCGTATATGTTCTCCCTCAGCCAATTAACTTAAGTCGTGGGTGGGCTTGCAATTTTTTAAATTAATATAGTATTGTTTTAGTGAAGCCCTACGTATTTTCTTTACAGCGCTTATCCTTGCATGTGTAAAATGTGCTGAGAAACAAAATCACAATTTTTTGCATTTATTTGAAGTGATTATTTTTTGGCCTCATATGGTATTCTTCGAGGCGAACGTTGGCTTCCTTAGAATGAAGATGCTGATCAAATACGTTTGTGAGTAAAATACTGGAATGGCATTGCTCGTTGCCTGGTCCATTCCAACTGAATTGTATGCGTGAGTTACCCCTAAACCCATATCATTAATACTTGGCACCGTTAGTATCTCAACGTTGGGGTATCGATTGGGGATAATCAGACTTTTATCCCTATCACTTAGGTGCATAAGCCTACGGTAATCGCGTTTGAGTCCCGCGAAATCCCGCGAGTTCGAATCCGCCTGTGAAATTTCTCTTCAAATATTTCCTCTTTATCGGTTTTTCGGGCACGATTTACATCGATCCCATCAATCATACCCGAACCCTTCTTATTCTCACGCAGAGTGTGTCTCTGGCAGAGGGCCATTTAAAGACTCGGCGGAAGAAGAAACGCGATTCCACGCTAGATGGAGGGGACTGGAACACACGCCTTCCCCGGGCTCCCTCTGGCGATGACTTGCGGAACGAAAGAGGACATTAATCAATCACCCCGGACGAGAAAACTCGCCCTTTCCGCGGGATTCCTCCTTTCCCTCTCGTCGACCTCCAAATGGTGCTGCTGTGTGCTGCTCACAAACCATGGCAGCGTGCGGAATTTCCCGCGCGCCGTGCTCCTGACAGGCTTGTAGCTTTTCTATTTGCGGGTTCAATCCGAAAGTTTACGATGGTTCCTTAAGAGCTCCACCTCGTATTCCTCTGAAAAAAGTGCCCCCCCTCTTCAACGAGTAATGGCTTGCTGACTGATGCTTGGTAGTAATGGCAGTGTGGTCGTTTCCGTTTCAGAAAGATGTGAATTATTTCGCCCTTCTCCAAACCAAGGAATTTGTTCTTGACGCAAATTTCCCCAGAATTTGGATTCCAGATATCTGATGCTTTCCTGGCGAATGATGTTGATGAAGACTCTTCGGGTTTCTCACCGGGTCAAACTCTCCATCTCTGCCGACGCGTTAGCAGTGATGGAGAAACGTCTCAACGTTTCGATGTACGAGTCGTCCATCGAAACGTTGCCGGATAGGAAGAGGATTTGAAGAGGAATCGAACTTTCGAACTTTTGGGACATCTCGGGACTCAAACGCGTTTATCGTAGACTTATGCAACCAAGTGATAGGGGTGAAAGTTGAATTATCCCCGGTCTATACCCCAACGCAGAGGCACTGACGGTGTGAAGTACTAATGATACGGGTGTCCAGGAAACTCAAGCATAAAATTCATTTGGAATAGACTATGGAGAGTTTTATTCTAGTTGGAGAAACCGAATTGTCTTCTATAACAATTAGGGTTAATCTTTGGTGTGCCTACTGCTGCGTTGTACTTCGAAATCGAAATATTCCATGAGATATTTGAGGATCATTTGCGATTTCAAGAGTCAATTCTCGTCCTCCCCTGTGATTGCAAAGGAGGCTGCGTCAGCATTCAGCTATGTTATGTCTCTTATGCTAGAGTAATTTATTTTCACATATTCGTGAATTACGATGGTCGCTCTTTGTTTCCTTGCCTTATCAGGAGCATTGATAAATACTCCCGTTATAGTCATCGAAGGAATAGAATCGTTGGAGATAGACGAATGCGTTTCCGCGCAGCGTCTATACCTCTATGAGATGGCTGCAAAATGGCGTTTTATCCTTGCACGACTGTCTCTTTGGAGTAAATAATCCAATCAAATTGCGGGGAATGTTCGACCTTCAACATAACAACTAGAAGAGATTAAAAAACTTTATTCTTTTATATTTTCATTGTTAAAAATGTTGTAATTCGCATTTGATGTGCATCCTTTGCATTTCTTCGGAAGAGCTGTCCTTTCGGCATCTGTATACTTTTATATCTCCCAGTAAATATTCTATTGGGCGTCGCTTTACTATGATTATTAGTGTAACAGTTTTGTTTATTTTCGCCCCATATTAGTTCCACCATGGTTGATATTAAGGTTCTGACTACTTTTTAATTAAAATAGGCATTTGGCGCTGGCGGAATCTGGATATCATTGTATCGCCGAACAAATTTATTTTCCTGCATATGAATATGTAAATTATTTCCATTTAGACCGTGACTTCGCGTATGATATACATTTTAAAATAGCTCTTTGCATATTTTTATTGAATGACGATTTTTTTTCTCGCAAAGCAATATATCAGACCTTTCTCATTGCCCATGCAATGGACATGTGCATGAAAACGCATGGGAACACGATTTTTCAGAAAATTTTATATGAGCGCACCAGTATCGGATGATTTAGGTTACTGTTCGCGATGGTTGAGTGGTCGTATTTCAATGCAATATACTGTATGCATCATAACATACTCGCCACAAATCGAATTGAAGCGAAATTTTACTTCTCTTGCATACCTTTTTTAAACACATCTCGTTTCTGTTGTAGCTTTCCAGCTAGTTTGCGAATGGAATAAATACTGCGTAGATGTTATCTAAGATTGAAGCTTTTTACGCTAATTTCCCTTTTCATTAGTTCATGGATCACTGGATCCTTATCTAATATTTTACAGAGCTTAATATACTGAGAGCAAAGACATACGTTAGAGAATAGCGCTAGGTAAGGTGGCGTTAATAGAAGAGAGCTGATGACGGGGACATTGGGTAAGATATGAAGATGAGGCTAGTGAAGAGCTTGATATGGAGATTAGCGTTGCATGGGGCAGAAACGTGGACCCTGAGAAAGGAGGACGAGAATAGGTTGCAGGCATTTGAGATGTGGGTGTGAAGAACGATGGAGAAGGTGAGGTGGATCGGAGAAAAAGACTAACGAGGAAGTACTTGAGATGGTGGGCGAAAAAAGGAAACTTTTAATGAAATTCGAGATCGGCAGAGTAGGTGGCTGGAGGATGAAATAAGGGGAAGGAGTTGCTCAAGAATGTGATAGAGGGAAAGACGTTGGGCAAGCGGGTAAGAGGAGGAAAGAGAATAGGTTTCATGGACAGGATGGAGAAGGGTAGATCGTATTTTGAGGCGAAATAGAAATTACTAGAGCGAGATAGGCCCCGGAAAGTGTGGAAAACCGGGAGAAGATTCTCTGACACTCGTAAAACCTACCTAAACCGGTAGAATATTTGTTTTTTTAATTTCTGAGGTGATGTGGTTTTATCTCTTCGGGCAATGCATGTTACGTATAGTTGTCGTTCTCTGATCGTAGAACGAGTCGTAGCGCTACATACCTCTACGGAATCAACAGCGCCCCCCACAGATCCGTGATAGTGATTCTTAGCTGTTCGTTCATCCTGTGAGGTAATGGCGATGCGGCGATAAACGGTTGGCATTCAAGTCGAGCGTCGCGAGCGTGAAATGGAAACCCGCTGCCTCTTCGGACAGAGATAGAGGGACCGAGGGGAGGGGGGGTGGACTTGTGTCCCCCTTGCCTTCCCCCCAACTCCCCCTCTTCACCTCCCCTTCCTGCGTCTCGCCATCTTCCCCTCGTGACTAATCTCCGCTGGAGCGGTGCCCGCGCACGCCAAAAACCCCTGGCAGTGCCCGCGTCGTTGCGGACCTAAAATATACACACAGCCCGCCTCGACCACCCGCCCGCCCATCTCCGACCCTATCCCCCTTCCCTCTCATTCCCTCCTCCTCCCCCTCCCCCTTGTCCCCTCGCGGTGACACAATTCCTCCCGCCACCCACCGCCGCGCCACGTTCCTAATTCCTCCGGATCCTCCCGAACGCCCTCCGCTGCCTTCGCCCGCCCCTCCCTTGTAATGCACAACCCTCACATCTCCCGAGATGAATCTGCCACTAAATATTGCGTTTGGAACACTTGATTTAAAAAATAATATTCAAGGCTACTGAACATGAAGGCCTGTGTCTAAACTGTGCTTGATTTTTTCTATCTTTGGTCTTATGCAGAGGCGAAAAAGGATATACTAGAGGGAGATGGGCCCCTGAATGTGTAAAAGGCCGGGAGGAGATTCTCTGACATTCAACAAAACCTACTTTTACCGGTAGAAGACATTACAATACAATCATTTATTAATGTGAGAAAATTCAAATTAATTATGTGAGAAACTTTTGTATGAAATCCGGGATTGGCGGTGTAGGTGGCTGGAGGATGTAATTCGGGCGATGGGTTGTTCAAGAGTGTGATAAATGGTACGATGTTGGGCAAGCGGAGAAGGGGAAGAAAGAGAATAGGTTTTATGGACAGGACGAAGAAGGCTAGGTCGTATGCTGACGTGAAAAAGGATATACTGGAGGGGGATGCGCCCTTGAATGTGTAGAGGACTGGGAGGAGATTCTCTGACATCCAGCAAAACCTACCTTAACCGGTAGAATACTTTTTTTTAGATCATTTATTACCTATGTGATATCCTGCTTCCGTAGTTGGCTATGCATAGTTTTGGCTAGCCTTATATCAAAGCCTTTCTAAGTATAGAAATAGCGGCTTAAGGTAGTTTGAGCGAGGTAGTTCCCTAGTCATAATGGAGACAATATTCGAAATATGCGTTTTAATTTAATCGGCTGTAGGAAGCATCCATTAAATACAATATTAATAATGATGCAATAACATACTTATATTTGACTGAAATTCTGAGTAATTAAATGAAAATATCCACGTCTTTAATTTGACTAATTTTTTCCACGGCACGTTCAAAACTCCTTCTAAACGGAAGGTTTTTTGCGATTCTGAAAAATTACAGCGGTAACAATGAGTGATTTTCAAAAAAAGTTGAGAAAACATACAAACTACACCCAGTTAATTTTTTGACTAACTCCAGGTGTTAGAAATGCGTCATTTTTTTAATAAGGTCTCTCTGGAGAGGGTAACCTACCATTTCCCATGTAAAAATCTGGTATTATTTGTTAGAAATATCGCAAATTAGTTCGGTAAGGTGCTGATATATTGGTATCTTTGGGGGGGGGTGAGATAATGTTCATAAAAATGAGACCGAATTCATTGATTTCTAGGTGAGATGATGTTTCGCTCAAACTACCTTAAGTGACACCGTTGAGCGTGGAACCTCCGCGTGTTCTCACTGCGACATGCTTCTCCGCCTCTTCTGTCTGAGGCATCTTCCAAGTGCCTCCGATTTTCTCACTACACTCCCACCCGGTAAACAAGAACGCCAAGGTTTTCATGCCCATCCCTTCCTTGGCTTCCTCATCCTCGTGAGATTTCACACGAGGAAACCCGGCGGTCTTCTTAAGCCTCGATGCCTAAATTTTGCACGTCCCTTTAGGCCCCGTCGGCGAGATAGTCTGGCGGAGTCGCGTCTTTATCACGTTCGTGGATTACCCGCTGTGCGTGATGCCAACGGTAGTGAGCCTTTTCCTGGGCGGAGAGAATGCGAAGGAGCTCAGTCTAGGTTATGCGGAGGCCGTGTTATCCCAGCTCGAGATAAGGCCCACTCGGGCGTGTTAGCTATCCCGCCGCAGTGGTGGATGAATAGGGAACGATATTTTAGACGCTTACCCTTAACCTGCGTCTTGGGTAAGGGAGAATATTAATGCCATGATCTCACAATAAAAGTTGTTGTTTATTTTTCCACCGAGTTTGATTTACACCGACCAAGGTTTCAACATAAGCTATGTCATTTTCTAAGAACCTCCTCCAAGAAACCAAGGAAATAAGAATATTTCATTTATCATAATTTTACGCCTTGAAAATGACGGGGATCGGGTTGGCGTGGTGGCCTACCACACGGGCGGCCAGGGTTCAAATCCCTGCAGAGGCTGATATTTTTCAGAGGAAACCCAATCCCTACTTGAGTGTCTTGTGGAGGGCACTTCAAGTACAGCACTCCGTCTGTCGGATGAGATGTTAATCTGTGGTCCCCTTGGCGCCTTTCGTTAAGAGCAGGCTAATGCCGACGCCGGGTTTCTATCCACCCTTCCTCCCTTACCTATCCCCTATGGCGCAGTTGACCTTAGCCGTCGGTCGCCTCCCCAAATATCCAATCTTGAAAATGACATAGCTTATTCGAAACCTTGATTGGCGTGAATGAAATTCTGTGGAAAGAGACAACTTTCACTGTGAGATCATGGAATCTGTACACCTTTTCCACAAAATATCGCCTAATACGCTAAAAAGAGAATGATAAATTCAATGCGTGACACTCGGAGTTATTACAGTTAAGTCACATTTTTCTGATGCTTGAAGCTCAAATCTGTTAATTAATTTATCCAATGATTAATTCCGGCCATCATTATTTATCATCTGCTTTTAACTCTGCTGATTGCATGAGGAAGAATTGCTTTATAACTTCCTTGTTCCAAATTTAAATTTTATTGGTTGTTTTTACGCGTGTCCATTCCTTAATCCATGCCTTAATCCTGCGCATGATTAATTTTTTAAGCATTTGGAAATTGATTTTTATATTAAATTTACTCTGCTGATTTTTCAGTCTAAAATCTGCACATTTTTCTGGTGCTTGAAGCTCAAATCTTTTAGTAATTTCATCCAATGATTAATATTGACATTATTATCAATCACATTCTTTTAAATCTGCTAATCGCATGAGACAGTATTGTTTTATAACTTCCTTGTTCCCAATTTATATTATTTGTTTGTTTTTTACGTGTGCCCATTCCAGTATTACTCTTCGTTAACTACAAAATGATCATCATTTAATGTCGGGTAGACAGTTGTATGCCTATATTCTAAGCTTCTAGTGCGCATATTACCCTCGTCATATTATACGAAGATGAATGGATCTCATTTGGAATAATTACGCGTATCATAGATTTATGTGGTGAGTATCAGTATCTCTTCCGTTCACTTTTGTGGTGAGAATATTCCCTTAAAGGTCGAGGATCCATTTTGCCAGTTAATGCTTTAAGGTGCACGTGTATCAGTTACTACACCAAGCATTAACCTTGCGCATGATAACTTTCTTGAGCATTTGGAATTAGACCTCGATATAATGTTTACTCTGCTGAGCAAAATTTGAGTTTTTCAGTCTCAAATATTTCAGCTCGGAATAGTAAAATACTAAAAAAAAACTTGTAAACCTCGCTGAGGGGTTTCTGAAACACCATAGTTAAACTTTAGCTGAGAAATATTTATAGACCATTCATTAAGGGTTGGAGAGGGTAATAAATGCCCCACCAATTCAGTTATATATACTGGTCTCTCTCCACGCCCTCCCCGATACTTAATTTTTGTCGTTTGAAATGTGACGTCAATCTCCGGGGAGCGAGCTGTTGAAAGCAGTTTCCTCCCAAAATGCGGCCGTATCAAAAACTTGATCGGTCGTAAAACGTCTCTTCCGGAACAATTTGGAGAACCCTTAGTGCCTTCAACTTTCAGGAGTCCTCTTTATGCCCCTAATGACGCTCAGGGTCTCTCCTCCTTTCGTCCGAGATCATTTCCCGTCCTTAACCGAAAAATAATAACCCCCTGAATCAATTTTAAGGGATTGGCGATCGGGAAAAAGAGTGAGAGCCGCCCTGAATTCAGGGCCAGGATATATTTACCGTGGCTTTCTCGCGCGGCCCTCCGGTTAATTTTTCTTTTCGTCGTAAGGTGGTGTGACTGTGGATGGATGTGAGTGAGAGGCAGTTTGCGGGGGTGGGGAATGATGGGAAAAAGGGTTGTTGGGATGATGGGTTGATGTGAGGAAGACATTCTGCGGGAGGAGGATACCCTTAAGATGACCCTTGCTTTCTAGCTGCGAGCGATGCGAAAATAGTTTCGATGACGGGGAGAATGATGGTGTTGATTTGGCCTGTGGATCGGATATACATCGCTTCATTCGTACCTTGGTATAATGACGCGCGACAATACTCGAGAAGTGCGCTTCAATTTACACATGAATATTAGGTCTGGGTGGTTTACTTTTCGATTATGATGAAATCACTGCGGTAAACGATTTATATCAAAACATATTTGAGATTTAATACGAACCTTTTAGACTGATAATGGTAGTAGTTAGATATATTTACATCTACCAAATACCCTACGAGCCGACGTGTGGGCGTGTGGCAGGGGGTGTTAGGACACCAGCCGTGTGAAGATGTAAGGGATAAGGTTTTGGGAGGTGAAATGGTGACGTGTATTTTGGGAGTGTATTTAGTCGAGCTCATTTTTTATTGTGGTCGCTTATTGTGCTTGGAAAGAACGAGTTTTTGTACCTATCTATACGGCAATGTATCTCTCTTATTATATCGCTTCTATCAGGCATAGAGATGTAGTGAGGCGTCATGATAATGTTCTGTGTGTCGCTCTGAAACACACCAGTTGTGAATTTCTCAAGCAAGCTAAGCCTAGCGTGTAGCCTCCGAGTCTCTAGGGGCTCCCACCTTAATTCCTGTAAAAGTTGTGAGACACTATATGTTCGCTTGTAGCAGTTTTTAACGAAGCGCCGTGCTTTTCTCTGTATTTTATTAATTGTTTTTGTTATATCTATCTCTTAAAAGTAAGGCTAAATTCATCGAGTTGCATGTGAAATGATATCTCGCTCTAAGTACTTCAGCTGTTCGAAGATGTTGTCAACATTCATCTACATCAACATGTACGTACTACCCCGTGAGCCGCTGCATGGGCGTGTGCGGCAGGGGGTGGTAGGTCACCAGCCGTGTAAAGACGTAAATGCTTTGGAGGTGAAATGGTGACATGTCCTATGAGAGTGTATTTGGAGGAGCTCAGTTTTTAGTTTCAAGCCGGATCTTACTCTTTGTCCTCCACGCTTTGAGCTGTTCGCCTTTCCAATTCTGATTTATCCAAATGTGCGAAGGGAGGAGTGGGCGAAGGAGGCGACGGTTCGTCTCTGTCCTCTGGATCTCTCTCTCTCTCTCTTTCTCTCGTGTTTTTCTATTCTCATCTTCCCACCGTATTTTTCTCCTCCGTGATTGGCGTGTTCCGCAGCGTCGAGCGCGCACGAGTCGCTCTCCCGAGAGGAGGCGTGGGCGTCGGCCAAGACGCCCGTTCTGCACATTGTCTCCCGTCTTGCGTCGCTCATAAATTAACTACACTTATGGCCGGTTGTAAGAATATTTAGTTATGGAATCAATAGTTGCGAGATCCATGAAGTTATAGATAACATAAAAATAATCGGGTTGCAGGGACACATCTACCAGTTACATAACTTATTTACCAATAGTTAATGATTACGAATATTGGATCTAATATTCTACCGCCGGATGAAATAGATGAAAGTTAGCCAATGGGTAATTGATGATGCACGTAGTAATTAGTCAGTAAGAGTAAACAAACTGGTATTTTGTCTCAAAACAACTCTTTTATGTAGTAATTAAGTCTCCAAGCGGCTCATTGTATATCCGCCATCTTGGCTACTTATGGAACTCAAAAATCCATGCCATAAGTTACGAAACCAATAAATTTATCGAATGTTTCTGCAAAAGTTATTTGAATGATTGCCATTGATTATGGGTCTCATAACTTTATAGAATACATAAGTATCGTTCCTGCAACCGGCGATTAGTGAAACAAAAGCCCTTCACTTGCCCTCCGAGGCGGACCAAAGTCAAGATGGTTGGTGGATCGCCCTGTCGCGAATGTGTTGCGTAAATTACCGTGGTCAATCATCATGATCTTCTATCCGATACAGGAGAGCTTGATCATTTTGGATTAGGATTTTACGGCCGTAGGTTGAGTTTTAGTCGATTGCCATCATTGGTCGTTCAATCCTAGGATTGGTTGGCTGCAGCCCTCCGCCCTTCCCTATGTAATGCTAGTTCCTTTACCTCCTGATATCTCTTTTTATGTACCCTCCTCTTAATTTGGTCCATGAACTTATTCCTTGGTCTTCCTCTGGGGGCTTTCCCCTCTATTTTTCCTTCAATTATATTCTTCACAAATCCATTGCGTCTCAGGGTGTGTCCAATCCATCTTGTTCTTGTTTTCTGTGTGGTGTTCCATATGGTCCTTTCCTCTTCTACTCGTCTGTACACTTCATCATTTCTTATTTTGTCCGTCCATTTTATCTTCAGCATCATTCTCCAGCACCAGGTTTCGAAGGCTTCTATTCTTTTCTGTTGGCAGTTTACAGCTTTTCCAATGGCCCATGTTTCCGATCTATAGAGTGCTACGCTCCACACGAATGTTTTCACACACTGTTTCCTGATTTGCAGTCGCATCTTCTTTGAGCACAGTTGTTGTCTTTTCCCATGAATGCTGTCTTAGCCTGTTCTTAGTTGTGAGACGCACTATGTTCGCTCTTAGCAGTTTTTAATGAAGCGTGCTGCTTTTCATTGTGTTTTATTTATTTTCTTTTGGCTTAAGCTTCATGACCAGGGTCCCAAATGCTCGCGGCGCATTCGAGGTGTGTGCAATTGTTGAGTGGCAAAGAAAGTCATCTCCCCATTTAAATGGCATTATTTGAAAACTTAATGGTCGAGACGCCGTGGATGTCGCAGCTCGAAAATTTCGAGGTCTTCCTTAACCCTTAGAGTGCGGCATGACGTGATATCACGTCACGTTTTTTTAACGTCGGTTCTGATGGCGTAATACCACGTCATGGGTACCGTGAGGGTTCCAGCTTTCGCTAGGGGGCCCAGTGAAAGTTCCATAGTGGAAGCTGGAACACTCACGGTGCACTTGACGTGATATGACGTCATCACCACCAGCGTAAAGACAACCATGACGTGACATCACGTCATGCCCCACTCAAAGGGTTAATAGAGCACCTGCACGCTTCGAGACAATATGGAAATTAAAATGGAAAAGCGATGAGGCTCATTCCGTTTCGAAACGTGAAGGAATTCCCGGGGAGTTGAGGTGTGGCGTGGTGCTCCTGTTGTTCTTCTCGGGGTTAGGGGGGGGGATAGACCTCCCGTTTGATTCCTCTCGTGCCGACGCCGAGCGTAAACAGCGGATTGCCAGTGTCCGACGCGACTCGTAAACACGAGATTCTCTTCGCGGTGTTGCTCTCGCCCATGGGGCGCTGTAGAGGAGAGTGCGAGCGGTGGACGAGGAGGCGCCCTCTTCTGCCACACTCTTTACTCCTCCTCTTCGTCTTCTTCTCGTGTGTCCACGTCCCGTCCCCCCGAAACCTTTGGCTTCCGCCGATTATTCATGCGGAAGCACTTCGGGAGGCGGAGGAGCGAGAGGGAGGAAGAGATGGGAGGGGGAGAAGTTGCTGGCACTCAAAACACACCCTCCCTCCTCTCTCTCGCTTTCCTCCCCGCCCCTCCACCCAACCCCAATTTCCCCTCCTTTTTCCCCACTCTAGATGCCTTCATGCGCGGCCTTAAGGTAGTCCGAGCGAGATAGTTCCCTAGTCATAATAGACACCATATTCGAATTATACGTTTTAATTTCACCAGCTGTAGGACACATAAATTGAATATTGCACTATAAATGGTGCAATAGTATAGTTTTATATGACAGTAATTGTAAGTAATTAAATGAAAATATCTAAATAAATCTTTAACTTGACTCATTTTTTTCGCGCTGTGCGTTTGAAACTCCTTCAAAACGGAAGGTTTTTTGCGATACCCAAGTACCTACTGTGGTGAAAATACGATTTATTTTCAAAAATAGTTGAAGAAATGTACAAACTACTTGCTGTTAGTTTTTTGACGACGTATAAGTGTTAGAAATGCCTCATTGTGTAAATTATGTCTCTCTGGAGTGCATACACTTACCATTTACCACGTAAAAGGCTGGTGTTTTTTTGGCAAATATCTCCATAAGTAATGCGGTAAGGGGTTGAATTTTTGGTGTCATTAGAAGTGTGAGATATTTTTCTTTAAAATGAGACCAAATTCATTGATTTTTTAGTAAAATGATATTTCGTTCAAACTACGTTAAGGTATTCTGCTGCGCCACCCTTTTCACCTCTCGCCGATGTCAACAGAGGGCGAATGTGATTGGCTCTTGCTTAAGATCCAGTCCAAAAAATTACGGACTACATTTGTTTCTAACCTATTCCGACAACCGAGATACTTTGAGATGAACTGTGGCATAAATAGTATTAGGCATAAATAGTATAGAGTGTATAGTATTTTTCCAATTATAAAGTCTTTTGCGGTCTATTTTTGATGCACTCTTCTTTTGGGATTACGCACGTCAGGATTAAAGAAAGCGTTTTTTCTCCTTGGCCGGAGACCTTGTCAGGCATCATCAGCCCTCATTAGAAGTCTTCGACCAAGGAGGGGAAACGTATTTTTAAAATCCTGAATCAGGCGATCTCAAAAGAACAGTGCATTTGGTGTATTATTGTTTGATTCTCCACAAATAATGATATTACTTAGATCAAATCGGCTTAAATGCTTGGCAATAATTTTGTTTCCGCTGAAACATCTTTACTAACCATCTTCCCTACGTACATTCAGGATAGGTCGGTTTTGGTTGCGTTGTCCATGCATTCCCTGTATAGAGCTTCCGCTGTCGCGTGCTATTACTCTCTCCTTATTCGGTCCTGTTAGAGTGAACAGATTTTTCTAGCGCTGAAATGGTCATTTCATTCCTACTTCCAATCATTAGATTTTGGAACGGTCCAAATCTTATTCATTTTTTTCTCCGAGATTATTGTCTAAACTATCTCTTATAAAATCAAGTTTTTTATGGTCAAATTCTTCTTTTGACTCATTGACTTCCTTGCTCCCCTCCTGCAGCCCTCTTATGCTAAGCTGAGGTCCACTCGATCTATTCAGAGTTGTCAAATTCGGACGTAGTTTTCCTCTTCACCATTTCTCCTTTCTCCGAACAACGCCTTCCCTAAACGTTCGCCCTACCTGCCGCCAACGGAAAGAAATACTTAGGTAATGCCCTGTCCAGTCTGCCATCGTATGTAGCATGTTACCTACCATAAACGCATATACATTACTATTTTAACTCAGTGTTGCCCTCACCAGGGTATCGCGACGGGGAAGTAAAGAGCGAGAGAACCTAATAAGGATTCTCTCATCCCTTTGAGACTTTTGAAATGATTTTACCAGTTTATGATAACTCTTTTTACTTGTCCATCGAGTAGCGCTATCTGGTTATTTTTCACTTTTATCAACATCGTCCTTCATTCGAATCGATTGATTGTGGCGTTACCTTGTGGAACGACGAGAATAAATAACTCGTAATGAAAACGATGTACCGTCCCACTATGTTTTTAATGATTCTATAGCGCTATCTAAGGAAACGTTTAGTAATAGAAGAGTTGATAACGCGGACAATGGGTAAGAATGTGAAGAAGAGGCTGGTGAGGAGCTTGATATGGAGCGTATCGTTGTATGGGGCAGAAACGTGGACCCTGAGAAAGGAGGACGAGAATAGGCTGCAGGCATTTGAAATGTGGGTGTGGAGAAGGATGGAGAAGGTTAGGTGGACGGAAAGGAAGAATAACGAGAAAGTGCTTGAGATGGTGGGCGAGGAAAGGAAACTTTTGAATAAAATCCTGGATAGACAGGGTAGATGGCTGAAGGATATAATAAAGAGATATGGGTTGCTGAAGAGTGTGATAGAGGGAAGGATGTTGGACATGCGGGGTAGGGGAAGAAAGAGAATAGGTTTCATGGAAGGGATGAAGAAAGGTAGATCTTGAGCAGAGGTGAAAAAGGATATGTTAGAGAGAGATAGACCCCTGAATGTGTAAAAGACTGGAAGGAGATTCTCTGACATTCAAAAAAACCTACCTTTACCGGTAAAATACATTATAATATGACCGGTTTCGACATCTATAGCGTCATTTTCAATACAAGCATTGTTCGTCTTGATAATGATGCTATAGACGTTGAAACCAGTAGACAGCATTAAAAACGCAGTTGAACTATACATGGTCTTTATAATGAGCCATCCGTCATTCACTCTCTCCCGTGACACCTACGCTTACCACTGTTTTGCGACAGCGTTAAGTACCGCGTGTTACAACCGTGCATTCCTGCAACTATTTCATGCTACTAGCGTATAGACCAGTATTTTCCATACTTTTTCGAGTCACCGCCCCCCTTTTTCCACTAACCTTTACCCAGCTCCCCCAACCATGAGCGTTAAAGTCATGGACTACATGACCACCGCGAGATATTTATAAAAATACAGCTAAAGGAGTTATGATAAAACTATTGTTTATTTGAGATCCAATTGAGTGATAGTATACTCATCCCTGAACATGTAAATTCGGTAAGTGCCGAGCCTCCACTGCCTCCCTGCTGCCCCTCAGATGAAAGCACCGGCCTCCAGGGGGCGGTAGCGCTCACTTTGGGAACCATTGGACTATAGACGATCGTTCGCACGATAGTGGTATTATACTCCGCTTACCCTCCGCCGACAGGTGAACAACCAAAGAATCATAATGTCGTTCATATTCTCCTCCTTCCTGGATTGGATTGGATTTTGGGGAGGCGACCGACAGCTAAGGTCATTTGCGCCGTAGGGGAGGAAGGTAAGGGAGGAAGGGTGGATAGAAACCCGGCGTCGGCATTAGCCTGCTCTTAACGAAAGGCGTCAAGGGAACCACGGTTTAACGTCTCATCCGACAGACGGAGTACTGTACTTGAAGTGCCCTCCACAAGACACTCAAGTAGGGATCTGGTGTCCTCTGAAAAACATCCTCCTCTGCAGGGATTTGAACCCTGGCCGTCCGTGTGGTTAGCCAGTCCACACCAACCCGATCCCCTCTCCTCCTTCCTCTTCCGCGCTTACTTCCTGTACTTACATCTTATCACCCTCGTCAGTATCTCACTTTCTTAAATACTCTTTCATTATCTACTTTGGCTGCCTCTTCCGAATGCCAACCACCAGTATCTTTTCCTCCCTTTGCATCTCCTTCTCTTCCTCATTTACAAACTTCGCACTTCTCCAAATCGGCTCCTCGAAAGTCTCCGAGTCAACTACTTATTCTAGAGGATTTGCTTTGATTTGTAAAAAAAAAAGCGCGTGCAAGTCTTTTGCCGGTTGATGGCATAATATTTGCGCCTGGAGGGTGCTGAATCATTGCTAGGAGGGCCGTAATTTAATGTTGTTGTCTTTTAGTGGCAGTTGAACGTCAATTTGGAAGGTATTGCAAGTGGGAAAGTGATTTGAAAATTCTGTATTATTCTTGATACTTACAATTTAGATATGTCCGTAACTTATCCCGGCAATGTATACATAGGCAAACAGGAGTCATGGCCGGAATCTTCAAGTTTTGGCGGTCTGCCAGCTTCTAAGGGCTATTAGCTATGCAGCCTTGGAATACATCTCCCTTATCGGACGTGACATCCTGAATGAATCAGCGGCGGTTAGCCTTTGGTCCGATGAAATGAAAGGAAACACTTTATCAATTCGCTGCCTCTGCATGAGAGCGAATCAGTAGCTGGAATTCCGGTTTGTTTTATCATTCATTTCTTTAAATACCGTCGTTTCTCGGTCGATTACTAGTAGTAAATATTTGTTTTGTTTTCTTTCGTTTCTTACAGAAAAGTTTTAATAGGCTGGTAAATCATTGAAGAGCTTCAGTATGATTAATACAGATATTCTACTGGGCAGCCTGGAGGAAGGCAGGTGTTTCGAGAACCAAGCGTTTTCTCCTTTTTTGGTCATAATTCACGTTTACTATGTATTTTTGTTAATATAAAAATACTGAAAAAACATTTACTCTTAGAAATTGTTTCCCATAAGCAGTGTGGCGGAATAAATCCCTGCCGTTTACACGACGAAGGAAATTGGGTATTTGTAAACATTCATTTAAGCTGTGTCCCAATTCGCCATTTAGGCAGCTAAATTGGTAGATTTAGAAAGGACGCCATCTTGAAGTGCGTCCCAATTCGTTAGGCATCATGGGGGAGCGGATTTAGGTGTCTTTCTCGGGGGTGAAATTTAGGGTAGATGGAGTTTATCCTAAATCCGCCTCCATATTGAATTTCCCATCATGCAAAGCGCTGCATGCGTCGTACAAGGAAACTCGTACACGAGGAAGTAGTTGAAAAGTGGCAAACATGGCCGGCAAGTATTTTGTCTGTAATTGAAAGAATTCTCTAATATTTCGCAACCCAACACCCGACTACAAAAGAAAAATTCTACTTAGTACACTTAAAAAAAAAGAATTTAGATCCCAGAACACCTACGCAAACTTAAATGTCCCGAAAACTGAGAACTAACGAATCTCCAAACAACGAAATGGATGAAAAAATGTTATTTCACTTTCCAAATCTCTCACAACGTATACGAAGGTAGCCACAGGTGCCAAAAATGTCTTAATTTCAGGTTTCATTTGTTTCATTCAGTCCTTTAATTACTCTTATGTTTTTCATTCGTTTCCAGCTCGGTAGACGGCAACACTAGCGAAGGATGTCCCAAATCAAGCTCCCTTAGCGAAAGGCCTCTAAATATTTAGGTAGCTAACCGCATCCTCCCTAATGCCTAACGAATTAGGACACGGCTTTAGACTCTTTGAATGGCATTTTCCTTCTATAGATAATAATGTTACCTCTTTCTCATTAAAATTGTAGAAATTATCACTCACTGTCTCTGGCGTTACTCGGTGGAACTCCTTCACAATGAATGAAAAAGCACCTACTTATGATTCCACACCTTATTTGAAGCAACACGTCCTAGGTGTCAGCATATGACCCACCTAATGATGTCATGGTATGCTGAGACCTAGGTCGTGCTGCTTCAAACACATTGTGAAGTCATAACTAGGTGTTTTTTCAGTCATGAGTAGAATTTGTCATTTATTTTTGTATTGGACCCACTTCAACTATGTTATGGATGTACGGTTGAAGTCTCATAAACCGCTCTTGAAGTCTAATAGACCGTTATTTATAATTTTTATGGCTGGAGTTCCGAAAAAATCCACGAATGGTGTTCGGTAAGAAGTTATCGGGCAGGGATTTGTATAAGTGTTGGAATGTCTGATTGTATCGAATCACACTCCTTCGCAAGTCGACTAATCCTCGCGGGGATTTGTTGCTCGCCCCACCACGCCTCCACTCCAACACCAACGTAACATTCCACCCACGTCCTATACACTCGTCGGCGCCCTTTTCCCCTTTCGTCTCTCCTTATCTCGGATCGTTTATCCGTCCCGAGGGTCGCTCCCCTCCCGAAAATCTCGCCTGTTAGTAGCCTTCGAGCCGATTAGTCACCCTCGGCAATATTACCGAGACATTCCACGCCCTCACCCTTTCGGAGCTGAAGATTTCATGCTGTTTCCTTGGGAAGTATTGCACAGTGAAACGACTGCGTTCGAATCTTACGACTTCAATCCTGTAGGTATTTTAAGGAAGTTCGCGCGAAAAATCATTTTACTTAGAAATCAATGAATTTAGTCTCATTTTAAAGAAAAATTTCTCACATATCCAATGACACAAAAATTCTACTCCTTTCCGCATTACTTTCGGAGATATTTGCCAAAAAAACACCAGCCCTTTCACGTGGTAAATGGTACGTGTATGCACTCCAGAGAGACATTATTTACACAATGAGGCATTTCTAACACTTATACGTCGTCAAAAAACTAACAGCAAGTAGTTTGTATATTTCTTCAACTATTTTTGAAAATTAATCGTATTTTCACCACAGTAGGTACTTGGGTATCGCAAAAAACCTTCCGTTTTGAAGGAGTTTCAAACGCACCGCGCGAAAAAAATGAGTCAAGTTAAAGATTTATTTAGATATTTTCATTTAATTACTTACAATTACTGTCATATAAAACTATACTATTGCTCCATTAAAAGTGCAATATTCAATTTATGTGTCCTACAGCTGGTGAAATTAAAACGTATAATTCGAATATGGTGTCTGTTATGACTAGGGAACTATCTTGCTTGGACTACCTTAATCTTATTCTCGTGATCGTACAAAGCATCGAGCAATCTGGATCATATTAATTCCAAATATTTTTTTATGAGCATGTGCCTTGGTGTTTCGGCCTGAATCCTTGCTGTGTCTCGTGCAAAAAATCCATCAGTAAACTTCATTCCTTTTAATTTTAAGAGAATCGGAAACTTATACCATCCCCACTCACATTCTTAGGATCCTTGGCGCCGAGTATTTCTCGGCTTCTTGCGGAGGTCAGTCCTTGGCGACCTCATTCATTTTTATGTCCGATAGGCATTTCCGTCGTCTGAAGTCGTCGTCGTCGCATTTGGACGCTGTGTCACGCGGTTCAAACATTAGCCTTGAGCTCCCCTCCTCGGAATTCCAGTAAAAGATTGAGCAGGAAGTATATGTCGGAACATCTCAGATTGCAGGGATAGTCGGTCGGAGATGTGAGTGAAACAGAGGGAAGAAATGCGCTGAAACAACACTTATTCTGCCACGCCCGTTACCCTAGGGAAATACTTATACATCTACATACTACCCTGCGAGCCGCCGCATGGACGTGTGGCAGGGGGAGGGGGTGTTAGGACACCAGCTGTGTAAAGATGTAAGGTTTTCGAAGGTGAAATGGTGGCGTGTACAATGGGATTGTATTTAGTGGAGCTCTTTTTTTATTGTGGTCGCTTATTGTGCGCGGGAAGGACGGGTTTTTCTAGAGGGGATTGGGGTTGGCGTGGTGGCTAGAGTACTCGCCTACAACACGAGCGGCCAGGGTTCAAATCCCTGCAGAGGCGGATGTTTTTCAGAGGGAATCGGATCCCCAGTTGAATGTCTTGTGGAGGTCACTTCAAGTGCAAAAAAAATTAGTCAAGTTAAAGACTGATGTGGTTATTTTTATTTAATTACTTAGAATTTCAGTCATATCAAAGTATATGGGGATCGGGTTGGTGTGGTGGCTAGAGCACTGGCTAACCATACGGTAGGCCAGGGTTCAAATCCCTGCAGAGGAGGATGTTTTTCAGAGGAAACCCGATCCCTACTTGAGTGTCATGTGGGGGGCACTTCAATTACAGTAATGCGTCTGTCGGATGAGACGTTAAGCCGTGGTCCCCTTGGCGCCTTTCGTTACGAGCAGGCTAATGCCGACGCCGGGTTTCCATCCACCCTTCCTCCCTTACCTATCCCCTACGGCGCAAATGACCTTAGCCGTCGGTCGCCTCCCCAAATATCCAATCCGATAGGTTAAGATGCGGCTCTGGAGCTCATTTCCCGTTTGGTGGCCGACTCATGGCCATCATTAGGAGCCTCCACTCTCTTCGATTGCGTCCTTTGGGCTCTTTCGTCTCCTCTATCCTCGTGTCCTTCATGTCCTTTATCATCCCTTCCTCATCCTCTTTCATCATTCCTCTTTATCATCTCAGTCTCCCTCTTCGCCGAATCCCTTCTTTGCCCATCTCGTGACGAAAGACTATTAAATTCACCGTATGGGAGATTTCTCGAGTCACTGATCTCCGGTAGATCGCCATTTCGTGGGACTCCTCTGAGATAATTTAGATATAGATAGATAAATAAGGTATAAATTGATAAGTTAAACTGATCCTGTATTCATATTTAGAGAATACAATTTCGTACTTTTCCACAGAATTTTATTTTGTGTGGTACGACGCGTTTCACCGACTTGCGGCATCCTCAGGTACAAAAATTCAGTCCAAACCATGGCCTCCCTCATACAGGCCTTGACTTGCAATTTGGCACCATCGCTTTACGTGACGTCAGGGGTCCTGCCTGGCGGCTGGGTTCCCCCAGCCTTTACATGGACTGGGGTCCAGCTCCTGCGTCGTCTGTAAATGGAGGACGAGCAGCGAAGGAAAGATGGGAAGGCTAGCGAGTATAGTCGCATAAACTACAGTAATAATGTCAAGCACTACGCCTTTGTAAATAATATTCTAAAATTAAGCGTGAAATTAGAAGTGAAAGATTAATGTATATCATCGATAATTGTTGCAACTTCGACTGCTGTAGTATGAAAGAACAAGTCTTCAGCATAAGCGACGTAGATTTTCCGTGAGCTATTTGCGACGTAATTATTCGTCTGATATCGCGGAATTATTATTCTTCTGAATGCCCTCAAAAGAAATCTTTTGAATTTCTCACCTTTGTAGTTACTTCATGTGTCCTCGAGTGTGCCGAAGAAATAAAAATTCAGCATTTAACTCAACTTAGAGAATTTGAATCCACAACACCACTTAAGTATTGCTTTAACAGATTTTTGTATGAATCGTGTGAAAATATTCGCAAAATTGAAATTCAGGTCTCCTGAACTACTGAAGCAACACGACTCCCCCTTGATGAAAAAATTATGATTCAGCTCTGAAACATCATCGGTAGCCATATGTGGCAGGGTATTTGAAAAGAGAAAGGGGTAAACTTTTCACAACTTTCATTTGACAGTAAACAAGTATGAAGGAGGCCATGGTCCAAACAGTACAGGTATACAGTTGAGCGTCGATAATCCGGATCAATTGTTACCGGACCCGGTCCGAATCATCAAGAAGTCCGGATTTTTGAATGGAACCAAAAATGGCCGTTTAATGCCTAAAACATAAAGAAACTTGGCAAAAACAGTAAAAACAGTAATTCAATTTAGTGCTGTCGTTAAATAATTAGAGAAGATAAATGAAAAAATTTTAGCGGTCGATGAGCCCGCCGAGTTTCGCATCAACGCTTTTGACAAATGTGTACATTGTGTTCACTTCAACTTATTTTTCGCCGGATGTGAATCCGGATTATCGGCGGTCCGGATTTTTGACGTCCGGATTATTGACGCTCTACTGTATATACAAAAGGCAGAAGGAAGGGGGAGGGTGTGGGCGTGGGGACTGGAAAAGGAATACACGGGTTAAGTACTTTTTATTTCACTTGCTCAATTCTCCGCCCACGCGTTCTAACTTGTTACATTGTATAAAAAAAGCAGAAGGAAGGGGGAGGGACAAGGGAGGGTGTGGACGGGGGTATGGCAGTTCGACAGTAGCATGACGTGGTTGAGGTTGGGTAAGTCGGAGGGACACCGGGAAAACTCTTTTTATACCTGATGATGCCGCAAGTCGGTGAAACGCGTTGTACCACGCAAAATAAAATTCTGTGGAAAAGTACGAAATTGTATTCTCTAAATATGGATACCATTAACTTCCATGAAGTGAAGCCGGAAACTGTAGAGTTATCCTGCATTGGCTCTTGTACTTGCTTCTCGCAAGTGTTTATCTTTGTGCAGCCCTTTGAGTTAGTTTCTTTTAATTGCGGGTATCTGGAGTTATTAGTTCTTTTCCTCTTCAATTACCGGGCTTATCTCGTTATTCTGTGCGCTTTCATAAACATCTACGGATGTCCATAAGAGATAAATTCCATCATACTGCTTGCTAAATGTGAGCTAATATCTCTCACTTAATTATGACATTTGAAAATTTACAGGTTGTGCGTGATATTTTCCAATAGCTTATTAATTTTACATAAGGTTGAATTATATTATCAATTTCTGGGGCTTGTAAACCCATCGCCGCTCTAATGAACTGTGTGGGTAACAGTTCATGAAGTCCGGTGACGCTTCATGGTCTGCTAATCACCGTCGTCAATGGTGGCTTCGTCTTACCGTAGCGCGTGAGTGATGATTCGCATCCAGTTGTGGAATTCGTCCAATTACGTCGCGCTGTCTTGGCCTCTAACGTCCACTTCGGTGATGCTTGTCTCGCGATTATTTGACGGAATCCGACCTCTCGTGCTAATTCCCGCGACGGAAGGTAGTCGCTCTGCAAAGGCGCTCGGGCCTCCCCAATGTGCACTGTCGGTGTTTTTTCGTGCCTCGGGATCTTGTTAGAGGATTTGTGGCAATAGGTCGTTGAAGGTCGTGATCTAAAGGGGAATGCCGCGTAATCACGGAAGAGGGAGGCAAAACAGGGGCATTCGGTGAAACAGTAAAACTCGGAAAGAATTCTGATGTTTTTTATGGGTTGGATGCTTCGATTGGAGCGTAGTGACAACGATGTTAGTGTTGTTTTGCGAAAGATTTTGATACTTAAGCCATTAAGGAGCTTTCTCCGCGACTTAAAAAAAAGTATTCTACCGGGTAGGGTAGGTTTCGTGAAATGTTTTTTTCCCAGTTTCCCTCCCAGTTTTCTAAACTTGCAAGGGTCGTTCTAGTATATCCCTTTTTGACTCAGCATACGATCCACCCTTCTTCATCCTCTCCATGAAACCTATTCTCTTTCTCTCTCTTCCCTGCTTGCCCACTATCCTTCCCTGTTTGAGTGAAAAAAACGCTTAATTCCAACTTTTGATTCAATTATTTACAAAAACCTGCTTGCACTGATGACATACGTTAGGTATTGAAAACCAGAATTAAGGTGCGATATGCTCCGATTATTCTGCGAATGTATTTGTAATAAATCCTTTTATATAACCACAGAAGGCGATTGCAGCCCTTTTCGTTTTGAAATAATCACATTTTGACTTCAGCAATCGCAATAATTGACGAATAACCCCAATTATAAGGTGTTAAGATGAATTTACCTTATATTTACGCAGTTTTCGGGAAGTTTTCGTTTCTTATATACTGCAATGCTAATCTAAAAGACAGTAACTGCATCGTGTGTGGTTATGAGTTATTGCATGCTTAAGTTTTTATCTTTTGAGTCTTCGATTCTTCATCCAGTCCGTCTACGAAGAGGTTACAAGCTTTAGTTGATACTTGGAAATTGTCAGTGCTGGAAGGAATATCATAAGGGAACAAAAGTAATGAGATTCTTTGCGAAAAAGACATGTAGTTACTCTTATCTTTATTACCCATCAAGATGTGGGATTTGTATTAACCGCGCTAAATATTGATCTTGAAATAAGGCACTGTTTCCGTCCGTGAGGCCGTTTTTTTTGGGGGTCAGGTCGCATCCCGTCCGCGTGGTCCAAAAACTGCGCGTTAATTAGCTCTCAGCAAGTTGCCGTGCGGATGAGAGGAATTTAATTGTAGAGGAAATCGAAGAACAACAGCTATTGCAATTGGATGGAGCTAGATAACTATAAACACACCATTATCAACAATAGGTTGTGGAGCGATAAGCACACACGGTCGTCATGTTTCTTTTATTACCATTTCTTCTCTGCTATAGATGGCGCTTAGATACCTCCTACTCGTAGGTTTGCTTGCATGCAAAGAGTTCACGCGAAGAAATATACGCGTCTCGTCGCGCGCGTGCGCGTCTGACGCGTCATTTCTTCGCGTGAACCGTTCGCATGCAAGCGGACCTGCGCGTAGGCGAACGTACGCGTGGGAGTTACCTACTCACTATCTACAGCAGAGAAGAAATGGTTTTAAAAAAACTTCTGGGTTTCTTTTTGTCCCTCACATACTTATCCCAGAGGGCTTTCCACCGAGCAGACACATTTTTTGCTGTAAAACGCAATGATATTACCACCAATGCATCAACACATGTAAGCTTTGAGAATCATCGGAAATAAAAGCTGTTCTTACCTTCCACTCCAATGGATACTCCTATCTCCCTCCACGCCTTCTCCCTTAGGTTTATATCCTTGTATCGATAGTCCTTATTATAGTACAGGTACGTGTATTGCTCTCTAATTTCGGATATGATAATTTCATCCATGAAACCTACACTTCGCCGGTCAGCCATTTTTGTGATTCTACGCGTTCCACGCGTCGAAAGTTGAAAATATTTCAACTCGGGTGACGCGACTCTACGCGAACATACGCGAACTCACGCGAAGAAATCCGGGCTTCAGATTGGCTGAGGATCTCGCTTTCGCGTCTCATCGTCTGAAATGCGTTCATGAAAACGTACCTTAATACGTGTATTATTTCGCTTCGCTCGATTCGCTTTGGGAAAGGTAGTTGGGCGTAAGGAGACGGAATCGCCGCCACTGCCGCATTGGTGATAGGTATGTGCCGAGGGGTATGCAACCCTGGGAAAAGGTGTTCGCTTGTTGAGAAATGGTCGCGAAATGGACCGAAATGGTTAGAAATTGCTAGAAATGGACAGAAACCGATAGAAATAGACAGAAATGGTTAAACATTGTTAGAAATGGGTAGAAATGGACAGAAATGGCTAGAAATTGTTAGAAATGGACAGAAATGGTTATATATGGACAGAAATGGTTATAAATGGGCAGAAATTGACAGAAATTGATAATAATGGACTGAAATGTTCGTAAATTTACAGAAATGGATGGCAATGGTTAGAAATGGATCGAATTGGCTGAAATGGAAATGCGGTGTACACTTGTTTTTGAAGTTGCGTACCCCTCGGTATTTTCCCAGTGGACGTCGGGCGCAGTTCATTTGGGAGCGACGGGATGGAGTCATTAACATCAAGGAGATGGAGAAATATGGAGCGGAGGAGGAGAGGCATTGGGGGGGGGTGGGGGGGAGGGGGGAGACGAGTTGGACATGCGGCGAAATGAAAAAAAAGAAGAGGTGGGGGAAATGGATGACAGGCGCGAGCGTCGGAGAAGCGGTAATGGAAAAATAATGTGCTCATGAGTCCCTCCCACCTGGGTGCCAGAATAAACAAGCCGTGGAAAAAAATTATTTGTGAGCGGATTCGCGCGGTCGCTTTGGAAATGCTATCGTCAGGATTTGTCATTTGAATGAGTAATCCGGTGAATTGACTACGTAATTGATCATATCCGTTATTCATGACCGCAAACATAACCATTACTTACATAAGTAATAATAATAATAATAATGTTTATTGCTCCAAAAGAATAATTACAGAAAAAATACAAAGAATACATAATTAGATATTTGGAGCTTTAGGTAACCTATAAGGCGAACCTGTGTTGAGGTTACCATCAATTAGAACTACGACCATACATTGTTACATATAGTACAAGAAAAAAATTTATAAATACCAAAATTTCAAATGAATTCCTTTTAACAGTATGTTTACAAAAATAATAATTTTATTTAGCAAAATAATTTTATTTAACAAAATATGTCTACGACTTTTTCAAAGGTAAATAGCCAGTTTTTAACATCTTTTAAAAAAGAAGCAAGATTAGGTGCACATTTGTATTCAGAAGGTAGTATGTTATACATTTTAGGCCCAATATTTAAAAATCTTCGCCTGTACAGAGACAATTTGGGCCTCGGCAAAGGTGTCAATATATACTGCGAAAATTCCACAAACCTGGCCTATTTGAGACAGGAATTTTAGCACCACTCCTCAGAAAAAACAATCTAAGTACTTTGTACACGTACAAATGCCTAAGTGGGAGGAATTTCAAATGTTGAAATAGTGGAAAGGATGGCTCATGACGATTCTTATTGAGCATTATCCAGTTATGCCTCTTTTGCAAGATAATAGCTGGCTTAATAGAGTTAAAATAAGCTGCTCCCCATGCAATCAAGCCATAAGTTAATTTAGAGTTTATTAATGCATTGTAATATAATTTCAAATTTTCTAATGGACATTTGTTACGGAGCAGATACAATTTTGCTAACGTATACCGCAACACTTTTGAGTTGTTCCCGATCGCGCCCTATTCGAGCATACACATTCACTGATGTAAATTAAATCCCGGTCGTTCAGATAGGGAGTGGTGCTTATTGAAGCGCGAGGGAACATTCGTAGTTGAGTAGTTGATTTTCCGGATAGCCTTTAAAGGTCGCCTTTTTATCCTACGTCCCATTTATGTTTAATGAATTCTTGAAGTATCACGTATTTCATGTTTCGTCCTGCAAAGGCGAGTACTTAATCTAAAACACTGATATCTACTCCTCTTACGCAATGAAAGTGGCGGGCGGTTTTTTTCCCTGCTGTTTAACGGTGTGTTCCGCAGCATATTAGTCAGTGCTTTTTTTATTAAATGAAATGTAAATGTGGATAGTAAAATGGTGAACTGAAAACCTTGCTTTGATGTGAATTTAATTTATTTGATACTAGCTGTGCCCGGCATGCGTTGCAATGCCTTTTTCTGGGTTCAAAATCGGTCCCTAAACGAATTTGAAACCTAGTCCAATGGATTCCTCGTATCTACACAGGAATTCGTTACGCACAAATTATAAGTAACAAAAACAGCAACTTAAATAGTAAACCTTCTCTTTCTTTGCAGTATGTGGCGACATTCACGGGCAGTTCTACGATTTGATGAAGCTGTTCGAGGTTGGCGGTCCACCAGCCTCCACGAAATACCTCTTCCTAGGCGACTACGTAGATCGAGGATATTTTAGTATAGAGGTGAGTGATGAAGCTCCCAGGATGATGTTAATCGTCCTGCCCCAGCAATCCTGCGTCAATGCCCCCATCTATTTTACCCTTGCCTCCCACGGCGTTGGTCCCCTTGCAACACTAGGGTCAAAGCCCCTGCATATCCGTCGTGTACCTAATCGATTTCTATCAAAAATACCATTTTGGAATGCAATGGAAATTCTCTTTAGAAGCGTTGAGATGCGCTTGAATTTTTTAATGGCTCTCTCATTGATCAGCTGCATTCTCAAGTAGTGTTCACCTATTCATCTACGTGCGGAACTAAAAATGGAACGTTCGAATTATATAACGTATGGATCTCATTGGACATTTAATGTTATGTATTTCGCATATTTTATACTATTTTAAAACTAAATCAATTTCTCGCCGCAGTCATTTTTACAGAATCGAATGGAGACCTTCCCTTGTAAGGGCATTATCACTGCAAAAATGAGTCAAGAAGGAGTCTTAATTTTGTTATATTAATTTAACAACGGAGAATTTCAGTCGTATAAATCTGTATTTTGGCGACAATAATATTAAAATACTTAACTCGTGCTTTACATTGGTGACAGAGTAAAATAAAATGAATGCGAACGTGTGGAACGAGAAAAGGAACAATAACAAACATTCAGCCCATGAATTATTGTGTGATAATTTATTGTTTCTCTAAATAATATGTTCCCAATTTTTACAAAATAATTTAATATATCGGTAATGTATGAGCTCCATTACTCCATTGTATTTTTTGTATGTTCTTAGTTGACGACGAATCTTCAAGAGGACTTAATATTTATTTTATTAATTTTCTTACGGTGTTAACGAATCATTAATGTACATTCATAAGTAGCACTTTTTCGGAAATGGATTATGAAAATAGCATACATCCCTCATGCTTGCGATTTCAAGTCAAAATATACTTTGGGGAATTTTTCCAAGGAGAACTCAGGCTTCATTTTGGTTTCAATGCCGTATACGTCTTTATTTCTTTGACCCAATATTATTTTTAAAAGATGTTATCGAGTTTCACCTGTTTATTTGGGTCAAATCTTTTAATCAAAATTTAATTTCCTGATGTCGTTGAGATCTGAAAGTTTTCCCGCAGTCTCACTTTTGGTGACAATATTTTAATCAGTATAAATGTTTTCGATTATGATTAATTACGCGTTTACTGAAAGGTTTTCTTGAGACTAAGCCCTTTTTCTGCGTTAAATCTGGTAACCAAAATTTTGACCAACTTTCGGATGACTTTGAGCTTTGACACTTGGTCAATGGACCCTCCTTACTTTAAGAGACAGTGCATTAATCGTTTAATTCTGACGCTAATTAATCAACTACGCGTTTTTAAGCGAGAGATGAATCGTCAATTACGGCTCCCCTCCTCTCCACGAATAATTTGTTCTCCTCGTTCGTTTCTCTCGTTCATGAGCTGATCCATTCCAGGGTCCGCTCAATAAGAGGACACTCCCGAAAACAAATAAACAATTCACAAGCATTGGTGTTGGATTCATTACAAAAATCACATGTAATTTATAAAGTTTAATATCATCACAAGTTATTTAAAACTAAAAAGTGAATAATAATTCAGTAGAAATAGACTTTTTTAAGGAAAAAGTTTTTATTGCTTAATAATATGCCAGAAAAAGTAAAAAAAATAATGTATTTCAGCTAACACCCGGTTGTGCGTGCAACTAAAAATAAAAAAAATTTGGGCTCTAAATTTGAACCCAGCTAATCTGCTCATGAAACGGTTAACAGATGTTATAGTGAATGGAGACTTGAAATGAATGATCTGTATAGCTATCTGCAGTGAGATTACAAACTGCATGTATTCATTATAATAATTAACACGATGCTTGAGCATGAAGGTTTGCCGCCTAATAAACTCTGAGATGTCATGGAACAAATATACGTTTACATGTTTACAAGTGTATAAAACTCTCTCTACAATTATATGTTACGCCTTGTGTTACTATGCAAAACGATTTAGTACCTATCGTTACATATTTGATGCATTTGTGATAATGCATTAAAACGTATGGTAAATGTATCGATGAACTTAGAAGAAGGCATGGGAGAAATGAATATCACTATACCTGCGCTAAAATTTGCTCAGCTTTTTTTGTCAAATGATAAGGCCATAAGTATTACGTAACTACTGTAAGGTTTAAATTAGACCTAAGCCTTTATATTTATTTGATTACATAAATTAAAAGTTAAGACTTAATGTAGCCCCCAAAGGTTTTATTTGTTGTTGTATTATGAGCCAGGTGATTGCCGAAAAACATTATGTTTTACTTTTAAGAGCATTTTATTAAGCTTTAAAACCTTTTTCCTTAAAATGTCTGTTTTTACTCCGTTATCGGAGACTTGGAAGGTAAACGAAATAGATAATTAAGTACCGCAAATGTGAAGATTGCAAACACTCCCAATACATTAAATGTCAGGTTTGTCCGCCATTACTCAAAATATATATTTTATATAATTTAGTTAAGTATTTCGAGCAATGAAACGGGTCTAATGCTTTTGCAGTGAAAATTTTTGCTTGTTTGAGGTATACCATCGTGCTTAATGTTTGTCTTTCGTTGAATTCTGCGTACTCTGAATCAACATTTATATTTCCCGAAGAGAAGCATTAAATCTTTAACCGATTAGAACTGTTAGTATGTCAGAACCGAGGAATTCTTGAGCTCAAGGGGGATTGATGGAGTTCCAATGGGCCTCAAATCACTGCATTCTATTTAGCGTGGGAGTGGATGAAGTAATGAGCTTTTTGCATTCATTAAATTCACAATTATTAATTTTACTGTCTTCAAACTAAACAACTTAGGTTAATGAGCTTTAAGCGTCCGGACGGGCATTTTCCGTATCGTTAAAAAAAAAACATTATAAATGGGAAGTAAGATTCCCTCGTGAGTAGATAGAAGTACTTTATTATTTGTTATTCTTGTCTATCACATAGATATTCGATGAGCATTTCTGATAGTATATTATATTTACATATTTAGGTTATGTGAAGGTAAAGTAGGTACTCTTTTGTAGTATTTTTTCTTTATTTTTCTTTTCTATTGCTCCTAACTTTCGAGTTATCGTTCCGCACTGCCACTTACTCGGGGTAAACGATCCAACTGCCGCTAAGTACCCCACAGACGATTGAGTTATTGGCGCCGCTGATGCTGGGCTTTGGTGCGCGCGGTGTGGTCGCGGGGCGTGACTGCGTCGCGGCGCCAACTGACCGACCAACCGACCAACGCGGCCAGCACCGCGCATCATTGCCTCCTTTTGAAGCGCCCGCCACCGACGACGTGGGCTACCGATCCAAGTGCCCGTTTACCTCTCCTCCATTCCCCCTTCACATTGGCCCTTAAAAGAGTCTCCCCGTGGTGCATGTCGCGCGGCAGCTAACTTCTTTGGGATGCGTCAATCCCTCTGCGTTTGTGTGGGATGTACCAATCGTTTCGCGCTACCTCCTTTTTTCTGGAACGCTTTTGCGTGGTTTCGTAAGGCTTGATTTATCCGTCCGTTTGCCTCGGAAAGTAATTATTGGCTCACTTCTGTATTATTAGTACAAACTACTGGTATGGGTAGGTGTAAGTCAGTAAAAATCCTATCTATCCGTACAGATATCCTTTCTCTATCCTACAATAGAGGACCCTATCAACGTGATATCTGTCTTCATCTCCGCGTAAGTCCGGTCCTTCTTCTCTCATGTTCTTCTTCTTCTTCCTCTCTGGTCCATGAAACCTGTTCTCTTCTTCCTCTTGAAAATGTGATAAATTTTCAAATATAGTTGAGAAAACATACAAACTGCACGCTATTAGTTTTTTTACGACATCTAAGTGTTGGAAATACCTCATTTTGTAAATAATGTCTCTCTGGAGTACATACAGGTACCGTTTCCCATGTAAAAGTAATGGTATTTTTGGCAAATATCTCCGAAAGTAATGTGGTAAGGGGGTGAATTTTTGGTGTCATTAGAAGGATGAGATATTTTTCTCTAAAATGAGACCAAATTCATTGATTTCTAGGTAAAATGATGTTTCGCTCAAACTACCTTAAAGTGCTCTACCTCTCCAGTATGTGCCCGCTTTTTATCATCAGCCCCGGTTTCTTTGTCCTAGATAATCTCATTACTTTTGTTTTCTTATTTATTTTTAGTCCGTATTCTATGGACTGTTTGCTTATGATACATTGCTGGACAATTGGCGGTAAATTTCCCGGCGCCCGTGTCTGTAAGTGGCAGGCGGGGGAGGGGGGGTTTATACAGTTTCCTCGGCCTTTGTCACCCCGGCACCCGCCTTTGTGAAGTTGCGAAGGAAGGGCGCTGGGCGATGCTCCATCGCGTGCGGAAATAGTCCCCCGGTGACGCGCACTGCCAGTGCGAAATGAGACGACCACCCGTGAGAAATTGGCGCACACTCCATTTCCCCAAAGTGACCATTCTCTGGGCTTTCCGTTTACTTCCCCCATCGCCCCTCGGGTCGCCTCATCTCGTCCAGGGCGGAATACACGCCGTTTTTCTCTCTCCCGTAGCGAGCCGGTCATGGCACCCACCCGGGACAGGGCCCCGCCTTCCAGGGGGGGGGGGGGGTAGCGGCGGCGGCAGGCGGCCGCGTCCTCGGTCGCATCGATCAATTTGTGCACTCTTCTTTACGACCCGGCCGTCTAAAATTCTTCCGAGGCAGGCGTTACCCCGCGATATGTGTGTATGCGTGGAGTAAAGCGCTTCTTCATCGCCGAAGATATTTTATGGATTGGGTCTCGCATGTCCCCGCGCCTTTTAGGGGACGTGTAAAATTCACGAAGCTCTTAGACCCCACCCCCCCCCCCACACCCCCCCGCCCTTTGGGGTCGTGTCAGGAAAAAGATACTAGGACGTCGGCGTACTCCTTTTTTTTCCTGCATCCCTCCGCTTTTTTTTACCTTTTTCGTGGTGCTGCAAAAATCTAGTTCTCCACTTCCGAGGAATGAAGTGGTGCAAGCATCATAAACTGTCGTGCGGAAACGACTGAGCGATGGCAGTTCCGACTCCATTGCTTCCTGTCAAACCGTGGAAGAGTTTCTCCTCATGTGTCGTCATGGCGATGGAATGTTTTACCCAAACACCCATTTCCGGAGAACGTGCCTCTCTTTTGGAAACATTATATTGATACTGCAAGCGTAACCTTTCGATTGAGATCGCTACTTTTGGAGATGGAATTTTTGATTGCGTGAAGAAATTTTACTGGCTTAATATTAGACTTTTTTCATGGTTGAGGAAAGATAATGAAGTGGTTTTATATACACCAGCTGTATCATTGATTGATGCTGGTATCATTTACATGATGTTATCATTTTTTACGTTTGGAGTGGCCTTTCTCATTTCTATTTCTATTTGCCAACGTTCTCCAAAGTGGAGGCGGTATTTTTAAGATGTCATTTATTGTTGCTACGTTTAATGTTCCATGTAGAAAAATGAAGACACGTGATAGGAAAAATCCCTCACCTCTTTGTTGCGCTATTGTTTGAGGCTTATTGGATGCATGTATGTGTATTTGTGTTTCAATAGTAATATTTTTTGTTAAAACTTAAGACGAAAAAAAATGTTCTCCTTCGGCCGCAATGTAGTCTCAAATTATGGTAACTATTTGCGGCAGTGACTTATCAAAATATTATTTGAAGTACTTCCATCCTTCCTTGTATATTGATTTTTATGATGCATGGTAAAGTTTTATTTATTGGAGGAACGTGCGAGGTTCTGATTTGAACCGGGACGAGAGCTGAATGCCTGCTGTAGAATCACACCCTCCAGTGGTGTCTTGATCGGTTCTTCATAGATGTAGATGTACTGTTATTTTCGCCGACGGAGTGGAATAATGCAACGGCATATTATTCTCTAATGATTCAACGCCTTAAAGCTTCTTGTTGACAACACTTTGACATTGTGACTCTTCTTCCGCCTCCGATATCCTCTCGTGGAGTTATCATTTTAAGTATTTTTCCACTGTTTCATTTGTCAACATTTCTATTTCCGGAGTTCTCCTTGACAGTCTTGAACGGCCTTGAAAGTCCTCGACCTCGTGCAATGCCTTTGGTATTAAGTTAACCTTTCATGCGTGATGCGATAGAAATCCGAAATTTGTGGTGCTGGAATTTGATCTTTGCCGATTTTTATGCTACTTCTCCATGTATTGGTTTCTTATTCTTCAAGAAAAGAAAAAAGTTCATTCAAGCATGTGGGGTAAACTTCTTGAACCCATGACGTTGCTTAAGTGCATTCATCGTATGACATCTCTAGTGAGTGATAAATGTTTTTATCGCCGTTGCATCACTGGTTCGAAGTTCATCTGCACAAGCTTATTCGGATCGAGTACTATTATAACTTCGGTTCGACCCGTCCTCTCTTACATGTCTTTCATCATAATTAGTTAGCATCAATCCTAAGATTAGTTTTCTGCGATGCTCATCTAAGCTGTTCTATCAGCCCGGCGCTTCATTTCTTCTTGATCATTCGCTTAAGACGTCCTTCATAATTTGCCTCGTGCATTCCATTTCTTGGTTTTCTCCTGTAATTCTGTCCATTCATTTCTACTTCCATTACTATTTTCAACGGTTTATTGTGTCGCAAAATGTCCTTTTCTCTATCTCTTCTTTTTCTGAGAGTTTTCGTCGTATTTTTATCTTCAATTTATATTGACTTCTTCATTGATGATTCTCTCCGTCCAATTGATTTTCATTATTATTCGATTACACCGCCATCACTTTCGGATCTCCATTGCTCTCTTTAGCTTTTGTTTCCAAGATTTCACTGTCGTTCCTGGTGCTCCTTCCGCCCATATAAGAACATTCATCCCTGTATTTCCTGTCCTTGTTCGGTGAAGATTCTTGTCTTCGGGAAATCTTACGCATGCCATTTTCTTGGTTAGCTCAGCTTTAAACTGTTTAAACTTCAAGTTGTATTTTTTCATAGTTTCGTCCGCGCCGTTAATCATTCTTAATCGGGTGTTTTTTCTTCAATGATAGAATTATTATGTCGCCTACGAAGCGCTACACTCTGATTTTACTCTATATATGTCTATTCCTGTTTTTTTTAATTCTTTCTTTCTTTTTTTCATTCTTTGTTTTTTTATGTGAATTTTGAAGATCATGCGTCAGAAATCACACCATGTCCATCTTCATTGTAACTTTCACAAATCATTCGGTGTACAGGGTCTGTCCCAAAAGTAATGCGTCTCATTTGTTTTTGAAAAATATATTGATCCATTTCATACAACAACCTAAAATTCTTCAAAATAATCTCCTTCCGCGTCGATACACTTCTACCAGTGGTTCTGACACGCCCGGAAGTCACCCTGGAACTCGTCGACGGGAATTCTCTTGAGAAGCCTCGTCGAGGTAGCCTTGATGTTGTCGATGGTGTCGAAATGCGTACCTTTCAACTTTACTTTGATGCTGGGAAACAAAAAGAAGTCTGGCGGTGACAAGTCCGGACTGTACGGCGGCTGCGGCAACGTTTCAGTGCGCTGGCCGGTCAGGTAGTGGGTGACAACGAAGGCGGTGTGTGCCGGCGCATTGTCAAGGTGGAGTTTCCACGAATTCCTGATCTCGGGTCGGACGGCACAAGTTTCGCGCACACCTTGCGCATGAGCAAGTCCTCCGTCACAATCCGATGAACACTTGATTTAGGCATGTCCAGTAAGTCAGACATTAATCTGACACTTAATCGGCGGTCTGTGTTAAATAATTTTCGCACACGTTCAACGCTGTCCTCGCCCCGCGACGTCGATTGGCGTCCTGAGCGAGCTTCGTAGGCGAGGTCCTCTCGGCCCTCCAGGAACATCTTGTGTCATCGGTTCGAATGGGATCGGGAGAGGCAATCTTCCCCAAAAGTTTGCTGAAGCATTTGAAAAGTTTCCAGCGGCGTCTTTTTAAGTTTAACGTAAAACTTGATTGCTGCTCGTTGATCGAGAGATCGCTCCATTTTTACCTCGACGAGGTCACACTACAGGGGTTCACAAAATCATACGTGTACACACTCCAAGAGCTCGGAGGCGATTGGCATTCAGATCGCTGGAAAGCTTAGACCCTCCACCACCTATACCAATCAGTCCGGTCGGTCTGCGACGTGCAGTCACGTCAGAAAAAAATGTGACGCATTACTTCTGGGACTAACCCTGTAGCTTACTCAGGTCTCGTACCTCAGTCTCGTCTGTTAAGGAACTTGGAGGGAATGTTATCAAATCCTCGCGCCTTTACCTAACAATTCCAGAACTGCATTATCAATTGCTCATCCTAAAATATGGTACCCTTTTATATGCTCAATCACTGCATTTATCCCCTAATACCCTCTTTCCAAGTGTCCTATTTTCCGTAGTTATCTTTCTTAAAGAATTCTCCTACGTATAATGGCTTTTTCTTGATGTTAGGTGATAGTTTCATATTCTTCACTTCGTATGACACAACCTGTACTAATTAAAGAAACCCAAGGTAAAACATCTGCGAGCCGCCTTTTCGTTTTCTTGAAAGTATTGCCTTCGACTTACAAAATAAGTTTTTCATTCATTGTTCTCCAGTGTTTTTCGCTTTTCTGTAGACCCTATATCTTATTATTTTATACATATATTTCCTTCTGCTTTCGAGTTTTTATACTTTCTTTTTCGACCATTAGGTCCAGTATTTTCTGTGTAATCCTTGCTTTCCGGCTATGTTTTTTTCCTTCCTCCTTTCTCTTCTGCTGCTAAAGAGCTCCTTTTCTTATCTCTTGATGTATCACTACGAATAAACCTTTATTTATTGTGTTTTCAGTTTAACCTCTTTTTGTATCCTGTATGCTTACTAATTATATCGAAGATGGAGGAATGTGCGGTAGAAGAGATCATTCTGCACGAATTGGGACCAATTTATAAGATAATTGGAATTTTATTGGATTAATGATCAAATATGTTGAGCGTTTAAAAATGTATTTGAGCGATGTTGTACGAACAAATGAATAGGAATGAAACCTGACCATAAGGATTTACTGATTTTTTGTTACGTACTTGCTCCTCTGGCCGCTGAATAACAATTCTTGAAGAAATTAAAAATACGGACATCATCAATATTCCTTTGTTTCTTGGGTCTCACTTGTGTGTTTCGATTGGTGAAATTGTGCAATTGAGCAAGTGATGAATCTCTCCCCACTTCCTAGGGGTTTCATCCTAACATTCAGGTGTTATTCTTTGTTATTTTCTGTGAATTTTTTTACGCCTCGCTCATCAGTAACAACAGAAATAACGCGTGAAACACTTTGCGTTCCTCGACTCAGTCCCATCTGCCTTTGGCAAATTTCCTATAAACATACCCATTGTGTTGAAAATAGTGACCGTTACACGGCCCCTTCATATAAACCTGGTTGTTTTTTTACCCTCCCCGTGTGAGATCAGTTCTTCCTCGGTCGCGAAGGGAGACGCGCCACAGTTAACAGTTTGCCGAGGTCAGGAGCCATCGGAGGTCCCCCTCAACTTATCTCTCCCTCGTTCATTAACGAATGCTCCCCTTTGCCCGCTGTGACGTCGCGGTGCTCTTGTTTATACGTGCTTGGGTTTTTTCCTACGCTTGTCTAAACACACTGAATCAGCGCCCCCTTCCAGCGTCCCCTGTGTGCGCATTAAGCCTCGTCTCGGAAGGCGCGAGGAATCGCAGCTATTCCCGAAGCGGGTTCGCGCGTTGTTGATGCGGTGTTTGAATCGAGACGAGCTGCAGATCTTCGTCGTTTCAGATTCATTCCGCGATCTCTCTTAACCGAGGAATTCATTAAGGTGGTGGTAATCGTAAATCAGTTAGTGCACTTATAAATGACTTTTCAGGTAAATTAAAAAAATTCTTGGACCACACCTCACTATATATATTGGAATAATCGTATATATTTTAATCTAAGCGATGCAAGGATTGTATTTTTAACAATCTGTACCCGGCATGCTTTGCAATGCCCATTTTTCTTTCTAAATAGGCACACATAAACAAATCGGACACATTTACATGTACAAAATAAACGAAAGATATTGTTTATTTGTTGTCCAATAAATTCCTCGTACCTACACAGAAATTCTTAACGTGCAAATTATGGCATGAGTTTCCATTCCATGCCATGATGCGGTTTCCAAGCAAATATAACATTCTATTGTTGATGTACTGTAAACATTAAAGATTTTCTAGCTTAAAAATCCAATTTTAGGAAAAAGCGAAACATAAACGAAAATCGAATGCAAGAATTAAAAAGAAAAGCAAACAAAGAGACCTCTGCACCAAATCTTATTCTACGTACAAATAAAATACGTACCTTTTAACACAAATTATGTCTCACTGATATGATTCTGATGCACGCGATAATATATCCCACTGATACGATTCTAATGCACGAGGTTGAGCAACTCGTAAACGATCTGCTTCGTTGCTTGCTTGTCGTTCCTCGCTTGTTTGAGAAGTTCATCTCTCGTCTCGTGTCTCGTGCCAACACTTATTTGTTGAAACAACTCTCGCTCCACTTATTGTGCAATGGATTTAATGATTCAAAAACCTTCACATGCGGGGCCCACAACTACTCACCAAAGTTTCAACGTAATCTGATGAATGGTATTGGAACGCATAGAAGACGAACAAACAAGCATTCATTTGTATATATTAAAGGATTTCATCTTAAGTAAAGTATTATTGTGTCTTGGGTCTACGGCATAGAATTCGAAATTTAAGCGTAAGATCAGTGAACACCTGAAGATGATGTCAGGCATCTAAATCCGGATTTTGCGATAAATTATTGACCTGTGAACTAACCAGTGGAGTGTAAAAGTTATTTTTACTAATCTAAATCCGGAGGTTCGGAGGAGACATATGAAATGGATGGAGGACGTATTGAAAGGAGAGGGAATGTTGAAGAGGGAAGTGGAGGGGAAAACATTGGGGTAGCGTGGTAGAGGAAGGAAGCAGAATTAAATTCTGGGCGAAATAAAAAGCGGGAGACGATATGGCGAAGTCATGAGGGATGCAGGGGCGAGCCATCAATATTAGTGAAAACGGATTGGGATGAATACTGTCCAGAAACCGATCAATCAGCCGGTGCAAATCGTAATGATGATCTCGTGAGCGCTTACGTAATCTTGAGTTACAAAGAATGGCAGACCGCCTCACAGCTTCTTATTTAAGCCTGAAGATCTTAAGTAAAGCATTATTAGATCTAGGGTTTACGGAGCTGGATACGAAATTTCATTTCGATCGATCGTTCGTGAGTGGTCGAATTATTTCGCAATATATGTTAAGTTCTATAAAAATGCGTGTTCAAATATCATTAAAATTCCCAAGAAACCAAATCGATGGCATGCAATATTTTTCGCTTTCTTCTATACGCTAGAGTAATTCGTCAAATTTATTTCCTCATCCGCATGACCTGACTGAAGATTTTTCGTTGCTTCTAGTGATAAAGGAAAGCTTAAATTTGAGGTAGCCATTCTCCAAAAACTCAGCATTGAGATTTTCACTATTTAACCTTCCTGCGACGAGATATTAGTGTGTTTATGGTGTATTTGTAATATTTTAAGACAAAATCGTTAATCGTGTTACAAAAATTGCCTGGCTTTAGGCGGTTTTCGAAATTACCATTGTATCCTTCAGTCATTGACTTTGGAGAAAGCCGCGAGGAATGTACAATCTGATAGAAGCCGTGAAGTAGTGACACGATGCGACTGCAGTCGCTATTTTCATATGTAAAGCCGCCTGGGTGTGGTGGGATGGGAAGGGGGGGGGAAGGCATGCAGTAAGCGCCCCGCGGGCTCCCTTTCGATTCCGCGCTGCAAGACTCCGCCGACCGATAAGTGGGACGGGAGGGCGCGAACTCGTCCTATTTTTTCGACTTCGTCTTCCTGCCTGCGTTCCCCGACTGCTTTCGCTCCCCGCCGGCTAATAACAAAAAATTATATAAAATTCTCTTTTCTGTGAATGTCTCGCTCGGGATGCTAGTCCGTCCCGTATCTCCCAACAATTCTGTGCGATCTTCTCGTACGAAGCTAGTGCTCCAACTATTCCTTTTGCCCCTGCTCAACTCCGAAGCTCCATCGCGTTCTGCAGCGGCGGTGCGGCGGCCTGATGAAAAGGAATGAACCCCGTTCGGTGCATTTGGCTCACGATTGGAATGGCTGAGTACTGCCCCTTATAAACATTTGTTGGTTTGCCCTGGGATTATCTTCGGTGGCCCTATAGCTGTTACAAATAATCACCGTCTTTTTTTCTACCCAAGTTGAACATCAGACTACCAGAAGTCAATCACAAACCTCCGTCGAAATTTCGGAGTTCCCTAGGGTAAAATAGGGGGCGAAAAGGAATTAATTGGCTTTCCAGGTGAAATAGGTGGCGTAGAAGGTAGGCAAAGAGGAATTGTGGCCTTGTCAAAGGCTCAGATGGTTAATTTATCATGTGTACAGACTCTAAATGTTTAAAACTACATTGTATTATACCATTCACTGATAGAATACCCTTTATGAGATACTAATAATAATAATCCGTGTTAATAAAAATAGAAACAATTCAAGCTGGCAAGCGGAATGGAGCCTTTTGTAATGGCTTCATTGCCGTTGATACTAGTCGTAGTTTTTCTTTGGACCTCTTTATGGCACTGGGAATGCCTGTGGAGAGGGCTCTCTTTTGCATCTTTTTCATTCCGACTAAGCTGAATTGTGGTCTTATTAAAGGCTCAGATAGTTAATTTATCATGTGTATAGTCCTCAAATATTTAAATCTACATTGAATCGTACCCTTCACTGATACAATCCCCCTTTGCTCTCTCTTGTTATAAATACTCTTCAGTATTCCTCCTTGAGTATATTTAACTTGATTGTATCAACATTTGCTGCTCTTGTCTCTTTCACCCCCTAACTTTTTCTCCTTCACCCTCCCCCTCTATTCTGTGGACCCTTATTTTTTAAGATATGGCTCAGGAGGAGGAGGGAGGTGGCGAGAAAGACGGAGGGGAAAGCAAAGGAAGAAATTGCGGGAGAATGGAGGTTATTCGGGGAGATAAAGAGGGGTCACATTAGATGGATGGAGCGGATTATTAATGACAACGGGATGCTGGAGGCTGTAACGAAGGGAAGAACACTGGTTAAGTGAAGGTGGAGGAGAGAAAGGTTTGTGATTTTGGAAGGGACTAAGAATGGCCGAAAATACGAGGATCAGAAGAGAAATTAGTCAATGGAATGGATGTAATAACCGGCACTCATCAATCCCAGTGCTGGATTTCTGCAGCGTTCCTCATGTCTTCCTCCGTTGTCTTTTAAGCGAGCCGCATTATTCGAACAATTTCTGTATTTTTACAACTCTCGTAAATTGCATTAGGCACCGATTCTATTGGTTGTCTTCCTCGGTAATGATAACCATTTATTTCTACTTTTATTCTTGTTTTCTGAAAGTTTTTGTCTAAAGCTTTTTCCTATAACCTCTTCTTTTACTCCTTGTAAGGGCTTGTTTGCCGGTGAGAGGAAGCAAGGAGAGGATACGATTTTTTTTAAGATGTCCTAATTGACGAGGGTTTGGCTTACTGTGGATAGCGAGAACATGCGGTACTTGAGTAGATGCGGCTCAGAAGTGAAATTAGAAAGAAAACCATTATGTTTTTCTTTTTTAGGAGCAATGGACCAGCCAATGATAAATCATGGTATTACTTTTTACCCTCGTTTGGCATATTTTTATGCTTATTCTGGGCTATGTTAGGGTTAAATGTAGCAGTTCAACTTAGTTTTCATATTTTAGTTTTTTAAAGTTTGATAATCCAGCTAACGAAAAAATCAATTAATTAACTGATGCATCACACTAAAATATATAAACCTGGTTGAATCGCTTGATAGTGAGTAATGATACCCCATGTGTAGCTCTGAAGAAGTCTTCAGAATATCATGATAGATGAAGTCACATAACGAAAAGGAAAAATCTCTTAGTAAATTCCACACTTAAAACTTTTATTACCGACCTACTAGGTTTTAGTAGGTTTCCATTACCTTGCAATCATTTTCAAAGGTGCAATTTGCAAGGCAATCGAAACCTAGGTCGGTTATAAAAGTTGTAAGTGTGGAATATACTAAGAGATTTTTCTTTTTCGTCATGTCTGCGGTAACCTTCCACAGAGTTACGCCTTCAACCAATAAGTTTATAGTTGAAATTTGTTTCATACGTGCAAAACGTCGGCCATAGAATAGTACCATGTTTAATCAGTGATTTAACCTGTGTCTCCTGAAAAAATATCTTAATAAGTCGAGGTCGAGTGAAGAAAATCAGCTGGAAACTATCAAAGTTATACACGAGATTTTTAAAAAAGGAATTGGCGTGTATTTTAATGATTTTTCTTAATGATGAAATTTACGATAAATATGACAACGTGCTTTGATATTTATATATCATTTTCTTTTTGGTAAAAAAATATTTATAATCTAAAGAGATTTTTTACAAACGTTTAGAGGGATGGGTTTGGCCGTTCCATTTTAAAAGTTCTCCAACCCCTGCTCCGGATCGACCACGGTGCTCCGAATGGGTGAAATCTCTCTTCGACTCGCCTCCCCTCCCCTTAAATGCCTCCTCGTCACCTCTGTCGTGTCGTCGCCCCGCCAATATGTACATTTTTCCTCCGCATCGCTGCAACGAGGGGATCTCATGCCCTTTACCCTGGCTGAGGCGCAATGCGGTCCAGGAAGAGAGAGGGAGGGAGGAGACGGAAGGAAATACCGCCTCTGTGCTCGTGTGTGCGACTGCAGTACTCGTCTGGATTGGAGAGGGAGAAAGTGCAAAGGGATGTGGCGGCAGTATTCCGTCGTCATGGAGACGCCGCGGCGGCGTCGGATGAGCGGTGCCCTTGCCCCACCATTCTCTTTGAGTTGGAATGCCACGGGGCAGGGCGCGAGTGCAGTAAGGGTATGGGAGAACGCCCCTCCAACATCCCGACTTGAGTTCTTGTCCTTGCCTTTTATGGCTGGTCCGTTTTGATTGGCCGCCGTGACAAAATGTAGACGAGGACTTCAGCGTCGCTATTCCTGGAAGCATGAACTAGTTGGGTGGAACCTTCAGAGTATCACGATAGTTAAAGTCGTCTGCTGTGCGACAATCACTGCTTGTATTGTTCTTAAAATGAAGACTACCTTCTACTTTTTGGAGAAAATACTACGGTTTGTGTAGAAATTTATCCAAAATTGGTGGATTAAGGTTATGAATTCTTCCTATAGGCGTGGGTGCGTAATGATTGCTCAAATACTATCCTCTTTGGTTAAAACAATTTCCGGAAGCATTACTTCCTGAAAGAGGCTTATATTATTAGCGGTAGTTTTTTGTTGTTGAATAAAAGAAAAGTTTGAGAGGAAATGACTGAAACTTGCAGAGTTTTTAACAGATGATTATTTTCTCTACATTTTCCTGCAAGCTTTACAGGTCGAAATTTCCATGAATCCACGGTTTGTTTGACTGAATGCTTATAACAGTATGTGCTTATTGTAACGGAAGGACGAGCTCTCACTATCCTCTGAAGGGGAAAGCGTAAACACTGCACGGAGAAAGCCGAGGAGTCTTGATTCAACCGTAATGTCTGGCATTTGAGGATCTTGAGAGCAATTTGAAAACAAAACTACAAACGAAAAACCGGAAATGAATTCACAGTTAACTCGTAAAGAGTGAAATTTTGCTGAATTATGAAACGCGGTGGCAGATGAAAAAGACTTACACATTATAAAGAGCACCTGCTGACTATCTTTATCTGTTACATATTGTAGAAAGAACACATACCGTGTTGAATTAAATTTATGACAAATATTATATTGAATCGTAAAAAACTGAACACACATTGCATTGTATTCAATTGTATCGAATAAATCCTCCGACATTATAAAAAAGAGATAATGAAAAGATAAATATAAAATAAAACGGCGTGAGTCGAAATTGGCCAATGACCCAGAATGGCACTTAAGCGTCTCTGTGAGGCGAACGGCTGTTTAGTGATTCACCGACGGAAACGGAATTAAACTATGGTCGACTCCATCAACTGGTTTAGAAGAAAAGCTGATCACTGGACAAAAGGAGGCGCTTGAATCCAGGGCACAAATGGGGAGACTCGCAGTAGCTTATATCTTCAATGGTTTTTGAGCTTACTTTGTGGAATTTTGATATATTGAGATGAAATAAAATCACTTTGTATAATCCACACGAACTTTAATTGGTATAAGCCCGACCGGTTTCAACACTTTCGTGTCATTCTCAAGGGGATAATACCTTTCCTATCCCGCTTAATATTATCCCCCGTATTATCCCCCTTGAGAATGACACGAAAGTGTTGAAACCAGCCGGGTTTATACCAATTAAAGTTTGTGTGGATTATACAAAGTGATTTTATTTCATCTTGCACTAGCTTTCCCGCGAAACAGTTACCCCCTAAAGTCAAATTCTGTGTCCAAGGGTGCAGGATATCCTCGCCATAACAAAAGAATGCGAAGGTCTTGCTTTCTTTGAATATTTTCCTTCCATTTTTTTTCTTCCTATGGCGTTATTTTTAATAAATTGTCATGCGACTGGGAATTCCTGGAGGAATATTCAATCGCGACCGCTCCCCTTCCACACCCTTCCGTCTCACTCCGTGGAAGGAAGAGAAAGGGAGTGAAGAAGGGTTAAGGGTGGGAGCTCTCCGCTTGAAGGACGTAGCCGTCTTCTTCCCCTCCTTACTCGCCCTTTCTCTCTCCGATCGATCCCTTTGTATTCACTCCTCCATCCTCGGCGGTGTGTCCCAGGGTTCTCTCCCGCGCCCCGCCCCCTTACGCGCTGCCGCCGCCAGAGGCCCTCCTTCCCCCCGGGCCCCTCAGTGCCTGCCCGCCCACTCACGAGAGAGGCCCATCTCTCCTCTCTCTCTCTCTCTCTCCGCCAACCCCCTCCTCCTCCTCACCACTCCCCCCCCCTTCCCCCCCTCCGATCCCCCCCGCCCCCAGTCGTGTGAAACGGTGAGCCGGAGAATTACTCCGCCAAGTGCGTGGAGGGAAGGAAAATGGGAAAAGGGTGAAAAGGATGCTATAGAGGGGAGGAGGCGGGATGGGCAAGGGTATTGAGAGGGAGAGAGAAAAAAGGCGATTTCGGTTCTTCTTCCCGGGGAATGGTGTGAGATGGACTATTGCTTCCCCCCCCCCCTCGTTCACATTTCCCTCCCTTCTTGCCTATACTTCCTCTTACCTTTATTCACCTTTGTTTTTATCTTTGTCTCCAAAGGGGCTGTTTGTGCGATAATCAATTCAAAGCTTCTATCTTTGATGAAAAAATATTTCGGATATTCAAGTATGTAATACCTGTGACGGTAGAAGGAACGGTAGGCAAGCGTGACAGTGCTTGAATTGGTTGGTGAAGAAAAGAAACTGGGGATCGGGTTGGTGTGGTGGGTAGAGTACCTGCTTACCATACGGGCGGCCAGATTTCAAATCCCTGCAGAGGATTAAACATAAAATCTACAAATACAGTAAAATATCTTGGAATTACCTTAACTTCATATATATCGTGGGGAATACACATACAAAACATATGCGGCACTGCATTAAAGAAACTAGGTTTTGTTAAGCGTATTATAGGAAGGTCCTCGGATGAAAAAGTGAAAGAGAGATGCTACTTCGCTCTGGTTAGGCCACACCTCTAATACGCCGCGAGCAATCGGGACCCTGTCCTAAAGATTTAACCAAAAAAATTAGCATAGTACAAAGAAAAGCTGCATGCTTCGATAAAAACTGCAACTAACGAACATATAGTGTTACACAACTGTTAGAGGGATTAAGGTGGGCGCCCCTAGAGACTCGGAGGCTCAGCGCTAGGCTTAGGCTGCTTGAGATATTCAGAACTGGTGTGTTTCGGAGCGACACAGAGAATATTATCATGACGCCTCACTACATTTCTAGGTCTGACGGATGCGATAAAATAAGAGAGATACTCTGCCGAACAGAAAGGTACAAAAGCTCGTTCTTTCCGCGCACAATAAGCGGCCACAATAGAAACTGAGCTCCTCCAAATACAGTTTTATAGGACATGTCACCATTTCACCTCCAAAAATTTTACATCTTTACACGGCTGGTGACCTACCACCCCTGTCCCACGCCCAAGTGGCGGCTCGCGGGGTAGTATGTAGATGTAGAGTAGGATAGTTTTCAGAGGAAGTCCGATCTCTGCTTGAGTGTATTGTGGAGGGCACTTCAAGTACAGTACTCCGTCTGTCGGATGAGGCGTTAAACCGTGGTTCCCTTGGCGCCTTTCGTTAAGAACAGGTTAATGCCGACGCCGGGTTTCTATCCACCCTTCCTCCCTTACCTGTCCCCTATGGCGCAAATGACATTAGCTGTCGGTCGCTTCCCCAAACATCCAATCCAGAAAGGAAACTTCTGATTGAGAATAGGCGGAAGCAAAGTAGGTGGCTGCAAGAAGTAAAGGGGGTCTAAGGGTATCTCCAGTTCGTTATACAGCGAAGGGTGATGGGATAACAGAGGAAGGGAAGAAGGATAATACGTGTTATGGACGGAATGAAGAAGGGGAGGACTTATGCTAAGATGAAGAATGAGACTACCAACAGCCCTCAATTATTAAAAATCCGGAAGATTTTTTTCTGGCTTTCAGATGAAGCCACCGATACCGATAGATTTCTCTATGATAGATAAGAAATACATTTATACGTACTTGGATATATACACATCGCGCCATTTCATTTCTGGGTAGGCCAAGTATCAGAGTTAATTATCGTCATTAGCCCTAGAAAATTGACTCCCTTATTATTATTACCTCTGTAATGCCCTTGCTTTTATGACCGTTTTCGCTCCCCCTACTCTCATACATTGCGCCCTCATACGTTTTTCCCTTTTTTCTCATATTTTGATTCTCTTCTACCAGATTCACCTATGGTTTTCGCGGGGTGTCACTTCCTCCTCACTCTCCCTTCACTCTGTTATCGTATCCTTGCTGTGCCAGAGCCACCTAGAAAACGTATTCGTGTAACCACAATTCGAATACGTATGATCACGAGCATCAGAATCGTGTTGTATATCCCAATATGTGTCTGCTTTGTGCCTACTTAGAAAGAAAAAGAGGCACTTCAACGCATGCCGGGCACAGCCAGAGCCACCTAGAATACATATTACAGAGCCACTTATAATAATCTATCTGTTTAGTCATTCGACTCTCTTCCTATCTTTCGACATGGCCAGTCCAACGAATCACACTCTTTTCATAGATGTTCATGTCGTGATCATCCAACCTATGTTCTTTCATCGCCTAGTCATTCCTAACCCTAACCATCCCACTTTTCCCGCCAGGGCTTCTCAAGGTCCCATTTTCCACTTTCTTTAGCCTTCTCCTGTGCTTTCTGTGACATGCACGGGTTCCACTTCCGCATAGTAATGTTAGGGGTAGAACACTTACGTACACTAGGTAAGCGAAAACGTTTTTACACTTCTGACGCCTCTTGAAGGTTTTAACAGGTTTCAAAGCTTGACTGACAGATTACTGCGGGATGGCTTGTCGCACGGTGAGTACAAAAGAAAATGCAACCAGCAGATTATACGGGCGGAATACTTAATGGTACGTAAATAAATAAATTGGTTTGATTGTAGTGAAATGATCTATGAATTCAGTCGAAAGGGATTTTCATTTTTTAGTAACTTTGCGAAAGATTTTACCTAATGTTTGAAAATAGCCTTTGAAGAATAAATAAATACAGTAAGTCCTCGGTATGCGTCGTTGACCTGACCTGGGTCGTCGGAAAATTTTTCCCTGTTTACTGCAAATAAAGTAGACCGTATTTGCATATGCTTGGTTTTTTGTTAATTAAAACAATGCATTCTACCGGTAAGGGTAGGTTTTGTTGAATACCAGACAATCTCCTCCCGGTCCTCTACATTCAGGGGCCTATCTCTCTCTAGTATATCCTTTTTCGCCTCTGAATACGTTCTACCCTTCATCATCCCGCCCATGAAACCTATTCTCTTTCTTCCCCTTTCCCGCTTGTCCAACATCCTTCCCTCTATCACACTCTACTAACTCGATTCACCGTTTTTTGATAACTAAGACATAATCATCTCTTCTGAAATAGCTATGTTTTCCTGGATAAAGGCATAAAACGGATTTTGAAATTAACGCCTGATTCATCGCGGGGTTAAAGAGATCACGAATATATGGATCCGTTTTACGTTGTTTCGACTTACGTCACTTCTTTTCACCCAGTCGGAGTTTCCGTCTCGTAACGAGATCCATTTTTTATCATAGCTATTGCCATTTTATCTCATAATTCGTAGCTTTTAATTAAATTTTTTGGAACCAAATCCGCACGAGTAATTGTACAAACCATTCGTCAAAATCACCTAAGCATGTCAATAAAATTTTGCATATTTACTTAACCCTTTGATCTATTTCCTCATTTTTGAATTTAAATAGGACGCTAAATTGATCAATAGGTTGTGATTAAATGAACAAAGAATCTGTATGCTTTGGTAATTGGTTGCCGCATTACGTAGTAGTTTTTCTATTTTTTCACATTTAGCGTGTCCGATAACTTTTATTTTAACTAGATTATTGCTGAAAAAATCGTTTGCTGATTTGAACTCGTGCTTGAAAGCAAAACCAATCATCACCAAAAAGAAGTGTTTGCCCTCGGCTCGAAATCCATGTGTGTCAGGTGAAAGGTAAACTAATTGTGAAAAAATGGGTCATTTTGTCTTTGATTTTTATCTGTGTCAAACCTTTTTTTTTGCTTCATCAAATTTTTCGCTGTGTCCATTAATGAGCGAGTTTCGTTTTTGGAGTTGTGCTTTAAAATTTATCCCCCGAGTGCCACTCTGCAAAAGGTACCAATTAAATTAGTCCGGAGTTCTCACCGTAATGGGGGACTAATGGTTTTGATTGTCGCGAGTTTTCCTTTATGATTGGATGTTTGAAAAATAAATGGGGTGTTTAATTTCATTTCTCAGTTGACACCGAAATACCACAGTTTTTAAATTAATGCAACACTGCTGACCGTAATTTTTTTGGTAGTCAAACATTTTTTTTAAATAAGCCAATATCTATTAATTACTCGAAACAGACCGCAGTTCTTTAACATCTTAGTTAAGAACCATATAAAAATTGATGGTTTGACATCGACATATAATACAGTTGATATTTACAAAGTATTTTTAATGGGTTTCAATTGGTATTATGTAGCATTATGTTCGCCTGTGATATCGTAAAGCATTAATCTTGGAAATTTTAACCGTACAATATTCTCTTCAATGTAGATGATTCACTTGGAACTGGAAAATAATTCACGGCCAAGTATATTATACAACACTGTTTCAATATGAAAAAATTTTTAATTCGCCAGATCAACGAATTTGTGGGTTCACACAAAAATAAGTTTTAAATACTTTGTTAAATAATATTTTCCCATTCATTTACCCCTTTATCATTTTCAATATGCCTATTAAGGGTGCCAAGTAAGTTTGTAGTATACCTTTCTAGTTTCTATGCCACGAAGAGTTTAAGGTAGTCCGAGTGGAATATCATTTTACTTAAAAGTCAATGAATTTGGTTTCATTTTCAAGAAAAACATCTCACCTACCCAATGACACCAAAAATTCTACACCTTACTTCATTACTTTCGGAGATATTTGCCAAAAAATACCGGCCCTTTTACATGGGAAATGGTACGTGTGTGCACTCCAGAGAAAGCTTATTTGCAAAATGAGGAATTTCTCACCCTTAGATGTCGTAAAAAAACTAACAGCGTGTAGTTTGTATGTTATCTCAACTATTTTTGAAAATTAATCATATTGTCACCTCAGTGGGTTCTTGGGTATCACAAAAAACCTTCCGTTTTGAAGGAGTTTCAAATGCACCACATGAAAAAATGAGTCAAGTTAAAGACGTATTTAGATATTTTCATTTAATTAAAATTTCTGTCATATAAAAGTGTATTATTGCGCCATTAATAATGCAATATTAAATTGATGTGTCATACAGCTGGTGAAATGATAACGAATTATTCGAATATGGTCTCTATTATGACTAGGGAACTATCTCGCTCGGACTACCTTAAATGGTTGAACGCGGTGATAATGGGGTAGTTTCAAAATTGAGGCCAAGGATTAAAAATATAGATTACTTTTTTTAGAATTTGGCTTTGATCTAGCAATTAGTGACTGTACAAAGTTAAAAACTAAAGCCTTTGTAGTAGAGCTATGTGCCACTAATATGATTGGGGGTCTATGTAAAGCGCAGCGGGGAATGGCGCAAGAGGCTCTTAACTTTTTATATTGGTGCAGTAGAGGGCGTCTCACTTATAGTATTATATAGTATAGTAGACACTCTCACACAGAGAATATTATCATGACTCCTGAGTCCTCGCTACATTTCTAGGTCTGACAGATGCAATATAATAAGAGAGATACCCTGCCGAGCAGATAGGTACAAAAACTCGTTCTTTCCGCGAACACTAAGTGACCACGATACAAATTTCGCTCCACTAAATACATTCCTATAATTCATGTCACCATTTCATCTCCAAAAAACTTACACCTTTACACGGCTGTTGACCTACCAGCCTCTGCCACACGCCCATGCGGCGGCTCGCGGGGTATTATGTGGATGTAGTGCGACGCATATAGTTTCTTTTGCCTCCGCTTGTTTTTTGGTATCTCTGGGTGCTGACGGAAGACCATTCCTTCCGCTTCAAAATTGCTGCAGTTCGTGAGTGTTTTCTGCGCTTCGTCCGTACGCGGGAGGGGGGAGTTTGTCGCCGGTTTCTCTCTCTACTTGCGAACCCCGCTCGCCGTGAGTGAAAGTGGACGTCGAGCGGCATTTCGTGGGCGGAGGGGAGGAAGCTTGCGTGTGGGAGGAAGTTCGTGGGCGGCGAGCGACGGTCTCGGAGGGAATTTCCTCTATCCCCGGCCATACCCCCGCCCAACAAAGGAATTACTTTTTTCCGAAGAAATAAGCTAGAAAACGTTGCACTCTCGCATCAGACTCACACGAGGTACGCGGCCCTCCCATTGCTATCCTCATACGCTGCGGGATTACGGTTTTTACGTATTTAATTCCACTTTTCATTCGTGTGTTCTACCGGTTAAAAGTAGGATTTTGTGTTTTTCAGAGAAGAACTTTCACAGATTGCCTACCCCTCACTTGGTCTACATCCTTAACGTGGCGGACTGGCTTGGACGTTCCAGTGACCCTTAGAGCTGGACTGCCGACAGGTTTTACTATTAGCACTGTTCGGAATACCCTTGCCAGATTGGTCAGAGAGTAGGATCCGGGCGAAAAATAGTTAACGTAATGGTGTCACGTTAAAAATATTGTGGGGAATTGGGGGTAGGAATTCCTCTCCTCTATCAATAACGTTGAAAATTCTAGCTCTCAATTATTTCATTGAAAAATATATTTTGAAGGGTCGAATTTTGGTTTCGTTGCCATACGCTCGTGGCTATTACGTTTTTAGGACTGATGAAACCTCTTATTCTCCTTTTTGTATAAAAAAAAGTTTTTTGATAGATACATTTTATGTTTTCCCCACTAATTTTCTTCGCTTCCACCCCAATTGTGCCCAATGCAATTTATCTTAATTATTTTCACTCCTTCGTTTAAATCTAAATCTGTATAATTTAACCTTCATTTTGATTTTTGAATCAATTGTCTGATGTCTCATATGAATTCATTTGTACAATGCCGAAATATATCATTTTTATCGTAAAAATAATTTCTTTCTAGCTTATGGATTGCTCCGTCCGCATTTAAACCGGAACATTGGATGGGGTCAGCATGCGTAATATTTTTACACCTCCAAAAATAATGCCTTTTCTACATCACCTATTTTGTCATCGAATCACAGCATTGTTAGCTTCTTCAGTGCCGCTAGAAATTATAAGTTTTAGCCAATTTTTTTCTATTCCCAACCACTACGAGAAATGAGACACCATGTAAAATAGTCGGAATATTTCCTTGGTTTTGGTGTGGAAGGTGTATATTAATGTTGCCCCGCGAAACCAGTCATTAAGCCTACGCCTAATTCCATAACGCCGTTTGCTCGTTTGAGTTTGCAAATTTTTATTACCCGTGATGTATTTTGGTCAAATATTGTACAATTTTCCTTCAAAGGTGCTAGCATGCTGTATTTTTTTCAACCAGGACGAAAGATGGAAGATAATAATATTTTCTTCAAGAGCTTAATCAATGATAGTTCTTGAGAACTCCAATAGTGTGTTTTGCTTGATGGAAAGGAGTAATCGGTTGAATTGGAAAATGTGTTGACCCCACCATCATATTCGAAGGCGGCACACATATTCATTCGTTTTAATTCGGTAACATTTGATTTACTAGTATGCCGGTTATGTGAATAACTTAATCATTCTGTTTTGCGTATGTACGTGGAGTTAGTCGTCGCACGTTGGAAATTGTGAGAGCAGAGCTGCATGAAAGCGTAAGCAAATGAAATACATTTCCACCATCATTATTTAATTTAGCTTTTTGTTAATTGTCTAATGCTTTGAACTACATATGGAAGTCTTAATTTTGATCCAATAAATTGTACCGGTGCTGCAAACCAAATTACACACCCACAATGTTTATTCCGCGTTGATTTACATCATGAGTGAGCATAAATGGTTTCATTTTGCTGTTTTCATTTTCTACTCAATTATGTCTCAATTTCTGATTGATGTACCTCTTTTTTTACTGGGAGGAGTGCCATCGCGTCATATTTAGTTAGAATGCAAGGCTGCATCTCTAAGGACCCTGCTAAAAAATTCTGTATTGTTTCCTCATAAATACTTCTACAGAATTTCTTAAAAAGTTCTGTAGATATTCCTTAAAGTATTGAAACGCCATTGTACGGAATTCCCTACGACGTTCTGCAGAATACCTTAGGATGTTCTGAAGGAATACCTTAGGACGTTCTGCTGAATACCTTAAGACGTTCTATGGAATTCCGTACGACTCTCCATATAGGTCCTTAGAAAAGGAACTGGGTCAACCGAAACCTCACATATTTCCGTAGAGTTGCTGAAGTTATACAGAACAGCTTGTAAGGAGTTATTTTGCTCTGCAGAAAATAACTCTGCAGAACATGTGTTCTGTATAGTCAGGCTCTCATGTTCCGTACAGATCCTTAGAAATGTAACTAGTTCCGAAGAAAAAGAGCCAATTCCTGTAGAATTCCTTACGCTCGCCCGAACAGCTTCTTAAATAATTTTTTAGCAGGGGAGAATAGTACTTTGGAAGAGAAACCAGGAGGTAAGGGAACTAGCATTAGACGTGGAAGGTTGGAGGGCTGCAGTCAACCAATCTTAGAATTGAACGACCTATGAATGAATGAATGTATCGAATTAAATTTATTTGAAGATTCGGTGTAGATATTTTGGTGTGTCACACTTTGATGGCGTGGCCTTGTATTCCTGGTTGTATTCTCCCGATCTGCTCCTCGGAATATTTGCAACCAAAACTTCCAATTCGTCCACCACCAACTCGGTATCAATTCCTTTCACTCCTGTACTCATTATTTCTCCCCTCCCGCAATGAGATTTCCCTCTTATATATAATAAATGGGACACAACCCTTTCTAGAATGGCACCACTCCGCTGCCCTTCTCGAAACCCTTCACTTCATTTTCCATTCATTTGATTTTCGTTGTTTCATTAGTTATTCTTCATGGGCTTGAGTCATCATCATCATCGTCGTCGTTCCCTGGGCGTCTCCTCCGTAATGAATTCCGGGCGTCCCTCCGCAGAGGGGGCGGGTATCAAAAGTGTCGGTAGCACGGAACACTCGCCTGCCCCGCGGCCTCCCTGTATCCTTCCTCCACCCACAGCCCTCCCCTTCTGCGAAACCTCCCTTCTTCGCCACCCCACAAGTATCCCTTCAGGAGTGCTCTCCCTTCCATTGTATCCCAGAATTCCCTCGTCCCGCTTCTTTCGCCGTCTTCCACCACTTTGGGGAGAAAAAGCATTTCCCATTCTTCTCTGTTCGCCCCACTCGCTTTTTCCCGGGAAAGAGGGAAAAGAAGAAAGGGCCTGCCCCCATTTGCCCCTTCCCCCCGCCCCACCACCCGCCCCATCCCGTTCCCTTACGCAGATCACTCCCCCCGCCCCCCAAATCTCCTCGGTTTCCTCAACGTCCTTCGCATGGGCGTGGACTGTCGGGACATGTACACTCACATTTATGTGGACGGTACATATATATAGCTGCTCATCGCAGATTTCGTTGCTGATAGAGGAGCAGTCAACATTTGGAAATACCGTTCAGAGGTTTATGATACTGGTGCGGTTTAGGTAATTACCTCTCAGACGACTCTAGTGTTGAATTCTTCTGCTTGGCGCCCATGCATTGCTTTGTCTACTCGCTCTGATTGCTGAGACTTCCATTACAATCACCTCAAAAATATCTACCTAATTCTAATGCATTTTTCAATCATTTCATCCGCGCACTATGCATGTATAATATTTTGATTTACCCGTCGTCTTACTGTATTCTCTGTTAGGACATCTAGATGCTTAGTTTTTGTTTCATATTCATTCTTGCAACCAAATCTAACCGACGAAAGACGCTATTTCATGCTTTAAATTTACGAGTAGTTTATTTTAATATGCCTTCAATCTTTTACGACCCGCATGTACGAGGGTGGTATGATAATGAATGAGCCTTGAAGCAATCCTTCAACAATGCATCTTAATCTTGTTGCTGTTTAAATTGGCCATCTTTGAAACGGCCACGATCACAATTTCAACGAATTCCGTCGAGTAGTTATTGTGTGGCAGCTGTTAGAAGTGGACAAAGTAGTTTATTTTTGTAAAATGGAAAAAGAACAATATCGGCCGCTGATTCACTTTCTGTTTTTGAAAGGGAAGACGCGTGAGGAAGTAAAAATCGAGTTGGATACTGTGTATGGTGATTCCTCACCTTCAATGGCCACAATTTAGAGGTGGTATAACGAGTTCAGAAATGGCCGAATATCCGGGTTTGATGAGGCTCCTCCAGGACGCCCAAATGAGGTTACCACGGAGTAAACCATCAACAATGTCCTTGAATTGTTGCTGAACGACCGCAGATTGAAGTCGGGGAATATAGCTGGGACATATGGCTTGTCATTGGAACGTGTGCAAAATATCGTGCACGAACATTTGGGCATGAGAAAGCTGTCGGCCCGATGAGTACCGCGTTTGCTAACATTGGATAACAAGCGGAATCGTGTGGCTACTTCCAAGGAGTGTTTGGCCCTGTTGAAGCGCAATCCAAGGGACTTCTTCATGCGTTACGTAACCGTGGACGAAACATGGATCCACCACTACACACCAGAAACCAAACATCAGTCGAAGCAGTGGACTTCTCCCGGCGAAAGTGCTCCGAAGAAAGCAAAAACGGTCCCATCGCCCGGGAAGGTCATGACTACCGTTTTTTGGGATTCTCTATGTGTGATCCACATAAACTATTTAACAAAGGGAAGAAGGATCACGGGACTGTATTACAGTGATTTATTGACCCGATTCGACGAAGAATTGAAGAAAAAACGGCCCCGTTTGACCCGCGAAAAAGTCGTCTTTCACCACGCCAACGCTCCGGCCCATTCATCCCGAATCGCCACGGCCCAATTAGTTGAATTCGGCTACGAGGTACTGTCGCATGCTCCGTATTCTCCAAACCTGACCCCGTGCGATTTCTTTTTGTTCCCAAACATGAAGACTTGGCTCGGGGTCAAGCGCTGCACGTCGGATAATGAGATCATAGCGGCCGCAGATAAGTATTTTGCAGAGATCCCGAAATTACATTTTTATGAGGATTTGAAGAAGTTGGAAACCAGTTAGGAAAAGTGCATCACCCTAGAAGAGGACTATGTTAAAAAATAAAACAATAAAAATAACAAAAAACATTGATTTAATTGGTAAACTCATTAGTCGTCATACCACCCTCGTAACTGTAATTTTTGCCAATAATAAATTCCATAGTTCTCTATGTTTGAACCATTTATTTGATGATTGAATGTACTTTGGTAGCCTAGTTTCAGTTTTCTGAAGTGAAGATCTTGTTTTCGGTGCTTCAATTTCAACGAAACCTTAAAATGGTTATCCTAATGAAAACCAACGTGCTAATTTACTTACGAGTGACCTGTAGAACATTTTTTTAACTAATGCGTATTTTCCTTGACTTTATGAGTGTATTTTGCTCTGAGGACGATGTTGAGTAACGTAATGGTGTATTTTCCGAGTTTCTTTTTTTATCGGAAGCGTACAAACATTCATTGAAAAAATAACTACGCTCGGCTTAGAATACATCGTCTAGTTTTTTTGCTTATCGATTGAATGTTATTAATGTGCGAAGATTCTCGTATTCACTGCTTATTTATCATCTTCTTTTAATGGGGTGCCGTAATCTGTTAAATTGGTATAACTGTAATAGTAAATTATATGCGGTGCCTTTTCCGGTTATAATGGCCCGAAGATAAAGAAGGGTCCACAATATTCTGGGAATTTATGCAAGCAACGATCCATTCATTCAGGCGTATGCGTGTCTGCTGTTTTGAATGCATGAAGTGGAATGGTTTTCAAGAAGATATCGGGTACGGCTGAACTTCGTGGCCATTTCGCTCCCAGCATCCGCCCGTCCGGAAGAGGGAAAGTTGTGTGGATGGAAGGAGAAGAATCCTGCGAGGGATCGCAGGTTCGTGAGACCCTCTGCCTTCAAATTCACGCCCAATTTCGCCTCCATGAGGTCACCTTCCGCTCAGTCGAGTGCCGCCAAGTTTTCCGATTCCCGCATTCCGTCTCATGGCTTCTCCTCCCCTCTCCCGTTCCCTCCTTCTCTCCTTCTCATTCGCCCCATTTCATCCTTTGAGTCCGTGTGTCCCTCTCTCCACGCGTCCCCATTCGCCCTCTCTGGCTCAATCTTTCGAACCCTTAGTATGCCTGTTTTCCCTCGTCCCGAGTATATTATATCCCGGAATCATCACCCCCTTCTCCGCCTGACTCTCTCTCTCTCTCCCGCCCGGGCCCTAACTCTCTGCCAATTTCTCCTTACCCAACCTGGGTTGCAGTGCCGTCTTGTTCCGATCGAGATCGATGCAGCAAAGCGTTCGTGAAGAAAGATTTTTTAACCTCCTCAGTCCCGAGACATATCCAGCATTTTTTTGGAAAATTCTTCGTACTTACGTTTTGCGTGGTAAGCCATGTTTGCAGAGTCAATATCTCTGCCACTCAAGCTTCTTAATGATGCTGCCACTTATCAGCAAGTGGCATTGCCAATATTTTGGGTTGCTGAGCGGGAAAAAATTCAAACGTCCGCGTACTGTATACAATACGCCAGGACCGAGGAGATTAAGGTAGTTCGAGCGAAATATCATTTCACCTAGAAATCAATGAAGTTGGTCTCGTTTTAATGAAGAATACCTCACCCTTCCGAAGATATCGAAATGTCAGCCCCTTACCGCACTACTTTCCGAAATATTTGGCAAAAAAATACCAGTCCATTTACATGGGAAATGGTGCGATTTTGCACTCAGAGAGACATTATTAAAGAAATAAAGAATTTCTAACACCTAGAGCACGTCAAAAAACTAACAGTGTGTAGTTAATATGTTTTCTCAACTAATTTTGAAAAATAAATCATATTGTCACCGCCGTAAAACCTTCCGTTGTGAAGGCGTTTCAAACGTACCGCGTGGAAAAACTAAGTCAAGTTAAAGACTGATGTGGTTATTTTTATTTAATTACTTAGAATTTCAGTCATATCAAAGTATATTATTGCGCAATTAATAATTCAGTATTTAATTCATGCTTCCTACAGCTGCAGAAATTAAAACGTTTAGGTCGAATATGGTATCCATTATGATTAGGGCTCTATCTCGCTCGAAGTACCTTAATAGGGAGTCAATGAGTTTTGGTAAGATTGAATGACATCTGTAAACATCGGTTTACGGTAAATGCACCAGTCAATCGAAGTTACATCGGAATACGGTGATAATAACATAAACTTTTTTATATTAAAATTGATATTATTACGGGAAAACTTGAGTTTTCAATTTACCGTAAGCCAACGTTCACAGATGTCGTTATTCCATTGAACTCAAACAATCACCGTTTTCATAAAGTAGCTTCGCTCAAATCAATGGTGAACAGGCTAGGAGGAATTCCAATGTCCCAGAACAATTTAAAAAGTAATTAAATGCCATTAAGTATAATTCCATACAAAATGGTTTTGATACACATCTTATTGGAAAACGTATGGAACAATCTAACAAAACACCAGCCAGCTAGGATTGAACGAGTATTCCACAATACTGGTAGGATTCGATATAATGGCTACAGATGGTGGAAAATTAAAAAAACAAAGTTGTTGACAACTCGTTTGAGGAAACCCTCCGCGTCTGCGCTACTATGGCAAAAGTATTGCATACCAGCAAAAATGAAAAATAAACTTTGTTAATTCGTCTTGAAAATTTTATTGGCACGTCCCGAGTCCCGATACACATTGTGGAATTTTCAGGTGAATCTATAACTTAAGGGATAAAACCCGGTTCGTGTCAATAAAATCTTGAAGCGTAGATCACAGAGTTATTTTTATTTTCGCCGAGACGGATAACTTCCATAAAATCAAGCGTGAAACCGTTTCCTCTTTGTGCAGTGCATTACATAAGTACCTTTGACGATGACTTCAAGTTTTTGCGGTAAAGTTGAGATTATCTATTCATTTGGACTTACTATACCGCCGTCACATTTGTATCCGTAATTACACGTGAGTTTTTTTTTATTGAATCGAGTGAGAAAAATGTCTATTCTAAAAGAATAGAAGATTTACTTTTTTAAAAACAAGATAATCACTCGAAGATATTAGTTTAATTTAATTTCCACCCTTCAGAATTTGTTTTAGATTTCCTTCTGATTTTCGCAGGAAAATAATTTAGATGTCACTCTTCAAAAGAGGTCTGTAGAAATTAGTACAATGTCTGATATTGTGGGACATGATATATTTTGCCTCCTGATAGTTACAGGAAATGTGAGAAGCGCTTCGCGGAAAAATGTCATGAAGAACTATTCACCCCAAACGAGCCGTGCTACGTGAACGTTATGCGACTAAGGGCCATATTATTAGTCGTTACCTGGTTGTCCCCTAGGCGTGGGGGAACCCTTTGGCTCAGAAATGGTATTCATAGTCGTTACCCAGGGTACTGCCGTCCTCTCCCCCAGGCCACCGATTTCCTGGGGCTTGAGGCTTACTCAAAGCTCCCCTAACGCAGTACTGCTGCCCAAACGTGGAACGAATTGATACTAATGTATTAATGGCAGTACACGATAATATCAACAACTTTCCATAGTAACGTCTTCTGTTTACCAACCTGGATACTTATTGAACCACCCTCGTATTCCTCACCATGCATTTTACATCAATATTAAAGTAATATTATAAATATTCTCTCATATTCCTTCAATCATTTTTCACCACCATCGTGAAACAGTATGGTTTATTATTGTTTATAGCGTGCTTGGTTACGGTGAAAAATGAGCATCGAAAACAGTTCAGCGGGAACCGTTCATTTGTATTTTTCCGTGGGATTGTTGCCAAATCTCTTACCCAGGCGTCCCCTGGCTGGGGGATACCCAGGCAACCCCTAGGAATACGTCTATGAATACGGGTATAAGTCTCTCTCTTCGCTAATGCCGACGCCTTTAAGTGCGTTTGATAACCCGCCTTTGGAAAACTGATTCTGGTTACATCGTTGAAAAAGCATCGCAGAGTACCTCGAATTCTTTCGAAGGACGAATATTTCCTATTCCACTCCCCCTTTCCGTTTCTTCTTTTCATCTCTTCCTCTCGATAACCCTTGCACTTCCGAGGAGAGTGGCTGGCCAAAGGAATAAAATTTAACTGGCTTCCCCTTTCCACTCCTCTGTCCCATCCTCCTTCAACTTTCCCCCGTATCTTATCGCTTGCTTTCAACTCCTCGCTTTTCCCGCCTTCTTTTATCAATACGACGAAACATATATCTTTCAGCAAGCAACTGCTGGGCTTATTTTTCCTTGCCTTTGCCAGACGACTTCTCGGGTCGTCGTGGGCTCCTCGCCCGCTTTCCTACCGTCACATTCTCCTTCCTTTCTACCTGCCCTCGTAGATCTCTTAGTATTTCCGCGACATTTTCCCTGGGTATTTTCCGTTCTGATCTGTCGATCGTGATAAAGTGTTAATCCATCGATGGGAAAATGAGCTTCTCCAGGGCCGCGGTTGAGCTTCAGATGAAGGAGAGAGGGCAAATGGTTCCGCGCAATCGCACTGACTCAGCGTTTATTTTAGTGTGCCTTTTGACTTGTTTAAGACCCTTCCAGTGTTCCCTTCTTAAGGCCACTTAACACGGTACATTTTATTTCACAAACGAATGTATCATTGATTATACAAAAAAATGAATGGAATTCGAGCAGGTTCTATCTTCTGTTCAGTCATTCACGCAATCGTACAATTTTCCGCTTTACACGGTACAATTTTCCACATGAAAGAGTTCATGCATTCGTTCGTACAATAAAATGTATTGTGTAAAGCGGCCTTAACATCGTACTTATTAAATACAGCCAGTAAAAAATTTTAGGCCCGCACAGTTCCTCTGTAGTACCGAGACGAAACTAGCTTTACTTTTCTGTTGATTTTATTACATCTCTATAGTGCGTAGTTGTAGGTGTGTTGGAAATATTATTGGGTTGTGAAATCGGATGGCAGAGCCCACTTGCTTTATTTAAGTGATACCGAAACACTCTGACAATAAGTGTCATGGTTAACCCCGGTATCATATTGCTGCATTAACGTTTGGCGGAAATTATGTTGGCTGATGAAGTCGAACTGTTTTTTTAAATCTCATTTGAGCCTCAGCTCCTTGTTCAAGATTCTTTGGAATATTAGTTTCATATCTTTATTTTTTTGAAACTTTTGTATTCCTCCACTGGGACTTTTTTCCAGTTTTACTAGGATTGAAAAAGGCTTTTTCAGAATTCATACTGCATTGGTTATCCATCAATTTTAAATTCGGTGCACTAGTTTTCTCTGCGTAATGGTTTCGTTTATATAGCAAAGAGATGTAGCTTCTGAAGAGAATTTTTATTCACAATGCATTATACGAAAAGTAAATAAGAATTCAATGGATGAAATTAACTCAGTTTTTCCGTGGTTTGTTCGTGGTTCGTTCGTATTGTGTGCTCTCGATGATATTTATGACTGCAGATACGCCTGCTTTCCGTTTTTTTGTGATGAGCAATATTTTAATGTGTAGGTTTTATCATCGCCTGATGATCGGGAGCGATGATCCACGAACGATTAAAAATTAGCCTGTTATCCCGTTTAAGAGTTGATTTTTGTAACGGCGAGTGCGTGAAATACGACGCTTGATTTCATTTTGGATACTCTTAAATAGAATTTTGTTAATCACACTGTATTCTTTCTTTTACTTTCGTGCACGTTTTTCCTAAAGGGCTCGATATTTTTCGATACCTTAATTTGTAAGGCATTCTCTTCTTGTTTTTGAAACTGTCGTCATTAAGTTTTTCCTTCTTACTTCTTCACCTCCTCTTTCATGTTTCTAGTCACCCTGTCTTTCAAATCACGTGTTTTCCCCAAAGGAGACTGGTCGCCGGTTGGTTTCCAAAACACTTATCAGTCATCCTTTGATCCAATAGTCGTGCTTTTGCCATTCTCCCAGAAAATATTAGTTTTTGACATTTCACCCGTTTTCCACATTTCTCATCAGCTTGCACATGGCGAAAGAAGACAAGTTCACCGCAGCGAGGCAAAATCGGGTCTTCCCCGAGGCGTTACTCAAGAAGCTCGTATATAATATTTCATTCAGAGCTCATGATAGAATTGCATATATGTGTCCGTACATAGAATGGTAATGTGAACCCCTAGTTTAAACGTAGTTGAAGGATTTTATTTCTTTATTATCTTTTTGTCTCATTGAATTCATAGTTCTGTGCGGTAAATCTTTAAAATATATAATGAGTATCTGAATAAGGTGGTGAGTTTCACCCTAAAATGTTCGCCTATCGTGAACATTCAGCTCTATTGACGATACCATGGTTTCAATGTGGCAGTGTCATATTGAAACGTATCGTGTCTGATATGTTTATTTAATGATGAACACACCTTGACGAAAATTGGTCTTATAAATAAATTTCTATGTGGAATGGCAGTGTTTTGGCTCCTCTTCGTCCCTTCCGCTACCTGTCAAGGGTCAATTTATCCTATGTAGGAACTGGAAGTTTTTAAAAGAATTTATCCCCTAATTCCCTTGAAAATCATCTTCTCTGGTTACAATCCTAGGATTGGTCTGCAACAGTCTTCCACTTTCTCCGATCTTGGGCCAATTTTTTCACTTCATCGTACGATGTGCAACCTACCTGGTCTTGAGGTTAGTACGTATGTAACCTTTGAAGGAGAATATGGCCAATCCAGGTGTTCCTTCTCTTATTTAGCATTTTGAGTAGACACCGTCTTTCCCCTATCCTCATAAACACCTCCTCGTTCGTGACTCTTGCCACCCAGAGTATTTTCAGCATTTTCCTATAGCACCACACTTCGAATGCCTCCATTCTTTCCTTCTCTCTCTTTTCAATTGTCCAGGTCTCACTGCCATAGAGCAGAACGCTCCATACAAAAGTCCTCAATAGCCATTTCCCAATCCTTAAATTAATGTTGCTGGCGGTGAAGAGCTGGTTTTTCTTGTTGAAGGCTAACTTGGCCTGGTTAATGCGGCTTACTATTTCCTTCTTTCTCCGCCCATCTGTTGTATTCTGCTTCCCAAATAAACTAACTCGTCCACCGTCTTTAGTGCTTCTCCTCCTAGAACCAGCTCTACTCTCGTCCCGTGTCTACTTACTACCATCACTTTAGTCTTGTTCTTGTTTAATTGAATATAATTGAATAATATTATTCGTTCTTCAGTGGAAGATCACTATTTCCTTCAAGTGAATATTGTGATGGAGTCTAAAGCTTGTGATTTGGTCGCGGCTCTATCCTAATGCACGCCTCCCTTCGCAATCTTATTTTCTCCGCCGCGCGAACGCCTAATTCCTCGCGACTCTGCTCAGGGTTCATTTCCTGGAATTTCCGGAAATCCCTTGCATCTCCCCGAGTTGCATGCTCGCACTCGCCCTTCGCAAAACCCTCGCGTCCCAGATCCGCGAAATGCCAATGACGGGAAATAATTGCATCTCCTTGCGCTGCACTTCCTCGTCTGATTAATCCTCGGTCCTCTCCTTGATCTAGTCTACCCGTGGTCGTGTGCTAGAATATGGAGATGTGTTTTATTCAACGTAACGAGCTCTCAGCCGTCAACAGTTTCATTCAGTAGATCTTTGGATTAATTCCGTCGTTGGCCGAGTAAATTCTGGGTCGTAACAACATTATGGGAAAAATATTTTGAGATTCAACCTTAATTTTATAGTTTTTGTCGCTTCATATCATTTCTTTACCCATATCTTGTGGTATGAATTCAAAAACATGAGCAGCTACCTTCCCAGCTACCAGCTACGCCGAGTACCAAATGGCCAAAAGAATGGAGTATGAAATGTACCATTTGCGTTATGTTTATAATGTAACATGATTTTATACCTATATTGCATATAATTTTCTTCGACGTTGCTTTGCAAATTTTCTGTTAAAAGTTGGAAAACTTGAATTAGTGGTTTAATTCTGATTATATATATTTATCTGTCAAATATCTCGTCTAGATTAAGTTTTGAACATTCTCTAACCCGCGCTAGTGTTTCTCATAGTGTATATGCGTCCACTTTTATCAATTAAGGAACGAATGGATGTTTAATAGCGTATGTTACCAATATCATTGTATAATTATAATTAAAAATGGAGAGAGATTTTATTCTCTTTTCTATATGTTATTATGGAGACTGGAGATATTATTCTCTTGCAGAAAAGTCCAGTCTAGAATCTTTCCAAGTTCGGTTGATGGAAAGAAGTAAAGCGTGAGACAAGTATCTTCGATGAACTACTAATGAGCTGGTGCATTTCACAAACCCATCCGAATTAAAAACCAATAGATCAAGTTCCATCCTTTTCTTACTTCCATTCCAGAATAAATGACAACATAGTGAAAGTACGATTAGTCAAGCTCTCTGAGTAATAAAAATGATTGCGTGATGGGTGTAATGCGAACTCCTCGCCGTTTAATCCCGAGTAGGAAGCGTTGCTGGCCTTAATCATGAAACGTGCTGGTGCGGGATTTCTGTTTTACCTTGAAAATGGCATAATGGCATCTCAATACCTTGGTCGATTATAACCATAAGGGGTGGAATCATATCGAGTTACTTATTTCCGCATGAAGAAGTACCTACGTATGTACCTCACGACAATTTTTTCCAGGTTTTCACTAATGTGTCAGTAGTCGTCGTTGGGTATTCCGTGATTCATGTTGGTGTTATCCGAATCGACACAATACCCACCGAGCCACTTCAAGGGTGTGTGGCAGGGTTACTTCGGTGGGTATTGTGTCGATTCGGATAACACCAACATGAATCACGAAATACCCAACGACGACTACTGACACATTAGTGAAAACCTGGAAAAAATTGTCGGCACAATCGACGCAATACCTACCGGTACAACCCGTCGAATCGACACAATACCCACCGTGCCACTTCAAGGGTGTGTGGCAGGGTCACTTCGGTGGGTTTTGTGTCGATTCGGACGTGTAGATATTATTTTCATTCAAAATTTAAAAAAAACTACACGTTAACTTTTATTTCCCTTCATCCTCCTGCTCGCATGCCTCCCTTCCAGTCTCGCTCCGCGCCCGTCTCGATCCGAGGCTTCCAATCTCATTCCACCTCCGAAATCTTAATCCTGCCCCACCCCGATTTCTCCCGCCACCCCCTGCCCTCGCCCCCACCTGCTCACCTTCCGCTCTTCACCTCCTGCCTCTAATCGCTCATTCATTCTTCCCCGCCTCAATAATGGAAAACGTCTCTTCTCCATCCGTTTCCTACACTTTTCGAACCCTCAAATCGTACGAATAAATTTCATGGTTTCGTGCTTCACCTACATCTATATCTACATCTTCATAATGCCCTTCGAGCCGCCGCATGGGCGTCTGGCAGGGGGTGTTAAGACACCAGGAGTGTAATGATGTAAGGGATAAGGTTCTGGGAGGTGAAAGTGTGAAGTGTATTATGGGAATGTATTTAGCGGAGTTCAGTTTTTATTGCGGTCGCTTATTGTTCGCGGAAAGAACGAGTTTTTGTACCTATCTGTTCGGCAATGTCTCTCTCTTATTTGAAACTAAGGGCGGGAAAGACTGGCCGATAAACGTAATGGTAGAAAGATAACGAGGATTCCTATTCCAGTGTCTCCCCGACTGTTAAGAGAATTCCCTGACTTTTCCAGAAATTCAATATTCCCTGAGAATTCCAGGTTTTCCCGGTTTTCCCTGATTGATCACCACCCTGATCTACATAATACCCTGCGAGCCGCCGCATGGGGGTGTTAGGTCACCAGCCTTGTAAAGGTGTAAGTTTTTTGGAGGGCTAATGGTGATGTGTATTATGCGAGTGTTTTGAGTGTGGAGCTCAGTTTTTATTGTGGTCGCTCATTGTGTGCGGAAAGAACGAGTTTTTGAACCTATCTTTTTGGTAATTTTTTTACGGTAAGGGATGTTTAATGCTCTCATCGTCTCCTTGTTTATTCATTTATTCATATTGTTTAGATCATCATTTTCTTACTTTGCATTATTGCATCAATTGCTTGATCGTCAGCGACGTGCTAGCGTTGGGGGGGGGGGGGCGATCCCAAGGGGCTGGTTACCGCAAGCTCTTGGCCCCTATGCCCTCTGCCGGTGCCGTCGCTTCCGACATCAGTGAGACGTGTGGTACTATCATCGTTTCTTTTTTAGTGCAACATCTTTTCATTAATGTCGCCTTCCTCACTCAATAAAAGTGTTTCTTGATCCCAGAGTCGTCGAAATAAAGTAATTTCTTCCGGAGAACTGCTACTGTGGTCCTGTTCAATTTGCAGCCGTTTTTTTTAAGATGTGGGTCAGTCTTTTTTTGTAATTGACTCCCGGAACTTCTCCCCTGCAGTACAAGGTAAATTCCTCGTATATTGCTCTTTTTGTCACGTTCATGAGGTAATCCGAGAGTCGAGTACCGTTCCTATGGGCCATGTTTTACTCGACTAAATGTTATTATCTTTAAACGCTTGACTATTATGGGCTACTAATGCGATACCGTGAATCCCATTGGAAGAGGCCCACGGAAGCCTAGATGAATCAAATTCAAGGGAATGAAACTTTCATTTATGCAAACCCTGCGTATTTCAATCCTACCTCGAGCTTGAATGCCACGCCCTAGCATAATTCATTCGCGTGCCACGCACCCCACTCCCAGAGAGCGGAATTACTACCCAAGGTTCGCTTTTCAGGCAAATTAGCCGGCGAAGAAACTGGTAAAATTAATTTCATCACGAATGCTCTCTGGTATGTACAGTCGCAATCTATGAATTTACAACGCATGGTACTGAAATAATAAGCTATTTGGTAGGTACCGAAACATTTTCAAAATATTCAAGCCGACTTAAGTACGTTCAATCTTCCTGAGAGAACAGTATCGGTTTCAAATTAAACGACTAAAATTCTCTCTATACGTCGAAAATTGACAGAAAAAGGTTACGATCTATTAAGAGTCCTTCTAGAATGCTACCTTCAGCTTCAATAAAAAAAAGTTCTTGTTTACCTATCAGTAGTGTTTTTTTTAATAATTTTTTTAAATAATTTAATAGTTTAACAACACCTATCAGTAGTGTTCTGTCCGCAAAAAAGCCATAAAAATTTCCATCAAAGAGAGTTTTCATGCAAAAAGCTTGACAATCTGCAATGAGGGAGGGTTTAAAAAAAGTGAAAAAATTAAAACAGCATGAACGGTATCTCTAGTCTCAAAACCGATGCATCGTAGTGTAAAGCCGAAAAAGGTTTACGTGAATTGCTGAGCTCGTAAGTGGAGTGCCCGGAATGCTTATTACTTCAACGCTTTCGTTGGAGAGTTAGGAGTTGGAGCCGGGTGTGCACGTGTAGCTCAGAGCGATTCCTATGAAGACGGTCTTTATAGTCATCGTGGCTTCTTGATGGAAACACGGTCTTTTATTTCTTGTTCCACACCCCTCGTGCTTGCTTTGCGAATCTGCATAATTCAGTGTAATATCAGAACGTCTCTCAGGCGCGTTGTGTGTGTGTGCGTGGGGTGAAAGTAGGGCGCGTTGTCTCCTCGATGTTTGGTGTGCGGATTCCTTAAACCCTGGGCGCCGTCTCTCTCCCATCCTCTCTGGCTCCTTATGTATGCCTCCGCCGATTCACTCTGCGCGAGTCTTACGAGGATTCCCCGTCGCCGCTTATTTCCATCGCGTGTGTCTCGCTCCCCTCCATTTCCTCCCCCGCTCCTCCCACCCCCCTTCCCCCGATTAAATTCCCCATATCTTATTCATCGACGCGTTCGTTTGCCTTCGGTCTCCTCTCCGTATTTCTCCGTTCGGCTCAGGTATTCGGATTCCATTCGAACGTTCCCGCTTCCCCCTATCCGCCCTTACAAATCCCCCGTCTGCATCAATTCCAATTCCTCTCCGCTTCCGACGCGCCCCCCCCCCCCTCCCTCTTTTCCCACTTTCCCATCTTCCAAATCCCCGCTCCTACCTTCCTCTCGATCCCCCGGCAACCCCTTTAACCTCCCTCCCCATTTGTTCCCATCGCTCTCCTCGCCGTCCTATTTCCTATACAGCAATCCTCATCGCCGACCATTTCTCAACTCCTCTCCCCTCATCCATCTCACACATCACTGACGCGTCCGACGTCCTTTGCTGCGTTTTCACTTTTTCCCTTTCCGCCTTCTGTTTCTCTTGTTCTCCGCTTCTCTATTGTTATTTTAGTCCGCCTCTGCGTCGGGTAATAGTTGACCGAGGCCCAATAATAAAATGCCTGGTCAGATTTTAACGCCACATGATTTCACCTTTGCGATGCTGGCTGAGAATCCAAGGTTTGTAAATTTATTAAGAATGAAATGAAATGTTGCTTTGTGTTTTCCCACTCCGAGAGAAAAGTGCACAGCAACATTTTGTTTCGTGCATCATTTTTCCGCAAAATTAAGCCTGAATCTTTGTGTAAATAAGAATTCCGGTGAGCAGACTTGATAGCTTGACAGTTGCGGTGGGAGAGTTCATCCGCGGAGGATATGCTGATTAAGTGTTTTACCCTCAATGGACGAGCGAGTCATATTTTTTACCTTTCAATATCATTGAAATATCTGCATCCTAAGAGGCTTTTCCATTTAGTTGCTGCGCTAGACGGAATTGTAACGATTCGGATTAAGTTTGTGGAAAGTCGCGTCTCTTTCGGCGGTTTGTCAAACAGTTTGAATAGATGAATGTGTGACGCTATTCACTGACGATGGCGTGCCCGGTGGAGCTCTGAAATAAATAGTTTCAGCCGTCATTTGCATAAAAAAGCGGGAAAGTTTAAAAAAGGTACGATGTGAAGATAATTTTGAAGTATAGCTTGTGTAAATATTATTATGTACTATATTATTTTTATTGAAATATATACAACACAAATACGTTACATTAAAAAATAAATGTTATTATAAAAGAAGTTGTAATTTTAAAAGATGCTTAAAAAGCACTTTAAAAAAATAAGATTGTAGTATCTAGTATTTTTTTATGCTGATGTTTCATAATTCTGTCCATAGAGGGTTAAACTGGGATAATGAAGCCGGGCCTTATGTAAGGGTCAATTGAAATGGTAACATCGCTTCATTTACCTTCACCATTGTGGGGCATTGTGAAGATTTAATATGCTTCTATGGAGAGGACTGTAGATCTATTGGGTTGTCCACTCAGTACCACCTATATTCTCGTGATTGCAAATTGGGTGCGCCTAGTCAACGTGGGTTTTGGCTGAATACAAATAGTGAGCATAGGGCATCGACAGTAGCGTGCGCAATTGGATTTAACTAATCGAGTGAGGAATGTGTGGCTTTTAACGCGGCTCAGATTTCCCAGTAATGAAAAGGAATGTTGGCTGTGTGCTTCCTTGGTGTGTGTTGTGGGGATCCACGGATTATTACCTGGCAGATGAAAATGCTCGAAAGAGAGAAGTAAGTGGAGGATTGGAAGGTGTGATCCGCGGAAGTAGAGTAAGTGAGATGGAAGGTTTTCTTCCAGTGATGAACCATGCGCATTTTCTATAGAGAATATTATTGATTTTCAGTCATCTCCATTGGGGTGAGTTTGAGTCTACTGCCCTACTTTTATGATCTCTAGTTTATTATTTCCTCAGTAAAACGAAAAGCTGCATTGAGACATCCATAACGATCACGTTTACTAATCTAAATCTCATCTACATCTACTAAATACCGTGCAAGCCACCACTAGGGTGTGAGGCACAGGGTGATTCCTCACCAGGCATGAAGCCCTCATCCCAGCTGAAATTCGAACCGCGCACGTTCACCCAGAATTCCCGGCTCAGGCCAAAAGCAATCAGGATGACAATACGCGGTCAGCACAGAAACTCGGAGAGTGCTTCACGGACGAACATGCTACCATGCAGTGCCGCACTTAAGATACGACCACTGGTTATAGTTTCTGTGACAGATACATCGTTCTACTAAGTACTAAATCGTGCAAGAGCTATATTATGCCAGAAATTGCATGAGAAGTGAGTGACTAATATTGATATTAGAATAGTTAACACAAGTGCAAAAACCTGTTTAACCTAGTCAGTATATATCAAATATATTTATAGGAGTTTAAAAGTTCTGTTTTCAGGCTCGTAAAGACGTAAATTTTTGTGATTAGTGATGCCGTGAGATATTATTCTTCATAGATGGTTTAAGAACTACACGATAAATTAAGACTTGAGTTGAGGTCATGTTTAATAAGCTCCTAATGTTAAATGTTAACTACGCGTTCAGTTAGTCCCTGATTATGTGCCATTTTTACTAGCAACAATTCATGGGTTTATTGCTACTTAGTTTTCCGATGTTTATCGTAATACTCTTTGATCTTGAGGATTTAAATACACTCCTTCCCTTGGTTCATCTGGGACACATTATTATTCTCTTCCTCTACACATCTCTTTCCTCACCTCCTCCCCTCCACTGCTCTTCTCTCAGCAGCTGTCGGCTTATCCCTCCCGCGCCACACCGTGCTATTTGAACTCGAGTGTCTATCCCTCCCCCCCCCCTTCGATTACACCACGGCTCCCAACCCACGTCCGACTAATCCACCTCCTTCCTCCCTATCACGGTAATTTTTATTGCCCCTCTGCCCTGCTTGTCTCTTCTCTCCCGATTGTTTATTTCTCAATTGCTATTGTACGATGCAAGGATTCATTCATTGGTCGATCAATCCTAAGATTGGTTGACTGCAACCCTCCACCCTTCCCTATCTAATGCTAGTTCCCTTACTGCCTGGTGTCTCTTCCTATGTACTTTCCTCTTTATATATTTGTTCCTCGTATAAGCACACACACACGAGGTAAATATTACAAAATTTCAAAACGAGGGACATGAGTTCCCCTTAGGATAACATCCCGTTTGGAGTTAACCGAATCTCCTTTGTTTAACAAAATTACATCAATATAGAAAATAACACAAATCAGTCACTGTACCGCAAATTACATATCACTTTACAAAAATGATTAGTGGATACAAAAAAATATAAACAATATGAAAATTGTAAAAAAAACATTGATAATGCCAGAACACAGATGAGAATCTGATTAGGATCACTGCTTTTTACAGAGATAGCTATAGTTTTATGAGATTATAATACATGAATAATGTAACATTTGATCAATGAACTTATTCCTTGGTCTTCCACTTGGGACTTTTCCCTCTATGACTCCTTCAATTATGTTCTTCACAAACCCAATGCGACTCAAGGATATGGAACGTCTAAATAATTGAAGAAAGCGCGTAAGCTTGGAAATCAAGTCTTCAGAAAATTTTTTGTTGAGACGGTTGGAAAAGTTGATGTGGGTCGTGAGGAAAATATCTGAAGAGTTGGAATTCAAGGAATTGCAAAAAAAAAATACGATACCGGGAGAGCAATGCAAAAGAGATAATGTGATGCTGCTGCCCAAGGGTTCACTTGGCGATTGCTTTGATTGAAGAGTTTGCCTTCAAAACGTCGCTGCTGTCTCAAAAATTTATTTGATGGGATACCTTAGTTTTCATCTAATTCGGGGGAAAAAATAGAATGTTTGGTAAGAAGACTGGGGAGAGTTTGAGAAAAGATTTTTTATATCTGGTATTTTTTGTGTACAGTGGTTCTTAAATCCGCTTTACACGGTACGTTTCATTGTACTTACGATTGTATCGTAGATTGTTCAAAACAATTAATGGAATCCGAGCAGAGTCGATCAGGAAAGTCTTTTCCGAAGCAGGTTAAACTTTGGCCGTGGACTGCTAAGAATTTGGTAAATGATAATTTCTAAAAATTGTTGTAACCACCTTTTGGGAATCCCTGTGTTTATAAATAAAGCTCTAGTAATAATTTCAATTCGTTATACCTTAAGTTGTATCAATTCTTTGCCACTACAAATTAAATAGACCAATCATATTAAATATTTTCTTAAGCCGGTTACACTCTGATTGTTGAATTTTTATTTCTGTATTAACTTTTATACTGTCGCTTCTGTAGTGATCATTTTGCTATACGTATTGCATCTGTCCAGAAGGTGCCCCCGACAGCAGTCAATGGCTTATGTAGTATTAAAAATTTCCTGTCAAATATTATTAAAATTTTGTTATATACGACGTAATAGGTAGGTGCAACGCTAATTACATCCTCCTAAGAACGCTATAACAGACAAAAATTCAGTGATTACATCCTTTGTTCACTCTAAGTTCGATGATTCCTGCGACCGCGTTAAGCTCCTCGTCATATGCACTTCATCGCAGAAAAAAATGTAATTTATTACTTCGCAGTACCTCGATAAAGCTTTTGAGCTACTGAACAGCCTTTCATCCTTTTATAGTATGACAACTGAAATGCATTCCTTCCTTCATGATATTTTTTAATGGTAATCTTAAGGACCAAGTGCTTGATGTATTTTTGGCCTTTGAACAAAGAAAAACGTGAACTATCTATGCCTTTCAAGTCTCCTTTGATTTTTCAAAGCAACCGTCTCTTTTCTTTTTATTGGCCCTGCAAAGATCGTTGGCATCCCATTGATCGATTTTTGGAACTTGTGAGGCGACAAGGGTGCCCGTTCCCTTTGAAAGTCTCCACTCCGTCCGAATTTCAAATTTACCAAAGAGCCTTTCATCTCAGTCATCATCAATGTCACTTCCTCTAAGATGAACAAAGAACTAACTCGGAAAATAGTTGATATATTTGCGTAAAAGTCTTAACAAATAGACGAATAAGTCTTAAGACAAAAGATGCGAGAGGGTTCTGTTAGAAGTGACTGTGAATATTGATTAGAGACTTCTCATTGTGAGTAGGGACTCACTAAAATTAAGCTTTGAAATCGCGTAGAAATTCCAGCCCTGTACACCCTGAATATGAACCGGTTGGAAGAATATTTCACGAGAATTAAATTAAGAAGTGCTACGAATGATCCTGCGGTTTTCTTGTTTGTCGGTATTTTTAAGGTTCACCCCGTTGAACCATTTTTATGGACGACCGTTTCGCCGGCATTCCAGTCGGCTTCATCAGGTTCTGAACCTATTGAAACCGACTGGGTACATTTGCACGGGCAGGTGTTTCGGGTCTCCCCGCTGGGCTAAATTCTCTCTCTCTCTCTCGGCCTCAAGCTCTCGCTTATTACCGAATATGGGAAGTAGTGGGAAAAGGGTAATGGAAGAGGAAGGGTTAGCGAAGCACAACCACTGGGAGGCCGACACCATGAGGCGGATTGACGTCAAAAGGACGACAATGGGCCTCCGCCTCCCCACAGCTCTCGTAGCTGTTGGGTTCCCCCAACATCGTTGGACGAGTCGCCGTCAGTCTCACTTACGCAAAGACTAACCGCACATCTGATGAGAACCGGGGAAGCCCATTAGCCAAATTTTTAGGATTAGGGTATCCCCCGACTCCCTTTAACGGTGGACATAGTGCGGTCTGTTTGAGTACGTCATCGGATCGGGGTCCTACCGGACCAATGGATGGTCTATTCGGACCAGTTATGGCCAATTATAAGACCCTTCTCCTGGGTAGTCCCCGCTCACGGATTCTGCACGGACAGCACGCAGGACTCCGATCAGATCCTAAACCTGATGAAGCCAACTGGAATGCCGACGAAACTGTTTATAAAAATGGTTCAACGCCGGGAGAACCCGAAAAATGCCGATAAATTGAGAAGTGTTGTCTCAAGTGGGACTCCAAAACTCTATTTGTGGAGAAAGACAAGGAACGCAGATCAGAGAATTCCGCAATTCTGGAGGAATAGCTGTCGTAGGGAATTCGAAGGAGTTAGAAGAAGCTGTTGGAAGCCGTATCTGTGATGAGAAATAATTCTTTCACGGCGAATTCATTGGTCGTTCAATCTTAAAATAGGTTGACTGCAGCCCTCCAACCTTCCATGTCTAATGCTAGTTCCCTTACCTCCTAGTATCTCTTCCCTCCTCTTTATTTGGTCCGTGAACTTATTGTGGGGACTTTTCCCTATATTTTGCCTTCAATTTTGTTCCTCACAAAGCCATTTTTCTCAGGACGTGTCCAATCCATATTGCTCATCTTGTCTCTATGGTGCTTCATGTGGTCCTCTCCTGTTCTACACTGTACACTTCATCATTTCTTATTTTTTTCTTAGGAAATGTCTATAATCTGCCAATATTGATAAATACCTCTGCAGATGATTCTAGTATATTTATGGTCATTGGTGATTATCAAACGAGTAATGCTTAATTTTCGAGTAATTGAAGCATGGGTGTAGTCTAGTACTGCTACTGTGTTTTGACTAGCATTCCCATCGTGTAATTTTTATCAACTCAGACATTCAGGCAGTAGTCCTTTTTTATTGAATCAGTGGCGGTGACAGATGCCCGAATGCTGCGGCGATGCTATGCCGTGTTATGAATGCGTCACGCGTGATGATTCTTCCAATATTTCAATTATTTTTGCGAAGTCAATTCGTACGCCCCAAGAGCTCCTGCGCTTTCCGAGCTGCATCGATTATGCGTTTTCGTGGATGGTATATGATGAAAGCACGACAACTTTTGCTCTCCTCCTCCTTTATCTTGTCCAGCCCTCCACCGAGGGAGTGGTTGTGGTGGGGGAGGGGTGGGTCACGATCCTCACCCCCTTTGTCCCTCGTCTCCTCCGCGTAATACGTGCGTTCATTTGCGTCATCGCATCTTTGACCTCCCTCTCCTCTCACCCACACACCTACTTCCTCTTCTGCCTCTTGGGGGCGCTCTGCGATATTGTGGCGACGCTGTGTGATAGGCCGATCGCGATATGTCGTAGAACCCGGATTGTAATGAGGGGCTGTCTATGATCCACGTAAACAAAAATGGGGCAGTTTTGACCCCCCACCTCCCATCGTGGACACTTGCAGACTTCATCCGGACCCCCCCCACCCCGCCATACCCCCGTTGTCCTCGCAGACTTTTCTTTTTTTGCAGATAAAGCTGTGAAATGGGTTATCAATTGATTGTCATGGACTATCTGTAATTTAAGGCTGGTTTTATGGATGGTAAGTAAAAGAAAAACTACTCTTGTAGCTATGACAATCTCAATCATTGTCTACGTATACATACCTCCAATCCCCTCCCCCTCACTCCCAACGTGGACTTTCGTTGACAACCCTCGGGTCCTCGTACCCCCCCGCCCCTGTTTGGTGTCTACGTGGATTATGGACAGCCTCTGATGACCCTCCGGTTCCTGCGAAAATCACCAAACTATCTTGCGGTACTGTGCATAACAGCCCTCGATATGCTATTTATTGTGCTATACAATCCCATTTACCGATTTTTTCGTCGATATTTCAGTATCACAATGTCATTCCTACCTACCCTGGGCCCTTACAGCTATTCTCCCAATCACCGACTTCTCTTGCCTTTAGGAATTTGTTGTCTACTATTTCTCAGTGTAAGACATGGCACACCATTTGTCGGAGATATCAACGTGCAGTACGGTCCATCCGTTGTTGTGCCATATATCACTTTTAGGCTTTATACCGCGTCTATCGTCGTTATTCTTAATTCGATTTGCTGCTTACCGTTCTGGTTAATCACTCCTATGCGCGCCCGTGCCCGCGAAATGATCATTTTCCTGCATCTCAATTATAACATTTTAGTCAAGTATTTACATCCCATTAAAAATAAGTAAGCATGTTTTTTTACTGTATTATTTTCTATTTTTCTATATTAAGGTACGCAGTTTTTCTATGTTTAAAGGCTGTGATACAAATCTTATCATGGGGGCCAGAGTCTTTGCCAAATTTGGGGCATTGTACCTGGCAACGGCGATCATGTTATAATTTGGCTGTTTGGATACCCTCTGTGTGGTAAACAAATTTCCTGGTTTTATCCTGGTGTTTGTGGAAGAACTGCACGTAAATGTTGAAGTGGAACGCGCTTTACTGATTTTTATTCATTTTCGCGATTCTATTATTTTATTTACAATATTTGGGAAGTTATTCATCATCGTTACTGTGTGAGCAAATAATATTTCTTCCTACTTTGACATTATTTAATTTTTAATTGTCACACCTAGTAGACTCTTATTTTCGATTCTGTATAGATTCTCGTTGCATGCTCCCATGCGTTTATCCAAAAGTCATTTTCTTTCTATAGCATTTGCAACCATCGTCGTGTAAATGCCCCTTCCGTGCTCAGTGCTGAACTAGAACCACGGGTCGCCAGATAGAGAAATCACGTCTTTGTTGAATTGGATTTTCGAAAGTGATGGTGTGATTTCATCGACTTTTGACCCGTGACCTCGGCACACACATATCTTCTCTTACGTAGTATTTTCAAACTCTTTTGCTCCTTTTCTAGAGATATCATACTCAAGTTTCATCGTGCTATTAAAAAACATTTTCTATAAAAAATTAAGTGTGCGAATCGATTTTCGCTTTAGTAGTTCTGTTGTTAACAGATTATGCAGAGTCATACTCAAAAAAGCTATACGTATAATTAGAAATTAGGTTTAGAGGTAGCCTTGAAAGAATAAAATGTTGAAAGGGTGGAGTGCACGTGGTCTTTCATCAGTAAGGTCAGCACTAGTTGAGATAGAAATTGAAGGTAATATCACCGACTTATACATGATTTCGTAAAATAATTATATATTTGATTCGCCGAGAAAGCACAAATTCTTATATTTGTATCATAAGGAAATAAAAGTAATGAGATGCTCTCGGTCAAAGAAAGCGAGGCTTGCGAATAAAGTTGGGGGACACTAACTAGAGCAAATAGAACAGTTTAATTACTTAGGTAGCACGCTAGAGGAAAACGGACATAGCAGCAAAGACACACGGAAGAGAAGAGCGCTAAATAAGGAGGCATCTAGTAATAGAAGGGAGCTGATGACGGGAACATTGAGTAAGGATGTGAAGAAGAGGCTGCTGAATAGCTTGATATGGATCGTAGCGTTGTATGCTGCAGAAAGGTGGACCCTCAGAAAGGAAGACGAGAATAGGCTGCAGGCATTTGGGATGTGGGTGTGGAGAAGGGTGGAGAAGGTGAGGTGGAAGGAAAGGAAGACTAACGAGGAAGTGCTTGAGATGATGGGCGAGGAAAGGAAGGTTCTGAATGATATCCGGAGTAGGCAGAGTAGATGGCTGAGGATTTAATAAAGGGTGATGGGTTGCTGAAGAGTGTGATAGAGGGAAGGATGTTGGTCATGCGGGGTTGGGGAAAATAGAGGATATATTTCATGGACGGGATGAAGAAGGGTATATCGCATGCTGAGGCGAAAAAGGACATGCTAGAGGGAGATAGGCCCCTGAATGTGTAGAAAACCGGGAGGAGATTCTCTGGCATTCAACAAAGCCTACCTTCACCGGTTGAATACATATTCTTAAGAAATTCGTGCATTAAATGTTTGGAGACTTCATGGGGTGAGGAGAATACCTTTTAATAGTTTCATGAGCTCTTGAATTCACTATCGTCTCCCTTAGCCCTCGGCCAGCCCAAAGGAGATGCGGACGTCCTCTCGCGGAGTAATCCTCCTCTTTCCCGTCCTCTCCTTTGTCATCGCCTTGCCGCCCTTGTCTCGTATTCACTCCCTCTCTCTCGCTCTCCCTCCCCCGGCACACGGCGGCCCTATATGTGTAAGGGTCCCGTTCCTCTTAAAATTTCATCTTCCCTTTGTGCGAATTCCCTCCCCCCCGCCCGATTGAAGTGTGGAGGGCTTTCCTCTCTTCAAATTCAACTCCCGCCTACACTCCACCGCGACTTCACGCGTTTCTCCGCCCTCCCCACTCCTCCTCGGATCCTTCGCTCCTCTCTTATCCCCTCGCCACCCAACCCTGCGCATTGATTTTCGATCCCATCGCGGCTTTTGACTCTCCCCTCGGCGGATGTCAGAATTCCTTTATTTCTTCTCGAATGAGGAGGATGAGCGGCCGAAAAAAATCGAACGAGCGAAAGGCGAAGGGCCGAGACTAATCGACCGGAAAGATCTGTGAGCGAACGTCTTCGGAGGATGGGCCGAATTAGGGTTAAGTCATTAGAGGTCTACGAAGTGCTCACTGTTATTTGAGGCAAGTCATCCGATTAAGGTCGGGATTGGATGGTTCTAGACGTAACGCAGTATTCTGCTCGTATGTAATAGTGGACTTTTTATATATCATGCTCTCAGCTTCTACAGTCTGGCTTAATTCCCACCATTCTCCCATTTCATTGAATATTGCGGGAATATCCGGATTCAACTTTGTCGGACCCTTTAGGACTAGTCTGTCAATGCGTTCGCATAATTTTCGTGTATCTTTTCAGAAAAATGGAAGGAATTTTTTATAAAATGAAGCGGAGGAACACTTTTAAATTTCTTGTTTTTGAGAACATTTTGCGCAACAAACATTTTATCGGGAATTAAAATGTCGTTGCCGGAATGATGGATAAATTTTCCAGTTAACAAACAGTTATTAGCTTATCAAATTATGATGAAACCGCAAAATATTTAACTTCTTTTTTCCTGTTTTATTATCGCTTCTCTTTGAGTGAGGCGAAAAAGGATACACTGGAGGGGTATGGGCCCCTGAATGTGTAGAGAACGGGGAGGAGATTCTCTGAAATTCATTAAAACCTACCTTAACCGGTAGAATACTTCTTAATAAAGTATTATTTCCCACATACAGGGGTGAACTGCATCAGCAATAGTCGTAACGTGCGCTACAAACGTCATGTTAACTATTTTCGTTCGACTATGAACTAAGTCGTGAGAGTGAAGAGTTTGATAGAGGGAAGGATGTTGGGCAAGCGAGGAAAGGGAAGAAAGAGAATAGATTTCATGGACTGGATGAAGTAGGGTAGATCGTATGCCGAGGCGAAAAAGAAATACTAAAGGTAGTTTGGCCCCTGTGTAGAAAGTGTAGAAAACCGGGAGCTTATTCTCTGGCATGCCATAAAACCTACCTTTCCTCCTCATTTACCGATAGAATACTTTTATAAATAAATTCGGGTGGGAACTCGAAAGCCCTAGATTCATGTAATCACCGCGGAAGTGTTGGTAGCAATTTCTTTTCATCCAAATCTCTAAATACAATTTTTGTTACCAAAACGATGCTTTCCCCAAATAAAACAGAAGTGGAAAGTAAAAATCCCACGAGGCCCTTTGTAAAGGACGTTCGACATTTCCTACTCCTATTACGTCCTGCTATAACTCTCGATCACACTCTCTCTATCTCTCTCTCGTACCCTTAATCTGTGCTTTTCGCGGCCGTCCACTGGACGAGGTGGGCAGGCACCGTCCATTTAACTTCTCCTCATTCGACGCAGCTTCCGGGTCACGGCGGTTGATTGGACATCCTCAACCGCGGCGCCCGGCGAGAGCGGCGGCGTCGAAAAAAAAATCGAAATAGCGTGGGCGCGAGTTCAAGTTCTTTTTTTTTTCATTTTCCATTCCGAGCGGTTTGAAGTGCATCATGTTCCGTCGGAATACGCGGAGAGCCCTCTCAAGTGAATGGAGTCTGGTGTTGATTAATTCCGAATCCTTTCCAATGCTCCGTGCGATGTAAACAAAATAATCGGATTGTTTCGCTCTCTTTCGGGAGAGGGAGGCAGAGAGGCAGTTGCTAAGGTGGTGGAGAGGGGCGGGGCGGGTTTCGTACGTACATACTTGGGTTTGTTGCTGACGGTGTGTTTGTGTGCGAGGCGAGGACGGAAAGTGATTGCCGTGTTCCTCGCTCGATCTCTCTCGTTTTTTATTAATTAGCCACCGGAGTGTTGCTTCGTTTGTCTTTTTATCGGACGAAATTGATTTTTCTCGTTTTTCGCCTCCTGCTGCCACCTTAGAAAATTTGAATGGATGTAAAATTGACCTCCTTTTGCGTTTTCCTTTCCGCTGCTGTATGATATGTTTCTCGAGTCGTAATTAACGCATGGAACACGTGCTTTTTGTCGGCTTTGGAATGCATGCAAACTAATTATAATTCACGCGACGTAATCACCTTAGATTATCAGTTATACAGGCAGATTCAAGGACTGCCCTGATCATAATTTTTTGTTCCATGTGGAGATTTTTTTAATGTTTTTCATTTTAAAACTATTTTTTAAAAGCCTTAAAACCTTTCGAAATCTTCGTATTTAATGCCACCGTCATTCCTTTCAATCAAGCGTTAATTGTCAAGTCAAGCGTTTCTCGGATGGGTCAACTTGTTTTATCGTTGAGGAAAAAACACTTTGCATGCTCTTGTTCACTTTTTTTAAATGAATTCAGCGTTTTTTGGTCCACCCAAGCGGTGCAGTAACGAATCTTGACAGTTTTTTGGATTGTTTTGTTGCAATTGCACTTTGCAAAGTGCTATGCGCTTGGTGAGTGGGAACTTAGTGGGTAAAATTAGTCAAACCCAATAGTTCCTGCATAAATCATCATTTTAGGTGTCCCGGCAAATTCAAGGACTGCTCTGATTATCTATTTATGTCCCATGTGGAGATTTTTTTATGTTTTTTTTATTTTAAAACTATTTATTAAAAGATTTCAAACCTTTCAAGACATTGTATTTAATGCCACCGTCATTCCTTTCAATGTGTCTTTCCTTTTTCTCCCTCTTCGATGTTTTGTTACGTCTTAATAGACTTCTTCCTGAGCGTGATTGTGCAAGTTAGACAATTGTCCGAGTATACCTAAGCCCTATGCCATCAGAAGAAGTTACCTATGATGAAATTCTCATTTCTGTTACATGTGAAGAACTTGCATATTATCGGAGGATTACTCTCATCTCTTAGAAATCGTGGATTTTCGCTCTCCCATGTGGTTGCCGTCGTTAAATTTATTGCTGCCCTTTTTCCTTCAGGAGCCTCGGAACTAACTACTAGTCTTAAAGCTAATAAACTGGCTGTCTATAGGTATAATTTCAAACGCCGCCTTATCCCAGTTTGTAATTGAAAGCGTTTCTCGGATGGGTCAACTAGTTTTATCGTTGAGGAAAAAACACTTTGTATGCTCTTGTTCACTTTTTTTAAATGAATTCAGCGTTTTTTGGTCCATCCAAATGGTGGAGTAACGATTCTTGACCGTTTTTTGAACTGTTTTGTTGCAATTGCTCTTTGCAAATGCATTTCCTTGCGAGCAAAGGCTTACCTGTGTCGTTAATAGTGCGTTACAAATCGCCTTTGAAATCACTTTGCTCGAAAAAATAACGGGACCAATATTCAAAAGAATCAATTTCGTGTAATGGAGCGGTAAACCTTGTTTATGAAATTATGTATTTTACTGGAAATTGGATAATGTAATGAAAGCTCCAACTATTTTCGGCCGTGCTTTCATAGCGAAGTATTCTAGGCACTGCTGACGAACTGTACTTTGTGGATCAGAATTGTCCATTAGCAAATGCCGAGGACCAGAATGAAGAAATAGCCATAGTTTCTGTCATCGTATTGTTTTACTCTCTTTTGATCTAAAAATTAGGTCCAGGTAATGTTCACTCACTGCTATTCATCAGTATATTGATCGGTTTCGCAACCCTTTCGCTTATGTTGAAACTCCTCTTTCCTTAATCTTTGTCATCCCACAATTGACTTGAGACGTCTGCTGAACGGGGTTGCGTGTTCAAGCGACCTCATTTCTTGGAAGCGGCATGCAGCTTTTCATTTGGAAGTCTATGTTTATCGGGTATTTCGTGTTCACACAGCCCCCGCCCCGCTGAAACATAAGTTTGCCAAGATAACGTACTATTCGAGCTGCTGTAGGCTCGGTAACTGTCAAAGGGGAAAGGAAGTGGTCTTCTAGGTGGAAAATGGCCAATGATTTATTCCACTTGAAGACTGTATAGTAATGAAAATCCGGCTATATGCGATATTTACGGCTGATTTAATGGGAAATGGATGTGCTACATATTGTTCTATTCTCTTGTCACTCACTCTACGCCATGACTGTTGTCAGTTATGTGCTGAGAGTAAGCGAATACTGGCTTCCTTTCCTGTGCGATGCTCAATCATCTTTTTCTCATTTGTCTTGTTGCTGATTTGTTTTTGTTTCCTTTCAGTTTCTTCCCTCGTCATAATGGCTGACAGGTTGCAAACTTTGAAAGTATTGTGTTTACCTTGAGCGTTTTTGTTTTGATGGAAAATTGTGATCGATTTGTTTGAACTGGGAACGCATGAATAAAAGAAGCAAAATGTAACTCTTTTTTTTATCGAGGGTATCGGATTCTCTGGGTTAATTTTCGAAGAGCGAATGGGGAAGCGTTTCCCAATGTTGTAAGCTAGGATACCAGTTTTTCAATCAGCTTATCGCATGAGTTGAGCCATTTTATCTTTTTTCTCCTCATCAATTTTAAGAGATGGATATGTGTGCCGTATAAATTTAACAATTATTTTCAGTTACTATTCCATCGTTTAATCACGTCCCTGAAGTGGGCAATTTCTATAATCGCACTATGGCAACGGAATTACACATTTAAGATCAAAATTGGACTTGTTTTTTGAGGCAAAATCGGCGCTCGTTTGTTTTGCGGTGACGTTCGAGAATGTGCACGCAAGTGGCGTCAGAGACGCCCTCGCGAAGTGTTTCCGGGAAATTCAAGAGAGAGTGACGCACGTTATTTGAAACGTACAGCACAAATATTTATGCATTACGGGAAATGTAGGGAACTAAAGGTGTTGTACTACCGTTGCATGCTCGGCTCGTCGGGGGAAAATTGACTAAAAGCAAACACTCCGTCCGCCTGGTATCTCCTTATCTCGTCTCTGAATGCATGGTTTTATTCGCCCAGTGGTCCTTGGTGTGAGTTCCCCGGAACGGAGGGGGCCATGCACTCTCATTCATCGTGGGTTTTTTTCTCGATCGTGGCACACTCCTAGTCTCGCACGCGAAAGTAGTCCGTCTGAGAAGAGGAATTTGCTCTCTGTTGGCGTGGGAAGTCGCGTCAGCAGCCAGAGTTTGTGGAATGAGACGAAAACGTGAATTTAATATCTCTGCGTGGCAGCGTTCCTTTCGTCTCGCCGACTGCGTCATGCGTAGGAAGAAAACGATGTTACTTTGAACAGTTGCTATATTTGTAAATAGGTACCGAGAGATTCTGAAGTCTCATACCGTTGCTTTGTTGGTGATTTTACTGTCTTCATTTTTGGTGTTATCTGCCACGAAAGTAGCTGTTAAAAACGTTGAATTGAATACTTTTTCGCGTTTAAGTTCATTGGTTTTTTTTATTCGATTGCTTGCTGCACTTTATCGGAAACATTACTGGAACTTCGGGTTTTTTTAATTATTCTACCAGTTAAGGTAGTTTTGGCTGAATGTCAGAGAAGCTCCTCCCGGTCCTCAACACATTCTAGGGCCCATCCCCCTCCAGTATATCCTTTTTCGCCTCAGCATACGATCTACCCTTCTTCATCCCGTCCATGAAACCTATTCTCTTTCTTCCCCTACCCCGCTTGCCCAACGTCCTTCCCTCTGTCACACTCTTCAGCAACCCATCACCCTTTATTAAATCCTTCAGCCATCTACTCTGCCTACTCCGGATATCATTCATAAGTTTTCTTTCCTCGCCCACCAACTCAAGGACTCCCTCGTTAGTCTTCCTCTCCGTCCACCTCACCTTCTCCACCCTTCTCCACACCCACATTTAAAATGTCTGCAGCCTATTCTCGTCCTCCTTTCTGAGGGTCCACCTTTCTGCAACGTACAACGCTAAGATCCATATCAAGCTTTTCACCAGCCTCTTCTTCACATCCTTACCCAATGTTCCCGTCATGAGCTCCCTTCTATTACTAGATGCCTCCTTAGCTAGCACTATTCTCTTCCATATGTGTTTGCTACTAAGCCCGTTTTCCTCTAGCGTACTACTTAAGTAATTAAATTGCTCTACTTGCTCGAGTTTGTGTCCTCCCAACTATAATCACAAGCCTAGCTTTCTTAATCCAAGATTATCTCATTACTTTTGTTTTCTTACGGTACTTTGGGTAAGGTGATGAAAAAGAGGATGGTGAAGAGCTTGACTTTGAGTTTAAAATTGTACGGTAGAAACTTGGGATTAAAGAAAATAAGAAGACAATAGGCTGCAGGCTTTCGAGGTGTGAGTGTGGAGGAGGATGGAGAAGGTTGGGTGGACAGATAGAAAGATGGACTTGGAACTGCTTAACGTGGTGGATGAGGAAAGAGAGGTTCTAGGTGAGATAAATAGGTAAAGAATGTGACTGGAAGAGGTGATTAGGGGCGAAGGGTTGCTTTAGGCCGTGATTGAGGACAGTATGTTGGGCGAACGTGGGATGGGAAGAAAGAGAGTAAGTTTCATGGACGGAATGAAGAAGGAAGAGCTTACGCTCAGATGAAGAAAGAGACATTATAGATCAATAGGGGCCTCCGTTTATAAAACCTCGGGACTTATTGACTTCCATTCAAGCATAGCCTTACCGGAAGATAACTCAAAGGTGATAATAATTGCTTTCTGTCCCTAATTGGGCAATTCAATAGCTTCAGCCTTAACTGTAAAACTTTTCCATGTTCAGGAATTTACAAACTTTGTATGTTTTACTCAGAATATTTATTGTACGACCGGTTTCGTCGAATATTCGACATCATCAGGTACAAAATACAGGCATCTCAGTCATCCCCTTTCCTAACCTCTCCCCTTCCCTCCCCCAACCCACCACCTTGAAAAAAAAAAAAAAAAAATATATATATATATATATATATATATATATACACGATGTGGATAGGATGGAGGAGATAGACACACAAAAAAAGAGACGATCACACTTACATAGCTAGCTTTCGGAACTAGTCCGTCTTCAAGGCGTATCACGGAACAAAAAAAAACGTGTTTTTTTTTGTTCCGTGATACGCCTTGAAGACGGACTAGTTCCGAAAGCTAGCTATGTAAGTGTGATCGTCTCTTTTTTTGTGTGTCTATCTCCTCCATCCTATCCACATCGTGTATATATATATAATCCATCAACGTATTATATATATATATATATATATATATATATATATATATATATATATATATATATATATATATATATATATATATATATATATATATATATAAATATATAACAGAAAAAGGAAATAAATTTAGAAATATAAGCTAGCAACAAGGCGTTGAGGTTGGGGATGGATAGATAGGTATATCAGTGGACACTCACAGAAAGGCGATCCATGGCGACGCCGGTGTCCACTGCTCTCGGAAGCTTTCGGGTGAGAACCCTTCCTCAGCGGGAGATTCTCCCGCTGAGGAAGGGTTCTCACCCGAAAGCTTCCGAGAGCAGTGGACACCGGCGTCGCCATGGATCGCCTTTCTGTGAGTGTCCACTGATATACCTATCTATCCATCCCCAACCTCAACGCCTTGTTGCTAGCTTATATATATATATATATATATATATATATATGACTGATATGCCTGTATTTTGTACCATATGATGTCGACTATTGTACGAAACCGGTCGTACAATAAATATTCTGAGTAAAACTTACAAAGTTTGTTAATTCCTGAACTTAATTGGGAATATCAGTGTTTTACGATGCATTGAAACTGGCTCCAGTTTAAAATGTTTTGTATGGGTATAAATTTTTCCTGACGAATTTTCTCTTTTCCCTTATTAATGGCATTAATTTTGATAGCTCTGCCTACCTTTGCATCCACGTTACTTATCGCCGGAGTAGGTGCAAGTTCTCATATGTGATTGATGACGGATCGTTAAATGTTCGCATAAAATTTTGCCCCGATGCTTCGTAAAATGTGGATTGGTATGTTCACTGTTACCAGTGGTGAATTTTTTTTTCTGAGCTAACACGCGGAAATGTTAGATCACTAATACCCTGGGAGATGAGCTACGGCTCATAAAACACACCTGCCGCCCCTCGTTGTTTTTAATCATGTCTTGATGGAAAAAAGATGTGGACAGAGTTTATGCAGCCATATTAAGTTATGCTCATCGTTAATATTTTTAACAAACGCAATAATTTTTTGTAGCTCCGATTAATGGTGATATTAAACGTTGAATTATTTTGAGATACATCCTCCGGGTGATCCATAGGTTGTGATGGATGTCCTATCCTTCTGTGCAAGCATTCAGTCATTCGCAATAACTTGAATTGAAAGTGGCATATCCATCCATATTTTAAAAAATTTCCTAAGGCTGAAATTTTTTACGTAAATGCTCAATTTAAGCATCAAAATGTGAGCTATTTGGCTATTTACCGACTTCAAATGGACTGCTGTATCAAATCCTTTTTACTGTAGGCTCACATTGATGTTCGCTAGTTTACAGGGATAAGTCAGAGGTGGCCCATCTTACTAGGCACCTTACTGAATGGTGGAAAGAGTAGTTTTCGGCAGTGTAGCCAATTACCAATTGCCTGATGTAGAATTTCGGAAAATATTAATGATCTGCGGGCGTTTTTTTGGTGTAGTATATTTTTTTGGTGGCTTTGAAGAAATAACCATGGGTAAAACGATTACGGGGAAATGTTCTCTTAAAAAAGAATTATTCTTAATGAATTGTTAATCATTTAAGAAATTCGTCTATCGCTACCATTTAAACACTTCCTAAGTGATCCTGACCCTACTCTGCCATCCGCTCATCCTTTACGACGCCACTGGCCTGTCTTGGATGTAGATTGTCTTTTCCGATGGCTACTTCGACTGTTTAAGGACAAAGTTGTCGTCTCATTATAGTTGGAGAAAACTTTCCTTGTATTCTCTGTCACCTCACTCTTAGCGGATTATTCAGTATACCTATGACAATTAGACATAATAATAACTCCTGTTGATATCATGCCGCTAGTGACATTATTTTCTTCATTCATTCATGTCATTATATTTGTATCCCTTATGTGGGACTATTATGTATGATTTCATGCTATTGAATTGCTTTATTATTCTAAAAGTCATTGTCTAATCTACCTCTCTTACTGTTCTCTTTCCAGTGTGTGTTGTACCTGTGGGCGCTGAAAATATGTTACCCTACTACGTTATTTTTATTACGGGGAAACCATGAGTGTAGGCATCTAACGGAATACTTCACGTTTAAACAAGAATGTAAGTACTCTTTTCCAATACATTTTTTTTTTAATTTTCTCATTGTGATGTTCTCCCAGGCAGTGCTGATGTGTGAGCGGAGTAAGTCCACTAGAGGTCAAAGCAGTAAGCTGCTAATAATTATCATTTATTCATTCCTGAATCTTTTTATTGCAAAATAGTTTTTCAGAAAAGAGTATGGAACTATTAGCAAACTGATGGAATGTCTTAGCCCTTATGACGATGTGAGAGTTTCTCGTCGAAACGTTGACCTTTAATAGCCTTACTCGGTGCCAAACCCGAGAAGATTTTACTAATAGTATTCGCCGGGAAAGCCTACGATCTTTTATCAGTATGGAACTATTTTCTAAAAATTGCAAAAACACACTTGAGAGCCAATGGGAAAAAACGCCCTGTAAAGCATAGCGCTATTTACACTATGAAATCTTGAAGCTGCTCTGTCGTTTGGCAGAGATAATAATATACTTGAGAAATGGTGAAGATACATCGAATTACTAATTGTAATTGCTTCTATAGAAATCCTGTTTATTTTGAATAATACTTATGCTAGAGCAAAATTCTCTGCCCCATCTTTCTGAAAAAATTTTATCGATCATAATCTCCCTCAATCGTCAACTTTTTTCCTACTGATAAAATTTAGTGGTACCCTGTATATCTGTCTTTTTGCTTTGCTTTATTTTCTTAAATTTAGGCACCATAGGTTTCATAACTTCACGGAATGAAATCTGTTTTATTCAACTTATTTTTGAGCTGATGTCTGAGGGCATGTACTTAAAAATATCTCCAGATTACGGTGTAAAACTGAAGATTTTTCAAAAATATATTTCTAATTGCTGTCATTCAAGTCTACATTCTGTATTTTTCTGGTTGCCGTGATGGTGGGATTACTCATTTTTGATGGGCCCATAATACTGTGCCCGGTGGCTGTAATGAATGTTCCGAAACCAGCTCTCATCTGCACGATTGTGGAAAATGACGGGATATCGCTGCTAATGAAACGAAATTCGCTGAATACCCTTGCGTGGTTGTCCTCATCCGTCCATTGCCTTTAATTAAACAGTTTATGCATATTTCACGGAAGTATTCTCTTCCTTGCGTGTCGGGCTTGTTATGTTGACAATCTGCCTAAACCTTGGCGTAAACGAAGGCTTTCTTTTGGACCCGAAGTTCATGGCCTCCTAGCCCGACGTCTGGGACCTCAAGACCTGCAAACCTTTGCGTCTCTGTGTATAATATTTTTATTCGATGTGCGGAATATTCTCTTCCTGTTGCTTTTATTCCAAACCCTCCCGCACATCTCGGCTATGAAACCCGCTCCATCTACGAAGATTAAATCCACATTCTCGCGACGAGGGACGGACTGTACATTTTTGGGTTAACCGTTTAATTACTCAAGTTTATTGTTCGTGGCTATTCATTTTGCTGTCATAAAAGTCGATGGTGTCCAGTGAATATTTCCGAATCCCTTTAGTTGTCGGATGTTCCTTTCTTTTTATCATATTTTCAGTAGTTCTTCGTAATAGAAATATGTATGCCTGCCGGGCGGTATTCTTTAATTAGAGGAGGAGGAATGGCAGTGACCATTAGAGTCAAACAGTGGTATTAATTCATGCCATCTCTTTTTTGAAGGATGAAACTTATCCTTCTCTTGAGTTCAAAATATCATGCTACAATGGTCGTACGTGATTAAACTATTTGGAAGGTATTTTTGCTTTTTGTCATCTTATTTTGAGGGGCTGTCTACTGATTGAATTAGGCTTAGCGGTATATGTATTGCTGTAGGTACTGAGCTTTTACGACCTCGCGAATCTCACTTCCTCTCTCCTGCTCTGCATGCGCCCTAACCCCCTTCATGCCGTCTTTAGATCCTATATTCTCTCCCTTTCCCCATCCCGTCTTTAGATCCTATATTCTCTCCCTTTCCCTTCCTCTATTATACAACCTCCTCCCTGGTATCTTGGTCTTGAAGGTCCCCAAACCCCTCATTACCTCCTCCTGCCACTTAATGTGCTTCCTCCTAATTTAATTCCTCAATTTCCTCTCCTCACCCACCGTGACGAGCACTTTCTCTTTCGTTCTTCGTTGCGTTGATCGTGCTTTCTCCGTTCTCTCTTATGTTTGTACTGTCCTTTACCTTCCTCTTTCTTTCTCTTCCAGTTCCTGTTCCATACTATTCTCTTTCCCCGCCTAATGTAACTATCTTTACGCAAAGTCCTCGTCTGCAGCTCACACCCATAAGTGACCCCCTCTTCATATAATCCAATTTTCCTCCCCTTGTATCCACTGATTTATTAAAAGACCAACGTTAATCATCTTTCACTCAGAGTATCGCTTCAGTTTTATTGAATCTTGTATCCACTGTTTTATTAAAAGGCCAACGTTAATCGTCTTCTACTCAAGAGTATCGCTTCAAATTTATCTTGTTACCTCTCTCATTTCCAGACGTAACCTCAATTATATTTTACAACCATTAATTTAGTTGCACGATGTGATTCTTTTCCCGCAAATAATCGCAGTGCACCCTTCTGGAGCTTCTGTCCGGGAAGAAACTCTTGCCAAGAATTTTGGATTTAAAATTGAGTAAGTCTTTACCCCGTATTACTTGATTCCATACGCCATATGACTCAATGCGCCTGACAACTAGGTATGTGCCTCTTTACCTTCCCTCTCCCAGCATCTCTCCCTCCTAACCCTTACTCTCCACCGGTTGCATCTGTGTATGGTAGTGGTCGTATTCTAGACCTTTGTCTACACGAACTCACCGTGTTCTCAGTGTCCTATCCTTCTTCTCCCCGATTTCCACCCAGCCTTCCAAAATTTCCTTTCGCTACTTTGAGGCGTCAAGTTAAGAGTGGACTCCTTGATGAGGCATCGCATGGTCACAGCAAAGAGTGACTTTGTGTGATGCAGAAATCAGGACGTTGAGGAAACTCCTCTTCAACCTTCCAAAATGAATCGTCGACCCCTGAGAAACCAGGAGACGTGTTCCCATCATTACATCTCTGCTGGGCTTGGTAAGGGTGAGGACGTACAAGTCACGTTCAGATTTTATTGCTGTCATGAAATCTGATATTTTATTGAGCTGCTCAGGGCACTGAATCTAATTTGTCCTATCAGTTTCAAAAGACTAATCCAGTCATATCGCCGAGTGTCCGCCTTTGCTCTCGGTAGGATCTTATGCTTGTGAATGGCGAGGGTCGACTTTTGGCTCTGTTTCTACAGCTCGTGGCACGTATGCGACGTGCTCCAAGACCGATGGTCTTGGAACTGCGTAGTCCATATTCTTTTCCTCCTCACAATAGCCATAATTGTCTCATTATTGCTAACCTCAATAGTTTATTGTCTTAACCTTAATAGCCGTAACTCTTTTTATCCTTTTTTGTTTTTTTTTCTCTCCAAAAATACATAATAATATAAAATTGAAATGCGAAATAGTTGGAGCCTGAGAGACAGCATGTGTGTTAGTATATTATAAATACCCTTGTTTCCAAGTCAAGTTCGTCGTTGTATCGTTGCTCAAGTAGCTTTCTTTATCTGAGGCTGCCGCCTTAAGGTTGGCTCTTGCTCTGCGTCTTTTATTGCAACTCTTGCGCTTAAATATATTTTTCTCTTTCTTATATGATTATCTTACATTCAGGGCGCTTGTAATTTATCTGTTTCTTTGCCTTTCTTGGTTGCCAAGCCATGGACTAGTTTGTTTGGATTCATTTTTATCCTTTCGAAATAGTTGTCCTGCATTTCTTTTAAGATCCTTCTAATCGAGGTTATGCCCGTCGTTTCATATATATCTTCATTCCTTGTTCATCTGTTGATTTTAAATGTTTAGCGGATACATTTTCTTTCACATATTTTTAGGGTCTCCATATCCTATTCTCCCAATAAACTATGCCGGGGCTACATAACAAGATTTTGGTGTTATGAAAATGTCATATATTTTTGATTTTAAAGTACCTGACGTCATCCTATTGCATAAAATTCTCGATAGTCGCACTCTCACAGCGAACGCCTTGACCTTAGTTTTGCTGACGTGGTCTTTCATACTAAGAGGGCTCTTTATTTCTACTCCCAAGTAGGTCGGCTTTTTTTGCCAAATGATGGGCTGCTCCCAAATTCGTTGGCAGCTTCCTGCACCTTCCTGAGTCCAGTTCCTTTTCCCCGTACCGTCCTTTCTTGGTTGTTGGTCTCACATCCCTCTGATGGCTCGTGGGTGAAGAAGCGGTTTACTCTAATTCAGCTGGAGTGTCGCCTCCGGGTTCGGAACCTCTGTCACGTGATGGAGGGGAGGAGATGAGCTCGCCGCCCCCGCCACCGCAGCCCCGAGGGGGGGGGCTGCAAGAAAGGCACTCAACGGAGCCCACGGAACGGAGCACCCCCGCGGCAGTGGTGGTCACTCCTTGCTCCGCCTCGCCTTCCGCCCCCCGGGGGATGGAAGGGCGTGGAGGCGGCGCAGTGTGTTTTGATTGCCTCTCCCCCTCTCGGTTCGGCCGTTGTGCACGCGCTCCCATGAGCCCCCAGTCGGTCGTTCCAACCAACGGGTGAAGAGCTGGGTGCGGCACCACGTTCCCTTCGCCGCCACCGCTGAGTTCTCACTCCCGACACTTTCGCGCTCCACCAGAGGGAAACCGTAGTCCTCCACTGCTAAAGTTCTAGGTTCATCCTCATAATACTCTGTAAGCCACCTCGAGGATATATGATAGGGTGCGAGTTATCTCCAATATGCACTGTATTTTTAAAAAATTATTCTACCGGTTAAGGTAGGCTTGGTTTAATGTCAGTTAATCTCCTCCCGATTTTCTACACTTTCCGGGGCCTATCTTTCTCTAGTATACGCTTGTTTACCTCAGCATACGATCTACCCTTCTTCATCCTGTCCATAAAACCTATCCTCCTATTATCTCTTCCCGGCTTGCCCAACATCCTTCCATCTATCTCTTCGGCAATGTATCTCTTATTTTATCGCTTATGTCAGACCTAGAGATGTAGTGAGGCGTCATGATAATATCCTCTATATCGCTCTGAAACACACCAATTCTGAATTTCTCGAGCAACCTAAGCCTAGCGTGCAGCCTCCGAGTCTCTAGGGGCCCCCACCTCAATCCCTCTAAAAGTTAAGAGAAACTATATGTTCGCTCATAGTAGTTTTTAACGAAGCGTGCTGCTTTTCTTAGTATTTCATTAATTTTTCTGTTAAATCTTAATGACCAGGGTCCCAAATTCTCGCGGCGTATTCGAGGTGTGCACTAACCAGTGCGAAGTAACACCTCTCTTTGATTCTTTTATCCAAGGACCTTCCTATTATACGCTTTACAGATCCTAGTTTCTTTAATGCTGTGCCGCATATGTTTTGTATGTATATTCCCCACGATGTATCAGAAGTTGAAGTAATTCCAAGATATGTAACTATATGTGAAGATTTTATTTTTTCTCCACCCACAGTGTAGGTATGGAATTTTTGTGACGATTTATCAGGAAGTGAACTGTGGTGCATTATAAAAGATTTCAGGCTTTCCCGGTGAATAGAATGCAGGGAGGCTTCTCGGGATTCCAACCGAGTGGGAAGGTCCATGACCAACGTTTCGGCCGCTTAAGGCCGCCGCACACCGAAAGAGACACCACGCAACGCCACACAAAACAATCGCATCGCCCAGCAACGTGAGATCACAGACCGAAAGACACACCACGCCACGAAGTGTGGCTTGGGTCAAATTTCAAGTTGGTACAAGTGTAACGGTATAAGCCTCTCTGATTCACCTAATTTTGCCGAATCATAATTCAAAATGTATTTTAATTTGTACTTCTGGTTTTCTGGTAAATTCAGAAAAATTGAAAAAATCGAAACTTTTTTGACGGAAAAACGAACTTAAAATCTAAAACTGCTGTTTCTCAGTTAATTATTATTATCATTATTAATCGGAAGAAACAATTAATGGAAAAGAACGAGTTTTTGTACCTATCTGTTCGGAAATGTATCTCTCTTATTTTTTCGCGCTCTGTAATACCTAAAGATGTAGTGAGGCGTCATAATAATAGTCTCTGTGTCGCTCTGAAACATCCCAGTCATGAATTTCTCAAGCAAGCTACGCCTAGCGTGTAGCCTTCGAGTCTCTAGGGGCTCCCACCTTAATCCCTCTAAAAGTTGTGAAACACTCTATATTCGCTCGTTGCAGTTTTTATCGAAGCGTGCTGCTTGTCTTTGTATTTGATTAGTTTTATGGGTTTGTTGTTTATAATTATATTATAAACAAAATTCGCAAAAATATTTAACTAAAGCCTGTAGTTGTATAACGTATTATTTAAAGTGTAATTCATTGTTATGTACGTAATTATATTATAAACAAAATTCACAGAAATATTTAACTAAAGCCTGTAGTTGTATAACGTATTATTTAAAGTGTAATTCATTGTCATGTACGTTTGCTAGCAAAGTTCGAAGAGATACACGTCCGGAAATCTTGAGCTCGGGAGACGGAATTTACAGCCGTCCTCAGGGTGATGAGGTGGTGCATTTACTAAGATTAGGCGATTGCTCTAGGTTCTACGTAAAAAAAAAATATTTCAAAAGTGTCTGGGTGTATTTTCTGTCCTCCAGGCTTGTATTCCGCTTCTCCTTTATTTCCCAACCATTCCGTTTCCTCTCGCAAGCGGGTCCATTACTCGTGACGTGATAAACCTCTCTCCCTTTCTCTCTCCTCTTCCCCCTCCCCTCATTTTTTTCTTCCCGGCTTCCCATTCGAGGGAAAGTGGGCTCGGGTGCGGCAGGGCCATCCTCTCACACGCATCTTACATCCGTCCCACCTCCTTCCCTTCACCCCCCCCACCTCCCCCCTCTGCCGCCCCTTATCTTTTCTTCTTCTGCTTGCTCCGTCGAACCACTCCCCCCTCCCCTCGCGCGATAGGCCTCTTCCACAGCCGTCCCCACCCCGCCCCTTTACCACCGCCACCCACTCCAAAGATCCTCCACCTCCTCTTTGTTCGCTGAACGGCGGTTTATGCTTGGCGTTCCTTTTTTCCATCAACCACAAAAGAATGCTCCTGGTGTTCCCTGCCCCTCCCCCTTTTTCCCTCCCTCCTCCCCCCCCTCAAAGCTTTCCCGGGCCTCTTGCCAAATCATATTTTTCTGATCCCAAATGGCGTTCTCCTTTCCAACGTCCCTTTTATATCGTCTATGCATATTTCCGCGTCGGTTGTCTCATTTCTCGGGCCTTGCTGCATTACAAAGTGGATGGTCATGGTGACGGAATACGGGGGAAAGTATGTAAATTCGTTTGTGCAGTGTGTATGGCTTATCAAGCATTTGTCCGTATGCATGTTTTAATTTTCCCACTGGACAAGAGTAGGAGGGAAAATACTTGCGGGAATGCGGAGGCATAGGTTGCGTCTCACAGAATGAGAGTTTTTTCATGCATGCTGTCCTGTTGGAATTTGAGTGTCCATGTTTTCAGCGGATTATTGTGCCAGTTTTTAAGAATAAGGAAGAAATACAATTGGTTTATTGGTCATAGGGAAGAGAGGTAGGGCGTATACTACGGAGAATGAAATCGTGCCCGCAGATAGGAGTCTGCGACTTTGAAATTATTGGTAACTTTTGTTTTACTTCTGGGTGGGTCTATGGGTAGATCACAATTATAACTTGTATTTGGACAAGTAAATTCTTATGGGGTGTCCGTTCGGGGTGCAATGCCGTTGACGGCCCTGATGACGAAGGAAAAGTCTTTTGTCGAAACGTCGGCAAAGGAGAAGCACCTTACCCGGGCGGAAACCCGAAACGAATTTACTTCTATCGTTTGCCGGGAGAAAATTCAATCCTACTGTATTTGGACACCTTAAGATCCTAGGTTGACCGTAGCGAGCGGGAAAATGAACAATGATATTATAATGGGTTACAAAGCAATAAGTCCGGATTTTCGAACAGAACCAAAAAAAGGTATGCAGCACCAAAGTTCTTTATGTTTGATGCCTTAAACATAAAGAACTTTGCTAAAAACCGCAACAACAGTAGTTCACTTTAGTCCTGCAGTTAAATAATTCGAGAAGATAAATAAAATATTAATTAATATGAACTTAGTACGTAGTATTCTAATGAAACATACTGTAATACCGTAATACGTCTCGCATCGACGTTTTTGAGAAACAGGTACATTGTATTGACTTCAACTTATTTTTCGCCGGATGTGAATCCGGATTACCCACGGTCCGGATTTTTGACGTCCGGATTATTGACGCTCTACTGTACCATCCTGAGCAAACAACTTTCGAGCTATCCAGTAAATCTGCATGGGTATTGCTTTAAATTTATATCGTGGAGTACAGGTTTCAAAGCGTTGCAGTCCTATAAGCATAACAACAAATTTAAAATCTAAAAACAATTGAAATTACGAGAAAACGTCTTATGCCTCATAGATTTATTTGCTGCTAAAATTGAGGTTGCCCCTTAACTTGCCTTATTCCAGCAGCATTTAACCAAAGAACTTAAACTATGAACTGCTATCTAATCATTTACTTATTATATCTGGCCGGATATTAATGAATTTCTTCTACCCCTTCTGACTGTAAATAAATCCTGCTGAAGGTCGCCAAGGATAACTCTGGAAGGATACCTAATACGTATTCTGAAAGGCGATTGTGATTGAATTGTAGGTATTTTAAGTTTCGCAAAGAAAAAAACTAAACTTATTATTAATTTAAATTAGAGTATGTTAAGGATTCAAAATTCTCTCTGCTAATCCAAGCTTTATCTAAAGATCATCATATTACGCTATTTTTGTTTTAAAAAGCTCTTACTGCCTCCATTCGTACAATGTGGTTCTTTTAGGGCATTGCTTTGTACTAATCAGTCATAATCTCCCAAATTTGGAAGGCTTCTCTCCCGTTTTCCGCCCTTTATCCCTTCATCATTCGTCTCCTCCCATTTCATCCGTTTCCTGTTTACGTCGACCTTATGTCAGCTTCTCCACCGTTTAGCAACAGTGCCTCAGCTCCCTCGTGGCTTTTGTTCTGCCCTGTAGTCTTCGTTCCTTTGCGGAATGACACACATCCTCCGTCAAAACGATGTATACCACCTTATTTGAGGGAATTTCGCCCTCCTGCCTAGTTGCCGCGTTTTGTAGACTATCTGCGAGGAATTTCAGGCATTTCCATTTCGCGCTTACGAAATCGCTTATGACTCCTGGCATATTTATCACCATCTCTCTACTGGATTCATGACTTTAGGTCTGTTTAAGTTTGTCCGCTCATAAATTATCCCCCTCATGTCTTTCCTACTTTTGTCATATTTCTCCAAAGTACTATCCATGGAATGAAATTACACTGCTTTCTCTAGTTTGTGTCCTGCTTCCATATCCTCATATCTCGCTTTCTTTGTCCCGGAACATTCACTCCCTTTGCTTTCTCATGGTGTTACCTCATTTTATGTTTCCCTCCCTGATTTCATAAAGTATCCGCCAAAAATGTTCATAGTCACTTGGATAATTGGCCAAGCAACCCATGATCATCCACGAATGTAGCCGACTTTATAAGACAATAATATTAAGAATTATTTATTGTTTAATAATTTATCCTATTTGTCAGACCTAGAGATGTAGTGGGGCGTCAAAATGATATTCTCTGTATCGCTCTGGAACACACCAGTTCTGAATTTCTCAAGCATGCTAAGCCTAATGTCTATCCTCTCGAGTTTCTAGGGGCTCCCACCTTAATCCCTCTGAACGTTGTGAAACGCTATATGTTCGCTCGTGGCAGTTTTTGACGAAGCATGCAATTAAGTCATTCAAACGTGTCATTTAAGGAATAGCTAAAAACATACTTCAATTTGTTAAATATGTATTTTACACATGGTATTCAATGCATGACTATTTTTTTTAACTTCATAATTATTTCAACCCTGGTGGAACTGGCTGCTTGCCATGTAAACGGCATCATACCGCTCTGCCCACCTTTGTCATAGCTTAGCCATGACCACACGCCCCCACTGCTTCACCGACTGGCTCTTAGCCCCCCCCTTATCACCTCCCTCACATCCCCCCGCCCCCATCGGCGAACCCTTTCGGATCGCCACTCTGTTCGGGGCACCATTAACCCGCGCCCAATGGAGCGAACGGGGGTGTTTGCCGCGCCCTTTGCCTCTTCGTGAGTGTTCCCTTAAATAAGGGGGATTCTCTATAGTCTTGGGACTCATGGGCCCCTTGTGCGCTTGTAAGTGAGGTTAATTGGAAAGCCGATCGGAAATCGCCGACGCGTCGCCTGGATGTCTCGTCTCGCAGAGTGCATGCTTACGATGATCTAGTATTCCGATGGATCGGACGAGGCAGATTTACTCTCGAGAAGTTGATGCGTTAGAATCCCATCTTCCCTCGCACCAATCACGAAACAAGTGAAATAGAACAAGACATTATCGCTCCTAAACACATTAAGGATTTTATGATACGGTCTATGTTTTTACTTCCGTGAAGTCGAGGAGAGCAGGTCGCCGAACGAAGTCTTTTTTGTGCCGTCGAAAAGTACGAACTTTGATGTATTAGTTAGTTTCATCCATGTACATGTGGGACTACCTTGTGATTCCATCGCGGTGCAATTTTCTGTACTGTCATGCAATGTCCCTATCGTGGTTATAATCCATTTTGGCCCTCAACTCTAATATATCTACATTTTCATAAATTTTCGCCTGATCCGAGGCAGTTTGGGTTGCACAGATACATAATCGCTTTTGCTTGCTCATTGACAAAACAATTTTTTTATGTATCGGAATGTCCTCCTCTGGCAGGAGTATCTGTGAAGTCCTGAAATTTATATGGGTGAAGAAATTAAAACGTAAGTGCCTCCATTTCCGTCTGAATTTCGTTTCCTACCAAAGTTACGCAATTCGACCGAAGAAATATCATTAGCCTTTACCTGGAATCAAACCCTGAATATCTATGTTCAAATTTTTTGCTCTAACCTCGAGGACTGCGGCGCTTTGGCTTCAACCTGTCATTTATATTGTATGTCCGGCATTCTTCAACTTATATCTTGTTCCATGAAAGCCCCCAAAACGCTTTTGTGGCCTCGGTTGATGAACTAGCTTAAGCACTCTGAGCGATATCGAGGGAATTTACGTGCTCCTGTGGGTGTCTCTGTTTGGATAAGGCGTGGTTTGTCCCGGTATCCTCAAGATTTGCTCTGTCAAATTCTTTCCATTATTAATGCTCCTTTTCCCTGCAATAATGTGCCGAATGCTATGTAACTGCATCTCTATGAAGCATAAATTTAAATTTAATGCTGTTTTAATTTTTTTCCTTATTATTTAAACCCTCCCTCATTGCAGATTGTCAAGCTTTTTGCATTAAAACACTCTCTTTGATGGAAATATTTATGGCTTTGTGGCGGACAGAACAGTACTGATAGGTGTTGTCCAACAACAAGAATTTTTTTAAAAACTGAAGCTGAAGGTAGAATTGTAGGAGGACTCACAATGGATCGTTAGCGTTTTACTGCTAATTTTTGACGTTTGGTAGAGAATTTGGAGAATATAAGTCGTTAATTTTTAACCAACCCCTTTCTCTTATGAAAATTGAATGTGCTTTAGTCAGATTGGATATTTGTGTTGAAAATATTTCGGTACATTCCAAATACCTTATTATTTCAGTATCAAATATTGTAATTTCGTATCTTGCGACTGTACATACCAGAGAGCATTCGTGATGAAATTAATTTTGCCCGTTTCCTCGCCGGCTAATTTGCCTGAAAAAGCGAACCTTGGGTTGTAATTCCGCTCTTTGGGGGTGGATTGCGTGGCACGCGAATGAATGATGCTAGGGCGTGGCATTCAAGCTCGAGGTTGGATTGAAATATGTAGGGTTTGCATAAATGAAAGTTTCATTCCCTTGCCTTTGATTCAGCTCTTCCTACGCCCCGACTATTTCAGTGGCCCTGCGCTTATTCCATGGATCCATTATAGAATACTTCTTCGGGCCCTTTACTTTTTCGTCCTTCCTACTTCCTTTAACGTGTTCCCTCGCGCCAAAAAATCTCTCCTCTTTTTTCAGGGTAATTGCGTTGTCTGCGGATATCTGTCCCCTTGAAAAATAAAAAAATGGCGATTCCTTAATACTTGCTTTATTTACTCTTGAATTTACTCCTCTTTGGAATAGCCGTATGAAGCCCTATCAGTCGCCTTTGCGGTAATAGACAGTTTTCTTTCATACAAGATGAAAAGTTATAACGCGGGTTATTATGCAATTTATTTATGTTCTTGAACCCAGCGTCTTTTTGTTTACCAGTGTGAAAGAAGAGCATTTAAACAAGGAAACAATGCTTCCTACACTATAAGAAATGCTAAAGTGCTGTTAGAGAAAATGTCTTCTACGAAAGTGTCCCGTACGCAGTCTTGGGCCATCGTTAATTTTGAGTCACCAGCCCAGCATATTTTTTCTCTTAGCCGCTTGTCCATCCAATATATTTTCTATGGCGCTATTGTATTTTAGTGGTAATGTTGTGTTTGATTCTCTATGCGTGTTAATCCTGAAAGCAAAGCGCTTTTTGCCTATTGGAATATTCCCAGTCTGCGTTGAATATTTCATTCGGGTGTTTCGCAGTCTACTCGTGGTATAAAATATCTCTCTCCTCGTTGTTTTTCGTATAAATTTTTGACCTCGACATGGAATCCATTTAAATTTTATTCTTTCAATGTAACTCGTTCATTAGCTCAACTCTGTGGCCGCGTTTGATTCCCCGCCGCAAATTTTAAGCCTCGACATTCGAGCCTTCAAATAACTGCCAAATTTCAGTCTAATTGTTCCGTTCCAACTCATTTTGTCCAGTAGCCTTCCCTGGAATTAATTTTTTCGCCCTTTCGTTTTCCCCACATCGTGTTTCGCTTTTGCGGTGATTATTTATCTCGGCAATGGGAAAGAATAAATTCTGAGTTATCAAGCACTCAACGGGTATCATTTTGTTTCATACAGCCATTTGATTCATAATGTCGCGGAAAGTAATTTATAAATAATCCGCTCTCAGGTGTAGCTGAATTTTTCTTTTATTACTTATCTTAACTTGCCATTTGACGTTCATTACTTTTAAAAATGATAACGGTGCTGTAGCTTACGAATTATTTCGGGCGCACACGAGTGTTAAAGTGGCGGAAAATGATTTTTTGAAAGATCGCAGAACTTATCATGAAAACAAAATATTATTCCCCCGTCGTTCCCGGGGAAGCAGATCACTCGGGGGGATAGTCAGCTCTCTGCAGACGATGTGCGGCGAGTAATTGTGCGTATTGATTGGTGGACAACGCATGGACCAACTTGCGTGAAAGGCTCGTAATTGATGACTTGGCCCAGATGCTTCCCTAACAGAGCTGAAACTTGGCTTTAGATAGTAGGTCTATAGTATGCGGACGGGAGTGATTTTTACGTATTTGCTCTTGGGATATGTCAAGTTAAGTGGAATTATACATAGATGGAATGTAATCACACATGCTGCAAAGCCTAAAAGAGGCCCACAGATTGATAAGTAAACGACCGTCAACAATACGCTAGAATTGCTTTGGAGGAGAATTCAATTACCAGCGGTGTATTTTCTTATTTAGCCCTCATTTGCCTTCAATTAAGATAATCGACTTACGGGATAGATTCAGAAATCTTGTTGCCACTGGAAGTTTCGCAGATTTTCGAAGGAAGTGATATAATTCGAGCCTTCATGTTTTTGGGTTAATGGTAGGTATAATAATAATAGTAGAATTGTGGTCATTTTGGGATGAACCTGTGGGATTCTGAGGAAATCTTGGAAATATAAAGCATGCCTGGGAAAATATTGAGCATATTTGGCATGGAAGTGGAGGGAATAAATTAATATAGATGCTCCAGTTATTACTTAATTGATAAGCTAAACGGTAGGCCAACTGTAAAATAAGTTACAGCAATGTTTTTCTTGTTTGAATCTGCGTTAGTTTTTTACGGGTCTAATTTTTTCAGCTCTTCGTCAATTCTTCTGAGCGCTTATAAATAAAAATGCTGTAGATTTTGACCTCCTCTCTGGTAACTACACACTTTAAAAATTATAACTGAATAATTATTAATTTTATGGTGATTAAATTTTTATTAAATTATAGACACATACGTTTGTAGTGTAATATTTCCAATAAGTTAATAACTATTTCAAAGAAAATTTTTGGAACTTTTAACAGTATTTTTCTCAGTTCAGGATTGCGGTGCGACAAGAAAATTGGTGTTATTTTGAAGCTCTCAATTGTGGTATTCAGAAGCCATAATACTGGGAAAATGCAGTGTGATTCTGATTTTATTAATAACTAACTGTGCCCGGAATGCGTTGCAATGACTTTTTATTTGTAATTAGGCACACACATGCAAATTAGACACATTTACATTTACAAAATTAATAAAAGACTGATTTTTTTAATATTAAATTATATTTGAAAAAAAATATTCAAGTGCTTTGGGATATACAAAATGTTTGGCCTCACCGCCCTCTGCAAAAACAAAAAAATATTGTTTTCAGTGCATTTTATCATATTATAAATTCGCAAAATAAAATACATTATCCTAAAGTTCCCATCCATTGCCATACATTTCATGGTTTGGCCCAGAAATCTTTTCTGAATTCAAAATCGGTCCCTAATCGAATTTGAGAGCTGTTCCGATGAATTCCTCGTACCTACACAGGAATTCGTAACGAACAAATGATGGCTTGCCTATGCTGCGGTTTCCAAGTAAATAAAATATAGTATTATATGTGAAGTAGTGCAAAAGTTAAAGATTTTCGAGCTTAAAAATCCAATTTCAGGAAGAAGCTAAGCGTAAACGAAAATTGAATGCAAGAATTCAAAAAATAGCAAACAAAGAGACTACTACACCAAATGTGATTGTACGCACAAATATTCTACGTACCTTTTAATACAAATTATGTCTCACTGATATAATTCTGATGCACGCAATATTTTGTCTCACTGATACGATTCTGATGCACATGATCGAACGACTCGTAAACGATCTGTTTCGTTTCTTGCTTTTCGTTACTCGCTTGTTTGAGAAGCTAGCGAGCCAACACTCATTTGTTGAAACGACTCGCGCTCCATCTATTGGACAATGAATTTAATAACTCAGAAACCTTCGCGGGCGAACACACAACTACTCAACAAATTTTCATCGTAATTTGTTGAATGGTATTGGAACGCATAGAAGACGAACTCGCAAACATTCATTTTTATATTTTAGATAATATTTGAATCGGGGGCCTTCAACCACGCGTGCGATCAAAGCGCGTTTGACGTCGCCACCTTCACCGATCGCGGCCCGTGATAAAATATTATTTTATTTTTAGTATAGTTAAGCTATGTATATGGGTATGTCAGGATAGCTAAAACTATGGGTATGTCAGGATAGACATAAGAGTAGACTAAACGCCGTGGATATGAGTTATCTGAGGAGTGTTTGTGGCAAAAGTAGGATGGATAGGGTCAGGAATGAGTGGGTAATGAATGAATGTGGGTTAGATGCTCCAGTAATGGACGCCTAGGAAAGGAGTGTGTTTCGTTAGAATAGTCGAATAACGAAACAGACATATATAAGGGTGTAATGAATAGTGCGAGAGGGAGAGGTAGACCGAGAAAGTTGTGGTTGAATGTGGTTGAGGATTTTCTTAGGAGGAATATTAGGAGTCTTAAAAACAGGAGGGCGTGCATGAAGTAGTGTGTGGGATTAAGTGAGGCGAAAGAGGTTTGCAAGGATAGGTAAGTATGGAAGAAATAATTGAAGCAGAGTTAGGTGTACTAATGTGTATTTATGAGTGAAACTTTGTGACTGTGCCTACACCGGAAGGGAACGGCGTGATTGGTATGTACCTATATATGTATGTATGTATGAATGGCAGTAAATTATTTTCTCATACACTCTTGAATATATAACACAGGCGATGCGAATGGAAGGAATGAAATGATTCAGTATGTGCCTCGTTATGAACTCCTGTACCGGGTGAGAGTATGTATGTGTTGACGCCATACGCGCTATTGTTATCGAGCTCGTTTGAAAGGACCTCAAATTTCCCGCTCCAAGGAGAGAACCACCTCACGTCAATATTACCCTTCACATATGTGTGTCACTCTGCACATTTACAGGGGCTATGATTTCCGAATACCATCAAAGTCATCAAATAGGCGTTAGTTTATTGATGTACCGCTGTCGTTGGCTGTGAAAATGCTCCCTTAGAAATGCCATGAGCTTATCTTTCGATGACTGATTAAAAATGATATTTTAAGTACTACCGTACCAAGGTATATGCCTATAATTTATAAAAATTTCATTCTCACGTGACATAAACTTGCCCAACTGTATGTTTTTAAAGTGAGCATTTCTAAAGAAGATGCCAAAAACCAGGGCATTTTGCAGTTTGGCCACACAGAAAAATGACCATGGAACTTTAAAAAAATGGTATCAGATAGTCTAACGCAGATTTAAATAAGACAAATATTTGTGTAACTTATTTTTTCGTGAGCCATTTGGATTGTTTGTTACTTAAGCATCAACTCAAGTATCCATGTAATTTATGGTATTGGCAGTAACTTGGTGGAATTCCTTCATGATGAAATGATGAATTACATAGTTTTCCGCAAAATATTTCTTTCTTACGACCCGGTTGTGTTTTACTAGATCTTTAACTGATGATGTCGCGCAGCAATGAAATCCGGGTCGTGAGAACGTAATAAATCTTTTGTGGAAAACTAAGTAATTCATGATTTCATTCTCGAGTATCCATAGTAAAAATCAGATGGTAGGTATAGGATGGGGTGAGTAATGAAGGGTGAAGGCATTTTGAAAGGGAGAGTGTTGAGAAAGAGGGGAAGGATGGAGGCATTTTGGATTCTATTAAGTGAAGTTGAAAGCAGTTTTAAAGTTAGAGTGAGTTCCCATGGGAAAGTAAATGGACCTCGCCATCCAGGGCCATAGCTGAGTTGCAATGATACATAAATACATTCCCAATGCAATGAAAAACCAAATAATTTTCCAGGATTCCTATCGATATAAATACCTTAAAATCATCAGATTTCGCGTTCACTGGAGACGAGACGCCCAAAACATTAACTTCTACATACTACCCTGCCAGCCACCGCATGGGCGTGTGGCAGGGGGTGTTAGAACACCAGCCGTATAAAGATGTAAGGGATAAGGTTTTGGGAGGTGAAATGATGACGTTTATTATGGGAGTGTAGTCATTGGAGCTCAGTTTTTATTGTGGTCGCTTATTGTTCGCGGAAAGAACGAGTTTTTGTACCTATCTGTTCGCCAATTTATCTCTCATATTTTATCGTTTCTGTCAGGCCTAGAAATGTAGTGAGGCGTCATGATAATATTCTCTGTGTCGCTCTGAAACACACCAGTTCTGTATGTCTCAAGCAAGGTAAGCCTAGCGTGTAGCCTCCGAGTCTCTAGGGGCTCCCACCTTAATTCCTGTAGAAGTTGTGAGACACTATATGTTCGATCGTTGCAGTTTTTAACGAAGCGTGCAGCTTTTCTTGGTATGTTATTAATTTTTTTCGTTAAATCTTTATGACCAGGGTCCCAAATGCTAGCGGCGTATTCGAGGTGTGGCCCAACGAGAGGGAAGTAGCGCCTCTCTTTTTCTTTTTCATCCGAGGGCCTTCCTTCATATGCTTTGTATGTGTGTTCCCCACGATATATCTGAAGTTAAGGTAATTCTAAGATATTTTACTGTGTCTGAAGATTTTATATTTACTCAACCCACCGTGTAGGTGTGGCATTTCAGTGCTGACTTTCGCAGGAAGTGAACGTTGGTGCAATTACTAAGATTTGATTCTAACCCACACTCCTGGAACCACGAATAAATTATGGACCGATGACTGAACTTCTAAGTCCGCTTATTTCACGGTGGATAACTGTATTGTCTTTAAATAATATTAATTTTCTGCTAATTCCAGAACTTGGGTCATTGTTATAAATAATGAATACAACAGGGCCGATCGCGTTTCCTTGAGGAACACTGGAATTGACTTCTACCATACCAAAACTAAAACCATTAATAACTACTTTTTGTTTTCGACCACTGAGTTAGTCCCATTTCCAATTCACTATTTTTAAAAATTAACTTCGCGTGAAAGCAATTTGTATTTCAGTTTTTTGTTCATTCATGGCAAGGCACAGCATGTTCCGTTTAGAAGCAGAGTGGATGCTGTGCATTCCTCTTCGCTATCGATGACGGAACCGCTTGAATTTTGAAAAGCAGAATTGAATCTTGCTGGCACCGCCGCTGTCTTCTGCCATGGCTCTAGTGTGTCGAGGCGTGAATCTTTTATTGCCGTTAGCGACTCCCCTTTTTCGGCGGCTTCGGCAGCAAAGGGATTAATGCAATCTGACGTTTTGAGTGCCGCTTTGCTTGTGGGGGGGGGGGAAGGCTTTTCGGTGGCGTTCATGTGGGAGTGTCGCTTTCGGGAGTGTTGGCGTTGTGTTCGAGTTGGAAGTGCGTGTCAATGGCTGTTAATCGGTGATTCGGACGCCCCCTGCGCGCTATCGCGTTACGATCGTCAAGCTAGAACACGATGCCGCGATCACATTTTAATGGAATCACTTACGCGCAAACTAGGGATCTCATCCACCGATTGACGCCTAATCGCCTCTTTATCCGCGTACTTGAAGTTTATAGCTGTATATTCAATGGGCTCGAGGCTAATCGTTTATGAATCTTTGAACTTGGATTTTCAATGTGACTTTTGCTATTTTGCAGCATTTTTCGAGTAATAATTACAATCACGCTGTAATTATGGAGTTGCACGTTCACATTCAACCCCTGTGAAAGACTATTTGTGGAATAACGTATTGAATATGTTGTTCGATCCCATAATAGGTATCCATGATAATTACGTCTTTGCTCTATCTCCTGCTCGGGTTAAGAATATTAGTTTCATGAGTTAAGCCAATTTTTCTTGTTATTCGAGCCAAATTTTCTCTATGTTGAATTTTCTTCTCCAATGATTCAGTGATTTTAGTGGCTGAAAGGATAATTGATCTCCACTTTTCCAAAGTAAAAGCTATTTTCTATTATTATCTCATGTTTGCAGCCCAACTCGTTAAACGGAGATTCAAATTCATGCATCTCACATTATATGCCTGTCACTTTACCGTAATTTTTACACCTAAGAATCTTATTTAGCGCTCTGGGCTCGCATAGTAAAGGCAAACTTGTAATAAACTAATTTTCATCCGCATTTTGCCACTGTGAAACGATATTGATGCCCTTATAAACGTGGACAGGCCACCTGCTTATCTCCAACGTTCAGTTTTTCGCAACTTGGCGGCTATTTATCTCGAGCGTGTCGACGTATACACTTGGAAGGCCTCTATATTTTTTATACCCATTGTCCGTGACTTATTGTCGGCTGGAGGCAGCAATAATACATCATGGGATGTGTTTTAACCTGACAACTTTTTCTGATATTCAGTCAGCAAATGTGTTCTATTTAGAGTATACGAAGGGCGCCTTTGTACCCTTTTTCCTTTGTCAGAATTATAATTTGTTCATCAAATAAATAATGTTGTGTGCCTCAAATTAGTTTCTCTAACTTTGTATTGTTTTGAATCTAATTTCCGGGGACCAAATGGGTATTCGTTGCTCCATAACCTCAGGAATATTATTCTGATAATGTTTTTTTTTTATTTTTTATGAAATGAGGAGTTCATAAAACATCTTAGTGTCCCTCAAGTTGCGCATAATGATTATTTTGGTTGCTAGTTTTATTTGAGTGACCAAAAAGGATAGAAACGTGTCTATAATAAAATGGAAACTTGAAGCTTTCATGTGGTGGAAGGACGTAATAAACAAGATAAAAATTTGTGACTTCCACAATTTATTGAATACTAGCGACCGGTTTCGGCTGTTATGCCATCATCTGGTGTCTATAATAAAATGGAAACTTGAAGCCTGATGATAGCGTGACAGCCGAAACCGGTCGCTAGTAGCCACACTCGTAATACGAGCCTACAAGATTTGCGACTCGGATTCGCTGCCCAGCGAGAAAAAAACACCTGACGACAGCATTACAGAGGAATGGATAGGTACAGGAGGGAAATGGTTCTGAAAAGGACCGAGAGAGAAGAAAGGCGAGGCCTAACGACGACAGCACCTGAAGGAAAGGAAGAACACAGACTGGACCCAAAGGCCTATGTAACCATCCCTTTCATCGCGGGGACCTCGGAAAAACTCGCTAGGGTCTTACGGAAGCATGACGTGGTCACGAGGTTTAACTGTGTCACCAAGATAGCCGACATCCTTCCCGGGCCCAAGGACAGAGTTCCATCAACCCTCTCCGAAGGCGTTCACCATGTGCCGTGCTCTTGTGGGAAGTCATACATAGGCGAAGCCTGCAGAGCTTTGGGCACTCGGCTGAAGGATCACCAGAGAGCGACAAAAAATAGACAATTCAAAGCATCTGCTATCTCAGAGCACGCATGGAGTGAACCGGGACACACCGTACAATTCGAAGACGCAAAAATAATAGCCAAGGAAAACAGGACTTCCCGAGAATAATAAGAGTGGCTATAGAAATCGTAAAAACACCAAAGAATTTTAACAGAGAAGATGGATACCCATTGCACAGCGCTTGGAAGAGAGTAGTAAGATTCCCGCGCAAACGCGACGCTGCTCCATGATTGGCCGGAGCATTGATCGCTTTTTGGCGCCTAACATGGCCTACATAACGACGGGCCAAAACCGTCTCGCCATCCTTCACCTGAGGACGCCAACAGAATAGCTGGCGAAACTGTTGTGCTGAATGACAACTGACGCGGACGCTACCCGAGAAATGTTGAAATCATCCGGTCGCTAGTATTCAATAAATTGTGGAAATCACAAATTTTTATCTCGTTTATTAGAAACGTGTCTCCTTAATCGTAGGGAAACAAATCAGAACAATTCATTGTGGTAGGAGTGTACATTTGCTTCTCCGGTATATTATAATTGTATTGTGAATGTCATATTATTTGATTATTTTTAGATTTTTATTGAGGTGTTAAACGCCGTATTTTCAAAAGATTGAGATATTAGTCGAGGTATTGAGAGTTTTTTTTATGATGGTAATTCCCGGTGCTGATATCGTGACCTATCTGCTGGCAGCTCCAATTTTTTATTTTTTTTCCCAACATTCTCATCGGCTACGTTATCAATATGATCACAGACTTATTTCGTAAACCGTGATTTTTTGTATCCCTTGTTAATTTGACCGACGGAATATAAAAAAAGCCCAAAAACCGGCTTTTTGCCAAGAAATGGTCACATCTTGTGCTTTCTATATTGATTGCTACATGGGATGGTGATAGTAATTACTATTTTTCTCTGCGCATTTAAATGTAAAATAACTCTATATTTGGACGTTATTTGCGTAATAAGTATCCATATTGAATATGTGCGCTGCAATTTTCCACATTTTTAAAAAATAATTGTGGAAAATTCTAAGCACCTTTTCAGTATGGATTCTAATATAAGGTTCGTCCACGAAATGACGCCTGGAGTCATAAAGTTTATTCGAGTAAAAATTACTCTTTCGGTTTTCTCCAAGAACCCCCATATTCAATCTCGCGCTTATATTCTTGTAGCTCATTTTTGGAGTGAAAGACATTTTCATATTACTTTGCTTCAATTTATTCAGATTGATTTATGTTATTTTCATCATCATCGTTGATTTTTTACCATTTTTAATGTAGGTTATCGTGAACGGTGAGTGCTCTTTGAATAACATTTACATTTTTGGAGCTTTAGCCTGCTTTTTTCGATTTTAGCCCACTGGGCATCACGTTTTTTTAATATTGCTTACAGTTCATTAATTTCGGATCTGATGCCTCCCGGATGGAAGCTTTTTCCATGTATTTTTCAGTTTATCCAACCCCGCTCCGCACCTGCTGAATACGCGACACTGGTTTGCAAGGGGCCCCCGTGGGTCCTCTCCTTCTCTCTGACTGGTCCACGCAATTTCCTCTCGTGTCTGCCTGGACGGGCCGACCTTCGCCACTCCCGTTGAGTAGAAAATTGCGCCGAAATTTATCGGGGCGGTGCCTTCATTCCCCCTTCGCCGCTAACCCTGAGCCGAATTCGCATCCGTTGTCCCCTTTCAGTGGGGAGTGCCATGCCTGGGTCGTTGGCTCCGCTTCTCATCACGAGGCCATGTCGAATCGGTCTCACTTTAACGGCAGTTAAAGTAATGCTCCCGTTTACTTGACTGTTTCTCCGCACTAGTTACTCAAATGCTACTAATCATTTTGTCGCGTGAACGGCATTAGGGTTAACCCTTATTAACTCTTGTATCTAGCTAGATTTACCAGGGGTGGTCCTGGTGACTGGCATTTGGATTGCGTGCGAACGGAAGGCAGTTGAAACCGTTGTTGAATTTACGAGTCAAGTACAAAGACGGCAGAACTGTGCAGACAAGGAAATTGAAGTTCTCTTGCCCTAATATGTCAGCAGGTCTGAACGAAGGAGGATGCATTGGTAAAATTAACAGTCCAAGTTAATATTGAATGTGCGTAATGCTCAGTTTTGCTGCATGCGTTTAGGATGCTTCGGTACTTTTCTGACTCCTTAATCATCATCATTGGGAAACAGTAATTTCACGGCAAGCTGGAAGTCGTGTGAAAGCAAGTTAACCACCGCCGATCGTCCAATCAATCGTAGTAATGTGAACCCAGCGAAAGAGTCAGGTGTGGTAGCATGTCCCGTTGGGCTATTTTATTTACAATTAGCGGTGAAGAACTATTCGCATTCCTTCCTTCAGTTATTTTTTTTATTTCTGCCGATGACTGAACGATGTATTAAACATTTGCGTGCAGTAACATCGGATAAGCTATATGCGACGTCGAAACAGATGACACTCTCGGAGTAAAGAGGGGGAGGGGGAAGGTATGACTCTCTTAAGGCGACGTATCACACCCGCTCGACCGGTCTAATTTGTCTGACTTTCCGACCCCAGGTTTTTGTTCGACATCACCTTGAAATTTCCAGAATATAAATTATTGATCGTTTCAAAGGGAGACCTGTATCTCAAGTATTACAATTTTATCTCGGTGCGTAAATAAACCACCGCGAAATCGGCAAGATGTAGAGAATATTTGTACGAAGACTAAATTTAGATAATAGAAAACTCGTAAACAATGGGAGATGTGTCAATTCTGCTTCTATCAGAATGCTTAGTAACAGCCGCCATGGATGAAAGATAAAAATCTGCATTTGGTTCACTTTGTCAAGCTACCTGAGAGGTTTTTGGCGACTGTGATTTCGTATGGTGACGCAAATACATAGTTCAGGCTATATTCGCAGACTTTCGTTCAGAGCTACCTGAACCCCTAAGCATCGGAGACTTAGCAGCAACTTATGGGCTAATATTGCCTTGAGCGAGAGTTTTCCTGGAGTGAAAGGCTCCTGACGTTCTAACGACTCGATCGGGGGCGAGTGTCGCTATGAAGTTGATTTTCTACCCAAATATTTCTAACTGAAAGGTTAAGATGCGTCCTCTTTAAGTTAACAGAAAGACAGTCAGGGGTTAAATTGGTACCAGGGGGGTTGTGTTTCTCGAGTATTGCCGTCAAAATGTAAGTAACTGTTGTGCAGCGATCTTCGTCTTCAGTCAGCGGATAGCTTCTAGCGGAAGAATTTGTCGACGTCGTCAGCGTTGATTTTTTAAATTTTTATCAGGAAGGGAAAAATATCAGTCGGTAAACAAGTGCCATTATTATTGGGGAAGAATCAACGTACTTATGAAAATAAGTGTAAGGAAAAAGAGTGGCTGGCCTAATTAATGGATAAGAAGTATAAGTAGAATGTAGAGATCTGGATTTTCTACTGGGTTGTTTTGGTGAGTCGTACGGTGAAACCTGTATTAAGCGACCACCGACGGTTCCGCTGAAAAGTGGTCGTTGAGAGGAGTGGTCGTTCGACAGGGATTTAGTTTCTAGGAGTGCATATTCTGCAAATGAAAGGGCGGCTGAATTGAAGAAAAAATGGAAAACTCTTGAAGCGACGGTTTTGTTAAAAGCTATACAGATGGCGTTTAGTTTCTCATTATTTAATTGTTCTTGGCAAATTTCAATGCGTATTAATTTGACGTACATATACAGTGAAACCTGAGTTAGGCGACCACCGACGGTTCTGCTGAAAACTGGTCGTTTAGATGGGTGGTCGCTTGATAGGAGTGGTCGTTAAGAGGGGTTTCACTGTACTGACGTTTCGAAGGCATAGTCTGCCGGAATCCTCAGGGTGAATGGTTCGGCCAGGAGGATGTCATTTATTGATTAATTGTCATTGAAATCAAGTTAGGTTTTATTCTTCATCACTACACCGCTCTTTTTTTAGTTGCATCAGAGTTAGTTTCGACGTAAAAAGCTTCCTAGTATTTGGAAACTAGCCATGAGACTCGTAATGAAAAGATCAGAACAGTGATGACCAATCAAATCAACTTGAAACTAATGACATTGTACAAATTAATGGCATTCTGCTCGGTGAACATTTCACCCTGAGGACGATATATCGGTGCCACTAACCATCATCACCCGAATAAAACCCGAGAGCTCTACATTCCATCCATCTGCCGGAAAATCCATATATTTCACCAGAAATATTGTGATGAAAGAGTTGATGTAATAAAATATTTGAAATGGTTGAACTTTTTGGGAAAAGGGAGGAAAATAATTGAAATTTTTTTATGGAATTGAGGTAGCTAGAAGGTATGTTTAACATAAAAAAGACTTCGCATGGTGAAAATGGTTTATTCTTGGAATAATACCATAGATGTGTCGACGCGAGGAGTGAGGAGTTTAAAAGCACCAACAGTCCTTGAATCTTACGACTAACATTGACAGTAAACCAGTATCCGACGGCAAATACCAAACAGATAAGCTACCGATCTTTGGTCTTTCTCATCTCTTTAAAAAGTAGTTGGTGTCATTCCTGTTTCTCCCATACATGAGTAAGATAACTTTGTCAACCGTAATTAACTCACCGTAATTTATATTCTCCTTCAATGGTTCCATAAACTAAGACCTCAAAATGTTATAAGAGTGGTTTTGTATCTGAAAGAGCCACGGTGATGTCTTCATGTTTCTTCTTTCCTTAAGAATATATCTTATATTTCCACCTCTATCACGCGAAGAATATATCTTATATTATATATCCTTAAGAATATATCATACAAACTTAAGACAAAGGTTCTAAACTGCGATAACAAGGAAAACATAGCAGCAAATGTAAAGTTGGAAAATGTTACCCTTCAACAACTTAAAGAATTTAACAATTTGGGAGGTAAAAGTACGTGGATTGGAAGAAGTACAAGAGATATAAAATTCAGAATCGACCGAGGAAAACCAGGATTCAATAAAAATAAAACCCTACTAATGTCAAAAAGCATTAGTTTGGAGATAAGAAAAAACTGAATGAAGACCAACGTTTGGAGTGTCGCGCTATAAGGAAGCGAATCGTGGACTGTAGGAGGAAGTGAAATGATAAGACTGTTATCCTTTGAAGCATGATATTACAGAAGGATGCTGAAAGTAAGCTGGACAGAAAGGAGAACAAATAAAGAAATCTTTGAATGAGCTCAAGAGGAAAGGAGAAGTGTAATAAGAATCGTTAAAGAAAGAAAATCCAACCCTATTGGATATTTACTACGGCACGATACTCAAGCAAAAAGAATAATCGAAGGAGAAATTGAGGGTACAAATTGCAGAGGAAGACCCCGACTAGACTACATGAGCCAAATTACGAAAGATATGCGAATGCAGGACATATTACGACCTGAAACGGAAAGAACGAACGAGAAGAGAGATTAATGGAGGTCTGCTGCCAACCAACTCGAGGGTTAAAACGGAAGAAGAATATTTAGCGGGGAAAACACGTACTAAAAATGCATTCATTTACTACAGCGTACCCCAAAGTCAACTTTCGACCACTGACCTGAGCATCCCCTAATCCCATTGTCGTAATTGTGTCTTCTCTATGAATTTTTACCCTCCCATCTCCTCTTCCGACATATTCATCCTATCCTTGACTGTGATTGGGCTTCGTATCATGGATTCTACGAAAAAATTCTGTATTATTCTTATAAATGGAGAACGGGTGATCTTTCTCCCAACCATGACGGGTGATCTTTCAACCAACCATCTTCTTTACTCATTTTTCTGGCATCTACTCATCCATTTCCACGACAGTCTGTACTTAGTGGCGGGCCATTTCCATCTGTTTATGCGCCACATGAGACATTCTTTGTAGGTTGGTGGTTATCAGGCTATAAAATTTTATCCAAAAATGTCTCAAAGTGATAGAAGGTGGCTTTCTATGTGTTGGGTTCATACATATGAATATATCGTATCCTTTAATTCACCGAAAGTAAACTGTAATGAAAATTATTATTGAGAGTTACAGCTGTAAAAATAGGTTTTCGTGGATCACGTGAGGTATCTTTGTTGCCCTACCTGATATACCTCTTTCGGTAATCGTACTTACAACATCCGTCCGTCACGTATAAATTGTCTATCCTTCTCTTTCCCAGCCTTGTCCTTTCCAAAACGCCCCTCAGAATCCCATCTCCATTCATTTGTTGCTCTATCTTTCAACTCTAGCTCTGCTTGATTTCCTCAAGTGACCTTCTCTTCTCCTCTGTCACGCGAAGTACTCATCAGTATATCTAAATATGTATTCATTTCCCGCGGCATCGCCGGCAACACTCTGATACCGGTCTAACAATGTGAATACTTAATACACATTATGCCTAATCCTGAATCTTTATTTTCATAAAAAATAATTTACTTGTGCACACATTCTCTTGCAATGATAAATATGGATTTTAATTATAAAGTTTCGTTGGAAATTGAGTGGAATCACCGTAGAGAGTAGGAATTCCGATCACATTGAGATGAAATAAGAACACTTTGTATAATCCACACAAACTTTAATTGGTATAAGCCCGACCGGTTTCAACACTTTCCTGTCATTCTCAAGAGACAATACAATTCTTTTTTACGGCGAGCACGTATTTCTATTTTATGTCGGAAGAGGGGTGGGGGGATTGGGGTTACGGAAGGTATGACTAATGATGAAGGTTAAGGTTGAAGCATCGGGCTGGAGGTGGACGTAACTAAATATTTTCTGGAAGAGGGGGACAGGAACTTGGTAGAGGGGAGAATGATGTAATGGTACCAAGTCATTTAACAAATCGGAACCATACTGCTTAGCGTGCGTCATAATTTCAAAGTTCTCAATACAATCCAACTTGGCACCTTTGTCAACAACATGTAAAACATTCACTTTAAAATCAGACTCATGATTAAAATTTGCTAAATGATTAGCGAAAACAGATTTGTTGTCACAATTAATAAAAGAATTGAAATGTTCTTTTGCTCTTGCACTGAAGCTTCGTCCCGTCTGTCCCACATTCTCCCCTCTACCAAGTTCCTGTCCCCCCCCTCTTCCAGAAAATATTTGGTTACGTCCACCTCCAGCCCGATGCTTCAACCTTAAACTTCATCCTTAGTTATACCTTCCTTAACCCCAATTCTTAACTTCCTTAACCCCCCTCCCTCCTCCGACATAAAATATAAATACGTGCTCGCCAAAAAACGAATTGTATTATCCCTTGAGAATGATACGAAAGTGTTGAAACCGGTCGGGCTTATACCATTAAAGTTGTGTGGATTATACAGTGTTCTAATTTCATCTCAGTATGATGTCAAAATTCCACAAAGTAAGCTCGCAAACCATTGAAGATACAGGAATTCCGATGTTTGAAGCGCGTCGAAAATCACAAAATAACTGAAATCAAAGTAACTCAACGTATTTGGAAACCTCAGTTGTTTCCTTTTTGATTATCGAAATGTAACTGTAGAAAGCGCTTTACTTAAAAATTACTTTGCACTTAGATTTAAGCATTACTCATTGGTATAGTTATTCGCCTCCTCGCACAGCTATTGGCCATGTGACTGATAGTTATTCGCCAAGTTACCTTTGCTTTTTTAAAGTAACCAATTATAGTCGTTGTCAAAAATAATTGCATCTGTGGAAACTTTGACAGTGAATCGTTATACTTTTTCAATTAATTCTTGATTGCAAGCATTAGTAGTTCATTCATTTCTTCATCATCTTGCTCCTTTGACTTTTCTCAACATTATGTTGTAAGACATTTCTTCTTCACTTATATCTGTAGGAATTTCTCTGTTACAATTTTGACATGGGGAGACATCTCCACCTTTGATATTTGGAATATGTGTATGGTGATGTTTTGGCATGAATAATTCATGAAAGACCTTCTGACACTTGAAAGATCTGAGCTCTGAGTCTGTTCCGGTAAACTCACGGCATATGTTACCGCATGAATTATCCATCATTTTTCACATATCCCTGCTGAAAAAGATACCATCCGTTTGATTTTCTTATAATTTCATCCTCTTTCACTTCTTTTGGCTCTTTGCATCGTTTTACTTTCTTTTTTCTCCGAATATTCTTTTTCCCCGACCATGCGTTTTATTTCATATATGACCCAAATATTGTTCCATGCAATAGCAATTGTTTGTTTGAATGCCTGACGCTTTCCGTTGCAATTTATAGTTTTGGTCGTATGAAAAATTTACTAATGCACACATTGTATTTGACTTTTTCAGCAAATAACTTTAACCGACTGAAGTTATCACGAATCAAAACTTAGGCAGTACCTTAAACTATGACTTCAAAATGTTATACAAGTGGTTTTGTGTCTGAGAGAGCCGCAGGGATGTATTCGTGTTTATTCTTTCCTTAAGAAAATAAATATGAATTTCTCCGAAAATGAATCTGCATGGGAAAATCATGTATCACTTACTTCATGATGTGAGGTGGTCATTACAAGAAACCTACACGCACAAAAATGTGTACATCACAGGTAAATCTACATCTACATAATACCCTGCGAGCCGCCGCATGGGCGTGTGGCAGGTGGTGTTAGGTTACCAGCCGTGTAAAGATGTAAGTTTTTGGGAGATGAAATGGTGACATGCATTATAGGAGTTTATTTAGTGGAGCTCAATTCTTATTTTGGTCACTTATTGTGCGCGGAAAGAACGAGTTTTTGTACCTATCTGTTCGGCAGTGTATCTCTCGTATTTTGTCGCATCTGTCAGACCTATATAGCGTTCTTATTGAAAATTTGGCCCAACTGAGGTCTTGTTATGCTGTTTAAAACGCCATCGTCATCAACAACTATTTCAGTTTTCAGTCTCTGGCCGGGTCAGCTTCATGAACATACAAGCCTTCCCGTTTTTTCTATCCTTCCACCATTTTTCTTCTTAAAACAACAAAATGACTTATAACTGCTGGGTGTCAGGCAATAACTGTTAGGTTTTCCCTACTGAGTTTTTTAAATATTTTTTTAGGATTCTACCGGTTAACGTAGATTTTGTTGAATGTCAGAGAATCTCCTCCCAGTCTTCTACACTTTCAGGGCCCTATCTCGCTCTTGTAAATCCATTTTCGCCTCAGCGTACGATCTACCCTTCTTTATCCCTTCCATGAAACCTATTCTCTTTCTCCCCTCCCCCGCTTTCCTTCCCTCTATCACACTCTTCAGCAACCCATCACCCTTTATTACATCCTCCAGTCTTCTACACTGCTGATCTCGTATTAAGAAGTTACCTTTCCTCGCTCACCATCTAAAGCACTTCCTTGTTAGTCTTCCTTACCCTCCACCTAACCTTCACGTTCCTCCTCCACACCCTCATCTCAAATCCCTGCAGCCTATTCTCGTCGTCCTTTCTGGGAGTCAACGTTTCTGCCCCATGCAACGCTACGCTCCATATCAGGACCGATTTTTTGTTCTCTAGATTGACAATCCATTGTTTGTTGTTTTGTTGTTGTTATATATTTTTGTCAAGTTGAAGCTTGCATATATCGTTTATTATAATCGTTTTTATATTTAATTATCGAGATTAGGAGGTGAAGGGGATTAGTTGTTGCTGAGTTATCTCCACCTGTAGGGAAAAAAATATTGTAAGCAATGGAGTTACCGAAGAATAATGATGATCAATTGGAGAGAATCACAGTTCCTAAGAAATCTTCCATCGGGAATGAAGTTCATATATTTAAAACTTTGAGAAGAAGAGATAATATCACTGGTCATATTGTGCGACACAACAGCATATTGACTACACTAATATTCAGGAACGACACATATGTATTCGATGAAGTAATGGGACCCGTAAGCCATGGCAACTATTCAATAAGTGTGCGAATTTCCTCAGAGAAAAAATCTTCCGCCTTGACCGGGATTGTGGAACTCCGTTACTAGTCCCGGATCGCTTAAAATTTATTCAATAAGTGTTGCAGAAACATTCGGGGAATTTATTGGTTCCATAACTTATGGCATGCACTTATGAGTTCCATAAGTAGCCAAGATGGCGGATGGGCTACTCCTGTGAAAGTCAATTAGCGTCTCTCTATCAGGCCCTAGCGGAGGGGCTAGATAGCGGTAAGCAAATAGACGGGGCTTTGATTGATTTCTCAAAAGCATTCGACAGGGTAAACCATGACATTCTCATGAAAAAAATAGGCTTGTTGGGAATATATGGGAGGGTGGTAAACTGGATAAATTCTTTTATCTCAGGCAGATCACAAATGGTTTAGATCGGCGATACTTACTCAGAGGAATTCTATGGCAATTCAGGTGTGCCGCAAAGAAGTGTACTGGAACCTTTTACTATTCATAATCTATGTGAACGATATTGGTGGAAATATTAAGAGCTCTGTTAGGGTGTTTGCAGACGATTGCATTATCTACAGAGTAATGGAAAAAGTCGACGATGGCGATATCTTACAAAACGATCTAAATAATTTGGAGAAATGGGCGGATGAAAACGGCATGGTCATAAATGCAAGTAAAACAAAACTTATAAGATTCAGGAAAGGAAAAATGGCTATCTCAAATAATTATTACATTATGGGCGAATAATTGATGGAAGCCAATCTCTGTAATTATCTTGGAGTGACTTTAAGTAGGGATTTGCGGTGGGGGCCGCATATTGAAAAAATGACAACGAAAGCTTTTAGAGTGTTATACTTTTTAATGAGGACCCTTGGAAAGAGCTGTAAGAAAACCAAGGATTTCGCCTGTAAGATATTTGTTAGGCCTATTTTAGAGTCAGTCTGTGACCCTTATTTGGGAGGGGAGAAAAAACAACTAGAAAAAGTTCAGCGTTTAGCCGCAAGATTAGTAATGCGAAATTTTAAAAGGAAGGCTAGTGTAACGGAGATGATGAGGGTATTGGGCTGGACATCACTCGAATCGAGGAGGAGGAAAGCACGTCTCAAGTACATGCATAAGGCATATACTGGTGTCCCTGCGTGGAGGGATATATCCAAGAGGTTAAATTAGCCTAGTTATCTGGCGAGAAGGGACCATAACTATAAGATAGAGCCTCCAAGGCAGCTTTCAAGTTCATTGAAATATTCCTTCCTTCATCGGGGGATAAAGGATTGGAATGAGTTGCCCAAGAAAGTGCTTGAGCCCTTTCCAAGTAGAACACCGTTGTTGATGACGAGATTGAGGGGAGTTGTACTGTGAGGGTTTTTCCCCCTATATTTTTCTATTGTAATAACTTTGCTTTTTTGTATTTTGGCAATGTCTTTTTTTTACTTTTTACATGTGTGTACATTTGGATTTGCTCGGTTCTTGCCGATCTGTGTTACCACCGGACCATATAGTCTACTTGTAACCATTTATTTAATAATAATAATAATAATAATAATGATAATTTATGAACTGAATGATGTGTTCCTGCAACCTGAAGGTATTTATGAGATCTATAACTTTATGGATCTCATAGCTATTGATTCCATAACAAAATATTCTTGCAACCGGACATAAAGGTAGGACTTAGAGGTGAGAAGTATTGCTGTGGGAGATTAAGAGTGGAATTCATGAAACAAACTATGGAGGCGGTGAAAGTGAAATAGTTTGTTGGATTGAAGGAATTGGCTAGAAGGAATGAAGTAGAGAGATACTCTAAACCTATCTTCGAATTAATGACTTCTTCTTCTTAGGTATTCAATCCTTAGATTGGTCTGCAGCAGTCCTCCAGTCGGCTCATCTTTTCAGTTCCTGATAGCCAGTGCAGTTCAAATCCTCTAATCTACTGCCTCATATAATCAATTCGAGGTCTTCCTCTACATCTTTTTCCTTCAGTCATTCCTTCTATTTTGGTCTTTATCATGCTCTCGTGCCTCAGAATGCGCCCCACAAGTCCTGTCCTCCTGTCCCTTATACTTCTCCATATGTTATTCTTTTCCCCTATTTTCCGATAAATTTCTTCATTTATTATTTTATCTTTCCAACTGATCTTGAGCGCCCTGCTGTAGCGCCAGTTTTCAAAGGACTCAAGTCTCCTTTTCTCTTCTTTCCATATTGTCCAGGTTTCGCACCCACATAGGACAACACTCCACACGTACGCTTTTAATAATCTCTTCCTCGTACACAAATTGATACTGTTTGTAGTAAAGATGCATTTTTTCTTGTTGAGTGATATCTTTGCTTGTCTAATTCTACTTCTTATCTCCCTTTTACTTCTACCATCTTCAGTTATTATGCTTCCCAGATAAGTTAATCCATCGATGAGTAAATTCATCATTAATGACTAGCGGTAATTTTTCCAATCAATTTTCCAAAGTGTGCAATCAAGTATTGCCACATAAAATGGCGGTTACTAATTGTTTCGCATTGGTATTTTTATCGTGCTTTCCTAAGCTTTAACGAACGTTTTCTTACTATACCTTGCGACGTAATAATCGTAAATAGCCTTGGCTCGTATCCCGTGTGTGTCCTGACGCTCATTCAGTAGCGCAAGGTAATTTCAATAGGTGTTATTTCACTATGGGGAATCGTAGAGTGAGTTTTTTTTATTCTTCATGTTGCGGTGATATTCTGTTTCCGTAATATTATCTGCGACTATTTATTCGTGTCGTATCTAGGGACGCACGTGTGCGACCTCCGCAAAATTACATTTTTCCTTCAGTGGTCCCTTTTTGCGAGAGTCTTTTTAAACGAAATGTACACTATACTGTTGTTCCTTTTCTTTTTCGTTGGATTTGGTTTTTTTTTAATCCATTTATTAAACTTTTTTTTGAACGTGCGAGACACCCGCAAAAAAAAACTGGAATTCAGAACGGATGCGTTTGCAATTTTGACCCGTGTGTCAGGCGGGCAGTCCGATCTCCTTTGGCTCGGGGCCATGTCGTCGGATGTCGTTTGTTCGCTGTTTTCCAGAGTGGCAAGAGACGGTGGTGACTATTTCGTTTGTTGATGTGTGTGTGACCGTGGGGTGGGGAAGTGGGTGGGTGGGCGAATGAGGTCGGATTCGCAGCACTTTTGGTCGGTGAGTGAAGATTTGTCATTCATGCCCGTCGCGAGCCCGCGTTTTTACTGCCGGACGCGGATTTCGGTGCGGTGGAATATGTAGAGGCGAGAGAGAGAGGCCTCGGCCGGCCGTTTTTGATGAAAGACATGAAAAAGCCGTGATTTCGGTGGCAGCCTCCGTGCTGGAGCATTATTATCCATTTCTCTGTCGTTTTATCACGGTTTCCCCTCTTCCCTCTTTTCTATACTCCTGCCTGTCCATCTCTCTTCCTCTTCACCGGTTGCATTCCCACTTTTCGAAACGGAGAGCGTGTTAGCATGAGGCCCTGAGTGAATCAATGCAAAATGCTTCGTCGGCAGTCGTCAAACATGTGCCTCAATTGTTGCCGATTATCTGTCCGCGGTACGGAATTTATCGCATTCCGCAAATACATTCAATATGATTAACATCCATCGACGAATATTAAATCTTTTAACGAGTGAAATGTGGAGTACTCGATCTGGTGATATTTGTAATACCTGGAAATCATAGTTGGTATGAAATGACAAACTAATGGAATTTAACCGCAATTTAGGCGATTTTCTTTTTGCTACTAAGGCATAATTATTTCATGGGATCGCTAAAATATTTTACGTGCTCTATATTTTGTTTATTTTCACATGCGGGGAAGTTAATATTTATTGATTATTAATGTGGATTCTGATGAGGGTTCAAGTGGTTTACGCCTTTTTGTTTTTAAAGTAGCCCCTTTTTTTTGGAGAGGGTAGATTTTTCCCCTCAAATTTGAACATCTTGCCGTTCTGGTGTTCCAGATTAGCTGGGCGTCTTAGAGAATTCGTTCAGTGTGTTTCGCAGTCTTAGATTCTTTCGTGTTTATTAATAGAACGGGAAACTTTCCTAAAATCTTTACCGCTGTCCAATAAGGAGTATCCTTTACAGAATGAGTAAACTTTGGTCCATAAATCAGCATGGATTTGCAATACCTTGAAGTTCCTGAAGGTAAATATTAAGCCTTCAGGACTTTTATTTATGTGTTAGTCTATATTTTAGTCTTGCATCAGATATTAATGCCCATTCAAGCTCACGTCACATTCAAGTGTCTCTGCGATGGACAAGTTCTTCAGACCCCGCTTATATTTGCTATGTTCGTTGTGATTCGTTGGTGAAAACTTGTCAAAACCTTCTTTGCTTGTTGCATATTATAAATAATGAGAAATTGTGACTCTTTTGGTCCTATCATCCAATTTATCCGGTGTCATGACTATGAATGCTGATCACCATTGCGGTCACCCATAAAAAAATTGGCATAGTGCTCCATCTCTGTTACAGGGAGTTTAATTTTTTGTGACTTCTCCTAAAATTCGGTATTACTGCTGCTTGTCCCTGGCTGGGAAAATATTCACGATCTCTTTGCTCTCCATGATTATTCGGATGAAATCGGATAAACTTCCGAGGATCCCTTCTGGAATTTCGTGCGAATTTTACGTTGCAGTTTAAATTCATGTCGTATGTAACCTTCTATCCGTCCGCCCATTCGCCGTACCTTTTCATCGCATCCCGGCCGAGATGGCATCATTATTGCTTCGTCAACTCTCTTGGCTTTATGGGCGACCTTCCAGCTTTGATGCTCTTATTTGCCACCGCCGTTCGTTCGTGTACATCTCTCGTGCGCTCGTATCCATTTCCATGAAAGTTTCCCCCCGCGCCTCGGGAAGTTGCGATATGGTCGACTGAATAGTGTTGAATCCGAATCACGGCCCATTTCCAGCCGGGTCCGCAAACTCAATATCGATCGGTTCTCCGCCGCCGCCGTTTGCCGGAATGCCGAAGGAGCATCGAAAACCCTCTCTTGTGTTTGCACGGGCGAACTCCGCCAAGCCAAGCCCTCTCTCGGTATTTCACGTCGGTGGTGGAGGAGAGGACTGCTTCTTTCTACTCGCTGCTGTTTGTGCACCAAGCGCATCGCTTCCATCGTTCAGACCCTTTGCCAAACCGGCTTCATTTTTATATATTTGGTGACTGTTGAACTACGCTCTTGAAATTTTTTCCGTACTCTTGTGATGCGTTGGGGTGTTACAATATGCACGGTGAATGAATGTAGTGCGACTCAGATGTAGAGAGTTCCTACTTAGTTCTGGTGCTTCTCTTTTATAGACCTGTTCATGTAATGATTGATGCTTCTATCCTCATGTTAGAGAGGTACGAGAGAGACTTAAAGACGATTGTAAATCTCCTTCAATCATGTAATTATTTGCCAATTTCTCCATATTTTGTACTTTTGCGACCGATTGCCAGAACCGTTATGCTCCCTAAGTCATCATAGTATTTATACATCAATCTTCGTTGATGAATACGAAGTTTTCTTGTTTGTATATATTCGATGTTCAGGCCATATGGAAATCCATTGTTACTGAAGTAATATTTTTCCGCCAGGATTTGTTTAGGTACTGATGGTGACGCCGATGCGTCGAAACTAGCTCCTGAATAAGTCCTGGTGGAACAATGCATCGTATCTTTTCTATAGCTGTCTTTTTTGCATCGACTTCCGCTTACTCTGAATGCATAAAAGTTCGTTCGTCATTTGATTATTTTCTCGTTGTATTGGTTCTTATATTCTTGTCAAGAATTCTCGTAATGATCTTGCGTTTTGAGGTACAGTAAAATTTTAATTTCTGTAGCTTGTTGGCGATATTCTTAAAAGCATATGCGTTGATTTCAGCTGGGTACATACCTCTGTTAATGCTGTGAAAGAGGTAATATGCTCTTTTCTTCAATCTAAGTTTGTAAAAATATCCTTAAATAAAATGTACGCGCTCTAGCACCGAAGAAACCTGCCCCCAAAAACCTTCCAGGAGACATGTTTTGGCTACATGTTACCATATTGTAAATTCCTCTTTCGGCTAAATTTTCTCGCATACTGGAGAAGCATACGTTGTATCTTAACTTTTTAAGCATGACTTTCGCCTCCAAACAATGAAGATAATAATATCGAAAATGTGTTTTTAAATCTTCGTCTATATTTTTTCTCGTAAGTACCAAATATCCCGCAGCTCTCTGTCTCTCTCCGTTTGAATAGCCCCTCATTCTATTTGTAACTCTATATATATATATATATATATATATATATATATATATATATATATATATATATATATATATATATATATATATATATATATATATATATATATATATATATATATATATATATATATATATATATGCGAAATGAATTTTATTGTAACATTTGTCCGCGTTTTGGGTCGTAAAGGTCTTTTTTAGTAAGCGCTCTGCATTCACCAGTAAATTACCGAAAACAAGCGATTCCATCAATATATCGCCATGCCATTTTATTCCCTCTCTCTCCCTAGCCTCCCCCATCCCATGTCCTTCGTATCTTCTCTTCCCATTAATTGACCATTTCTAGAGTTATGGTCGACGCGCGGCGTTATCCCAAAAATGGGAAAATACAAGCGAAGCCATTCGTTTTTAGGTTTTTTTTATCCTTCAGGAGTTTTTGTCCATTCTTTTTCATTTCCCCCGGTTGTAAAGTCCCCTGCGATTTTAACGAGCCCTTGTTCGTTTGTGTGTGTGAGAGTGTGCCGGTGATTCGAAGCGACCATGTGCGTATGTGCTGCAGGCGCCTCGCGGGCTTGTCGCTGCATTCGGTGTGCGCTGCTCGTCTTTTTTCTTCGTATCGCAGATAGCGCGCGTTAGACCACAGAGTGGCATGGACTCGATTTTGCGCTGCGTTGCCGCGGCGGAATACGTGTCTCGCGCTCCGTTCACAGTCCTAACTTTCTACGCTGGTGATCCGTTCGTGGGACGGAAGTTAGTCGTTTGAACGCAGTGAATGAAAAACGAGTAGGTACTTCGGTATGATTCCACACTTTATTTAAAGCAACACGACCTAGGAATCGGCATTTCTTGCCATCATCAAGTCGAAACCTTGGTCGTGTTTCTTTGAATAAAGTGTGGAATCATACGGAGGTACTTGTATTTCATTCATTGTGAAGGATTTCCACCGAGTAACGCCAGGGGCACTGTGTTATGTGTGAACTCAGGTCAATTATATCTCGAGTAACTAGTTTAAACGAGGGAGGTAACAAATAGGAAAAAATCATTGGCTTGGGTGACTTTCACAAGGTATTACCGGGCTTAGTCCCAGTATCCTCATATTTTGTCCAAATGAGCGAGCACCTCAATGTGTTATAAGTTTGGTTCCAACATCGCGGATTCTGGTACACTGCGCTCGCTTTGGACTGCCACGCTAAATTGTATATCCGGCAGTCTTAAACATCTTGTTACTTAAAAGCCCATGAGAGTCCACATGGGATGGAGGATGTCCCAATAACTTAACCGTTTAATACACTCAATACGATATTGAGAGATATGTGTTCGAATTCCGATCAAGGCCGGCCAGGGTTCAAAATCCTGCTGAGGAGGATGCTGTCCATTGGAAACCCGATCCCTACTTCAGTGTCTTGTAGAGGTCACTTCAAGTACTGTACTCCTTCTGTTGGATGAGACGTTGAACCGTGGTCCCCTTGGCGCCTTTTGTTGCGAGCAGGCTGATGCCGACGCCGAGTTTTTCTCCACCCTCCCTCCCTTACCTTCCCCTATGGCTTAAATGACATCAGCTGTCATTCGCCTCCCCAAATATCCAATCCAACCCGGTCAAGGCGAATGATCTCACCTTCCAGGGGATGAGACCTTGTGTGAAATTCCTCACCAGTGCAGTGATTTAATTTCCATGAAGAAAAATTTCACCTTCCCAAGGTTGCCAAAATATCAACCCTTTAACGCTAATGCTTGTGGTATGACTTGAGGTATTTGCCAAGAATACCTTGAGATATTTGCCAAGATACCAACCATTTTCCTAAGAAAGTCTGCACTCCGTAGAGACATCATGTAAAATGTGAGGAATTTGTAACGCTTGGATCTCATCAGAAAATTAACGGTGAATCGTTTTTTTTTTAAGTCTCAGCTTTAAAATAAATTAATTTTGAACTCCAGTAATTTTTTGAGAATCGTATGAAAACCTTCGGAAGTGAAAGAGTTTTCACTTTACGGCGCGCCGCGGCGTGAAACGAGTCCGGCTGAAGACTTGAAAATAATTTACTTATTACTGAAAAATTTGTAAATAGTTGATACTGTCCCCGTTCTTCCTCTCTCCGTATCCCTGCTCACCCCTCCCTCACACCCTTCAATACTTGGCCACCCCTCGTTATTCTACCTCTTTCGTATCATTTCGTCCGTCTACCTCCTGCACCTAGAACTACTAATCATGCAATGGCTACTAGAACAGAACCTAGTAACCTTCTACTTCCAACCCACCGGACCACTACCTTTCACAAGTCGTTTGTCGTGGGCGTCTCATAACTCTGGAATTCTATTTCAATTGATTTGAGGAAATCTCGCTCGTTGGCAGTTTTTCGATCTAAATTGTATGGGATTTTATTTAATGAATGTGCTCCAGAATAGTTAAGCCTGTTCAGCATTAAATTCTCATTGCCAATTTTTTCTATTTTTTCTAGACACAAATTGTTTGTTTTTCATGGTCTATTCATGTTTTTTGATTATCTTGTATCATATCTATACCTATGTTTGAATTCAATTGTATCGCATCGCATGTGCAGTTATTGTTTTTCACTGAGGTTAGTTGTTTCTGTCTTTTTCTATGATATTAAGCTGCATTTATTTTCTGATTTGAACAAAATTATTTGTTAACTTGTTAATTACCTCGCTGCAATTTTCAGTGTACCGTACTGTTTCTCTAAGAGACCTGTCCCAGAGTATAATAAAGGTTTATTGTATTCTTTTTTACCTTCAATTATGTTACTCACAAACCCATTGTCGCAGGGTGTGTCCAATCCATCTTGTTCTTGTCTCTATGGTGTTCCAATTCTCCCGGAATTCGGTCCTAGACTGTAATTTTTTCCTGCTGCTTTGACGTGTACGTTCTAAATTTTAATCAGGTAGGCAATTATCGTCGAAGGAAATCAAATTGATGACATGATTCCTCTATACGATTAGTTTTCGAGCCACATCTTTCACAAAAGTTTATGGAAACTTTCAATTAGGTTGCTACGGCCGGTACGGAGCATTGTGAAACTACATCAAAACGATACTGCCTTTTTAAATAATGAAATCTATAATAAAGGTAAATGAAATTATAATAAATAAATCGAGTATAATAAAGGTTTATTCTATTCTACCTCTGATTGCCTGCTCCAACTTAATCTCCCAATCGCATCCTAGTTCACCCTCCTCCCTATCTTTCGTTTTCATCCATCTCCTCTCAAATTCCTCAGTATCTTGTTTTCAGTCATCCTCTTTCCATACAGAATATGTTTTCAAATCATTCGCCATCCTAAGTATCGTGTGGCAGTGCAAAATTGGACGGGCGAGCGCTGCTTCAAGTGTTCTGGTCGCCCGCCGCTGGCCCTCGGCAGCTCCAGTCGCTCCGATCTGGTCGATATCTTCGGTCCGGGATTGCTGTGCTGGAGTCTTGTTTTTTTCTTCATTTTTATTCCCATCCATCCCCCTCTCCCCTCCCAGTCCGACTCTTCCCTCCCTCCACCCTCCCCCCATACTCCTCTTAACCCTTCCCGTGACTGTTGTACATTAAATCGACCTGTTGGGTGGGAGGAAGAAACACGTTTATTTTTTGCATTCGCGTTATCCACCTCCTCTTCGTGATTCCTGCAACTCCATCTCTGTTTAAGGTTAGTATTCGGATATTAACTTTCGATGCAATGTTAGCCAACGTATCGATTGCATTATTTGAATCGACAGTGTCGTTCTGATGTAGTTTCGCAATGCACCGTACCGGCCGCAGTAACCTAATTGAAAGTTTCCATATACTTTTTTGAGAGATGTAGCACGAAAGCCAATCGTATAAAGGAATCATGTCATCAATTTGATTTTGCTGGGCGATTATTGTCTACCTAATTAAAATTTAGAACGTACACGTCAAAGCAGCAGGCAAAATTTAGTCTCGGTCCGAATTCCGAGAGAATACTGGCATTTTGTCAAGATTCTGAGATAATATTGGAACACCATAGAGAAAAGAAGAACAAGATGGATTGGACACACCCTGAGACAATGGGTTTGTGAAGAACATAATTGGAGGTAAAATAGAGGGAAAAGTCCCCAGAGGAAGACCCAGGAATAAGTTCATGGACCTAATAAAGAGGGGAGTGCATAGGAAGAGATAACAGGAGGTAAGGGAACTAGCATTAGACAGAGAATGGTGGAGGGCTGCCGTCAACTAATCTTAGGAATGAACGATCAATGATTGGCATTGTCCTGAGGACATTTTGAGTAGAGCTATGCTGGAAGAGGACACAAGTTGCGGGAGGGATCTGAAAACAGAATTCTCATCGTCATAGGTATAAGTATCTGCAGGTGAAATATTATTTTTATTGCGTGCTTAAATTTACCTTCAATCTACGGAGTGCCACGACCATATCTATTCCACCGATGCGTCTGCTCCTATTCACAAAAGTGTGCTCGTAGGTTGAACTCGTATAGATGCTCTGCTCCAGTTTCCGTCGCTTCCTCACCGCACCTCTGACGCTTCTTCACTTCTCCTGCCTGGTTCGATAAAAGTTGGACGTTGCATGTGAGGGAAAAAGACGAGGCCCTCGAATCCTCAATGCTGCCACAAATCTCGACTCTTGGCGGTTAAAACTCGCGGCAGCCGCCGCCACCGCCTCTCGTGTATTTTTCTGCTTCGCAATTTCATTTCACGCTCGCGGAAACCAGTTTGCTTCAGATGCGAACTCTGGATTACTTTGATGGCGGTGGCCCGATTCGATACGATGGGGGGCTCCATCGATCTTGACGCACCATTTTTATCTGTGATGGGCACATCCTCCGATGGTGTGTTTCTCCGTGATCGCAATCCTCTGATCCAGTTTGGTGTTTGAGTTTATTCTTCTCGTTCATCTTTTAGGGGTTCTGATAAGCGAGGTGGAGCCCACGTGTGCTTTTTATTCGTTTTGAGCATGACTCTCCAGTGATGAAATATAAGGAATATGTCCGAGGTGGATTATATTTCCATAACATTGTAGCCTTTTACCTTTTATCACTTTTAATAGTCCTTAGAACAATATTTATGTCATTGAGCACGCATTAGTAGGCGATCATTATATATTGGTTATCTCCGGTTATCGCAAGACTGTCTTTTTAGTCGTTTTTTTTAGTCCTTAACCTATTCTCCTCTGAGAGTAATGTCAGATGGTCTTAAAAAACGATGTGAATCATGTCAAATTTGTTCCCAATAATTTTAATAAATGGAAATATGAAAACACTTATTGTTTGTAAGATGTGTGCAATTAAAGCTCTCTCTGGATCTCTCATTAGTAAATGATCGTTATATATTGGTCATCTCTTGTTATCTCCTGTGTACATCTCTTTAAAGGCGTCTTTTTTAGTCCTGTTCCTAAAGATACTCTCTTCTGAAAGTAATGTCAGTTGGCGTTACAAAAAGCATGTGTATCATATCAAATTTGTTCCCAAATATTTTCTAGAAGCTTGCCATATTTATTGTTTGAGAAGAAAAATGAGGAAACACTAGTTTTGTTTAACCCCCTATACACAGATATTTTTGTCCACCACGTCACAGTCATTTCACATGTCACCCAACTCGTAGGAGGAACACCCGATTCAGGAACTAAAATTTACTAATGAGAGATATTTTCGTTGCCAATCCGTAAAATTGATGTCATAAAGGCATATAGACGTAAATAAACCTAATCAGAGACAAAAAACTTCTATATGTCTTCTCTTGGTCACTCAACGTGATGGACGGTTAAGATGTGTGCTTTGGGGAGGATGGAAAAGGTTGTCGGGTGGAAAGTGAAGTAAATAAAATAGCCAGGAGTGGCGGAATGGACGTTGTTGTGAGATGTGAAGAGGGGAGCAGGGTGGGTGAATGGAGTGGGTTAATGGAGAAAACTAGATACTTATCTCTGCGGTTGAAAGATAGTGATGCAGGGCTAGAGGAAGTAAAGAAGGAGCCATTTTGGACGGGAGGAAGAAGCCCAGAAAATGAGAGCAACTGATAGAAAATGGAGCAAGGGGTTAAGGGAATGGAAACGCAATGGAATATGTAGTTTTTCTTTCAATCCGTCTCAAACATTCTTCACGGTTGAAAACTCTTGAATGATAGAAGTAATGAAGTTGAGTAGAATACTGGTCAAAGCGGGAAAGGGGATGGAGAACAACAACTTATGGATCTTATGACGAAAGGCAGGGAACAAGTTGAACTGAAGAGAGAGAGTGGTCGTAAGAAGAAGCAAGGCGATCCTAGAAAGGATGAGAGAAGATAAATAAAATTCCATATAGTAAGCACTTCCAACGGTAGATCAGCTTGTAATAATATGAATTATGATGAAGACGTAGGCCCAATCATTAATGGATCACCTTGGGATGAGAAACCTTAATTAAGATGAAACTCCTGATTAATCCTGAAACTCTTAATTAAGACGAGTCCTGGAGAAGCATTACAAATATTATTTCTTCGTGTAAATTATGAAACTCTTTTCCATACAGTTTACTATCCATAAATAATTCTAAGGTGTTTAAAGCAAAAATATCTGAAAATATTGTTAGTTGATATGCACCCAACTCTGTAGTTTTTTGTAAAGCTATGTATTTTCGATGCGCTGTATACACACAACTGTATTATTGATGATATGGCATATTTTTTCTTGTTTACAGTTATGTACCATGTCTGTATTGAACACTGACTAATTGATTGTAAAAAGTTTTCTGCTCCAAGGGACATATTTGCCCCCGAGCAAATAAAGTTGTATTATTATTATTATTATAAATATCCAGAACTTGGATAAAGAATGATACCATAGTCATTATTGATTGGATCAATGTCTTGAGAAATATATAATATTATTAAATAGAGGTCGAGGAGAAAAAATAATATGAAAATTTGAATAATAATATTGTGAACCCACTTGAGCCCCAATTCCCTCAGGACGTTCTGTCCATTGTCTCGGATCAGTCTCGGCGCAGTGGTGAAGGCGTTTTGCGGAAGTGGATTTGTGGCGGATATGGCTTCGCCGCGCGCGGGCAGAGTAGTTCTGGAGTTGTTGTTGAGTGAGGAGCGGGAGTTGGCGTGTGTTGGGTTGATCGACTGTGCCTCGGAGGCTGAAACAACTATCGGCGGGCCCCCGAGGCCACAAGGCTCTCTCTCGCTCCGCTCATCAGCATTCAGACGGGGCCTCGGCTGGCGTTTTGAGACCCGTGGCCTCTCATGAATACAGAGTGTGCAAATCGGCGGCCCTTTGCTCTCTGGAGGCCTCTACTTCCCTTCCTCCCATCCGCGGGGGCCGCCGCTCGCTGCGCGGTCAGAAGCGGAATGTGGATCCCCTGAGGTTAGACATCTTTTGTACCGGAGCCCTCGTGATGCGATCATATTTTCGCTTGCCTAGTGGTCTGTGTATCCTTACGCCCTCATGGGTTTTAGACTTATGCGATAAGAAATAATGTGCATTTTTATCTAGGGAGCTCCTTGAAATGTGCCATTGAAAGAAAAATTAACGGTAAAAGACGGCTTGGATGGGAAAGGTTAAGATTAGAGAAGTTACTCAGAGACTTTAAAGGAGAATTTCTTAGAGGGTATAAGTTGGAAAAGGAGGCTGGCAAATTGTATCGGTCCCGCTTTGAGGAATGAGAGTTTGCTGTGGAGAGTAATTGAAGGGAATTAGTGAAAATAGTTAGAGGAAGAATAAGGGATTTTGTACCGGCTGTGAGGGTAATTTAGAGAAAACAACCCAAAAATGGGCATAGAGATTAGCTGAGGTAAACAAATCTGAAAAAAAACCTATTCAGTAGGATCGAACGCCTGCTTTATCTTTTAATTTTATTGATGCATTTAACTTATTCACCCTCTTCCGCGCATATTTCGGTTTCAAGCCGATTTTTGCTTAACAGGCTAAAACAAGTTGTATAGGAGATAGAATGAAAACCTTCGTCAAGTATTTTGTAATCAATTTTTCATTTATTAGTTAGCTAAAATTACCTGTAATAGTAAGCTGTATGCGACGATGCGAAAAAAGAGCTGCATGAAAGATGAGATAGTTAGGGATAGTTTCGAGTGACCTCAAATCATTATTCTGCTTTAACAGACGCAGCTAGAGTAACCAACGGTTACCTTTCCGTAGGGTGACCAGATATTTAATGCTCTGAACCGACAGTCTTATGTACCTATCTTAAGAGGAGGAGGTAAATTTTAATTCCGAGATCCACGACTCAAGTGGCTGATGTAGCAGCCGTGTTTCACTCCTGAGAAATAAGAGAAAAAACTTCAGATCGCAGCCCTTCCAATCGCCCCTCGCAGTACCCAAGGAAAAGCTCCCAGAAACCGTCTGGAGATTATTTTACCTCTCCCCCGACTCCTCAAATAGGCTTCTTTCGGAGATTTTTTTCATTTCACTCTGTCTTTTTTGTTTTAATTCCCCGGCTCGGATTTTTCGAGCACTTTAACCCCTAACCGCCGCTCTCCGATGTACGCTTCCAATTCGAGATCGGGGTCTCGTTCTTTCCGGCCACATCCCACTCGACGACCGTCCATTGTTCCCAGGAGCTGTTATGGAGAAGATCATCTTCCTCCCTTCCAACCGTAACATCCCCCTCAACCCCCGCGCCGGGCCCGCGGTTGCCCCCGTGGGGGAACCCTGGGTTTGGCCGCGTTCTGCGGTCTGCTCGCTGTGCCGATGTTTGGAGGGGTTGAGGGTTTCTGGCGGGAGAATCACTGACTGAGCTAATTTCCCGAGATAATTGGAGAATCTCTAATGAGGAGGAAAGGCGCTTTTTGATGTTTGGGCGGCGGAGTCTGTGTTTGGTTAAGATTTTACAGATCGGATTATATCTTCGCGTGCGATTCTTCGTTTCTGCCACTCTCGTTTCCCCTTTCATTCTCAACCTTGCCATAACTTTGTGTCTTCTCTCAGCCGCGTAGAATTTCTGGCGCAAACGGATTTTACTGAGGTTGTGAGGCGGAGAATCCGGTCGTGGGGAATGCATTTGCGAAGAAGGGGGATTGATGAATGGGTCTCTCATTCGTCTACATCTGCTTACTACCCTGCGGGCCGCCTCATGGGAGTGTGGCGGGGGGTGTAAGGACGCCAGCCGTGTAATGATCTAAGGTTTCGGGAGGTGACATGGTGACGTATATAAGGAAATGTATTTAGTGGAGCTCATTTTTTTATTTTGGTCGCTTATTGTGCGCGGAAAGAACGAGTTTTTGTTCCTATCTGTTCGGCATTTTTTCTCTCTTAATTTATCGCTTCTGTCAGACCTAGAGATGTAGTGAGGCGTCACGATAATATTGTGTGTCGCTCTGAAAAACACCAGCGAAACACTGATATGTTCGCGCGTAGCAGTTTTTAACGAAGCTTGCAGCTCTTGTATTATTATTTTTTTGGTGAAAGCTTTATGACCAGGGTCCCAAATGCTCACGTCGTATTCGAGGTGTGGCCCAACCAGAGCAAAGTAGCATCTCTCTTTGGCTTTTATCTTTTTTTCTTTTATATGTTGGCTCTCATTGCCTGCAAAGACGCCATGTTAAGGTCAGCTAAGATGTAGATTTGATGCGAAGCATTTTAATGGCACCGAAATGCGAATTCAACGGAAAGAGGTCTGGTATCCTGTGTTAACGTCATGATTGTCACATTTATTTATGTACCATCAAGTTGCCTAGTGGAAGTGTGTGACTGCCTCCGGCTGAACATGGTGAAAACATTAATGACTATCAATTTTGTCCTCATCTGCATCGTTTTATCTCAACGGCACAGCGTTTTTCACCACTGCATGGTGTATCCCTCTATTTCTACTATTTAGTTGTAGGATTGAACAGGTTTCTACTAATCGAATTTTTGATGATTCGAAATCATACCGTGTGATAATGGGGCAGTGAGATGAGTACGAGTGAGAAGATACCCATTCATAATACTTGCTAGAGATCATACAGGATGTCTAGTAGGCCCTCATTACGTCGTTCTGGAGTGGTTGTTTTAGGCGATGTCTCCATATGTCACCGGGTGAAGTGTTGCTATGTGTTGGTAGCTTTACCGTAGTTGTGCATCATTTTTCTTAAATTCTGCGCATTTGATTTTCTGTATGGTACCCTTCAGGACGATTTTCTCTACTGTCTACTCAACCTTAATTAATATTGTGAATTCACCCCGCTGATGTGTCCTCTCCTTTTCTCTTTCCAGGTAAAATAAAATATTCGGAGCGTGTGTATGACGCGTGCATGGAGGCATTCGACTGCCTGCCCCTTGCGGCCCTCATGAACCAGCAATTCCTCTGCGTGCACGGAGGTCTTTCACCGGAGATTCATACGCTGGACGACATAAAAAAGGTCAGTAGACCCCCGTCATCTACGTTTTCTCTTCTTTTCAGCGCCACGGTGTAGTTTCTGCGCCGATAACTTACCTTCTTTCTTAGATCTCTCATTGTGAGAAATGAAGTTTTCATGGATTGTACCGTGGGCATATTTTTTTTCCTTTATCACTGTATTCAAAACGTTCAGAGGGAAGTTAATATTGTGCCCCAGGAACATCGAGGTTGAGTTATCGGTTTTTGGAAGAAAGTTACAATAACATCCTAAAAATGTTCCCTCCAGGTTGAAAGACTATCCTATTCTAAATTTTTATTTATCAAGTAGTTTGGAAGATCCCGACATTCTTCTGCTAATAGATATCCGTTTACTAATAGATATCCGTTTGTATTTGTACTGGAAACCTTGATAAAAAATTGTAGTGTATGTCAAATACGCTGTTTTCGCAACCAAATGTCGCTTGTTTCGACGTGAACGCCTCATTTTCCAATTTCGATGGTGTCTAATTACAATATGGAAAAAATTAACTTTTATAGCAATTCCGGCAGTGCTAGATTAAAATGTGATATATTTTTTACTTCTCTGTTTATCAATACAAATCGTGAATGTTGTTTTATCATCCGTATGACACTCTTGTTAAATTTATGTGTATTTCATTGTGGTTGTTAGCCTTAATAGTTACGATTTCTGTAGTTTTTAACCGCTTGAAAGTTTATTTTGTGTAATGGTTCTTGTCCCCCGACGGCATTTTTCTGCTTTCAACCTCAGTGTACCATCTCCTGTTTTGCCGATCTCTTGGTAGTTGAGGTGTTTTAATGCCATTAGGAATGTTTCTGCGAATGAACGATGTGTCACATTGAGGCATTTAAGTTTGACTTCATTCACCTGTTATCGCATACGTACATATTCAACAGAACTTGTGGGGACACGATTGTGTTTACTGTTGAATATCTCTAAGTAAATATCTCCGTCGATTTTCCTGCGTCAGCTTCATTCATGTGTATAGGAATTCAGAATTTATTTTCATCGTGTACGCAAATGAAGCCCATTAGTTACATTGCCTAATTTCCTCGTGTAGCTTTTCATGTGGAAACAATTTTGCTTCCATCTTTACTTTGACTGTGCAGACTCATCTTCATTAGGATTGGTGTCTGTAATGTTTCGATGTATTTTTTGCAACATTTGATTCGCATAAATTCAGAGATGCCTATGGCCAAAGAGTCATCGGGCGAAGGGAAAATGAGTGGGTTACACGTTAAGTTAACACTGCTATTTGGCGGTGAGAGAGTAAACGGCACTAAAGTCTAAAGACAGAATAGGCAATATATTAATCAGGCTACAAGATATTCAAGATATGTGGAGGAAACACGTGGGGCAGCTATATGTCAGAGATAGTGGACCAGTTAACCTTGGTGTAGAGGAACACTAGGTGAGGATAACCTCGGACCAAAGGTACCTGACTGTGAAATAGAAAATTCTTTTTTAGAAATGAAGGCAAGAAAAGCTGTTGGAATACATCAAATACCCTCAGGAGTTTCTAAAGAATTTAGACGATAAAGGTAGTGACATTCATTTTTCAGGGTAGTAAATAGTTGGGAGGTGACTCCCACCCCCACTTCCCAAAAGTGTTTTTCACGTGAAACCATCACGGGACTACATTTCGTCTGGCCGCTACTCTGAAAAAAGTAGAAAATGGGAGGCGATACTCTGACACTCAATAAAACCTACCTTAACCGGTATTACACTTAAAAAAATAAAGGTAGACAACAGTTTTCGAATTTATTCATAGGATCTACAAGGAAGGAGTATTTCCGACTTTGTGAAAACAGTGCTGATTCCGGTCCTTAAGAGTAAGAAGGCGTCAGAATGCAGGATATATAAAACAATTAGCTTGATGTCACGCTCAGCTAATGTTTTACTTGTAGATTGGTGGAAAGGACGCTGAAAGTGTAGAAATTTGGGAGTAGTTTATCTGACTTTTAACCAAGCCTACCTTTTTCCGGTTCATTTATTGGTCGCTCAATCTTAGGATTGGTTGACTGAAGCCCTCCACCTTTGCCTATCTAATGCTAGTTCCTTTACCTCCTGGTATCTCTTCCTGTGTACTTTTCTCTTTATTTGATCCATGAACTTGTTCCTTGGCATTTCTCTGGGGGCTTGTTCCTCTATTTTTCCTTTACTTATGTTCTTCACAAACCCATTGTGTCTCAGGGTGTGTCCAATCCATTTTGTTCTTCATTTCTCTATGGTTTTCCATATGGTCCTTTTCTCTTCTACTCTACTGTACACAGCATCATTTCTTATTTTGTCGGTCCATGTTATCTCCAGCATCCTCCTCCAGCACCAAGTTTTGAAGGCTTGGTCGCTTAGCAGGAGTTATTCTGGTCAGCTTTTCCAATGGTCCATGCTTCCGATCCATCGAGTGCTACGCTCCTCACGAAGGTTTTCACATACTGTTTCCTGGTTGTAGTCCTATCTTCTTTGAGCACAGCAGTTGTATTTTTCCCATGAACACCCTCTTAGCTTGGGCTATTCTCCGTTTGAGGTCCGTTGTGCTTCTTCCGTCCCATTTGATGGTACTTCCGAGATAGGTGAAGGATTCCACTTGCTCTTATTTTTCTCCTTTCAGGGTGGCTTCTGCATTCATCTTCTCTCTTCCGCATACTAGGATTTCAGTCTTCGAATTGTTTATTTTCATGCTGTATCCTTGGAGGACCTGGTTCATAGCGTTTAGTGACTCTTGAAGATGACCACCAGGTTTCGACGGCTTCTATTCTTTTCTGGTCAGCTTTTCCAATCGTCCGTGCTTCCGATCCGTAGAGTGCCACGCTCCACACGAACGTTTTAACGGTTTTCTCTTTTTCCGGTGGAATGCTTTTAATGGAATTAGTGAAATCGCAAAATTTATTTGCATATTCCACCAAAATACCTCATAGAACGCCATTCCGAATGTTATGTGGCGAGGAGCGTGGAGAAAAACTCGGGGATACCATGTAAAGGGGAGAATGGCTTGGCAACGGCGTAATTGGGCGGGGCTCCAGCGGCTGCGCTCAAGTGGCGCACTTGAAAATCACCGCCGTGCCAAAGGAGCGAGGAATCCCGCTCTCCGCGTGTGTATATAAATGTACACATGAATTTATACGTATTTTCCCCGGATTTGCAGCGCTTTTGAGTCGAGCGCATGGAGGTCAAGCGTCCTCGGTTGGGCGTTGCATAAGTCGCGCCCGTCCGTAAACACTGCGCCGAAGTCCTCTCCGGTGTGACCTGGTTTCCCCCCCCCCCGCCGCGGTGGCGCATCGATTGCACTGGACATTGTTTAAACTGGGAGCGGGAGGAGAGAGGGGAGACATGAGGCGGTCCTTGATTGGAGGAGTGGAGTGAGGGATCGGTGGATGCTGTGTGAGAGATGGCGGTTGGGGGGGGGAGGTAGGGCCGAGGGGAGCGGTCAGATGGACGCGCCCTGCCCCGCACGCGTCCCGTCCCGCCCCGACGACACGAGCCCATGTGTCTCCACACAACTGGGTCACATTAAGGTGGTCGGAGTAATTTGTGTTCATGCGCGAACCGCTCCGCTCTGCATGCGTGTTCTCATCAGTGATATCTATTGATAAAACTTTTTTTTATTTCATCGCACCGGTTTTTTGCCTCTTCGGATTATTTATTCTAAAATTAGTTTGATTTCACACGCAGCCAAAGTTTTATTTCGAGTAATTAATAGAAGGTTGGAGAGTAAGGCCAAAAACCACATAGGCGATGACCAGTTTGGGTTCCGGTTATAAAATGTTAGAGTTTCTAACATTTTTTTAGTGTACTCATTTATAACTGACTCTCGTTGAATGAATGGCAGAAATGAAAAATGGAATTTATATTCTTAGCTAATGTTTCGGTCGGAATTACTAAAGAGTTTAGGAAGTAAAGGTAGGTAAGCTTTTTTCGAACTTATACGTAGGATCTACGAGGAAGGAGTATGGCCAGAGGACTTTGTGAAAACAGTATTGATTACTATCCCGAAAAAGAAGAATGCATCAGGATGCGAGGACTACAGAGCAATTAGTTTAATTTCACACGCAGCCAAAGTTTTGCTTCGAATAATCAATAGAAAATTGGCGAGTAAGGCCGAAAACTACTTAGGCGATGATCAGTTTGGGTTCCGGAAAGGAATGTTAACTCGGGATGCGATAGCGGTGATGGTTTTATTGATTTTGAAAAAGCCTTTGATAGGGTAAATTGGAATAAACTAACAGAAATACTTGAGAAAATGGGAATAGACTGGTGAGATAGGAGACTAACACAAAACTTATATGACTCAAAGGGCGCAGGTGAGGGTGGCTGATGGTGAATCGGGGTGGGCAACTCTAGGTCGCGGGGTAAGGCAAGGGTGCCCATTGTCGTTATTGTTTTTCGACATTTATGCTGAGGAAATGGTAAGACAGGCATGGGAAGAACTTGAGGTTGTAGTCAAAGAGGGAGGGAAGCTGATGAAGAAGGTTACATTCGTGGACGATCAGGCATTGGTTAGTGATTCTTCGAAGGGACTGCAAGCTTTGGTAGATGCTTTAGAAATACAGTGCGGAATATTCGGAATGAAGACAAATCATAAGAAAACAAAAGTAATGAGATTATCTAGGAAAAAGAAAGCTAGGCGTGTGATTAAAGTTGGAGGACAAAAACTCGAACAAGTTGAGCGAATTTATTACTTAGGTAGTACGCTAGAGGAAAATGAACATAGTAGCAAGGACATACTGAAGAGAATATCGCTAGCTAAGGAGGTGTTTAGTAATAGAAGGGAGCTGATGACGGGGACATAGGGTAAGGATGTGAAGAAGAAGCTGGTGAATAGCTTGATATGGAGCGTAGCGTTGTATAGGGTAGAAATGTGGACCCTGAGAAAGGAGGACGAGAATAGGCTGCAGGCATTTGAGATGTGGGTGTGAAGAAGAATGGAGAAGGTGAGGTGGATAGGAGAGGAGGACTAACGAGGAAGTACTTGAGATGGTAGTCGGGGAAAGGAAGCTTCTGAATGAAATTCGGAATACGCACGGTAGAAGGCTGAAGGAATTGATAGGAGGTAAATATTAAGATGGATCGCTCAAGAGAGTGATAGAGGGAAGGATGTCGGGCGAGTGGGGAAGGAGAAGAAAGAGAATATGTTTAATGGTCGGGATGAAGAAGGGTAGATCGTATGCAGAGGCAAAAAAGGATATAATAGAGGGAGATAGGCCCCTGAAAGTGTATAAATCCAGGAGTAAATTACCTTACACTCAAACAAACCTACCTTTACCGATTACTTAAATGGTATAAATTTTGTGTAATCATGGGTAAAGGCGCGCGGCTGTTTCAGGTCGCATGATTCTGGGACACACTGTCCATACAGCAGTACCTCTCACCTTTACCCTATTCCATGCTTAGTGGAATAGTTGTCACCCTCTCTGCATGCGCCAATTGCTTTGACTGAGCGCCGTAGTCGATGCTCTGCCAAGTCACTGACGACGAATACGCGGGTAAAGTAAAGAGAGCATTGAGGGTGTACAGGCTGGCCAATGAGGAAAGAGGGTCGGAGCGGCGTGGGAAAGCGAGCGATAGGGGTGTATGGTGGAGGCTTCACGGGCGATGTAAGCAGTTGAATTAATAATCGAGGGACTCGCTCTATCTCTCTCTTTCTCCCCTCTCTTCTCCTCTCTTTGCTCCCTTCCATTCCTTGCACGCATATCTGCCGTTCCCATCACCGCTTGTTGGTATTGTGCGCTCATTAATATCGATTCATCTCCTCTCTTTGCCGATTCGCAGTTGGAAGTCTCTTAAGAGAAATTTTGGACGCTTCAACCCGTCGACTACACGAATTAATTTTTTTCCCTTCAATCGATCTGGGTGGATTTTAATGGATAATGGCCACAATTTTATCGCTACTTGTAGGTTCGCTCTATTTTATCGAAATATCTATTCCTTCTATTCATCATGCTTCCATCTGCTCTTCATTACACCCGAAAGGTGTAATGAAGAGCAGATGAGGGAGCAGACTCGTGCTCCCTCTTCTTCTCTTTCCCACCAACATCCCTTTTTAGAACTTTTTTCCATGGTAAAATTGCGTAAAGTTGCGTTAAAATTTAGGGTGCGTCGGCAATAAATGTCATTTTGTATCGCGCTCGAAACTGTTTTCAGAAAAACGTCGTCGTCTCCTGTATTTTATGTAATTTTCCCATTGTTGCTCATCGAAAATTGCGCTTTGCAAATTCCACATAACATTTATTCTCATTACCGACTGATTTCGTAACAGATCTGCACCTGAATATGTGACTTATTTATGTTTTTTCATTGTGTCTCTCTGTTTTCAGTGTCCCATCCCCCTTTATCGCTCCTTCCATCTTTTTTCTCATTCTTGTTTCCTCAAGCAACTTTATTTCCCTCCCATATGGGCCGAGCAAGTTTTCTTTCGCCTTCCTTGTCGTCGATTTCACTTTCTTCGACCTACTCCACGACCACATTTTGATCGCCACCCGTGGGTTCTCCTGCTCCCTCCCAGAGGTCCTCAGTTTGTCACCGATAGGTGTTAAGGATCATATATAGTATAGGAAATTAGGCTGTTTTGCAAGTGTTTAGCCGACGAATGTACATGGTTAAACGGCTGGAGAGGAAATAAAGTTGCCGAATGAAAGTATCTGGCAGCTAGAATAGTTATTGTGAGTTTTTCAATCAAAGGAGATGGAAAGCCGAAGGCGAATGAAAAGGAATAAATTTAGAAGAGGTGAAGGATTGGTTTTCTAGATGCGAAAAAAGTGGTCTGGCAACGGAGGAGAAAAACTGTGTAAAGGAAAAATGGCGCCAAAATAGTTCGTCGATTCTACATCTACCCTGCAAGCCACACCAAGGGTGTTTGGCAGGGGTGAGTTATCACCAAAATGTACTATAATGTACAAGTAACTAACATCAACATGCACTATACTACAGATATGTTGCCAAGGCTACTGGAACTATTTGTAATTATGTTTGTTGCATCCATATAAACGAGATACATGAGTCATTCAGGGATCATGCGAAACGTTTGGATGTTAGACTAATTGATCGCGGGAATAACAATATTAAACTTGTCCGTTCTGTATTCTAGTTCCCTTTTTTAATTCTCCTGATCTGTTACTTAAACTGTAATGCGTATTTTTTATGGAAACAGTACAATAATGATCCTCATCCTCTCGAGTCCATTATTTGATGAAGCCGAACTTATTGATTATGAAGTTTCTGTTCTTTCACAAAGAACTTTTCTCCGTCAGAAAAATTTTATCTCATGTAATCGGTATTAAGCTGTTTGAATTCGTAATAATTCTCTGAGTTGCTCCTCAGTTGCCTGAATATTTGAGTTATTTTAATTTTGACGCTGATGGCAATATTTTGCAATTGATTGATCTGTTTTTCCGTATTTTGGCCTGTAAAATTTCGCCTTTTATCTCTTATTGGAATTCAATATCAAACTGTGGTGAATACCATGCTTTTTAAATTACTTCTTATTTTGAATGATGAATCCCTACCGGAAATCCAATAAATGAGGTTTCCGCTGTTTTATTTCTCCGCGTACTTGATTAACATGTTTCAAAGCGTTTTGATGACTAAAAAGATTGAGGGATGTAGCTTTTAATGTTTCTATGCTTCGTTCTCGCACGTGGAAATATGATCTGAAATTTGGGAACAGGAAAGCCTTGTGCCGTGTGTTCTTGGTTTTATTTATCTTAATATATTTTCGTCGCAGAGTGGTGAAAATTTGTATTGATTTTCTTTTCTGGTTTTTCTCTTTTGCTTATCAGTAACATGGAATCCTGATGTATATAAAGTGTCTCATATGTTCCCAGAATGGGAATATTCTGTTGAAGAACTTATTTCATACGCATGTATTTGCTAAATATTAGGTTATTTATTCTATGCGATTTATTGGATAATATTGCAGTGCCCCATTTTATTTAGTCGTGTACCAGATAACTGCCAAGAGTACCATGGTAGGAACATGGAGGTGGAATGTAAGAATAATTTTTTTCTCGTAGAAATTAATTCTATGGATATACTACTATTTGCCCTTTCTGTAGTGTCTCTAATCTTCTTTTCGGTAGCTGAAGGTTATATTAAAGAAGAATATTACAAAATACCAACAAAGATGTATTTTTTCTACTGAACTTCTACATTTCAATGGCCTTTACTTTAGATAGTTTTGGTGTGGAGTGACATGTTCTCTTTATGTTTTCTTTTATAATTTTTTCACCATTTATCGGCCATATATTAGATAAATACGCTTTTTTCTATGCCTTGCTCGAGCTCAGTCCGAATGGTCATTGTCCCATTGTTCTTTACTTAAGTTATTTAAATACTATTCATTTATAACAGAAGACGTAATGTATTAGTTGATGAATATTAACGCGGAAAAATGTAGTTGAAAGCTTGCCATATTGTCCATTCCGATGGCTGTGCGACTTCTCTTTAACTGATTGTATTATAGTATCAATGATCAATTGCAGTCAAGTCCACGTGCTGAGCCACATATATTGATGATAAATTTCCTTGTCATACAAAGCAAGTAAGAAATAGCAGGGTGAGCTATTTGTTGGGTTCGGCAGTCAGTGGGGTCGGCCCGGAATAGGATATTGCTTAAAATCATTCAATAGCTCGTTTCACTTTCTTAGAGTCCCATCTGGGAGAGTCATTTCATAATTAGAAAAAGTAGCAGGGACATGGTAGAAGAGTAAAAGAGGCGAATGAGATCACAAATAGCTATAGGTAGCGGGGAAAATACACAGTGAGTGCGGAAGAGAAAGGAAAAGTATAGTTATTTTAAGCTACATAAAGAGTGACGAGGTATTAAGATTTGAAGGTAAATTAAGTATAGGAAAATACACATAGATATTTAGGATTATGTTTAGCAATGAAAAGTCTCATTTATATTTATATAAAATTATAATCATTAAAAACCCATGAATTTAAAGAAAAAAGATCTCTTACCTGTTTTCCGCCGATAAGTTCTGCGAATAGTTAGCTTATTTCGTTATGTAATAGTTCCCCCACATCATTCCTTAGACAACATCATTAATTTTTGGATCTATCGTTTATTTCGTCGAAAATTTCTGATGACTATGATGACAATTTGTTTAATATGTAAAGACGTTACGGTCGATACTCCAGTCTTAAACTGCTGGCTGTTTCGTTTTCCATTGCTTGGTGGAGCCTGAGCAAAGTGAATTTCTGATATTAGAAAGTTGATGCGGCTACTAATATTTCCCTAACTTTTCCTTAAGAGCTTACCTTGCAATAGTAGTTACTTTTTATTAGGGGTGGTGCAATTGAGGGTAAATCATCATTACACATGAAAAACAAGTACTTGGTTATGATTCCACGCTTTATCAAAAGAAACACGACCCATGGTGTTGTTTTTTTACTTCTCTGGCGCGAACACCCTGCTCCCTAAGGCCACCCCACGCCCCCTTCTCAAACAGATTTGTCCTTTACTCCTATGCTCCCCATCCTCCTTATTTTCAAATTTCCTTCTCCCTCTACGGATACCTATATAAGCGTAAGCCAACCAGCTGCTTGTACATGATGATGGCATGATATGCCGAAACCTTAGTCGTGTTGCTTAAAATTATGTGAGGTGTCATGACCAAGTTCTTGTTTTTCATTCGTTATGAAGGAGTTCCTCCGAGTAACGCCAGAGAGTGTATTATAAATAATCATTCTCTATATTTGAGTCTACCGTGACTAGCCACTGATAAAACTTCATGGATTCATCCGCAATGTGCAATTGTGCGAAATTCCACGGAGGAAATCCCGGTCCCGGTCAAGGTGGATGATTTTTCTCCTCTGTGGATTTTCGCATAATCAATCTCCGTCTAAAATGTAAACGATGCATAGGATTCTGGGAATCCTGAAAGCTTTCTGGAGAAAGAGATCAATGAGCCGTGTTAAATCACGCCAGCAAAATGTAGCCTGTGTAATGAATTCTCTCTTTCGTTATTTCGACCACCTCCGTCTTGAATAAACACCTCGGCGGCAATATCTCTCGTGTCTGCTGGTGGAATTTTCCATTAAAACAGCGTGGGTCGCAATATCTTTTATAAACATTTCTGATATTTCAGTTCTCATACTTTCGGCTTCGTCTTTTTCATGTCTGTTCCCCTCACTTTTCCATTTATTCTGTATATTTTACTTCGAGGACATTTTTTTTGCTTTCACTACTTCTGCATTTTTTTCGCTGCCGTCATTTTGCTCCATCACCTGAAATAAAGCGAGTTCTCCAGTTTGCGTGATGGGTTATGGCTGCAATTTTTCTCTTCCGTTTTTATAATGATTTAAACACTTTACAGGGCTTGACAAGTAAAATAAACAAGATAAGGAAATCAAATTGAAAACCTTGTACCGCTTATTCATATCATTGAATTGGCTTTTCGTTTCGGCCAATGAGGGTCAACGACAAGACTGTTGTAAGGTTGACCATTATTGCCTGCAATTAACTCCCTACTATTACACATTATGAGTGTATTCTTATTATTTTTAAATGTTTAAAGTGTTTATGGAGTTAAAATCTGGTGATTTTTTCATGCCGTAGAACATTGACGAACTCGATTCGTTTACAGCTACGAGTACTGGTTGTCTGGGTTTTTGAGTTAATCCGAGCGAGATAGTTCCCCAGTCATAATAGAGACCATATTCGAATTATACCATTTAATTTCACCAGCTGTAGGATAGATGACTTAAATATTGCGTTATTAATGGTGCAATAATGCAGTTTTATTTGACAGAAATGGCAAGTAATTAAATGAAAATATCTTAATATGGCTCTAACTTGAATCATTTTTTCGCGCGGTGCGTTTGAAACTCCAAAGCGGAAGGTTTTTTGTGATACCCTAGAACCTACTGCGGTGACAATATGATTAATTTTCAAATATAGTTGAAAAAACATACAAACTACACGCTGTTAGTTTTTTTTCGACATCTAATTGTTAGAAATACCTCATTTTGTTAATAATGTCTCTCTGGAGTGCATACACGTACCATTTCCTATGTAAAAGGGCTGGTATTTTGTTGTAAATATTCCTGAAAGTAATGTGGTAAGGGATTGAATTTTTTGTGTCATTAGATGGGTGAGATATTTTTCTTTAAAATGAGACCGAATTCATGGATTTTTAAGTAAAATGATATTTCGCTCAAACTACCTTAAGTGATTTTATTCATGCGCCCAGAAAATATATCCCAGAGAGTTTTGCCTTAGTGCTTTCAATATGTTCTCAAAATATGAAAACTGAGTAAAATTGCACGGACGATATAATCATCGATCGCTTATATCCAGCAGAGAATATCATCGGGTGCATTTGCATAATCGTTCTCTCTTATACATGCATAGTTTAGGTTAACTGTGGGGGTTGAAGGAGAAGACAGCAGGGGATGGGGGTAGAGACCAGCAAATCAAGCGGAGTAATCTATGAAGGAGAAAGTCGAGCATTATTTTTCCAGTAAGGTGACGTCCTGCCGAAGGAAGTTTCCGCAAATCTAAAGGTCATTCACCAAATGTCCATTTTCCAAGTTTGTTATTTCTAATTGTCTAAATGTGTAGTCTCTCCCGCCCCTGACTTCCTGCTGCAGAACATCCGGGACGCAACTGCTGCTATTGTCCTTCTTGCACAGTTACTTCGTAATGCGGCACGTTATGTCAATTCTCGTAACAATGTATTCTCCTAGGATATCCGTATAGGAACCCCTTAGTTATGACGTTGAAAAGTCGGTGTAATTTAACGAATTTTGTTTCTATTTTGTGAAGATGAGACTTCACCGAGTTGAACCCGACGCCATCGGTTACCATATTCTCATGTGTATGCTTGAACATCCTTAATATTTTCTTTAATTTCACGTCCCAAAAACTTACATACACGGCTGGTGGCCTAACACCTGCCACACGCCCATGCAGCGGCTCGCAGGGTATTATGTAGATGTAGATGTTGATGAATGTCATGAAAGGACAATTATGACGCATTGCTATTGCAGCTAAAACACCGTTATTGCCCATTTCACTAACTACTTCTGAGCTGCGTGAGCTCGTTACAACTTAGGCATCCCATTTCAATTCTAATGCCTAGAGTGAGATTTCAGCAACCTTTCTGGTCCATTTGTCGCGGTGTAGAACCCCTGAGCTAGCGCTGGTCATCAAGATAAGTTTTAAGTAGTTTTTGCGTTCGTACGCAGGGCTTTGAAGAGTGCCTTTTAGTGATGTTAAGGAACGGCAACCTTAAAATGGAGCGTTGTATGGTTCAGGAGCTTGGTCTTTATTGCCGGAGAATGAGTGAAGTGTTTGAATAATGTAGATTGGTAAATAACTTAGAAAGTCATGGAACAAGTTTCAAAAATTCTTTATTTTTAAAGTTTTATCCTAGCTATTATTTTATTTTCTGTCGCAGTAAAATTGGCCTTTTAAACATATTCTTTTTCGCTATTGCATTCAGTGATTTTGGTTACCTTGTTGTTACCTACCTAATGGCCAGTTGCAGGGACGACACATCAGACATGGTAGCCATTCAGGAAGTGTAGCAGAAACATTCAATAAATTTATTTGTTTCATAACCTATGGCATAGGGCTATCAGTTCCAAAAGTAGGCAAGATGGCGGATGCGCAAAGAACCGCTATTTACTAGATGAAAGAGTTATTTTGAGACAATTAACCAATATGTTTACTCTTGCTGGCTAGTTATGATGTGCATTAGCAACTATTGTTTGGCTAAACTTTCATGAATGTTTTCCGGCGGTAGAAAATGAAATATTTGGAGCAATTGGCTATTGGTAAATAAGTTATGTAACTAGTAGATGTGTTCATACAATCCGAATATTTTTATGAGATCTGTTACGTTATGGATCTCATAACTATTGGTCCCATAGCTAAATGTTCTTGCAGCCGGCCTTAAGTGATGTACCCATTTTAAGACCGTCACCTCTTCCGTATTTCTAGTGCCACCGAATCCCCAGTCCCCTTGAGAATTAATCTGCCATACGAAAACCAGTTCCCTTTATGGCTTCACCCATTCAATAGCCTTAAATTCATGCTCGTAATATACTGTTTGTGAACATGATACGTCTTGTAAGTGACCTTTACGCGTCGAAACCCCGATCGGCACTATCTAAATCACCGTGGGGAAATATTATTGTACAAACTCGACATTGAACATAAAAGCTTTGAATGTGTTCCTATCCATTTTAAGGAAATATATCTCAGGCTCAAAATGATTCTGCCTCAACAGGTTAGCTCATGGTTTAGTATAAGGATTCATAGATGCCAAGACGCAGCTAACGTTACTTTTTAACATTCTACCTTAGTTTTTTTTTACTTAATGTAATCTCTGTAATCTAGGCTATCCACTCCGAAAACCGTCGCTCGTTTCATTTCTAACGGTAGTGTATTCTTTTCCAGGACCGTTGTTTACTGTTAGGTATCCGGATATATGATGGGCGAAATCGATTTTCTGCCCGTTTGGCCGTCTCGATTTCATCAATCTATTACCCGCGATTCGTGAAATCACTCCCGGTTATTGCTATCCGAGATGACGAAGCGGTGGAAGCGAATGTGGGACACGTCTTCAAAGAGAAAAAACACTCTGCGAAAATGAGCGACACGTCAATGCTGTCAATATTTCGGAGTTTCCGTGGTGGGAACGCGGCGGCTCCTCTCTTGTTCCGATCTTCGCCCTTGGGCGTCCGGCATGCGGACACAAGTGACAAGGCGTTTATACAGTTTACATATCCACGCGTTCCGTACATCTAAAAGACTTTCCAATGCTAAATAAAATGCAATTTTTTTTAATTCCCAAAAAGGAATCTCTTTTCGCAAATGCTTTCGCGTTCTTTGTATTTTATGCACGAACGTTTTGAAGGTAAACTCTTTTATGCATTGGTGTAATAGCCGAAGCGTAAAATGTTTCATTTGGGTCAAATGGTACTCAAAAGTGTTACTGATGTTTTATTTAACCTCTGATTAAAACATTCCTGAGTGATATATGACTAGAAAGACGTTATGTTGCTAATCTGCAAAATCATGGAGTCTGATGTGTATAATTCCATTACATTCCAGCTATTTCTAACTAATGCAAATTTGCGAATAAGCATCTTTGATATTCTCGTATTGTTGTTTGGTGATAGCGTTTGGCTTTTATTTAGTAGGGTAAGATTTAATTTTGCTCTCCTGAAAAGTTGGCATTCGGCAGATTCGCAACTAAATAGCGACGATGTACGATTAATCTTTTATGCCAAGAAAATACGCACATTTTTCAATTTTTGAAAATGTTTTATTACTCTTTGATGGTTTCGATAGCTTTTATCCTCTACGACCGAATAGTAAGAGCTTCCCAACCCAGTCGTGCTCCAGATATGTCGGAAAATGGGATTCTCTAAGTCGTTAAACCCGAGTAGTGTGAAATGCTCTCCGGGTGCAATCAAACTTGAGGATAGTTCCAGGGGAGCAAATGGACTTCCTCTTTATCTCTGCACTCTCGGAAGTGCATTGCAGTTGTTAATTTTTAACCATTTAGAGTGAGTGCCGAGTTTTTTTTGTTTGCTCCTCCTCAGGTCCCCATCCACTGCGCCTAACCCACTTGGTGCTTTTGGTAGGCGAGTCTACTCCTACGGACAGATCGTAGAAGAGTAATCGGACCACCTGAAGTGATCTTGTCGTAAATGCGATTCCCGTGCACGGAAACTTAAAGGAATTTTTTTAGGTTTTTTTTCGGAAAGATGTCATAGTAAAAATAAAGCACATGTGAGTGTGGGCTGTACGCTATTAAAATGCGGGTCTGAAGAAAGAGGGGAAGAGTGAGATGGGCGGAGAAGATGACAAACGAGGATGTTTTAGATGTGGTAAGAGAGGAATGGAAGATAAGAAGAGAAATTGGAACGAGTCAAACGTTTCAAGGGGTAACCAGGATGGTGATCGTCAGGGAAAACCGGGACAACCTGGAATTGCCAGGGAAATTTTAATTACTTGAAAAGTCGGGGATTTCTCGTAACAGTCGGGGAGAAACTTGGATAGGAATCCTCGTTATTTTTCTACCGTTGCGTTTATCGGCCAGTCTTCCCCGGCCTTTATTTCACCAGCTAAAACAAAAGTCCGTCGCTGACGTGTACGGAATGACCCCATTAATTGGTGGAATATTCAGTTGTGAATCTTAGTTATTTAGCTGTAAATTCGACGTACAATGTATCCATTTTGTGTATCCTTATTGCGATATTTGACTAGTAGTGTTAAAATTTATGATCACAGTGTATTACGCTCATCACAAGGAATCCGAGGCTATGTTGTTCGGAAAATTTTACCTCGCGTTTTTTTGTTAACTTCCCAAACTCAGGTCAAGAGGTAGCTGGAGCACACTAGCTTAAAGCAAATACATGCTTGCAGTTCTAAAAATACGAGACAATGATTAGCAAATTTAAAGCTGCTGTATACAATTTTAATTCAGCAGAAAAAATATTCCATTAATAGGTGACCTTTTGGCGATCGGTCAGGGAAGTCGGTAAATCCATCAGGAAAAAGTTATGGAAAAATCAGGGAATTTAAAAATTGGGTATCAGTAGCCACCCTGTGTAACGGCATTCTGTGAGAGGTCGACAGATGGTAGAATGTTGGATAAGCATGGGACACTCGAGCGGAAAGCACAGAGTTCAGAGATACTGAGAGTGAAAATGGAAGTAAAATTGAAAAAATGGGCATTGTGAGTGGTAAATGATAGAGTAGGCACTCTTCAGTCAGAGAAATTGTAGTCGGGAGTGACCAAAGATATTTAACCCTGTGGATACTCAACCTGTGGTAGTTAAGATCCCCAGAAGCGATTCACTTTTCTCACTAGAATTTTTCAAACCACATGTCTCGTAAATCAACTGCGAAGAAGCATAAGAATTTTCTCCGGGTACCCGTTGGAGCTGCGACAGTCACCTCTAACACTTCTAAAACCGCCGCGGATTTCATTCTCCCCCAATCGACCTGCATTTTTTTTCTGCATCCCTGCATACATTGGCAAAAAAAATCGCTCCATGCTTGTTTTTTTTACGTTGGCGAGAGGGGGGCGGGGCCCCGGGGCAAGGAGACTTAATTGCCGGAGTTGATCTCTCGCGGTCTCAATTCCGCTCGGATTATGAAGTCCTTTTGTCCATTTATCCCTCTCCCTCGCTCTTTGTCTCTTCATCTCCGTCGCCTTTTATCTCCCTCATCCGATTCCCTGTCTCGTCTGTCATCGCCCTCTTTCTCTCTCTCTCCTTCTGTCCTTTGTTCCCTTCCGCCCTACGGGGCACCCATCCACCCCACTCCCCTCATTCGCCACTCCCCCTCTCACTTCCCTTCTTCCCCGCCTACTCCCCCCACTGATCCGTCCTTCCCGCTCAAGGGAGTGCGAGGGATTAGGGTGAGGCCTGTGATTGCGTCCAACCGGCTAGCGATGTGAAATCAACTTCGGGCCGTCGCTTCACTCGATTTTTCTGTCTGCGACGTTGTGTGCTGAAATCTCTTCAAATTTGTTGTTTTTTATTTCCAACAAATAATATGTTTATTCCTAGAGGATGGATGGATGGATTTTTGGGGAGGCGACCGAAAGCTAAAGTCATTTGCGCCTTAGGGGATAGGTAAGGGAGGAAGGGTGGATGGAAACCCGGCGTCGGCATTAGCCTGTTCTTAACGAAAAGCGTCAAGGGGACCACGGTTTAACGTCTCATCCGACAGACGGAGTACAGTACTTGAAGTGCCCTCCACAAGACACTCAAGTAGGGATCGGGTTTCCGCTGAAAAACCTCCTCCTCTGCAGGGATTTGAACCCTGGCCGTATGGTAAGGCAGTACTCTAGCCACCACACCAACCCAATCCCCTTATTCCTAGAGCTTAATTAGAGCCTACCCAAATATCCAATCCAGTCCTAGAGCTTAAATTAAGAAGAACGTACGATTGTTGGCAAATTAACTCATTGTTTGTAAATTTGCTGTGTGAGATAAAATACCAACTAATCCCATCCTAGATGTCAGGACACATCAGCAGGCTCCATTACGAAAGCATTTCAGCCACAATATCAGCCCAACATTGTCTCTCGGTGTCCAATTTCTGATATTCATTTAGTAGATTTATTGAACATTATCATCAATTTTACGCGTTTTACAGCGATACGAAGCTAGAGAAAATGTTTATCATTCAGTTCTTTCGAAGACTCCAACTAGAATTTTATCCAGCTGTATACTTTTTACTATTTAACCGAATTTCTTATGGCTCCATTGATTGCATACCTTTAGGTAGTACTCAAATTTTCATGAACCCCGTTATATTTGTCTTAATTGATGATATATTGAGGTGTTATTCACAAAGCATTGATGCAATTGCCAATCGTATGAATCTCTAACGGTGTATATCGTCGATTTCACTGTATTAGACCAATGTGCCCCTTGATTAACTCCTTGAGTCGGTTCGGAACGATCTCTTTCCTCCTCGGCTCCAGCTCCAGCTAGGAATTTCTCTGTCTCCGCCCCCTTGGGATTGGCATGGTTCCCAACCCTTTTCCTTGTCCCTGTTCTTCCCCGCTCTCTTCCTTCCCCTTACGTTACCCTCCACATCCTCCAACCCATGAATTCTTTCTCCCATTCCAGTATTTCGCTCATGCAGTGTGAGAAGTCCAACACATGTGTTCTTGTACCCATTCCAGTATTTCGTTCATACATTTTGAGAATTTATACCTTGAGGCCTTATTTTATTTCTTTCACACCTTGCAACATTCAAGCCTCTGTAAGATATGGCCATAGGTATTTTATTTCTCTTGTTCATTCCAAGCTTCACTATGGCGTTATGTTCTGGGGAGGTACTTATATGAACACCTTAAAGCATGCGCTAGCATTCCAGAAAAAAATAATAAGAATTATAACGTCGAATGACTATTATGCTCCCTCATACCCATTATTTGTAAGCCTTGGAATATTATCACTTAGGCATTTATATATCTATAAGGTCCTGCGAATATTTTATGCACGAAGTGGAAATATGCCAGGTGTTGAAGGCAAATGTCAGTATTATTTAAGAAATAATTTGGATTATATACTACCCAAACCAAGAATAACTTTGTATGAAAAATCGTTTCTGTACATGGGACCTAAAATGTTCAATTCTTTGCCAAAAATAATAAAAAGATGCAAATCTGGTAAAATATTTTAAAAAATGGTTAAAGAATGGCTGCTATCCCATAAAAATATTGAATCTTTTTTCTGATTCCTTGTACGAATTAAGTGTTAAATATTATACAAAATTTTACATTTTACAACATTTTTCTCCAAATATTATAATAATAACAAATAAAAATAAAAAACAAAACAAAAACAAACAAAAAAAAACAAACAAACAAAAATATCAAAACTTTTTTATATGTTTAAGATGGTTTCTTTTGTATAATGAAAATGTTGAATGTGTTCAAATATTGTAGCTGTTTTTGATTTTCTGTTCTTCAGTCTTAAAATTCCGTTATTCATAACCAAAAAAAATACAACTTGAAATTTTAAAAATGGTTAAAGGATGTTTTTATTTTTATATTTAATGTAATTTTCTGATTTTGTATTACTAATTTGTAATTATATCAAATCACCGCAGCTAATGTGAAGGGAATTGCTGGTGGCTCAGTTCAGGTTACAACCTTGGAGCCCACCTAGAAGTTTCATTTATTTGCAAAATTGTATTATATTTCTTAATTTATTGTAATTTAAATAAAAGTAAATACATTCTAATCTATTCTATATCCCACGACTGTTAGGTTAAATGTCACTCAACTAATCCGTGGAGAATGGAAGTGCTCTTGAAATTTGAATGTGTTATATTTGATAGCGTATACTCATATCCTCAGATACAGGGTAGGAATGCCTAATTTTTCTAGTGTTTTCGCGCATCCTAAATCAAGAATCATAAAAATCTTCAAGAATCGGCTCTAAAGAAACTAGGTTTTGTTAAGCGTATAATATGAAGGTTCTCGGATGAAAATGTAAAAGAGAGATGTTCCTTCGCTCTGGTTTAGCCACACCTCGAATACACAGGGAGCATTCGGGACCATGGTCATAAATATTTAACCAAAAAAATTAATAAAATACAAAGAAAATCTGCACGCTTCGTTAAAAAAAACTGCTACGAGCGAACAAATAGCGTTTCACAGCTTTTAGAGGGATTAAGAGACTCGGAGGCTGCACGCTAGGTTTAGCTTGCTTGAGAAATCCAGAACTATTATGTTTCAGAGCGATACAGAGAATATTATCATGATGCATCACTTCATCTCTAGGTCTGACAGAAGCGAAAAAATAAGAGAGATACATTTACGAACAGATAGGTACAAAAACTTATTCTTCCCGCGTATAATTCGCGACCACAATAAAATATGAGCTCCACTAAAAAAATGGAGCTCAGTTTCGGCTATGTATCTCTCTTATTTTATCGCTCCCATAATATACGTATTATCATGACGCCTCACTACATCTCTAGGTCTGACAGAAGCGATAAAATGAGAGAGATACACTGCCGAACGGATAGGCGCAAGAACTCGTTTTTTCCGCGTACAACAAGGGACCACAGTAAACACTGAGATCCACTAAATATACTCCCATTATACACGTCACCATTTCACCTCCCAAAACCTTACATCTTTACACGCCTGGTGACCTAACACCATCTGCCACACGCCCATACGGCGGCTCGCAGGTTGATGTAGCTGTAGAAGACCTTAAATACTCGCCTGGTATTTGTTTTTGTTTATAAATCTTCTTGTACTAGATGGAAGTATTTAAAAATAAATATTTGCTGTAGGCATTTGGTGGTATTTCTATGTCAGCTGAAATTGTAATTATTTTTCTTTCCGCCGTCTATCATCGCTTCATGCCTTAATGGAATTTTTTATAATTCCCCTAATCCAATAGCCCAAATTATCATTCTATAATTTGTACTCCTCGTAATATCTGTTTCTATGTATTATGTGATTTACGTGTTACTGAATCATCGAGATAAGTGGTGGATTTTCGTTGAAAATACCCCGTATCAAGTCCTTTTAAACCTGTGGCAATTTTTTAGAGCTCGCCCGAAAACGTTTGAAGTGATAAAGGAAATGAGAGAGTTCATTCGGTACACCTTTGACGTTTGATTCATTATATGAATTTTTATTTAAGGGACAATGCTTTTTGAAAAAACGAAGCAGTCTCCTGTCTCAAGGTGTCCTGTGACTTGTAAATTAGAAGAGAGGCAAATTTTGAAAGACTTAATTGGCCAATTTTTCATTTGACAGTTTTTGTCTCGCTGATATGTTTTGTATTTCGAGTTCGCGACTTTCACAGTCTATTGTTTTTTGTCTCTTTCGTCGAGTATGCCAGCCCCTTTTTGGTTTACTTTTCCTCGTTTTGAATTAATGGGGTGTGTAATTGCATTTGGATTTCAAGCAATAAAATCTCAGACTAAAAATGTCGCGAGCGCCTTCTTGAGAAAATCAAACTCGACGCACCGATCATAATTGGAACCGGGATCTACTCAGTTGAGTCATAGAATTTAGCCATAAAGTGCCCCAAATAGAGTGTCCCTTTGTTATTTTTTACCTTCATGATACCACACGGGTTTAAATACCGCGTCTCTCGCCTTGGATGGTGATCAAATGCTGAATATTTCAGCGACATGGGTAGTTTCCTATTTGCCAACGGTTGCAGTGAGCCGCCCACTTCTACTGGCATTCTCGTTTCGTAATTAAGCGCTTATCAAGTTCCCCCGCATGATTCGGAGGCCATGAGCTTGGGCGAGGCTTTGTTAATGGATATCGTTAACAAAAATTCGCGTTCACTCTGTCTCGAGTAACATTGCCACGAATTGGATCCAGATTTTCATTAGCTTCGTTTCCGAAGTTCAGCAGAGGTATTTGATTGCTTCTTGGCACTCTTTGTCTCCTGCACACTGTGCCGCTATTCTGAGAATTAACATTCTGCCTCGTTTTGAAAGTAAAATTGTCGAAATATTTTTAGTCTCGTGTATTGTCTCTGTTGAAAGCAAATGCCCTTGAAGAAACGGAATAACATTCTTAGCGGATTATTGCGGATTATATTTCTCTGTTTGTGCAGAGTTTGTTCCAAATGGGCTTTTCCTCGACCTAGGCCTCGCAATTTTTATGCTGCTTGCTTCTTGGGTTCATAAATGAAAAAAATTAGGAGCAAAGAAGAAATGTGTACGTGCGTGCCACTGTATGTATCAAGCAGCCCTACAAGCTTTATTCTCTTTGGTGGAAAGAACGAAATCTAAACACTGGTGGGTCGGTGGAAATTGAAGAGGATATAGAAGACAAGCTGGAAAAAAATACAATGGGTTCCTCTACTCAAAGGCTGACTCAGATAAAATGCTAGGGTCTTACGGAGTTACATAGACGGGACAAAAAGCTAGGAAAGCTGGTGGTTTTTCAAAGCTCTATGATAGATCAAAAAGAAAGACATAATAGCATATATTAATAGGGAAACGTGGAAAGACTAATCTACCGGGTTACTAAGGGAAGTTGGAAATGAATTTCAGAACAAAAAAGATGATTCACAAAACTTTTCTACCACAATATCCCCGCTTAATATAGAATGCGGGGAAGTGAGTGATATGTGTAAAGGGTTGAAAAATAGAAAAGCACTGTGTCCATGGGATATCACACTGGAATTGATAAATTTCGGTCCTATTTCCTTGTATACTACATTAACCAAACTCATCAGTCGATGTTTGAACGGTTAGAAACACCCAAAGGAATGGACAACGCTATATATTTTAATGGTCCATGGCGATTTAATGGCTATAAAAACACCTGTTTGACAATTACTATATTCAAGTTATTCGGGGCATCCCGCTGCATATTGAGCATTTTAAATTGACTCAAAATTTCGTTCTTCGTACTGAGAACGTCGTCAGGAGAATGTAAGAGTTTGTTTGTTTCTCCTCTGTTTGGCAATTACCGTGGAATATCGATCGCCAGCACCATAGGTAGAATATTTGGAAAAATAATCAAAAATAAAATTAAACTAGAATACATGGAAATCGAGGCTGAATATAACCTGGCTTTCGAGTGGATAGATCCACAACACATCACGTGCCCTGTGTACCGCAACTTTTTGAGGAAAAGATGTCATATAACCAGGAAATACCGTAGCTATTCCTTGGCCTAAAAAGCATATGATACTGCACCGCGAATGAAACTTTGGGAAGCCCTTGAGAAAGCAGTTTAATAAACATACAGAGAAGCAAGCGAGGTAAAATTTGGAAATGGAACGAAATAAATGGGAGATAGGGAATCGGAAGATGTCGTTAACCGATACATACATGCATTGATTCCTGGAATACATACGCAAGTAAATGTATTTTTTTGCAAGATTATTTGAAATGTCTCCCAGTAACTCTTGAATGGGAACCCATCGGATAGGTCACTCGAGAGAGGATTAGAAGGCTGGGAAATGGAGAAACTGAGCATTCAGAGGAGATTCTCTGTTTCTGTTGCTGGAATTCCCTGTTTCTCCGTACTTCGCTTTATATACCTCGTGAATCCTTTCTTTTTATTTCCTTTCCCTAATTTTCCAATGAGATGAATTACGCCCACACAGTCCTTTTTTCGTTCATTTTTTTCCTTTTTATTCTCCTTCCAATTCCTTTTTTCGACTTTTTTTCTTCCCTCATCACTTTTCAATCCCCGCGTGCCCCACGCTCTAGTGATGACTAGCCACGATGGATTTCTGAATTTTGTTTAATACCTGTGGTAGTTGAATATTGAAATTTCTTGGTATTTTGCTAGAAATAGGAGTAAAACTCGGCTACGGAATCATTTCCCATTTCCTTATATTCTTAAAAGTTTGAGCAGCGCAAAACCATGGCCTCTCACTGGTTGTCAGGTCTCGAATGAAATGTGGATTAATTTTTGTCGAAAGTTTCACGATAAAACTCGTTATTTTTGTGCCAAATGATCATAAGATGTCCATTGCGATCGGTTTTTAAAGCTACTGCAGTGCATTAGTGTAATCCACTTTGCGTGTTTTCCTTGGCAGTCTCTCCAGTTCTCGCTTTCCATCTTGTTGTTTTCACCAAAGATAAATGAGCCTTGGCTCCAAAACCATGAGTCCCTTTTCTTCTTTCGAGCAACCCCTCCCTGTGCCTTCCGCTCTTCTTGGCCTGAGATGTTCCTCTGTACGGTTACTGCTATGTCCTCGTCTGCACTTTCTCAAGTTTCCAATTTGGACGGAGTTAGGTAGGCAGCGAAACTTCTGCCTCAATCCATTACGCTCAATTATTAGCCTGTCAAGAAGTAACGGAAGCATCCTAGTCGTGAACTAGAAATTAGTTCGACCCATAATACTACGCCAAGAATCAATATTATTATTGTGCTTCTCTTCCAACTAAGTATATCCTCGTCATAAACATTTCCCCTTTCTCTCGCTAAATTATGGGAGTAATCGGCAGTCATAGCATGGATAAAAAGATAAAGACGATGTAGGTGATGAGTCAGGTATGCCTTACCTTATCGCTAAACGCCAACGAAGCTTGTACCCTGATGAGGTGTATCGAGAAGGGACTGGATGTGTTCGAAATGCGGGCGTGGAGAAGATTGGAGAAAGTAGCATGGATGATTTGGAAGGTAAAAGTAAGAGATTATGCGTGGTGGTTGCTGTGAGGAAGTTGCGAAGATGAAGAGGACGATGGGGATTATGTGAAGTAAACAACTAATGTAGAGAATTTATTTTTATTTTATTTGAGGAAAGATCACATAGAGCATGAAGCCATTTCATATTGAACGTATAACAAACACAAAAGGACACAAACGTAAAAATATAACAAGAAGAAAGTTATAAATAATAATCCAAACATGGGGAGATGGTAAAAATTACTTTTTTTGGGAATGACTTATGGCCATGTTAGCGAAGACGCTGGAAGATAAGATGACAGTGTCGATGTTCTTAGGAAGGGAATTTACAAGAGAAGGATTTAAAAGGGCTTCTCCACGCCCACTTTTCCACAGAATTTTATTTAGGATGGCATAACGCGTTTCACCGACTTGCAGCGTCACCAGGTACCTCAGGTGCCGCAAGTTGGTGAGACGCGTCGTGCCATCCAAAATTAAATTCTGTGGGAAAGTGCAAAATTGTATTCTTTAAATATGAATACACTTGAGGTGGATTACAGGGTAATTGTCGATGTAGTTTTCACTGACGGTATACAGAAGTTTCCTTTCCTCACGAACCATACCAAAGACTTTCTCGTTTGTCTCACTTCCGGTCCAGCGCACCTTCTCCATACTTCTCCACTTTGGGCGTGGACGGCGGGGATTTAATTTGGATGGTACGACGCGTTTCACTGACGTGCAGCGTCACTAGGTACCTCAGGTGCCGCAAGTTGGTTAAGCGCGTCGTACCATCCAAAATAAAACTCTCTGGAAAAGTACAAAAACTTTTTCTTCAATTATGGATACTATTAACCTGAGATGAAGCCAGGATCTATGGAGTGTATACCTCCAGGGTGTTTGACATGGGGTGGATCCATGTGTAATTGAGGGGAGGGTGATAAGTGGCAACCCCCTGAGGACTCTCCTCCGATCACGGGCGCGCCTCCCTTGACGCCGCCACGCCTTCCCTTCTCCTATCCCCACCAACTCGCCAACCTTCGCTGCGAGCCAAGTCGGAAATGGGTCACCGATCGACCTTGCCCATTGTGTGTGTGGCGATCCATTCCTCTGGGCCGACGGCGGATGGGACTAAAGCGCCCCCACCTCTCAGCACGCCGCTCAGATCCTGCGCTCTGGGAGACTCGGGGACAAGCACAAACGAGCAAACCCACACTGCATCTCTCAGTTTTCTCCGCTCCCCATTCCTACCAACCGCCACACCCCCCACGGGCATTCGTTCTTTCTTCGTTTTGTGTGTGTGTTTTTTATAACTCCCCGCGTCTCATCATCGGAAACTTCGCTTCCTTTTTTTTTTTCCTTCCTTCCTTTTTTTCTAGGTCGGCTTCCGGACATTCGATCTTTTGCAGAGAGCGACTCCGAAAATTAGCTCTTCACTTGTTCCTCGCCATCTAATTGACCATCCGGTTAACGTTTCCCTGATTGCTTCTCTCGCGAGAGGCGTATGAGTACGTCGATGTGCCGCGGGAAATGCGGGTGTTTCTTACACTTCTTAATCTTCTCCCACTGCTCCGTATTGCGTTAGGCATCGGTATGCTAAAATAGTTCTATTAAACATCAAATTTCCGTGTGTACATGGCGTTTGAGGGTTTCGTGCTAGAGTTATTTTAAGTTCGCCAGTAGAACTATCTATGTGGTTTCTCCGAATTTCGCTTTAAAATGTAATTTTCGAAATTCATAAGGTTTTGGAAATCGATACGTTCGCTCGATCTGAAGGGACCTCCAAAGGAGGATTAATTTTGCTAGTTAAGGTATTTCGCCTTCTATTAGTTAATGAGTTTGGTTAGAATTTTCAAAGTAATAGACCCCATCTTTTTTTATGCAACAGTTTTAGTCGTGTACCTTTCAGTCTTTGAAGTCCAAGGCAATTGAGAGATCTTATTTTTAACATCATTGCCATTGTGCGATATATCATTAATGGAGATCGAGATATCTACAATTTCTGGTTTTAAAAGATGTTTATGGAGGCTTGTCAAAGTAAAATGTATACTTATCACTAGTTCTCCTTCTCATTATGTTAATAATTGACCAACAGTTGTGTGTTAATGAACATGTACGAAAATTGGCATCATGCGATTTCTCTCACTGGCATTAAATATTGCATTAATCATCCAAAATTCAATATGGTTTTGAAACGTAAAAACTTTTGAGATGATATTATTTTTTGCTTGGAATATTGTATGTTCGTCGCAAATTTAGGGTATCATGAAGGGCTGGAGTCAACTATTTTTAAGATAAATCCACGGATTATGATTATGCCCTTATTATACTTTTAGCCACTAAGTACTTTTTTCTCCCATTCTGGCTCTCCAAGCCAAAATTAATATTCTGTGACTGCATTTACTTCCTTAAACTTGGTTTATGTTACCACCGTTTCGCCATTATGTTTCTCTTGGTTCTGCTCTATCTGATATATGTGAATTTGTTGTCTATGTTTAAGGTCCATCCTAGTTTTTGGCCTTTTTTTGCTAAGGACTCAATAATTTTTTGAAAATTAGTCATTCATACCATGGGCGTAAATTCCACTCTTTTGAGTCTCTAGAGGAAATGATAATATATTTTTCGGTCAATTTTATGATCGCTGACTTAAATCTAGAATCGATGCTGTAGGTTTTTTCTTTCTAGGTATTTTCGTTCCTTGGCGATCACTCAAAGAATCCTAAATTTCCAATAGCCCGAAAAATTTCTATTTTTTCCACGACACTATTGAAGTACTACGCGTCCATTGGATGAGATGACGATCAGTTTTTTTATTGGATTTGCTCATTCGAATCCATCTCTATCATTTATCTCTAGATTTTTTCCTAATACTTCCATTATCTTTAAAGATTTGGCCCTCCATCTTCTCGTATGATGTTCTATACAAATCCATGTGGATTTAAATGATTTAGTTCTGTGGCTCAACTTTTAGTGCCCGAAAACTACAGTTTAGTGGTTCTGCAAACGATGACGCGCGTAATTTTTTCTTGAACTTTTTTAGAGGCCCGTATCAATTTTCTTCTAGTCCTTGCCGGAGTGTACTGTAGTGCATTTAATAAGATTTAGTTCTTGCCCCCACTCTTGGCCCTACGAATGAACATCGTTTAGGTAGAACCTCCTAAGTCCGCATATTCGCTGATGTCGCGGTAGATGACCGTAACGTCTGCATAATATCTTAATTTACTGCTAACTCGAGAACGTAGGTCATTTATATAAGTAATGAATAAGAGAGGGCCAATCACGCTTCCTTGTGGAACACCGGATGTGACTTTGACCATATCAGAGCCAAAACCAACAATAACTACTTTTTGTTTTCGATCTTTAATGGATATCGAGATATCTCAAATTTCTGGTTTTAAAAGATATTTTGCGAGGCTTGTCAAAGTGAAATGTATACTTATCACTATTTCTCATTCTCATTATATTAATAATTGACAGACAGTTGTGTGTTAATGAATATGTATGAAAATTGGCATCAAACGAGTTCTCTCACTGACCTTAAATATTGCATTAATGATCCAAAATCAAATATTGTTTTGAAACGTAATAACTTTTGAGATAATATTATTTGTTGCTCGGAATATTGTATGTTCGTCGCCAGACCACAGAGAAAGTTCCTTATCCAATTCACTCTTTTGTTCATTTACTCCGCATGATTTTAATTAGTGAGTTCTTTGTGAGGAACCCTGTCGAATGATTTCTTGAAATCAAGGAATATCGCGTCAACTTGCTTTTATGACTCACCTGATTTTAGGATGTCATAAAGAAAGAGCGAAAGCTGTGCTTCGTAGTATATTTCCTCTCGAAAGCCGTTCTGACGACCATGTAAGAAGTTACGAATATCCAGGAATGCCATATTATCTGATCAACGTCCGTATATTCTACCTAAAGTGGTTGGTAACTTAAGTGAGAATGCATATATCCCCCACGGAGGAAAAAATCGTCAAGTGTTCAATTCCCTGCATTAAGAAGAGCCCTCATTCTTCCGTGTTATTTACTAAATATCTCCCTTCTCTTTCCATAGCTTCCTCTCTTTTGTTTTAAGTATAAGTCTCTTTTTCAAGCTAGGGTAACATTTTTGTCTATATTAAGTTCGGTGTCATGGTTGTAACAGAACCCTCTCTGGAGATCGTATGAAACCATTAAATTATCGTTGGATTTAATTTATGAACTTATCCGTTAACACTTTGTTTATGTCGGACAAAATGCCAATCAGTGGCAAGATCAACGAAATTCTCGTTGAATGAAGAAAATTTTCGTTGTAGGTGAGTACTGTATCAACATTCAGTTAGACTGGGCTGTGTGTTTTATGTTAACCACTCGGTAACTAAGAGCTTCTATCTTACATAGTTTATAATAAGGGGCGTTCATTATATAACACAAAACTTTATAGACTTCTAGGAAAATATTTTTCGGTTTAAAGAAGTACATTGCGGCGTTCAGTATTCATTTGGATGGATATTTTCAAAAATATCTCGGTTTGTCTCATTGTTCGAGGGAAAATATTAAAGGTACATCCATTTCGAAATTAAGATGCTGCCAGAAGTGACTCTGAGCTTGAGGAGCAGTTTGTCGTAAGAACGCTTTGAATAGATCTCGCATTGCTTTCAGGCATTATTTCGGAGGAGCTTCTTTCGGAAAACAAAAAAAAGGACTATAAAAACAGAAACTCACGAGAGTAATGAGAGAATCCGGATTATTTCATTTCTACGGATTCAAGCTTTCGCGGAATCTTTGGTGGCGGAGGAGACAGACGCTGGCTTGGGCTCTCCAAGGGAAGGAGGGCTGGGAAAAATAAGCGCTGCGAAATGGTGGTGAATTAAAAAAAGAGACGGAGGAGACTAATATTCAGGAAACATAGGAGAGACGCCATCGCCGCGACATTTGCATTAACTGCATTAGAATTCGAATAATTAAAGAGGGACAAAAAACGTGTGCTTGAATTCTGTTTATTTTCGTCAACGGTCTCCCATGAGCAGACGGGAGTTCCAACTCATCCTTCCATCCCCCCTGGTGGCTGCCGCGCCTTACCTCCCAGCGCTCGGGGAAAATTAAAAGAAAGGAGGGAGAAGAATCGGTTGGAATCCTCGTGAGGGATTAGAGGAAACAATCTCGATGATTACGCGTGTATATATATATACAACTGAGGGGCTGTGCTCGCGAGGGAATGCAGGGGTTGGCGCGGGGGGGATTCGAGTGGAGGGGCGAGTCCGGAAGCGAAGACTCGGGGGCGGGATCATTACCAGCGAAGATAATTTTAATAATATTTATTCCACTCCAACAAGAAATACAAAAATTAAAATAATAAATTAAACAAAAGAATGAACTTAGGCACCCCTGATGGAAAGTTCCTGTGATGGGGTTACCATTCCTTGGATGTGGCGTTTTTCGGCAGTTACATGAAAATATAACAAAATATACCAAGGGCTATTCAACTAAACATACAAGTAGTGTCCTTACACAATATGAAAATGTCATCTTATCACACAGATGTTACAATTTATCTACAGTAGTATATATCCCAGTTAATTACAATTAATAGAATACAATGCATTTGGAGCAACTCTACTAAACTATATGGAATCCATGAGCATGGTCAATAGGAAACCTATTGAAGAGGCTTAAGCTGTAGTTTTGAATAATATTTCAACATCTTTTTGTAAAAATAACCAATTTAACAGTGTCTTTGTAAACAACACTTGGTTGTTACAAAAGTATAACTCTTGTGGCAACTGTATAAAAACTTTTGGGCTATATAATTATAAAAATGTTTATAGGCATCAACATTAGGTTTCGGAATTATAAAACTATGGTTTTTTCTCAGCTTATTAGTAATAGGCCAAGGTTTATTTTTGTGCCCTCCGCGATTTTATAAAATTCCTCCAATTCAGCAGGTCCTCCAATAGGAACAACTAATAATAATTTGCAAGGATAAGGCATGTTGAAGAGGTTAATAGAGGCGATAGAGTAGAGGAAGCGTGGAAGGGAATAAAAATTCTGGACGGCATAAGGAGTGATAGACGATATAAGGAATTTAAAGGGGATCTAATGGTGGAGTAGCTGTAGGAGAGAAAATAGGAAGATGTACCAGTGATTGGGAGGTTAGGATAAGGACTGTCCAAAAACCTACCAGTCAGCTGGTGGTGTACTGTAATTCATGAATGTTCGGTCGGTAAGGGTAGGCTTTTGATGGAACATTGCTTCTCTACTATTGCCCGTTATTAGTCACGCTGCTTCCTCATGTAATTTGTCTTGTCATTTCAGCATGCCTCCTCTTCATCGTACTCCTCACTTCTCCCCTATTTCATTCTTTCATGCGAAACTACCCTCTGCACATCCAACGTCCTTTTATCTCTTGCTACATCCTCCACACCAAAGACTTTTTCTTTGGTCTCTCAATCCACCAATTGCACTTTTTCCGTCCGCCTTAGCACTCACGTTTTGAGCGCCTCCTGGAGTTTCTTTATATCTTCCCTCCATAGAATCAAAGTTTGGCTTCTTAACAACGCTACACTACGTATGACGCTCATTATGTATCCTCTTTAGTTTCTCTACCCGGAGCTGTCGTCATTAGTTCTCCTCTGTTAATGAGCCCTTCATGAATTAATAAAGCGACGAGTTTCACAATTTTTATCTCGCTGCTATGTTACAGTATCCCGGGAAAATCGGTTTCAAAGTCATTATTTTCTCCAAAGAGTTGAAGTAAAATAAAATTGAAGGCATTAGTCCGTTTTCTGCAGTTGCTTGCAAGCCACTGTAATTATAGCAAGCGCAAAATTTTGTATTGTATTGAAACGGCGTCGCGGTCGGGTTGTCGGGCTGAGGGAAATATTCTCTAAAAAAATAAAATTGGGGCCTAATCTGCACAATTTGTACTTTTGTTTTCCTTTTCAATAGCTAAGACTCGCTGCCTGCGAAAGCAGTATTTTTTTTACAGGAATTCAGTATAGAGCTGGAATTGTTTCCCCGCTTTTACAGGTCGTGAGCCACCCTCTTGAAATTCGAAATAGCGTAGGTGGAAATGGGTGGAGTTCGGAGAGGGAATTATGTTTGGGAGGGGCGCGGGCTTCGGAGGTAAATGCTGAACAAATAAAAGCGAGGGTGAGAGGGGGGGGGGTGGCGTTGGGAAAAAAGAATAAGCGAGCGATGTTGTTCTTTTCTCGCAGTTTTTTTCTCAATCTGTTATTCTTTAGCGCTGCTACAGTTTCTTCTTCTCACCCCAACCCCTATCTCTCTCCTCCTCCTCCTCCTCCGCTCCGTCCCCGTGGTATTTTCTTCCCTCGGTTCTGGATGCAAACAAAACGGGAGGAAAATGCCCATCGTGTGGGCTTGAGCTGACTCCCGCACTCCTCTTCCTTCTCTCCTCTTCTCCCGAAGGTTTTTTTTTGCCGATGCTGGCGCGGGAATCGGAACGGGTTGGCCGGGGTGCGATGGCCGAGGGCGAGGAGCGGGAGAAGAGGCTCAAACGAGGAGGAATTCTCTCCACCATCACACTTCTCCTCTGGGGCACGCAACTCTTGCCGTTTTAAAACGCGGTCGCGTTAGGCGAATGTATTGTCAGGGGAAAAAGGAAAGGGAATTTCGCATGGTCCTAACTCCCATCATCCCTCATCTACATCTGCTGGGCCTACATTACAAACTTTCAAAAAAGGTTGCCGCCTTGGGATTTTTCCGCTCCAAAAATTCACTTGAAGAGTTAACGTGGTAGTTAAGGAATGTAGCTCCTATCATGAACGTGTAATGGCGCGATACCCATTTTAATGCAGGCTATAAAGAAAGTAGCTTTTGAAAAACCCTCTATCTCCGAGATTCATATGGTTAGGTAAAAGTACAGCCTCCCAGCTTTAAGAGGAGATTAGCTAAATTAAGTCCTCTAAAAATAGATTATGAACGCTATCCGTATGAGGAATTTAGTGTTTCCTATTTGTAAAATAACCATGTATTCTATGCTTTTCAATGGAAAGTGTGTGAATTCCTGCCTTAAAATTCTTACCTCATTTTTTCATAGAATCTGAGATCAGAATGGCTTCTCATCGAGTGTGCGAGGCTTTTGAACAGAGTCTTTCATAATTTTATGCCGTGTCTTTTCTATATCATAATTTTTCGCTGAAAGCCGCAGGTGATGGAATTGAAGACCGTTTTCAGATTACTGAACTAAATATATTTGGTGAATAAGCGAATAGAGTGACTGAATAAATTATGAGGCTACAGACTTTGTAGTATGCCTCGTGTATCGATTAACTGTTGGATTTGGCACTAGCCTTATTTAATAACGCTTATTTTGTCGGAAATTCTCGTCCAAGCCCCGAATAAATAGCTAGGAAAACTTATTAATTGATGTTATTATAACTGACGAAAAGATATAATAGCATTTATGTATTTGAAATCTGTGCGAGGTGTTATATAACCTTTGATAGTCTTCTCACTGCACCGGCTTATTATGTAAAAGTAAAAATTCCTCCGTTAGGATTAGGATGATGTGTTCCCTTTCGGAAAAAGCAATAAAAGTGGAGTATGGCTCATTAAGACAATAAGGCATGCTGAAGATGGTAACATAAGGGAGTATTCTGGGTAAGCTCAGTGGAGGAAGTTGACGGAGACCATATCTGGCCATATGGACAGCGCTAGTGGGTACGGAAATTCCGTCGCGCTTGATATTGACCTGTTACGTGGAGATATTCAGGATAAGTGTTGCGGTACTCATACAGTGTATTTTGTGCCGGTAGAGGCTGTCCAAAATGCTACCATCTGTTGGCAATGCGTAAAATGGAAATGTGTTTTCACTGTGATTATTTGATAATTATCCGTCGTGATAATTGCCACCACAATCGATGACGACCATATGCGCACAGAAATTATAATAACGACCGCAGTTTCTCTAATTAAAAAGTAATAAACCAAAGAAACGAATCTCAAATTTAAAAATAATAAACCAAAGAAGCGAATCTCAGTTTGACTAGAGGTGGAAGAGTGCCATTTTTGTTTTGGCGGGAAAACTGGTCCTCCATGGAATTTATTCGATTTTATATAACAAGAGTTAGCCATAACCTTATCTCGTATCGTGGATCAGATTTATATTCGGACGTGAACCCGTCTTGAAACTTTCCCGAAATAAAGGATTATAAAATCTCTTTTGGAAGCTTATAAAAAGACAACGTAGTATTCTATAATTCTCTACAGTCAGGCCTATCGTGGAGAACACACGCATAAAACATGCGGCCGAACCTTGAAGAAACTAGGATATATAAAGTGTATAGTAGGAAAGTCTTCAGATAAAAAGTGAAAAAGAGGTACTACTTCATCTACATCTACATCTACGTCATACCCTGCAAGCCACCCAAAGGGTGTGTGGCAGGGGGTGCTTTTGCACCAGGCATGCATGAATGATATGGTAGAACACCGGCATTACATTAAAACCCGCGTACCACACATGCAAAGCGCCAATTAAAAATCTAATACCCAAGAAACATTCTATCTACAATCGTTCCAACATGCAAGGGATACAAAGACTACTACTACGTATTCAAAATATCATGCATAAATAAGAACATCAATATTTACATCATGCATAAATAAGAGAGTAGAGAATATAATGAGAAAGATTTACTGCCTGCCTATTGTCAATACTCGAACTATTCATGACGACGATCTCAGCTGTTATGGTCCCGAATGGTACGCGGAAAAAATGACATTTTATACCTATCGCTTCTACAATCTAGCTCTCTAATTTTAATGGCGCGATCTAATCTGCCGTAGTACGAAGGGGTTAATAGTATGTTTTTTACGTCGTCAGTAAAATGATTTTCCTGAAATTTATTTAGGAGGTTAAGCCTATAATTCAATCTACGCTGTGATAGCGATTCCCATCCTAATTCTTCTAACAGTTATAATTCTTCTACTTCGCTCTGGTTAGGCCACACCTCGGATACACCGCAAGCATTTTAAACTTTGTGCAGAAGGATTGAATCCGGAAAATAAACAACACAAAGAAAGCTTCGCGTTTCGTTAATAACTGCAACGAGATTTCTAGGAAGTGTTTCACAGCCTATAGAGGGATTAGGTGAGGAGCCGCTGAAGACTCGGAGGCTGCATGATAGGCTTAGATTACATAAGAAATTCAGAAGAGGTGTGTTTATCTATGACACAGAGGACATAATTTAGACTCCGAAATTCTAATTTAGGTGCGATAGAAGCAATAAAATAAGATAGATATGCTGCCGAACAGACGGGTACAAAAATCCTTTCTTCCCTCCCTCTATGAGTGACCATAGTAAAAACAGAGCTCCACTTCAAATACTCGACACTCCCAACATATACCTCACCATTTCACCTCCCAATAACCAAGTTTTCACGGCTAGTGTCGTATCTCCCCCAGCCGCACGTCAATGTGGCGGTACACAGGGTAGTATGTGGACGTAGATACTCCCCTTTTGGCGAAACGTCCGAAAATTACAAGTTACCCAAATGGCTATCCCGACCTCCCCGCGAAGTTTTTGTCGAACCGCTCATCTTCGGAATCGTTCTCGACTTGCGATTAGCCCGCCCCGGAGACTTTTTTTTTGCCGATCCCATGAACATTTAGCGAGAGCGGAGGGGTTTCCAAAAAAGGGTTGAAGAAAGGCATAGCGTATTTTTTTGGCGCGAAAGAGGCGAGCGACAGTAAGGGGGAGAGGAGATGCTGTTGGAGGGATTTGGAATTGAAAGGGACCCCCAGTCTAAGGGAATGCCTGCGATTCCCAGGGGAGCCCGTGAAAGTTACGGGTTATGTGCGCATATCTGAGCCATGGATTAAGTAAAGCCCCTTTCACCCGTCCAAACTCTCACCAAATTTCGTTCAATAAATCTTTTACAGGAGGCTTGGGTGTAACTGACGCCATCAATCACCCTAGGCATGTTGTTCAAATTAAGTCCACTAGGACGTTTCGTTTCCCTCCGTGTGTAGTATTTCTTCTAAATGTCTGTGACTTGAAAAAAAATCTATACCGACTAATGGCCTGTTGCAGGAACGACACATGTATTCAATATAGTTATTGGACCCATGAGCCATGGCAACGAATCAACAACTGTCTCTGAAACTTTCGATAAGTTTACTGTTTTCCTAACTTATAACATGGAGTAATGAGTTCCATAATTTGGCAAGATGGCGGATGGGCAGTGAACCGCTTGGAGACTTAATTACTTGATGGAAGGGTTGTTTTGAGACGAATGACCAGTTTGTTTACTCTTACTGACTAATTATTATCTGCATTCGCAGTTATGATGGATGAACTTTCATATATTTTATATATATGCGGTATAAAATTAATTCGAATATTAGCAACTATTGACTAAATAAGTAAATAATTTATGAAACTCGTAGTTCTGTGTTTATGCAACCCGAATATTTTTATGAGATATTTAACTTTATGGATCTCTTAACTATTAATTCCATGATTAAATGTTCCTGCAACCGGCCATTAGTGATGGATGCTGTTAGCGGGTACTTTAAGCTATAATTTACTATCACTCTTCGTTGACCCACAATACATTTGATTTGTCTTACTTAAATCGATGTTCGTAAATCTACGTATGCGCACTTTTAGTGACCAAAGTATTAACTAATCTCTTCGAGATTTCGCAGACTGCATGTACGCACCGCTATGTAAGTGGAGATGCAAGTCCTGGAGTCCCTCCAATGAATCTTTGGCTATCGGGGAATATTTGCATTCTGTATTTCTTGTTTTAATGGCCTCAGATTGACTAAGTCTTGATATAATTGATGAAATTTTAGCTCTCGATTGTAATTTGCTTTATTTAGAATGTAAGTAGGGTAATCTACCGGTTAACCTGTGTTTCATGAGAAGAGATTAAAAATCCATTTTATTTTCACAGTTTCAGGCCCCTGTATCTTTAAGAATGTCTTTGTTTACCTCAGTTTACTCCCTGACTCTCCTCATTTCATCCCTTCCATGAAGCCTATTTCTTTTCCTCCCCCGCTCGCCCAACATTCTCCCCTCTTATCACCGGTCGTTCATTTCTAAGATTGGTTGACTGTAGCCCTCCACCCTTCTCTATCTAATACTAGTTTCCTTACCTCCTGGTATCTCTTCCTATGTAATCGTCTTTATTTGGTCCGTGAACTTATTCCTGGGTCTTCCTCTGGGGACGTTTTCCTCTATTTTACCTTACATTATGTTCTTCACCAACCCATTGTGTTTCAGTGTGTCCCATCCATCAGGTTCTTCTTTTCTCTGTGGTGTTCTAAATGGTCCTTTCCTCTTCTACTCCTCTGTACACTTCATCATTTCTTATTTTGTCCGTCCATTTTATCTTCACCATCCTCCTCCAGCACCAGGTTTCGAATGCTTCTAGTCTTTTCTGGTCAGCTTTTCCATTGGCCTACGCTTCCGATCCATAGAGTTCTACGCTCCACGCAAATGTATTCACATACTATTTCTTGGTTTGTAGTCCTATCTTCTTTGAGCACAGCTGAGTCTTTATCCCACGAACGCCTTCTTAACTTGGACTATTATCCGCTTGAAGTCCGTTGTACTTCTTCCATCCCACGGGATGGTATTTCCAGTATGTCCCACAGGATGGTACTTCCTCCCCTCTATCGCAGCCTTAAGCAACCCTTCTTCACTCATTTGCCCTCCAACCGCCTGTCTTTTCTCATCCTAATCTCTTCCAGAAGTTTTCTTTGCTTCTCCTTCTTACCTTTTGCTCAATTATCTTCCTTTCCGTCATATTTGCTCCATTCTTCTCCACACTCACGTCGGAAGCGCCTGAATCCCACCTTTTTCTTCTTTTCTCAGAGTACTCGTTTCTGCCCCATCCGTCGCTACACTCCATGTTTAAGTCTTGGCCTGCCTTTCCTTAAATCTCTTCTCAAGGTCCCCGTAAGCGTACGCTAAACGCTTCTTCCGCTAGCGCCATTCTTTGAATAATGGCTTTGGTGCTGGGGCCGTTATTTTTCAGTATTCTACCAACGTAATTATGTTTCATTACTCGCTCCAGTTTGTGTCCGAGTACTTTTCTGACCAAGTTTGCCTCTACTTGTCTTAAAAATTCTCAGAAAGTCTGCTTTATTGCGATAAATACTCCCAAGGAATTTCCTGCGGATGCATCCACAAAATCTTTCAATCCCTTTTATGGTCATGACCATGTAACAATGGGTCGTCCCTGAATATAACCGACTTTATCGGATATCCTCTTACATTTATTTCAATATCTAGCTTTTCGTATACTTTTTTACCATTTTTTCGGAGGAAATGTGTTGCGTGCTAAAACGTTGCAAACTAGAACGTTTATTTACACATAAAATAAAGTGACGTCTCGCATGGTACATTTCAAAAAGTACACGCTCAAGTACACGGAAAACGACATGAATCTTAAATATATTAAGAGAGTTCGTCACAATTTCCTAGAAATTCCCTGTGTTTGCTTGAAGTTTCGTGCATCTGCGGAGAAAAATCACGACCGTTACTTTCGTGTCACGCGCATTTCGAAAATTTTGTGTATCGAGTATATTAACGAAATAATGTGTTGCGCGTGTCGCTCGGACGGCCATGTATATGCGTGCATCAATAATGCGAGGATGGATGGCTGGTAGATGGTGGCGAAAGAGCCTTTCTTTTATCCCTAGAGGTTTTCGAGGGTTTTAAGGGAGCGGCCGAGAGCCCAAGGTCGGAAGAAGGGATGGGGAGGGGGCCTAAGGGGAAGGGCGGAGGACGATGAGAGCCCTGAAAGGGCGTTTGGTTGGGAGGGAGGATGTTGGGTGTGTGTAAAGGAGAGGGGAGAAAGTGTATATCTTTGCGTGTGTGTGTGGAATGGGGCGGATCGGGGGAGGGTTTATATGGAGAGGGAGGAAGGAGTGGACTCGTAAATATCCCTGGGGTTCAAACTATAGATGGGCCCGGGCCGATAGGAGGGAACTAGTGCCGGGCGATGAAACTTTAGTATTTCATAGGATATTATATTTCTCCCGGAAGAAATGTTTATTTCCGTATAAAATACAATAATAATAAGTTTTATTACTTCCCATTAACATTCACACAAAAAGTACAAAGATCACACGTGCATTTTTTTGGAAGCTTTAGGTAGCCTCTAAGAAAATAACTGAGGTGAGGCTACCTTCATAGCAATGCATAGCTGCGCATTTTCTTAAAAACAGTAACAATTGGTAATTTATAAATTCGAAAAAAAGACAAATAATTGATGCAATACAGTTTTAAATGAGCCAAACAGGATAGATGCAATAATTACAAGAAATGTTACACAGTAATATTAAATAAATAATCAACACGGGGCTGAGTTGGTAGCAATGCCACTTCCATTATAAGAAATTTTATTTTCATATTGACCTTTATATTCTATGGTAACAAGTTGTACACTTTAGGTCCCATATACATGAAGTATCTTTTAAAGAGTGTTTTGTTAGGTTTAATTAAAGGTACATATCGTTCCTTTGGCAGAAATCTGTTTATTTCCGTTCGATATTTTTTTGCATATACTTGTTTTGAGAATGGGCTGCAGGCATTTGAGATGTGGGGGCGGAAAAGGATGGAAAAGTTGAGGTGGACGGAGAGGAAGACTAACAAGGAAGTGCTTGAGATGGTGGGCGAGGAAAGGAAATGTATTGAGGAAATTCGAGCAGAGTAGGTGGCTGGAGGATATAATAATGGCGATGGGTTGCTCAATAAAGTGACAGAGGGAAGGATGTTAGGCAAGTAGGGAAGGGGAAGAAAGAGGATAGATTTCATGGACAGGGTCAAGAAGGGTAGATCGAATGCTGAGGCGAAAAATGATATACTAGAGCGAGATAGGCCCATGAAAATGTGGAGAACCGGAAGGAGATTCTGTGACATTCAACAAAACCTTCCATAACCGGTAGAATACTTAAATAAATAAATACTTTGTTATGGTTTCTTTGGGGAAATAGTTTTTTCCGTTCGTGATTTTGTTCCTTTCGTGGAAAATAATGCTTTCTGAAGACATTTCCTTTCCTTCGTAAAAAATAAAAGAGATCGTAGTTTACTTTTACCTATCTGGTCCTTTGAATATCAATTTCTAGGTTTGCTTATTATTGAGAACGTAAAACAATGGAGAAGGTGTAAAAAATTTGTAAATATAACTTAATTTCTCACGGCGTTTGACAAAAGTTATTTTTTCAGCCGCTTCATGAGGCTCTTTTTTTCCATTATTATTACTGACTAAAAATTAATGGTTGGTTTAAGTGAAAGTCAGTAAAAATTTAGATGCTTTTTACTAATGGAGCTCCCTAAGGAGGTGTCATAGTTCGTTCCTCATTACGGCCTTCTACTTTCTTGCCCTTTTTAATCCCGTCCATATAACCTATTCTCTTTCTTCTCCATCTCAATTACCCCAACATTCTTCCATCTTTGACCTTGCTGACAAATTCTAAGCTCCTTAACTTCTTTCAGCCTCCTACTGTACCTCCTCCTAATCTCATCCAGAAGTTTCCTTTCCCTACTAGTCATTCCAAGCTCTTCCAGGTTTCTCATCCTTTCCGTTCACCTTCTCCATTCTCCTCCGCATTCAAATCCCAAAATCCTGCTGCCTTTCACGTCTTCTTTTGTCGGAATCCACGTTTCTGACCCATTCAACGCTCTCTAACTCCTTTACCAGTCTGTTGTTTTATCCTAGTCCTAGGCTCCCGTCATCAATTCCCTCTTTATGCTGAACGCTTCTTGCGAAAGGGATATTCTCCTCCGTCCACCTACAATGCTCATTTACTCCCATAAGTAAGCACACCGAAGTAATTGAACTGCTCTACTTGCTCCAGTTTTTCCCCCCTCCTTTGGTGACTAGTGTAATTTACTTTGTCACGAAAAATCTCTTTACTTTGTTTATTTTTGTGATTTATCTTCATTCCGTATTTTCTGCACAGTTTCTAACCTTAATTTTTTTTAATTTTCTCTAAGAGGTCAGAATACATTCTTTCAATTTTCCCATCTCCACCGATAAATGTACTTGTGTGTTTCAGAGCGACACACGATAGTATTATCATGACGCCTCAAAACATCTCTAGGTCTGACAGAAGCGATAAAATGAGAGGTATACACTGCCGAACAGATTGGTACAAAAACTCGTTCTTTCCGCGCACAATAAGCGACCACAATAAAAACTGACCTCCGCTAAATACTCTCCCATGATACACGTCACCATTTCACCTCCCAAAACCTTACATCTTAACACGGCCGGTGACCTAACACCGCCTTGCCACACGCCCATGCGGTGGCGCGCTGGTTAGTATGTAGATGTAGAAAGTGATATATGGATGACACCAACGTGCTAGCCGCTGGATGGCGTTCAAGGTTGCGGTCCCTTCCAGGGTCTGGTGAAGAACGGGTCAAAGGAAAGGTGGATGGCGGGAAGGCAATACGTTTTGGGCTCGGTGGTGTGGGAATAGAATTCTATCAAAAACAAGGCTGTGAATGGGACGCGAAAAATAACTCGGATGGACTCGAGCGATGTATCCCGAGAGAGAAGTGAACGCTGAGATACGTATCCGGGTGGAAAGATGGGTCGAACGGGAAATATGTATGCATACATGACTTCGCCCTTTTCTCTGTCTGGCTCTCGCGTCTGATCCCTATTTTTGAGTGGCCGCCGCGATTCTTGATTCATTGCAAACTGGACAAAAAATCAGGAATTGGATTATCCTAGAGCTGAATTAAAGATAAGGTGGGTTTCTTCAGAAAACATGATGCTCGTTAAACTTATTTGCATTCTCGATATCGACTTTTATGTTTGCTATTTAATGTTAAAGTGAGAAAGCATTGAAAGAGGGAGGAGCTAAGTACTGTGACAATGAATTGAGTCGTCGTCTAGAAAACACTGCGTCGAAGTAGGCCTTTGCGATGGATGGATGAACTTCATTGCTTTATGATTATTTTCCTTGATCAAATGCTTGTATGGAAATAATTGGGTTACTCTCCAAAAAGCCAATTTTTGGGCGGATAAGTTTTTATAAGAAAGCGGTAGAGATGAATCCCCACAGAGCAAATTTCGACAACTGAATCTGTGCAAAATTTACCATTATGACTACTCAAATGTAGTTCTTTAAATATTAGCAATCGAAGTTTTGAAGTTTATTGTCTTATCTATAGTTTAGTGCTTATTTATCGGGGTTCAAACTTAACTTACTTTTTTTGACGATCTTTTGCTTCAATCGCAGGAAATACGTTTACAAAATTTCGCGTCAAATGACAAAATCAACTGAGAATGGTTTGAAAGTTAAACATGCATCTCAGCGAGAATGTACGTTCGAAATCTCATTGGAATCTCTCGGCAAATTCGGTCCAGCACACGGTTGCTATTCCTTATGTGTTTGATCGGATTAATTTTTCCAAAATTCCAGCTAAGTTTTTTGATTTTTCAGTTTTTAGTTTGATAAGTTTATCCTAGCTCTCGGAAGCCTGTACGTTGAAAAGGCGGTGAAATAGTCGTCAAGATTGTGCGGTAATGCATATTGTGACTCCGTATTACTTTTTATTTTAAATCAAAGATATTCGGAGCAGCTATGAATGAGTGTTCAAAATTTACCTAGTGGAATTGTTTAGTGGTAATTTCTATGTGCTATGGCTCTCTCCTCAGTTTTTCTTTTAGAGGCGTGCAGTAAACTAATGACCGGAAGAACTTTTTGAAGCAATCGTGACTAAGAGATGACCAAATGCATTTTCCATGATTGTGATACATTTTGAGAGGCTCATTAATGTGTTATTTGTATTCATTTTATTTTGTTCGTTTTCGTCACCAAAATTCTATACGCTCTTGGCAGGTACTGAGGTCGGTGAGTCAGGAAATCTGCCTCGTTTCTCGTGACCAGGAAAATCATGGGTTTATAAATCAGCAGAAGATACCGAAGACCATTAGTTTCATAATTTTGATAAGATGTAAATGAAGTTGGCGAATTGTGAAATTTTGAACCTCGAGGAAGAATTGCTGTTTTGTCAGGAGACGATTCCGCTGTAACGGTCATTGGCTGCTGAATGTGTATTTAGATACCCATGCTGGAAATAAAATTTTCATGCCAGTCAAATTATTCGCCCGAGAAACTTTGCACGTTCATTTTCTTGTCTTCTACAGCATATCGTTGCTGATATTCAATTTGGTTCAATTTGAAGAAAACTTCACTTGCCCGATTCACTTCTACGATCCATCGGTCGGGTGTGGTTTATTCGATCCTCGTGAAATTTTACCGACATTTTTTTTACTGTACCAATATACTTATAATTGCAGTAAATGGTCTACGTAGAGCTCTAAAATATTTATCATTGTCAGATAATTATGTATAGACTGTAGCAGTGGGTATAGTTTTCTTACATGGAATGTATTGGTAGTGTACGATTAACTTGTTGAACCCAAAGATACGTGCATACTTTCTGCCACCATGGGACTCACTGTATTTTTTATTCATGGCCCCGTGAGCTGGTCTTGTACGAATTTCCGTCTTTGTGACGTTTAGAGGATGGAATAACAGCATTTCTAAGAAAAGGAATGGACCTCCATCCAGGGTGACCCTCATGGGGGACTCGAAAATTCCCAATGGCCGTTATCCCGCAAATAAATTAGTCTTTGCCAGAGGTTTTAAAGACACCTCAGGGGGTATACATGTTGCGTCTGGACTCTTTATTCATTGAATGTTACGTTATCGTTGATCTAACGTTGCTAACTAAACGTTGATCACTTTGCCAATCAATCTGTGTTATTTAATGTGTAGTTACCTTCTTTCCACCGGCCAGTTATAGGAGCGATTAAATGTGGAGGGTCTGAGAGTAGATGTAAAGAAAAGGCTGTTCAAAGCCCTAAGATGGAGCGTGGGGCTGTATGAATTGGAAACGTGGTCATTACAAAGGGAGGACGAACGTGGAACAGGCGTTTGAGATGTGGGTGTGGGGAAGGACGGAGAAGGTGAGCTAGGTGGCGAGATGGACGAACGAGGAGGTATTGGATATGGTTGTAGACGTGAAAAAGCTAGTGGCTGAGGTTCGGAGGAGGTGGAAGATAAAGGAGTTGGACGTTTTGAAAAGAGGGAATGTTGAAAAGAATAATAGAGGGGAAACAATGGAGAAAAGAATAGAAAAGGAATTCTGGACGAAATAAGAAGAGGGAGAGGGTATGAGGAACTTCAGAGGAATCTAGCGGCAGGTCTTCCATAGAAAGGTAAACGAAGCAATGCACCAGAGATATGGATATTTTAATAAGGACTGTCCAAAGGCTTACCTATCAGCGGATAGAATACTCACGTGGAAAAATAACTGAATATTTGTGTTTTAATGAGTATATAATTTCGTAGCGGAAGGTCGATGACCTTCTCTGGCTCTAAAAGGATTGTTTTGTCTCACTTGATGTGAATAATACAATGAAGTCGAGAAAAAAAATCCCATTAAAATCCCGTAATGATATTGAATTTGAGCGGTGCCTTAGCAGCACGCATTCTGCCTCGGGTGAAGTTGCAGCAGCGAGCGAAAGAAGGACACAAAGGGGGGAGACAGAGAGTGAGTGACTGAGTGAGTTGAGCAGAGGGACGTGCGAGAGAGGAGAAAAAGGAAGAAGAGGGGCGGTGGGAGTGGAGGCGGGAGGGTGGAGAGGGGGAGGGGACGAAGAGGGAGGAGAGGGGGGAGTTGGGCGCACGGTCTGTCTCGAGAGGCCCGAGTTATCGATCTGGCCGCCGTGATGAAGGAGAGTTGAGTTTGGGGGGGGGGCGGAGGAGGAGAGGAGGTTTGTGGGAGATGGAGGTGTGTATGCGGAGCTCAGGGTGAACTAGTAGGGAGACTTAAACCCTTCCGTGACTCTGCTGCTATGAGGCATGGTTAGACCTTGGAGTGAACCACGTTGGTACCGGGAATTTTTATCACCATCAGTATTTGTATAGGTTTGTAGTGGATGGAGGTGTGTATTCGGCGCTCAGGGTGGACTAGTAGGGCGACTGAAACCCTTCCGTGACTCTGCTGCGATGAGGCAAGGTTTGATCTGGGATGGAACCACATTTGTACCTACGCTTTTTACCGGGGATTTTAATCACCATCAGTATCTCTGCAGGTCTGTCGTTGATGGAGGTGTGTATGCGGAGCTCAGGGTGAACTAGTAGGGCGACTTAAACCCTTCCGTGACTCTGCTGCTATGAGGCATGGTTAGACCTTGGAGTGAACTACGTCGGTACCTTCACCTGGTACCGGGGATTTTTATTACCGCCAGTATTTCTACTTTTCATATTCTGGGTACTCATTAGTTTGAAGGGATTAGAGATTAGATTAGATGCGTGGATGGAGTGACTGCTAATGAGGCCCTTAGACCAGTTGGGTCCATCGTGCCAGACGGTCGGTGGTTACTCTTTGAGTCCAAGTGCTTTGCTGAAGGCCAGCAGGTCTCCTGCAAGAATTACCCCTACTTCGATGGCCTCCAAGAAAGGTTAGCCCAGATGCCTGTTCCGAGTCCTAAGTGTGGCTGGACATTCGCAGAGTTAGTTTGGAGGGATTCCAACCCCCTCTTTATCAGCGGTGTTTTCAACGTGGCACGATCACGTGAACTACCTTTTGTCTGAGTTGTGAAGAGCTTGTTATACAGCGTAGCGTTGTTTGGGGAAAAGCATGGACTTTGAGAAAGAAGGATGAGAATAGGCTTCGGGATTTTGAGATTTGGGTGTGGAAGATGGAGAATGCCTCGGAAGGAAAGGAAGACAAGCGAGGAAGTGCTTGGTTTGGTAGGTGAGGAAAAAACTTTTGGACGTCATCAGGAAGAGGCAGGTCAGGTGACTGTAAGGGCGAATGGAGGGCGAAGGGATGCTCAAGGCCGTGACAGAAGGATGTTTAGCAAGCGAGTAAGGGGAAGGAAGAGAATTGGTTTTATGAATGGGATGAAGTAGGTTTGGAAGTATGCTGTTATGAAGGAAGAAACATTAAAGGTTGACAGCGACCTACACTTTTGAATAATCAGGGATTTTTTTCTGACTTCTATTCTTCCTGCCTGGCCTTCCTTTATCCGGTAGATCAATTTAAATTTACCATTCTACTAAATTCTACGTGAGTCCTTGGACCGTCCTGATTCGAATTCCTTCAACCGTGTTAGGTCTTTTGTAACACTTACCTCATAAATCAAGTTTCAATTATCAAATCCATTGGTAACTTTTTTATCATTCCCCGGTCTTTGTTTTATCCTTAATTTGTTATCCTTTTCCTCCCTCTTCCGCTCTCAGCCAGGATTCTCTCCTCTACCATTCTCTTCTACAAGTCTACTTTACTCAGTACGTTCTCCTCTCACTTTTCCTGCCCTTTTGTCTGTCTCTTCATTAGCCTCTTTTCCACCTTATACTTCTTTCACTTTTCAAATCCTCCCATGTTTCTGTCTTTCTCCTCCTTATTATAAGGATTACCAGTGGAGGAAGAGTTGTCTAAAATGAAATGAAGAAGAAGGAATTGTAGTGGGAAACAATGCGACCTGCCTCCGTTTATACTTGTTCGCCTCTTTAGTTTTGTGGAAGCGAATGGCACGAGATAAACATGAAATTTGAAGTATGCCTTTTTTGAATTGTATTGTTGTTATTATTATTAGGTAATCTACCATTTGACAAAGGTTAAAATGGAAATAAGTTGATAAATATCCCTTGCCTTAGTATGTATTCATAATTTACCGGCATTATGTAAAGCTCTCACTATTATTTCTCCTACTTACTAATTCTAGCGTGCTGCCTTGGACACTCTTGTATCTATAGTACCTTTATATTTGCCGGTGAAAGTATTCATCATTACGGAAGCCTGTTTTGTTTTCACAAAGTACTAGAAGTTTTCACCCGCTTGAATAAATATACTTTTAGAATGAGGGTTGTTTTTTCGTGTTTACTTGGTGCCAAGTTACTTTCCAAAACTGCTCCCGGTGTTTCTCTTTTGGGTGAGTTGAAATTTTCTTACTATGAAACGGTGTTCATCAAGGAGGAAGTGAAAGGAAAAGAATGATACAAAATGCCGACAGAGCGTGGGAGAAAAAAATTAATGAGAAATGAAATGATTTGGCTTTGCTATTTTGGGGAAGTTGTTGGAGTATCCTTAGCAGGAGAGAGTGTATTTACCTGAGACGAGAGAGGTTTTAATCCCTGTCATCCTTCCTCTTAGGACTCCCAAAGCACGGGGCCAGCGTTCTAGTGAACAAACATTGTCATAAAATAATGAACTGAGGGAAAAAAAACATCCGGAAGCCACGAGAAAAATAGATTAATGATGAGGTTTTGAGGTATGAGAAGTCGAGAATAATGATGGAATTTATACGTGGGTGTAATGAGAAAACACTTTATCAGTGACAATTGGTAACCTCAGATAGTAACTACGTGTAGTTGCTAATTAATGGGAAATAAAAGGGAAAACATTGTAAAAAAAATTAGAGGTCGTTCCTACTATGTTAGAAGATGCTTCATTCAAATCGGAAGCTTAGTGTTTATCAAAGAGCAACTTGATATTAAAATCGCTTAATGACAATCTCGTGGCAAAATATAGGAATCACACTACTCTTCATTTCTTAGAGAGTTCCATGATGTGAATTTCATTCATAAATTAAGTCTATACTGCCCAGCAATAGCTAGTTAAGTTACGTCTCTCATTGGTAAAGAAGAAGAGAGGGAGAGCATATGTTGAGCTCAAAGGGACTATCAGGGAATGGGTATCGAATTTAACTGGAACACGAGCCTTAAGAAACTCTTTCTTCCCGTAGAGGGTGTGAAATGCAATGCATTGATCCACTGACACGGAAAATGTACATATATTCAAAAGTTGAAGGTTTCACTTGGTGGAAGGTCGACGTTGTAGTAAATCATGCTTTGTGTCTTCCACGCATTTATTATTATGAGTTCAACCGGTGTACTTGATGTGAATTCAGTGTACCTGATGATGGCTTAACTGCCGTAACCGGTTGTACTCACAACAATTAATCTGTGGAAAAGACACAAGGTATGGTTTACTACAGAAAATATACGTGGTCCCATCGCCTATTTACATTCCTCATGGGAGACAAGGCTCGTGACAACAACTTTTTGGAGTACTGTAGGATGCATAAAATGAGCTCTTCTGTCTGACTTCTTGGACAATGTCATGCGTTACTATTTAGGGCACAAATACTACGCCATTAACATTCGGAATTCACGAGCCGACTGTATTATTTCATCCGTATCTATTTTTCCTCTCATTGTGTGTGTGCCATTTTTCGATCAAAACAGTGATTTTAAAAAATCTGTATTTCGGCGTGGCGTGCTCTCTTAGATTCTGTGTGATACCTATTACCTTTCAACTTTAATTAGTAGCAGAGTCTTCCCGCTTAAAATAAGTTCTTCCTCTTCCAATTGTACAGGTTTACTAGAGGTAGATAATGTAAAATTGCCAGAACTCACTGTTTCTTCAAGCAATAAGATATCACTGTTTATATCATATTGACTTTCAATTTAAGAATGATATATTGGAAAATACGTACTGGATCTAGTAGTGTGTACATATCTCTTTCAGAGTGATGTAACATAGATTTATCTTCGAGAAATTTAAGTGCTGATTGCCGTATGAAATAAAGATTTGACATTTTTGCTTCTAGCTCCGCGTACCAAAACACTCCTAAGCGGTTCCTAATAAACAAGTGTAATTATTTAAGGTGAACAGCAATGGTAGATACTTAATCTCCCAAAATTCATTATGGAATGGAACAGAGAAATTCGGATGCAGGCTTATAGTGTGCCAGGGAGAACAGAGAGATTAAATGTCGTCTTTTATGAGAATGCACGAGTCCATGTGTGTCCATTGCTTATGTGGTGCATTTATTGCATATATGGTTGGGCATTAAAGATGAAACCCTTGAATTTGTGTAAAATTGGGTATGGCACAAAACTCGTTGACAAAATAAGAACTAATAGGAAATGAAGTCATGAAAGTGTCCCATCAATAAATATGCCAAAATTGTGCTTGTTGATTTGCGGTGTTTTCTCAAGCTTAACATAGAAATTATGACAATTATGAATCTATAATTTCAGGAAGTGGTTAAGGGCAGAATAATAATAACTCTTTTCAGTTTTTCCTGGAGTCAGAGGCTAGTTGCATCTGAACGAAACATGATTTTTAAATCGATTTTACAGACCTCTAACACTTACTTCAACTTTTTTCCTACCCTTCTCCTTTTTCGTCCTACTTCGCTTCATAAATGGGACTATTTGTGATCTGTAAGAATACAGTAAATTGTTGTAATGGAGAAAATTGTACCGAACAGGATCTCTTTTTGGCCTCTCGATGGTCGTTGGCTTTGGGAGGAAACTCTTAAGAGTGGTCCCACGTAAAGAGCTGGGGAGATGGATTTGTGAGCGGATGTGATCTTGTGGAGGGAAAGTGGTTCAGGCGGCCGGGACTTGAGACAGGACGAAGTTTTTGGATGTTTCGAGGCCTTTTATGCCACTCGGAAGAAATCACGCACCCTCCCACCCTTCCATTATCCTCTTCTTCCCCCTCCCTCTACTACCCCAACGCCGTCACAGAGTGTTTTCCATGCGTGCTATCATCCATGAGATCCGTTTTCTCGAAGAGAAGTAAAACGCCGCCAAATTTGATCGAGAAATGCTGAATTCCTGGAAGATGGGGTAGAAATGAAGGTGGAAGAGCGGGTTGGAGATTTTGGATTTTATTTGCCCCGGCGTTATCCATCTCTCCAGCTAAGAAGATGCGGCACTTTATTTATTAGCTTTTTGCTTGCGCATTTTTTGCTCTTTTTTTGTGGCCTCGTGGACCGAGTAAATATTCCTTTTTTATCGAGTTTGCTTACGGTTCTGGCTCGTTGGGAAAGAAGTAGCTCGCGACTACGGCGTTCTGGTTTGTTCTTGAGAAAATGCTGAGCTGATATCTTATTGTGATACGCCACTAATAGCCTCAGGATTTTTTTTAGCTGTTAAAAGCCATCTACTTAGATCTTTTGTGTCTTATTTAACTTCTTGGATCATTAATGTAGTAGTTTGAGGGTCATTAACTCCACCCAGTCTGCCACCGAGAAAATTATAATTGAGAGAGAGTTTTAAATGCTCACATTATTTGAAAGATTTCTCTCTCTTTAATATCTTTTTCAATCTTTCATTTATTCACATTAGATTGAAGTGACTTGTCTTCTGTGCTTTATGAAAACATCTCTTTCTGGCAGATATTTGGTGAGAAATTATGTTGGACAAAGAAGCATGGCGTCATATCTGTCTGTTGATGACGGATAAATCCTTAGTGGGTATATATTTATCAATTGCCGTGATCATCGATATTGAGCGCTAGTTCCTCCTTTAAAAATTGCCCGGTGAACATTGCTTAAATAATGGCGACTGATTCTATTAATTGATGTGGACATTTAGCATAAAAGCCGATTTCGCTACAGTTGCTAAGCCGTTTAATGAATTTTTGTGGTTGCGCTCGGATATGAACGACTTTATGAGTTATGGTTGCTTTTTGATCCCCCTTTGAAATTTTTTATATTCACCGAAAGTATTTCATCCCTATTCAACAGTATCCCTTAATTCATCGTAATAATTGTAAATTTAATCTAAGATTACGGTGGAGGATTGTATTAAAAAAATAAAATAAAATACATTTTCAAGCCATTGTATCCCTCCTGTAACCAAAAAGTCTACGAGCTATTGTTATAATTTTATCTTTGTATTTCATTTTTTTATGCACAGTATTCATTGTATCGTCTTTTGAATTGCGTTTATCCAACTCTGAGTTAAAGTTTGGTCAGGCGAACGTTCCACTGTTCCTGACATTTCTAACTTTTTCTTACTGGTTGATTTTACCATGGTTATCTATATCAGGAAAAGTTGTTTTATTTCAGACGATTGCATATTATTACGTTGTCAATAATGGTAAAATGCTAACTGGGCAATACTGTAGAAACAGCCGTCAGCACTGAATGCGTTAGCCTTGTAACAGGCCGTCGGAAGCAAGTAACGTTAAGGCGTGTAGCATGGGGAACGGATCAACTAAGCGAGATGTTCACTCCGTGTTCGATGTCGAAGCACCCATTCGCCCCAGGGTACAGCCATCCATCTCCGCCATCGTCTCATTGGCTTTCTTTGCCGGCGCATCACCCTCTAAGGACCCTCCAAGAAGACCCTCCTGCGTCTCACACCCACCCTTTAACCGCAAACCCACCCACGTTCTGGCCTCCCCCGCCGGTCGCCGGGAAAATCCCCCGGCGTGGACCCAGGGCCCTTTACCCGTGGTGCTCCCTGGAGTCAACCCCCAATCCACCGCGATACTCTCCCCTCGCACCGCCGTCCCTAGCCTTTTAACTCGAAACCCCAGCCCCCCTTTGCCACACTTCCCTCAGGTTTCAATCCCTTCCCGCTGCCCCTGAAGACTCCCGTGGTTTAGTTCCTAGGAGATTATGTGCGTCCCGCAGTCTCCAACACTTTCCTCTCCACCCCACATAGACCGCCAGAGTGCCAGTGGTGATAGGATAGGATGTGTGAGAGCGTTGAAGGGGATAAAGAGGGCAAAGGAATCGGGGTTCCACAGAGGGAGGCTCCGGCCCCGCCCCTGTGTGGACAAGGACGCCGTTGAGGGATGGGCGAGGGTGCAATTAAAGCTCTCCCCCAGTGTAAAATGAATGTGGAAGTACTTGAACGATAATGAACATCTTAGGAGTTAAACTTGGTAATTGCTCGGTCATAGTCAATCCTAACCGTCCTTGTGGTTTCCCCACCATCGGGTCTTACCTTAGCCAAACTATCTGCATTTCCAATATGAAATATGAAAATCCTTTATCTCATTGGTGACATCATTCCTCTTTGTCGTAAGTCTCATTTATATACTCTTCCGATTTTAGGCAGCGATCTCCTAGCTGTAACTTTCTTAAATATGCCATTCCCTCTCACTGCGTCCTTCTTCCAAGTTAGCTGCCTTCATCGAATGTCTCCGAATTCTCCGAAGTGTTTTGTAATTGAAGGGAGCTTTTGTAATAGTGACTGAGACCTATATATTGATATGAAGAAGAGACTGGTGGCTTGGTATTGAGAGTACTGTTGTATGAGGCAGAAACGTGGACGTGGAGAAACAAGGACGGGAATACGCTGCAGCCTTTCGAGATGTGGGTGTGGAGGAGGATGGAGAAGGCTCGGTGGACAAAAAGGAAGACAAACGAGAAAGTACTCAGTGTGTTGGGTGAGGAGAGGAGTCTTTTTTAACAAACGAGGAAGTGTGGTGGGTGAGTAAAGGAAGTTTTTGAACGAAATCAGAAGGACGGCAGGATAGTTGGTTGGAAGGTGTTATTTTAGGCAATGGTTTTCTCTAGACCATGATAGAGGGAAGGATGTTGGGGAAAAGGTGCAGGAAAAGGAGAATTGGTTTTATGTAGGGGATGGAGAAGGGTAGTACTTACACAGATAAAGAATAAGGATTTGTTTGTTTACCGACGAACGTGGCTGATGAACTATTCTTTGGTTTCCAGCCGGGTCTGGAATGCCATCGCTGACTATAATTCGACGGCTTTCTCTGCCATCGTCATCAGGGCTTATGTCGGACCAAGGATTGGGCCGGGTTTATATATTCAGTCGTGGAGGTTAAGTCTAATCTGATAGGCCCGAGTTTGGCGCCTTTTTTTCTCCGGTCATTTTTATTTGCTAAAGGATTTGATTCTATGTTTGCTAAAGGTAACCCTGCGTCTCTGTTCATTGTCTTTTCTTGTAATTTATCTCGATGTCCTCTTTGGTCAGCCGATCCCAATGCCCATTGTTGATCAATTCGGCTCCGTCAAACTTTATGAGATGGTCGTCAAGGTCATCCGTGGCTAAGGCTGTGGTCTGCGAATGCCGATCTCTCAGGATATCCCAGTGTGATCCTGCGCTTGTGTTCAAGTATGCTGGTTTCAATTGTTCGTCCGGTATCAGCGATGCACACGTCTCCTCATTTTCAGGGAGTTCCGTAGACACCAGAGGTAATGACTCTCAGCTGGTCATTGACTCCGACGAGAGGACTCCGTAATTTTCCCAGTGGCTAATGTATTCTCTCGGGTTGAAGGATGAAACATACGTTAATAGAGCCCTGAATTCGTAAAAAAACATTTCAGAAGATTTTTACCTACTTCCTCGAAACCTACCTATACCGGTAGATTTTTCAATAATAATAATAATGTTTTTCGCTATAGAAATCCAGGCGCGTGCAGGGATTGGCACGTTTTAAGGCGGTTGGCATGACTCCCCCAGGGGAGTACGATGCATAGGATTAACCCGGAAGTACTTCGAACGAGGATGTCAGGTTGAAAGCTCTCTCCTCATTTAGGGATCAGGGCGGTTTTACATCGGGCACTCGTGTGTGTTCTGTAGCACACGTCGGGCTGTGAGAATAAGAGGCGCGTTTACCCGTCCCACTCCACAGGCCGAACGTCTCAAAGCTTCCCACAAAGCAGTCGAGGGTGAGGGGCTTAAAGATTCAGCGTCTGCCGGCCACGAGACTCGCCGCGGGATACTCGGCGACGCGCCTCTGCTCCCGCTCCCCCTCATGTGGCGAGTGTTTGTCGGCGCGACGAGACGCTCATAACGCATGAATGTGTTCGTCCGCGCACATCGTCATCGGGGGCAATGTCTCTGAGCGCTCACTCTCAACCCTTTTTATACCCTACACTGCTACGTGGTCAGGGTGCGTTGACTTTGTAACTGCGGAAATTTAACGCATTGAAGGAGGCGTGGCAGATGTGGAATAGTATGTATAGAAGTGATCAGCATCACCTTACGAGTCAATATAGTTACAGGGTGTCCGGCACTCTGGAAAACCGGGAAGACCGGGAAATCTCAGGGAATTTTATTTTCACTGGAAATGTCAGGGAAATATCGAATCGACTCTAGAGTTTTCTGTGGTGCCAATATATAAAACAGCATCGAAAGCAAGGTGCCTTTTTCGGCGAAATGGTAAGTTAAATTTCCCTTGCGTTGTCGCATTTTGCATTCCTGTATTCACCGAAAGTAGGTACAATGTTTTCTATATAGGTACATTGTGTCCTTATCGGTCATATTCTGTAAATCAGTGGCGTAAAGAACGTTCCTCTATCGGCAAGTTGCGAAGTCAAATTTCCCTTGCGTTGTTGCATTTACTAAAATAAGGAAAAAAAGTCAATTCCTTCAGTTTTTTAAGTTGTTGATCATATTATATCTATGCTATTCATGGCAAAGTCTGGCTGTAATATAATCTTGTTCCATGACAATGTTTCAATCTAAGAAAGGGTGGTGATGTGATTTTCTCTCAAACTATTTTCAAGTTTTGTGTTTATTTTCTTCCAAATATGCAAATTTAAAAATTATCCTTACGTTTAGCCACCCAAAAAACATACCGAACATTCTCTTATACTTAACGAGAAAAAAATCAATATTTCCTCTGGAAAAATATAAAAGTGTCTGAAAAACCTGGAAATCTCAGGGAATTTTCAAATGTCCAGCTGTTGGACAACCTGAGTTATGTCCGTCTGTCTGCCTAGCTGTCCGTCTGTCTGTCTGATCTCTTCGCACGATAACTGCCGTAAAAGTTGAGATATCGAGCTGAAATTTGGGTCATAAGCCTCTAGTAGTCCACAGACGGCACAGTTCTCAGATAGGTTGGGTCGGACCAAAACCACGTCCACCTCCCATACAAAGTGGCTTTTTGGAAGCGAATGTAATTTCCTTCTTAGTCTCAAAAGTTTTTAAAAAATCCATCTGAAATTTGGTGTATAATATTTTGTTAAGGAAAACATACATTTCTAAAAGCTACACAGCCAGACTTACTCAAAATTGAAAGTGTTGTAGGGTATTTAAGCTTCGACGAGGCGGAAGATAATTTCTTTACCAGTTTTTATGCGAAGCGTCTTTGGTGGACGAGAAAAATGGGGAAAAATTTCTGAGGAAATTATGTTCCATGAAGATTGGTGAGATTCGGAATGTTGCCTGAGCGACGGCGATGCGAAGGTCCAATCTCCTCCTATTGTCATAATGCAACAATTCACCCGCTCGGTCAAACACTCAGTCAGTGATCTTGTGATAAGGAGGGAAACTGTCTCCTGGGGCCGACTTCTATTATACTTTCGTAACTTCGACATACACGTATTCCATGAGTACCGCCCATTTCGCATCGGTTTCATTGACTAACGTCTTGAATTGGCTGTCTTTTTAAACATTATCGCCACTTACTGTGTGTCTTTTCTAAGGTAAAAGTACAAAAACCTTTCTGATTTCTTGAAAATCTGCTTTCTGATTTTTGGTTCGTTAACATGCTCGATACTTGGAGAGAATTCTCGCAGCCACCTCGAAAAACAAAGGGAAGAGTGCCTTAGTTACGGGTTTACTTAATAAGAAAGTTCCTTGTAAATCTTAATGATACAATGTCCTCTCTAATCCACAAATATCATGGTAATTGGAATCTGCCGTGATTATTATTAATTTTTTTTTAAATTTCGGATTCCTTAATTTTGGTTTGGAAATGATAAATGTATTGAATTCAAACTTTGATAATCTACTGACGATTCAAATCCATTGCAGTTATTTAGTCTTCATTGTTGCTTGTTTATGGTTTACGGAATTTTGATCGATGCAAGAGGAGAAAAGCTTGTATATTACGTAGAACTACATAAAGAAATCAAAAGTGCCTAACTTTTTATCAAAATGTGTCATCCTACGCCCATACGCACAAAAACTGGCGATGAAAAACCTATGAAATAGGAACATATCCAATTCCGAATCAGAATTTAAAAGAACCATAATCCTTAGTTAATGGTGTATTCGAATTAAATCATTTGGAAGTTATCTTACCTTGTTTTCAGAGGGAAATCGAATGGCTCAGTTTTTTTATTCAATAATAGGAATTCATTTTATTCCGTCTAACTTGTTCTTGTTTGGGTCGACTGTGTAGGAAGCTTCACTGTTGAGCAAAGCGTAACAAATAATGCTAAGAAAGTCTACTATTCACTCTAGAGATGAATAACTATGGATAAGTAAACATAAACTAATTGGAACATATCGCTTTATCCGATGGAAATGGCATCTTGGATTTTTTAAATCATAAATGGAAGAGGGGTCCACAAAACAGAGCGTTGGGTTCAAAATGAGTTGAGTCACGGTCTTTATCCAGGTGTAATATAACGTCCTCAAGGCATATTTTTAATGTTACTATTTTTTCCAATGAGTTAATGATTTTTCTAAAAAGCAGTGTAGGACCGTATCATTTTTACTTGCTTCCAGAAGAGAATTCGTCGGCCTCCAAACTATTCCTGCTGCAAAGTGAATATGTATATTGTGCTCAGGCGCATGGGTGCAAATGTAGCACCGAGGCGTGGAAATCTTCGTTGGAAAAGAGATTGAATTCTAACCGGACATTAGGAGGTCCAAGTCAGAATCCCTGCTCAAGTCAAATTTAGCCCATCTTTCCGATATTCCTCTTCGTGATTCACACATCGTCTCTCCATTTAGGTTTACTTCGATCTGTGAAAGTATGGTATTCATGAAAGAAGTGTAGCTCGATTATTCTCGGTATAGTTACCTGCCTTCAATAAGATGGATGTGGCACATGGATGTTGGTAGGCAAATAAGTTGAATCTGTAGTATTGATGAAGCGACTCGCGAAAAATATTCAGAGCTGTACTCTAAAGGACTGGTTTTCCCTCTTTTATCACTACGTTTACCAATGGAACTCAGATTGTTATTAACTCGGACCGATCTGGACTTTCTCCGCCAGCCGTTTCGGATCGCCTGGTTTACTAATGCGAAATCGATTGATATATCGATTTGAATCGGTTCATATCCATTTGAAATATCCGACTGGCAGAGAAAGCGGGCCCGCTTCTCATATCGATCCCACTAGCCCGTTGCATTTACCATACCGAGCTGAACCGGCCAAATCGATCTGAGTTCGATTGGTAAACGTGGTAATTTGGTGACTTCATCTCGTCCGATTGAATAACTAACATGTTGAAATCAGTTTTCGATCCTGATGCATCGCCATCCCCTCCCTTCAAGGCGTTTTTCAACCACGGCACTTAATTCCATCAAACCTCGGATCCCTCTTCGCCGGCAGCCGGTTCGCTCTTCCTCGACCCCCTGCTGAATCGCATTGCTCCTCTCCCCGGGAGAGTGAAAAAAGAGAGAAACGCGAGAGGGAGTCCGGGAGGCGGAGAGATAGTTTCCACGGCGCGTTCCCTATATATGTTTCTCCCCTCCCTCGCTCACGCACGGGAATCTCCTCGGCTTTCTGAAGAGATTTATGGCATTTTTCCCACCTTCCGGGACCACGGGCAACCTTTCCCCCGAAACCCTTGGAATTCACTCTCCCCACGCGAGGTCGTGATATGGGAAGCGAGCAGCCGAACGCGCGGGAGAAATTGTGGAGGGCGCATCTTCGCCATCATTGCTAAGACGAAAAGATATAATATATTTTTTTGGGACAATATTTCGGAGGAGGAAGGAACGTGTGAGGAAGTTGAGCTTGGGTTGAAGGCTTTCGAGTTTGGGCTTGGAGAAAGATGGAAAGAGTGAGCTGGGTGGAGGGAAAATAAAATGCAGGGCTAGATATGGTGGTGGAGAAAAGAAGACTGGTGGAAGAAAATCGGTGGAAGCAGTCTGCAAAAGAACGACAGTCGATAATGAGCGCGTTAGAGGCACGGTATGAAATATCTCAGCAAAATGATATCTTATGCGTGATGGTAAAAACCACCTCTTTGAATGCCAGATGTTGTCCTGGTCTCTCGAGGTGAATTTGATGAGTTAAAAGTAGAATGCGTCCAAGATATAGTGCAGAGAAATTCATCAGATTAGTAAACCTGTCGAACACAGTTTTTGGGAAGGGAATCACGTGAACAAATACACATGATGGTTGACTTTAAATCATGTGATCGTGAAAAAAATTAACAATTCATTTCTTTATTCGTCAAGTCGGTATATATTGCAACAGAGCTATTATCTTGGGAGGACTTTTATGCTCGCATTCATAGTCCTATTCCTAGGAGTTGCCTGGGTATCCCCTAGCCAGGTAACACCTAGGGGTCCCCTACGCTGAGAGATTCATAAACATTACCTGGGTAACACCCAGCCAGGGGACGCCTGGGTAAGGGATTTGGCAACAATCCCACGGAAAAATACATATGAACAATTCTCGATGTTTTCGATGCTCATTTTTCACCGTAACCAAGCACGCTATTAACAATAATATACTATACCGTTACACATGTTGATTTAAAATGATTGACGGAGTATGAGAGAATGTTTACAATATTCCTTAAATATTTATGTAACATGAATGGTGAGTAATACGAGGGTGGTTCAATAAGTACCCATGTTTGGAAACAGAATATGTTACTATGGAAAGTTGTAAATTTTATCGTATACTGCCTTTAGTACAGTAGTATCAATTCGTCCCGCGCGTGAGCATCAGTACTGCGTTAGGGGAGCTTTGGGTAAGCTTCATGCCTTACCCAGGAAATAGGCGGCCTGGGGGAGGGTTAGGGGACGACAGTCCTCTGGGTAACGACTATGAATACCATTTCTGAGCTAAGGGGTTCCCCCACACTTGGGGGACACCCAGGTAACGAGTTTGAATACGGCCCTTAATCTTTTTACCCTTGGCGATCAACACTCGTGTTTACTGCAGGCAATTAAAACGGAGCTCATGTTTCATTGTTGGTCTCCCGTGGCTCCTAAAGGTCGCAAAACGTTTAAATGCAATTAGGGTGGTCAGATTTTAAAATCCTCCCTCCGTGGGGGTTCTCATATGTCGTAATCTGTTCAAGGCTTCCTCCTCAAATGTTTTTAAAAGAACCGCCACTTCGATATCTCTTAACTTGGTGTACGATGTTAATGTTCGGGTGCCTCGTTGAAGTGGCGAGTCATTGCTGAGGGTTTATCGAGAGTGAGCGTTTTTGACTCCCTTTGATTCGGAGGAGATGGAAGAGAATTGAGACGGGGATAAGATGAGGACGCTTCGTAGTTATATAGGGAGGAAACGAGTGCCCCAAGTGCTTTATAGAATAAAAAATTGAACTCAATATGCTTTGAGAGACAGCTGGAGAAGTCGCGTTGGTTCGGTAAACTAGACTGGGAGCATAGTGGTCGTAAAGGCCTCGGAGCAAAAAATCGCCAGAAGCAGAAGACGAGAGATTTAAATTCTGTATGTCACGATTTCGTTTTCCGCGCTCAAAATCTAGCATGATCATTATTGAGTACTACCGTATGAACTATCGGTTCTTTTCCAATCGTGTATGTAAGTCAGCTCAACTCGAGCCACTCTCGTCGGAAAAGAAACAAGAGAAATAGAAGCAGATGGGTGATTAGCAACCGACGTCTTCGGTAACTGTGGGGTTGGCGTCAGGGTTTTGTTTGCGTTTTGTATTCCAAAAAACTAATTCTAATATCAATATTATTTTTTTTTTTTTCCCGATTTTCGTGCATTAATATCAAAAGTATATGCCATTATGTGCAGTTTTATGCATTTTCATGCAGTTTATGCAGTTCGTGCAGTTAAAAGCATTTTCCCATTAAAGTGCTGGGGGGACCTGACTGTGCACCAGGTTGAAATGAGGCGTGCCATATTACTTCGTATAGTTTATTAGTACTTCTCTACATTTCTCTTAAAGTGGAAACTTGAAGCTTTTACGTGGTGGAAGGACGTCGTAATAAACAAGATAAAAATTTGTGACTTCCGCAAAGTATTGACCGCTAGCGACCGGTTTTGGCTGTCACGCCATCATCAGGTACCATTATCATCATCAGGTACATCAGGTACCTGATGATGGCGTGACAGTCTAAACCGGTCGCAAGTGTTCAATATTTTGTGGAAGTCGCAAATTTTTATCTTGTTTATTATTTCTAAATTTCTCCTTTACTCTCTTTTTCTTTATGCGGAAAGAGTATTGAATAAGAAACCACTTCCCACCCCTCTTGATTGTATCGAGGAAGTGAACTGAGTGCACGTGGCTTAACTAATGTATTACATTTCTTACTTCTACACCCGTATGACTGCATCTTGAATCTAGCATACGAGGTGAAAACGTTAAGTCGCGACGCTGCGCAGCGGCGTTAATTTCCTGTTGCTTATGCAACACACATTGCGTTTCCCCTGTCTTGTATGCAATTTTGTACTCAACCAGGTCTGGATAATATTTTTATGCTTGTGATTGGAATAAGTGGTGGGAAGAGAGTCGTTCTTCTTGCTTCTTGAATCTTTTGTCAATGTGTCTAAAGATATAGGAAGCAAGACATTGACTAGATACAGGCATTGTACCGAGGTCATTCCAACCGTCTTCAGCCGTGGCAGTATTTCCAAAAATGCAATACATACATAACACTGGATTCCAGCCGTAAAGCGACGTATTAAGTTTACAATAAATTTCTTGGAAAATTAATCTCATCAGGTTGACTTCAGTTGTTTGTGATCAGACCCAGCGTGCAACCCCCAAGAATAATTCTCTTTCCTGAATTCGCTGCAAAAAGCTTTACGGGACTCAATTTATTATGCAACATCAAAGTTAGTTGAAGTTTAAAATTTGATTTTTAATGTTAAATGAACGTTGTGATTGCGTAAATATTCATTTTCAGAATAATTTGTCGTAGAAGATCGGGTGTTTTTTTAACTGACTGAATTCCTTAGTTTTTAGAAAACAAGTTTTATGTGTGTCTTAGCTCAAGTTTTCCAGTCGTAGTTGTTGAAATAATTTTTAAGTATTTTTTTTCCGTTTCAGCTAAAGTCAGGTGCTTCAGTAAACGATTGATGAGATGTTCGACAATTATTTGCACGATTGTGGAAACTTTTTTCCTTGAAATCATATTTGAATCGAGCCTGAGAAAACTTAAAAGAGCCCCAAGCAACGCAACTGCTTTTGGAAGGTTTAGTAGTACTGTCACGGAAGGGTTAACGAGAACACCCCGAAGGAAGAGGAAGATATCTGAGCGAGCGCCGCAGAGCGCTAACTCGATTGTAAATAACGAAATGAAACCCCCCCCCCCTTTCACCAGTCTCTGAGCCCGCTGTAGACGCCCCTGGCCCTCGCCTCTGCCCCTATCCTCTACGAGCCGTCCCCCATATTTTGGCCCCCCCCTCCCCCTGCTGGAACGGATGCTGGGTGAAAAGAGAATGAGATGAGCGTTGTGGTTAGATCATCGACATACCTCATCCTGAGGGCGAGTATGCTCTCCAGACTTCGGTCTCTTCCTTAGACAAACAGTCCGTCCGTGGAAGTTTTTCGGGGAAAGAATTTAGTTCACATTGTATCTTCTACTATGCTCCGCATTGCTTGTATTGTTTTATATTTGTTTTTATTGGCATTTTATGATGAGAATGAAGAGTAGTCCTTCGCAGTGGAAGAGGAAGTAACCTCTCTCGATGAAAATGCCGAGAGACAAAAATCATCCTGGACCGGAAATTTTTTTTTATCTTATTCACGGCAGGCCTGAATACCTTGAACCCCTCTGGAAGTATCGTATCTCAGCCCAAACCCCCACCCTTTCTCTTTCTCTTGAAATTCCACTGGTTCCTCAGTGCTTCTTTGTCCAGTGCCTGGTCATTGTTCTGGTTTGAAACTAGTTGCGGATGTATTCCTATTATTCAATTGTTTATCACCCAAAGGAGTGTACTTATGTGTCATACTGTCATCGTATGCTATAATAAAATGTCTAAAGTGCTCTACTAATAAATTTTGAATTTAAATGAGTGATTTGAGATAGCTGTTACCCCCCTGTGTGGTCGATTTTCTCTCCTGTGGAGATCAAAATGAATTAGAGACTTAGGTTTCCGGTGTTTATTTCCTTTTTATTATTTTTACTTAGAATTTTCTCGTTGTGTCGCACCTTGACCTCTGAGATTAATCCTCCGGTCCTCCTACATCCATAACTGAGGTGCTATCCTTACCCACGACCTTAAGCGAAATTGTCATTGCGACAGCCCGAAGACCTGTATATTTCCTTCCAAGTCGTGGTGAATCACAACTTCTTCCCTCCTGAATCATAAATTTTCTTGTAATATCATGTGATTAGTTTGTGTTGTTTTTAACCGTGCCTCATTATATAATTCCATAAAGCATGACCACGCAGTGGAAGCAGTGTTATCGAAATGTTACCTTATTTTATAAATAGGCTTGAAAATCTGACATAATGTTATCATTCATAGATTTATCTTCTGTTATAGTAATAATTGTTCCATATAATAGAGTCCAACTCATAAAAACGGAATTATAAATAAGGCCTGTTGAGCACGACGGTTCTTGCTGTGTAACTTTTTTGCCATACATTTTTTGTTATTGTTAATAATTCTCTAATAACGTCCTCTTTAATTACAGGTAAGGAACTACATCGTAACTGATTTCATCCCTGGAAATTTTCGCCTTTGTTTTTTGGTCTGTAAGTACTCAAGGTTTTGATTATTACTAACTGAGTGGAGTATACGGTTTTTGTTCATGTACCCACTCTTTTGAAAATGTTGTTTTGGGAATTAAATGTGTTACGACCAATCCCCAAACGTTCCTTTCTGAGAATCCAATTTAGACTGGGTGTTTTGATTTTAATGTCGGATTCCATTATGCAAATTTCCTCTTTCATTGATTCCAAGAATTGTCTTTAATTTTAAGTCTTTTAGAAGTCGGTATTTTTTTAGTTTTCCTATCGTTTTTTTCTCTTTAGTGACCCTTGACGCAGCGCGCTCAATTTTTGTTTTCGTTCTCAACTGTCCGTTCCATTTTCGAAAAATAATAAAACAAACGTGTCATGAAATCACGCGTGCCGAAAGAGCCTTCTCCGCAACCGTGTGCGAGAGCTCCATCTTTCCGTCTTGCTCCCTCTCCCGTGTTCTTTTGTTTCTTTTTTCCTGCCCGGCCATTTCACCGCGTGTGCGCGTACATTCCACTCGCTGAGCCTCTCCTTTGATGGAAGGCGATGGTGGTCAGATCCGGGAGATGGCGTGCAAATTGCTCGTCCTACCGGAAGAGGTCTTCTTCGTTTCGTATCTCTCGTTTGCTTTTACTTCTTTTTTTTTAATCTCGGGAGAAGGGCGAGATTTTCTCTCGTGGGAGAATTAAAAAACAACGAAGCGAGTTTTCCTCATCCGAGGGACGGAGTCCTTTGCCGCACTTTCCCCCTGCAGATCCTACCCCCTCCTCACATCCCCCGTCTTCCTTTTCTCCTCTTCTCTCTCCTCCTCCCCCACATCCTCCCGTGTCAGCTTAAAGCTATCTTTTATCCTGTTCATCCCTGTCAGGTTGATTCTCTCTGCACGTTATCTCACTACTTCTAAATAATACTAGAAGAGTAACAGAATGAAGAAGTGGCTGGTGAAGAGCTTGATATGGAGGGGCGTTCAATGGGGCAGAAACGTGGACCCTCGGAAAGGAGGACGAGCATAGGCTACAGGCATGTGAGATGTTGGTGTGGAGAAGGTGAAGTGGACGGAGAGGAAGACTAAGGAGGAAGTGCTTGAGATGGTCTGCGAGGAATGGAAACTTCTGAATGAAATCCGTGATAGACAGGGTAGATGGCTGAAGAATGTAATTAAAGGCGATGGATTTCTGAAGAGTGTGATAGAGGGAAGGATGTTGGACAAACGGGGGAGGGGAAGAAAGAGAATAGGTTTCATGGACAGAATGAAGAAGGGTAGATCGTATGCTGAGGTGAAAAAAGAAACACTAGAGGGAGATTGTCCCCTGAAAGTGTAGAAAACCCGGAGGACATTCTCTGACATTCAAATAAACCCACCTTTACCGGAAAATACTTTTCAAAAAACCAGAAAGGCCGAATTTTTATTTAGGTGTTGTCAGGACACACATTGTTCGTATTGAGGCGGAGAGAGAAGAATCATTCGCCTAGAAAACCTTAAGAAAGAGGAGTACATTTTAGATTTGAATAGTACTTTGAGCAGAGGAGGAGGACAGTAGGTGATTGGAAGGGATAACTTGGGACCAAGGGTTGATGAAGACCGTGATAAAGGTATGGATGTTGGGTAAATGGGGAAGGGGAAGAAAGAGAATAGGTTTCATGGACAGAATGAAGAAGGGTAGATCGTATGCTGAGGTGAAAAAAGAAACACTAGAGGGAGATTGTCCCCTGAAAGTGTAGAAAACCCGGAGGACATTCTCTGACATTCAAATAAACCCACCTTTACCGGAAAATACTTTTCAAAAAACCAGAAAGGCCGAATTTTTATTTAGGTGTTGTCAGGACACACATTGTTCGTATTGAGGCGGAGAGAGAAGAATCATTCGCCTAGAAAACCTTAAGAAAGAGGAGTACATTTTAGATTTGAATAGTACTTTGAGCAGAGGAGGAGGACAGTAGGTGATTGGAAGGGATAACTTGGGACCAAGGGTTGATGAAGACCGTGATAAAGGTATGGATGTTGGGTAAATGGGGAAGGGGAAGAAAGTGAATAGCTTTTATGGACGAGTTTAAGAAGGGTAGGACTTACGCTGCGATGAAGAATGAACCATTATACGTCAATAGGGCACTCCATTTGTACAAATCAGCGAGATTTAAAAAAATCAAGGAGTGGAATTCTGTTAAAGTCTTCTGAATTAATGGAAAATGTGACAATTGAACAATGAGAATTTTATCCCTGAAAAAATATGCCCGGCATTCATGGTGAGGAAACGTGAGGAAATTTTGGAGCAGAACAGAATACAAACATCACAATCAAATCTCGCCCATCCTCATCCATTGGCGACCCAGTCGCTAATCCGTACAATAAATCGCTTCTCAATATTATTTTTCAGGTATCTACCGGCACGTGCATGTTTAATTGGAAGTCTGTAAAAATCCGGAGGATATCCGGATCCAGAGTAATCATTCAGTGCACTTAGATTTCGGGTCTCTCTCTGTCACTCGGGATGCGTTCTTTTTCTCGTAGTAATCTCATGAGTGTTCACCAAAGTCGTTCCGCTTAACTTTTTGCAGCTTTTCGGTCGCTCAAACAAAATTCTGGTGCGAAATGATGGGGTGGTGTCATCTGATGATTTAGAAATCACAGAAGTGAGTTTGAAGGCTGGGGAGATTCTTTTTTGCGATCTTGGAAAATACAGATGCGACTGATTTACTCCTCATTTCGTATTTCCTTCTTTTTTATGTATTGAAAATACAGTTAAATGTATAAAAGTATGATTTATGTATAATGCAGTAGTATCCACCTCCTTCTTGAAGGGGATTGTTCTCCATGAGTCTATTTATATTGAACTTGCCCTTCACGGTTTTTGGCAAGGAGTGTATTAAGAGGAGTTCATTTTTTATTGTGGTCGCTTATTGTGCGCGGAAAGAACGAGTTTTTGTGCCCCTCTGATCGGCAGAGTATCTCTCTTATTTTATCACATCCTTCAGGCCTAGAAATGTAGTGAGGCGTCATGATAATATTCTGTGTGTCGCTCTGAAAAACAGTAGTTCTGAATATCTCAAGCAGCATAAGCCTAGCGTGCAGCCTCCGAGTCTCTAGGGGCTCCCACCTTAATCCCACTAACAGTTGCGTAACACTATATGTTTGCTCTTAGCAGTTTTTAACGAAATAGCTTATATAAAGAAACCAAGAAATGGTAGTCGGCAACGTATACTTAATCATTCAACGCAGTATTTTTCAGTGCCCAGAACGTTTCATCAAAGTTGCCCAAAACAAAGATTTTGGATTGGTCTGTCCACACTAAAGTAAGTTATATGTAGTTTGATCTAAGGTCTAGGTGGGCTCCAGTGGCATCCAAACCCATGGTCTCTTGTTTTCTATGTATGCCCTTTGCGACCGGAAGAAGATTTTCTTTTCACTACGTCAATTATGTTTCCATAACATATGCAGTCTCTTGATGTTCGAGTACTCGGATTCGCAATTCTATGAGCAATCTTTGGAGGCAGTTTGACTTCGCTATTTAATGCTCTCGCGCGCGCTAATAAACAGCTTTGTTCATCCAGTCGCGCAAACTGAATCGATGACGAAAGGTCCAGTGGCGTATTTGCGCATGAAAGCGGTTCATGAGTTGAATGTTATGCCATCTTATCTTTTCATTGTAATGTAGGTTGATAAGTTCAGTATTTCATTTACATTTTTAAGTAATAGGCCTGTAGGGTAGGTTGATCATTAGTTCTTCTTCTCTCATCAGTGTTGAGCGCCGATTCATAATGTGACCTATTTTTTCTTACACTTTCTTACTCCATGCGTCCCTGTTAGTTTATCCTCCCGTTTACTGAAAGGGTTCCAACTTTTAGCGTGCCGATTTCTCGACGCGCTGGGTCGTAATCAAGTTTTTTGTGTATCTTCCGAGGATATAATGACATTCGTTACACATCGTCCCCGTCTTATTTGCTCTCTCCTTCCCCCGCTCCGTGATGCTTGTTTGTTTTCCTGTGAGTCCTAAGTTCGTGCAAATATGCTTGGCGCTGTTTCATTTAACTTTTGCGCCACCTTCATCTCCTTGGCAAGAAAAAGAATTCGAAGGACCAATATCTACGAAATCTTAAATTGAAATCTCTCTTGCGTCCTCCTTCGCTCTTAAGGGCTGGATTTGTATTGATTAGATAATTTCTCAGCTGCAGATTCTATTCTTATTCGTGTCATATTCAATCAGAGGACCTAGATTTCTTTTTCTGGGCACTGCTCGTATTAGGCCATAAGTGGAACTTTTTAAATCCACACCGTAATAGTTATGGCTGTGCGCGATTGTTTTAGACAACGCGTGTTTCCAGGATGTGATTATTTTTTTATGTATCGGCACGTGTGACAGACAGGCACATAAGGTCAAATAGTCTGTGCCTCTCACAATTCCTTCAATCTAATGCGAAACCCCCGTTTTCCATCCTGATAGAATATGAAGATTTCAAGATGGGAATTACGGTGGGAATCCTCAGTGATTTGTGTCAAATTTGTGTTTAAGTGCCCTAAGGAATGTGAAGGTTGGAAGTTAGGATGTAAACTGTCGTTGAATAAACCAATGCTCTTTGGTAGATAACAGTGAATCAATCTATTTACCAGAGTTCCGTTAATTTTTCTTAGAGCTCTACCTCTGTTTTATAGTCCATTTTATTTAAGTATTCTGGTCGTTTAAGATTCTATTGAACGTCAGAGAGAATCATCCTCATTTTTTATACCTAAAGTGCACTACCTATCTCTAGCATTTCCTTCTTTATCCCAACATAGCATCTAACCTTCTTCATCCCTTCGATAAAACCAATTCTTTTTCTTCCCCCTATTACGGGCTTCTTACAACCCATCACTGATATTCAGAACTGATATTTTTCAGAGCGACGTAGAAAATATTACCACGACTCCTCACATCATCAATAGGTCTGACAGAAGCGATAAAATGAGAGAGATACACTGCCAAATAGATAGGTACAAAAACTCGTTCTTTCCGCGAACAATAAGCGACCGCAATAAAAACTGAGCTCCACTAAATACACTCCCATGATACAAGTACCATTTCATCTCCCAAAGACTTGCACCTTTACACGGCAGGTGACCAAACACCCCCTTCCGCACGCCCATGCGGCGGCTCGCAGTGTATTGTGCAGATGTAGATCACACCTCATTACCTCTTTCAGCCACCTTCTCTGCCTCCATTAAGTGAACGACCTATTAAATTTGTTGGGGGAAGATTTCACACTTAAGGTCGTCCGAGCGAGATATTTCCCTAGTCATAATAGAGACCATATTCGAATTATACGTTTTAATTTCACCAGCTGTAGGGCACATCAATTATTCAATTAAATATTTCATTATTAATGGTGCAATAATATAGTTTTATATGACAGAAATTGTAAGTAACTAAATGAAAATATATAAATAAGTCTTTAATTTGACTCATTTTTTTCGCGCGGTGCGTTTAAAACTCCTTCAAAACGGAAGGTTTTTTGTGATACCCATGAACCTACTGCGGTGACAATATGATTTATTTTCAAATATAGTTGAGAAACATACAAACTACACACTCTTAGTTTTTTTTACATCTAAGTGTTAGAAATACCTCATTTTGTAAATAATGCCCTTCTGGAGTGCATACACGTACTATTTCATTTGTAAAAGGGCTGGCATTTTTTGGCAAATATCTCGGAAAGTAATGTGATAAGGGGTAGAATTTTTGGTGTCATTGGATTGATGAGATGTTTTTCTTTAAAATGAGACCAGATTTATTGATTTCTAATCAAAAATATATTTCGTTCAAACTACCTTAATGGGTCCTATGCTCTCCCTGTTGTTCCGAATGGGCCTCTCTATCCTCCTCATAAACCTTAAGTTATTCTCTATTAGGATAGGGCACACTGCCCTGACCCACTCATACCTCTTCACAGAAGAGAACACAACCTTGGTGTGATGAATGCGACTCACCTCTGGGTGTGCGACACATCCTGACGGAGTGTGATAAATACCGGTCTTCTCGAGATAAATACAAGGTCAACGGTACCTTAGGACACATCCTAGGTGACTCTCCCGATTTCCTCACCCGAGTAATTGCTTTTTTAAAATAAGTCAACATTTTTAATAAATTGTAAATTGATTTTATACATCGGTATGCACATTTTATGTCACATAAGTACTAAAGCGATTTAGCTTTACTTACATAAACTTTGTATTACCGAAGGACGAGAATGGTGCAAAATGACCGCAGTAGTTGACGCACCCTGAATCAATTATCCTATCCTATCCTTCTTTAATATGAAGTGTTGAATGATGAAATGCGAGCGCTGCGAAAAGGCGCGGGCGCGAGGGAGGCAGGGGGGGGGGAGCTAGGAAGGGGATTGGCTGGTGGATGAGGTTTCAGATGGCTTGAGAAAGACGTCTCCTCGGTGGAATCCGGGCTGCCTGCGCAAGAACGGCAAACGTCGAGTGGAATAGATTTCCCTCTTTTGGGGCTGAAGTAGACGGGGGTTGTAGGTCGGGCGGGCATTCTCCCGAAGCGTCTGTCCCCCTCCTCTCCATATCCCCCCCCTCCTCGCTCTAAGGCTGATTCCGCGCATCCAGCGGGAACGGCTCGACATTGATAGGCCTCCGTCGACGGGCGATCAGCCGCCTCGAGTGATGGACGGGACGGAAAGTGAAAAGAAAAACCAATAACTCCCGCGGAGAATATCGGAATTCGTCTCCTAGCTGCGAGTTTCACATGGATACCGTTGGATGGGGTGACGTTCACTTTTTCGTGACCTTCGAAAGGGAATCTCTCCATCCAAAAGTGCCGTTTCGCTTTCCATTCTTCCTTTCGATGCTGTGGTTGTGGTGGCTGGAGAGGAAGATTTTTTTTTAGTCCAATGACTTCATGGATGCTGCGCGAAGATCACTTCAATTGCTGCTCTCCGTCGGATGGAAAGTTGAATTGTGGACCCTTTGGGAACCTTCATGAAGGGTGGGACAATGCCTTCCATCCCCACCATTTATGCAGTCCGCAAATAATCCTCAAGTGTTGTGAGAGAGTGGTAGGGAATCCTTGATAATGACCCACGTATAACTGTACGTCGTCCGGTCGCACCTGGAAACATTAATTGAATCCGCGTACCCTCACCCTCTTCTGATGTATCAAATCTTGAATCCACCAAAACAGTTAACGAGGCCGGCAAACCATTTGTCGACTGCCTAGTCCGCCTACCATTTTGTCCTCCACCTGGCTTGGGTAGCTCCATAGCCAACTGCCTTCCTAACAAAACCATCGACCTTAGTCTAGGGCTGGGCGGTTTCCTAATTTATTGGTTGCTATATCAATATTTTTTTAAAAATTGGGATTCCAAAATTACGATTTTGGAACTACCAAAACCAATATCCTGTACTGGATATTGGTGGTCGGAAAACCCAATACTTGTTATTGGAATATTTTATATTGAAGCCTATATTTGCAATTGGAATGTTGAAAATAGATAACCATTGTTAAAAATTCAAGTATTGAGTATTTAACCCCGGCGTGGAGGGCGGAGAGCGCCCTAATCTTTGAAAATGGTGGCACTCAGTGCAGCACTTCCCTTTTCACCATTATTCATAGCTATAACTGGGGAAAAGACTCTTAAATTGGTTTTCTTGTTTTATTAACAGCCTTTTTCATAGTTAATAAAGCCCCTTTTTCGAAGTAACCCCCCTCGGATCTAATAGACTTCTTCCACCGTTTTTTTTTTACCTGTTATTATTGCTATGTTCAATATTTTCCAATATACCAATATTCCATTTTTTTATTATTTCCAATAGGTATTACGGTATTTTCAATGTTCCAATGTGCCAATATTTTTCAGTAATTATCTTATGCATTCAATAGTCCAATAGAGGTTATTGATATTGGTCCATTCTCAATATTAAGATATTGGATATTGATTGGGATTCAAATACCGCCCACCTCTCCTTAGTCGACTCCTAGGCCAACTGTTTTCCTGCATATCCTCAGCCAGCGAGTAAGATACGAATTCTTGGCATGGCATGCTTTTATTCCTTGATTCTAAATTCGAGTAATAAAATGTATTCTGACCCTAACTACTCTCAGTATTTCTCCTCCGTGTCAGAATGATATGAAGGAACCTGACCATCTCGAAAAAAATGCGACTTGATGTTCAGCAGCTAGAGCATTGCTCGTAATTATTTCATTTAGTATACATATCTTAGCGCTAGCTAAGGAGGCGTTTAGCAATAGAGGGGAGCTGATGACGGGGGCATTGGGTGGGTATGTGAAGAAGAGGCTGGTGAAGAGCTTGATATGGAGCATAGCGTTGTATGGGGCAGAAACGTGGACCCTGAGAAAGGAGGACGAGAATAAGCTGCAGGCATTTGAGATGTGGGTGTGGAGATGGATGGAGAAGGTGAGGTGGGCGGAGAGGAAGACTAACGAGGAAGTGCTTGAGCTGGCGGGCGGGGAAAGGAAGCTTGTGAATGAAATTCGGAATAGGCAGCGTAGATGGCTGAAGGATGTAATAAAGGGTGATGGGTTGCTGAAGAGTGTGATAAAGGGAAGGATGTTGGGCAAGCGGGGAAGGGGAAGAAAGAGTACGTTTCATGGACGGGATTAAGAAGGGTAGATCGTTTGCAGTGGCGAAGAAAGATCTAACAGAGGGAAATAGGCCCCTGAGTATGTACAAAACCGGGAGTAGATTCTCTGACCTTAGACAAAACCTACCTTTACCGGTAGAATACATAAAATAATAATACTTATCTTGAACTTGAATATGAGCCTTTTTCTTCACTAAACGAAGCGAGGAGAAAGATCTTTTCCTCGGCGTCTTGATGAACCCTTGGATTGCGGTTTGGAATCCTCGGCAACCCCCTGTGGAAAGTTTGGCGGAAAATAAGTGCCTGTGGGGTGAGGGGAGGAGGGTTGTGTTGTGTTGCAGCAGGTAGGGACGCGCCGAGGGAATTCTCGGGGCTTAGGGCTTGTCCCTCGTTGCCAATCTCCTCTCGCGACAGTGTTTCGAAATTGAAATCGTGGATACGTATGCACCAGAGCTCACACATCCGCTCTGATACCAGAGAAAATCCCACCCTCCACAGCATGTCTCTTTCCCCATCCTTCTCCCCGTCTCCAAACTGAGATGAACTCCGCTGCGGCGCCGCGGTGAATCCAAAGTAAACTTTTTCTTAACATGAATAAACTTTCCATCATCAAATCTGTTTATTCTCATCTTGTACACCGAACAAAATTATAAAGCGGCTGTATTTTTTGCGAGAATGGTGGGCTCTGTATTTTCAACGATAATTGCGTGTTCAAAGAACTACGGAACTAGCCGCGCAGTGACTTTAACGAGTCATCCGCTAGTGTTCACACAATTGTGTGGAATTCACAGAGGAAAAATCATTCGCGTGTACTTGGAATCGAACCCAGATCCCTCTATTTCGCGCTGTGTGCTCTAACGATGATGAGATTCACAGTGGAAGAGGACTCCTGGGTAGCTTAATTGGTTGGAGTGCGAAATCGAGGGATGAGTGGGAATCGAGTCTCGGTGCGAAATCGAGGGATCTTGGTTCGATTCCCAGTCCAGGTGAATGATTTTTCGTCTGCAAATTCCACATAATTGTTATTATGCGTTGTCACATCATCATCGATCATTCAATCATAGATTGGTTTACTGCAGCCCTCCATCTTTCCCCTTCTAATGATACTTCCCTTACTCCCTGAAAGTTCTTATATACTCCAATATTTATTTATTGTATGTATTTATCCCTTGGCCTTCTCTTGGGACCTATCCCTGGAATTGTATTCTTCACAGATCCATTCTGGTACATGGTGCGTCCAATCTATCCGGTTCTTGTTATCTGTATTATGTTCTATAAGATTTTTTTTGTCCTACAATTCTGTGAGCGTCTTCGTTTCTTATCTTCTCTATCCAGTTTAATATCTTTCGCATCATTCTTGAAAACCAGGTGTCTAAAGCCTCTAGTCTTATCTTTCTGTTTTTTCAATGGTTCATCCCACCGATCAACAGAGTTGAGCCACTCGAGTGAAGGATTTGGTATTGTGCCGTCGAATATGGCTGATGAAGTTCTCTTGGGCTTCCAGCTGGGTCGCTTCTACTCTTTATGTCCTTCGTACTTCTGTCGTCCCACGTGATAGTCCCTGCGTTGCGACCGAGGGCATCATAATGAAGGTTTCACTCGGGAATGTTTCCTCGAAAGGAGACATTACTTTACTTGGTTTTTTGTGGTTTTGAAGCATACTTTAGTCCAAGAGTCCAGTTAGCGAAGCTGAATTATTACGGTCGTCATGACCATCAGTACAAGGTGAGAGCAATCTTCTCTGCCTCCGACAGTGCAAGAAACTCCTTTATGGCGAGGGCTATTTTTGACTGGAACAATTTTGCCTGTGAAGTATTCAATAAATTTCCTATAAAGTAAAGTGTTTTGAGAGGTAATTTGTGCCATATGAAGACATAAAACTAGTTACATGTAATAATTTATTTCAATTACTGATTACGTGATTGAGTTTTCCTGTTGTCTTGTTTGTTTGTTTATGATTTGTATGTGCCTTGATCAACTCCCTTTGACACCGGAAATGAAAAATTTCTATGGAAAATGTGCAATAACTTCCATTCTATTCCTACACCTATCAATTCTCGCCAGAATTTACGTCGTCCCTTTTGTCGCTTTCTCAAGATACATTTAAAATGGTTCCAAGCCATTCCATTTGTTTCCACGTGAATCTACGAATACATGATTTTTTTCTTGTCGTCTTTGACTTTCCTGTAACCTCGAGTCCTTAGCGATTCTTACCCCATTTTTCCCATTGACTGCGTTGCACACGCCGTTCTCGCTTGGCAGGTCTCTACAAACCAAGTCCCTCTGCCATACGCGATCTGTTCTGTTTCCCATAGTTATCTCATTAGTGTTCTCCTATGTCGTTCCGCTTAATACATTTCAGCTGTTCGATTGCTCAAACGAAATTCTTGCGCGAAATGATGGGATGACGCCATATGGCGGTTTTTCAACTACGATAGTGAGTTTGAAGACTGGGATGATTAATTTTGGCGACCTTGGTGAAAGAAGATGCGACTGATTTACTCATCGTTACGGATCTTCTTCTTTTTCATAATTTGCAAGTACCCGCAGCAAAACATATAAAAGTATAATGTCTTTATAATGCAGTAGTATCCACCTCCTACTTCGAGGGGATTGTTCCCTATGAGTCTGTTTATATTGCACTTGCCCTACGTGGTTTTTTGCGCAAGGAAAGAAATGTCCTTAGCATTCGACATAGAAGATTCTTCACTCACTCACAGATCTCTTTGTCCTTTTTTCGTGCTGAATATATCTCTGTGCTGGTTTCCAAACATGATTATAATATTCCCCTGTGATCACCCGAGAATTGGCCAAGGTAGAGCAATATCTCCTCTTCTCTCCTACAAGGGGTGCGTATTGCGCGTCAATTACTGCAAATAACTGCCTCAGAGTAGTGCAAGCGAGATAGCTCCCTAATCATAATAGATACCATATTCAATATAAACGTTTTAGTTTCACCAGCTGTGAGACACACGAATTAAAGATTGCAGTATTAATGGTTCATTAATGTAGTTTCATATGACAGAAAGTCTAAGCAATCAAATGAAAATATCTAAATAAGTCTTTAACTTGACTCATTTTTTTCACGCGGTACGTTTGAAACTCCATCAAAACGGAAGGTTTATTGTGATCCCGAAGAATTAACTGCGGTGACAATGTGATAAATTTTCAAAAATAGATGAGAAAACACACAAACTACACACTTTTGATTTTTTGACGAGATCTAAGTGTAGGGAATGCCTCATTTTTAATATAAGGTCTCTCTGGAGTGCGTACACGTACCATTTCCCTTGTAAAAGGGTTAGTATTTTTTGGCAAATAACTCGGAAAGTAATGTGGTAAGGGGTTAAATTTTCGATGTCAACGGAAGGGTGATATAATTTTCTTTAAAATGAGACCAAATTCATTGATTAATAGGTAAAATTATATTTCTCTCAAACTACCTTGACCACCTCAAGTTCGAATCCCTAGTTCTCCCCGCTAAGTGTAGTTAATGCCTCATTTATAATATGAGGTCTCTCTGGAGTGCGTACAAATACCATTTCCCATTTAAAAGGGCTGGTATTTTTTTGGCAAATAACTCGGAAAGTAATGTGTGGTAAGGGTTTGAATTTTCGATGTCAACGGAAGGTAGATATATTTTTCTTTAAAATGAGACCAAATTCATTGATTTCTAGGTAAAATTGTATTTCGCTCTATCTTAACCTCCTCAAGTTCGTGTCCCTAGTCTTTCCCGCCGCCATCTTTCGCGAGTTTCATGTCTCCTGGGAGCCCTCCGTTCCCCCCCCCCTCACATCAACCCCCCTTCCCGCCTCACCCCCATCCACTCTACCCCACTCCACCCCATCTCTTCTTAGCCTCTTGATACTTCCGGGGAATGTAAACTTCTCTTCTCTCACTTCCTGTCTGCTCAGCTGCGTTAAGAAGTTTCCTCCCTTGCCTTCCTTCGCTGCTCGCCACTCTCCCGCATTGAAGTTGACGACAGAAGCAGATATTAAATACCCATTAAGGTTAAAAGTCTTTCCATTAATCTCATCTTAATGAATTATTTAATTATTGAATGCTACAAGGTGTGTTGTGACGCGCAAACCGTGAATTTTTATTCATATTACTCAATAAATAAAATCGGATTGGTCATAAGGTAATTGCTAATATACTCTGTGGTTTCAGGCTTGATGATGTGGAATCGGAACATAACAAAGTATGAAAAAATAGGCAACTTCCACTGTGATAAAATTTATTCCAACCGGTTTCGCTTTTTACAGCATCTCCTGATTAAATCCGTAGGAATAAATTATATCACAGTGGAAGTTGCCTATTTTTTCATACTTAGGCAATTGCTATTATTTGACCATCGTTCGATTTAGGTAGCTTTTTGACAGATCGTCGCAACTCTGCAATAACCCGTGATAGGCCGCTCTTTCTCCTTGCATGATCTCTCTCTTCAACCCAACGTACTTCTTACCTCTCTTCATTGCAATCATTGTACGTTCACTGATCCAATCCCTCTTTCCCTCTGTTCGCGTTCGTTTTCGTCCATCGTGCTTTCCCCTTCGAACTCCACTCTCCGCGGGTACAATCCAAATCTCAAACGCCTCCTCTCTACCCTGGTGAAGAATTTCGCTACCCTTTTATTGCGCCAAGCTCCACACCAGGGAACCCTTCCTTAATTCCATTACTCGGGGTTCCTCTCATTATTTTTCCCCTGGAAATAAAAGCTTTCTCTGCCTACCTAACTCCTTTTTACTGCGACAATTGTCCTCCACAATGCCTCGCGAAGTTTGTGAGAATAATTTAAAACGATACTCGGACTAAGAAACGTCGCTCGAAAGCCTTTCTATTAGTTTACAGTACAAATTCACCTCGTTGTATTTGTTGTAATTTCCATTGTCTTGGATGCTGCTCATAATTTATTTACCATGCTAAAATTTTGTCTTTTCTCATTGTTGATTTTATCTGAGCATTTCAAATTTCCTTCGTATTGTTTTTCATTCCTTCTTGTGTTCGAAAGTAAAAATGTACTAATTGACGATCGTGGGAATACTTGCGGGGAAACTTCAGGGGTTTGTATATTTGCATGACATGTACTGTTCAGTGGGATATGGATGCGTGCCAAAGCGAATGAAATAACGCCAATAAACCTCGCTTGCCTGCCCTTTCATAATGTTGAAGGAAATAAAATACACCAGAAAGATCTCTGATGAAGAAGCCTTAGTCGAGGATGATGGTGCTGGCTTTGCTGATGAGGATATGAAAAGAAGGAGCGTATTCTTCGCTTCATTTCACTTTATTCTTTGGTTATTCAATCCTATGATTGGTTGACTGCAGCCCTCCATCTTTCTCTGTCTCTTGCTGGTTCCTCTTGGTATCTCTTCCAATTTTGCTTTCCTCTTAATTTGGTCCATGAACTCATTCCTGGGTCTTCCTCTATTTTACCTTTACCGTTGCCTCTATTTTACCTTCAATTATGTTCTTCACAAACCCATGGCGTCTCAGGGCGTGTTCCATCCATCTAGTTCTTCTTTTCTGTATAGTGTTCCATATGGTTTCCTCTTCTACTCTTCTGTGCACTTCATCATTTCTTATTTTGTCCGTCCGTTTGATCTTCAGCATCCTCCTCCAGCACCGAGTTTCCAAGGATTCTAGTTTTTTTCTGGTCAGCTTTTACAATGGTCCATGCACTAGGTTTATATTCCAACTTCTCCCTTCCGCACACTAGGAATTTTGTCTTCTCACTACGAAGTAGTTTCGCTACTTAGTCATTTTACTACGAAGGGTTTAAGGTTGGCATAGTTAAAGATGGGAACAGCGAACTAAAATCTTTGGCTGAATTCATTTTAATGGGAATACATGCAAATGTGGTCTAATAAATTAAGACCCGTGAAAGATGTAGGAATTATGGCCATACTTTTGTTAGCTTCATATGAATTTTCCGTAAACTTTTGTCGTTTTGTAATTCTTATCATATTTTCAAATTACTTGCCTCCATTGTGCGGTTGCATTAAACCTTGAATCCTAATTAATCCTTGAATCCTTTCATTAACTCAGTGGCACAGTCTCTCCATGGTTAAGCGTGCAAGTTTCCTGAATTTATTCTCTCTTAGAAAGAAGTCGGTTTGATGCAGACCCACCTGGAATCCTTCCGTCAAAGCTCCAGTTCGCAGCCTTCCGCTCATCTCTTTGCCTTCCAAATTTGGAGCCACTCTCCGACGCAATGTGTGAGCCCGTGCGATGTTGGCCGAGCGTCTTTTTTTTACGTCATGTAAATTTTCCGAATTTGAATTTAAGATGGTGGATTCTATTTTCCTCGTTTGCTTCAAAATTCTTGGCTCAAATAAAAAGCAGAGTTGGCTGATGGGGAGAATATAAAGAAGGTTTAAAGGTAAAGTAGTCGAGGACGAAGTCGCTGCTGCTAACGCATTCGCCTTCTTGCTTGGCCCTTGAAGGTTTATTTAAAGTCCGTCTTTTTATGTGGGGACTTTAGCCGGAGGGAAATTTATATAGAAATGTCTGTGTATATATTATCTTCACCCAAATGAATTAATGAAATCGTGTACTATTTTATTTATCACAGTTGCACAATGGGTTTTTCGTTGGAGAATGCCACTGAGGCAATGTATTGAGCGTCTACTTAAGTCAAGGTAACTCTTGAGAAGAGAAATCACAGGTGTTAGCCGCCAGGGTTTTTAATGTCTGAATAACGATTTGGATAATGTATTTTTTTTATTATTTTATCTGAGGTTCTTTCTTGGGGTCGGACTCACTGCAACGTTATATCCTAATGATTGAAGACTGTTATTGTTCTATCCATTATCCACGAAGTTGGTTCAATAAAGTGGACAGCACAAGATCAGTTTTTTTTGCTACCATCTTTGTATGACTAATTTTACCGTAATTGTCCTTTGTTGTTGTGCAAATGTAATGCATTTATTTACACCTTGTAAAATATGTCATCCGTGACTCGAATAATAATGAAAATTTTTTAAAATTATCATCATATCAAGTTCTGTTGCTATTAACTACGAATGTATTAGCCCTGAATTAAATAGGAAATATGAAAATAGTGTACGTGTGGAGCGTAGCACTATGGATAGGAAGCGTGGGCCATTGGAAAAGCTGACCAGAATAGACTTTGAGACTTTGAGAAGCCTTTGAGACTTTGTGCTGGAGGAGGATACTGAAGATAAAATGGAAGGAAAAAATAAGAAATGATGAAGTGCACAGAAGAGTAGAAGAGGGAAGGACCATCTGGAACACCACACAGAAAAGAAGAACCAGATGGATTGGACACACCCTGAGACACAATGGGTCAGTGAAGAACATAATGGAAGGCAAAATAGAGGGAAAAGTCCCCAGAGATAAGTCATGGACCGAATAAAGAGGAAAGTGCACAGGAAGAGATACCAGGAGGTAAGGAAACTAGGATTAGATCGGGAAGGGTGAAGGGCTGCAGTCAACCAATCCTAGGATTGAACAACAAATGAAAATATTAGTATTTTTATATTAAACATTTTATATTTCAAATATGAAAATATTTGTAACCAATATTTGTAATATTTGTAAAGCTGCCCACTCATTCCATTCGGCGTTTTGATTCGTGAACCTTCCTCGGGTTGGGCAATCGGATTTATATTTGTCATTCCATAGCATTATCGTATCACAATTGGGATTTGCCCATTTGATCCACTGGAGAATTATTTTGGATCCCGCGGAGATCTGCTACGTAGAATATTCTTTAGTGCCCATAAATTAAAGTTTTCGAAGTTTGAGAGTTTGGGGCCATTTATCTCCTTTCACCATTTTCTTCGTATTTCTGCCGTATTTAGTCATATATTCTTCAGCTATTCTTCACATAATTTTGTTTCTTTGCCAATCCCTCGGGGAAGATGGAATACCTAGGACAAAATTAAAAGGAATCTGGGAAAAAAAGCATCGGGGGATGAAGAATATTTACGTGCAACGGCGATTTACGAAGTGATGCATCTAACCCGTGTTTTAAGATTCTAACCAAGAACACTGCATAAGGATAGAAAACTCCCATCTCGACTCTGTTGCCAATGGAAGCGAAAGAATTGAAGTTCCACTTTTGGCCACAGGCTGCGCTGTTTGAGTAATTGATCCTTATAGGAGACGTTTCTGGGCTCACTATACGTGTTTTTAAGTCTCCCTTTTCTCCGCCTGTACGATTATTTATACTGTAAGTAATACTTTAAGGCATTGGATAGTAGATTTATGTACTTACGGTACCGAGACATCGACGAGAAAACTCTCGAGAGCGTCGCGAAATAAATAAATGACCCCGAAGGCGTACGGCATTGGGTGATGTGATCGGTGGATTCGTATACCGAATTCCACCCTAAAATTTCTAATTTATGATGTAAGATAAGGGAACAGAGTGCATTGAAATAGTAATTAATGCAATTAATACGAAAGCTAGTTCATTTCCGGTTATTCGATGCCAATTCACGTATTTGGAAACCTCCGCCAGCGAAATCAGCTGATGTGGTTGGTCAAACTTGCGAACAGAATCTTCGCAAGTTTGTGCTTCTGGCGGGCTAGATATGAAAACAAGGTTATTGTATCTCCTCGGGAGGAAAATGTAGCTCACACACCCGATCCTCCTTCCCTAGGATATTATCCTTTCGAGGAATAGCCTTCCTCTATTTTTGAAGCTGAGACTCCGACTGATGAATAATTTCGAATAAATAGAAAAACATCACGATTGAAATGCGTTCGTGAGATTAATAGTGCTATAAATTCACAATTCCATGTGACCGTAATGGCTTCCATGCGGTAAGGGCAACAGTCGCCACCCAAGTCAACTTACATTAGCCTAGAACAAGCTTTTGTTCTTTACGCCGAGACTCTTGTTCCTCCTTGTATTCCCGTACCCTGTAGAGCACCCCGGCACAAAACAACACCGCAAACCCATTTTTAACCAAATTCTCGTCGTTTTTCCGCACGTATACACTACGGACTCCCTTCGCTACAATGTACTACTCGTTGTCAACAAGGATCCACTTGGTAACTAAGCCACCTATCGGAGGGTTCTGGAATGCTAATAATCTGCGACAGTAATTTTAGCAATAGACGGTCGAAAGCGCATCAAGAGTCGCGTCCTTATGCAGTGTTCTGGATTCTAACTCGTTGAGACGAGAGTGGACGACTTTTGGGGCGTGGGTGCGGAATAAGGTGAAGCACGGTGGACAGGAAGGAAGGCAAACGAGAAATTTTTTATGGTTGATAGGGAAAGGAAGCTTTTGAATGATCTAGATAAGGCAGAGTAGGTGGCTGAAAGGGGTGATTTAAGGGCGATGGTTTACTCAAGGCCGTGGTAGAAGGAAGAATATTGGGCAAGCGTTAAAGGGGAGAAAAGAGAATCGGTTTTATCGACAGGATGAAGAAGAGTAGGACTTATTCGGAGATGAAGGAAGCAATAATGGAGATATAAAATGCCATTCACGTGTAAAAATTGGAGGAATTTTGCCGGATTCCAAAAAAACCTATATTTATCCGATTACTTAAATGAATGAATACGACACTGTAGTTATCATGGCAATGCTCCCACGATCCCGCCTTATTTCGGGTTTAATAAGCTTTCCTTATTCGTCCTCCCGACGACAATAAATGTTTTCCGTGCCCATAGTGATTCTTCTCAAACGGAAGGGGCTTGATCCTGCGTGGGCCTCAGATCGCTCTTGGATTGAATGCCCCTGAGGGGATCGTCTCCCGCCCTTAGCCTTTTTGGCGAAGGGTTTCGGTTTTGGTCTTTTCCTCTCTCTCTCTTTGCGGGTGCGTGCGCGCTCCCGCTCTATAAATACGAATCAGTAAAAGATAACTGTTTGACAGTAAGCTTTCACTGATTTGCCAAGTGCAAACGCCTCCACCGAGAATCAGTGAAATATTACTGATTTTGTCAGTGAACCTCCAGTTACTGATTTCCCCAGTAATTGCGCCACTAATAAATCCGCAAAACTTCACTAAAGCGATCAGTAAAGATTTACTAGTGTTCAGCTAATATTTACTCAGGAAATAGTAGACAACTACATTCCCTCAGTAACTACAGTACAGTAATAAAACTTTAAATTATGTATGTTATTTATTTCCACAGCCAAAATAAGTGCAATGTATTTTTGTAAAACTTAAGCAAAATGAATTACACATCTGACTACCACTACACCATATCAAACGTAACATCTGTTTTGTTGGGTTGCTGACTACCAGTGGTAAAGAATTACTGAAGATCAGTACTTGGCCGCTAATCGTTAGTAAAATTTTACTGTTTACCAGCGATTCATGTTTTACTGTTTCAATCAGTAGTATTTTTACTGATTCGGGTAAAGTGAGCGGGGAAAAGTTGCGAGAGGAAGGAGCAGAGTGGGTGCCGGGATAATGGTGGAGTTATCGGGGCGACGTTGTTGCGCGCGGAGCGGTGACGACGGAAGAGAAACTTCGGCTGTCGGTAGTTCTATCTGCCCACCAGATACCGCTCTCCTCGTTCACCAAGTTAAGCGGGGCACTCCATAACGATGGCGGATGAGAAGGTGTATACATCTACATAATACGCTGCGACCCGCCGCATGTGCGTGTGGCTGGGGATGTTAGGTCACCAGCGGTGTAAAGATGTAAAGTTTTGGGAGGTGAAAAGGTGACATGTATTACATATAGGTATACAAGAAAGTTGAAGAGTTGACTTGGTGGAATTTCGACATGACGCTGTATTTTGCCTCTGATGATGATGTGTATACATTGAAACCGGTCAGGCTTGTTTACTAGTAATAAAACAGTGTGGAATATTACAAAGTTATTATTATTCTATCATGTATTATAGGAGTGTATTTAGTGGAGCTCATTTTTTTTGTGGTCCGAGTCTCCTCCGAGTCTCTAGAGGCTCCCACCTTAATCCCTCTAAAATTTGTGCGATACTATATGTTCGCTGTTAGCAGTTTTTAACGAAGCGTGCCGTTGTATGACATTTGTATTTTATTAGTTTTTTTGGTAAAATCTTAATGACCAGGGTCCCAAATGCTCGCGGCGTATTCGAGGTGTGGCCTAACCAGAGCGAAGTAGCATCTATCTTTCACTTTTTCATCCGAGGACCTTCCTATTATACGCTTAACGAAACCTAGTTTCTTTAATTATGTGCCGCATATTTTTGTATCCAACAGGCTTAAAGAATATCAAAGAAATTACACCATTCCGACTTGCTATTTTGGCTTTTCAGTACTGTAATAATAAATCCAGTACTATTTATTGGTATCGTGGAATATGACATGAGGCCAATGTTTCATTGATATTTTGCTTACATATGTCCATTTTTACATCTAAACATGATATAACACACATTATTATTTTTTTTCAAAGATTTACGGATTTACGGCCGCGCAGTAACTTTAACGGAGTCACCCGCAAGTGTCCACACAATTGTGTGACATCCAAAGTGGAAAAATTATTCGCCTGGACTGGGAATCGAATCCAGACCCCTCGATTAAGCGAAATCGAGGGCCCTGGGTTCGATTCCCAGTTCAGGAAAATAATTTTTCCTCAATGAATTTCACACAATTGTATTTTTATTGTTGCTGACAAATATTAAACTCACACAGTGTCCAGTATTTAAAAAATAAAAAGGTTCAGTATAATTTCGACTCAAGTTCCGCGCCGAAAACTGACTGGTTCATAACTTAACTTAATGAAATGATCTTGAAGTGTAATTCTTGTGCGATTTCTCGTACTGCCTCTGTAGTGAGTTCTTACGCAGAAGTAGGCGCTTGTCAATTGAATGATTGCTTTACAACTTGCGATGTTGTATCGTACGCCCATTTTCGGTTTAAAATAGAATTTAATTGTTGCCAGTGACCAATATTCATTGATGTATCAACCTTAACTATGTATTGAGACAGAAAATTTCTTTGATAGTATTTGGCCGCTTATGGTGCAGTATAGTTTCATGTACAAAAAACACGTTTTATGTAACGTTAAATTAGGTTTAGGCTTGTCATTCATTGGTCGTTCAATCCTAAGATTGGTTGACTGCAGCCCTCCACCTTTCCCTAAACTAATGCTAGTTCCTATACCTCCTGATATCTCTTCCTATGTACTTTTCTCTTTATTTGATCCATGAACTTGTTCCTTGGCATTCCTCCATGGGCTTTTCCCTCTATTTTGCCTTCAATTATGTTCTCCACTAACCCATTGTGTCTCAGGGTGTGTCCATCTATCTGGTTCTTCTATTCTGTATGGTATCCAATATGGTCCTTTCTTTTTCTACTCTTCTGTACACTTCATCATTTCTTATTTTGTCCGTCCATTTTACCTTCAGCATCCTCCTCCAGCACCAGGTTTCGAAGGCTTCTTTTCTTTTCTGGCCTGCTTTTCCACTGGGTTAAGCATGAGGGCCCGCAAAATCTCTGCGAAATATCCCACCTTTCCCTGAAGCTCTCAAAGACCAACGATTTCCGCTTCAGCCACTTTTAAAAAAAAAGTCGTTGCGGTCTCTCGAGTGTGCAGCAGTCCACTAGAGGGTAGGCGATGTTCCTGTAGCGGACCTTATCCGATGGCTCTTTACCGAAGCGCCGATATTTCCGAGTGAAACAAAGTGGAGGTTTTAGTGGTCCTATTCAATCGGAAGTCATTTAGTTTCGCCGTGCCTCCTATCCCTCTTTCGCCCATTTCCTCTTCCACCTTATCCTTCGTGGCAATTCGTGTAGACCTTCGCCTGGGTACGAATGTTGATTGCACAAGTTTCCCGAATTCAGCATCTCTGAAAACTCATCCTAGTATCAAATTGATTATGGCGTTACGTTGTGGAGCGACGAGAGGGAATAACTCATAATAAATACGATGTACAGTTCCTCTATGTTTTAAAACTGTCTGCCGGCGTCGATGTATATAGCGTAATTTTCGAGACAATCGGAAGGAGATATTACAAATGCGAACCTTTTACACTAAGTCAAGTAAGAGGGATGATTTGTAAATGAATTCACTTTGTAATATTCCACAATGGTTTTTATTATTCCGACCTAGGTTTCCACTCGTTAAGTCATTGTCAAGGTGACAATTCGACTCGTTAAGTCATTGTCAAGATAATGACTTAACGAGTCGAAACCTAGGTCGGAATTATAAAAACCATTGTGGGATATTATAAAGTGAATTCATTTACAAATCATCGCAATGTTGCTCCACCAAGTGAAGCCTAAAATTTATTATATATACAAGTAAGATAGGATGAGGGAAGGGAAAACGTGGGAGAGGAGGGGATGAGTAATGGATGTTTACGCTTAGAGAAGCCATTCGGGGTAGTGGAAGGAAGATCAGTCAATGATGACAACCAGAGGGGGAGGGAGGGTTAGCAAGGAAGAAGTCAGATTTTAAAACAGTGGTCAAAATTGGAGAACATTTGATTTCCGTCAGATCATAGTAAATCCCGGTGAAAGAGAAAATTTAGTGATGGCTATGATTTATTAAATTCCCAGTTTAAAAACCTTTTTAAACATTTGATTTCCGTCAGATCATAGTAAATCCCGGTGAAAGAGAAAATTTAGTGATGGCTATGATTTATTAAATTCCCAGTTTAAAAACCTTTGTCAAATACTCGTAAAAATAAATATATTATCAAAATTAAATCTCACAACGCTTTAAGCCATGGATGGTACATTATCGATGGTTAGTAGGTGTAAACGAATCATTTGCTTTCGAACGAATGTGCTGAAGGAAAAGCAGTAAATTAACAGTAGCTAACTTACTGTATTAAATTGATTGAAAAGCTCAAATATATCAACATAATTACGACCTAAATCAATTTAAAAAATGGAAAAATTGAATTGACAACTGTGTAAAATCATGCAATAAACAAGTTGAAAAAATGTCCTCGAAACGCCTTACTGTGCATAACGCGACGGAACTTTAATTTTATCAGGTATTCGAAAAGATAAAAGGACATTTAATTTTTTTGCTGTAAAGGCACATTTTGAAGAGGTGGGATTTGGAGGGAGGGGACGTTTGGAAGGTGGGTAGGGTCCTCACCCCTTTTCCCGGGAACCGGAACAGTTACAGTTGGTCTCGGTGTCCAGGGGCGGTCGCAAGGGAGGGTGAACGAGCTATGCGACGCAGCCGGAAGGCGTCGGGGCGAGCACCCTGTGAGGGGGCGAGTGGGGGGGGAGGGAAGTGGAGATGGGAGGGTTTGTGTGGGGGGAGGGGCTTGGGGGAGTTGAAGAAGAACGGAGCCGTTGGGAGAAGAGAGTTTGCAGGCGAGGGACAATGGTGTGCTAGATCAGAAGGTGCCAGCGAGGGAATGGCGCGGAATTATCCTTCGCCCGGGAACCAGTCGGCGATAAAAATGCATTGTAGTCATTATAATAAACAACCAGGGTCGTTGCGTCAGAAATGTGGTGACTGCTATTCATTAAAAGAGAAAATACAGCATTTTTTTACAGTTACTAGTTTGTTTATTTGTAAAATTATATTATTAGAAATCCGGGATAGGCAGGCTGGATGGCTAAAGGGCAATGGGTTGCCCTAGAGTGTGATAGAGGGGAGGATGTTGAGCAAGAGGGGAAGGGCAAGAAAGAGAATAGGTTGAAATTCATATTCTGCGGGAATCAGTGTGGGGATTGCACTGCTGCAGTTGTCCACTCCTTACATCCTTTTCAATCAACCTCAATATTCATTCGCAATTTCATTCCTTTCTTTTTTAGCATCCTGTATAATTTTCTTGACTTATTACATCCTTAATCGCATTTTTGAATGGCCCTTATTCGTCTTTTGTTCTATTGCCGTTTATGATGGCTGTTCTCTCGCAGTGCGCTCCGTATATATCATAGAACGTCCTTCTTCCCTCTCTCTTAATGCTTCCTAATTCATGATTAATGTTGTCCATTTCACATTATTCACCCCCTACTGCACCGCTTAAGTTCTATCTTCAACCGTCTCTGTTCTGATTATAATATCGTCCAAGCTTCTTGCCATGTAAGATAATACCCTGGTTCGAACTTCCACTGCCAGCTGACGATAGCTTGGCGTTCAGAAAGAACCTTGCTTTGCAATCTCTTATCCCTTGTCTCAGTATTTTTCTCCAAAGGGGTGTACATCCTTCTGCATCTCTTCAGCTGATACAAAAACCAGGATTTCTTCTTTCTAAGGGTTAATTCCCTAATATTCTCTTTTTTTCACGCCATCCAATGTTGCTTCCAAATATATATGTATTCCAATTATAGATTCACTTGACTTCTCATCCATTCCTTTCCTTTCTCTATTTCCATGTCTAAAGGCCTGGTTACACGATACATTAACTCGTACGTGTTCATGTACAAGTTCATGATCGAATGCATGAACCAAATAGAACAGGATCTATTTCCCTGTTCATGCGTTCGTACAAGTTGGTGTGGTTACACGATGAATTTTCGCGTTCATTCACGCGTTCATGCATTCGTACATTAACTCGTACGGCTTTAGACTTATCATTCAGCTTCCGTTGTACTTATTGCATTTTTAAATTCCTTTTCAAAACGCTCTTCTATACCGCCAGCTGTACACTTTCATCATTTTTCACGACTCTGACCTTTTAAAACTAAACATCATCATGCTCCATATCTAGCCTTAACCTCTTCGTCCAAGGTCCCTGTCATAGATATTCACGTAAATGGCATTCTTTCACATTAAGGGCAGAATGTCTTTTACATTCACTGATTCCTTCGTTATCTGTCTAGTGCTATAATTATAGAATCCCATGAACACATCTTAAATCAGTTGTGGAATTCGAGCTTTCAGAATCGTTAAATAATATACCGCTAAGGGTGTGTTTAACTGGAAGTTTAAATTAAGGTCCATTCAAGTCGTAATGTTGCTTTCTTTATCTCAGCGTACTTACTAATGTTTTTCATCCCGTCCATTAAATCTATTCTCTTTCTTCCACTTTCCCGCTTGTCCAAAATCCTATCCTACATCGCAGTCTTGAGCAAACCATTGCTCCTCAATACCCCTTACAGCTACCAATTCCGCCACTTCTCAACTTAATCCAAAGGTTTCCTTCCTCAATCCAAAGGTTCCTTTCCTCACCCGCGGTACCGAGAACTTCGAGGTTTGTCTTCCTTTCCCTCCACTGCACCATCTCCATCATCCTCTCTCGAAAGCCTGTAGCCTAATCTCCAGACGTCTTTTCTCAAGGTCCAAGTTTTTGTCTCGCACAACGATACACATCAAGCTTTTCTTTCTGGTAGAGGAATGTGAAGTAATATCTAAGGCTTTCCCGGCTTGTGGTATTCAGTAGTTGTATTCGGGAAGTCCACCGAGTGAGAGACTCCGTAAGGTCCGACGTTTCGATGGCTGAGTCGTCTATCGTCTTCAGGGCAGAATGTCGTGACTTCCTTGGTTCCGAAATATATTTGCCAGGCAGGATGGTCTGGTGGCTACTGATTGGTCAAAATCTTCCCGCCTTTTCCTCCTGTGCACTTGCTACCGCTAGGAAACCGGGATCCGAGAGGTCAGAAAAAGGCGGGAAGATATTGACCAATCAGTAGCCTCCTGGTCCGCCTGCCGGGCCTATATATTTCGTAACCAAGGAAGTCACGACATTCTGCCCTGAAGACGATGGACTACTCGGCCATCGAAACGTCGGCACTTATGGAGTCTCTTACACGGTGGACTTCCCGAATACAGCCACTTAACCTTTCATTCTTCTTTGCATCCTTACCCAAAGTCCCCGATATCTGATACCTCCTATCGATATACCGAGCATTGAGAAGTTAAATATCGTGGTTAATTTGGCGAAGAAACGCTGCGGAAGCTAGGTGAATCTCTGAGTTGTTGACTTTCCATTTTCGATCGCCGCCTTGCGCTCGCACTTCCCTGGTATTTGGACAGTTTTGGAGGTGGGGTAGAGGGCATTGAATCGGGAGAGGAGGGGGGAAGTGGGGCGGAGTGTTGCGCGACCACCACGGCAAGCGGATTCTGACTGGGAGTGGTGGAAGACGGGAATTAGGGCGTGGATTGAATGTGTGCGGGGTGGGGCGAATGAGGGGTGGCATGGGGGATAAGGGGCGGGTTTGGCAGAGGGGGAGGAGGCTTAAAAAGGGCGCGAGGAGTTTTGTAATTGGAAGAGAAGAAGTGCGGAGGGTTGTTTTAAGGACGGGGAGACACGATAGCGGGAAAATTAAATTTTATTTGCGTTGCCGCCATTCCCTACCCCACTCCCCGACCCGTCCTTCCCTCTCCACCCCTCCCTCCCCCCTCCCCGTTATCCTTCGTCGAATTAACTCGGCGGAGGACGGGGAGGGGAGGAATGGCTTTTGACTGCCTCGGCGAAAATTAAATGGCCGCGTGATTAGTTTTTTCGTAATTTTTCTAAAATGGTTAAAAAGGGGATGTTTTTTTTCATTTTTTAAGAGAAAAAAGGATGGAAGTGGTCGATCGCTTTTTTCCTTCAAAGGCCGTAACATCGGGCATAGTATGTGGCATGTAGTATGCGTGATAGAGGCACTACTTTGCTTTATGTTCAACTGGTCGGAGTAGATTTTTATTGCTTATCTCTCTCTCTTTCTCTCTTCAATATGTGCGATAAATCGAGTTTCATTTGTAAAAATTTTCTTTAATTAGTTAGTAGCCTTTCATGTTCCGACAATGATCAGGTATTATCGATGACCTTTCACCACGTAATTCTTACTTACGTTAAGTTCTCTCGGGAATTTCTCCGTTCAGGCCCTCTCTTCATTTTTGCATTATCCCTACGTATTTTCAAATGTCTCCTGCCTCTTCCCCGGCATACTAACCTCCTTAAACTGGTTTCACTATCCTGTATTCCTTCTTGCTCCACGTATCTACTCTGCCTCAGCTTAGATGTTCTTAGAACCTCTTTCTTTCTTCGCCAACCATGCCGAGAAATTCTCCTTTCCTTCCGGTCAATCGCACTTTCTTCGTTCTATTCTGAACCGTGGTCTTGATGGCGGCCAATTTCATCTCGTCCTCTCTCGGGGTCCCTGGCTCCTCCTGGCTCTACCATTCTGCATTACACGCATATCCAGTGTACTGTGAAGTGTAAAGTCTCTTCATTACCTTCACCTAATGATCTTAATTGGAAAATCATGATTAGATTATGTATTTTTTCATGTAATTTCCATGTATGTCTCCTTTCTCCATCCAAAATGAGAAAAAATGTTCATTTCTCTCAAGAACCACCTCTGTTCGATATTTCTTAGTCGTTTTCTGTTAACTCGTTGGTCCTTACTTGATGAATTGTTTCCCCTATGAAAGACGAGCTGTATTCATCTTGCCCGGCCCACTTTTAAATCAGCGCGAATGCCAATGGACGCTTTTGATTGGGGTATTTGTAGCATGCTTATTTTCGAATACATTTCCTCCTGCAAATATAAATTGCGAATTATTGCAGTTCCTCAACCAGTGCAGTGTCTACTGCGAAATGATAATTTTCTAATGAGCTAAATGTGAAAAAAAAGTGGAACACGGGTTGAAGTGAATTTTGTAAGCATTTTCTCGCGCGCTTTTGAGTGGATCGTTGTTCCGAATTGATTTCGTCGTGTAAGTGCAGCTCGTAGTCTCGAGGTTTTCCTTGCGAATGTCTTCCGGGCACCTAATCCGCTCGTATCATGGTACGAAAGTCATCCAATTTAGCAAGCTGCGGGTAAATCCGTTCCCTAGTCGAGCGAAGTTCTCAGTGGAAGAGGTTTGGGTGTGTGGTCGTGGCTCAAACTGCTTACACGACCCCGTTTGAGCGTTCTCCCCACTTGTACTGACTGGCAATGTTACAAATGTCCTTAATACTCGTATCAAGGAAATTTGTTAGTTTTTCATTTGCTCCGTTAAATATTTTGTCAATTTCAAGTTGCGTCCCTCTTTTTCGGAACTTAATGGGAAGGATTTAGATTTTATGATTAATTTTTCTCGATCAGATCACTGATTTTGAAGTATGAACATGTCCTTCATTGGTTTGTCCATTTATATCGGTGTTTAAATAAAACATTTTAGTCTGATTTTCGTCTAGTTTTGTTAAATAAATAGACACATTTTTATAGTTTTGAAACTGAAGCGTGAATCACAAGTATATGTCATGATCTTATAATATCCCGACACAAGTCAACGCTGTAGTTGTTTTTGGACATCAATTTTTTTCTTTTATACATTCGATTCAGATTTATCAGTTTTGGAAGTAAACAGACATGGTACTATCATTAAACAGTAAACTGTGAAATTTTTAAAGGGCTAAGAGTGCGCAAAAATTTTGGATGAAACAATCTTAGAACTTGTAAGTTGTGCATAATATTGAAAATAGCTTTCTAAAATAATAAGGCCTCTTCTGCGGACTATCTGGGTTTTATTTTGGACAATATGTTTACCTCTGCTACAATTATTATGCAAGTGCCTGAACAAAAGTATTTCCATTGACCCGGAAATGTCTAATAAAATTAAATACATGACTATCCAATGCTCTTACCGCTTTATTTTCTTGTAATCACCGGTTAAGTCTGCATTAAATATGCAAAAAGGACACTTGTTGTGTTACCATAATGTCTTTGGAAAGAAAATTCCCACAAAAATTTACCAGAAAAAGTTTTGCTTTCCGTGTAAAAGGATCACTAAAAACTCGACGAAGTCGTTTCGTCTTGAGCGATTTTCACCGCCCGGTAACGAATTAATTGGCCTTCTAAAACCAAAACCCAGCATGCTACCCTCCAGATTTGATGAACATTTTAATTTTCTACGAAACTGCTCCAAACGTTTGTCCAACGCTTTCAGGGCATAATAATATATTTGTTGAATAACGCTGGGATCACGTTTGACCCAGAATGGTTTTCTGCTTCGAAGTGATTTTGTTTCTCAATCTTGAACCACTTTTTGGAGTGATTTAGGATTTGAAATTTGGCGCGCGATGTAGTTAGAGCTGGCCAAGAAGAAGAGACATTTCCATTTCGTAGTGTAATTTGCGGACTCGCCCAGTCCTGTCACGCATCTTTTACACAAAATAGGGAAACCCTTAAGACGGGGCTCACTTGGCGACTTCGACGCAGTGTTCTCCTTCGTAGCCGTCTAATGCCAATCTCTGAAAGAATTTTTCATCCCACTTTGTTTACTGCTTACTTCCGTGTTAAAACTGTTTTAATTAAAGTTCACCCACCTTCTAAATAGGTTGTGATAATATAAGTGGCTACGTCCGCATTTATTTAGGCCCCTGCATATGTCTACGGAATAAATTGTGCGACTTAAGCCTTCAACGATTTGGATTGGATATTTGGGGAGGCGACCGACAGCAAAGATCATTTGCGCCATAGGGGATAGGTAAGGGAGGAAGGATGGATAGAAACCCGGCGTCGTCATTAGCCTGCCCTTAACGAAAGCCGCCAAGGGGACCACGGTTTAACGTCTCATCCGACAGACGGAGTACTGTACTTGAAGTGGCCTCCACAAGACACTCAAGTGGGGATGGGGTGTCCTCTGAAAAACTTTCCTCCTCTGCAGGGATTTGAACCCTGGCCGTCCGTATGGTTAACCGGTACTCTAGCCTCCACCCCAATCGGATCCCTCTTCAACAATTTATTTGCATGAAATTTCTGAATGTATTTTTTGCTAAAGTAGTTCTTTTAAGACTAACAGTCTGATCCGTGTATCATAAGTGACAAAGTTTTTTGGTCTAAACAGGGTTGTGATCGCTTAAGTTTTTCTTGGAACCCCTAAAGATGTCCTTTTTTTCTAATAGTGCGCATTGAATGGGGCGACATAACCCTTGGTTTTCTAATTTAGACGAGGCTTAGAGTAATCTTTGATTTCCTCTGTCTTTAATACTGCTTTTTCTTATACTTTTTCGCATTTGAATTGGCTGTTAAAATAATTATCTTAACTAACTTCTTTCGTGAAGCATTTGGGTATTTTCACAATTTTCTTCTTGACTATTTAAACCGTCGACGGTTCATAAATATTGGCCGCGTGTCATATTTATAACCTACCAATGTGAAGTATCATCCTACGCCGAGTTACCTTTCTCCCATCCAATGCAGATGTTGCTTAAGTGGATTGCTACATTTTTGTTATCTGCTCAAGGATGTTTTCTGTTGCATTTTTCTTGTGGTCGACGAGATATATACCATGGTTTTTTATCTCTCATATATCGCGGTTGTTGTGCGCAGCTTAATATTTGGTTAAGGTGTTGATAAATCTTTGGGAAAAAATTTGTAGTTCTTAAGGTTGACTGAGCCATTTATCATTTCACCGAGAAATCAATGCATTTGGTCTCATTTTTAAGAAAATATCTCACCCTTTGAAAGATGTCCAAATATCAGCCCCTTACCGAACTACTTTCCGATAATTTTTTCGAAAAATTCCAGCGATTTTACATGAGAAATAGTACGTGTAGGCTACCCCAGAGAGACCTTATTAAAAAAAAATGAGGAATTTCTAACGATTAGCTATCGTTAAAAAATTAAAAAATTCGTTTTTATGTTACCTCAACTATTTTTGAAAATAGAAAATATTGTCTCCGCAGTAATTTTTTCAGTATCACAAAAAACCTTCCGTTGTGAAGGAGTGTTAGACGTATCGCGTGAAAAATGAGTCAAATTTAAAACTAATGTGGATATATTTATCAAATTACTCAGAATTTTAGTCACATAATAGTATATACTTGTCTTATTAATAATGTAGTATTTTATTCGTGCTTCCTACGTCTGCTGAAATTACAACGTATATTTAGAATATGGTCACCATTGTGACTTGGGAACTATCTCGCTCAAACTATCTTAAGTAGATCCAATAAGAGTTTAAAGTAATACGTTCAGTAGCACCGAAAATATTCGGAGGGGCGTGTTAATATTACGTTAGTGAGAGGGAAGTCAAGATGTTAAAAATGGTTTCTTTCTCCTTCGTTTCGGAATATGAATGGAAAACGATATATCCTAAGATATATCGGGAACTTCTCTCAAATATTTCATTTTGTGGGCACTTGGTTCTTGTGCTCAAAACTCTTGATTCGGATGATAACTTTTTTTTGTTTTTCTTTTATAGAATCTTCGAAATATTTTTTTACGTGTTTTTTTTTGGAAGGAAGAACTTCAGTGAGTGATATGTATATTATATGGGTTGTACTCGTGTAAGTTATCAATTTCTTTAGTCTGTGCTTATGCAAACTGAAACTCTCGATTAGGTTAGAAAGGACTGCATTTTTTCGCGACTGATGCTGGAAACTGGGGCAATTTTTAAAGCAATTGAGCTTAATAATCACATTTTTTACGAATTTTTTTTTCGTAAATTGTAATATTAAATTCAAAATTGTATATTACTAGCAGTTAGGATACTGGTTGAAATTTTCACTGTAGGATGGCTTAAGGAATATGGAACTTTATGCTTGCAATAGATGCTGTTTTACTTTTCGCACTTGCTTAAAAATTACATTTTCAACGGCAAAATTTCTCAATCTTCCTCCTATTTCAACGATAGTATACTTCCTTCGCAACCTGAGGAATGGCTTTGATCGGATGTGTTTCTTGTGCTCAAAACTCGTGATTCGGGTAATAAAGTTTTTTTTGTTTTTTTTTAAGAATGTTTGGAAGATTTTCCTCGTGTTTTTTAGGAAGGAAGAACTTCAGTGAGTGAAGTGCATATTATATGAGTTGGACTCGTGTGAGTTGGGGCCGATTACATTCTTCTCCCTCCTGCAAAGATATCCCCGGGCAACGGGGGGAGGGGTCAGGGGCTGGTGAGGGGTTGGGTGCCCCCGGGTCACGGAACAGGACCCCCCTCCCCAATTATGGATGAAAAAGTCTTCTGGGTATGTGCGCTCCTATCAAAGTTGAAGTGGTTTCTGGGTTTTACTCACGGAGGGAGGGTCAGGGGGAGTGGAAGCGTAAGACTTCTACCGGCGCGCAGTAGTTTGAAAGTTTCGGAGAGATGCCGCTTCCCTGGTAGGTGCACCTTCTTTGCCATACTCGGCCGCGCGGTTAGAGGGGGTCTTAAAGTAAAAAGGAATGACTTCGCCGCAAAACTTTGCCTGCCCCGAACTTTTAAATGATCCCAGTGTGCCGTGGAATTCATCATTTAGAAGGTAAGCAAGTTTAGCGTCCCTTAAAACCTTGGGCTTAACTCATCGGCCCGTAGAATGTGTGCCGATGGACCCTCAAGGCGCGTAAGCCGCGATGTGACTGACGCGATCAATGCGGGCGTAAACTTTTCCCCCATCGACGCATTCCTTAGGGAGAGTTTATTGAGCCCTGCTCCGAAAGTTGTCGAGTGCGCGCACGAATATTTTATTTGAGGTGTGCTTAGCGTAATAGATTGAGTATCATTCCCGTCTCACATGCTCGCCAGCGTCATATTTCTCATTTATTTATTATTTTCATCGTGTCTTTGCGTAAGATGAACACAATTTATTTTAGAATTCTGTCTCTTTCCATTACATTCGGTGATCTCGAATCTTGATAATACTCTAGCATCTCTATTCTCCTCCTTTATCAGCTCCTCCTATCTGTACTTATGCAAACAAACTCCAGATTAGATAATTAAGGACTGCGTTCTTCCGCGACCGATGCTGGAAACTGGGGCAATTCTTAAATCAATTGAGCTTTAAAAAAATCACTTTTTACGAAAATTATAAATATCTTTTTAAATTACTAGCAGTTAAGCTATTGGTTGAAGTTTTCACTGTCAGACGGGTTAAGGAATGCATAATTTAATTCTTGCAATCGGCCTTGTTGTACGTTACTCAGTTGCTTAAAAATTACATTTTTAATGCGAAAATTCTATACCTATTTTCCTCCGATGTCAACGGTAGCATACCTACTTGGCAACCTGAATAATGGCTTTGATTGGAAAGTTTCTTCCGGGGATTTTCTGGTTTATGTTTCGTTAAATGTCGAATATTAGCAAAAATTAGTTACATTGCCGCTGGAGTATTTTTTACCCCTACCACTCCATATCCGCTTAACGGCTTTCGCCCAGTATCGAAATTTAGCGCGTCTCTGAGATTCTTATTACACTTTAATACTACGAGGAATTATAATAATATGTCAATAAAGACTCATCGATATGTGCAGTATGTTACTACTTAGAATTTTGCGCACTGCTATAGGTGTAGTACGTATGTCGTAATTGTGGATTCCATGTAGGGTGGTTAATAAATTCATATTTTAGTACTATACAGTATTTTTTATTTATGCCATGAGGTTTTCATTAGTAATCTTTTTTTAAACTAGATGTTAAAAATCTTATGACGTTTAATGATATTTTATCTTTTTACCAGAATTCCTCTGTTATTCGGATTGGCTGTAAGAAATAATCATCGCACAAATCATGCCTTTAAATACCAATTTTGCTTTTGAAAATTTAACATTTTTCCGTGAAAGAGCTTTAAGAGACTTAACGGGCAATTATCACCTGGTCAAACAATTTAGATAATAATTGGGAGATAAGATTCTCTGCTGTATACATAAAACTACAATAATATTCCTCAATTTTATTCCCCTTTTAGAATCAACGGACATTTCAGTATTATGTGAAGTATCATGCATGATGGCATCAAACGGCCTATACTTGCTGTTCTGGCAAAATATAGCTGGTTGCGTTTTACTCTCCCAATTTTGAGCCTTATGACATTCATTCTTCAATGGCCTCTATCTGAGTCTTATCACGCTACTCTCCCTGTTGCAGTTTAACGTTTCTTCTCTTGACATATCTTGATTGTGTTCTTCCTTAAAGCACCCTGCCTATGCATCCAAAATGTAATTCGATAACAGACTTGATGCTTTGCCAATTTTCACCAAACTCCCTTGAGATGTGAACTGTTCTATACGCTTCTAGTTTATGCCATCACGCGTAATTATTCCAGCCGTCATGTCTAGAGAGGTTCGTGGTCTTAAAGGGTAATTGTGCCCTTATATGGTGCTTGTAAGCCCGAATACTTGACTCCCATTACTGCCAAAACTAATTATGCGGTTATTAAATGGTTCTTGAGAAAAAAGGGATAGAATAACTTGCCTGATGAATATGGGTTTCATCATCGAGCTTAAAGGTTCGTGACTTTGATAAGACCCTAAAGCGTTATCGGGAACATTAAATTGTCGCTAGAATAAATTATCTGAAAATCCTCTTACCAGCCCGTGGAGAGCTCGTGATGCATAAAGACTAATCGAGACCTCAATTTCAAAATGAAGTCGTCTCATGCACTGCTGATTAAGTTTGGGATTGGTGTTCCTTTGTGAAATTAATGGAGGTAGAGTGAAATGCCTTTTGGGTACTGATAGAAAAATAGATTAATAATAAACCAAATTATGAAACGCGATCAATAATTGCGTGTGAATAGTCGCTCTTCCGGAGTAACGAAATTATCTTAACGTATAAAGTGTGACAATCCTTTCGTGTTAACCCAAGAGTTTACGGTGTTGACCTGAACTAATCAGCAATTACATATTTTCCCCCTCATGTTGCCGATCTTGTGGTTTTTTTGAAGAAACTTATCTCCTTCAGCATTCTTTATGGTTTTACCATGTATTATTTTTAATTTTTTCGGTTAAATCTTTATGGCCAGGGTCCCAAATGCTCGCGACGTATTCGAGGTGTGGCCTAACCAGAGCGAAGTAGCATCTCTCTTTTACTTTTTTATCCGAAGACCTTCCTATCATACGCTTAACCAAGCCTAGTTTCTTTAATGCTGTGCCGTATGTTTTGTTTGTGTGTTCCCCTTGGATATATCAGAAGTTAAGGTAATTTCAAGATATTTTACTTTATCTGAAGATTTTATTTTGACTCCACCCACATTCTTCATTCTTGTATTTCTTGGTTGGGAGGTTAGGGTGAAGCCCTTTCTTTACTTTATTATCCTGCGCCCTGTGGAAGACTTCTGCTATTCTCGCATTCTTCTTCTCTTTCCCCCAATCTTTCATTCCTCTTCCTTATTTTTCTTGCGTCTTTTCCCCCTCCCCATTCATTTTCCTTCGCGTCCGACCCTAAAAGAACTCTTCCACCAGTCTCGTATTACCCATCCACTGGCTTTACCTATTCGCTTTTCTTCTGAGGGAAGCCGTTCCCTTGAAAGCGTCCCCTTGGTCTGGTGTTTATTCTGGTCTTATTATTAGCTTTTTTGTCTCACTATCCTCTGCGTCGTAATATTCGTCCCTCCTCCCCTTTTCTATTGCCCCACAAATAATGTTTTATTTTGTGCCTACTAAGTATCTACTAAGCTGGGTGTAGCTGCTTATCCGGCGTAGGTTTTCTCTATGTTAGTAAAAACTAGTGACCTACGCCTCTATTTTATTTCTGCCGTTTAAAATTATTACATTTACAAAAAGGATTTGTCAGTTATATACAGAAGTCAGAGTTGAAGAGCTGAATTTACGGAAGTCAGAGTTGAATTTATATGGAGCGTTGCGTTTTATGGAGGAGAAACGTGGACCCTCAGAAAGGAGGACGAGAATGGGTTGCAGGCATTTGAGATGTGGGTGTGGAGAAGGTGAGGTGGACGGAAAGGAGGACTAACGAGGAAGTGGTGGAGATATGGTGGGCGAGGATAGAAAGCTTCTGAATGAAATCCGGGATAGGCAGGGTAGATGGCTGAAGGATGTAATAAAGGGCGATGGGTTGCTGAAGAGTGTAATAGAGGGAAGGATGTTGGCAAGCGGGGTAGGTGAAGAAAGAGAATAGGTATCATGGACGGGATGAAGAAGGGTAGATAATATGCTGTGACAGAAAAGGATATACTAGAGGGAGATAGGCCCCTGAAAGTGTAGAAAACCGGAAGGAGATTCTCTAACATTAAAAAAAACAGAAGTCAGATAGTGTGTTTTTCTTGAGATTATATTTATCGGCCTAAGGAGCTGTCCTCATCTCATAAGCAATGCATTACAATGCAAAATGTCGAAGCTGACAACAGTTAAATTTACCTACGTACGTATATAGTCTGTGACTAATAATAATTAGCGCCTTAGATGTACCTCAAAATCTTCTTTGGAATATATGCATCCTAACATTGATGTATAAATTGGTTTTTGTTGAGTGGGGCCCACGCCCATCTCTAGCCTGTTTTATTTTTATTGCTGTCAATGGAGGGAGTAGGGTAGAATGGTAAGATCCTGCTGACGATAAGAGTTCGACGACTCTTTTTCTATAAGCACCACAATCATGCAAAAAAATGCCATACTTTTTGTATTATGATCCAACCTCCTCAAGCTGATTCTTTTCTTACCTTATTTTTCGGGAAATTAGTTTCCCTTCCTCCTTGCCGTCACGCAAAATCGGTTCTCGTTAATTGGATCGCTTCGGCTTTTTTAATGCGCCCTGGAAGGGATAATTTCTGCCTTCTTCGAGGAAGGGACCAGTTCCCCCCCACTATCTGGTCGGTATTACGGTCCCCCCTCCTCGTGTGCTCACTTCGATCTCCGCTCGGCTATGTGACGCGAGCCCGAGTCTCCCGCAGAATGGTAATTTAAGTTCCGCCTTGGTGGCGGACCCATATCCCTTGGTCGTATTACTCGACAGACTTGAATAAGCAACCCTATTCACCGCTCTGACTCGATTTCAGTGCCATTTCGTGTGATGAAAGGAGTCGTGGGAGGTTGAGAGGAGGAATTGGGGGAAAGGTGAGTCGAAGACTGCCAGTCAGTCGTCGGAATTAAGTTTTTCTTTCACAAATTGCGCCCGCCTTCTCGAGTGTCGACTGCCTTATCGCTCGGCGACTCGGAGCGTGTAATGCACACGCCCCCTTTGAGATATTTCGCCCACTCGTCGCTCGCTTTTTTCCCCGGTGCGAAATAAGAAACGAGACGAGAGGGGGAAGCAAATTCTGAAAGCCGAGCGGTTAATGCGTTTCTCGTCGTTTGGGTTGAATTAAGCCCCTCCTAATAAGACTTTTGCTTTAACTACCCTGTTCTATTCTTTCTCGCTGATAGTGTCGATTCGGTGTTTTGCGAAAAATATGCAATTTACAGTTGAGCTAAACGCTCTTAGATCAAGTAGACTCTGCCGAGCATAATGCACGTCCCATTCTGTGTAGTAATACCGATGTTGTGAGTATTTGGTATGTGGGTATATTCTTATGATTGACTTCCTCTTAAAGCCAGCCTTACCGGTAGGTTACTCAATTGTAATTAAAATGTGTATTTTGCTAATTACTTACAATTATAGTCATTGATTCATTTTTTTGTAATTAATATTGCTATATCTACGTCATGTTTCTTACAGCTGCTTATATTATGAAATTATCGTCGAATTCAATCTTTGTGATGACGAGAGAAAAATCTCGCTGTTAGTAACCTAAGCGTTCTTTTAGTGCAACTCTACCATCCCTGCATGAGTTTTAGTTGGCTTTCTACGCCGCCTCTACCCTACTCGAATAAACTACTGAGGAGCAGGGATGTAATCCGGAACTATATTACACTTAAAGGTACGATATCATTTTGTTTCGTACCTCAACAGCTATGCAATACGGTACACTAAATAATTTCCGGTGGGAAAATGCACTTATACTTTCAGTTACGAACCTATATACTCGCATTCAATTACGTGCCGGCTCACTTAACTCCCGAGTTTAATTTCCGACCGACCTATATACAGTATATGCTATATACTGGAGGGTTCGTTTGGTTGTTGAAGAGAAACTTTTATTTCAGAGGGTGAGTGGCTAAATCAAATCTGAGTAACTTCACGTCTGCATTCTCAGATTACTTAATCATGGGTAGGTTCTTCTTAACATTTTTTTCTTGGACTCAACGCTTGGAGGTTCTTCCTTAACAAGCGCGCGCGAATAATTGGATGGCAACCGGCTGAACAATTTAGTGTACTTGTAATCATTTGTAGAGAAATCTTTCGTGTAGCTCAATAATGGGGCATTCGGATGTCTTATGAGATAAATCTTTCCCCTGAACTCAAATAAATAACCTAACTTAAACTAATGTAAGCGTTTTCCTAATGTAACTCGACCATTTCTGATCGGGTTTTCGTTAACTTTGGACGTTCTTTCTTAACAAGTGCGCGAATATTTGCATAGCAACTGGCTATACAATCGTAATCTTTTTATGAATCATTTTTAGAGAAAGCTGTGAAGTAGCTCAACAATAAAGCATTCGAATAAGTCACTAAAAAGCTCTCCGATACGGTACTAAACTCACCGGTACGGTACTGGAAAGCGGACGCTGTTAGTATACAGCAAATACTTCCAATCGGTCCGGAACTAAACTCTTGAGTTTTGTGAACCGGCACGTAATTGAATGGGAATATATAGTTTCGTAACTAAAATAATAAGTGCATTTTCGTACCAGGCTTTGTTAAGTACATCGTATTATAATGGATAGAAATATATTACCCCTTAAACTCAACTAACAAACGTAAATAAAACTAACATAAGCGTTCTTCTAATTCAACTCGACCATTTCAGCTCGGTTTTGGTTAACTTTGGAGGTTCTTACTTAAAATGCGCGCGAATATAAGCATAGCAACTGGCTAAAAAATTGTAATCTTACTAGAAATCATTTTTAGAGGAAGCTTTCAAGTAGCTCAACAATAGATCATTCGAATAAGACATTAAAAATCTCTCCGATAAGGTGCTAAACTCACCGGTATAGTGCGGTACTGGAAAGCGGACGCTGTTAGTATACAGCAAAAATTTCCCGACGGTTCGAAACTAAACTCTGGAGTTTAGTGAACCGACACGTAATTGAATGGAAATATATACGAGGGCAGTTTTTTTTCAACCTCCGAAAGGCCGTAAATAAAAGACAAAAGAATATTTAAAAAATTACTTTATTATTAAAAGTTAAATACACTTATGGTTACCTTTCGACATTATCACCTGGAAGATTGAGGCATTTGTCGTACCTGTGGACAAGCTTTACAATACCCTCTTCATAAAATGTTGCCGCTAATGAATTTAAACGAGTCTTTTCGTTGTCTTGAAGCTCCTTGTTAGTTTGGAAGCGCTGCCCTACCAGCCACTTCGAGCACAAAGTTTTTTTCAGCCTAAATTTTCTGTAACGATAGAGTACAAAAAAATCTTGAAACTTTCGGAAATTCCATATACAAAGCACTTATGGTTTTCTCCAACCACTTCGTCAGCTCGTTGAAAAAGGCCGTCTGTAGCGAAAGACTTGCATCCCTGACCCCCTTAATCATGCGCATCAGTTCAGCCATCTTTAATGTTTCGACACCATTCACGCACAACACCATCACTCATAAAGTTTTCTCCATGCACTCGGCTCATTCTTCGATGAATTTCGGCTGCACTGTTTCCTTCTACTTGCAGGAAACGAATAACGCTTCGCAATTCGCATTTGGCTGGAGAATCAATTGAGTCGGCCATGTTTATGTGACTGCTGCTCTGTACAGATTGGCGACTTGAACTCGGCAGTGACAGTGTGTGTAGTGCGGGTGATGTGCAGTAGCCGACTGCGCACACCACCCGCCTGTCGCTTGTCTGGCGTTTATGCCGAGCGATCGGAGGTTGAAAAAAGAAACTGCCCTCGTAGTTTCGTAACTGAAATAATAAGTGCATTTTCGTGTCGAGCATTATTAAGTAGGTACATCGTATTATAATGGATAGAAATATGTTTCCCCTTAAACTCAAACAACCAACGTAAGCGTTTTTCTAATGCAACTCGACCGTTTCTGCTTGTGCTTTGGTTAGCTATCTTCGCTGCCTGCCTCGACCCCTCTCGGATAAACTCCCGAGGAGCTGCCGCTGGGGGGGCAGTGGGGGGGGGGGGTAGGGAAGGGAAGGAGGAGAAAGAGAGAAGGGAGGGTCCGGAGGCGGGTTGGGGTGAAAGTGAGATGATGTTGACGGGGAAGCAGCGACCGTTTGAGGAGAAGTCGTCGGCGGGGGAATGTTCTGTCGGGTGCGGCGGAGGAGGATACTGACGGATAGTGTTAGCAGTAGTCGTGGGGTGCGGCCGCGTGGAGAGGGAGCGGTACCACTGCACTGCGGAGGAGCCCACCCCCTCCCGCCCCTCTCCCCGCCGCGCCCTCTCCTCCTCCCCCGACCACTCGGCACCCGCGCCCTGTCGTCATTGCCAGTTGCGCTGGCCAATGAAACGCCGAAGCTCATGGCGAACATAAGGCCTTAAGGTAGTTTGTGCGAGATAGTTCCCTAGTCATAATGGAGACCATATTCGAATTATACGTTTTGATTTTACCAGCTGTAGAAAGCATGAATTAATTACTTAATTATTAATAGTGCAATAATACACTTGTGTATGACTGAAATTCTATGTAATCAAACACAATTATCCGCATGAGTCTTTCATTTGCCTCATTTTTTCGCGCGGTACATTCAAAACTCCGTCACAACGGAAGGTTTTTTGCGATTCTGAAAAAAACTACTGCGGTGACTAGATGATTTATTTTCAAAAATATTTGAGAAAGCATACAAACTACAAATTGTTAGTTTTTTGACGAGATCTATGTGTTAGGGGTTGATGTTTTTGTTTCTTCGGAAGGGCGAGATATTTTTCTTTAAAACGAGGACAGATTCATTGATTTCTAATTGAAATGATATATTTTGCTCTGACTGCCTTAATCAGATGAATCAAAACGGTCGGACTTGAGCATAAATGCACAACTTGAGTAGTTTGAGCTAGATATCATTTGGCCTAGAATTTAATGGATTAGGTCTCGTTTGAAAGAAAACCATCCCAACTTTCCAAAGATACCAACATATAGATATCTTCCCCCTTACCGTTCTACTTTTCGAAATATTTGCCGACAAATATCAGCCATTTTACATGGAACATTACCCGAATATACTCTCCAGAGAGACGTCAATTAAAAAATGAGAAATATTAAGCTTCTAGATCTCTTCAAAAATTTAAGTGTTAAGCTTGCATGTTTTCACAAGTGTTTTTTAAATTTATTTTTTATTTCATTGGCCAATTAAGGTATGCCCTACAGTCGTTGTCATTATAAATGTCAGTTTTGAAGATTACAGATAAAATTACAAAACTACAAAACATACCTAGGCATTCATCTCATTTAGGAAGTCATCCACTGAATAAAAATAGTTGAGAAGTTGGTAATTTTTTAGGCCTTTTTTAATGTATTGAGGGAAGAGTTGGTTTTAATTTTCTCAGGTAGCTTGTTAGAAATGATAGATGCTGTATTAAAAGGACCCTTTTGGCATACAGACAATCTATATCCCAGTTTATGGCTGTGATTTTTTCTTCGGGTGTCACGAATGGGAAAAGCATTCTCTTAGGTTGGTTTGAAGACCATGGTGAGTGCAGCCCGAGCATAAGTTACCTTATACACTTCGGTGTGGAACGCATGGAAATAACGCCGCGTTCTGGCTTTCCTGGTGAACTACATTTTTGAAGATTAAGAAATGCCACGGAGGTGAGGGGGGCAGTGGGGGGATGAGGAAACCCTCCTCGCGACCGCCCTGGTCCCGTTCGTTGGAATTCCCTTCGCCGTTTTCGGGAAGTGAGTAGTTAAGGCTGAGATGGCACAGATGGCGCTGGCGGAAGGGAAATATCCTTTATACGGTGCGCTGCCATGTCGTCTTATTTGATGCCGAGGAAGCGACGGAATGCTTTCTTCCTCCCTCGGCCGTTCACATGAGAATGTGCGCTCCCCTATAAAAACATCCTCTCCACTCCCGCCTAGATGTTGTCCCTGAGCGTAACGCGTCGCCATCTGTGTGTGTATCCCCTGGCTACTTTTTTGAGTTTCACTATTTCCACGTTTCGCGGTTGGCTTGCACCAATGGTTTCTTTCTCCATCCCGACTGCGCTTTGTGTTTTAAGTGTATCCCCCGCCTCCGCCCTCAAGTCTGTTCCTTTGTGTTCGTTGTATGTGTCATGTTCTTAAAACACAATAGTAATGATGCGTCGCATTTGTGATGTGGGTGTGGAGAAGGATGGAGAAGGTTAGGTGGACGGAAAGGAAGACTAACGAGGAAGTGCTTGAGATGGTGGGCGAGGAAAGGAAACTTTTGAATGAAATCCGGGATAGACTGGGTAGATGGCTGAAGGATGTTATGAAGGGTGATGGGTTGCTGTAGAGTGTACATAATAAATAAATAAATGATGCGTTTTTATTTGGGGGGATCGGGTTGGTGTGGTGGCTAGAGTACTGGCTAACCATACGGGCGGCCGGGGTTCAAACCCCTGTGGAGGAGGATGTTTTTCAGAGGAAACCCATTCCCTACTTTAGTGTCATGTGGGGGGCAATTTTAGTACAGTACTCCATCTGTCGGATGAGACGTTAAGCCGAGGTCTCCTTGGCGCCTTTCGCTACGAGCATGCTAATGCCGACGCCGGGTTTCTCTCCACCCTTTCTCCCGTACCTATCCGCTATGGCGCAAATGACCTTTGCTCTCGGTCGCCTCCCCAAAATCCGATCCGGTCTTTATTGGGGGGGAGATTTAGACTAGGACTGTCCCTTCTTCCATCTAATCCCTCGTCAAACTCTTGCATTAAGTACTTCCGTTTTGAACTATTGAGTATTGATGCGAGCCATATTACGCAAAAAAATAATTACCATCAATTACTTACTATAGGTACTGTTTTCGAGAGATCATAAATATTTATGTATTAGTGGGAAAAATGAGGTTTTAACAGCTGATCTCTTTTTCTGAAAAACCTACTGCGGTAAAACGCCCACTCATGGGAGATAATTTGAAAAACCCGTGATTACCTAAAAACATATGTAGCCAATTTAAATCCAAAAAGAAAGGTGCATGAAATGTAAACGAAAGAAGAAAAGGGAGGTTGATTATCATAAATAATGTATAGTGGAGAACAAATAAATGAGTACATAACAGGAGTCAAAAAGCTAAGTTACATAAATATGGTAAAATATTATTTTTAAATAATTACAACGAGAGAACGGGAAATCAACCACTAGCTACTATAATTTTCAATGGCATAGTAATAATGACGCAGTCATAACGGGAATTCGCGATGATCTTCAAAGGTCTCTGAACGCAATGGACCAAAGTCTCAAGAATACAACGTAAAAATAAATATTACTTTGACTAAAATCATAGGATACGGAAGAGAAAAGATAAATGCTGAAGTCACTTTGAGAGGAGAGAAATTAGAGCGAGTGGATTTCTTCACCTGTCTCGGCAGTATCATCGCGTGGAACGGAAGAGGCGGGTCATATTGACATGTTGGGGCGTTCAAATGTTAATTTACTTAATTACGGAAAAAATATAATCAACTAGTCTAATGCGTCAAAATTCCAAAATATTGAGCAAATATGTTCTAGTTAAATGGGTGATCTCAGTAGCTATTACGGATTTGCAATTCTAAGCAAGAAAAATGCAATACGGATGAAAAAAAGGATAGCATTATACAAATCCCTGTGTTGAAATATCGTTAATCTAAATTATTTGCTTTTTTTGATACTAATGCGGTGAAAGCATCGATGACAGCAAACCATAGGAGCAAAGCTTCATTTGTTTAAAAAAACTTATAAAATGTAAACTTGTACGTGCAAAGTGAGAAATTAATTGATTATATACTGCGGGTAAAATGGAACCTATTTGGGCATTGGGTGATGTCGAAAAGTCTGGGCGTGCTAGTGTTAAGGTGCTGCTAAACTATGCCTATTTTCATCTTAAGGTTCTAATTAATCATTTAATTTTAATAACTTTATTGTGCTAAATAAAAAAGAGTGGCGAAAAAGGTCCCTGTAAACTTAGCATTTTCGAGTTTGTAAAATAATGAACATTTTTTCCCTTCAAAATATTGGATGGCTGGATGCCACCCGTTGCCTCCCCCAAATTATATACACCTACGCCTCCGGATTCCAAGTTTCCTTGATGTGTCCGTGGCATCCAGAAAAATAATTACTGGAAAAAAGAAAAATTGAAAGAAACTTAAAAATTGATGTACCATTTTCACCCCTCTGACAGCAATTTTGCTACCCTTTTAAAGAAATTAAAATATTGAACAAATTATATTCACGTTTTCTCAATGATTAATTACCCTCAGACAGTTTCTTGAGCACGGGGAAATACATGTCATTGATGCAATGAGATGCCAATGCTCTGTTCACTGGCGACTTCACTGGTCCGCAAATTTAAAAAAAATATTTAGAATTACAAATTATTAAATATGTCTTTTCAAATTTTAAATCGTTTTATCTAATATATTTTAGTTATTAGGGCGTACTTATTGATGCGAAACGCAGAGGCTAATATTTCATATCAGTAGTCGACAGTTAACATGTAGATACTTCTAACTTTTTACAGATATTCGGTTTTTCTCGAGTATTTTCGTGTCGTTATTTTCAACATGAGGGTACTTTCATAGCGAAGCATGTGCAGTCTGTTTTGGTCCTGATGATACTTAACCTATTAACTTAAACATTGACTGCCCGTATCTCATGAAAAATTCCATTGACGCCTTGACGCATAGTGAATGATACGGTCTTTACGTGGCTAGCATGCATGTAAAAGAAAATAACGCATTTTATCTCCATACGCTACGGGTTCTTAATTCTTTTGTCCTCCGAAGTGTCAAGTACCAAGGACAAATTCCCAATGTGGTGGACAAAAGTACCTCTGGGCTGGAGTATCTGCATTACATAAACATTGTTACGAGCAGTTGCTGTTTTTTCTTAAGTAATTGTCAGGTACATGCTTTCAGATACCTGAAACAATTTTTGGTGAGCTCCCAACTCTTATTTATTGATCGCTAGAACTTCGTGGAGTACGAGTTGATAAATACCTGAAATAGACATCACCTTGGAGAACCAAAGTTTTTTTTGCCGTCATTTTATCATTTCTGCAAATATGAACTCAGAACTGTGCCTCATGGTGATTAAAGGCTTAAGAACGTAGTGAGAATGTCCCAGGAAAGTCTTTTTTCTAAGCCTCTGAGCACCAAAACAGCCCAAAAAAGTCTCCAAAATGTAATAAATATTCCTTTATTTGACGCAATTCGCCAAGATATTCCGCTACAACCAAAGAAGTCTTATTTTAAAAAAGACAAAATCTTTTTCCAGGTATTAGTTATCATTTCTATATTCCCTATTCCTTTGATAACTGCCGGACATCATTGCAAAAATCGTAGCAACTTCGTTAGATGTGTCTTATCTCCATTCATCTGTTCTTCCTCTAATTATTTTTCATGTATTTTCAAGCAGAATGTTACGTTAAAAATTGCGGTGATATTATGGCACCCATGCCCGTGATGAAAACGTTTGGGAAATTACAATGATCGTTTTTTATGGCAGTCTCGTTCTGGTGCTATTTATTTTATTTTGAGATAAATGTTGCATTAATGCCCTCCGGACAATGGAAACAAAGTAATGATTGACCCATTAATTTCTTATAGACATCGTTTTTACAAGTTTACTGAATCCATTATAATTTTCAGAATCTACTTCATTAAACTAAAACGATCAAATGTCAATATAAAAGAAAAAGAGCGTCGCGTTTTTTATGGCCTGGAATTGCTTATTTTCAGGGAATATAATCACATTACTGTTTTATTGATTTCAGTCGGAAATGCCTCCCGTTTTGCATAAGCGCGCGCGGCTCTAAATTGGTGATTATTTTTATAGGACGCTTCGAAAACGCTAAATTTATCATGGAATTCAACTTTATTCCGTAAAGGTTGTTGGCGACACGCGTGGAACGCTGAAGTTCGGGAGAATTCATTTTGGAACCGCGCTGGCCTTGGTCAACCCTCCTGTCTCTCGAATATCCTTTTCACCCCTCTGCTCTGCATAATTCTCCCTCGGGCGTTGAGCGCTGCGAAAATAATTAGCGCCAAAGGCTTTGGTGGTCGGTAATGGCTCCAGTGCCGCGGAATTGGGCTGAGCGGGGGGGGGCGGAGAGGGAGTAGAGCGCTGTGGAGGCTGCAGGAGAATAGACTGGGGAGGCGGGTTTAGACGACTGGGTTGAAATAAAAGATTGGTGGTACTCATCTCTGGAGGATTTTATCATCGGATCTTTTGCGAGTCCCCAATTCCTTTTCTCCCTCCACGGATGCCATCCGCATTTTAATGGTACACCTTCTATTAAAATAACTTTTTAACGGCGCCGTCAACTAACTCTCCCCTGCCGAATTATTCGATTTTTTTTACAGTATCGCATCTCATTTTAGCCGAAGACTAAAACCTTAGTATGCGGAAGAGAGAAGCCGAATGTAGATTTCAGCCTGAGAAGAGAGAAATTAGAGCAAGTGGATTCCTTCATATGTCGCGGAAGTACCATCACGTGGGACGGAAGAAGTACAACGGACATCAAGCGAAGAATGGCCCAAGCTAAGAAGGCGTTCATTGGAAAAAGACAACTGCTGTACTCAAAGAAGATAGTCCTACAAACTAGAAACCAGTATGTGAAAACATCCCTGTGGAGTGTGGCACTCTGTGGATCGGAACTATGGATTATTTGAAAATCTGACCCGAAAAGACTAGAAGCCTTCGAAACCTGGTGTTGGAGAAGAATACTGAAGAGGAAATGGACGGACAGAATAAGAAATGATGAGTTGCACAGAATAATAGAAGAAGGGAGGACCATATGGAGCACCACGCAGAAAAGAAGAACCAGATGGATAGGACACACCCTGAGACACAATGGGTTTGTGTAGAGCATAATTAAAGGTAAAATAGAGGGAGAAGTCCCCAGAGGAAGACCCAGGAATAACTTCATGGGCCATGTACAGAGGAGAGTACATTGTTAAAAATAAGATACCAGGAGGTGAGGGAAGTAGCATTAGATAGAGCGGGGCGGAGGGCTGCAGTCAACCAATCTTAAGATTGGACGACCAATGAATGAAAAATGAATCTCATTTTAGGCATTGGCGTCAGAGAATCGTACGAAGAGGAGAGAACAAATGACTAGGACACACTGAGGGGCGCAAAACCGCAAAGGATATTCGATAAACTTGGATTCTATTGGTTTACGGCGAAAAATTAATTAAATGACAATCGGACGAGGTTTTAATGTGCGGCTGTAGATGGTTACATGTACAGCAAAAAGACTGTCGGGTTAGCAGAATTTCTGAGTGAATGGCATATTTCGAATATTTTACAATCCCAGATGAATACTGTAGATAGTCCCAAATTCCAATGATTCCAACCACTCTGAGTTGAGGTACCGGCATGTCACCCGTCCAGGGGCACTCATTGCAGGAGTTCGCAGAAAAAAAAAACAAAATGTTAGATATATTTTAGCCGGAATTTCTTTCCCTTATTATTAATCGCCATATTTGACGAAATCCGGTCCCTTGTTCTCATCTACGTCTCTGATAAACCACCCCTTTTGTGTGTATTACTATCATTTTAATTTTTAGCTGATGAGTTCCTGTAGGTGCAATTCTTTGGTTTCTATGACATATGCTAATGGATTTTGAAGTGCAAAATAGCCAACGTTATTCCTAATTTCCGGGATGTGGAAGGGGAAGAATTTTTCAAATGCTATGTTATCTCATTTGAGCACTAGAAAAGTCGTAGTATTGCGGTAGGAAAAAATAGAGGTCATAAAAACTCAGGTTGCTATTCAAAGTACTTAATGGTGTGCGTAATACCTAAGCTTATATAAATAGAGATGGGAAAAAGTAGTTTCAAACTTAAACTTTGAGCTATATTCATTTGTTTAGTATGCATAAAAGCCGTCCTAAAGTATAGATTTTCAAGTAATTTTTTTCACAGAGGCTTCTTTCTGACCCCTACTTCAGGCATGACGAATCAGTAGGCTCAAGTTGTTTTTAGTGAAGATTTTTGCCTTTTCCCAGTAGTTTGTTTCCTCTTATCCTCGGGACAATTTTTTTTTACCTAAAAGGTGGAAAATGTTTTACATAAATTGAACACCCCAGTTTTTTCCCTGAGAGTGTTAGCCTCATCTTACACGCCTCTTCCCCTTCTTCTGCAGTCTTTCTCCGACCCGACAGCAGCTCCAAGAATTCCGTTCCAATAGCCTCGTATCAGGTCTCATAATTTTTTCTCTCAGCTGTTCGTCTCCTCACTGTCAGGACAAAGGTGCAATCGCTTTCCAAATGGAAATATCGTCACCAATTGTCCGTTTCTTTCTGTTCGCCATACTTCGCAATTTTTAGAGACTGGCGGAGTGAACTGATTTTAATCAGGCATTTCACGAGAGGGGATATCGTTCACCTAATGATATCTTTGAAGTTCAGGAGAACATCTACAAGAAACGTAATGTGTTGGAATAAAATGAGATAAAAAAATTAGTAAAAGGGCTCGATAGATTGTGTTTTCAAGTATTTAAATAATCATTTAATCTCATGAACGCTATTTCCTTCTCGTGCAGCCGTTAGTAAGTATTTTGAATGAAGTAATGGATTCGGATTTTACGGAACCACTTGAAATAGATAATGTGTATTGCTTTATTAGTTCTTTTAAATGACATTTAATGCCCGGTTCCTCTTGAAGCTCCAAGTAATGAAAGTCTCATTTAGAATGCCCTTCTTTATAGGTAGATTATGGATGCAGTATTATGTTCTTAATTAATGAATGTCATCGATTTTATGAGGGATACGGCTATATTGCGTTAAAAATGCGATAGAGAAATATTATTATGTACCCATAAATTGTTGAGGGGTAATTTTTAATGTGTTTTATATGGGCCAGCATTGTCGATGTAAAGTCAAGGAAGTGAGTAAGAATCATGGCGTGCTGATGAAGAGAGCATAGCATTTGAATTATTAGATAAAGTGTATCGTGCGGTAATTTTTACGTTCTTCGGGCCGAGCTTTAATCGCTCAGACACTTTGAAAAGTAATGGGCAACGGCTGTATTTCATTCGTACAAGGCTTTCTGTTTTTCAGCCGTCTCATTGGGAAAACGCGTGGATGCAGGCTCACATCCCGGTCATGAGTCGTCGAGCATGCTTCCGCTAATTGGCACTTAGCTCTTTCGTCTCTCCCGGCTCTTTTGGCTGGGTCGAGACGCTCGAGGTATTTGCCTATTCCGTCGCTGAACTCTTTCGGATTGCTTTTGTTGCTGCTAACACGACTGAGGGCCTAAGTGCATTTCTTACCCAGACTGTATGCTTCATTTAAAAATTCGTCGACCTTTGATGTATTTTAACCAGCTTACTACGTTACTCAGCTTACTCCGTGAAAAATCGCGTCTTGCCGAATGAGATATGATGGCGAATTCGGGTCGGAAATTGATTAATTGATCTCGACTGCTGTCTGTGGGCCCATGCCGTTAGTTCTCCTTCATAGAAAGGCACTCTTTTAATGGCGCTATACTTGTCCAAATATCCTATTTCGGCGCCCAAATTCATTAAAAATCCATCCCGATATATCCAAAATATGCTCTGATTTTCATGCTTCATACCACAATGCCACCTTGATGGCAGAAGTGAATTAGAAATATCGGATTCTAATCTGAAGCAGGATAGAAACATCTGCCATCATCATCATCATCGGTGGTCATTAATCCGAAGATCGTTTTGCCTAAATTGTGGAGTCCACCCCCGTTTTAGTTCTAAGGTTCATTATTTCATGAATGACATGACACATCCTCAAAAATTAAAGCACCTAGTGGCAATATTCTTCATTGTACGCAATGGTTTTTTTATACTTCCAAGTTCTCGCCCTTGTACGAGGTGAGAACTTTCGTAGTTCTACTTCATCACCTTTCTTACCTTCAACTTCATTTCGAAGTAATGTTTTGACATTTCTCTTGGCATGCTTCAAGATTTTTTATAAGAGATTTTCAACTTTAGACTTTCTCGCCTATTCTTCCAATTTCTTGGCTTCGGATATCGTTTTCATGAGGCTTCTTATATCTGGAAATGTTACCAAAAACTACATCTTTTTACAGCGCTCGGAATGTTGTTAATTTTCTCTTTAGTGTGTAGCATGCAATATTTTGAATTGTATGTGACACCTGACATGTTAACCGTATATGTCATCCTTACAATGATGATTATAATATTTTTAAGTGGGCATAGAAAAATTGATGCATCAGAAACGATTACCTCTGATCTCCGACCCGTAGAAACACGCTCAGGCACTGTAATACTCCGCCCCCTTGCGTTTGTCATCATGTCTGAGCGTGGTGCATCGACCCTGCGCGACCAAAGCACCTCCTCACTCCACCCCTTCCCCTCTCCCCCACTCGCCTCCCCCTCTTTCCACTCTCCCTTTTCAATAGGGACACACCCTGCATCGATTCCGTTCACTATCGTCGTATCGATTCTCCCAGTGACCCATTTAGCGTGAGTGCCGTAGCCCGCCGGTGAATTGATTACTCCCGTCCGGTCTTCCTCGTGAACACTCTTGCATCCGGTCTTTTAGTCGACGTCGCACAGATCGTGAAACATTTTACTCACTATCAAAGAACGTAACTTCGTAGAATGATAGCAGGATGAGGAAGTATGACAGTTTTTTTGGAAGATACTGTTCAAAATGAGTAAAAAAAATGTTCCGGCGAAACAGCGTCATTTTTTTCATTTGAAAATTCTACCAGCTGATTGGGAGGTTTTTGTACAGTTCTAATCCTAATGTCCCTGATCCTGAGACTTCATATCTATTTCCCTCCGATAGATAACCCGCCATTAGATCCCTTTCAAATTCCTCTTCTTATTTCGTCCGGAATACCTATTCTTTTCCTTCCTCTTTCAGGCTTCCCGAGTGTTTTACCCTCTATTACCCTCTCCAACACGCCCTCTCCTCTCAAAACGTCCTCCTCCTCCGAACCCCTGGCTTCCTCTCCTTTCGACCCATATCCAATACCTCCTCTTTCGTCTTTCTCACCATCCAGTGTTATGCAATTTTTACTTATTTGTTCGGAATGCTGGGGAAAAATTACACCCAGCACTTGGGACCTTAAGACGCCTGCTGCAACCACCCCAGAACTGGAATCGCTTACGATCAACCAAAGCGGAAGGTATCCCAGAAATCTCGCTGCTTCGACGTTAATTGCATCGCTGTACATCGAATTTCAAAGTGATTGAACGTGTTTAAATTCCAGTCATCACAATTTAATTACTAAGGTAGCACGCTAGAGGAAAACGGGAATAGTAGCAAAGACACGGAAGAGAATAGCGCTAGCTCTGGAGGCGTTTAGTAATAGAAGGGATTTGATGACGGGGACATTGGTTATGGATGTGAAGAAGAGGCTGGTGAAGAGCTTGATATCGAGCGTAGCGTTGTACGGGGCTGAAACGTGGACCCTCAGAAAAGAGGATGAGAAAAGGCTGCAGGCATATGAGATGTGGGCGTGGAGAAGGATGGAGAATGTTTGGTGGACGGAAAGGAAGACTAACGAGAAAGTGCTTGAGATGGTAGGCGAGGATAAGAAACTTCTGAATGAAATCCGAGATAGGCAGGGTATATGGCTGAAGGATGTAATAAAGGGTGATGGGTTGCTGAAGAGTGTGATAGAGGGAAGCATGTTAAGCAAGCGTGGAAGGGGAAGAAAGAGAATAGGTTTCATGGACGGAATGAAGAAGGGTAGATCGTACGTAGAGGCGGAAAAGGATATACTAGAGGGTGATAGGCCCCTGAATGTGTAGAAAATTTTGTTGAATGCAACTAAATTCAACTAAATCTACATTTACCGATACAATACATTATGAATGAATATGAGAGAGGAACACGAATGCGCGATGATGCTCGTCAAGGAGGATATATTGTTTTGTTCGCTTTTAATTCCTCACATTCTTCGCCTTACATCCGCAAAACAATCTCTCAATCACTCCAATCCGTGCTATCGTACATTTCAAAACAGCTTCCTTCGTATTGATGTGCACGAATTCGATCGAAAAAGAGTCGAGAACTTGAGGAAAATGGTGAAGAGAGTTTGGGTTGAGAAATGGGGGTTGAAAATCCAAAATGTGTGTCCTTCTCGTCTTAACCATCTTTCCTGGCAATCATAATTCCGAGACTTTGTTTATCTTATTTCATTGACCTCTTTGCTCCGTCCAACCGTTTGATTTTGTCAAACAACTTCCTCTCCTCTTTTGGTGAGTAACACAACAATAAGGATAGGTTAATGTGGAAGTCGGTGAATATCCCTGGGTTTTTTGGCAAGTGGAGGGTCCCTCTAGCTTAGTGTTTCAATTTTCTTCATCCTGATTAAACCTACTCTTCTACATCCCGTCCATAATACCTATTCTCTTTCTCCCCCTTCCCTACTTGCGCAACACCCTCCATTTCATAACACCCTTGAGTAACCCTTCGCGCCCCATTACCTCTATCAGCCACATGCTATGCCTCCTAATCTCATCCCCAATTTTGCTTTTCACGGGACCACTTTTGTACTTTGGAGATTAAATATTACGCAGTTTCCAATATTTAAGTCAGGAAAGCTCATACTTAACATGTTTTTCAATGTGGATGGTGGACTTATTAATTGCGATCGGTAATGGAATTGTGATGGGTTATAGTTACGGAGAGAATCCTAAACGGAGGCGAATACAGAAACGAGGATACTGGCTTTCAACTGGCCCTGGCCTAAGCTTTTAGCAGCTACTTTAGAAGGTATATATGAGGAGTGGCCGCGAGCCCAACTTGTGAAACTGTACGTGTTTACCGTGGAAGGAGAGTGGGAAAGGGTCCATCCGGGTTCACCCGCTTGGGCGCTCTTAACGTCATCCTTGTAGTTTTTCTCTTCTCCCTAAAACCCTGAATTCTCTCCTGCGGACTTCTCCTGCTCCTCTTCCTCCTATCGCAAGGATGGTGTGGTGACCGTCGAAATTCGGTCGTTTTTCCCCTCACGTGAAACTTCATGCCCGCATCCCGGTTTGGATTGTCCGTGAGAGGAGGGCTTATTTCTTCCAAAAGGGCCAATTAATTTAGACCACGCAATGTTTCGAAACGTGGAAGGAAACCCACTCCGCCACGCGGTCCTCTTTATCTGGTTCATGTGTTTCGGTCGCCCCAGCACTATTTGCCTCGAGTCGCTTTCCCTTGCGATGATTTCTTTTTCTTCTTGCGATGTTTTTCTTCCACTTCACCGGGCATTTTCCTTCATTTCCCTGGAGTGCTCCCATTCTATAATTACTGTATCGTCAAACGATACAACATTGTCGAAAGATATGGTGGCCATTGTCGAGGATCTGTTTTATCTGTAATTACGCCTGTGTCAGTGCGTACGGAAAATTAAGTCCCTATCGTCGCCGTAAGCTAAGAAGGCGTTCATGGAGTTCAAGAAGGTTCAAGTCAACTTCTCTGCTCAGAGGAGAGAGTACTACAAACCAGGAAAAAGTATGTAAAAACATTAATGTGGAGCGTGGAACTTCACAAATCGGAAGCAAGGACCATTTGAAAAGCTGACCAGAAAAGACTCTATCGAAACCTGGTGCTGGAGGAGGATGCTGAAGATGAAATGGAGGGACAAAACAAGAAATGGTGAAGTGTACGGAAGAGTAGAAGAGGAAAGGAGGATATGGAACACCATACAGAAAAGAAGAACCAGATGGATTGGACACACCCTGAGACACAATGGGTTTGTAAAGAACATAATTGAAGGCAAAATAGAGGGAAAAGTCCCCAGAGGAAGATCAAGGAATAAGTTCAAGGACGACATGAAAAGTAAATCACGTAGGAAGAGACACCAAGAGCTAAAAGAACTAGCATTAGATTGGGAATGGTGAAGGGGTGCAGTCAACCGATCTTAGGATTGAACGATCAATGAATGAATCGTCGCCGGATATGTCTTTCATTTCACCCCAGTCACGTCCCCTCTATATCTGTCCTGCTTATCCCTCCCTTCTAGTACTTGAATTCTTCCCGCCTCACATCTAGTTCTTACATGTGTTTCTTCCTATCTCCTTCCTCGCTTTCGTTTTTATCTTTCGTCTTCCCTCTCTCTTGTCCTTCGCTCTACTCTGCACGCCACGCTTGCCTTTTTTGCTCCTTCTGCGGGACCATCTCCTGCCGTTCGCATTTCGTTATTTTTTCCCTCACCCCTTTTCCGCTTCCGCTTCTCGCTTTCTCTCCCCACGTGTTTCCCCCCCCTCCCCTGAGTTCCCCCATCCTCTCACCCCTATGGAAAACTTTATTACCCTTCCCCTCCCCCTCTTCCTATTTCCCCTCCCATCCTTGGCTGGGAAATTGTCTCTTGGCGTCCGCAGCGAAGCTCGCCGGTTTTTGGCGCCCTGGAAAAGTTCCCGTTTCCCCCCCGCAACCTCCCCTTCCGCCCCATAATGCACGGAACCGGAGATTAAAGTCTTTCGCACTCTCGCTGTCATGCGGGATAATTTACGTCGGCGTCAGAATGGTAATGGTTGAACTAAGTTTTCGGCCGTAAACGGCGTAGAAACGGCGTGCCTAATTATTCTATACCTCTGGCCAGACGATGAAAATCTTTGCTTCCATTCGATATTATCGTTTTGGCTTTCGCAGCCGTGAGAATTGTTATTGTTATCAGTTTTCGGATCCATACTCGAAAGCCAAGGCGCCGCATAATTGGAGTTTCACTAAATTTACATGCCTCATCAGTCTGAAGTCATTAATCGGCAGAGTGGTTTCCTGAATCCCTCTGCTCCATTTTTCTGTCTGCCAGACTTTTCTTTCTTCATTTTTACTTATCGTAACGTCCATTCAGACGGTTTTTGGTGCAGTTAACTAATGCCATCCCCTTAATTATTTCCAAGAAGCTGTCATATTTCACATCATCTCCATTAAATTGGTCTCATCTTCTAGTTTTTTTAAATGGTCCCATAAGTTTCTTTGATACCAATGGAAAATATTTCTTTGGGTGAGTATAAATGCAAATTAAGTCCTCTCAGGTCGGTATGACCAGTTCTATATAGGTGTCACTTGTCATTCATTGGTTGTTCAAGATCCTAAGATCGGTTGACTGCAGCCCTCCACCCTTCCCTATCTAATGTTAGTTTCCTTACCTACTGGTATCTCTTCCTATGCACTTACTATCTCCTATTTATTTGGTCCATGAACCTATTCCTGCGTCTTCCTTTGGGGACATTTCCCTCTACTTTGCCTTCAATTATGTACTTGACAAACCCGTTGTGTCTCAAGGTGTGTCCAGTCCATCTTTTACTTCTTTTTTCAATGGTGTTCCATATAGTCCTCTACTCTTCTATTATTTAGTACATATCATCATTTCTTATTTTATCCGTCCATTCTGTCTTCAGCATTCTTCTTCAGCAGAAGCTTTCAAAGTTTTATTTGTGTAGTTACATTTTATAATAATTTTGTATTTGTGGAAATTATTATGCCAGATTGTATATTCATCACTATGGGCGAGTAAATAATATAAGTTATGCTCTCTTAACGAAGTAAGAGAAACTTTTCGAAAACTTTATTGATGCCGGATATGAACTAGAGAGATAAAGTATAGCGGTTTGTTCTTACCTGGGTACATATCCACCAGAGTGACATAAATCCCGAACTATTCAAAATATTTTGTCGTTTCTCGAAATTCTTCCCACTGTTAAAGTTAATTTAACTCAGAAACTTACTTTGGCATCGTTCAGTCATTCAAATTCATTTTATCTTCAGCATCCTCCTCCAGCACCAGGTTTCGAAGGCTTCTGGTCTGTTCTGGTCAGCTTTCCCAATGCTCCATGCTTCCGATCCATAGAGCACTACGCTCCACAGGAATGTTTTCTCATACTTTTTCCTGGTTTGTAGTTCTATTTTCTTGGAGCACAGCAGTAGTATTTTTCCCATGAACGCCTTCTTTATTGGACTGGAAATAGGGAGAACGTGTGAGGAAATAGTACATGTGCACCACCGTATCAAGGGTATTAGGAGAGTGGCAATTATTCATAATTCCATTCAAACCTATCCCGACAGACTGGACTCATGATTATGGGAGCTTCCCATTCGCTCCAGTGCGCTAATTACTTCGCAATACAACTGCGCACTTGCCTTCCAAATATTAAACAGCCCCGCGCACTAGTTATAGCACTTCAAAACGGATTTAGAGCAAAGTTGACGCGCATTAAAAAACAAAAGAACGTCAATAATGATATTCGTGATTGTTTTCAAATTCTTCGATCAAGTCAAAATCAGTAACGGTGTCAAATATGAAGATTATAAAATTTTTTATTACTCTGTGATAAAAAAGTTTTAAATAAGTAACTTGCGCGGAATGTTACGCTCAAGTGCGCAAATGCGTCTCTGATTTCAACACCTCAATTGGAAATCTCCCAATGACAATACGGATCTCTCTTCTTTCTCTGCATCCCTCATGAACCCGTGTGGGTGGCGCCGGTTTTCCCTTCTTGGAGACACTTGGTTTAGCGGTATCCCTCCCTCATGTCTAGGGCTGGGCGGTTTTCCAATATATTGGTTCCAATATCAATATTTTTTAATATTGAGATTCCAAAATCACAATTTGGGAGCGACCAATACCATTATCCTGTACTGGATATTGGTGGTCGGAAAAAACCAGTATTTGTACATACATACATACCCATCACGCCGTTCCCTTCTGGGGTAGGCACAGTCAAAATGTTTCACTCATTAATACATAATTGTACACCTAACTCTGCTTCAATAATTTCCTCCATACTGACCTATCCTTGGAAACCTCTTTTGCCTCATTTACCCCCATACACTGCTTCATACACGCCCTCCTGTTTTTAAGACTCCTAATATTCCTCCTCCTAAGAATTTCCTCAACCACAACTTTCTCGGCCTACCTCTACCTTTCACACTATTCATTCTGCTCTCCTATTTGTTTCGTTATTCGACTCTCATCCATTCTCTCAACTTGGCCAAACCAACGAAGCACACTCCTTTCATACACGTCCATTACTGGAGCATCTAACCCACATTCTTTCATGACCCACTCATTCCTGACCCTATCCATCATACTTTTGCCGCAAATACTCCTCAGATAACTCATACCCGCGGCGTTTAGTCTACTATTATGTCTATCCTGACGTACCCATGTTTCACTACCATGTAGCAAAGTGGGAAGAAGTACACTTTTGTACACGGCGATTTTCGCAATTGGAATATTGTATATTGAAGAACCAACTTTGCATTTGGAATATTGAATATTGGATTACCAGTGTTAAAAATTCAAGCATTGAACAATGGAACCCGGAGAGAGGGGTCAGAGAGGGATGGTCGGTGAGTGCTCTAATCTTTGAAAACAGACACTCAGTGCAGCACTTCCTTTTCCTCCATTATTCATAGCAATAACTGTGGAAAAGAAGCTTTGGGTTTCACTGTTATGAAAACTAAAATCATTTCGACGAATGTTTTCATCAAAAAATTGGTTTTCTTGGTTTATTAACTGACTTTTACATAGTTAATAAAGTGCCTTTTTCGAAGTAACGCCCCTCGATTCTCATACACTTCTGACACCGTTTTTTTTGTTTTTTTGTTTAATATTGCTATGTTCAATATTTTCAATATACCAATATTTCATTTTGTTCATTATTTCCAATACAACAGTATTTCCGAATTGCCAATATTTTTCAATGGTCCAATACAGGTTATTGATATTGGTCCGCTTTCAATATTTTATGATATTTATCTTGGGATTCAAATACCGCCCAGCCCTACTCGTGTCCACCCGTGTGGTTTTCTCTCCTCTGGTACCCTTGAATTGTTGTATGCGCTCGTCTGAGTCTTGCGCCGCACCCGAAGGGTTCTCTTCGTTCCCTACCCTTTCGTTTGTTCCCCAGCTCCCGCTCATTTTCCTCAGCCCCGCCGTTTGTTCTGCCTCCCTCCACTTCCTTCCCGCTCCGCAGCCGCTCTTCCCGAGTTGCACTAATTGCATTCCACACCGCTATCCCCTCGCACTTAACCCCCACTTCCACTCTTTTCTCCTGGTTTTGAGCGAGAACATAAGAATTCAACCGAGCATTAAGTTGGTCGGAACAATTTGTATTTACGCACAGGTTTGCCCATAACTTTGCATACGTGTTCATATCTGTAATGTGTAGAGAGTACCGAGTGACCGAGCTATACTGGGTACACTGAGTAGTTAATAATAGTTATTATTATACAAATGAAGTCTCCTCGGGTTTTCCACCAGGTTAGGTGGAAAACCCGGGAAGACTTCATAAGTATCATAAGCCGGGAAACAAATAAATCATATTTTAGTTATTATCAAAATCATAAAGTCAAATGGAAGTATCTTTTCTTTGATTTATTATTTTATCATAAATCAAAAATCTCATTAATAATGGCTGAAATTCGTTTTTCTCGAAAATATGATTCCAAGAATCATATTCCGCCTTTTGCTTTAGTCTGATCCATGTATGAACTTTAGTTTCATTTTGTTTTTTATGCATGAGAAGTGTTTTTTGTGGCCAAATCCACTGAGAATCACTTCTTTTAGTTTCATTTCATTTCGTGCCATATCCTACTTCCCTTTCCTATTTTCGTTTCGTTCCGTACTATTCGCTCATGTATATGCGTAAAACGCCCGGGGCCAAATTTTCCGTCTATAGCCATTGGTCAGGTTGCCAAGGAAATATGCTGTTGTTCAAATCGGAGAGACATGAACAACGTTTCAGGGAGGGATTCCAATTACCCGGTATGAGTGGCGTTCATTCTGGAATTCTTGAGTGTACGATCTATTTTGTCGTAGTACAAAGACGGTCGCACGAACACCATCCCCAAGTGCTCGAGTTCTGAAGAACTTTTATTTGCGTAGTTGCATTTCACTCTGTCGTCGGTGATGGTTCATACTTATTCGTCGGGTTAGCTTCGGAATAGTCAAATTTCGGCATCGCTCTTATCCTCTATTGGGCTTATATGAGGCATAAAGGTCTAAGATATAAACGAAAACTATTCTCAATGTTATGTTCCCTTGATACGCCGTGAACGCTCTCTACTTATCGTGCCCAGATTCAACTGTGTGATGCTACGTTCTCTTACAATATTCTAATTTCTTAAAGGAATCAGCATTATGCTGTTATTCTTCGGTTGCGTTAGTACTTTTGGTGGTGGCTAAGATGGCTGAAGTAGTGATCTTTCTTCTTTGAGGGCGCACTGTAATCATTTTTTGTGAGTCTAAAAACATTCTTGAGCCTTATTTCGCACTAGTGTATCTGTGTAAACGTTAAACTCGCCGTAGAGACAGTACTATAAGTGGCAAAAGAATGACACTTTAAAACCTTTTCTTAATAAAAACGTATCATGTCGAGTTAAATTCGAGATTTAGAGGAAATTGTACTGAAATACACTCTCATATAATATTGGACTGGGTGTGACACGTTAGCAACAGTTATAATCATTATTAATGTATCGTTTCGCGGTTAGAAGATAATCTGTGCATATGAAATCGAATTATTACGATATATAGGTCATCTGCCATATGGGTGCGTGATAAAATGACACTGAATTGACAGGAAACTTAATCGGTATGTTGCAATTATTTTTCACTTTATTCGAAGCGTATCACTGCTCAGAACATGTATGGAAATTTGAACGCAAATCCGTACTTGAGCGAAAATTGCTCCAAACAGCCTTAAACTCGATGCCTTCAACGTGAGCTGGACTTCACCGCTCCGCGCCCTCCTCCCAACCCCCACCCTCGGAGTGTCGTCCTCGACCTCTTTCCCTTCCCCTTCGCTCCCCCCCTCCACCCTCATTCCAACCCTCGTACTCCCCTCTCCCATACCCTCCGCCCACCCCTCCTTGTCCTCTCCCCCCCCTCCTGTGCCGCCCTCTCTACTCCGGCCCTCCCTGACCCAATGAGACCCTGCGATACTCATTTCTCTCCGTATCGACCGGAGATGTGAAAGCGCATCGTGACCCCCCTCGATATGTTTTCACGGCGTTTATTCTCGGGTGCATCGATGAGTGTCGATCCCTTGTGTCCATCGTGCAATACATTTCATAGCGTGTAAACCCTTTGAGTGGTGAGTGTTTTTTTCTGCCGGCTGACCCCCAGGAGTGAGTTTTTTTGAGAACGTAGTGACAAGTATTATAATATAGATGGTATCACTTTTCAGGGATACTTTATAGTGATAACTATGCTCACCAGACTCCGGCATAGATGGCGATAAGTGCTGCTATGCTTCTGAAAAGGAGACGCATATGTACGCCTTTACTGCTCTAACTGAAGCTTACAGGACGTACATTACGTTCGTACTCCAGATGGCCAGGAGGCCCGAGGACGTACATATAAAGGGAAAATTACTCCCAACTGACAATAGAAGGAAAGGAAATTATGCTGTTGTGCGTGCATTTCTGTTATCCTCGTGACCATCCACTTTGGGCTTTCTTTTTTAATCTTGTAAAGGCGTGCGTGTTGCCCGAGGCTTGAAGTCCAAGTCGAATGTTAATCGATGTTAACATCTACGATTCAAATGTCAGTAATCTCGGACATTACTGTTACACCTTCCCTTTAGTCACGTAGTCCAAATTGTACGTCAACCTTGTTGTGTCAAACATTTGGTAGGATACCGCCCACATCATCTAAACTTTTGTATTGCTTCGAGCGTGCCCAAAAACTTTGATTAAAAGATTTTCTCAGATTTAATTCATTTTTATTCGACCATCGTTTCGACTGAGTAATTCACCATCAGGCGAGTTATGGCGGAGTTTATAAAGAGATAAGTCGCATCAAATTCAATTAACCAGCTAAAGAGTGCTTTCTTTTTATGCTTCATTATTTCCATACATGACTTCGTCGCTGCTAAACCTTCCCAGTATGATCGTTCAAATCTTGTCTTCTTATTTTCCATTTCTTATTTCGAATTTCAAGGCATTCTTCACGCTTAAAAGATTCCTCTCACCGTCTTGTCGTCTTAAACCTCTTGTGGGCTCTCGTAAAATTACGCCCTATTGTATCAACTGCTGGAATAATGCATATTCTATTATCCGAGTCGTCGTACTGTTTTAACCATCCATAAAATATGCTCTGTCTCGCATGTCGTAAATGGCATCCATATCGTTTTTGCTACAGACTATTTATGACTAATCGTGTGTTGAAAATATCGTCAGTATTTTTGTGCCATCGTGCATGTTACTTGACCGTAACTAAATAAAGACTTCAGCTCAAATTCATGTTCGCGTCAACGATAAGTATCGACTCACGTTGCATTAAAGGCAACATAATTATTATTTTCACCGGATCGATGCGAAAAATCGAATTGCTCGCGATACACTGCACCGCATCGTCGTAGCGCGGCTCTACTTGACCCGCCCCCGCCCTCCCGATCCTGCCCCACTCTCGCCCTCAACAAGTCCTCCCCCACTCTCGCCCTCAACAAATCCTGCCCCACCCCCGCCTCCTCTAACCTTCTCCTTTGAAACCAGCACCCCTTCCCTTCCCCCACCACTCCCCCCCCCCCACTTCACCCCTTCCTCTTCCCATTCATTGATCCGCCGAGGGAGAGCGCCACCGTCGCCCGCCAGGCTGTGTTATGGAGTCCTCCTCTCTCCCGCCCCTCCCCCTCTTTCTCTCTTGCCCGCCCCCGCCCGTCAGCCCCCTCCGCACCGTCAGCCGAACGCAATGAGTACGATGCATTCCGCAACGCGTGGAGATCTCTGGCGAGCGTCCCCCCGTTACGTGTGCCCGCCCTGACAGGAGGTTCCTCCGCGACTGTGTAAAAACAAATACCAAACTCCATCTGTCTGCTCAATTGATTCATGAAATTGTGATTTTGCTGATGATGTGGACGTCTGTTATTAGAAACCATAATTAAGTATTAACATATATATGCAGATTTTTCCTAGATTATATCATTTATGAGCACTTTTTTGTTGACATAAGGTGGTAATTGAAGTCACTTGTATTGAATTGTCACATTTGACTTCAAATGTGGCAGGAATTAGATAAAAACTAAACTAAAATAAGTTAGTAAGAACCATCCATCTTACTGTCAATATTTTTTTACTAGATTTCTCGCTTCTTATGAAAAGTTTTCCGTGAGAATAGAATTTATATTAGATAGAAATATGCTCTTTTCCCCCAATTACTCTCGTTCTTTCGTCGAACAAAATTGGCTTTCAAGTACAATTAGCGAGGAATGTGGTATCTGAATGCATAAGTCACCCTGAGAGGAGAGAAATTAGATCAAGTGGATTCCCTCATCTGTCTCCCCTGTGACGAAAGAAGTACAGTGGATATCAAACGAAGAATAGCCCGGGCTGAGAAGGCGTTCACGGGAAAAGGATAACTGCTGTGTTCCAAGCAGATAGGTCAATAAACTAGGAAGCAGTATGTGAAAACATTCGTGTGAAGCGTGGCACTCTATGGATTGGAAGCATTGACCTTTGGAAAAGCTGGCCAGAACAGACTGGAAGCCTTCGAAACCTGCAGGAGGATAATATGGACCGACAAAAGATAAAATGAAGATAAAATGGACACACAAAATAAGAAATGATAAAGTGTACAGAAGATTAGAAGAAGAGACGACCATATGGAAACCCATACAGGAGAGAAGAACCAGATGGATTGGACACACTCTCAGACAGTGGGTTTATGAAGAAAATAGTTGAAGGTACAATGGAGGGATAAGTCCCCAGATGAAGACCCAGGAGTAGGTTGATGGACCACAAAAGAGGAAAATACTTAGAAAGAGCTACCTGGAGGTAAGGGGCTTAGATAGGGAAGGTCCGAGGGCTGCAGTCAATCAATCTTAGGATTGAACCACCAGTGATGATGATAGCAAGAAAGTTAAGAGCGGAAAGGCTTCCTTTTGTTGTTCATATCAGATAAAGGACATGTTATTTTTGGGCTTTAGCTTTGCCAGGAGCAGAAATGTGGATTAGGAGAAAGGCGGACGTGAATAGGCTCGTGGAGTTTGATATGTACGTGTTATGAAGGATGGGTGCGGTTGACGGAAAGGAATGCAAACGTCCAAGTGCTAGGTATGGTGGGTGAGGGAAAGTAATCTTTGGATGAGATTATTTGGAGGCAAAGTTGGTGGCAAAGTGGTAATGGGGGGCGAAGATTTCCTTAAGGCCGTTATAGAGAGAAGGATGTTGGAGGACAAGCGGCGAAGGGGAAGAAAGGGAACAGGTTTTATGGACGGGATAAAGAAGGGTAGGAGTTCTCCATTATTAAAAATCTATAGAATTTTACCGACTTCACGTGAAACTATCCTTATCGGTAGAGTGCTCATTTTTAATATTAATATAGTCCTATTACGGTGAAATCACCTTTAGAGTAACACTCCCCCGCGGGAGAATGACGACCCCTCGGGGGAACCAGCCCTGTGGGTATCACTCGCTGCTCCCTCTCTTACCCACTTCCCCCTCCCCGCGGGTATTTTCTCTCCCTCACGAGCGGCAGCATTCCGCGGGGCAAGGCATTGGGCACGCGACGGCAGAATTTGAGGTTGGATTGTGGGCAATGTATATACAGAACTACGATACAAGGATCTCAGTTCAACTTGAATACCGTGGAAAATATGTAGTTTCGTTCCCATTCGGGAAAAAAAATTTTCAACCCCTAAAAATGGGTGTTTTTCGGTGAAATTTTTGGGGAAGATAGTGCATCAATCTGGATTGTTTTAAGTGAATAAAGTTTTGAGAAAAGTGATAAAATATGGTTTTGAGCGAAAATTGAAGATAATAGGTGATGTTATCGGTGACCATTTTGGGGAGTTTAATGAGATTTTCAGGAGATGGAGCAGTGATCGAGTAATTTTCACATCTTACATAGAGCAACTGCAGTCATGGTGGATCGCGTATTTTCTTAAAAAAATCCCTCGAGCTGATTGGTGATTGTATGCATAAATGTAGCAGCTGCAGCCATGTGGGATCGCGTATTTTCTAGAAAAAAATCCCTCCTGCTGATTGGTCATTGCATGCGTAAGTAAGAAGTGAAATAAGTAGGTGTCCCTCTGGTGGAAACGTTGGGAAGATGGAAATATGGCGTAAAGCGCATCGGAAAATGGTGATTTTTGAGCTGAAATATCCAGAAAAGTACTAGGAATTAGGTAAAAAACGTAATATATTATGAAATCCGGACTCTTTAGCTTTGAAATAAAGTATAAATTAGCGCGGTAGGTTACCTGAGACTACTGTAATAGCAGTTTTCGGTATGGGAACGAAACTACATATCTTTCAATACCCTCACTGGGTGGACGTCTGCTGATGCGCTGCTCTGTTACTCATAATCTTCCGGATTATGGTAGCTTTAATTGAAAGTCCGGAAAATCCTATAGATAAACTTTACACCTTCAGGCTTCACATTTCTTGGAAGTATATTAAATTTGAATCCATATTGAAAACAATCCTTGTACTTTTCCACAATTATGTATTTACAGTTAAACGCACTAAGCGTTTAGCAGCTTGTTGCATCTTCAGGTAGAATTGTTTATATTTTATTCATCGATTGTTTCTATAGTAACCACCGCCAAGAAGTGGGGGGAAGGGTTTGGAGAACTAACTAATTTTAGGGTGGAGAGGCAGGGGAAAAGATGACCTACCAAAAGGCTTAAAGATGGATGCTATGAAGCGAATGGAAATTATTATCAGAGAGTAAAGCAATCTTTGCCACGAGTTACTTTTTCCGCACCCCTCCCCACTCCTTTCCGAAAAAAATTAATTCCCTTCTCACAAGCCCCTAACCTATGTTCCCCTGCCTTTCCGCCTAAAAATTAGTTTGTTCTCCAAACCACACCCCTCCCCGATTTTTAGCGGTATAATCAATAAATAAAATATACACATTTGTACCGTAAGATGCACTAAACGCGTAGTGCGTTTAACTGTAAATAAATTATTGTGGAAAAGTTCAAGGATTGTTTTCAATATGGATTCGAAATCCTATAGATCTTCATATGTGAAGGTCCTCATCTACCTCAGTTATTTCTTTTCCTCTTCTCATCATCACAGTGGAGGAGGACGCCTGGGTAGTTCATCAATTGGTTAGAGCACTCGGCACGAAATCGAAGGATCTGGGTTCGATTCCCAGTCCCGGCGAATGATTTTTCCACTGTGAATTTCACAAAATAGTGTGATCACAAGCGGGTGACTCCGTTGAAGTAACTGCGCGGCTAGTTTCGTGGTTCTTTGAAAATCTTCCTTTTCGTCTTCCGCTCTCTCCTATTTCTTATATCCTCTGATGACGTTGTGCAAGGATTTCCCGTGATAGCAGCTGCGTAGGCCTTGCCGTTTTTGTGCGCGACACCTGCCCTTACGAGCGGCGTTCTTTAGCTGCCACGATTCCAGTCTTTATGAATGAATTTCATATTCTGGGTAGTTTTGTTGGGGGGGTGGGGGCAACAATATTTCTAACGAGATACCATCACTAAAACTACCTTTCTTCTTGCTCCTGCTCTGAAACCTGTCTGACATGCCAGGCCCTACCATGAGCAATAGTAATTTCCCCTACCAGTCGAAGTCTACGGGTCATCGGAACGCACAAATCCGTCCACCACGTCAAGGTAGTAGTCAAAGAGCGTTGTGGACGTACAAAAGCGGTATTATAGATATGTTAATTTAAATATATGTATATCCTGACAAAGGGGCTGTTATGAATGTTGTAATGGTTTAGGGAATGCACGGAATAGGGGACGCTCGTGTTTGCACGAGTGCCCCATTCCGTTCCTCTATCCCTGAGAACTCAGCGTGTCATCACCCAATGGCGAATCGCTCCATGTGAATGAATACGTATGGATACAATTAAACATAAATTATATGCTTGAGAGGGTGATGGAGTGAAGAATTATTGGTTGGCTCAGATGAGGGAAAGAGCGAGTTGTATTTTTGGACCCCATCTATGGAGATTATGAAACATAAAAAGAAATTACTCTTTCGCTGGTGAATTAAATTTGATGCGACTTATCTCTTTATGATCTCTGTCATAACTCGCCTGATGGTGAATTACCGAGTCGAAATGCTGGTCGAATATATTTTTTTTTAAATATATTTCTTTAAGTCAGATGAAATTTTTAACCAAAGTTTTTGGGCACGCTCGAAGCAATACGGAAGTTGAGACGATGTGGGCGGTATCTTACCAAATGTTTGACCCAACAAGGTCGACGTACAGTTTGGACTGCGTAACTAAAGGGAAGGTGTGACGGTAATGTCCGAGATTACTGACATTTGAATCGTAGATGTTAACATCGATTAACATTCGACTTGGACTTCAAGCCTCGGGCAACACGCACGCCTTTACGAGATTAAAAAAGACGCCCACAGCAGATGGTCACCAGGATAACAGAAATGCACGTACAAGAGCGTAATTTCCTTTCCTTCTATTGTCAGTTGGGAGTAATTTTCCCATTATTCGATTAACACACTATGAAATGTATTGCACGATGGACGCATGGGGTCGACACTCATCGATGCACCCGAGAATAAACGCCATGAATAAATTCCACTTTCTCAGGCGAGATATTGTAGAACAGCATTTTTCAATGATACTCAAAAGAAATCGTACTGTCTACCATTTATTACAAACGTTTACAACACGTGTTTCAACTGTCTTGCAGTAATCATCAGGTAAGACAGTAATATGTAATAAATGTAATATGTAATAAATGAAGTATGTATAAGTAATATGTAATAAATGGTAGACAGTGCGATATCTTTTGAGTATCATTGAAAAACGCCATGGAAACATATCGAGGCACGATGCGCTTTCCAATCTCCGGTTGATACGGAGAGAAATGAGTATCGCAGGGCCGGAGAGACAAAAGATACGAAGTGTTAGAGAGAGTTTAATATTGGAAAATAGATAGCTTTGAGAAGGGAAGTTTTTAAAAGACCCTCCACCCCCAAGGAATGGGGAAAATTTTCAGCGTGATTGTTTGTTCCATTGCTTGCATCCTCATGATCGATGCTTTAATGGCGATGAAGTTAGTACCGCTTCCAGTTCTAGCAGTTTGTCGCTATTTCTCTGGCCAATGTTCCGGAAATTAATCTACATCTACACAATACCCAGCGAGCCGCCGCTTGGGCGTGTGGCAGGGGGAGTTAGGTTACTAGCAGTGTAAAGGAGTTTTTTTTAAGTAAAAAATGTTTTTGGAGATGAAAAGGTGACATGTATTATAGGAATGTATTTAGTGGAGCTCAATTTTTATTGTGGTCGCTTATCGTTCGCGGAAAGAACGAGTTTTTGTACCTATCTGTTCGGCAGAGTATCTTTCTTATTTTCTCGCATCTGTCAGACCTAGAGATGTAGTGAGGAATCATGATAATATTCTCTATGTCGCTCTGAAAAATATCAGATCTGAATTTATCAAGCAAACTAAGCCTAGCTTGTAGCCTCCGAGTCTCTAGGGGCTCCCACCTTAATCCCTCTAAAAGTTGTGAGACTCTAGATGTACGCTCGTAGCAGTTTTTAACGAAGCGCGCTGCTTTCCTGTGTATTTTATTAATTTTTTTGGTCAAATCTATTTGACCAGAGTCCCAAATGCTCGTGGCGTATTCGAGGGGTGGCCTAACCAAAGCGAAGTAGCATCTCTCTTTTACTTTTTCATCCGAGGACCTTCCTATTATACGTTTAACAAAACCTAGCTTCTTTAATGCTGCGCCCTATATATTCTGTATGTGTAATGACGCTAGCGGGGATCTTATACATCTGTGTGGGCTTGTCCTTCCTGTCACCATCAGGGAATTTGAGGATACCGCCAAAGCTAAACGTTAACTCTGGAATATCGTTTCGCGTCGAAAGTGGTTGAAAGCGAGTGGACGACGGGGTGAGGGTGAGTTGGGGGCGTGTGAGGAGCGGGCGGAAGCGGCGGCACGGGGAGCGGCCGCTCCCTTTAACTCTGCCCCAGTTTCCCTCACACGTAGGCGCGGGCGGATATTATTTTTTTTTTGAAGAGGGTCACGGTCTCCCGCGGGAGACGAATATTTTCATTCGGAGCCGTCACGGCAAGGGGAAGAGGGTTTATAAAGTGGTGCTCGAGCACGATAAAAGATCCCATCTCGAGATTCTCATAGCCGGAAGATATGGACGGATGTGCGGGAAGCGAAGAGCTTCTGTCTGCCGGCTGCAATGGAAAATAAAATGAAAAGTCTCAATTTCCAGCCGTTGGGGATGATGGGATTTGTGCGTCTTAACGCAAATTGAAATTTCATGCCGAGTGGGGACGTCGACGGGCGAACGCGCGGTATAAAGTGCTCGGTTGATGGTGCGGTCCACTCCCGGATGCCAAATCGTAGAAATCTACTTCGTAAAAGGCTCTCCGTACGTACGTATGTTAGGCGGAGTGATTCAGATGAGAGCAAATGGATGGAAAGCCAGTTCCTCTATTCGTTCTCCATCTACTGACACACAGCGCGGGCGCATGTACATTTTTCAAAATATGTGTTGCATTTTAATTGAAGGTAAATGTAGAAATATGTCCTGTGTCAGCCAAGCAAAGAGTAGGAAGCATAAAATAAAGCGAAATAAAGAAAAAATAAATCATTTTACAATCAGCAAGAGGAGTGGTTAGAGCGAGAAGAGGAAAAAGGCCTTGGTAAGCGATTCCATGAATACCGCTTATCCTCATCGCGTCGCAGTTTTTTTAAGGAAAGTCCAATTCGCTTCTTCGTTATCTTTTCGCAGCCTCATTATGTTTAGACCTCACTTTTATTTCCTGTTCAAACTAGGTGAGATGATTCGGGAAATTTCAGAGGCTGTTTCCGGAGTTTTGTTGCTGACATTCAATGTATTGGGCATAATGATTCTATTGCCATCATGATTAAACCATGAAACGTTCTTTTTTTACTCTTATTTAGAAGTTTACGTATATATTTACTATCTCGATAAATGCGTACTGCAAAAATCATGTTGGAATTTTGGTTACTTAAATTGAAACATATCGTGTTATGTGTTTTGGAAAAATGTTCTGTACTCTTCCAGTTGTACGTAATTAGTCTTTCAAATATTCCATCCTACCTTAATTTTTATTCTCTGGGTACTGAAAACAGTCCTTGTTGGAAAAAATCATTATGTTTAATTCATCAGTTCCCGATCGTGGAAATAGGATAATTCTTTGGATCCATCTCCCCAAGGGAATACCAATGAATATTTGCGTTGGCGGAAAAGTTTTTAGCAAATCAAATCATTTTCCCCCTCGGTTCACGGCTTTCACAATTATTAAATGCCATTCTTTTCATTTCCTATTTTTTTATTATCTAGCACTGATATTTTTACTATTCATCCCGACCAAATAGAAGAAAAACGGTCCTTTCCCTGTATGCAACCACCAAAGAAAACTTTTTCACGATATCTACTCCCGACATCAGTCAAAACTCAAGGGTGCTATTGTTGTATTAACAATGAATACTTGTTAATCCCTTAGAAAACCGGATTTAAAGAATGCCGTTTTTTTTAAGCTTTCGTTTTACCTCAGCAAGCGCGTATCTTCGTCGCCGTTTTTATCCTCGAATGGCGTTCCTTGCAAGCACACGGCGGACTCCGTTAGTTCTAGTTCTCAACTGCTCGCTAACTACGCCCAATCTCGCGATAAGGAACTCTTGTAGTGTGTAATCTCCTAGGGAAAACGCTCACTTATTTTTTTTCCTCCCCGGCTGTCTGCGCCTTCACTTTTTGAGGGTTTTTATTTCCCCCCTCCCCCTTTCCGTTATTATATTTTTCGCCTTTGATGTCCGCCAACCTCAATCCTCTTCGCGGGAACGAGAAGGGTGGAGGGGGAGGCTGCTGCTGGTGCTGCCGCCGCTGGTGCACTGCTTCCATGTTGTTCTCTCCACTCGAGGGATAGTTTTTTGGGAGAGAAAGGGAGAGTTTTTGTGAATTTTTTTTACGCGGCTAGGTTCCTCTCCAAACTCCACAACATTAACTCCTCAAACCCCTTCCCAAGACCGCGACGCTCCCCTTCCCTCAACGGTAATGCCTTACTATAGTGCTCGCAGAGTTTCTGTGCACTGGAGAGTTCCTCCAAGCTTAGCTGCCCATGGTAGACGAGCAGCGATTGGCTGCTGGCGTCCAATCCGGTAAACCGGTTCTTAGCTCAGTGCGCGCCGCGTACGAATACTGTAAGTGGCGACCCAAAAGAATCGGCGAAAACGAACGCTATGCCCCGCCGACGCGAGGGCCTTTAGAATAGAAATACTCTGGACGAGAAACTACTATAGATTGTTGGTGAAGAGGATTTAAGTTTTTGTTTATTTATCGTGTAACCACGGTGACCTGCGCCGATGGGGATTACTTTCTAACCCCACTGCGATAACTATTGCAATCACTTCAAGTTTTGACTCGATGTCTATAACAAATTCACTGAGTAAAAACAATTAAAATAATTATTGATCAATTAATAACCTATTATCGTCTTATTTAAAGATCTTTTTTAATTTGCGCCTGAAGTAGATGACGCATAAGTCACTACATACGATATATCGCAACAAGCGACGTAGCCTTGCTCCTTCCCTCCTCCCGCCCTGATTCCACTCTGTCCCCTTCCGCTGGAGGGACTCCTCTTGTTCATCTTTGCCGTCGTCCCCTCCCCTGGTTCCCGGCCGAGGAGGACGCGACCGCGGGGTGAAGCCGAAGGAGAACGCCGCGGGGATTAGGAGTGGGAAGTCCCGTCCCTCCCTCGCTTCTGCACGCCATGTGTCCTCCCCCTTCTGTGCGTGGAATCGAGTCACGACTAATTGAATTGGTTTGATTAAAAGTTGTTGCTCTCTTCCTCTTGGTTCCGTTCTCTTATTGAAGGAGTACGACGGACGGAAAGGAGGACAGGCGAAAGTGTCTTCGGTGGGCGAGGGGGAAAGAGAGAAGGTTGCTTGATGAGATCTGGTGGTGGCAAAGGAGGTGGAAGGGGCATGTGATAAAGTTTGATGGGATACTTAAGGTTAGGTTTGTGCGATGATCGATGAATTCACCGACGTCGATGAGTCGATGAATTGACTGATGTCGATGAGTTGATAAATAAACTGACGTCAATGAGTCGATGAATTCACCGATGTGGATGAGTCGATGAATCCATCCCCATTAGATGATAATTATTTGTGTTGCGTCGCCCGCCCGTGCCTATCCCTACCTTTCCGTCGGCGATGAATGAATTCATCGACTTATCGAGGTCGGTGAGTTCATCGAATCATCGACGGCGATGAATTCATCGACTCCTCGTTGTCGATGACAATCATCGAAACCGAATCATGTCGATGATTTTTTTTCATCGACCCTCGATGGGCAAATTCGTTCATCGCACAAGCCTTTTTAAGGCCGCTCTGGAAGAGTGGAAAGACATCTCCAGTGAAGGGCTTACTTAAGAATCCTTAAAATATGTAGTTGCAATCCTTGTCGGAGGAAATATAGTGAGCATTATGAAGCATGCAGATGATCAGGCGGTAATAGCGGAGATTGACGAACAATTATAGGAAACAGTGGATTGAACAGAGAGCAGTGGCTGGAAAAATTCTTGGGAATAATAGCTTGTTCTTGCATTGTTAATGCTCACGTATTGCTCTCCGGTTTAGTCCACCTCAGTTCCTACACATCTTGCTCCTTCAAGAGTGTCACAATATTTTTTCTTGAAAAATAGTGAAAAAATTGTTTTCATTTTACGCAACATTTCCCACGGATGCCATTAATTCTTCAACCTCCATTAACAGTCTCTCCCGACTTGTATTCGACCCAAAAATAATTAGTAACAGACTTAATTCTGACACTGACAGTCGAGAACTTTGTCGGCTCATCAACTCCAGAGGGCTTTCACGTTACGCCCGAACAATCTCAAGACTTCACTCGTCCAATCCCATATAATTAGTCATTAAACGATCACAGTAAAATGGAGAGTGTTGGATGGCGTTTTGGAATTGAAACCAACGTCGAGATAACCTAAGTGATGAGGGTAGTAAAAGAGAAAGGATCTGTTAAGATGATTCTTGTCGGAGAAAGGTTTGAACAATATCATCTTTTAGTTACCTCGAAAGTATCGTCTATGGAGGAAATAAGAAGTAGAATCGCTCAGAGAAAGACAGCATCTAGCACACGTCCAGCAATTACTAACAGCCGTGTTAATGAACATAGGCTAAGGAAAAAGATTTGCGTGTTGCATTATTTTGAGCTTTGAGTTTGGTGAAGCAGAAATATAGACTGTCCTGAGAAAAGAGGAAAGAGATCTAGAGGGATTAGAAATGTGGCCATGGCGAAGGATGAAAAGGGTTAAAGTGAGAAATAAGGAAGAGCCAGAAAGGTTACTAAAATGAGAATAGATATTATAAGAACAGTAAAAAAGAGGAAAGATAACTGGATGAGACACATTCTGACGAGATACTGCCTTCTGAAAACAGTATTGGAGGGAAAGATAGAGAGAGGAAGAAGAAGACATGACATGCATAATGATGGGCAAGAGTTGGGAAGAGCTAAGCGAGGCAGCAGAGGACAGAGCAGCGTGGAGGAAGCTGTTCAAGTGACACCAGTAGAAGGGCGGATCCGCCAAAGAAGGGGAATGCTGGAAAGAGGGAGAGGGGTGTCGGCATTCCTGGATGCGATGAAGAGAGAGGGATAGAGAAAGTTTGCAGAACTGAGAAAGGAGACCGTGAGAGGAAGAAGAGAGAGAGAGAGAGTAAAGAGGAAGAAAAGAGAGGTAGGATGCAGACGATGGGTATGCAACTCTTAAGAAATGGTGTACGCTTGTTGAGAAATGGTCGCGAAATGGACAGAAATGGATAGAAATGGACAGGAATGGATAGAAATCGACAGAAATGGATATAAATGGTTATAAATGGACAGAAATGGATAGAAATGGACAGAAATGGATGGGTATGGTTAAAAATGGATATAAGTCGACAGAAATGGATAGAAATGGTGAGAAACGGATAGAAATCGACAGAAATGGATATAAATGGTTAGAAATGGACAGAAATAGTTATAAATGGATAGAAATGGACAGAAATGGATGGAAATGGACAGAAATGGATGGGTATGGTTAAAAATGGATAGAAGTCGACAGAAATGGATAGAAATGGTGATAAACGGATAGAAATCGACAGAAATGAATATAAATGGTTAGAAATGGACAGAAATGGTTAGAAATGGATAGAAATGGACATAAATCGACAGGAATGGACAGGAATTGATAGAAATAGACAAATGGACTGAAATTCATAGAAATGGACAGAAATTCATATAAATGGTCGGAAATGGACATTAATGGATGGGAATGGTTAGAAATAGATATAAATGGCTGAAATGGAAATGCGGTGTACACTTGTATTAGAAGTTGCGTACCCCTCGGATGCAGAGCTTAGAATGTTATGGTGCATGACCCTTTAGAGAGAAGGTGAGAGTTAATTGGAGTCGCTTGAAATGTCTATGAGATGGATTATTTGCGATGAACGTGTGAGAGAAGACGAACTAATTGCATGCCATGTTGCGTGAAGAGGGAAATTGCTGGAGGAGAAGGTGGTTGGAACAGGCAATGAGGGGTAAAGGGGTCCTGAAGATCGTGATGTAGGAGAAGAAGCTGGGTAAACGAGGAAGGGGAAGGAAGAGAAGAAGTTTTCTAGATAAAATTAGGGAGGATAGACTATATGTCGAACTGAAGAGGAAAATTCACGAAGTAAGTGCCTTCTTGGCCAAACGTAGATTAGCTTCCTCTGTTAGCTTGAAGATCCATCCAAACCTACCTTTGGAAATTTGGAAGACCGTGAGTTTCTCTGAGCTAAAAAGGCGTTCATGGGAAAAAGACAACTGCTGTGCTCAAAGAGGGTAGGACTACAAACCAGGAAACAGTATGTGAATACATTCGTGTGGAGTGTAGCACTCCATGGATCGGAAGCATTGACCTTTGGAAAAGCTGACCAAAAAAAGAATAGAAGCCTTCAAAACCTGGTGCTGGAGGAGGATGCTGAAAATAAATGGACGGAAAAAATATGACATGATGAAGTGTGCAGAAGAGTAGAAGAGGAAATGAACATATGGAACACCATACAGGAAAGAAGAACGAGATGGATTGGACACACCTTGAGACACAATGGGTTTGTGAGGAACATAATTGAAGTCAAAATAGAGGAATAAGTTCGTGGGCCAAATAAAGAGGAAAGTACACATGAAGAGATACCGGGAGGTAAGGGAACTAGCATTGGATAGGGATGGGTGTAGGGCTGCAGTCAACCAATCTTAGGATTAAACGACCAATGAAGAAGAGTTTCTCTGACCGGAACTGGAGACCGTGACCGGAACGTCTCTGTATTGCTTTTTCGTCCCTTGCAGTTATCTGCGCGATCCGAGCTTCAGCTATCGGCTCCGCATGCTCTCGAACCTCTCGAACGTCGCTCGTTTGAGCGAAAAGCGTGTGGGATTTGGCTGTCAAACGTCGGATCTCGTGTTACTTGGAATGCGGGCGAATCCGTTGGAAACGTTTCTGGTTTGAACGACTTTTCGCGCGAGGCGTACTGCGCTTTGGGTGGCGAGGTGCTTGACGTGCATCGGATCAGGATGTCTTGGTGCCGTTTCCTCGATTTCGATGATGCTGAGGAGTATACGCGTAGAATGGCAGGTGAGAGGGAAAAGCTATTCGAGAAAATGAATTAAGTTCCGGATTTTCGATTTCTCTGCCCCATGGGGTTGGCCCGGAAGCACGACTTACAAGAATGGCACAGTAGTTGCGGCTTCAGATATCCTTAAACGTAGTAATATATTTCTACTCTTAAATAACTGGTGAATGCGTCAGGATTTTTATCCTTAAATTGTCACTTTTTATCCTATAACATAATAATGTATATACATGACCAAGAATGTACATGTCATGTACAAGAATATATGTAACCAAAGCCTGTAAACTACTGAGCGTTTACCTCTAGTAAGTGTTTGTTAAGTTGGCATTAACGTGGCCTTACCTGTTAAAGTAAATTGGAATATCTAAGGAGCTAATTTATGGTAATATAAGGGTTTGTTTTTTTCTGGCCCTTTGTAGTTGTTGTAAACTTAGTAACCTAAACGAAGTTGTTTGTTCCGGTTCGAATTAAGTTCCCAAAATAAAAGGACACATGTTTGAGTGTTCCGAGTTCCTTATTAAGAAATGATAAGATTTAGAGTACTTATTGAAAGCACTATAGCAATACCTTCCCAATACAATTACACTTTATGATTAAATGGCAAAGATGAGGCTCTTTCATGTTGTATATGCTCATTTTCCTTGTTGCGTAATTGAAATTGAAGAAGTGTTCCATTTTTTTGCTCTGTTAAACGTTTCTCTTATGCCCCTGCATCTGTATGGGAACGGTTGAGTTGCTTCAACTTGTGCTCCAGTTTGGCTCTCTGAAATCCTATCTCTAAAAAAAAGCCTCTGTTGAGGAATTAACCATTCATCGCTTGTTCAATCCTAAGATTGGTTGACTGCAGCCCTCCATCTGTCCCCACATAATGCTAATTCCCTCACTTCCTTGTAGCTCTTCATGCGTACTTTCCTCTTTATTTTGTCAGTGTATTCATTCCTGTGTCATACTCTGAGGAGTTTACGTGTATTTTTCCGTCAATTATGTTCTCAATAAACCCAGCGTGCCTCAGGGTGTGTTCTTCAAATTCATCTTAAAGAAACCATTAGTATTCAAATCCCAGTCTCGACAAATGATTTCCTGATAAGGAATTCCTTCATATATTTGCCTTGTACCCTTTCACATCACTGCTTCACATGCATATTCGATGTATCATTTTTGCTTTGAATAATTGTATAGAAAATGGTTTTTAATCACGTATGTGGATGAGAATCCTGCAGTCCAGTGTTAGACTAACCTAGTTTATCATTTAATATGAAAAGAGGAAATACTTATTATTTTGAGTCCTGAGTAGATTCCCTCATTCTTATTTGAGTTTCCTCTCTCTTCATTCCAGTTGGACAGATTCAAGGAGCCTCCTGCCTTTGGCCCAATGTGCGATCTACTTTGGTCTGATCCTCTTGAAGACTTTGGAAATGAAAAGAATGCTGAACATTTCAGTCACAACAGTGTGAGGGGCTGCTCGTATTTCTATAGGTGAGTATTATCCTTTAAATATTTTTTTCTGTTAGTTTTAATGTGATGAGTTGATCAATTGAGGTCCTAACTGAAAGACATCATGACACCTTGTTCTGATTCCTTAGAATTGAATGATAACAATCAAAATAACTGTAATGACTATTTTACTTCAGGCTGTGTTAATTTATCTTAAACTTCAGTGATATCTATTCCATGGGAGCTCAATAATTCAAGCTGATGAGCATGAAATATGTACATTCTATGCTCTTTCATGCAAAGTTTAAGTGCCTGTGCTCTGTAAAACCTTGATGAAAATCACTCGTGAGATTTTTGTGACAGAAATATGCATGGAATAGTGTCTTTTCTTTATATGAGGAGTAAGTTAGATAATTTTAACTCAATATAGGGTTTTTAAATGTATTATTCACCTTCTTTACTGGAAAAAAGAGCCTTGCAAATAAAATATATTCAAGGATTAGTATCGGATATGTTATCAAAAGAGTGTGAAAGTAGAACTGGAGATGCTCTAATTATATGCAATTGACTGTATCTAAGGGCTCCAGGTTCTCTGGCATCTCACAAATTTTTTTGGCTAAATTTATCTGCAAAACATTGGAAGAGGAGGTATCACCTGGAATGACTCTCAGGGTTAAGAGGTAAAGAAGTTTTGAAATCTTGCTTCAAAAAATTCACTGTGCCATTAAATTTCATCATGCGGCGTATTGTAATATTTTGAAAAGTAGCTAACAAAAGTTGCTGAACACATTCAGATAATTGAAGAATCTTACACAATGGCATTTTACAGTGTTAATGATATTATGTGAAGATAAAGCCCCTCTGGTACTCCTCTATATCACAATTGAGTGAAATTCACTGTGGAAAAATCATACACCTGGACTGCAATTCGAACACAGATCCCTCGATTTCACCCTGGGTGCTCTAACCAATTAAGCAACCTAGGTCCTCTTCCACTGTGAATCTCATGGGGGCTTTAAGGAGCAAATTTTCCTCACAGATACAGTGCATATAATGCCAGAGGTACCCGTATGCGAGCGCTAAGCACCACAGTCCACGGGGTAAAGCCCAATTTTAAACACATAAGTGTTTACTTTCAAGACTTGCAAAATAGAGGACTCTGGGTTCGATTCCCAGTCCAGGCGAATGATATTTCCACTGTTAATTTCACGCAATTGTGTGATAACTAGCGGGTGACTCCGTTGAAGTTACTGAGTGGCTAGCTCCATGGTTCTTTGAAAATCAAGCATACACCTTATCTTACCTTAAAATCTTAGCTTTTTTCACTCTAATGCACATGGGTTATTATGCCTCACAACTTTCTTGAGTTTTATGAAAATATATGCCCATTCATTTATGATATTTAAATTAATTTATTCATGCTGCTGCCTTGTTTTTTTCTGCTCGTGGTTAGAAGATAGTTTTTTATTGGATTGCAGTTTTTCCTTGTGATAGTTATTTATTTCTCCTTAACAGAATTGCTTATCTGTTATATACTTTTAGGTATTTGTAAGATTTGTGCTATTGAAAGACATTTTTTCTTACACCTCTGCATATTTTGGGAGAATTGAGTAGAGCTAGCCTTTTGTGCTCTGGTAGAATCATGCTTAACAGTTTACTCATGTACTTAGCTGATGTATCAATGGGTGGTTAATCATTTTATGTACCAATGGGTAGTTGAATCATTTAAATTACCCAAATGATAGATGGTACCTATAATGTACTTCTATGACCAAAACTTGACTGTTTTCTACCCTGTGACTCGCCTTTATTTCCTCTTCAATTGGTTCAACCAAAGACTTGCAGTTATATTCTGTGTTTTGCCAGTGATTTTTTTCTTGGGCTAGTTCATGGCATTCTACTTTCCTAAAATTATTCTACCTGACCAATAATTTTCTATGCCTCATCTAAAATGTAAATATTGAGTGAAGGACCTGCCGTAGCTGATAGTCACAGACTTCATTTTATTTGGAGTAGACTCTTGGCTTGAAATTACAGTTTTTGCTATGAAGATTCTCAGTAGCAATTGTCATATGACTGTGTTCTGAACTGTCACCTCTCACCTCAGTATTGTGCTATCCATAATATTCATTACATATTCAATTCCATGTGAATATTAATTGTTACCCTTTCTTTACTTCATTTCAGCTATGCAGCATGCTGTGATTTCCTTCAAAATAACAACCTTCTTTCCATCATTAGAGCACATGAAGCTCAAGATGCTGGGTAAGTGCAACTAATTCTGTTTTTCTCCTTATTTTAAATGACCTTAGAGATCTAGCCAGCTATAAATGATTCAATCAGTTAAATTAATGTGATTTATATTATTTAAACGATTTTAATTTTTCTCATATGAAGTTGTTCAGTTAATTTTGAGATGTGAAAATGTAATGTTGATCACTGTAGATGTCAAACACAGAAGATTTGTGCCTGTGGAGTGGAGAAATTAATTATTTTTGTTGGTGGCATTGACTTGAAATTATCAAAGCCATAAAGTTTTCTGATATTGGTCTTGAATAATTTTTGTCATCATACCTCCACATGTTTTCCCCATCTGAAATAATTCTCTTTTAACCACTCATTCTGTTCTATAGGTACCGGATGTATAGGAAAAGTCAGACAACAGGATTTCCTTCCCTTATCACCATCTTCTCTGCACCAAACTATTTGGATGTTTACAATAATAAGGTAATGATTTGGTATTTAACTGATTACTAATTGAATCAGCTATATTTTTATGAGCAATGACTCAAAGTCAGACTTATGAGTAATTTAAACTCTACATGGAAAAACACTCCAGAAGGTAACCCAGTGAGAACAAGTTGGTGGAACACTAGAGGGGATCACGTGGATATGAGGGTGGAAATTTGGTGGTAATCTTTGGTGGAATTCACATGTATATGGTCACCAGATCCACAAAATTTCCACCAAGATGCCAAATTTCCATGTGGGATTCAGATTGGTCCCAGTGGATTCCGCATTATACCCACGAGGATTGCACCAAAATCCTTCCTACTAATTTCCACTAGGGGATACACTTAAACTCCAAGTGGGTCCCACATCAATCCCATGATGAAAATTTTTATTTTAGGCATGAAATGTTTATTTTGTGAACTTTATAGTTCTCCAGAAGGACACACCTTGCATACTTAATTGAGTTTTTGTACAGTTCCAGGTATTTCTATTTCCACTTAGTTTCCGCACAATGTCCACGGTGGGTAATTGGTGGAAATTGAGAAAATTTCCACCTCCACCAAATATCCACGCACTCAGGTGGATTCCATGTGGGACCTGCATGAATCCATGGGCCTGTTCTTCCTGGGAACAAGCTCCCTTCTAATTTGCTGGACAAATGTTTTTGTACCATTCATATTCCAGAATCTCTTTTCATCAAAAGTCACTCAGATAAAAAATTAAATAGCGTGGTGTATGAACATAATTTATATTTTTGAAAAGAAAATGACTGTTAAATATTCTGAGACTATGTCCAGGCACAAAATTTTGAGAGAGGAGTAATGGTTGCATCCAAGAAAAGTGTTAGAAATGCTATTGATCCCGTCACCTATTTGACAAGTCTGACCTTTTGCATGCCTCATACATTCTTTTTACCCCTGGGTCCCTTGAAGCCAGGGGCAATCCCAAGGGGGGGGGGGTATTGGGGTATGGGGATACATCCTTTTAACCACTAGATGTAGTTATCAAATACAACATTGAACACTCCAATCACTGGTTCTCTCCCCCCCCCCCTCCGAAACAAATTCCTGGGATCGACTTTCAATACTGAACCAGATAACTTCTATTTCTTGTAATACCTCAACTTCTGCCTTTATCATTTAAATATTAATTGATTATTCCATTTAAACAGATGTGAGTTCTTTCTGGTGCTTAAGCCTCAGATATTGAATGAGGAAAGTGACTCCTCATTCATTGATTGTAAACATTCAATTTTTCATAATTTATATGTGGCTTTTAATTATGAATGTGAAAAAGAAGAATGCATCAGAATGCGAGGACTACAGAACAATTAGTTTAATTTCACACGCTGCGTGCAAAGTTTTACTTCAAATTATCAATAGAGGGTTGGAGAGTAAGGCCAAAAACTGCTTAGGCGATGACCAGTTTGGGTTCAGGAAGGGAAGTTCAACTCGGGATGCGATAGCGGTGATGAGAACACTTACAGAAAGAAACATAGAGTATAATCAGGACATTTTCACATGCTTTATTGATTTTGAAAAGGCTTTCGACAGAGTAAATTGGAATAAACTAACGGAGAAACTAGAGAAAATGGGAATAGATTGGCAAGACAGGAGACTAATTCGAAACTTATATATGACGCAACGGGCGCAGGTGAGGGCGGCTGATGGTGAATCAGGGTGGGCAACTCTAGGTTGCAGGGTAAGGCAAGGGTGTCCATTGTTGCCGTTGCTTTTCAACATTTATGCTGAGGAAATGGTAAGATAGGCATAAGAAGAACTTGAGGTTGGAGTCAAAGTGGGAAGGCATCTTATAAAATCGGTTAGATTCGCGGACGATCAGGCATTAGTTAGTGGATCTTCGAAGAGACTACAAGCGTTGGTATATGCTTTAGATATGCAGTGCAGGATATTCGGAATGAAGATAGATCATAAGAAAACAAAAGTAATGAGATTCTGTAGGATGAAGAAAGTGGAGCTTGTGATTAAAGTTGGAGGACACAAACTAGAGCAAGTAGAGCAGTTTAATTACTTAGGTGGCACGCTAGAGGAAAATGGGCATAGTAGTAAAGATATACGGAATAGAATAGCACTAGCTAAGGAGGCGTTTAGTAATAGAAGAGAGCTGATGATGGGGACACTGGGTAAGGATGTGAAGAAGAGGCTGGTGAAGAGTTGGATATGGAGCGTTGCATTATATGGGGCAGAAACATCAACCCTGAGAAAGGAGGACGAGAATAGGCTGCAGGCATTTGAGATGTGGGTGTGGAGAAGAATGGAGAAGGTTAGATGGATAAAAAGGAAGACTAACGAGGAAGTGCTGGAGATGTTGGGCATGGAAAGGAATCTTTAGAATAAAATCCAGGAAAGGCAGGGTAGATGGCTGAAGAATGTAATAAAGGGTGATGGGTTGCTGAAGAGTGCGATAGAGGGAAGGATGTTGGGCAAGCGGGGTAGGGGAAGAAAGAAAACAGGTTTCATGGACGGGATGAAAAAGGGCAGATCTTATGCAGAGGCGAAAAAGGCTAAATTAGAGGGAGATAGGACCCAGAATGTGTAGAAGACGGGGAGCGGATTCTCTGACATTCAACAAAACCTACCTTTACCGGTAGAATGCCTAATAATAATAATAATAATAATAACGACCCGAACGCAGCATAGCCACTGATCCGATGGGTTAATCGAAAGCAGCTACGAACTCTGCACCGCCCCTCTCGAGTTCTCGGCCATTATGACGGCAACGAAACCCAATGTTAGCTGGGGACTCAGAGGGGAAGGTTACAGAAGTAACAAAAAATAATAATTGTTTCTATAAAATGCTTAAATACTATCGTGGAATAAATTTAGAGTTTTTAAGCATGCAGCAGAAGGAATATATCTTGTGACTTGTGGATTTTTACTGAGTGAATATCTCCTCAGTTACTATGGTGCTTATCATTTTGTTACCACCTAATGATTTTCATAGCTTTTAAAAATCATTTCATCTCTGAATGTTGAAATGAAAATGGTGAGGACATATTTACTTATTACAAAGTTACTTTATTTTATAGTTCATAGTGATTTTTCTATAGCTTATTTCATCTGAGTTACATTAATATCCTTTGCACAACAGGCAGCAGTACTCAAGTATGAGAACAATGTGATGAACATCAGGCAGTTTAACTGCTCAGCTCACCCTTACTGGCTTCCCAACTTCATGGATGTTTTCACATGGTCACTTCCATTCGTAGGCGAAAAAGGTACTGTGGGTGCATCAACTTTGCTAACTTAATGTCTTTATCTAGAAAAAATTCTCTCAGTTTACCTATGCTTTGTGTGTGTATGTTTCCAAATTGCCTCATGGACTCACGCTTAAGTAATTACATACTTATTTACCCTCTCTATCTATTTTTATGGTTAACTGTTCTGGTTTCTGATAATATTGAAAACTGGTTCACGAAGAACTTGGCATATGCATATTAAGATACTTGGAAATTTTTTATATGCCATACTCTGAACTAAAAAGCAATCAAAAGGAGAATAATAAGGTGATAAGGAATAGCCAGTCATTCACCTTGATTCTTCATGTATGATTTTTCATGTAATCATTCCTTAAGTTACCATTAATGGGGTTCAATCACTAGGGTTTCCCTTCTGGCTTGTCTGTGTTGGGTGACTTTGTGGGCATCAGCTAGGACTCTGGTGCTATAGGCACCTTTGTTATGGAGACATCTTCCAGAAAAGTGCCATAAGGTTTGACAATCATGCCAGCTGATTGAGCCCACACATTGGGAAAATGTTGAAAAAAGAATCATTACCCCAATGCCTGGTATTTCAGAAAATTGTGGGGAATAAAAAATTGTATGTGGGAGCAATTGGGGGGATGTTTCATTGAATCTGGAGGGTATTTGCTCCACTACAACATGGGGTGATGAATGGAAGAAGAGTTCCTTAGTCCTCATTACTTATAAGAATACAGGTATTTATATATTTTATTATGCTATTGTCCCTCAAATTCTGTTGAGATTTTATTCACCATTAATCACGACTACCCCTTACATTTTGGTAATCAAGTGCAAGAATTAATGAAAATTCTATTCAGGCCTATGTGATGATAAATTAATTAGCCTAAGGGTTACTTGGTGTTCAGATGAATTTGACCATTCTAGTTTTCATATCATATTCTGCTAGCTCTGTATGTGCTCAATTTGTTTTAAGTAGATTGATTAGTACGGACGTGCACAAGTATGTAACTGCTGTAATTTCTCCAGGAAGCACTGTATGAGAGTCATTTTTTTCTGTTTTATCGACAAAATTTGAAACGTTAAAAAAGTTTGATAGCTACAGCAAGAAGCATCAAACTACTTTGCACATTTATGAGATGATAGAAAAATTTTTAACTTTGATTCTGAAAACTGTTCTCAGAAATACATATCATAATGTCATTAATCTTTTAATGGCTCATCATGAGCTTTTTATGCATGATATGTAAAGGAAATATTGTTTAAAAAATTGTGAGAGTAATTGAATTGAGAGAGAGAAGTGTGATAATTATAATAGTCTGTCAAAAATTGCAAGGAATTCTAAGCAACATGGTAGAGTACCATGTATTCACTCTTTGATTATTTTACTTGATGCTAATCCTGTTAACATTCAAGTGATATTTGGTGGATGTACCATATATACTACTGTCAGGGCCACCCTTATGTGTTGTCCGACCCCTGATTTTTTCGGGCAAAAAATTATCCTTATTCATATGATTCATGCGTGGTTGCACCAATGTGGTAAATATGCACTTTCTTGTTCTTAAACGTGCACTTGAGATTCACTGGCTCGAAAATGTTTGGAATGCACTAAGAATAAAGCCTTGGCATTCAAATGTATGCCATGCACATTCTTACATACATTATACTATGGTAATTAGGTTGTTATTTTGGGATTAGGAATGTGTCATACCTCAGGAGTGCATTTTTTTTTTATTTCCACCACCTTGAAAAAAGTGGAATTTCTCATTTTCCTCAACAGATGATGTAGTTGTCTGGCAGTTGATTTTCTGTGTAATAACTTTCCCAAAGCAATGGTGCAGCTTCACCTAGGTGATGAGATGAAGATTGCTTTACTAATAGTGTTTGCTGGCACACAAAATTGACCCGGTGCAAGAAAACTCTCATCTCAAAGGGCTGGGTAGAGTTTTCATGAAACATCATCTGAAAATGATATCTTCTTTATAGAAATGTCACGTAATTTTCTGACCTAGGTTCATGAATATTGGATCCAATGCTCAATCCAATCTTTTGTGATAAACCTCAGATCAATAGATTGACACCAGATCTGTGCCACTTTGATTTTGAATTGCGTAACGCAAAAGCACAGGCCCACATTATTAAAAAATTAATAATAGCTGCAAACGTCAGCTGAAGACTATGTAATACTCTCATTCTTCCTTGTGATTAATTTTGCTGTTTCAGTGATAGTTTTATTGCACTATGGCGGCACCCTGAGGCCTGGGAAAGATTAGCCTTTTTGGATATATTTAGGGTGTATGGACATATATTAGGGTAACCAAGTGCAATAATAATTACCACCAGGCTAGCAACTAATTGTAATGCCTGCAAATTAAATAAAATAAATGGAACCTTAATTTTTCGATGCTGACATTTTACATAAAGAGAATGATTCGTGTATATCCCGATATCCCAAATTTCTAGCTGTAAATTGTGGCCAATAAGTCGGGTTTAATGCAAGTTCCTATTTATGGTAGGCATATATGTACTCAGATTCAAAGATCACCACCAGATGTCAGCTACTTAGATTCTAATTGCAAAATGCAAAAAATAGGCCCACATTACAAAAAAATCATTGAACAAAAGTTATGTATGTTTTGTAAAGAAGTTAAAAACTTCATTTAGTGAAATTTCAAGCTTGAGTTTGTTACATTGTAAATTATCTTTGTTTACAGTCACGGAGATGCTGGTGAATGTCCTGAATATCTGCTCAGACGACGAGCTGATGTCTGATGGAGATGACGCTCTTGAGGAAGGTGTGTGGGCATTAGCCAAATGTTTTACTCTAGCTCAAATTAATGTCACATGTTACTGCTCTCTTATATATTTTATAATTCTCTAATGTGAAACTAATACACATGCAATAGACTGCTTGTAAGTTAAGTCATACCTTAGTTGATAACTAATCTAGAGCTCATTTTAACCACAATATATCATATGAACATTGTTACGGAGGTGTTTTTGCTCAGCATAGTTGCGTGAGCTGATATTGTTCTCTAATTATAAATGATAAATGCTATGTAGTGAATTGATTCTCTTTTTTCTATATATTTATTGAAATTTTTGTCATCTTTTATACTCATAATTACCGGAACAGATGGTAAGAATTAACTATCCATTCTATCTCTGTAGTGGTGTTGTAGTTGGCCTGCTAAAATTTAATTTTAGATGGTTCTTGATCAAATAAGTGTAGTGTTGATCCCTGTCCTGTTGCTGAGTTTACTCTTAACATCACTGAGTAGCTGGGTAATACTTCTATATCCTAACCTTATTTATTAAAGGTTTAATTATAATTTTGCAACAGTCATTTTTGCGCCATTTTGTTGACTATTAATATAAGAGAGAAAGGATGAAACCCCCTCAGTGAAAAATGTACAGTTTCATTCAGTGAAAGCATTAATCTAGTTCCTGCATTCAGGTATAAAATGGCTGTTGCCTGTCTCACTCTTCTAGAATTCTCTTGTAATTTTCTTTGGAATATATTTCTGTGTATGTCACTGGTAGTGTATGGACATGCAGAACTGACTTGTTTCTTTTTCACTTGAAACGTTTAGAAAGTGGTAGAAAATTTTTGTACTATGTCCCAGGAGAAAAATCTACTGCATTTTGTTTCTGAATTTATTTTTCACATCACTTGAATATTGCCCGTTTTTCTCAACCATTGCTTATTCCATGTTGGTTGATACTGTTCATTTATTTGATACTGAAGCTATGGGCTTGTAATTTTCTACAATTTGACTCGTTCTTGCCAATCATTTTAAAAGTTTTTTTGAAAATTTATTCCCTGTTGCCCCTCTATAGAGTTTTTATGTATTCATTCACTTATGCCATTGCACCTATTTTCGATATGTTTCTATAATGTTGAGTCTACGTTGCGTACTATCAAATTTGTTTTTTTTTCTCTATCGCCCCTTTCTCTATGAAAATTTGAAGGCTGTTTTACGTCTAGGATGGAGTCACTCATTGCTGACTGACAAAACATATTGAGAAACTTTGTGATGTGGATGTAACATACCCTTAACTACCATCGCTTTTGTTCAGCTGGGGAATTCTATGGCTCTTTTAAATGGCTTAATCTCTAATAATTGTTATGCATAAAACTTACAGTTTTCCTAAATAAGTCATAAAAATAAAATAAAAATCTTTAAGAAGCTAATAACTGTATAATGATAGTCCTTAAATTAATAATAATGCATTCTGAATGTTTTTAAACAGGCTTACAAGCTACATAATCTTATAAATTATTTTATATCCCAAGTTATCTCTTTTAATAAGGATGTTGCATTTTTCCCAGGGAGAACTTTTTATTTCTTCTCAATCAAATTGAAGGAAACTTCTATCCTATTTGTCTTCCAGCTTCAAATTGCTGTCATTGATGCTTTTTTTTTACTTGCATTAGTCTTTGATTGTATTGTGTGAAATTAGTTTCAAAATGTCATTGTTATCAAAAGTTGAGCCTGCCCTTGGAAAAGCTCCATCCAAGTTTGGTAAATGGAAAGGCTAATCAAGAAGGATTATTTTTCTCTGAGCCTTCCTCTCATGTGTATATGTGCAGTAATTGTTTTAGCCTCAGGTTCTCCTGGTTGTACAATCACAATGGTCATTCATTGTATGTCAGGCAGTGCACATCACAAAAGTTTTGTGATTTTTTGCAGGAGTATGTTTAGTTGGTCTAGCGTTGTGTCTTTGACTCCCTTTTCCTACGTAAGAAAGGCTTTGAAGGAAAAGATTTTTCAAGTTGTCCAAAGAAAACTTGTATACCCCCTTTTCTCCCAAGTATGCCTTTGACTCTTTCTCATAAATCTCCCATCGATTACCTCCTTTTGAGAATTGCACCTTCTGACTGCACTTTACCTTCTCCATGCATTGGACCCTCTTCTGCTCTCAAAATGCTGGGTCTCACAGGGAAACTTTTTATACAGAGGAATGGTAAGTTTCTCGTGCAACTTCAGTCTTGGACGCAAACCCCCTTAACGCTGTGTGCCCACGAGGCGGGATTTTTTCCCCCACACTTCCGCTGAGTGAATTAATGGCATGTGCTGTCACTCCCCATCCCCCCCCACCAAATTGACTGTAACACCAAAAAAATTAAATATATATAGTCACTGAATGGATACACTGACAACAGCTAATAGTAGTCACGGGGGGGTTGTTCCCCTCCCTAATGTAAAAAAGTTATACATTTTATATATATTTATATATATAAATATAAATATTTTATATATATTTTTATACTTTTGTTATTGAAATAAAGAAGGCACTTATGAGTGCAAAAATTAAATGATAGTTGGTGATCCTTCCCTTCCTCCTGACTTTGGCACCTCGGAGGTGGGGAAGGGGAGAGGTTCGCCACTCAGTTGATACGTATTACTTTTGTGATAGGTCTGCCCTAGAATGATGTAGTCTTTGTGCACCATTTTGTGTGCGTCATAGATCAACCTAACAGATTTGGGCCCATATTTTGTGTGGTTGTGTGTGTTTCACCTAAAATAAAAGGAACAAAAACTGTCAGGGATTTTTCTGCTTCATTCGTGGGCCGAGAGGAGTTACTTTGTACTAATGGGGAGTCCAAAAAAATCATATGAAATGGATTAATTGCTGAAAATATTTTTTCAAAAGTACTTGTGTTTCACATGTGGATGGCACTCATAAGATGATGACTAGCTAACCACAGGGTGAAAGGTTTACCTATGTATATACATAACTATTTATCATATGAAAATCCTATGTGGTCTGGTGGATGACCACTTTTCGTATACCGGATGAGAATGGAACTGTACAAGTCCCTGGCATCAAATTGCTCATCTCCATATCCTCACAATAACAGTAAAAATATCTCATCAGATCATTCTTCAGACTCATTTCCTTGCATTTTTTGAGTTGTATCATTTCTGTGCTTTTTCTCTGTCCATACTTTCATTCTTCCGCCCTTGTTATGCAGTTGGATATGTGTGGGTGTTATCTGTGTTTCTGAGATTGCTTCACTCTTTAAGGACACAAAATTTCTCTCTATATCAACTATCTTGGTGTTAGTTGCATGCATAGGGGACTACTCTATGGCTTTTTAGAAATCGTTTAATTGTATGTGAATATATTAACATTTGCTTCCAATTTCAGTCAAATTTTTGATGCAAATTAAAATGAGAATATTTGCACAATATTTTCAAAAACTTCAATATACCAGAATGTTTTAAATCTTGTGTATAATGGGATTTTGTTCCTACTAGTGTTTTTTATGGAATATGAAAAAAAGCCCTGCTAAAATATTTGATCATTGGAAAATTTTGATCCCCTAAGTACACAGTTTGCAGTTGTTTTTGTATGTTGAAACAGTGTTTAGTCTAAGTGGTGCTGTGTAGAATGTTTTCAACTAATACACTTATCTGGTAGTCATGTTAGTTTTTACTTTGGTTTGCAGTGACGAATTAATGTATCAAAGTATTTTGAGAATGATTTCAAAATTCATTACTATACTGCTGAGGTAGTGTCAATAATCTCAGATTAATTTGTGTAGATTCAGTTTTGGTGAGCTATTAAGCAGTGGTGAAACTCATTGCACTATCCTCATTGACAATAATCGATTACTCAAAGACTTAGCTACTCATTAATAACTTTTTTTGACCTAATGCTATAACTCAAGTGAATGTGGAATAAAAGTAGCCAACACCAATGATGAAATGCATAAATTTTTTAAATTTTCCCACACTTGGTTTGTAAATAGCAATCATTTGCTGCTTTTCGTCAGTTTTTTTGCAATGCCTGTGTACATGTCTTGACCAACATTTGAATTCAAATGCAAAAGAGTCGGCTGCTTTCTGTTTCACTTTGAGTTAAATTGGTGTTGGAGTATTAGTATGTAATGGGAGGCTCAAAATAATTACATTCCCTCCCTCACTTGGAAAAAAAAAACTGTTAAAAAAATACCTGACTCCCCTACACCATAGTGTGTTGGGCTGTCTAATCCAGCCATTTTATACATATCTGTGCACTCTTTATCTCCACTTACCCCCCTCCATTGGCGAACCACCCTATAATTCCCACATCCCCCTCTCCTACGTACCTTTCCCGCCCCCACTCCGCAAAATAAAAACCTACGACCGTACGCCGCACACTTCTTCATCCCTCATCGATGCCGTCTCTTGCTTGGAATCTGGGTGACGGTGAGTTATGCCGTTAAGTGATCTTGCCGATGAATATGTAATCTAAATATTTGCGGTTGTTTTGCTCTCTGCTTGGTGTGTCACGTTGTAACACGTATAAACCCTCTCTCCATGTCACTCCTCTCCTCCTGTACCCCTGTCAATGCCATCTCCTTCTTTGTCCTTCCTCTCTCTGCATAGCTCTTTCGTCTCCGTGAGTGACGGTGCCATGTTTGTGATTGCTACACTAGAATGTGAATTCAGTTTTCTTATCAAATGTACTAGATAGCCCTTGAATATGAAGCAGAGTTCTTTGGCTTGTACATGCATTGAATCTTGGGTAAAGTACCGAGGGGCTGGTGGGTTTTGATATACTTTTGTAACTTATTTCTCTTCTGATTTGAAAAAAAAGTAAGTTAATTCTGATTCAGGATGCTCTTCTTGTAAATTAGATGAGTACGCTAATTCAAAACTCACTAAATGAATTTCATTCAGGGAACAGGGGAGATATTTCCTTGCAACCTATGATGCATCTGAAAGTAGGCATTGAAAATGATTAATTAATAGATTCACAAGTGAATGCATATTGAGCTACTTTTCACCATAGGCTGCATTGAACTAATGCCATTTATTATACTTGAAACAAAGCCTTGACTCACTTCACAATAACATAAGCCTCATGGAAACTCAGTAGAACACAATGGATTTTAGCTGTTTGTGCTTGTTCTCATCTGTGTTTGTTGGACAATTAAAGACTGCAGAATTACCTTGTACAATAGTTGAAACTGCACATGTAAATTACAGTTATTTTTCATGTCTTTTAAAACTATGTAATGACAGTTGCATAATGAGCCATTTTATGAGTTAGACCCAGCCTAATGTCTCATATGATATGGTCCTGCTTTAATGTATAAATTTTTCTTCTTGGTTCAAAGGAGTTTCTCCTTTGTCCCATTCTGCTCAAAATACAAACTGACACATGCATCTCAGTGGTAGTAATCAGACATTATGGTGATTTGATGAGCTAGGCAAGATAAAATAACATAAGCTCATTTGAGATAAGTAGTGTGCGTGACATCAGTACATCTATGACCGGGGTGGATTTCAACACATGACCTCCAGGTTAATCAGAGAGCATGTCACCCCTTAAACTAACTGGACTGACACTGTTGGACATGTACATTTTGTAGATTAGATTATAAGTGCCATTAGACACTTGCATTTTGTTCATAAATATCCGTCTAACAAGTTTTACTTAAAGAAATAAGCTGAAATTCTTCATTCTTTCTGAAACATCTTATTGAAACAAATCACATTTGAAATGTCTTAGTCATATATTATTCATTAGTGATTTCCCGCTGTCAAATTCCATTGACTTATTACAGTAATTCATGAGACATAAATGTCACAAATTCATCAAACTTTAAATACTAATGAGTGATTTTAAATGTGAAAGCATTTATTAATGAGTTATCTATTAGATAAATAATACCGACAATACACCTGTCCTACCTTCCATGCCGTGTTGCATTCCTGCTTTTAAGGATATTGTTCTTGTGTCTTACAAATTTTTAGTCCTTGGAAAAGTATGGAGTTGATTGTTAGGCATTTAAGCAGGTTGCATCAACAATAACATGTTGTCATTCAAGAGAGCAGTTCCTTATTGGGTTATCTGCCTATGGGTTTTAGTTCCTTCTCCATAGCATTTCCACTGCTGGAGAACTGATCGGAGGTTAACCAAGTTTTTCTGTGTACCCTGATGATGTTAACGGATCTGTTGCCGTAGCATGCTCAACAACATAGCTGTCTCCTATGAGCTGAATACTCTGATGAATGCTTTCGACTGAAAATAACATAGGGTTCTTGGAGGTTAAATTATTTTTGAAGAATTAAATTTTTTTAATGGTTATTTTTCACTCTGGGCTTATGCATTTGCCATAAGCAAGGAGAGCACACATGTGTATACACATCCATAGCAGTGAAAAATGATTTATGGAAGGCGAATGGTGAGAAAGTGGAAAATAACAAAATTATCTTTTGCATAATTGCAGCAACCAGTTGTTGAAAATTATAATCCCTTAATCTCTAGTTAATGTTTTTTTCTATTAATTTTACAAGCATGTTGCTGGGACAATTTCTAATGATATAAACAGAACACATCAATCCTCAGTCTTAAGAATGAAGATGAGAGAGATGTGAAGATTGAGGACATTGAGTCTCCCTGCACAGTTGTTGTAAGCACTGACCAGAAGAATCTACAAGAGGATGTATGGAAACAATCAGAGTGATATTTCCTGCTGATATCATGACAATCTTATAAAGCAGAATTCTGAAATGTATGGGGAAGAAACTGTTCAAGGAAATGCAGCTTTGAGATTAAAGAAAACCAAAATCATAATTTGTGAGAGAAATGAGACTGTCTCTAAAAGATTGGATAGTAAAACTGCAACAGGTGGAATAGTTTTGATCTCAAAAGTAGAATCGCCATGGTATGAAGAGTCAATGGGATATAGTGAGCAGATTAGCACTGGTGTAAAATGTATTTTGACAGAAGATAAATCTATTTACAGCTTGCAGCACAAACTTGGTAGTGTGGAAGCTCCCCATTAAAACATGCATATGTATTTGAAGCATCCTCTAATATAGTTGGGAAACTTAGGATAAGACAGGAGCAAATCTGAGAATATTGTAAGCAACCATAATGTAGTGTTATTACAGTATTATGCAGATCAACTGGAAAAAGTCTATTGATATCTAATACCAACCTAGCTTTAAGGAAAAGAGATGCTTGATGAAAACTTTAAAGTGAGAGACACAAATTTATAGGACACTTTGTGCAACACGTAGTAAACCAAAAAAAGATAAGAAAAGTTTCATGGGATGAAAGATAAGAAATGAAAACAAAGGTTTAAATATATCAGTCCAATTTTATTGGACGTTCAAATGAGGACTTATGAAGAAATACTGTAGGTAGTATAAAGGAGAATAGAGCAGGTTAGCAGCAGCAAACCAGTCTTTGAATTATTTACTGCCATTCATCATCTCTGTGACACTTGAATTCAGTAGAGTTTCCAGTTTAATGGCATTCTGATAGTCTTTACCCCTAAATGTGGGAATACTTTTGTCCACTGTTGACAAATGTTATGGCCATTGTAGCCTTTTCTGATGTTGGGAAGTCTATGAACATCACTATGTTCAATAGTTGTCAGTTGTGTTAGTATGGAACAATAGGTGAATTATTTTTATTTCCCACTCTGCCTTTTACTAAAGGTGTGTCATGCTGCTCTTTTTTGTGAACAGTTCATTTTTATCCAGTTCAGGGAACCAAACCGTTCACAAGAACAGATAAAAAAGAGCTGTCACAGCATTTTAAATGTAGGGAAGGAGGGGAGGAACTTTATGATATTTTATTATCAAAATCATATTTTAAGATCGGAAATATGTTTGCAAAATGAAGCTGAAGGGTGACTTGCATCCACTCCAGCTGCTTCTGGACCCGGTTGATCACTCATAAAAAATGTAAATGAAAGTAACAATGAAAAAAAATGCTCATTTACTAATATTGTCATATCTGGGAACAGTTCCAAATCAACTGCTCAGTTCTTTATGTCCCATCTATGCGGACAACTGCTTACCCAGACGATGCTCTCAAATTAGTCGTTGGTGTCACTAAAACTGTTGGCACTCTAGAAATAAGAAATTTATAGACTTGATGTTGATAAGGGCTGCAGGAAGAAATGTAATACTTTTCAATGGGGATAAAAGTTTGAGAATTGCCAATGAAACACAGAGGCTAGCTGAAAAACTTAGCTACCCCCAATCAAGTCTCCAGCATGTGGGAAGTAGTATTAGTGGGATCACAGCCTTGGCATTGAAAGCCCAAAAATGAACTGCTTTGTTACCAGTATAGCACAGAAGGTTTAATCACACTGCAATTAAGAGACTTTATTTTTCCATTATCCAATCTACGGTATTTGAAAATCATGGGATAGTTTACCATTTCTTCACTCTTGTTCGATGATTTTTATTAACAATTTTCAGAAACTGCTCTCGTATTGGAGCAGTGAGGGGGATCAATACGATGGGAGTTGCTCTAATATGACTCTATTCAATCCTACATTTCATCTTCTCTTTCCTTTCAGATAACCTACCCTCCTACCCTCCTCAAAATTAGTATTTGTTAGCCTATGTGTGCGGCATATTTATTAGTCACTGAGCTCCACTTGTCCCTCTCCTCTATGGATCATATGTACCTCTTTATGTGAGCATTAGATGATAGAATAGATGGTGCTAGAGTGGTTGGTTGGTTGGAGGTGTGTGAATGTGTGTTTTATTTTCAATAGAGTGGCCTTTTTTCTGTAGTGTATAGAACTTGTGTTGACAATAAGAGAAATGTAGTTGAACTCTGTTGTTGGGAAGGAACCATTCCCATCCGAACTTTATTGTGCTGTTGTAAGTGAACCATTGTGGTGTGCTGACAGAATGAAAGAAGTGTATTCCCTAGCAATATTCACATGTCTGCCTCTCTCAAGTGCATTGGATGTCCGCCACAAAAGCCAATTGTATTGTGAAATGTAGCCGGCTTTGTTGAGATGAAAAAATCATGCTTGTGAATTCATTATTCACCATACCATGATAATCTTGGCTTGGTTTATTTTTCAATAAATTGTTCTTTTGCTTTCTAGCTGAATATATTAGAACTGTATAACAGATGCAACCCATCACCTATTTAATGTTTGTCACAAACTGTATGCATTTTAGACTTAACAAAAATATATTCATGAACTAACATTAGCTCAAATTTATCTGTAGTATTTTCTGGTGCCAGCTAAAACTTCAATCAAGGCGTTGCTGAATTAAATCTTTACCCCTTAGCTGCAGAAAGCATATTGTTACATTTGCATGGGCTACTATGGGTTAAATTTCTCCCCCATCACCTTCTACGTGGGATCACTACAAATTAGATTGCCCAACCTCTCTGGGAGAGGAAATGGTTTCTGGATTCACTTGGTGGAAATAGGTTTTGTCAGGAAGGGTTGGAGAAAGAGTACTACAATTCCACAGAACGTTTTAATTTTCACGACTGTTTTTACCCCATAGCAACATTTTCTGGTAAACAAGACACTTTTCTTAATCTCTATATACACAATGTGTGTACATCTACTTTGAATGTGAATGTACACTACATGTGCATGTATTGTGTGTAATGAGTGTATTAGGATGTGGCGTATGTTTTATTTTTTCTCTGATTTTCAATTTCAACCTCTCCAATAATGCTATGGGGTGAATAATGGATGTCCTAAAGTATGCAGCTCGACTAGTTGACATTTAGAAGGCTATTACTACTCAATGGATATTGCTCATAAAGGCTCAGTGGGCTTAGGTCAATGACGAGTGCAAGTGGAATCAGCTGACAGTGACTTTGGCCCGGGTTCACCCGGCTTGATACATATTGTGTTTAGAGTGAATGACACTAGCACACACACAGTGAACCTAGCTTGCGCTCTTATTCATGATATCTTAAAATCAGGTGAATCGATTAAGCAAGTCGATATGATATTCCTTGATTTCAAGAAGGCATTCGACAAAGTTCCTCACAAAAAACTCATGTATAAATTGCTAGTGAATTGGATAAGTGACTTTCTCAGTGATCGAAAACAAAAAGTAGTTATTAATGGTTTTAGCTCTGATATGGTTGAAGTCACATCAGGTGTTCCTCAAGGAAGTGTGATCGGCCTTCTTTTATTCATTATTTATATTAATGATCTATGTTCTAGAGTTAGCAGTAAAATGAGATTATTTGCAGATGATACAGTTATCTACCGTGAAATGAGCGAAGATACGGACTTTGAAGCTCTGTCATTGGACTTTAGCAACGTTCATTTGTGGTGCCAGGAGTGGGGGTTAGAATTTAATATCAGCAGATGCACCACAGTCCACTTCCTGCGAAAGTCATCTCATAAATGCCATACCTATACTGTAAGTGGAGTAAACATAAAGTCTTCAGATACAGTACAATATCTTGGAATTACCTTAACTTCTGTTATTTTGTGGGGATTACATATACAGAACATATGTGGCACAGCATTAAAGAAACTAGGTTTTGTTAAAAGTATAATAGGAAGGTCCTTGGATGAAAAAGCCAAAGAAAGATGCTATTTCGCTCTGGTTAGGCCACATCTCGAATATGCTGCGAGGATTTGGGACCCTGGTCAAATAGATTCATCCAAAAACATTAATTAAAATACAAAGGAAAGCAGTGTACTTCGCTACGAGCGTACATGTAGTGTCTCACAACTGTTAGAGGAATTAAGGTGGGAGCCCATAGAGAGTTGGAGGCTACATGCTAGGCTTCGTTTGCTTGATAAATTCAGATCTGATATTTTTCAGAGCAACATAGAGAATATTATCATGACTCCTCAATACATCTCTAGGTCTGACAGATGCGATAAAATAAGAGAGATACACTGCCGCACAGATAGGTACAAGAACTCATTCTTTCTGCAAACAATAATCGACCACAATAAAAATTGAGCTCCACTAAATACACTCCTATAATGTATGTCACCATTCCATCTCCAAAATCGTAGACCTTTACATGGCTGGTGACCTAACACATCCCATGCAGCAGCTCGCAGGGTAGATGTAGTCCTGTTTTATTCTTGGGAAATGATTGCACATCGGTCAAAATGGAGTGAATTTAGGTTCTACAAGGGCTGTAACATTGGTGCGTCACCCTCGAAATCATATTTTTCTCCTCCAGTCAGGAAATTGAGCATCATTGCATTCACACCTCTTGAGAGGCTTTACATGCTAACTAATTGAGCCAAATTTTTTTGAAATAATAATAGAATAATTCTTTATTGTTCTGTTGGTCCAGCAAGAGACATAGAACATGGTCAAAGATAACAAGGAAATAGATACCATTAAATAATGCAAATACAACCCTTACCAATGTCAAATTACAAATTATCACTCATTCATTCATCCATTTTATAATAGCTCTTGTGTAGCAGCAGTTTTTTTTAGTTCGAATTTAAAAATCAGATATTCCACCCCATGGCATAATTTGTGAGGTTAAAACAACAAATCAGAGAAAAAATGTCAAAAATAAGTCGCACTATCGTGTATACACTATAGTTGGTAGTATGTATGTACAGGTCTCCCTCATCAACCTCAGTTTTGTCAGCCCGGGTCCTTCAGTATCCGGAGTTTGTTTTTGAGTACCAGTCTGCTCAACTTCAGGGGTTTACCTTGTCAATAGTGATCTAAGAGTTTCCAAATGTAGCTGCCGGTGATGCAGGTACAAATTTACATAGTACTCAAACGTTTACTGAGCTTCAATGACTTGGTTTGAGGTAATAAAACAGAGATTGAGACAATGTTGTAATGAAATCTGATGTCAACCATGGGGTCTTTCAGAAACATAACCTCCGCAGCTGACAAGGAATACCTGTATAGTGTTGGAAAACTGTCTTGTTCTCCTGAAGATACTGCTTTATGGCAAAACTAGTGGCGAAAATTAAAATGTCGTGTGAGATTGCAGTATTCTTTCTCCTACCCTTCCTCTCTGGGAGAGGCTCGCATTAGCACACCTATTCATTATTCAGGGGACTCCTATTCTGGGTAATTACGGAGAAGGTTATGTTCCTCAGACATGATGTATGATTTTTACGGCTTGATTTTGTAAAAATTTGATATTTTGGTTAAAAATCAATTCATATACTGTTTGGAATCAAATTGGCTTGTTACCAAATCAAATATATATGTAATTGGTTTGGTATCAAATCATCCATTAATACAAATTCATATACTCTTTGGTATACATGTGATCAGAAATCAGTAAGGAAAGTAAATGCATGGTGCATACTCAGTAAAAATGCTAAAAAATAAATTGGCTCCTAGTCATTGCTTCTCTGCCATTGCTCGACAATGACTGCTTCTACTTTGCCTGAGTTGTACAAGGGGAGAATACTGTCATCACTTTTGTCCTGCGTGCAGTGGTTGGAAAAACATAAGGCTGATACAGCGTAAGGGTTGATCCAAAGCTGGCATCTGTGTACACCTCTCCCTTCAATTACAAGCGATGCTTTCTTAGTCTATGAGAACTTCATGCAAACTACTTTGGAAATTTTGTTTGCTCCAAGTTTAAGTAGCACAGCCATCACCCATGTACATACATTCAATACTGCACTTTCATTCTGACAGACAAGTAGAATTTAGAACTCTTATGGGCAAAAAGAACATTTTTAGCTGTACCATCAGTAGTGTTTTTCTGTGGAGGTAATAATGAGAGTTATCTGAAATTCAAGAAGTAATATTTTGAAAATATATATCCATTGTGAAATGTATATCATTAAATGGTGATGCCTACCTGCAGTACTTTGCACACACACGTAAACTTGTCTTTATTCTGTGAATGATTTATATTGTGAAATGATTAATTAATGCTATTTAAATGGGTGGTTACTGCATCTGTATGCTGTATTAGGTGATAGATCATGACTTGTTTGTTCCATATGCACAGGATACACCAATTGTTGGAGAAGCATGTAGTGTTATGTGTTACCCAATTAGTGCCGAGGCTTAATTGTTTATCTGCCATTTAAACTTATGGCTAAAAGGGGTGTTAACAGTCTAATCTATGTGTACAATTCTAAATGTTAAACTTAAGGGCTTATTGTGTTTACTTAACAGCAAGTATTTGAACCTTATGGATATACCAGTGCAACGCAAATCTTGATGTTTTCAGGTTGTTTTCTTTGATTTCCATAATGCTAAAATAGTTATGGTCTGCACAAATCTGCACTACGGTGGAATTGCCTCTATACTGCATGAAACATAAGTGTATAACATCCATAAAAAACTGTAGTATTCAGATTGTATGATTTAATGTAATAGATATGTGAATGGTCATTAGTGTGCTTTATATGATTGGATGTATAATTTATGTAGCACTTTTAGCTAACATAGTTGTGTTAGTGTTGAGGTAAGTTATATTTTGGATATGTATGATTCTCTCAAAAGTAACTTTCATTGAACCAAAAGTCTTGATTCATGTCACGTTAACTCCTGTTTAAGAATTGCATTCTACTTAGCCTGAGAGCTCTGCAAAACAGCCAATGCTTTTCAAAGTTATTGGTCAATGTTCCAACTACATTTGGAAAAATTGACATATTACTTTGTTTGTAGTGCTAATATTCATGTTTTTTACCACAGGTGCAGCTGCAAACTTGCGCAAGGAAGTCATCAGGAACAAGATCAGAGCAATTGGAAAAATGGCACGTGTATTCTCTGTCCTCAGGTAAGTCATTGTTTTATTTCCATTAAAGAATCTTTGGTGGAAATTCTTCTAAATGCTTCTAATACTGATCTTGATGCTGAAAAACGTTATTGTGATAAATTTATTTTGTTTAAAATGTAACGTCATTGTAAATCAATTATCAGAACTATTGCAAAAAATTGATGGACCAACCCTATAATCATTCTCAGGGAATTACCTGAATATAGCTACTTTGCAGATATATTTTTCTGTCCATACCATGGTCCTAGATTTTTCCCTCCTTAAACTGGTTTGGGAAAATGGCAGGTTGTGAGCGAGTCAAGCTGGATCCTGAAATTCTAAGTCCCCCTGTGAGAATTTGGGTAGTTCCTCCCTTTATGTCGAAGTCAAAAATGAAAAAAATAAAATTGAAGAGCTTTTGAGAATACATGAAATATTTAAAAATAATTCAGAGTAAATGATATCAGCTCAGTTTAGTGACAAAAGTGAAACCAAATATTTACATATATTGAGCATTACTAAGCCATCTGGGATCTTCAGGGCTAATTTTCAACTGTAGGCTTTCACAGACAAAAATGCCTTACTGTACACTAATAGTATCAGTTAAGGAAAAACGTTTAACTTCTTCTTTGATAGCATAAACTCAAACAACAACCATCAAAAATGATGCAGATATCCTACTCATTAGTTTAAATTCAGCAGTGTCAGTTGAGATACGGTGGACCAGCACCTTGTAATGACTAAATAATGATTTTTTACTGTCCTCCACTTAAATCACTTTGTATGAAGTGAATAAATTGTATTTAGTGATTGAAAGAACTACATATTACATGAGCATCATGATGGAATGCTGAAACTAATACCCTTGTAAAAGTGATAAGTCTCCTCAACCAGAGGAGATACTGAATTCAGACCGGACCGGAGTCAGCCTTTACTTGATGGTTAAGTACTACAAGACTGTGGTAATTACCAGCCCCTATTGGTAACATCTCTTTCATGAAAGCTTTTCAATAACATAATCATTAACACGTTGCGTACGGATCACGAGAATCTTCGTTTTTCCTGAGCCATGCGTTAAGGACGGATAACGAGAATTCTCGTTTTTGCTGTTGACTCCTTTTATTTTGCCAATTTAATTAAATTATATCAGTGTTTTTATATGTAACGGGCAACTATCATTAATAATATATTTTTGCTTAAGTTGTATGAATTTAAAATATCTGCATATATTTTTCATTAGATAAAAATTATTAATAAATTATGAAGCAATGGCACTTCTAGGAGAGGAGTGCATATTAAAGTGTTCCAGTTTAAATACCTGCCGGAACAGAGGGGTACGAAGGATTTAAACACTGCCGTACGCAACGTGTTAATAAAAATTATGAGCCTCCTGGATCATCAAAACTTCTTCTACAGCAGTCAGCTCAGCTTCCAGGGAAGTAGAGATGGGTGAATTACCATAATTTTTCAGTAATTTTCAATTTTCTGCTATTAATGCATAACTATTTGAGGTTTAATTATGAACGCCAATGACAATAGCAAGGGGTTAACAACATCAAAACATTAAAATTGCAGCTTTAGTGTAGTAGAAAAAAAGAAAATTTTAGAAACAAACACGGCAACTCACATGCAATTAGAAATAAATTTTCGCTCTACTATAAAAACAATACCCCAGAAATATTCCACAAATGAGTTGTATGTGCCTTAATTTATAGTGAAGATTGTATCAAATATATGTAGACTTGGGTTAAAATGATATGTTTGGAATATATCGGTATGAAAAATATATGAGATGGAGGTGAGTAATACAGAAAGTTTTATGGTATTATTTTTGAGTGGTTGCGGTATACCATGATAATTTACAAAAATAGCCACAGTAATTTTTTTCAATGGACAATCTCTATAGGGAAGTTGATGATGAGAAGTCCTGGTAGGACTCAGCAAAATACATTCCCTCATTTTGTACTGCTTGTTATTCCAGGCTGATTGTACCACATTTCTCAGGCTGAGAATAATTGGTGTATAAATGTTTACTAGTCTTCTGGAGCCTACTGGTTCTCTATCCCTTAAATGCAATCTCTATGTCTTGTCTCTTGCAGAGAAGAGAGCGAAAGTGTGCTACAGCTTAAGGGACTCACTCCAACTGGAGCCTTGCCCCTTGGAGCACTGTCTGGAGGAAAGACATCTTTGAAGAACGGTAAGGCATTTTAGGATTACATCTTCGCTTGCATGATCCTTGATCTCAAATTTGATGGATTATCTTAGCCCTTATAGTGCGGTGGGGCGATATATCGGCTTTTGGATCTTGGGTGGAAAGTGTAGTGGGCCGATATATTGGCTCATATGCAAATATTGTGCAACTTTAGTGCACTAATATATATTTACAATTATTTTTTAGATGATGTAAAAGGCTTCTGTAATTTTCAGCTAATTGACTTTATATACGATAAAAAAACTGCTTATGGATATCTTAAACAATAACCTCATAATTTTTTTTTTCCTGGGATGAAACATTTCATTAAATTGCCCTCCGCATTTCTCCCTAGTACAGCTGGAAGGAGGCAGTACTTAGAGGGTTAATGGGCTATTTTAAATAGCTATTGCTGCATGTGATGAAGCCGTGTGCTAGATTAGTTTTAATTCATTTGAATTTTGAGATTTTTAAAAATTCCATACTTGATGCAATAAATGAAATAAGCCATGTCATGTAGACTTCTCTCTGTAGCCTTGAAATTGTTGTTACAGTTTGTTTACTCTGATTTGAAATGAGTGAAATGACAAATTGCTGGGAATGGTTGGTATTGAGAAATGTAAATTACTGGGGCAAATTAAAAGGTGGCAGAGTAAGTTATAGGGGCCTGTAAATTGTTGACCACCCCCACCCAATATCTATGAAAGTCTGCTCCTGCGATGGCCTCCATCAATGAATTTAATACATATTCGCACCCTAAGGTGTCCACTGGTTAAAGGGTGCCTGGGTTCTTGAAGGCCTCCTAGAAGCCCTCACAATATGGCAATGTCTGCTTTGATTGATTTCATAGATGGAATAATGTTTACACAGCAATAACATATTATAAAAATATTTATAAAACAAACCAAATGACAGTTAGCCCTTCATAAATCACTCCTTTTGCTTCTTCTACAGATGACTGTTATTTTTTTTTTATCCACAATGCATTGTGTGCAGAGTGGCCACTAGCTAAGCAAAGTATAAACTAAGTAGAATAATTTTTAGTAACCCACCTTAATCGCTACTTTTAAGAACAATTTTATAATAGTGTGTTGATAGTCATTCATAAATTTATAAAAATCATCAATAATATTTCAGTTTATTTTCATAAAATACAAAATATTTCTTAATCTTTTTATTGTAGCAAAGGGGTATTGCTCTATAATCTCTTCAACTTAAAGGCCTAGAATTGACCTCTATTGATACAAAGTAGATACATGCATATGCGCCTATTTTTGGTAATACCATTTCTTTGATTGAATTTTGCCCAATATCATATCATCTATGAATCTAATGAATGAATACTCCCATGAATCCATTGTCTAAGTGGACAATTATAAAATGCTCTAAATGTACAACCTAGTGTATGTGATCTATGCTGGGTAACATGCTCAAAAGAGGTTAATCAAATGTGCTGGCCTATTATTTGTACCTATTCATTTCTGTTGGAGTGACTCTTCATGTTTACATTGGCAAACATCTCTTCAAAACTTCACGCTTGGCTCCAGTACCTTATCTCAAGAAAATGTATGATTTTTTAACTTATTTGTCATAACAACGCAAATGTTGTAGCCTAATTTTCTCAAGCTCATTCACTTATTAAATGCTGGTCAAGCAGTTGTCCAAAAAAAATTTGGTAACTTGTTTCTTGTTGCAATTTTATAAGTCTTTAATGGTAGGAGACTGTAAGAGAGACACCCAACCCATATACTAATGAACAAATATTCTGCTGCCCATATTTCTTCAGTACAAAATCTTGAAATGTTAGGAAAATAGAATTCAGTTCAGTTGTTGTTATCAGTGATGTGACGTAACGAAGTAAAAGTAATCGAATTACTTGTAATGATTATATTTTTGGTAATTTTTACTTATTTATTTATTTTTATTTATTTATTTTATCTTCACTACCCCGAATACAGCACGATAATACAGCAGCTTATAATCGATACGTTTTTTTAAAAGTAATTTTTACTGGTAATCTACTTTAAAGCTCATGCGAATAATCGTTACATTTGAGTAGTTGCTACTTTTGAGTAATCAAAAGTGAAAATTTTAATTCCTTGCCCGCTGAACGCATCGAGATGCAGTTTTAACTGCATTGTCAAAAGGGGGGAAGTCTCCCCAGTTTCTGATGAAGTAAATCAGTACTTGCTTTGTACTTCAACAGAAATAGAGTTACTTCACCAACTTTCAATTCTAAAAAAAGCATTCATCAAAGCAAACGCTTCCATTCCATCCAGTGATCCTGTGGAGCAGCATTTTAGTGTGAGCAAAGACATTTTGGCACCAAAGAGGGGCAAACTGTCAGATGAAAATTTTAAAATGCAATTGTTTTGCAAATTACTTTCAAATATTTAAAAATTGACCTTACCTTTTACCTTAAATATATTCATTATATTGTGTTTTCTATTTATTTGCATGATGTCGAATTTAGAATACATCCCCATCCACAGGTGTAAATATTTATGCCTAAACTGCCTAAATCCAACATATTAATTATTCTTTGATGCTAAGGCATTGAAGAATAATGAAAATGTTGGTTTGCATGTTATTACTCTCTCTTTGAGAAAATATTGACTGTGATTGTGTCATTTACAGGAGCAAAATAAAAAGTAATTGTAATTGTAATCCTACTGATTACTTTTTCAAAGAGTAATTTGTAATTATAATTAACTACAAATTTGGTGGTGTAATTGTAATTGAGCCCGATTACATTATTCCAGTACTTTTTCCATCACTGGTTGTTTTGAGCCTGTACAAGGCATTTAAGTGTCCAGCTCATATTTTAAAGAAAAAAATATCCATTGGTTCGTGATTGTGAAGTTGTGTTTCAGTTGAAATTTACATGTGTATTGTTTTCTATCTGAATACATTATGTTGATTTCAGCCATAATAATGGAGTATATATTTGCAATCCAAATTCAAAGTTGAAGAATGTACACACCAAGTGGGAAAAATGGTTGTCACCATAGAGTGATCACCAAAATTAGACTTGTCGAAATGTTGACCAGTATATTCAACTCTAGGTTCCAATGTGGTAAAAAAATAAGTATACAACATATGGACTGGATTGGGCAACATTTAGGGATTGTAATGTGCCTTCAAATTATGAAAAATAGGGATTTTCTTTTTTGATTGCACACATTTGCTTAACGTTATTGGACCTGGCAGTTGGCTGGTTGGGTGTTTCACCTAGGAGATAATTCCATAGGAGCATTTCAGTTATCCTCAATGGATTTTGTGTATCATTGCCTTTTTTGCAGGCCCTAGAATGAAGTTATACTAATCTGTAACTAATCGTGTCTCACATGACATTCCTTAATGGCAATTGTGCCCTAGTGTTTCTTATTTCTGTCTCTCCAGCTTCTCAGAATTTATCGCATCACTTCAAGTATTCATTTGAGTTTTGTTTTATTGCATTCACGTGTGTTGCCTTGTTCTCCTCTGAACTTGACATAATTTCTGCCAAACAGCCCTTCAAGGCTTCTCACCAAATCACAAGATTACATCGTTCGAGGAAGCAAAGGGCTTGGATGCCATAAACGAGCGGATGCCCCCAAGGAAGGATGCCCCGCCGACGCCTGTCTCATCCGAGGAGGGCAAGGGAGTCCCCGGGAGCACTTCGCAGAGCGGAGGCCAGGGTGGTGGAGGGGGCAGTGGCTCCTCGGGATCCCAGTCAAACTCTCACTCCGCCTCGGCAACCAATGCCCACTCGTGAGTGGAGCAAGTGGAATGCGCTGGGTGAGTCTCCACCTCCTTATTTCCCTGTTGGCTAAAAAAGCATTGTCATCTGTGTCCTCCTTGGTGATTCACTCCTTTACAGAGTGACCATTTCAGTATTGCCTGGGACATCTCTGAATTGTCAATGAGAGCCTATTTCATGTAGTTCTTCTATAAACAGTATCTGAGGTTCCAGAAGAGAGTGCTTGTGCAGTCACTATTGAAGGATCCTCAGAAAATGAGTTTTTAACTCAATATTTAGCAAATTTTTCCTAATTATGAGGTGTACCCTAGTTTTGACCACCAATTCTATGCACCTTGACCCATCCCATGTACAATGCTGGGTGATTTACCATGGATTGGTTTGGATGAAAGTGTCTCATTAGCTGATAAATATAGTTGTTCTTGGAGGAGATTAATTAATTCAATAATAGCCTCTAAAGGACTAGCATACATTTAAATACACTCTGGGATATGGGGTCCAATGTTCCTTGGTACAGAAAATGTATGCTGGGATTGGTATTTTAAAATGATACTTTTTCTTTGAATGCCTAAAATTAAACCTGGCTGGCAGAACTCACAATGATCATTAAAAGGGTTAGTTATTGCTAATTCTGCTCTGTAGTGAGACATTGTTTTCATATTAATGTTTGATACTTGACAAGAAGACATTTTTTGTGCATTAGTGCCTTTTCATTTTGCGTGCATACCTGAAATATAGCATTTTCAACATTTTGAGGTGGTATTTAGTATTCTTGACTCACTGGGGCTCCTCGAGCAGTAAAAATTCATTAATATTGTATCATTGGTGGAATGTTTGGAAAGTCATTTGGGAAGGAGAGAAAGAATTCCCTTCCAGTATACATCTGGTGGCTTGAATCTTACCCCTGATGAACTCCACCTGGGAAGCCAAATAAAATGTTGCAATGATGGCCTGGGTGATTTTTTAAAAGAAATATCTCCTCATGGAAAAGAATGGTTGCTTTTGAATATTGACCTTTTGCAATGTAGTTTTGCATTGATATCATGTCTAGAAAACATGTAGCTAGCCATAACTAAGTTCCTTAATTCTGAACAAGTAGGTAGACATGGTAAAATCCATCTTGTCACTTAAACTTTCTACATAAGAAAATATACTTTTGGTTGAAATGATGCCTGGACTAATTGGCTTATTTGGATGGTGATTATTCATTGAAAAGAAGGGAAAATGTATTAATCTCATAAATAGTGAATTTAGATTGTACTGTGATGGAGCATATTGGATAAAATCATTTCATGGACATACTGTGATAAACTGTAAATCGATGGTATTTTATTTTTGAAACCATATCTAGAACAAAATGAAATCACTCCTGGAACTTGCTCCCTTAGACAGCCTATTCTCTGTTATTTTTGGAAGAATTTAATGAGTGGTGAATTAGCTTAGGCACTACTCACGTGAATTTGTATCAACATGTCAATTTCAATAGCCCATGTGCATTCAAACACCCTCCATGATGGTTACGTTCTGTTTATCACTTATAAAATAAAACATGTATACACAGTAGGTACTTAAAACAAAGCTTTTCTCTGGTTTAAACTTATGGACAGGATGTATGATTCTCCATGGTTTAATAGATTAACTAATGCTTTTCTCCATATTTCTTTTAAAAAAATGAGGGTACTGTTTATCATGCTGGCCTCTATAGCAGTGTAATTTTATGATTAACCTTTATGCCTATTTCTGGTCAGTCATCATGATATATTCTCTGCTGGAATTTTTTGGAATTTATTTTTATATGTATAGAGTTCGGTGAAGCAGTCTTATGATATACTCATGGCAGGTCAAGTGGTTATTGTCAAAAAGACATTGAAACCTTCACTATATCACAGTTGCTGGGAAAATTCTCAATTTGTCAATCATTTTACAGCTAGCTATGTATTCCAGGATTTCAATGGTTACCACTCATTCATAAACTAATTCTATATGCATATGAAATCTATTTGTGATACTATTACCTTTGTAGTTTATGATTGATAAAAAATGTTTACACTGCCTTGAATGATAGCAATATTTAAAGAAATATTCTCGAGAACTTTCTACAGCGGTCACATCACCACTCTTGAGGGTCAAGGTTGTAAAGTAGGCTTGTGCAATGAGTCGATTCATCAAATTCATCGACGATGATTTTCGTCATCATGTTGCGATGAACCGCGTCGATGACAATGAATGTCACCGATCATCGACGTCGATGAATTCACCGACATCGATGAATTAACTGACGTCAATGAAGTCACCGATGTAGATGAGTCAATGAATCCATCCCCATTAGATGATAATTATTTGTGTTGCGTCGCCCATCCATGACTATCCCTACCTTTCCGTCGGCGATGAATGAATTCATCGAATTATCGAGGTAGGTGAGTTCATCGATGGCAATGAATTCATCGACTCATCGTCGTCGATGACAATCATCGAAACCGAATCATCTCGATGATTTTTTTCATCGACCCTCGATGGGCAAATTCGTTCATTGCACAAGCCTATTGTAAAGTCTCTCCCCAATCGCTCCCCACTGTTTAAGTTTCTTGACAGTCTGTATTACCAAGGCAGCGCTGAATGCTTAAGTTGTTGATGGGAATGTGGAGAATTTGGTTTGTGCCTAATGTGTCGGTACTCTTTCAGGCGTATGGCTGTTTCCCCCCCCCTTCTCTCTGCATGGGTTCTGCGGCTCCCACCGTTTCGACCACCGCCCACTCATTGGTCTCCTCATGACCATATGCTTCTCCAATTGTTGCTCCTCCCCCCCCTCCCACTCCCTCCATACCACTCTTTGGTCCCCCCTGCCGAGCTTCTGGAACCTCAGGAATGAATCGGCGGGGGAACCAAACGATACTACATCATCCCACCAGGAGGCAATGGAAACTTGGGTCGTTCAGCACAGCAGACCTCCTCACACATGCGAGTCGGGGGCGAAGTCATCTCGATCCCGTTGAAGGCCATCACCAGTGGTTTTGTTTTCATTTCAAAAGGAGTTCCCAGAGAGGTTGCCAGTCTATAATGTTGGCGGGAGAATCCTGGTGTTTTGAGTTCTGCCCTGAGGAATGAAACAGAAGTTGACCACCTCATTTGACTCTTTGGAAAGCTTATTTTCAGATTCTCAGCATGTCATTTTAGCCAGTTGATTATCGTAATCCCCCTGTATGTCTGTACCCCCCTCCACAACTCCTGCAAACCACATAAATTCCCACGCTTGTTTCTCTGTCTCTCTACTTGAGGGCACAGCCGTTTGCGGTAATCGGCAGTTGCTTCAGCGCTGGGTTTCCCCTCCCACTCTCCCCTCTTCAACCCACCAAGCCCACGGGTTAGGGTTCACCCATGCAGGTTGAGGAGGGAGCCTAGGACTCAAGAGGGAAAGAGTGGGGAATGCTGGGAAGGGTGGGTGTTGACCACCCCCCACTGAGGGTCATTAGGGGGAGGGGAGCAGGTGTGGCAAGGGGAAGATGAGCGGGCGTAATGAGTGTGTGGATTGGCTCAACAGGACCATTTGAAAGCGAAGAGACTGCTTCGTTTGTCTTCACCCTCCTCGTCCCGAGCCTAAATGAGTCGAGTTTGTTTTGCGGTGTGTCGTGCATCTTGGGGAAACACTTGCATATTTCAAGCTTTCCATATTTCCATTGCCTTACCTGGTATATTCACATATAAATAAAAATCTCAAAAATAAAATATTATAAAAAATTGTGCATATGATTTTTTATGTGTTCTTGCTAAAAAAAAATCTCTTTGCTACCAAGTTGTACTTATTCTTTCTTGTACAGAAGTGTTTAAAAAAGAAAAAAATATCGGGTGGCAGAGTGCTGCTGGTTTTTTCATGGTGTTTGCATCTTGCAATCGATGCTAGGGAAACGAGGCTATGCCCTACTGTCCCCCTGATATGCTACCTTGCTCTTGTGGTCTGTTGATGAAGAGTTTTCCCGTGTTGTCGAGAATTTTGTATTTATTATTTTCCCCAGCCCTCAAAATGTATTTTCTTAATAACTGTTAAACTACTAAGAATTTATGTTATGAATATAAATATATATATAAATATTAAAAAAATATATTTTTGTTTACTCTGCGACTCCTCTTTCTAGTGCTCTTACTAGATGTTTATTTAAGTGATAAAAAAAATTGTATCTCTTCAATTGTAACTCCAAAGTGAGAGTAAAAAATTTGGTGTAATTATTGTAGGGAGGGAGTGTATTTAGCTTGTAATAGAGTTCCCAATTTGAGAGACTGTTTTAAGTGTGTAAGTGGGTGGGACAGTGGGGAGTGAGATGCAAGATAGCGAATGGTATTGCTTTAGACTGATGGTGGACTCTATTTCATGTACATGTTTCCTGTACAGTTATATACTTCATATGACGTGTGTAATCTTTCAGCATAGCTGGTAGAGAAACAGCTTTGTTGTCTTTTCATGCAGTGTTGGAAAAATGACATATAAAGCTTTGAAGTTTTTGTGCACTCTCCAGTTGTACAGCACATCTCTTGGAATAATTGTTAAACTCATATGAAATGAACATTTTTTCAAACCTCTCCAGTTGAATGAGGAGTTAAATATAATGATTTTTCTGTCTCTTTAAGGAAGACCACTTTTGCCTTGCAAGGTGGGATAAACACCATTTACCCATTTTTCAAAGTTCCACTAATCACTTCTCCTATCACATGTATTCAGAATGATGGCTGATGAGGTTTTCACTGTGTTTCTCAATTTTTGTGAGATTTCTGAAGACTTAACCTTGCCCCCCCCCACCCCCTTTCCCTCTCCCATGAAGCTATTGGGCAGTTTTCTTTCTCAATGTTGTAATGATCCAGAAAAATATCCCTTCCTCTTGTAAATTAAGCGTTTTGAAAAACATAGCAAGGCTGCATTGTTATCTGGTGCAGCTGTTTTTAATGCCAGGACAGTGGAGGAATAAAAAGTCACTTTAAATAATCCTGGCAAGAAAAAGTTAAAACTCTCATTGCAAAGTACTGCATTGCATGTTTTTACTATACATTAAAAGATAAATTCCCTAACTCCCTCATTGTAATTTTCTCGTGGTTGTAATTCATTGTACAGTATTCACATGGGACTGTTTCACAAGAGTGTGTGATCTTGCCAATGTTGTTATAAATGTGTTCTTTCGGGTGGCTTGGAGTGGCATGTTTCTGCCCTTATCACCTAATAGGTGCCCTTGGCTGCACCATGGAAAACTTTTGGAGTAGTAATGTTGGTCTTTTGAGGTATGATGTGAATAAAACAATCCCAATACTTCATGCTATTTGATATGTTTAAAAAAACAAACATCTTTCTCCTTGTATTTATTGAAATCATTTACTGAAATCAAGGAAAATGAACACTTTTTTGAGATGGAGTAGGCTTATGAAGGGACAAAGTGTTTTCAGGTTGGTGGGATATGTAAGCCACCTCCTTCCCAATACCCCCGACACGTACACATGAAGCGTGCACCCTCTCCACCAACTCCCCCCCAAGCAGCCGCACACCCAGAAAAAGAGATATTGGCTCGGAAGGAAAGCTTGGGGGGTGGAGGGCTATTGGCAGTGAGGCTCGTATCGACATGTGGTGGTGTTTTGGCCAGTGGTAGCATTAGTGGTGTGAGTTGAAGCTGGGTTGCGTGCGATGGGCAAGGAGTCAAGCGAGGGGAAGTTGAGGAGTGTGCCGAAGGATGTTGAAGGGGATAGAGGGTGGGGTGGGGGGTTGGAAGGGGAGTATGGATCGTTTTCTGGGTGTTGGGCAGGGGTTGCCGGCATGGGGGTCATGCAACATGGCAGGCGGTTTGGAAAGGGTATGGTGCTGGGCACCCATCCCTCGGAAAATGTTTTGGAAGTGGGCAAGAGGAGTGACCTGTTCTCCTTAAAAAAAAAAAAAAGAGACGTTGCCTCAGGTGCAACATTTGTTATCTGGTTGCGTTTTGCAGCCTCCTGATCTGTTTCCCTTTTTTATCAAATTGAAGAAACCCCTTTGGTTAATGCTCTAGTTGTAGTCTAACATACAGGTTGTTAATTTGAATGTGTGATGTTGTATTTCTATATGAAACATGAATGCGTAAATGAGACAACCAGTGGAGTAATTAATTATATCGGTCTTGTATCATAGAATTCGTGTAAGGCATCTCATTTTTTTATATAATGACATACTGCTTATAAAAGAAAATTATTGGCCTTCATTAGGCTCTTGTAGTGAATTATCTTGTATGAAGGCGGTATAAATGGTTTTGGCTGCCAGAATGTTTGCCATATTTAGTTCTCTTAACTTTATTCATTAATATATATACCTAAAAATAATATATAAACGTAATTAATAAAATTGTATACAGTCCCTTTTTCATACCAAAGTTAACTAGTCATAATTATTTGCATTCAGACATCACCTGCATTCGTAAGTGTGATTTAATGATACACAATTGCAATTGTACTGCTGCTGTGGGAGAAAAATTTGCCTCCTGTCCTCTAAAATGTGTTTTGTGCCTAAGAATGCATATTGTGAGGATTGTGATGACGTTGAAAGTCATTCTTCGAATTTGTTCCTCTTGGGAATGTTAACTGGTTGGAGTGCATGTGTAACAAATGACGGTGATGATAATGGAATGCCCACAGTGACAGAATGAAATCCATAAATTCATGAAAAATCATTCAACACTTGCTGACATTTGAAAATAGGAAACCAAGCAGTTGTTCAAAATGGTGGGTGCCAATGGGGGATTTTTTAAAAGAAGGTTGTGGCCCTTTGCTGGCTGTTTGACTGTTATGTAAGTGCTTGTGATTGTTTATTGTCATTCATTTGTGATCATTGAATGTCTCCGACAAATTTGGTGTAAACTGAAGGTTTTTGGTCTGAATCTTGATTGTTGGGAGATATTATTTTACCATTATCTCTCGTTTCATACTCGGTGATGCCTCATCCCTCTCCAAAAAATTTCTGATTCTTTAGCAACATGTCTGTGAGGAAGTTAAGTGGCACTGTTTCAGTGCAAGTTGATGGCCAATATTTGACATCATGTGGCACAAATCAAGGAAGCAAGCTCTTGCCCCCATTTTGAGCACTGTGTAATTTCATTCTTGCATCAGTATGATTACTAACTATTATTATAGGATAATCTCGATTACACTTCAGAACACAAAAGTGCTATAAATTTTCAAGATATTGCCATTTTCTGGTGTTGATTAAGTATGTAAACTAACACTGATGAGGAAAATTATCCATATATCCTGTACACAACTTGAGGATTTAAATCTAAATTTTAATGTTTTAAAAGTTTCATAATGTGTGTACGACTGCTTATTTCCTGTCACCTCAGTGACATTGTATGTTTTTTATTTCCTACCATTGTAAAATTCCTCTGTGGTCTCAACACCTAACTTCATATCCCTATTATTGACTTAGTAAAAACCTGGAAGTTTTGTTCAAAGTGTTTTTTCACTTTTAATAACCTTCAACAAAATTGCTGGTGGATAATGGAGATGTAATAGAAATATTAATATGTGCAGTAATATGGGTGCCGGTTATGATATAGTTTTTAAATTCACAAAAATAATAAGATCTACACGTGAAAGGGAATTTGAGTTTGGTCTGCTGCATGTGTCACCAGATAGCAATTCGCATTAAAGCAAGCATAAGGTACATCGCCTCTTTAGGCCATGGAGGTTGAAGAGGGTCTGACATTGTTATGTGTTTTGTTTTGATACTTCTTCGTCCATTAATCTTGCCTTGAGACACCCTCTTATGCTTATAGAATCATGACATGCCTTTCCAATAAGAAATGCTTTCATTGCAATATCATGAATTAAGTTTTATTCTTGCACTGAACGTTTTTCTCATGGACAAATCCTGTCTTATACATATATAAATATATGAATATATATATCAAAACTTGTGTATTTTGGTTTGGTAGTGAGTATGTGAGTGTGTTTGCTTGTGTGTATGAATTCTCATGTATATACAAATGTATACATGGGCTTGCACACTCAAAATAGATACACAATCACTAATAATATCAGTGTTTGTATATACTACAGTGCCATTTTTCCCAAGTCCAATCTACCAAGTTACATTACTTGTTTATTCCATCTGTTATTAATACTTGCATTGTTTGAGGAGTTTCCAAATTCTAAATAAAGTTTTTGATTTCCATGTGAAAAGGTTAAGTGTTCAAATTGAAACTGTTATTACCTTCATGAATCATCATCTCTAATTTAAAAAAATACTCCAGTTTTAAATGTGAGTGAACCATGAATCTAGTAATTAAGTTCTTTTGTCAATAAAACTGAGTACCATTCGATACCATATCCATTTTGAGCATTTCATTTTCACTGAATCACTGCTTGCTTTTGTTTGTGCTTCTAACATCATTGTCCGCATAGGGAGAGTGCCTCTCACAAGAATGAAATGTATCCCTAAAATCTTAGTTAATTATAGCCCTTGAGTGGACATGAATGTAATACTTGTTGACCTAATGAATGAGCCTGGACATTTGAATGCCTTTTTCCTCATCCTACTAAATTTACAATTTTAAGTTATATAACATGCTATCCACAGGGGTTAACGTTTTATTCAAGGTAATCACTGGGTTTGTATGCAGCTATAAATACTATGAGAACCTAAGTTATTAAAGCTAATCAGCCTGAAAATCAAAGTAGAAGACAGGGTTTCTTATTGCTGTGGAGTAGTTAAGTGTGTTGGAAATTGATAAAGCTGCATATCCAATGTACAATCTCCTGGTATGAGCATAGGTATAATTCGGGGGTGGCAGTTGCCCCACCAATATTTAGGGAGAAAAAAATCTAAATGATATATACTCGGAAATACAAAGATTGAGGGCACATTTTTGTTACTATGCATAATTTATCTCAGTGGCATGGTTAGATAATAAAAGTGGAAATTATAAAATATTTGCTAAAATTCTGCTGTCGCAAATCGCTCTAAAGGCTCTAATATCTATCTAATTACCCTGACCTGTTCTCTACCCCCCCTCCTCTAATCAAAATGCTCAAATTACGCCCATGGGTATGAAATACATATGCCCTTAAAAAATGACATTGTCATCTAAACTGTATGTTCAGAAAAATCCCCTCTTTCCAGCCATTTGCTGATAATTAATATTCACATTTTGCGCATTTCATTATATTCAGAAAGAAAACTATGCCCTTGTTCATTTTTTGTGATTAATTATCAGGCTTCATTATGAGAAGCTTTTTCAGCAATTATAATACAGGAAGATCCTTGCAAAATAAAATACAGTATTATGCGGGGGATAGCCTCATATAATTCAACATGTCATTAGGAAAGTCATCAAGTTCTAATTTTTGGCTGCTAATTTTCTCTTTAATGAGATAATTTGTTCTAAGACTAGAATCTCAGAAGCACCTTGAGCTGCCATGGATTGGTTGTAAGATCCCCTCCTTGCCATTGAATTATGTATTAAATCAAGGAAATATGAAAATATGTTGCAACTTAATTTCTTATCAATCTTAAACCATGAAACTTTTTTTTCTTGCTGGACTGACTGACTTGAATATTTGATCACTTCCCATCCACACATTCAAGCTGAGGACACCTTTCTGTCAAAATCAACTGTTCTCATTTAAACCATACAAGTTGGTTCTTTCAAAAAATAAGAGGTGGTTGAGGGCCAGCATAATGTGATTATAACCCCATGCATCACAAATCACACCTAGCCCCTGTTTCAAAAACCAGGAGACTGTTTCTTTGAAACAGTCCTTGCAAATGACTGAAATGCTTCCTCATTATGGCTCAAGGAAAACTTGAAAAATAGTATAGGACTTGAGTATATGAATTATTTTATTGAGGCTTTTGATTCAAGAGGATGATTAAATTTGCGTAATACATACTACATTTGTTCAATACCTGAAAATAGACGATTTGTCATTGGAGTAAATTTTTTGAAGGGGGTAGTGTTTTGTCATATGGGATAAAATTAGTGCACAATGTTGAATTGGTAAAGGAAACATTTAAGTTGAAAATGGAATTAATTCATATATTAGCTCAAATATAGTGACATTTGTTTCTTTAAGAGAGACTTTTGAAAGTTGTTTTATATTTTATATCTTTTAATGCGTGAAGTTTGTATGACTATAGTCTCCACATATTGATGCAATGTAAATTAATTGTATGTGCAAGTTATGATGCTTCAACATGAAAATACATTCACCCTAAAGGTATCATGTAGAAAAGGACTAAAATAGGTGAAAATTAGGAAGGTGCAAACACTAAATTTCCCATCGGAGTTGAGTTTGAGCATCAGTGCTTTACCTTTATAGTAGAAAATAAAATCCTTCAAAGCCTTGTTTAATTCAAGAATAATAATTTTCATCAATTTAACAGCTAGAACATAATGATCAAGTTCGATAAAAAGCTTTCCTGAATCTAAACAAAGGGCTTATTAATTTGAGAAATAAACCATAAAAATCAATGAATTGGGCATCTTTTTAAGAAGTGAATCGACTTTCACTTTTCTAAGTGTATTAAATCAATACAACATGTAGGTACTCGTAAAAAAAATATAATAGTGGAAGTATATACTTCCACTATAGTATTCCTGTGGTGCACGTTATAACACTGCATGTGAAAAATGAACTTGGGTGAAACACAAGTAAAGAATATCTTCAATTTAACCAAAGCTTTGAGTCACGATATGGAAAGTAAATGAGTTAGTATTATAAATAAACTTCCTTTAATATCTAAACTGTGAAGTTGAAATCAAGTTAAAAATCGTAGTGAAGCAAAACAAGCTAATCTACATGTTTTGGTTGTAGATTCCAGTGACCTGCAACCCAGGCCCGATTTTTAAGGAAGCCCGACGCGTAGGCCTGACTCCCTTCTGCACGAGACGCCCTACCCAGGCATATGAACCGGAGAAAAATTCGGAAGATTTCATTTTAACCCGCGACATTTTTCTATCGTTCCCGCCGTAAGAACACAAATTTTTTGTCCAAACTGTTCTTGGATATGGATCTTTAAGATAATGACTCATTTGTATTCTATATATTCGCATAGTAACAGTGTAGACAATGGGGTTCCCAATTGTATTCCCACAGAGTAAGCTTTAACAAAGACCAACAATGTGACTCTCATATATCTCAAAGGCGAAATTCTTTCGTACCCTAACAATATATGACTTACAAGCCTTAGCTACTGGGACGCGTGAAAAATACAAAGAATGTAAACGATAATAATTAAAAATATGGAAAACATAAAAATATTTCAAATAATAGCTCCATTTAGGCGTAACTTTAAGGAAAGCTCCTGATCTGAGTAATTGTTCGTAATGATAATGGTGTTGAATGAAAGGACAAAAAATATTGATAGCCCATTATATTAATTCGATTTCTTTTGAGAGTTATTTAATACTTATTACAATGGTGACAGGAAATTATCATGGGTTTAATTGATAGCAACAATAAACGTGTCTTAATTCACTGTTTTTTTTATTTTGTCGTAGTAATAGATCAACCATTTCTTTATATCAGTAACTTTTTGTGCTACGGCATATTTATCCCTTTCGAATAAGGATTCCTTTACACCTACCCTCTTAATTAAATCAAAAATTAATTTTTATATTTATGAGATAGATACTTGTTTTGACATTATTTAAGAAAATATCTCTATTATTTCTTTTTTTTCAATTTTTAAAGAGTGAGCGATCTATTGCTCTCGGCCTCCGTCGCAGTACTCCCAATTTTTTTAAACCAAGTCCTCAAAACCAACGCTTACGTGATCTTCTTTTCTTTTCCCTTCAGATTAAATGATTTGTACAAATGTTTCCTATGCATTATTCATTCCTTGCTAGCCACTTAATTCGCCTAGATATCGATTTCGTTTCCATATCCATCTCTTGGAAAATGTGTGCCTAATTATGTTCGAAGCCGTCTAGAGATTTAGAATTTTACAGCGTTCATGTAATTCTAATTCATTCTAATGAGAATTCATTCTAATAGATGTCGTGTATCGTAAACAATATGGAATTTTCCGGCAGTAAAATATTTCATGAAGTGAATTTCCAAAGAATGTTAATAATAGTTTTGGGCTATCAATAATTTATTCTTTCATTCAACTCCATTCTCATTGCAAACCATTACTCAGATCCGGAGTTTTTCTTACAGTTGCGCTTAAATGTGATTACTGATTTGAAATTTTATTCTGGTTTCCTTATAAGCTATTATTATAACGTACATTATTTGTAATTGTTACGCGTTCCTGTTTCTAAAGCTTTTAAGGCATATTATGTTAGCGCGCGTGAGATATTAGCTCTTAAGATGCACAATAGCCACATTGTTGTTCTTCTTTAAATCTTACTGTCTCCTTTCGAGTCCTTACGATAAGCCCCGAACGTGGTAGCTGGGCATTCGTCGCTTTCCCAGGCCCGATGGCTGGCACGGGAGTTGAATCGGGCCGGAGCCCTTCCCTATTCACAGTGTTGGACCAAGTCGGGCCGGGCTCTGTCTGGCATGCCTTCCGTTGGGTCGGGCCCAGTCGGGTCCATGGAGTAAGAGGACTTCTTACTCCGTGGTCGGGTCTATTATTAGCCGGACAGAGTCGGGCTCCCTCGAAAATCGGTGTCGAGCCTGGGTTGCAGGACTCTGGTAGATTCCCAGCTATAATATTAACAATGATTACTTAATCTCCATTTCATTTAATTAGGGATTTCAACCATGTTATTCATGCGTGTCTCGGTCTCAAGAGTACTCGACATGGGGTCGGTCCACCAAAAACGCGTATTTTGATAGTTTTTACAAATATTTTTTCCTATTTTTCGCGAAATTGACAGAAAAAAATAGCGCGAATAAATAAGAATCTTTATTATATTTTCTTTTGTTTGGCGCTCGTCTCGACTTCTTACGCCGGGTACCTCTTATTTATTTATGTAAAAGAGAAAGAGCGCAGGCGAAAAATGAGTTTGGGTACATGGGTAAAAAATTTGCAGGCAGACAGTCAAACTTCTTCAGCTACTACCCTCTAATACTAAAAAGCTTTTTTGCTTTTTACATTAATAACTAGAGTATCTTTCCGCCGAGCATGACGGTATTACATTATATATATACAGAAATACACCTATCATTTCTTCTTAAATGTTTTACATTGCGCAAAATTTTAAGTTTCGTCATTTGTGGTTCTTTGACAATAATTTCAATATATCGTCATCGGGAAGATTTCAGAGTGGATATGACAGTGGATTTCACGGGAATATGTTTGCGTTAGAGGTTCAGAAATTTCTCCATTCTCCTCTGCACCCTCCACATGTCTCTAACCCCAGCTGCCTCATTTTCTTTCCTCAGAGCCCATGTTTCTGCGCCGTACAACGCTACACTCCAAGCTAGTCTCCCAACCATTTTTTTATAGCTTTATACATAACGAGTAAATGGGTGCTTGCAATTTGCAAGCAAGGGGGGGGGGGAAGTGTTATATGATGATACTCCTTAAATAAGGAAAAATAACAATGAAAGCTCTCAAGTCTGCGTGCTATATGCAAGCAAAGAAAAGTATAATTCTCGAAAATGAAATACGCGCCCCATGAGGTATGGATACCAGACAGTTCTAGTACAAACTTATATTGGATGTCATCCGGTTATTAACGACTTTTCAAAATACTATAATCAGTATACGGAAACGAACGTGGAACCATTGATAGATCATCAGAATCTCTATTGACGGCATATAAGACGCTCTTCTACGTTAGATATTTCAGTACAGCATAAGAGCTCACATGAAGAATTTTACTATATTAATTTGATCGGAATGGAGATTTTTTTAGTATAGTAATTTTCATATTCAATTTTTCTCTCCCAGTCTTCTACATGGACTGCATGTTTTTTTAATGAAAACTACAATATCACGAAGCTTGGTTGGTTGAAATTGGTCATCAAAGCTACGGTAGAGGCCAGGAAATATTTTAAGAAACTATACCCAGTACTTACAATTAGCAGTGCGAAAAAGTGTATAAAGAAGCCTAAATAACATGCACTTAGGATACCTAACTCATATATGTAAAGCTATCGATTGCAATATCTCGAAGCCTAATCGATTTTTTTAACTTTTGCGATTTTACACAATATCGACCCCTAAATCTAACCCTCCCCTGAAACTGGCCCGCCTCGCTGACAATGAGTTCCTAACCTCGAATCGACACTCGGCCCGGCGACAATGGAGAAATATATCCATAGCAACGAAAGTGAAAAAAATTCTAAAATCCCAAATAAAAGTTTTAAAATATCATTTTTACGGTAGGTAGAAAAGAATCGATTGCAAGAATAAGATTCTTCAAACATTCAGCCTCATATCTGTGAAAGAATCAGTCTTGTAGCTCAATTATTTCGTATTTTAATGAACGAAAGAAAAAAGGTCCACACTAAAATTTTTCATTTTTCCCATGTAAAGCTATCGATTGCAATAAATCGGAGCGTAATCGACTTTTTTAACTTTTTTTTCGATTTCGATCTCGATTTTTTCCCAACTCGACACATGATTCTAACTCTACCCTGAAAATTTCACCCACCTAGCTCGTTTAGAAATGCCCAGGAGTTTTGATGAGTCAGTCAGTCAGTCAGTTTTGTAGCTTTACATATAATAAAATACTAATATCAATACAAAAATTTATCTTCATACCGTATATTCCGCACAGATTGTAATTCTCAAGATCTTTGACAAAATGATACCAATTGGTGTCAAAGACCTTGAGAACTAAAGTCGTCAGCAAGTATAAACCCCTATATAAGCTGCCCTTTTACTTTTGTTCCTAAATGTTGATCTTCCCATGCCACTCGTGTTATTTACTCGACATAAACATACTCGATAAGAAAAGGAAGCCTAAGGTGGGCAACCTTGTCTTACCTCGCTACCTACAACCATCCACCCTCAATTTCAACTCTCAGGAGGCAGCAGTGAGGCGCACATTAGATATGTTGGGAGGTCTGACACCATTGCCCGCCGAAATAACGGTTGGTTGGATAACGCCAGCCATTGATATGCACATGGGAAAGGTAGGATAAGATGTCCGTCCCGCCGCCAGACCGGACCGGATCGCTGTGCTACAGTGAAATCGCCACCTACAACTCGGGATATGAAGGAAGAGACGCGTAATAACCAATCGGCTATCTTTCCGAGATATCGTCTACTCTACAGAGTGAATAAACCGGAGACCTTAAGACGCATTGCGTTAAGATGACTGAACCTCTTTTATTTTGTGCTAAGATTTGTGTGAATCTTTGCATGCGTGTTCTTATTGGTGATATCCATAAATAAAAAAATAGAATGATTCCGACTTGGTGTTTGACTATGTAATGTTAGTTTAACGCGTAGTCTCACAGCAAATTATATGTATATTTTATGGTAATGCGATCAGCTATGCAATGTTTTGCTTCTGAACGCGAAAAAATGCTTTTATATAATTCTTAAAATTGTTCCCAGCAATATCAAGATGTGACGAAGAGACCAATTTTTATAAATGAGCATGTTTCAAAATAATTTTGCCTAAATTTCGAATACTACGCCGAAATCTTTAGTCACGACATGCTCTAAGGAAAAACTTAAAGGTATAAATCTTGTATCATTTCTATTGCTTTATTCACGGTGAGATCCAACCATTAATAATCGTACTTAAATGAAATGTGGCCCAAGGCTTTCTTTTCTGCTTACGAGAAAAAGAATTAAAATGTGCAATCAATGACCCATGATTACAGTTCCAGCCACTTTGAGAACAAGCTAATGCAGACCACAGGTTTCACGTTTCATATTTATGTATTCCATCCATAACCTAAGCCTCACCTATTTACCAACCAATGACCTATAGCGCAAAGAACGTCAGTTGCCTATAGCCTCCCTCGAATGACGGGCCGACTGAATAGATGAAGACTCTCCTGACTCACTAGAACAAGAATTCTCGAGAGAAGTGTATCGGCTTAGATTGGTGGCCAGTGGGCTGTAGTTTCCCATTCCGATGGAAGATGCTTCGAATGCTCGGGTCAGGGCAGGGATTTGAAAATGTGTCTAAGAAAACTAGTTTCAAGCTCTGAGAAATTGTGATGTTTGCGGATAGCTGAAGTACGAGCGAGTTTCCGGGTGACCGGAGGATGCTATTTTAACCCCGCCCTTTATCTCTAAATGTAAGAGCTAATAGAAGAGATAAAATAATTTGGCTGAAGTCAGGTGTACAAATATGAAATCAACCTTATCTCTACAAGTAAATGCAAAATAAAACACAGTAAGACGCTAAGAAACTCCATAAAAATAAATTATCCGTTCGCCCCATCTCTCTCCCATTTCCTTTATGCTGTTCCAATCTATTTTCATGGTTTGTCCCATAGTCCCGGCACCACCTCCCCGTGCATAGGTGTCAATTGGTCGAGTGAACGGGAGCTAAAAATTTCATGTTCACGTTGGTTTCATCCTACACATTTTTCAATGAGACATCGGTATCCTTGGGCTCCTCGAGTACCTCACGCTCTTTATTTTCAAATTTCGGCCAGACCGTTACCACCTGTCGCCCCCTCGCTTTGAAGAAACTTCATGTGACTTTCCAAAATAATATGGAAACGAGGCCATAGCCATATGACTTGAGTTTTCCAAGCAGGAGAGTGACTCAGGACAACCTGAGCAAATTCAAGGGCGCAATTCAATTCATGCAAGGCATATTCAATTCATTCTACATTCGCGCGAGGTTCGTCGCTCGATAAGAGCTCAGTAGTGCGATGATTTGGTGATTGGCGTGTGTTAATGATGAGATATTTGTGATATGCAGTGAGTGTGTTGCTTTCTGGTTTCTGATGTGTTAAGTTTACGAGCTCGGATTTAGTCTGTGCATGGTGAAGGTATGCTTTACACATATCGGCGAAGCAAAATAACCGCGTGGAGCCTCGATCCGCTTACAAAAATACCTTTTATTTAAAAAAATGGTTTACTTCTTTACACTGCCTAGCAGTGTGTGCGGTGTGAAGTGTATTATAAGTTAAGTGTGATCGTGTAATATTCTGAGTGCGCCCAACAGTTACGAATGATGTGCAATTTCCCAAGGGATCCGGGGAACATGCCGTGCCCATGGGCTTCTTGTGTGCCTCGTTAGACTGCATTATTCCCTGCAAGTCACCTCAAGGGTGTGTGGCAGTGTAGTCCGGAGTGATTGAAAATCAACAAATAGCGGATAGCATATTATATGAATTCCAGGTATGTATTTATTCTAACCAGTGATCATACTGGGAGTATATTATATTATCTAGCCTTTTTTTGTTGTTCAGAATGATGTTAGCAATCGAAATAACTCGTAAACTTAAGTACATTATTACATTTCATTCTAGAACTAGTTGGATAAAAAGTTTAATACGAGGATTGCACTATTCGGGTGTTCACCTCGTTGCTTGCTGCCGTTGACAACACTTCGCCCTCCTCATTTATCTGTAAAGCACTGTGACAGAACACGAGAGAATCTGTTGTCAGCAGAAACAACCAATATGCGGAACACCCAAAAGAATTCAAGAAACTTTGCCGAAAAGCCGCGGAAACTTTCGATTGAAAAGGTGATAAATGTGTTGAGGATTGCTGTCTCACTCAGATTCTGTCGTGCATGTTATCAAACTTAAGGGAAGAATGAATTCTTGTACCTTTCTTCGTCCTGAAATATCAATTAAAATGTTCTTAATCATTGGATTAATATGCCCCGCAGTCTAAACTCTGATCACTGTCTGCGTGCGATGAGAAGGGATTTTATAGTACGAACTTGCTTCTGGGTATTTTTCACTGATTTTCAGAGTTAAATAGATGTAGTGAGGGAGTAAAATAAAAGCCAACGAGAGAACCCCTAACTTGTGTGATTAAAGTATTTTGCTAATCATAATCTTGCGTTAATCCTCATAATTTCTAGCCTGTTCCAATTCAGTTCTGCTAATAGCTATTCAACATTTTCTATTATATTGATTACATTAAAGCTCATAGCTTTCGTATGCATATGGTCAAATTCGCCATCTAAGTCTTTCTGACACCAAAATCCTTTGTGCGTGCTCGAAAAGTGGCTATTGCATCTCTTTTACTTCTTAGCAGGTGATCTCGTTCTTCTGCAGAGTAATACCGTTCTTTTTCAACCTATTTGTTTGAAAATTAGTCTTGCAGGCTATTAAATTTATTATTTTCCTTAATATGCCGGACTTTAACTATCCCAATGTCTGCATAAATTACTGCAATAAGGAGGTTATTACTCGAGTCCAACGACGAAGAGATATGTTCTTGCACCAATTGTAGTGGAAGTTGCGCAGACAAGAGATGAAATTAACGACTTTTAATGCTATTAAAAGCATAACGCAATCACTAAGACTATCTTTCAATGAATACTTTGCATATTTGAGCATCAATCAGGGATTTTCCAAGCATTTTTTGTAAGGTTTTCTCTTCTGATTATTTCTCAAGAGTCAATTTATCCTTACACTCAGATGCTACCATTACATTCCTTATGCTATATTTTCATTTTCTTACTCTAGCTAAGCACTTGCACTAAGCTTGCACTAAGCACTAAGTCTTGCCACTTTAATTTCTCCCAGTGAGTACTTTTAAAACTTGTCTCCGGTATCATTTGGTCTTTTGTAAAGTACATAACGACTGCTTTGGAATGAAAAGCACTGGACTGACGGCGGATATCCTTGTTTTGTGCAAAAAAGTACGATTGTCTTGGTGTCAGTAAAAACATCAAACTCTTTTGTCATGAATAAGTGATAAGATTGAAAACTATCTAGTATGCCTACGAATATAACAGGCCATGATATTCTTATGAGAAGGTTCGAAAAATTTTTCGTTTATGTATAGTGTAACACTAAATTCCACTTTTTCAGGCGAGATGTTGTAGAACAGCATTTTCAAATGATACACAAAAGATATCGTACTGTCTACTTTATTTACAAACTAATTACACGTGTTTCGACAGAATATCAGTCATCATCAGGTACGATTAATATTTAAAGGTTAAAAGCATATTTGTAATAGGATCCTTTGTTCATCCAAACAAATTGCGTCAACATACCGGGCCTACGTCACACTGAGGAAGGATAAAAGAAAAGAGAGGTGGGAGATATTGAGTGGGGAGGGCGGAGGAGGTAAGGTTAAGGTAAAATGGTGTCCAAAATAGGGGATGACAAACAAACTCATTTTATATTACAATTTCTTTTTCTCTTCACTAGTTCCCACTGTTCCGAAACATCTAGACGGTGTTCTTATTCCAGGAAACGAAGGAATTTCAAGTTCAATGTGGAGTGGTGGGCTTCTTCCATTAAGTGTTTGGCAAAATACAATTAATACATTACTAGTCAATAAAAGATTGAACAACAAGCTTGATAAGATGGCTATGAAAGACATTTCACTATTGCAACCACTTAATGTTAAAAATACTAAAATGGGTAACGCTTCCTTACTTAGGTAAAATTTCCTACGACGCAGCTAAATCATTTCCTAGTGACAAGTACAGAATTAGGTTTTACACACCAAGAACCCTTGGAACCTTTTTCAATAATGCTAAGGACTCATTTGACCCCATGTTAATGTCTGTCTGTTTATGAACTTAAGTCTGGTGTTTATGAACTTAAGTGTGACTCATATGGTGGTGCGTATGTGGGACAAACTGGGAGGAATTGTGTAACTCGGGCGCCTGAACACAAAAGGTGCTTGGTGAATAGTGATCTCAAGTCGTATTTTGCCTAACACTTAATGAAAGAAGCCTACCACTTCATATTCAACTTGAAAATCCTTCGCTTCCTGGATAAAGGACAACGTAAATTTCTCTCGCCACCATTTCTCTCTTCCTTGAGTTCCATTGTTTTATTACCTGACTCAATTGAATTATTACATACTTATAATTACAATTATTACATTATTATAGTAGGTTGTGTAATTGCCTTTGTCTCCTGAGCTCCCGCCTTACTTTATCGTTGTACCAACGAGGTTCTTTACTCTTACGTTCGAATTTCTATGGAATATATTCTTCGGTGACTTGACGTAGTATTTCCAAAAATATCTCCATGAAACTTCGGTGCTTTCGTCTTTTATTGTGGCTATATATTTCGTGAATGAAGCTTTTAATGTCTCTCCAAATTTTAAGTAATCCCATTTTTCAAATATGTACACTTTACGTTTGGGTTTTACTGTGGAATCTACTGTTGTTTTTATAGTCGTAAAAATTACTTTAGGATCACTCATGCATTCGAGGATATCGACGGTTTTAATTATTCGAGTATATCGACGTGTATCATTGTAGGGTGACGAACAGCTAAGAGATCTAATATTTTGTTACCTCTTGTGGGTTCGTATACTACTTACGTGGTATTAAAGTGTATTAACGAAGGCCTCACTTATATTACACTTCCATGAATTTGTCTCAAGGATAGTGGTTTTCCAAATTTAATCTGGGAGGTTGAATCTCCACCGATAATTATCACGATTTTGTTATCTTACAAGGTAAATGGTGATAATTGAATTTACAATTCGTACAAAACGTCTATTTTGGAATCCGGTGGTCTGTAAAATGAACATGTATGTATATGTCTTTTGTTTTGTGGTTTAATAGTAAAGCAAACGCTCTCTATTTCATTTTTGTCTAACATGCGAGCGGTACCATTCAAATATGATTTGACTGCTAAGAATACTCAGCCCCCAGTCCTATCTGATCGATAACATCTATAGATTGTATATCCTGTCGGAAAAACTTCACTCTCGCTAATATCCTCTGCAATCCAGCTCTCTGTTCTAATTACTATTTCTGCGTATCAAAATATTTGTTCAACTTCGGCACATTTGTTCTTTACGTATCGGAAATTTACTAGTACTAAATTATTTTGCATTTAGCTTGATACGTGTTGGTAAGCTGTTTTCTATGACTCTGTGTGTTATCATTTTGATGTTCTGTGAAACCACGGAGAAACGAGATTTTCTTTGAATGTACTCAGTTATCCAGAGAGCACATGTTGTAATTATTTTCGTCTTGAACTTGAATCATTCATATCGATAAAATGTTAGGAGGAACGGAGACTGAAAATAACAGGAAGTGCGTAGAGTAGTAATACAATCACCTCTGTAATTATTAGGACTATCATGGAGGAAACATTGGGTAAAAAACCACGCATTGAAAAAGGAACATAATGCTACATGGTAACCATAATTTTGAGTTAAGATAATACAGCGTCATAGTACAGTCAGATAATGGCGGTGCTTACATGTATATAGGATGAATATGAATGAACAGCTAGTAACAGTCCCTTCTACTTTTTCTACCCTCGACCTGCAGCTGGAAAAATAGACTTAAAAGTACCATTTATTGGCCTCTAACATACGAGTAGGTAAAATTGGGAAAGCTAGAGACCACCAGAGTATTTACGCCACCTATCTTCTATTCAAAATCACAGAGAACAGAAAGAAGAAATTGATGATTGCCAAATGACACACTGAAGTTGATCCGAGGTAGGACGATGATTGACAGCTAGCGAAATCATGGCGTGTGAAAGTATTTTAGGATATTTCCGATATTTTTATTCGCAATTAACTTTTATAAAAGTCCTGTCCGACGAAGATTGACGGATATCAATTCATAGTTAAAAAGTTAATGTGAAATATTTGAATTGCACATTACTCATTTGACTTTACTCCTCTACAAAACACGAATATCGACTATCTTTATATTTCTCCTGTCTACTTAGGTAAATGGGATTACTTTCAAATTAGTTTAATATCTATATTGCTCAAATACAAATATGTGATGGAAAGAGATAAAACGGAAGAATTACGCTGAAAGGAACGCAAATAGTGAAAATTGAGAAGCTCCTACGCAAACAAAGCGCTAGAACACTACAAAATTATGGTATTATCCATCATATATATTTTAAAAACGGCCAAAGACATTGATCGCTATCGGTCTCATGGTGTGGGAAAATATTGCAGGGTGACTTCCGATAATTTAAATTCCATTTTATTTCATATAAAAGTCATGTCCGATTATAATGCTATGGGTGTCAAGAAATAATGCGTTCATGTGAAGTACATAAATTGTAGTGTAAATACGTTCTGAAATCAGTATTCGATTAAAACCACCGAGATATTCCATCATTAGGTCACTACATTAAAGAGTTTCATACTCAGTTAACAAAATATAGCCGGCGATTTCGTATTTAAGTTATACTTCGCGCAATAAAAACAAATTCACCGATCAGAAATAAAACTTAAATCTTAAGCAAGATGAACCACGAATAAGATGACGACAACGGTATACATGTGGATCGATGGCCAAAGTGAGTTGGCATGTGAGTGTTCCTATCTACCGACCTATACCCACTCCCCCAACCTCGTGTACCTTTTGGACCGCTTTCCCGCAGGAGTGCGGAGAACAACCCTTTCTGCCCCAGCGTGTGAGAATCTGGGTCTCAGTTAGCCAGACCACGCCATTGTCTGTGAGGGACGGGGTTCTGATTTGGTCCCTGGCCTGCCTAAGAGTGCAAAGGCTGTGCAATGGCCAGGGGTGTAAAGTGGGGCCCTAAGCCAGGCCAACGAGTGCGTCGGGGGTGGCTAAGGGATCTTTCGTGTACCAGCCGAAGTCTTCTCGACCCCCGGTCCCCCGACCGGAAGCCATTCTCTCCAGGCCGGAACCGCGGACCTTGGGTCCCCGGGCGGGGAGGTCCCTTCGGGAATATGGGTACGTGAGATAGGCTACCGTGGGTCGGGCCGCTCAAACGTTCCAAATCCCTGTCCCTATCACGTCGTCGACGAACCTGAAAAGGACTGTCATCACGTCGGCGTCCTATCTGCATCTGGCGATCGTATCGAAACTGCCGCCCTTATATAGGTAGATAGGTGACGTCACTGAGCTGCGAGTGGGGGCAGATGGGGGAGAGATGGCGAGTTGATCTTGTATCGTCCAATCACGGAGGGGCTTTCTAAGACTTCCTAATATGGTGTTCTTCCCCATCGCTAGTTATCAAAGGCTTCTTCCCGCGCAACTAATTTTTTCGTTAATATTGAAAATACAAATTATTATTACGTTTTATTACAAATTATTATTACGTTGACCTCTCATTGAATACTTTTTACCAGTCCACCACTGTAGTTTCTTAAACTGTAATTGCAGCTAGTTATATCTACTTATCTATGAGACTTGTTTTCTGTGTTTTCGTCTGTCATTGACAAATTTACATCGTAGAATACAATCATTGATATTATTGCGTTTTCTGTATTTTTTATCAAATGCATTACCAACTACAACAAAAATTTTTACGTACATTTAATTTTTAAAACGTGACGTACCTATTAATGCACTTAAATCTACCACTGCCCGCCTGGAACGCAGGCAGGTAACCAAACCTCAGTTCTAACCAGCGTAATGGAAAAAAGGCATAAAATTCAGGTTTTCCGCTCGGAAGACCGTGCACTTCGATGTTTTTTCGCCAGGTGAAGTATCTGTCTTTCTGGTTGTCTGTCATTTTGTATTGTTAATGCCATTGCGGAGATTGAAAGTTAATCTTTAAGTACAGCCTTCAACTTATAGTTATTCACAATACTTATTACATATCCTCGCTTCAATTTAGCGCTTAGTGTGATGTCAAGTAACTCCAGTCCGTAGTTTCAGATATCCTAATGATATCTTGAGTGCATTTGTTAACAGGAAGTATTATTTCGCCACTTCCGGCTGAGATTATATTTTTCCTTTCGCGAACGAAGAACTGGGGTTCTTAGAACGAAAATAACATTACCTGAGTCATAAGCTTGCACGAAAAGGCCTTTTATCGCTCTTCCGTGTGGTCATAATTCCGCGAAATGCCTCCCCTTTTTATGCCCCGTGAGCACAGGAAACAAACTTAACATACGCAATAATCATCATACAGTGATTAATTTCTTCAGTCCTTTTCATTCTCATGTTCTGTAACCACATCGATTGACCGCAAAATTATCACGAATGAAAATGAAAGAAATGTTGACTCTTATTTTGTCTCCGTTCTCGCTTAATCACCACGATGTATTTCACGAAATGAAAACACTGCAACGAGCTGTAAACATTCCAACTCGCCCTATGAACTCCATGAGATATACACACATTGTGCGCGCTCATTTACTGGAAAAGTGACGAACGCGATATCGATGCTACCAATCTGAACATTTGACGACCTTGGTTAAAATACGAAATATTCGAAGAAACTCTTCACGACAAACACGTGAGTAAAATCATCCTGCCCCCTCGTCGCGGTATCTCATCACTCATCAGAGTAGAAATATCCGTACTTGGTTTAACATCTCTTTTGTCGATGTAGAAATGTACTGGAATATTTAACATTAATAGTGAAAAATCCGAATAAACTTTTTCAAAGTAAGAGAGAATAAAATTTTTCAGAGATAATCTTTCTACGGGTAGTGACGGCGTTTTGAGGCCCTCAGAGGAAAATAAGTACATTGGGTACAGTGACGGTGTTTTGAGGCCCTCGGAGGAAGATAAGTACTTCGTGTACAGTGACGGTGTTTTGAGGGGCTCAGATGAAAATAAGTACTTCGTTTAGTGACGGCGTTTTGAGGAGTTCAGAGGAAAATAAGTACTTCGAAACAGTGACAGTGTTTTGCGGACCTCGGGGGAAAATATGTAGCTGCAACTGTCTCTCGTGTTTAATACTGTGAGAGATGCCTAAAGTTGGGAAAAGAAAGAGTTTGGGAAACATTCAAAGATTTCCCTAAAAAGTTAGCAGTCGATGTAGAGAATGGCTGTAAAATCTATGAATCAACTGGTATATTTTCATATTCCGCTAGAGCCAAACTATTATGGTAGAAATGATCACAGGCATAAAATCAAGGAAATATACTGTAGAATCAATATATTTAAAATGTCATTTTTCCCCGGTACAATAAGGGAGAAGAATAGTAGCGATTGGTCAGTTCTGGGAAACTTTGACCCTCACTTAATAAAGTAGGTTTTGCACTTGTGCTAAATGTCTGAACGTCATTATTGGCTACTTACCTCGGATTAAATATCCGGCAAGATTTAGCTCCTGCGTGACTTAGTACCTTGTATTACTATTCTTTAGTCTTATAAATAGTACTAACCAGTAGTTGTAAACTGTACATTGCATGGTAGCATGTACGTTTACGTAGCACTATCCTATTTTATGGCCTGACCGCGTATGGTCATCCTGACTGCTTTTGGTCTACGTCTGGCATCCGGGCGAGTGTGCGCGGTTCTGATTTCAGCTGGGATGAGTGTTGCATGCCTGGCGTGGAATCACCCCGTGCCACTTATCCTAGTGGTGGCTTGCATGGTATTTCGTAGATGTAGAACAACAAATGTGGATGAGTCAGAATGAGCGAAAACATGCGTAAACGGTGGCGTGTAGGACGCCTATCAGGACACGATAGGCTTTCGTGTACTGGGAAAGACTGCGGAGAAGTAAGGGCTATGAGCGATAAAAATATGTGGTCTGTCAGCATGCATTTCATCTTGCCCCCGTGTCTGGTTCTTCGGCGTTTCATTGCAAAATAAAAAACGTCCCATGAATCGCTTCCTACGACTGCTCTCCAAAAAAATAATTGAAATGCACGCTGCATGATGGCCCGCTGAACAACGGTTGAGCCTTGAAAAAGAATAAAAATACACAACTTACGATTAGTAGGTAATATTTCACATGTTTTTCATTTAGAATCTCACCCTGTTTCAATTCATTCGTGTGTTTATTCTCTAGGGATGTTACTGATTGTGACAGGTACATTTTAGGCAGTCATAAAATCCCTTGAGAATGACACGTGTGTGTTGAAACAGTTTGGGGGCTTAAGAAAAAACGTTCGGACAAGTACTAATCTGTACTGTTTCGATTATGGATAAATTCCACATGTTTAAGATAGTTTGAGAGAGATAGTTCCCTAGTCATAATGGAGACCATATTCGAATGATATGTTTTAATTTAAACAGCTGAGGGTAGCATGAATAAAATACTACATAATTAATAGTGCAGTAATATACTTGTTTATGACTGAAATTCTAGGTAATCAAATTAAAATATCCACGTAAGTCTTTGATTTGACTCATTTTTACCACGCGGTACATTTAAAACTCCTTTACATCGGAAGGTTTGTTACAATTCTGTAAACAATACTGCGGTCACAATATGATTTATTTTCAAAAATAGTGGAGAAAACATACAAACTGCACCCTGTCAATTTTTTGACGAGATCTGGGTATTAGGTTTACCTCATTTTTTTAAAATTATGTCTCTCAGGAGAGCGTAACCCACCATTTCCCATGTAAAAGGGGCATTGTTTGTCAAAAGTCTCGGAAAGTAGTTCGGCAAGAGGCTGATATTTTGGTATCTTTGGAAGAGTAAGATATTTTTCTTTAAAATGAGACCAAATTCATTGATTTCAATGTGAAATGATATATCGCTCAAATTACCTTATGGCTGAAATTGTTGCAATGATTGGTCAAGGCATATTCTCCCTTCAGAAGCCTACTTGTCAGTTATCGATTCATTGTGGAAAATGCGGGTAGGTACTTAAAAATCAAGTAGTTGAATTGTTACTCTTTTGAGTTGACCTAATAGAGCGTAAGTATGAACCTATTTCTCATTTCCTTTGCAAAAACTGCCCTGCCTCTGCTCGTTGACGCGTCAATTCACGCATGGGTTGAGATTGTCGTTGAAATTGGGATTCTTTTTACCACCTTGAATTTTACACTGGCATAAACTAATCTCTTACGTAAGCTGGGAATATGAGTATTTACATTTTATCGGAGGCTTCACTATCAATGTTCTTCAATTGGCTGTGTAATTCTCATAAATATGAAGTTTAATTAAGTTTTTTTTAAAAGCAGCCATAGTGATACATTTAAGGAAAATGTCGCGTTAAAGTAATAAACTTAAATTTAGTCGTTTATATAACCCATACGATTATTTTGACTCATTTTCATACTCATATCCCAAGGATACTGATGATAGTACCATTTACCTTGCAGACATGTCATGGGGGAAACACATCAGGGAAATAACTAGTGTAGCAAACCGTAGATTAGGATTCGTAAAAAGGGTTCTAGGCAAATGCGATGAGAGAGTACGAGAAAGAAGCTATTTTACACTCGTCAGGCCTCATTTAGAATATGCCGCTAGTGTATGGGATCCGTACGAGGAAGGTTTGATAAAAGAATTAGAGCCTGTGCAAAGGAGATCCGCTAGATTTGTTAAAGGCCGTGTTACGAACGAAAAGTGTTACGAATTTAATAGAAGAACTAGGATGGGAATTACTATCAGAACGCAGGTTAAAATTTAGGTTAAACCTTTTAAGTGAATCCGAAACCGATTTGTTCACAGATGACGTTAGATAAGATCCCCTACGTATTATGCTAGGTTTGATCAGATTAACAAGATTAGAGAGTTAGATTGTCGTACCGATAGATTTAAAATGTCTTTTCCCGCGTACCATAAGAGAGAACAATAGGCAGCGTAGCAAAGGGATAGGTAGGTGAATTATAGTTAGAGTAGTCTATAGTGCATGATGCATGTAATAACAATCAATAATCCCTTTCTAATTATGTAGATACTAACCATATAGCTGCATGTGACCCTATTATCTACCATGTCTCCCTTAAATATCCTACTTGCATGGCAATAGTGCATGTTTGGTGATCTTCACCCCCTGCCACACACCCTCGTGGTGGCTCGCAGGGTATTAAGTAGATGTAGATGTACCGAGAGGTTACTACAAAAGCGGACTTCTGACGCTCTCCCAACGGATCTGAAGTCTGAACATCTTTAACATGTGGTGTCTTAAGTTAGGTCTCGAAACGAGACTCGGTAACTTTATGTATGTAGCATGGTCAAATGTGAAAGTTACCCCAGTTTTCATTCCTATAAAATTTGTATCCCTATGCACCTTGCGGGGGTGCGGTTTGGACCAGTGGTAGCGAGTCCAACTCCCAAATCGAGGAGGGTAAGCAACTTATACACGCTACTGACACCACTAATGAGAGGCATCAGTCTCAGCAGAAGGCATTAGTGGAGCAGATCAAGAAGATCGGACCGGCATCAACAGCCACAGGGTGAAGTTCATGGAATCGGATGGGGTACTGCGATGTGGAAGGCAACGGGGCAACCACCACATTTATCTCCCTATAAGATGCAATCCTGCATTATAACTATATACGTCATGATGGCATTCCTCCCGGTAAAATATTCCGGAGTTAAAATAGTCCCCCAATCGGATCTCCGGATGGGGACTACTGGGAGGGGCACATCAATCAGACAGGGCAAGTGCAGGAGAGGAACATGGAAGGCGAATGCATGCTGCAATCCTATTTTTCCAAAATTCTAAGACATGACTTTAAATATCGAGCTTAAAATTTTTGATTTAGTGGGTCATTTTATCTTGGGGTCACTGCACGCCATTTCGGACCAAAGTTGACCCTTGACCGATCCGATTTTGACGAAAATTTGAGAAAACGTTCGCCTATTGGAATAATTAATACCATTTAATGCATTTTGCGAAACCGATATTTTTCAAAATCGCGATTTTCACTGCCATTAGATTTTCGTAATCACATATCTCAGGGAAGAATCAACGCAAAAATTCGTTCAACGGCTTGTTTCGAAACTATGAGTTTTGATTAAACTAAATTTGAAATACAAATAGCAATTTAACTACGTTCCATAGTTTGTCTGTGAAAGGAAACAAAGTTACTTTTTCATTTGTGAACAATTTAACTGTTATTTGTGTAAACATTTTAATAATAAACATTTTATAGTTTTCATTTTTTATGTGTTTCACATTTTTTCGAGCTCATTTTTCAATTGAAATGCATTGTTTTGCTATTCATATAATTTAAAAATGTTATAAAGTTACAAATATCTGCATCATATATCAACTTCATAATGCATTTTGGCTCTTCTATCTACCTCCTTCCTACCAACAGTAAACTGGTTTTGTCACAAAATAGATTCAATTGCTACTCTGCGCGCCACTTCTCTCACTTCATTTGCCTCTCGCCCCCATCACCCCTTCCCCAGCCCATGCGTACCACACACAAGTCCTCAACCCACACGCTGGCCGCCGCGGATTCCTTCGCCCATTCCTCCCCGACCATCGACCTCGACCGCGTTCAACTCCTCTTCATTTTCCATGAGGTTGAGTTAAGTGAGGAGTATATAGTGCGTATTGATTTCCATCTCGAGGACACGGGTTCGATCGAATAGCGTATGTCCCCTTGGCTCCTTTTTGAAGAGCCAGTAATTGCTTAAGGTAGTGCGAGCGAGATAGTTCTCTAATCATGATAGAGACCGTATTCGAATAATACCTTTTAATTTCACCAGCTGTGATACACGAATTAAATATTGCATAATTAGTGGTGCAATAATATTGTTTTACATGACATAAATTGTAAGTAATCAAATGAAAGTATCCAAATAAATCGTTAACTTCACTCTTTTTTTTAACGCGGTACGTTTGAAACTCCATCAAAACGAAATGTTTATTGTTATCCCGAAGTAGTCACTGCGGTTAAATTTAATTACTTTTAAAAAATAGTTGAAAAAACACACGAACTACACACGGTTGATTTTTGACGAGATCTAAGTGTAGGAAATGCCTCATTTGTTAAACCAGGTCTCTCAGGAGTGCATACGCGTACCATTTCCCATATAAAAGGGCTGGTATTTTCTGGCAAATATCTCGGAAAGTAATGCGGTAAGGGGTTGAATTTTTGGTGACAATGGAAGGGTGGCAACGTTTTCTTTAAAATGATACCAAATTCGATGATTTCTAGGTAAAATGTAGGCTGCAAGTGAAAATGTGCGAAAACGTTGGGCAAACCCAAAGAAATTGTACAATTAGGACCGAAGAATATTGAAGTGCTTTTAAAAACAATAATGAAAATAGAAGTAACTTCGCCAAACATCTGTTGTGTAACGGTCATAGCAGTGCATTTGAATCCAAAATTCTACATCGTAATAACAATTCACGTGAGCTCGAAAAAAATGTTTTGAACCAATTTTTGGACTGAAAAAGTAGGGTGCGACGATTATGCGGTGAAATACGGTGTGTGTCGTTCCTGCAACTGGCCATAAGTGAGTAGGAAGATTTAAAGAGAAAGATCAGGTATTGAATTGATTAGTCAAATAAATAATGAATAACCACGGAGCGGCTTGATGATAGGAGAATGAAGTGGAGAGCTTTGGCCAATCTTTGGCAATCTTCGGAATGATGACTAATGATGATGGATTCCGAGTTCTCGCTGACATTGCAGAAATAGTTCTCGATGAGATAGCGACGAATTTACTTGACCAGAAACAATACGTCATAAACAGATAATTATGCATGATAACCGCTATCATCACGGCCAGCGATATACTTTTCATTATTGAATAAAAAAATACCAAAGTTAGGCCTACGCTGTGGAACTAGTATCTACGTCTACATCTACATCTACGTAATACCCTGCGAGCCACCACGAGGGTGTGTGGCAGGGGGTGAAGATCACCAAACATGCACTATTGCCATGTAAGTAGGATATATAATGTAGACATGCTAGAAAATAGGGTCATAGTTTATTAGTTACTACAGTAGATTATTAGTTATTGCAAGTAATTGCAGTAGTTATTACAATAGAATATTAGTTACTACGGTATAGTACAGGTTAAAATCTACATAATAAGGAAGGGATTATTGGTAGTTATTACATGCATCATGCACTACAGACTATTCTAACTATGTTTCACCTACCTATCCCTTTTGCTACGTTGCCTATTGTTCTCTCTTATGGTACGCGGGAAAAATGACATTTTAAATCTATCGGTACGACAATCTATCTCTCTAATTTTGTTAATATGGTCAAACCTAGCATAATACGCCGGGGTTCTTAATATATATCTAACGTCATCTGTGAACAAATCGGTTTCGAATTTACTTAAAAGGTTTAACCTAAATTTTAACCTGCGTTCTGATAGTAATTCGCATCCTAGTGCTTCTATTAAACTCGTAACACTAATACAATTATCATAACGACATTTAACAAACCTAGCAGATCTCCTTTGCACGCGCTCTAATTCTTTTATCATACCTTCCTCGTACGGATCCCATATACTAGCGGCATATTCTAAATGAGGCCTGACAAGTGTAAAATAGCTTCTTTCTCGGACTCTCTCATCGCATTTGCCTAGAACCCTTTTGACGAATCCTAATCTACGGTTTGCTACAATAGTTATTTCCCTGATGTGTTTCCCCCATGACATGTCTTCACTGATGGTGACGCCTAAGTATTTAATTGATTCTACGTTACATATTTTGTTTTCTTTGATGCTATAATTATTCCGGGGAAGGCCATTCTTTTTCCAAAAATTCATAATCGCGCATTTCTTCAAATTTAATTCTAGCTGCCATCTATCACACCAAGCATCAATCGCATCTAAATCCTTAGCTAAACACTGTCTGTCCTCTTCATTTCTAATTTCTTTATACACTACTGCATCATCGGCAAAAAGACGGAGCTTGCTATTTTTTACTACACTATTCAAGTCGTTTACGTACAGAAGAAATAAAATTGGGCCTATCACGCTTCCCTGGGGAACACCCGATGTAACTTTTACTTCGCCTGAGCTGACACCATCTAATACCACCCTTTGAACGCGTTCATGTAAGAAATCTCCTATCCAGCCTACTATATTACTGTCTATTCCGTATGATGCTAACTTCGCGAGTAACTTACAGTGGGGAACCATGTCAAAAGCTTTTCTAAAGTCAAGAAACGCTGCATCTACCTGTACGTTACCTTCTCCGGAAACTAAAATATCGTGAACAAAAAGACCTAATTGAGTTTCGCAAGACCGTCCTTTTCTGAACCCATGCTGGTTTGTTATTAATAAATCCTGGCTGTCGAGGTGTCCCATTATTGATGTAACTATTATCTGCTCTATAATTTTACATGATAGTGACGTTAATGATATTGGTCTATAATTACATGGCTGTTCCCTATCTCCGCTTTTATAAATTGGGGTCACGTTAACTATCTTCCAGTCTTTGGGAACCGCGTGTTCTTCGAGGTATTTGTTAAATATTACTTTAAGATACGGGGCCATTTCGAGAGCTAATTCTTTATAAACACGAGCTGGAATTTCATCAGGACCTGAGGACTTGTTCGGGCTAATGTTACTTAGTAAGGATACGATTCCGCTACAAGATATATCGATTGGGGGCATTGGTTGTTGAAATCGGTCTGGTATGGTTTCGCGGAAACTATGCATAGGTTGATTAAAAACACTCTGAAAAAAGTAATTCAAACAATTTGCCTTATCTAAACTGGAAGTTACTATTTCGCCTCTATCGTTTTTCAAGGAATTAACCGTTGACTTTTTAGTTCCCTGTACTTCCCTAACATATGACCAAAATGCTTTCGGATTTCCCTCTAGTTGTTCTCCAAGTACTTTTCTCTTGAATTCGCTAAACGCTTTTCTAAGGGCTGTTTTTGCGGCTGATTCACAAATTTTATAATGCTCGATGGTATTTTTTAGGTCGCTATTAGCTACATTTTTCTTCATTTTTCTTAGTTTCGCATGGCTGACTCGTTGGCGTTTTAAACATTTTCTAACCTCCGCGTTGTACCACCTTGGTTCCCTATTCTCGCTCTTATACTTATGAGGTATATATCTGTTGACAAGTGACCGTGTAATTTGGAGGAACTCTTTCCATGTATTGTCTAGTATGGTATCATAGAATCCATCAAATGGTAGTCTACTTAAAACGGTTTGGTATATTTAACTTTTTTAAATGTTCGACCGTATTTTTTAAATGTAGGCAAATTGCAATGATCGTTTTTTTTAAACAGTAGATATGCATGATTTCATTCAGCCAATCAATGAACAACTTAACAGACTTGAATGATTTCCAAGCGTCAGTGACTCAAAAGTGAAATGCTAACCTTATTTAACTTTTTTAAATATTCGACCGTATTTTAGATGTACGCAAATTGTAAAATTTGTCTCTTTTACACCATGAATAATTTCATCGACCCAGTTAATTAACGACTAAATAGACATGAATGATATCCAAGCGTCGGTTTCTCAAAAGTTAAATCCTAACCGCCTGTGGTTAATCAGTAGTGTACTATCGATTAGGAGAGATTAAGATGGAGATTGGATTAGGTACGTCTATGTATGTTTCTGAAAGCCCCCCACCCCTCTCCCTATCTCGATATCATTCCTCTGATCGGCACGCGCCGCATCTCTCTTCATCCCGTTCATTAAGCCCATTCTCTTTCTTCGCCATCCCAGCGAACCCAACATCTTACCTCGTCATACCCGGCCCTCAGCATCCCTTCGCCCGTCATTACTGCTTCCAACCACCTACTCTGCCTCCTCCGAAACTTCTCCAGCAGCTTCATCTCCTTACCTACAATACCCAAAACTTTCTTATTCGTCTTCCTTTCCATCTATCCGCACCTCATTCTCCTCCACACCACAATCGTCTCTAATCTTGATTTTTACAAGGCCCATGTTTCTACACCACCCAAAGCTCAGCTTCGATATTTAAAAAAACAATTCCCCTCTGCCTCTCACCCCATTTTGTCTAATTATTTGATTGGTTAGACACATCCAAATGGTTTTATCATGCCACTATATTTTCTTGGGGCTACCGTAGGATGCTAAAGACTCCCTGGGTAGACAGAGTCACCAACAGTGAAGTGATAAAAAGAATAGGAGAGGCGCCATGTTTGCTCAAGACAAAATAGGAAAGCAACCTGGATCGGCCATATTCTCCGACATTCAGGGTATATGGCTAACATATCGGAGGGCACAGTGGAAGGGAGGAATTATAGAGGCAGGCCTGGACTGGAATTACCTTGTAACCTCACCCGGTTACGTTTTTCTTTCCTATTGAAACCAATTCGATCAACCTTCGCAATTACCCAAACACTTAAAATCTTACCTCCTTGCTGAAGGGATTAATGGATAACATTATACAACATATTAATAAAAACACTTTGCTCAATTAATTAAATAGTATAATACTTTCTTTTAATGAAAAAAATTGATTTGGTTATAACAACACCAATATTTAGAGCTGTTTAAAATGTATTGGATCCAATTTACAATGTTACTCATTTATGCTCCAATTTTATATATTTACGTTATTTTAGACAGCAATATTTTTATAAATGGAGGTTATTGTTTTTTCTTGGCTTTATTATCCTTAAAGTTAGACTTATCAGACTCTGGGGCTTCTCGTCTCTCTTATGTGGCTGCAGGTATGGTTTCGCGGTTTTCCTCCTTCCTTAGTTCCAGAATTCTGAGCCGTACGGTTGCTATCTTGGGTTTCCTTCCCGATTCCTTCCTGGCCTCTTTATAAATCCCTGGTTTCTCTTTCGTCACCTCTATGCCGCTTTGTATCCGCTCCCAGCCGTTTTTAATCTCCGACTTTCGAACTTTTTCCCCACTTCGCGTCCTTTAGATCTTCACTCCTCCACTTATTACTGCTGACTCTTCACTGTCAACTCCCGAGGCGTCCCCCGTTACTTATTGTTACCTGTTTATTATTTTTGCGTCGTCCTGAACTCCCCGATGTAAATATTGATTTATGTTTGGCGTCCCTCGTTATCTATTGTTATGTGCTGTTTTATTATGATTTATGGCTATTAATTTGAATTGCGATTTTATTTTCGAATTTATTTATGGTAGGAAATATTTGGTTATAACCTGGAGAGATTTTGGAAGACCTTGTATGTACCTCATACCACCTGATGAAGAAGTTGGCCCAGGACAGAGAGGAATGGAGGAGAATTGCTGCTGAAAACCAATCCTAGGATTGCAACCAAAAGAAGAAGATATTTTCTTCCTCGCACTCGAAGTCCTTTGTCTCATAATAATCGATCATTAGGAAATAACAATCGTGTCAGGGAATTCCATAATGACTCCTGAAGACCATTTTCCTCGCTTTTTCTTCCCTTTCCTTTGTATCGTGTAAATGGTGCGTTTGTCTTTCGTTCTCTTTCCCTCCTGTAACGGTTCCATGTTCGGCCGGTCGCCCGGAAGATAGAAAATTGGCCCACTTCTCTTCGATCCGGTTCAATTCGCGTCACTCCCGGCATCACTCGGCCGTGATAAGCCTCTTCTTTCCAAAAATAGACCTCCTTTGTCATTTCATTGGTCCCATCTAGCGGCGATGTCTGGGAAACGACACGCCGACCCAGATGCGGTCGACAATTATCGCGGTTGACGTTCCACTGTAAAATGAAATGTATACCATTTTTTTCAGATCAGTGTACTGACAGAAATCTTCGTCCTCCATCTGAAATAGTAAGCAAAATCTTTCTCGCTCCTTTATATCTATACACGTTAAACTTGAAATGCCATAGGCTTAATGGCAAAAACGTTTGCAACCTGGGAAGATAACTCCAGATACTTTTCCATACTTTGCGAACGATTATGCGGAACAAATAATTATATGAATTGAATTCTGTTATTTAATTTGAGTTATTTTACGAATAATTATGTAATTATTACTTACGCGTATTTATTGAGAAAACTGGTGGAAGAAGTGAAATTATCCGGAAAGATGATGCACTAATACGTTCAGTCGATGATTTCCTCTAAATGTTTCATTTTTAAAGATAATTTGGATTTTTTAAATATTCATATCATCACTAGAAGTCACAATCCAATAATCGTTGGCTACTGCTCTAAACTCTTTTCTAAACTGTTCTCTGTGTTACAGTGAGTTATTCGCTGATGTTGAACAAATAATAGCCATTGAGGAAACATGAAGTAAGTACTATCTCTTTTTTTAATTACTCCAACCATATACAGTAAGAGAAAATAAAATCTTAGTATAATCTACCATAAATGTTTTTATTAACTTTGCCGACCAAAGTTTCTTATTCGAGTCCAACCACTCCGATGAAAAGATTATCTCACGTTACTTTTCACTATGGCACAATACACTGCAGAATTTTAACAGCCGCCTTAGCTAAGGCTGAACAATATTTCAAAAATACATTATTTAATACATTAATTAATTTAATACATTAATTAATACATACAAGTATTTTGTTTTTCAAATCCATATTTGAGCTATTTTAAGTATTTCTAAGTGCTTATGAAAAATTTATGCTGGCGACAGAATTATAATTCGTGAATTTGGCACTAATTCATTCTCAGTGCATTTATTTTCATTTGGAATCATGAAATCAGCCTTTCTGGTGTAATCTAAAAAAATCTTTTACGCAAGTGGGCAAACAGCGTCAGACTTTTTCCATTCTTACAGAGGTTTTTACAGTGCAGAGCTCTAGAAAAGACTTTAAGCAAAAATCTCCAAGAGCCCCTTTTGCAAAGACATCTCACGGAATTTTACAAAAAATAATTTTAATTACACTTGCATGCATATCGACAATGTCGTCAGTCTCTCCATATAATTAATTTGGAATTTTTAGGTGATCGCTCACAAATATTTATTTGAGGAACTAAGTGTCGTAATGCAATAATTTCTCGCTTTGTATATTCCACACTTTTTTAGTTTTACCGGCCATGGTTTCGACATACAATGTCGTTTTCAAGGTACATATCCCTTATTTCAGTGTCCTTATAAACTCCAACCGGGTATGGGTGGGGAAGTGAAATAGAAGCGAAGATGGAAAATGGTAGGGGTTTGTTAGGAGGGAAGAGGGGGTCATTCTGTGCTTTGGGGGTTGGTGTTTCATGGTGAATGCCTGGAGGAGGGGGGGGGGGGAGAGGAAACATTCAAATGACAAGGGCGGAGGTTATGACGTAAACAGATCGGGCAACATACTAAAAGGTTTGTGACATCAAGTCAAAAGTAAGAAAATTGTGTAGCGATATTGAATAACTTACATTCTTAAATAAAGGCTACAGTTGAAATGGGTGGTGCTACCATAAATGTTCTGGATTTGACTATCGTCCTCTCAGAGAACAAGCACGACCTTTAAAGATGCACTTATTCCCTTTGAATCATGTCACCACCACTGTCACAAGCGGTCAACCTTCCATGCCATGATTTTTCGTGTGGTCAGTGTACCTGCGAGTGACGCGAGTTATGCTAAAGAGTTAAATATTATTTTACAAATTATTGAGAGAAATGACTATAATAAGGATACTCTTTCTAATATTTTACACCGTAAGCTTAAACAGCAGGCCATTCGCTCTTTGAAGACTCTTCCTTTTACTACCAAGGACGAGACTTGGTAGTAAAGTTGGTGTAAGCTACCATTTTTAGGAAAATTGACGTACTGGACCATTAAAGTCATGCATGTGAAGAATTTTAACATGGCATTTTTGAATCCCGTGATTTTCGTTAAAATCTTATTTAATACTAAAGATAAATCTGACCATCTTGACTAGAGTGGAGTCTATGCTTTAAATTGTTACTCGTGCAATGCTAGGTACGCTGGCCATACTGGACGCGAATTTGTTTCTAGAGTTAAAGAACATAAAAAGTGCTTTGTAACCAGTGATGTTTCATCCATGCTGGCTAAGCATCTACTGGAGAGTGACCATTCAAGTACATTTGAACCGGAAATTTTACATGTACAGGGTAAAGGTAAAAAGTTGGATTTTTTTGGAGCAGTATGAGATTATAAATGCTGGAAAGAAAAATGTCTATCTTGTTAACTATCTTACTATTGACTTGCATTCACTGTTGATGTCAATAACATTTTAGTATGTTGCCCGATCTGTTTACGTCATAACCTCCGTCCTTGTTATTGGGTGTTTCCTCCCCCCCCCCTCCAGTCATTCACCTTGAAACACCAACCACCAAAGCACAGAATGACCCCCCTCTCTTCCCTTCTAACGAGCCCCCCAACCTCTTTCCCCTTCCCCTCTATTTCACTTCTTCACTCACTCCCGGTTTGAGTATGTAAGGACTCTGAAATAAGAGATACGTACCTTGAAAATGACATTGTATGTCGAAACCATTGTCGGTAAAAATAAAAAAGTGTGGAATGTACAGAGCGAGAAATTTTTTCATGTGTCGCGTTTCCACAAAGGTTATCCTGAAAATGTAACTTATATAAGTGTCATAATTTGCATATAAAAAATGGTTAAATCATTGTTCTGTACCACATTTATTGAGTCAACTTTTGGAGTGCTCATTTGCAATAAAATCGAGGATGTAAGTAGCTATTCTACAATAATCAGTCTGCAGAATTATGGGCTGGACAGAACAGACTGTAAGGTAACTCGCTGGATTTTTTTTTGTGTTTGAACAATGTCTTTTCTATGCCCGAGGGCAATGCAGAGAACACTTAAAATGGGTATCCGCAATGGTTGTCCAGTCTCTCCATAAAAGTTACGAGGACACTGACGGGTAAAATAATTAATTTGTAGTTGTCCCATCTAGTCTATGGAAATCGTACTACTCATAAAACCTAAAACTGAAAATAGCTGCAAAGGGAATATAAAAACAAACCCTTTACAAGTCCAGTTGCAGGTATGGAACTTCTGGAGGGACAACAAAAAATTTATGAGAAGTTAAGACTCCTATAAAGCCTTGATAAAATTATTCATTCAAAGAAAACAAGGTCAGGCTCTTGGGCTACTACCTTGGAAAGACTCTTTTTTTCTAGCTGATATTATCCATTCTCCTGCCAATGGATCACTTTCAGGTTATGTCTTTGAAAGACTTGTGGTGCTTGTGGGATCTAATGATTTATCTGTATTAGGCTCGTGGTATTTTTTTCCTTCTATCTTCGTGTAGATCGCCGTTGGTTGACACGTTTTGGACTTAGTCGTAGGAATGCTCTCACGTTTTTTTGAGTATTCTACTGGATAAGGTAGGTTTTGTTGAATGTCATGGAATCTCCTCCCGGTTCTTTACACCTTCAGGGACCTATCTCGCTCTACTACCTTTTTCACCTCATCATACGATCTACCCTTCTTCATGACGTCCATGAAACCTATTCTCTTGCTTTTTCTTCCCCACTTGCCCAACATTCTTCCCTCTATCACACTCTTGATAAACCCTTCGCCCCTCATTACATCCCCCAGCCACCTACTCAGTCGATCTCGAATTTCCTTGAGAAGTTTCCTTTCCTCGTCCATCATCTCAAGCACTTCCTCGTTTGTCTTCCTTTCCGTCCACCTCACCTTCTCCATCCTTCTCCATACTCACATCTCAAGTGCCTGCAGTCTACTCTCGTCCTCCTTTCTGAGGGTCCACGTTTTTGCACCATACCACGCCACGCTTCATATCAAGCTCTTCACCAGCCTCTTCTTTACATCCTTACCCTTCACGTACTGGCGAGAAAATAGCAGCGAGACAACTCATCCCTTTGACACTTCGTTGCATTTAGGCTTGATCTAGCATATACTCCATAGCTTGTCTGAACCTATCCTTAGCACATTTCGACAACACTGTCACATCGCCACTCCCTGCCTCATTCATAAAGAGCTCACGGAGGAGTCTGTATCCCCACGGCATCCTATTGATGATTATATTATCTCGCTCAAGGCAATTCCATAAGATGAGCCGATGGAAATTAAGGATTCGCCCTCCCCTCCTTTCTCTTTCCTCTGAGTTCCAAAAATTTCTCCCAACTTAAATATTAGCTTGCTACCCTGTAAATGAGAGAAGAGAAAGAGTGGCTCACTCTATTTGACATGCTACGAGCCGTGACATCTTGGAATGGAGAGGGATTAACTGAGTCTTTGGCGTGAGGGTAGGTTTTGTAACTTGGGACTTCAGGGCAGACTTACATTTCATGAGATTGAAATCGAGAATGAGTTACTTCTTCTGCTTGGTTCCTAGTGATATTTTTCAGATTTTCTCATTTCTTTTTGTTAGTTTCTGTCTTAGTCTGACTAAGTATACTGGCTGACTTTTGACGGAGCCTGACTAAGTATACTGGCTTTGAGTATACTGGCTGACTTTTAATTGTTATGAAAACCTTTTTCTCCCACTTATTTCGTTTTTCAGCAGTGTACATTTGAACTTTAAATGAAAAGAATTAGATAAGTAAACTTTCAGAGTAGTTTCAGAGGAGTCACGACAGAATTTTCAACCGTAGTAAAAGGATTCCAGTCTCATGATGTATTATATGATCCACATTCTCAAATGCTTATTTAAAATGAGAAATACTCGTTACTAATATAATTCATGAACCAACTTTTTGCATTCAATTTTATATGATTTTATTAATTAAATATTTTTAATATTCTTATTTGCATACTTTTCATAGAAATCTCTCTCAGATTTTTATTCATTTTGTAACAGATTTTAGTATATATTCTAAGATGTGTATGTATTTTGTGTTTCAACTACTTCCAGCAAAAGTATATGTGTTTTGTATTTCAAATACTTTTTTTGTGTATTTTGAATTTCGAATACTTAGCCGATTTTTTTTTCCGAAGATTTTGTCGATCCCTGCCTTTGGCAACCACTATTTCTTTTTCGCCACATTTTTCTTTGGCCCGATTGGAATTTCCAAATATTTCCACGCAGGGTCAAAATATTTCCGGAATGCATTAAGTTCTAGATGAATGGCAATGATGTTCTGACTCGAAAGTGACGGATTCACTGCCTGAAAAAATTAAGGGTAGCGATTACACAAGAGATGAAACAAACTACGAACTCTTAATCACTGATTTTATGAAATCCCATCCTGATCTCCATACCTCGTCGATTCTTTCTTTCGCCTTTCTCATTAGTTTTCTTGGAGTAACATATGATGCTACTATGACTTTTTAACATTTTTTTACTAAAAGTGGCACCAATTCTCCCTCCATTGCTTTTCACGAATTTGATCTTGACGGAAGCGAGATACGGGCAGAAATAATCCATCCACTCTTGCGCTTATGTGACGACAAGAGCATTTTGCCTTTCAAACTACTACATGCTGTAGTTATTGTTGTTGGACGATAGCCGCTGTGGTGTTTGTGTGAAAAAGGGACAAGTACAAACTTGCGTAAGCTAAAAAAACTTACGTAAAATAAAATGCTGTACATTTTATGTACAGAATTCTCCTCAGCCTACCGCAAATGCAAAAATAATTTGTTAGGTTTTTAAGTGCTTTCAAATACCGCGGAAATCTGCTGCCGAGATCGAGCGTCGTGCCATCTCGTGTTCATTTCGTCAGAGTCTGTTGCTGGTTGTGGCCAGTTGTCACTAGCAGTCTCAAGTACAGTTGTCACAAGTTCTGCGTTTTGAGGGATTGGGTTCCGTTGTAATTCCCAAGATGAAAATCTGTGTCTGGATACGTTGTTGAGTCTGAGAACGCTATGTCGTGTGTGTAGATGCCGGTTATGATTTCGCAGTGTATAGTCTTTGTTATTGCGATTATCCTGTTAAATGCCATACTGGAGTGATTTATCCTGAACTTAAAACGTAAGATGACCAAGAGAAACTGCATGTTGTTATCGTTCCATAATATCTAAGCTGAGATTTCGTTATCATAGCAACTTTTAATATGCATTTATTTCTTGAGACCGAGTTCTTATGTGATGTTCACTGTATTCCATTCGTTTTTCTAGTCGAAGCGTCACGAAATCTCAAGTTCCACCAGTTTTGGTTCCACAGGTGATCCACTTGTTGCACGTCTTTCACTTAATCGATATCGCAACGGAGGCGATTTAATCCGTGGATAATCAATGGATAAGTTACGTAGAGCATTGAGAGGCGATGACGCTGAGAACGATGAAGAAACTGGCATCGTTGGCCAAGTAAGAACATTTTCTTCAATGAGTATGTTAACCCCGTGTTTATAACAGTTACCAATGATTTTTAAAAATTATTTTGGGAGTAATCTAACCGTAAATATTCTCTTGCAGGTTTTTGACTCTACTACACTATCTTGGTCTACTAGATTGAAGGCTTTTGTCATATGTTTTATTTTGGGTTTACTCATGTCATTCTTAGGCACACTCTGCCTTTTCCTGGGAAAAGGTCTTGCTATGTTTTCCATAATCTACACACTTGGAAATTTAGTTTCATTAGCAAGGTCTGTGTATTTCTTGCTTTAGCCTTTTTTCAGTCATAAATGCCAGCTTTCTGACATGTATCAGACCATTAATTCTTCAATTTAACCTTGCAGTACCTTCTTCTTGATGGGGCCAGTGAACCAAGTCAAGAAAATGTTCGCCCCTACTAGAGCGATAGCGACTTTGGTGATGTTTGTTTGTTTTGGATTGACACTTTTTGCCGGAATTGGGGTAAGTACCTTGTGGCCGCAGCATTTAATTGCTTCATACAAATTACTCTTGTTGGAATTGATGCTATGTAAACTCTCCGTGTTGTTTAGTTACCTCTTGATGTCTATGCTTGAACCATTTTTACCGATTTTGGTAAACAATTATAATAATTATAATCATGTGACCGTTGGAATCCTCCCTTAAGTTATGCAACGATTATGTAATGAGCCCCAAAAAACTGACCTCTAAAGTCAATTGAGGAGATCATCGGACATTGAAGAAATCGTTCGATTAAGTAAATTTTACTTACCTTACGTATCAATCGCATGATTTTGCTCTTGGTGGTGATGTTGTATTGTGGTAAGAGCCCTGTGAGGTCAACAATGATGTGTATGGTTTTAATTTGTGGTAGGGAGGTGGTTACATAATTTTCCTCTTCTTTTTGAGAAATTCGTTTGACTCCCATGCACATAAGAAAGCATGACATTCAATCAAGAGGCTTTTCAGGTCTAATTTCACCATATTTACCTTTTATTACATGAATAAAATCAAGGGTCCTTCCTTTAAAATTGAGTTTTCCGTTACATTTCTTTGCTGAGAACATGTTGATGTTGTTAATGGTTCCCTGTTATAATATTGGGACAAGTCTTCCTCAAAAATGCCTTTTATGTACTCCATCAGTGAGATAATTGTACATTTGTTTAGCATATCCCTCTCAAACAGCTCTATAATTAGGTAGTAGATTGTTGGAAGAATTCTGAACATTATTTTTTTCATGCGACTCCCAGGAATACATGACACTCATTCATAGAAACACATTCCTTTGGACAAGGCCTATTATGGAATTTGTTGCTCAGACAAAGTCTATTGTGCATTTATTTTTATGCCTGGGAACCAAAAGTTACTGCATTGCCAGTCACTAAATTTTTCCTTTTTTTACAATTGATGCTTGCCCCTGCAATTAATCGCAGATTTGCTATGCTAAGAAGTTTATAGAAAACTTGTGATTCTCACCCAAAAACTAGTTATGTATTTCTTTTGCAGCTGAACTGAAACTGTATCGAATGAAGCAATTATTGTGAGAATATTAACATTCACCCATAATAACAATGGTGTTGGCATTGAATGGTTATGTTGCTATCAACCAATTTTGTCTGTGGAATTACAGGAAATATCGATTTCCATATTTTAACATAAAAGTGCCTTCATGACAAACAGTGTGCAATCTCAATTGCTGAAGGGCATCCATGAATAAATAGAAAATACATGCGATGAGTTGAAGAAAAAGTGTCTTCCTCATTGCCCTACAAGTATAGTGAGTCATTGTTTTCCATTTTTATCAAAATGTTATGCATGACCACTTATGGCCTTTCAGAGTGTAATTCATGGATTTTATGGACAATGGTTGTGATTAACGGAGTGATTGAGTTGAGCAAATGCTAGAATAACAGCATAGCATTAGCACCACAATAATGTATTACCCCATGGTCTGTAGCCTTGACAAATTTTGTTCCACTGGCTATGGTGGGTTTATGGGTTGAGATGGGTAAATTACCGTAATTTTCATTTGAGATAAATTACATACATACCAATCATGCCGTTCCCTTCTAGGGTAGGAGAGTCACAAAATTTCACCCATAAATGCATATTTGTACACCTAACTCTGCTTCAATAATTTCCTCCATGCTAACCTATTCTTGCAAACCTCTTTTGCCTCATTTACCCCCATACACTGCTTCATACACGCCCTCCTGTTTTTAAGACTCCTAATATTCCTCCTCCTAAGAATTTCCTCAACCACAACTTTCTCGGCCCACCACTACCTCGCACCATTTATTTCAATCTTATATATCTGTTTCGTTATTCGACTCTCACCCATTCTCTCAACATGGCCAAACCAACGAAGCGCACTCCTTTCATATATGTACATTACTGTAGCATCTAACTGGCATTCATTTATTACCCACTCATTCCTGACCCTATCCATCCTACTTTTGCCACAAACACTCCTCAGATAACTCATACCCATGGCGTTTAGTCTACTCTTCTGTCTATCCTGACCCCCATGTTTCACTACCATACAACAAAGTTGGGAGAAGCGCACTTTTGTACACAGCGGTTTTTGCTTCCTTAGACAGGCACTCATTCCTTGATATCCACCACATGAGACAAATTATCGCATAAATTACGACTGTTTTTCAAAATCACCATAATTTTCTGGTAGTTATTAATTTTCTGCAATCAATAGCTATTAGAGGATTTAATAGGAAAGCCTATAGCTATAACAAGGGGTTAATGGCATCCAAACCATTACCATTGCTACATTAATGTATTAGAAATGGAGAGAACTTCAAAACAAATATGGTAGCCCTCACACAATCTGGTGTTCTTTTGATGGTATGAGAACTTTTGTTCAAACCTTTTAAATGATACCCCCACAAATGAGTTTTACATGCTTTAATTGATTATGTATTTAGTTTGTGTGAAATACATATGTACAAGAATGATCGAAGGCTTTCCACCGGGTCAGGTTCTCCATTTCAGCTAAAGTTTCGATGAATGAGTCGTCCATCGTCCTCAGGTCATGCCGTAATTTTCATTTGGGATAAATTACTGCAATATTTCAAAATAGCCATAATTTTCTGGTAATTTTTAATTTTCTGCCATCAATGCCCTGAGGACGATAGACGACTCGTTCATGGAAACGTACGTCGGTAGAAACGGAGAACCTGACCCAGTGGAAAGCCCGAATAACCTTCCAAGACAAATATACACTTGACTTAAAATAATATATTTGGAATATACGGGTATGAAAAATATCTGAGTTGGAGACGAATATTACTGGCAAGTACTGTGATTTTCAGGAGTAGCGGTAAATTACGTAAAATACTATGGTTATTTACTAAAATTGCTGCAATAATGTTTAGACTAGACCATCTCTATTAAACCTTTGAGTGTGGCATGATATGATACCATATCATGGTTGTCTTAAAGCTGGTGCTGATGGCATGATATCACGTCATGCTGCACTAAAAGGTCAATGGCGATAACATGTGCACCAGTTCTCCAGCATGAAACATCTCCTTCTCCTCATGCTATTTCATTCTTAAACTCATCATATTTTCTCACTCAATGCCTCCAGGCATGCTATCTGTTTCTTATTCTTTCCCACTTTCCTAGCATTATCACAGTAATTAGTGTATTGCAGGGACGATCCCAGGAATTTGATTCCGGGGGGAGGGGGTAGGGGAGACTACCATTAAATTATGGCAATTTTCAGTCATCCTAAAAAACTATAAAATTGTTACATCATTATATCTATATAATAATGAACATATACTAACATATAATAACTATTATACTTTTCAGATCAGTGATCGGAGTGTTTAATGTTGTATTTGATAACTACGTCTAGTTGTTAAAATTGTTTTGTAAAACCCAAAATTTTCAGGGGGGGATGTATCCCTTTTATCCCCCCCCCCCCTGGGATTGCCCCTGGTGTATTGAGTGTACCATGGTTTCTTCATCATTCATTCCAATCTGTCTCCTCTTAATCCTCTCAATAAACTCTCTCCCCACCCCTTTTGTGCCATGGTCCTCTTCTTGAGGCGTGTGTACTCAGTGCATGTACCTGTTCAAGTACATGGCTGCACAGATGCCTGAACAGTTGCTAGAACAGAGGCTGTTTCATGCATGCACTCACTTGTGCAATTTTGTGTTTACACAATGTAGTTTTAATGGTGAATGTGTTCACGCATCTACTCATGCAGGTGGAAACACTGCTTTAGTCTCCTTTCGTCTATCATTTTTCAAGTGTTTCATATGGCATTGAATTCTGTGGTGCTTCAGCTAGACTAATTGAAATTTCTAAAATAAAAATGTGATGAATTCTCTCTTTGGGCATCCATACAGGTCAAGTTTTCTAATTTGATCATTGGTTTAAATCATGTAAGGACATCACTTACAAACCTTCATATGCTCTCTGGTGGTCTCTTTTATTGAATATAAAAATATTCTTGTGCCTTGTATTTATTAGTCTAAATTATTATTCTTTATTAGGAGAAACATTTCTCAATTTCCATTTGAGCCCTTCCATCTCCACAGCGGGAAAGACGAAAAGAGTTTAACACCATGCCCTATTGTAGTGAAGCCCTCTCCAAAGATTCTCAAACTGTAAGAGTTCATAGAAATAATAAATACATATAAAATCATGCTCCCTTTCATGTTAGGCGTTGTCAAAAGAGGAAAACAGACTTCGATTTTTCACTATTTCCTCCCCACTGCCCTATCTTTCCATCCTCTTTTGCTTCAGATATCCATGTGCAAGCACTCCTGTTCTTATGGTTCCTAATCTTCCTTCTCTTAAAGAGTATCTTTCTCTGTATTCACTCATGACATTCTCAGTCTGTCCATTCCTCTCATGCCATTTACTCTACAAACATATTTCATTGGGATATTTTTACAGCTGATGGTTGGTTTGTTGATAGGCCTTCCCAATCTCAGGGATAGAACATCCTGATCTCAGGGATGCCTTCTCACTTTCCCTCCAATAGATCTCTGCTGTGGGGTGTCTCTTAAATTCCCCAGACGCTTTACCACTTCTTGTTTCATCCCGAGTACCAATCCTCATCCTCTTACATGCTTTTCTAGCATTTTACTTTCTATTCTACATGTATTCTCATTATACATTTTATATATATATATATATATATATATATATATATATATATATATATATATATATATATACATATACATATACATATACATATACATATATACATATATATATATATATATATATATATATATATATATATATATATATATATATATATATATATATATATATATATATATATATATATATATATATATATATATATATATATATATATATATATATATATATATATATATATATATATATATATATATATATATATATATATATATATATATATATATATATATATATATATATATATATATATATATATATATATATATATATATATATATATATATATATATATATATATATATATATATATATATATATATATATATATATATATAATGTATTCTTCATTATATATTATATTCAACTCGCCTTTGTCTCTTAAAAGGTCCTCCATCATTCCCTCCAGCCTTCTCCAAAACTCTGGCACCATCTTCTCTTCTTGTCCCACCATATCCAAGCCATCTTCCTCACCACCCAGCTCATCCTCTATTCTTCTCGAAACCTAAATCTCAAAGTCTATGCATAGAATTTTGCTATATGCAAGTTTTCAAATCACACAGTGATCCACATTATAGTTTTTGCCAGTATTTTCTTCACCTCTCTTTTAAGACCCACGTCATTAATTCCCTTCTCTTTGAAAATGCTTTTTTGTACAGTGGAATTGTACATTAGATGTCCCTACTGTCGAAGCCATTTTTCTCCTAATTACTTAAGCAGATATGTAAATGTTCAACCTCCTCTTTTATATTCCCTCCCTCCTATGTATTCAGCCCCGCTTGCTTAATTTTGGGTAATCTTATTTCCTTCCTTATTTATGTTTATCTTCATCCGATACCTTTTGCAATAAACTTTAATGCCTACATCTTAAAGAGTGAAATGAAATTAACTTTGTACCTATCACTGAATATAACGGCAAACCTTGACCGGTTTTCACTTTTATGTGTCATTTTCAAGGGATAATACAAATCTTTCCCTTGCCAAGTTTGTTTTTGGAAATGTGAAGGATAGGGCAATAGGGGAAAGTTCAAGGAAGTAGAGGTGAGGTTGTCAGTCCTAAAGGTGGACATAATGAAATATTTCATGGAGTGGGGTAGTACTAGGTTGAGAGGTGGATTATTCTATCGTAGCTGGTTGTTCAACTAACTCTTGCCAAAATCCTAGGCATGCACCCTGATTTTTAAGTTCTCTATAAAATCCAACTTTGCACCTTTGTTAGAGATACATAAAACATCTGCTTTGAAGTCAGACATTTGATTAATGATCAACAACCACACATTTTTTGTCTCTGACGTCTTGATAGTGCATTGATTGGTTGTACAGCTGAGGCTCAGGACTAAACATCAGGGAAAAGAAAATTTTCTATTCCCTGTCAACATGACCCAGGATTGATTATAAATCCATGATTTATACATACCAATAACCCCTGTAACTTCTGGTAAAAATGACTGGCATCTGCTGTTAACTCTACCCATAGCCTGGATATGTGTAGTAGCAACAAAATCTCAAAATTATTCCATTCCTCCACATGCATGGAATAAATATGAAAATATTGAAATATTGTAATCATTACTGTTTCCAGGGCTTTTTTTTATGGCAGTACATGGTGGAGCTGTGTTCCAGCACCTTTTTTTGGTCGAAGTAAATTGTCTAAACTAGTATAATTCAATCTAAGGTTATTTGGATTTTATTACAACTTATGGACAGCTCAGTTCCACCGCCTTCTTTCCAGAAATAAAGCCCTGACTGTTTCTAAATTGATATAGAGAATGTCTGCCATTGTTAGTACACCGTTGTGTACCACATGAGGTGCACAACCAATGCCTTGAAATGCATATTGAGCGCACTGTTCAATTTAGAACATAATGTATGTTCAGGCACTTATGTATCCGCCAAAGTTATTGTTAACTGCACAAAACATGACCTTGTGAATTAGTTTTGCTAAAATATTCAGAAGATGATTTGCTAATAACCCTGCGGTTTCTCCACCTATATTCTGAAAATAGATTACTTTTCCCCAGGGGCAGATTAAGGGTGACATTTTGGGTCAGAGGGGATGAATTGATTCTTTCTGGGGGTCTGGGAGGGTATGGAATGCCTTGTAAACATTCATCCTAATTGCAACAAGTGATGGAGGGGTCATTGACCCCATACTCTTCTTTCTCTGCAACTGCTTTGCGCGAAACATCTTTTGAAGGAATGAAATACCTACCTAGTAATTTGAATCTGCATTAACTTTAAGCTTGATGTGTTGGTGGAATAGGTACCTAGTGATGGGCCATTCTGAAAATGACTGTGGTAATTTTCTGATATATATTGTGGGGAACACATATACAAAACATATGCGTCACAGCACTAAAGAAACTAGGTTTTGTTAAGCATGTAATAGGAAAGCGATTTTGAAGGCAATAAGAAGCTCTTTTGGAAGTGGATAAATGGGCTAAGATTGGTGAAGGCAGGGGAATGAATGTGATAAAGAAGAAAAGTGGAGAGAGATCATGTGGGATGAGAGAAATATCAGGGACTGCTGGAGGGAGTATTTTGAAGAATTATACAACAATGTTGCGGGTGCTGAGGACGCCTTGCATTTGCCTTTTCCGAGGATTGCCTTGCCAAGTAGTTTGCGAGATGTGATGACGGAAAAGGAGATTAGTGAGAATGAGGTCATAACAGCTGTGAGAGTATTGAAAAGTGGGAAAGCTGCAGGTGTAGATGGGATATCCTGTGAAATATTGAAGTGTGGGTGTAATTTACTTATTTGTCAGCTGTGTGAACTACATAATTTATGCCTACAGGCCTCTGTTGTTCCAGTGGATTGGAAGAATGCAGTCACCGTTTCATTGTACAAAGGGAAGGGAGGAAAGATGAAGTATAATAATTATCAGGCCATTTGTTTATTGAGCATTCCGGGTAAAGTGTTCAGCAAAATTTTGATGGAAAGAGTGATGAATATTACTTTGACAGAATATGGGGTGCGCAGTGTGGGTTTACGCCTGGGAGAGGATGCAGTGACCAGCTTTTCGGGTTTCAGCAAGTGATTGAAAAATGTATGGGCAACCAAAAGAAATTAGCAAGTAAGAAAAAAAAGAAGTGTATTGTGCATTTGTTGATTTAGAGAAGACATATGACTGGGTAAATAGAAGTTGTGGAAGGTTTTGAAGGACTATAGAGTGAATGGTCAGATAATGAATGCTATGATCGCGGTGTATGATAATAGTAAGGCAAGTGTGAAAGTTAATGGGGTTCTAAGTGACTGGATTGTAATAAAATAGGGCATAAAGCAAGGATGAATGATGTCACCATGGCTGTTTAATGTATTTATGAATAAATGTTTTAGAGATGCATGTAGTGAAAACGACTGTGATTTGATTGGAAATGTAAACGTGTGAGTTCTACTATATGGGGTTGATGCTGTTTTGATCTCAGAGAGCCAACAGGGATTACAGAAGCTCCTAGATAAGTTTTGTGAATCAACAGAGAGAATGGAATTGAGAGTAAATGTATTCAAGACTAAAGTAGTAGTTTTTGATAAGGAGAGTGGGGAGAATAACTGTATGATGAGGGTGAGTGGTGAAGTAATTGAACAAGTGGATGATATTGTGTACTTAGGTAAGATGTTTGCGAAAGATGGACAGATAGGTGAGGAGATAAAAAGACATGCGAATGCTGGAAGGAAAGTGGTAGGTAGCATGTGGAGCATATCAAGGAATGAGTGCCTGTCTAAGTGTCGTGCGGCCCTACCCCACACCTGACACCAAAATGTCGTGCGGCCCTACTTGGTTGGGAGAGTTAAAGTCAATAAGAAGCCGATTGGTGGCACTGATCTTTAATGATATCACCTCAATGTCCCTGTCGCTAGATGAGGCCGGGAAGGGACGGGAATTGGTCCGGTCCTGTCTCTGGTGCTGGCGTCGAGGTCCGTCGTGGCTGACTGACGGCTTCAGGGTCTTCCCTCGGTGTCGGTCTCTGCTCCGAGAAGATCTTCGCTCGACGCCCAATTGTCAACTCTCCTGCTCGCCCCAGCGACGCACCCCTAAACGCCTTTTGGTCAAGGGGGGGGGGCGGAGGCAACCTTCGGGCAGGTTGCTGACCCGGGGGTCGCCTCCAGGGTACGGACTTTCTCCCGAAACGCCCGCGAAAGGGTGATGATGAAGGCCGCGAACACAATTGTTCCGACGGCGGGCGAGAGGGCACGGTCCTTGGGATGGACCCACCCTGCAAGGGGACCGCCCTTCGGCAGGTCACCAACCCAGGGCTCGACCCAAGGATACGGGTATTCTCTCGAATCGCCGGCAAAAGGGTGAATATAAAGGGAGCGAGCGCAATTGTTCCGTCGAAGGGAAAGCGGGCGCGGCCCTTGGAGAAATCGCCCTGCTAAGGGACCGCTCACCCCTACTTTACAGGGAGGGAGGAGGACACCCTGAAGGACAGGTCGCCGACCCAGGGCTTGCCCAAGGATATTCTCCGAACCGTCGAAATGGTGATGACGAAGGGCCGCGGACTTAGCGTCGGTCGTGGGCGGCACTTGTGTCTTCCCAACATAAGGAAGCGAAAACCACTGTACACAAAAGTGTACTTCTCTCCACTTTGTTGTATGGTAGTGAAACATGGGTATGTCAGAATAGACATAAGAGTAGATTAAACGCCGTGGGTATGAGTTATTAGGGGAGGGAGTAGGATGGATAGGGTCAGGAATGAGTGGGTAGTAAATGAATGTGGGTTAGATGCTACAGTAATGGACATATATGAAAGGTGTGCTTTGTTGGTTTGGATATGTATATAATAGGATAGTCTTCAAATGGAAAAATAAAAGAGAGATGCTACTTCGATCTCGTTAAGCCACACCTTGAATACACTGTGAGCATTTGGTACCCTGGTCATAAAGATTTAACCATAAAAATTAGTAAACTACAATGAAAAGCCAACGCTTCATTAAAAACTGCTATGAGCAAGCATATAGTGTCTCACAACTTTTAGAGGGATTAAGGTGGGAGCCCCTAGAGACTCGGATGCTACACACTAGGCTTAGGTTGCTTAAGAAATTCTGATCTGGTGTGTTTCAGAACGACACAGAGAATATCATGATGGCTCACTACATCTCTAGGTCTGACAAAGCAATAAAATAAGAGATACATCGCCGAACGTATAGGTACAAGAACTCGTTCTTTCCGAGTACAATAAGCGACCGCAATGAAAGTTGAGCTCCACTAAATACACTCCCATAATACAGGTCACCATTCACCTCCTAAAACCTTATATCTTTACACGGCTGGTGACCTAACACCCCTGCCATGCCCATGCGGTGGCTCGCAGGGTAGTATGTAGATAAATTACCATGGTAACTTTCATAGATTACCATGGTATTTACGTAACTTACCATAGCCAATGAAAATTATCGTAATCTTTGATAATATTCACCTCCATCTCAGATATTTTTTATGCCGATGTTTTCCTAGTATATTATTTCAAGCCAAGTCAATATAGAGCTGGGTGGATCATTTTTAGTTCTCATTTTCGGGAGCATTGTTAACTGCTCTTCCAGCAGCTTGGCATAAAGACATTGTATGGCCAATATATATTTAAATGTCATTACAATACTAAGGAAAATTTGGATTCTTGTGAAATAGGTGCTAATGTCCATCAGCATGATACCAGAAAAAATAATCTATCAGTGCCTCACTGTAGGCTATCATTAACCAGTAAATCAATTGATTTTGTAAAACTTCACTTATTTAACCATCTACCACAAGAGTTTAGAGAATACAGCTTTCTAAGGTTCAAGCATGCCCTCCTCTCATGGCTTTTGTCCTAAGACTTCTATTCAGTAAATGAATTTGGGAGTGCAAACATATCAATATTCAATTTTGATCTGTATCTTGTATTTGACAAAGACTATTATACAGTACCTGTGTTTAATGTCTAATAAATACTATTATTATATGTTTAATACAATCTTGTACAACTCATTTGTGGAATATTTGTGGGGCCATCCTTTTAATGATTTGAGCAAAAATTTCTCATGCCAAAAAAATGTGGGCTGCCATATTTCTTTTCAAAATGTTATGTATTTCTAATACATCCCTTGCTAAACTGCAAAAAGAAGGGGGAAGCGGAAGTGGGTTAGTTTTATGCGAGGGTAAAATTGCTCTTGGGAGGTAAGCAAGGGGCAACGGTACCAAAGATAAAGGACAAGAGAGGTAGAATATCAGTCGAGTAGGAAGATATTCAAGAAAGATGGAGGAGCTATGGCAGGGATGGTAGACAACTAATTTAGATACAGAGGAGGAGGGAAGCCTGGATGAAGATAACCTCTGGCCAATGACTTTCGACAGTGAATTAGAAAAAGCATTGAAAGAGATGAAGGCAAGAAAAGCTGTAGGAGTAGACAACATACCTTTGGAGCTGCTTAAGAGTTTAGGAAATAAAGATAGGCAAGCTTTTTTTGAACTTATACGTAGGATCTACGTGGAAGGAGTATGGCCAGAGGACTTTGTGAAGGCGTGATAGAGGAAAGGATGTTGGGCAAGCAGGGAAGGGGAAGAAAGAGGATAGGTTTCTTGGACGGGATGAAGAAGGTTAGATCGTATGCTGAGGTGAAAAAGGATATACTAGAGGGAGATAGACCCCTGAATGTTTAGAGGACCGGGAGGAGATTCTCTGGCATTCAGCAAAACCTAACTTAACCAGTAGAATACTTTTAAAAAAATCCCTTGCTATTGCTATTGGCATGCCTATTAAATCCTCTATTAGCTGTTCATAGCAGAAAATTAAATATAACCGAGTAGTTACCGTAATTTGCCACAATAATTTACCCCAAATGAAAATTATGGTAATTTACCCTTCTCTAGGAATAACCCAATAAATCATGAAAGGGTTCATGTTTAGTGATATGTGTTATTGTTTATCTTTTGTATCCAGGAAGAATTTAGATACGATTGGAAATAATTTAAGGTTTAGCTATCTCTCTTGAATTTTTATTTATTCCATTGTCTTCTTTTTTACAGCTGAAGAGTGCTCCCCTGGCTCTTCTCTTTTGCATCCTACAGTTTTTGGCGATGACCTGGTACTCCATTTCATACATTCCATACGCTAGAGATGCTATTCGAGGCATGTTTTCCACATGCTTAAGCTGAAGAATTGTTCGTGTAAAGACTTACAGCGAGTGAATTGAATGAATCTTTATTTATGAATGTTTTTGCAGAGTGGTTGATTATTTTATGATAGTTGTATGTGGTAGCTGAGATAAGTGCCTTAATTCTCAAGACAAATGTACCTAGTGTGAAGATGTCATTGAAAACTATCCCTCCAGACAATACAATCATGCATTTCGTCCAAGCATTTAAAATGCTTCGCATTCAGTATTAAAGTACTTAAATAATCAATTTAATACTTAATGTGTTCTATCAATTGAGATGAAATGTTTTTATAATCAATTTTATCATATTATTGTAAATCCATAATGTTAATGGAATAAGATATATATATTTAAATAAATGTATTTCTTTGAAGTTTTTTCAATTAATTCTGTGATGAGGACATGGCAGTTTGAAAAATAGCTGCTGAAGAACAAAAGGATTGGCATCTGCATCTATGTGATACTTGAAGATTGACTGCTCATGGACCTACTTTTATTTGGTCAAGTGCCTGCAGTGAAGAGTAATCTTTGGTTTGCAATACCATATTAAACAAGCATAGCATATTTTCAAAGAACCACAGAGCTAGCTGCACAGTAACTTCAACAGAGTCGCCCGCTCGTGATCACACAATTGTGTGAAATTCACAGGGAAAAATCATTCTCCTGGACTGGGAATCGAACCCAGATTCCATTATATGCATAGTATCTGTGAGGACAACTTGCTCCTTAAAGCCCCAATGAGATTCACGATGGAAGAGGATGCCTGTGTAGCTTAATTGGTTCGAGCACTCGGTGTAATAGGTTAATTGTGATGTTTTGATGCAAACAATGCATAAAAGCGTGTTGACTCTTTAAATATCTTAGCATTGAGTCTGGCCTGGCTAGCATGCTGCATGTATCAAAGCAAGAATTATCCATCATTTTACACATATCTCCCCTGAAAAAGATTCCTTCCATTTGATTTTTTTATTTCATCCTTTTTTACTTCTCGTAAATCTTCATTTTTTCTTCTTTGCTTTTTCCTCCCAATATCCTCCAGACAGGAGTTTCCTTTAAGGTATCTCTTGATATTTGTTACATGTAACACCAAATGTTTGATTTAATACCCGACGCATTGCTTTGCAATTTACAGTTAATGGTCGAGAAAAATAAATATAATTGTTGCATAATTTGATAATTTTTGTGTTAATAGATATTGGTATGGGTGGCTAATAACTGAAATTGAGATTAAAGATGATATGTTATTGGCAACCATCAGATTGGGCTACTTGACGTGGGAAGTTGCATTAATCACATATAACCACTAAGGCAGTACCATAGAATAAGCCCTAAAAATGTTATGAAAGTGACTTAGTAAGTGAGAGAGCAGTAGTGATGCATTAATGTTTCTTCCCTCCTTAAGAAAATAAGAAGCAACTCCTCCATAAAAGCACCGGCTTGGAAAAATCATGCCTCACTGAATTGTGTGGTCATTTCAAGAAAGCTGCAGGCACAGAAATATGTCCCTCACATGTGGCATACTCATAAAAAAATTTGGAGCAGCTGTGGTCTTATTATTTATTGAGCTCATCTAGGTCTAAGGAAAAGAGGCTGAACATGGAAGTAGAAAGGCAAAAACTGAAAAAGGTGAGTACTTCCATTACTTGGCTTAAACATAGGAAGGAAAAAAAGCACAGATATTAAAGGTGACATGTGTTTTCAAAGCTGTTCAATACCAGGAAAAAATTTGTGATGGGAAACTCTTGGAAGATGAAGAGCTGAATGTGGAGTATAACTCTGTATGGTGCGGAAACTTGAACTCTGAGGAAAGAGGATGAGATTAGTCTGCATTTATTTAAGTATTCTACTGGTAAAGGTAGGTTTTGTTGAAGGTCAGAGAATCTCCTCCTGATCTTCTACACTTTCAAGGACCTATCTCCTCTAGTATATCCTTTTTTGCCTCAGCATACGATCTACCCTTCTTCATCCAGTCCATGAAATGTATTCTCTTTCTCCCACTTGCCTAACATCCTCCCCTCTAACGCACTCTTGAGCAACACATCACCCTTTATTACATCCTTTAACCACCTACCCTGCTCATCCCAGATTATTCAGAAGTTTCCTTTCCTCGCCCACCATCTCAAGCACTTCCTCATCAGTCCTCTCCATCCACCTCACCTTCTCCACACCCACATCTCAAATGCCTGCAGCCTATTCTCGTCCTCCCTCCTTAGGGTCCAAATTCCTGCACATTACAGCGCTACACTCAATAGTAAGCTCTTCTTCTTCACATCCTTACCCAATGTCCCCATCATCAGCACCCTTCTATTACTAAATGCCTCCTTAGCTAGTGCTATTCTCTTCCATATGTCTTTGCTACTATGCCAGTTTTCTTCTAGCATGCTATGTAAGTAATTAAACTGCTCTAGTTTGTGTCCTCCAAGTAAAATGACCAGCCTCACTTTCTTTGTTCTATATAATCTCATTACTTTTGTTTCCTTATGATTTATCTTCATTCCGAATATCCCACACTGCATTTCTAAAGCATCTACCAAAGTCCCTTCGAAGATCCACCAACCAATGCCAGATCTGACCTGTCTGAATTACCTGATCATCCACGAATCCAAATGACTTTATCAGAAGCCCTCCTGCTTTGATTCCAACCTCAAGTTTTTCCCATGCCTGTCTCACCATACCTCAGCATAAAAGTTGAAAAGCAATGGCAACAATGGGCACTTTTGCATTACCCCGCGACCTATAGCTGCCCATCCTGATTCACCTTCAGCCACCCTCACCTGCACAATTGGCGTCATTTATTAGTTTTGGATTAGTCTCCTGTCTTGAAAATCTAGTCCCATTTTCCTGAGTGCCCAAAAGTTTATCCCAATCTACTCTGTAAAAAGCCTTTTCAAAATCAATAACGCATGCATTAGTCTGCGTACATTTGAAATATGGGTGTGAAAGAGAGTTGTGGAGGTGTTATGGAGAAAGGAAAGGTGTGCAGAAAGGAAGAGGAATGAGAATGTGCTTGGCATGGTGGTTGAGGATATTTTTGGAGGAGATGAGGTTGAGTAGATAGTTGGAGCAGGTTACTAGTGAGGAGGTGCCAAATGCAATGGAGGATGTTGGGCAAGCAGGAAGGAGTAGGAAAGAGAATTGGCTCTATGGATGGAATGGAGAGGAGTGGGAAAATGACAAACGGAAGACTGTAAAATAAGGGAAGGAAACAAGATTGCTACTCTTCTTTGAGTATGCTGAGGTATTCTTTCTTCCATTTAAACTTATCTTAACTGGTCTATAATCTACTTAAATAAGCATTAATATTTTGTTCAAACTTCATTATAAGCAAAGTTACCTTAAGAAAATGGTTGGAGATACAAAAGTGATACAGTTACGAGTCAACTCTCATTGCTTCCCAGAGGCAACTTCAAGGCAAAATTTAGTATGTACAAATAAGCAGATAGAATACTTATAAATGTATAACAAATTACACATTAAATTTAAAGAATAGAATGTCATGAGAGGGTTAATTTATAAATTTCAAAGATAAATACAATAGCATCACCAGGACCGAACTAGAAGGTATACCATGCTGGAGAAATGAAAGGTAAAGACATGTTCAGAGGGAGGTGAACGGAAAAGGTCTAAAAGAGCTGGTGAGGGAACCATCTGAGCGGTAAATGCTACGCCTGGGTTATTCCTCATCAATTCAACCAAGAAGACATGAGTTGACTCCCATGAACTCAGATTTGATGAAACTTGACATATTTATCCCTAGTATGGACTTTAGTGAACAAAATTTTGAAGACCTATTTTCTTGTTAACATTTTAGGGTTTTTTTGACCATGTGCAGGTTCTTGCCGGCTTATTTTCTCTAGATTAGTTACATATTAATATACTCATAAACCATTAATCAAAATCGGTTGGTAATCAAGGAAGATCAAAATATTAAATAAATTTAGCTTCTTCTGATTAATAAAAACTGTAAGACAACTAAAAATTCTTACCAGCCGTAAAACTTGGACTGATCGAGACACAGCAAGACATTCCATATTCTTACTTAAGTCCAAAAAAGAAACAAAAATTCCAAGTTTCACCACACAAATCTGAGGTAATGGGTGTCACGGAGAGGTTGGAATGACTCACCCATTAAGACAAAAGTAAAGAGAAAGGAAGTATAATAAGTATGAGGATGGCATCATGGTAAAGAAGAGTAGGTATTCAACTTTATTAATGAAATGGTATTCCTAGTTATATCTAATAGCCAACCATAATGCAGTGAATACAGTAACCCAAAAGTAGTAGTAACCAATAGCATGCGTGTAATCAATGCTTTCTAAAGCTTACCTTCTTCAGCAATAGAAGGCATTGCCATATTGTGGAGGTGGCAGTTGAACCCCCCTCCCAATATTTTGAAGGAAAAAAATGTCCATAATGCTGCAAACTCGGAAATACGAAGTTTACAGGGGAATTTACAATACTTTTAAATTTACTCAAATAATCTTATTAACGTATATGGAATATTATCAATAATTCAAGGGGCTGCAACTGCTCTCATTCTGCTTCAAAATCCTTTCATCTACCTGGACCACCCAATAATCTGTCTCCCAATCAAAATACGCCCATGATCATGAGAGATTAAGGATAGTGGAAAGGTATGAACCCAAGGGATGAAAGACAAAGGGTTACGCCTATTCCAGCGTTAAAAGGGAAAGTTATGGGGTCCGGAGTGGCACGGTTAGCAGTCGAATAAGATAAAAAGATAACAATGAGACATGAAAATGAACGAGGCCATATGAACACACACTATGCCCTCCGAATACATAAAGATGGAATGAATCTATCTGCATTGGTTCAAGCCATTAATGTAGAAACAATAATGTTCAAGCCCTGAATAAGTCTTCAGCGATCGATCCGACCTGCCACCTTCTGTGCATCTCGAGATTAAATACTCATCTCTATCCTTAACTGGAAGTCGTATCGATTTCGAAGGCAATTACAATGCTATTAAATCTCTAACGAAGAATGGAGGTGTATGTCGGCTTCCCTACGTGTTTATCCCTTTCCTCAATCCAGCAAATAGTTACCTTTAAAAATTACTTTTCAACAAACACAAGTCTCACACAAGTATGAGGGTAACAGTATTTTTCGTGTGAACGAGGACAGTAAGATTACGATGGAGATGAATTTGAATCCGTTAAAGCCCAACACCTTCAAATTTGATCACATGTCCCATTTGGGCGTCCTTGGCCAATAACAACGTACCCACGAACGATCCAATCACAAGTTCTGATTCAAATTTTAAAAATTGGTATGTCGCTTATGATTGGTTGCCTTCCATTCCAATTCTGAAAGGAAATTGGGAAACGGACGATCGACTACCATTTCTGTCTCATATTTTGACCGAAGTACACCGGCCTTTAACCTCGAAGGTGAGATTGATTTAATGTAAATTTGTTATTCCAGTTCAAGTAAGTCCTCTTTCAGCGTAATTATTGTGCGGTGGATATTTTCTGGTGTTAATTCGGCTTTCTAGCCAACCGTCACCGTGAAGTAATTTTGAATGTCTCATGTTCCTCCCGTTTTGTGGAAGTTAACCGTATTTGATACATTGTTTCACTTTTGGTTGTGTGTGCTTGATGGAAATCTTCTATATTTTTAGCCTCTTGACCACTCTTGACTTCCGAAATGCAATCGCAGGAGAACGTTGTGCCTAATAGGCTGAAAACTTTTAAAAATCGTGGAAAGGATGTGGAGGTAAGCAGTTGTCGAATAATCTTGCAAGTTGTAATTTTGCTTTGGTATCACTCTCTTTAACATAAATTTACAGGAAATGCGGAGAAGACGGTCTGAAGTCAATGTGGAACTACGGAAAGCAAGGAAAGATGAGCAGCTGCAGAAAAGGCGGAATATTGCCCTTGTTGACGAACCTCAATCTCCGCTTCAAGAAAATAATAATCGAGCACAATTGAACATGTCCATCGACACAATTATTGCAGAAATGAATAGCAACGATCCTCAACTGCAACTGAATGCTACACAAGCTGCTCGAAAGATGTTGAGCCGCGAAAGAGACCCGCCGATCGATGTCATGATAAAAGCTGGATTGGTGCCTAAATGTGTTTCATTCTTATCGCATTTTAACCAGTAAGTATATCAAATGTCGCCCCTGCTACTGTCAGGAAGTATTTTCTTAATGCAATGACGAATAATTTTACGGCGGGACATGGCGAGTTTACGCGCCAACGTGGGTGGTTGCCTGATGTGAAAAATTTGGGATTAGTCCCGATCATGCTTTGCGTCGCTTATGAAATTTTGCTCCGCTTTGAGTGATCTTAATTTGTATTATGTTGAAGATGTGCTTTCATTGCACTGTTGAGACTTGTTAGTTTTTGAAAGTAGTTAGTCTTGTGTGTTACGCGGTAGAAACCTAGTCCTTCACAACCCCTGCTTCTGTTGTGATCGTATGAGGTTTTAAGACTATTTGAGTTTGTTGACTAGTGCTGTTTTTACCAGTTTTATAGCGATGAATGTTCGTGGAGCTTTTATTTCTTTGCAAATTTTGTATCAACGTATTTTGCATGTGGCTAGTTCTTTCAGATGCAATGATTACATTTTGATGGGGCCGATGTACGTTTGTTAATAATGAACCCATATCTCGCGGGAGACCGCGTGAAACATAATTTTCACTCCCAAGTTTGATATTAAATGTGATTTTCTATGTATGTTATTTTAGGTTTTATCGAAGTAGATTGCATTGCGTTGCGTCCGGTAATGCCTTGAGAATACTTTAGCGGATGCTTTGCTATTTGAATGTGATTCCTATCTCTGCTCTCGCTATGGAGAATTTATATTGAATATAATCCATGGAACTGATACTTAATCTTTTTGAGAAGAATAATGCAGTCTATTTAATTAAGTCAACTTAATTTTTACACTTCGATCATGTGCTTCTGCGGGACTACCGTGTCATAGTTTGCTTATGGAATTACAAACCCATAACCTTCAACTGAAATGCTAATGCAGTTTAATCATACACAACCTCAAGGGCATGCTCGGAACAAAAGTTCCTTGAGCTGTTGAATATTCTATTGATGTGCAAATCATTTAATCTTTACCATGAGGAATTAGTTGACCATTTCGTATGCAATGTGGGGAAAGTTGTTTTTCCCACTTTGTGATAATGGAAGACAATGTCACCATTATGATAGTTTTTTTTTTCATTTTATTGCTTAGCCCCACCTTGCAATTTGAAGCTGCTTGGGCCCTTACTAATGTGGCATCTGGTTCCTCGGATCAAACTGCAGTTGTTATAAAAGCTGGTGGAATCCCAGCGTTGGTTTCTCTTCTGGCGTCCACTTGTAACAATGTTGCCGAGCAAGCTGTGTGGGCTCTTGGTAACATTGCGGGTGATGGAGCTGGACCTCGTGATCTTGTTCTTGGAGCCAATGCAATGCCAGCTCTTCTAGAGCTTATACGCCCAGATACTCCTGTGAGTACCTTCATTATCACATGTCATGTGAAAAACATTTGATAAAAGTTGAGTCAGTTGCAAAGCTGTGTTTATAATATAATTGGTCGACTTTTGAAGTCAGTATATGATTCAAGTTTAATGTTAATTTATGAGTCATTCCATTTTGCTAAATGGGACGCTAAACTCTGGAATCTTGCTATATTATTCAATTTACCCTAATTTTTTGTGGTATAGCTATAATCAAGGAGGAAGTTGATAACTATTGCAATATAGGATTTGTGTGCTAGTGGCAACCTTGTATAATATAACTCAGTATATTTGTGAGCTGTGGGACAACAAATGATTCCTATCTTGTCGCCATCAATTCAGGGGTATATTATCTCACTACATTGTGGTCACATTAGTTACTTTCTTTTCCTAAGGGCTTAACAAATGTTGTACATAACAGACAGGAATTCATAATATATTATTAAACTCTTAATAGTAAAATGAAAAGAGTAGTGTGGTTGTAATTTGTGACACAAATGTGACTTTGAAATAAATGCTTAACATATTTTGCACTAATTCATTCACAATAATTCCAATGTATGCAAATATTTAGTCATTACTATTTGACACTTATTTTTTCGACTGCCTATTAAGTTGTTTAAGAGATGGTGTGTCCTTTTCTGAGATTATCTTTTCTTTTCCCCACAGGTGTCCTCTTTGCGTAACATAGTTTGGACTCTGTCCAATTTTTGCCGCAATAAAAATCCTTGCCCACCATTTGAAGTGATTCGAACCTGCATTCCTGTCCTAAATAGGCTGCTGCATGTTAATGATCCCTTGATCCTTGGTATGTTATGATTGAATTAAGTAATTTTTGTAAGATAAGTATGTATATTCATTTGGTCTGTTATTGTGTAGAATTTAACTAATTGAGTGTGTATGGTTTTGTGCTTGATTATTTTTGGCTTAAATATGAATTCCACATCACTATGGAACCTCTGGCTGCCGTGACATTTATTCACTCAAGGTTGTTTTGGTAGTAGTACTGGCATAATCTACTTAATATGTATGCTTGTTCAAAGATGACAGCTGCCAGGTCAATTTTGGTTATAGTTCACAATTTGTCATGATAATATTTGCAATTTTATATATTTGATTGAATGTCTAAGGTCCTACTTTTCATGTGCAATAATCTGTCAGTGTTTGGTGAATTTTCAGTGGGCTGCATGGAGTATTATGTTCATCTTGGGAAAGTGTTTTAAATATTTTGTTCTATTTCACCTCTCCAAGGTGACGCATGCTGGGCACTATCATACCTAACGGACGGGTCCAATGAAAAAATAGAGGCAGTTATCAGAGAGGGTGTGGTTGCTCAGTTGACTGAATTACTTGGTACTACTGATGTATCTGTGCTGACTCCAGCCTTGAGGACCATTGGAAACATAGTTACTGGAAGTGATGTGCAGGTAATTAGTGTTTTTTTTTAACTTAAACATGGTTGTACGTAGCAAACATGTCTTTGTGCAGAAGACATGTTTCATAATGCTGCTATGTCCAGTAAATTGCCGCGAAGTGAACACATTAAAAATGATGCCTCTGTGGAACGCCATGTACCTCTGCGGAATGGCTATTGTGCTCTTGTAATCTAATGAAATATTCCACTAACTTGGGCTTTGGTGACAGTCTAATTTCAGGTTACTAGCATCGCACGACTCTTATAATGTTCTCTCTAAAATTGTTCTTTTTCTGCTTGTTCTACAATTTGGGAATGAGGAAATGTTTTGTCGCAAATTTGCTAGAAATGTTCAAAGATACACAGCACAGCTTTTTCGGTCTCACTTCATTTTATGGTGTGTTTGCTGTAATCTCTGACATAATATAAATAAACCTCTAAGTCCTTGTCTAGTGCTTAAAAATATTTTGAAAAGGCAAATACTTAATTATCCTCAAAATAATTTATTGTTAAGGTGGTTAGGTGGACATTCACCTGAAATAAATTCTTATACTTGAGAATTACTCTTTAAGTGATAAATGATACCATGCATGCCACCTGTAAATACATGTGTATCTATCATTTAAGCTCGTTTTTCTTGGGAATAAATATTTGTTATTAGAAACATTTTAAGGCAATGAAGTAGTACCAAGGTAAAACAATGTAATCTTCTAAGAAAGTGTTCATCAGTTGAACCACACACATGGCCTCTTATTTCAACACTGCATTGCTTCTCCTAGAAGTTACAGGAAATGGACATTTAACTACCCTTGAATTTTATTCCTACCCATGATGTATCAGTATTGTCAGTATACTCCTTATATACCCAGCACAACAGTTGCTTTTGGGGTTGGCAAAGTGAAAGAACTTAGTTATTACTGTTAGTCAGTAAAACTGGATCCTGCTTAACAATTTTCTTCAAACTGTGCAATTCTTATTTCTGCCGTAGGGCAGACATTTCTGTGAAGTTTAAATTATTGAAAGAGCATCCAACAAGGGAGATCTTTGCTTGCAAAAGCACATAGTGAGCATGCCATTGAATTGGTGGTCCTGAGATCTTGACTTGGTGGGCAGTGTGATTAAAAATGTCATTGCAGAACCTCAAATTCCAAGAGGCAACTACTAGTTAGTGCAGAAAGAATGTTCCAGGGTAATCTGTAACTTGAGGTGGAGGAATCTGACTCAAAGGGTCTCCAGTCAGGCAAGTGTGAGCTCTACATTGATGTGAGTTTTGATGCCAAATGAAACGAGCAAATTTTGCTGGCCTGCATTATGGGATTCCTTAAAATCTATTGTAATGTGTGGTTATAGGGAATTTAAATGCTTTTTTATCACAAATACATGCACATCTCAGATTCACCGCTGAATGTTTCATGAATTGTAGTTTATTAATGGTATACTCCTGTCCAAAAAAACTTACCACCTCGGAGCCGAAAAATTTCTAAGTCCCAAGTTGGTGTCGATGTGACAACATGGTCGAACCACGCCCTCTGCCTGGGAAAGCAATAAACTTACGGAACAGAGAAAAGACCTTCCTTGCCGCAGTTGGAGAGGGAGAATGAGGGAGACTATGCTCGACGGGTAAATTTTGACCTGCGAAAGGAAATTCTTAATGGTGGGAGGAGGGCCCAGGCTTCTTTTCGCTTATTGTGTGAGCGAGAATGAAAGGGGGATACCCTTTTCGGTCGCTCCAAGAGACCAAGACCTCTTGTTGGCGACGAATGCCAGGAGATGTGGAAAGCCCAATCTTCGTCTTCGTCATGTGTAATGGAAGTTCACGTACGTGTTTATTTAAACTTGCATGCTGCACTGCTACGCACGTAAATGGAATCTGAAGATAACTACTCGAATTGACTATATTCTCAAAGAGAAAAATCGATTGCCTGGACTAACGTTCGATTTTTCTGTAAAAGAATAAATTTTTTATTGTAGCTGCTATCATAAATGTTTCCTCGGCCTCATTTGGAACATTGGGACTATGAATCTTTGAATTTTGACGTGATATTTTTCCCAGAAATAGCTTTACAGCTCCCTCTTAGAAGCATTATTTATTTATAAAGTTGGATTTAAATCAGTCTATACCAAATTATTATACTGTTAGAATGCTTTTTAACCACCTTACATCCACTCAACCATAGAATTCAGCAATCACTCAATTTTTGTTTCCCTTAAGAAGAATACGCTGCTTGCCGGACAGACACATCTTTTCGCCACACAAGGTAAACACTTGGTCCAACTTAGTCTCATCGGTGTATGATACACTGCAACCTTTACTTCCTAATTTAAAAAAACTTTTAGTTGAGCGGGAGAAACTAAAAGAAAATGATATCCCAGGGCTGCTTACAATTATCAACTCCTTAACATAGCACAGTAGTTGGGTTGGGCATGTTGTTTACATCGCATTTAGAAAACGGAGCATTGGCCACTGGGGTTCACATCGCACGTTATCTGCCATGGCCATGTCATCATGGCAGGGTAAATACATTCGTAAATTTTCCCTGCTCCTATATTCGCCGATTCTTTGCATTTTATTCACCTTACAGAACTCTACAATGACTCCGGAAGAACTTCATTATTCTATGGACATCCTCCCTAAATTCAATGACACTGTTATCATCTAGATGATTATGAGTGAAACTGAAATAGCTGCTGACGTTGGAGTATTTGGCAGTCGGCTTTGAATATCGGTAACATTCCTTTCGTAATCTTTATAAAAAGGGTATGGCAAAGAAAACGAACTACTTCGGCTTCTTATCGAAACAGAACATTCATGTCCAATGTAATTATTATATATTTCCCAATGGAAATGGTTGGCTAGACATACCTCAATAATTGCTGGTTTTATTTGAGCAAGTCCTATTGATTCAATCGTCATACCTTTCCGATAACATGTTATTTCTTGTTGCTTAACTTTGTTTGTAATGATATTACGATGTCATCTTTCCATGTTATCGCTCACAAAAATCTTTGAACTCCTCCCAGCACATAGCCTGTACATTAAAATCCCTACGGTTCCAAATAACTCATGTCTTTTATTTGACCATGAAGTGCCGTAAATAATATCTTCTGTTCACTCAATTAGTAAGTTCAGCCTCCACTCCATTATCCAAAATCAATTGTGTTGAGGCAACATCCTGTCGGCCCCATATGTACATTTCTGGAAGAGCAATAAACATTCCACTTGAAAGAAAACCCTTCCCACAACCCTGGATCGTGGAAAGGCTCCACTCTTCTAAAAGTGACCTAAATTGGGCTGCGGTTTCTTTCTCAGCTGGGAGTGGGCATGTCAGAAGTGTCGTTTTAGTTTTCGTTTTCAATCATTCGGCTTGTTTTGGACTTCTGTTTCCTTATTTGTGAAGGAGAAAGGGGGCAGATCTCCTAAGTTAGACGAAGTCAATGGATCCAAATTGCTCTTGGTGAAGCAGCGATCGATAAATTCATGAATACGAAACATCTCTGCGTGCTGACTAAGAACTAGGTTAGCCGCGGACTCTACTCTGATATGCCAGTATCTTTGACGTTTTCGGACGTATTTATATTTCTACATCATTTTTTTTATCAATTAGGTTCTCCCTTGCCAAATTCAAAATGACTCATGTGTCTTAAAATACCTCACTTGCCACAGCTTTAAGGCGCTGATAGGATAAGTCCATTCAATGTGATAGAATACTGCTCCATGTTGGCTATTTCTGGTCTGTATCATCGTAGATCTTTCTGTGATAATTTTATCACCGTATTCTTGAACGTTATTATGTATTTATGAGCTAATGTAATACGTTTTGCATTTTATTTTGATGCCTGAAAGATCTCCATCACACCAACAAAAACACTCTGAATATGGATAACATTGATCAGGCTGACGTCTCTGGCAGGGTCACAGCGGAAAGATGCATAACCTTTCCGCTGAGGATACCTATAAGTTGAGCATTGGCGTAATCCTTATTGAGTCCAATTTTTCAAATGAAAAAAACTCGCAAAGTTCGTTTATGCAGTGTTGCTTGAGTTTTTAGGGAACACTATTTTAAAAATTACTCAGCCCCAACGTTTCTCGTTCTCAGCTGGGAACCTCGGTAGATTGTGCTGATGCCGCCCTTTGTTACCTTACCATTCATGAAGGAAACACCAAAGAAAAAGGTGAAAATTTTATATTCTATTTTTTAAAGTATATCTACATAAAAGTCATCTATTTAGGACTTAAACGTGACTCATAAGATGTCAACACTTAATTCGAAGTGTCATGTTTCCCTCGCAAAATGACCTGACAAAGGCTCTATGCAATGCAGATGGTAATGATGAACGTAGAAGACTATTATGGGGGTGTATAGCATATTTCCCCATCTCTGCTTATCCAAGAATTCCACTTTGGTATGCCAGAGGCAATACTGAGGACCTCCAACCTCGGTCTCCCGAGGGAACCCTTGGCTTCATGAACCTTGGATGAAAGAGCCCGTCCGACCACTAGACCTCTCCTTCTCACCCACTCCAATCTGAAAACAATGTCGCTGCCTCCTTTCCTTGCAATTCTTATGCAGGCCTCACTAGGAAGACGAGCGAAGGTGGCGAAGCTGCTTTCTTTCGTTTTGGTGTATTTGCAGTTCACACGGTGAAGTTGGTGAATGTGTGATTACTACGGGCTTTCCACCACCGGTGGTCGTGGATGTTCATTTTATGTTTAATCATCAGAGGGTACCCGTTGAAATTCAGCGAGAGGGAATAAAATATTGAATATGACTTAGAGGATACTACCAATATCCTCTCAGTTCCCTGCTCAAAGTGTATAAGCAGGCTTGAAGCAATTCAGGGGACTCGGCAAGACAAGTTAAATTGCTGATTAGAACTTGAATGATAAATAAATTAATGTGAATTCATAATTGTATCTATTTTAAGCTACTTTATCCCTGTTTACAAAAACTTTGTCCAGTACGACACAGAAATACTGTCAAATAATTTCCTTGAGGGCCACACTGTGGTTAACATTTTTTACTGTCTCAGACGTCAACGCTTTGTCGTATAGAGTATTAAACTCAAATCAAAACTCTTTAAATGTAGTAGAATGATTGTATCAAATTCAACACAGTTCAAACCCTCCGAGCGGTGATAATCTGCGATTAATGCCTATATAATGGAACCTCTATCGATTGTTGTTGTTTCCTGCTATCAGAAATATATAAGCGTAAAAATTTATTTCTACGTTCGATTTGACCCGATTCAACCTCTTATCGTGACTGTAATAGACTTTCTGAGGCCCAATACGAGGGAGACCCATCAATTTCAGCGAAGGTTTCAATGAAGACATAAAATGGATATTTGAGTTGTCTTTCATTCCTGTATTCTCCGAAAACAAGGATGATTTTGCGACTTCGTCTTCCGTCCGACCTTTCTCTAGGACCGTAGGACCGACACTAAAGACCCAACCCACCCTCACCCCACCCCAGAAATAATTCCTTACAGGTCAAAATTTTTCGCCGAGGGGTATTCCTTCTCATCAAGTACGTTCGGAAGAATGTTTCTCTTCCTTCCCGAGCTTTTATTGCTAACCTGCGCAAGGGGGCGTGGTTCGGCGTTGTCACATTGACGTCAACTCAGGACTTAAAAATTTTTCAGCTCTGTGAAGTGGTAAGTTTTTTTTTGACATGAGTATACATAACAGATTTTTATCAGTTTTGTTTGGTGAAATTTTTAGGGAAGTAAATTGAATGAACAATTGCAGATAATCAACCTTATATTATAGGAATTAGAGTATTTCTTCACAATTTGCGTGAAAGACTTCAAGAAGGCATGGTGCCGGAACTAAGGTGCACCTTTGTGTGTGAACTGATTATCTCTAGCTTTCAATCATGCCATCGGCCTTTCCACTTCATTGTCTTAGATGATTGGCACTCTATAGTGATTATTTTTAATCAAAGTATAGTGATTTCTCTCTCTTGATTTATGGAATTCAACTGGAAATACTCTAATAAATTGGTTCATTAGGTGTTGATTTACAGTAACAATAACTCAAGATTATAATTTAGGAATCATGTTCATTGGAATAACTCCGGAAGTAATACATCAATTTTATGCCATATCATATGTTGCTAAAATCACTCACTAGTTATGTTACACAAGGGAAACTGCAATAAGCAACCATTAAGCATGTCACACTTTTCATCAGTGAAGTATTTGTTCACAGTTCATGTTTTTGTCTAAGGGGAGTATAAATCACATTTATTAACCAAAGTGATTGCTGAGAGCAAGCACCAAGAACAGAAGTGGGCTTATGACACTTAGTCAGACATCAATGACTTAGACTTCATTAAGAGAGAGTGCAGTCTCTACAGCACGTTTGGTTTGCAGTCTATACAGCACACACACAGATTGGTAAAATATCCTGAGCCAGAAGTGTTTATTTAGTTTTGTAATGTTTGTGATATATATGAATCAACTTGTATCCTTTTGACTTGGATTGTTACCAGCAGTATGAACAGGAGATTGACTGTACTCTATAGGCTAATCTTTAAGTGGGGTTAGAGTTAATGCATGGTAGTCTTAATTTAGTTATGATCAGCAGCACAGTGCCGAATGAGCAAGCTTATACCACTTTTGAGTGCTTGTTTTTGGGGTATATATTATGTGCAAATGGCTTTCAACCCAGGACAGAAATAAGTGCAATATTACAAGAAATGACTTCACTGTACCTGCAATTTTATGGACCACTGACTTTGTGCGCATAATTGTTGCATTGTTTTTTTATAGACGTACCTGGTAATAAACACACCTAGCAATCTAATATTTTTTTTAGTTTCAATTAGGAATGCCTAATAATGGATGTCGGGCCAAGAAAACTGGTTCTCCTAATTTACTCTCAACTGTTTTTGTATGCATCATTGTCATCTGTCAAACAAGCATTTTCCTCTCTTGTGTGAATAAATAGATTATGTGTAGACACAAAACATTTAGCAATCTAATCTTCTGGAAATGTTCTCATGCTCTCCTTTGTCCAATGATGCTTAATGGTAAACTATTGTAAAAACTAGATTTCCATTGGTTTTTTAATGTTTCTATTTATTTTTATCTGAATCCGTCTTTCAACAGACTGAGGTGGTGCTTCAATCTGGTGCCTTGCCACATTTGAAGAGGATACTCCAACATGCCAGGGGAAATTTGGTGAAGGAAGCTGCCTGGACTTTGTCTAATATTGCTGCTGGCAATGTTAGCCAAATTCAGGAGCTAATAAATGAAGGATTATTACCACCTCTTATTCAAGTGCTTGAAACGGTTAGGGGGTTTAAATTTTTTCTTATGTTGTAGTTACAAAGCTAAGTTATATATAGTTGTTTGCTCAGGTTTTTCTGCTGCTAATGATTTTCTGATTATTTTTCTTTTGTAGGGGGATGCTAAAGCACAAAAAGAAGCAGCATGGGCAATAACTAACTTTACATCTGGTGGTAATGCTGAACAAATAGTTAGCCTTGTTCAGCATAATGTACTGAGGCCATTCTGTGCTCTCCTAGATTCCTCTAAAGACTGGAAAACTGTAATTGTAGTGCTTGAGGGAATTAAAAATATCCTTGAGGTAAGTTATGTTAAATAATTTGAAATGGTTTTTTGGTATTCCTTTCGCTTATTGTTGTTGCTATAACTGGTGGCAGTAATTGGTTGACGAGTATAGAAAGGATGCTAAAGAAGCTTTGTATTACACTTGTTGGTGCTATTTAATCAGCTTGAAGCAGCATATGTGCATGCTAAACTTAGTTGTGATCTAGCCACAATTTCGTATCACGTTTGTTTTTTTCAAGACATTCTTATCATAGTAGTCAGTGTAGAAAGATCATGCAGCAGTTAAAAATACAGTAGAATATCGATAATCTGGAATACATGGGACCAGACGCGTTCCGGAATCACAATATTTCTGGTTTATAGATCACACTCCTTGAAGTAGGCAACACGGCAACATGGTTGGTAGTTAAATGGAATGAGTGTGTGACTCAACAGAAATGATGCAATAATGAATGAGGGGGCAAGTAATGAGGAAAACCAACATTTTATCATAACATTTATGTGACGTAAAACATTTAACAAAGTTCTTAGTTCGTAAAGGACGAATTGTGAAGGCAATCTAGATGAGGCCACCTGTATTTGGTTTTGGTAATTAACAATCCCACTCTGAATACATTACTATGAATATCAACATTCTTAAGTTTAATGTTAACTGTCGCAGTGAAACCTATGAGTGTGGAAATTGTGGTTATTTTGGAAAAACTACTTGGCATGAACTTCATAAATTATTAATATGTTCCGTAGTGGCATAAGTCCCAAAAAGTGAAATATTTGCTATAAATCATGTCTTATGGATCTTTATTGGCTCTGGGTGGAGTGACGCATATCATCTGTGGCAGCAACACCTAATCACACGGATGTTGGTGATGCTGTCTTCTTCAAGAGATCTGCGAGTTTCACCTCTTACCACTGGCTGTCTCTCTCTTTCATTAGATTGTTCTTTATCCGATACAGCTGAAATATCTTCATATCATTGGAAGAGGTCCTCTGTGCCAAGTACTTTCCGCTTATGTAATTGCATCAGTCATTATTTTTTCCTCTTCTGCACTGCAATTACTTGCTGTCTTATCTTCATCAATAAATTTATAGTTTGAAGATATGCAGCTAGCACAATCTATCATCACATAAAACCATTCTTCTTTTCCTAATTCCAACCCTAAGACTGTGGCTAATGTCATGTATTGCTGTAGATATGGCAAGTGTAGAGTATTGTTAGCTAGTTCATTTTTTTGTTTAGCTTGCCAATTTTTTATTCTTTAAAGTAAGTCCAAAGTTACAAGCTGAAAGTGCCTCTGAGGACCTTAAGAGGAATGTATTTTTTTTAAAGGATTATAAAGGAAATTAAGATGTCTGTTTTCTTGGTTAACTGTTGTTGTTCACAGGGTTAGTAATAACATGTAGTGTGACAATTTATTTTTGTAATTTATGGTATAGGTAAACACCTCAAATGACTGTATAGTAACTGATTCCCCATATTAAAGCTACTGATTGCTGCTAGTTGCTGTCACTTGACATTTTGAAGTAAGATAGCCTGGTTTATTTTTACCCATAGTGAAAGATGACTTTTTAGGATCAAAGGGAATTTTTAGAGTGAAACTTTAGTCAGCGTGCTCTAGAAAATAGGGAACTGATAAAACATTACCAGTATTGTCAATATTGATATATTTTTAATGTTACTCTGTATATTCCATTCTGCCAAATCCCCCTTGTTACTAAGTCGTCTGCTTCTGTTTTACAGACTGCTGAAAAGTTAGGTGAATTGGAGAAGGTTGCTGTAATGATTGAGGAATGTGGTGGCTTGGATAAAATTGAAGACCTACAGGCTCATGAGAATCAAGAGGTCTACAAGAAGGCTGTCTCCATCATAGATTCTTATTTTAGTGAAGTGAGTATGAACATAGTAAATAATGTGAGTTAACCCTTTCAACACTAAGGCATAAATTGTGATTCCTTCCCGGTGACGAAGTTCAGTTTTTTGCATAATAATAATAATAATAATAATAAACTTTATTCATCCATTGCACATATACATTGTGTTAGATGTCGTCAAAAAAAAAAAAAAAAAAAATTTATCAATGAGAGATACAAAATTACAGACACAGTAATAATACAGAATTAAAATCGAACAGTAGTAAAGTCAAGCTCAAAGTATTCCTCCAACGAGTACAGAGCATTAGCTATGAGCCATTTCTGTAGGACAGAACGGAACACTTTATTTTCAACAGTGTTGGCTGTGCTAGGTAACATATTATAGCACTTAATAGCCAGGTTTACATGGTTATAAGATTTGGTAAGTCTACAGTAAGGCAAATTTAGTTTATGGTTGGCTCTGGTGGAATGAGTATGTATATCACTCCTGGTAGAATACATATCCAAATTTTCTTTAATGTCCAACAATATGTTAAATATATACAAGCTATATACAGTCATAATACCTAAACTAACAAACAGTGGTTTACAGTGTGCAAGATAGTCTGCACTGGTGATAACTCTAACCACCTTCTTCTGAAGTAACAAAATCAATTTTACGTCAGTTGCATGTCCCCAAAGTCTGATACCGTATAAAAGATGAGATTGAAAAAAAGCATGGTATGCATTGCGAAGATAGTCATGAGTCACACACCATTTAAGTTTTCTGATTAAAAATAGCGCTCTGGCTAGTTTCTTCCTTACTGAAAAAATATGGGCACTCCAAGTAAGTTTTGGGTCAATGTGAAAGCCAAGAAGTTTAACATCTTCATTTTCAGGGGCAACATGTTGTAAAGAACATATTAAGGATTGTGTTTTAGTTGGATTCAAAAATAGTCTGTTGGCTGAAAACCAGTCAGTTGCAAGCGCTAAAGTACTGGATATGATTCCAGAAACCTCAGTGTAATTGTCAAACTGATGTAAGAAGGTTGTGTCATCAGCATATAAGACACAATTTGTGGATACATTTGCTGGCAGATCATTAATCATGATAAGGAAAAGGAGGGGACCAAGCACAGACCCTTGTGGGACCCCATGCCTGACCTTACGGAATTCAGATTGAGTACCATTGAGTACCACTAACTGCTTTCGATTACACATATATGAGGCCATAAATTTTAGTTCAGTGCCTTGGAAGCCATAATGCTGTAATTTCTGTCGAAGTATTTTATGATCAACACAATCAAATGCAGATGAAAGATCACATAGGGTAAGAGACAAGCCTTGCCTCACTTCAAAGGCATTGATGATATGCTTAATTATACTGTCAACTGCTTTTGTTGTGCTTTTGCCTGGTCGGAAACCAAACTGGGCTGTTGTAAATAAATTTAGAGATTCAAAGTGGTTCAATATTTGAGTGTAAGCAATGCTTTCAAATATTTTTGCAAAAACAGGAATGATTGATATTGGACGATAACTATTTGGCAATTGTACATCTCCACGCTTATAGACAGGAATCACTTTTGTATATTTGAGGGCGTCAGGAAAAATGCCAGACTGAAAACAAGAGTTGATAACAACTTCAAGAGGATAGGCTATTGTATGAATAATAGACTTAATAAGGTTACTAGTAAGGCCATATACATCCTTACTCTCGGAGTTGTTGAGTGCTTTCACAGCTCGGATAATTTCTAACTGGGAAATTTCTTTCCAACGGAAGGGAACACTTTCAGTAAAAATATTCTGGAGGAATTGGTCTGCAGTTACCTTGCAATTACTGATACCAGAAAGAATACTCTCTACAGAGTTGATGAATGACTTGTTGAGAGTATGCACATCAATTGGTATGTCCTTGCATTTAGTATTCAGACCTGATTCCATTTTAATGATGGACCAAGCTGCCTTACATTTGTTTGGGGCATTAGAGATAAAATTACTGTTGTAGTTTCGTTTAGCTCGGATTAATTCTGCATGATATTCCCTTTTGAGATTGATATACTGTTTTTTGATGTCTTCATTACCTGCTATTTTATACTGTTGATGAACGTTTAATAAGACCTTTCTCAGTTCTTCATGTTCATTAGTGAACCATTTATGCCTTTTAGATTTCTGATGTGAAATTTGAGTTGTTTTTTTTGGGAAAACATGTTCAAATAACAAAATGAAGTGTTCAAAAAAAGCTGTGAAACTTCTTAGGGCATCGCTATATCCCACCAAGGAATCCCACTCCGTTTCACTCAGAAGATAATTAAAATATTCAATTTGATGGGGAGTTATATGCCGAACTAAAATGGTATTAGGAGTACTCAAGAAACCATCACCTACTTTAGTGTTGACAGACATTGAAATTGCACAGTGATCAGAAAGCATAGGATCGAAGACATTTACACTATAATCATACTCGTTAAAATTAGTTATTGCATTATCAAGACAAGCCAGCTTTCTTGTTGGCTCAGTATTGGTGCAATACAGATCAAATGACCTTAGAAGAATACCAAGCTGCAAGCCATTCCTAGATGAGCAGCTCATGTCAACATTAAGATCAGTTCCAATGACAATTTTAGACTTGAATTTCTGGAAATATTGCAGGACCATTTCCAGATGTTCACAGAATAGTTGAAAATCACCATTAGGCGAGCGATATACAGAGGCAACTATCAGTCCCAAATGCTTGAGGTACACGGCTGCCACTTCAAAATGCAATTCTATGCAAAAGTTATTCAAGTCCATTGCTTTACACACCAGGTCATTTCTTAAAAATATACATGCGCCACCATTCTTATGTTTAGTCCTGCAAAAAATGGCGGCAAGATAGAAACCTTGTAACTGGTATAACTGGGTTTCCTGATCATGTAACCAGTGTTCAGTAAAACACAATATGTCATAATTGGCAGAGTGTAGGAACAAGTCCAGATCCAGGGTTTTGTTCCTCAGGCACTGTACATTAAGTATAAAAATATTAATTGGGGGAGATACACATTTTTTGATATTATTAGTGTGTTTGCCCGTCACTAAGTCTCCAAGGTACTCTGGCGGACCCTCGGAAAAAAATATTTTCCAAAAAATATGTTTTTGGGCCAGAAACATGGGTTAAGAAGCTTTTCACTTAGGTCCTCAGTCACTGCAATGCGGAAAGAAGCATAGTTTCCGCGGGTTACCTTTAACTGCACAATTTCAGCTGACGAATCCTCGATCTCCGGCACATGTTCCTTGACGTATTTCCAGACAGCCTCTTTCGTCGTGGAGGAATTGAAGTTCCAAACATGTATATTTGTTGGGCGGGGGACACCAGAAAGAGAGCAATCCTCCTCTGAGGTGTCCCTAAATAGATGACGACGCCGGCGTTTCTTGGTAACGCGAGTATATCCACCATCAGCGTGACCATCGGTATCGGCAGAGACTAAATCAACAGTTTCCTGTGCACTAGAATCATCAGAGGCACTGTCCACACGATTGTTTTCAGAATTATTATTGCCAGATTCTATGGCCAATCCACTCAACGAACATTTTTGTTTTGAAAGACGGGTAACTGGTCGTTCAATTTTAGACGCCGTAACTGTCGAGTTGTTTGATGCTGACGAAACACGCAATTTATTATCTTTGATACCCGTAGGAGGCCCTGGTGCGTTTTTAACAGAATCGGCAAAAGAAACACTCTTACTTTGTGCAGGAATAACTCTCCGTTCACTTTTCAAATTTTTCAGTTCTTGTTTTAAAAACTGAATATCGGCCGCCATGTCGGAAATTTTAAACGCTGAGGCACGGCAAAAAATGCACTTCCAAAATATTTCTCGGCACTCAATTAGCGCCTTCAATGATAAATCTTTCAAGCCCGTACACTTAGAATGAAAAGTATTAGGGCACTGGTGACAAACGACGGCATTATCTTTAAAATTTACGTTTTCATTGCACGACGCACACGAAGTCCTACGTTCAGTATCCACCATCTTGATTGTGTGGGTATGCTGGCCGTATATGGCCATATTAACATTCAGCACGATAAAATAAGACGTATATCACAAGAAACTTTAATTTTTGAAGCCTATTTGTTGTAATTATAACTGTTAACACTTTGGACATTCTAGAACATCCTGTGCCACCGGCAAGACTGTTGAGAGGGTTGCATGCATTCTCAGCAATTCCCATCGATTTCGATTCGTCGGTTGATCGATTTTACGTGTAATAAATGAATATCAAACCTTAATTGCCGTTTAGGTCATAATGTCACGAGTCAATCCAGTTTGTAAACTCTTCTTACATATTGCACTCATTAAATCCTCTCGTTTATAAAATATTGTGCTGATAACAATAAAATTTTATAGAATGCGATTTATTTTGAAAACTTCAAAAGGAAATTTCTCATTTTGAAGTACAACTGCCTTTTTGCTCAGTATTTTGATTGTGAAAATACCGAATACAAAATTGTAAGTCAAGAAGTAGATTACTAGCATCTTTAATTTAGAATTACCATAGTAAGCCATTGGCTGTTCATAAAAGTACAACATTCCTGCAGTCATTTTTAAAACTTAAAATCACCAATGAAAATCATGAAATTAAATCTGCATAGCAATTTGTTTTTAAAACAATCAATATTTACATAATTTCAGCATTTGATGTTCCTTTGATAATTTATGAAGCAAAGGAAATTGTATCATGACTGGTTTCCCTCACAAGCCGCACAGTTTGTTGGATTGTCTGTCCTAATCCCTCGCTTGACACACTTGGCACTTTCGATCTTACGTTGTCTATTTCATATTGATGTGGATAATGTCAGTAAATTTGCAATGTTCTAAAGTTAGCAAAGGTATTCCAATGTATCTGCACTGCAGAAAAATTGTTTTCCAGGAATTAAATCGTCAGATCCATGGATATGTCAGTTTAGGGGTGGCTGGCAAAGTATTTTAGGGTAGGAAGGAAAAGTGGACTGAAAGAGATGGAAGAGGGAAAGAGAGGTTGGGTTTGAAGGGCTTAAGGATTCTGGTGTTGCGTGAGACTCCCCATGGGGCGAGGGCTGGGGGAAGGGCTCAGAGCATTGACCACACAGTAGTCACTTGAGTTAGAGCTAGAGAAAGAGTTTGCTCATGGCGGGGGTGTATGGTGGGTCTCCATAAAGAGTGGAGCGAGAGGAGGGATTAGCTCAGGAGAGGCCTTCGGGCAGGTTTTGCAATGGCTGAATCACTACGGCTGGTCTGAAGAAAGGCTCGGCGTGGATGAACGGCAGGCATTGGTTAGCGCAGAGACGGAGGGTGGGTATCCCTTGGTGAGGGAGGGTAAAAAGGAGGAAAGTGCATGGCAGAACAATGTCACGGTCGGGGGGTGAAAGGTACCTAACGTGGAGGACTGCTGGAACAACCGAGTGGTGAACTGCTTTGGACAAAATAATCATGGCATAGATTCATTTATTCATAGATTTGCATTCAGACTGATTCATGAACTATCCTTATCAGCTATTGTATGGTATCAACTGTACTATTGAGGAGAGAAATGTCCAATGCAGAAATGCGTTCGAGTATAAAAGGGAAGTTGAATTTTCTCGTCCAAGTGCGCCCTGATTTTTTATAAACAAATAAAAATGAACACCATGGAACTATCTGAGGGATGACATGTTTTTCAAGTTACCTACAAAATCAGTTCTACAATAAAATTAAAATGAAAAATACAACTTAGTAAATGGAGTTGACTCCATTCATTTTCTCAGGGAAGGGTTTGCCATGTATTTGATATATGGGTAACTTAAAATGAAAGGAATATAGTTCCTTGTGCATTATTTTTTTTTCCGAAAGGCTGTTTTACTCCACCATTATGGTTCATTTTTTTGCGTTTTAATTTTAATAATCTACAGCTAATTAGGCATGTGCAGCATTTGTAGGGGTTGTGAAATTGGAGGTGCACCTCTAAGTTGTTCATTATACAGAAGCAGCAGTATTTTAGAAGAATACAGTAGACTCCTTATTACAAACAATGTTTATACGAAGTTTTTGTTCTTACCAACCAAATCTTTGGTCCCGACGATAGGGGTATCTAATTGTATGGTAAAGATACGAAATTATGAACCTTTGTCCCGGTCCCCACAGGAAGAAAAAATACTACGAAGTCTGTCACATAAATAACGGCAGTCATTCGGTTATGCACGACGCTGCATTATAAATCAGGAAGCTTTGCCACATGTACTGTGCCTAAGAGCTTGAGAACTGGGTTGAGGGTACAGAACTCCCGCTGGGTTACTGCACTTAGAAAGGAGTCTGAGAGAGCATGAGAGGTCAAGGAAGGGTGAAACGGAATAAACGAAAGATAAGGAGTTTTCTTATTCCCTTTCACCCCTCCCCATCATCTCATGCCTCTATTGTTCCTCTGAAGGTCACCCAATAGGGGGTCCGGCATAATTCCTGGCTAATCCTGCCTCCCCAACCAGCTTCCTGGCCTTGGCTCCACCCACTCCCTTTTCCCGTCCCGAGCTCCCAACCCCCTTTCCAATTTGACTGTGCTGTGGGCGAAATATGTCCCTCTTCCCCTCAGGCAGCGGCAGCTTAGTGTTACCACTAGCAATCGGCAGGGTAATCACTCTAGTCTGAATCGGCGAAGTGTTATCAGTGCTTTGTAATGACCTGGTGAAACTCTCTGCCCAGGCTTGTGGGAATGACTATGCCACATGTGAAATTCAGCATCAAGTTTCCATCGCATCGTTGAAAATATATCTTCTTGGGTACTGAGATTCTGGTATCAAAACCCCTACACATCGTACGTATGCATTGAAATGTTATGAAACTGTGACATTCTTTCGCTCATCTGGAGAGAAAGATGTCAGTTATTCGGTTTTGATGAGAAAAATTTGTTATTTATGTATTAAATTTCGTGAGTGAGAAGGCATAGCAAATAAACTCCAGCAACATTATGAATGATGAAGTTTGGTATTTCTCCCTCTCGCTACGAACGCAACCATACTTACACGCCTCAGATTTTTCAAGGGAGGCAGACGAAAGTCGTTTGTAAACGATGTAGATTTTGCCGCGCACGAACAGGAAGCCACACGGCTGAGCGGATTACAAGCAAGCAAAAGTAAGCCCCAGGGGTAACTAGGCACCCCATCTCGTGGTACGCTGGACTGAGTCCTTGGTCCAATGATTTTTACGTTATGGATTTACTAAGACAATATGTTGAATGCTTGAAAAATAGAAGCTCAGAAATTGTCTTGAATGTTCATTATACAAGAACTCTGTTATCAATAAAGATAAAGTTCTGTTTAAATTTGGGAAATTCATAGCAAAACATAAGGATTGCACGTAACATAAAGGTAATAACGAATAATTTAATCATTAGCAAAAGTGTTATCGATTAAAAGTTAAACGTTACAGCAATTAAAAAAATAACAAGTTGAAAAGCTAACGAAACGTGTCTCAATTAAGTTTAATCGTTAATCCCAATTATGTTAAGCGAATCCATAGTTGGCCTCGGGCCATGAGTTGAGGTTGTACTGAGATGAGGGTCGTGATTGCCTCCACCATACATTCGAGAAATGTTTCTGGCATCCCGCTGACTTGTGCTCCATGACAACAGGAAGCATTGGTGCCAGAGCGATTCCTTGTTGCAAGAGAGTTCTATGTGAAGGAATATGTTCACGGCGCTCATGGCAAGGGTAGAATTTTTCATTGAATGGACTGAGCGCGAAAGGGTATAAGTACACAGCGTACGATAACATCAATTGTAATTATAATTTGTTAAAAATCATCATTCTTGTTTTGAACCACATTGTTTGCTTTTATTATGGCCTGGCTTGGTTCTTCAATTCAATTTATTTATTGGTAAAGCCAAACTGTGTATCAACGTGTGCCAGTCAGGTGACACGCTTAATTTTGGAGGACCCAAAAGCGAGCATTATCTCTTCCCTCGGAACAGCTGAAAGAGGGGGGGTGTTATCTTTCAACTAACACCTTGAACCTTCTCGTGCTGACAGACGGGAAGTTCTGTTATTTCATTTCATAAAATCAATTCGATATCTCCACCGGGTACAGCAGTGTGTAAAATTGTAACATATTAACGTAAAGTCAAATAATGATTTCATAACTAGGTCAAATAATAATTCCATATTTCTTAAGGAATCAGGCGGGACCACTCACTAACTTGCACAAAATCAAATTTTCCATAAATTCGATATACTTAAATTTGGAATTCTACTGTATTAATTTTGCCGCATCGTAATTGTACTACAGGCAGCCGAGCAGTTTTTCCATGGAATTACTCTCCCAGCTGAATTAATTTTCTGGCTTGTGACGGTAACTACAAAAAATATCATGATGCATGATTTTCGAACAACATATTAGACTGTTTGATTTCACATCTCTGCACAATTTTTGATTGTTATTTTCATGTCTGATATCATTTCTCAGCATGGCTGTAACACACAAAAGGTTAATCATGTCATAAAAGAGCAAATGGCTATTTTTGCGATGTTTATATAAAACACTATGTTGATACAAACAACATTACGAACCGCTGATTTTTTGGTCCCATGATCTTCGTAATAACGAGAGTCCGCTGTAATGATCCCCAATAAATGTGCTAGCAAATAGTTCAAACTCTATCTTCTTTATCAAAAAAGTTATACACAAAAGTATTCGCTGACAAATGGATTTCCAATGTGCTATGAGACCACTGTGAAAAAGGGCTTTACGATTGCAAAGATGAAAAAAATACGTGGAAGACATAATGGTAAAAATTTAATAAAATTTTACAGTAATATCAACATTATTAATAAAAAATGAAAACGCGACCTGGGAAGCTAAATAATTATAACTGGTTCTATAAAACTGACATTGTAATACATTGGACACGAAGGAGCAACGGACCATCAACTGTCAAAAGAAAGATTTTTTTATATTTTAGCACATGAGCCGAAGTCGTGCTTACAAAGCCACTGTTGCGGTGGATAAACCCAACATTGGCTACAATGTAGACTTGAGGCCTGAACATCTAGTTTGCATAAACCCCCCTCGAAATTCGCGTTGAAGGAAGTTGGCATGGTGGTGTAACTGGCTAACACACCTGACCGGCAATTGGGAGATCCGGGTTCGAATCCCAGTCAAGTCAAATGATTTTTTCATAGCGGATTTCAACCCTGGTGTATATGCACCCGTGCGAGTGACTTTGTACCATATTATTTGTTGCATGCAATGTTTGGAAATTTGTCAGTTTCGTCGTTTTAATATTGTTTTTATATTTTATTATTTTGTATTATTACTACATAATTCATTATATATCATCCACTATATTGTAACTATTTGTTTTCCTTCAATGCAGTGTAGATTCTGTTAATAAGGAATATGTGTTAATAGATTGAATAAACATTGTGGACATGGAAAAATACATATGAGAGCAGATGCCATAGCACCCCATACTATACACCTTAACAGTAGCTCAGAGTGCTGTAGAAATGGTATATCCAAATATTGTAGAAAGCTGTAGATTTCGCTGCAGATGCTAAAATCTTCATTAATATTATAGATTGATTTATATGCACTCTCGATATAATTTACATTGAACTATGCCACCTATGGGTAACATTACAGCAACAATATATACACTCATAATAGGTTTCGAACTGTGGTGTGTTAGTTCAAGGCCAATGTTTTATTAATCTGAATCCCACATTTGTCGTATTGATATTGTTAAACCAAATCTAATGAACAAAAACAAAAAAATTATAAATACAACAAAGATACACTTCTATTCAAACTATTTAAACCATAAAAATTGAAGAAGTTTAAAACTTTGCCTTTATGTAACTAAACAACGCATTCCAGAATGCAGCACACTGTAGAAAAGGTTGAAGCACAAGCTATGACGCCAGTTATATTGCAATAGTCTTAAGAGTGACTTGAGTCTAACGGGTGGCTGTAAAGAAAGGGTTGAATGTGGACGTTCTAGAATGTCCTGCTTCACTCAATAGCACACAGACGACGATCCAGAACGTCCTTCTGCGTTGAACGTGTTAATGTAAGGTATCGTTTTTACTAATGCCTGTATTTATTATCCACCATATGAATATGCAAAACAAGATTTATGAAAAAAAAAGTTTTGTGAATGGATGTTATTTGTAAAATATCCTTATTTGGTTATAACCTAGTAATTTTATTTTTAGCTAAGATGTAGGTTGTTAGTAACTCCTGATACTTGCTTGGAAAGGGTTCGTTCTTAACCAGCAATATACAAGCTATATAGCTCTAATTAGACTTCATTTTAGAGCCTAACCTGTTAGGGAACCTGAAATGAATACCGGCATCAAGCATGCTGAGGAAGTACCAATTCTTACTTATATGATGGTTACTTAATATTTTTCTGAGTAAAACTAAAGGGGATGCACTATTTTATATAAATTAAATAAGTATAGTCTGCAAATGCAGTTCATTACCTCTAGGGTCTGTATCGTTTACCTTAACGAGTGGCCTTAAACTCTGTCATGCTGTTTTGTATTTATAAGAAGATTAAATAATCCCTCCAGTCAGCCTCTTTTGTGAATGACTTACTGTGAAGGTATGCCATTCTATTTTTACTGGTTTTTACCAAGGTAGCTGATATGCATCTGATGAAAGATATTAGTAGAATAGTTCACAAAACCTATATAAATTCTTTTTATTTTCATATTTTATTTCATTTTCCAGGATGGTGCTCAAGATCAATGTGAAAATGAAGAGGAGATAGCATTTTCTGGAGCAAACGTCCCCAATGGTGGATTTAATTTTTAATAATATATATATTTAATATTTTAATATGAATTTCCCAGTGATTTATTTTTCGATGCAGCAAACACTGCCTTTTCTTTTACGACTTTGCTTTGATTTTACTTCATTTGTACATGTATTGATATTTTGCTTTTAGTAACCATTGCGTCGTCCTTGTAAATCTTTTTCCTCCATGAACTTGTGCCTTACCCTCTGTTATTGCTGTGGCTGTGTACATAATTCAAAAGACTTCTGCATATCAACTTTATTGAAAGCGAAATTTGGTTATGCCTATATGTGATGTGATAGTTACGCAGTGAAATTATTTAATAAAGTCTGTTTTGTGTAAGTGTGCAGATATCCTCATTCCTGACTTTTCTAATATTTCACTCTAGTGTACTTGTGAAATTTTGGGTCATGGATTCAATCCCGATGGCATTCACGGTGTGATATGAAAGAGTCATTTGGTGGTGTAAGAAAGTGAGTTATTGCCAAACAGTTAAATTAATGTAATGGAATTGAGATATGACAGTGACAGCAATTTTCTAAAATTTTGATTGCTTCTACTAGGAGCTTAGTTTTAAAACAGTCTCAGGCTTGACTTGGTGGAATTGCATCTTGTTGACTTTCAAATATACCCTTGCTAATAGAATCAATCCAGATTTTCTTGCCTAACTGGCCCTGGTGACAATGAGTAACTCATTTTGAAGGTCAAAACTTGGGCTGGTATGTTTACTGCAGATAAGTAGTAGGTACCTAATAAAATAGTTTGTTTCTAAAATGTCAGTTATTATAGAGGTGTTGACTATACTCTCCTGACAAGAACTTTCATTCCTTGGAACTTTTAAACATATGAAATGAATAATGCCCAAATGAAGCCTTGCTCAATAGTGCATTTGAGTTATTAAACTTGTGTAAGTTCAACTAAAATGAATCTTAAGGAAATTCATGGCATAAGATGTTTTAATGCATACATAAAAGTCTGAAAATTCAAGGTAGAGGGATTTTCTCTGAACAGGAGATTCGAATATGTTAAGAGAAATCTCTTCAGTATTTTAGTGTCCTTACGAATATATTATTGTCCAAGAATCAAACAGAGTTTTAATGTGTGCATTAATAAATCTAGGGAAATGATAGGTATCTTTTATACATTTTGTGATTCCATGATGCTTTAGGTTGGGGGAAGTTATACTACAGTGAAACCCGATTAAAAGGATGACTCATTACTTCATTTTTTACAGTGTGTGAATTGAAAAACCCTTAACACAATGCGAAATATACAACCCCACGCATAGCATTTCCTGTTGGTGATGTACTCCTACTCGTAATGTATGGATTTCGTTGTAAGTTCCCATGCTTTTCCTGCTGATAAGATTTTAAAATTTGGACTTTACGTAGGGAGTCATCACCTAAAAATGATTACATTATGTCACCTGCTCACCACCCTCCTGCCATTCACCATTGTAGTGAGTCCTGTCTATGTTTTCACAATCTTTTAATGTCTGCTTGTCCCTTCACTACTAGTCATTGTCTGCGGAATAGCGTGCCTGTGCTGGAAGCAAGGGTCAGCTCACACATCCCATCCTCGCCCTACCTTGGTCTGTAAGTCAGACTCACGAGTCTCATTAAGCAACTGTTTGTGGAGTGGGTTGCTATGCCCCTGAGAAAGTGTGTGCATCCTCACTGGGAGGAGGAACATGTTAACTTCATACGTGATGGTAATGACTGTGTAGAAAGTCCAGGACCTGCCCTATACCTCAAGAAGTGCCCTGGCCAATGAACTGGGACTCAATACTTCTTGCCGATGGTCACCAAGAATGAAGCCAAAATCAAGGCAGCTGCAGGATAACCAGAAGAGGCAGCGGCATGTCAAAGACTCAAAATACTGAAAAAAAGCCCTCGACTGGATTGCACAAGCACAGTCCATGCTGTTAATGGCTCAATTAGGCAGTAAAGACCACATGGACAGAGTGAAAGGGCATAGTGGAAAAAGAGAAAGATCCTGTAAAGAGATTGAATTAAGGTGCCAAGTGGGTGGTTTGACAGATTGAGGAAGAGAGACAGGATGCTCTTTCATAAAACATTTTTAATCTTCTCCTAGACAATAGCACAGTTTTGGCTGGTAATAATGCTCATGGAAATAAGCTAATTATGGCAGGGGTCACAATTCTTTTGGCAGCAATGAAGATGGATAAGATAAACTTCTACCACAAGTCATAAGAAAATCAAAGAAACACTGGTATTTTGCCCTCTCCCTATTCAAGCCAAAGGAATGCATGGCTGACTGCTGAAGAGATCAACTAATGGTTGTAGAAGTTCAACCCCCTCAGAAATGCGATGTGACTATCTTCAAAGATAATTAGCCTGCACTCCCACCTGTCATGCATTACCTGACAAATGAGAATTTAGTTTCTCCTCAAAACTACTCCTTTCACAGCCAACCCAAGATCAAGGTATTATCAAGAATGTGAAGCATTATTACTGTGAAAAAGTACCTAACTGCTGAGGAGCCTCTGCAGAAATAAGAAGTAGGGGACGGTGATGCTCCATCACCACCTGCAGTTACCTCAGTGGAAGCCCTCAAGAGCCTTGATTTCGTCCATGCCTTCCACTGTCAAAAAAGTGACATGTTACATCTCAAGACTGTTTTCGTCAGTTCCAGACTAAAGAGGTGACGGTCAAAAATTAGTGATTTTTCTTCTCTACTTATTTTTACATTAAAATGAGTCAGATCTCAACAAATCACTGTACACTCATTCCAATTAACTACAACAAGATATTTATATATCGATACTTGTAGCATAGAAAAAATCTTTAGCATATATCACTGATAGTGGTCTTTGGGTGTTTAGTTGAAGTCATTGTATGGATTACCATTGCTGAAGTTACGGGATAGCATATGCAATTGGCCAAAAGTGAAGGGCTAAGGAACGTGTACAAGAGCAATTTTTTTGGAGGCAGTAGTCAAAGTAATTGAAAATTGAATGCTATGCTGCTTCCCCAGAGCAACGATAATTGGCCTATGAGCAAAGAATGCTCTGGATATCACAGAGATTTTCATTGGATAATAAGAACCCCCTATACTTCCAAAGAAGTTATGACTGCATGACTATTTCTTGCCTCAAAATTCAGGCCTCTAATTAATTGTAGTGTCAAAAACCCAAATTCTTGACTATATATACAATTTTATCACAGTTTTTCCTTCATTTTTTACAATCACCCTTTTACAAGGCACAAGTGACATTAAGTATGGAGTAAGAGTATTTTTAATACATGAAAAGATTCAAAAGAAGCAAATTTTTTAGCCAAAAGTGGTTTTGGGTGTCACATAATGTACATAACAAGGGGTAATATGCTCGATGAATAATGGTATAGCGCATGAATTTAGTTATATTTCTTTTTCATTTAACGAGAAAAACTTAAAATGGCTGTTTTTCTCAGAAGTGATGAATACTTCAAGATTACTCATTGTGGCTCTCGTTCAAACTGATTAAATTAAGCGGGCTACGCGCTACGTTGTTACTTTGTTATCTTGAAAGATGGAGGAGGAACGTTTGGCTGAACCCATGAGTAAGAAACGTAAATACGAGGAAGAAGACGACGAAGAAGATGAATATGAAATCAGTAAGGCTAATTTATTAAAATTTAAAGCATTCTAAACGATGTTGGCTATATTATTTTAGCATTTTCTGTTACGTAGTGGGCGAATGCCGTCATGTTTACATACTCGGATTTTGGTTTTATATTTAAATTACCCCGCCGGAACTCTGTGTTAATGTCAATTTAACATTTCAGAACCAAAGGCTGTTGTTCATCGCCTCTGCCCTTACCTTGACACCATAAATAGACAAGTATTAGATTTCGACTTTGAGAAGTTGTGCTCGATCTCCCTTTCCAGAATAAATGTTTATGCATGTCTCGTGTGTGGGAAATACTTCCAAGGTAAATATATTCAGTAATGTGTTTTTATGTGGTAACAGAGACAGGAGCTTTTTAATGTATTAGAAAAAAATATGTTGTCTCCTTGATCTTGACCCTTAAATTTTATGTACTTAAGTTTCAACGCCAGAACCGAATAGAAATCTGTGTCTAGTGTTTAATTTGGTGGAACTTGAGACAGCCTACTTAAATCGTGAGAAATTGCCTCGGATACACTCTAGAACATAGAACGGGCAGAAGTTCTTAGCCAAAACTGAAAACTGCCATCGGTTCGTTGTTAGTTCCAACTGCATCCCCATGCTCCAAAGGCTTGCTTCAGTAGTGAAATACATTATCTACCGTAATGAGCGGTGAAATTCGTTGTGGTGTAGAACTCTCTAAACTTTCTAGGAAGAGGAACAAATACTCATGCTTACCTGCATAGTGTTGGCGAGAGTCATCATGTCTATTTGAATCTTCATACGCTGAAATTTTACTGTTTACCTGATAATTATGAAATCATCGGTATGTATTGATTTGAAAGTATATTATGACTGGCTCTTAATTCATATTTTCTTTGCTATCTGTCTCTCTGATTTGTTTTGTTCTTTCAGATTCTTCTTTGGATGACATTAAGTATGTTTTGAACCCAACATTTACCCAAGATCAAATTGAAGCAATGGACATTAGTGATAAATTATCCAGGGCGATCGATGGAACAATGTATTTACCTGGAATTGTAGGTCTTAATAACATCAAGGCCAATGATTACTGTAATGTAATTTTACAGGTGAGTGCCCATCATTTTCTGCGTGAACATTTTCAGTGTTCAGATAAATGATCGTGTCAAAGGATCCACTTATTTTCATTCATAACTCCACTTCTAGAAGATTTACATTTATACTTCCTTTTAAACCTGAAACTATGCATTTTCTTACCATAACAGTTATTTTGTCTTATATCCAAAATTATATCTTCCATAATCCTTTTGAAACTCACATTTTTCAAAATTATGCATTCCATTATTAGAAAAAAGAGCTTTTGGAGGTTGCTCAATAAAAATGTATCACAATAGGGTGATCTCCATTTCTGAAGAATGGAGATAACTTCCTGAAATTGCTAGGTACCTCATTAATAACACCAGAAATCCTTCTTGGTTTTAACATAATTTCGTAACTTCTGCATGACGTACATGAATGAATGAATTCCATGAATTCCTTTCTTTTTCATTAAACAAATTGGAGTTCACCCCAATCTGTGTCAATGATCTCATGTAATTTTTTCATTGGGATTACTAGCAAATCAAGTAATTTCCTCTTCGTTTTAACCAAAATTCGTTTTATGGTGCAGACCATACATTGCAGAAATAATTTTGGGAAGTCACCTTCCTGATCCTGTAGAGCTTTGAAAGTTTTTGATATCATAATGCTATTTGATGATTTACCGGGTGAAAAGAAACCACTCTATCCTCCTTTATTTGAGTTGTTTATTCCTGCTCGATCCCTGTGTCTGAGCATCCTTCTCACCAGGCTAAACATAGCAAAGTTCTACAAAATATAGCTTCTCTCCATCAATTTAATGCTGGTTCATGCCTGATTATGAAGTAGTTTCTTTGGCCAGTGTTGTATCACTTATCCTTTGACGTTACATCGGTGTATCTTTATTTAATTGCTGCTTTTTTTGTGCTTGCTTCATTACTTGCATCAATCATATCAGCTGCTTGTGAGATAAAATTTCCTGGAAGAGCTTTCCAAGCAGAGGAATGTCACTGTGGCTTTTGTAGTTGCCACATCATAGTTAACATGGCAAGTCTACGGAATCATAATCTCTGCTTTCCATTATTTTGTTAGAAATTAATGGGGGAGGCAAGGCCTCCGAGGTCGTCATCTCACAAAATCTTTGCACAACAGAGTCATCACAGGATGCAAGGACCAAGGAAAGTGAGAAGAATAGGAAGAGGAGAAGGAAAGTACCAATAAAAACAGGGACTTGGAGCGTTAGGACTATGATGAGGGCAGGAAAGCTGGAGAATATTAAATGGGAAATGGATAGAGGGAACATAGATGCCTTGGGGATGTACGAGGTGAGATGGAAGGACAGCGGGGACTACTGGAGTGATAGTTACCGGGCTATCTATAGTGGTGGGTTGGAGAGTCAATGTGGGGTAGCTATAGTATTGAATGTAAAATTCGGAATGAAGGTCGTAAATATTGAGCATGTGAGTGAAAGGATACTAGTGGTAGAAATAAAAGCACGCCCTATAAATTTCATTTTGATCCAGGTGTACATGGCCATGAGCAATCATAGGGAGGAAGAGGTGGAGGAGGTGTATGAACAGATAGAGGAAATAATCAGAGCAGTCCCAGGCAAGAAAAAACATAATAGCAATGGGCGACAGGAACGCAGTAGTGGGGGAAGAGAGAGATGGGTATGAAGTGGGAGGGTTTGGATTAGGAGCGAGAAATGATCGCGGAGAGAAGGCAGTAGATTTTTGTTGGAGAAATAAATTAGTTGTTACAAACACTTGATTCAAACATCATCATAGGAGGAGGTACACATGGAAAATGCCGGGAGACACTTGCATATATCAAATTGACTACATCATGGTTAGGCAAAGATTCAGGAACAGTGTGAAGAACTTGCAGAGCTATCCGGGGGTGATGCAGACTTGGATCATAATTTAGTCATGATGAATTGTGAGTTGAAAATGAGTACAATGAATGCACCTTGGAAACAGCCATGCATCAATGGATCCACTATCATGAAGCTTCTGTGCTATGCTCTTTCTGAGGCTTCTGGAGTTTCAAATGTATTTTGCATTGCATATGGTGTACATGAATGATTGTGGTGAAATTTTCTTCTGCAAGGCTCGCTTTGTCCAGGGAACATCCTCCTCCCTAACCTCCTCCACCCCCTAGCTCATCACTTTATGATTACTATTCCTGTGTTTCTTGCCATAAAAATAATAGTGTAAACAAGCCATGATTTACTAAATTTTTCTGTCCACGCAAAACTTTGCCTTCATCTTATTTAGTGCTAGACCCTTCAATACAGTGATTCAATTTTCTTTCAAAATTAAATTGACCTTTGCATCACTTTATTCCACGAAAGTAACCTATTTGGATGCCTGAAGGCATCAATTCTTGGAGTGAAACTCATGGTAATTTTCAGTTGAAAATACTTCATCAAGTTGATTTACTAAATAATTGGGTATAACAGTATGGCAATAAGAGCATGCTGGATGCCATCTGTAAAGCTGATTTGATTCATTTCTCCATTTCATGGCAAGGCCTTATCACATGTGGCACCACTCAGAAATTACTTCCTGCGAGAGAACAACTATGCCAAAGTGAAGAGGCCTCCTGGCGACAGCTCTTTCCTGTTGGTGCAGCGATTTGGGGAACTAATGAGGAAGCTTTGGAATCCAAGGAACTTTAAGGCACACGTATCACCTCATGAAATGTTGCAAGCTGTGGTTTTATGGAGCAGGAAAAAGTTTCAGTTTACAGAACAAGGTAAATCAATGTTTATTTTACTCGATAATTCTGAATTTTATTTGATAATTCCTCTGCTTTTGAGTGACAATGCCCATTCAACAAAGCAATGTTTTGATGCATAAAAACTTGATTAGTTAATGACTAATGCACTGATAGTGACTCATTAACCCTTTGAACGCTAAGGCATAAATTGTGATTCCTTCCCAGTGACGAAGTTCAGTTTTTTGCATATTTACATTCAGCTCGATGAAATAAGACAAATGTCACAAAAATTGTAATTTTTGTAGCCTATTTTTTGTAATTATAACTGTTTAAACTTTGCACATTCTAGAACGTCCTGCGCCACCAGCAAGACTGTTGTGTGGGTTGCATTGTGTTGTGACTGCATTCTCAGTAATTCCCTGCCAGCGATTTTACGTATCATAAATGAATAACAAACCTTAGTTGCCATTAAGCTCATAATTTCACCAGTTCGTCCAGTTTATAAAGTCTTCTTACACTTTGCACACATTTAATCCTTTCGTTTATAAAATATTGTGCTGTTATCAATAGAATTTTGTAGAATTAGATTTATTTTGAAAACTTCAAAAGAAAATTCCTTATTTGGATGTAAAACTGCCTTTTTGCTCAGTATTTTGATTGTGAAAATACCAAATACAAAATTTTAGTTAAGGAAATGGATTGCTAGCATCTTTAATTGACAATTACCAGAGTAAGCAATTGGCAGTGTTCATAAAAGTACTACATTCCTGAAGTCATTTTAGAAATTAAAATCACCAACGAAAATCATAATTATAAAAATACATCTGCATAGAATATTGTTTTTAAAACTTCAATCAATATTTACATCATTTCAGCATTTGATGTTACTTTGATAATTGATGAAGCAAAGGTAAATGCATAATGACGGGTTTCCCTCACAAGCCTCACAATTTATGGGACTATCCGTCCTAATCCCTCGCTTGGCACACTTGGCACTTGTGGTCTTGCATTGTCTATTTCGTATTGATGTGGACAATTTAAATAAATCGTCATATTCATGGATAGATCGGTTTAGGGGTGGTTAGCAAAGTATTTTTGGGTAGAAAGGAAAAGGGGATGGAAGAAGACAGAAGATGGAGAGAGAAGTTGGGTTCGAAGTGCTTAAGGATGCCGGCGGTTGTGTGAGACTCCCCATAGGGCGAGGGATGGGGGAAGGGCTCAGAACATTGACCACACACTGGTCACAGAGAGAGTTGGCCGATAGTAAGGGTGTATGGTGGAGGTCTCCGTAAAGAGTGGAGCGAGAGGAGGGATTAGCTCAGGAGAGGCCTTCGAGCAGGTTTTCCAGTGACTGAATCACTATGGCTGGCTTGAAGAAAGGCTGGGTGTGGATGAACAGCAGGCATTGGTGAACGGCTAGAGTGGAGACGGAGGGTGGGGATCCCTTGGTGAGGGGAGAGGGAGGGTAAAAAGGAGGAAAGTGCATGGCAGAACAATGTCACGGTCAGGGGTGAAAGGCGTCTAGGTGGGAAGACAGCTGAGACAACTGAGTGGTGAACAGTTTTGATCAAAATAATCATGGCATAGATTCATTTATTCATAGATTTGCATTCAGACTGATTCATGAACTGTCCTTATCAGCTATTGTATGGTATCAACTGTACTATTGAGGAGAGAAATGTCCAATGCAGATATGCGTTCATGAATATAAAAGGGAAGTTGAAATTTCTCATCCAAGTGCGCCCCGATTTTTTTATAAACAAATGAAAATGAACACCATGGAACTATCTGAGGGATGACATGTTTTTCAAGAGACCTACAAAATCAGTTCTACAATAAAATGAAAATTTAAAAAGATACAACAGAGTAAATGGAGTTGACTATATTCACTTTCACAGGGAAGGGTTTGCCCTGTATTTGATATATGGATAACATAAAAGGAAATGATTATAGTACCTTGTGCTTTAGTTTTTTGTTTCACAGAGACTTTCTCATTCCACCATTACAGTTAATTCTTTAGTGTTTTCATTCTAGTGAACAATGACCATTTAAGCATGTACATCATTTGAAGGGGTTGTGACATTTGAGGTGCACCACTAAGAAGGTTTTTTAAAACACATTAACACTTTCACTGCAGGCCATTTTGATGAAAAATTTCACCGTGAGCGGCAGTAGTTTTTTTGCATAGCTAGGTGGATATGGCTCTCTGGATATCGTAAAAAATAATGCAATTTTTTAAATCTATAATTTAAACAGATGAAACGAAGGACGCACCGGTGCGTCCGCTGCACACAGCAATCTGGGAGTTATGCAACCCGCGTAACCTACGTTATACAACCCGTAGCATAATTTTTTCTGGCTCATCTTATTATCAATCGTCGATACATTTTGAATTATTTTTAGCAAGTAGTTTTACATAAAATAAATATTACAACATTTGCCAGAGGATACAATTAATAGCAAAAACATACTTATCATATTATAAATAATTACAAATTTATATTAATGCATATTATTTTGGGATAATTTTCCATAGTGTCTAACTGGAAGAAACACTACAATGACCAATATAATTAACCACAGTTTTAAATGTTAGAAATTGCCCAGTTCTTCCGATGACACTTCCTTTGAGCAAACTTGGCACCTAACACTTTCCTGTAGTAGTGTCATGGAGGCGGCTTGCAAGGGGGTTCTAGCCAGAGGTCATGGAGGAATGAGGGCTGAGGGAATGTAACGACAACCCAGTAAAAGGTTCCACCCGTTGATGGGAATGTTTTCTCTGCTGCGTCTTTGATACCCACTTATACATTGGTGCAGCTGGGCATCAATGACGCTGGCATTCGGCAAAAAATCTGCTATTTTCTAGGGAAACTCGTGGTTCGTTGACAGGGATATTTCCAAGGAACGTTTATGAGCGGGCCAGGACCCGCGGGAAAAGCCCATGGGAATAATCAGCTCCGGCGACAGGGTGCCAGGCCACTGGTTGCTTGGAAAGGGATGAGGCAGGGAGCGAGGGTGGTTCACATGCGGGATAAGGGCCCACGCGTTTTCCCGTGGCCGTCTTCCCCACAGTACCCTATCCTCTGAGTCCCTCATAAGAGGCTATTTCCGATGGCTGAATATCGCCCCAAAATTCAGGGACAGTCACAAACTAAGTTACTTAGTTATGATGTTAGGTTTAACCGATAACTCGCATTTGCTTGGCATCTTTAAAGGTATGTTGTGACATTAAATAACTTTTCCTCTCATGTTCAATTATTTGTAAAAACCCAAAAACTTTGCACTAACTTTGAAATTGGAAATATTGCAAGGTGCATGCCCAAAATTTATCGTAATCGTCAAAATACGAGTTCTGTATGGCAGTGATTAGGGCCGCCATTTTTTTGGACTAGTACAAGTGTTTGGTTAGTTATACCTCAGTAACCCATCCGACTTGTGAAAGTGGTCACGTGACCTGTAACTTTTAGACTTGTAGCTCTGAGAAACAGCCCCCTGCTCTCAACACATTAAGCCTCTTGTCTATACCATATGAATTGTTACAATTCTTTGCTAATATCTTGTGTTCCGTGAGATGGGCTCCAAAATTGTGGGGGTGGGTGCCTTTTGGAGAAGCCCTCTACAGTTAAATGGCCTCTGGGGCAATTGCTAATTGTCTCCAAGAAGGGTGTGTTGAGCTCAACATTGGTGAAATTATCTCTCAACCCCTACAACCAGATAATCCTTGCCACCTGATGAGAGATGCCATGGAGGCAGTGTGCTAGTCCTCTTTGTGACAGGTGCCTCCAGGCCAGTGAGATTATCTTGACTGATGTACTCTTCAAGCACCAGGTGTTTCATATGCTGGCCTTAAACGTGGGTCATCTCAGTCTTCAGAAATCTGTTGGTGATTTCCAGCTTGGTTGGTTTATGGAATATGCTAAAAATTATGAATAAAAGGGTTATACTATGTTTTTCCACAATTATTATTGCTATGGAAAAACAAAATATAATGCTTTTATTCAAAATCTTAAGAAACCCGTCAGTGAAGCTAGCAGATCATCACGATTTACATACCAAGATTGTCGGAGAGCAACTGAAATTCTGAGAGGTCAGGCCATGACTACTGCATCCTAATAGGCTATTAGATAGTCACATGCAGAGCAAATTGCTCTTCTCTTATCACCAAACATTTTAGCTTATCCTTTTATCCTCCAAGGTATTTGAAAAAGATAAGGCATAGTGTTTGGTGTAATCCAAGCTGTACATCATAGTCTCATATGGTTGGAGGCCTTTAAAGGGTAAAGGATGTCTTCAAATATGCGTGTTAATTACCATATGATGTGCGTCCATTTACATGTAAACAATTTATTATTTTGTGCATGCTGGGGAATGTATACTTCACAGTTTCCCATTTATTTTTGTGTTCCTTCCCAAAAGTTGATTAATTCTCAAGGTGCCAAGGTAGGGTGTTGGTTAATGCTCTGTATGAATCTTAGTGTGAAATATTACTAGACCCACTTGCAATTATCAATCTATATTTTTCATGCATAGTCATCTTGTATTTTTCTTGGCATTTACATGGAAATTTGTTTGAAGGAAATTAAATACCTTATTTGTGGTTGAAGAGATGCCTGCTGTCTTCATTGAAATGTTAATGCATATCTGCTTTTTTCTCAGGGGATCCTATCGAATTTTTGTCTTGGTTCTTGAACGCTCTTCACCTTGCCCTGAATGGAACCAAGAAGCCTAATTCTTCTGTGGTGTACAAGACTCTCCTTGGCTCAATGAGAATATACACACGAAAGATACCTCCCATCGAATTAGAGGAGCGTCAGAGAGAGGCTTTGTTAACTACTCAGGAGTATGCTGAAGTTTCAACGGAGTCTCCTTTCCTGTATTTGACTTGTGATTTGCCTCCTCCACCCCTATTTAAGGATGAATTTCGGGAAAATATCATTCCTCAAGTAAGTTTCTTCTACTATTTTTGACCGAAATGCTTGTTTTCATTTGCACATTTTTTGTAAACATGCATTTTAGCTGTGAATCTAGTAACCTTTCAATCAACTGTTATCTCAAATCAGTTGCCTCTTAAAAAAATGCACTCTATTAAAAACTTCATTCATTTACTCACTGAATATTTGAAAGTTTTTTAAATTGCAGTTTGATTTAAATCATGGTTATTGAAGTGAAGATCATTTTTGTGACCAGATTGTCATAAATCCTATTTTTTCAGGTTAATTTATACACTCTTCTAACGAAATTTAATGCCCAATCTGAAAAGGAGTACAAAACCTACAAAGAGAATTTCATGAAAAGGTTTGAAATCACCAAACTTCCTCCGTATTTGATTCTGTATATAAAGGTAAGTTCTGAAATTCTTCAGCTAGCAATTGGCAGTGGCAAATGCTACAGTCTTAAAGATTAAATTTGTCTTACTGGTCTTCTGATGTTCCTGTTGTTCATTTCAAGAGACAATTGTGCAGATATGTTCAGGTCCATGAGGGCCTTGGATGATTGCTGCTACTTTAAAATGTATGTGAAGAAGTAAGGAAGTTTGATTTTTAGGGACCTGTTTCATTTATAAGAATCTAATGATGTACCTGCATTTTAGCTGGTTTATGTCTCAGTATTTACTCTTTCTCTTTCCAGAGATTTACCAAGAACACTTTCTTTGTGGAGAAGAATCCCACTATTGTGAATTTTCCAATCAAGTGAGTTCTATTATAGCTATACTATATATTCATTATTTTGTAATGATGTTATATGTATAGCTTGCTTAAATTTCATTCCTTTGTTACAATTGAAATGTCCCCACTTCTATGATAAGTCTTCACACACATCCTACCTACTGATATTGGACTATGCAGTCAAATATCAGTACATTTTTTTCCTAACTCTCAGCAAATACATTTTTGCTTATTTCGGTCATTTTTCCATAATTTACTCACTTTCCCTATCCCGAGTCTGAGAATGATTTACTATGTTACTCCTATTTTGAAGTCTCGGTGGAAAGAAGTTATAAATAATGGTTAATATCAATATGAACTGCCAACTCTCTCTTTTTATCTCCAAGTGCATAACACTGCTTATATTTTGATATCCAATTTTACCCTTTGAAGAAAATTTGTCAATAAAGAAGCCTGCTGCCAGTGATTTCATGCTTCCTTAAAGTTCATGTGTGGATGTGGATTAATGATTTTCTGGCGAATGATATAAATAAATTCTTCTCAGGTTACATACTTGGTACTATCGGTTTGGATTACCACCTCAAAGGTAACTAGGATCACCTTAACAAAGAAAAAATCTTAATCCATCTTAACAAAATGAATTTCACCTGGGCCAGCCCAATTGGTTTTACAATACACCCAATGTTGTATAATTCTTATAGCCCTGATGATGGTGTGCGAGACACTGAAATGTTGGAAAATATGGAAACATTGGCCCAGTATATAATCTGAGAAGAAATTACTTACATGTGAGGAAAGTTATAGCTAGTGGCATTTCATCGGCACTGTTGTCTCTCTCCTTGGGATTGCCTCAAGGAAGTGTCATGGGTCCCATTTTGTTTGCTGTTTGTTGGTGAAGTTACCATGAGTGATTGTCTCAGGCTGCATTATTATTTTTGTGGAAACAAGCATAAGATATTATTTTGATTCAGTTCTTCACTTGACTTTATTGCTCTCAGATCCACACTAACATTCATGGGTAACTGATCTTCATAGTGACATTAACATGTAAAGTCAGTAATTCTTATCATAAGTTATTTACTTTCTAAGGTAGGTTTAAACAGAAGTAGGAATAATTTTTTCAGTCTTTTACTGCTCCAAACCCTTAACTCCTTAAACAATTTCATTCTTCTACTTGCCATATTTTCAACCTCTCTTCATCCCTTCTATAAATCCTGCATTCTTTACCCCTTCTTCTTTTACTCTACATCCTCCTCTTAATCAGTGATGGAAGGGTGTCTTTCAATGCACAGTGAAGAAAGTATGCCACCTGTAAGTCCATTGAAGTCAGCCAAAGTTCCTTTCACCTTGAACTGTTGCCCCATATATTTTGCATGTAACTGGTAGTGTCCATGTAATTGTCACTTTTGATGAGAAGTTGCTGTCTTTTAAACTAATGTAATGAATCTCTGCCAAAGCCATGCCTGTTATTGGTTCACCCAATCATTTTCCTGAAGTTACTGGTCTCCTTGCCTTGAGTGCAGTGTTCTTTCTATGTGCCCTTCCCATTTGAGTATACTGTTTGCCCATATGTGCTCCACGGCCTCCCCCAAATTGCTGCATTTGCTCGATGAGTCACTAAATTTCTTTCTAGCTCTTGTCTGTCAATGTGTACCCTCCATCAATCTTTTCTCATGCTTTGAAATAGTGCATTCCTTGTTTTCTCACATCCCTCACTCCTCTGGCAGATTTATGACCTGAACTTTGTTCATTACATCTCGAATGGTGCCCTCTGATCCCCTGAGCTCCTCTCATTCTTCTCACTGTGCATATTATCTCTTGCCACTAGCAACAAGAGTAAATTTTATACTCCCCAGTTTATTTTATCTCTTTCAGAAAGATCCCTGTTTTACAAAAACCTATTGCTTTTCCATCCCATTTTCATCATGAACCTATCTTTTGACCATTACTCTCCAAACATTGCCTTGGTCTTCTTTTCAAAAACTATGAAGTGGATTCACCTCATAAAGAGCAATCGTATGTTATTTCTTTTGCTGTTTTCTTACTTCAGTATGATGTGATATACTTTGGTTGAACATAAATATACAGAAATAACAATTCCTGTGATATTTCTCATGGTGATTGAAAATGAATTTTACCCTTTTTTTCTTATTGAGTACCTAATGAATTTAGATTATTGGCTTGGACATTCTGTTAATAATATATGTTTTATACTCTTATCATTTTGGCCAAAATATTGATGAGATTTGGCGGTCATTTGTGGTATCCTTCATAAAATCTATGAATAAATAAAGTTTGTCGTTTTGAGCAAAATAAATTTGTTTCTACTACATTTTCAGAAAATGTGCCAACTTCTGGATTTAGAATAACTGAAAATGGTTTAATTTGGCATATTTTAGTCTGACACAAGGTATTGGAATAATTTTCTGGGGATTTTCTACTGGTTTAAAAAAAGAAAGTACTTCTCTGTATTTAATATCTGAAATATAAGTTATCAATCTTGGTCAGAAAATTAATATTATTATTATTATTATTACTCCTGTCATTGGATTCGTGGTGAATGTTGCACTCTGTTGAGCTCATGTATGTTGGAGAATTCCACCATAGTAATTGAATTTTTACTTTAAATTTTACTAGGAATGTTGACTTTGGGGATATATTGACTCCAGAAATCAAGGCAAAACATGTTCACACAAACTACGACCTTGTGGCAAACATTGTACATGATGGAGAGCCTGGGAAAGGAACTTATCGAGTTCATGTACTACACAAGGTTGGTAGCCATTCTTGTTTATTCTCTTGAAGCTTATGGAAAGCCAGAGAAGTTCAGAGATCTGATTTTTGGGTAGCTGGATAATCCTGACTTATTCTATTTCATTTATCTCATCTGTCTACTACTCTAGATGCATCTCATCAATTAGATTTATTTATTTTACATTCATTATTGCTTTGAATATGCACCAAAAATATTTCTATGTTCAATTAAATAACTATTGATAAAGAAGGAATTCATTTTAACCCATTGGCTTAAAGAGACAGCAATTCGCCAGTTGTATGCGGCATTGTCTTTTAACTCACATAATTAATGAAAGGGATAAATCTCGAGGTAAAATCTTTGCTGTCGTTTTTCTGAAAGGTTGTTATATAGGAAAAATGCATTTGAACCCCTCTTTTTTTAAATTTTGCTCATCTTTGTTAATAAATATTAATAATTTATTAAAAAACGGTTGCATCAAATAATAAAAAAAGAACAATATTTTCCCTAATATATAATTGAAAACTGCCGAATTTCGGCTCAAATTTGGCCATAATTTCACCACGGACATTTTCGCTCGCGGACATCGTCGCAAGCTGGACATAACGCAAGATGTTCTAAGTGCGGTAGAGAGATTTCAAAGTGCGCAATGATGGCGATATTGCGCAACAAGAACAAGGTGCTCTACTTTTATAGTGAATTCGCCTTTGGCGGCCTCTATACGGAACTTTTATGGCAATAGTGCTCTACGCCGCCGTCTCAACCAATGGCTGGACGAACAGTTCCCCTACTTCCCCCTTCTCCACTGATCCAGAGCTACCTCCCCTCCTTTGACTGCACGGACCGGGCGTTTCATCGCAGCCGCTCTCTCCTCTGCCAGCCACCGAAGGCAGCATTCATCGCAGCATCAGGAATCACCCGTCAGCAGGCATCGCCCGTCAAATTTCGGCAGCTAGCCTGCGGGCCTCATTGTGGTGTATTCATAATTGTAATTTAGTATATTAACCCTTTCGCTGCTATGAACGTATCTGCTACGTTCACCCGGTAGACTGCGGCAAACGTAGCTCCTACGTTTGCCGTGGTCATCCCTCTGCGTTTCCAGACTTTCTCTTTTTCCTGGGATTGCATTCTCCTTAGGCTAATGGTATTTCGAGCCCATTCCAAGAATTGCATTATCCTCAGGCTAAGGGTATTTCAAGCCCTTTCCAAGGATTTTAGGTGCTGATGATAAACAGGTGTTCGTAACTAGTTTTTCCGAGCGATAACTCGGCCTGAGAATTTTAGGTTCTCCCTTATGTGATCAGTCAGTTAAGGGTCATAATGGCAAGTGGAAGTATGTCTCGTGACAGCAAGAGGAGAAGGCTTTTTCAAGAAGAAGACGTTCTCGATATGTTATTTGCATCAGATAGTGAAAATGAAAATTTTGCTGATAAATTTACTAGTTCATCTGAAGAAAGTGATGACACGGAAAGTGATTCGGATAGTGGCCTTATCCCAACTCCTGTGGAAGTTGGCTCAACAACATCGAACCTTTGGTGCAGCACCCGTGGTTTCACCCCGCAGATTTTTGAGTTTGATGACTCCACAGCTGGCATTCAGAAAAATAGCGGGATTGATAAGAACAGTAGTGAGTGTGATTTTTTTGATACATGTTTGATGACTCATATTGTCAAAGAGACAAACAGGTATACCAGTGTTATAATGAATGATTCAGTGCTTTCGCCAAAATCTCGGCTTCATGCTTGGGAGAATGTAAATATTGAGGAATTGTATGTTTTTTTGTCAATGTGTTTGCTTAAGCCACACATAAGAAAACATTCTATTCAGGATTATTGGGCCAAAGATCCTCTAATTAGAACATCTATTTTTGGAAAATATATGTCGCTTGATCGTTTTCTCTTGATTTTACGTTGCCTGCATTTTGCAGATAACAGTATGCCTGATGTGAATGATCCACTCTGGAAAATCAACCATGTTTTATCCTATGTAAAAACTAAATTTAGTCATGTTTTTAGGCCATTTCACAAGTTGGTTATTGACGAATCTCTGGTGCTATTCAAAGGGCGATTAGGGTTCAAACAGTACATTCCTTCAAAAAGACATCGATTCGGAATAAAAATATTTGTTCTGTGTGACTGTAAGACAGGAATTGTTTTAGATATGATTGTTTACATCGGAATGAAAACTAAGATAAAACGAGACAGTGAATTGGGTGTGTCTGGTGAGGTCGTGAAAACTTTGATGGAAAAATATTTCACAAAAGGACATGTTTTGTACACGGACAATTATTATACCAGTCCAAAACTTTGTCATTTTCTTTTTGAAAGAGGAACTGGCTCTTGTGGTACAGTGATGGCAAATAGAAAAAATATGCCAATATTTACCCAAAAGATGTCAAAGGGTGAATTCGAGAAGAAATGCAATGGTAGTGTTTTAGCAATGAAGTGGCATGATAAAAGGGATGTTTGTGTTTTGTCCACAATACACGAGGGAAAATTGGTAGATAGTGGCAAAAGATGTTTCAAAACAAATGAGAAAATACTGAAACCTGATGCCGTTGTTGACTATATAACAAATATGAGGTTAGTGGATAAATCTGATATGATGGTGGGTTCCGTGGAATGTGTCAGAAAGACTTTGACATGGTATAAAAAATTATTTTTTCATCTTGTAGATATTAGTATGTTAAATGCGTATTATTTGTACAAGGTAAACACTGGGAAAAAAATCCCAATGAGAAAATTTATAACTATTGTTCTGCGGCAGTTATTAGGAAAATATGGCGCTAAGCCGAAATCTAAGTCAAGAGGCCGAGCAAGTTTGAACTGCATCGAAAATATTGATGACAGGCTGACAGCAAGGCATTTTTGTGAAAAAATTCCGGAAAGTGAAAATAAAAAGCATGCACAAAGACCATGTTTTGTGTGCAAACATACAACACGTAGAAAGGGTGTCAGAAAAGACACGCGATTTTGGTGCCGTGATTGTGACAAAGCGTTATGTTTTGATGGTTGCTTTATAGATTATCATACTCTAAAAATATTTTAAATGTTAAAATATCTAGATGACAGTAAAAGAATTAAATAAAAAGCATGGTCTTGTTATTTATGAATCTGAAAACCTGTCGTCAACCTCCCTTAGACATTGGCGAAAAATATATTTGATGACCCTTCACTTTTCGGCCACACAGGAAGAGGCAAGTTTCCGAAATACGGCCGCAGCGAAAGGGTTAAATATAGTGTGACTGTTGGAAATCAATCTGTTTTGGTCATTTTGACTCCTTTCCCACTGTCTCAATTCATCTTTCCGCGACGTTTGTTGTAAAACATTAAAAAATTTCTTGCTTATTACACAATTATCCTCTGAGATAAAAAATATTCATCACAAAAATTTTGAAGAAATAAATCATAATTCTGGGTATGGAAATCGCCCAAAAAATACTAAGCCAATGGGTTAACAGAATTTTCAGTTAAAATTTATCTTGAATCTTATTGTTGTTAAGGCTCTTTGAAAATGTGACTCTATTCTGTTTTATATTTTTAGGGCACAGGCCAATGGTATGAGATGCAGGATCTTCATGTTACTGACATTTTACCTCAAATGATAACTCTGACAGAAGCTTACATACAGGTAATTTTCTTAATTTTTTAATCCATTTGGTTTGTGAGGTGCACACTTTGATTGGAGTATTTTTCTGTGGGTATGAGAACGACTACTCAATTAGTTCAATGAGGAAAAGTTAAGATTAGTGGTAGAAATTATAACTAACCAGAAATGTGGATTAATTATTAGGGCTGCTAACCATCCCTATTTTCCCAAATATTTTCTCATTTTTCACGCGGTGTTTGTTGCTCTCTGGTAGGATATTTTATCTGTCGGGAACTTTGGCTCTTAAAATTTGGAATTTTCGTATTACAGGTGTAACTGAAAAGCCTCTGTAATAAAGTTTTCTGTAGTATCGGCAACCTGTCACAAGTTACTATTCATCTTCAGGCATGATTGCTTATGTTTGTCTTGGGATGAATTTTTGTCTTAGATGAAGGCCTCAGGTTCAGTGGTGTGATTTAACTTACGCTGTTGGGGAACTTAAATATAAAAAATCATCTACTATTTGAAAACCTGCACACCATGAAATAAGAACATATTACAAGATTAAGGCAATTGATATTTTAGTGTTAAGGACGTCTACAACTGTAACAATTTTCACCGAACAAGACCCAGGCATAAATTCTTGGATGGGGATGGAAATTGGTGTAAATGCATGCAAGAATTCATTCCACATTCGACACACATGCTCTGGACTGAGTCTGTTTTTTTGACGAGCAACAAGGGATTTGCACCACATTCAGGTTCAAGCTGTGGATTTTTATTCACAACATTGCTTGCCTGTTTATCCTATCTGCCGGACTTGAGCTCAGCCACACGCCCTACTGGGTAGATAATTGTGTGAAAATTATTTTCAAGTTGCACTGAAAATAATCACTGGGAACACATATGGCGCATATTTTTTGAGGCAAGGGTGTAGCTCTAGAAGTCCCTGAGGTCCTCCATTTTTTTTACAGAATCTTAAATGAGGGGAAAGGAAGTTGGCGTGCCAATGAAGAGGGTGAGGGGAAGGAATAGAAATGGCATTTGTTTGAGGGGTAATGGGAATGGCAAGGAGAATGTCATTTGATGAATGTTGGATGATTCCTAGCGACTCTTAGGCCAGTATTCATAGTCCTCAATTATTACAGATTCATTTCAATCTATGATTATATATCTAATTAATTACTGTTTCCTATTCATAGTCGTTAAAGAATCAATGATTCATCAATCGTTAATTCTTGAATCAGAGATTCATTAACCTCTGATTAATATGTATTCATAGTCATCAAATAATCATTGTTTATTGTTCTAGTATTCATAGTCAAGTAAACTGTAATTATTTGGCTAAATAATCATCGATTCGTGAATTAAGCTCTCGACCGTAATTAATTAGAGTTTTTCATTGTTGTACGTCGTTAGTTCTGTGGTGGTTTACGACATATTCATGTCTATACGTTCAAACTGTACAATTTTATGCAGTGCTTAAGGCATAGAACACTCAATGTGACCGTCTATTATCTTGAATTAGGATTTTCCTGCAATGGAATTTCGTTCGGATGTATTGGCATATGTGGTTGCCGATGACGATGTACCAGCTTATCACTAAAGGCTGCGAAAACACACGTTAGGGATCCAACTAATCCACTGAATTGTTACTCACGTGGGGAGACTACGTACCCTGACTCACCAATTTGAATGCCATATTTTCTATGTCGTGCACGAGGTCAAAGGCAACTCTAATTCGTCTTGGACTTCGTCAAATGTGTCCTAGTTTTATTGTAATTAATCAATTTTTAATCAGCACTATCCGCCCTAAGTATAAAAACGCTGGAAAAATTTACTCTCGCTAGGTTGGTCTAGAGCCTCTCATCAGTGTCTAATCATTACCATTAAGTCAGCTGGTGTAGTGGTTAGCGCCGCAGATTCATATGGGCAGGGTAGGCAGTTCTAGCCTCAGGGCATCCGTTTTTGTTTCCTTCTTCATATTCATGACAAGAAAGAAATTTTTTCCTCTGAGTTACATATCCTGTCATAGGACTTCGCTTCGCTTTATTTCTGATGACTTTTTCCATAAATGTGTACTCCAGTTTGAATCTTTTATGGCAAATGGCCTCACTGGGGTCTGGTGATGGACCCCTTATGATATGCATCATTCTCTGTTTAAAGTCCATAATCTAACTTTCTGTGACAATAGACGTGAGAGATGACAGACGAAGAGTTTAATAGAGGATACCGATTCTCAAAACCCATAGTGATCGAGTATATTCTTCCTAGAACCTATGTTCATATATCGACACATTCCGTGAGGACTGACAGTTCCTCTTGTGCTACTGTGGCTTATTGCTTAGAGATTTTATGCTTAGGTATCAATATTGAATTGTTGAAATCATATTAAAAATTTAAAAAAATATATCACAGTGGTTTTTAATCACGCAGTATTTTACAAAATCTCCATACTGAATTTAACATCGGCTGAAATTGCCATGAATGTTTTACTCGTAAGCTATCATCAATTGCTACTAATTACTTATTTCAAATTTTCTTTTTCAGTAATGATCAGTTATATATACTGCTAATCTTCATCTTCTTTGGTGTTTTACATACATTTGTAGTGGATTGCTAGTTCTGTTTCGCAGCCAACAGTGTCCAGAACTGTGAACCGTATAACTAATCTTTTGGCCGTCCTAATATTTGACACCATCAGACCGCCTGCATCTTACGATGTTCAGGCAACAAATAGATCTCATTGTGGGGATAGAAAAAAGAGGAGACCACACTGATGGTTGGACAATTCCTGACATTAAACAGCAGACGCTACATCATCAACACTTGCCAAAATATGAGATTACTGTTTGTTGATTTTTCTCCAGTAACGCCTTCATTAACGTTGAATAATCATAAGAAATAATTCTAATGTAGGCACGGCTAATTCATTTTTATCAAAGAAAAATTGCCAACCCATTTTTATTTTATTTTTTAATTTGCAATTAATAAAATTATATACTCAACTTGAAAAAAAATTTAACAGTACCCACAAAATGTGTTGCCACTTCAATTTCTCATACCACCCACTAATAAACTAACATCCAATCAGTAATTCACCAATTACTGATTATCCTAAATGATTAGAGATTCATGAATCAGTGATTCATGAATTGTAGATTGCTTACTGTCTATGAATATATGAAACAAATAATCAATGATTGACGAATAATCGTAGATTCACCAATCATTGATTAATTATCCCGTCTATGAATACCAGCCTTAGAGTGTCTAATCTTCTTCCGTATTTTTTGTAGTAGATAATTTTTGGCACAAAACTGCTTTGGTGGTTGTTTTCCCTGAGGTGGTCAGTGAACATGGAATCCTGTTTTGATTTCTCATGGCATTTTTTGTGTTCATTTACTATTGTTTCCACACTTCTCCCTGTTTTGCCAATATATTTAGTCAGGCAGCTGTCACACTGTAAAGCATACACTCTGCTTCTTCTCGTTCTGGGGAAGTGGTCTTTGGCATTAAACAGAAGTATTTTAATTAATTCCGGGGTGTAGTATGCTGGCATATATTTGTTATTGGGGAAGGAGGATGTCACTAAGGTTTCCCAAAACACAAACCAAGACTCCTTCCAAAAGTCATTTTTATTTGGTCCTCGATAGTTTTTGCATGGCTGTAGAAGGACCAATTAATGGTGACCCTACTCTCTCTTCGAGTAGAAGATGTTTACTTGCACTAATGCAGTTGGAATGTATTTTCAATGCTTTTCAATTCAGAGTTTGTTGCTATGTAAGTGGTGATGACTTAAAGATTTTTGGTGAGGGTAATTAAAATTCCATTGCATCTTATTATATTAGAAGCAATGTTCAAGCATTCTTTGTTTTTGTCTAATATGTTGATTTCTCTTTCAGATTTATGAACTTAAAACAGAAATTAAGAAGTCTGAGCCATCTGGATAGTTCTGAACTTCAAGCGTATGGTATCATTCCTAAGCTATAAAAGTACTGGTAATATTTGGCCAATAAAAAGTATTTTCGGTCTAGTTTTTGTATTTTATTTTGCAGTATGTGAATGAATGGTTTCATATGGTTAATACGAAATTCCCTTAGAAGGCATCCATGTTCTCATAGAAATCATTACCAATTGTGATTCAAGTGAATATTTAAGTTCAGATGTTAGGACAGTTCATTTCTGTAAGATGATGTTAACTATGAAAATGGTTCTGTAAGATGATTTCAACTATGAAAAAGGGGTGAATGGCTCTGGTTGAAAATGTTTGCTCCAAGGAATTGGAGGGTCTTCCAGAAATGGTTTTACAGAAATAGAATGGGTTTACAGAATATGAATGGGTTTACAGAGAACAGAAAGACAGAAGTAGAATGGGTTTACAGAAATGGCCATCATTGTTTTAATTAATGATATTCTTGCCTGTGTTTATTCTTTTACTTTTATGTTTTCAGTAGTTCCTCATTATTTTCTTGATGCTCCTTGTAATAGGAGTTTCTTCAAAAGGGAAGATATACAGAAATTGCCACTCTTGTTTTTGTACCCCGATAGCGATTATCACTCGATTGTGTACATGAAGGCTTTTTATGCATTTAATGGAGGCTCATAAGAAAAATGTAAACCTTGTAAAATTATTTAGATTCTTTGTAGTAGTTTAGATGTTGTGTTAATGCAAAGGGAAATTGGAGGAAGGATGGAGAGAAACTCTGCTTTAGCATTAGTGCACTCTTTATGTGGAATGCCTAGCTGACAAGACCCACAGAGTTCTGAACTTTTAGTACTCTCTGCCCAGCACCCAAATAGAGATCTGTGTTCTGCTGAAAAATCTCCATCATTGCAGGGATTTTGAACCAGGGCCCTTGGGATGGAATGCCATTGTTACCCTAGCCACTGCACCTACCTAATTCCTCATCATTTACTCATCTTTTGTTCCGAAAAGAATGGCATATTTAGGTACTACGGTGACTTGAAAAAGGTTTTGATTGTAAGAGCTTGGGAGGAGTTTGTGTACACAGAAAACATATTTTGGGTGTATTTATATATGTTACGTAATTTGATGAAACCCAACAGTTCTTCCATGCAGCTTCAATGAGCAGTTGTAGTGCTATTTAGAACAGTGAAGGAACCTGTGGCATCGGAAGTGGAATATTTGTTATAATCAATTTTTGATGTCAAAACAAGCCATTTAAGCCTATTCTAATCACAGTAATATGGTTCTTGAAAGTTTGAATCAGTTATTAGCTGTATCGGCTTATGTTTCTGCCTAGTGACATAGTTTTCTGGAGCGCAGGCTTTCACAGCTTTTGGTCGATGGTGATGTAGTTTTGGAGTGTTGTTGCAAAAGGTGCATTTTGAGCCCAACATTTCACCCTTGTTGCAACAACCATCTTCAGTAGGTAAGCTCACTTTGCTCTTGAAAACCCTTTAACTGCAACACGAGAAACGTCTGATTCAAAATGCTCCATACACAGCTAAATTCAGAAACAGCATCACCGTGGTGACATGGTTATTTGTTTTGGAAAAAGACCTCATTTTGTCTCAACTTGAAGCATCTGAGGTTCTTTTGTTGAATATTCTTAGTGAAGAGTTCTTAGGTTCTGGTTTACATCTGTTTACTGCACTAAATTTCAATGGTTAGCTCTTCCATTGTAATATGAATTATCCATATGGAACCTCAGTTGGTAGAAACAGGGTTGCTCACTCTCTTTTCCTCACAATGATAACGCTCATGAAATAAGGACTTTGGTATCTTGTCTCCAAAACTCCATACCATAAAAATGTGACTTTGATCATCAGGGTTACTTTTATCATGGCGAAATTGTTTGGAATAAGACTGAATTTTGTGCTCATTTTATTCCCATCAACCTTCATCTGGGTGCGCGGCAGGAATTTACCGCCTTTTGTTTTTCTGTCCTTTTTGTTCAATTCTTCATCGGAAGTCATTATCGTTAGGATCAACTGGATGAATAAACTTAGTACACATGTGAAAATGTAAGCACCAGAGAACATTTGACGATGACTGAGATGGAAGACAGGGCGAGTCAAACTAGGCATATTCTGGCGTCATAATGTGTAACTGGAGAATATATGTCCCTCTCAAACTCCTGCATACCATAATGCCAAAGTTGCGTGCGCTTTTATGAATGAGGCAGTAATCTACTGCCCGCATGCCCGGATAAAGGTTAATGGTATATACCATACGTGACAGCATAAGTGGGAGCTAGGAGTGCAAAATTCAGTTTTATTGCTAGCAATAATGTTGTGATGTAAGCCGTACAGTTTATACTAGTTGATGTTTGGGTTTCCTGTGAGCCTTGGATTTTAGCTTTCAGGTTAACTGCCTTTTTAGGGTATTTTGCATTGTCTAATATGAAATAGACTTAAATCCTAAGACACTAGCCTCAGCTATGCCTATGGTGGGTTTCCAAATCATTATCTTCAGTTTGGTGATGGTATTTTACCTCGGCCAATTTAATTCCTATGGTTTTATAACTTAATGTGCAACAAGGATGTTTCACATTTTGTGAGCCAATGTTCTGTGATAGTAATCCTCTTAGTGTGGCCGGCCGATATATCGGCTCAAATGAAAATATTGTGCAGCTTTAGTACACTAATATATATTAACAACTATTTTTAGATGATGTAAAATTCTTTTATAATAATTAGCCTATTCAATTTACATACAATAAAAAAACTGCATATGGATATCTTACAAAATAAATTCATAATATTTTTTTTCCTGAGATGATACATTTCATTAAATTTCCCTCAGCATTTCTTGCTAGTACTGCTCTCAGGAGGCAGAACTAGGAGTGTTAAAAATTTCCCCCGAACACTCAGCTGCATAAAAAATGATTGGCAGCCCTCTATAGGAAGCATTGTAGCCTGTGATAACTGAACATGCTTAATTTTCCTGGTCCCTAATAATTTTGTATAAGGGCTATCACTTTTTATCTTTTATTTTGACATTAACAGTGCATTTTATATAAATAAGGAATTTTTGTCTGATTCGCCAACAGTATCCTAGTATTGCTGAAATTCTCTGTATTTTATTGTATCTTTTACATCATGATTTGTTATGATTTCACCATTTGATGTCTAATCATTTCCCCGCTTGGAAGTTTCTCAAACCTTTAGTGAACCTATGACAGAGTGCCCTCGATTCACTCGCTATATTCGTCGTCAGCTATGACGCTCATTCACCGTCGAGAATCGCTCATCAGTCAAATTAGCTTTTGGAAGCCCTTCTTCGAAGCCTTTCAATCGTGACTGCGTTTGAGACGTTGGTGTGATTCAATTTCCTCGAGCAGTACAGTACTACTCGTTATTGGCGGTTGACGCAATTCTCGATTATCTCTCGAAGCAAGTTCGCTCAATGCATCTAGACGACCTTGGCCTTTCATTGAATCGAATGAGGCGGTAATTGTTTTCATACGTAGAAGGATTCGTTGGACCTTATATTGAATTTCTTCTCCCATAATCCATCTCTTTATCCTTGTTTTAGCTAAGTCGCTTTTCTATCTTAGTCTCATAGTCGTCTCGTCACCGTGACAGTGAGCGGCCGATCAATATTCAGCGATTTACGAAAGTTTACTGGTTTGGTCGCGCAAACTAAGCAGTACTTGCGTTATGTAAAAATGAGTGTTGGAACGCATTTTTTTCTATTGCCTTTTTTTATCAGATTTTAAAATTCGAATGACCCCACAGTGGCCGTCCGCTTTGCAGTATGTACTGTGTAATTCATCATCGTTTGCTGTCCGGTTATTTTTGATTCGTTATTTCATCGACAAACGCTGCCTACGTTGGCTTAATGTTGTCGAGTTGAAGAAAATGTACTCTGGATTGATGTCGGATATATACAGAAGAGGGAAGGAAACTGATCGGAGTTATTGATGGTTTCTTTGGAGCGGATGGATTGGAAGATTGTGGAGGCGTTTACTAATGGACAATGAGTTCGTATAACCAGGGAAACGCACAAGAGGACCCATCGAAATAACTTGAAGGGCTGCCCATGGACTAGTCATCCATTTGGTAGTTTATATATCATTGGAATGGTACATGGACTACCAAATGAGTGACTAGTAATATATTTTCATGTAATCTACTGCATATATTTAAAGGTACATAAAGATATTATAAAATAAATTTGCGATAATATTTCTTGCAGTGCTAATAAATTAATAAGATTTAATGAATCTAATATTAGTGGAGATACAGGTCCACGGTTGTTTGTTTGATTGATGTTTGTACAGAATGCGACTATTATACAAGCAAATAATTTTCTATCATTAATTTTTACGCGAACCAATCGGTAATATAGTGCGTGGAATGTCAAAATTATTCAGTGCATGCTGATGTGTATTCTCACTCTGCTTTAATTATACACTCGATAAAAATATACATAATACATATGGGCGGGTGAGACCGAATCCGACAAATATGCCAGATAAACGTCATTTAAAACCCAGCGCGATACTTAGACCAAAACAACAAGAGTAGGTATTTCTCAAGTCTTTGCTGTCTGGGACCAGTGAGGGTAGGTTTAAATGGAAGTCGGTGAAGATCCTCTTGCTACATATCTACATCTACGTAATACCCTGCGAGCCACCACGAGGGTGTGTGGCAGAGGGTGAAGATCACCAAACGCACTATTGACATGCAACTAGGATATTTAATGGAGACATGCTAGATAATAGGGACGCTAGAGTCACTTTTCTGTCGCACTGGAAAAACTCCAATGTAAACCCTATTTTGAAATCCGGACCGAAAGATCTACATCTACGTGATACCCTGCGAGCCACCACGAGGGTGTGTGGCAGGGGGTGAAGATCACCAAACATGCACTATTGACATGCAATTAGGATATTTGACATGGAGCTAGATGGTTAGTATCTACATAATTAGAAAGGGATTATTGGTTGTTATTACATGCATCATGCACTATAGACTACTATAACTATATTTCACCTACCTATCCCTTTGCTACGCTGCCTATTGTTCTCTCTTATGGTACGCGGGAAAAGACATTTTAAATCTATCGGTACGATGATCTATCTCTTTAATCTTGTTAATCTGATCAAACCTAGCATAATATGCAGGGGTTCTCAATATATATCTAACGTCATCTGTCAACAAATCGGTTTCGGATTTACTTAAGAGGTTTAACCTAAATTTTAACCTGCGTTCTGATAGTAATTCCCATCCTAGTTCTTCTATTAAGCTCGTAACACTTATAAAATTATGATAACGGCCTTTAACAAATCTAACGGATCTCCTTTGCACACGCTCTAATTCTTTTATCATACCTTCCTCGTACGGATTCCATATACTAGTGGCATATTCTAAATGAGGCCTGACAAGTGTAAAATAGCTTCTTTCTCGTACCTACTCTCTTATCACATTTACCTAGAACCCTTTTTACGAATCCTAGTCTACGGTTTGCTACGCTAGTTATTTCCCTGATAAGTTTCCCCCATGACATGTCTTCAGTGATGGTGACGCCTAAGTTTAATTGATTCTACGTTAGATGTTTTCTTTTCTTTGATGCAATAATTATTCCAGGGAAAGCCATTCTTTTTCCAAAAGTTCATTATCGCGCATTTCTTCAAATTTAATTCTAGCTGCCAACTATCACACCAATCATCAATCGCATCTAAATCCTTAGCTAAACACTGGATGTCCTCTTCATTTCTAATTTCCTTATACACTACTGCATCATCGGCAAAAAGACGGAGCTTGCTATTTTTTACTACTGTATTCAAGTAATTTACGTACAGAAGAAATAAAATTGGGCCTATCACGCTTCCATGGGGAACACCCGATGTAACTTTCACTTCGCCTGAGCTGACACCATTACCACCCTTTGAACGCGTCCATGAGAACATTTGCAGAGCTCCATCTACCATGGGTTTTACCGTCTTCAACTCCGTGTATACGTCCTAACCTTCTTCATCCCGACCAGAAAATCTATTCTCTCTTTTCCTCTTCCCCGTTTGCCCAGCATCCTTCTCTCCATCACGAGCTTAAGCAACCCTTCGCCCCTAATCAACCCTTCCAGCCACCTACTTCGCATCCTCCTATTTATAGCCTTAAGTTTCCTCTCCTTACTTTCCATGCCAAGTACACCTTACATATGATCTACAACTACGAAATACCGTGCAAGCCACCAATAGGGTGAGTGGCACGGGGTGATTCCACACCAGGCATACAGCACTCATCCCAGTTCAAATCAGAACCGCGCACGTTCCTCCGAATGCCAGGCGCAGGCCAAAAGCGGTCAGGGCAACGTGACGCAGTCAGACCACAAACTAGGAGAGTGATACGTAGAAGAACATGCTACCATTCAGTACACTACTCAAGATATAGTTACTGGTTAGTATTATTAATGAGACAAATAAATAGCACTGCAAGGTACCAAGACATGCAGGAGTATATCATTTCGCGGATTGCATGCGAAGGTAGTATCTACAATTCACGTTAAGATACTGAGCACTACTGAAAAAACCTGTTTAACCTAGTCAGTATCGTAGAACTGATCTATCACAACTATTATGGTCCCTTATTGTTCGTGGGAAAAATGACATCTGAAATCTATCGGTTCTGCAGTATATTTCCTTAATATTATTCCTGTGATCGTTCCTACCATAATAGTTTGGCTCTAGCAAAATATTTTGATCGTCTGGCAAAAAATAGTCTACATCAAACTTTCGCAAAATATTAAACCTATATTTCTCCCTTCGATCGGATAGAGGTTCCCATCCTAATTCCCTCATCAATTTTGCAACACTACTATGTTTATCATAATCAAGCTGCCCTCCGCTGTATTCGATCTATATCTGAAACTCGTCCTATGATGATGCGTGATTCATTGACTACTTACTATTACCGTGAGTTACGCGAATAAAAGGCTGTCCGCGCATGTGTCTGCTCCTCGTGTTTTTTTTCTTTTTCTTCCACCTTTCCTCCGGTGACGCGATGCCGGGCCCTTGGCCATGTGGTGAGTGTGGTTGCGGCGCCTTAAAGTTCCGTTGTGGAGGGCCCTGTGGTTGTGGTGAAGGGGGTGTGGGGGCTTGGGCTTCGTTTCCGCCGCTGCGGCCGGCCGTGTGGGGGTGGGCTCCCGTTTCCGGCCGCGTGCAGGTGAGAGAGGGAAGACGTGAGCGGAATAGACCCTCGCGACCTGACGTGTACCCGCTGGACGCCTGAAACGACGATCCCGCGAGGCGTGCATAGTTGTCAACTCCGGCCTTCTATTTCCACGATCGGACAATCATTTCAATAATCCTGATAAATTCGAGTTGAGTCAGTTGGAGCGAAATATCATTCCACCTATAAAGCAAAGAATTTTGTCTCATTTTAATGAAAAATATCTCACCCTTCCGATGATACCAATACATCAGCCCCCTTACCGAACTATTTTCACGATTCTTGACGAAAAATACCAGCCCTTTGACATGGGAAATGGGCGTGTATGCACTCCGGAGAAACCTTATTTTAAAAAATGAGGCATTTCTAACTCATAGATCTCGTCAATAAATTAATCGTGCGTAGTTCTAGTATTTTCTCACTTTTTTGAAAATTAATCATTGTCAGGGCAGTATTTTTTCAGGATCACAAGAAACCTTCCATTGTGAATGAGTTTTAAACATACCGCGCGAAAAAAATGTGTCATGTTCAAGACTTATATGGATATTTTTATTTAATTACTAAGAATTTCAGTCGTATAAAGGTATTTGTTGGTATTTTTCTGGTTCTCCCCACGTCGAAGTACTTCTGTGGACGACCGTTTCGCTGGCATTCCCGTCGGCATCATCAGGTCCTAATGGTGGCGAAACTGTCGTCCGCCAAAACGTTGCTACGCGGGGAGAACCCGGAAAATACCAATGAAAAAGAAAACAGCGGAAGCCTTCGTAACGTATAAAAGTATGTTATTGCACCATTAAAAATGCAGTATTTAATTCATGCTTCCCACGGCTGCTGAAATTAAAACTTATAATTCGAATATGGTCTCCATTATGACTGGGGAACTATCTCGCTCAAACTACCTTAAAGGGTAGTAAAGTGATTTAATTTACTTTCTCTATGTCTCAAGGGAACATGGAAGGAGATGGTAGAATAAAAGTGAGCACATCCACGTTTGTCTTTCTCTCCGTCCACCTACATCTCGAAAACCTGCAGCCTTTTCTCGTCTTCTTTTCTCTGAGTCCACGTTTCTGCCCCAAGCAACGCTACTCTAATGGATCGAAGTATTTTTTTTTGGTGGATTAGTTATGATCTATGCTTATTTTGAGGTTTTTAATGGCTTCTAGAAAAGAGGATTTTTTTCCAACCGATCAAGATATTTTTGCAGTACGGAGTTGAAATAGCATTCGCCTCATGCTTTTCTTCATATAACATCATGTCTTCATATCATTTTCATGATAAAATATCTTTTCTTCATTTCTTCAAGAAATAACATTCGCATTATGCTTTTCACGATGGTATACAGTAACATCGTTCTGTAGGTGATACAGAACGATACTAACAATGATTTGTCTTTATTATGAGCGAATGTAGGTCCGTACATTCCTCTATATTTTTTAGCAATTAACACATTTGACGAACACAAACGCCCATGTCCTGGGCAGGGAATATTCTTCCTAGGCGGTAATCGAACCCGCGACTCTCAGATTAGCAGGCGAGGACTTTACCACGCCGCCACCGGGGCCGACAAGTTACAGTTACAGAGCGCAGCCTCTTCCCTATCGACTGCGGTAGGGAAGAGGCTGCGCTACTCGTAAATTTATGAGTGGATCGGGGACTATGTCTTAAAAGCGCATTTTTTTAACTTCCCTTGATAGATCATCCTAATAAAAATATTTTGGCGAAGAAAAATCTCACTCCGGATTTTCTTGTGCATTCGACAAAACAGTTTTGGAGTGATTGGTGAATTCATTCTCTTTGTTATTCTCCAGACTGATAGTTCACATCCATGTAGTCATCCATCCGCAAGCCACCTCAACGTGTGTTGGGGGGTTGAATATTCACCAGCATGGTAACTTCGAGTAGGTATTGCTGCATTTGTCAAAACGTGCAAATATGTGGCAGTGGTGAATACTAGCCTACATTCACTGCGACATGTGTTCAAATATTTTAGAATCTACGCGTATGAATGGATGAAGCAAAGAAATACATACTCAAAGATAAAAGCTTATGATGACAGGGAGCCTCCAGAGACTTGGAAACTACTCACAAGGCTTAGCTTGCTTGAGAAATTCTGAACTGGTGGATTTCAGAGCGAGAAAGAGAATATTATCATGACGCCACACCACATCTCTAGAATTGACAGAAATGATAAAATAAGAGAGATACATTTCCCAACAGATAGGTACAAATACTCGTTCTTACCGCGCACAACAAGTGACCACAATTAAAACTGAGCTCCACTAAATACATTTCCACAATACATGTCGCTCTTTCTCCTCCCTAATATCTTTACACGGCTGGTGTCCTAACATCCCTGCCTCACGCCCATTCGGTGGTTCGCCGGGTTGTATGTAGATGTAGAATGATGGATGATGTAGAATGATGAATGTGTGTAGAATTTAGAATGATGAATGAATGATGTAGAATGGTGAATGATGCCCTTATGATACTGCTTAGAAATGTTGTCGACTGGAAGCATGCGAGTGGACCTGTTGGTACTGTCATAGAGTAAGTATATGACTCTCTGCCACTACCTAAAATATAAAGGCATTCGATTGCAAAGCAACTAGCTAAACTGTCTGGCGTGCAACCTATTGATAAATTCGCTAAGAAAAATTAAAGTGCTTTTGGTTATATGGCAATTATGGCATTACGTTCTTGGAAAACGATACATTTACCTGTTCGTTCTGTTTAATATTTTCCTAAATCATGCTCATGATCCAATTTCTATCGTAGCAGTGTTCTGTAAAACTTTTTTCAGAAAAAAATATAATGGATCAAATTGGAACTTATTTAATACATTAAATCTAAAATTTAACCGACGGTCTGGCAGCGTTTCGCAGAATTCTTCCTTCTGAATCGCCTGCATTAAATCATCACTTCCACTTTCACCGAACGCCATTCTACCGGCGTATACAGTCCAGGGACCGACATCTCCTGGGGATGAGTAACCCTACGCATGAGGGTCAAAAAAATATTCCCTGAACTTGAAGCTTTTTGTAGTACATTCCATGTGTCGTAGCGAACGGACGTGTTTTACGAGTCTCTCCCAACTAATCGTGTGTTGTGTTGATTTAAAAAAAAGAAACTAGTTGATCATCTCTAGTGATCAGTTTTAATTTTTACTTGTTAAAATTTCACATCCGTTGCGTATTCAGCTTTGAGTGTGAGAAATATTCTATGCGTGCAGCTGGCTCTTGTTGGCGCTTAGAGGACTTAGCGGCTAGGTGTACTGTATTATACTTAGGGCCTGTATTTGCGGCGATCTTCTTCCCTACAAAAACGACACCAACGAAGCCTTTGTGAACAACCATTTCACCTCGTTCATGAAGTACGGTGCCTTCATCCATGGCGCAGCAATGAACTCGTCTCAACCGGAACCAACTCAACTGCCACAGTTGCAACGAATGAAGATGGCGCCATAGCAACGAATGAAAACAGTGCCATAGCATCGAATGAGGATTGCCAAAGCAACAAATGAAGACAGTGCCATAGCAACAAGTGGAGACAGCCATACCCGGCGACACATCTACTACCACTTCCATCATGAGAATACTGGGAGACGATTAGCAGGTAGATATATCTAACGCATAGAACCATCGAATATGAAGGAATTTTCAGGCTTGGTGACTTTATATCACGGTCTACGAGTGAGAGGCAAGTGTCTCAAAGCCGCTTTACGATCGGTAGCGACTTTAAACGTTAACAACGAATGATATACGCGTTTACGCGATTTTAATATTCAATTACCTGTTAACCTGACAGTCCGTTGACAATTTTCCTTCGGTAGCCACGGTATGCTCACATTATGGAGCCAATTTTGATTCACTCTGGCAAGAGTAACTCGAGAAACCAGTAATCTCATGATTAATCTTAAGCGAAACTAGCTAATTACAATTCGCCCCTCAAAAAGTTTCATATCCAAAGGTGAAGTGGCCTCTCGTCCTCAAATTTTCAGTCGGCGTCGACTTATCTCGAGCCGTTGATGAGGTGCTGTGGGAATCAATATCCTTGGCAATTGTCTGAGGGGGACGGAAGTATATTGGGAGGGATTCTTGACATTCCTGAGGAACTCATTTAAGGGAGTCCATAAACCGTGGCGGAGACACCGCCGCTTGTCTCGGGAAGGAAGAAAGTGGAGTCGGCCGGGATATAATGAAATGGGTTTCTCGTGTACGGTCTAATGTGAGTGAACGTGCTCGACGCCGTGACCGAGTGCGAATTTTTTTTCGGGGAAATGGAATTGAAAACTTGCTAAAAGGTTTTCCCCTTTTTCCTTTTATTTCCTCAGCGTCGCTTTTGTCTGTGGATTCCCTCTTTACTCCTCCTTCGTGAGTCCATGCATTCATATTCCGTTCCTGGGCTCTCGTCTTGTCTCATTGTTTGGAGAAGCACGAGGTGACCGCTACTTTCTGCCCCATTCTCCCTCAGTCCCTGGTAAAGTGGACATTCCTTCGTTTCGGTCGACCTGATAAGGAGGGGTCTGGGAACGTGGAGACCTCTGCAGCCCTCCCACCCGAACTATTTCAGCCCCCCCCCTCCCCAACGCGGTGCCTATACCCCTCGTTCAAGAAAAGGATTACATATTACCGATTTTGTTTCTCTGCTATTAAGGTAGAGCGAGATAGTTCCCTAGTCATAATGGAGACCATATTCGAATTATAAGTTTTAATTTCGCCAGCTGTGGGACACATGAATTAAATATTGCATTCTTTATGGTCTAGTTATATAGTTTTATACGACAGAAATTTTAAGTAAGTAAATGTGAAGTCTTTAACTTGACTATTTTTTTGCGCGGTACGTTTGGAACTCCTTCAAAACGGAATGTTTTTTTGTGATTCCGAAGAATTTACTGAGTCGACAATATGATTAATTTTCAAAAATAGTTGAGAAAACATAGTAACATTACACTTAATTTTTCACGAGATTTAGGGGTTATAAATTCCTCATTTTTTAAATTAGCTCTCCCTGAAGTGCATACTCCTACCATTTCCCATGTTAAAGGGCTGGTATTTTTTGGCAAGTATCTCGGAAAGTATTGTGGTGGTGGCTTGAAGTTTTGGTTCCTTAAGAAGAGTGAGATATTTTACTTTAAAATGAGGCGTTGAATTCTAGGTGATTCCAAATTCGTTGATTTCAAATTCTAGGTGAATCCAAATTCGTTGAATTCTAGGTGAAATGATATTTCGTTCAAACTACCTTAGATGCTATTTAACACGCAGCCTTACGGTAGTTAGAATGCATTCAGGAGTAATTCCATTTCATGTGTCCAGATTTTCCCATAAACGTGGAACAGTACATTTCATATCATTATCATCATCATCTTCTTTCTCTTCAGCTTAATCCCTAGAGACTAGGGGTCGCTGCTCATCCCTCTCCTTCTCCATTCTGTCTGGTCCTTCGCGTTTTCAGGTGTTAGTTCCATCTCTCTCAGGTCTTCCGCGATGCAATCTATCCATCTCCTCCTAGGTCTTCCTCTGGATCGCTTGCCGTTCACCTGTAGGTCCATCATTCTCCTCGAGAAACGCCCCTGTTCCCTTTTCATCACATGCCCAAACGTCTGTAGCCTTCCTTTCCGTCCAATGCGAATTCTCTATCCTGCTCACCCACATCTCGAATGCCTGTAACGTTTGTCTCGTATGTCTTTCTCTGAGTCCACTTTTATCAAGTTCATCACCAGTCTCTTCTTGAAATCCTTATCCAAGACCCCGTTATCACCTCCCTTCTTCCCTTGAAAGCTGAAAGTTTCATTTGCTAGTGTTCTTCTCCTTTTAATGTCTTTGTTAATACGTCCATTATCTTCTAGCATACTACCAAAGTTATGAATTTGTTCTACTTACTCCAGTTTGTGCCCTTCCACGTTTATGACAAGCCTTACTTTCATTGTAAATGATAATTTCATCGCTTTAGTTTTCGTGTAATATAGGCATTTTCATTTCGTATTTCCCGCTATGTCCTTGTAATGAATCTAATAAAGTTTGCAGCCCCGTCTATTATCGAACAACCCACGTCAGGTCTTCTTCAAATCTAACATACCTAATCTGCCTACCTCCTACCTTAATTTCCACGAATAGCACTCTTCCCATGCCTCTCTTACCATTACATCGGTTAAAGACAGCAATTGCGACAACGGGCACACTTGCCTCAACTCGCAGCCCTAACTCTCCGTCAGCCACCTTCCCAGTACCCTCTAGACCATTTATATGTTTCGGATGAGTCTGCTATCCCGCCAATCTATGCCTATTTCATGGAGTTTGTGTATCAGTTTTATCAGTTTTTCTTTTTCAGCTCTTTGTCAAACGCTTCCTCGAAGTCTTCAAAGCAGACAAAAATATCCTGTTTGTTCTCTTGTTTCTTTCTAAGATTGTTCTCATCCCTGCTATTGCATCCTGAGTCGCCCTGTCCTTTCTGAACCCAAACTGGTCTTCTTCCGTGTATTAATTTGCCCTACTCCCCAGCGTTGTGTGAACTTTTCTTTGCAAAACTTCGCCGCATGATAAATAGGACTGATAATCCCAGTCTATAAACTAAACGTTTGGAGGTAACTCTTTGGTGTCTCACAGCTAATTTCAAACATTTGTAATAATTATGGGATTAAATGATAATAAGTGAAGGCTACTATTTAAAATGAATATCAAACCACTTTGTTACAACCGGGCAGCACTAGGTGAAAAATTCACAAAATGAAATTCGGGTTCCTGTATGCATTACTCAGAAGTATTCAGTTTGTTTTGAAATGCTGAGATACCTTAAATATATGGTTGAAATGCAAAATTATTCTTTGAAGTGTATTTAAATGGCAAAATACTTCATTTACTTCAAATACATGTATTTGAAACCTGCCGATAAATTCATTTGGAAAATTATGAACCATGCATTTGGAAAATTATGATACATGCATTTCAAATACCTCTCAGCTATAATGGTATATATCTTTTGAAACGTGAACAAGCGGTTTTCCTTGCACGTCTCTTACTTCACCTCGTTGGAACTCATCTCAACCATTAAGTATCAATTCTTTCTTCTCCATCCTCGTTCACTCTAAATTCTCCTATCCATCTTTACCGCTGCTTCGTCATCTCCAATATGGACTTATTTACACTGCTGACAACCTTCAGCGATAAGAATCTGATGCAGTTAAGATTATGAACTCTCCCTCTGGCAAACTGTTATATATATATATATATATATATATATATATATATATATATATATATATATATATATATATATATATATATATATATATATATATATATATATATATATATATATATGAGGTCCTCTACGCCCTTGCGACCAAGGTGCTAGTGGCACCGAAATATCAAGAAACTTTGTAAGTGTGTTCATTTTTTTGTTTCTCTGTGTTTATCGTCTGCCTTCCTATGGCAAACTGTTTATATATTCGTCACTTGAGTGATCCTAAGTGTAGTTATATATATAAGCGAGTTCTATACAGCCGTCGGCCGTCTCTCGCATCCTCTTCTCCAAGCCTCCTTGTATCTCCAGTCTTCATTCTCTAATTGTCTCCTTTACATATCTTGGGTGACTTGCTTTGTCCAGTCTTCTGGTGGTCGTCCTCTCTTCCTCATTCCGGGTGGTTGCCAATTTAATATCTTCTTTGGCCAACGTTTCTCTTCCATTCTTTTTACGTGTCCATACCATTTTGGCCGTCTTTTCTCTAATTCCTGTATGATGTTTTCTTCTACTTGTATAATTTTTCTTATATTTTCATTTCTTATTTTTTGTAGTTTTGATTTTCTGCTGCTTCTTCTTAGAAAATCCATTTCTACGACCTTCAGTCTCTGCCTATCCCTTTTGGTCATTTCCCATGTCTCTGCTCCGTAAAGGAGTATACTCTCAATAATTGTTTTATATATTTGCAATTTTGTTGTCCTACTTATGTCTTTTGACCATAATATGCTATTCATTTTATTTATTGCTAGTTTTGACTGATGTATTCTATTTGTTATCTCTTTTTTAGTGGTTCCTTGTTTTCCAATCGTTAACCTAAGTATCTATACTCACTATAGACTTCGATGACATTTCCTTCTATTTCCAGATTCCATGCCTTCTCATTTATTGCCAAGTATTTTGTTTTGTTGAAATTTACTTTTAGGCCCGCCTTATTGTATGTTTCTATCAATTTCCTCATCATATATTCCTTATCGTACTTATCTCCTGCAATTACTATTTGATCGTCAGCAAAAACTAATGTATAGTGCATATAGTGAGTCTCCGTCTATTTTTATTCCCATTTCAGCACATTTGTTCTTCCAATCCTTCAGAGCTTCGTTAATATAAATTTTAAAAAGAATATAAAATCTTAATTCAATAAATTTTAAGGTCCAGTCACAATTGTGTTACGTATTAGCCAAGGTGTGTATTTTTCGCAATACGCGGTAACATCTAATTTCGTCATGTTTGCATTTATTGCTTACAGTTAAGCATTCATCCTGTACATTTTGGCTACATCTTGAAGACGCGAAATACAACTTGATTTCCTGATAGCTATTGCGAATTTTTTTCGTCTTTGTCGAGTAACCATATTTTTTTCGGTCTCGAGAAGAGTGAATGTAATCAAAGGCATTCATTTTCAACTATTCTGCGGTATTCATTGTCTTCAGTCCCTATTTATTAAACTCTCCCTCAATTTTAAGTATTTATAATGGTGTGTAAGGTGATCAGGTTGGTGTGGTGGCTGGAGTACTCGCCTACCACACGGGCGGCCACGGTTCAAATCCCTGCGGAGGCGGATTTTTTTCAGAGGGAACCCGATCCCTACTTGAGTGTCTTGTGGAGGGCACTACAAGTACAGTACTCCGTCTGTCAGGTGAGACGTTAAGCCGTGGTCCCCTTGGCGCCTTTCGTTAAGAGCAGGCTAATGCCGACGCCGGGTTTCTGTCCACCCTTCCTCCCTTACCTATCCCCTATGGCGCAAATGACCTTAGCCGTCGGTCGCCTCCTCAAATATCCAATCCAATGGTGTGTAAACCTTTGTATCTTCTCCGATAATGTTGGCTGGTTGTTTGGAAATGCAAACAAGAACTCCGAAGAGATATCCGGAGTCAAAATTAGCTTACTCTCAGCTAGTGGTGTGTAGCGGCCCACGGTGGAATGTCTCATCCGACGTACTTAGTGCTGTACTTGAAGCGCTCTCCACATGACATCTACTGAAAAAGAAGTTATAAGGGATGGGAATTGCACTTAAAAATCTCCACCGTCGGGATTTGAATCCGGACTCACAGGTTGAGAAGCCAGCACGAAAGTATGAGAGAATATTCTTTTCTCTGTTTCGCATATTCAAATTCCAACTCAAAGCATTTGAATTTTGCCGATTTAGTCACACACAGTGTAGACAGTATGACTCTCCACCTTGGCAAGGCCAAACTTTCGCCGTGCGAGAAATTGAAATAATTGATCTATTTTCCTTGAATTCTGACGCTTTCATATTCTTTGATGTTGGTATTAAGACCGTTTTCTCGAAATTCTCTGGCCATCTCCTTTGTCGATCCTACGAGTAAGTTCGAAAAAATATCTACTACCTAGAGTTTTCAGTAACTCCGAAGGAATCTACCCAGGCTTTTCTTGTCATCACCTCTTTTGATGCCCTCTGTATTTCGCGTTATGATATCTGGAGTCAAAAAGTTACCAGTTTCCATCATTATGTTAACAAATTCCATCAAGTTACGCCTGAAACTGCCAGTATTACCTATTTCGCAGTCAAGTAACTCCAGTCCGAGATAATCTTTTTTGTTTGCTCTCTCATCCTCTAAACCTAGATTCACAGGTCTATTATCGCTGTTCCACAGCTCCTCCACGTATTCTTTCCTACTGTCCTGGATATATACGTGCTTGATTAATGTCTTCCTTGTTTTGTCCTTCACCTTTGGAATCTCTTACCGCCCTATACCATTTTTACTTTTTAGCGTTAAGTGCCGCCACTTACCCTGTAACTCTTTCATTTTTTCATTTTGTCCTTTCCACCAGTTTTAATCTTTCCGATTGGTCTCTCGCCGGTGTTTGTTATTGACTTATTTGTATTTTCACTTTCTTAGGTCGATTTTTATATCCATACGCATCACATTTGTAAAGTAGTACCCATGATAAAATCTTAAAAAAATGTTTTTTAATGAACACTTTTCAATAAAATTAAGAACATTTTTTAATACGTCTAACCATTTAATGTAACTATAAATGAAATTGTACTTCATTAATGTCTCCCTTTTATAAATAAAAGTAAAAGTTGTAGAATGTACAGAGGAATAATTCACCTAGTAACATGTACGTTTTCCATAAAGTTACGCCGGAAAGCTTAGCTGTTATCATGACCTATATAGGGCATAGGGTTACACTACTCCACCAATTTTGACCGACATCAATAGAACGTTCTTGAAACGGACGTTCTTTCGTCCAACCATAAATTGATGAGATTATCTCGCAACTTTGCCGCCGAAAGGACATTTTTTGGTGATTTGAATTTTCCATTTTCTGTTGGTTCGCGCGGAGACATGTCCTGGGATTCGTCCCGGGTTCGCAGATCGTCTGTTCGCCAAAAGGAGTTTAGCCTGGCAATCGCAGTTACCATAATTCCTCGTTTCGTCTCTCAATGATTGTGGTGAAAAAAAACTGAGGATGCGCGTGTCATTAGGGAAGATTAAGGGAATGCGGCGCTCCGCTATCAGTGTTGGAATAAATGTTACAACGCGTCCTTAACGATGAGAGAATGAAAGGAGTTCTCTCGTCGCGTGTTCCGTGCTCGCTGCGCACACTTGGACCACCATTGGTCGTCCTGTTGATTTCCGTCGTCACGCGGACGCGGAAGGAAATAAAAAATGACGGTCACGCAGCGAAAATGCGTCCCGTTTATGTCGAGGGTGGGGTGCAGCATTCCTCGCCCAGTTTTTAATGAAAGATATTAGAACGAGGTGGCGCGGGAAAAGGTCAGCTCGCTGGCGGGGACAAGGCTTTCGGGGCGAAGGAGAATGAACGTATACTTTGTTTACCTGCCCCATTTTGCTTGACCATCACCGATGCGACTGGACGACATTTTTATGTTCTTTCATTAACGCCCATGGAATCCTCGCAATTAATCGACGAAAAGCCGGAGATTTCGACTCAAATTTTGAAGCTGATGAAGAAAAAGGTATGAAGTTCCGAAGTCTCATGAATGCGTTTTTATCGTTTTCACAATAATTTAGTAAGAATATATTGAAACACTGAATAGTTGAGAATAGCATTTTTTATTATTCTACGATCCATTGCATTTTTTCAAGGCGAATACTTTTTGGACATGTAAGTCAACGAAATTTTTTTGGGAACTGTGATTTTTGATACAGAAAAATATCATATTTTCTCATTAGTTGAAAAAAATGATTTGTCCGATTTTTCCTGCAAAAGTTATAATACCATAAATTTCAGAGCGAAAAGGATCGAAAGGCCAACGCATTGTTGTAAGGATAATGTTTTGCGTAGCTCTATTCGGGATGTTTTCTCGGGATGGTGAAAGACTCCAAAAGTGCCAACGTTTCGATGGCCGAATCGTCCATTGCCTCAGGACAGAAATTCTGTCCTGAAGACGATGGATGACTCGACCATCGAAACGTCGGCACTTATGGAGTCTCTCACCCGGTGGACATCCCGAATAGAGCTACTTAACATCTCACTCCGGGAAGGCCTCAGATAATGTTTTGGGCTTTTTAGGAGCACAATTTGAACTTGAAATATATTCCACAGTTTTGTTAAATGAGCAATGAGTTTTTTTCCTAAAAACTCCAACGCTTTGTTCTTTGAAATTGGACGTATATTCAACCTCTGGAGAAATAGATCTGGAATAATTCCCAATGAAACGTAGAAATTCTCCAGACCCGGGGATGTTGCAGTTGAATTTCGGTCGCAGCTGCACTCCCGTTGATCCACACTCATAGCATTTTGTTGGCTGAATTGGTTCCACTACATTCCGTCCGCCTCGTGGTAGTTGACATGTTTATTCCACTTCTCATTCAGGCCGGCTTCATAGGTCGGCGGCGGCGGCGGAAGTGGTGGTACTCAGCCAATGAGGACACTTCTTTAGAAATCATGACGTCAGACCGAGCTGTGCTATGATGGCTAGCGGGGGCCGCAAATATTCAGCCTGACTGAATCTGGACTGAATTCTGTGGCGGCGGAAGCTGGCCGAGAAGCGGGAAAACCCACTGCCTTTCAAAAATGAATCCTCTTTGGATGATTAGCGAGCCCTTCTGTTTCAGTAAAAGATTCTATAAGCAATGCGCATAATGTTTACGCTATATTTAAGATGTTTAGACTATTAATTCATGATGGCTTTAGAAAATATGGTGTGGTATCCAATGAAAATACCCTTCCTTTAGGTTATATAGCATCATTAATCTACTAGCGTTAACCAAAGAGTGGCTTAAATCAGCCAATTGGCAAATATTAAGGCAAAATATTAGTTATCCATTCTTGATGCTGCAACCACGAGGAGAAAAGTTTCAGGTTGTGGCTATTGTTTATTGCATGTTCGGACAGTGGAGCTGATCACGCATAAATGCTGATATGGCATTGCCTAACGAGTTAAACAACGACCAAATTATGTCACTCGCTCGAATGTAAAGGCCAAGCACAATATAATTCTTGAACTGAGTGGCAAGGATTTTTCTCGACTCAATTCAATAAACATGTATTTCAGATTGAGGCGTTGCACGTTAGCATGACGAATATGGTTATAGTGAAACTACTGTCATCAAATAAGCATTAATAAATAATTACTTATCTTTAACCAATTCATTCATTAAATCGCACGAATCATTCTCATGAGTAAAAAAATGTTGGTTTTTCCGATGTCATGTAAATACTGCAGTGGCAATGTTATTGTACGCCTACCACCTTTCATTTGTTTTCTCGCCGCCGACCTATGAAGGGTCCACCGCAACCGTCCGCGGCGAAATCCATCGTGATCCCCGCTGCCGCCGACCTATGAAGCCGGCCTCAGTGATTCCAAAGTGGGCCTTCGTTCCTTTTCATCGCTCTCCGAGTGATTAAATTTTTTGCGGCTTGCGGGCGGCTGTGAGCTGTCTTTTTGACGTGAGCCATTCAAACTAACGGAGTCGGTCGCAATTTTTTTCGCCTGTCGTGTGACATTTTCGCTCGAGGTAGTCCAATATGGATGAAGACGGTAACGGCCCTACAGCAAAACATTTTCGAGCAAAAATTAATCAGACGAGATTGAATAACCTGTTAAAGGCAGGAGTGAAAGAAATTATGATTTTATTCCAAGAAATTGATTGAATTATTTATTGATGGTTTGGAATCAAATGACATTTCCTTCAAATTCTTCTCATCTCACGATACTGAAATCCAAAAGAATTTGAAGGTTCAAAAACTTGACCTCCTATCACCACCTTAAGAATTTTTCATTTGAGTATTCTACCAGCCGATTGGTAGCTTTTTGGACGGTTTTTATCCTAAACTAGCAAAGGTACCCGTTGAAATTCAACGGGGGATGAAAGAAAGATAGGGCATCTTACTAATATATAAAAATCTAGTGGTGGCTGTCTGTCTGTGTGTTTCTCAATCACTCATAAACCACTGAATCGATTGGAACAAAATTTGTCAGGAAGATACTTAATATATCTGGCTCTCGTACAGATTTGCATTCCAGAGGTTAGTCGCATTAATATAACATCATGGCATTTTCCTGTTTTACTAAGCTAAAATTTTAGTATTATTTTTTAATTTAGCAGATGAAAACCGCATTATACTATGTTTACCGAGTTTCGACATTCTTTTGCAGTAACCTACGGAAACTTAACTACAGACCATTTGCATTCCCGGGGCTTTCGGCATTATTATGTATAACATCGTGGCAATCTCTTGTTTTACATAGATCCAACTTAAATTAGTCCACTTGAAATGAATTTTGCCAATTTTAGGCAAAAATATCCCTGAAAATATCGCAATCAGCAACATTTCAGTATACGGCCTAGATTTCCACTGTGATACCTATCTCTATATATAAAACCCAGCCGCCATTGTAAAAGTCCCATTTCCCTTCTAAAGCTAATGCTAATTCCACGGTTACCAAGGAAATATCATATTGATGAAAGGGCCCACTTGAGGGCCTTCTATGGCTCCAAGGCCCTTAGTCTATAGCCTATGCGTGAACCAGATGTATCAAGTATCTTTTTGCCAAATTTTGTTTCAAACGATTCCGTGGTTTATGATTAATTGAGTAACAGACAGGCAGGCACCACCAGATTTTTATATATTAGTAAGATAATGTCCTAATTTCTGACACATCCTCCCGTTTTCCCTCGTAAAGGTGAACCGCCATTAGATCTCGCTTTTATTCCGCCTGTCGTCCTTCTTTTCTTATTTCCTCTAGATTTCCTATCCTTTTCCTTCCTCTTCCACGCTTCCCAAATATTCTCCCCTCTATTACCCTCTTCAACATCGCCACTCCTGTCAATATGTCTTCCATCCATCTCTTCTGCTTTTTCCAGTCCTCCAAGCTTCCTCTCCTAACAAAACCTTATCCAATACCTCCTCGTTTTTTCTTCTCGCCACCCTGCTCACCCTTTCCATCCTTCTCCATGCCCACATCTCAAATGCCTCAAGTCAACGTATATACATACACATATCCTCCTTTCGCAATAGCCAAGTATCCGAGCCATACAGCGCCACGCTCCATATTAGAGTTTTCTCATAATAAAAGATACTTGCTTTTATTCCACACTATTTAATACAACTCGACTATGGTTTCGACACCGCGTGTCATCCTCGGGTAAATATTTTGGGTCGCGTGAGGTAAACATGATAGGGACTAGTTTTTGGGGAGGCAAGTAAAAATAGGGTTATTATTATAATGTATTCTACCGGTAAAGGTAGGATTTGCTGAATGTCAGAGAATCTCCTCAGGGTTTTATACACTTTCAGGGGCCTATCCCCCTCTAGTATATCCTTTTTCGTCTCAGCATACGGTCTACTCTTCTTCATCCTGACCATGAAACCTATGCTCTTCCTTCTCCTTCCCCGCTTGCCCAACTTCCTTCCCTCAATCACACTCTTGAGCAACCCATCGCTCTTTATTACATCCTTCAGCCATCTACTCAGCATATCGCAGATTTTATTCATAAGCTTCCTTTCCTCGCCCACCATCTCAAGCACTTCCTCGTTAGTCTTCCTTTCCGTCCACCTAACCTTCTCCATCCTTCTCAACACCCTCATCTCAAATGTCGGCAACCTATTCTCGTCCTCCTTTCTGAGGTTCCACGTTTCTGCACCATACAACGCTCCGCAACGTGAATAACATAATTGAAGGTAAAATAGATAAGACCCAGGAATGAGTTCATGAAGAGAGGAAAGTGAATAGGAAGAGCTACCAGGAAGTGAGGGACCTAGCATTAGATAGGGAAGGATGGAGGGCTGCAGTCAACCAATCTAAGGACTTTGAAAGTTCAGTGCAAGAATATTAAATTTCATCGAGTCTCCCTCGGTGAACCTCATCCTTCAATCGCTTCTTGTAGGATGTGGACGTAATCATAGTGATTTGAATCACGGCCGCTTAAGTATGCTGATTTGAGGACTCTATGGGTTTGTGAGGAACATAATTGAAGGTGAAATAAACGGAAGCGTCCTCATAGGAAGACCCTGGAATAAAAACATATATAAAATATCGAGGGAAGTACATAGGAAGAGCTACTAGGGAACAAAAGTACAAGCATTAGGTAGGGGAGGATGGAGAGGTGGAGTCAACCAATCTTAGGATTGAACGAACGATGATGATTAAGGTGGCACACAATTTAAACTTGACCGTTCAATTGTTCAAAATCACTTAAATCTTCACCTGCTTTTATTGCATCCAAATACTAATTATGAATCATCATTGGTCATTCAATCCTAAGATAGGTTGACTCTAGCCCTCCACCCGTCCCTATCTAATGCTAGTTCCCTTACATCCTGATATCTCCTCCTATGTACTTTCCTCTTTATTTGGACTAGGAACTTATTCCGTGGTCTTCCTCTGGGGACTTTTCCATCTTTTTTGACTTCAATTATGTTCCTCACAAACCCAATATGTCTCAGGGAGTGTCCAATCCATCTCGTTCTTTTCTATATGGTGTTCCATATGGTCCTCTCCACTTCTACTCTTCTGTACAATTCATAATTTCTTATTTTTTCCGTCCATTTTATCTTCAGCATCCTCCTCCAGCAACAGGTATCGAAGGCTTCTAGTCTTTTCTGGTCAGATTTTCTAGTGGTCCATGCTTCTGATCCATAGAGCCACGCTCTACACGAATGTTTTTACATCGACTCGACTTGCTTGCAAAGTTATTAAAATGTGCACGCACTGAATCGCAATTATCACGCGTTCAATCATTGGGTGTACAGAATAAGATGTGTCGTAGTCTAACAATTAGTGCTAGACGAAAGACGAGCCAAATGATGACGAATAACGGGCTAAGACCCCTCCAAAAAATAACTAGAAGCAGCGTCTCTGCTCCTAGCTATTATTTTCTTCACAAACCCATTGTGTCTCAGGGTGTGTCAAATCCATCTTGTTCTGCTTTTCTGTATGGTGTTACATGCACTCCTTTCCTCTTCTATTCTTCTGTACACTTCATCATTTCCTATTTCGTTCCAATTATGAATAATTTCGATAAAATGCGAACTAGATACTTCGGTAGTGCGACGGGCGCAACGCAGAGATAAACGCCGTGGGAGACGTCCAGAGTGCTTTGCATGTTCGCGACAACAGTTGGACAGGTCTCGTCATCCTGCTCCTTCGATCCCGCATTGAACTTTCGTCCCTTCCCCTCTCTTCCCACCCGATGGTGGTGACCTTGCGGTGGCCCTCTAGAGGTTGCGTGCCCCGTGTCCGTCAACGCGTGGGAAGAGGCGTGAATTTTTCGTGCGCGCGAGCCGGAAAGATCGCCCGCCCGCCGACTCCCGTCCCACTCGCGAGTGGGCGGTCCCCCCCCCCCCCGACTCTTGGTCTTATCGCTCCCTCCCCTGCTGTCCTGCGCGGGAACACTGCCGGGCTTTGCCCCTCACCTGTGGCCTCATCAGGTTGTCTGTCGGTGGGTACTACTCGACAGGTACTTAAATCTACTTATTACCCTGAAAGCCACCACAAGGGTGTTTGACAGGGGGGTGAGATAGCACCAACATGAATTACAGTGATGAAATTTACTTTCACCAACAAGCACCACACTATCGGCAGGCTACGAAAGCTACAAAAACTAATAAAATAATTCGTAATGTAAACTCTTAAAATACATCTACATCACCAAAAACTTATCCTTACCTATTAACCCTCGATAATCATTGGACAAAGAAATCTAGGATGGTCATAAATATATGATATGGAAAAATTACAAACTGATGCAAGAATAGCACTGAAATGCATCTACTTATCACTCTGCAAGCCACCAAAAGGATGTATGTTAGGGGGTGACTTATTACCAACATGAACTACAGCGAAGAAATTTACTTTCACCAACAAGCACCACATCATCGGTACGCCACAAATGCTACAGAAACTCGTAGATTTCCAATAATTATATTTTACATTTTTTCCCTTCATTAAAGATTTTCCCTCCATAAAAGAGAGCCCCAAAAATACACACTGCACAAAATGCGTCATTCAAATAGAAAAAAGAAAAATCAAAATTAGCCGCAGGTATAAGGAATAATCATGCAACATTTATTTTTTCTCTTATTAAATATTTTGCGTATTTTATTTCTTGTAAATGAATATTTATTGAGCAAATTCATAAAAAAATGCCTAGAAAAAATGTTTTTATTCACAGCATCTTTGTCAACATTGAAATCTTTCATATTTTTTTACAATTATTGCGAAATATTTTAGCAAGAACAAATAAGGTTTAGATAAACCTCTTTAGGTCTAAAACAGCTATCTACAGAAGGTAATAAATGGAAAATTTGTTTAAAGCTCCAGTACACGAAAATGTTAAATAGTATTTTCGTGATTGGAGGCTGCATCATATTTTTTTTTATTAATAATTCTTTATTAATCTCATATTAAAGTACATTGGTCACAAAATAAAAGAAATAAAAAGACAGTAAAGACATACGGACTATCCATTGTACAAAAGATGTAATACACTTCACTCTATATGACATATACTCCTTTGCATTAAAACACATGAAAAAAGAAGAAAACCTCAAGCAAAGTGGATAGTTTCATTAATATTTTTAAACCTTAGGAGACCCTCTCAGCCACAACAGGCTCATCAGAAGGTACTCTCTAATGTCAATGTAAAAAATTAAAATAAAACAAATGTAATGTAATGTATATTGTAATAAAATGTCCCATGTAATCCAGTAATAACGCCAGATTGCATCATTTTGCTAAACGTTTACGATACGCCTTAGATGCAGGTAAAGAAAAGTGTTTAATACTAAACTTTAAATTTATACATTTGTCTTTTAAGTGTTCGGTTGTTTTTTTAGTCATACCAAGAAATTACCCTGAAACAATGCAAGCCGTCTCAATATGGCGTCATTACACCGCAGGACCTTACGTGTTCGTATTTTCCCTGGAATCCTGTTTTTTAGAATGTGTGCGGACTAGTCTTAGCACCATCATGGACTCCTATGTCCTTCGAGGATCCTCGGCTTGTGGGTATCCTCTCCTGTGTCTCTCATTGGTTGAGGACTTTGACGTATATGAAGAGGGCACTACGTCATTAATCTGAAGCCTGACAACCGAAATAACAACCATATTGTTTAATCCTGCCATTGTCGTAACTAAAATTTTATTAATTTATTTATTTTTAAATATACTTTTAATGTTGTTTAAACTTTCTTTTGTTAATTGCATGTAACTTCTCTTTGTTTTATTTTGTTTATTGAGACTCACTTTTTAATTATCGATTTATTGTTTATGATTTTTTATTTGTATTAATTTATCTTTTTTTATCTTTTATTTTCTTATGTTATATTGATTTCTTATAATTATTGATCTTTATTTTATTTGTTTATGTATATCATTTTTTATTTATCTTTACTTTCTTATAATTTATTTATTTTTATTTTCTTATAATCTATTAATAAATTTTAATTTTGAGTTATGTTTAAATCACCCTTTTATTATTTTTTTGAAATGTGCATTTCACGCATTGTTTTTTGTTGGCGTCACATTAACCTAGTCTGTATGTAGGTTTTCACGGATTTTTCACACTCCTCTTCATGTATATGTGTATTATTGAAGTGGGTTTTTTCGTCAAATGATATCACCTCCTTATTTCCATACGTTTTTTACAAATGTGTGTATCTTTCTTCTCACTTATTTCATGTATTTTTCTGACGAGGGGTTATATGGAAGAAGGGACTGCCTTAGTCTCAATCTCGCCCCAAGAAAGGCACATTATTATAATAATTATTGTTATTTACTTACTTTCCTACGTATAGCATGACGGAATGGACGAATTAGTGGATGTAAAACAAGAATATCAACTGTCTGTTTGGAATTTAAGTCAAGGAACTCTTGAAACATATATTGGCTGCTTAGTGCTGTGGATTCTACTGTATTTTACCCTAGTTTTCTCGGGTATACGGATGATTATTAATTTAAATAAATTAAAAAATAAGCAAGTAGACTGCATATTAACCCTCTATGGGCGAGCGAGTTCATTTTACGTTTCCAAATCATTGAAATACCTGCTTTCTTAGAGGCTTTTCCATTTAGTTGCTGCGCTAGACAGAATTGTAACTCTTTCGATTAATTGTGTGGAAAGTTGCGTCTCTTTCGGCAGTTTGTCAAACAATTTGAATAGATGAATGTGTGACACTATTAACTGACGTTCTCTGCCTAGTGGAGCTTTGAAGTAAATAGTTTTAGCTATGAAATAGCTTTCAGTGAAGAAAAAATTGGAAAAGCTTAAAAATGGTACGTTACGAAGGTAATGTTGAAGTATACCTTGTGTAAATATTATTACGTAAAGTATTATTTTAAATTAAATATATTAAATACAAATATGTCACATTTCAAAATAAATTGCATTTTTAAAATTTGTTTAAATATCACTTTTTAAAAACCAATGTTGTAGCAAAATTTTTTTCATGCTGATGTTTCACAAATCCGTCGATAGAGGGTTAAAGAAGTAAGTGCATGCTGATTTCTGGTGAGTCATCAATGGAAAATATTGTAAAATTGCAAAGTTAGTGCGATAGCCCGCAAGCGCTATAGGAAAATGAGGATTAACGAAAATGGCGGACTGCGATTCATGCATGCATACATGCATAGCAAGCGTCCTCTCCATCTATCTCAATGGTTGTAACTGTACCCCGGAAGGACAACACGGATGGCCGACTCTCCTTTGAGTCAGAAAGATGTGTGTCTCGGGAGTTCTTCGATTTCACCGCAAGTAATAAATTCAATTTTCTAGCCGAGAGTGTTTTATTTTTTTGTGAGAGAGAAATCTCGACTATCCTCAAGGATGGGTGCCATTCATTTTTCAAACTCGAGGTTAAAAAAAGCGAGGTCTCCGGGGCTGCCGGTCGGACGTTTCACTTTTACGACCTTGCGAGGTGTGCTGTTAAAAAATGAAATGGGTTCGCAGAACTGGTTGACAGTCGCTCTTTTGAAAATTTTTAATTTCTATCTCTCCGTGGAGCGACACGGAGAAAGTGTGGCTGTTTTGAAAGAAAAATGGGTAAGCATTTGGCATTCGGATGTTACCGACGAATATTTCTGTTCTTGGTTCACGTTCGACATGTACAGGAACCACTTGACTGATGTGAGGAAGGCGATGGTACTGGGATCCCTGTCTTCATTTCTACAGTGTAGGTGACAGTAGGGATCCCCGAACGTGATTCTGCGGTATTCGCACTCAGATTGGTCCAACTCTCCCTAATGAATTACCATATTGGCACTACACACTCCTTACACAATTACTCTATAGCTTCATTTATAAAATTTGTTTCTTATTTCTTTAGCAGTGGGACGAATCTAATATTGTTTTTAGTAATATATTATTGACGTGTTTGATTGCTTGCTTCATCTCCTATTTAGAATATATATTTTCATAAACTCAATTTATTTTATTAATTTATTTTTTTAATATGCTTTTAATGTTAATTAAACTTTTTTTGTAAAGTATCACTTTTTCTTATTTTATTTTGTTTATGGAGACGCACTTTTTAATGGTCGATTTACTGTTTGTTATTCATTTATTATTATTTATTCATATTTATTTTATTTTATTGAGTTTTCTTTGTTTTATTTATTTATTGATCTTTATTTTATTTGTTCATTTATATATTTGTTAAATTTATTTTTACTTTTGCAAGACAAACGTAGTAGTTTTTAATAAGGAGAGTGGGGAGAATAACTGTAGGATGAGGGCGAATGGTGAATTAATTCAACAGGTGGATGATTTTGTGTACTTGGTAAGATGTATGCGAAAGATGGAGGAATAGATGAGGAGATAAAGAGACGTGCGAATGCTGGAAGGAAAGTGGTAGGAATCATGTGGAGCAAGTCAAAGAATGAGTGCTTGTCTAAGGAAGCGAAAATTGCCGTGTACAAAAGTATACTTCTTCCCGCTTTGCTGTATGGTAGTGAAGCATGGGTATGTCAGGATAGACATAAGAGTAGACTAAACTCCGTGAGTATGAGTTATCTGAGGAGTATTTGCGGAAAAAGTAGGATGGATAGGTTCAGGTCATGAATGAATGTGGGTTAAATGCTCCAGTAATGGACGTGTATGAAAGGAGTGTGCTTCGTTGGTTTGGCCATGTTGAGAGAATGGATGAGAGTTGAATAATGAAACAGATATATAAGAGTGAAATGAATGGTGCGAGAGAAGAGGTAGAGATAGGCCGAGAAAGTTGTGGTTGAATGTGGTTGAGGAAATTCTTAGGAGAAGGAATATTAGGAGTCTTAAAAACAGGAGGGCGTGTATGAAATAGTGTATGGGGTTAAACGAGGCAAAAGAGGTTTGCAAGGATAGGTCAGTATGGAGGAAATTATTGAAGCAGAGTTAGGTGTGCAATTATGAATTAATGAGTGAAACATTTGAACTGTGCCTACCCCGAAAGGGAACGGCGTGATGGGTATGTACGTATGTATGTATTTTTACTTTCTTATTATTTATTTCATTTAATTCTCTTATTTCTAATTTATTTATTTTTCACTTTGCAGTTATGCATACATAACCTATTTTATTATTATTATCATTATTCATGTGTATTTCATTGTTCTTTTTCGTTTGTGTTACATTAGCTTTATATGTCTGTAGGTTTGCGCAGGTTTTTCACACTCCCCTTCATGTGTGGATGTTTTCCTGCAGTGGATTTTTTCGTCAAGGATATTCTCTTCCTCACTTCCTTACGTTTTCCCCACAAATTTATATATCTTTCTTCACACTTATTTCATGTGTTAAACTGACGAGGGGTTAGATGGAAGAAGGGATTTCCTTAGTCTCTACCCCGCCCCAATAAAAACGCCTCATTATTATTAATGAATAGGAGAATGGGCTTGTGTGGTGGTTTCCCATCTCGGAGACCCAGAATTGAATCCCGCGAATGGTGTATAGGTATAAACTCACACCTTCAGGCGTCACTTTGTGGAAGTATTTTATATTCGAATCCATATTGAAAATAGGTTTTGTACTCTTCCACAGTTTTTTATTGTAACTGTACAACGCGTTTCGCAGCTTGCTGCATCTTCAGTTTTAATTGTTTATCTGCGGAAGGACCCCGTTGAAATACAAAGGGTGTGAAAAACATTGAAATTATGTTATATAAGTACCACTTATCGTTTACTACGTAAGTGTTCTCTCATATACGGCCTCATGTCGGCCCCGGTGGCGGCGGGGTAAAGTCCTCGCCTGCTAACGAGGGTTGCGGGTTCGAATCCCGCCTGGGTAGATTATTCACTGCCCAGGTCATGGATGTTTGTGTTCGTCTAATGAGTTGATTGTAAGAGAGGAGTCTACAGTCCTAAAACGCTCGAAAGACAATTTATTATTATTATTATATACATGCAGTGCCCTTATGAGAGCTACTTTGAGAATAAACATTGAAGATTATATTTGTTGAATTGATGAGTTTATTTGTTGAATTTTGCTATTATTTATTTTTATTGTCTTCTTACTTATTTAGTTATTTTTTTCGCAGTTATGTATAAATTAATCTTTTTATTATTATTATCATTTCATGTGTATTCATGCATTTTTTTGTTGGTGTTACATTAGCTTAATCTGTATGTAGGTTTTCGCAGGTTTTTCAGACCTGTTTTTCACACTTCCATTCGTGTGGTTGTTTTCCTGCATTCGATTTTTTCGTCAAAGATATCACCTCCTCATTTCCTTACGTTTCCCCACAAATGTATGTATCTTTCTTCGCACTCATTTCATATATTTATCTGACGAGGGGTTAGATGGAAGAAGGGACTGCCTTAGTCTCAATCTCGCTCCTATTAAGACGCCTTATTATTACTATTCAGATTCAAGGGTATCGCATCTGAAGTCAGGATCGAGGCCAAATTATATTTGGCAAACTTGAAATAATATTTTTGAAATTACGGTTGGTATCTTCGGTAATAAGTGAAAATACAGCTTAAGATACGCATATTTATTTCATAAACGAGATAATAAGGAATAAATACATTAAATGGGAAATTACAACATGCCCTTCCGCAACATACCGTGATATAATTATGGTGCCTTCAAGAACAAAGTCCATTTGACGAGATCAGCGGCGAGGTCCTTTCGTCGGTCAGGGATATAGAGAGCCTTGAAATGCAGTCCATGCCGGTCAAGGAGCAAGAGAGCGAGACCTATGCGTGCAAGTCTGATCGCGAACGCAGTAGGGAAGACCAGGAGTGAGGAGGATGGGGGCGAGAGGGCAATATGTACTGCTGCCGGTGGACGATTAATGGAGATTTGTCAGAATAGCTTAAGGTAGTGCGAACGAGATAGTATCCTAATCATAAGGAGAGACCATATCCGATATATACCTTTTAATTTCACCAGCTGTGAGACACACGAATTAAATATTGCATTATTAATGGAGAATAATATAGTTTTATATGACAGAAATTGTAAGTAATCAAATGAAAATTATTATATAAGTATTTAACTTGAACTCGAAGGCTTCCGCGGTGTCGTTCAGATGACATTGAAGACTTTTAGGGTTCGGGTCGGAAAACGACCGGCTATATATGACGGACACATTCACACGCATCGTCACTTCTGACCTGAAGAAGACAGCTGCAACGCTGTCGAAACAGTCGTCTACGACAATGGAAACACGCGGAAGAGAACCCGAAAAGTCTTCAATATCACAAGTCTTTAACTTGTCTCATTTTTTTCACGCGGTTCGTTTGAAACTGCATCAAAACGGAAGGTTTATGGTGATCCCGAAGAATTTACTGCGGTGACAATATGATTAATTTTCAAAAATTGTTGAGAAAGCATATAAACTACCCACTTAATTTTTTGACGAGATCTAGGTGTTAAAAATTCCTCATTTGTTAAATAAGGTTCCTCTGGAGTACATACACGTACCATTCCCCATATAAAAGGGCAGTTATTTTGTGGCAAATATCTCGGAAAGTTATGTGGTAAGGGGTTGAATTTTTGATGTCAGTGGAAGGGCGATATATTTTTTCTTTAAATGAGACAAAATTCATTGATTTCTAGGTAAAATGATATTTCGCCCAAACTACCTTAATTCACGATTCACACCCAGGTTATGGGGGGCCTTCCTATAGAGTTCGCAATATAAAAATAATCCCTTGAAACAGCCGCAGCCAAGCGCTCGCTCGCTTATCAATCACTGATCCCTGCGTCAAATTCCTATGCGGGGGATAATAGAAAACGGACTTGTAGTATCAGATAACTGAAAGAACAGAGTTTTTATATGTAGATTTCATTTCATTTTCTGTGAACGTCATCTTTTCCAAAAGTTTGAGTTTTTGGCTGAAAAATCTCATTGTTAAGTACTAAAAATGTCAACAATAGGCATTTTTATATGCTTGGAAATAGCAGTTTTAGCTTGGAGTGAGAACTTACACCCAAGGCACTTAATTATCACGCTAAATAATCAATATTGCAGAATTATAGCATTAGTGTAATTTGATGTCACTCGCTAGTGAAGATCCTGACGCAAAGAAAAGCGAAGCATGCTAGAGATATGGCATTTAAACTTTTTCCCCTTATATTTTCCGTATCTCCGACAAATAGTCTAATTTGAATGCAACCTTAATTGTAAGTATATGAACTAAGCTCATAATTGATTCACCCTACTAATTCCATTATTAATTCTCTACATTTGCCGATCACTCGAATAACCTATGCCGACATTTGAATCAATAAGACATGTATATGAAACTGCGTAAAAATAGTCTTTTTAGCAGCTAACAGGAGCGATGAATCTAATCACTGAATGCTGAGGTCTTGTCAAATTTAAGTGTAATTTTTGAGACTGTGACCTCCCCATCACGTGTGTTTAAATTTATAAACGGCATTGATATAGTTGCGATCGGATCTTTGACGTCAGTCATTTCAAGAGGACAGCAGTTTAAAAACCTTGTGGAACTATGTAACCAATAGTAAGACGCATTTTTTCTGAAAACGGATGCTGGGTTGAAATTATCTTCGGGAACGTTGAGATTTCTTATTTGCGATAACATTTAATTGCCTTGCGAAATTGGTTTGGAATATTTACGAGCCCAATCTGACGAAATGGAGGAAATTGAGAGCTTTATTTTTTTTGGAAAATATGAATTCTTGGGAGAGCAGCGTAGGTTGTCGCCGCTGTACCAGACTCAATGTACTCTCATTACGCTCGTAGAAGTTGTTGTATGCGCCGCTAGATAGCCATCGAAGAAGGTGTTGGCCCAAGGTCGTTCAATATCGATAATATTCTTCCTTCACTACCGGTCTTGGCGACGTAAACATGTCTGCCATTACTGGGCTTATTTTGGTATAGTTCTCATGAGTATTTTTTCTTGATTTGCCTGTGTATTTGAAATGACGACTTGCGCTGCAAAATCGAAGATTTCCTTTGGTGTACTATGGCAGCATGTGCTCATTAAGCTAATTAATGACGGCCGTGTGGTGGTGGCGTCCGTTTGATGCCGTGTTTCCCTCTCTTCCGGTCGTGAGAACTGTCTCAGATGGTCCATTCGTCTATTCCGGAATTCGTTACGCCTCCCATTCGGCTGCGTGTAACTTCCCAGTCGCTGCTGCAAGTCGTCAACAGTTCGTTCCCGTAGCCCCGTTGGATTGCTCCGCTCTCCGATCAGCTGACCGCGTCCAGCCTCTTGAGCAATTCGGTCGTATCTGCGGAGCAATGCTAGGAGTTCCGGTAATGCCATGACTCGATGTGAAATTATCGCCGCGCTCACCTCCGGTCCAAAATGTTGCTCGAGTCTATAAATTATCTCTTTGTCTTCCATCGGCGGTCGCAGTTCCTTAGCTGCGCTAATCCTTGAGGTAGCGTATTCTACACGGCTGACAGATCCGATCGGGTTGTATCTTCCCGTGTCGAGCATCCTCCTCACCTCCAATTGCTGTTCCCTACTACAATGTTGTTTCGTGAACATTTGCTTGAATACATCAAAGCTAGTATGCAAATGTGACGCCGTAAACTATTCTCCTGCCTGACCCATCATACCCTGCCTTGCAATCTTGAGCATATCATTATCGAGTAACTGATATATTTCCCTGTACTCCTCCAATTCGCCTATGTAGCATATGGGCCTGGCACCTTTTCTACCATCAAAATGCGGTATCCTGAGACTCACTGCAGGTGCTTGCACCGCCGTGGGACCCTTCGTGCATTGATCTCTCATCTTTCTTGCTTCATCCTGAGCTATCGCGTACATCTACCGTTCTAGCTGCATTTCTTCGACGATTTCGACGACGATTGGCTGCCAAATGTTTCACGGTTTCGTCATTCTCTTGTATCTTTTCCTGAATTTTCACTCTCTCCCTCCTTGTTTCTTCTCCTCCCGTCTTTGTCTCTTCACGTGACCTATCAACCTCGCCCCTAATTTTGCTGTGCTCTCTTCCGATCGCTGCCGCGTGCGCCTCGAAAGTAATACTCAATTTTTCTTTCGCTGCTTCTAAACATTCTCGGATCTGGTTTTGCAGCTCAAGTCCTTGCTCCTTTAATTCTAGTTTCACTTCTCCCAGCAATTCTGCCTGCCTTGATAAAATTTCCGCCGTCTTATTTTCTCGGTCGACCTTCTGCTGTTTTTTTATATAGCATCTGTTTGAAGAGTGCTTCTTGCTCCACTCGTCTTCGCTCTTCGCGTTCTTCTCTTTCTCTCTCCTTCTCCCCCCGTTTTCTTTCCCTTCAGTTCCCTTACTAATGCTTCTAAACCCGTCTCGGCTGGCGCCTGTCCCGTAACTTCGAATTTATATGTGTCAATATCGATGTTTTTCTCCTCAAATGCACTTTGCAAACGGTCCTTCAGCTCAGCCTTTATACCAAAGGTATTCAAATTCAAATTCCGCAATTGATCCTCTAGTTCAGCCCTCTTTAACTCTTCGAAACTCCTAAATACTCGCGCCATCTTTCCTACTACGTCGTTCCGTCACAATTCACTTGTATTAAGTATTTAATGTGTGTGTCGCGTATTCACTCCCCGCTAAATCCTATCTCCCTCGAACTACACTTAATCTCACGGGATTACCTCTTGCTATATCGATCTTATATACCCTTTAATTATCCCCGCAGACTGATCAAAATCGTGCCGCAACGTTGGGCGCCAAAATGATTTTTACTACTATTAAATTTGATTTTTATGTTGTTGAAATAAAATACTTTTATTTAGTTGATCATATATTAGAATCACGACCGATTTTTACACATACCCTCAAGTTATAGCTCGGTAACTAAATAGCAAACCACAATACAATAAAATAAATATCCCTCCACTCAACGTTTGATACTGTTCTTTACCATAGAATTTTCACCACATAATATTTACCCTTCACTACACATTGGCTCTTCAGACTCATACACTTAAACAGGCCATACACTTTACAATAATTGAGCCACTTCAATGCTTCTTCTTTTCACTTCACAGTACCTCACGCCACATTGCACAGAAAATCTTAAAAGTTACACATACAATCATTTGACTGCTACCCCGCACAGGTGGATGCCGTATTCCTGGCCAGCTATCCCTCGAATATGCCCTGCGTTGCAATCTACGACTTCTCCTCGTTCCTGTGGTCTCCCCGTCGTAATTCGAAGTTTCCCGATTATAGCCAACCCACTTGGTGCCTTTCTAATCTGCAGTTTCCACAGATCCTCTCCCTTATTGGAAAACTGATCGATATAGACTGGTGCTTACTTAAACACTCACCCACGGAGACTGTCCCTGATTGAAAAAAAATACTGTTTTCACTTAAGCTGTGCCCTACGGAGACTCTTCACTTAAACTATGCCCAAATGAGACTCTCTTGATTAATTTGTTTGGCGTGACCTAGCTGCGGTTGACAAATTGTTGCTCGTTACCATGGCTGCCGTTGACAAATTGTTACTATCCGCTTTTCAAGTTCCCTTAGTAGCCTCTATGATGTTATCCCATGGGTGGTAAAATATTATGGTGTGTTATGGCAGTAAATGCTCAAATAGCACATTAATGGCTGTCGTGTGTCTGAAATGGTTGCGAAGACCTGTATCGAATGAAGAGTACCAGCGATATCGAACGACCTTGGTGTTGGCCAAGGTTGTTCAATATCGATTGTATTCTTCCTTCGATACAGGTCTTCGCTACGCAAGTAAGTCGACCATTAATGTGCTTATTTTAGTGTATTGCCTATCAGCATAGCATAGGATGTGCCACGTTTTCAATAATTTTTCAGTGCATTTGTGTTATAAATGATGACTGGCGCTGCATATTTGCAGATTTTCTTGGGTGTGCAATGGTGGTGAATGTTCAGTAAGCACACCAATGGCGGCCGTGTGGTGGAAATGGTTGCCAAGACCCATATTGATAGATCTACGGATATATCGGAACGAACGACCCTGGTGTTGACTCTGTTCCTTCAAGCGAGTGAACGTGTCGGAAGCAACGATCAGTTAGTGACTAGAGCATGCTTATAGGCTTTTATCATTGCAGTTTCACATTAGAGTTAGACGATCTTAACGATCCAATGATATATTTTTCACTTCAGATCGATTTATTGTAGCTACCTTGAGATGGAATGGCATAATTACCCAATGAGTTCAATTTTGTTACCTCTTAGATCGATTTGGTGATATACTCTAATATAATTAATGTTGAACTTTAAAATATATGCATCCTAAGGTATGATATGATGAAGAATTTCCCCCATACTTGGTAAAACTGCTCCTCTGAGCTCTGCATCCTCGACTGTCCATTCTTCTCCTCCATTCTTCTCCTGGGCTGTTCATTCATTCCTCAATGTTCATTCTTTGGAGTCATAATGTTGCATATATCTAGCTTCCATTAAGTTCCGATTGAAGAAGGGACGCGATATTTAGAATTTACTTTATGATGAAGAATTGAAGAAAATCATTCCTCTCACGGTCAGTTCTAAAGAAAAATTGACGGAGAAATTATTAAGTAAACGAAGGAAAAATCAGAAAAACATGCTCTATTATGAAGACTTTTGCCTCCCCCGATGGAAGGCCTTGGAAAACTGAGATGATTGCAACTTATTCCGTCTCTCTGGTACAGCTGGTGAATTTGAGGGCCACTATAAATCAGTATTTTGGGGATTTGAATGCCGAATGCATGAATAATTTTGTTTAGGTAATGAGGGATATAGCCTCAATGCTTATGAACCTTTCGAATTGTATAATTGGGTTATGAGTTATTAATTTATGATTCAAATTAATTTTCAATGTTTAATTAAAATCTAATAAATTATTAGCTGAATTAAGTAGGCTTGTGCGATGAACGACTTTGCCCATCGAGGGTCGATGAAAAAAAATCATCGAGATGATTCGGTTTCGATGATTGTCATCGAAGACGATGGGTCGATGAAGTCATCGCCATCGATGAGTCGATGAACTCACCGACCTCGATAAGTCGATGAATTCATTCATTGCCGACAGAAAGGTAGGGATAGGCACGGGCGGGCGACGCAACACAAATAATTATCATGTAATGGGGATGGATTCATTGACTCATTGACGTCAATTCATTTATCAACTCATCGACGTCAGTTAATTCATGGATAGATGACATTCATTGTCATCGACGCGGTTCATCGCAACGCGATGACTAAAATCATCGTCGATGAATTCGATGAATGGACTCATCGCACAAACCTAGAATTAAATACCGACCCGAATGCCTGTTTGTTTGATACTTAGCCCGAGAAATTAACATCAGAGGAGTAACGAGAATAATGACTTTCCCAAGCGACACTGGCGATTTCCCAGAAAGATACCTCTCCCAGAAAATCACGCTTCTTGCATTAAGCTATAGCATTACGTATCCCAATTAAGGATTAGAATGCTCATTAGTGTTGCCGGATCTCTCCCCACGTGCCTTTTTTTGTCGTTTTATTTTTAACTCGTTCTCCCATCTTTAAACTGGATAGTAAAAGAGGGCTTCGTCTGCAGAAATGATGATGATTTTTAAGCTAACCATTAATATACTCATTTTTAGTGTTGGACTCATGAAACTACGTGAAATCTTTCGTAATTAGTCGTGAATTGTAGATGATGAAACATCTTTCGTGACTGTTGAAAAGAAACTCTTTTTATCTCTAAGTGATTGGAAGTAATTTGACCGGCCTATACCAAGGACCCGGATTCGAAACCCGGTAACACGGGAGATTTTCCTGTGGAACCCTGATCCCTATTTATGTGCCCTGAGAACTGTTCACACTCAGTCTGTTGAATTGGTCGACTTAAACTGTCGTCTTTCGTTGAAAATAAGCTCAAATGGACGCCAGTTTTCTTTCCACCCGTTCGCCACTCCACGCATGTCCCTCCCTCTACACACCAGTCATAGACGGTGTAAATAGTCTCAGTAGTCGATTAACCCGATTAATAGTCATCCAATTAATTTTATTAAGCGACATGCGCGCATTACCATCCATGAAATATTACTCTAAGCGCAAAAGAAATAGAATGCCTATAAGTCCGGATTTTTCATGAAAATGGACTCCGAACTCAGAATATTCAATGCTTTGCGTCAGTTTTATGAATGGTGTGCTTATATTATGGACGATTTTAGGAGTTGGAATGAGCGAACTCTGGCGCTAAGGTCACTCAGTTTAAGGTCAATGAGAGGAGGAAATCTGTCTCCCAGGAGATGGGAACATGAGTTTAAATAAATGCCTGCCGAATCAAAAACCTAAGATGTACCGACATCCATAGGGCCAAACTAACAGTGTTTTTGCAATAGTAATATTTATTGTTGTAGAATACATGAGTGAGAATACCACCCAGATACCTACATGCTAAACTACTAGTAGTTTTTGTTTTGTAATTCAATCATATCATTTTGTAACTTATGTTTTGGTTTATTATTGTCCATGATATACTGTATGGGCATATATGATATACTGTATGAATTTGTTGTGTTATATTGGTACCTGTTTATCTTGTGTATTATTACGTTGACGTGCCTTACATCTGTTATGGTTACTTTCTTCTGTAACTGATTCTTTGGCAAATGAACATATTATTATTATATTCTGTACATTTTTATAAGGTGTTCAGTTAAGCCGCAGATCTCTGTGACTATTGTGAAGGAATATAGGTTAATTTGGCATCGCTTTTGGAGTTCTTTTGACAACGCTGATAGATCTTTCGTGATGTATAAATGTACACCAAAGAGAGAAATGTACTTAAATTCACACGACGAGGTTTTCATCCTCTCGCAAATAATTTTTTCATACTTGCGGTGTATTTTTGTATTTTTTTGTCATTAAGGAGTTTATAAAAGAATTCAACGTGGTTTCGGAAAAATATACTTTTTAAACTCATCATGAAGTCTATTAATAATTCATTGCAATGGCATTAAGTAATCTGGTAAACTTGATTCATTGGCACTGCTTACTCCACATAATTTAAGGAATAATTCAGTTTATTTCAGGTTAAATTTATTCTATTCCTTGCATAAAGCATTAAAATTGCCGCAGCAGTTCATATCTGAAAAACGTTTATACTCTTTAGAATAGCGGGTATATTTTTTAAATTCCTTTATTAACACAGATTTAGCAAAGACATACGGAAGGAAAGAGCGTTAGCTAAGGAGGCGTTTAGTAATAGAAGGGAGCTGAAGATGGGATCTTGGGTAAGAGGGTGAAGAAGAGGCTGATGAAAATCTTGATATGGAGCGTGACGTCGTATGGGGAAGAAACGTGGGCCCTCAGAAAAGGCTCCAGGCATTTGAGATGTGGGTGTAGAGAAGGATGGAGAAGGTGAGGTGTACGGAAAGGAAGACTAACGAGGAAGTGCTTGAGATGGTGGGCGAGGAAAGGAAACTTCTGAATTAAATTCGTGATCGGCAGAGTAGGTGGATGGAGGATGTAATGAGGGGCGATGGGAAGTACAAAAAAAACTGCGATATTTTTTCACCTGCTTTACGAAAAACAAAATTCCGCCACCTAACCAAAATGCCGGGTAAAAAGGTGTCTCCTAGTTAGAAGAATATTTATAGGAAGGTAGGGGTAGTTATTTTTTCAATGTCGGTGAGGGTAGCTCAAGAATATGATAGAGGGAAGGATGCTGGGCCAGCGGGGAAGGGGAAGAAAGAGAATAGGTTTCATGGACGGGATGAAGAAGGGCAGATCGAATGCTGAGGCGAAAAAGGATATACTAGAGCGAGATAGACCCCTGAAAGTGTAAAAAACCCGGAAGGAGATTCTCTGACATTCAACAGCCTAACTAACAAACAACCTTAGTACCTACCAAACCTACCTTAACCGGTACAATACATTTTTTTTAATCACCGATTTAACATGTACATTTTGGAGAGATACTCTGAATTTCTTCGCCGCTAAGGACATGTGTTGAAAGGCGTTTTTGTTTTTTGTCTTGATTTTTTTTAGAGCTACGCAGTAAATTGTATTTGTCTCTCGTGAAATACCTCAAGGGCTAATGAAAAATTCCATTATCTTGATTTTGATATGTACTGCTTGGGGAAGTCTTGGCTTTTTTCTTTAGAATATTTCTCATTCATTTCGCTCATTGGAATACGTATTAATTGGAGAAGGCTCATTTATTTTCTTTAACAAATTTTAATCTAGAGTTTTCACGTGCATTTTTCTTTAATTTTCCTCGCTACTTAGCGATGCTTGATATCGTGATTGCACGTTAATAATCGGTTTATCCTCATCCATTATTGCTCGCGAAATGCACGGGTAATTATGATTTTAACCCGGGGAAAAAAATTAGTGCTCGCTCAGCCGTGACGGTGAGAAGGAAAAGTGCTTGCTCACACTATCGTAATGCGCGAGCATATCGCCATCTGTGACGCGGAATCTTTCTTTTTTTTCTATCGCTAATCACGCTGGCGATCTCCGGTTGGATCAGGACGACGAGCGTTCTCGACCCCCGGATGTTCCCAAGGCGGTGACTGGCTCAGCGAGTGGTATCGGTGTCCTCTTCACTCCATTTATTTTCTTTTTTTTGTTGTTTTCAATGAATAGCTCGCTTGTTTCACTCTTCCAAGCGTGCAGTCGACTCAAGTGTTTATCGACTCAATTCCCGTGAATGTTATCGAGTTATTTTTTTTCCTTCTGAGAAGCCATCTCTAAAGGGGGAAGAGTTGACGCCAGCTGTGGTTTTTTTCGTCAAGTCCGGACTGAACGATGTGGTCAAGGAATTTCGAATTTTCATTTTAACCGTGAATCATATTCTGCGAACAGATTTTCGGTATACAAGTACTCGCACGAGCGATTCTTTCCAACGGACTGTTGTTAGAAAGGATGTCTTTCTTTTTGCTTCGTGTGAGTCTACCAATCATTGTAATCCTTTGAAACTTTGACTTGATTAATTTTTTTACGCTGTACACTGAAAACGCTTTCACTCCCGGAGGTTTTTTTCTGCAATTTTATAAAAAAAGCATCACCATGACTGTCAATTTTGATTCGAATAATTTTAAATAATTGGAAAAGAATACTACCTACGTACTGTTACGTTTCTGCCACCAAATTCATGGTAGAGATTCCTCTTTTTTTTAGTAGCCTCTCTGGAGCGCTCAGCATTACCATATCCCATGGATAAGGACATTTTTTTTTAGCTGGTTAGGTAAGTAATATTCTGTATGAGACTAGGAAGAGGCAGGGTAGGTGGCTGGATGAGGTAAGGAAGGGCGTGGGATTACTCAAGTCTGTGATAGAGGGAAGAATGTTGGGCCAGTGGGGAATGGGAAGAAAGAGAATAGGTTTTACTAATTGGATGAAGGGTAGGAATTAGATGACGAATGAAACATAATACGTTATATGGATAATCATTTGTAAACACACTGAGGATATTTGCTGATTACAGTTAAATCTACCCTCTACGGTGGATTACTTTACAGCATAATTATAAAACCTTTGTGATTCCAGACACCTAAATTTGAAACGACCCGGGTTTCGACGTTCAACGTCATCTTCAGGCAACTGAATCGTTTCAAATAAAGGTATGTGGAATCATAAATTTACCAGTTATCATTATTATGCTACAAAGTTAGCTATCGGAAATGGTTTTTTAAAATGTAAGTCAACGAATACCCTCTGATTCGACCCAGTTTTCAACGTTCAACGTCATCTTCAGTCATCGCAGTAAAAATTATCGAAACGTAGTACGATTGTAATTCGTTATTAATATTATGGGGATTGTATATAGTATATTTTATGATACACCTACAAATATTTTGTTAAAAGTATTTTACCATTGAGGGTAGGTTTTGATGAAACTTAGAGAATCTCCTCCCGGTTTTCCACACTTTCAGGGCCCTAACTACGTATATCCTTTTCCGCCTCAGCATACGATCTACCCTTCTTCATCCCGTCCATGAAATCTGTTCTCTTTCTTCACCTTCCCTGCTTGCCCAACATCCTTCCCGCTATCGCACTCTTCAGCAACCCATCACCCTTTATTACATCCTTCAGCTATCTACCCTGTCTATCCCATAATTCATTAAGTACTATACTTTCCTCACCCTCCATCTCAAGCACCTCCTCGTTAGTCTTCCTCTCCGTCCACCTCACCTTTACCTCACCCAAATCTCAAACGCCTTCAGCCTATTCTCGTCCTTCTTTCTGATGGTCCACGTTACTGCACCATACAATGCTACGCTCCATATCAAGATCTTCACCAGCCTCTTCTTCACAGCCTTACCCAAGGCCCCCGTCATCAGCTCCCGTCTATTACTGAACGCCTCCTTAGCTAGCGCTATTTTCCTTCTTGCTGCCACTATGCCCATTTTCTTCAAGCGTACTGCCTAAAAAATTTAATGTTCCATTTTCTCGAGCTTCTATCAATAGTATGGTGATACAAAACTATTTCCTTAATATTTTCTATTTTCATCGTCGTCTTTTTATCGTCTATTTTCAAAGATTTGGGCACTCTCCGACCACCCTCCTCGCCGGGTTCCAATATTCAATACTTGAACTTTTAAAATTGGTCATCCAATATTTAATATTCCGATTACAAATATAGGTTCTTCAATATGCAATATTACAATTACAAATATTGGGTTTTCCGACCGCTGATATCTAATACAGGAGATTGGTATGGGTCTTTCCAAGATTGCGATTTTGGAATCCCAATATTAAAAAATATTGTAATTGGAACCAATATCAATATTGGACAACCGCCTATCCGTAATTTGGAGAATCCTTTCGCGGGCTAAACGGCTATGGCTCCATCTGAAGGTAGTTAGAGCGAGATAGTTCCCAAGTCATAATGGGTACCACATTCGAATTATCCATTTTAATTTTAGAAGCTGTGGGAAGCATGAATTAAATACTAAATTATTAATAAAGCTGAAATATACTTACATTTGACTGAAATTCTTGGTAATCTAATGAAAATATCCACATAAGTCCTTGATTTGACTAATTTATTTCACGCGGCACGTTCGAAATTCCTTCACAACGGAAGTTTTTCTTGCGATTCTGAAAAAAAAACTACTGTGGTGATAATACGATTTATTTTCAAAAATAGTCGAGAATGCATATAAACTACACACTGTCAATTTTTTGACGAATTCTAGGTGTTAAAAATACCTCAGTGTTAAAATAAGGTATCTCTAGGGATCGTAACCTACCGTTTCAGATGTAAAAGGGCTGGTATTGTTTGTCAAAAATCTCGGAAAGTAGTTTGGTAAGGGGATGATATTTTGGTGTCGTTGGAAGAGTGAGATGTTTTCGTTATAAAATCATTGATTTCGAGGTGAAATGATGTTTCGCTCATGCAACCTTAAGGTAGTCCGAGCTAGATAGTTCCCTAGTCATAATAGAGACTATATTCGAATTATACGTTTCAATTTAACCAGTTTTAGGACACATCAATTAAATATTACTAATGGTGCAATATTATAGCTTTGTATGACAGAAACTATTTGTAATTAAATGAGAATATCTAAATAAGTTAACTTGACTCATTTTTTTCGCGCGGTACGTTTGAAACTCCTGCAAAACGGAAGGTTTTTTGTGATACACAAGAACCTACTGAGGTGACAATATGATTAAGTTTCAAAAATAGTTGAGAAAACATACAAACTACAAACTGTTAGTTTTTTTACGACATCTAAGTGTTATAAATATCTCATTTTGTAAATAATGTCCCCCTGGAGTGCATACACGTACCATTTCCCATGTTAAAGGGCTGGTATCATTTTGGAAAATATCTCCGAAAGTAATGCGTTAAGGGGTTGGTGTCATTAGAAGGGTGAGATATTTTTCTTTAAAAATGAGAGCGAATTCATTGATTTCTAGGTGAAATGATATGTCGCCCAAACTGCCTTAAACTCCCCGCAGTGACTTGCTCCTCGTCTTGAGTCCACCACCCCAACTCCCTTCCAGAATGCGTTCGTCTTCTCATGCACTGCGCCGCTCCTCGCCTTCTTTTATCTCCGTTCCCGCGTGTCCGATCTCTCCTTCCCTTCACAGGCAAGAGTGCAAGTGAGCGCGAGGGACGAGGGAAGGGGTGTGAGGGGTTGGTTTGGGGTGGGAGAAGGGGGGAGTGGGAAGGGGAAGGCGGACGAGAACGGTCGCACGCTGGTCACGGTCGAGGTGCCGAAGAGAGCGAGCAGTCGGTCGCGTCGCCGCGCGGACAGATTGCGTGGTGTCCCCGCATTTGACGCCCTTTTAACCCCTCCGGCGACTCTTCGACTTGCATCAGATATTCTCTCCTCATTTACTTCCATATGTATATACTATAGTAATGATAGTAATAGTCATAATATGATTTCAATCGTTTCAGGCGTAACCTTGTGGAAGTCCCTTTTTAATTAATGATAACACCAACTATGTTTCAATCCACGGATTTACTGTTATTTACCTGGAGATGACGCAGAAGCTAGTCGAAACTAGTAGTATCAATAAAAGTAAATCTGTGGATTGAAACATAGTTGGTGTTATCAGTTATTAATAGTAATAATAATTTTATATCCCCTTTAAATATGATCCAAGATTACATAATCACTTTGCAAAAAAGTTGACAGGAGCTTTAGGTGACCCCCAAGGCATTGCCTGTTGTCAGGGGCACCTTCAGGACAAATGCAATACATATAGCTAGTTGATCACTTCAGAAGTGACAGTATAAAAGTTGATACAGAAAAAAATTCAACAATCAGAGTTGAACCAGCTTAAGAAAAGATTTAATGTGATTGGTCTATTTAATTTGTAATGTATTCTTATGTGGTATGTATTATTATGATCTACATAATACCCTGCGAGCCGCCACATAGGGGTGTGGCAGGGGGTGTTAGGTCATAAGCCGGGTAAATATGTAAGGTTTTTGGAGGTGAAATGGTGACGTGTATAATGGGCGTGTATTTAGTGGGGCTCAGTATTTATTGTGGTCGCTTATTGGGCGCGAAAAGAATGAGATTTTGTACCTATCTGTTCGGCAGTGTATCTCTCGTATTTTGTCGCATCTGTCAGACCTGGAGGTGTAGTGAGGAGTCATGATAATATTCTCTGCGTCGCTCTGAAAAACATCAGTTTTGAATTTCTTATGCAACCTAAGCCTAGCGTGTAGCCTCTGAGTCTCTAGGGGCTCCCACCTTAATCCCTCTAAAAGTGGTGAGACACTATATGTACGCTCGTAGCAGTTTTTAACGAAGCGTGCTGCTTTCCTTGGTATTTATTTAATTGTTTTGGATAAATCTTTATGACCAGGGTCCCAAATGCTCGTGGCGTATTCGAGGTGTGGCCTAACCAGAGCGAATTAACATCTCTCTTTTACTTGTTCATCCGAGGACCTTCCTATTATACACTTAACAAAACCTAGTTTCTTCAATGCAGTGCCGCATTTTTTGTATGTGTGTTCCCCACGATATTAGAAGTTAAGGTAATTCCAAGATAATTTACTTATATTTGTAATAATTACTAGCTGTGCCCGGCATCCGTGGCAATGCCTTTTTTTCTTTCTAAGTAGGCACACATACACAAAGCATGGACAAAATAAATGAAAAGCAATGATTTTTTTTGTATTGAATAAAATTTGAAAAAAAAATTATTCAAGTTATTTGGGATATACTATATTTTTGGTCTTACCGCCCACTTTAATAGCCCATAGTTTACTGCCAAGCCTCATGTTTTCAGCGCATTTTATCGTATCGTATATTCGCAAAAAAATACTCTGTCCTGAAGTTCCCATTGGTTTCCATACTTTGCTGCCGCACGCTAAAATTCGTAGAGAGCATGACCAAATCAAGAAGACCATGTAAATGAAGTTTAAACCACTTTAATTGACTTTATGTTTATTTCAAATCCAGTGAAGAGGTAGTTTATTCATCCCAGGATAAGTATTCATGGTATCTTGCGGTCCGGACCCTGCCATCTACCCCCACCTGACGACCCCTTGTATATTCCCCCTCCCCACCACCAGAGGGGCGGGGCTTTAATCTCGTCCTCTCTTTGGGAACCACCGCTTTAGACTTTCACACGTCCCTGGCCGCATCCACGTAATAAAAGTCATTTTCATCTCAGCTTACGCTCAACCCTTCACCCTTGGAAGCCCATTATCTTTCCATCCCCTCCGCGCTTGCCCAACATCCTTCCCTCTATCACACCCTTAAGTGACCCTTGGTCTCTCATTACCTCTTCCAAACACACACCCAGCATCTTCCTGAGATCGTCCAGAAGTTTTCTTAACTCGCCCACAATACATACTTATCCAAATCCTGTTCCTCTCCTCTTGGGTCTAGGAGTTCTCTAAGCCTCGCCATTGCCCTCTATCGTACCATAGCTCTTGTCAGACAACTTCATCCCAAATGGTATCCTCTTGCCTCCACGTCCCTACTCACTTTGTCAATCCAACGTTTCCTCGGCCTTCCTCTCGGTCTTTTACCTTCCTCGATTGTGCTAAGCATTACTTATGGAATTCTTGTTTCTCCCATTCTTTTAACATGCCCTAACCATCTAATCCTATTGTCTACTATTTTTTGTCTAATACTTTTTATATTTAATTGCTCCCTTGTGTTGGTATTTCTCACTCTGCCCAGTTAGGTTTTCCCCAGCATTGATCTCAAAAACTTCATTTCTCCTGCTGTTACCTCACTCCACTGTCTTTCCGTCATTGCCCAAGTTTCATTTCCATATAAAACTATTGGTAGTTAGTAAGTCTTGAACATGATCATTTTTGCCTGTTGTGGTATCTTCCTATCCTATACTAGATGCTTAATGCTCTGATAAAAATCTACCTCCTTTCCTTAGTCTATTTGAAATTTCATGTTCTATCCTGCCATCTTTCCTTATTGCAGTACCTAGGTATCCACTTCTTTCACTGGTAGGCTATCTATTGTTATATTTACTCGGTATTGTTATATATACTATTGTTATGTTTTCATCTCTGCCGACAACCATCACTGCACTTTTTCAGTACTTATTTTAAGTCCATGAAGCTTCATTTGCCTATTCCATTCATCTGAGTACTTAGGTAAGATGTATGCGAAAGATGGACGGATAGATGAGGAGATAAAGAGTCGTGCGGATGCTGGAAGTAAAGTGATAGGTAGCATGTGGAACATATCAAGGAATGAGTACCTGTCTAAGGAAGTGAAAATCGCCGTGTACAAAAGTGTACTTCTCCCCACTTTGTTGCACGGTAGTGAAACATGGGTATGTCAGGATAGACATAAGAGTAGACTTTAACGCCGTGGGTATGAGTTATATGAGGAGTGTTTGCGGAAAAAATAAGATGGATAGGGTCAGGAATGAGTGAGTAATTAATGAATGTGGTTTAGATGCTCCAGTAATGGACGTATATGAAAGGAGTTTGCTTCGTTGGTTTGGCCATGTTGAGAGAATGGATAAGAGTCGAATAACGAAACAGATATATGAGAGTGAAATGAATGGTGCGAGAGGTAGAGGTAGGGTGAGAAAGTTGTGGTTTGATATGGTTGAGGAAATTCTTAGGAGGAGGAATATTAGGAGTCTTAAAAACAGGAGGACGTGCATGAAGCAGTATATGGGGGTAAATGAGGCGAAAGGGGTTTTCAAGGATAGGTCAGTACGGAGGAAATTATTGAAGAAGAGGTAGGTGTACAATTATCTATTCTTGAGTGAAACTCTGTGACTGTGCCCACCCCGGAAGGGAACGGCGTGATTGGTATACATGTACTATATATTACTCTTGTGATCAGTTGTAATAAAAACAATATATTGAATAATAGTTTTCGGGCTTGCCGAAAGCTATGCAATGCTCCTATTGCAATTCACATGATGGTTTTTGTTTAAAAATCTCTCAATGTCTCATTGGTATTAATAGTAATATGTTTTTATATATCTATCTGTGCTGCTAAACTGACCTCGAAAGTTACTTTTTTGATTCGACTATTAAAAATCTAATTTTACATAATTTTTTTAACTAAGAATTTTTATCCATGCTTACATTGTTTGCCCAACTTCTTCATCATTGTGGTCGAAAGGCTGCAGCCTATTCTCGTCCCCCTCTCTCATGATCCACGAATATGCACCGTTCAATGCTACACTCCTACAACGCTACGATCACTTTTTTTCTCCCTTTCTTCATCTTTTTCTTCACCTGGTTTTTCCTCCTTACCTTACCTGTAGCGCATGTGTTGATAGTCAGGCCTTGAGACGTAACCTAGCGGCTCGAGTTACTCTCTTTTATTTGTGTTGCGTATCTCTTTGTTCTTACGTGGTCGGCTTGGGGAAGCATTTGTAACAACACTATTTATCTGCCCTGGGTACCAGTGACACATGAGAGAAGTATATCAGATCTTTTCACGGACGATCTTTCCGCACGGATGCGTCGTAACCTTGAATGGCTAAGAAAGTGATGCCCCGTAACGTACTAGAAGGCGCCTTTGTGACGCTCTACGTGAATTGAGTCGCCCCCGTGGTTGGAGTGCAGTGGAGCGTAAGACATCCAGCCGATCTAGTTTCTCTGTGGTTTCATCCGCTGTTGGGCTGTCGTTTAGCCATAAGTTATCGGAAATTCTAGAATTTTTATCCCTCAATTTGTCCGTCTCAGCGCCCTTATCCTCGTCACTTATAGGTACGTCGAATGTAAAATCCCCTACTTTAAAATTTTTAAGGTGACAGGACCCAAATAATGGCTACTGCTCATACCTTGGAAGTTGTACATCTACATCTACATAATACCCCGCAAGCCGCCTCAAAAGACGTGTGGCGGGGGGGGTGTTATGACACCAGCCGTCAACAAAATAAAATCCAAGTTCCGCCTAGCATTTATTAAAGTCCTTAATTGTTCGGGGTAAAAACGGATTCCCAAACCTATCCGTTCGGCAAAGTAATGCGTTGGTGAAGGATTTATACTGAAATTCTTGTTTTCATTGAGGTAATCTGCCGGTTAAAGGTAGATAGTGTAGAAATTCAGAGCAAATCCTGCAGACTTTCTAATCTTGAAGCGCCCTATCTACCTGTAATACCTTTCTCTTACATTTCGGAGTACGTTCTTCCGCCCTTTATCCCGTCCATGAAACCTAATCTGTTTCGTCCCCTTCCCCGATTGGCCAACATCCTTCCCTCTATTACACCCTTCAGCCAACCATCTAGCCTCATTACCTCCTCCAAATACCTACCCTGCCTTCTCCTGATCTCATCCAAATGTTAGGTTGTAGAAATGAGATATACTTCTGATAGTTTTTCAATTATCCGGTATCATATGTCCTGGCTATCCTGAGTTTAACTACAATTCACCGGGAAACAGATAAAAAGATAATTAATAATTACTGTACTCATTCAAGCACTCGGATACTACATATAGGCTACACCAATTTATGGGAATTAACCGTGAGAAAATCGTCTGTTTCGACGGGGATTTATGTCCTAATGTGCCAACTGGTAATATGTACTCAATCCATGTGTTTACTAAGTACCCATATTACTTACATTATAGAGCACATAACAGTCTCAATTAATTTTCAATAGCCATTAGTTTCGAAGTTAGCAGAGTTTTGCGTTGTCTACAATAACTTGTTCAATTTTAGAGATATAAAAAATTTGTTTTCTGAAAACAGCTAGGAATAGATTTGGCTTTCATATATCAAAGTTGCAAGTTATTGGAACGAAAATTACGGGTACCTCATGCGCTCAAAGTTGGACGACTGGATTTTACGCGCCAAAAACGGGTACTTTTTTGAGAAAAAAATAATTACAGGAAGTACTAACGGGCGGAATATGTTTTAAAGTACATCATCTAACGTTGAAGTAAACAAGCTCTCATATGAATTTTACTGCATTGAAATCGGTTTCTTCGTTTGGACGATAGAGCATCTCAAATTCGGGTACCTTGCTTTTTTTTACAGACAGTCGGTAGCGTTGCTGGTTAACGCAACTCACCGGTTATTCCGAGATCATGGTTCGAATCTCGTTCCAATCAAAATTCAAATGATTGCTTCGCGGTGACTTTCCACTCCTTTGTCTTGCCAACCCCAGATAAGTTCCTGCTCATATTTCTCTGTCAGATTCTTCTAACTAGATTTGATATTAATGATAAATTTGATTAATATGGCACAATGCTATGCTTTAAGATGACTGAAATTCTAACCAATTAAATAAAAATATCTGTATAAGTCTCCAATTTGACTGATTTTTTTCTCGCGGTTCTTTTTAAACTCCTTCGCAATAGAAGGTTTTTTGCGATTCTGAAAAAATGAACGTGGTAACGATATGGTGAATTTTTAAAAATGGTTGAGGGAACATAAAAACTACGCACTGATAATTTTCTGACGAGATCTAGGCGCTAGAAATTTCTCATTTTTTTATATAAGATCTGTAGGATTTAATTTTCTCCCGGCGAATAATTTCCATCGAAACGTCGGCAACGAAGAAGATGGAGCATTTTACCCGGACGGAAACCCGAGAAAAATGAAAAGCTATATGAGATCTCTCTGGAGTGCATACGCATACCATTTTCCATGTAAAACAGATGGTTTTTTTTGTCAAAGATCTCGGAAAGTAGTGCGGTAAGGGGCTGATGTATTGGTATATTTGGAAGGATGAGATATTTATCTTTATAATGAGACAATATTCATTGATTCTTGGGTGAAATGGTATTTCGCTCAAACTACCTTAATCGAGATAGACAACCAACTGCACTGCAGTGTCAATTATCGCAGGCCTGACTGAGCACCCTCTGGCACTCGGTTATGCATACACGTCAAAGCAAGGCCGTCGGTCGCGAGCCATGTGACTGCCGTTCTGTCAACATCAGCTTCTCTCTCGTATTGAGCCTCAGGGCACATCACGCATTGAAGGGCTCCTGTTTCTCGCCGTCGTTCCTAGCTAGATCAAAGGCTGTCCAAAAAGCCTTACGTCGTTCACCATATTGTTCCATGGAGTGCGTGAGTTTGACGCGACAAAGCGCGAACATGGTTTTGGTTCGTGGCGTTATTCCTGGCCGAAGATGCAGGAACATTTGATTACAGTGCTTATGTTAGTGCCGCCAATTCGCGTCTCTAGCCTGAGGGGTATGCTATAATCGTTTCCCTCGGCCACACAATCTTTATTCGTTTGGGATATTGGGGTTTTTCATGAATTAATAGTAGGATCTGATGCTTTCCCGGCGTACGAGTTTCTCAAAATTTTCTCGGGCTTCCGTCCAGGTGAGTGGGCCAATGTTGGCCAGCGTGGACCCACTCACCCGGACGGAAACTTCACGAACTTATCTTTTTGAAAGAATTCTTGGATTACATGTTTGAGCTACATGAAACTACTTAGTCACCCATGTAGGGGTGTTTTGGGTTAGTGGGAGGTCAGGAGTAAGGACATAATGCAAAGAAATTCATTACATTGGAAATCTTTTATGAAGCGAAAGAAACCGAGGGGGTAAATTTAACTGCATTATTATCATAAATGATCTACCGGTAAGGGTATGCTTAAGTGTTAAGTCAGTACAAATCCCCTGGATAATTACAAGTGGAGGACTTAGTTGGCTTACAATTTTTTCGGCCTTCAATTCAGCGCAGGTCCTGCCCTTTTTCATTTCGTCCGATAAAACCTATTCTCTTTCTTCCCCTTCCCCGTTTGCCCAATACTCTTCCCTCTATAACGGCCTTGAGCAAAGCATCTTCTCCAATTACCTCTCACATGGCTAGTTGCAGGGACGACGCATACGTATTTCATAGAGTTATGGGACCTATAGGCCATGGCTACCATTCATTAAGCGTTGAAGAAGCATTCGATAAATTTATTGGTTTCATAAATGGCTTCATAACGTATGAAATAAAGTTATGAGTCTCATAAGTAGCCAAGATGGAGGAAGCGCGATGAACCACTTGTAGTTTTAAAGAATTCAAATGCGATATGGTACTTTTTTCACAGTTTTTATTTCAGGTCGACCGGTTTCGTCACATAGGCGACATCATCAGGATCATACATCATCATCATATCATACATCAGGATCATGTTGCCTATGTGACGAAACCGGTCGACCTGAAATAAAAACTGTGAAAAAAGTACCATATCGCATTTGAATTCTTTAGAATGGATTTTCACAAAGTTAAGTAAGAATTAATCGAGTTTAACTTGTAGTTTTAATTACTTGATAAAATAGTTGCTTTGAGACGAATGACCAGTATGTTTACTCTTACTGAATTATTATCATATGCATTTGCAATTATACATGGGACAAACCACTATGAATATTATCCAGCGAAGGAATATAAGATAAAAAATTCGAAGCAATAAACTATTGGTTGATAAGTTATGAAACTGGTGTATGTGTTCCTGAAACTCAAATTTTTTTATGAGGTCCATAACTTCATGGATCTCATAACTATTTATTCCATAATTAAACGTTCTTGCAACCGACCATCAGCCACTTGCTTTCTTTCTTCCAGAATCCAGAAGTTTCTTTTCCTCACCAACCATACCAACCTCTTTGGAGTACACGTAAGGTGAACTTAAACTGATAAAATTGTAATTGAAGCGTGGTGTTGAGAGGTCCATTCAGTTAGCTAGAGTGAAAAAAGTAGAGTACATGTATGACTTTTAAGGTATGGTCTTGGGGAAGAATGGAGAAGCTTTGCGAAGAGGAGAAGAGGACGAACATGTAAGTGTGACGTTTCACAAGGGATAAACAGGAGTTGGTGGTGACGGAGATTCCGATGAGGCAGCGAAAATTCATGGCGGACGTATTGAGAGGAGGGTCATCGAGGGGAGAACAGTTGGCCTGCGAGGAAGAGAGAAAGCATGGATTTAAGACGATATACTAGGGGGAGGAAGATGTGATAAGACTAATGAAAATTGTCATTGAAGGTAAAAAGGCTCTATTGTTGCGTGACACTGTCTGAATATTCGTCTTTCACTTGGTTCCGTTCCGAATGAGCGACAGTCTGCGGTCAAAAGTTGGTTGGAGGTCGTTTTGCACACTTTATCATCATATGTATTATTTCTCGTAGGTATTTTTGTCACAACGCCATAACTCCCATAGTTCTTAATCAAAATTAATGATTCAAACATCGTTTCAAAGCCTATGTTCCCCACTATTGACGAAAACTATACCAATGGTTTACAATTAAAGTTTTTGTAAAAAAATTTAAAATTAAAGTTTTTGTTATAGAATTTAAAAATAAAGTTTTTGTTAAAAAATAGTCAAAATTAACAACACCATCTGTTGACAATATAATCAACTAATATTTTGTCTATGTTTACGTGCTAAAAAGATTGTAGGAGGCGCCATCTATTAACACATCGTTTAGTTAGTTTGTTTACATTCTACTTCCAATCAGTGTGACCGTTTAAGTTTACATTATGTATCTTTAACACAAACATAAATAACATATAATTGTCCACGGGAAGAAACAGGTAGAAGAGCAGGAAGAAAGAAGGAAGAAACAGGAAGAAGCCAAATACTGTGCGAAATATTCGACAGGTAGTAGAACAGGAAGAAAGAAGGACGAAAAAGGAAGAAGCTGCATAGTGCGAATTATTCGCATGGGTCAGCTAGTTCTTAAATAATGGTGAAGAAAATATTAGTTTTACTTATTTGATCAATCTCTAGTTGATGAGGCCTTGTGCCTTGGAATGGGCGTACAATGAACCACTCGCACTTGTACGGGCCAGCCATCACTTTGGAATAACGTTTCCGTGGCGACAACCAAATGTTATAAAAGTTTATTATTAGGCAGTATTTTATTGTAATGTTTCTATAAAATGTATGAATGTATTTTGGTGGAAAATATCTCCAACAGCGAATACCTTTGCATCACATTTTCATTCCTAGTAATATTTTTCGTAGGAGATTAGGAGATGTCGAGATGGCCTGTTAAGGCTCCATAGTTTATTTCTGATGGATCCATGTTGTAGTTTAGTGGACCTCATGGACCACATGCGTTGCGGTTTTCATAACATAGGGTTTTTCATTCTATTTGTGGTAGCACAACTCATTCTTGTGCGTAAAATTCCCAATCCTGCTGATAGGGGGCAATGGTCGTCTTTTTAATTTGGAGCGAAGTATTCCCATCTTACGGTGGGCCATGAGTAAGGATTTGAAACCAATAATTATACTTGATCGTTGAATTCACTCGTACATATTTTCTTCCCCGCAATCGGTAATGTCAATTTTTGCTGTAAAAAATTCTTCCCCTTCTCTTTGGTGAAACTTGATGTCTGCTTATCATATAGAAAGAATAATTAAGCATTTTTTTCCCCTTCGGTTTCATAATCTCAAGAAAGATTTTAAAAAATATTTCCCCATTAAAAAATGTACCGTGTAGAAATAATCGCCGAAGCTTATTCCTTTTATTGAGTATTTCCTCGAGGAAATTGGCCTGGTTTTAACGTGACTGTTGCATAATTCCACCGGAAACTCTGGATTGAGGAAACCATAAAAGCGAAAGGTTTAGAAAAGGTTCGAGATTTGGGATACATTAACATTTGCCGGAACTTAGGAAGGAAATACTCACTAGTAACTTTCCGAGTTCATTTGTGGTGCGATCATTGTACTGGGTGTTACAAAATGAATATCGGGGTTTTAAGGCTTTGTTGTATTTATACCATTTGAATTATAATCATGAATTATGGTTGTCAAAATAGGGTGAGAATATTCCTCCAATGGCCGTAACTATTGGCACCACTCGTCAAAAGATAGAACAGAAAATATTTACTGTGTTGGTTTGACGGCAGCATCAGTGACCAATCACAGCCTCTCAACCAGAATACCCTTGTGAAGGTTTACGAGAACGTGAATTCCTCTTTCGTAATTATAGAACGTCATCCCTCGCAATTTTTTCGCTATCAACCTTGTGTTGCTAGTGCCTTTTCCCTTCAGTTCGCTGGAGAGGGTCACCTTGTGGCCGAAATACGCGTATACGAAGCACACCCTCGTCTCTTCCTCTTTCATTCCTTCGACCAAGCTCATCTAGGGCCTGATTCTCCCAGAAGTTGGGCCCCGTTGAATGTGTGAGTGAGTGATTTTTGAGTGCTTGTGAGAGTGATTGCTCTGTGTTTGTGATCATAACTCAGGCTTCCTTAACTGGGTATCTAAAGCCCTGTGAAGGATCCCAATTGGATTGAGTGTGTGTGTCTGTGAATGGTCACTGGCGAGGAATTAACGTTCCCGTAAACCTTCACAAGGGTATTCTGGTTGAGAGGCTGTGGTTGGCCACTGACGCTACCGTCAAACCAACACAGTAAATATTTTCTGTTCCATCTTTTGGCGAGTGGTGCCAATAGTTATGGCCGTTGGAGAAATATCCTCACCCTATTTTGTCAATTCTACGAGGCCTTAGAGCTCAAGTTTCCTTGATTTTAACTATGGTTGTGTTTCTTATCTCGATGCACTACAACAATGGCTCTTTCCTTAACTGCCAGGTGATGAATCATAGAACTTCATTCGGCAACAATGTGGTGCGCCACCTCACTGGCATAACTCAGTACGCGATTGGGTAAACGACGTTCTACCCAACCGCTTGATTGGCCGCCAGGGGCCGGATGATAGGACTTGCATCGCATGGCCTCCACGTTCACCCGATCTCACGCCATGCGATTTTTATCTTTGGGGATTCCTATGGGATCATGTGTATGTGTCTACGCTACCAGCTGACCTACCCGACTTATGGTTGCAAGAACATTTATTTGAGGAATTAATAGTTATGAGATCCATGAAGCTATAGATCTCATAAAAATATTTGGGTTGGAGGATGACATCTTTTGGTTACGTAACTTATTTATCAATTGTTAACAGATTCGAATAGTTGATCTAACCGTCTTCCGCCGGATAATATTTATGAAATTTTAGCCTGTGAATAATTGCTGATGCACATAATAATTAGTCATTAATAGTAAACAAACTGGTTATTTGCCTCAAAAAAACTCTGTTATAAGATAATTAAATGTTCTAGTGGTTCATTGCACATCCGCCATCTTGGCTACTTATGGAACTCATACCTCCATGCCATAAGTTATGAAACCAATAAAGTTATCGACTGTTTCTGCAATCCTTATTGAATGGTTGCTGTGACTTATGGATCCCATAGCTTTATAGAATACATATGTGTCATTCCTGCAACTGGCCATTAAGAAACAGGATTCAATCATTTGTTGCATCAATTACTCCTGACACACTAACCAAGGTATGGGAAGAACTCGCCTATCGACTGGATATGTGCCGCGTGACGAATGGTGCTCACATTGAACACTTGTGGGTAAAATAAAAACAGTTTGAGTTGCCCTTTCATTTGATGTATAATTTATAATTGTAAGTCTAGTGGTATAAATACTACAAAGCCTCAAAACTCCGATATTCATTTTAAACACCCGCTATTACAAAATACTGCCCAAACAGGTGAATATAAAAGCGTATCAGGCTCGACTTTGTGGAAGTAATTGATATTTATATCCACTTCAAAATGAAAGACAATGGTTACTTTCCACACAGAATTGTTTAATAATTACCGACCATAGTTTCAGCACCTAGTGACATTATTAAGGTACAATTTTTCAAAAAACTCCACCATATATACCCAGGAATGGAGGGGTAGGGGGTCAGAGAGAGGGAGGGGGTAAGGTAGGAGGAGGGAAGTGAAACGAAGAAAAGCCGTTGATGGTGAAGGTCAGGCAGCATTATCATGAGATTGTCGGACATAAGGAAGAACAAGGTTTAAAAGAGGTGACCTGTCATTAAAAACCACATCATTACATAAGTTAGCCGGGCTATGAGCAATTTCGTATTGCTCAAAGATATCCAACTTAGCCCTTTTATCAAAATGGTGTAAAACAGTCACGTCAAAATTACTAAAATGATTGATCATGAAATCGACCACGCACACATCTGCACGATGCGGAATATCGAAACGCTCTACCTAGGTTCATCTTAGCAAATATTTGGACAAAGCTTCCACTTATTTCCTGTTTACACTTAGTACTGTTATGACCAGAGATGGGACGATTACGACTTTTATTTTTCCATTTCATTACCTTTATGGCTTTCATGACTTTTATTTTCTTGTTTCATGACGTCTATTTTTTTAAAATTCGGTCATTTCATGACGCTATAGTTAAAAGAATGTTGCTTATTTTACTGTGAAATTTAAACTAATATTATGATCCGTATAGATACTGTAAGGTAAGTGGTTCAAAGGAAAGTATCCAATATGGAGGTATATTTACTCGGATTCCCTACTAATCCTATCCTTCTTTCTCCTAACTTACTACACCACCCTCTGCCTGGAGACCCATCAACGCCGGAAAATTCATACCCAGCCTAACACTGTCCTTTTCTCCCCCATCCCTAGATAGAGAGATATGGAGAGGTTCTACATAGTTAATCATGAAGTGATTACTACCATTTTATGACATTTATTCCGGAGAGTCGCGTTTCATGATCTTTTGGCTAAAACCGGCTATTTCATGTTAAAAACCTGTGGCTGTGACGTTTATGACTTTTTTCCCGTCTCTGCTTATGATACATGAGCTATGCATGCTGAAAAATTGATCTGCGTCTGAGAACCAAGCTTAGTGAAGGATGAATGAGGTCCTCTGTACGAAAAAGAGATAGACAAACGAAGTACCGCATAGAAGGCGGGGAGTAAAGGAGCTAGCGGAGACTAGGAGGAGGCAGAACAGGCTCAGAAAAAGTGAAACAATTGAATTAAGGTAGTTTGAGCGAAATATCATTTTACTTAGAAATCAACGAATTTTGCCTCATTTTAAAGAAAAACATCTTACCCTTCTAATGACATCAAAAATTCAACCCCTTACCACATTACTTTTGGAGATATTTGCCAAAAAATACCAGCCCTTCTACATGGGAAATGGTCCGTGTATGCACTCCAGAGATACATTATTTACAAAATGAGGCATTTCTAGCACTTAGATATCGTAAATAAACTAACAGCGTGTAGTTTGTATGTTTTCTCAACTATATTTGAAAATTAATCATATTGTCTCCGCAATAGGTTCTTGGGCATCACAAAAAACCTTCCGTTTTGCAGGATTTTCAAACGTACCGCGCGAAAAAAATGAGTCAAGTTAACTTATTTAGATACTTTCATTTAATCACAAATAATTTTTGTCATATAAAACTATAATATTGCACCATTAATAATATTTAATTGATGTGTCCTACAACTGGTTAAATTAAAACGTATAATTCGAATATGGTCTCTATTATGACTAGGGAACTATCTCGCTCGGACTACCTTAAAGCCTGATTCGCACTAGGCTAGTTATTTAGTTTAGTGGAGAGTACTTTAGTATCTAAAACACTCGCTACCCTCCAAAAATCATTCGCCCTACGTTCGAGTACAGTTGACAAGTGAGTCGTGTTTTGCAAGATGAAGGGGCTGCTACGCAATAAAGTGAATAAGCTGATAAGGCTTATGGTAATGGCTATTTTGGAAGAGGTAGATGAAGAAATTTGCGTGGTAGAGAAAAAGAGCTATGGGTACGAAAATGGATTGATAGAATAGATGAACTAGGAGCTACGAATTTTCTTCTGAAGAAATTTGCATTAGAAGATCCCAAAGAATACTTCGATAGTTTGAGGATGTCTAAAAGTTGTGTACATTTTCTGGTAATGAAAACGCAGTCGAAAAGCGTATAGATACGCAGATTCGCTCCAGCGAAACAACATGTTTGCGGCAGCTAATGAACTCGACTAAAACGACCGGTACGGGCTAGTTTAGCCGATGAACGGGTGAGCAGTGACGCGTGGTGGGGGGCGCTACTCGCCCGACAAAAATAGAACGAAATGGATCGACTCGACTAAATAACTTGCTAATTCACTCGACTAATTTTTTGTTGTTCATACACATTTAGTTACTAAATTACTCGGTACTCAACTAAATTAAGAGCCTAGTGCGAACAAGCCTTAAGGCTTGGGCATGTTGCCGATCATTGTTGAGGGTGAAATACAAGGGCACCAAGAAAGGCGTGGGAAAGCGATTGGTTTATATAGGGGGAATGAGGAGAATTAGGGAATATGCTGAGCTGAGGAAAGAATACAAGCTTTCCAATCCTGCTGATGGGTGAGGATGGTCAAGATCAAGTGGGCGGACAAAATAGGAAACGAAAAAGTTTGCAGAAGAGTAGGAGGGGAAAGGACCCTGTGGAGCACTATACAGAGAAGAAGAGCTAGATGGTTTGGGCTCATTTTGAGGCAGAACGGATTTGTGAAGAATATAACTAAAGGTAAAATAGAAGGAAAAGCCCCCAGAGGAAGTCCAAGGGATAGATTTATTTATTTATAATGTTTTGTACCTACAAAGGTAGGTTTTGTTGAATGTCTGAGAATCACCTCCCGTTCTTTTACACGTTCAGGGGACTATCTCCCTCTAGTATATCCTTTTTCGCCTCTGCATAAGATCTATGACTGTGTTGTGCAAGGATTTCGTGTGATGACGACCTCGGGGGCCCTGCCTCCCACGATGCCGGGCCCGACACCCGCCCCATTGGGCGGTGTCCCGTAGGTTCCAGGATTCAATTCTCTTTGTGCGACATTCATATTTCTGGGTTGTATAATAGTCGAGAGGGGACTCCCACCCCCGCTTCCCAACAGTGTGTTTCACGTGACACTATCACGGGACTACCTTTCGTCTGGCTCCTACCCTTCGACCTATCTGGCATGGGTGGCCCTACCGGGAGCAATATTAATTCCAGCTCTAGGGGTCATTGGATCGCACAATCCCTTCCACCGCGTCAAGGTTGTAGTCCGCGGAAAGGGAAGGGATATATACGCAGGGCAAATAAAGAGGAAAGTACAGAAAAAGAGGATCCAGGGAGTAAGTGAACTTGTGTTCGACATGGGAGGATAGAAGGCTGTAGTCAACAAGTCCTTGGATTTGAATGATCTATGATGATGCTGAACCGAGGAGAGATTAAGAGAAGGTTTATTGATAAATTTTTGTAATTTGGATGGAAGATTGGAGTAGAAATGAGACGCCATTATTATCCTTAAATCCCACCTTGTTAGTATTTCCAGTGGATTTCATCTTCATCTACATACTGCCCCGCGAGCCGCCGCATTGGCGTTTGGCAGGGGGTGTTAGGACACCAGCCGTGTGAAGATGTGAGGGATCAGGTTTTGGGAGGTGAAATGGTGACGTGTATTACGAGAGTGTATTTAGTGGAGTTCACTTTTTATTGTGGTCGCTTATTGTGTGCGGAAAGAACGAGTTTTTGCACCTGTCCGTTCGGCAATGTATCTCTGTAATTTAATCGCCTCTGTCTGACCTAGGGATGTAATGAGGCGTCAAGATAATATTCTCTGTGTCGCTCGGAAATACACCAGTTCTGAATTTTTTAAGCAAGCCCAGCCTAGCGTGTAGCCGAGTCTCTCGGGATACATGTGGGATGGCAGTCTAAATCTAAATCTTTATTTTGAAGTCGGAATCAATCTTCTGAGCGCCATAATGGATAAGTTCAGTCTTGGCTGTTTTTGGTATGAAGTATTGAGTTTAAGGGGAGCCCAGCGTTCCCACCGAAGAGAAAAAAAAACTCATTCACTGCGTGATTCCTGCTACTATTTTCCAGCGTCAATATGTTATCGAATAGCTGGTACTGCTAACATCATGCTGTTGAAGCAAATATTTCACGAGTCAAAGCTTCCGCTGCCGATTATCTGTACTGACACGCATCTGGCTTCTGGGGTGATGGGGCTCGTTGACCCTGCTTGCTCTGGCATTATCGATTGCATTTGACACAGTGTCCCCGTGCCGACCCGTGACCTTTGATCCTAAGGTAGGGGCACTTCGCGGCCCACATCATGAATTTTACGCCTTTAGCACAGAGAAAATCAAGGATTTTCAAATGACTTATTACTTTTAAAGGTCAAGAATTGAAAATATTTCGAAGCATACAGGTGGTCATTAACATCTGCTCGTTAACCACTCCAAAACTGCACTGTACACTTCTATCGATACAAAATATTTATGAATCAAGAGTAATAATGGATTATGTTACTGCAAGTACTGATATAAAGCCTCTATTGGTATAATTATTTTATGATTTCGAATATGTGGTATGTTAGCGAGACTTGGTCAAAATTCTGGTTTGTGTATCAATAAAAAAGCGTCACATAAAAAATTACTAGTCAGTTAAAATACGTTAATACTAATGGCAGCATATATATCACCTAATTGGTTCTTTTCCATTTAAAACCTGCCTGTTTCCAAACTTAATGCCATAAATCTATTATTATTAAAAGTTTTATCATATTTCACCTGTTCGTCTTGGTCAAATCTTGTAATGTAAATTTAGCATTCTTCCTGATAACGAAAAGCTCTTGGATTTTATCCATTGATTCAATTCCGGTGACAATACAATAATAAATTTTAATCATGACGAACACTTATTAATTACACCTGAACTCTAAGATTTTATTGAGAATGAGCTGTTTGCCTGCGACAAATCTGGTAACCTAAATTTTACCAACTTCTCGATGACTTAGGGCGCTTAAAATGTGTCCATAGACTCATTTCCGGTGACAAGGCATTAAGAAATTAAAAACGACAGTACTTAATTAACTGCGCGTTTTTATTCGAACAAGAACCTTCTGAACCGTCCGATAAACCGTCGATATCGTTGTCCTCGATTGTTGCTCTCGTTCACGGACTGATCCGTTCCAAGATCCAAGTTCCGCTCAACGGAAGGCGTGGCAATACTAAGACTCCCCAAAAACATAGTAACAATTTACAAGCATTGGTGTTGGGTTCATTGCAAAAATATCAGATGTAATTTCTGAATTTATAATATCATTTCAAGTAATTGAAAACTAAAAAGTTAAAAATAATATCCAGTAAAAAGAGACCTTTTTAGGATAAAGGTTTTATTGTTAAACCAAATTCTCTAAAAAGTAAACAAATGACGTTTATCAGCAAACAATCGTCTCTGGGTGCAATCTTCTTCTATATATATAAAAACGAATGTATGTCTGTGTGTCCTGTATGCATTACTACACCGTTGATCCGATCGCCATGAAACTCTAAGAAGTTGTTGAGTACACTTCCGCGAAGGTTTCGAAGGTTTTAAGTATAAATTTTTTTAAATTTCGCCCTCCAAGGCCCTCTCAATCTTTTGAATAGTTTTTGCGCAACAACGCCCGACGGGTAAGCTAATAATCCTTACCTCAGTTTTAATCCTATCGTGCTGAAATTTTGCCGAGTAATAGTTCAAGGCAGGAGGAAAGTTATCGGCTACTTTAAAATGATTTCAGGTTCCATAAAAGTCCCATGGCCCTTAGGTGGGCCCTTTAGGCGGGAGTCTCAGGGCCCTTAGGTGGTTCGCGGTACGTATCGGGTTTTGTGCAGTGGTTTCATTTTTTACTTTTTAAAATTATTTCCGCTCAAGATAGAGAGTTGGTATTTTTTAAATTAAATGTCTGAAAGAATGAAGTTTTTAATTCTTTCAATTAATTATCCTTTTCACTTCGTAATTGACGGAAAATTGTGTTTTTAGTTGCAGAAACACATATTTTTCAGTGAAATCAACAATACCATATTCGCTTGACAACCAGATTTCGCTTGGAATTCATATTGCTTAGTTGAGCTGATTAGTCACTATTTACACGTTCCAGTTTCCTTTCCATTCCTGTCCTATGACGCGTCCTGCGCATGCGCTCTAATCTATTCCGGGTCTCGCCACCCGAAATAGATTAGAGCGCATGCGCAGGACGCGTCATAGGACAGGAATGGAAAGGAAACTGGAACGTGTAAATAGTGACTTAGGAATTCTAAGCATTGGAATTTGTGCATCGGTTAATTATTTCGCTTTTTAAAATAACTTTAACTAAAGATAGAGAGTTGAAATTCATTTCATCGCATATCCGAAAGCATGATACTACTAAAATTAGTGGTATCATGCCCGAAAGAATGAAGTTTCTCTCTTTTTCAATCGATTTTCTTATGAGCATTTTCCTTGACAACCAAATAAATAAACAAAAATAAAATCTTAATTAACGAATCGCCAAGAAACTTTAAGAAGTTGTTGAGTACACTCTTGCGATTGTTTCGAAGGTTGAATGTATAAAAATTTTTTAAAGGCCCTCTTAATCTTTCGAATAATTTTCGTGCAACAACGCCCGACGGGTAAGCTAATAATCCTAACCTAATTTTTCAAATACTATTAAATTTGAAAATACGATCTTTATTTTAACCAATGAGAGAGGTTCTTATTTTAACCAATAGAAATTGAGAAACCATTGAATTGTAGTGCGCTCGCCCCTGAAGGTTTCTGAATTATTAAATCCATTTTACATTAGGTGGAGCACCAGTCGTTTCAAAATATTTCTGTTGGCACGCGAGCTTCGCAAAAAAGCGAGGCGTGGCAATCAAGCAAGCGAAGCAGATCGTTTACGAGTTGCTCAATCACGTGCATCAGAATCATATTAGTGAGACATAATTTGTTTTAAAAGGTGCGTAATTTATTTTTGCTTTATATATGTTTTGGTGCAGTGGTCTCTTTGTTTGATTATTTTTAATTCTTGCATTCGATTTTCGTACAACCCTCGGTTTTTCCTAAAATTGTACATTTTTGCTCGAAATTATTTAATGTTTGTACTGCTTCAGCAAAAGAATATTTTATTTACTTGGAAGCCCCAGCATAGGCATGGAATGGAAACTCATGGCATCGTTTGTACGTTACATATTTCTGTGTAGGTACGAGGAATTCATTGGACTGAGTCTAAAAGTCGTTTAGGGACCAATTTTGATTCCGGAAAAGATTTGTGGGTCAAACCATGAAAAGTATTAAAATCAGTGGGGAATTCAGGATGGAGTATTTTATTTTTCAAATTTAGAATATGATCATATGTACTGAAATCAATGAGGTTTTGAAGTAAATTATGGGCTATAAAAGTAGGCAATTGGAGGAATTTTGTACATGTCAATGTGTGTACTTTTTTCATGTTCAGGAATCAGCATACTTTGTAAGTTTTACTCAGAATATTTATTGCACAACCGGTTCAGTTTACAAATTTAAGGCTAAAACTATTGAATTTGTTGAGTGTGTACTTTTTATGTGTGTGCCTGCTAAGAAAGAAAAAGAGGCAATGCAACGCATGCCGGGCACAGCTAGTTAACAATAAAATCTTAGGACGCTATATTTGAACTAATATTAAGATGAAACTGAAAGCGGATGTCGAAAATAATGGCTTGAAATTGATAATGTGAATAGCAATAAATGTCTAATCATTATATATTTATTGGATAGACATTCATTGCTATTCACATTATCAATTAGAGTAGACTAAACGCCGTGGGTATGAGTTATTTGAGGAGTATTTGCGGCAAAAGTAGGACGGATAGGGTGAGGAATGAGCGGGTAGTAAATGAATGTGGGTTAGATGCTCCAATAATGGACATATATGAAGGTCGTGTGTTTCGTTGGTTTGGCCATGTTGAGAAAATGGATGAGAGCCGAAAAACGAAACAAATATATAAGAGTGAAATGAATGGTGCGAGAGGTAGAGGTAGGCCGAGAAAGTTGTGGTTGAATGTGGTTGAGGAAATTCTTAGGAGGAGGAATATTAGGAGTCCTAAAAACAGTAGGGCGTGTATGAAACAGTGTATGGGGGTAAATGAGGCGAAAGAGGTATGCAAGGATAGGTCAGTATGGAGGAAATTATAGAAGTAAAGTTAGGTGTATAATTATGTATTCTTGAGTGAAACTCTGTGACCCGGAAGGAAACGGCGTGATTGGTATGTATGAATAGCAATAAATAGTGAATTTATAAGATACTAGCAGGCAGCTAGCATGCTCACTCCGTGAACAGGGATGTGTACCCGCAGGGGGTAAGTGTCCTAGACTTAAAATAGCTCCTTGGTGAAAATGTTTTTTTTTAAATCACTGTTCTCCTTCGTTGTTTTTAAAGCCATTTGAATAGGAGAGCAGTGTGTGTTTCTTTTGTTTCAACCTTTACACTCTTCCACTCTCCCTTTTGGCCTTTCTCCCTTTTCCTAGCATCTGGTTGTTGCAACTACAACTCAAAAATGATCCATTTCATCTCCAAATAACTTACACCTTTGCAAGGCTGGTAGCATAACACCCCCTGCCACACGTCCAAACAGCCGCTCTTTTGGATCTTATTTAAACTTACTAAATACACTCCTTTAATTCATGTCTCCATTTCATCTCCAAATATCTTACACCTTTGCACGACTGGTGACCTAACACTCCCTGCCACACGCCCAATAAAAATCCAAAACTACTATCAAATCATGTAGGCAGAGATTCCACATTAAACGCACCAAACGTCACTGTTCTAGCTCAAAAATTGACAGAGAAAGAAACAAAACGGATACAGAATGACTGACACGCTACAAAGTTAATATATACCATCGTGGCATTCTCCTGTTTTACTCAGCTATAATTTTAGTTTTATTTTTTAATTCAGCAGACGAAAACCGCATAACATTATGTTTAGCGAGTTTCGACATTCTTTTGCAGTAACCTATGGAAAATAAACTGCAGGCCATTTGCATTTCAGAGGCTTTCCGCATTAATATAACATCGTGGCATTCTCCTGTTTTACAGGGGTCGAACTTTATTTGTCCACTTGAAATGAATTTTGGCAATTTTAGGCAAAAATATCCCTGAAAATATCGTATTCAGCAACATTTCAGTATACGGCCTAGATTTCTACTGTAAAACGTTATCTCTCGATATAAAACCCAGCCACCATTGTAAAGGTCCCATTAACCTTCTAAAGCTAATGCTAATTCCACGGTTACCAAGGAAATATCCTATTGCTGACAGAAGTAATATTCATGTTTTTGACATTAAGAAAGCGAATTCTAGGAAAATTTTATTCTTATAAGAAAATTGAATGAAAAAATAAGAAACTGCAATCTTTTATCCATATAATGGCGAAAACTATAGCCTTCTATCTTTAGTATAACTAATTAAAATATGCAAAAAGAGAAACCTCTGCCCTTGTTTCATCACCAAATATCTTACACCTTTGCACGGCTGGTGACCTAACATCCCCTGCCACACGCCCAAGCTGTAAAAATCAAAAACTACTACCAAATTATGAAGGCAGAGATTCCACATTCAACGCACCAAACCTCAATCTTCTAGCTCAAAATTTGACAGAGAAAGAAACAAAACGGATACAGAATGACTGACACGCTACAAAATTAATATTATAGATATATTCATTGTAATAATTAACACGAATTTTGGGCGCAAAAGTTTGACACCTATTACTTCCTCATTGGACAAAGTCATGGAACAAATATACATTTATATGCTAATAAATATTCAAAATTATATTAACTGATATGTTACTCCTTCTGTTACCAGGCAAAGCCCATTTAACACCATTATACATTTTATGCATTTCTTATAGCACATTATTTACCTTAATAAATATAGCCATAAACTTTAATTCATAGATGAAAGAAATATCTACCACTACGCTTCAATGAATGCGCACAGTGTTCTTGTCTAATCATAAGGCCACAGCTATTGCGTTCTAACAATAACATATCAATTATACCTTTATCTATATCAGTGACTACATAAATAATAAATTTAGTAAAGTTAAACTGCGGAGGAACTTCTTTTCCTCTGCTTCAGCATTTGCCTGTACTTCCGAGCAAGGATATTGTGTGATTACGACCGCAGGGGCCTTTCTCCTTCCGCTTCCGGGCACGAGACCTGCCTAGGTTTTTTTACTTTATTCTACCGGAGAGGCTGGGTTTTGATGAAAGTCAGAAAATCTCCTCCCGATTTCCTACACTTTCAGGGGCCTAGCTACCTCCAGTATATAATTTTGCGCCTCAACATACGATATACCGTTCTTCATCCTGTCCATGAAACCTATTCTCTTTCTTCCCCTTCCCCGCTTCCCCAACATCCCACCCTCTGTCACACTCTTGAGCATCCACATCGCCTCTTACTACTTCGTCCTGCCAACTGCACTGCCTATCTCGGATATCATTCAGAAGTTTCCTATCCTCGCCCACCATCTCAAGCACTTCCTTGTTAGCTTTCCTTTCCGTCCAACTCACCATCTCCATCCTACTCCTCACCCACATCTCAAATGCCTGCAGGGTATTCTCGTCCTCCTTTCTGAGGGTCCACGTTTCTGCTCCATTCAATGCTAAGCTCCATATCAAGCTCTTCTCCAACCTGGTAGAACAGTTCAAAAGAAATCGCAGGTAGAGTTGAAGTGCACTAGTCAACAGAAGAACGTCCACAATGGCACCCGTGATTGTTGTCAAGTGTGATGATTTTCTGTAAAGGCGCCAAACGTGCATTTTGTGAAGTTTTGAACTCCTCTGTGATGAAAAAGCTTGCGTATCTTAATCATTTTTTTGACATTTAATTCAACAGCTTCAGATTAAACTTTCGGCTGACAGTTGTTTCAATGAAGAATGCTACCTGCCGCCAATGTCGTTCGTGGACGCTACAATGCGCCAATGTATTTCGATATTCGCTAACTTAGACAACTTGAATGGAAGGCTCCCATTGTTACAAACTTCCCTGTGTACTACTGCATCATATGCGGTAGCGTTGGTCAGCGTATCTCGAATGTTGAAACGGTAGCAATTTCATTCTCTCAACTCGCAATGAGAAAACATTAAATCATCCTTATTTCACTCACCCTTGTCCGCACCCATTCTCCGAGTGCGTGTTTATGTAAATAAATGGACCGTTCGATGAAGGAAAGAACGTATGTCGCCCACTGGTGGGACTCAAAAGTAATTGACTAGGCCCACACGCCGAAATGGGGCGTGTTGTGTTGTGTTTCGAACTACCATGAATCACCCAGTTGTCATTTTGTCAAGCAAAATAGATGAGGCACGTAGCAATCCCAGGAGGAGTTATTTCGGCCTCGATATCCTTTCGCTTTCCTTCGGCACTATGACCGCACTCTGGAGTCTCAGGACGGCGATGCATCAACGCCATCGGTGGCATACGCATACATTTCTTAGAGCCTGTGTGTGTGTGTTTTACGGTAGACGGCGTTTCGTTCGCCGTCAGTGATTAGAAATCGTTCCGATAGAGAAGAGGGGAATATTAATGGCATTTGTCTACACATATTTATAATTTATTTCAAGGTTTTAAGTAAGGTTGAGTTGAATCCAAATGTTGATTCTCGATTCCACCGATTCTCAGGATTAGAATCGGTATCGAGAATCGATCGCCTAAAGTCGATTCCGATTCCATCGATTCCAGATGGATAAACATTCAAATCAAATTTCATTTATCACATCATATTTGTCTCAGTAATTTTGGGTGTATGCTATCAGTTTGCACTTTTTATGTATCTCAATAAGCTGAGAATATATTTGCTATTTGTTAATAAATATACTTTTTGAGCGACTTAATAGTCTTTGTTATTTTATTGCAGCCAGTACTTGAATTTAAATAATAGTCGTACGCCACATAATATATCAGTATCCCACCTGTTATTAGGAATAAGAATCGATGGAATTGGAATCGAGAATCGATTTGAAGAATCGAAATCGGAATCGAAAAAAAGTGTAATCGACTCATCCCTAGTTTTAAGTTATTACGGTCGGTTACCCGGGTGTCTTGCAGCATTCATCTTTTGAAAAAAATAATCGGAGCAGCTATATGTATAATCTTATATTTTGGTGTGTGTTTCAAGTCCTTTAGGATGTTGACTAGTCTCAAAGGATCATCCAACACTCCAAAAATGGGCATCTCTTCGATTAGAGATGTAAGGTGTCTACATTCGGACAGCGAAGACGGACCACCGGTGTAGGTATCTCTGTCTTGCTTTCGTTGGCTGAACGCTTCTCAGCGCCTGGTGTGTCTACGTTCCTCTTACGACAGTCGAATCTTTTAGGCTGGTGGGTTGACGTTCTTTTGAAGCACCGTAAACTGGCGTAACTTTGCTCCTGGATGGGATATTTTACACCATTCCAAAAAATATTTAACTTTTTCTATTGTCCTAATTATGCAGCATTTGAGTAAAATTTTCAACTATTCCTTCAGTTGGTGCTAAAGCGCATTTGACATTGCGGTCGTTCGATTAGATATATCCATAGCTCTATCGATATGGGCCTTCGCAACCATTTCCACCACACGGCCGCCATTAATGCCCAAACTAAGAATTAACTTACTGAGGATTGCACACCCAAGAAAATCTACGAATATGCGGCGCCAGCCATCATTTCGAACACAAATGCGCTGATAAATCATTAAAAACGTTGAACACCCTATGCTATGCTTGTGAGAATACACTAAAATAAACGCATGAGTGTGGTACTTGTTTGCGTTGCGAAGACCTGTATCGAAGGAAGTATCCAATGAGTATCGAACGATCTTGTTTTGACATTGAATATAGTTTCAACTAAGTTCTTCAGGATTCAGGTTGGTGGCCATAATTGTGAATTTGTGAAACAACTAAGTTCTTCAGGATTCAGGTTGGTGGCCATAATTGTAAATTTGTGAACAATTGCTCATTACTTTCATTGCCTCTGTAGATTTTTAAACTGGTAAAAAAGTGTTAAATAAAATTATCTATGGCAACAGTGTTACATCTGGTACCAATGAGATTCTCCTCATTTTAAAAAGATTTAGTCTCCAACGTATCGAATTCTTTACTCATTTTCACTTGAATTTGTGGGGTGGTGCCAAGTATCCCCTTCATATGAGGGCACATAGCACCGCTGAAAAAATGTTGAATTATTTGAGCATGTTCCTCTGATTATCTTTTTTTCGATTTGTGTTTAAGAATTCTTGGAAAATAGAAAATAAAGAACCTTCAATCACAGTTTTAAGATCTCTCACCGTTCGACGTTTCAGGTACGAATGAAGGAAAAATTGTTGCAAAGTAGCATTCTATGGTACCCACTGTCTCATAACTGGAATTTGTTGGTCTCCAATGAGTATATTAACATTTCTTCTTCAGTGCACTAAGGTTACACGTGATCCGACTGTCATTTCACACTTCACTGTCTTCCTTGTATTGATGGGGCAATATCATTTGGGCGAACAGGTGGATATTTCTCAGCCCATATGGTGCTAAACTTCAGCAGCCGAGCAGGGACTGGTGATTCCATCGTGAAAAACTGTTGACCTCTAGTTTTAATTTTGATTAGGTTCAACAGCGAACGATTCGTGAGACTAGTAACGGAGGTATTATCCCAGTGTACTTAGAATACCCAGTTTAGAAAGTCCGTGCTTTCGGGAAGGTAATCAAGACCCGAATCTCTATTATGACCGTCCCTCACTCGCTCACGCGGTCCACTATTCCCGGGTCGCAGTCGCGGTTGAGCGTTGTATGAATCTCGGGTACGGGTGTTTGGGCCCGTCCGTCGAGAGGATTGGCGCGAAGACGGTTAATTGGAAAGCCACCTTAAAAAATCACAAATTTATTGACAGAAAAAAACAACTGTTCTAGGCCAATCGGGCCGGCCCCGGGACAACACCCTCCAAAATGACACCAGAAACACAGAATACTATAAATTTGGTGCTAGCGCCCTTTGAAAAACTGAATGAAAGTAAAACAAAAACAGTTGCACAAGTGCTCGCCTTGGAGCGGTCGTGATACATAAGACGCTTGGCATCAGCAAAAAAAATGTTCAAGATTTAGCCGATGATCGTCCCAAAACTAAAGAAAAGAACTTCGAACTGCTTGTGCCCCTCTCCGGCCTGCCGAAACCAGGCTGGGATTTACGGGAGAGAGTTCTTCTTTGGGATTCACTAAAACAATCATTCACACAGGGGAAATACGAGCACAATGTACTTATCTGGCTGCCGAATGTCTTCTCCTCGTACTCTACCGAGTCCAAGTTCACAGGCACCTCCTCGTCTCACTTTCGGCTCCGGTCCTGTAACTTCACACAACTCAAGTCAGTGGTCCCCTTCTCGTCCTCGGACAGGGTTTTTTAAAGGGTCTCGTACCCCGTACCTCGGACCGCGTCGAGTTATCGGAACCATCGATTCCTCGACGCGGCCTCGACAAGGGAAAAAAAGCCCGCGTGTTTAAATGTTCAAACACACGACATGGGGCCCAAGCTGGTGGCTTTCCGCTATACTATGGATACCATATTATTCCCTCCAAACAGTGACGCTTTGGCCAAAACTTGATGAATGAGGAGAGGAACTCTACGGAGCAGAAAGACACGTTCGAGATGTCTTTTTCAACGCGCCATTTCAGACTACAATGCTCATCATTGGTCGTTCGAATCCTAAGATTGGTTGACTGCAGCCCTCCACCCTTCCCAATCTAATGCTAGTTCCCTTACCTCCTGGTATCTCTTCCTATGTACTCTCCTCTTTATTTGGTCCCTGGACTTATTCCTGCGTCTTCCTCTTGGGGACTTTTCCCTCTATTTTACCTACAATTAAGTTCTTCACAATCCCATTGTGCCTCAGGGTGTGTCCAATCCATCTCATTCTTCTTTTCTTCTTACAATGCTCCTTATGGTCCTTTCCTCTTCTACTCTTCTGTACACTTCATCATTTCTTATATTTTTCCGTCCATTTTTTCTAGAGCATCCTCCTCCAGCACCAGGTTTCTAGTCAGTTCTAGTCAGCTCAGGTCTAATCCATCTCGTTCTTCTTTTGTGTATGGTGTTCCTTCTAGTCCTTTCCTCTTCTACTCTCCTGTAAACCTCATAGTTTCTTATTTTGTCTGTCAATTTTATCTTCAACATCTTCCTCTAACACCAGATTTCGAAGACTGTTAGTCTGTTCTGCTCGTCTTTTCCAACAGCCCATGCTTCCGATCCATATAGTGCCACGCTCCACACGAATGTTTTCGCATACTGTTTCCTGGCATGTAGTCTTATCTAGAGATGGGCGCCGCGCCGGTTACTCCGCGCCGCCGGCCATGCAAGGCACGCCGCCGCCACCGAGGTAAAAACTACGGCGCGCCGCCCCCGGTCATTTTACGGTCACGGAGGCGGCGCGGCGCGACCGTGATTTTAATACTAAGTCCGACGGTCGAAAAAAGTATTGACCAATGGTTCGAGCAGATGCGATTTGGATTGATTTCCCCAGCAACGCTAGTTCGTCTTGTCAACCTTTCCTCTCCCTTCCCACTTGTCCCCTCAGCTGCCTGGCTGAGCATGGTTTCGATAGGTTTTTTATTTTGCACCTAAGTTTTGCCGTACAAAAAGGAACGTAGGTGAGGCGTAGTGGAGAGTCGCAGAGTACGCAGGAAGAAATACCTGCGAACTCAAAACGTAGCCGAGTGGATGGTTAGATTTCCACTTTAATTAAAGTTTGCTCGATCTCTTGGGACTAGAGTGGCTTTGTCTAATGACGTGCGTTCGACCCTCATATTTCGGTCAGATTGTTTAAAAATGAGGGAACATTATAAAGTATAGACAAAAAAAATTTGTGCTCAAAGTAAAAATTACGTCGGTAGTATCCGTTTATTTTTTGCCCAAACGAAATATAGTCCTTCATTAGTATTTTAACCTTAATAAGTCGAGAGGGCTACTGGCATGTCAGTGGTTGCGCTCGGTCTAAATAGCCGTATTGTAAGTGAAATTTCTGAGTGAACTGAGACCATGGCTGGCGAGAGCCATTCCCTTGGATTTATCTGTTAATTTGTTCCCCAAGGGAAGAATGGCATGAGGCCATTTAGATTACTGAAATGAGCTCAGCGGGTTTCTCGGACCATAGTGTGGGTGCTCATCTTCGGAGGCTGTTATCTGGTCTTTTAATATTGCTGAGCTCACTGGGCTTCATTTAGATAAGGGTCTTGGAGTCGCCTTTGGCAATACGCAGTCCGTGGGGAACTGCTGATATGGGACCTTATGAGGAGGCTGTTGGTGACCAATGAGATGAACACAGGGTGATCACATGGGGACGCCAAGCCATGGTTTCTGGGTCACGAGGAAGAAGAAGAGGCGGATGAGCGGCAGTATTGAGAAGGCGAGTCTTTGATGATGTTATCAAGGTAGTGATTGTGAATGGTTGCGAGGAATAAACGCATTTTTCCGAAGTGTCGTTCCCTTAATTGACCCTCGACGGACCCTGAAGGTGACCTCTTACATTATTGACGAAATTTAGAAAAATAATTATTAAAATAAAAATTTTAATGTGAAATTTAACAATGCAGCCACATGAATTATCATTAATAATACATAATAACTTTTTTGTTTCATAGTTTTGATACATATAACTGAAATGTAAATATTTGCTTGACGGCAAAGTTGAGGTCGAATTCTACTGTAATTTACGCTATATTAAATAGTAGAACATTAAAAGTAGAAAGCGGAAGTTTTTCATATTGTAAAACGCATTAAACCAGTGCCCCACGGTAATTTTTTTCGTAAATTTATTCATGAATAGAATTGAGTGAACTGTTGTACCCCATGTCACACGAGCAGGAAAAATTCATGAATTGGGCGCTGAATCGGCTGATGGTCGAGAAGAGAACCTTTCGTGCTGCCATCAATAGTGTATTCTCTGTACGAAAAGAACCAGCAGAGAAGATATTTTTGCGGGACCTACGAATCATGATATGGAATAGCACACACCTATTGCTGTAATTACACGGGAATTACTTTAGCCATGCGTATAAACTGAAAGAATGGCAAGAACATGCATGCTTGCTCACGATGGAACACGTCAGAATCGTAGCATTTGTTTATTTTTTTGCCCAAATGAAATATAATCCTTCATAAGTTGAGTCATAGTCGAGAGGGCTACTGGCATATCAGTGGTTGCTCTTGGTCGCAGTTTGTAGCAGTTCCTCAGCGCAGAGTCGCCGAAACTATCTTCTCCGTAGAAAAAGTCCGAAACTAGAGATAGAAATAACGATCCGATAAGACTCACTGTGTAAGAAAATATTACAATTACTGAGTTAAAAAAAAAAATTTGTGACTTAAAAAAATCGTACATCATTAAGTTCTCCAATGGAGCATCGAAACAACGATCCTTCACACGCAAGGCGAGCGCGCTCCTCACAGGATTACCGCTCTGAAAGTTTCTGAGTGATGGAACGAATGTACTGGGCGAACAATTGGCGCTTGTTATATATCAAGCACGGTACAAACTAAACATATTAATGCATAAATCATCAATCAATGTCAAAGTAACCTAAAATAAAGTTCTTTAGAAAATACGAAGTAAGGGATTTCCCTCTCGTCGATAAAACATATTTTATCGTTAATTTTGACTATGATATCTCGCATTGTCTATGTTGTAATTCTCACCTCGGGTACTTTGTACATCATTAATCTCTCACTCTATGACTAGTGTCGTACTCTGGCAATATATATTTTGTATATTAAGGTACCATGGGTTTTTTGATTTCGGAATTGTACATGTATCAAGAAGAACGTATTTATAATATATACTTCTTTAAAACTATATTGTAGGGTATCATTTCAAGATACCCAAATTAAAATACACCGAAGATTTACGCAATAAACAAAATTTACTATAGTCTAAATACATTTCTTAATTTTAGGCAAAACGGCAAGAGTGTGTCAAGAATCGCAGTTCCAACGTCAAAAAATTACCTATTTATTAAATAATAGTATAACATTCGAGGTGCGAGATAGTACGAGACCGTGATGGTGGTGGTCGTAGTGCATGCGCGCAGAAAAGTCAATCAGTGATCGAATTTCATGAAGAATTTGCGGAGTTTTCGTTTTTATAGAAATTAATCTATTATTGGCGTGCGCATGCGCAGCGTAACTCTGAGAGTATTAATGAATAATGGATAAAGGTTTCTCGGGTTTTCCACCGGGTGAGCAGGTCTATGGGGCCCAACGTTTCGGAGAACGACTTGTCCTCCATCATCAGGGGGGTATAAGCTTCGGAAGCTGATATCCCCCTGATGATGGAGGACAAGTCGTTCTCCGAAACGTTGGGCCCCATGGACCTGCTCACCTGGTGGAAAACCCGAGAAACCTTTATCCATCAGATACGCCGGGAAAACCTGAGATCCTTCATTATTAATGAATAAATTTACGAAAAAATGTACCGTGGGACACCGACTTTAGAAATAATTTATCATCCTCCCAACCGTGTTGTTCTTCCTCGTCGTCCTTTTCAATGTCTCCAGCTTCAGCGGAACCAAGAAAAGTTGTGACTGTGTGCTCTCAGCAAATGCATTTGAAAATATTTCACAGAGTGTTCTGCTTTTCCCATTCTTTCTCATTAGCAAAACGCAAATTTCCCTAGGCCCATTTCTCTCTGTCTTCCCGGTGCAATGCACTGAGTCATGCTGTTTCTCACTGTCACTCTCTTTGGCAGATTCTTTGCGTATCGTATTTGCTGTCGGCAAAACACAAAAAGAGACAATGTAGCGTCAATCAATAGGAATATTGGAGATGTACAAAAACATTTGAGCACCTTCCGATTTTCGGCAAAGATGAATGCATTTTTACGGGATGGTTCCATAAATTACGAGGGAAATTAACATTTTGGGTTTCATTCACAGAGTTACCACGTAGAGCATATATAGAATCCTTCCAAGTAGTTATGGTTGTAAATGAAAAGGACAATGTATACAATAAGTGTGCTGAAAACTTACTGGCTTCCACCACCAGTTTATTGCTTCGAAGAATTAGTAAATTAATCAATTAATGTTATCTCAATATTGGTGAGAGTTAAAAATTATACATACAAAAATTTTTGATCTCAAACACACGCTTCAAAAGACTGAAAAATCGGATCCAGAATTGATATTTTCCAGTTATTCACTTTTCTTTACTCGTATACGAACAGACGTTAACACGCCGCGCCGCCGCCGGCTTTATTTCCCCCCCTACGCCACCGCCGACCAAAATCAAGACGGCGCCCATCTCTAGTCCTATCTTCTTTGAGCCCAGCAGTTGTGTTTTTCCCATGGACGCCTTCTTAGCTCGGGCTATTCCCCGCTTGATGTCCGTTGTACTTCTTCCGTCCCACGTGATGGTACTTCCAAGATAGGTGGAGGAATCCACCTGCTCTAATTTCTCTCCTCTCAGGGTGACTTCTACATTCAGCTTCTCTCTTCCGCACACTAGGATTTTAGTCTTTGTGTTACTTATTTTCATCTTGTATTCTTGGAAAATTTGGTCCATTGCGTTTAGTGATCTACAATGCTAAGAGGTCGCATTACTAAAGATATGATTCCACATTTTACCTTTCCTTATTCTTTTTCCCCGCTTTTTTCTGTCGTGCCAATGGACTCATTTCACGTTACTCCTTTTTTTTCTCCTATAGGTTAGTTGTTTTTTTTTCCTATAATCCGTACAGCGTGAATATTGCTGCGGTAGAAGAGCAAACGAGTAGAGAAACTCCTGAATGAGATTCGAGATTGGCAGGGTAGGTGGCTGGAAGAAGTAACAAGGGGCGAGGGGTTGCTCAAGAGTGTGATAGAGGGAAGGATGTTGGGCAAGCGGGGGAGGGGTAGAAAGAGAATTATGTTTCATGGACGGGATGAAGAAGGGTAGATCTTATGCAGAGGCGAAAAAGGACATACTAGAGGGACATAGGCCCCTGAATGTGTTAAACACCGGGAGGAGATTCTCTGACATTCAACAAAACTTACCTTTACCGGTAGAATACATAATAATAATAATGTTCAATAAAAGGAACAAAAAATATTCACCCTATGAATTATTGTGTGATTGTTTCTCTAGTTAACATGTTCCCAATTTTCCAAAATAATTTTATATGTAATGTATGAGCTACATTACTGTATTGTATTTTCTGTATGCTCTTAGTGGACGACGAATGTCCAAGAACTATGATTCCTAACTTGAGTATTCGTCCGGTCAATTCTTGTAGTGGAAATTGTACCTACTACCCAATAACGTAGAGCTCCTAAGTTTTGTCCACAGCGCCATTTTCTGTGAAAATACAGTAATGAATTACAGTAAGGCCGATAATTATCTAACGACGTGTATACTAAAAGGTTTCCTTCAGTATGATATATTGGTCTACGCCAAATCTGTTAACCACAATTTAACCAACTTCCCGATGACTTAGAGCTCTGGAATTTTGACCAGAGACCCACTTCCAGTGACAATACAGTAATCAATTAACACTGACACTAATTAAGTGACTACGCGTTTGTGTTCGAGTGATGAACCATCAAAGTCTTATACCTTATTCTCCAAGTGGTAATCATCCTCCTCGATTGCTCGAGATTGGCAGGGTAGGTGGCTTGAGGATGTAAAAAGGGTCGAGGAATGCTAGAGTGTGTGATAGAGGGAAGGATGTTCGGCAAGCGGGGAAGGGGAAGAAAGAGAATTATGTTTCACGGACGGGATGAAGAAGTGTAGTTCGTATGCTGAGGCGAAAAAGGATATACTAGAGGTAGATAGGCCCCGGAAAGTGTAGAAAATCGGGAGGAGATTCCTTTAGCTTTTGTCTGGGTAGCGTAATTGGTTAGAGCACTCGGCGCGAAATCGAGGGATCTGGGTTCGATTCCCAGTCCAGGCGAATGATTTTTCCACTGTGAATTTCACACAATTGGAAGGCGATTCTCTGACATTCAACAAAACCTACCTTTACCTGTAGAAAACTTAAATAAAGAAGATGAACCTACTCCTTGTCAGCCTGAAACTCGTATTATCTGAAGTTTTCTAACTCCCGAGTCTGTTATGGCTCTCAACAACACACATCTGTGTTTACGCGCTCTGCTCCCTCGTACTTTCAACAAACTTTAGGACTTCCTTTGAAGTATTTTGATAGTAAATCCTTTCTTTTGAGGATTAAATACACGGGATACTCAATTCGAGGCCTAACAATATCAAGGCAATATCCATATTATCCGTTTACAAACGAGGGTCTTTGTGCTATTTTTTTATATGTCCCATTCGGTTTACATAAAATTTCGAAGTCTCGCGATATCCGATCCGTATCCATATGCTGAAAATGTTAGAACTACACCGTCCATTATGTTTTTGATGACGTAACAATGATTTCATGCGATTGATCTGGGCGTTCGTCTCGTTTCGCCGCGCATTTCCACGAGTGCCGAGAGCGGAAAGGAAAAAAAAACAACTGAAGTGTGACAGGCGGAGTACATCATGATCACGCGACGAACTGCTTGGACGAGATTTTTATTTTCCGCGCCGCGCATAACAGAGAGAACACGATAAATAAATTCCCCCTCCAGCGGATACTCTGACCTGCCGAATCCGCCGAGCGCCCTCTCCCACGCGTCCCAAAAAAATAAAACAGTCGAAGGTGCAGGTGCGTTCCCACATCCAGAAATTGATACGACGGGACGGCGGTTTGATGGGCTGTTGTTGAATCAACCGTTAAGCCCCTGTCCGACAGCCTACACGTTTAATCTCCCTCTTTCCGAACGTAGTTTTCGACCCTAGTGTTTTTCATACTGGTAAGAATGAAAAGACTATAGTAAATTTCCTCACTTTTTTAATGAGCGCCAACCATGTTTTCGACCCTTTATGTCATTCTCAAGGTACACAAATTTCCAATTTATATATACCTCTTAGCAACAAAAAATTCCAATTCTATATATATACCCCTTAGCAAAACACAGTTAGGTGGGGAGGTAGGTTCTGACGGGAGAAAGGGTATGGGAGGGAACATACAGTGGTGGGGGAGTTCAAAGTGACGTAATAACAAGTGAACAATAGTGGGGGAAACCAGAAAAAAGGGGAAAAAAACAGGGGAAGTTGGAGATCAACTTAAATTTAAAAGAGGTGATTGAGTCATAAAAACTACGTCATTACAAATATTATCTGGGCTATTCACATTCACAATTTCATATTTCTCGTAGAAATCCAGTTTTGGCCCAATGTCATTAAAATGTAAAACATCCAGGTCAAAATTGCTAACATGGTTAAAATTAAACAAATGTTTGGCAAAAACAAGATTTTCGTCAATATTTGTAAAACTTCTTTTATGTTCTATAACTAAATCTCTAAAAATTCGGCCAGTTTGACCAGTATACTTAATATCACGGTCTTCTCATTTTTACTTGTAAATTCCACTTCTGTTCGTACTGTCATACTGGTCTTTTGAGTAACGTAAAAGCTTTCCAAGTGTAACAGGGTTATAGAACGAAATCTTGAATGTGTCACTTGGGACGATTTTCTTTAGTTTATAGGATAAATCTCCTACAAGTTTTCTTCTCCGACGACTTTAAAGTGTCGAAATCATGGTCGGTGCTTATTAAAACGGTGTGGAAATTTACTATCGTCTTTTCATTCTTACCAGTATGGATATTGAATATTTCCACAAAGCTACGCCTGAAACTCTTTCATACGTTGTGTTTTTGTTTCGTTAGGGTGAGGTTGAGACGGTGTGTGATGAGCATAGTATGATAGTATAGAGTGTGGTCGCGAAGTTCTCCTAAGGTTGGAATACTAGAATGAATATTAGAATCGTACGGTTTAAACTGAAGCAAGTGTCGTTGTCAACTTTACCGGAGAGCGGACTGGATGAGTATAGATTCTTTAGCATAGACAGGACGTGGAGTTGGAGAGACCGGGGCAAGTTGGGTACACTTTTATCTTTTGAATTTTCTTTTATTTTTAAAACTCAGATTGCTTTAAATGAAACAGTTGTGCTAGCATATTGAAACACTATTCACCTGCAGTAAATAGCAACGTTAGGTAGAAAATAATTTTAAGTAAAGTTAGAAATGTTTCCTAAAACAGTACACTTGTGCCAACATGCCCCCTAATGCGAAGCAAGTTGGTATACAGGCCGGAGCAAATTTGCACTCGTACCTAACGACTATTATACATAAAATGGAAAACTAGAAGCTAGAGCTGTGCGAATCCTTCTAAATCGAATCGAATCGAATCAGGCTTAATTCGATTCGGTTCGCCTGCGAATCGGGATGCTTCGAAAGCGAATGATTCGTAATATTCTAATCAGATAGATTCGTCTTCGAATCACTACATGCATTCAAACATTGCTCTCATCCCCGAATTACGCGCAGTCCTTATAGAAGATGTTTTCCTCACGCGAAACGAAAATTTAAACGACCACACGTTATTCTGTGCTATTTTTTGTGCCACTATATGGATGTACAAGCTAATGTAAGGCCCTGAAATATAGTGAAAATCTATGTTACTTTAACTTTGCATAAAATTTTGCGTTTTATTTAGAATTCAAATTCGATTCGCAAGCAATTTTTTTTAAGGTGAATTGATTTGCTGACGAATATTTTTAAAAAAATTCGTTTCGATTCGATTAGAAATTTATGTGGGAGATTCGATTCGAAATGAAAATCCCTGATTCGCACAGCACTACTAGAATCTTTCAATTCGTGGAAGGACGTCATAATAAAGAAGATAAAAAATATTGTGACTCCCACAATTTATTTAACAATAGCGGCCGGTTTCGGCTGTCACGCTATCACCTGATGATGGCGTCCGGTCCGGATGGAAACCGGTCGCCAGTGTTGAGTAAATTGTGGAAGTCACAAATTTTTACCTTATTTATTTTGGCTATTATACAGTGTAGCAAGAAGTCGCTTGTCGTGCGCTAAGCGCCACAGCCCGACAGGTATGGCCATGCTTGGGACACAAGTAGGTGTTTGCTCTTTTGACTGATTTTGAGTCTACCGGGAATAGCCACAGATTAAACTTTATGGAGTCATCCGCAATACACAATTGTGCGACTGTGCATGGCGGGTGTCTCTGTAAAGTTAATCCGTGACCAGTCCCGGTAACTACGATGATGAGGTGAGCTCTTACGGCTGGACAAATAACAAAAAATAGGGAGTCTCCAATAGCCGTAAACAATTGGCACCTCACGTCAAAAGTCACAAACTTTGCTGTGTTGGTTTGCCGGGATGGGACTTGAACAGCAGAGACCAACCCCAGCCTCTCCACCAGATCTGTGGTGGTTCACGGGAAGGTTACTTCCTCGCCACTGACCGACACAGACGCGCACACACAACCCAGATAGGATCCTTCGCAAGGGCTAATGGGACCCCGCTGAGGATGCGTTGGTTTATAACCAGGGATCCTTCGCAAGGCTAATGGGACCCAACTAAAGATGCCTGGTTATTAACACAAACACACTCACAAACACTCAAAATCACTCACTCACACACACAAATGGGCAAAACTTCTGGGAGAAACTGCTCCAAAGGAGCGTGGTCAAAATCTTACACAAGAACGGACGAGGGTGAGGGTCGAATACGCGTATTTCGGCCACAAAATAGCCCTCTTCAGCGATCTGAAGGAATAGCGTCACGTCAACGCAAGGTTGAAGTGAGACATTTTTTTATTTATTTTTTGTTATTAGTCCCGGTAGACTCAAAATCAATAATGATAATTATACCTAATTTAAGCCTGTCATTTTACTAATATCTATAAGTCTCTATTTCTATAAATATCTATGTGAGTAAAATTACGGGAATATTATCGTCAGAGGTTTTGAACTATCTAACATTTATTTGAAAGACTAGCTGAATTACCCGGCGTTGCCCGGGATCATACTTCCTTCAAAACTCTTTATATAAGAGTTGAGGAGTTAGTAAGTAGTTGTTAGTAGTTAAGTTAGTTAGTAGTAAGTTGTGATAACAGACTACATTTCAAGTAATTGTTTATTAAATTAATATTTTCTTCTGCAGAGCATCTATACAATTGTGAGACAATAGTAAGTAAACAATGTGACAATATCTTCCATGAACAATAATAATTATAAGTCAAATGACTGAAAAATTGACAGAATAATAAAAAATAACATGGTAAAATAAAAACAATGAAATTTATAAAACTTGTTTAATATAGAGTAGAGAGACAATTTTTTGAAACCCTTTACTGTAATCATACTACCTGCACAACCAGGCTAAAAGAACATTATAGTTAAGTACATAATTCGAGTACTTACTTGTTGAGTAGCTATTCAGAATGTCATTTTCGTTAATTAAGATTTGATTTAATGTTAATTTTTGTTTGTTTATTTGGTTGTCAAGGAAAATGCGTAAAAGAAAATCGATTGAAAAATAGAGAAACTTCATTCTTTCGGGCATTATACCACTAATTTTAGTAGTATCATGCTTTCGGGTATGTGATAAAATGAATTTCAACTCTCTATCTTTGGTTAAAGTTATTTTAAAAAGCGAAATAATTAACTGCTGCACAAATCCCAATGCTTAGCATTCCTAATCGGCTCAACTAAGCCAACTAAGCAATGACCGAAATCTGGTTGTCAAGCGAATATGGTATTGTTGATTTCACAGAAAAATGTGTTTCTGCAACTAAAAACGCAATTTTCAGTCAATTACGAAGTGAAAAGGATAATTAATTGAAAGAATTAAATACTTCATTCTTTCAGACATTTAATAAAGAAATTCCAACTCTCTATCTTGAACGGAAATAATTTAAAAAAGTAAAAAATGAAACCACTGCACAAAACCCGATACGTACCGCGAACCACCTAAGGGCCCCTTTTTGGGACCTTTATGGGCCCTTAGTTCATTTTAAAGTAGCCTACAACTTTCCTCCTGCCTTGAGCTATTACTCGGCAAAATTTCAGCACGATAGGATTAAAACTGTAGTAATGCACTTACCCGTCGGGCGTTGTTGCGCGAAAAATATTCGAAAGAGGACCTTGATTTAAGAGGACCTTGGGGCGGGGGGCGGGGGGGGGGGCGAAATTAAAAAAAATTTTATACCTAAAACCTTCGAAACCTTCGCAAGAGTGTACTCAACAACTTCTTAAAGTTTCTTGGCGATCGGATCAACAGTGTAGTAATGCATACAAGACAGACAGACATACATTCGTTTATATATATATATATATATATATATATATATATATAGAAAAATTATTGTTTTCTGTGCATTACTTTTCATAACTACCACAAGCGCTGATGGGTTCTAGATAGAATTTGTATCTCCTCCCGGCAGTGTTCGAGGGACTATCACAAACTTATTCCTGTATCGTTCTTTGAATACGGTCCGAGGGGTAATGTAGCGCCCTGTCACATAAGAATATACGCACAATAGAGGTAATAGATTAGCCTCGAAGGCCGTCTTAACAGTTAGGACTGTTCCCGCGAATGTCTTGGGAGAGATCACGTGACAAGAGAGCGTTGCGGGCCGAGATATAGGGTGGCTCGACTCCTTCCTCGCGCGGCCGCTGAATAGCGCTTTGGGCGTTGGCGTCTTCCGACTCTCCAAGTTAAATGATTGGATTGTTACTATCGCGTGGAGGTGGATTCCGGAGAGGCCCATAAAACCCTTGAACATCGCTGTGGACTTTTTCAAGAACTTCCGCGAAAGATAAGCACCTTTTCTCTTCATTATTTACTACTTCAGTATTATGTGCTGGAAGTGGGACTTTGAACTGGTACGTTTATTTTGTGGTGTCGAATCATCCCGTGCCTCGCATCCTAGCGGTGGCTTGCTGGGTACTTCGTAAATTATTTGTAGATATTTGCCATGGTTTCTGAAGTCAGTCCAAGATAATAGCTCAGTTGAAATATACTGATTTGGCATAGAGATAAATGGAAACGATTTCTAAACGATCATATGTAGCAGTAAAAGGAGACTCTTTAAGGAAAATGGTTTTATTATTTAATAAAATGCTCTTAAAAGTATCTTTTTAGTTTTCAACTATTTTTAATGGCATTCTAACTCTAAAAGTCTTATCTTGGTTTCTGTAATGTATCCAAATCTATTGCTTGTAAATTGTTTATTTGTTTGCGGTAGTGTTAGTAACGCTTTACCTTTGTTTGAGTGAATGAGCGGATCTAAGAACGGATCAGTCCGTGAATAAGAGCAGCAATCGAGGAGGATGATTACCACTTGTAGTATAAGGACGCCGTCTTTGATGGCTCACCACTCGAATACAAACGCGGAGTAGTCACTTAATTGGTGTCAGTGTTAATTGATTACTGTCTTGTCACTGGAATTGGGTCTCTGGACAAAATTCCAGAGCTCTTAAGTCATCGGGAAGTTGGTTAAATTCTTGTTGAACTTCGGAGTTCTACTTTATTGGGTAGTAGGTACAATCTCCACTACAAAATTTGACCCGGACGAATAGTAAAGAAACAGTTCTTGGACATTCGTCATCCACTAAGAACATACAAAAAATACCATACAGTAATGGAGATCATACATTACATATTTAATTATTTTGAAAAAGTGGGAACATATTAACTGGAGAAACAATGTTATTATCACACAATAATTCATTGGGTGAATATTTTTCATTGTTCCTTTTATAGAACATAAAGATTGTGAAAAGTTTTTTCTTAAATATACACAGTGAGGTAGAATCTTTTATGTCCTTAGGGATACTGTTACATAACCTTGCCCCAGCAACACGAAAAGATCTTTGGTAAGTGGTCGTTCTATGAGTAGGGGCGATTAAGTAGTCGGGAGCCATTCGGGTTGGTACGTTTGACTTCCTCTCCCTGACGGTAAAAATTGCAACACCTACCCAGGTTGTTCATATTTGAATGGGCAATACCAACACGTCCCAAGCATATATTTTCTATCACTACGTTTACCTATCGAATTCAAATCAATATTTCAATCGATTTTGCAGTGATAAACCAGGCAATCCAAGTCGTAAGACTTAGAAAGTTCAGATCATGCCGAGTTCATATCGGTCTGAGTTCGATTGGTGAATGTAGTGTATGAGTTTCGGCCTTAAACCATGCAAGGTTAGTAAAATAAGGTGAAATGTGATAATCTTGTTTAGGTTAAAGACAAACCAACCTGCGGCCCCGGCTTCGGTGGCGACAGGGTGAAGTCCTCACCTGCTAACATGAGGATCGCGGGTTCAATTCCCGCCTGGGTGAAATTATCACCACTCAGGGCATGGGTGTTTGTGTTCGTCTGTTGTTTTTGTTATTCGCGCGACATATATTGGCCAATTGCGCTATATTCGAGGTAGTAAAGGTTTAAAAAACTTACAAGCATATTTAATAATAATAATAATATATAATAATAATAAGTTTATTACTCCATACAACAAATTACATTTCAATAGCAAAATAGAGTAATTTTAGGTAGCCTTGAAGGAGAACCTGTTTAAGGCTACCATCAAATAATATTACATTATGCTTTTCCTAAAAGATACATATAGCTCGTGCAGTGATACCGTGACAATTGCTTAACAGTGTAAGTTCGTACCTTAAAAGCTACTTACTAATAGTTTACTTATAACTCATTACATCAATGATTTACAGCAATAAATGCTCTACACTCTCCTTGGTGAGAAGCCAAGAATGTACATTTTCCAAAAACTTTTTCACAGACTTAGAATTAGTACATGACAGGGGTAACATATTGTATACCTTTAGCCCTACATACAAAAAACATCTTTTAAACAACGTCAAGTTAGGTTTTGGTAATGGAATATTTTTTTTACGCAGGGCAATGTGAGAAGGTAGACACTGAAATACATCAGAGTTACCACTTCTGGTATAGAAACACCGTAGAACCTTATAAATATATAGATGCCTCAATGGAAGCAAACGTAAATGAAGAAAAAGTGGGAAGGATTTTTCAAATCTGTTCTTTTTCAAAATAACACGAATAATTCTTTTTTGTAAAAACACGGCAGGTTTCAAGGAGTTTAAATAAGCGCCACCCCAACAAAAAATGCCATAACTTAGTCTGGAATGTACTAACGCGTTATAAATTATCCTAAGGAAATTTAAAGGACATTTATTTCTGATGAAATAAAAATTTGTCAATGTATTTCGCATAATATTTGTTAGATTATCAATATGTTGTTGCCACTTTAAGGATTCGTCAATGGTTACTCCCAGGTACTTCAAACAGGAAACCCGTTCAATGGGCAAACAGCTATTGCATGAATTTATCGGACAGTTTTCTTCATGATAATATAAAACCCAATCAAACTTGTACCTGTTACATAAATTATAACACATATACTTCGTTTTAGTTACACTCATTTTCAATTTGTTGGAAGCAAACCAACGTCGCAAATTGATCAAATCTGACTGCATATCATATTTTACATCACCCCAGTTTAAACCTCCATAATTTAAGGCGACATCATCAGCAAATGCTGTCACATGACCTCTAAAATTGAAATTACATAGATCGTTTATATAAACTAGAAATAGGATTGGACCCAAGACAGAGCCTTGTGGAACTCCAGAAGTTATCATATTGTAATTACTATAAACATCACCAATTTTTACACACTGCATTCTCGATGACAGGTAACTGGTAAACCATTTTAGTGGTGTTCCTCGAATACCAGCCCTCTGAAGCTTAAAGGTCAGAACCATGTGATCAATGGAATCAAAAGCCTTGCTAATGTCAATGAATAGGCTGCCAGTGCGTCGATTTGAGTTTATAGCCTTGTAAACATGGGTAAAATAATTTTCTAGAGCATCTTCAGTTCCTTTTCCACTTAAAAAACCAAACTGATTTTTGCTGAAGAAGCAGTTTTTATCGAGAAATTTAATTAATCTCGTCTTGACTAGCTTCTCTATAATTTTTGAAAATATCGATAGCAGTGAAATTGGACGATAATTTATTATACTTGATCGATCACCTTTTTTATATAAGGGCATGACCACCGCCTTTTTCAGCTCGTCAGGAAAAACACCACTGGTAAAACTTAGATTAAATATATGTGCGAGAATAGGAGCTAATTCGTTAATAACAAGTTTCAAAAGTTCACTGTTAACGTTGTCGTAACCAGGGGCTTTGCTAGCAGGAAAAGATCTTACTAATTTGGTTATTTCAGCAGAGTCGACTGGTTCTAGGTACATGGATTCGAAGCTATGTGAATAATCACAACATTCAGCGACGAATTCATCAATGCCACTGTCATTACTATTATTGTTACTATCGTAGGAGGAAACAAAATAGTCATTAAATGCCATAGCTATTTTGGACCGAGCAGATGATATACTACCGTCTATTTCCAGGCAGATTTCATGGGGATTGAGTGGTATGCGGCCGGATATTTCCTTGAATATTTTCCATTGCATCTTTGAGTTTCCATTTGCACCTTGAAATCTGTGCAAATAGTAGTTATTAGAGGCAATCCTAAGTTCATTTTTTAATTTATTTCTACAGTTAACAAATTCCTTTGCTAAACTTACGTTTAATGGGTGGCGTCTATGTTTCTTGAACAGATAATTTTTCCTTTCAATAAGGTTTAGAAGATGACTAGTTATCCACGGCTTTAATTTTTTTCTTGTGTCGTAATTATTTACTTTAACTCTTGATGCAGATAGAACACCTATTAGTAAGTCATGAAATAACGAAAAAGCCTTTGATGCGTTTACTTCGTTTACAACTGGACTCCAATCTACTTCAGCTATTTTTGTTTTAAAATATTCATAGTCTATCTTGGTTTTGGCAGGAGTAGTCGTTATTTTTTCTTTGCATAATGGTTCTTTCACACAAATAGAACAGCGAATTAAAGAGTGATCGGTTATCGCTTCATGAAGCACTTCTACTTGGATGTCATGCGTGCACATGTTATATAACCTAGCGAACAGGTGATCAATGCAGGTAGCGGAGTTTCCTGTTACCCTAGTTGGCGAGTCAATCAGACACTCTAATCCTAAGGAGCTCATTAAGTTTAAGTAGTGATCAGAATCATTTGAAGGTACCATAATATTTATGTTGACATCACCAATGACAATTATATTACCTTTTAAACCATGCATAAGCGGTTGAAATTCAGATAAAAATTGTGTTATCGGAAAATTTTGATCTCTATAAATAGAAATTAACTGCAATTCGAATTTTTCAAGTTTGAGAGTCACCTGAACAAAGTCAGCAGTTACAGCTTGAATTACATTAGAGAAGCAATCAATTGTACTTTGCACATAAACAATAACACCTCTAGCTCGGCTACCACTACTGCATTGGGCAAAATATTTATAACCATTTAAATTGTAATGGTGAAGTTCATGTGCATAAACCCATATTTCACTAAGTACGATTATACTCGGTAAATGAGAAAGGCCATGCAGATACGTTTCAAATAAGTCAAAGTTTGATCTGAGACTACGGATATTTTGATGGACAATACATAATCTACTGCTATGAAACATCTTACTATTTGTGTTATCTGACATTATTAATTTTATAAAAAATTTATATCGTCCAAACTCGTCAAAACAAACACTGGTTCTTTCTCAACTTTTCTCATTAAAACTTTACCTCCACGTATCCACAAATATTTGTAACCTTTCTCATTCTTAACAGCCCTTGCAGCATGCAGCACTTTTCTCCTTCCAGGACAAAGGGCTTCATTTATGTAGAGAGGGGTGGGTGTCACATCGAGGTTCAGGTGGCGCGTTGAGAAGTCCCTCTTCACTCTTCTTTTTGCCAGTAGATCTTCCTTGATGTGCTGACGGAGGAACTTAACGTGGATACCACTATGCCCACTTTCCGACTTGGGTTTGAAGCGGTAACAGCTGTCAATGTCATCCGCTTTGACTATAACCCCCAACTCGGCCCCAATATTGCTAATTATGCTCGGAAGGTCCTCGTTTTTTTGGACTGGGTAACCGTGAATCTCGACTGAATTTGCTAAACTGCGTTGCTCAAGGTCATCGGACTGTTTTGCAAGAAGCGCAATTTGTTTCTTCAGTGATCGATTTTCACTTTCTAATGAGTCCATTCTAGCGAAGCACTCGTCGAATCGCTTACTGTGAGCCTCAAGCACCGAAGATAAATCGTCCAACCGATCATACAATTTGTTGATCGAGTCTCCAAGATTAGCCTCTGTTGACTTTAGATCAGCTTTGATTTCTTTAAAGAGATCTAAAACTGTATCTGATGGAAAACTCTGGGACGCGCTTTTAATCGGTGCACAAGTAAATTCACTGTTCATGCTGGATCTGCGAACCACGGTGCACTCACTGCATCGCCAAACTTGCTTGCTGGCTTTAATGGCTTCAATGTCCTGTTTAGTAAGAGGATTTTCTAAACAGTTTCCATGGAATTTGTTCCCACAATCGGAGCACTCCAATACTACTGTGTTACGCACTAACTTAGAGCAAATTTTGCAAGAACTCATTTCGGTAACACGCTTTCACGAGCCAGTAAGCACAAAATACACTTAGCAAAGCATAACCTTGAGTCGAGGAGCGGAACAAGACGTCCGAACTCGACGGAGGCCTGAGCTGAACTGAATATTGATAGAAAATAGCTGTTGAAGTTTTGTATTTAGCTCTTCATAAGATCGTGGTACACGAGGTAGCAATAGTCAATACGGGGAAAAGAAGTACAGTTAGAAGTTGCTTACAAGTATGACGGGATAAGAGATTTTTCTGAATTTTGAGTTGGTGAAGGATGTCATTAACCTTGTTGCATATGGCTAGCAGATGGTCTTGCCAAGAAATATTACTGACCATGGTGACCCATAGATTCTTAAAATAGTTTGAGTATAATGTTTCTACATCTCATGGGTATGACATTAACATCGAGATTCATAAGTAACTAGCTGAGCCCGGCATGTTTTGTAATGCCTCTTTTTCTAAGTAAAGAAAATATTCTATTGTTGAAGTTGTGCAAAAATTTGAGATTTTCGAGCTTAAAAATCCATTTTTAGGAAAAAGCAAAGCGTAAACGAAAATCGAATGCAATAATTAAAATAAGCTGACAAAGAGACCACTGCACCAAATCTTATTCTATGTACCAATAAATTATTTGCCTTTTTACACAAATTATGTCTCACTGATATGATTCGGATGCACGCGATAATATATCCCACTGATACAATTCTGATGCACGTGATTGAGCAACTCGTAAACGATCTGCTTCGTTACTAGTCGTTCCTCGCTTGTTTGAGAAGCTCGCGTGCCAACACTCAATTGTTGAAACTACTCGCGCTCCTCCTATTGTACAATGGATTTAATTATTCAGAAACCTTCGCCGGCGCGCGCACAACTGCTCACCAAAATTTCATCGTAATCTGATGAATATTTTTGGAACGGAAGGAATGGTATTGGAAACCAACATTCATTTTTATAATGTAGGATCTGAGACCTTCCCGGCGAATGCTTAGAATGAAGACTTCTCGGGTTTCCAGCCGGGTAATGGTGTTAAACTGCACCGACGTTTCGATGACGTAGTCCGCCCTGAAGACGATGGCAGACTACGTCATCGAAACGTCGGTGCAGTTTAACACCATTACCCGGCTGGAAACCCAAGAATTCTTCATTCAATTCATTTTTATATATTAGATTTGGAGTTACCAAGTAGTAGTGCCATAGCTGTATTACAATTTAGTAAAAAGCCATTGTGTTGAATAGGTGAAATTCAATAAAACCTATCATCAAAGATCACCATCAAGGATTCTTCGATCACGTGATTCTTTTTTCCAATCGGCATTGGACGTGTTTACAAACTCGCTGTATTGAGGCTCTTCTTCACTGCGCCGAAGGCGCGACCATTGGGACCGTACCGGTGAGCACTGCCTACCCCAACCGGCTCTTTAACAAAACTTGCAAGCCTTCACGGGGGGGTCAATCCATACCAAGTGGTCCAAGTTGGTAGCTCGACCATTTTAGAAAAAAATCATTTTTTGAGGGCAGATAGCCTTATGTTTCGACAGCTCAAAACAAGTTATATTTTATTTTTAGTTTCCATGGCAATCAAATGGCGGCCATTTTTCAATCTCGATGCACAGCTTTTTTTAGCATTTGCAAGCTTTGACATTAACTTCTGTTACTCAGCTACCATTGGTTATAGGAAAATGAAATAAATTTTTATGCAATACGCATAGATGGAACTACAACTCTGTGTATGTCATAACGTGGAATTGTTATTTCTTCGTGATTATTTTAACAGCCAAACTTTAAAGCCAAAAACGTAAGGTTTCGTATATTTCGGAATTTTTTTGGGGAAGAAGAAATTTTCTTCGACCCTTAAAAATTACTCATAATATACGGTGACATTAGATCTCTGTATTAAAATAATTTGAAGTCAGAAGCTTGCATATTTTTATTTTTACAGAGCCGGCAAATTGTAACTTTTTAAAAATTTGCAATATTCCAAGTTCAATATCTCTGGTGGGCAGTTGTTTAAAAATTTGAAAATTACAGAAAATAAAGATCTGTACACAATTTAATTATGGTATAAAACTTTTTATTCTTATAATTTTATTACTTATTTTATTAACTTATTTTATCTTATAATTTACATCATTTCGCAAATGCTGAATTTTTGCTTTTTCACACACCTATATCTGCGTAACTAGAAAAGTCTCCAATTCAAGTTTTATACCATAATTAAATTGTGTACAGATCTTTATTTTCTGTAATTTTCAAATTTTTAAACAACTGCCCACCAGAGATATTGAACTTGGAATATTGCAAATTTTTAAAAAGTTACAATTTGCCGGCTCTGTAAAAATAAAAATATGCAAGCTTCTGACTTCAAATTATTTTAATACAGAGATCTAATGTCACCGTATATTATGAGTAATTTTTAAGGGTCGAAGAAAATTTCTTCTTCCCCAAAAAAATTCCGAAATATACGAAACCTTACGTTTTTGGCTTTAAAGTTTGGCTGTTAAAATAATCACGAAGAAATAACAATTCCACGTTATGACATACACAGAGTTGTAGTTCCATCTATGCGTATTGCATAAAAATTTATTTCATTTTCCTATAACCAATGGTAGCTGAGTAACAGAAGTTAATGTCAAAGCTTGCAAATGCTAAAAAAAGCTGTGCATCGAGATTGAAAAATGGCCGCCATTTGATTGCCATGGAAACTAAAAATAAAATATAACTTGTTTTGAGCTGTCGAAACATAAGGCTATCTGCCCTCAAAAAATGATTTTTTTCTAAAATGGTCGAGCTACCAACTTGGACCACTTGGTATGGATTGACCCGGGGGAGGAAAATTGTGTATTGTGTTGTTTGCGTGAAGAAGAAACTTACTTGCTAACATATATCAAAATAGGAACAAAAACATTGAAACATTGCTAACTTGAGTAGAAGTATTATATAACATTTTTTTTAAAATAATTATTGTTGTTTATGGCCATTATTATTATTTTTTGGTTGATTATATTTATTTTTATTTATTTTTTATTTTATTTTTTTATTTTTCCTTATTATTTTTTTTAATGTTTTTTATTATTATATTTTTTCCATATATTTGCATTGTTGTATTTTATTATTATATATATATATTTTTAATTATTCTTTTTTGTTTTTTAATTAGTATCTTTTTTTATTATTTAATTGGATTATCAATATTCAAAAGTCTAAGATCTAGAAGGAGAAACAGAAGGAAAGGAACGACTCATAGACGAGTGATTTGTTTAGGCAGTCTGTATGTAGTTGGTTTGGTTGGACTGTAGTCCCAAATTTTTGTTCACAGTGGATTTTTAGTGCCCTCTAGCCTGGCGTGGAAATTTGTTGTTAATTTGTGGATGAAATCGTTGACAGTTGGCAGTTTATGAGCACTTGGTACTTCGTGAATGGGGATTAACTTGGAAAGTCGGAGAAGGTGACGGATTGATTTATTTTGGAATACTTCCAGTTTCCTCCGGATTGTTTTGTTCACTGCAAAGATTTCGCTCCCGTAAAGGAGGATGGGGCGAATGACGGACTTATAGATGGTGACTAGCAGACTGTGGGAGAGTGGGAAGTTGGGGGTGGAGAGGCCTGTATTTCTGTCGACTGCGCTTTTATAATTGATCTCTCTACTCCCAATCTAGTCCAGAGAATTTAATTCTTTCTTTCTGGCTCCATCCATCAGTCAGCAATCCGAAGATTGGTTTGACGCAGCTCTCCACTCAATTCTCCTATCAGCTAGTCTTTTAACACTTACATAGTTCTTCTGTTTTACATCTTTCGTCACCTGTTCAATGTATCTCATCCGAGGCCTTCCTCTGCCGATCTTCCCTTCCACCAGTACCTCAACGATTATTCTCATCAGACCATCGTGTTTCATGATGTGACCGATTAAGTTGTCTCGTCTTCTTCCCAAGGTTTTCAAAAGACTTCTCTTCTCTCCAACTCTTCTTAAAACTTCCACGTTACTCACACGATCTATCCATTTAATCTTCATCATTCTTCTGTAACACCACATTTCGAAAGCTTCCAACCTTGATTTCTCTGCTGCTGTCATCGTCCATGCCTCACTACCATAAAGAAGCATGCTCCAAATGTAAGTCCTAATGAATTGCTTCCTTACTTCCACGCTTATATTCCCAGCTGTTAAGAGACTTCTCTTTCTGAGGAATGCCCTCTTTGCGTGGGCTATTCTTTCTGGCTAAAATTGATGGTTTCCGGCGTAACTTTGTGGAATTTACTAGACATATTGAAAAAATTTTTTATATTCTGTGGAATTATTAGTATAACTATGGATATTCTGTGGAAATACAAAGTTCTAGTAAAAAAAAAAAAAAAAAAAAAAAAAAAAAAATTTCAATCTTTCTGGCTACTTAATTTATTACTCTGCCACACATTAAAGTGTAGTTCTTACCCCTGGGTATCACCCACAGCGACTAACTCACGTTGCATTTGATTTTCGCCCTTCTCGTTACTTTTCTTATCCACACCTGGCACTGCTGCTTCTGATTTCATTACCTTCAAAATTATCGCGAAGATTTCCGCGGCGTTGTCCATTAGTGTTCCGCATTTTCAGGTTCTCCATCCGCGTTCTTTGACTTTGGCCGGCAGCCGTTTTGTTAGCCATCCTGCCACCGAGACGAAAAGAGCATCCAACGGCAATCAAAAATAAACAGTTCAATCTGTCTGCCATAGCCAAATACTAGCCAATGAGAGCCGCTATTATCCAAGACAAATCAAGGAAGTAGGGATGAGTCGATTCTACTTTTTTCGATTCCGATTTCGATTCTTTCAAATCGGTTCCCGATTCTCGATTCTCGATTCCGAGTCCATCGATTCTTATTCCTAATAACAGGTGGGATACTGATATTTTACGTGGCGTACGACTATTATTTAAATTCAAGTATTGGCTGCAATAAAATAACAAAGACTATTAAGTCGCTCAAAAAGTATATTTATTAACAAATAGCAAATATATTCTCAGCTTATTGAGATACATAAAAAGTGCAAACTGATAGCCTACACCCAAAATTACTGAGACATATATGATGTGATAAATGAAATTTGATTTGAATGTTTATCCATCTGGAATCGATGGAATCGGAATCGACTTTAGGCGATCGATTCTCGATACCGATTCTAATCCTGAGAATCGGTGGAATCGAGAATCGACATTTGGATTAGACTCATCCTTACAAGGAAGCGATAGAGATTTGGAAATTGCCGGAGAATTTCACCAGAGACAGTGGCTATCCCCTCAGCAGCTCATGGAGAAGGGTTATCCGCTCCGACCAATCGCAGCACAGCACCAGGAAGGCCACAACTATATAAGGCGGCCAAAACAATGGCAGTCGAAACCGTTGTCGGCCAAAGTCAAAGAACGCGGTTGGAGAACCCGAAAATGTGGAATCCTGATTCATTACGTTCAATTCGAACTGGTTTGCTCGTTGTTCATCTCGTTTTGATCTCTTAAAGCATTCATTTCTCAAATTCGCATATGTTTCTCACTGAATAAGTTTTTGTACCAAAGAACGATGCGCGGCAAAACCAGATTTCCTCTGAATATTCATTGTGCTTTTAATGTCGCATTAGTTATGGTCGCCGATTTCCCTCGAATACTCCTCTTGCTAATGCAATCTCCATCTTGACGCTCCAGTTGCTCGGACTGTTTTCTTCGAAAATTATTCATAAGGAACACAGTTTTATTTGATTCAGTGGAATCAGGTTTCAGTACAATATCAACAGAAATAACCTCGGGATATTCGAACGAGTGGACTTAAAATTCGTGATAAAAATGCCCGTTTACTTTGCACTCCTCGGTTAGGACGTGCTTTAAAAGTCACCTGGGCTCATTTGAGTATTCAACTAGCTGATTGGTAGTTTGCTGGTCAGCACTTATCCGAATGTCTCAATTTCTGGTATATCGTTCTGTAACCCCTCCTATAAGTCATTCGTCGTTACTTGCCTCTTAAAAATCCTCATATTCTTCTTGTCAGTCTTCTTCAGTCAGGGCAGTCTTCTTGTTAACCTGGGTATAACACGTAGAAAATAATGAGAATAGAGAATAATGAGGTCATATTGTAAACCTTCCCTCGGGTATCGGCGCAAAGAAATGTACAATCAAATAAATAAATACATGATCGAATATTCCTCCTAATAAATCAACCCATCCGATGACAATCTGAAAATAAATGAACTGTATCCTGTGCATTTTTAAGTTCCGATGGACAGTTTAATGTGATAGAAGTATTCAAACATTTTTCTTTCGTTTATTGGTTGACGGATATCCTTTTGCGCTTTGTGTTTGCCTTAAAGAAGCTTATAATTAAATGGTCAGCGCTATTTTCGACAGTGATAATCAGCAGTTTTTTTCATTGAGCACCTTATGCCCTGGGGTGAATGTCCATAAAATGATGGCAACTTCTCTCAAGATCTGTTTTATTCCTAGTTCAAAACATGTGGGTTTTTTGGGGACGCCAAAATATTTTATGCCTATAGCGCGGGAATTTTGGAATGAAGATAAATCATAAGGTGACGAAACTGGTGAAGTTCTCTAGGACTAGAATGAGAGATTGTTCATTAAAGTTGGAGGGTATAGGCTCGAGCAAGTGGAACATTTTAATTACTCAGGCAGTACGATTGAAGGAAATGGGCATAGTAGCAAAGACATACTGAGGAGAATAGCGCTAGCTAAGGAGGTGTTTAGTAATAGAATGGAGCTGATGACGGGGACCTTGGGTAAGGATGTGAAAGAGAGGCTGGTGAAGAGCTTGAAATAGAGCGCAGTGTTGTATGGCGCAGAAACGTGTACACTCAGAAAGGAGGACGAGAATAGGCTGCAGGCATTCGAGATGTGGGTGTGGAGAAGGATGGAGAAGGTGAGGTGGAAGGAGAGGAAGACTAATGAGGAAGTGCTTGAGATAGTGGACAAGGAAAGGAAACTTACGAAAGAATTCCGGGATAGGCGGTGTGGGTGGCTGGAAGATGTAGTAAGGAGCGATGGGTTGCTCAAGATTGGATTTTTGTATAAACAAGGCAATGTAGTGGCGTTATTCTGAGAGCATGAAGTGTAGACATTTTGAAAAAATGTGCTAAGGATATTTGCATTTTCTAATCTATCGCTGACTCTTTCTCCTTGACCGTTTCTCAGTGACGTTACCGTAGATTTATTCCCTTGAACGTCCCTCACGTAAGGCCAAAATGCCCCAGGGTTATCTTCCAAAATTTCACCTAATGTTTTACTCTTGAGTTCCATTAGTGCTTTTCTTAACGCCGCTTTTGCTGTTATTTTGGCTCTCTAATATTTATCATAAATTTCTTAAGTTCCTCATCGGGAACTTCTCCTCCCTACCGGATGGTTTTCTAACCCGTAAACACTTGTATATTTAACGTTAAAAAAAAATAGTCTCCTTTGCTGCGAATTTTTCACAAAAATGTGGTTAAGCGCAATGAATCACCAACTGAAGCTTACTTTCTGGGATGTCATCGGGCTTTTGTCAGGCGACTGCACAAGTAGCGCCAACGACCAAAGCAGGAACTAATCGGACAATAAGGGAGAGCAGAGCCAATACGGTAAGGATAGGGAGTTGCCGGGGGCTGCTCAAGAGTGATAGAAGGAAGGATGTTTGGCAAGCGGGGTAGCGGAAGAAAGAGAATCGGTTTCATGAACGTAATGAAGAAGGGCAGATCGTATACCGAGGCGACAAAGGAAATACTAGAGGTAGCTAGGTTCCTGAAAATGCAGAAAACGGGGAGGAGATTCTCTGGCTTTCACCAATACCTAACCTCACCGGTAGATGGCTTAAGAAATAATAATGTTTAAATGAGTAAACTGTTGAAATAACCGATTGTGAGTGTACTGGGGCTAGCCACGGATAACCCGCAATGCACGGACGTGCGAAATTCCACAGAGGAAAAATCATCCGCCTTGACCGGGACTCGAACCCGGCCGAGTGCTCCAGCCAATTGATCTACCGATGCGTCGTCTTCTTCTGTGGGTGTTTGTGGGCTGTATGGGATTGTGTGTTCCAGACCAAAAATTATAAACGCATTCCAGACTTCCGGGCATATTATATAACAAGCAGTCCAAGTCTTGCGCTAAGAGCCACAGCCCAAGTTCTTAAAATTAATTCTTCTCGTTTTGCGCACCGGGCCAAAGTCGTCCATTATCTCTGCCTATGTTTCGATACACGACTTGCTCGTCATCTGAAGGGCTTATGGTCTAATATTCCGCGTTCGCTGGAGAAGAACTATTTCGTAAAGATAAATTTTTTGATATCTCTTTGACTTACTATTCATATTTCGTTTGACAGATATATCGTAGGGAACACACATACAAAAATATGCGGCACAGCATTAAAGAAACTAGGTTTTGTTAAGCGTATAATAGGAAGGTCCTTGGATGAAAAAGTAAAAGAGAGATGCTACTTCGCTCTGGTTAGGCCACACCTCGAATACGCCGTGAGCATTTGGGACTCTGATCAAGTAGATTTAACCAAAAAAAATTAACAAAGTACAAAGAAAAGCAGCACGCTTCGTTAAAAACTGCTACGAACGAACATATAGTGTTACACAACTGTTAGAGGGATTTAGGTGGGAGCTCCTAGAGACTCGGAGGCTGCACGCTAGGCTTAAGCTGCTTGATAAATTCAGAATTGATATTTTTCAGAGCGACACAGAGAATATTATCATGACGCCTCATTGCATTTATAGGTCTGACAGATGCGATAAAATAAGAGAGATACTCTGCCGAACAGATAGGTGCAAAAACTCGTTCTTTCCGCGCCCAATAAGCGACCACAATAGAAACTGAGCTCCTCCAAACACACTCTCATAGGACATGTCACCATTTCACCTCCAAAACTTACATCTTTACACGGCTGGTGACCTACCACCCCTTGCCACACGCCCGAGCGGCGGCTCGCGGGGTAGTATGTAGATGTAGAGTGATATTATGAGTGGAAGGAGAAACAAAGAGGTGAGGGAGGCAGCTCAGGATAGACGAGCATGGAGTGAGCAGTTCAATTGAAATCTGTGGGAGGACAGTGTCACCCTAGAAGAAGAAGAATTTAGATTCGTGTTTGAGCTGTAAATAATAGATTTTATTGCTATGCAGTGCTATTCTTAGATTCCATGGGACAAGTCCACCGCGTGTATCTCTCATTCCATCGGCTTCTATTCTGCACTGCATAATTTAAGCACTAGAGGGACTTGAAGTCGACATTTAATAGTTTATGCTGCTCTAGGCTATGCATGTTTATTTTGGAATACTTATTGGTTCTTTCCGACCACGCTCTGGTGGACGCGTGGTGAGTTACGGTCACCGCCGCCTCTTGTCAGCGGCCAGCACGCTTTCAGAAAGAAATATCCCGGACAGCTCTCGAGCATTTTTCTCCCAACCTCGCGATAGAAATCTGTTGGAAGAGTTCCTCCTTCCGTCTGTGGCCGCGGGCGTCGCTTCAAACTTCTTCGTCACCCGTGAGACATGCGTTGGGGGCTTTCGGGTCATTGCCATCATTGTATATTCTATCCTCTCTTATTGGTTTTCTTTTCAACAGTTCTTTTCTTAACCACCTATTTTTTTGGAGCACCCCACTATAGTACGCATAATTGGCTCGCAGTCAGATGATCTGTTGCAAGAGTCCCATTGTTGCGATACTTCGAAGCATTTCCTATTTGATAACCTCTAGGATTCATATTGTTAACTGCGTTGCTATGCTTATAGCCTTACTCATGAATATGCATAATGGATTCAAACGTTCGGAATCGTTGCCTAGGCTACGAGTTGCCTAAATTTCCACTTTTAGTTCACCCAGTCCTTGGCGCTACTTGGAAAAAAGTCTTCTCAATCGACTCGTCAATGGCCTCGCTATTGATTGTTGTTTATGTGAGACTGTGGTAAATATTCATTAACGATTGAAGAGATATGAACTTCTTGATGCTGTGAATAATAGCTGACTATTTTTGAGACCTAACAGTTACTTTGTAAATGCTACAGAGGAAATATCTTCTACAGAAAGTGTATAAGAGGCATATGAAACTTCCATCGTGAGTCTTTTCTCTGATGTGTGGATCTTGTACTGTTAATCTACAGCTACATCTTTTTGGTTTATTACCTGTTGAGAGCCTTAAGAATTGTGAGTTATGATCTAGATAGATTTATGTGGATTTTAATGTATAACCTACAGTTCATGTGTGGCCTCGGAGTAGGTTCAACAATCTCTCCTTTATTTGTTATTGAAATGATAGTTATTGGCGCAATTTCCTATCCATAGATGATATTTTCGGATATAGGTTTTGATCCGTATCATACTTGTATCCATCTTCTAATTCATTCCACTTTTTTCACCTTGTATTGTTATTAAATTGCCGTAGAACGATATACACAAAGTGCTAAGATGTTAATTGCGCATTTGTGTAATTAAATTTGGAGATGAATTATATATCTGTAGAGCGGACAATATTAAAAAAGTGTGTAATTACGTCCCGCGTGTAGAACTACATTTTTTTCCACTGCACAATGATTACTGGCAAGTAAAACCGGTAAGACGTGATTATTTTCGATCTGTAGGCTGCATTTACATTTGAACTGCCGTCTTTCATCACTAGACGGCGAATCAATCGAAAAAGTTGTTTGTTTACGGAATTCAAGGCAAGAGTTTTTGGCGACGAGTCAACATTCCATAGGTATATTCATGGCCTAAAGGAAGGAGGAATCAAATGTCTGCAAATTTACAAGTCACTACTCATTGTGTGGTGCGAAACTAAATCTTCCGAACATGAGGCACGTGATCATGCCGGGTCGAAAGTAAATTATATAAAAATTGAGTTCAGTTTCGTTTTTTAGTTTTGGCCCGGAGTAGTTTTGACTTTGGTTTGGTTTCGACTCAGTCCGAGTTCAGTCCCTCTGATATGATTTCATTTCGTTTCGCTCCCGGAGATAAAGCTATTGACTTTTTACTAGTTTTAACTATAGTTTCGTTTCAATTGCTATCCCTGATCAGATCTCAGATTCAAAGGTGTTTGGAGCGATTTTTATGCACGTATTTGCGGGAAAAAAATTTCAAAATCCCGATTTTGGAATACCGCTCCAGCCATCAAAATTCCTCATACCCTCCGCTTCTTTTGAATGCCTCCGTCCATTGTCAACTTAATCAACAAGATGCCTCAAATTTTACTAGCGGAGCAAGTTACATCATTTTTCATGTACAATTAAACCCGAAGGAGGCGTATGTTCTAAATAGAGATATCTTCTAAAAGTTTTTGGATTAGACATTGATTTTATATTCAATATCCCTGATAATTGCCTTTAATTATTAATAATAGTACATTTAAAAAAATTATTTTAAATAAGTCTCGAAAAAAGTGTTCTTCACATCCTTGAAAACATGTTTTCCCTCTCTTCTTCCTGAAGACTTACTTTAACATTAATCTTGGGAATTATATTAAGTGAACACAAAAATATACGAGATGATGCCATTTAAGTTCAACTCGTGCGAATGTAGAGCAACTTCCGTCCATTTGCTTAATGCATTGTTGAGTTATCCCATTGTTCAGCCGCAGGTGAACTAAATGGGATGAACTACTGACATGTCAGGAATACTGAATTGTTCTTACTCAAGGTTTTACCGTTTATCATGACCATTTACTTATTTGTTTTTGTTAAAAACCCTATAAAGTAGCTGTATGGTTATGTAGGCGTCGCTAATTCTCTGGGATGTCCTCCTCGTTGATTCATCTTCGTACGACAGTTTCGTCGACGTTTCAGCAGTCGTCTTCAGGTTTGAAGTGTGGATGCAGATTTCTGCCCGTCTTACATAGGCCTTGGTTTGTCCAGGCTGCGCTCTGATTGGCCGGTTGGTGAAAGAGTGGCTTTCAGGCGTTTGAGAGCGGATAGCCGTCCTCCCTGTTGAATGTTGGTGTTTCATGCTATCTCGATGGCCTCTCGAATGAGCCTTGGATGGTACTTCATCTCTTTGCGATCATCACCTTCGCCTTTGATCCAGTACCTTCACCTGCTCCACCACTCCGCGGAAGCCTTCATCAATAATTAGCTGTATGGTTGTATTCTTGGCTGGCGAGGTGATAGCACTGCTCGCTGTTTCCTGTCTCTCGTCCTGTGCCATCGTTTTCGATCTAGGTGGTCGAAGTCGGGATAGTTTGATATATACATTGCTACAGCGAACCGAAGACGGGAAACCAGAGAGATTCCGAACGACCTCATTTGAACGTTGTCGGGAGCGCTATTGACATGGAAGAGCTAGAAGTGGGAGTATAAGTGTTTATAGCAATCCTAGTGTTGAGTTCTTGTACGGTTATGGTCAGTTCAAACTGTTAACTATGTTAATTAATCCCGTTTTTTTATTTAAAAAATAATGAATTTTCAAGTAAAGGACAGTTTACCGCGAGCTAAAGGAAGAATTTTGTCTTTCTAAAAAGGCGGATATTATGCAAAAAGTCTTGGACATTGTAAATGCCAATTTTTTCTAAAGCAACCATATAAAAATTTTTTTCGATCAAGGAGATTGAAACGTTCTGGGGGAATCCAGGGGATCCAGGAGAATTTCTTTATAGTATAAGTTACAACTGCGGCAATTTTTCGGCGCTCGCAAACATAATTTATCATAGACGTCACCTCCGTGAATTGTATTGAAACTGATTGGTGATCAAACGTTTATATTTGAAATCTTTACCGTCGTATAACCTTGTATTTTCTTGAAGAATGCCGGCCGTGATAACTTTGCCTGTGTGACCGTGGTTTATCACTCGATGCTTGTCATAAATTTGCTCAAATGTTCAACCGCTCATCTAAAATCCAACGCCCATCACGTTCCGTCAGGAGATGTTACACACACTCTGAAAAAACTTCGGAGAGGTCATAACACGCCTGCATTGTTATGTAAGTTTTATCTTTTGAAGTTGGATTTTCTTTTGGTTAATGAGCATTAAGGTAGTCCGAGCGAGATAGTTTCCTAGTCATAATAGAGACCATATTCAAAGTATAAGTTTTGATTTCACCAGCTGTAGGACACATCAATTAAATATTGCATTATTAATGGCGCAGTAATATATTTTAATATGACAGAAGTTGTTAGTAATTAAATGAAAATATCTAAATAAGTCTTTAGCTTAACTCATTTTTTTCGCGCGGTTGTGTAATACCCAAGAACCTACTGCGGTGACAATATGATTAATTTTCAAATATAGTTGATAAAACATACAAACTACCCGCCGTTAGTTTTTTTTGCGAGATCTAAGTATTAGAAATACTTCATTATTTAAATAATGTCTCTCTGGAGTGAATTCACGTACCATTTCCCATGTAAAAGGGCTGGTATATTTTGGCAAATATCTCCGAAAGTAATATGGTAAGGGGTAGAATTTTGGTGTAATTAGAAGGATGACATATTTTTCTTTAAAATATGACCAAATTCATTGATTTCTAAGTAAAGTATTTCGCTCAAACCACCTTAAATGCTTTTAATTTCAACTGATTGAAAAACCAACTAATAAAATTACACTTAAAATTCCAAACATAAGTGTCATAAACATGCTGTCATCTCCTTGTCATTTCGAAAATCGCATTAAACGCATTGAATTGTGGCATTAATCCTTGTTATTTTGTGTAAGACCACATCAATTTTCGAAAGATCTAAAGTGTCTAAAAGATCTTAAGTATCTAAACCATGATCAAATAAATGCACCCTTTTCTTATTTTTATGACATATTTCTTCCGACAATAAAGTAAAACTGCCGGAAATTTATCACGAGTATCCGAAGGACCTACTTCTCCATTACGTTACCTTTGGACTAGGGTCCCAATGAGGTTGCAAAAAAATATTGGACGTTAAAAGAAATTGCTTAAAAATCTGGTGCTTTTCGTATAAATAAGCTGGTCATAATTAAACGTCAATATCAAGTAAAAAGAGATCAGTGTTTTTACCATCGCCAGCACTCAAGATCGTATTCCTCTCGCGAATTAATCCCTTATTCCACAATCGTAATAAAAGTTAGCACCTAAATTCTATAAAATCAGTGTTCTATTTCTTCTTTAGAGACTCATTTAATTAATAGGGACTGTTTGAAATAAATTAGGATTTTCAATTTAAAAAAAGTATTCTACCGGTAAAAGTAGGTTTTGTCGAACATCAGAGAATCTCCTCCGGGTTTTCTACCCTTTCAGGAACCTATCTCCCTCTATTTTATAATTTTTTTTACATCAGCATGCAATTGACCATTCTTCATCTCGTCCATGAAACCTATTCTCTTTCTTCCCCTTCCCCTCCTGCCCAACATCCATCCTTCTGTCACACGGTTGAGTGACCCATCGCCCTTAATTACATCCTCCAGCCACCTACTCTGCCGATCTCGAATTTATTTCAGATGTTTCCTTTCCTCGCCCACCATCTCAAGCACTTCCTCGTTGGTCTTCCTCTCCGTCCGCCTAACCTTCTCCATCCTTCTCCACACCCACATCTCAAATGCCTGCGGCCTATTCTCGTCCTCCTTTCTAAGGATGCACGTATTTTCCTTTAAAAATATAGTCATATGACGAGGATATTATGAGACAATAGGTAACCCTACCTTAATACAGTACGATTAAAATCTTGTGTAGGCATGGCCTTCTTATGCTAGACCATGGCCTTCCTTCCACGTTCCAGTTTCGCGGATGTGGACCAGCGTCGCCCCGTGCTCTGTATTACAACCATTCCCCTTTCAACCGACTTACTTCGCCGCGGCCGTAATTTTCGCGCTGTCTTGTCGGAGACGCGGAAATGCAATATCTCTCTCTCTGTATTTCTCGATCGGGCATCTCACCTCGGCGAGTATGTGGGACTCGAGATGGGCCGGAGCAAAAAAGATGGGACGGCGTATAAAAAAGCGAGGCGACGCGTGTTATTGAAGGACGCTTTAGTAACTTCCGCCGCCGGGACAGATTCCACACTTCACTTCGCCCTTACTGTCGTGGATAAAGTAGCGTGAGTTAAACCACGCACTTCGACGGCAGCGGGAACTGGTATAAGAGCTGGTCTCATTCATAGTGAATCGTCTCTACTTCTAAAGTTTTGTTAACCGTATAATGGGAAGGTCCTTGGATGAAAAAGTAAAAGAGAGATGCTTCTTCGCTCTGGTTAGGCCACACCTCGAATACGCCACAAGCATTTGGGAACCTGGTCACAAAGATTTAACCAAAAGATTAATAAAATATAAAGAAAAGCTTCACGCTTTGTTAAAAACTACTACGAGCGAACATATAGTGCTTCACAACTTTTAGAGGGATTAAGGTGGGAGCCCATAGAGACTCGGAGGCTACACGCTAGGCTTAGGCTGCTAGAGAAATTCAGAACTGTTGAGATTCAGAGTGGCACAGAGAATATTATCATGACGCCACACTACTCCTCTAGAGTTGACAGAAGCGATAAAATAAGAGAGATTCATAGAGGCAAAAAAACTTGTTCTTTCCACGCACAATGGGCGACTACAATTAAAACTGAACTCCTCTAAATACACTCCCATAATACTCGTCACACTTTCACCTCCTTTCACGGTGGGTGTCCTAACACCCCGTGCCACACGCCCAAGCGGCGGCTCGCAGGGTACCGTAAACATGTTTTTGGAAGTTTTACTACATTACACGAAAAAATATGCTCGCAATTCAAGCTTTTTGTACGTCATCAGAACAATTGAAGTCTTGGCTTTGAGATGTGTGCTATACAGCAGTCTAAGACCCCCCCAGTCATTTTACATTTTTTTTAAAAGGTGTCAAAGTAACCTCGAGTGTTGGGTTACTTTTACACCTCATTAGATTTGCCTGAAAGTCAATGATAATTGTAGTGTAGGTTTCTTTGACACCTTTAAAGCAAAAAATATATAAATTTTACATAGTTTTTCATACATTATGGACTTATTTATAGAATAAAACGATTATAAAGTTGAAAAGAATCAGTCATTTATTTGTAATATTATTCTTGCAATATTAATAGGAACTGTTGTACTGTGTACTTAAAATCAGTCAGGACATTAACAATTTAACATTCTTACAAAACAAATCATCATAATTATGATTAAACATTTAAAAAATACTCAAAAATATCAGTCTGTATCTTCACATCGTTGGCATTCATATGACTTTTTTTTGGTCCCTCCATTGCAATGACCACAGACCCACTTCAAACAGGTCACACAGCAGATCCAATCCCTATTCAGTTGATAATGACCGTAGTCACATTTGCAAACAGTGCACAGGTTTCCATCCTCTTCATTTTCATCTGCTTTGTTCCTCGCACCTTTCAATTCACTCAAAGGCAAGTCGTCTTCGTCCGAAGAAACGTCGAAGTGTTTTGGTTGAGTCGTGACCTGCTCACTCGCAGATCCCTCCCCTCCACGCTCCGCGACCCGCCACGCGCCGGCCGCAGCCGAAAAAGCGCGCCAAATGACCAATATCGCGTCGTGTCAAAGTAGCCCCAAAAACTGTTAAAGTAATCCGCAAAGTCAAAGTAGTTTTAGGTTTACGGTAGTATGTCGATGTAGATGTGAAGAGCTTTTTATTATTAGCAGTTATTAGGGAAGATTAATTTGCCGGACAGATCTCCGGGCGCCTACGCCATGAGATCGGCTCGGAACCAATAGTCATAGGTTACGGGGCGGGGTTTAGGGTATGCTAACATTTCAAAACCCGGTCTCAATTTGTTTGACCGCGCATTAAACCAAGAGACCTGGATTTCTCTTTTGGCATCAGAAACCCAGATAATGCTTCATTGTTACTAGCAGCTCCGAGCCTCCCTTGCCGAAGTTTTCAACCCTCGAACGTTGGCGGGCAACCATTCGTGCATCCTTTAAACATACAACGCCATAAGGATCGGTTGGATCGTCGGAGGTCAGCGATTCCGTCATTCGCCGATGGCTTGAATGATTCATCTATCTACATCTACGTCATACCCTGCAAGCCACCCAAAGGGTGTGTGGCAGGGGGTGCTTCCACACCAGGCATGCATGAATGTGGGTACCACGGCTCACCCCCAATCAACGTCCAAAATCGAGTCCACACAATTCTTGCACCGACAGTAGGCATGAAGCCCTCATCTCAGTTCAAATCAGAACCGAGCTCTACCCCCGACAGTCAGGACAACAACGTGTGGTCATACCAGAAACTAGGTGAGTGCTACCTTGACTAACTTGCCACCATGCAACACTAGTTAAGATGCAACTAATGATTAGTATCATTAAGGCGATTGATAAATAGTCCTACAAAATACTAAATCTTGCGGAAAGCTTAATCATGCCGGAAATTTCATGTGGCGTGTGTTGTTAATAGTAATCGTAAGGTAAAGCACAAGTAGAAAGTTTACTATACCTAATGTGGGTCAAAGTCTCATAGAACTGGTCTATTGCTACTGTTATCGCCCCTGAATGTACGTGGAAAAAATGACATTTAAAATCTAACGGTTCTGCAGTATATTTCCTTAATCTTATGCCTTATATCGTTCTGTTCTGAGATCCTAGCTGGCATCAGAATCGCGCTCGCTCGACTGGATGCCAGGCGCTGGTCAAAAGCAGTCAAGACGACAATGCGCGGTCAGACTATCGACTAGGAGAGTGCTAAGTATTATTGATGCGACTGATGAATAGTAATACCAGGTACTAAATCATGCTTGAGCTATATCTTTCCGGATATTTCATGCGGGGTTAGTAGCCAATAATGATATTCAGACATTTAGCTCAAGTGTAAAACCTAATTTACCTACATCTACATGATTCCGTTTCCATTGGGCACCACGGGGTGGTGTGCCTTTGGCTGCTTGTCCATCAAAGGCTCTTAATCTCACAAGGAGTGAGTCAATTCTCTTGCAGACTTCGCCCGATCTATGTGTGGGAATCCCCAGGAAATGCCGAGCACTTCCTCGTTCGCTCTCTTCCATCGCAAGTATTCTTCCGTGCAACCATTACGTTAACCATCATCAGAAATAGTGCAGTCGTCTCTTTAACAGCTGACACCCTCCTAATTTTGAACTCAGAGAGATATATATGATAGATCACGCAACATTTCATTACATGAAAGTAGTTTACCGGTTAAACTAAGTGGTACTGAAAGTCATAGAAATACCTTCAGATTTACACGCGTTAAAGCCCTCATCTCAATCTTTATTTCTTTCTTCAACCCTGCCCTTCTTCATCCCGTCCATGAAACCTGATCTGTTCCTTCCCCTTTCCCGCCTTCCCAACGCCATTCCCTCTATCACGGTGAGGGTTTAAGGCAGCGGAAGGAGTACCTCAGGGGGGGATCATATTCGTGACGGCACGGTTCGCTCCCATAGTGTCCGAAAATAGTTAAACTTTTTACGAGCAAGGGTCCATCGCTTTAAAGTTTGCGACCTCGGAAACTGGAAATGAAGAATGATCTTTACGAAAAGTATAGAAGAAAGATGTCACCAGAGGTTGATCGTCTGCGATTTTCAAATTTCTGGCTGAGAAGTGAGTTTTTCTTATCCAAAGTTCAGGTAAGTTTCCTCACTTATTCAGGGGGATAAAAATTTTTTCTTTCACATCGTCTTTTGGAATGATATCTCCCAAACCAAATAAAAGAAATCTGGAGTGGTTATCTTTAATAATTAGCCCGTAGTTGTGTGATATGTAAACACGGGTAGAGTGAAAATGAGGCCTGAAACGATCCCCTCGGCCGTCACTACCATAACGCCGGATAAACTGATAAGAAGGATGTACCATAAAGTGAGCGAGAATACGTTTGAGGAATTCGTAGTTTTGGGGTGTAAAGGAGTGGTGAAAAGTGAGTACACCTCCGTAAAATTCTTCAGTCGGTAGTAAAGGAGTAAACGAATAACCAATAGTTTCTCAAAGTTTTCTGGGGCTTCCGTCCGGGTGGTTGGTCCATGTTGGCCGACGTATCGGTGCTCGAGTCGAGTCGAGCATTGAAACGTCGGCCAACATGGACCCACTCACCCGGGCGGAAGCCCGAGAAAACTATGAGAAACTCGTACGCCGGGAAAGCATCAGAATTCCAAATAAGTATTCCACAAAAATTGGTATTCTGCGATAGTCCCCGCCTAGCTCGCAAAAACAATTGGTACATACATTATAACCAAAAACCTTTGACGAATCATTGCATGTGTCCATCCATCAAAGGAGTGATCAACTCTTTACATCTCCTGCCTTCTCAAATACACTAGCAATCATCATCAATGGTTGTCCAACCCTGAAATTGGTTGGCTGCAACTCTCCATCCTTCCTTACCTAATGCTAGTTCCCTTACTTCCTGTTATCTCTTCCTATGTTCTTTTCTTTCCATCTTGTGCATATGTAACTATTCCTTGACCTTCCTCTTGGCAATTTTCCCTCTATTTTTCCGTCCGTTATGTTCCTTCACTAACCCGTTATGCCTGAGGACGTGTCCAATCCATCTGGTTCTTCTTTTGGTATCGTGTTAAATTTAGTCTTTCCTCTTCTGTGAACTTCATTTTTTTATTTAGTCCGTCCATTTGATCTACAGGATCCTCCTCCAGCACCAGGTTTCAAAGACGTCTATAGTGCTCGCAGAGTTTCTGTGCACTGGAGAGTTCCTCCAAGCCTAGCTGCCCACGGTAGATGAGCAGCGATTGGTTGCCGGCGTCCAATCCTGTAAACCGGTTCTTAGCTTAGAGCGCGCCGCGTACGAATACTGTAAGTGGCGGCCCAAAAGAATCGGCGAAAACGAACGCTATGCCTCGCCGACGCGAGGGCCTTTAGAATAGAAATACTCTGGACGAGAAACTACTATAGATATCGAGTCAAAACTTGCAGTGATTGCGATAGTCATCGCAGTGAGGTTAGAGAGTAATACCCATCGGCGCAAGTCACCGTGATTACACGATAACTAAACAAAACTTTAAGTCAGTATTAAAATAGTATTCGTACGGGGCGCGCACTGAGCTAAGAACCGGTTTACGGGATTGGATGCCGGCAGCCAATCGCTGCTCATCTACCATAGGCAGCTAGGCTTGGAGGAACTCTCCAGTGCACAGAAACTCTGCGAGCACTATAGTCTCTTCTGGCCTGCTTTTCCACTGGTTCATAATTCCGATCCATAGAGTGTCACAGTCTGCTGATAAAAGTGTCAGGCTCCAAACAAGTAATATAAGCATTAGAAAACGTTTCATGCCAGCTGAGAGAAATATATTATGAAAGTCGATGAGAAGGAATTCGAAACGAAGCAGCAAGTTTAGCCACCCTAGGCATCAGTTGATTACGCAATCATTCGCAAAATTCAAAGGTCATGGTCACCAAATTAGTCTCCGGTCACTTAGCAAATGTGACCTTTCACCCTTGTTTTTCGGCGCGAAGTTCTTTTTCGTGAAGCAATTGCGTATGTGTTTCGTCTTCACTACTTCGCCACCACCACACTCTTCACATTTTAGCTTGTGTGCCCAATATTGTATGCCCTTATCGCTACACCAATGATTTGAACGTCATTCTCCGCATCCAGACAACTCCGATCGTTAGTGCGCGGGGATTGATCGGAGATGTAGGTGGAAAACTGAACCGTAAATGATCGTGTGTTCGTGCGTCAGAGAACCTTCCCGTCAGAGCACGTGATCGTTTTTTTTAATTCTCATTTTCCTTTTTCTCAATGCCTCCAACTTCCTCATAGAATCCGTTTCGTGACTGTAATTGTTGCTTTTGGTCCAATCAAGAATACGTTAGAAAAAAAACATATTTCTCCAAGAATCAATCTCTATTCCATGGTGAAAACCTTACCAAAATAAAGGGCGTACTAATGGAACAAGGAAAAACACTGCTGATGAACATTTTGACCCAACGAATTCCTCTCTTTTCTGGAATGTACCAACTCTGGCTGGGAGAAAAAAAGTGTATCCTATTTCATTAAAAATATGATTTCAATTTTAACGGATTGGTGATGGCAGCATCAGATATTGTCTTACGCCTCAGGAAACTAAGTTTGGAAAATATCGTCACTTTGATCAGCCAGTATCATCCAGCCAGATCCATAGTTTCTTTCGAAGGTGAATTTGAACTGAAACGAAAAGCTATTGAAGGTGAAGACATCTGTTAATTTGCCGAACACGATCGTTGTTGCGAGGTGGTGGGAATTTCCAACGCTTGGTTAAAAACTACTGATATTTGGATCTGATTAAATTATCCATTTGTGTCTTCTAATGCCCGCGATTATCGTTCCATATCGAAAGCTGCAATATTTTCAGATTTTTGTAATCCAGTGAAACTGCTCTAAACGACCACTATACCACCCTATCAAGCGACAACTCCTCTTAAGGTAGTGTGAGCGAAATATCATTTTACCTTGAAATCAATGCATTTGGTCACATTTTAAAGAAAAATATATCACCCTTCCACTGACATGAAAAATTCATCCCCTTACCACATCTTTTTTCGAGATATTTGCCAAAAAATGCCAGCCCTTTTATATGGGAAATGGTACGTGTATGCACTCCAAAGAGACCTTACGTTAAAAATGATTCCCTACACTTAGATCGAGTGTGCAGTTTTTGTGGTGTTTTCGCAACTATTTTTGATAATTAATTCTATTGTCAACGCAGTATATTCTTCGGGATCACAAAAAACCTTCCGTTTTGATGGAGTTTCAAACGTAACGCGTGAAAAAAATGAGTCAAGCTAAAGATTCATTTAGATATTTTCATTTGATTACTTACAATTTCTGCCATGTAAAACTATTTTATTGCACCATTAATTATTCAATATTTAATTCGTGTGTCTCAGAGTTGGTGAAATTTGAATGTGTATATCGAATATGGTCTCAATTATGATTATGAACTCGCACTACCTCCCCACACCTTAACGTCCATTTTTCAGCAGAGTCTTCGGCGGTCGTTTAATTCAGGTTTCACTGTATCAATGTTGTGCGTCAAATAAATATACATTGAAATTTCCCAGGAGAAGCTTACTTATGAGGAAATATGCGCTATCTGAATAGGTTTTCACAAAACCGTCGCTCTAAAAAGAGTTTTTCCATCTTTCTGCTAATCGGCCGCTCGTTCGTTTCTCCGTTTCGCCTCAACGATCATTTTTCAGCGGAACCGTTGCATCGGCGGTCGCTTAATACAGGTTTGATGTAATATGTCTCACAGTTTCATCTACATCCACATACTGCCCTGCGAGCCGCCGCATGGGCGTGTGGCAGGGGGTGATAGGACACCAGCCGTGTAAAGATGTAAGGAATAAGGTGTGATCTCAGGAGGTGAATTGGTGACGCGTATTACGGATAAAAAGTACTGATACACTAATTCAAACTACAACTCTACGTGAATTATGGGAGTTTATGAAGTGAATCTCAGTTTTTATTGCGGTCGCTTATTGTGATCGGAAAGAAAGAGTTTTTGTACCTATCTGTTCGGCAATTTTCTTATTTTATCGCTCCTTGGATTGGATATTTGGGGAGGCGACCGACAGCTAAGATCATTTGCGCAATAGGGGATAGGTAAGGGGAGAAGGGTGAATAAATACCCGGCGTCGGCATTAGCCTGCTCTTAACAACAGGGAAACCACAGCTTAACGTCTCATCTGACAGACGGAGTATTGTACTTGAAGTGTCCTCCACTAGACACTCAAGTAGGGATCGGGTTTCCTCTGAAAAACATCCTCCACTGAAGGGATTTGAACCCTGGCCGTCCGTATGGTTATCCAGTACCCTAGCCACCACACCTACCTGATACCCTCTATCGCTCCTGTCAGACCTAGAGATGTGGTGAGGCGTCATGATGATATTCTTGTGTCGCTCTGAAACTTATCATTTCTGAATTTTTCAAGCAAACTAAGCCAAGACAGCAGAGTCTGAGTCTCTAGGGTCTCCCTCCATAATCCCTCTAAAAGTTGTGAGAGACTATATATTCGCTCGTGGTTCCGTTGAAATGCTTTTTCCACAACCGCCTCTCTTAACGACCTTTTGTCAGTGGAACCGTCGATGGTCGCTTAATACAGGTTTCACTGTAACACATAATTAAGTCTAGTATAGTCGCTACTTTTACTGCGATTTTCATCCTGGATTTTGTAAAAAAATTATTTCCAATCCGAGATGCAGATGACAAGTAAGGTGATTAAACTTTCCGACACATTGTGGTGGCTTACAAAATGAGTCGTGATTACATCGTTAAAAAATTCTTGATGTATGCACATTAAAAAAATGATGGAATGCTGAAGTTCTTTGCATCAGTTTTGTACCGGTGCATGTTCATACCTATATTCGTTTCATAAGAATTTAATATCGTAGTGAATTATTCATTTTTTGAATGTGAAGCAGGAGCTGTTCTGAATTATTCCGCTCCACTGCTTACAGTTAATATTAAATCAGAAAATTGTTGACGTTTAACAAAAGATTTTTTGAATTAAATTACAAACCATAGAAATCATTTGGAAATTGATAATTACATCGGCTTCTTCCTATCGTCAATGGCGTCGCGATTTAGCCAAATAGAGAGGCTGGAGAAATGATCGCTATATTCGTAGGTTTGAATACTCAACTGCTTTAATATGATGGACAAAATGTAGGTCCTCCTCTGGGGACTTTTCCCTCTGTTTTACCTTCAATCATGTCCTTCACAAATTAAACTTCTTTTTGTAATAAGTCTGGTACTGAGTTCCTATTTGGGTATCAAGTTGCTAAGATGGCTAGAGTGTTTACTTCAGAGGGTTCAGTTGCAAATTCCGGTAGAATTAGGATATTTTACAATTTAACCCCGATCGCTGCTACGGTATTACGTTGAGGGAGTTACGAAGAACGAGAGAGTCGATGTGGTTGGAGCGGTAATCGTGTGCAAATTTTAGTACTGTTTCAGTAATCTTCAGTGAAGGATTTTGTAGCTGTTGACAGATGCTTATGCGGTTTTCGAGTTATGATCCAAGTGTACGAAAGGTATCGCTAATTAGAGTATGTGCGTAACGTTTCGCAAAAATTTTCGCTTAAAAAAAATCACCTCAACCACCTCGAATCGTGGACCGCCTGAAATTCTTCGTATAGAGTGGCATAATTCTGACGGCAGCTTCATCTTCTTCTCCCTTTAATTCCCCACATGGGTAATCCATCCATTAGAAACCAATCCGCCCGTTCTTACGGATACACACGACCCCATTGATAGATGAGACTCCTAACATAGGAAAGAGTGTCAGGCGTTACTTAGTGGAAATGTTCCACATCCGTGATGGCGCGAATGAAACAACTCGGTTGTGATTTCCACGCTTTTTTCAACACAAATCGACCACGGTTTCTACTCTTTGTTTTTTCATTCTTCTTGATAATGACATAGAGAGTCGAAACCATTGTCGATTTGTATTAAAAAGAGTTACGAAATTACTACTGAGTTATTATATTCGCACCATCATGGATTTTCTGAATTCATTTCACTGGTCGTTCAATCCCAAGATTGATTGACTGTAGCCCTCTACCCTTCCCTATCTAATGCTAGTTCCCTTACCTCCTGGTATCTCTTCCTATGTACTTTCCTTTTTATTTGGTCCATGAACTTATTCCTTAGTCTTCCTCTGTGGACTTTTCCCTCTATTTTACCTTCAATTATGTTCTTTACGTACTAATTGTGTCTCAAGGTGTGTTCAATCCTTCTTGCTCTTCTTTTCTCTGCGATGTTCCATATGGTCCTCTCCTCTCCTACTCTTCTGTACACTTCATCATTTCTTATTTTGTCCGTCCATTTTATCTTCAGCATCCTCCTCCAGCACCATGTTTCGAAGGCTTCCAGTCTTTTCTGGTCAGCTTTTCCAATGATCCATGGAGTACTACGTTCCACACGAATGTCAGCATTCTATTCTTACCATATGAAACAAATACCGTTCAGGGACTAAATTATGGCCAAAACTTTCCCGCTTAATAAAAAAATCGCTATTTTTCTGCTTAAACTATATGGTCACATATTCACGTCTAACTGCTCAAATGGTCCATACTTATGATCCATAGGAGGCCACGCTCCACACGATTTTCTTAAAGATTAGCACAATTCTGACGGCAGCTTCATCTCCTTCTCTCTTTTATAGCCCGTACTGGTGATTATTTCCATTAGCAACCAATTCGCTCATTCATACACATTTATAGATAAACTCCCAACATAGCGAATCGTCGATTTCCATGGGAACACATCATTTGATATGGATTCCTCGCTTGATAAATTTTCCGGAGAAAATCCTGCTTTGTAAACTCATATCACTTTGATACTCATGATTAAAATTCACATTTAGAATTTTCTTTTTTATTAATTAATTTATTTTATTCCGTAGGTCTTATATATGCGATGTAAGATATCAATTTAAACCTGTACTCTTATTCCGCAGTACACTCAATGTATATTCAACATAAAGTTCGCCATTGAAATTCGCGAATTCAAGATACAGAAATGATTGCGACCGATTGCATTGAAAATAAACTGTCACCAACTCATCTGGCATGAATGAAGGCCATTTAAACAGTTTTTATGAGAAAAGATTTCAGTTTAGTTTTGACAGACATCATTTTTCAATAAAATGATAAATATATTTGACTTCGTAGATCCGATGAACTTGGATAACGTACTTTGTAATGTTCAACTGAAACGTGTGTCTGAACTTCCGTTTGCATTCCGGGGAAATAGATAACGCTGTTCAAATCAATCGAGTGAAAGTACAAAAATTAATTAACGAGAAGAGGTCATGGGAAAGGACGGGAGTTTGACCGGATGAATGAGTTAATGACATTTCTGACGCATGTAGAATTAAACTCAATTACCTCAAGTCCAGCCACGACGGGGCCATTTCCAATTATGTGACAAGGTTATGTCATATGCATTTTCGACTTGCATTGGTTTAATTTGATTAAAACGTTCAAAAACGGCGGTAAAATAATTTACCAGGAATATATTTTCACTTTGTGATTAATTTTCCTCATAGTCACGTGGCAATTATATGCGACTCCACATTAGCATTATGTATTTTTTTGAAGTATACTACCGGTAAAGGTAGGTTTTGTTGAATGCCATAGAATCTCTTCCCGGTTTTCTACTTTTTAGGGGCCTATCTATCTATATTATATCCTTTTTCGCCTCAGCATACGATCTACCCTTCTTCATCCCGTTAATGAAACCTATTATTCTCTTCCTCTTTCTTCCTCTTCCCCGCTAATCAACATCCTACACTGCCTATCCCAGATTTCATTCAGAAGTTTCTTTTCCTCGCCCACCATCTCAAGCACTTCCTCGTTAGTCTTCTTTTCCGTCTAAACGTCCATCTAACCCTCTCCATCCTTCTCCACACCCACAACTCAAATGCCTGCAGCCTATTCTCATCCTCCTTTCTGAGGGCCCAAGTTTCTGCCCCATACAACGCTATGCTCCATATCAAGCTCTTCACCAGCCTCCTCTTCTTATCCTTACCCAATGTCCCCGTCATCTCTTCTCTTCGTCTATTCTCTTCCTTATGTCTTTGGTACTATGTCCGTTTTTTTCTAGCGTACTAACCTAAGAATTTAACTCTACTTTCTCGAGTTTGTATCCTCCAACTTTAATCACAAGCCTAGCTTCCTTTGCCCCAGAGAATCTCATGTCTTTATTTTCTTATGATTCCTTTTCATTCTCAATATCCTGCTCTGTATTTCTATAACATCTACCGAAGCTGGCAGTCCCTTCGAGGATTTACTGACCAATGCCTGATCGTCCGCGAATGTAACCAGCTTTATCAGATTCCCTCCTACTTTGATTCCAACCTCGATATTTTCCCATGCCTGTCTTACCATTTCCTCTGTATAAATGTTGAAAAGCAATGGCGACAATGGGCACCCTTGTCTTACCCCGCAACCTGTAGTTGCCCATCACTCACCATTCAAACTCACCACCAGCCACCCTCATCTGCATCAAGCTCATCCCCAGCCTCTTCTTCACATCATTACCCAATATTCCCGTCATCTTCGGCTTTCAATGTCCGCACAATCGGAGGACACTGTCCCCATCGGTCAATTCGCCGTGCCGGGGCCACCGTTATGCATTAAGATGCATTATTTCAATCTTTGTATCATATTATGCGACTTAGTCAGTGGTGTGTAGTTTGCGGTCATTGAAACCATACATTTGAAGTGCTGGAGTTTACCATGTATATTTCCTCGGCAACGAAAATGTGTTTCTGTCATTCACATTGCAATTAAGTTTTTTTTTTATTTTTGTGTGCATGCATCGCGTAACTCATCATCGCCTACTACATTTCCCAGCCTCTTGCCTGGTCTGGTTGGCACACAAGCCTCTCCTCTTCCTTTTGTCCTCCCTCCACTTCTCTGTTGCCATTGCAGTCTAATCCTCCTCCAGTTTATCTGTACTCTCCTTTCACCCATATGTCCCGCGGTCTTCCTCGTGGCTTTTTCCCTTCAATTTCCATCTCGTATTTATTCCTCGGCATTCTGCAGTTCCCATCCTCTTTACTTGCAGAATCCGGGTTTCTGATGCCAAAAGAAAAATTCAGATGTCTTGGTTTATTACGCGGTCAAACTAATTGTGACTGGGTTTTGAACTGTTACCCTAACCAAAAGACCTCTCTCTAACCAATACCCTTTGGTTCTGAGCCGATCCTTCTTTGGCCAATGGCTGATCTCATGGGATTAAACGCATGGCGTAGGCGCCCTGGGATCTGTCCGGTGAAACTATCTTTCCTACTAATGTAAGTCATCTGATACTGTTCTCTCTTTCCATACCATCCTCATCACACGGCATAACCACTCCATTTTCTGCTGCTGCTTACGAATACATTCAAGGTATAAATGTTGTCAAAATTATACCCTCAATTTTTATGTGATCATTGACCCACTCTAGTCCAACCGTTTATTTTTGAGCTCCCCTATAAAAATTACCTTCATGGAGCGCTTAAGTTGGGAAGGGCTTTAGCCTCCCCATTTTGACTTATGAATGGAGCAGAAAATTTTCAATTTAATCTTAAAATTAGCATTAGTTAGTAAAAGTAAGCTATGTTTATATTCGAGCAAAGTGGAACTATGTTATTTTCTTTACGTAAACAAACAATGGCTCTGAAACAAAAATTTTTCTTGAGCTCTGAAACGGTTAGTTTATAGGTTGCTGCAGTATCTTTACTTCTCTACTATTCTGCAGTATCGTAGCATAAAAACGGGATAGAAATACTGTAGAGTTTTATGCGTACGACAAAGAATTCTAAAATAGAAAACAAATTTAAGAACAGTTCTTACAGAAGCGCTACGTGACCAGCTTTATGGGGGCTTGGATTCATTATGAAGGGATGCTGGGAAAAAATATAAGTAGATATTCGCGATTACGGGAGTGTTCAAAAGCGCGGAATTGAAATTACGCGTCTGAGAATATTTGTTTGCCTTACTTTAGATATACAATAGGTAAGGGTTTACTCATAGATGCGGCCATGAGCAATCGATTGGGGTGTAAATAAGCTAGTTAGGAAGGAAATTTGCGGAAGAGAGCATTGTGCTACGGAATAAATACACCGAAAGTTTGGAGTGAAGAAACGTGGGACAATTCGAGAGAGTTGGTGGTCACTTCCCATGCTAGAGTAAGCAACGCTCCTCGCAAAACAAGCGTGCCAGATCCCAACACTGTACCGTAGCGTTAATTGAGGAAAACCACATAAACGAGCCCATGACATCAGTATCTTTTCATGAATAAGCCTGCTGATTGCCATGCGATACTGTATGCACCAGCTGTAAACGCTAGATTATTATTTTCGAGTCTTGTCCATGGATGGGATGGATGTCTTTTTTGATTAGGAATATCCTACTTGGACAGCAGCTATCTAAATAAGGTCAGTAAATATAAGAACGCCTTTCCCGGCAAATTTCTTTTCGTCACCTGCTCTTCAAACACATACTTTTATCATAAAAATTAAGTTAATACCAAATAAAGCTTGCTAAAAGTAAAGCCCGATATTGAACCCTCTATGGGCGGAATTAAAAAACATTAGTACTTAAAAAATACAGCTACTTTATTAGTTTTTTTAATAGTGCTGTTAAAGAATTCAAAAATTGCAATTTATTTGAGAAAAATATTTATTTTGAAAGGTGACGTATTTGTATTATATATATTCAATTTAAAACAATAATTTACATGATAATATTTACACATTGTATACTTCAAAATGAACTTTATGACTTACCTTTTTTAATCTTTCCCAATTTTTTCTTCATATGACAGCTGAAGCTATTTGTTTGAGAGCTCCGCCAGGCACGGCATGGTCAGTGAATATCGCCACACATTCATATGCTCAAATTTTTTGACAAACCGCCGAAAGAGACTCTTTCTTTCTTTCCATACACTTAATCCAAAGCGTTACAATTCCATCTAGAGCAGCAACTGAATCTAGAACAGCCTCTAAGGAAGCAGATATTTCAATGATTTTGAAACGTAACAAATTTGACTCGCTCGTCCATAGAGGATTAAACGTTTTAAAACTACAATTTACTCGTAACCACTTATGGTTGTAGCCAATGGGGATGTATCGAGAACTTATCGTTGCAAATATAAAACAGCTGTTTTCACAATATTTAGTAGCAGAAAACGTTAAGTATCCAAAAAACATCGAAGAAAATAAGCTTACGAGTTATAATTGTGCAAAATGAGTGTAATGATTTTCGCTAGTGCAAAGAATCGAGCCACGAGAGCATAGCCATTTGGTTGAGTTTGCGTGGAAGCGTGCGATATGCAGTCTCCATTACAGCCAGCTATCTAATCAAGGTCAAAAAATAAAAGAACGCCGTTAAAGTATTTAAATCATACTTCCAAAGCAAATTTCCTTTCGTCACGTGCTCTTCAAACGCCTACTTTTATTATCAAAATTAAGTTCGTTCAAGACCAAACGTATAGGCAGATATTTTTACCATTTAAAACTATGATTTTCACGTAATCACTTAAGGTTGCAGCCCATGTGGAGGGATCGAGAACTTTCCGTTGCAAAGGTAAAACAGCTATTTTCTCAAAACTTGTCGCAAAAAACGTGACGTATCCAAAAAATACCGAAGAAAATATCCTTCTGAGTTATAAATCTTACAAAATATGTGTTATGATTATCGATTTATGATAAGTAAATGGAAAAGACAAACAGGATATATTTTTCAAGTCTGGTATTTAAAAAATGAAATTGAGTAGGTCTAATACGTCGTGGGGAACACACATACAAAACATATGCCGCACGGCATTTAAGAAACTAGGTTTGGTTAAGCGTATAATAGGAAGGTCCTCGGATGAAAAAGTGAAAGAGAGATGGTACTTCGCTCTGGTTAGGCCACACCTCGAATACACCGCTAGCATTTGGGACCTTGGTCATAAAGATTTAACCAAATTAATCAATAAAATACAAAGGAAAGCAGCGCGCTTCGTTAAAAACTGCTACGAGCGTCTTACAACTTTTAGAGGGATTAAGATGGAAGTCCCATAGAGGCGCGTAGCTAGTGCAAAGAATTGAGCCACGAGAGCATAGCCATTTGGTTGAGTTAGCGTGGAATCGTGCGATATGCATTCGTCCTTACTGCCGCCTGCTCGATGTCCCACGCAGCGTGTGCGTGCAACGAGCTCCATTCCCGTCGCGGAGAAGTCTGTAATCACCGCCCATTGGGCCGATAGCGGTACATTCCTGGTTTGCCATTCTGTCGTCACGGGCGTGGGCAGATGCTGCTTTCATATTCATCGTCGCGGGGGGATGTGGGGCTGGTTAGGGCGAGATTCCAAGCGAGCGAGACGAGGTAAGGTCAAGGCTCCGGAGCAGTGGGTGCTCACGCGGCTCAGGGGTGATTTATGCGGTGGCGGTTCACGTATGGACTCGGAAAAATGACCTCGTAGGCGGAAGTGCGCCGCTGTCTACCGGTCTCAGAGCCGAAACGGCATCAATTAAGTGTAAGGAACGAAAACGCCCGAGGGATTCAACTGCACCTGACACGCCCCCCCCTACGATGGTGCTCATTCATTTTAGGGAGGCGGTACGTGAGGTGTGATCGCAACGCAAAAACCATTTTTTCATCTTGAGGCTCTGCACAACGTATTTGTTTCCAACGAAAAATGCGAATACAGACAGTACCTAGCAAGTCTGATAAATTTGAAAGGGCTCACAATAGTAAGTTTTTTTAGTTTTTTTTTTTTTAATATTCTACCGATTAAGGTAGGTTTTTTTTTGAATGTCAGAGAATCCCCTCCCGGTTCTCTACACTTTCAGGGGCCGAACTTCCTCTAGTAGTTCCCTTTTCGCCTCGGAATACGATCTACCCTTCTTCCTCCCGTCCATGAAACCTATTTTCCTACTCCCCCTTCCCCGCTTACCCATCATCCTTCCCTCTATCACACTCTTCAGCAACACATCGCCCTTTATTACATCCTTCAGCCATCTACCCTCCCTATCCCGGATTTCATTCAAAAGTTTCCTTCCTCGCCCGCTATGAAACCTATTTTCCTACTCCCCCTTCCCCGCTTACCCAACATCCTTCCCTCTATCACACTCTTCAGCAACACATCGCCCTTCATTACATCCTTCAGGCGTCTACCCTACCTATCCCGGTTTCATTCAAAAGTTCCCTTCCTCGCCCGTCATCTCAAGCCCTTCTTCGTTAGTCTTCCTCCCCGTCCACCTCACCTTCTCCATCCTTCTCCACACCCACATCTCAAATGCCTGGAGTCTATCCTTGTCCTCCTTTCTGAGGGTCTACGTTTCTGCTCCATACAACGCTACGCTCCATATCAAACCCCATATTTCTGGATAGTATAATAGTCGAGAGGGGACTCCCACCCCCTCTTCCCAACAGTGTGTTTCACGTGACACTATCACGGGACTACCCTTCGACCTATCTGGCATGGGTGGCCCTACCGGCAGTAGTATAAATTGCTCCCGCCAGTCCAGCTCTAGGGGTCATTGGAACGCGCAAGCCCTTCCACCACGCCAAGGTTGTAGTCCGTGGGAAGAGGTTGGAATTCCATCTGATTGTAAATGAAGTCTCTTTGGAGAGCATTCACATATCATATCCCATGGAAAATGGAATACATTTTTTTGGAAAATATCTAGGAAAGTAAGTGGATGATAGTTTGGCCTATTTGGAAAGGTGAGATGTTGTTCATTTAAGTGAGGTCGAATTCATGGAATTCTTTTGTTATTAAATTTCGCTCAGACTTCTTCAATTACCGTTTTCAATTTTTCCTGGAATTACACCTCAAAACATCTTCATACGTTACTAGTTATCTCTTCAGAGCAAGCAATTCCCTGTCTTCCCGTTTGAAAGTCCCTTTCTAATACCGTGAGTTTTTCATTCCACGCGGAATGCTTGACGAAAAATTGTGAACCAAGGGTGCAAAAAGGGCGTAATGTCTTACCACGCATGAAAAAATTGGCCCAAAGTTCTCAATTTCTCTATGCTTGTATTTACTCCAGCACTTGCAATGGTACTCATTTTCCATTCGACTTTTTTCATCGTGTAGAAAGAGTTATTACGGTATTGTTCTAATATAGATGTTCTTATGACCATTTAAGACCTCTTGGTTCCCTTTTCCAGAGACATTTGATCATATACGAGGCTTGAAAATTAAGAAATGAGACTGATTTAAAAAATGATATTTCTATTCGATTAACAATACAATTTCACATGATCTCCCTCTAGGTAATTGATTGGGAAACCATACAGCGATGGAGACGATTTTTTCCATAAAATCGGAAGTTTCTTGCGATATTGAGTGGAATTTTTGAATAATGCAGAAATAAAATGAGCAATTTTCCTCAATGTTAAAACTTACTTCAACCCGGGTTTCTGTCATGATGTTCAGGATGCCTCCTGATGATGATGTATGGACATTGAAACCCGGGTAGAAATAAAGTTTTCTACTCGCCTTTGCTGTGCAAGAACACGAATTCTGAAATTGCCTTCAGTTGGTCGGTTTCTGCCGTTTGAATGTCTTCTATTGTCATGAAATGACGTCATTTGAGGAGACTTGGATCAAATATAAATTGGATTTTATTAATTTATTCAGTTAGATCTATTTGACCAGGGTCCCAAATGCTCGATGCGTATTCGAGGTGTGGCCTAACCAGAGTGAAGTGGAATCTCTCTTTTACTTTTTCATCCGAGGACCTTCCTATTATACGCTTACCAAACCTAGTTTCTTTAATGCTGTGGCGCATATATTTCGTATGCGTGTTCCCCACGATGTATCAGAAGTTAAGGTTACTCCAAGATATTAAACTGTATCTGAAGGTTTATGTTTACTCCACACACGGTATAGGTATGACATTTGTGTGATGACTTTCGTAGGAAGTGAACTTTGGTGCATACTAAGATTTAATTGTAGCCCCCAGTCCTGGCACCACGAATGAACGTTGTTAAGGTCCGATGACAGAATCTCTAAGTCCGCTTCTTCTCTTGTTTCTCCGTAGATAACTGTATTGTCTGCAAGTTATCTTAATGTACTGCTAACTCGAGAAATTAAGTCATTAATATAAATAATGAATAAAAGAGGACCGGTCACGCTTCCTTGAGGAACACCGGGTTTAAATATACCTTAAACAGAGGGAAGAAAAAATACGGATTTCGTACTCTTGAGGTGGGTAGTCGGTCTCTTCTTTCGAGTCGTAGCTGAAGTCACATTCGATATACTCTATAGGTCGATGGTACAACCAGGCAACCCTCGATTACTTCCATGACTTCTCACGCTGTCACGGCGATGTAGGAGGAGCGATTGGCGCTCTTTAATGGAAGGAAATCGACTCATTGGTATTCCAGGCCCGAGAGTGCGTCCCGCTCTTTATCGTCTGGAGATCAATCTTTGTGATCAATCGATATAGTTCCACTTTCTCGTCCCGGATGCCCCGGTTCAGGCGATGTCGTTTGGGAAATCGAAAATAGCCGAATTTTTTTCATGCAACTTTAGACGCGTTCTCTTCTTCTTGAACATGCGCTTGGAAGGCGAGCAGAGAATTCAAACTTCTGTGCAGGGATTATTCCCAGTCACTGATGAGTTGGATATTTCAATTCCACGGACCAATTTTATTGACACGGATGTCGGTAATCTTATTTAATCCCGTTCAGGACAACCCTCGTGAGCGCCTGATGTTGACGATGTGTAATGAGAGAACTGACTTACCTTATTCACCAAATTGATTTCTCGATGCATGATATTTCCGCAGTAAATTTCGTGCATACATGCGTCTAACCTAATGGTTCGTTCCAGGATTGCCGGAAGTTAAGTCCTAAATCTCATAGAGAACACGCTTTAGTCACCCAAAAATCCAGACACTGTTATTCCCGTCCATAACTTTGTATCACTCTAACGAAAATATTGCATCTCAATCTTCGTTTGAGCACTTTATTAGGCTTTGAGTGGGAAAGTGAGTAATAAATTGCGCTTGCAATTAATATTATTTTCAGTAATGGAATTGCAGCTTCGTAACCCATCTACAATCGTTTTTTTGTCGTAATATTTGACCTTACTCATTAACCTTCCAGAGCGAAAAAGGAATCTCTGATGGCTTCCATCATTTTGGACATACACTGACGAGATTGATTACGAAAGTTCATAAAAATATTCATAGCCATCCTTTTAGCTATTTGTACTCTTATACCTTCATAGTTAGCTGCCGGCGAACGTACGTAGGCACACACACAGGCAAAGGAGGCTCAGAAATGCTTTCTTTCATAAATCGGATACTGGACTTACGTTGCCAAAAAGTAAAGACCAAGTTACTTGGTTCACTATGCGGTCAAAGTAATTGTGACAGGGTTTTGAATCTACTCTTTCCTAAAACCCTGTCCTTGCCCTTTCCCTATTTGTTCGGAGCCACTCCTTTCGCCTATGGACCGTCCCACGGGATTGAACGCATGGCATAGCTGCCCGGGGATTCGTCCGGTAAATCCTTCCTTATTAACATTAACTGTTAATACCTAGTGGACACCTCATCCACCTCCTACTTTTAAATAGTCTATCGAGTATAACATTTCAGTAGCTCATCATAACTAAGTTTTGATCTGAGCCCGCATCCGCCCCGGATAACTTCGCGAGTTTTTGACAGTGTTTCTAAATCTAAGACTTGCCATAATGTGATCATTTTGACATCTCCCTGTATCCACTGCATTTTTCCTATGTACATTCGCCTGAGATGATGATTTAACCAAGTGATTTAACCGATTTGAATTATAGACAAACCCATGGCTTAGCTGAGGGTTTATTATTATATCCACTATTAGCTGATATTTTCATGTGTAATTTGGAAACTAATCTTTTTATGTCTAATCACCCTCTTTTATGCAATTTAGTGTACTGGTAGCGTTATGCTGATGATGTTTTATGTTTCCCCCTCCGACATTAGATGTATGCCTCCGACAGCTTGACCATTTTACTTTTTTTGAAATAGTCTACATAGATCCATTTATTTTACATTAGAAGTTGGTGGCAAAATTTTAAATTTCCTGGACTTAAGTATTGACTTAATTGGAGATGCACATGAATTCTCTGTTTTCAGAAAATCAACCTATTCCGGTGTTGTATTTCTGTCTGGTTCTTACCACCATCTCTCACAAAAATTATCAGCTTTTAACTCCATGATATTCAGAGCTTCATCAATCCCTGTGACTTGTAATAACTTAAAAATAGAAATAAATAAGATAAAACGTATTGCCAAAACAAATGGCTACAATAGTAACATTGTGATTAAAATTGTGCAATCACAACAAGTGAAGATGGCCCTCCGATTAGTTACCAGTTTGTCCTTAGCCCAGCATGAAATAGGAAAAAGATGGTGTAAAATTTCTTTCATTGTCAAACTGTATAACAAGAGATAAATCAAAGTCTCATTTTATACTCCAAATCGCTTATATAAATTTCTGTTTAACTATAATTATAGGTTTGACGTGTTAGATAAATGTGGTGTATATTTTCTGAAGTGTAATAGTGTCTAAATTGCTCAACTGTATACGTCGGTCAAAGTAGACGCGCTATCCGAACCAGAGTTAAAGAACACCGAAATTGTTTACTTAAAGGAAATATTTGCTCCCAATTTGCCAAACACCTAATTGAAGAAGACAACCGAAGTGACTTCATTCCGGAAGTCCTTCACTCACAATGCAAGGGGCACAAAATGGATAATTTAGAAAATCTGGAAATATTTTTACATTCAAAAAATCAAAATTTGTGTGTGTTACATGAAATGTTCCCTTTCCATTCTCCTTCCTGACATTATCTTTCTTTCTTTCCCCCCTCCCTTATATCCTTAAACAATACTCAAACCTCCCCCCCCCTTCCCTTTACTCGGACCAGTCACCCACTCTCCTCCCATTTTGCTGCGTCCCCATCCCCCACTCCTCCTCCCCTACACCCTGACGATGTATATAAGGGGCTCGTGGTGAAATGTTGTCACCTTGAGAATGACTTGAGTCGAATCCTAGGTCAGAATAATAAAAATTATTGTGGAACATTACTACTTGTGAATTCATTTACAAACCATCGCAATGTGGTTCCACCAAGTGAAGCCTGAGAATTTGATATATATTTAACCAAGTGTTTGTTACTACTAATTTATTTCTCCGACAAAATGCAACTGCTTTCTCATTGTGGTCATTTCTTGCCCCAAGCCCATGCCTACTCTTCCATTTGTAGTGCATCCCTTCCTCCCCCAACAACTGTATTTCGCTCGTGTATCACTACCAGATTTTTCTTTCCCAGGTATTATTTAGTTATTCCCCGTACGGGGTGTAAAAATACACCCCGTTTACTTCTTCCTCTCTATGGCTACTGGTGGGCATGTACACATCTACCAATGTGAAATTCACCGAGCGTGCTTTTATTTTTAGCGACATTATCCTGGCGCTCACTTGTTTAATGTTTATAACCCCTTTCCCAAGTTTATCATTCAGCACCATCGCTACTCCACGCTGTCATCTTCTCTACTGTAGACTACCCTTTTATTGTCCCAGATATCCGTCCATCTCACCCCGCACTGTCTCCAAGTATTTATTTTTCCCAAGCTCCATTAAATTTCTTTATTTAAATTATTTTATTTTTGACAAATAAAGAATTTTAGTGGGGTCTCATTAGACCTTCGAATGATTCCAGGTTATAACCCCAAGCATCCTTAGCGGGGTCCCATTAGCCCTTGCGAAGGATCCCTTTTTTTGGGGTGTGTGTGTGTGTGTGTGTGTCTGTGTTGGTCATTGGCGAGGAAGTCACTTTCCCATAAACCATCTCAGGAGGGTATTCTGGTTGAGAGACTGGGGTTGATCACTGACTTTTACCTTAAACCAACACAGTAAATTTTTCTTTCTTTCTTTTGACGAGTGGTGCCAATTATTACAGCCATTAGAGATTTATTATTTATTTGTCTATTGTAAGAGGCCGTAGAGTTGAAGTGTCCTCAATTTTATTTTATTTTCCATTGTGGTATATTATACATAGGCTGTCATAAATGAATTCAAATAATGCTCACTCCTTTCTTGCGGTGAGAACCATTGCAGGAAAGGATTAAATATAAACACGTCGTATGTTTTTTCCTTGCATAAAAATTCGTGCGTCAGAGTAGAGGCATTATGAGGCTTTTAAGAAAGCATTCTTCTGGAACCTTGGGCCCTCTGAGGCCCCAGCGTGACTTACGACCCCATTATTGTTGTACATTCAGTATAGGTATATTTTTAGTGTTTCTAAGACAGGCAAGAATTATCTTCCAGGGCCAATTTTTGGCGATGAAAGGGCCCACTTGAGGGCCTTGTAGGGCCCCAAGGCCCTTGTTCTATAGCCTATGCGTGAACCAGATATAGCAAGTATCTTTCTACCAAATTTAGTTTCAATCGATTCTGTGGTTTATGAGTGATTGAGTAACAGACAGACAGACACCACTAGATTTTTATATATTAGTAAGTAGTAAGATGTTTATAAATATTCAAAGGGAAGAGTCGAGAAATTGTTTGTTTAGCGCTAATTTGACATGATATTTCCATTTCCCTTAGGAAAAATTATTTCTGAGTGAGAAATTATGATTTATAAATATTGATTGACAATATTATATAGTATTCTACTATTTAATTTCGTTTTTGGATATTGATTTCCTCGGTAACTTTCATTCAATTATTGTAATTATGTGACTGATTACAAATTACGCGTTCACCGATGAATGCTGAAAGGCGAGATCTGCAACCTGTCGAACATAATGTGTTATATTCTCGATTCAGTGCTCCTAAAAATCTTAATAGCAAGCATAAGTTTGGTGAAAAATACATATGAATGCGTGTACAGGGCATTGGAAAAATTTCTAATTGATATTAAGAGTAATTAAAGCTAATTTCCAAACATTGGATTTAACAAATGATATGGTACGAAGTCACTCGCGCGGGTGCATATACACCAGGGTTGAAATTCGCTATGAAAAAACCATTTGACTTGACCGGGATTCGAATCCGGATCTCCCAATTGCCGGTCAGGTGTGTTATCCAGTTGCACTGTGTTTGGGATTGGGATTTGGACACAATTGAGAGATCCGGGTTCGAATCTCGGTCAAGTCAAATGATTTTTTCATAGCGAATTTCAACCCAGGTGTAATGAAAGCTATTTTGGCGGGGGTGAAATTTCTGAAGCCTGTTGACGGCAATTTAAAGATCTTTACAATACAATGGCAGAAACGAGCCTCGCAAGCTAGGATGCGGATATGCCAATTGGGAATGAGAAAGAAGTAATACTGCAGATATGGATTCAGAATGAGGTCTGATGGCGATTTACGGCTAAATATTTGCAGTTTGAATAAAAGTACGTAACAGAAGAGTTAATTATATTTTTTGGAAATAGGCACCGTGTATTAATCACGTCCTAAATAGCCTAAAAAATAGTACATAAAAATTCTCTATTCATCAAAGTTGGTCATAATTGTTTAAGACCGCAGAAGTCCCATTTCGAAAATAAAGTTGAAATATTTTTCTTGAGCGTTCTTTTTATACCCCCCCCGCCCCAAAATGTCAGTCTGTATTCGCCACTGGCCTGTCTCTGATTACATTTAGAAGCTTCCTTTCCTCGCCCACAATACTAATCACTTCCTCATTTGTCCTCCATTCCGTCCACCTCACCCACATCTCGAAAGGCTGGAGTCCATTCTCGTTTTCCTCTTTTATAGTCCACATTTCTGACCCGGACAACGTCACACACTATATCAAGCGCTTCACCAGCCTCTTCTTGGATTGGTATACACCGTTGTGTTGCGTGCGAATATTCTCAACGGTTACCAATCGATCTGAACTCGGACCGATCTGAAAATTCCAAGCGAGCCGACCCAGATCGCCTATTATACCTACACGGACTGAAGATATCGATAGTGAACAATCGCATCGATCAGTTGAAGCACCCGGTAGGTAAACAAGTTCCGAGTTGAAAATTATCAGTTGCATATTCAGAGAGAAAGAAAATTCCCAATTGGAGGTAGAGTTCGATGTGCTATGATATCATCAATGTCACAACACTCGCCATTACTAAAATATTCCCTAATTGTTACAACTGGTCACAACACAGGCCTTGAATAATAACGATTATATTGTGTTCCCAAATGTCAACCAAAAGAACAACGAGCGCCATAGACCCGCTGGTTCGGATCGATCTGAAATCTCAGACTGGCTGAGATCGATTGGTAAACGTAGTGTTAGCTTACCATGCGAAGATGGTACCAAAAATAGTGGTGAAACAGGTACAGTTTTTGAGATTTTTTTACGTCTCTTATACTCCCGTCTTTTCTTCTATGAAATTTTTACTGTGGAAACTTGATCTATAACTAATCTTTTCAAGTTATATTGCTGGCTCAGAAAAGAAGAGTGTACTCTGTACTACCATTACCCTTCAAAGTGGAGTGAATACGGTACACCAACGGTTTCCGTAGTAAATTCGTACATTTCGGCTCCTATATCACCTTTTGCCATCAATTTCCCGCTTGGACTCCTAAAAATTTTGCGCTCTTAAGGAACTCCTTACCAGCCCTTAGTGCTGATTAGGTTTCCCATAGAATAGCGTCCATTACTTCTAAAAGCTATTCCAATTCTCATCGCAGCATTTGGTGGCGATAACCTTGATCGCCTCCTCAAGGTTTCATGGTGGAAAAGTCTTATTCATCCGGCCACCAGCAGCAACTACGATGTCGCTAAACGCAATAAACATAAAACTTGGAGGTGCCATATTCACCCATCTGACTGCACTTTTTAGGCCTTTTAAAGGAGAAAAATAATCTTAAACATACATTTTCGTTGTTTCAACGGGTTGTCACCCTCAGATTGTTGCTTGAGCAAGGAGAAATACTACTCGAGGATATTTTTTTATCAGGACGGTACAACAATTGAGATGTGACGATGTAATGGTGTTAACGTGATAACTCCGAGGACAATGATAACGTAGCCAACTGGAGGTGAAACTCGGAAGGTGGTGAAATCGTGATTGAAGCGCTATCTGGTTATGCCAACAAGTTTATAGAACGGAAAACAACAACCGCCGTCGCCGGTGCACAAGCTTCTTATTCATGGTGCAGAAATATCTAATGAAGCAATTCTGCCCAACGGGCAGCTTTCAGAAGATGACTTGGAATCAAGGAATAAGGATATTAGGAAATTCTGGCTACACAATACGCGAAAGATATCAAGAGAGGCGACCAATGAAGATTTATTTCGTAGGTTGCTGCTCACCTCTGATCCCTTGATATCTTCAATTTCATTTCAAAATAGTAAAACGGAAGAAGATATAGATCCAGAAGTGAAAAAAACTAATGGACAATGGGAATGACGAATGTGATGACGAGAGTAATGACGAGTCGTTAGAGGATGAGTGAACAATTTTTATCAATATTATCATTCAAAATATTTATTCATGTTTTTTATAATGATATCATTTACAAGTATATGCTCAATATTAAAAGTTAAATAATAAATTATCATGGTCTCTACCGCTGGTTCACATTTATGTTGAATCCTGATTCCAATAGTGCGACGAAATTATAGCAAAATGCAATTGACTGGAACGTGGCCAATTTAAAACTAATTTTGCATTGAATAATGAATTAAATATTTATTTTTTTGCAAAAATGTAATCTACGTAAGCTATAGCTAAAAATTATGGACGTTTTAACTTGATGCAAGCTCATTTTCATAGAGAAACATATTTTCAATTCCTCCCTTTCCGTTGCAGTAGTCATAATTTGCTAAAATGTATTTTTGCATTAAAATCCTGCTTGGACAATTTTTTTACGGATTTTATAGCTCCTAGCATTATTAACTTCAGTATTTAAATAATTATCGTTGGCAATTTTGAATTTAAACTCGACCGCTCAACCATCGAAATTAAGCTTTGTTATTGCATGTTAAATATTTATGCAATTAATAGCGCTGAATCCGTAGGATATATTGAAAAAATAATGATAAAATCACGTTTATCAGCCCAAAATACCTTAGAAATACACTTAATGTTGTAGGTATATGGACTGGAAATTATTAGTGTTATTAATAGGGATGGACCGATACCAGAAATTGCCGATACCGATTCCAATACCAATGCCCTTCCCCCCGATACCATTACCGATACTACTTCGTTCTAGGTGTAATACAAACTCAATATTCCACCACAAACATTTTAAGCTGGCTCAATCAACTAAGAAACCAGATTACCGAAACAACCATTATTACACAGGCGAAACACTAAATTCACCGAAAAAATTTGGTGAAGAAAATTGATCGAAAGAAACGCACTCTGCCTTACATTGAGCTGATGGCTTTCGGATTGGATTGGATATTTGGGGAGGCGACTGACAGCTAAGGTCATTTGCGCCAAAGGATAGCGGTAGAATTCGACACCTCGATAAATTGACCGAATCGGCGGTAAAAATCTGAAAAAACTCTGAAATACGATGACGATACCTATGCTACCGATACACTAAGTATCGACCGATACGTCATATCAGTATCGAGATGGTCCGTCCCTAGTTAATAATTTTGGCGAGCTTTTTTTTCAGTTTGGCCTACTGTCGACGACGACGAAGACGTGTCGTCTGCCACCCTCCTCCATTAGTACTCCAATTCCTTTTAGTTCCGAAATTTTCAGTATTTTGTCATCTTCGCTCCGCTAACCGACTTCAACCCGGTTAACGGTTGATAACACGGTTGTCATGTTAAACTTAAGTTCTTTAAGAGTTTATTCATAATTTTAAATTAAATCTAGTAAATGCTTTCAGTGGAATTTTAAGAAAAAATAGAAATTATCTAAATTTTTAGTGATGATTTTGAAATATTAGCTACCCTCAATCTACATTTAATACCGAGGTACAACCTGATATTCACCCTGTCGATCAAGATCATAAAATTTCCATATTGAATTAATGGATCCATTGTTCGCAATTTCCTCTTTATTTATAAAATTTTTTATGTTTTGATTTGGCATATGCAAAATGGTAATGGGAAAAATAATCGGCCTGTTAAATTTGTCGTACGAGATTCCAATTTGATTATTCACCGCAAATGGCGAACTCTCCTTTGAAAAGTGGCATATAATGGCACTAATTGTTTTAGAGATAATTTATAGCTCATCACAAGATCGAACAATACAATAGGCAAAACCGTTATGACAGCAGATTTGGTGCGCCTTTCCAATCAAAACCGCGAGCGAATTCGCAACTCCTCTATGGTGATTGATGGATGTCTCTAGCTTCCTGCGTAGATCAGTGGACCAAAATGAAATTGCTCATAGCCCGCTTGTCACCCGTGGGATGAGTCGGGGAGCGGCTGTCTCGTCGACTCTCCTCCGTCGTCCGCTCCCTTTGTGAAGCGCTCCCATCCACCTCACTTGTTTTTCCGATCGCTAATCGCGATCGCTCTGACGTCATCCACGGGCGACGTATTCCTTTATTCATCCTCGTATGTTTTTTTTGGTACTCTGTCTCGTTTTTAAAATTTGTTTCGGAGAGGGAAAGGGTACATAAGGGACCACACAGGCTAAAAAGGGTGCATTCAGGGCGAGGGGGAGGGTAAAGAAACAAAGGGATCGGACTCCCTGCGCGTCCTTCGTCTCTCTGGGTGGTGACCCGCATTCGACTGCCGGCCGAAGGATTGGGTGTCGCATCCCGCACGGCTTGATTCCCAAGACCCTCGAGAATTTCCACATCTGCGTGCAGTACTCGCAGTAGCTGGTGGCAGACGGATGAAATGAACGGTACTTACAACGCGAATGGAGCCATGAAGCCATAAGTTGGATGTGGTAGCCCATGTTGGGACCAATGACGCTGTGGATATGGGATCAGAGGAGATTTTAGACTCTGTGAGAGATCTATGATCCGAGTTCCGCCGTATTCGCGGAGGGTCGAGTCGCAATATGAGGCTTACCATATGCAGCTTGGTACCTAGGACGGATCGGGGTTCGATGGTTTGGAGCCGAGTGGAAGGCATAAACCAGAGACTCAGTGAAGTCTGTGGGAGCGAGGGAGCGGAGTTCTTAGATCTCAGGCCGGTGCTGAATTCGTGTCGGGTGCCACTAAATCGTTCAGGTGTCCATTATACGTATAAGGCATCGCAGAAGGTAGCCTGCAGGATATTTGAGCATACCCAGCGAGTTTAGCATAGATGGTAGGCAAGAGAGTAGGTCAGTTAGTGGGGGCGAAATCAGTGCTTTTCCGGAAAGTCAGATAATAAAGAGTACACAAAGCTTAGTGCCTAGGAAAAGCTTAATAGATAACAATAAATTAGAAATATTTAGGGAAGAGAGTAGGTCAAATAGTGGGCCATTAAATAACTTGCCACTCATCAGGATAGCAAAGAATAACAAGTTGACCAGACAACACAGTATAGGTTTATCGGGACGGAAGAAAGCAAAGAAAAAGGAAAAACATATACATCATAACAACACCCATGAATTTCCAAAGTGTAACTTTCCCAATAATTTAGAAAACACAAACCGCCCAAATACAATAGGCAGACATATTAAAATAGAGGAATTTTCAGTAGTGGTAGTTAATTGTCGTAGTTTAAGAAGCAAGATACCTGAATTCCATCACCTTATAGAGAGTACTAATTCTGACATAATTATAGGAACCGAAAGTTGGTTAACAAGCGACATTGCTGATAGTGAAATTTTTCCAGTAAATTTTAGGGTATACAGGAGAGATCGAGAGAGCCGACCGGGAGGGGGAGTATTTATCGCAGTTAAGAACACAATAGTCAGCAAAATAGAAGTGATTCCCGATAATATAATAGAAAGTGTATGGTGCTCCATTCAATGTGCTAATTCGAAAGTAATATATGTTTGTGCCTACTATAGACCACCCCATTCCGATGTACACTCAGTATTAGAACTCGAGAAACAGATCAGGTCCATTTATTCCCATAGTAACGAACGACAGATAATTGTAGGTGGAGATTTCAATACACCATCGATAGATTGGACAACATGCAGTCATAAGTCAGGAGGTAGGGACAAAGAAATCTGCGAGTCATTGCTTAACCTGTTCGCATCACACGCACTACATCAAATAGTAAATTTGCCTAATAGGGGGGAGAATGTTCTCGATTTACTTGCCACAAACATCCCTGAAAAAGTTATTAAAGTTGAAAATATCGATGGAATAAGCGACCACAAGGTAGTATACGTAAAATTTTCCCTAAATACTGAAAAAAAATTTTTAATTAAAAAGAAAGATTTACCTTTTTAGTAAAGCAGATTTTAACGGATTTAGGCGTGACTTAAAGACATCTTATATCGAAAGATATATATATATATATATCATATATATATATATATATATATATATATATATATATATATATATATATATATATATCGAAAACTTATACCATAATGGCGGACAGCCACAGTCCATTGGCTTGTGGCTCTTGCAAATTACCGGTTGAATTTTTGGATAAAGTCATTCCCTGTGTTCTGTGTGATAATATTTTTCACCATAAATGCACCGGCCTAAACGATATTTGTTTGAAGGTGCTTAACGATCATCATTTCATGAAATGGAAGTGTTTTTTGTGTCGCCTACGAAAGTGCCCGATCGACAAGATGGCGGCCGATATTGAGACGCTTAAAGATGAATTTGAAGCTCTCAAAAACGAGATTGCCCAGGGAAAAACCTCAATAATCAAGAAGAATGTGACATTTTCTGATATAGTGAAGGCTGATAAAGAAGTCCTGGCGAGTGATTGCGCCTTGTCCGATAAGCCAATACAACCAGTCGGCGGTCTTGTTACCCGGTGCTCAACACCCAAACAGGATTTTAAACACCCAAAAACCACAACAGGTGTTTCCCCGAACTCTTCAGCTACGAAAATTGATGATGTAAGAATCCTCAAGCCTGAATTCAGAAATTCAGGAGTGTCCCACTCTTCATCACCCGATCCTGAAGTTCCGGTAAACGCTGACGCCGAGGAAGTGAAACCTGCTTCCGCTGACGACGATAATAGAGACTACACAACTGTACGTCGCCGAAGTAAGTCAAAGAAAAAAACTTTTTTTGTGTGTGGGAATAACGTGGATGACAAGGAAAATTCCTTTGGTGTGCCACGAAGAGCGTGGTTCTATCTCAGCCGAATTAAGGTGGGAACGACGAGTTTACAGATTGTGAAGTATTTGGAGTCCAAGTTCACCGAGCATGAATTTTCTTGTGATGAGATATCCACTAATGAAATAGGTTGTTCTTTCAAACTTGGAACTGATTATTCTCTGATCAATGCTATATATCAATGCTATATATATATAATGATAAAATCTACTTGGCCGAATGGTGTTAAAGTTAGTAAATTTAAGTTCAAACGAAATACATCAATTGATTCAAGTGAAACGACTAATCCACCCATTGCTGATATTGAACTAACAAGTGCTTCCGAAAAACCAATTGTAAATAACAAATTTCCATTAACCCCAAGCAATGAGAGAGTTTTGCGATCCAACTCTGGTAACCTAAACCAAAAAACTGATACAAACTGCTCTTGACTAGGAAACCATAATTCCCCCAATGACTGTTGTCTTGAGGTAGGATCCAAAGTGAAAAGTGCTGGTATAAATTTCCTTTTTGTTAATATACAGAGTCTAAGAAATAAAAACCTTGAGCTCGAGCTACTACTGAATGAAATAGGTACTGATGTTCTAGTTCTCGCCGAGCATTGGCTATGTAAAAGTGAAATATCCATTTGTGCCATTGAAGGTTTCCGTCTAGTTTCATCTTATTGTCGACAACAATTCAGAGGTGGTGGTGTTGCTCTGTACTGTCGTCCTAAGGTAAATATCATTGATTTAAATATTGATCACTCAATAGAGAAAGTGTGTGAATGCCTAGCTGGTCTATTGAAAGTTAATCACCAAATTTTTGCTGTTCTATCTATATATAGGGTGCCTTGTGGTAATTTTGACGATTTCCTACATGTTATGAATGATATTCTCGTGTTTGTACTAGCCAGAAAAGTAGATGGCTTAATAATATTTGGGGATTTTAACATCAATTTCTTAAAAGACTCCAGTATGAAATATGATTTCCTAAATCTACTCAACTCCTTTGGTCTACATGTTGCCAACACTGATCCCACAAGAATTACCCCACAATGTCAGTCCTTTCTGGATTATTTCATTACTGACATCCCAACATCCAAGCTGGTATGTGAGACTCTAAATACTGGCCTCGCAGATCACTTAGGTCTTAATGTATATATTGATTTTGGTAAAGTCACATGTAAACCCTCCCCAACATATTTAACTAAAAGACATTTTCACGTTGACTCACGGATTGAATTCTCAACCTACCTGGCACAGGAATCCTGGGATGATGTCTATGCTGCTCCTGATGGTGATAGTAAATTCAATGCCTTCTATAATGTTTTTATTATGCACTTCAATCATGCATTTCCACCCAGGAAGTTAAAGCAAAGGGAAACAGGTTGTACACTAAAAATCTACTCCCCAGAGCTCATAGCTATGTCCAATCATGTCCGTACGTTGCAATCTCAAAGGAAATTGAATGATCCAGCCTTACACCAAACATATCTAAAAGCAAAAAAGGAGTTCAAAGCCCTACTCCTTGCTACCAGAAAATCTCTCATTGATAATTACATAAAGAACTCTACTAATGTAATAAAATCAACGTGGAATGTCATTGGTAATCTGACAAGAGCTTCCTCTCAGGAAACTCACCCAACCTCTATGAAGTTCAATGGACTCAATGTTACTGAGCCTAAGAAAATTGCTGACATGTTTAATTCTTATTTTTGCAATACTGCTTCTCAGTTTATGGCTAATACACCCTTACCCAGCTCCAGCCAAAGTCATTCACCTTATGCAATGTTTCTCTTTCCAACCGATTCCTCCGAGATTATAAAGATAATAAATTCTTTCGACAATAAATTCTCTGCTGGGCTTGATGAAATCCCTATGCCTGTATTAAAAACGGCCTCTAATTTTATTGCTACACCCCTGGCTGATATAGTCAACTCATCTTTTTCTTCAGGTCAATTCCCTTCAGCTCTAAAGTATTCTCGTGTGCTTCCTGTTTATAAAAAAGGCTCTCGTAGTGAAGCTGAAAACTATAGGCCAATATCTATTTTATCAGTCTTCTCCAAGTTATTTGAAAAATTATTTTATAAACGATTGCTGGGCTATCTACTATCTCGCAACCTACTCTATGACAATCAGCATGGTTTTACACCTGGAAAGTCCACTATCTCTGCGTCTTTTGAATTAGTTGATAACATCTTACTTGGTCTAAATGAAAAACTCCTTACTGTAGGAATTTTCTTTGACCTAACTAAGGCCTTTGACCTAATTGATCATATTATCCTAAAAAACAAGCTAATTACTCTTGGAATCACTGGTCCTGCACTAAAATGGATCATGTCCTACTTAAGTGACAGACAACAAGTTGTATGTTATCCATATAGATTTTCAACTATAAAATCTGGTCCCTTGAAATTGACCAGAGGTGTACCTCAAGGATCTCTCCTTGGTCCACTGCTTTTTTTACTTTTTATTAATGATCTCCCAAATCACTTGTCCCACTGTAGAGCTATTCTTTATGCCGATGACACCTCCACCATTGTCACAGCCAAGAGTGCTCAAGATCTGATTGACCTCACTAATTTGACCATTAAGGAAATGCATCAGTGGTGTAAAAACAACAACCTCATTGTTAATGAAGAGAAAACTTTCTTCATACGATTCCTCCTTAAAAATTCTAACAAGAGAGATCTTCTCCCTCATATTAACAATATAAATCACTCCACTAATTTGACTGCAACAAAGTTCCTGGGGCTCCTAATCTCAGATGGCTTGGACTGGTCTCCTCATATTCAGGTCATAATTAATAAAGTTTCCGTGGGTATTTACATGATCAGGAAATTGTCTCCAATTGTGTCTTTTGAAACCCTAAAAATGGTTTATTACGCAAAAATACATTCTCATTTTTCCTATGGCATTATGCTTTGGGGAAATTCAACTGCTGCTAAAAGGGCCTTTTCCGCCCAGAAAAAAGCAATTAAGACAATGCATCAAGTTCCTATCCGTACCCCTGGCAAACCCCTTTTTGCTGCATCAAAGATCCTTACACTCCCTTCTCTCTATATCCTTACATGTGCCAGCTTTGTTAAAGCAAACCTTGAAAAATTTCCTTCAAATGCCACCTTCCACCATCACCACACCCGTGCTAGAAACAATATACATTCCAAACAGTACTCCAGCTCTCTCTGTTTAAAGGGACCGAGACACTCTGCCTCTGCGATATTCAACAAAATCCCTGATGAAATAAAAGATAGCACCTCAATTTATGTATTTAAAAGTAAGCTGAAACATCTTCTATCTAATAAGTGTTATTACAGCATTGCGGAATATATGGAAGATACTTTGTGAATCTGATAACCTTCATGATGCTATTTTGTAACATTTTTAGCATTGTCCATATTATTGTATTTTTTTTTCCATTTAATCTTTCTATGTATTTATTAGCCTTTTCTCTGTAAATTGTAATTTTTATGTCACTTCATCATTGGTATTCTTTATATAACTAGCTTGTCTTATTTTATCTTTATCTTACTTATCTATGACGTAGCCATGCAATTGTACTCTTGCTAATCGGTGAAATAAAGTGTTATTGTTATTATTATTATTATCTTTTGAAAAATTCGTGAACATTAGCAAAAATAGTGATACACACAATACATGGAAAGAGTTCCTCTAAATTACACGGTCACTTGTCAACAGATATATACCTCATAAGTATAAGAGCGAGAATAGGGAAACCAAGGTGGTACAACGCGGAGGTCAGAAAATGTTTAAAACGCCAACGAGTTAGCCACGCGAAACTAAGAAAAATGAAGAAAAATGTAGCTAATAGCGACCTAAAAAATACTATTAAGCATTATAAAATTTGTAAAGCAGCCGCAAAATCTACCCTTAGGAAAGCGTTTAGCGAATTCAAGAGAAAAGTACTTGGAGAACAACTAGAGGGAAATCCGAAAGCATTTTGGTCATATGTTAGGGAAGTACAGGGAACTAACAAGTCAACGGTTAATTCCTTGAAAAACGATAGAGGCGAAATAGTAACTTCCAGTTTAGATGAGGCTATTTTGTTGAATTATTTTTTTCAGAGCGTATTTAATCAATCTAAGCATAATTTGCGCGAAACCATACCAGACCGATTTCAACAACTAATGCCCCCGATCGATATATCTTGTAGCGGAATCGTATCCTTACTAAGTAACATTAGCCCGAACAAGTCCTCAGTTCCTGATGAAATTCCAGCTTGTGTTTATAAAGAAATAGCTCTCGAAATGGCTCCGTATCTTAAAGTAATATTTAACAAATCCCTCGAAGAACACGCGGTTCCCAAAGACTGGAAGATAGTTAACGTGACCCCAATTTATAAAAGCGGAGATAGGGAACAGCCATGTAATTATAGACCAATATCATTAACGTCACTATCATGTAAAAGTATAGAGCATATAATAGTTACATCAATAATGGGACACCTCGACAGCCAGGATTTATTAATAACAAACCAGCATGGGTTCAGAAAAGGAAAGTCTTGCGAAACTCAATTAGGTCTTTTTGTTCACGATATTTTTGTTTCCGGAGAAGGTAACGTACAGGTAGATGCAGCGTTTCTTGACTTTAGAAAAGCTTTTGACAAGGTTCCCCACTGTAAGTTACTCGCGAAGTTAGCATCATACGGAATAGACGGTAATATAGTAGGCTGGATAACAGATTTCTTACATGAACGCGTTCAAAGGGTGGTATTAGATGGTGTCAGCTCCGGCGAAGTAAAAGTTACATCAGGTGTTCCCCAGAGAAGCGTGATAGGCCCAATTTTATTTCTTCTGTACGTAAACGACTTAAATAGGGTAGTAAAAAATAGCAAGATCCGTCTTTTTGCCGATGATGCAGTAGTGTATAAGGAAATTAGAAATGAAGAGGACAGACAGTGTATAGCTAAGGATTTAGATGCGATTGATGATTGGTGTGATAGATGGCAGCTAGAATTAAATTTGAAGAAATGCGCGATTATGAATTTTTGGAAAAAGAATGGCCTTCCCCGGAATAATTATAGCATCAAAGAAAACAAAATATGTAACGTAGAATCAATTAAATACTTAGGCGTCACCATCAGTGAAGACAAGTCATGGGGGAAACACATCAGGGAAATAACTAGTGTAGCAAACCGTAGATTAGGATTCGTAAAAAGGGTTCTAGGTAAATGCGATAAGAGAGTAGGTACGAGAAAGAAGCTATTTTACACTTGTCAGGCCTCATTTAGAATATGCCGCTAGTATTTGGGATCCGTACGAGGAAGGTATGATAAAAGAATTAAAGCGCGTGCAAAGGAGATCCGCTAGGTTTGTTAAAGGCCGTTATGATAATTGTATAAGTGTTACGAGTTTAATAGAAGAACTAGGATGGGAATTACTATCAGAACGCAGGTTAAAATTTAGGTTAAACCTTTTAAGTAAATTCGAAACTGATTTGTTCACAGATGACGTTAGATATATCTTGAGAACCCCTGCGTATTATGCTAGGTTTGATCATATTAACAAGATTAGAGAGATAGATTCTCGTACCGATAGATTTAAAATGTCATTTTTCCTGCGTACCATAAGGGAGAACAATAGGCAGCGGAGCAAAGGGATAGGTAGGTGAAATATAGTTAGAGTAGTCTGTAGTGCATGATGCATGTAATAACTACCAATAATCCCTTTCTTATTTTGTAGATACTAACCATCTAGCTGCATGTGACCCTGTTCTCTAGCATGCCTCCCTTAAATATCCTAGTTGCATGTCAATAGTGCATGTTTGGTGATCTTCACCCCCTGGCACACACCCTCGTGGTGGCTCGCAGGGTATAACGTAGATGTAGATGAATCGCTCACCTCAACCCCCCTCCCCTCACCAAGCATGTATATATGACTTTGTAAACCCGGTAAATAACACCTGAAGATGACGCTTAAGCGTTGAAACCCGGGTCGTGTGTTTTTTAAGTATGTGGTACTGTAAATATTACCATTAAATCCTCTGAAAAAATAGAATACCATAAAGTTACCAAGGAACTTGTATTATTTACTTCGAATTATTGGTTAATAGAACATCTTCAGTTATTACATATTATTGCACATACAGCCTTTTGGTACTTGTAGAAATACATTGGAAAATGCCCCATTCTCGGAATATGGACTAGGCGATCCAGGGTTTTTACAGTTTACAAGATATGCATAAACAGATTTAAACCCTGGATCCAGATAAAAACCATGGATCGCCTAGTCCATATTCCGAGAATGGGGTATTTTCCAATGTTTTTCTACAAGTACCAAAAGGCTGTATGTGCAATAATATGTAATGACTGATGATGTTCAATTAAACAATAATTCCAAGCCCTGATGATGGTATACGTTATGCGCCAAAACGTAGACACATAACCTCGAGACGTCAAAACTGGAAAAATAGTGTGAGTTAGTCACCAAGTAAGACATGAACACCGAATAGAATGTAATGAATCATGCAAATGGAGTTGAAATTAAAACTAATCTAGGAACAGTTTCTCTGAAAGGGAAATGCGGCGTAGAGATGCGGTAAGCCAATTTTTTTTACAGATTCACGACTTCTGATGGTGAAGTAAGTTGAGAAATGTGTTCAGCTTTCATGAGGTCGGTCCAATTCGACCGTTCCATCGAATGAGGATGCTCAGGAAAAAAAATTGCCAAGCGTTTTGAAATGACGGTCGAGGGAATGCCGCGTCCGCAGAGCCACTCAGCTACAGAAACTCCAACTACGGTAAAACGAGATCAACCCCGTGGACGAGGCTATTCAAACAAATTTCAAAGATATTTTCGAACTCAATTTCCCACTCAGCGCCAGCTTCGAAAGGTTTCGCTCAGGCGACTGAGAAGAAGATTATTTTTTTCCAATATTTGCGAATACAAGCGTGCGCTGCAACCCTACGTCACTGCACGAAATGGCGGTTTCGGTTCGTTATGGGGACAAGGTTACGTTCAGGCGGTGCGCGTTCTATTTGACCAAAATAGCGGAGGATGGCGTCCACCAGCCTCCGATTCATCGCTACTCTCCGCCTCGGCAACCCCTCCAGCTTCCCTCATTCCCTCCTCGCGACACGTTGAACTGAGGCTTGTCAACTGAGTAATGATTTACAAACATATTAGATTACGTGTGTGCGAATGTGAGGACATTCATTTGGAGTGAGGTACTCTAAGGATCGGAAGCATGAACCACTGGAAAAGCCGACCAGAAAAGACTAGAAGCCTTCGAAACCTGGTGCTGGAGGAGGGTGCTGAAGATAAAATGGACGGACAAAAAAAAGGAATTGATGAAGTGTGCAGATTAGTAGAAGAGGAAAGGTTCATATGGAACACAATAGAGAAAAGGAGAACAGGATGGATTGGACACACTGTGAGATACAATGGGTTTGTGAAGAACATATTTGAAGGCGAAATAGAGGCAAAAGTCCCCAGAGGGAGAGCCAGGGTACTCGTTCAAATTTCCCTTAAGGTAGTTTGTGCGAGATAGATCCCTAGTCATAATGAAGACCATATTCGAATTATGCATTTGAATTTCAGCCGCTGTAGGAAGCATGAATTAAACATTTAATTACTAATGGTCCAATTTAATACCTCTTGACTGAAATTCTTCGTATTTCAATAACAATATCTATACAAGTATTTAACTTGACTCAATTTCTTCATACGATATGTAAAAAAATTCCTTCGCAATGGGATTTTTTTGCGGTTCTGAAAAAATACTGCGGTTACTAAATGATTTATTTTCAAAAATAGTTTAGACAACAAAAAATTGAATACTTAATTTTTTAATGAGATCTAGGTATTACAAATTCCTCATCTTTTAAGGACGACCTCTCTGGAGTACACGTACCAATTTCCATGTAAAAGGGCTGATATTTTTTGGAAAATATCTCAGTAAGTATTTGGTAAGGGGCTGATATTTTGTATCTTGGAAGGGTGATATATTTTCTTTAAGGTAGCTTGAGCGAAATATTATTATGCATTTGGTCTCATTTCAAAGAAAAATTTATGATTCTTCCATTGACATAAAAAATTCAACCCCTTACCTCATTACTTTCCGAGATATTTGTTAGAAAATACCAGCCCTTTTATGTGGGAAATGGTACGTATATGAACTCCAGAGAGACATTATATTAAAAAATAAGGCATTTTCTACACTTAGATCTCGTCAAAAAATCAAGTGTGTAGTTTGTGTGATTTCTCAACTATTTTGGAAAATTAATCATATTTTCAACGCAATAAATTCTTCGGGGTCAAAATAAACCTTTCGTTTTGATGGAGTTTCAAACGTACCGCGTAAAAAAGTCAAGTTAAAGACTTATTTAGATATTTTCATTTGTTTACTTACAATTTCTGTCATGTAAACCTATTTTATTGCACAATTTAATTCGTGTGTCTCACAGTTGGTGAAATTAAAAAGTATAAATCGAATATGGTCTCTATTATGATTAGGAACTATCTCATTCACCCTACCTTAAAATAAGACCAAATTCAATGATTTCTTGGTGAAATGATAGTCTGCTCACCCTACCTTAACTTTGGTAGTGGCGTTTTTGCTAAAATTGTGTTGACATAAAGTATGATTATGCAGTAGTTGGAAGCAGTACATGACTTCCTATTATAAATTACTTACTATTATAAAACTTACGTCGCATGTATTAGCGATAAAAGGTTCAGAGCAATGAGATTGGAAGTAATGAAACACTAAAATATATAGCACCTCTTCCACAGGTTTAATTTTTAAGGTACAAAGCGTTTCAGCTATCAAGCCATCATCAGGTACAAAGATTTTTTCGTCAAGGAAGCGGTATATATACACAACAGGGAGGGGGAGGGGAAGAGTGGTGTTGGGCGAGGGGAGAAAGGTATTGGGTGAGAGGAGGGAAGTGGCGAGGCACTGGTAGCAAGTCAATGCACGGTTTAGGGAATGGAATGGCGAGGAGTGGGGAGTAACATTTGAACAGCTGTTCATTCATGAGGGACTCCTCCCCTTGCTGAAAATTTTCAAATGGTTCTAAGGCGTCCATTCTCCAGCCTTTCCTCTCCACATGGAGTATCTCCGGCTCAAAAACGCAGTGGTGTGCTGTGTCCAAAAGGTGTTTGGCTACGAGGGAAGACGAGTCCCCTTTCTCCCAACATTTCCTATGTTCAGTCATAAGGGTAACAAAGTTCCTACCCGTCTGCCCAATATGACACTTCGCAAAATCACTGCACCTCATCTTAAACACTCCCGACTGAAGGGTGGGATGAAATCGGTCCTTTGAGATGCACAGGAGGCTACCTAACGCCACTGAGTTGTAAAAGGAGATTTTAAGTTTGTCTTTTGGAAGTATTTTGGCTATTTTGTATGAGAGGTTACCGACATAAAGTAATTTACACCACTTCCTAGGCTCGAGAGGCGGCGCTGAAAGAGTGCAAATTTTAGTGATGGCTAACTTCTTGCGTTTTTTACGCAGAATTCTATCGATACTATGCCCTTGATAGCCATTTACAGAGGCAATGTGTCATATTATCTCCAGCTCTCGATTAAACTCAGGTGGCTGTTAAGGCAAGGTGTCCAATCTATGAATTAACGAGATGAAAGCTGCTAGCTTATAGGACATGGGATGAGATGAGTCTAAAGGAATAACTGCGTCATTGTAGCAGTGTTTTCGAAATACTCCGAATCTGCGTCTGTCGTTAACTATAGATATCTCCAAGTCTAGCGAGTTCAGCCGTCCTTCAGTGTATTTATCCATCTTAAAATTGATACGACGGTGTTGGCTATTTAAAAGGTTTAAAAAAACAATCCAGCTGTCGATCACTACCAGACCAGCAGCAGATCATATCATCCACATACCTGTACCCATACGTCACACTGTTTAAAAGAAGATGTCCAGAATTAAACTTTAGGTTCTAAATTCGCCATAAAAAGCTCGGCCAGCAAAGGGGAAAGAGGAGAACCCATGGCTAGACCTTCCGTCTGGTGATAAAATTTGCCGTCTGGTGATAAAAAAATATAAATAGAACTAACTGAATGTAATGAAGTGAAATAACTTGAATGAAAAACTAAATCCTTAAAATAGAAACGTATTAAAAAACGCATTCCGTTGAGAGAGAAAATAGTCGCTTTTGTGCTTAAAAAGCGACTAGAAGTCAAAGGAAAAAAAATAAACCAATCCCCCGTGCGAAATATCTTTCAAATATTTAAAACATGAATTACTTCACCCGCACACATAAAAAGAAGAACTTTAAAAATATGTTTAATGAAATGAAAAAAGCCAACATATTATTATTATTACTCAGTTAAATGAGTAATCTACTGGTGAGCGCAGGTTAAGGTGTATACCAGTAAAGAAACCCGTATTTCTAAAAATGAATGGCCGAAATGTAATTATTATTACTCAATTAAATAAGTAATCCACCGGTAAGCGTAGGTTAAGGTGTATCTTAGTAAAAAATTACCCCGTATTTCTGTAAATGGAAGGCTAAATGTAATTATTATTACTCAGTTAAATTAGTAATCTACTGGTAAGCGTAGGTTAAGGTGTATCTTAGTAAAAAAAATACCACGTATTTCTATAAATGAAAGGCCGAAATGTAAATATTATTACTCAGTTAAATGAGTAATCTACCGGTAAGCGTAGGTTAAGGTGTATATCAGTAAAAAAATGCCCCGAATTTCTATAGAGGGAAGGCCTTACTTCTGTAACACGTCTCATTGTTAATCTCAGCGCAAGTCCTACCCTTCTTCATCCCGTTAATAAAAACCTATTCTCTTTCCCTCCCTCTTCCTCGCTTGCCCAATATACATCCCTTTATCACCACCTATCGCCCCTCATCACCCTTTCCAGCCACCTGCTATGCTTCCTCCAAGTCTCATCCAGGAGAGTCTTTTCCTAACATACCACTGCAAACACTTCCTCGTTTTAAGGAATGTCTCTCGGGTATTCACCGAGGTAATTGGCTTCAATAGGGCCGACATGTCAAAGTACGGCTTTGAAATTCGGCCCTAATGATGCCAATTACCTGGGTGAATACCCGAGAGACATTCCTCAATACAATTTACCAGGAAAGTTTTTAGATTTTTTATTACTTCCTCGTTTGTTTGCTCTCAGATCTGATTGTAATAACCCTTAGATAAAAGTCTTTTTTTATCAATTAAAGGCACGACTAATAGCTAAAATAATAGAGAAAGATGGATTGGATATTTGGGGAGGCGACCGACGGCTAAGGTCATTTGCGCCATACGAGATAGGTAAGGGAATGAGGGTGGATAGAAACCCGGCGTCGGCATTAGCCTACTCTTAGCGAAAGGCGCCAAGGGGACCACGGCTTAACGTCTCATCCGACAGACGGAGTACTCTACTTGAAGTGCCCTCCACAAGACACTCAAGTAGGGATCGGGTTCCTCTGAAAAACATCCGCCTCTATAGAGAAAGACCAAGATTGAAAAATAGTAAAAGGAAAATTTAGTGGAAAACGAGGAATCACGAATGAATTGGGTGAGAGGAGAATGGAGGGTTTGTGCTGCAGCGGACCAGTCTTTTGAATGGTGCTGGAGGCTGGTTGGTGCGACTCTTGCGTTTGGATGAAACACGCGAGGGAGGAAGGAGGGGCAGGGGTCGACACCGGCAGCAGTTCGGAATCGCAGCATCCCATGTGACGGCATTCTTAACGGTTTCACGCGGTCTCGTGAGTCAGTCGAGGGGGGGAAGAAGAAGGTACGGGGGGACACACGGGGTCAGCGCATCGAGCATCTGAAGGCACGATTGAGGGGGTGGGGGGGGGTGTTATGCCAGGAGGAGGAGGGTTGGGAGGGAGAGTGGATTGTAAGAGGTTAGATGGGGGTTGGGAGGTGGTTGATAGCGGCGAAAGAGAAACGTTTGGAGGACATTCATTCGTACGAGGGTCGGAAGGCGATTGGCCACGCTTTCGTGAGATCTCCGCATACTCCGCGTATCTCTCGAGTGTGGGCACCGGCTTGCCCTCCGGGTTACTCTTCCTCTGGCTGCCTGTCGATTTGTTAAGGAGATTGGCGCGAGCTTTTTCCCTACTGAAAATGGACACCATGTTTTCGAATTTTATTTTTTAACTAGACAAATCCGCAGAAGAATTCTGCGGAAGATACATGGACCAGTCAATGAAGAAGGACAATGGAGGATTAGAAGGGATGAGGAATTGCAGCAGCTGTATGGAAAAGATGGAATATTAACAGAGATAAAGAAATCGAGAATTAAATGAGCAGGGCATGTACAAAGAATGGGTGGGGAAAGCGTAGTGAAAAAAGTTTTAGAAGGAAAACCAGAGGGAAGAAGAAGTAGAGGAAGACCCAGGAAAAGATGGGTGGAGGATGTAGAAGAGAATTTGAGGAAGCTGGGGATCCGGAGGTGGAGAAAAGTAGCGGAGGATCAAGAAGAATGGAAGGAAGTTGTGAAGAAGGCCAGGGCTCTACGTGGGCTATAGCGCCGATGATGATGATGATGAGACAAATTCGCTTACTCCTCCTGCTTGGAAGGCCATTAATGAATTTAACTTGCAAATATTTATTCAATCCAAATACTTAAACCTCAGCCATCACAAAAATATCACTGTAAACTTCAAATGATAATTGTTAAACGTGTTTTCACTAATACTCTTCAACTTACTTAAAACTACTTAAAAGAGCTACAAGGCATCATTACGCTCATAAAAATTTAGCGTGTACGTATATAAAAATATTGTTCAAAAAGTATTCTACCGGTGAAGGTGGGTTTTGATAAAAGTCAGGGAATCTCCTCCTGGTTTTCTACACTTTCATGGCCCACTCTAGTATTTCCTTTTTCGCCTCATCATACAATCTATCCTTCTTCATTCTGTCTGTGAAACCTATTCTCTTTATTCCCCTTACCCGCTTGCCCAACATCCTTCCCTCTATCACACTCTTGAGCAATCCATTCATTACTTCCTCCAGCCACCAATACTGCCTATACCGGATTTCATTCAGAAAGATAAAAAAATATATGGAGGATTTTCATTGATTTAAATCTTCTCCAAGTATTTCCTTGAATGCATGCGTATTGGAGCTTTTACTGGCTTTATTACTTCACATTATACACTCTTCCTTCCTTCCTTATTTTAGGATATGATAATATTTTCGGATAATAGGATAATAATATAGGAATAATAATTCTATTTCAGCCACTGAATGAAGCCTGGGGCAAATATTGTATTAGGAATGGCTCAAAAATAAAATTTTATACGAATGAATATCACCGGAATATAACAAATATTACAAAAAATCATTAACGTATTTCTCTCGACGTACAGTAAAAACGCCTGCACGACGGAGGGATTTTTTTCGCGATTCTGTAATAATTAAGGCGGTAGGCAATAATTTATTTTTGAAAATAGTCGAGAAAAACTTACAAACTTCAGATTGCTAAATTTACTACGAGATAGGCGTTGGAAATTAATAGACGTCTATAGATAGAAGGATGTTGGGCAAGTGGGGAAGGGGAAGAAAGAGAATAGGTTACATGGACAGAATGAAGAAGGGTAGATCGTATGCTGAGGCGAAAAAGGAAATACTAGAGGTATGTAGGTCCCTTAAAAGTAGAAAATGGGAAGAGATACCTCGACATTCAACAAAACCTACATTAACCGGTAGAATACTTTAAGCGAAATACTATAGTTCACTTATTTATAAGTAGGTTTTGATAAAAACCTACTTTAAAAAAAGTTTTTGGTAAAAGAAGGTTCGATAGAGATAAAAGGTAACTTTCTGCTGTTAATTTTTTCATTACTCAGCTCCTCTTTCCATCATTGAATGCATTTATAAGCCAAAACGTACTCTAGGTCTATGAATAGGTTTAATTGATGGGATGCGGAAGGTTAGGTCGTATGCCGAGGCGAAAAGGGAAATACTAAAGATAGTTAGGCCCCTGAAAGTGTTGAAAACTGTGTGGAGATTCTCTGAATTTCATCAAAGCTTACCTTCACCGGTGTAATACTTTTTAAAAATGGGATGCATATGCCAGAGCTATATCATTTTGAAAACGGCTTCTATATTTTTGGCAGATTAGTGCCTGCAATAAGTGACTGCTATTTTGCTATCTTTAGGGAAGGTGAAATATTTTTCTTTGAAATGAGGCCGAATGCATTGAGTTCTACGTGGTATGATGTCCAACTCAAACTGCCTTCGTGGTGTTCGAAGTGGTGGACTCGATATCGCCGTGTTTATGAGGGTTCCGTTAACTCTCTCTCGCCTGCTTTTTTTATTCCAACTTGTCCTTTTTGCTTTCACGCCTCGAGGAGGGGAATGGTTTCCATGTATCTCTCCCACCGGTAAGAGGGCCCTCCTCCATTTTAGGCCGCATCGGAATTGATGCATGCATTACTTATAATGGCCATTTAAACTCCCCGCTAAAAAGAATTTGATGGTTTATAACGGCTTTGAGAATTCATGACGTCGTGATCTTCGAGGTGGGTGGAGCGTTGTACGCACTGCGGAACAAGAGATCCCGGGGTCAAATCCGGGTGATGGCTGTGGACACACCTAACTCAATTCAGTGCCATTACCAGAACTGCAGTTCACCGTTATAGACCTAGGGCTCTTCCTATCCCGTGTGCTTGAATTTCACCAGCCTGCGAAGTACGAGGTGAGCCCAGGCTCTTATATCTTGTTAAACCTCTTGAAGCTTGCGAAAAAAGATTTTGTTGCGTTACTATTCATCTACATCTACATCTACGTCATACCCTGCAAGCCACCCAAAGGGTGTGTGGCAGGGGGTGCCACTATTAGGCAGGGGGGCACTATTAGTCTATCTCTGCTCTGTTTGGAAATGTGGCAAAAATAAACTATAATATTTGTTCGTTGTCTGTGCGCAGACTTGAGATGTAGCGAATGGGTCAATGTTTATAGTAATTTTTTATGGATGTGCTAGTTTTGAGCCATAGGGCGGACGATATTTGGAATTTCACATACAAAGTTGCAGGCGACCGAGATCTAGCTACTCCTGATGTATGCATTGAGCATTAGAAGTCGAACAAGAGTGAGGTGGTCAGAGCGTGGGTGGCGGAATGGTTTGTAAGATTGCGCTGGAGCACGTGCATCGAGGGTTCGATCCCCGCTCGATGCTTGCTTTTGACTCTCGAGGTTTAGGACAGATTTGACCTGTTTCTTTTTAGTATTTCAAAGCTAAAGATTATGCATTGTGAGTAGAATTAAAAGTCTAAATGTGTTCAATTTTTAGGCGTTAAAATGAGGGCATTCGACTTTTGACCCGAGCGCCAGAGCTACTTGTAGACCAATGGAGATCGCCTATACATTACTGTGTGCTTGAAGGTCACTTATTGTACTAGCCACGTATATACAGTTATTTTTTACACCCGTTCTAAGCTGTTGTTTAAACTGATAGTAAACCCGTTATTGTGTTGCGTAATTTGTTATATTAACACCATTGTACAGCCCGTTATTATTGTTACGCGGGGTAAGAAGTTTGGAAAAATGGAGACTGAAAGACTGAATTTGCAGGGGATCGGGTTGGTGTGGTGGCTAGAGTACTCGCCTACCACACGGGCGGCCAGGGTTCAAATCCCTGCAGAAGCGGATAGTTTATAGAGGTAATCTGATCCCTACTTGAGTGTCTTCAAGTATAGTGCTCCATTTGTCAGATGAGACGTTAGGCCGTGGTCCCCTTGGCGCCTTTCGGTAAGAGCAGTCTAATGCCGACGACAGGTTTCCATCCACCCTTCCTCCCTTACCTATCCCCTATGACGCAAATGTCCTTAGCCGTCGGTCGCCTCCCCAAATATCCAATCAAACGACTGAATTTGCGTTCTGGTGTTTGAATATGTGGCATAATAGCTATTAGGAAACGAATCTTTGTGGTAGAGTTAAAAAATGCTAGCTGAATTATAAAGACGGAAGATGTATATTGACAACTGTTGCAATTAGGCAACTTGCAACCGAAGGTGACAGTTTTAACAAACCATACGATTTCAGGGTGAATATTGTGAAATTTTTCCATCTTAGAAAAGAAAAACTATGCAAATTCCACTTAGAGAAAATTTAATACACAACCCGGGTTTCAACACATTATGTCATCTTCAGGTGAATATTATGTCATCTTCTAGTGAAGTAGTATCTAGTGAAGATGACATTATGTGTTGAAGATGACTCCTGAAGATGACATAATGTATTGAAACCCGGGTCGCGTATTAAATTTTCTCCAAGTGGAATTTGCATAGTTTTTCTTTTCTAACTCGAAAATGGCAGATTACATATTTTGGCTCTTATAAATATTGATCCTTTTCCTTGCCAGTGTCGATATACAACGGAGGATTTCTTCTCAACACATCCACAAAATTGTTGTCGTCATTACCGCGGGGCGAAAGATTGTGGGCATTGACTCGAAAATGCATATTCATTGTATCATCGTCTAAGAAAGATTGAGTCCATCACATGTAAGTTAACAACTTATTTGCCTTTCCTGTACGTTAATAAGGACTTCCATTTGTAAAAAAATTCAGAAGATATTTAATGACTTCCTATTTAGCTACCCTGGCCTATAGGTTACTAAATAAATTTTATAATAAGCTTTTTAACCAAAGAAGCATCTCTATGCCATGGAACGAGGAATCCTTTTATTTAATTCATACAATCCTATCAACCATTGTTAAACTTTAAGACATTTGCTTCATGTGTGGCATTGGCTGAGCTTGAAAAACGTCTTAGTTTCGTTTTGTCTCTCATAATGACTAAATAACTTATTTAAACTGTGAATCGGTAGGGTGGTTGACATGAGGAAATATTCCGCCAATCCGGCCTAGTAGAACAGACTTTTATTTAGAATTTTTTATCATTTACTCGGAGATAAATATTTTGGCTTGAAATTTGTGCTTAGTACATTAAAACTCTGAGAAAGATTGATTTTCGTTCCGTCATAGTGTTGCTATGAGCTGTTATATGACACTATTTTTAACATATGTTTCTTTGGGAACTGAGCCTGCTTGTAGGTGATTATCAATCCTCGTGAAGTTGACTTATGCCCTATCCTCCGCGCGAGGCTACAGTATTTTGTAAGGAAGCAAATATCTAACGTCTATTGCAGGTGCTCCCGAAGTTTCCATTCAGGTTTTCGGTAGAAAAAATATTTATCGCTCTTCCAATTCATTACGACCGATTTGGGCGAATTGAAATTTATGTACGCCGACCTTTTCGTATCGCGCGGAAAACATCGAAAGTCGTTTGTATATTCACGCACGCGGGTCGTACTTCATTTGATCCCACGCACGCAGATATCCATCCGAAGAGGAGAGTGTTTGTCGCTTGGCGCCGCCTACGGGGAGCCAGTGGCATTAATATCAGAAGCGGCGGCTGGAACGCGTCATGCCGCAAAACGTCATCACAAAGAAGACGCCGAAGTACCGGTTTTACTGGCTCGCGGCGGCGTCTCCATCTTACCACTTGTTTCTTTACGCGTTTCTTTTTTTTTCGAATTCACTCCCTGCTCCCGACTTAAGATTTCGGGGGAGAGGGGAGGCTATTTCCGCGGGCTGTTATTTTCACGCGAGAAGCGCAGAGGCGGAGATGTGGTGATGTTCAGGGAGCAAGGGCACTCCGTGGCTTCTGACATCGTCGTCGTATTTAGGACGGAGAATCATTTCCTCAGAGGCAAGGTGCATCGCCGATGTCTATCTCTTCAGGCGTCCCGAATACGTCAAATATCATATGAGATTTCCGAATGGCTTCGCTCGGAAATGCATAAAAATATTCAGGTCGTCTGCAATCTTGCTGGCTCATCCTCGGGAGTTCACGGACGAGGAGGAATGAATGCGAAAGAACTCATGTGTGCGCTTTAGAGTGAAGGGAAGGCAATTTCCACCGTAAACCCTTCAAAGAACTTACGCTCCGTGCTTGCATGCCTTCGGCAACGGGGACCAGCTTTATGGTCAGTTTATATTTAGCATAAATCTTAAGAACATAACTCGGTGAACATTGAACTTACAACATTGCACTCTCCACAACAAATTTTCTTAATCACTGTATGGTTTCATGATAACCTTAGCGACGAACAAAAGAACAAAAATTCATGGATTCGGGTTTTCTCCGCGAGAGAATCTTGTAACAACTTTCCGAGTCAATTTTTCTAGTCACTGGTCACTTACACCATTTTATCTCTACCATTTTGTTAACAATACAACTAAAAATTAATAGCTACCAAATGAACAGCATTGTTATAGAAAATTAACACTCTTTCTATAAAAATGTATCACTATATGCAACGCATTCAACACAGGTGATGTTTTTCGAAAATATTCTATGATGAATAACTTGGATTAGTGCGACTTTGCCCAAAGTGATACATTTTAATGTCCTATCCTGGTTTTGGTGTTATACACCGGAAGATTTCGAAGTTATAAATCGAACGTTAAACTTAAAATCATCTGTATCTAGTAATGATTATATTTATCACATTAATGATTATGTTGATTATATTGATTTCCTTGCTTTACTTTGCAACATCACTAGATCACCTATTCATTACAAAGTTCGTTCCAGGCAAGTAGTATTTGGTTCTTTCCCAGAGTACGCTGTTAATGAAGTATCCTTGGGTGATCCACCGGGTCATGTACAGGCAGGGTTGCCAGGTCTCCCGTCTTTCCCGGGTTTTCACGTATTTTGACTAAGGATGAGTCGAATCCAAATGTAGATTCTCGATTTCACCGATTCTCAGGATTAGAATCGGTATCGAGAATCGATCGCATAAAGTCGATTCCGATTCCATCGATTCAAGATAGATAAATATTTAAATCAAACTTCATTTATCACATCATATTTGTCTCAGTAATTTTGGGTGTAGGCTATCAATTTGTACTGCTTATCTACCTAAATAAGCTGAGGATATATATTTGCTATTTGTTAATAAATATACTTTTTGAGCGACTTAATTGTCTTTGTTATTTTATTTCAGCCAATTCTTGCATTCAAATAATAGTCGTACGCCACTGGTATATCGATATTTCACCTGTTATTAGGAATAAGAATCGATGGAATCGGAATCGAGAATCGGGAATCGATTTGAAAGAATCGGAATTGGAATCGGAATTGGAATCGGGATCGAAAAAAAGTGGAATCGACTTCTTTTCAGTCTCCCGTCTCACGTATTTAAGAACACTTCTCCTGTATTTCATTCTAATATAATATTGTGTGGTTCAAGTGCAATTTATTTTTTTATTTTTAACGATTCAACTTCGATCATCGAAATATTCTGAGCGATATATCGAACTGTACATTGGCATCATAGCTATCAATATCAAATTATTTTTAAAAGCATATACTCAAATGTGCATGTATGTAAGTTTATGTCGGTGCTAGGTTATAGAACCGGAAGTTGAAGATTCAGAAATGGTCATGTTTCTCGAACTCGCTTCGAACTTTCCTCTGCTTTTGTGTTTTTGAGGCGGCTGGGTGTTTGTCTGTTCTTTGTACAGTTACGGTACGTCTGTTACACAAGTGTTCGACGCTATGGGTGGGGAAAGTGATGAGGAGTACCATAAAACATCAACAAAGAAGAGACCTTGTTATATTGTAGCTACTCATCAAAGCTAAAATTTGAAATACTATAGAAAACATCCGATGGTATATTGTTACTTCCTACATCAAATAACGCGGTAGCAAATTTCAGTCTCCCTTATTTTCAGTTAGAAAACCTGGCAACCCTCTAGTACAGGCCAGGTTTTTTGCGCTTGGCTGCCAACGATTCGATTACCGCTTCCTCCGTCGCCTTCAGGGCTGAGCTTGTATGACGATGTCTATTACCTCATACATATTCTCCGGCGTGGGTCAAGTAACTTTGAATCCTATTTACCCCTTTCAGCCTTACTTTTACGGGGCTTACATGCTTCCTTCAGCGCGTAGTCAAGAGTCGAATTTCTAATTTCTCGTATCCATCCGGATTTCTATATCCTAGTATGTCAAGTGGACCCAACAGCCATTGAACCGGAGAAGTATTTCGGTGTCGTCAATCGAGATAAGTTGGTTTATGTCGAGTCTGTGCTCTCTCATATAGACTTATATCGCTGACTCGTTCCGCTCATGAATTATTTCCGTCAACGCTGTTAACTGGCCTGACGTATTTCTTATTCTGGTTGCTATCGCCTGGGATTTGAAAGCAACCAATGACAAAAGAACTAGGATCTGATGCTTTCCCAGCGTACGAGTTTCTCAAAGTTTTCACGGGCTTCCGTCCAGGTGAGTGGGTCCATGTTGGCCGACTTTTCGGTATTATACACCAGAAGATTTCTTTCACCTCTGCCCTGAGGACGATGCTCGAGTCAAGCATCGAAACGTCGGCCAACATGGACCCACTCACCCGGATGGAAGCCCGAGAAAACTTGGAGAAAGATAAACTGTTCCATATCTCGCTCAAATTTGAATCATATTTAATTTGCCTTATTAAACTCTTTGATACAGTTTTCGCGCGAATGTGGTCACTGGTAATTAATAATCAAGATAAACTTGTTCATATTTTTTACTTTTGTGTCATGTCCATGATGCACCCTCCACATATATACAGGCCGCAGATGGCCGCCTGAGTGTCGCATGTGGTATCCACGGAGGAGGACGATTTAGACCTGGGGGTCTATTCTGTATATCCTCGGAATTTCCGAGTCCCGACAGTGATGAAATTTTGACGTCAGAGCCACGTAAAATTCAAAGGGGAGCATTCAAAAGTTGGGATATTTCGGGGAATTCGACGTCACATCCACGGATTTTCCGAGGTTCGACCGCGTCGATTCCTTACTGAATAAGGCCCCTGGAGGAAATCTGAAACGGGACAGAATGCCAGAATGCCTGAAACGGGACAGAATGACAGAATGAAGGGGACTGGGTTGGTGTGGTGGCTAGAGTACTCGCCTACCACACGGACGGCCAGGGTTCAAATCCCTGCAGAGGCGGATGTTTTTCAGAGGGAACCCGATCCCTACTTGAGTGTCTTGTGGAGGGCACTTCAAGTACAGTACTCCGTCCTCCGGATGAGACGTTAAACCGTGGTCCCCTTGGCGCCTTTCGTTAAGGGTAGGCTATTGCCGACGCCGCGTTTCTATCCACCCTTCCTCCCTTACCTATCCACTATGGCGCAAATGACCTTAGCCGTCGGTCGCCTCCCCAAATAACCAACCAACCAAAGGCATTGAAAGTATCTTAGGTTCCAAGCCATTCCCAATTCCCAAGTTTTGAGCTCTAGGTATAACTCTCCTGGTCACATTGAAATGTCTCAAGTTATGTTCCTGAAACGTGTTCTTATGTTCGTTGCGAGCCAGACTAGAGCCGCACCGTGATTTATTTTCTTTTGCAAAGAAGCAGCGGCTTGGTATGCCGCCGCTATTCGTTTCGTAGTTTGGATTCGTGGACCTCTTATCTCTCCCTTTGTTGTGTTCCACCATTGTCTCAGCTATTCTATTTCCTAAAAATTTCTCCTCGATCATTCCCCGAGGGTGTGTGTCCTTTGTGGTTGGCTGTCATCCACTAATTTCTCACTGCGCTCCAGTTCTCCAAAACTCAACCCTTTCAGAAATCAACTGTCTCCTCTCTCAAATGGCATCTTTGTTTTGCGACACAATTCGTTTTTCTTTTTATTCAAATTTGGTCACATGTTGCTTTAACTTAACAATTTCGTCGATTTTTTCGCTTCATAGTTTCATTCTCGCGCTCATGCACACATCGAGAAAATTACTGGTGACCATTATTTTGCGAGAAGGCTTACAGATTAATTTTTGAATACCCATTGGCGATCCTACGCTCTCCATCCAACTGCAAACTTCGTGGTATACGTCTTAATTAATCTCGTCGAACTCATTTTAGCCAAACCTTTGATAACAGGTCGGTGGGTTAAGGTGATTTTAGACACATTTTTTCCCTAATAAAAAATATTAGACCACATTATTCGACTATTATTTTTCAATTTAAGCAGCAGTGAGAAGCATGGGGTAAATAATGTGACTTCTATGACGCAAAAAACTTATTATTAAATTACTGAAATTCTCAGTAAAAAAAAAACAAAATTTAAGCCAAAGGTTATTTTGAAGGTCTTTGAAACGAAGTCCCTGCAGTCAGGGATTGATCTATTTTTTTTAAATAGCCAAGAATTACTTTTATATTGACGATTGTAGAATTTATGACGATATCTATGCGTTTGAAAATCCTCAGCTTTTAACAAATCCTCTCTGGAGTCCACATACGTTCCATTTCCATTATAAATCGTTTGGTATTTTTTGCCAAACACCTCGAAAAGCGTGATGATATGAGGCTGATACCTATCATGCCGTTCATGAAACCTATTCTCTTTCTTCCCCTCCCCGCTTGCCCAACATCCCTCCCTCTATCACGCTCTTGAGCAACCCATCGCCCTTTATTACATCCTCCAGCCACCTACACTGCCTATCCCAGAATTCATTAAGAAGTATACTTTCCTCACCCTCCATCTCAAGCACTTCCTCGTTAGTCTTCCTCTCCGTCCACATCACCTTTTCCTCGCCCACATCTCAAATGCCGGCAGCCCTATTCTCGTCCTCTTTTCTGAGCATTCCGAACACTGCGTGAGCGTGCACAGTCAAATGTGGAGACAATGTGCGCTTTCACAGTGCCAAGTTCAGTTGGGGAGGAAGTCCCCTCTTCGAGCGACAGGTTTCCAAATAGGCTAGAGAGACGTCTCGTGGTGAGACATGATTGTTATTTTTGGATTCGAATGAAAGAGATCGCGGGAGAGAGATCCGAAGCGGTGGCAAGAGCGGTTGCAGCGGTGGGTGTGCCACACGCCTTCACTTGAGCTCTCTATCTGCGGGATTGGAAATCGTTCCTTCATCCAAAAGGCGCTCCAGCGTGGGCACAAGGAGAAAGGGGGTCGCGCGAGATGAAATACACGAACTCTTATCGGAACAAGTATCTAATACATACGAGCGGATGAAAACTGTGTCGTAAAATGTTTATGAGAGGCCGAGATGTATTATTTTTTTCATTCTACGCATTCAAGCCTTAATCAAGATAAAGGGGCCTTCTATTGTAATCTCTACGGGTTTCGGAAAAAAATATAGTGCCTTTTACACTCTTAAAAATACATCTACATCACCAAAAACTTATCCTGACCTATTAACCCTGGATAATCATTGAACAAAGAAATCTAGGATGGTCATAAAAATATGATATGGAAAAATTACAAAATGGTGCAAGAATAGTACCTATAATGCATATACTTATTACTCTGCAAGCCACCAAAAAGATGTATGGTAGGGGGTGTTTTATCATCAACATGAACTACAGTGAAGACATTTACTTTCACCAACAAACACCACATCATCGGTACGCCACAAATGCTACAGAAACTACTAAAATAATTCGTAATATAACTGTGAACATGGTACAAGAGTCATGCAGGGAACATGCAAAACATGGTATTTGCACGACTCGGCAGATTAAGAAACATGCATTAGGCTGCATATGGATTAATCAGCTACACTACCTGTCAACTAACCTACCTAAAAGTCTCAACGCAGCCATTATGTTCTCTTATCAATTGGGGGAAAAACGACATTTTAATTACAGTAATGTTCTACGATCTATGTCCCTCATTTTATTCTCGTGATCTGATCTACCGTAGTAATAATTCCGTGAAATATTGGTGAAATAAATGATTTATTTGAAGAACTTCACTTTAATTTGTAAATATACTCAAATTTTAAAATAGAATAATTATTTGAAATACGAGACAATATTCGTACATTCTAAATGTGTTGTACTTTGTGAACCAACTTTAATGTCATTTAGACGTCATTTCTTTAAAATAAGATTCTTTGGCTGTTTCCCGTTGAAAATACTGAAGGTACACTTGAAAATACTGAAGTTATAGGTACACTCTTTGGTTAATTTAGCCGTTATTGCAGTCCTTTTGTAACCACTGACATAATTTAGTGTGCATCATGGCATCGAAAGAAAGAACACGATTGGGCGGTGTAAGCAAATAAAGTTAGTTTGCTTGAGTGAGATAAGAATAAATGAATGAACAGCCAATGAAGAATGAACAATCCAATGATTTTTTAAATCGAAAAGCGAAAATTTCAATCGGTGGAAGAATGTCATAATGATCGATAAATCTTTCTCGACTTCCATTATTTAACTATGAAATCACAAAACGATAAAAATCCAAAAGCGCAAATTTCTAGCAAAGAATCAAAACGTAATAGGTCGTAATAAATTAGTACTTGTGGAATTAGCTCGTTTTTTGATTTTTTCAGTAATGTTTTGGTTCCCCAGAATATCGTCGGAATCTTCAGAATTTCCACAATTTATTTACAAATCTAACTTTTGGTGGAGGTAATGAAATGCACTGATGTCCGTCAATAACTTCGAACCGGACAAACTCCATTTCTCCGGAAGGGCAGGAAGTTAGTTGCCTTAGAGCGGCCGGAGGTTAGTCTTCTAGACACGCTTAACCTTCTTAACGATGTCTCGTTCCTCAATCCATCCTCCCTCGTAACTTATTACCCTGCCTTCCCACTAATCTCATGAACATCCTCCCAGTACCCTCAAATTGTTTTAAGTACCGCATGATTCATACCACAATTCACCTTAGCCTAGTTCCACCCACCATTGTGCACCCCTTCCGATCACATCCACAAGCTAGGAGTTTCCCGTTCATTGGTCGTTCAATCCTAAGATTGGTTGACTACAGCCCTCCACCCTTCCCTGTCTAATGTCAGTTCCCTTACCTCCTGGTATCTCTATGTACTTTCCTCTTTATTTGGTCCATGAACTTATTCCCGAGTCTTCCTCTGGGGAATTTTCCTTCTATTTTACCTTAAACTATGTTCCTCACAAACCCATTGTGTCTCAGGGTGTGTCCAATCCATCTTGTTCTTCTTTTATGCTCGAAGAGTTTCTCATGATCCCCTGAATCATATTTAAATAATTGACAACAGAGATTTGTACCTGATGATAGCTTGGCGTCCGAAACCGGTAATCTATCATTATTATTATTCATTGAGTATTCTACATGTAGGGGTAGGTTTCGTTGCACGATATAGAATATCCTCCCGTTTTCTACACTGTCAGGGACCTATCTATCTCTAGTATATCCTTTTTCGCCTCAGCATACGGTCTACCCTTCTTCATCCCATCCATAAAATCAATTCTCTTTCTTCCCCTTCCCCACTTGCCCAACATACTTCCCTCTATAACATTCTTGAGCAACCCATCGCCCTTAATTACATCGGGAAATCTACATTTACATATTAAAATAGACCTGTATTTCACCTTGCAGCCACGACTACCCACCGCAGGCCACTGGTTTTTGTGTGTGGTAGTAACCTCGAGTCTCCCATCATGCATTATAGTCATTGCGTGTCGGTAGCTGTGGTGGTACGGGAGATGTGTGGGTTGAAAGTGGCCAACTTAGTCAATGAATGTATAAAAATAAATGAGAATGTTCTCGAGTGTACTACGTGAACGGGAATTTCGAAGTGAGAATGTATTAGAATGTTCTGAAATGTATTAAAATGAACTGCACTGGTAGTATGGAAATTATTCTGGAACGTTCGAGGACCATTATGCGTCGGTGGTGGGGATGGCTTCTGTCACTTTAAAAGGCGAAGCGAGACGCGCATGAATCAATGGACATTTTATAAATAAAAGTGCACGGATTAAAATTAAATGTTAAAAATTGAAAAGTAAACTTCCATATTACGGTCTTCTATATATTATACAGAAAACCATATTTTTCAAAGTATTCTACCGGTTAAGGTAGATTTTGCTGAATGTCAGAATTCCGGTTTTCTACACTTTCCGGGGCCTATCTAACTCTAGTATATTCTTTTTTTCCTCAGCCTACTCTACCCTTCTTCATCCTGTCCATGAAACCTATCCTATTTACTCCTCTTCCCCGCTTCCCAATATCCTTCCCTTATTCATATTCTTGAGCAAGCCATCGCCCTTCATTACATCCTTCAGCTATCTACTTTGCCTATCCCGGGTTTCATACAGAAGCTTCTTTTCCTTGCCTTTCAAGCCTTTCCTCGTTAGTCCTTCTCTCTGTCCACCTCACCTTCTCCATCCTTCTCCAATACCGTATCTCAAACGCCTGCAGCCTATTCTCGTCCACCTTTCTGAGGGTCCACGTTTCTGCCCCATGCAACGCTACGCTCCACATCAAGCTCTTCACCAGCCTCTTCTTCACATCCTCACCCTATGTTCCCGTCATCAGCTCCCTTAAATTGCTAAACGCCTCCTTAGCTAGCGATATTCTCTTCCGTATGTCTCCTACTATGCCCGTTTTCTTCTAGCGTGCTACCTAAGTAAATAAAATGCTCTACTTGCTCCAGCTTCTGTCCTCCTACTTTAATCACCAGTCTCGCTTTCTTTGTCCGAGAGAATCTCTATACTTTGGTTTTCTTATGATTGATCTTCATTCCGAATATCCCGCGCTGTATTTCTAAAGCACCTACCTAAGCTTGTAGTCCCTTCGAAGATCCACTAGCCAATACCTGATCGTCCGCGAATCTAACAGACTTCATCAGATGTTTTCCTAATTTTATTCCCACCTCGTATTCTTCGCATGCATATATTACCATTTTCTTACCATTTCCTCAACATAAAAGAAAACCGTATTTATGTACCAAAAAGAAACCCAGCGAAACAGATCGTGTTTAGCTGGTTTGTAAAGAAATAGTGGAATTCACAGATTTTTTTCAATCGCTGTGAATTTTTCTCTACGTTTCGCAAAAATTTCATTTAAAATTTTTATCAAATAAAACCCAGCGTTAAAGCTTTAAAAATATCAAGGAAAACAAAATAAGCCGAATGGAAGATCAAGTAGTTTATTACAAAGAAAACATACCAAGCGGAAATTCTGCGCTGAATCTGGAACTCCTTGGTGAAGGGAATGAAATTCACAGAGGAAGTGCGACGAAACTTGTTTACGAATCGCCATTGACCTCATCTCAACACTCAACGCACTCGTAACCGCTAATAACTTGGAAATACCTTGCGTTACAATTGGAATGAAAGATATCTGATTTCATCCGGGTGATTCATTTAATGCATTGTAATGATGCCTTATATTATTTCCTGTCGTGATCCGATCTCTCTCAAAAGCAACGCGGAGAGAGCGAATTTATAATCCACTTCGTATTTTGTATAAAATAAAATTTTTGCCATTACAGTTTTTTTCGGATTGATTTCTTTCTCCGCGTAATTGTTCAATCCGTGGGATATTTAAGCATTTTCTTTCAACTATCTTTCTTTGGGATGGAGAAACTCACTAATTTTAACAGAATAGAGACAACTTTTATTGTACTGAAAGCAAAGAGGCTTTCTGAGTACCTTTTATGCATGGGGTATGTGGGAAGGAAAGGGATTTACTGGTAGAGAAATGTGGAGTCGGAAATGAATTACCGTGATGATAAAATCTCTTCGGCAATGGAAGTTTGCTGGAAGAAAAGAATCGGTGAGCGATTGGACACTAAGAAAGCGTCCGGCAGAAAAATCTTTTAAAACTTAAATACCGAGGACATTGTTGAATGGTTCGGAGACTTGGGTCACTGAGGATACACAGTATTTGTAGATTATTTGCTCATGGTAAGTGAATTTGAAATGGAGAGTTTGAGATCGGTGGAAAAAAAGACGAATGATAGAATTTTCGATGCGAAGGGATTGAAAGAACATGGGAAAAGCACTCCGACGGAACTACGAGCGAACATACGAGGTGCGTTCAAAAAGTAAGGTGACTTTTCAAATTTCGCGGGCAACATACCTTGATTTTCGATTTATTTTGTTTTGTTGTGTTGGTACATATGTCCCCAACATGTGTTTACAGTTTCAACAATATAGCGTATGTAGTTTGTTATTGACAGATTACTGTTATTACAAATGTTAGACGTTTTGGTGTGCTCGACGATTTTCTGCTATCAAAAAATAATGGATCAAAGAGTTTGCATCAAATTTTGTGTAAAAAATGGAATTAAGTCCTCCAAAACACTTGAAATGTTGACTTTGGCATACGGTGAGCCTGCTCTGGGTAAAAAAAATGTTTATAAGTGCTCTTCCAAGATGCCCGAGAAGATGCCAATGACGAACCTCTCTCTGGACGCCCCAGCACGTCAACAACAGATGAAAACGTTGAAGCAGTGAAGAATATTACTTTGAAAATCGTTAAATCACTATTGGAGAAGAGTCTGAGGATGTTGGCATATCGGTTTGCTCGTGCCATGCAATTTTTTCGGATGTTTTGGGCATGAGACGTGTGCCAGCGAAGTTGGCGCCGAAACTGCTTAATTTTGACCAGAAGAACCGTCGCATGAACATCGCTCAGGAGCTGTTGAATGACGTCAATGATGATTCTGATTTGCTCAAAAGGATCATAACTGGTGACGAATCATGGGTATATGGTTATGACGTTGAAACCAAAGTCCAATCCTCCCAATTGAAGTACCCAGGAGAACCAAGATAAAAAAAAGCATGCTAAGTTTGATCAAATGTCAAGGTTTTGCTCACTGTTTGCTTCGATTACCGTGGTGTAGTGCATCAAGAGTTCTTACCACAAGGTCGTACGGTCAAAAAGGAGTATTGCCTTGAAGTTATGCGCCGTTTGCGAGAAGCAATACGAAAACAACGTCTGGAATTGTGGAAAAACAATTCATGGCTTTTGACTCACGATAATGTACCTGCTCACTCATCGTTGCTTGTGAGAGATTTTTTGGCCAAAAACAACACCACAATCATGCCTCAGCCACCATATTTACCGGATTTGGCCCTCTGCGACTATTTCCTGTTCCCAAAACTGAAGAGACCTATGAAAGGACGGAGATTTGCAACGATTGAGGAGATAAAGACTGCATCTCTGGAAGAGCTCAAGGCTATACCAAAAAGTGCTTATCAGAATTGCTTCGAGGATTGGAAAAAGCGTTGGTTAAAGTGTATTATATCTGGGGGTGATTACTTTGAAGGGGAGAACTTGAATACTGAGGAATAAATAAATATTTTTTCATAAAAATATAAAGTCACCTTACTTTTTGAACACACCTCGTATAGTGTCCCTCAACTTTTGTAGGGATTAAGGTGGGAGTCCCCAGAGACTCGGAGGCTACACGCTAGGCGTAGCTTGCTTGAGAAATTCAGACCTGGTGCGTTTCAGAGCGACACAGAGAGCATTATCATGACGCTTCACTACATCTCTTGGTCTGATAGAAGCGACAATATATGAGACATACAATGGCAAACAGATGGGTACAAAAACTCGTTCTTTCCGCGCACAATATGCGACCACAATAAAAACTGAGCTCCACTCAATACTCTCCCATAGTTAACGTCACCATTTCACCTCCCAAAACCCTACCTTATCCCTTACATTTTCACACGGCTGGTGTCCTAACACCCCCTGCCACGCGTCCATGCGGAGGCTCGCAGGGTAGTATGTAAATGGAGATCTCTCTTCTCGTTTGTGTACGTAATAACTCTACTGAGGGGAGTTTTTCCTTATCCAGAAGTTCATTACAGCACATTTTTTACATACATACATACCCATCACGCAGTTCCCTTCCGGGATAGGCACTGTCAAAATGTTTCACTCAATAATACATAATTGTATACCTAATGCTGCTTCAATAATTTCCTCCATACTGACCAATCCTTTGAAACCTCTTTTGCCTCATTTACTCCCATTCACTGCTTCATACACGCCCTCCTGTTTTTTAAGACTCCTAATATTCCTCCTCCTAAGAATTTCCTCAACCACAACTTTCTCGGCCTACCTCTACCTCTCGCACCATTCATTTCACTCTAATATATATCTCTGTTTCGTTATTCGACTCTCATCCATTCTCTCAACATGACCAAACCAACGAAGCACACTCCTTTCATATACGTCCATTACTGGAGCATTTAACCCACATTCATTCGTGATCCTATCCATCCTAATTTTACCGCAAACACTCCTCAGATGACTCATACCCACGGCGTTTAGTCTACTCTTATGTCTATCCTGACACACCCATGTTTCACTACCATACAACAAAGTGGGAAGAAGTACACTTTTGTACAAGGCGATTTTCGCTTCCTTAGACAGGCACTCATTCCTTGATATGCTCCACATGCTACCTACCACTTTCCTTCAAGCATTCGTACGTCTCTTTATCTCCTCATCTATTCTTCCATCTTTCGCATACATCTTACCTAAGTACACAAAATCATCCTCCTGCTCAATTACTTCATCATTCGCCCTCATCATACAGTTATTTTCCCCATTCTCCTTATCAGAAACTACTACTTTAGTCTCCCACGCATTTACCTTCAATTCCATTCTCTCCGTTGATTCACAAAACTTATCTTGGAGCTTCTGTAATCCCTGTTGACTGTCTGAGATTATAACAGTATCATCCGCCTATAGAAGAACTCTCAAATTTAATTCAAGTTGCCAAGCATAACATCACGCTGGAATTGCCTTGAGGTCCATCGTTAACACTTCCTTATCATTATCGTCTCGAATTTCCCTGTACACTACGGCATCGTCCTCTAATAGTCAAAGTTTACTGTGCACTACTTCACCAATATCATTTATATACAGAAGGAATAGAAGTGAACCTATGATAGTCCCCTAGTGGGACACCCGGGGTAACTTTAACCTCATTGGAGATGGCACCGTCTAATATTATTATCTGCACGCGATCGGTTGGAAATCCTCTGATCCAGGATATTTAATTGTTGTCAAAGCCGTGAGATTTAGGTTTGATTAATAATTTTTTGTGGGACACTTTATCAATTTCTTTTTTAAAGTCAAGAAAAATGGCGGCTACTGGAACGGTATTTTCACGGGAGACTAAAATGTCGTGGGCCAAGGGTGCTGATTGTGTTTCGCAGGATCTTCCTCTCTTGAATCCGTGCTGTGCTTTTATCGGCAAGTTCTGCGTATCTAGGTGTTTCATGACTGAGCTTACAATTACATGTTCAAGGAATTTGCATGAGATAGATGTTTTGGATATCGGTCTGTAATTTGATGGCTGTTCCTTATCACCGCTCTTAACCCTTTCCGGTCCAAATTTGATTCCTGTCCAAATGTGATTCCAAATTGAATTACGTCGCTTTCCTGCGTCTAGCGTCGATTTTTTCATGCATATGTATTTCATGTAGAAGATGATGTAATCCACGTAAAGTGAAAATGTGTGGTGAGATAAAATAAATTTATGAATTCATGAAAGTCATTTGAAAAAATCGTCGCTCGACGCAGGAAAGCGACGTGCTTCCATTTGAAATCACAGGACCGGATAGGGTTAAATATGGGCGTTACATTTACAAATTTCCAGTCTTTGGGTATTCCGTGTTCCTTGATTGATTTTCTAAATATTATCTGTAAGTAGGGGGCTATATCTGAAGCTAGTTCTCAATATACGCTGAAGGGAATTCCTTCAGAACCGGGCAACTTATTTGGACTGAGCGATTTTAACAAATTTTCTATTCCGCCAGCACAAATATCAATTGGCGGCATCGTTTTCCGGTAACATTTATGAGGTAAGGGGATGCCCGAAGGTGGTGAGAATCTGTTTGTGGCCGTCTTATATACCGCTGTCCGTAATGGCGACCGACTTCGCTACGCTGTGATTGGTCGGCGCGGATACCTCTCTTCCATAAGTTGTCGGCCAATGTCAACGCATGCGGGTGGAAAACCCGAAAGCAACGAGCAGTAATGGAAAACGCCGCGGAAACCTTCGCGAGAATGTTACCTGAATAAGCTTTTCACGTTGATTCAACTCTTTGAATCAACGCGTACTAGTTCTCGTATTTCTCGCGGTCCTTTTAAAGAGCAAGTTCACTCGCACGAGACTCCGCGAAAAGGGACTGCTTTTGGGTCGACTCTCTTCAGCCGACAGCAGTGTTTCCTTGTTCACACCCGGCTCATGTTTGGCCAAAACCCGAAAGGGCGGTGAGTCCGCTTCCCCGTCGTCGCACCCACTGCGAGTTCCGTTTCTCGCGTGACTCACTCTCTCTCTCTCTCTCTCTCTCTCGCCTGCACCTCGTGTTCATCCATCTCCCTCCCCTCTTGTCTGTGATTCATGCGTGTTCCGTGAATATGGACATCTTCGTTCGGCACGTCCCGATTTCCTCAAGGGCGTATGCTGGAGGAGGTCGTCCCCGTGGAAACCAGACAAATGCATCGTACATTGAGTGTCCTCCCGCGCGAGGAGCAATCGTTGGAATCTCCACTCGGCGATTAAGGTTTTTTTTGGCTGAATATGCACAGACAGTAGCCCAGTAAAAATATCGAAGTTTCATTCAGTCAGAATAAAATTAGAAAATGAGCATGTCAGTTGTGCATTTGGTATTTATGTTCTTAGCGTATATTTATATTGTTTTTGGTAAGATCTAATGCTAATAATTACTCGTAATCTAACGAATAAAAATTGTTGGCAGAGGCTGAATTTATATGGAACGAGCTCTTATTGTATTCGGAAAAATGGCTTTAATAGAATAGTAACTTGAGAACATGTCAAAGTAAGATAAAAAGGCTAAAGATAAACAACAATAATTTCAGATTACGATAAAACTTTGGTGAGTTGTTGTGCGCGCGCCCGCGAAGGTTTCTGAATTATTAAATGCATTATTCAATAGGTGGAGCGCGTGTTGTTTCAACAAATGAGTGTTGGCACGCGAGCTGTTCAAAAAAACAAGGAACGACATACAAGCAACAAAGTAAATCATTTACGAGTTGCTCAATCACGTACATCTAAATCGTAACAGTGAGACAACTTCGCGTGCGTCAGAATAATTTCAGTGAGACATAAATTGTGTTACAAGGTCCGTAATTTATTTATACGTAGAATAAGACTTGGTGCAGTGTTCTGTTTGTTTGCTTTTTTTTTAATTCTTGCATTCGATGTTCGTATACGCTTCGCTTTTTCCACAAATTGGATTTTTAAGCTTGAAAGTAAGGATTTAAGATATTGATTAGTGCAAAAATGACGGTAGGTTACCGACTTAGTTTTTGAGCAATCAAATGATAATTATCGAAATTTTATCGGAGACACAGTAGTCAGCTGATCGGGGCGCTGGGATCGGTTATACATGTGGCAACGTTGGAAGTGAACTTACACATACCGCGGGAATTCAAACAGAGGCACGTTTCAGAAGCTGTAAATTGTGTAGAAACACCAGTCACCAAGGAGATCAACAAAGTTCAGTACAGCGTTGCCAAAGTTTTTAGAAATTTATTAACCTTGAAATAAATGTAAATGTAGGGTTTACTTGGGAAAATATTGTAAAATACCAATCACATGAATTTTTAGATATTTCTGGTGACATATATTGTTGAAAACGTGTCATAAATCTAATTACTTATTTAGGCATAATCGCTGCACGACTCCATTCTAGGCATTCGTTTAAAAAATCTTTTCGTAGACTGGTCTTCCAAATATTCATTTATAATGCGATATTTCAACTTTCCTCTAAATTAGACAAATAACAAATCAAATCAGTATGCTTTTAAAGGCTCCTGTACATAACTAAAACAATCGGGATGTCGCTAGAATTATAACTCACTCAGTCGCGAACCAACCTCCTTAACGCAGACATAATTGTCTCTTATCGATCGCGGTACAAACGATATTTCAAACCTTTCTCTTCCATTTATGGCATGTAGCAGTTTGTTTGATCGTTTTACTCAAATTGATGAGACATTTAATAAAGGTGCCGGATCTTCTTCTCATTTCGCCCCTAGGAAATTTGGAGAGTGCTTTTAAGCATTCTATTGTCAGCACCAGATCTCGTAGGAGATGTCTTCAATTTTTATTTTTTGAGTCCTAAGGAAACCTGAAAAACTGGCATTCTTTTCGTGAAAATTACGAAAAGCTCTTTATTAAAAAGCATTTTCCCCGAAAAGAATGCGGGCCGTATCGTTTTATGGCCATTCCAATTTCGCAAAAGGTGAAGGATCTCATTTCTTAAGACCAGAAAAATGCCCATTCTTTGGGTCTCTTGAGAAAGAACTCATAATATGTAAGTGGTTCTGTATCCCACTGCAAAATTCAGCGGACACATCAGTTCATTTTACTCTATGCCTGGACTTGGCCGGCAAGCCTCGTTTAGAGCATTTTTTTTTCTACATCTGCATGACATCCTACGAGTCTTTGCAGAGGCGTGCGGCAAGGGGGGGGGGGGGTTAGAACACTACTCAATGGCTAGTGTTCTAACCCTCCCTCCCTAGTCTAGCCATGGACGGGGAAGGAATGGGGAAAAAATGGGAAAGGACAGAGGTAATTCATTTACTAATAAAGGGTCATAAGGTAGTGTCACTATCTTTTTGTTAAATCATTCATAAAATAATAAACAAATTCACCAGGATTTCTCCCATAGCACTGAGGCTGCACTAATCCAAATGCACAAAATTGACAAATGACAAATGAAGAAATTATTTTACGACCTGAGCTTTAGAAAAAATATTTATATTAACCCTCTATGGACGAACGAGTCACAATTGTTACGCATCAAAATCATTTAAATATCTTCTTTCTAAGGGGATTTTTCCATTTAGTTGCTGCGCTAGACAGAATTGTAACGCTTCGTATTTAGTTTGTGGAAAGTTGCGTCTCATTCGACGGTTTGTCAAACAATTGGAATAGATGATGTGTGAATGATTTGATTGTTGAATAGATGTGTGAATGTGTGACGCTACTCACTGACGATTGCGTGCCTAGTGGAGCTCTGAAATAAGTAATTTCAGCTTTCATATGAAGGAAAAATTGGGAGAGTTTAAAATAAGTACATTATGAAGGTGATTTTGAAGTATACCTTGTGTTAATAATATTATGTAAAGTATTATTATAAATTAAATATATACAATAAATATACGTCATATTTCAAAATAAATGTTATTATCCAATAAATTGGAATTTTAAAGAAATGCTTAAATATTACTTTTAGAAAACTAGTATAGTAGCCATAAATATACATTGTGGATTGTTGACTCGTCGCCAAAAACTGTTGTCTATAATTCCGTAAACAAACAACTTTTTGGATTGTGGCGCTGCCTAGTGATGAAAGACCGCAGTTCAAATGTAAATACAGTCGACAGATTGTAAATAAGCACGTCTGACGGGTTTTACTTACCAGTAATCATAATGCAGTGGATAAAAATTTAGTATCATACACGGGATGTAATTGCACACTTTCTCACGTTAACAACAATTAACTATGGCCATTTACGATTCAACTGAAAAGACTTTTTTCTAAGAAGCGCCAAGGACTGGGTGAACTAAATGTGGAAATTTAGGCAACACGTAGCCTAGGCAACAATTCCAAACATTTCAATCCATTATGTATGTTGATGATAGTGGTAGTATTTTTTTCATGCTGATGTTTCATGATTCTGTCCATAGAGGGTTAAATATGAAGTGAGTACCTATCTCGCGTGATAGCGACTGAATGTCCTCGCGTTGAAATTTTCAAAAAGGCACTTTAAAAAAACGAATATAGAATTAGTATTTTTTTTCATATTGATGTTTCATAATACCGTCCATAGAGTGAGGGTTAACAGGGCACGAAACAGAATCACCTGAGAATCATTTATCGTGAGTGGACGTAAGAAACTTTTATACCTTTTAAGAATCGTGCATGTGTCCAATGATTTCAACGGGTTACTCGTTGTAACGACATGTATATATGTCCTGTGCAGCCCTCGATGCCAGGATATTATTTTTTAAAGTTTGCTCAAGATTGGAAAATTTGGATCTCTTCGACTGGTTGGCGGAAAATCACCTTTCACTTCCCTGGCAGCCAGTCGATTTTCAAGCCTAAATGCGTAACTTTCAAGGTAATGTAGCAAAATATCGAAAATGACGCACCCATGCGATAATATCCAATAGTAGCAGATCAATTGAGTGGAACCGAGGTGGGATAATGGTTCCTTCCTTGTCGTTGTAATTATCGTCATCCAAATTTCAAATAACTCCAGCAGGACAATGCTCATAATGACTGTCATAAGAACGCAATCTGTCAATTAAAACTAGTAGTTTCATGCCATTGACAAAATTTGAATAATAATATATAATAATTAAAGTACAATTATTCCTCCACAATTTTAAGAAATAAATTTTTTTTTACAATTGTTCACCAACTTCAGACAAACTCAAGAGGTCATATATGCGACCTTTGGGGAGACTGTGGGGAGACTGTCTTCCGATAATTACATGCATTGCCGTTAGCTAAATTAAGAAAAACCTTGTGAAGCATGCATATATTACAGCATAACAGAATTTCAATTGCGCTGCAAAAAAATTGAAAAAAAAACAATAAAATACCAACTACAAATTTTTCTCATCGAGCTAACATTGCAATTGCGTGCAGCGATATTACAGAGTAATACTCAAATACAACATAAGATAGCATAGCTGCGGATTTATTATAAGACAACAATATTTTTATACCAGATATTAATATTTTCATGGGAAAAATCCATATTTTTGAGATAAATGTTTTAAGTAAATATTCGCACATATTATTGAGGTGCGTAGATAATGTTCAAGAGAGCGAAAAGATGATCGTCATTATTGAAATTTACATACATACACACCAATCACGTCGTTCCCTTCCAGGGTATGTCGCGAAGTTTCACTCATAAATACAAATATGTACTCCCAACTCTGCTTCAATAATTTCCTCCATACTGACCTATCCTTGCAAACCTCTTTTGCCTCATTTACCCCCATACACTGCTTCATACACGACCTCCTGTTTTTAAGACTCCTAATATTCCTCCTCCTAAGAATTTCCTCAACCAAATTCAACCACAACTTTTTCGGCCTACTTCTACCTCTCGTACCATCCATTTCACTCTTATATATCTGTTTCGTTATTCGACTCTCATCCATTCTCTCAACATTTCCAAACCAACGAAGTACATTCCTTTCATATATGTCTATTACTGGAGCATCTAACCCACACTCATTCATTACCCACTCATTCCTGACCTTATCCATCCTACTTTTGCCGCAAACACTCCTCAGGTAACTCATACCCACGGCGTTTAGCCTACTCTTATGTCTATCCTGACATACCCATGTTTCACTACCATGCAACAAAGTGGGGAGAGGTACACTTTTGTACACGGCGATTTTCGCTTCCTTAGACAAGCACTCATTCCTTGATATGCTCCACATACTACCTACCTTTTTCCTTCCAGCATTCGCACGTCTCTTTTATCTCCTCATCTATCCGTCCACCTTACCTAAGTACCATCCAGCCATCTCACAGTTACTGTCCGAAGAATGCACCCCATTGGTAAAAGCTAGTATTCAATAATACTTGACTAAATTTTAATAATAATAATTATTCTTAGATTATTGAAATTTAGTCGGTTATTATTCAATGCTAGCTTTTATCGATGGGTGGCGTTCTCAAGACATAAACTGTGAGATGGCTGAATAGCGAACTGTCAACTGTGTCAATTACGACCACGTGATCGTTGTCATGAGTGCAATGGGAAAATAACGATTACGCTAGTACACGTGTTATGGGGAACTATTTTTGAGCCACTGAACACAATTTATCATCACTGGCTCTGGAAACCACGTGAAAGACATCAAAGATGTCCTTGTTTGACAGGATAATTTAATTTCTATCACCACTTTTCTCCCTATTTATTCATCCTCTCCTCCAGCTCTCACGTTTAATTTTAATACCTGAGCGTAATAAGGAAGTGGAGGATAGTTAATACATCTGGATAGCCTTCTACCTAGTGCGTCGAATCATTTAATGATCAACCTTGATTTTCAATTAAATGACTGCCAGTTGTGAGCATTACGGCAAATACGCATATCGGTTAGCGAGGACTTCAAAACTTGACTCGTTGGGAGCACATCTTGAAAATGCAAACCGGTTGATGTAATAAATGAAAGCCACTGCAAACATGTAAGGAGAGCGAATTTTATGGACCTTTAGAGACATGAAACCTAGTGGACAGCGCGCTCTCTTCTTTATATCGAAGTGCTTCTTCTCGCTGCTTAAGGAAGTGCGAGCAAGATAGTTCCCTAATCATAATAGATACCATATTCGAATTATACCTTTTAATTTCACCAGCTGTGAGACACAAAAATTAATTATTGCATTATTAATGGTGCAATAATATATAGTTTTACATGACGGAAATTGTAAGTAATCAAATGAAAATATTCAAATAAATCTTTAACTTGACTCATTTTTTTCACGCGGTACGTTTAAAACTCCATCAAAACGGAAGATTCATTGTGATCCCGAAGAATTTATTGCGGTGACAATATGATTAATTTTCAAAAATAGTTGATAAAGCATAAAAACTACCCCTTTGTTAATGTTTTCACGAGATCTAGGTGTTAGAAATTCCTCCTTTGTTAAATAAGGTCTCTCTAGAGTGCATGCACGAACCAATTCCCACAAAAAAGGGCTGGTATTTTTGAGCAAATATCTCGGAAAGTAATGTGATAAGGGGTTAAATTTTTGGTGTCGATGGAAGGGTGATATATTTTTCTTTAAAATGTGACCAAATTCATTGATTTCTGGGTAAAATGATATTTCGCTCAAACTACCTTACGGTGGCAAGAGCGGTGGTAGTCGTGGGTCATTGAAAGCACATTTTAATGTTTGTTGTTTGTCAAAAAAATTCTTGGCCCTCATTTCGTTTTAGTGAATCTGCATATCCGTTGAAATTCTCTATTCTAGCAGTAGTGGAAATGATACAATGATTATGCTAAAATATCTACATATTTCGGGTTTCGTGCGCGTACGTTGTTGAAAACACGACCTTTTTGGCCATTTAACTTGCTGGCATCCTCAGGTGAAGGATACGGGGTTAAAATTCACGACGTTAAACTGTGTTACTAAGGTAGTCGACATCGTACCCGGGCCCAAGGACAGAATTTCATCGACACCCTCCGAAGGCGTATACAAGGTGCCGTGTTCTTGTGGTAGGTCCTGTATTAGCGAAACATACAGAGCTTAGAGCATACGATTGAAAGAACACCAGAGAGTAGCACAAAATAAGCAATTTAAAGCATCAGCCATCTCAGAGCACGCATGGAGTGAACCGGAGCCTATCATAAAATTCAGACGCCAAAATAATAGCAAAGGAAAATAGGTACTTCCCGAGGATAATAAGAGAAGCTATAGAAATCATATAAACGCCTATGAATTTAGATATAGTAGATGGATACCCCCTTACGAAGCTCATGGAAAAGAGTAGTAAGTCTCCCATGCAATAGCATTGCTGCTCCCTGATTGGACGAAGAAATGGTCGATTTTGGCGCCAAATCTAGCCAACTTCGCCCATTTAAGAATGGGCCAAAAATCTTCTCGCTATCCTACACCTGAGGACGCCAGAAGGATAGCTGCCCTTCTGGCGTCCTCAGGTGAAGGATAGCTGACGAAACTGTTGTTTCCAACAACATACGCGGACGCAACCCGAAAAATGTTCTTATAATCTGTTAAACGCCGCGGAAACCTGTGAACAAACATTATGTTAAAAAGTTTTTCCTTATTTAAATCATGTTAAGACTAGAATTTTCGACTCGACATTTGAAATTAATTAATTTATCGAAATTTGTTTTATTCGAATATTAAGTTCGGCATGACGCCTTTATATTTTTATGCATCGGTTACAATATTGACATATGTATTATATCGCGTTTAGAAGAAAATCTTTGCGTATTTAATTGAAAAATCACGACATGCATGTCATCTGCCATAAGGTTACTTGTTTAAATAGCGTTGAGTTGCATAAAAACCAAATGATTGGCATGCAATATTTTATAATTTAATGCATAGATGTCACTTGTACCTATGAACACGTATGCAAATTTTTGCACGAATATGTACGTGAGCAAAAAAATCACTCCGTACTAATAAAAGTGAAAATTGTCTGAATGCAGTCTCGGCCTCGTTTTTCCTGCTTTCATTCAATTCCGAAAATCACTTTCCGACATTCTGCCTGCTTCGTCCTCAATCTCGTCCTCCGTCTCATCAATTCCACTTGTATTCCTCTTGCTTGGGAAACCCGTAGGAGTTACAAGACTCGTTTAAGCTAATGAATGACTAATATTTCCGTAAAAAAAGTCGAGTCTGCTGGCTGCTTCAACTTCATATACATATATACGAGGAAAAATGAATGCTTCTAGTCGGTATATGGAGGTCACCGCTGCGGGATTTTTCTCCCCTTTCCGCGCAGAAGAAAGTAAGATTTTCCTCTCCGAGGGAGCCACTCCGCCTTCGGTAATACCGCACCTTTGCGTCGAAAACTTTTCTTTTGATTCCCGGAGTGAAGTGAAAGTCTGGAATGGCGGCCGTGTGATTCCGTAAACGGGGAAGATGTCGCTGTTTCGTCTGTCTCCCGATTTTGACGTGTGATTCCGGAGAGGGTCTCGCCTTGGCGTCGAAGTTGCGTTCAAGTTTTCCGTATTCTGAATTTTGGCGAAAGACTTCGTCTGTGATTTTATCATTGGTTGTTCAATCCTAAGATCGGTTGACTGCAGCCCTCCACCCTTTCACAAAGGAAATGGTTCCAGGAATGGCTTGCGGAAGTAATTCATAGTAAATTAAATAAAGCTTCGTATACTCCGCCATAGGTTTAATAACGCGACCCTTGTTTCGACACTTAATGTCGTCTTCAGGTGCAAATACACCTTTTCCTATCTAATGCTAATTCCTTTACCTCTTGGTATCTCTTCCTTTGTACTTTTCTCGTTATTTGTTCCATGAACTTATTCCTGGGTCTTCCTCTGGGGACTTTTCCCTCTAATTTACCTTCAATTATGTTCTTCACAAACTTGTTGGATTGGATTTTGGGGAGGCGACCGACAGCTAAGGTCATTTGCGCCATAGGGGATAGGTAAGGGAACAAGGGTGGATAGAAACCCGGCGTCGGCATTAGGCTACTCTTAACGAAAGGCGCCAAGGGGACCACGGTTTAACGTCTCACCCGACAGACGGAGAACTGTACTTGAAGTGCCCTCCACAAGACACTCAAGTAGGGATCGGGTTTCCTCTGGAAAACATCCTCCTCGGCAGGGATTTGAACCCTGACCGTCAGTATGGTATGCCAGTACTCTAGCCACCGCACCAACCCGATACCCATTCTCCACAAACCCATTGTGTTTCAGGGTGTGTCAAATCCATATTGAAGCGTTTATCCTACTATTCTTCATGCCGTCCATAAAACCATTATAATTCCCCCTGGAATTGTCCCTCCTCTCCCCCTCGCCCATAACAAATTCTTCAGAGATCAATATCAAGAATAAAGTACATAAATTGCAGTAGTATCATCATTTCAGTTATTGTCTCCCTTAATCCTATAACTGGGAAATAAGCCTTTTTTTTGCTCACGCTGAGTTGAGAAAGAGTCTTGAGTTTGTGGTAGTTCCAGGATACTTGAAAACACAAAAAAGCATAGGTTATTTGGTAGTAAACAGCCCAAATATAGGATCTGACGCATGGGAATATCAGCGAAGTTCCTTGGCTGATCATCATCTAATCTATACCTTCTTTTACCATGTGCTTTGTGAAAATTGGTCACTAATGCGACCGGCAGATATTAACACCGAGTCTGATAGAATTGCGTTGAAGAAAGACCTAGATACTATAAAACAAATGGTGCGACACTTGGCAGTTGGAATTGAATTTTTAAGAGTGCCTTGTTATGAGTTTTTGAGAAAGAGTAGCTTAACCAACGATACGCACTCAATTAATCAAGCCGAACTAATAACTATAGAGTCAATTAAGTACTTAGGCGTGATTCCTACTCAGGGCTTGTCCTGGAGGAAGCATATACGTGAAATTTGCGGACAAGCAAATCGTAAATTAGGATTTATTAAAAGAATACTCGGAAAATGTGACGAAAAAGTAAATGAGCGATGTTATTTTTCTCTCGTGAGACCTCACTTGGAGCACGCCGCTAGTATATAGAAAACTTATAATTATTTTTCAGTAATCCATATGAGCTGGAGAGAAATTGCCCCCTGTTGTACGTACACATGACCTCGTCTTTACACGTCGAACTTCTGACGAGCATATTAGCATATTCCACTTGCCTGTAAAAGCATAACCAACCCTATCTTGCCATAATAAGTCAGTATTTCCATAAGAAGTACAGTGCAGTTAACCGTCGAGCCTCAGCTAGTGATCTCCTTGCTTTTCACCTGCGCCATATCATTCCTTAAATTGACTCCATTACTGGTGGGAAGTGGGTCGTGATCATTGAATTATACGTGACAATAATTGCGCCACTGAATGATTAAGTCTCAAATGAGCGAGCGAGTCACGGCTGTCCGAGGTTGCGGCGAGCGCCTGTCACTTGTCGTTGGGAGCGTGGGATTTCCGAATGGCCTTTAATGGGCGAGATGGGAAAAAAGTATGCGTAAGAAGGCGGAGGAGGTAGGGAACTAATCCTGGCCCACGCTCGACTCCTTGCCAGGACTACCGACCAATGGGTGGAAAAAAATAGAACATGAACACACGTAATCTTTCCACCCCACTCTTTTTCAAACCCTGTTTGCTTTCGCATTTTCTCTTTTGGTCGATTTATATCCTTGGGATCGCCAACTTTTTGAGCTGAGAAAAAAGTAAGAAACATGACGTAATGCTCGTGTTGCTAGTGATTTGAGAGTGCTCGGTTATTTCCCGTGTACATAATTGAATAATTACAGAAATTTTGAAACCATCTCGAAACGAGACGGGGAATATGTACTCACCAAGAATTCTCTAAAAATTTCCAAATTATCTTATTATTTAGTACATCATCAATGATAAAGACTGCATTATCCACATACTACCCTCCGAGCCGCGGCATGGGCGTGTGGGAGGGGGTGTTAGGACACCGGCCGTGTGAAGATATGAGGGATGAGGTTTTGGGAGGCGAAATGGCGACGTGAATTATAGGAGTGTGTTTAGTGGAGCTCAGTTTGTATTATGGTCGTTGTGCGTGGAAATAGCGAGTTTTTGTACCTATCTATTCGGCAATGCATCTCTCTTATTTAATCGCATCTGTCAGCCCTAGAGATGTAGTGAGGCGCCAATGTTCTGTGTGTCGCTCTGAAACACACCAGTTCGGAATTTCTCAAGCAAGCTAAGCCTAGCATGTAGCCTCCGAGTCTTTAGGGGCTCCCACCTTAATCCCTGTAAAAGTTGTGAATCACTAACTGTTCGCTCGTAGCAGTTCTTAACGAAGCGTGCAGCTTTTCTTTATATTTTATTAATCTTTTGGTTAAATCTTTGTGACCAGGGTCTCAAATGCTCGCGCCGTATTCGAGGTGTGGCCTAACCGGAGCGGAGTAGCATCTCTCTATCACTTTTTCACCTTCCTATTATACGCCCTAGCAAAACCCCTTTTCTTTAATACTGTGCCGTATATGTTTTATGTGTGCGTTCCTCACGATATATTAGAGGCTGCAGAGCAAAGGGCGAGGGCAATCGGTGCACGCGGCCAGAGAGCGAGCAGTCTTTGCTGAGGGATGGGGGCGCTGTTTCAAGGGGAAGACACCAAATGAAGCGTGGTGAGTCAGTAGGACATCAATAGAGGACGAAGGGAATTCCTTAACAAGTGTACCTCTTTCAAAGGATGGCCAAAAAGGTGGAATGGGATCTCTAAGATACAGAATGGTTTTGAATTGGTCTATGCATCATCGAAGGGTTTCCTAAAAAGGTAATATTATAATCATGGTGCAGGTTTCCAAATTTTCCGCGCAGCTTTCCTGGAAATTTTTGAACGAGGAATGTTGAAACATCCCGAAATCTGGCGGGGTTGCTGTTCTATCGGAAACACTGCTTGTATACAATCTCTTGCATCGTTAGGTTTCAAGTGTCACTTCAGATATCTCATTCATTGCACTGCCGTCTTCTATGTGTAATTCACCCCTATCTTCCTTAAGAAAATCCTTTTCCGATGTCCCTTATGAAAATACTTTTCCCTCATCATCCCAGCTAACCAAAGGTTCCTCCTCCATCACTGCTTTTAGCATCCTATGTCTGCTTGACGAGTTCTTCACCTGCATGTCCCGCGTTGTTATATTTTCATCGATTTCCTTTCTTCTCGTGCCGTACTTAGTTCTAAAATCTCTCTTGCTCTTTGTTCACCGCACTTTCAGCAAACTTCTAAGAATAAATAACAGTATTTGAACCTCATTTTAAAGTTTCTGACTAACGTTAATCGCATAACCCTTTTAATGTCTTTTTTTAACTAAATGTTCGGGTGTTTTTTCCACTATGTGAGACTGTAGGTTATTAGATGTTAACGTTATCAAAGGATGAACGTGACAACTTTGCATACCGAATAAATATTGAAGTTTGTATTAAAAACTAGGACAAAATACTTCCGATTCATTGTCTTCACTTCTCTTCAAGTTCCGGTCTCGTGACAATATTACACCAGAGGAGGGCGTACCTTCGCAAATATCTTTAAATACGTACAAACGAGATCAGAATGCATTTCTGGATACAATTACATTCTGAACAGATGTAAGCATTAAATTTGTAGAGTATAAATGAATGTATTTCTGAAATTTATTTCCATGCATATATTTGGTGCGTAGAGTAAATGATTACTTAAATTTACTCTGATTATTTTGTAATTTCTTTATTGAATAAGGACTGCATGTAAAATGTAGTATGTAGAAATGTATATTGAGCACATGGAATAAAAATTTAGTCAATTGCATATTTGTTATGTACTAGTTAGAAATAATGCAAGTGTATACCTAGTGAATACATACCACGAAATACATTTAAAATATAAGGGTTTATTTTTCATTCGAGTCTCACCTTTCCCTCAGCTGTGGTCATGGATAGTTGGCGTCCTAGAACATCGATGCTTGTAGGACCTATGGTGGATGCTTTTACCATTTTGTTCGTGGTTATTCGTCACTTCGACAATAAAGTGTTATGTAATTTAAGTTTTAGCTTCTGAATGAGCTAATGAGGTGGCAAATTAGGGGGTTGGAACAGGTAATGAGGGATGAAGGTCAAGATTGAGAAATGATGTTAGGAAAGCGAGGAATAGGAAGAAAAAGAACAGGTTTTATGGACAGGATGAAGAAGTAGAGGACTTAGGGGCTGTCCATAATCAACGTAGACAAAAATAGGCCACTTTTTGCCCCCCCAACCTCCATCATAGACTCGTAGACTTCATCCGGGCCCCTATTGCCATAGTAACCTTTTCTATGTTTGCGGAAAAAGTTGTGGAACGGGTTATCAATTGATTGTCATGGACTATCTGTAATTTAAGGCTGATTTTAAGGAAAGGTAAGTAAATGAAAAACTACTCTTGTAGCTATGATAATCTACATTTAGCATTTTCTACGACCATTATCTACGTAGACATCCCTCCAACCCCCCTCCCCCCAACATAGACCTTCGTTGACAGCCCTCGTACCCCCACCCCTGTTTGGTGTCTACGTGGATTATGGACAACCCCTTACACTGACATGAAAGATGAAAAATTATTTCTAATTGGAACTTCCATTCGTAAAAATTCTTACAACTATTCTTTTAATGATGTCCATTTAAGCCTATTTGGCTGGTTATTTGGGGAGGCGACCGACGGCTAAGATCATTTGCGCCATAGGGGATAGGTAAGGGAAGAAGGGTGGATAGAAACCCGGCGTCGACATCAGCCTGCTCTTAATAGAAGGCGCCAAGGGGACCACGGTTTAAAGTCTCATCCGACAGACGGAGTATTGTACTTATAGTGCCAACCACAAGAGATTCAAGTAGAGATCAAGTTTCCTTTGAAAAACATCCTCCTCTGCAGAGATTTGAACCCTGGCCGCCCGTGTGGTAGGCGAGTACTCTAGCCCCACACCACCATTTAAACCTACTATTGCAGGTATTTTACTTAATAATGTAACAATATTCTCCTAGCTGATTGGTTGGTTTTTGGTAGATGAGTACAATACGTCCCAAATCCTGGCGCATCGTTCCGTTTTTCTAGAGATGGCCCACCATTAGATCTCGCTTAAAATCCTCATTTAGTCTTTCTCTTCTTATTTCGTCCGGTATTCCTATCCTCTGCCTTCCTTCTCCACGCTTCCACAGTGTTCTCCCCTTTTCGGCATTCCCTCTCCTTTCATTTCTTCCTCCATCCATCTCTTCTGCCTCCTCGAAACTTCCGCCACCACCTTCCTCTCCAACCACATCCGAAACCTCTTTGGTCGTCATCTCCCCACCCTTTATATTATAATTGCATTTTGAAGAATGCGCAGAAAGTAATTTATACTGAATTCTTTTATTAAAAAAATACGTTTTACTACTGCAATTTGAGAATGTTGAAAAGGCACAGAATCAGTTAATTGTTCTCACCTGCCCTACGTCATGCCCAACACGTCGCATGGAAGAACTTTATATATCACACTATCGAACATCTCCTGCAAACGCAATATCTTTCCATGTCACCTCTTGCTTAGTATGGAATCAATTGCCAGAAGACGTTAAAAAAATCTGAAAATGCAAATAAATTCAAAAGGAAATATCATGAAATACTATTGAAGTGAAATAAATATTGTGCTACACCGTACAAAATCATATGTATTTTTATAATTTTTCCGTTTTATTTAATGCTATTTCATTCTATGATATTAATTTATCTTGTATATCTTTCCAGTAGATGCTTTAGAGATGCAGTGCGGGATAATCGGAATGGAGATAAACCATAAGAAAACAAAAGTAATGAGATCCTTTAGGACAAAGAGAGCGAGGCTGGTAATTAAAGTTGGAGGGGACAAACTCGAGCAACTAGAGCATTTTAATTACTTTAGGTAGTACGCTACAAGATAGCGGACATAGTAGCAAAAATATATGTAAGAGAATAGCGCTAGCTAAGGAGGCGTTTAGTAAGAGAAGGGAGCTGATGACGGGGTCATTGAGTGAGGATGTGAAGAGGAGGCTGGTGAAGAGCTTGATATGGAGCGTAGCGTTGTTTGGTGCAGAAATGTAGACTCTAAAAAGGAGAACGAGAATAGGCTGCAGGAATTTGAGATGTGGGTGTGGAGAAGGATGGAGGAGGTGAGGTGGACGGAAAAGAAGACTAACTAAGAAGTGCTTGAATGGTGGGCGAGGAAAGGAAACTTTTGAATGATATTCGAGATCGGCAGTGTAGGTGGCTGAGGATACAATAAAGGGCGATAGGTTGCTCAAGTGTGTGATAGAGGGAGGGATGTTGGGCAAGCGAGGAAGGGGAAGGAAGAGAATAGGTTTCAGCGACAGGATGAAGAAGTGCAGATCGTATGCTGAGACGAAAAAAGATATACTGGAGTTGGATAGGCCCCGGAAAATGAGTGGAGATTCTCTGACATTCCGCAAAATCTACCTTAACCGGTAGAGTAACTGAAAAAATATTTCTTTTTTAATATCTTTTTTACTCTATCGATATGTACAATCATATAGGTATGTTCCTAAGGGACACACTTGTCCCGGAATGATAAATTTAATTTTCTATTACTATTTCCCTATGGAAACCATCGCCTGAGTTCAAAATATGAAACGGGAAGAAGGATGATGATAATAAATGGATGAAACAAGTTCCAGGGACTCGGGGGAATATGCCGCAGCGTTGGCAATCCTGATCTCCCCTCACCTCCCCTCACTCTCGCTGTCGTTGTCTCTGTTTGGTGTCCTCTCCTCGTCGACCTACTCGCCGATCCAATTCAGAGAGCGCGGGACTTAATTCCTGCCCACGCGACGCCATGTCTTGCACCTCCTTCCCCTCTAGAGAGAGAGGGAAGGCGCGTGGACGGCGGAAGATTTATATGCGCACCCATACACGCGTATTCATGCACGCGCTCGCGTGGGCGTCCTGCGAGCCAAAGCTGTTTGCGTTATTATAAGGAGATTCTGAGGAGAGGGAGCAAGGCCGCGGGTCTCGGCCTGTACCTCTGCGTGGTGCCACACTGCTTCCCTTCATCCCTTTTTAATCGCTTTTATTTAACTTCACTTGTGTGTCAGGGTCCTGTGTGTCAGGGTCTTGTGTGTCAGGATCACATTTTGTAATCAATTTTAAACTACTTTTCTGACTAGCTAGAGATCTGAAATTTTTCACATAGGTTCATTTCCGGTGACAATACAATATTCAGTCATCAAAAAGTCGAAAATGTAATGAATATCAAAGAAATGTTTTTTTTTTAAATAGCTTTTTTATCCTGTAGTGTATGCAATATTGTAAACTTGTGTGACAACCCGACGGAGTAAAAATGTTGCTGAGCGTCCCATCAAAGACAATCGTTTCAACCCCTAGAAATGGGTGTATTTGAATGAAATTTAGTGCATTTTTTTTTGTTAAATAAAAGCGATTTTTTAAAATGTTTTTTAATATTTATTTTTGCTTGCTTTCCTTTGAGGTAGTCGGAGCGAGATAGTTCCCTAGTCATAGTTGAGACCACATTCGAATTATACGTTTTAATTTCAACAGCTGTATGACACATAATTAAATATTGCATTATTAATGGTGCGATAATATAGTTTTATATGACAGAAATTGTTAGTAATTAAATGAAAATATCTAAATAAGTCTTTTCCTTGACTCATTTTTTCCGCGCGGTGCGTTTGAAACTCCTTCAAAACGGAAGGTTTGTTGTGATACCCAAAACTTATTGCGGTGACAATATGATTAATTTTCAAAAATAGTTCAGAAAACGTACAAACTACAAAATAGTTGATAAAACATACAAAGTACAACCTGTTAGTTTTTTTACGACATCTAAGTGTTAGAAATTCCTCATTTTGTAAATAATTTCTCTCTGTAGCGCAGGCACGTACCATTTCCCATTTAAAAGGGCTGTTATTTTTTATACAAATAACTCCGAAAATAATGTGGTAAGGGGTTTAATTTTTGGTGTCATTAGAAGGGTGAGATATTTTTCTTAAAAATGAGACCAAATTCATCGATTTCTAGGCAAAATGATATTTCGCTCAACCTACCTTAATCACGTGTCTTTTTAACAAAGTTGCGTGTCTATTTCATCAAAGATCTCTATATGTTTTACTTTCACATCACCACGTTGCTAATTGCTGTAAATTTTTATATTAATTTTTAAGGGGTTTAACGTATCAATTAAATATTGCATTATTAATGATGCATTAATATAGTTTTATATGACAGAAATTGTTAGTAATTAAATGAAAATATCTAAATAAGTCTTTTCCTTGACTAATGTTTTTCGCGCGGTGCGTTTGAAACTCCTTCAAAACGGAAGGTTTTTTAAGATACCCAAGAACCCACTGCGGCGACAATATGATTAATTTTCAAATATAGTTGAGAAAACATACGAAGTACACGCTTTTCGTTTATTTGCGAGATATTAATATTAGAAATACCTCATTTTGTAAATAATGTCTCTCTGGGATTCACGTATCATTTCCCATGTAAAAGGGCTGGTATTTTTTGGAAAACGTCTCCGAAAGTAATGTGGTAAAGGGGCTGAATTTTTGGTTTCACTAGGAGGGTGATATATTTTTCTTGAAAATGAGGCCTAATTTATCGATTACTAAGTAGAATGATATTTCGCTAAAACTACCTTAAGGGGGCTGCAAACTACGGTCAAAAGCGCCTTTTATAGTTCTGGCTCATGCCGCAGCCCGTGAAAGATGATAATAATAATATTAATACCATTTTATTCCATAGGAAATACATTTTTAGCACTGCGCAACTTATGCCCGTATTTATAGTCGTATCCCTAGTGGTTACCTGGGTATAGTAACATCTAGTGGTCCCCTACGCTGAGCGGTTCACAAACCATACCTGGGTATCTTACAGCCAGGTGCCGCCTGGGTAAGAAATTTGGCAACAATCCCGCGGAAAAATACATATGAACGGTTCCACTGAACGGTTCCCGATGTTTTCGTGCTCATTTTTCAGCGTAAACAAGCACGCTATAAACAATTCTATACCATACTGTTTCACGATGTTGATGAAAAATGATCGTAGGAATATGAGAGTATGTTTATTATATTACTCAAATATTTAATAATTTGTAACGTAATGTGAATGGTGAGGAATACGAGGGTGGTTCAGTATGCACCCATGTTTGTAAACAGAAAACTTTACTATGGAAAGTTGTTTATATTATCGTGTACTGCCATTTATACAGTAGTACTAATTCGTCCCATTAGTGGGCAGCAGTACTGCGTTAGGTGAGCTTTGGGTAAGCTTCATGTCTTACCCAGGAAATCGGCGGTTGGGGGAGAGTTAGGGGACGGCAGTCACCTAGGTAACGACTATGAATACGATTTCTGAGCCATGGGGTTCCCCTCATACCTGAGGGACACCCAGGTAACGACTATGAATACGGCCCTAGGCCAATCCCTCTCCATTCCAAGATTGTACGGCTGTAGCTTGTCAAATGGGGTGAGTCACCATTTCTCTTCTCTCATCTGCAGCGTCGCCTGCCATTGTGTTTAAAATGGGAGAAATTTTTGGAACTCAGAGGAAAGAGAAGGGAGAGAAAGGAGGGGAGGGCGAACCCTTCATTTCCATCGGCTCGTCTTACGGAATTTCCTCGAGTGTGACAATATAATCATCAAGAGGATGCCGTTGCCCGGGAAAGATGATAATAATACCTTTTTATTTCATATAAATAGTACATTACGATGCTAGTGACTTAAATGGCTCAATATTACACGGCGTGAAGTTATCGCCCTCAATTCTCTCGGACGATAGCACACTGTGGTAAGAGCCACTTAAGTCACGAGTGTCGTATACTACTTTATAGCTCTTGTGACATAAAGGACACCGCAGAGACCTCATGGAAAAATGTTGCGGTGAAATTGGCTGAAACTTCGGGATATGATAGTTCTTGAGGAGTAGATCAAAAGCCTCAATTAGCAACAGGTCGTAGAAATTCTTATTTTCGAGTTTGAGGTCTTCGAAGTTGTGATTCTCATAAAATGCAGGGGGAAGGCATTTCAATGGACTCACCTAAATGTTTCCCTAGTTACGCAGAATAGTGAACAATGTTACACTCCAAAAAGTGGGGTTTTAAGCGGAAGACCTGAGGGTGACCTTCTCATTGCCCTCGAGCGTCACCGTAAAATAAGATTTTTAGACGTTTTTTTAAGAAGTTTTACGTTACTTTTAGAAGTTTTTTTTAGAACGTTTCCGGGTTTAGAGAAGGAAAATGAGGGAATAGAGGTATAGAGGGACAATTAGCCTTCCGCTTCCCTTAATTTCCTTCTCTAAAGCCGTAAAATTCCATTACTCATCCCCTCCTCCTCTCCCATGCTTCCCCTTCCCCCTCCCCCTCTTACTTGAGTCAGTTTAAAAGGTTCGCATTTGTAATTTTCCCTCTGTTTGTCTCGAAAATGACTCTATAGACGTAGAAGCCGGCAGACAGCATTAAAACATTGTGGGACTGTGCAACGTTTTTATTACGAGTTATTCCTTCGCTTGAATACCATTAAAAGTGATTGGTCATACAGTAAATGCTGCGGCAGATTTTCATGAGGGGAAAAAGTCTTTGTCAACAAAACACAGCAGATACTCCTTCGTGGCAAAATTGAAATAATCAAAGAGGACATCTGAAGCCCGGAAAACGTGGGTGAAATCAGCCCCAGAAGTGGGAATAGAAGGAATTATGGGGAATGGCTGATAAATCATTATGCTTAGTGGTGATGATGGAGTCGCGGACATAGGGGGGAAGTTAGAAGACTTTAAATACATCCTGGAACATAACAGGCCAATAATTAAAAATATGCAGCGTGAAGTTTGACGGAAAGAAAACGAATATCCTAGAACGTATACGAAAGAAGCTGAATTCATACATTGTGCTATAAGGAGAGAGTTTGAAAAAGTGCAATCCTTCGCCTACTTTGGAAATGGTTAGTTAGGAATGGAAGAATTTTAACGGACTTGAACGAAAAGAGATGGAGAGAAATCTTAAGGGATAGACGCACTGAGAAGAGCGAGAGACTGAGACAAAGACCAGCGGAAACGAGAAATATTACAAAAGAGGTACAAGGACAAGAACGAGTCAGCGGAGGAGACTGGAATTAAAGTCTGCGGTCCATCTTTACATTGTATGACTTATGATGATAGAGATGACTCTATAGACGTCGAAGTTGTTGGAAAGTTCTTGATAAGGATTTGCTTGGTATCGCTTATGTCCACTCTAATGTCGCGGGTAACTAATTGCTACAAAATTTTCAATTCAATGTTTTCGGGTTGTATCCGCTTGATAGCTCTCTGCTGCACGACCTGCGAGTTTTTGATGAAATTTTTCCAATTTCAGACTTACCAGACCGGAAGATACTCACTGTACGGCCAGCGAATCCGTCATCCGGGAAGATATTAATAATCGGAGTCTATGCGAGTGCTTTGGGGGGAAAGATGTGACTTTCAAATTGCATTCCGAAAGACTTTTTCACTCTAATTGAAATTCATTCCTGGAATCATGCTCCCCTTTCATTTTTCTGCTTCGTGAAATGCGCAGGTAATGTCGTCCAAAAGTTACTGAGGTGATGGAATTAGCTTCGGAATGTTTTAATTTTTATTAAATGGAATTGATTTGCATGCTACTCCCTTTTTATATTTGTGACGAAAACGTACTTGATAGCGCATTTTTCATATGTACTTTCGAAGCTACTCTTACTTTCATCCGCGAAGAATTACGCAAGGCGCAGTAAATTCTTTTCGTGCGAGTGAACAACTCTTCACGACCCCGGCTTTGAGTACTATTTGTATGTATTTGCATACGTTTTCATGCGCATGGGGAAACTTTATCAACGAATTTATGGGATATGTTTGTGTACAAGCGTATTTATTTTAACTTCTGGTCTTTAATGCAATGCACCCGTTGCTTTGGAGGTTATCTACATTACGTAACAATAGAATTTCTAAGTGATTCCGTTCTAGTCGAAATGAAAAGTATCAACCAAAAATTTTTCAAATTAAAAATAGTCTCTCTTGTGCCTCAATCTTTTAGCTATTGATGCTGAAATGGTTCACCTCTCGTTCAGAAGAATTAGAAAAATTTATGGAGTAACATGTACAATTATATGAGTGAAATTGATTAGAATTAACTCGTTCGTCTCCCGTAACTACACGGTGCATGAATCAACGCATATGATCTAGATATCTTTTTTTTGTGCAGACATTAGGCTGCAGTAGACCGTTCTGGGAGAAAATGGTTAGCGAGTGCACGTAAAATCGTGATGACGATGCGAAATTTTTATCGCGAAAATGGTTCATTGTAAAAAAAATCTACGCGAAATCCTCATGTAAAACCTAATTAGCATATGGCCCGGACTAGAGGGTCAGGGTGAGAATAAAAATTAATTTCCAGAATATAGAATTGAGCGTTTAGTTATGAGAATCTGCGGTAACTTTGTCTTTAGTTATAGTTGAGGGGCAGGGAGAATCATCTAGATATATGGATTCGAACATTGTTAAATAATACACCTCGTTCTATTACACTCTTTTTTTTTACCCTACACCGATCATGAATTCATCCGTATACGTGTCATTATCAAGGTTTATTACCTTGTTATTACTCTTCCAAAACGTTTGACGCAAAATGTTTCCACCGAGTTACGACCTAGACTGTCGAGCTAAGAATGCATGGATATCAGTGGGGATAGAGAATGCTTATGGTCATAATAGAAAGCACTCAAGTGAGGAAGTTCTTCCTTGGATGAGGGTAATGAGAAGACGTTGGATGATAATGTAGAATGACAGGAAGAGAGGATAAATAATGACAACACCAACTATTTTTAAATCCACAGATTTTTTAATTGGTACAACTAGTTCCAAAGCTTCTGCCTCATCTTCAGGTGCCTACGCATGATGATGCAGTAGCGTTTAAACTAGTTGTACCAATAAAAAACTCTGTGGATTTCAAAATAGTTTGTATTGTCATTATTTATTCAACAATGACCTTCCACGAGGTTTCACCAGAAAGGCCAGGAAATTGAATTCAGGGATAGAGGACTTGAATGGACTATGAGAAGTAGCAACATATTGTCGGGCCTTTTGTAAAGGGAAAATGTTAGGCTTGGAAAGAAGTGGACCAGAAAAAGCGTGCTAGTAAGTTCCGAAAGTGAAATCAAAGCAGCAGTGTAGTCTTTATCGTTCGAAATCCCCAATCTGTTGATTGCTTTCCTCCGCGATTTATTATGTCGACATGTCTCGTAATTTGCTTCACGTATTCCTCGTCCATCCTTGCTCTTTCCTTTCGTTGTACCCTCCAGTTTTGCTCGAAGGAGGCTATTACGTAGCTGAATCTCTCTAATGGCATTTTTATTTCTGCTTCATAACATTTCTATAGAACACCATTTCACTCGGGTCCTCATAGGACTTGTCACCGGAATTATCCCTGTCTATATGATCTTCGTTATTCTTAGAGCGATATGGTTGTACTGTCACGATGATAGTGACGTGCTACATTCGATTGCCGCCTTGTAACAATTCTGTTTGACAGAGAATTTTCTGAAAATTCAGCTGAAATGAAGAGTGAATTTCCGACCTTGTTTTGCAATCCAACTATTGTCAAAATGAGGTACCTCCCTAGGTGATCCCTAAATAAGAAACCTTCCATGTTTTGAGGTTATCGAATCAACCTATCAAAATATTTTTATAAAGTATTCTAGCAGTGAGGGTAGGTTTTGATGAAAGTCAGATATTCTCTTACCGGTTTTCTACACTTCCAGGGGCCTATCTGCCTCTATTATTTCCTTTTTCGCCTCGACATACGACCTACCCTTCTTCATTCCGTCCTTGAAACCAATTTTTTTTCTTCCCTTTCCCCGCTTGCCCAACATCCTTCCCCTATCACACTCTTGAATCCCCAACAATCCATTGGGCAAACCATCGCCCTTATTACATCCTCCAGTCACCAACACTGCATTGTCTCGGATTTCATTCAGAAGTATCCTTTCCTCGCTCACCATATTAAGCACTTCTTCGTTAGTCTTCTTTTCCGTCCTTCTCATAAAAGGTTAGAGAAAAAAAGAATCATTAATGGATTGTGCGTGGGCCTAACGCTCGTACGTAAAAGTTATCTTTGATGTTGGAACATCATTGAGGAACTTTGAGATGATGGTCTTAAGCTTAGGAATACTTAATCATGCAAATAAAAATTAATATATGGGATGTGATGTTTTATACTGCAATGAGAACGAACGATGCTATTTGAGTGTTTATTTATAAGGCAGGTCTGTTGTTGACACACCTTCGTTACTCCTTCGTTAATCCCTGTCCTGCCGACCTTGGTAGCTTCCATATACGCTCCGATGGCCGTTGAAGCGTGTCAAGGTTTTGAAAATCCGATACCTAGAGATGTCATATTAACAGAGAGACTGTTTATGCTAATAACGTCAGTTTGTTTTCCTCGGTCTAAAACGATTTCTCTGTTCGGAAAGGTGGATCCCCGATTCGTTCCGTGGAGTCAGCTTTAGTGACAAAAAGATCGGTGTGTTTGAACAGAATGGTGGATCAAGCTTTCCTCGCTTCTGAGTTTGGCAGAGAGCTCTAAGAAACGCGATATCTAAATAAATAACTTCCACATATGCTCACCCTATCGCAACTTACAGCCTACGAGCGGCATTAAGTCTCGAAGGTAGATAAATGCTAGAGGGTCCTGTTTGGTAGGCACCCACGCTAAAAAAAAATCGTGAAACCACGAAGGAAATGCTTAACCTCTTTATACCTGATGTTATTCGAAAAAGATCTCTACTCTTACCCTTCTATTCTCAAATATTTCTGGCCACTTTATCACTGCTTCCTACAACTAACAACACGACATGTACGTTTGCGGTGTTACTTTTTATATCTGTGTGTTTGTATAGTTGTTAAAACAAAAATACAGTCTTATATTGCATAGCATACTTACTGCGTAGCGAATATTTATAAAATTCCGCTTATTGAAGAGTTTTAGCAGATGGAAAGTTTTGTGAGGTACATCAGAAGTGTATTTAAGATAACTTTAATAGGGTGTAGTGTGTTCAATTCAATTCATTTATTATCGTGGGCCTTTCTGGCCCATGAGACATTTTACATGGTGTTACAAAAGTAAGAAAATAATAAACATAAAAGACGAAAAAAATAAGAAATTAGGTAAAAATTTAAAAAATGTACATTTCAATCCTGTTAAATGTTAATACGCCGGTTTTCAGTTTCACACTGTACATACATATCATGAATGTTGAAAACATCCTTGTTCGGTACATTATTACATTCATAACCATAATAGAGATCACAGTTCGAAAATGTAGCAAAGAACAAAATTAAATGTATGTATTATTTCCCACTTCACGTAAGCTAATAGAGCAGCGTTATCAGATATGCAGGGAACTGCCATGCGTCATTTAGAAGTAACTTGTACACTTTTGATTTGAACACACATATTGATTGTAAGTTTCTTATTTCTAATGGTAATGAGTTACATATTCTAGCAGCTGTCACTATAAAAGATTTATTGAGGTGAGGAGTTCTGTGCTGGGGGATATGAATGTCAACGTAGTGATTTCTGGTTGATATTGAGGGAATATTTCTTTTCCAAGTTAATCTTTGGAATAGATAAAGTGGGTAACCAGAGGATAGTATTTTAAAACTAAGGCAAGTGAGGTGATACAGGCGACGTTGTTTATATTTCAACCAGTTTAAGCGGGCATATGAGCTACTTATCCGATCCTATTATTTGAGGTCTAAACTAAAGCGTACTGTAGATTTCATAGTCACTTGCTGTTCGTTATTGTTTTCTTCATCGAGATTTGTCAGCAGTGAAGAGCAGCAATCCAGATGTGGGAAAATTAATGATGGTACGAGGGCGGTGCGTATTTTAAGGGGTACAATATTCTTCGATGTATATAGTTGGTGTAATATACTCAGGATTTTCTGTTTAGTAATTTGCACTTGTTGCTTCCAAATGAGATGTTTATCAAATGTTATATCAAGGTTTTTTTTTTTTTAATTTTCATCGTATAGTTTCATGTATTGCATGATGGTGAGACTTACCCTTGCCACACCCCCTTGAGGTAGCTTGCAGGGCATTATGTAGCTGTAGATAGTCTGCAGGCGTCGCTAGAACGCAATTATGACCCCTTTAAATTATCTTTTGAACTTTGTTGAATATCTACTCTTTGTCGAAGAAAAACCTCCACATTTGAGAGAAAGAATCTCAAAAAGCCGGTTTTGGCTGTATCAGGGGCACAGACTCAGTTTTTATGGGCCTAAGTTTGCTGGTGATGATAGTCGGCCGTAAGGGTGCTTGCGATATCGTATGCGGCGGGCTCTGCGTCGAATTTTCGGGGCTCCCGAAGCCATGGGTGCAATTCTGTTTCTTTAGAACGCCATAGCGCCACGACCATACGGTAAAATAAAGAGTAGCACCGCCACAATGCAAATCTGTTTTTCGGATCCCGCGCCCCTTTATCTATTGCAGTGCTCTTTTATCGTATTGAATGTGGTCGCTTATTGTCGCAATGGTCGTGGCGTCGGAAGAAACAGAATAGCGTGCGGCGCCTCGCTAGCGACAGCAAACGCTATTATATCACCGCGTTATGATAGCGTATGTAGAAACAAAATAGCCCCCCATATCACCCATTCAGACATGGTGGTAGCGATTCTTACCTATGGCCATAAGGACGCCTAATCAATCGAGATGCGTTCTCTTGCGTTTCCGAGTTTTTTTGCGATGATGGGCCGGCATCTGACATTTTTGATGTAATATCCTTACTTACCGTGAAATTGTCGCTTACAAATATATTCGGTTATAGTCTGTTTTGTTTACATTCGCCGATATCATTATCATTATTGAATAATCTGCAAGGAAGGTTATGTATAAGTGGAAGTCGGCAAACATCCTCTGGATTTGTTCATTTAGATGGCTCCATTTACGTATAAAGTTTCATTAATCATCGAAGCGTTTATCCTATTCTTCCTCATACCGTCCATTAAACCAATAATAATTCCTCCTCTTCCTCTCGCCCAATACCTTTCCCTGTACCACGGACTTCAGCAACTCATCGCCCCCATGTCACCTCTTACAGCTTTTCCTCCTCACAATCACATCCATAATTTTCGTCTCCTCACCCACCGTTTTAGCACTTCATCGTTTGTCTTTCGTTTATGTGCACCTCACCTTCTTCATCCACCTTCACACTCACATCACGAAAGCCTGGAGTCAAATCTTGTCGTCCTTTCGTAGAGTTCTCGTTTCTACCCCTTACAACGCTTCACGGCACATCAAACTATTCACCAGTCTTCATATCCACACCCAACGTCCCCGCCATCCCCTCTCTCCTGTAATTGAATGCTTATATCGATAGCGTAATTATCCCCTTATGTCGCGAGGTGAGAGGTTTCCGCTGGTACCAAAATAAGCACGCTAGCACAATGCAGTCACCTGGTGTGTGACATGGCCGAAATGGGCGTCAGTCTCAGCGCATTCGCGGCACACACGATCAGACAGAACTCTGAACTATTTTTGAATTTCTTTTCCTCGCGAAATTTTCTGTCATCATCGATCAACTAGCTAACGCCACATCGCCATTGACGTCCTCGAGCGTTATTTTTAGGTAAGTATCTACATCTACATAATACCCTGCGAGCCGCCGCATGGGCATGTGGCAGGGGGTGTTAGGGCACCAGCTGTGTAGATATGTAAGGGATAAGGTTTTAGGAGGTGAAATGGTGACGTGTATTATGGGAGTGTATTTAATGGAGCTCAGTTTTTATTGTGGTCGCTTATTGTGCGCGGAAAGAACGAGTTCTTGTATATCTGTTCAGCAGAGTATCTCTATTATTTTATCGTTTCTGACAGATCTAGAGGTGTAGTGAGGAGTCATGATAATATTCTCTGTATCGCTCTGAAACACATCAGTTATGAATTTTCCAAGCAAGCTAAGCCTAACGTGTAGCCTCCAAGTCTCTAGGGGCTCCCACTTTAATCCCTATAAAAGTTGCGAGACACTATATGTACGCTCGTAGCAATTTTTAACTAAGTGCGCTGTTATCCTTTATATTTCATTAGGTGGTTTGAGCGAAGTAACACATCTCCTAAAAATCAATGAATATAGTTTCATTTGAATGAAAGAAATCTCACCCTTCCCAAGATACCAAAATATCAGTCTCTTACCGAACTACTTTCCGAGATATTGGAATATAAATATCTGCCCTTTTACATAGTACGTACGGAAAATGGTGCGTTGATACTCTACAGGGAGACCTTACTAAAAAATGAGGGATTCATAACACCTGGATCTCGTCAAAACATTAACAGTGTGAAGTTTTTATATTTTATATTTATTTGTTTATAATTGCAAAGTGAATTACATATTTACAATTGAATTCCTTTTATATTTCTGAAGTAGACATTTACACACTCATTACAGCTTGTCTTAATAGATACACTATCTTGAACTTATTTCAGTTTCCCAATACTGCTCTCAGGATATTTTATGGAGGTTTTTCAGTGATGAGAAATTGATTTGAAGAAAGTAGGTAGTCTTTCTCTGTGGGTGATATTAATAAAGTCTCCTCGGGCGTGACACGGGGTTAGGCTTTCCATATCCGACGTTTCGATTAGCGACTTACTCACCTTTCAGACGATTAGATTTTTTTATTATGATTACTTTAATGTAAAACAGAACACCGGAGATTACCGCAAATTGTAGTACATATATTTTATACCCTGTTCACCGAACTTTGGACAAGAATAGGCTGCAGGCATTTGAGATGTGGGTGTCGAGAAGAATGGAGAAGGTGAGGTGGACGGAGAGAAATACTAACATCTACATCTACGTCATACCCTGCAAGCCACCCAAAGGGTGTGTGGCAGGGGGTGCTTCCACACCAGGCATGCATGAATGATACGGTAGAACACCGAAATTACATTGAAACCCGCGTACCACACATGCAAAGCGCCAATTAAAAATCTAATAACCAACAAACATTCATTCGTCAATCGTTCCAACATGCAAGGGATACAAAGACTACCACTACATATTCAAAATATCATGCATAAATAAGAGCATTAATATTTACATCATGCATAAATAAGAACGTAGAGAATATGAAGAGAAAGATCTACTGTCTGCCTATAGTCACTATTAGAACTAATCATGACGACGATCACAGCTGTTATGGTCCCGAATGGTACGCGGAAAAAATGACATTTTATACCTATCGGTTCTACAATCTAGCTATCTAATTTTATTGGCGCGATCTAATCTGCCGTAGTACGAGGGGGTTAATAGTATGTTTTTCACGTCGTCAGTAAAATGATTTTCCTGAAATTTATTTAGGAGGTTAAGCCTATAATTTAATCTACGCTGTGATAGCGATTCCCATCCTAATTCTTTTAACAGTCCAGACAGACTAGCCAACTTATCGTAGCATCGTTTCACAAACCTAGCTCCTCTTCGCTGCACGCGATCTAACTCTGATATCAATCCCGCTAACGAGGAAGTACTCGAGATTCTGGGCGAGGAAAGGAAACTTCTGAAGGAAATTTGACACCGGCAGAGTAGGTGGATGGAGGATGTAATAAGGGGCGATGGGTTGAGCAAGAGTGTGATAGAAGGAAGGATGTTGGGTAAGCGGAAAGGGGAAGGAAGAGAATAGGTTTCATGGACGGGATGAAGAAGGGTAGATCGTTTGCACAGGCGAAAAAGGATATACTAGAGCGAGATAGTACTCTGAAAGAATGGAAAACCGGGCGGTGATTTTCTTTCAACAAAACCTGCATTGACCGATAGAATACTTAAAAAAATACGAATTTTATAAAACTGAGAAAAACCCTTAGTTTATCCTTGAGAAAGATGACCAAGTTCTCATCGAAACGTTGGAAAACCTAACCCGGTACCTCACCCGACAAGACTTCATTCAGAAAAAGATTAAGATGAACGCAAAAATTATTCCACCTTGCGTTAATATATTGAAAAAAATGTAGCCTTCAACCTGTAAAACATGGAATTCTTCTTCATTTTAATGGTAGAACTCTATTGAAATGTCCACTAAACAAAGTATTTTTTGCCCACATAACCTGCTCTGACCTAGAGGCTCGGAGGCTACACTCTAGGCTTAGTTTGCTTGATAAATTCAGAACTGACATTTTTCAGAGCGACATAGAGAATATTATCATGACTCCTCACAACATCTCTAGGTCTGACAGATGCGATAAAATAAGAGAGATAATCTGCCGAACAGATATGTATAAAAACTCGTTCTTTCCGCGAACAATAAGCGACCATAATAAAAATTAAGCTCCACTAAATACACTCCTGTAATACATGTAACCTTTTCATCTCCAAAATAAAGTACAACTTTACACGGCTGGTGACCTAACACCCCCTGCCACACGCCCAAGCGGCGGCTCGCAGGGTATTGTGTAGATGCAGATGTAGACCTGTAGATCTCATGGATATCGTAACGTTTACAGTCCCGGAGAGCGGATTATCGAGGCTGTGGCATGGGAGAGGCCATTCCTTTCCTTCCCGCTTTCATGACCACGGTCGTCGGATTCCGTGTCCGAATGCCGTGTTCCCTTCTCCCAATTGGGGCGAGTGTTTTCGGGCATGCCGGACAGGTTTTTTTCTCGGCAGGCGCGCGTGGGAATGCCAAGCCGGAAGCTCCTTAGGAAAAAAAATCAATTTGCGTGCATATATACGAGGATGTAAATGCGTGGCCCCTCTCATGCTTCCCCGGGATTCCAGGGCAGTAAAGGATGGCATTAGCAATGGTGTGATGGTGAAATGGGGGAGGGCATGCGTGGCGCAGAACAGAAACACTACACCCAGTTATTTTTTTTGGAGGGGTCTTGGCCCATATTTCGTCATCATTTGACTCATTAATCGTGTAGTACTATGTATAATAATAATAGAAATTTATTCGGTGACAGCAAGTCATCCATGGGTTATTACATAAATAAACAACAACAAAAATGCCTGGAAGATAGGTACCCCATTGGAAATTCCTGCTTTGGGGTTTCCGACTCAATCATGTATTAACCCTTCGGCTACCAAGGGGGGTAACTCAGTTACCCCAACGCCACATTTTTACTGTTTTTATTTACAATTGTTGTCTGATATTTTTATGCTTCCATGAGTTTGTTTTTAAAAATCTTAAAATACGATTCCATGTGAAATCTTCATTGATTGATTGTTTGTTCTTCTAATTTCTGAAAAACTCGTTGGGGTTACTGTGTACCCCTTTTGGGATAGTTCGTCTCAGATTCACCAGCCCGCTTTCTGAGGATCTGTGCACCATTCACAGCACAGTTTCCCGAGATTTAAAAGGACAATGGGATTCTATGTGTGCCTTCAGGTGTATCAAACCGCGCCGTGGACGGCAATCGTGGTCATCACGGCGCCTTCAATCCGACGGGGCGCGGCGCTGCGCCGTCTGCGCCGTGAAATGTACATGACACCTGATTTACTTGTTCGAGTTCCTTGACTTCTGTGCATGAATGGAAAGAGCAGCACATGAAAAGCCAAATGTTGTGAAATATCTGGACATCCGATTAGACCTACACAGGACATCCGATTAGATAATTGTATGCTCCAATCGGAGCCTACAATTATATTTGTGTTATTTGATTAAATATAAATCATATTTATTATAATTTTGTATAATTGTTTTTATTTAAGATTTATGTCACACCGAATCCATTTTTTGTGTAAATTAAGCGAATAAACAAAAAAATACTGTGGGGTAACCGAGTTACCCCCCTTGGGAGAGGTAAGGTGAAAAAATACCTTGGTAGCCGAAGGGTTAACAGTTGTCATCTCTTCGATGGAGTGTTGACACATTAAAAAGAAGAAAAGAAAAAAAAATTTTTTTGCATGTTGACTCCCCAGCTGGTAATACTACATAATGTCATTTTACAGTAAAATAAAACTTACATTTTGACAAACAATTTGGCGATTATATGCTCAAAAGGTATAAATATCATTGTTGCATATTCACACTTGTTTCAATAATAAATGAGAAACATCCTCAGTATTAAACAACCATTTTTTCAGCATTTGACAAAATTCAGCTTCACTTGTTGATGTTACAATATATTTTGGCAATGTGGATATGTTAGACTACGACTCATCTTATTCTGTACACCCACTGAAGGAATGCGTGATGATTGTGATTCAGTGCGTGCACATTTTAATAACTTTGCAAGCAAGTCGAGTCGGTGTGTGAACATTCGTGTAGAGCGTGGCTCTATGGATCAGAAGCATGGACCACAAGAAAAGCTGGAAAAAAAAGACTAGAAACCTTCAAAACCTGGTGCTGAAGGAGGATGCTGAAGATAAAATGGACGGAAAAAATGAGAAATGATGAAGTGTACAGAAGAGTAGGAAAGGAGAGGACCATATGGAACACCATACACAAAAGAAGAACAAGATGGATTGGACACTCACAGAGACATATTGGGTTTGCGAATAGCGTAATTGAAGGCAAAATAGATGGGAAAGTCCTCAGTGGAAGATCCAGGAATAAGTTCATGGACCAAATAAAGAGGAATGCTCATAGAAATAGATATCAGGAGGTAAGGGAACAAGCATTCGACCAGGGAAGGGTGGAGGGCTACAGTCAACCAATCTTAGGATTGAACGACCAATGAATGAACTCGCCGAAAGAAATCTTGGACCACACTTCACTGAGAAATTCTATCCATACGAATGCAGTGACCATTCATGTGGTAACATTAATGATGAAAGGATTGTACTTTAAAACTTTCAACTTGATTAACACATTGTTTTTACTTGGGTTTAGGGCACGTAGTTCGGAATTAAAGCGAACATAATATATAAATACGTTTTTTTTACTTATTCTTATGTATATTACCAGGTTTCATGTTTCATACAAATACATGTTTCACGCCAATCCATACATAATCGAAAATTGCTCCAAGTACCTGAAGTAAGGGGAAGTATACAACTGTCTAGTTAGCCTAATCAACACTCAGTCAGGGGTCAAACCTAAAAATCATCGTTGGCAACAACTCTGGACACCTATCCCATACCGCATTCACAAATAAGCTGATACAATTTATTCAGTGTAGTTTTATATAGACCAGAATACTCACAGATTATCTAAAATGGTTCATTTTTAGGCCAGTTGTAGGCGAATTTTTGTGCTCCTATTTAGTGATGGGTTGGATGAAGAGAAAATTACATAAAGTGAATGTACGCAAAGTATAACTTTTTTAAATGTACACTCAAAGCTTGCCGAAAGTTAACAATGCACCTAACCTTAGCCGGCAGAGTTAATGGTTTCAATGAGTTTTAGGAACTTCGTCTGTTATATTTTAATATAGCCTGGGGTCTTAGTAATTAGAATGCTCAAATATCTATTCCAGACTGGCACCTGAAGGCTGTCGGAGCAATTTTTGTCTACGTAAAGATTATCGTTGAAATTTGCATGCGTGGCATTATTAATAATATGTATAGATTTTTTAAAAGTATTCTACCGGTAAGAGTTAGGTTTTGTCAAAAATTAAAGAAACTACTCCTGGTTTTCTACTTTTTCACGATACTATCTTACACTAGAATATCTATTTTCGTCTCTGTATTCGATCTACCCTTCTCCATCCTGTCCATGAAACTCTATTTATTCCTCTTCCCCTCTTGCCCAATATCCTTCCCTTTTCCCTCCCTCTTCAGCAACCCATCACCCTTTATAACACCCTTCAGCCATACTCCCATCTTATTCCGGATTTCATTCAGAAGTTTCCTTTCCTCACCCACCATTTCAAGGACATCATTAGTCTTACTTTCCGTCCACCTCACCTTCTCCGTCCTTCTCCACACCCACATCTCAATTGCCTGCAGCTTATTCTCGTCCTCCTTTCTCAGGGTCCACGTTTTTGCGCCATACATCACATTAAGCTCTTCACCAGCCTCTCCTTCTCATCCTAACTCAAGGTCACCGTAATCAGTCCCTTATGCTACTAAACGCTTCCTTAGCTTATGCTATTCTCCTCCTTAATTCTTTGCTACTATTACTACTACTCCGCAGTTGCATATTCTTCTAGGGCGCTATACAGGTATGTTGGACTCAAGGACATCCTCGTTAGTCGTCTTCTCTGTCCACCTCACCTCGTCCAACCTTCTCCACACCCACATTTCAAATGCCTGCAGTCTATTCTTGTCCTCCTTTCTGAGGGTCTACGTTTCTGTGACATACAACGCTGCACTCTATACCAAACTCTTTACCAGCCTCTTCTTCACATCCTTACCCTATGTTTCCGTCGTCATCTCCCTTCTATTACGAAACACCTCCTTAGCTAGCTTATTGACTTCTATGTCTTGGTTACTATGTCCATTTTCCTCTATCGTACTACCTAAGTCATTAATATGCTCTGTTTGCTTTAATTTTTGTCCTCCTTGTTTTATTACCAGCCTTGCTTTCGTTGTCTTTAAGAATCTCGCTACTCTTTATTTCATATGATTTACCTTCTCACCGAATTTCCAGTGCTGTAATTCTAATGCACCTTCTTAAGTTTGTAATCCCTTCGAAGATCGACTCGTCAGATCCTGATATTCCGCGGACGTAACCGACTCTATCGACGGTCCTTTTGCCTTGATTCCCACATCCAGTTCTTTCCACACCCCTCTTGCCATTTCCTCGGCATAAATGTTTAAAAGCTAAGTCGACAACGGACACCCTTGTCTTTTCCCGCGACCAATAAGTGTCCATCTTGATTCACCGTCAGCCACACCTTATTATGCCCTTTGTTCCGTACTTAACTTCAGGATAAGTCTCCTGTCTCGCCCATCTCTCCCCTATCTACCGAGTATATAAATTATTTTTTTCTCAATCGCCTTTTTGATATCCTCAGAGCAAGCAAACACATCCTGGCTATACTCAACATTTATTTGCATAAGTGTTCTCGTCACCGCAATTGCATCTCGAGTTGACCTTCACTTGTGGAACCCAAACTGGCCATCGCCAGGTCGTACTTTGCCCTACTGTCAAACCTTATATTAATTGTTCTAAGCAAAACTTTGGCTATACCAGATATCAAGCTTATTGCTCTGTATCTCTCTCATTTGAAGCTTTCTTCTTCTTCGGTATACGAATCAGGACTGTTTTCACAAAGTCCTCTAGCCATACTCCTCCCTCGTAGATCCTACGAATATGTTCGAAAAAAGGTTATCTTCCTCTATTGCCTTCATTCCCAAGTAACTCCGAGGGTATGTTATCTACTCCTACAACAGCTTTTCTTGGATTCATCTCTTTTCAATCTTATAGTATTATGCTTGTTTTATTTCTGTAATCCATTGCCTCAATATATTGCACGAATTCTTGATATTAACTTCCCCTCTGAGAAATTTTAATTGTCGGATTGATCTTGGGGTATCATTGTTTCAATCAACCCCTTATATTGCACATTCGCTCTATAATACTTTTTGTAAATGGCGTCTTAATGTTTTAAGAAGGGAGCGGAGGGAACATACTTTAAATGGTGTGCCCAAGGGGTGGGCCAACTGTATTCATTCACTGGCAATCGAGTACCGGAATGGATACCTGGGTACCGGAACAAGTATATGAATACTCGGGTGAATACTTGGGTACTCGATTGAATACCTGGATTCATTTCAGTACCTGAGTACCGCGATTAAGACTCGAGTGTCTAGGTGAATACCACTGAATACGGGTACCCAAATGGAATACGCAGGCGAGTACCGAGTACCCCGCCATTGGCCATGGCATTCGGTATTAATGTATTCATATGAGTACTCAAATGAATGCATGGGTGCCAGGTACTCGTTTGATTACCCAAGTGTTCATCCAATTACTCATGTAATCTTCCGGGTACGCAGGCATTCATTCGGATACTCGATTACCAGTGATTTTGGCCCATTCCTAGACTGTGCCCTATGATATGGGTACTGGATTTTTTACTTTCAAGACGGGGGAGCGAATTTAGTTGGACGAAGCTGTTGGTGGAAGGGAGGGGTGTTGGGAACGAAGTAACTGTTACCGTGATATTTTGTCGTTTCCTGCCCTGTCCACCCCTTCACTTTTTGTAGGCCAGAAATTAGCACTCCCCCCACCGTAATTGTTCTCGTTCCCATTGTTGCGTGGGAGACTGGCCGTCGGTCTCACTGTTGTTGTTTCGTTTTCCCGCCGCCGAGCAACTTGCGAGCCGCGAAGGGGATCATGGGAAATTGCAAGGTGTGGGATGGGGGTGGTATGTGTGTGTTTTCAAGACGGCCGAGGGAAAATTTTTCCGGCGAGGAACGAAAGTCGTGCAAAACATTTCGACGTTTTCGATCCCACCCAACGCCCCCTTCCCCGCTTCATGTTCTTTCGCTCTCCCCGGGGGAATTTCTCGCGATTCCGGTCTCTGAAGAAATGATCTGAGCGCGATTGCGTTCAGTTTCCTCCTCTGCCGTATGAGGGGCGACGCCAGTGATGTTGTGTAACCTGGAAATGCGTATCCTGAGTTCCCGACGGAGGCCCGATTTTTATGCATCCTGTGATTTATTCCGTAGAGGATTGTGTCAGGAAATTCGTTTAGTTCTCTTGCTGTAAGATATAGAACAGCGTCTTGACTGTGCCGCTTATCCAATAGAGATGTGTTTTGCTTGTGAATAAACGGATGGACACGTCCGATGAGGGGTCTTACAGTTTCATATCTTCGGAGATGGTAAAATGCCAGTTTTATAATATCTGATCCATGATAAATTATTATAAAAATAAATTTTTTTAAACCACATTTTTAAAACGGACTAAAAAGTATAAAATAATTTCTCCTAACCCCATACAGATTGCCCTGATAATCTGTGATAGTGAATTTTTGTGAATTGTCAATAGCTATGAAAATACTCGTAAGATTTAAGCGAAAAACTTGGGGCATCTGGAATAGATAATTGATGCATGATTAGTTCACCAAAGTCACTAAGAATTGAATTGTACTGCAAATGGAATGAACTGTTGTGTAAGTTTTCTCTACGACAGTTATTCCCTACACTTCTTACTATTATCCCCAGGTTTTTAACAAGTGATACTTCCCTCATATATAGTATATTTCATTTGCCGCGGGGAAACGCGTAGCATCCAATAGAGCATCACGCTATACCTAAGGTCTCGTGTATTCGTTTAATTAAGTGCGTTTCCGTTAAACTACCCCGAGTGGTCATGCCGCGTTTAAATATCGTAAACACATGCAAGTTGCCCGAGAATCAAACGGACAACACGAACTTGTTTGCGAGATTTTAACGCTGTCTGTTAATGGTTACCGGGATAACCGCTGTGCATGCATTGGAGTGGAAATTCGGCTGCTTTTAATGACAATTTTGGCCAATTGTAAATGAAATTAATAATGTTGCTTTTCCACAGAAATTTATAAAATTGATTACTTTATGTGGAATAATTTTTGTCAATTTTTTCATTTACAATGCTAAGAAAATTCTACTAATTCACGCCTGAGACATCGTAAATCGGATGAATCTTTAATCTAAATTTACTTGTCTATCGATCTCTTCTTGAACTCGAAAGGCGAACTTGAAGGCGAAAAACGACATACTGGAGGGTGATAGGTCCCAATGTGTAGACATCCGGGAGGAGATTCTCTGATATTCAACAAAACTTACCCAAACCGATAGAATGCTTACATTATATAATGTGAAAAAATGTAGCAAAGAACATAGATGGATGGAGGGGCTGAGTTAACCGTTCCTAGGATTTTAATAGATTATGAGGTGGCAATTAAGGTATACGAATCATAACACGGTCATTTGGAGAAGTTCATTCCTTCTGGAATAAAAAAGTTTGGTCACGTGAAATGTATAAAAATAGCTGTCGTTACGCGAAAAATGACCGGACACTATTTTTGGCTTCACCGTCACGAGCTTTTTAAAATTATTTTTCTCCCACTCTTTCTTCCTCTCTCTCGGCATCGTTCAACTTTGTAATTAAGAATTGGTGGGACCTCATGTGGAAATTCAATTTGTCTTGTAAAGCCTGTTACAAATGCTGATTCTCCATAATTTTAATCAACTCCGACCGTTCTTGTATCTGTTGCGTCAATCGCTCTGCTATTCAATCATTCGTGCCTCGATGAATTACGTTCTCTTACGTCGTGAGATTTCACTTGCACTCCGCGGTCTATTAAACTGAATCACTTAGTAATTGGGCGCGTGTTCATAGAGATTCAGGTCACCACCGCCGCGCGGAAATTAATTATGGCTGTTGACATTTTTACGAGAACTGATTATGATGGCGATGGCAAATCACTCATACATAAGGATCTGATAAGGCTATGTAAACGAACATTCTGTGCCTAACGATTCCGTAAAACGGCGAAACGCATCATTTTAATAAATCATGGTAGAAAAGTGTAAATCATTTTACTTTATCGTGAATTCGAACATAAAAAACTTCTGCTACGTGGAGCCTGCCACTGTCGAGTTCATATTTGAGGATTTGATCTATTTCATAGTCATCTGTGAGTTAGTGGGGCTCATATCAGACGCATTTACATAAGAGTCATGGGCAAAACCAAGTAGATTTATTTTAACAAAGGTACAATTGGTTCAGTTGGTAAAGGACAGAAATCGTAAGTAATTAAATGAAAATATCTAAATAGGTCTTTAACTTGACTCATTTTTTTCGTGTGGTAGTTTTGAAACTCCTTCAAAACGGAAGATTAATATGGTAATCATAGTTAATATGGTTGAGTACGGACCACTTATCATAATGTACATTACGTTAAATTATTCACACATGGTTGGAATAAAGGAAATTCTAGCAAAATTTTGACGTGGCCTTCTCATTATTTTCTCCATGCGGTCGAAAGAGCTTCGTAATAGGTGTGCGCCATTTTGAATATCCAAACCTATAGAGATTTACGTGGGTAATACGATCGTTTAGGACTTTGGTTAAATTAATCACGCGTGGAGGTTTATTTTCTATCGACTCACATTCTCTCATAAAACTTTTTTTTCCTGAGTAAAGGAATAATTTGATTAATATCATTTCCTCACAGAAAGGGAGAATCTGGAACTATGAGTACATACATTATGATAAGTGCTCCGCACTCTATAAATTTTGTAACCTTGCCGACTCGCATTTTCAAAATGGCGGATGCCCGAACCTACGTAAAACTGTAGGTTTCGATATTCAAAATGGCGCACACCTATTATGAAGCTCTTCGACCGAATGGAGAAAATAATGTGATGGCCACACCAAATTTTTGTTAGAATTTCCTTTATTTCAACCACGCGTGATTAATTTAACCAAAGTCCTACACGATCGTATTGCCTACGTAAATCTCTATAGGTTTGGATATTCGAAATGGCGCACACCTATTACGAAGGATCCCGAAGAATTTGCTGCCGTGAAAATATGATTAATTTTCAAAAATAATTGAGTAAACGTACAAACTACGCACTGTTAATTTTTTGACGAGATTTTGGTGTTAGAAATTTCAACTTTTTTTAAAAAGCTCTCTCTGGAGTGCATACGCGTACCATTTCCCATATAGAAGGGCTGCTATTTTTTGGCAAATATCACGGAAAATGTGTGTGGTAAGTAATGTGGTAAGGGATAGACTTTTTGGTGTCATTGGAAGGGTGAGATATTTTTCGTTAATAAAATGAGACCAAATTCATTGAATCCTAGGTGAAATGATAATTTCGCTCAAACTACCTTAAGTACGGAACTGAAGGTATTCAATCATATCGCCTCACGCAATGGACATAAGGAGGAACTAATAGATAAGCTGTTCTTTCAACATTTGCCATAAAAAATTCATAACTACTGTTAGTAAGCATTCAGAATGAGGCCTGACGTGATTTGTGGCTAAATAATGTGGTTTGAACATAAAATACTAGAAAACTCAATTTTTTTCGAAGAAAGGCACTTTATGTCAAACACGTACGAATAAAATAAATAAAAATATTCTAGTTATCGAAATTGGTCATGATTTTTTGTAAAACCACAACAGTACCATTTCTAATATAATATTGATAGTTTTTTTCAGCGCTCTTGTGATGAACCCCAAAATGTCAGTCTGTACCCGCCTCTGCCTTCAGTGGTACTTTTACTTCGCGTTTCCTTGATTTCTAACTCCTTCAAAAAAACATTCGGTAAATCCGTGGTCCTCTTTTTGCAATGCTTTTTGGGTAGAGTAGGTTGTTTGTTTATCCGTAGTCATATGTTCCATTCAAGCTAGAAGCCGTATAAACGGAAGTAAGAAATAGCCGGACGAATCTCTGGGCACCTACGCTTTGCGTTTCATCCCAAAGGATCGGCCATTGGCAATAAAAGGTGGGGAACCGAGCCCAAGGGTAAATGGGAAGGTGAGCGAAATTTGGGAAGGGTAATAGTTTAAAACCTTGCCGATATTATTTGGACCACGTATTAAACCGCAAAACCTGTTTTTTCCCTCTAGATTTAAGATACCCGGACTCTATTTAAAAAGCAGCCAGAAGCTTCTTTCGCCAAGTTTTGCCCCTTCAAACGTTAGCCGTAACCACTCGCGCCCAGGGATGTTAAACAAGACCGGAATCAAGCTTATAGTTTTGTTCTGGAACGAAAGCATGGGCTTTCTTTTTTATTGTAGTTTCGGTTCCAAATGAAGTTTTATATACGGCTTGACTATAGTTTTGACAACAGAACGAAAGTAGAATTTTGAACGAAATATTACATTCCAGAACCGTTCTTTCTTTTGAATAGCTTCTGTACAAGTGAACTGGACGTGGACTTTCGGTTCGCACTCATAGTCCCGAGCACAATTGGGTCTCATCTTGGGGAATCGTTGGCGGCTATCCCTTCACTTACTCGCGCAGCAACAACGTAAACAAAGGGAATATGGGGCAGAAATTTGAACCTTTAGAAAGGAGCACAAGAATAGAATGCAGGCATTTGAGATTTGGGTGTGGAGAAGACGGGAGAAGGTTAGGTGGACGGCTAGGAAGACTAACGAGGAAGTGCTCGAGATGGTGGGCGGGGAAATGGAAACTTTTGAATGAAATTCGAGATCGGCAGAGTAGGTGGCTGTAGGATGTAATAAGGGGTGAGGGATTACTGAAGAATGTGATACAGGTGAGGATGCTGGGCAAGCGGGGAAGATGAAGAAAGGGAATAGGTTGCATGGACAAGATGAAGAAGGGTAGATCATATGCTGAGGCGAATAAGGATATACTAGAGGGAGATAGGCCCCTGAAAGTGAAGAAAACCGGGAGGAGATCTCAGATATTCAAAGAAACCTGCCTTAACCGGTAGAATGCCTAAAATAGTAATGAAGGTACACCTGCTACGTAAGCTTAGAAACGAGAAACGAGTAGAAACGCTTAAAAAGTGAGTCGAGCCACGCTTAAACAAACAACGAAAGCCGCGGTCATCCACCAGTCATCCCCCGCTATACAGTCGGTTGGTTCATAAGCGGCTCAGCAACCTCCGCCATTAACGGGCAGCTTGAATGATTCCGTTGACCATCGAGCACCACGTGAAGGAATGCGATCGGGTACTCGACCATCAAGGGCTCTTCTTCCTGAAAAGTTTTAGGCCGATTCCCTTGCAATCTTCCTTCCATTCATGTATACGGTTCACGCCAAAGAGTTTATGTTGTGTACTAATGTTCTGATTTATCAATCTGATATATCGTGGGGAACACACATACAAAACAATATGTGGCACAACATTAGAGAAACTAGATTTTGTGAAGCGTATAATAGGAAGGTCCTCAGATGAAAAAGTGTAAGAGAGATGCTACTTCGCTCTGGTTAGGCCACACCTCGAATACGCCGTGAGCATTTGGGACCCTGGTCATAATGATTTTACCGAAAAAATTAATAAAATACAAAGAAAAGCAGTACCCTTCATTAAAAACTGCTACAGATGAATATATAGTGTTTCACACTTATAGAGGGATTAAGGTGGAAGCCCCTAGTGACTCGGAGGCTACGCGCAAGGCTTAGATTGCTTGAGAAATCCAAGTACTGGTGTGTTTCATAGCGACAGAGAGAATATTTTCATGACGCCTTGCTACATCTCTAGGTCTGACAGAAGCGATAAAATAAGAGAGATATATTGCCGAACAGATAGGTTCAAAAACTCGTTCTTTCCGCGAACAATAAGCGACCACAATAACAACTGAGCTCCACTAAATACTCTCTCATAATACATCCCATACTACAAGCATACTCCCATACATTACTTCCATAATACAATCATAATACACCAATAGTTCCCCCCCACAAAACCTTATCCCTTACATCTGTACATGGCTGGGCTCCTAACATCAACTGGCACACGCCCATCTACACAATACCCTGCGAGCCCATGCGGCCCATGCCACACGCCCATGCGGCGGCTCGCAGAGTAGTATGTAGATGTTAGATGTAGATGGAGATAAATGTTTGGAGATAACCGTATTTTAACACGTCATTTTGTATTTAACGCCACATTGTGCTTGTTCCGAGACATTTAGCAAGTATTTGTGCGGGCGGTAGTGACTGTTCTTCTGTCTCAATGTATTGAAGATGGATTGAGAAGATTTCATAAAAGACAAGAAGTCTTCATTTGGTGGAAGGTCGACATTGTATTAAAGAAATATTTGTCTTTCTCAAATTTATAGTTACAAACACAACCGGTTTCGGCAGTTACGCCATCATCAGGTACACTGAATTAAAATCCCGATAGTTTTGTGTAGCACAAAAAAGGCAAAATGCTGGAGCAAGGAACAATCACCCTTTTAAAAGTTCTGGTTATCTTTTAAATGACATCGCCTGTCTTAATCCCTCCCATTTGCTTGTAGTCACCTTACCACCCACCCAGGATGACACACCGCCTTTCCAAAATAGTTCACCCTCCCTTCCTTCTCTCCTCTTATATATACATATGCATGTATTCCGATTGATTTTGATTCTGTGCACCTGCTGATGGCGTAACTGCCGAAACCGGTCGTGTTTGAAATAATAAATCTGTGGAAGACACATAGTTTTGTTTACTACAATGGATTGAGAAACCTATATATATGATGGAGGGATGGGGTCCATTACAATTCAGTTTTCTTCTTCTTAGGTATTCAATCCTTAGATTAGTCTGCAGCAGTCCTCCAGTCGGCTCCCTTTTCGGCTCATCTTTTCAGATCTTGATAGCCAGTGCAGTACAAATTCTCTAATCTACTGCCTCATATAATCAATTCGAGGTCTTCCTCTACATCTTTTTCCCTCATTCATTCCTTCTATTATGGTCTTTATCATGCTCTCGTGCCTCAGAATGTGCCCCACAAGTCCTGTCCTCCTGTCCCTTATACTTCTCCATATGTCATTCTTTTCTCCTATTTTCTGATAAAGTTCTTCATTTGTTATTTTTTTCCCCAACTGATCTTGAACATCCTCCTGTTGCGCCAGTTTTAAAAGGACTCAAGTCTCCTTTTCTCTTCTCTCCCTATTGTCCAGGTTTCACACCCATATAGGGCAACACTCCACTCGTACGCTGTTAATATATAATCTCTTCCTCGTACACAACTTGATACCGTTTGTAGTCAAGATGCGTTTTTTTCTTGTTAAGAGCTATATTTGCTTGTCTAATTCTACTCTCATCTCGCTTTTACTTCTACTATCTTTAGTTATTATGCTTCCCAGATAAGTAAATTCATCGACCTCTTCCAGTGAATCTCCATTCATTATCATGGTAACATTAGCGTTTCTTTGCCTGTCATCTTTGTCACGTACCATTATTTTAGTTTTTGTTTTATTAATCTTCAAATCGTATTCCTTCCCCATAATATTTTCCATCAAATTTAGTATGGTCTCCAGATCCCCTTCACTTTCCGCCAACACAACAACATCATCTACAAATTGAATCATATTTATCCTCTTCTCTTGTATTTTTATCCCTAAATCCATGTTTTCTCTAACCTTATTCAGTGCATCTTGGATATAAGCATTAAATATTAATGGGGAGAGAGCTCAGCCTTGTCTTACTCCTTTCCGTATTACTAATTCTTGCTGCTCATTTCCTATTTTAATAACTGCAGTTTCGTTTTTATACAAATTTCAAATTATTTTTCTGTCTCTATACTCTACTCTACATTTCCTTAGGATTTCGAACGTTTTTGACCATTTGGCATTATCAAAAGCTTCCTCAATGTCTATAAAGGCTAAATGGGTTTTTCTGCCCTTCTCTAGTTTTTTTTCTAATATTAGCCGCAGTTCTAAAATTGCTTCTCTTGTTCCGACACCTTTTCTGAAGCCAAATTGAACTTATATAAAAAAATCTTCTAGTTTTTTCCATTCGGTGTAGTATGATGTTGGAGACATTTTTTGATGCAGGCTGATTGTGCGATACTGCTCACATTTCTTTGCTCCTGGCTTCTTCGGAATGGGGACTATCACTGCTTTCACAATGTCAGATGGTGATTCTCCTCTTTTGTAAATTCTTTTTACTAGTTTAAATAGTCTTTCTTTCCTCAGTGGTCCACTTTCCGTTAAGAGTTCTGCTTGTAAGTCATCAAAACCTGTGCCCATGTTATTTTTTTCTTTAACTTCTTGAGAGCCATTTCAAATTCCTCTCTCATTACACCTAAACTAATATTTTCTTCTTCCACCTCATCCTCTTTCTCTAGGACTTCAGTTTTACCTAGATCGTCATCTTTATAAAGGGTTTCTAAGTATTAATTCCATCTACTTGCATTATCAGCATGATCTTTTAAAACGGTACCTTATTTATCAATTATCCAGGCATATTTATTCATTTTATTTCCAAAGAAATTCTTAACTATTTTATATGCAGCTTCCGTGCATCCATTATTCAGTTCACTGATACATATTTAGCACAAGTTTAAGTCTGTCATTTCAAAGTCGTTAGTGTACCACTTAGGGCGAAGTCGCTTTCACTCGACTCTGTGCATGAAAAATATAACCATCGTATTTTCAGCTGCCAGCTTAGAACGAGTGGAACATTGATAGAGATAATCTATCATCTACTTTTACAAGTCTTTGAAATGCTTTGTTATCCGGCGGTGTGGAATTGATTCCATGTGTTTCGATGATCGCGGCGGTCCGTCTTCCTTTCCGATGGTAGTCTGAAAAAAAAAGATACGAGCGTGACGGAAGTTAGTGTGCGCCGTATTGAATGACTCGCTTTCTCTTTCATCGCTCGTCGTCTTCAAATAGGCCCGCCACCTTTTGATTTGTGATCGAATTACGGTGCCATAGGGTCCAAACGAGGCATTGTTCTCCGAACGGTAAGGTCGAAACAAACCGCGACCGGAGCGACACACATGCCGGGCGACCTCGACGCCGCAAGCGAGTCACGCCGCTCAACTGTTCCTCATGTTCTATAAATAAATGGGCAAGCATATATATTTTGTCCTCCCCTTCCCCCCACTACCTCACCTATTAATCCACAACTCGCACGTTTCCTAGTTTCCTTGTGGTGCGGTGGCTTTGTACTAGTTTTTCCTTCATTCATACCTGAAACGTCTTGCAGTGAGTGCCTATTCTTTAAACTGTATTTTCATCTTCTTCTATATAAGAAATTGGAATTTCCAAAGTGAAGTCTAGAGTCTATAGAATCAACATTTCCTTCGATAAGAACTCTATCCCAGAATATGATCGATCACATACAAGTGTGAAGTCCTCTAAAGTAGGTGAATGCCTTTCCTGAAAAAGGATATCCTATTTTTTAAGTCCTCTTTTTGGAGAAATCGAAAAGAAATGGTGCATCAGAGTGACAAAACTATGTAAATGTAATTTTTTGAGAGGTGCAAAGTGTCCTCAAGTGTGGAGAATGTGCTTCAGTTTGAAGAATCTAGAGATGTAATAAATGGGCTCCTGAATCTTCATGTGTGGAGGATACTTTGCGCAGCCGTACCAATTCAAATTAAGTTAATTAGATAATTTGGTGGGTTGGTGACTAAACTTTTAAAATGATGGAGAATGTTATTTGTACCAGATATAATATGGTTATCATTGATAATGTAAGTACAAACTTACATAATTATAAATAGAAAATGCCACTATAGTAATGAAAGTATTGAACAATTAATATTGACATGTTTCACAGCTTCACAGCATGAGCGCCTACAAGAACCCTGTAGCATTGAATGGAAACGACTGTTTATGTACAATGCAGGGTTCTTAGATTCGATATTATCGGTAGCTCTATCGACATGGGTCTACAGGCAGATTTACACATGGAAGTCACTCTTTTTGACAGTAGCGTTGGAAGGCGTTTTCAAGCGACACTTAGATGTATAAACAAGTACTTTCATGTCAATAGGGGGTCGATAGTGGTGGTAATGGACTGCGTTGCCAACTGTAAGAAAAATAGACTGGTTTTAATTTTATCCGCAAGAAGCATATCGATTCTGCGATAAAATTACATAAAATCCGATGGAATCTTGGTCACATGACAGATAACGGAGATTTAAAATGTAAACAACGAATAACTTAGTGGGAGGGGGACTCATTGTTGCTTATATAAGTATTTATTTGCACTTTAAAATATTTTCAATGCCAATGAACCCCTAATGTAAGATTTTTGACATATCTCGCATTGGGTAATAATTATTATTGCCATAATTGATGCACGTGATTCGACGTAATAATGCATAATTATTGTAATTCATACAAATTTATTTAACCCATGAATGCCTAGGGGACTTTAACAGCGTTATAAGAACGCCATTATTGCAAAATTTGAGCGATTTTCGTAATTACCATATTCATTGTTTACTTCCGTCATTCATTTGTTTGGTAAACGCTGGAAGTTGCGTGTAAGCAGAACGATTCCCTGCGAGTGGCGATACGATTCGAGATATCCCTCACTCGCCACTTCCATAGAATTCAACTTCCATGTATAAACCCGCCTTAAGCAAATATTTCCGTCTAACGGTCGCAATTAACGTGTTTAATGAGCATTTATTGCCATAGTAAACCCAAGGAAATCTGCAAATATGCGGTGAATGTCGTCAATTCGAGAACAAATGATCTGCCAAATCAACAAATACGTTGAACAAGCTAAAAATATACAAAAAATTCTAAATTACAAGGAAAGAAGCCTTCGTAACAATTAATTCTATGCTTATGGGAAATTCCCCCAAATAATGCACATTAATGGTGCACTTGTTTACATTGCGAACACAGGCAACATTGGAAGAATACAATCGATATTGAACTACCTTGTAGCAATGCAAGGTCGTTCATTATCGATTGTGTTCTTCCTTTGATACAGGTCTTCGCAACGATAACAAGTCCACCATTAATCTGGTTATTTTAGTGTATTCTTCACGAGCTTGCCATAGATTTTTCAAGGTTTTGTTCATTCGGCAGTGGTTTTGTATTCGAAATGACGACTTGCGCCTTATTTTCGTTGATTTTCTTGGGTCTGCAGAGATAGAAAAATGCTCAGTGAGCCCATTAATGGCGAATGTGAGGTGAAAATGGTTGCGAAGACCTATATCGAAGGAAGAATACTATCGATATTGAACGACCTTGTATCAAATGTTCTTTACAGCACCACCTGCTCTAGTAGTTGATATATTTCCTCAAATGCTTCATAGTTCTGCTGATAGATGGAGTTAATATTTTTTTGGAATGGTGCAAAGTATCCCCTCAAGGAACAAAATAATCATCAGGTTTGGACCTTATGCCTTTTGGAATCGGTCGTCCACTGTTATGCCGCAATGCTGGAAGGACCTGAAAAATTCTACATTACAAGAAAACCGCGGAAGCCTTCGTAATAATCTACTATTTTCTTGGGGAGAATACACCAAAATATTGCGTATTTATGGTGGACTTGTTTACGTTACGAACACCCGCAACTAAGAAAGAATACAATCGATATTGAACAACGTTGTTTTAAATGCAAGGCCCTTCAATATTGATTATATTCTTCCTTCGATACAGGTCTTGGCAACGTAAACAAGGCCGCCATTAACGTGCTTATTTTAGAGTACTCTTCAGAAGAATACCATAAGTTTTTCAATGTTTTGCTCATTTGGCAGTGGATTTGTATTCAAAATGTCGACTTGTGCCGTTTTTTCGTTTGGTTCGAGATGGCAGTAAATGCTCCGTGAGCACATTAATGGCGAATGTGTGGTGGAAATGGTTGCGAACACAGGCAACAATGGAAGAATACAATCGATATCGAAGGACGTTGTATCAAATGTGCTTTACAGCACCATCTGCGGTAGTTGTTGATGAATGTCCTAAAATACTTCATAGTTCTGCTGATAGATGCAGTTAATCGTTTTTTGTAATGGTGCAAAGTATCCCTTCAAGGAGCAAAGTAACCCCTCTTCACGGTACTGTTATAAAAGGCGTCCCATATTTATCCCTTCGAAGGAGACAGAGGAACGTTATGAGCTTTCACCAGGGCTCTCTCTCCTCTCAATCCATAACTGCTCTGCTATTCGCCAGCTGCTAGTTCTCTCCCGTCGCCATGGGAAGCCGGCCATTCTTCAGGCACGCTTAATTAAATGGCCATTCCGGGTATCAGTGGCGCTTTCCAAACGCGTTTTCCTCGATTTTTTTTCGACTCCGCCCGCGAGCCATGCGCTATCTATCATCATCCCTATTATGCTCCTTCCCTTTCCCAACTTTTTTTCGCCTACCAATGCGTAGTGAAATGCTTCGAATTTTTTTTTGTTCGAAGAGTTTTCAGAATGGGTCTTAAGTAGCTTTTCCCCTCGTGTTTCGCGGCCTATTTCTAGAAACTAATAACATGAGAAAAGTGGTAGGAGAGCGGAGTTATGAAGGAGCGCTGCGAACCACCATTGTTCGGAGGTTGCGGTCTAACTTCATCTTCATTTTTTTTCAACCTGTTCCTTCCCAGCTTCCGTTGATGGTGACCATAGCTGATTATTTTCCACTATTATTCTCACCGTATTGACGCCTCTTTTGACTCCTGTTCTACTTCCACCCTTTGGGGTATGGGCCGGCTTTGGGATTGGTGTGGTTGTGACTATTTTCCTCTATGAAGTACTCTCCACTCGTTGAGTCCGTGGTCGCCCTTTCTATATTCAATCGCGAAAACTTTCTCCCTAAGGTTCAATTTTATATGTGTTATGTGTTCGAAGAGTTTAAAGAAGAAGAAGAGGTCTCTTTGTAAGACTCGTCAAAAGTATAAAAAGTGAGCTCCATGAAAGGTTACTATCAGCCATCAAAATGAAAATTCGACACATCAGAAAATCATTTTCATGTAACACAAAGCAAAAATTGAGTGAATTTTTAATAAAAATGTATTCATTTCATTTTCCGTTCGATCCTATGATTGGTTGACTGCAGGCATTCACTCTTCCCTGTTTCATGCTAATTCCCTTACCTCTTGGTATCTCTTACTCTGTGCTTTTCTCTTTATTTGGTCCATGATCTTATCTCTGGGTCTTCTTCTGGGGACATTTCCCTCTATTTTACCTTCAGTTATGTTTTTCACAAACCCATTGTGTCTTAGGGTGTGTCCGATCTATCTTGTTCTTCTTTTCTCTATGGTGTTCCACATGGTTCTTTCCTTCTACTTTCCTTTCTACTCTTCCGCACATTTCATCATTTTTTGTTTTGTCCGTCCATTTTATCTTCAGCATCATTCTCCAGCACCAGGTTTCAAAGGCCTCTAGTTTATTCTGGTCAGCTTCTCCAATGGTCCATGCTTTCGATCCACAGAGTGCTATGCTCCACACGAATGTTTTCACATAGGGATTCCTGGTTTGTGGTCCTATCTTCTTTGAGCACAGCAATTGTCCGTTTCCAATGAACGCCTTCTTAGCTTGGGCTGTTCTGCTCTTTATATCCGTTGCACTTCTTTCGTCGCACGTGATGGTACTTCCGAGATAGGTGGAGGAATCCACAAATTGGCTTTATTATTTTGGATATTAATATGGGAAATTGTTCTGATTAGTTGTGTCCAATTGCTGATTTCCCATTTCAGCGCGTTCAATTTTAATATATGTACCTACCTAAGCAAGACGAAATCAAAGTTTTCATGGGGGAGATAAGCGGACAAGAACTTAACACAGTGTTCGGGAGGAAGAAGTAAGAGTATTGGAGTCGATTATTTGATTATCTTTTATGTTTTAAAATTCGTTCGTTTTATTTGGAGTCCTTAGGATGTTTTTCTACGCTCGCGAAAGCATCCAAGGGGTTTGTCACAATCATGATGAGAGAACTGGTCGTTAGTCCGTGGAGCTATAATGTTTGTGCGATTGGCAATTCACTGTGGTTAAATACTTAAGTACGCTTTACATATATTGAGAATGACTTTGGCTATCGGCTCACATAAGGCTCTGCGAGGCCGAAAAAGATGAAATATGGTCCATTAACTTGGAACGTTGGGGAAATACTAGCCTTTGAAATCAACGGCATTTGCATCACTAACTGTTACCTTCCACGTGACCCATTTGCCATCAAAAGTGTTAAAATTATTGTTCACTCAAATATTAGGAATGTCCATGGACAGTCAGGCTGATTTTTTTTCTTACCACCGGGAGCCTCCTCCAGCGTATCCTTCGCAAGCTATGCATTTTCCAAAATTATATTCCTTACGAATTCAATGCGTCTATTGTCTTACTACTTACCCTTCAAGAGTCCTAATCTTCTTCCACCTACACGTTTACCAATGTCTATCACCCTCTTCTACATGCAATTAAGCACCAGCCAACTCTCCCTTCCTCCATCTAAATAGGTGCCACAGTTAAATTTTGTTCGTGTATCTTCCTAATCTGATCACAATGTTAAGTCAAATACTTATTCCCCAAACATAAGTTGTTTGTGATTTCTTGTAGAATAAAAAATAATAGTACGCCTCATCACAAATACATCTGGTGAGCCATCGGCAATGTGCCGAGCCCGACTCACCCCGACGCCAGGTTTCCCTCACTCCATCCTCCATTCCCGAGTAATCCTACCCTTATCAATTCACCCACATTAAAATACTCATTGTCAGTGTCGCAAACTATCCCATCCAGGGGTCGTCTCACAACAAGTCAATCAAAACAAATGATTTGGATATATACATGTCCTGCAGATTATTTGTGACGCAATGAAGTTTTCCGGTTTGCATCTCTTTCAGATGTCGTAGAGGAAATCCACAGCTCTCATAGCTTGGCACGTGCCAGTCAAGAATTTCTGGCCGAACTCGGAGGCTTGAGGGTAAAGCATGTAAACAAAAGACGTGTGGACGGAAGTGGAAGGATGCGACGCGAGGCGCCATTCGTCGTAATGCCTTTCTATTCTCGCCTCTTCCTTCCTGTTTATGTAAAGCCCTTCCACAATAATCCATATCCGTCTTTAGACGTAATCCCTTCTGATCTTGCAAATGGCAATGGGTCACTATGAACTCTGGATTAACCCTCTATGGACGAGCGAGTCATACTTGTTACGTTTCAAAATCATTGAAATATCTGCTTTAAAAGAGGATTTTCCATTAAGTTGCTGCGCTAGACATAATTTTAGCGCTTCGGGTTAAGTGTGTAGAAAGTTGGGTTTCTTTCGGCGGTTTGTCAAACAATTTGAATAGATTAATGTGTGACACTATTCACTGACGATGGCGGGACTCATTGAGCTCTGAAATAAATAGTTTCAGCCGTCATATGAAGAAAAAATTGGGAAATAAAAGGTGCGTTATGAAGGTATAGTTGAAGTATACCTTGTGTAAATGTTGATATGTCAAGTATTATTTTAAATTAAATACATAAAATGAAAAAACGTCACATTTCAAAATAAATGTTATTATCCAATAAATTGCAATTTTAAAGAAATGCTTAAATAGCACTTTTAGAAAACTAGTATGGTTGCCATAAATATACATTATGGATTGTTGACTCGTCGCCAAAAACTGTTGTCTATAATTCCGTAAACAAACAACATTTTGGATTGTGGCGCTGCCTAGTGATGAAAGGCCGCAGTTCAAATGTAAATACAGTCGACAGTTTGTAAATAAGCGTCTTACCGGTTTTACTTACCAGTAATCATAATGCAGTGGATAAAAATTTAGCACCATACGAGGGATGTAATTTCACCCTTTCTCACGTTAACAACAATTAACTACGGCCATTTACGATTCAACTGAGAAGACTTTTTCTAAGTAGCGCCAAGGACTGGGTGAACTATATGTGGAAATTTAGGCAACACGTAGCCTAGGCAACAATTCCAAACATTTCAATCCATTATGTATGTTGATGATAGTGGTAGTATTTTTTTCATGCTGATGTTTCATGATTCTGTCCATAGAGGGTTAAATATGAAGTGAGTGCCCATTTCGCGTGATAGCGACTGAATGTCCTCGCGTTGATATTGTCATCCATTCCAGGTATTGACTTCTCGCCAATCCCCACTCTTGGTTTGCATCGTCAAATATTTCGGAGACATAGTCGCTGTGAAAGGAGAATGATTGGCGTAGCGAGTTTGAGATGTGGGTGAGTTGGCGAGCAGAGGGAGGAGAAGTTGGTAGTGAACTCCACTTTCTCCGGCGAGATGTTGTAGAACAGCATATTGAACAATGATACTTAAACGATATCGTACTGTCTACCAAATTTATTTCAAACTCTTACAACACGTGTTTCAACTGCCTAGCAGTTATCATCAGGTAAGACTAATCTAACATAAACAGACATGAGCATATATATTGGGAGTTACATTGCCCAAACACAGTAGTGGGTGGGGGGTTGGGGATGGTTGTGGTACGGGTAAAGTGGGGGATAGGAGGGGAAGACTAAAATCATGGATGGGAAATGATCCTTTGTTCGTCCAAAAAATAAGATTGCGTCAAACACCAGATTTGCGTCGAACTGGGAAAAGGATAGAAGGACAGGTGGGGGAAAAATGGAAAGGGGGTGGGTGGACGGGGATATTACCTAGCCCTTCAAACAGACAAGCTAAAAGTAAAGAGAATAAGTTGTAAAGTGCGTGAAAGGACAATTTAAATAGGAGATGAAGCTGAAGTGTATTTCACAAGAAAATGTGACCGTTTATCGACATAAAGGCAAAAGGAAAAAGTTACCTCTACATCTACATCTACATACTACTCTGCAAGCCGCCGCATGGGCGTGTAGCGGGGGTGTTAGGTCACCAGCCGTGTGAAGATGTAGGGAGGTAGTTTTCGTGAGATGAAATGGCGACATGTATTATAGGAGTGTATTTAGTAAAGCTCATTTTTTACTGTGGTAACTTATTGTGCGCGGGAAGAACGAGTTTTTGTACCTCTACGTTCGGCAGTGTATCAATCTTATTTTGTCGCATCTGTCAGATCTAGAAATGTAGTGAGGAGTCATGATAATATTCTCTGCGTCGCTCTGACAAGGAATTAAAAATACCGAGAATAAATAAATAATATATTCTTTGCAAACAATGTGTTCTAAATTCAGAATAAGTGATATGGTGTACATTGAGCGTGGATTCAAAATTTATGACAAATTATGCTTTAAAAATTCAGAAGTGCTTCCCTATGTGAACAAAAAGCCAACTTCAGAAATATTTGTCATTCAAAATAGATTTTTCTTATTTAAAAGCCGCATCCTTGAGAGACTTTGTATTGTTAAGTGATTGTTGATTTTTATTAGATCTAAAACCATGTAATCTCACCTCTTACATTTAACTTCAATCTCAATGATTAAGTTGTTACAAGAGCAGTTAAAAGTATTAAAACTGTGCAGTATTAAAGGAACGAGCGAAATTAAAAAATATTCTTCTCTTCAATAATGCGTAGATATTAATTCCTTTTAAGACCACTTTTTGGGACTCTATTTTCACCGCTGAAGTCTCAGTCATAAAATCTATACCATATGTTTCTATGTGTAAATGAATTATTCAGGGAAGATTTCGAAACTTTTCATTTAGTTCCTATTTAAATGTTCAACTTCAAATGCAAAATATTACTCCCTGATAAACTTACGGGCAACATACTAGGTAAACCAAATATGTTCACGAGGACTGATTCTTTCACTACTCTGCTGAGGTGCGGTAATCACTTTTTAAAATGAGGAACAGGTTTGTGACGGTTATTTTGAAAGTTTCTATACTTATCAATCGACATTGAGAAACATGTTGATGAAGAAGCCTTAACCCGGTCGATTGGTACGTCAGTAATTCTGACAACTGACGATGCAGGAAGCACATCGCATTTCTAGGGTGTCCGTTTGGAATTCTGTCGCCTGCGAATTATTTGCACCCGCGTTTCTTCTGAAGCCGAATAAATTCCTGCCGAACAAATGTCCGTTTTTCCCCAGAATACGCGAACAATCCTGTCTTCACCAGTGCGTCACGACTCACATTTTCGGCGAAATAAATTGAGTTTGGCTGAGGTTAAGTTAAGGAACTTAAACTTGTTTTGTTTCACACCACTTGTTTTCTACCTTTACAGGCATAAGTCTACTCTTATGTCTGTAAAGGTAGAAAAAAATTACTATTGTCTTAGTCATTCATATTTCCATTTTTCTGCTGCATATTGATTTTCGTCCAAAATCATCCGCATCCATACTCACAGATTAGCTCCTGTTGTGGGCACTTCGTACTCATCAATTTAAAATTTACCGATTTTCGTGGAAAGATCCTTGCAGCTCGCTTTCATAACAACCCCGGTAAAAGGATGATCAGGCCTGGTTTTTGGGAAGATAGAGATCGTGGTACCTACAGTATTTATGGTTATGAATAATGAGGCGTTAGATATGAAAAGAGGTACATAAATACATACCAATCACGCCGTTCCCTTGCGTGGTAGGCCCAGCCACAAAGTTTCACTCATAAATACATATTGTTACACCTAACTCTGCGTCAATAATTTCATCCACACTGACCTATCCTTGTAAACCTCATTTGCCTCATTTACCCCCATTCACTGCTTCATACACGCCCTCTTGTTATTAAGACTCCTAATATTCCTCCTCCTAAGAATTTCCTCAACCACAACTTTCTCGGCCTACCTCTACCTCTCGCACCATTCATTTCACTCTTATATATCTGTTTCGTTATTCGACTCTCATCCATTCTCCCAACATGGCCACACCAACGAAGCCCATTCCTTTCATATATGTCCATCACTGGAGCATCTAACCCACATTCATTTATTACCCACTCATTCCTGACCCTATCCATCCTACTAATTCTCATCCTACTCATCCATCCTACTCATCCTACCCTCTCCACCCACTCATTCCTGACCCTATCCATACTTTTGCCGCAGACACTCCTCAGATAACTCATATCCACGGTGTTTAGTCTACTCTTATGTCTGTGTAAAAGGAGATTCTCGGTGATAATTAAGGTCTGGTTGTGATAGAGCTAAGTCCTTTCCTTATATAGCTAATTACTTTTAAGGCAAATTTTTGGGACTTCATAGCTTAAATCCACTGAAGTTTCTGTCGTAAAATATATACCATACGTTTCTATAGGTAAAGGTATTATTCCGGGAAGATTTTTGAAACATCATTGAGTCCCTATTTAATTATTTAACCTTGAAGTCAGAACATTCTCGTACTACTCCCTGTAAAACTTATGGGCCACATATCAAGTAAAACAAAAATATTAATTTCGTAAAACTGCTCCGTATTTTAAATGACTAAATATAAACCCTACAATATTCAGAGAATGCTAACAAACACGTAATGAAGTAGGGCTGACTGAATTAATGCTCGAAGTTTTCTGCGAATTATACTTACCAAAACTATTTCCCATTTTTGCCATAAATGTCGTGAGCGTGAGAGAAATGTAAATCTCCAAATATTTCAATACACGTGTTTTTGAATCCATGGGATGTTTTTTTCAGCATGGTTAAATTCGTACTGATTATGAGGAAAAAGTTTCGGCAGATTAGGAATTTGAGTATCTGAGAAAAGTATTCAACAACTTCTTAAATTTTTAAATCAATATTATCAGCTTAAACAAGTGGCATTATCTTTTTTTTTAATTTGCTAAGCTTCAAAAGAGGTATACCTCATTGCTCTGCAACTATAAGGATCAGAGTTATGAGTAAAAATACTGTTCAAAGCATGCATTTTTGTGCAAAAATGGAGAAAAATTATTTCCGTGTACGTCAAAAAAAATTCTAAGAAGTTTTCAGAGTATTAAGTTTGTGGTCATACACTACTAATACACAGTTTGAGCAAATTCGGAGATTGTGAGAGACCATCGTTTGTAGAATTGAGGCGGATAGATCCAAATTTTGGTTTTACAATTCATACCTAATAAGAAATATTAGTTATGAAAAAGATAAGAAAGAAAAGAAATTTCACCAGTTATTCAATAAATACATATACAAATTATTATAACAATTATCGAGATAGAATGATAAGAATAATTGTACCTAAATAACTCATTTATAAACATGTTAGTATACCAAAAATAATCACAATTTTAGAATTAAAAAGAAATTCTGAGAACTTATTGTTAGTAAATCAATGATAACATATGAAATGGATTGTCATTATCCTGAATACATGTATACGTTATAAAAGGTGTATGGTAAGTTTATATATAATAAAGTGTAATAATTGTGTGTACTTGATTAACATATGTAATTTCACCAGTAATTATTCTTATGTCAGGGTTGATGGCACTTAATTACACCAATGCTCTGTATTATTTTTTGCCTACACAGGCACCTCCTGACGAGCCAGTGGTCCAGTAGGACATAATACTGTGTATTATCAAATTTATGTATTTGTAATAACTTGTGTTACTGTATCGATATCTGTATTTGTATCGACTTGAATACTATGAAGAACAAATGATGTGTAATCATCTAATTTAAAAAAAAATCGTGATTGAAATTTTCACCGCAACTCTTAGGCTTGCATTAGGCTTTCCATTCTTTTATAAACAATTGAAGTAACATGTTCCAAACGTTTACCTCACTTGTTTACATCGAGTTATCACCATGTGTTTGTTTCATATCACGTGAACAATTGTTGTATCACCTTCAACATCGTTGCCTTTGTCACGATTAACTCAAAAATTCAGGATGTGTTAAATATAAATTTCTTTCAATGTCGACTGTGTTAATGGGGCATTATTTCATTCTACAGGTTAGAATCGTCCGCTGAATCAACCGATTTTTTTAAGAACGAAAGGACTGATTAATAAATATGGTCCAGTGAAAGGTCCAATGGTCCCCTGACGCTTGGTTAGTATTGTAATTGTAAGTTTACTTGATTTTCAAAACCTGTAAAATAATTTCGATTTCATAATACTATTATCATATGTGATTCTAGAGTAAAAATGGATTTTTGTCAACTTATTGTCTTTCCAAATATAGCGATGTCGCTTCACCAAGTTAAGCCAGATAATTAAATGCATACTAATATTTCCTAGAATTACCTAGCGGCCCAGTTATTGATCGTAGGATATGTTATCTTACTTTAACAAACGATGCAAGTTATATTTTTGATCTTTCTAGAATAGATAAAAATCTATGTTGGTACTATCGTTGTAATCATATCGTCGTATATTAATTTATATTTTCATAATCTGATCGTGATTGAAATGGATTAGCATTTTAATTTTGCCATTTTTCAGCCATTCGTGGTTATTTTTAGCATTTTTTTATTATAGACGTAAAACAATTCAAATTTTTAACAGGTATGACGAGTAGTACTTATATGTATCCTCTGTTAGGCTTAGAACAAATGGGTGGCCAAATCTTTAAAGCTAAATAGACTTCATGCCTCCCTTTTTCGATTTAGATCGACCAAAACTCTTTAATTTTTTGTCGATGGCATAATAATACGAATTGGTGGCCAGCAAGGGAACTTGACAGAAATTTGCAATCATGTGCCTCGACCGCCAAACTTGGCCGGGGGAAATGCCTAGGTTACACTCACTTCGCACGGATCGTGACTTGAAATGAGCGGTTTTAATGATTGGCTTCACAGCGATGAGTGAAGAAACTCCTCAACGCGATTTCCCGCGAGTGAAATTCCTATCATACGTGTTGCGGTACATGGTGTCGATTCAGTCTCGTTCGCCTCATTTTGCGTCGAAATCTCCGATCCTGCCAATTGGGCCAGTCGGCCAACTCGCTGTATGATCGTGATTTCGTGGAGCTCCAATCAAGCTTTGTGGGCCGTGCTTTTTGACTGCAGCGCTGTAAGCAAAAAAATTGTCCGGCTCAATTGAGCATTTCTCCGCCGGTTTAATCAAGCAAACTTAGAGGTGTAGTGGTAGGAGGAGAAAAAATAAAGACGGTGAAGTATGCAGATGATCAAGCGGTACTGGCGGAATCAGAAGAGGAGCTACAGTATATGATGGAGAGTATTGCAAGAGTGGGGAAAGAATACGGAATGAAAATAAATGTTGGAGAGACAAAAGTGTTGAGAGTAAGTAAGACTGAAGCAATCATTAATATATCCGTAGAAGGAAAAATTGTTGAGCAAGTGAAATCATTACAGTACTTGGGAAGTTTAGTGACTGAGAATGGGAGCTGTACCCAGGAAGTAAGACAGAGGATAGCTATGGGCAAAAAAGCATTTGAGAAGGCGAAAGAACTTCTGACAGCATCTAGCATTATAATAGAACTGAGAAAGAGGTTTGCTAAATGTTTTGTATAGAGTGTAGTGACTTACGGCAGTGAAACATGGACAGTCAAAAAGAAAGATGAATAGTACTTCGAAAGTTTAGAAATGTGGTTGTGGAGAAAAATGCTTTCGGTGAAGTAAACGAATAGAATGAGAAATGAGGAAGTACTAACGACAATAGGAAAAGAAAGAACACTGCTGAGGGAAATCAAAAAGAGGAAGACAGCTTGGATGGGACATATATTACGCCAAAATTGTCCTTTTAGAAGAATTGTTGAAGGAAAAATAGAAGGAAAGCGAGGAAGAGGAAGAAGAAGAATGGGAATGCTTGGTGACATAAAGAAATCGCCGAAGTTACAGGCAAATGAAAGAAGATGCTCAGGATCGATAGCGATGGAGGGCATCCAGTTGAAACCTGTCAGAAGATAGATTCCACTAACAAAGAAGAAGATAAAATGGGGCGATATGTTTTGCCATACTAGTATAGATCCAATATATTTTAATATTTCATGACTTTGCCCTCCCTTAACGCTTTTATTTTGTACTTTCATGTTGGATATACTCATATTTTTGCTTTGGTTCCTATAAACATTATTTACCGAGATCAAGAGTTAGAAAACTCAGTCCTCTTTATAGTTTTTAGTCAAACATATGTGTAAACGGTAGCATAACTATTTTATCGCGCAAAAGGATTTACTCAACCTATTAACGGTCCTTATTTATAGATGGCATGCTTAATTGCAGCTTAATCTACCCCAGCCGGTAGTTTACATTGAATGAATTAATGGTCATACTCGTGTGGTTTAGCAAAAAGTGCTCGCTGCTAGAAAATAGATCGGCTTGTAACTTAGTTAAAAAATGGTTTGACGAGTCCAGGGTTTTCGGCCATACATAAGAGTAGTAGTTAATTTCGTGTCCATAAATAGAAAAAAATCGGAGTTTGAACCGTCCAAAGTGAGCGTGCTTGTATGGGCACATTCGGCGTTTTAAGGTTAAAGATTATATTGGATAGTCTCTGATGTGTGGGTTTTGCGGCGTTCAGGTTGGCAGTTAGGCTAGTTTTCGGGTTTCGTCCGCGTAGGCATCTTTGTTGATGGTGATGTTTCGCCTACTATGCCATAGGCGTCCTCAGGCCAGTCTGAAGTGAGCCAGGTATTCAGCCTGGCCTGAGGACACCTACGGCATAGCAGGTGAAACGTCGCCATCAACAAAGATGCCTACGCGGACGAAACCCGAAAACCAGCCAAATTACTATGGACATTCCCTCTTCCATCAATAACTAACTCAACAGATAGGTCATCTCTAATGAATGAATATAGATTTATGGTTCTACTGAAATTCATAATCTGCATTGCTCAATGACATTTGAAAACACCGAGCTATTGTGCAGTGAATCTACCGTAACAGGTAAATGTGAAACTTTTTTTTAATCTTTATTTGCGAACGTTGCAAGATGAACCATGTCATCCGCTGCCATTTAACAATTATTTTGATAAAAGATTATGATTGATTATTTAACATGAAGCCAATCGATGACAAACGATGGAATTACTTGAATAAATTCCAAATAATTCCACTGAAGCTTCAGTACACGACCTGGATTTCGATGTTTTTGCATCAACTCCGCCCTCTATTTCTCTCTTCACTCCAACCCCAGTCCTTTTGTCAAATAATATCCCTCCTCTCCTCGCCTCTTTGGTATATAAGCATGCCGTTGAACACTTTTCCTGAATATTTGGCGACAAATTAACATACTCCTTCATTGGAACCATAATCTTACCGTTTATCACGTCACAATAATCGCCTTCCCCTGACTCATATTCTGGCCCCACCAACAGTGCTTACATTGCATGTGTAGTGACCACAACCTCCGTGGAAGCACGGTAAAAGATATCGATCGATAAACTGTGTGCCATATACTATCGCAGAAAAACTCACAGAGAAACTTGTGCCTTGTACTCGCACCACAGAGTGACTAATATATGACCCCAGCCTCGTGGTCACGTATTATAGAAATTCTGGAAACTTGAATATAGCATCACTAGAGTTGCGTTTTATAAACAGATGAAAAAATAGGGTCTCCAGCCTATTTTTCCTCGAATTTAGCCTTTAAAGTGGAGACTTCAACCTGAACTCAAATGAGCTTTGCTCAGATTACAGCTGAAAAACGCCAATTTGAATGAGGAAGCGTATTTTTTTTTAAGTATTCTACCGGATAAGGTAGGTTATGTTGAATGTCAGAGAATCTGCTTTTGGTTTTCTAAACTTTCAGGGGCCTATCTTCCTCTAGTACATACTTTTTCGCTTCGCTATACTATCTACCCTTCTTCATCCCGTCCATGAAACCTATTCTCTTTCTTCCCCAACCCGCTTGTCCAACATCCTTCCCTCTACCACACTCTTCAGCAACCCATCACCCTTTATTACATCCTCCAGCCACCTTCTCTGCCTATCCCGGATTTCATTGAAAAGTTTCCTTTCCTCGCCCACCATCTCAAGCACTTCCTCGTTAGTCTTCCTCTCATTCCACCTCACCTTCTCTATTCTTCTCCGCACCCATATCTCAAAGCCTGCAACCTATTTTCGTCCTCCTTTCTGAGGGTCCACGTTTCTGCCCCATACAACGCTACGTTCCATATCAAGCTCCTCACCAGCCTCTCTTTCACATCCTTACCCAATGTCCCCGTCATCAGCTCCCTTCAATTACTAAACGCCTCTTTAGCTAACGCTATACTCTTCCGTGTGTCTTTGCTGAGTAAGCGTATATATGCCCTAAATTAAAACTGTATACCATCGACAGAAAGTCGAGGATGTTGAATAGAAATAAAATTTTGGAACTTACTGTCTATTTCTTAAAGATTGTAGCGAATTACTACCTCAATTGATGTCCAAGTTCTGTTGTTCCATACATATAGTGCTTCACGGTTCCTATGGCTAGTAACATGTGGTCATTAAAAAAATAAATTCGTGGAATAATCAAAATATATTTTTTTCCAATTATGGTCAGTAATTTGTGATCCCTTTCATCAGCAAAAGAAGGAACTTTTAATAAAAAAATGAAAATATGTAATCTAGTTTTATTTTTACTTACATATTTATGCCAAAGTAATCGTATATAAGAAGTGGATTCGCACACTCATTCTGGGATGTTGATATGCCAACGCGTGTTCGCATTCAAATTACACCACAAATCCACCAAAGTTGGAATCAAGAGACGGAATCACTCGCGTGGGCTCTCCTCGAAGATGATGATGAGCTCTCAACACCCAAGTATCGACGAAAGGCTAGAGTTAACGGCACAGGTTCTCGATTGCTGACGTTTGCGCAATTTTGGAATCCGATTGCGAATTTATAGCGGCGTGAGACGGGAGAAGGGGGTGATTGAGAAGGGAGCAGGGCTATGTCAGAGTGCGTCAAATTTTCCTTAAATCCTAATTAGGGCGTTACGTAGGAGAAGTGGTTGAACGCATTTCAAACGCATGATGTTTACTACGCTCCCGTTTGGCTCCTGCAAAAGTTCCTGGCTCTGATCTGCTCGTAAAGGATGTGAGTTAAATGTAGAGGGAGTGAAGTAATCAAATTGAGATCAAGTAAACGATAGAAATGTAGTCAGGGTAACCAAAATACTTCGCGGAATAACCCCGAGGCATATAAATGCAGGACCTGTGGTTAAAATCAACAACCCCTCTCTTACCGACATTGTTAACTTAACGGAAATATTTGCTCCCAATTTGCCCAACATCTAATTGAAGAAGACCACCGAAGTGACTTCATCCCAGAAGTCTCGTACACTTGCAGAGCCAAAGCGCGGCTGCTAAGAGACCATTCTCTCGAGTACCGGAAAAATCGATAAAACGGGACTCGGGTATAGGTAGGTGTGGTAGCTTGCGTGCTGACTTCCCTTCCATAATTCCCTGGCTTCAACCTCGACTTTAATGGATATTTTTTCATCTAAACCTACTTTCTTTCTCGGGTTCAACATGGATATCATATCAAGTTTTTTGCTCCACTCGTTGGAAAGGGACGTTGGTCAATGGACTCTCTCTTGACGTTGTTGGTAGCCTCTCTAAATCACTAATCAAACAACATATTAGGGTTCCTTTTTCATTTGAGTATTTTACCGGCTTGATAAGGAGCATAGTGTTTTATGGGGTAGAAACGTGGACCATCAGAAAGGAGGACGAGAATAGGCTGCAGGTATTTGAGATGAGGGTGTGGAGAAGGATGGAGAAGGTGGGATTGGCGGAAAGTAAGACTAACGAGGAAATGCTTGAGATGGTGGGCGAGAAAAGGAAACTTCTGAATGAAATTCAAAATCGGCAGAGTAGATGGCTGAAGGGTATTATAAATAGCGATGGATTGCTCAAGAGTGTGATAGAGGGAAAGATGTTGGGCAAGCGGGGAAGGGGAAGAAAGAGTATACGTATCATGGACGGGACGAAGAAGGGTAGATCTTATGCAAAGGCGAAAAAGGATATACTAGAGGGAGATAGGCCCCTGACAGTGTAGAAAACCGGGAGGAGATTCTCTGGCATTCAACAAATCCTACCTAAACCGGTAAAATAATTTAAAAAAAGCATGTTGGTGTCTTTTTAAGGCGATGCATTTAGGGAATTAATGGAGCTGCCATATATTTGCAAAATTGCGACGTTGCGTGACCTCAAAAAGTTCGAAGCCATTCCAAATTTTTCTTTTCCCATTATGCCTGTGGGCGTCGGGGCCTCGAAAAACTCCTTCCACCTCATCTGGTCTTTTGCCAATAGCTTTTACTTATCTCCGTCTTCCCTCTTCCCTAGCCGTACTTTTCTACTCTTCCTCCAATCCTTGTCTCACCTGGTCTTCCTCAGAGTCCTCTAGATGCATTCTCAACTCTACTCCTTCACCTTCACTTCGGAGTCATTATATGGCAATCTAGAGGACTCTGTGATCTTCCTGTGCTTCTCCCTCCATCTAGTGCAGCCTCCTCTATTTTCCTGAGGATCTTATTTTGGTTCATTTTACTGAGGTCTCCACACAATCTAACCGGTTTCTTACCAAATTTTCCATTCCCAATTCCATAGTCATTCAGAGGAAATGCTTTTTTTTATATTCACGCTTAAAGAAAAATTATGAGTAAATAAAATAACCTCTAGCAGTAAAACAATAATAGAATATGTATTTCTTACTTTCATCTAAACTTATCTACTTTTATCGAATTATGATAATATGTTTAGAGAAAGCTACGTATATACAAAGAAACGACATTGATCATACAACAAGGCAAGCAGAATGGAAGGGGTTCACTGTGAAATAAGCCGACTATCTCGAAAATAATTGTTCACTTCTCGCACTCATCAGGAATTTTTCAAAAGTTGAGGCAGTCCAGGCACGCAGCTTTGCGATCGTGTTCCCCACTTCTACGCTCATCTTTTTCGACTTTTCGAAGTTGAGGAACGGCGATGGAAGAGAGAGGAGAGACACCCTTGAGGAAAGAGTGGAGACTGAATGAATGCTCACGAGAGCACGACTCAGGATTAAAAAAAATACACCACAGTAGTGAACCATATCACGTGGTCGGGATCCTCGAACCGAAATCCTCCGAGTCGCTCCTCCGTTCTCTCCCTCCGTTTATAATCAAAGGGAAAACCATTTTAAGCCTCTCCCGGACGACGCCTTCTTCCCTTGATGGTTTCAATACGGCGTCGATGCAACTGGGGAGAAAGAGTAAGACAGAATAGGCCAGTGGGGAGAGGGGAGGGGAAGGATTTGTGAGTGAGGGGAGGGGGTAGGAAGGAGAGGGGTAAAACGCGTGAAGGCGACATCTGCCGAGCGAGCGGTGTGTAAGCGGCTTGCGTTCCCTTGACGACGGAATATCGGGAGCTAGACGGTCGGAAGAAGTCACGGCGAGAGGAGGTTAAAGAATTGAAGAGTTTTTAGGACAGGTGTTCCTCTCCTACGCTCACGGTTGCACGCTCTTAAGCCCAGTATTTAGCAATTTTTGTATTAAATAGCCAATATAAAACGTATATTTGAAGCAATTTTTTCCCGTCAGAACTGAAAAGTCAAATGTTACGACTAGAATGGCTCCTGATTTTATTATAACCACCTAACATAGAACAACCACTTTTCAAAAATCTTTTTCTGTTGTCGGAGCACGATTATGGAACAGTATTCCCATAGATATTAAGGATTCTGCCTCTTTATATGTATTCAAGCATCGATTTTTTTCATTATCTAGTAGCCCTTGAAAGAGTGTAACTTGTGGTGTTTTCTTTCCTTTTTTCTGCTCTTTTATCTTTACTTTACATAATGTATTCGCCCATCCCTATTCATTTTTGTTTGTAACATAGAGCTCTAAGTATTGTAAAAATTCTGTATGTTGCTAATGGACGATGTAAAGGTCTAAGAAAATTAAATTACTTTGGTAACTTTCCCCTTCCGAGTCTTCGGCAAGCATCGGGTTTCATTGCCGTCATAATGGCCGAGAACTCGAGAGGGGCGGTGCAGAGTTCGTAACCACTGCCGATTAACCCATCGGATCAGTGGCTACGCTGCGTTCGGGTCGTGCGCACGAAGCAGACGGAGCGAACCCAAGAGGACGGCTTTCTGCATGCGGGCTGCAAGTGATTCCGCCTGTGCCACGCAAGCAGGAATACACTTGATGCTCTGTATCAACGAGCCCTTGATTCCACCGTGTAAATTACTTATTATTATTATTGTTATTACTACCTCCTGAGCCGGAGGCGGTTTCAATGTAAGCAAAAGAACATTAAGCCGTCTTTTGGCTTATTTTTTAAAACACTAATTGTCCAATGTGCAATTGGTGGAGATTTATTAGAAAGGTTAGCTTAGCACTTATTCACATTTCTATTTCACTATCGACCATACTTACACACAATTCCAATTATCAAAGCCTTTAACTTACTTTACTTAACTTAACTTAAAAACTTTTGACGTCTTCACAGCCAAAGATCATGAGCTTTTTTCAATTTTTAATATGTATTAGGATGGGCAAGAGAACCCTTCCACCATGACTGTTCTCTGTACTACGGAAGTTTACTTATATTAAATTTTTATGGTATTTTTATAGCTTTTTTACATTTATTTAGAGCTATGACAATCTTATCTTAAATCTGTTCAGAAAAATGTAATTCTTGAAGAAAACCTTCAACTAGTGACGATGGCCTTGGTTAAAGGTTAGGTCACCTAGTGGGAACAACGTTCGGAAACATAGACCAGACTACAGCTTCACAGTAAATCTGTGTAGCGTATATCTGCGTTGCCAATTAACTATCGGGTAGCTGAAACAAAAAATCGTAGCTCACTTAATGAAAGTATATCCAAGAAATGCCCTCAAAAGCAAGGTAACACTCTGATTCAAAGAAATCAGCTAACCGAAAGGCATCAAGCTCTCTGTTCCAATTACTACATTTGCGTTTTCAAATATTAGCTCAACTTCGATTTGTTTGTTCTTTTCGCTACGGAAATTTTCTATTACTTAAACGGTATTATGTTATATAAACTTACATGGCTAATCATGAGCTGAGCCTTCGTTTTTAATACAATTACTTGGTTCCCTCGAGCTAGACCTGAAGCAACCTCTAGACGTGTGGTTTACGTGATTTTTCTTATGGTAGTTTGAGCGAGATAGAATTCCAATCATAATTGACTGGCATTTTTCGTCAAATATCTATGAAAGTAGTTCGGTAAGAGGTTGACATTTTGGTGTCTATGGAAGGGAGATATATTTTTCTTTAAAACGAGACCAACTTCATCGATTTCTAGGTGAAATGACATTCCGCTCAAACTACCTTAAGTTCATAACTTCGCAATATAATGCGTCTCCTATCTGTTTTTTTTAGACTTTTTCGAATGGTTTTGGAATAAATGAACTTGCACGGCAACGAACATCCAATCACCGTGAATAATATAATGAAAATTTGGCATTGTAAACTGTCAAACATGTCGGAATGCACTCCTCGTTACTTTTCGTTAAACCTTATCGGTAGTCACATAATATTGTCATCGGCTCCGGGCTAGCCAAGCATCATGCAGCCATTAAGACAGTGGCATTTTAAAGGTTTACAGTACTCTATACGAAAAAAAAGAACATCATGGGTTCGTGCAATGTGTACATGAAATTATGAATGTTACACACCTGTCACTCCACTCACCTGAATCACAGAAAATTCGCGTCAAGTATTCGCCATCCTCAAGAAGAATTAGAAAATTCGATTAGAATGAGTATACGAAAAGGAGGTTACAATAAATTAAAAAAGTTTTCATTCAAGAAAATTTTATATTTTTCCATGCTTAAATATAATTGCCCAGTTGTTGCTGTAACGAAAATTGCAATTTTTGCATTGCCCATTGCAATATATGAATATAAGAAAATTCTTTCTACGGATTAAAATCAATTTCGTCGTGCTTGAAGAGGAAAGGGAAAGGTGCATTAGTGTCGCTAGCCTCGTTGACAGAGACATGGAATTAAGTTAAATAATGGCTATAAAAGTCAGACGAAATCTCTGGAAATTCGGGTATTCGAGTTTTTACCCGGGGTAAATACGAGCCTTATAAAATAGGAAACTGTTGATATAGGAGGTCGAAATTAAATGATTTTTAATCTTGGAATTTCACTTTTCCCATGTAGTCCAATGATCAAAATTACGAACCTTACAAATTTTCTCATCATAAAATGAATCTATGAGAAAAAAAACGTTTCCATCGGTGCATTATATAAAAATTCCGTCATGCTTGAGGCGGAAATCACTCTATGTATTAATGAAAAACAAATTTTCCCTGTCGATTCGCATATTCCATTCGCTTGTTCATATACACGAATCGAGGTCGTTTTGATCCCTTCACTCTTTTTTCTTTTGCGAATTATAATTAGAAATACGGGCCCTTGAAATACCGAGACGTATGCCAAATAAAGAAAACGTAATAACAATTTTCATTCTTTCGTGCGAATTCAAATTTCCTTTCAAATTCGTCAACTTATGGAAGAAAAACATTCGTAAATTATCCGAATCAAGCGTTTTTGTAGCCCGTTCCCTTGACGAACATGGCTTATGTTGCTTCCGAGGCAAAGATTTATATTTAGGGTAAAGAGGCTCGTAACCAATCAACTGGGAACGTTGAGTAGCTTGTATCAGCAGGAATGAATTTCTGAGAATAGACGCCTAGAATAGAGGAAATTTAGTTAAATGGAAGATAATTTATGTAAACAAGTAGTAAGACGGTGGAATTGTGCTCAATTTAAGCAGTGTTTTCCAAACTTATTCGAGTCACCGACTTTGGTTAAAAAAAACTATGCCCTACGCCCTAAACCGTAGGCTTCGACTTAGAAAATCATTGGCCGCCCGACAAGATTAAGAACATGATAAAAATGAAGTAAAGATATTAAAATAATGCTTATTTCAAGTCCACGTGATAACTGGTGTGTCCGACCTCTATTCGTATCCGACGACGTGTATTCATGGTCACGATTGGGTTAGGTTCTTGCCTTTCCCTCACAGGGGGTTTATGTGATTCTAACGAGTTGCATTTGACCCTAGAGTGATACGGTGAATGGGAAACGCCTACGTGATTATTTCTTGTGGAGGATTAGCCTCTTCACGACCGTTTATCTGAACGCTGATCAGGCGAAAGACTTTCTGATAACTTCGCCTGTACTCTTAAGACGAATTGGTCAAGACAATTTGTTTACTGTGGCTCGAATTCGACGACCTTTTAGTTTTAAACATTAAAAAGCATTTTCGCGTTCAAATACTTATTGACTTTCGCAGCGTTTGGTTCGAAGCTGATATGGTTTTAATCATTAAATTTTGACTCAACAATCAGTTATCATTCTTTAAGGTAACGTTTTCACTAATTACTAATGCGAATTCTTCTGGCTTCATTTTCCGAGAAATGAAAAATTTAAAAAGAGAACCTTATTTAACAACTGAAAAGAATTTAAGTAACCTCCCAGATGGAGCCATAAGGTAAACAATCGCCAAATTACCCGACGCGTAACTATGTCTATATTTTTTTAAACAGAGCATTCAATAAGAAACCGCGGTTCCTGAAGGAAGAAAAATACCTTACAAAAAGTACTTTGTTACTTCAATGGCAGCCGTGAGAAGACATTTTTATATGTGGAAACAATTTTTCATAAACAATTATCTATTGTATTTATTGAAAGATGGGATATCCTGAAATTTTCCTGATTCCCTGTTAGGACCAGGCTAATATTCCATTGGTTATCGGGTATTATCGAAATTTTATATCCATCCATATAAAAAGGGATATATAAACATAAAAAATATAAATTTTAATATATCCGATACCCAATGTAATGGGCTCTTTCACAAACGCTTCGATTGGTGTTGAACCCAATTCTAGCAAGAAATGGAAATTATGACACGGATTAACACACAAATATGTAGAAGTAAGTTTACAATTGACTTTTTTACTAACCTGAAGCATGACGTAGACACGGAACGAAATGTAATCAGCCTCAGAGTAAGATAGGTATAATGGAATTTCACCTAGTGTTCATAACAGAGAATGAAAATAACTTCATCTCGCGGAAATTCATAGAATTGCGGGGGAAACATTACTTCACCGCAAAGAAGAAACTCTACTGCAAAGAGCATTCGTCGGATAACTTAAAAAAGAGAGAGAGTTAATAAGAATAAGAAGGCTGTATCTGGCCATCGTTCCCTCCTACTAATCCTAGTACAGAGGACGAGTGACTTTTTCAATGAAAGTTTTACTTTTAGCATATTAGTTGGAGTGCAAAAAGACAATGTCTGATATAGGGAATTGTATATTTCCCATACAGTCCAGTCATTGCAAGTAACAAAACTTAAATTTCTCATAATTACAATGAATTTATGAGAAATAATACGTTTCCAGCAGTGCATTAAGTAAAAATTGCATTTAAATTACACTGCAAAAATAAAAGTTCCATCGAAAAAGTCACACCGTCCTCTATACTGAGATTAGTTTGAGAGAATGTAGGCCAAATACAACATTCTTATTCATATTGAACTTTATTTTTATCCATATTAATAAATAATCAATAATAGTAGTAATTCCCACACTATTTTAAAGAGAACCGACCATGTTTACGAGACTTAGGTCATTATCAAGGTTACAATTATTAACCTTCCAATTTTATACATACCCCTTAGCCAAAAAGATAGTTGGGTTGGTGACGGAGGAACGGGTAGGGGAGGAGCCAACAGAGGTAGGGGGTTCAAGGTGACGTTGCAACAATTAAACAATGGTGGGGGAATCAGATAAGAAAAGGACAGAAGTAGTTGAAGGTCAAAAAGCAACAGCATTAGTGGATCACAGGTCGTGTAGGGAGACTTAAATTTAAAATAGGTGATCAAATGACAAAAACTACGTCATTACAATTATTGTCCGAGCTATTCACAATTTCATATTTCTCGAAGGAATCCAGTTTTGGCCTTTTGACATTAAAATGTAATACATACACGTCAAAATCCTAAATCTATTGAAGCTATTTAAGTGTCGGATAAAACAAGATTTGTCGTCTTTATTCTAATTGATAGAGTGAGTAATAGAGTGTTAATTTATACTCACCAATATGCATATATACAATTTCCTCATAGCTACATCTGAAACTCTTTCATACTCTTTTATAAGTAATCCAATAATGATATTTACATTACTTCCTGTAGAATTCCTTCCCTTCAGTGAATGTATGTTCCTCCCGCAAATCTTGGAAATGAATCCCACGAGATGAAGAAGTTATTTTTATCCGCTGCAATGAAAACAACGAGGTGCACTTTTACTTTTGTTATCTTACTCTGAGGCTTATTACATTTCGCTCCGTGTCTATTTCGTGCTTCAAATTAGTCAAAAATTTAGGTGACCGTACAACATTTATAGCTGATTCGTAATGAGCGTAATACGTTCGATTTTTAAGGGACATAATTTTTTATTTAAATACGCACAAGAATAAAAGAGTGGAAGGGTTCAAAATGACCACGATACGTGTATTTTCTTATGCGAACGGGATTTGCGGACAGATAGAGAAACTTTTTTTTACATCAGTAAAGAGAGTGGCTCCCCATTCAAGTATGACGGAATTTTTATATAATGCACTAATAAAAACGTATTATTTCTCATAGATTCATTTTATTATGAGAATATTTAAAGTTTCATTATTTGCATTGATAGGACTGCATGGGAAACATGCTATTCCCTAATTTGAAATTCATCAATATTATGTGCGATCTCCTGTTTCGACAGCTTACTATTTCATAGGACTCGTATGTACTCCGTGTCAGAATTTGGCCAGAATTTCCTAATATATGGTCCGTAATATCATATGGTATAAATTGAACAAAAACTACCGCAGTTCTCCCGCATTTTTGTAGCCATTCATTCAACTGAATCCTATGTCACCATCTACGAAGTTTGCTAAACTCATACACCCTTCCCCCACTCTTCAAGCACGACGAAATTTATTTTAATGAGTAGAAATATTCCTTTAATTTCCTTAGATAGCAAATACATATATTGTAATGAGCTAACGTCGTAATTTTCGTCGTAGGGATTCTTAGGCATTTATGTTTAAGTATGGATAAATATTGAATCCATTGAATAAAAACCTTTTTTATTTTTTATTTAAACCTCCTAATCTTGGAAATAATTCCCACGGAATTTAGAAGTCTTTTTTATCCGCTGTTATAAAAACAACGAGGTGGGGTAACAATTTTGCTAACTTTCTCGGAGGCTGATTAAATTTCGTTCCGTGTCTACATCTTGCTTCAGATTAGTAAAAAATTAAGTTAATCCTATTCTTACTCCTAAACGTTTGTACGTTAATGCATGGCATAAATTCCATTTCTACTGGTCGTCAGTCATACACCGATTGAAGCGTTTGTGATAGGGCGCATTATATAGGGATGTGCGTTGAGCTGTTAACGAAAGAAACAAAGCACGAGTTTCCAATGTTGTATTGATATAAAATATCGATAATATACTATCACTAAAGGAATAAATGCCTGGCCCTAAGCTGGAATCAGGAAATTTTCCGGAGTAGAAAATTATCTTTTAATTTAATTATCTTTATTTTACACAATTGTGTAGTCACTATTAGATGACTCCGTTGCTGGTAGTGACTAGTAGGTGATGTTACTGCGCGGCTAGTCCCGTGGTTCTTTGAAAATGTCCAAAGTAAACACCTCTGTGTTCAAATTTGGGCTTTACCTCGCGGACTGTGGCGCTTAGCTCTTGCATACGGGTACTTTTGGTATTACGGCACCTGTGAGGACAACTTTCTCTTTAAAATCACCATGAGATCCACAGTGGAAGAGGACGTCTGGGTAGCTTAATTATTTAGAGCTCTCGGCGAAATCGAGGAATCTGGGCTCGATTTCCAGCCCAGGCGAATGATTTTTCCACTGTGAATTTCAAACAATTGTGTGATCGCTAGCGGGTGATTTCGTTGAAGTTACTGCGCGGTTAGTTCCGTGGTTCTTTAAAAATGCTCTATAGAGTTCAGCTACGGAACACTGTCCAGAAAACACAGCATGCTCAATTGCTTTCATGTACAGCATAGGGACGTTTCGGCGCAGGAACGTTTCGGCGCAGACCGTCTCGGCGCAAACCCTTTCGGTGCAGCCGGCTTTTCGGTAGCCACTAGGCTAACGACTGGTCTAAAACTTTTAAAAGGACTCTAATAACAATAGATTCGAATAGAAATATCTCGTTGTTTTTAATACTTCTCATTAAATTCATTTTGCATTCAAATTTGCTCCTCGAGGTCATTGAATAAATGTTTCATGGCCCGAGCGCGCAGAAACACAATGATCATACACACGAATATGGCATGCATGCGAATATGAACGTACCCACAAATATGGACTGCATATACGGCCATTCTACATTCAAGATCATAGCGTGGAGTCAGAGCCCGACTACGTCAGCAATTCTTCATTTAGAGCAATAGCACTTGATAAAACGCATCAATGCGCTTAGGAGAAAGGATTTCATATTTCAGTGCAATGTGTTCTACTCGCCATGACTCATATTTTCCTACTGATTGTACTAGCTGACGTCACATTTCAGTCAGCCAATTGTAATTCGTTCTAAACTGGAAGTATTATAAGCTGAGCAGAGAAGCTCCCTATTTTTTTATTTTTTCTGAATATACGCAAAATGAAGACATAATTTGTCCGAACTCGGTATCCAATTATCCATGTTGATATTTTAGTCAATGGTTTAAGTTTATTTTAAAATAGCTCCAGAGGTATATTGTCACGCGCACCGCGCATCACGCTGTGCCACAGGGACTAGCGGACCGCTGCGTTTTCCAAGTCAGCGATTCCCGCGCAGAATAGGCGAGCGAACAAATCGAGACGATCCCTTCAGGAACTCATTTTTTCAACCCCGTCGCATATTTTGAGAGGTTGAAATCGATTATCGGCAGAAAATGGAATAATAAGCAGTTCCCTGCTCTGCGTGCGTTTTGCAGTGACGAAATCTTCACATTACGAAGCGGCAAAATCGTTTTGGGGAAAAATTTTGTTTTCTAGAATTTCCCACACTTTCTCAAGAGAGCAGGAATTTTATCAGTCCGATAATTGATGGCAATAATTGATGGCGATTTAATGGCGATAATTGATGGTGATATAAATCAAGAGTCTTTTTTTTATTGGTTGGAGATGCGGGTAAGGATGTAAGCCGATGTTTTGCAACGCCCAAAAAAATGGAACCCTGGGATAGTTAAGCTACTCACCTCACCTCCTTTCTCTCGAACCTGAGAAAAATTCTCAGCACTCACCCGAGTGGCTAATTGCCTCGCGTAATTTAAATGTAGGACGGGAATCCATTGCAGTAAAAGTCCAGCATTAGAGGTGGGAAAGAAAGGGAGCCAAGCCATCACATCCTTCCGGTTGTTACATGTTTCTCCGCCTTAATGCATGACCACCTGAGCCATAAAATGGTAATGTTTGACCCCTCGTCTCGATGTTTTTGCTCCAATTCTAAGTGCTTTTTTTGCAATGAAACTTTTTGGTCTTCTCATGGTCAGTATGCCGTGATCTTGGCCTGTCCTCTCACCGTTACTCCATCAAAAGTTCGCCGCATCCCTAGCTGTATTGTATAAATTCCCCCTCGTTACCGTTAGAATAAACACACAATGACACGGTGACGGATGTCCTCATCAAATTGTGGTTTTTCTGGGGACGCTGCGATGCGTGCGTTTGTTTTTGTTTGTATGCATTACACCTCCGGGTCGAAGACCTCACGCCGAGTCTGTCTTTCGCTCCGGCAGCTGTGGGAATAAATCAGACGCCAAGGTGGAACTTTCAGGTGATCGTGGGATCTGTTCACCTTTCTCCGACATTCACAAGACCCCAGCATAATTTTCTAACGTCCGTCTGTGGAAATGATGGTGGGTGACTTCCATCTAATCTAGTGCGCTAAACACTTCGCAGCATATTAGCCAACTTGCCATTCATTCCTTATATTGTCGTTTTATTGAGTACTCCATTAAAAAGACAAGCCTATTACCAATAAGTTAAAATCAAAAAAGGATATTGAAACTGATTGATAATAATGACTGTGCTTTTCTGTCATGCAAATGTGTTTAGCGTGATTTGCGAAAAATATAGTGAAGTAAAAACCTGTGGATTAGATGTACCCATACTTGTTGACTGTTGACTGTTATTTTTCCTAAATTTTAGAACCAAAAATGAAGACGAGCACATTATGGAAAGAAGAAAACCTAAAATTTACCATGTACATTTTTGTTTTTATAAATATGATGAATGACAGCTCAATGTAATTGTACCAAAGGTTCTAAATAGTTTTTCGGTTTAAAAATTAAAAACCATTATCAAAGTTAAAAAAAGAAATTAAGCAATGTTTGATAACAACAATTGATCCATAAAACTGTATCTTTAACAGTAGTATATGATCTGTACATCTATTAATAAATGTTGTAAAATGTAAGTAAAATTTTTTCATACTATTTATATAAATATTTTAATATATGGTGAAGGTAAATATTTTAAACATTTTGATGTATTGTTTGTATTGTCTTGTTCATATATGTAATTCTCTTAATTGGCACCTCCAGACAAGCCTTTGGCTTTGAAGGACCAGGATTTTTATATACTAAATATGAATAAAAATCTACCGGTATGGGTTGCCTTTAGTCAGTAAAAAGTCCTCTGGATTTTTACAAATGGATGATCCTATTATAACGCATAGTACCTGTAAAATATAGTACGTATAGCTTATTAAACGTAGAGTGTTTCGTTCTTCATCTTACTATGTCCTTATCGTCTTCACCCCGTCTATGCAACCTATTTTCTTTCTCTCCCTTCCCCTCCTGCCCAACATCCTTCCCTCGATCACGGTCATGAGCTACCCTTCGCCTCCCATTATTTCTTCTAGCCATTTACTTCGACCGTGCTTAATATTATCTAGAAATTTTCTTTCCTCACCAGCCATGCCAAGAATTTCCAGGTTTTTCTTCCTTTCCGTGCACCCCGTTTTTCGGAATCCTGTAGCTTATCCTCGTCTTCATTTCTTCGAGTCCACATTTCTGTACCATACAACGATACATTCCATACCAAACCCACCCTCAAGGTAGCTCACTTGGAAACAGATCCGAAGCAAATTTGACGTGATCTAAACGACAAAAGAACGTCGATAAAGGTATCCGTAATGGTAGTCAAATTTGCTGCTTTTTCATTAAAGTGTCCTAGCATGCATATCATAGGTATAGTTCTAATCATTCCGTGGTTGAAAATTTGCGTTTTATAAATATCATGAATAAAATCGTGCCAAGACACCAAGAATAAAATCGAAGTAGAAACATTCATAAAACATATGGGATGCGAATACATTTTGAAGCTGTTGATATTCCTCCTTAGCATCTGCCAATTCGAACGTATGAAATCGTTTCAGGTTTTACTTGGTGGAAATGCGATATATCCATGATAAATTAAAGTTGTGTTGTATTTTATCATGGATCTGCCAATTCTTCTGTACGAATTCAACAATATTACGCATATCATTTAGCCGTGCCTGTTGTTCACTTACATAATTCTACCTGCCGGAAGGTTACATAACGTTTCGCGGACGCATATCGTTCTATTCTACGTCACTGGCGCGCGCTTAAGTACGCCGTTGTGTCCCGATGTGGGCTGACTTCTACCCTTTGAATGGAAAGCTCTTGCTTTTCTCATGACGAATATCTCCTTTTGTCCCAGAGGCGATAAGTATAATATATATGTGTTATCATACCTTGAAATTGAAGAAACGTATTCTCCAATCGTTTTTTTAGCTTTTGAATTTTTAATTTGTGTGAATCAAATTTCAATACCCTAATGCATTTAACTACAGTGGCGGTTTGATCAAGAAATGGAGACCAAGAATGAAATGAAAGACGAAAAATGCATAAAACAGGAAGTTTTACATTTTGAAGATATTGATATCCCTCTTTCTTAGTCTCTATTAATTCTTTTTTATCTTTGCGTGAAGTAAAGAAATCGCAATTTGTTACGCGAAGTTGGATGTGTTTTCTTCAGCATGTCTACATTAGTTAACCAAATTAATTTTAATATATCCTTTCACATTTTCCTTTTTATTAGGTTTATCTATTAATTTTATCAAATCTTGTGTCCTAAAAAACTTATGCCTCTGGAACAGTGTGTCTGTATGGTATTTTGTAGCAGTTAATCCTTGCAATTATTTTACCATTTAAAATATCAAAACTCATTTTCTGGTAGTTTCTAGATGTAGCTTGTTGATGGTAATATGTGACTAACACAATCCCGGATCATTACCATGGCTTCTTTTCTTTGGTCCTGTGAGAGAAAATGTTGTTTATTTTTATCTTTTCATTTCAACGCAATGTCTATTAAGTAACATTGCAGAGACTATAGCGTATTTTTTAAAAATATTCACTCTCAATACATGTGTTCACTGAAATATTCTATTGTATTTTTTTCTGGTCTCCAGCTACACATATTTCCGCAAAATTCGGCAGTTCATTTTTGAACGTTTATTTGTTATATGCCCCAATTGTGTTTTCCAAGCCATGACATGTTTATATTATAGCGGTATTTGTACACTCTCCTGCGGGAGTGCACGGAGATACGGAGAAGGAGAAGCCTTTTAGCGGTGATAATTTTCGTGAAGTTTACGCTATCGGTTGAGCAAATATACCTCACTCATTCCCCAAAGCCCTTGTGAACGATTTTATCGGCACCGGCGATGGGATGCTTTTTCTAGACGCTCCAGTCGCGTTACGAAATATCCAGCCCCTGGGACTCGCTAGCAATTACATCCCTTAAAACACTTCGCTATCGCCCTGGTGCATTGGTTGAGAACTATTCCTGTTTTTTTCCGGTCTTGTTTATGGCCATTGGTAGCCGTGATTTAAAAGCTTTCCAATAAGGAAGTCGAGTCGATGAATAACGGCTACTAAAAAAATAGTTTATTAAGGCTTCGAGTGCCATTTTATGGTTGTAACACTTTTTCAACCGTGTTCGTGGCCAAGACCCGATTTCCGTCTTATTTCAGCGCTCTTTAAATCTAGTTCCTGGGTGAGATAAAATTTATTTTTAACGACCAATACTGATGCTCTGTGCCATGCCGCTCCAGGTTTATTCTCATGGAGACGATATATATAGTGAGTATTATGGTCTCTCCCATTCGTACGATGGATTCATAGATGTGCAAGTGCGATGACTCTTTTATACGGTGATCAACCCGTTGCTCATATTTCCTCTCTCACTTGACAAAAATATTTTATTGCTAGCCTTACTTTCCTTTCCGCGGACTACAACCTTGACGTGGTGGAAGGGCTTGCGCGTTCCATGACCCCTAGAGCTGGCCTGGCGGGAGCAATACAAATTACTCCCGGTAGGGCCACCCATGCAAGATAGGTCGAAGAGTAGGAGCCAGACGAAAGGTAGTCCCGTGATAGTGTCACGTGAAACACACTGTCGGGAAGCGGGGGTGGGAGTTCCCTCTCGACTATTATACAACCCATAAATATGAATGTCGCACAAATAGAATTGAATCCTGGCAACTACGGGACGCCTCCCAATGGGGCGAGTGTCGGGCCCGGCATCGGGGGAGGCATAGTCCCCCGAGGTCGTCATCTCACGAAATCCTTGCACAGCACAGTCATCACAGGATACAAGGACTAAGGAAGATAAGGAGAAAAGGAAGGTACCTATAAAAGTAGGATCTTGGAACGTTAGGACAATGATGAGGGCTGGGAAGCTGGAAAACATTAAACGGGAAATCGATAGAGGGAAAATGGATGCCTTGGGGCTGTGCGCGATGAGATGGAAGGACAGCGGGGACCACTGGAGTAATAGTTACAGAGTAATCTATAGTGGTGGGGATGAGAGTCAACGCGGGGTAGCCCGCAAAATTGGGGAGGAGGGTAGTAAATATTGAACAGGTGAGCGACAGAATACCAGTGATAGAAATAAAAGCACGCCCTACAAATTTCGTATTGGTCCAGCTGTACAGGCCTGCAAGCAATCATAGGGAGGAAGAGGTGGATGAGGTGTATGAACAGATAGAGGAGATAATCAGAGAAGTGCCGGGCAAGAAAAATCTAATAGTAATGGGTGACTGGAACGCAGTAGTAGGGGAAGGGAGAGATGGGTATGAAGTGGGAGGGTTTGGATTAGGAACGAGCAATGATCGCTGAGAGAAGGCAGTGGAATTTTGTAGGAGAAATAAATTAATAGTAACAAACACTTGGTTTAAACACCATTACACGAGGAGATACACGTGGAAAATACCAGGAGACCCTGGGAGATACCAAATTGACTATATCATGGTTAGACAAAGATTTAGGAACAGTGTGAAGAACTCGCGGAGCTATCCGGGGGCTGATGCAGACTCGGATCATAATTTAGTGATGATGAATTGTGAGGTTTGATTCAAAATTTTTTTAAGCTAAATAAAAGTAGGAGGATGAAGATATGGAACCTGGAAGCGTTGAAGGGGGAGAAAAGGAGGGAATACCAAGAGATAGTGGATGAGAACGTAGGAGAAGCCAAAGAAGCTGGAACAATCACGGAAAAGTGGGAGAATAAAAAAACAAGCATTGTAAGAGCGGCTGAGAAAACAATAGGAGCAGCGGAATTGACGAAGGTAAAAAAGCTGTGGGTTACGGAAGAAATGATTAGGAAAATCGAGGAGAGAAGGAATTGGAAAAACGTCTACACCGACCAGGGTAGGGCGAATTATAAGGACCTAAATAACCAACTACGACGAATAATCAATCGGGCGAAGGAAAATTGGTGGAGAAGGCAATGCGAGGAAATGGAGAAACTGCAAAAGGAAGGGGAATAGGGTGCGTTACACGCTAGGGTAACATTGCTATCGGAAGGTAACAGAGGGCAAACGGTACCAAAGATTAAGGACAAGAGAGGTAGAATGTTAACCGGGCAGGAAGATTTCCTAGAAAGATGGCGAGAATACTTGGAGGAGCTATATGACAGCGATAGTAGACCAACTAGTATAGATGTAGAGGATGAGGGAAACCTAAATTAAGATAACCACGGGCCATAAATTCTCGACAGTGAAATAGAGAAAGCTTTGAAAGAGATGAAGGTAAGAAAAGCTGTAGGAGTAGATAACATACCCTCGGAATTGCTAAAGAGTCTAGGAAGTAAAGGTAGGCAAGCTTTTTTCGAACTCATCCGCAGGATCTACGAAGAAGGAGTATAGCCAGAGGACTTAGTGAAAACAGTATTGATTCCTATCCCGAAAAAGAAGAATGCATCAGAATGCGAGGAGTACAGAACAATTAGTTTAATTTCACACGCAGCCAAAGTTTTACTTCGAATTATCAATAGAAGTTTGGAGAGTAAGGATAAAAACTGCTTAGGTGATTATTAGTTTGGGTTCAGGAAGGGAAGGTCAACTCGGGATGCGATAGCGGTGATGAGAACACTTATAGAAAGAAAAATATGGTATAATCAGTACGTTTTCGCATGCTTTATTGATTTCGAAAAGGCTTTCGATAGAGTAAATTGTAATAAACTAACGGAGATACTAGAGGAAATGGGAATAGACTGGCGAGACAGGATACTAATTCGAAACTTATATATGACGCAAAGGGCGCAGGTGAGGGTGGCTGATGGTAAATCAGGGTGAGCAACTCCAGGTCGCGGGATAAGGCAAGGGTGTCCGTTGTCGCCGTTGCTTTTCAACATTTATGCTGGCGAAATGGTAAGACAGGCATGAAAAGAACTTGAGGTTGGAGTCAAAATGGGAGGGCATCTTATAAAATCGGTTAGATTCGCGGACGATCAGGCATTGGTTAGTGGATCTTCGAAGAGACTACAAGCTTTGGTAGATGCTTTAGATATGCAGTGCGGGATATTCGGAATGAAGATAAATCATAAGAAAACAAAAGTAATGAGATTCTGTAGGACGAAGAAAGTGAAGCTTGTGATTAAAGTTGGAGGACACAAACTAGAGAAAGTAGAGCAGTTTAATTACTTTGGTAGCACGCTAGAGGAAAATGGACATAGTAGTAAAGACATACGGAAGAGAATAGCGATAGCTAAGGAGGCATTTAGTAATAGAAGAGATCTGATGACGGGGACACTGTTTAAGGATGTGAAGAAGAGGCTGGTGAAGAGTGTGATATGGAGCGTTGCGTTGCATGGGGCAGAAACGTGGACCCTGAGAAAGGAGGACGAGAATAGGCTGCATGCATTTGAGATGTGGATGTGGAGAAGAATGGAGAAGGTTTGGTGGACGGAAAGGAATACTAACGAGGAAGTGCTGGAGATGGTGGGCGAAGAAAGGAATCTTTTGAATAAAATCCGGGAAAGACAGGGTAGATGGCTGAAGGATGTAATAAAGGGTGATGGGTTGCTGAAGAGTGTGATAGAGGGAGGGATGTTGGGCAAGCGGGGTAGGGGAAGAAAGAGAATAGGTTTCGCGGACGGGATGAAGAAGGGCAGATCGTATGCAGAGGCGAAAAAGGATATATTAGAGGGAGATATGACCCGGAATGTGTAGATGACCGGGAGCGGATTCTCTGACATTCAGCTAAACCTACCTTTACCGGTAGAATACCTAATTAAAGCCTTACTTTATGCCTCAAAATGACCTACATCTTTTTCTTCAAGATAAAATCTAACCAAAGCGTTTATTTCCGTAATATTGAAACTCCTGAAATGAGTTAATAATTCTTAATATTCATCTATTGTTTCCCACTGTGTAAATTCTAGATGGCTCTATTATTTTGTTGTTTTATATTTTTTTATATTCAATCGAAGAGACCCTTTGAGTGAAGCTGTGGAACGATTCATTCATCCTTTGTTTTTAAATTGAATTATTAAAATTTGTAGATATAATCTAATTGTGAAAAAATGCAATCTAGTGATACCTTTCAGTTTGACCCAGTATCATGTATTGAAACCGGTGAGAGTTAATTATGGCTGACATTGGACTAATTCAGAAAATTTTAGATACAGCGGAAAACCTACTAGAGCGCTAAGATTTACCGGTTAGAGGTTTGTCTCTGTTTCCATCGCAGTTAATTTTGGCATAGTAATTTGTTTAAGCAGAACATAAATAACGGTGCTGGAGAGATTAGATATAAATTGGAAGCGGTACCGCCTCCGTTCGCTCTAATCCGTCGTCGCCGCCACGGCGCCGCCCGCCAAGGAAGTCTGTCGCATCCGCGGTGAAGTTTTAAAGCTGGGCCCGAATTCCCATCACCAGCGTGCCCCGCGGAATAGCAAAAGGGATGATGAAAGAAATGAAGGCGCAGCAGCGCCAGATGAATCGAGGATAGAAATAATCGGGAACGTCGGTCGGACGTCAGAAGATAGTGCGGAGCACATGGGTCGCGCGAATGGGACTGCGCTTTTCTTCCTTCTTCTGTCTTCTCGTGTCTCGGTTCTCTTGCCGCTGAATCACCCCTCTTTCATGCTGTCCTTTAAACGTGTCCACGTGGAATGATCCCCTTGCTGTAATTGAAGTGGAGCTCTAACTTTCTGACTGGAGTGGATTCAGTGAAGAGGTATAAAAAAAAGAATCACTGTTGGACCGCATAATCTTATAAAAGAACGTTTCCTCTCCAGCGGAATGATGGACGCGGTGCTTCAAAGTTGGGCGGAGATTTTACTTCATAATTTCCGGATGTATGCATAGTTTCGCGGCTAGTGTAACTATGATTGTCTGACTAAATGAGCCTCTCAAGTCCAAGCCTTCTCGTTTTTCTTCAATCTCCAGTAAAAGTTTTCTATGTGAAATCGAGATCCACAAGAAGATTGTTTTTATTGGCCAGTTGCCGGAACGACACATATGTACTCTATAAACTGATGGTATCCATAAGCCGTGGAAACCAATCAATAAGTGTTGCAGAAGCCATAAATATATATTATGGATTGTCGACTCGGAGCCATAAACTGTTTGTCTATAATTCCGTAAACAAACAACTTTTTGGATTGTGGCGCCGCCTAGTAATGAAATACGGCATTTCAAATGTAAATACAGTCGACAGATTGTAAATAAACAATTGTAGTAAATATTTCCTCTATAGCATATACATATTAACTGTTAGGTCACAGAAATAGCCAGCTATTATTCAAAGCATCAAATAATTCATATATCCTCTGTCGTTATTGAATATCCTCCAGTCTCATGTTAACAACTATTAACAACGACCATTTACGATTTAACTGAAAAGACTTTTTTCTAAGTAGCGCCAAGGACTGGGCGAACTAAAAGTGGAAATTTAGGCAACACGTAACCTAGGCAACAATTCCAAACATTTAAATCCCTAATGTATAGTCATGGCAGAAACATTTGATAAATTTCTTTGAAGGCTTCCGCGACTCATACACTTGCTAATATTGCTCTTTTCAGGTATTCTCGTCGCGTGTTTAGTTTTTCTGACAACAGTTTCTCCCCTCTTCCTGAGGGCGTCTTCAGGTCCGTTGGACATTTTATAATTACAAAATGTCCAATGGACCTGAAGACGCCCCCAGGAAGAGGGGAGAAACGGTTGTCAGAAAAACTAAACACGCGACGAGAATACCTGAAAAGAGCAATATTAACATTTGATAAATTTATTGTTTTCATAACTTATGGCATGGAGTTATAAGTTTCATAAGTAGCCAAGATGGCGGATGCGCAATAAAACGGTTTGAGACTTAATTTCTTGATTAAACAGTTGTTTTGAGACAATTGAGTAGGTTTTTTTTTTACTTTTACTGCCTAATGACTATGTGCATTAGCAATTATTCAGTGGCTAAACTTTCATAAATTTTATTCGGCGGAGGAAGATTAGATAAAATATTCTAGGCTATTAACTTTTGGTAAATAAATTATGTAACTAATATGTTCCTGCAACCCGAATATTTTTATGAGATCTTCTATATCGAATATCTTTATATGATCCATAACTTCGTGGATCTCATAACTATTGATTTTATTACTAAATGTTCTTGGGACCTGACATAAGTAGAGGACTTAAAATATATCTAGTGGTGCGTTTATCTTGTGATTTATGTGTTCAACCCGCTAATCACTTGATTATCGGATAAATGGAATAGTGATTCTACACACGTGTCCATATTGATTGTTTTTTATCGAACTAGATACTGTTTATTACATAAAAGTTTGGTAGCTTACTGTTAGCTTACCAAAGGATTTATTTTGAGATCACTAGGATTCGATAAAACTAATTTAGTAAGGTAAAGTAATAAGATAACGTCTTAGGCTTATTTATTTTCATTGGAGAATTTTTCATAGACCATATTTCAAATGTGTTGTCATTGGCTCCTCAGCTGTCTCAGCAGACTGTCCGAGAGAGTTATCCGGCGTCATAACCTCACGGCACGAAATCAAACTAATTAAATCAAATTGTTCATATAGTCGCTTGCATATGTCTATGTACCATAATCAGGAATCGCTCCCTGAGTAATGGTTGCATTTTTATACCTTGAGAAACATTGACTAAAAATCAGCATTCTGTTGACACTTCGTTGCAAGCAAAAATAACGTTGTTGATATACTGTCATAGTCAACGCTATTGTTTCCACAGAATTCTGCAATGTGCGCGGGATTCTTTGACTTGAATTGAATTTCCCTCAGTTCCCACCTTGCATCGGTTTACCATAAAGAATTACCCTGAACCTTATTTCTCTCTTATTTTTCCCCAAATTTTACTTAGCAAGCATTTCATGATTGAGTTTCTTTCAACTTTAAATCGGCTGAGCCGGTACAATATTTGGAAATCTAACTTGAGCTTTTCAATTGACGATCATTTTCCACTAGATGGCGTCGTTTTTTAGAGGTTTAATAAGATTAAGTTTTTAATTCACTTAACAAGATATCCCTCTGACGGGGGATTAAAAGGAAATCTCCGGAGACATGCCTTCTCCCCTTTTCCACGAGAAATAGAATCGCTCTACCAATTAATTTATACCGGCGGTTATTTTGCAGCACACCGAAATGAACTGCAAAAGATATTAATTTGAATTTATTCGCTGGCTAATTTCATTCAATGTGTTCGTTCTGTGTATTTAGATGATGTTGAAATAACTTGCGCAGTAAGCTTTTCAGTGTATTCGAATCCATATTGAAAACAATGCTTGTACTTTTGTACAATGAAGTAGTGAGTGTGGAAATGTACAAGGATAATTTTCACTATGGATTTGAATATAAAATAAGTCTACAAAGTAACGCCTGAATTTGTAAAGTTTATTCTTTTCAGTGTAATTTTTATAATAAATCTTACTTATTTTTTACATATTGAACATGACTCGTGGATGGTTCGCACCATAGTAATTTTCCAATTTCGTTGCTAGGAATGATATGTCCTGTAAAGAATGAACGATCTGGTGCTTTCCAGGCGAATCTGTTGATTGAATGGTTCTCAGGTCTCCGTCCGGGAGAGTTGTCCAATTTTCTCCGACCTTTCGAGTTCTGACATGGCCCTCGCCATCTGGGAAGCTGATTACTAAGTTCGTGGGGAAGCTGATCGCAAGATCAGCTTCCCCCATAACAATTTCAATTATTACAAAATTCGTCTAATTAAAAAATATAATAAATATGAAAATAAGGAAAAAATAGCAAAAAGGAAAAGAAAAAAAGAGAAAAAATAATGATAAAAAATATCATCAGGGAAGGTGATGACTAGGTTTCATGCGGGACCTGATGACGAGATCGGCTTCTCTGATGACAAAAACTGTGTCAGACCTCGAAACGTCGGAGAAGACGGAGACGAACTCACGGAGACCTGAGGACCATTTATTTCCTTTAAACATTTTCATTTTCATGAGTATATTCGAATAATCCCAGGGGGAATTCTGGTTACATATCGCAATGAGGTGGAGAGATAGAACCCCTAGAAAAAAAATTGTATGATGCCATTTTGAAACTTATGAATAACTTATCTCTTAGTATGTATGGTCTCCAAGCGGAAATTATGGAGGAAGGAGGGAGATAGCTGATAAAACAGCTGCGTTATCTGATTTATGAAATAAAGATGAATGAGATCATGCCTGTTAAATGATACTGCAAGTGGTCTGCCTGTTACTCAGAAACGGACACCCATTATACTTCTCGAATCTAAGTGCAATTGTTCTTCTAGCTGCATTACAAAAAGTAGTTTCAAATGTACTGATCCAAAAGTTACTTTCTATCGTTGAAGACGTGATGGGGATTTTTTAAATGGCAAAACTACGATCAAACACAATTCAACCTAAGATTAATATTAGAGAGTGACTGAATGAAAATGGATTTATTGATTTAGGACGTGATGTCCTCTAAGGTGAGAAAACAATTTACATAATAAGCATATCGTGAAAACAACACTATGCACAATTTTTGTGAGGGATTACTGAATGAACGCAAAGGAGGAGAACTTCATTTGTTATTTGCATTTACATGAGTTATTTCATAATGAAATTAATAATGCTACAAACATATAACAGAGCTAGGAAAAAATTGTAAGTATATAAACAAACGAAGACCATAAGTAACAAAAAAGATATTGAGACCGTAACAAACAATAGGTACAATGGCAATGATGAACAAGCAATGACAGAAATCCAGGAGATGGAAAAAAATTAATAAGGAAAAATGTATCTCTTAGTTTATATGGTCTCTAAGCAGAAATTATCCAGAAAAAATCCAGGAGATGGAAAAAATAAATAAGGAACAATTTATCTCTTAGTTTATATGGTCTCCATGCAGAAACTATTGAGAAAGGAGGGATATGGCTGATAAAACAGCTGCATCACCTGATTTATGAAATAAGGGTGAAGGATCTGATTTTACTTTGTATGCTCATGCATGAGGGCATCAAAGGGTGCAATTTGATTAGGCGGCACATGAATTATGAGTAATTTAGAAATAAGCTACAGATCTTTGACGGAAAAGAATTATATCGTGGGGGCTTTATTTACCACATCTGAGAGTCAATTCCAAAAGTTGGATCCTATTACCTGGTATGATTTATGAAAACAGTTTATCCGATGAATGTCCGAGAAAGAGGAATTAAATTCTATTACTCTTTATTCATTCGTCAACTTGAAAAATGGCCGACAATAATATCAACCGGTGAGAATTCTACATCAATTATTTGTATTCATACTTCTTCACTCTTTCAGGGTCCATGAGCCATGAGGTTCGGAATTCTATCTTTGGCAGTGCGGTTTAAGATTGGAAATTTGTATTTTTTTTGGATAGATGACAGCTGATATACTCCATGAGGAGTTGGTTTATCATAGAAACGGCTGATTGTTCCTACAGTATTAAGGGTGTTAGTTAACAGACGACAGGTCTCGGAAATCTGTATTAGATATTAGGTATTAGATAGAATTAGATAGATTTATGGTTTTTCATTATCACGATTGGATCAGATTTTTGTTTTTTTTCGTAGTTTATTCGTTTTCAAAAAAATATTCATTTTCCAATCAAGTTAATTGATTTAATTAACTTAAGCGATGCGGGACGTGAAAGGGCGAATGCTAGTCGTGAAATCTGAGAGTAATAAAAGTCTGGAATGCTAGAATGAGGGAATTGGACTGTCGTAGCTTGGAGGACGACGCAATTGCGGGCAATCTCGTATTTCTCCTTGGGTCCGATTGCTACTCTCCCCCCGTCGTGGACTTTTTTCTATTGGCTGCGCCTTCGGTGTGTCTTGTGACCTTAGGCATCGTTGTGCCTCGGGGAAAAAAATGTCAACTCCTAGGTACTCCAATGGAGGCGCGATTTGTTTTCTATGTGATGCGTTCTTTTTTTATTTTTGTGGTGCATGTAGGTAACGAAGTAGATAATCATGTTATATTGGCAAAAAAAATTTCCGGATAGTAAAATTTTTATTTTTACAAGTTTACTTTTAAAAAATTGCTCTGCACTTTAACATACAAAGGAACAGGAATTCAGTATTCACTCCAAGCTATATAAATATGTTTTGTAAATTATTTTTTTTTTACTGTTGGCTGAATCAATTCGTAAAACATCCCGGAAGTTCCGATTCTTACCTTATATATCATTTTCTCAGTAGCTGTCACCAAAAACGATTCCTTTTGCCAAATTCATGAAGGTAGCTTTGCACAGTCAACCACTCCATAAAATTCAGTACTTCGTTCAATTATCAACTTATCTTTTAATTAAAAATTATCTACAGCAATATATTATGTAAAAATAAATAAATTTTATTGAATAATGAATAAGTGTTCTCTTAACTGGTTTTAAAAACTCAGTCATTATTATCACAATGTCATATTATGGAATGCTAATGGATGTAAATTGACATGAATTTAGACTTGAGGTTGTAACGGCTAATGATACATTTAAATTTTACATTTCATTTAACAAATAAAATTTGTGAAGGCATTGGCTGTGTTTTATCACTTAGAAATGGCTACTTCTTAACAAATGGTTTTTGGGGTAATTGTCGTCTTTCTTCTGATGAGACTTATTTTGATTCTTAGAGAATTTTGGAAAATCACAAGATTATTGTGCGATCTTTACGCTGAGTTTAATTGTCTTTTTATCATCCCTAGTGTCCTGTGGACTTTGGTGGTAATTTTTCCACAATTACTTGGCGCTCTGAATAATAAAAAGCAAAAAGTGCCCCCTCCCCCCAACACCTTGCCCTATCGTCTAGGCATTAAACTGGCTTGGAACGTTTTAGGCGTTTGATGTTATAAGGTTTCTGGCAATTATTTAAAAAGTATGAGGCCAAACTTTGTCCTTTCATACTTTAAATCTCAATTCAGTACATTCATGCAGTGAGTTGTGCATTGGTGAGTGTGTGAGTATTTTCTCTGTCACAAAGGATGTTGAACTCAGAAGACTTTCGTATATATGCACACGTACGAGGACATCGAAGGGTGCAATCGCATTTTTATTTATTTTTTTTCGTAGTGCTGAATCATTGCAATGCAGGCAACATCTCGGACACCAAAGAAGCGGCGTGGAAATAACGCGATTTTATGGCGTACGTCTACTTTCGGTCAATCCTTTTGTCCCGCTGGTTCAGCAGATTCCAACCCGTCTGCTCCGACACTTGGTCCAGAAGAGAAGGCTGAGCGCGAAGGGGGCTCGCGTCTGCGGCAGCTTTGTCTCTTGCCACTCGAGCGTGAAAAAAGCAGACTTCTATCTTGCTCGAGTCCATAATCCAAGGAAATTCGATTGGAGGCGGCCTTTTTTTTCCTCTCATTCGCGCGGAGCAGTCGAGACTCTTGTTCATTAAACCTTTTGCTCATCGATTCGTCGGAGCGGGTGAGTCAGCCCACGGATTAGTCTCTCGAGCCATATTGTTATCTCTTCTGCAGTTCAACTGCCTTCTTTATCTGGTCTCGTCCAGAACTCTTCATTTCCCTCGGGCTCTGCCCGGAAAATGTTCCGTGCCCTCGACCAAATTCAATGCGGATAATCCACTGAAGTGTTAAAATTAGTCCCGCTCATTGTCGTCTCGCTGATGAAGAGAAGCCAAGTGTGAACACAATGATGCACTATCATATGCGAATGGAGCCCGCTGCATACAATGCCAATTGATCCTTGCAATGCATTTTACGTGATTTCAACATTAACGGTCTCATTTCTAAAGCTAGCCATATTTTGTAAATTATGTTTCCATTTCCAATGTGAAATATGTTTACCCTTAAGGTATTGCTTTGAAATCTAATGCGCTAGGGAATGGGAAATCTGCATTCACTCAGAGATGTACCAATAGATAAATGGTGTAAATATATTTTTTTTTAATTTTATTTCATTTTTGACCGAAGTTATTTGCAAACTACCCCGGAAGATCCGTGGAAATAACGCGATTTTATGGCGTTCGTCTACTTTCGGTCAATCCTTTTGTCCCTCTAGTTCAGAATTCACCATATTGATCACTCCACCCAATCCTGATCAATTAGTTTAAAAAAATGCTCAATTTACTAATTTCGTGATTTTCCGCGCACAATCATAGTGCATAAAATACAGAAAAATAGTTTATACAACCATAATTCAACCAACCTCTAATTTAACCTCTAGTTTTTAAAATACAAATAATCGATATTATCATATCGTGCAAAAACCGATTGGTTTAAAATATAGTTGGTATGATAACGAAGAAAATTGCCAATTGTCATTTTTAAGGGATTCTTGAAAATGACTAAGTGAGTTGAAACCCGGGTCGAGAATAAAGTCCGATTTTTTAAATATTTCATGTTGAATACCTATTGAATAACCTCGAGTGATATGATATTGGTATTGGTTTTTAACATAAGGTACGATTTGGCGTAAGAATGAATTCAATGGCTGAAAGAGGAGCTGAAAAGTGAAAAAATTAGCAGCAGAGAGTTAGCTTTCAATTCCGTCAAACTCTACCTTTAAAGAAGTGAACTATGGTGAAAATAATGCGAAACCAAAGACCATAAACATGATAGGGAGTAATTTTGGGAGAGGTAAGTAAAAATAGGGTAATCAACACGAAAGAAAAAGAAAAAACACGCACTCAGTCACTCGGGTGTGCTGGGAAGCAGTGAACCTTGTGAATCACAATCACGCACGCATTCAGGGTTTTCAAGGATTCCTCCTATGCCAGGGATCCAACAATCACACACAAAAGCATAGGAAAGAAATCCTTGCAAAACCTGAGTGCTTGTGTAATTGTGATTCACAAGGGTCACTGTTTCCCAGCACACTCGAGTGATTGAGTGTGTTTTTTCCTTTTTCTTTTAGGTTGCTTACCCTATTTTTGAGCTTGATCTGGAACGTTGCACGGGGCAGAAACGTTGACCCTGAGAAAGGAGGACGAGAATAGGCGGCAGGAATTTGAGATGTGGGTGTGGAGAAGGATGGATAAGGTGAGGTGGACGGAAAGGAAGGCTAACGATGAAGTGCTTGAGGAGAGGAAACTTCTGAATGAAATCCGGAATAAGCAGGGTAGATGGCTGAAGGAAGGAAGGGTAATGGGTTGCTTAAGAGTGTGATAGAGGGAAGGGTGTTGGGCAAGCGGGGAAGGGGAAGAAAGAGAATAGGTTTCATGGACGGGTTGAAGAAGGGTAGGTCTTATGCAGAGGCGAAAAAGAATATATTAGAGGGAGATAGGCCCCAGAAAGTGTAAAATACCGGGAGGAGATTCTCTGGCATCCAACAAAACCTACCTTTACCGGTAGAATACATTATAATAATAACCCTATTTTTACTTGCCTCCCCAAAAACTAGTCCTCGAAAACCACGTTCATAAACGTCTCCGTTTTCCTGTTTCCTGAGACCATCTTTATATTTTCACATTTCCTTACATTATTAAATTTATTTTACTTTACTCTTGTCCAATCAATATTGGAAGGAGTGAATTCAATCCTTTGAGGCGTAACCTTGGGGAAGTCCATTATTGAATTAATAATGGAATTACCAACTATGTTTTAATCCACATAGTTTTTTATTGGTGCAACTAGTTTCAACGCTACTCCGTCTTAGGTACCTGACGATGATGCAGTAGCGTTGAAACTTGTTGCACCAATAAAACACTCTGGATTGAATCATAGTTGGCATTGTCATTATTAATTGGAAGGAGTATCCAGCTTGTCCTATTTCTGGCCTCCATGGTGCGTAAATATCTTCATGACTGATTGTATTATTCAGATAATTGTTTACTGAAGTAAGAATATTTTTTGGCTTGTAAAACGAGACTTTTTTATTTGATTCGACGAACCAGATGATGGAAGATAGTATGAATTATGCAAACGAAAATTCTTTTGATAGGATTTGAAGAGGCAGTTCTATTTTTACAATCGGGAATTCAGCTTACTTAACCTCTCTCTTCCCTCTGGCCTGCGTGAAATAGCAATGTCTTAATTGCTAAATATGGATATACCATGTCATACTACGTAATTATCTCTGTCAGTCTATCATCCAAAGCAAAATTAGTGCCAATAAGGCCTTGGTCGCAAATTCTAATGGAGCGCCGAGGTACATCACTCATTGGAACGAAAGAATAAATTACGACTCTCGGGATACAAACTGACCTCCGGAACCAGATTAATAAAGCATTTACCTCGTAACTCACGGTTATTACCCTGCCTTTTGCAACAGTTATTTGGCATTAGTATACACTCATTACGAATCAAGCTCCATCGGTTAACTTTTCAGGCTTTACCACAGAAATAAGAGCAGATAATTTTTTTAAACCTATTTAGATAGCACGAAGAGGAGAAAATATGCACGGGCACGCGGAGAAAAAAATATGCAAAAACGAAACACAAGTATAGTATTGATGCACTGAGGACGAGAATTCTTGGTTGAGACGTTTAAGATGAGACGGAGTGGTCAATCAAAATATTTTAAATGAGGGACATTGCATTGAATGGGCTCAAAACATCGCTTTTGTGGGAATATGGGCTCTTGTTCGCTTCTATTGAAAATAAATTGCGAGCTCGTATGCCGTGACTAGCAACGAGAATGAGCTAAAATTGAAATTCACAGAAATATAAATGAAATGGGTAGTTCGGGGGTGAGAGAGAAATGGGTTGGCTAAAATTCGTGCATTGCATTCGCGGTAGAATGAGAGAGACGCTGGGCGATATTGACTATGATGGGAAGAAAACACTTATTTGATACAGGGGGAGTGAGGAAGTGAATAGATATTTTGAACAGGTTTCACATATGATTGTATTTGAATTGCTTATTTTTTAAGGTATTCTGAGATCCAGAGCGATAAAGTCAGATTTATATCGGGCTTCGTAAAGTAATTTCTTTAGTCCTCGCTGTTCCAAGAATAGATGATGATTTGTATGTTCTCAATAACTAGACTGCATGATCGGTAGTCCGAGCGAGATAGTTCCCTAGTTATAATAGAGACCATATTCGAATTATACGTTTTAATTTCACCAACCATAGGACACATAATTAAATATTGCATTATTAATGGTGCAATAATATAGTTTAATATGACAGAAATTATAAGTAATGAAATGAAAATATCTAAATAAGTCTTTAACTTGACTCATTTATTTCGCGCGGTGTGTTTGAAACTCCTTTAAAACGGAAGGTTTTCTGTGATACCCAAGAACCTACTGTGGTAACAATATGATTAATTTTCAAAAATAGTTGATAAAACATGCAAAATACACGCTGTTAGTTTTTTTTACGACATCTAAGTGTTAGAAATACCTCATTTTGTAAACTATGTCTCTCTGGAGTGCATACACGTACCATTTCCCATGTAAAAGGGCTGGTATTGTTTGGCAAATATCTCCGAAAGTAATGTGTTAAGGGGTTGAATTTTTGGTGCCATTAGAAGGGTGAGATAGTTTTCTCTTAAATGAGACCAAATTCACTGATTTATCAGTCAAATGATTATCGCTCAAACTACCTTAATCGCTAATATTTCGTCCGTATTGAATTTGAAAATCCAGAGTAGCTATGCGCAATAGTAACAGAGCTGTTCAGTTTAGTGATTCCTTCTCTCTATGGATATTTATCTTACTCGATGTCCACCTTATTATTCCTCCGCCTCTCTACGCGACCACTTGAGTTTGCAACAAGGAAGAGAGGAAAGTGCATTTATAAACCATGGAAGAATTTGGATGCTAAAATATACCACAGAAATAGGTTTTTTTAACAGCATTTTTAGCAGGGTGCAAATCTTAGACTAAAATTGGAAGCCTTGCCACTTTTGTGTAACTATTAAGGAATTTTAACAGTGGTGTTGTATTAATTTCAGCCATGACATAAGTTGTTATCGTTTTTAGGGGTACGCCGCGATTAAAAATAACTACGCACCACATCTTCCAGGAAAACTTTGTGGGCTATAATGTTCTGAATTCATAAGGAGAGTGCTATTGGCCACTTCACAAGATCTCGTTTTTCCTCTTTCTGAGGCGGATTCTCAGATTTAGAGCCTCATATATTGCTTTTTTATTTCACTTATATTTTTATACGACATGGAAGTTTAACTACTAAACAGGGGAATTGCCCTCGGTTCAATGCATTAATGCCTGATTATTGTTTCGCAACTTCGTTGAAGACTTACTCTCTGTTCTATAGGTGGCATGAATCAATGTGGACGAATATGTTCAGAACTTTCAATAGATTCAGGCGAGATATCGAGGAAGTTCATCATGTTAAAACAAAAACAACAATTGCATTATTCCAAAAGGTATTTCACCAAGGTATTTTTCCACAAGGTCTTGTACCTGATGATGGCTCTGTGAGCTGAAACGAATCGGACGCATTAAAACACCTCGTGGAATAGTGCAATTGTTGTTTCTGTTTTCATACGTTCAGAACTTTTGAGCATATATGACCATAACTTTTCTTGTTTTTAGTTCATCCATTTATTCCGCTCGTTCAACCACAACTGTTAGGCCTCATCTCGCGCAAACTCACCACTCAACTGAAATGTTGGAGACACGTTAAAGGCCCCAACCTAGAATGACAGGAACTCTCAACTTTCAACCTTAGGTTCCTCACCAGCGCTCTTTGGCTCGTATCATCATATTCAGTGGATTTGATTCTCTCACCAAAAAGTTGAAGACATAAACACCACGCCCATGTGTGTATTTTTCTCGTTACTATTATGAAGACGCTGACAATAAGTTTTCAGATTTGTCAGAAAATAATTTGCGATGAAAATCCAACGAGTTTATCGAATTAAAAACCGTTCGAAGTGAAAGACAAAGTTTTTTGCATTGTAGCAATGATCTCACAATAAAGCATGCTGTTCAATTTCCACATATTTTTTTTGTTATCAGTTAATGGTTTTACTAAATTTACCCCTAGTCAGTCATGCCTGTATGAAGAATGGAGGAAAGAACACGAAGACACTCTTCAACAGCTGAGATCCCCTAGTGATGTAAATATATTGACTTGGTGGAAGGCTAATGAGCCAACTCATCCAGTGCTGGCAAAAATAATTTGCGATGAAAAACCAACGAGTTTAGCGAATTAAAAACCGTTCTAAGTGAAGGAAAAAGTTTCTTGCATTGTTGCAGTGATCTCACAATAAAAAATGCTGTTCTATTTCCACAATTTAATTCTTATTTGTATTAAGCTATATTTATAAAACTCTGTATAAAGTGAACAACATCTTTTATAGTGAAATCATGGTATCTGCACTCCATTTCCACAAAATATCGCCTGATACACTAACCTTAATTTCTTGCATTGTATTAAATCATGATATGAGGAACTTTTAACTAATATCCCTGACGTTTCCATTGGACTTTCACATTGATCTGTAGTATACACAGGGGTTCTTGTTGCTTTTGGGATATAAATTAACCACTATATATCCGAGGAAAATGAATGCTGGGGCTCAGGAATAATTCATGATTAACCGAGCTCTTTGATCCGCTGCCTGTAATTTACGCCCAAAAAGAGGGAACCAAAAGATTCGCGAAAATTGACATGTGCATCGAGGAAGTAAAATTCACGATCAATCGGAAACGAAAGTGAATATGTATAAGTAATGTTGTCCATGGTATCAACTGGGAAAGTGTCTGTCTACTCACTTCGTTTCAAATTCAGCATATTGTATAACTTTCCCGTCTCCAGTAAAAAATTTAGCAAGAGCTGAAAAGTGCATGCAACACACAAAATATTTAATGCGAACGCCAAATGACTGACTAACCGATAAGGATTATTGACCTCGGTAAATCATCCTTAAAAGCTACATCGCATATATACCAACCGTTCGAAGTTCTCAGACTTAGGTACAATGTATTAGGTATTGGGACCGATTAAAATTGCGCGATAGTATTTCATTTGTTTTTGATTTGACAAAAATGCAAACGAAAAATCTAGTTCTTACGCAATAAGAAATATTCGCAGTCAAACTGTAGATAAAAATAAGCTCTTATAACCATGCTTAAGCATAAATTTAATAATAAATAACGCAGGTTTTGTGGAAGTAGAGGTAAATACCTTTATTTTAGAGGGACAACTTCCATTTCGTTTTTGTTATACTTTGCACAGTTGTGACTTATCTTCGAAATATAATTCACACACGAATGGAACTATTGTCAACGTCAAAGTAGTATAGCCCTGGACTTTGATGTTTTCTACATGCAAACTGAGCATTATTGGCAGGACATATTATACTTCATTTAAAAAAAAAGTTATTTACGTGTAAAAGAAAGTATCGATTTAGATCGATTTCATCCGCCTGCTTAATATAAGTCTTAAGAAAACGGATAAAAACACATTTTTTAAACATTTTATTAATGAGATACTTATTAAATTACATATCTCTCACACAAAAATTGTCTATTTCTATCGATTTCTAAGTAAATTGCGTATGAACTGTTGAGCAACGATGGACGCTCGTTGACAAGATGTTTACGGCTTCATTAACATATACCGTATTTAAGGTTGCCGCGAGACGAGACGAGACTTGAGCAGTCTCATCTCAGTCTCGTTTTCTGAACTCGTATATCGTACCTCGTGTCTCAGCGAGGTATCGTCTCGAGTCTCGGCACGGGAGCCCCAGTCAAAGATAAGTTATTTTGTTTTTGAGAATTTCAGCAGAATACAAGTAAAGTACTTTAAATGATCCAGTTTCCTTTGCGTACGTAATCGCTGAATCGGTACACTCGAAATAATAAAGATATTTATAAGACTTTTAAATATAGAGTGAATTGAACACCAAATATATAAAAGTATATGTAAAATCGATGATTTTATTGATACTGAAGGAATAGACTAGAAATATGAAACATAAAATTGGTGAAATATGGATATGTAGTCACAACGTTAGTTCAGATAAATCCGCAGAAGGTTAAAAATACAAATGTAAAAATAACGGCATTGGTTAAAGAAAGAATGAATATTTATGCTTCAAAAAGTAGTTTAAATAATTTTCAGTTATAAAACAGTTAAATCAAGATAAGTTTTTTATTTGACTGTCCAAATTGCACGTCACTTACGAGTTCACACAAACTAAACTTCTAACAGATTCGTGGCCCAAGTGGTTTCTGTGCTTTCTCTGCGTCCATGCTGCCCGTGAGAACAATATTTCCGCTGGAACAGATGTAGCGGGAATGCTAAGGAACCTGCCCGCACCTGCGTGAGTACGATTAGTCTTTAATTCACGTATAAATATCAAGTTAAAGTGTACCTATTTGGTCAAGGCCGAATTTCCTCCGACGAACATTCAATGTCATCAACCCTCACATTTGCGTCGTGAATCCTTCATTCGACTGAGTCATTTAAATGTTGTTGTCTTTGACCGCTAGTGTCCTCCCTAAATATTGACTTAAGCCCGTCCGCACCATCGCAACGTTTGCGACGTTACCTCACGTCCCTAGCGTCGAATGTTACCTGCTAAAGCAGGATTTCCTGATGAGGGAAACTTAACCCTTACCTCACAACTAGGGGATGCGAGATAGAATTCCGGGGGGTGCAAGGTAAAATTTCAGCTTTTATTGTATTATAGTATATTTTTTAGAATTTATGCAGCTTTAAATTTGTTCAAATACACATTCGTTACTATGTTTTCTTATAGGTAAAGGTAGGTTTAGTTGAATGTCAGAGAATCTCCTCCCGGATTTATGTACACATTCAGGGTCCTATATCCCTCTAGTATTTATTTTAGCCTCTGCATACGATCTACCATTCTTACATGTTTCTTTGATATAAAAAAATTCTACCGGTTAAGGTAGGTTTTGTTAATACCAGAGAATATCCTCCCGGTTTTCTACACATTTTGGGCCGTATCTCCCTCTAATATATCCTTTTTCGCCTCTGCTTAGGCTCTACCCTTCTTCATCCAGTCCATGAAACCTATTCTCTTTCTTCCCCTTCCCCGCTTGCCCAACATCCTTCCTTCTATCACACTCTTCAGCAACCCATCGCCTTTTATTACATCTTCCTGCCACCTACACTGCCTATCCCGGATTTAATTCAGAAGTTTCCTTTCCTCACTCACCATCTCAAGCACTTACTTATGAGTCTTCCTCTCATTCCCCCTCACCTTCTCTATTCTTCCCCACACCCACATCTCAAATGCCAGTAGCCTATTCTCGTCCTCCTTTCTGAGGGTCCACGTTTCTGCCCTATACAACGCCACGCTCCATATCAAGCACTTAACCAACCTCTTCTTCACATCCTTACCCATTGTCCCGGTCATCAGCTCCCTTCTATCATGGTAGCATATCAGTTATGCAAGGTAATATATCAGCTTTTTTGCTTAAATTATAGTAGACTTTTTAGAATTATCTATGTACAGATAGATAATGTCTATAGTATCTACTAGATATGTATCTAGGCTATCCGATGATGCAGTTTTAAATTTGTTAAAGTACTTTTTCGCCTCTATATGTTTCATTCATATATGTATTAGATCAAGTAACTTTCCTAATGGATAAAGGAAGAGCAATATTTAGAAATTACTAGATGACCCGAGCGAATATTTCGCACAGTATGCAGCTTCTTCCTGTTTCTTCCTTCTTTCTTCCTGTCTTCTACCTGTCGAATGATTCGCACAGTATGCAGCTTCTTCCTGTTTCTTCCTTCTTCCTGTTCTTTTGCCTGTTTCTTCCCATGCACAATCATACGTTATTTATGTTTGTGTTAGAGATACATAACGTAAACGTAAACAGTAAATGGTTACACTGACTGCATGTAGAATGTAAACAATATAACAAAACGATGTGTTAATAGATGGCGCCTCCAACAGTCTTTTAAGCACGTAACCATAGACAACATATTAGTTGATTATATTGTCAGCAGATGGCGTTGTATCATTTTTTTGACAAAACCTTTAATTTTAAACAATTTGTCTATTTTTCATCAATATCGGGGAATATAAGCTTTAAAAAAATGTTTGAATCATTAATTTTGATGAATAATTATGGGATTTATGGCGTTGCGACAAAAAAACACCTTTGAGAAATAATACATACGGATGATGATGTGTGGAGTCGATATACCTCGAGCGAGTAATCGACATGGAAAAATCGAAACTTTAAGTCAAATTAATGGGTAAATAGTGAAATTTGAAATTGATATTGTATTTTTCGTCAGAAGCCGGTGATTCAACGTTTAAAATGACACCTCATTTATCACTGTAGGTGCAGTATTAACGGAGCATATACGGAATGACAGAAAAAGACCTTTCTGTAATAATATATATAATAATATGATGGTTAGTGCAAAATAATTTGATAAAGCATTAATCACTTTGTGCTATTTTAGTAGATACCAACTTATGAAGAAACAAATAATTGTGTCATCCATTGTTCATATTTGCGTAATGCACAAAAAATTAAGCCTAAGTTATGAAGGTGATCGTGAATAGCAATGACGCCGGTAAGCTTTCACCTCGAAAATGCTCTTTAGATCAGGATTTCCCAACTAGGGGAGCTCACATCGTGATGAGGGACGAGATGGTATCCCTTTGGGGGTGCGGGATAACATTTCAGATTTATTTAAATATTTGTGTTACTTTATTTTTGAGTTTGAGCAACTTTTAATATGTTGACATATGTTTCATTTACCAAACGCGTATACCGTTGCTTCATAAATTTTTATTAATGATCATACAAATCTGTTTTGGACAGCATCACTTTCATTTTTTAATACATTATTACTCTAAGGAAAGCGAGAGTATTCAAATAAAATTATGTTTGAGGAGCATGAAAAAGTTTGGAAACCACTGCGCTAAAGAATGGTAATTTCGCGATCTTTACACCTTTCCACAACCACCAACATTTCCCTGCGACTATCTGGAGATAGAAGACGGGAAAGGAAAAGATTCGGTGATTCGTCGCCGTCCCCAGAGTCAATTAATTGAATAGTAGACCCGTGCGAGTGGGACGTGTCTCTCTTCAACCGCCCCCCCCCCCCCACCCCAACTCCTGTCAACCTCATCCCATGGAATATTTACCCTCGCTAACCGAGGCAGGCCTTTCACTCTCTGTTTCACCTTCTCCTCCGCTTTTTCTACCTCCGAAAACCTCCCCTTTTCCCACCTTCCCTTTCCCATATATCCGTCCTTACCCAGTACGCTCGCCTCTCGGAGTCACGGTAAAGTGTGCGGAAAGCCCCAAGAACTCCGGCCGCAGTCGCCTGAAATCTCCGTCACATGTTTACTTCACCCAGCCTAGGTTTATTTTGAGCGATACGATAAGTAATTAGTTAGCAGTTTTTCAATCTTTTGTCTTAAATTTCACAGCTGCTTACCCTGCTTCATATCTACTCCACTTCCCCTTCCACTTTTGTAGGCTTTACGGTGGATGAAACAATTTTTGCACAAATTTGTGTGAAAATTGGCACACGTGATCTCATTTAAATGTATCCATGGATTTAACTGAAAGAATTATATCACCCCGATGTTAATCATTGGCAATTCAATACTTTATTAGCACATAGTCTTGTAGGTCATGACATATATTTTGTAAAATTCTATTGCATGACCTTGTGGCTCATGACATAATGTTTCGTAATATTGTGATTTAATATTCACTGATTTTTTCTTGCCATGAAATAATTAATTTATTACTAATATGGTCGTTGCTGGCAAATATCTAGATGTCTCGTCCGGTTCAATTTTCTAAAAAAAAATATTTAAACGCAATGTCGTCAAAATATCGATTACGCACCGGAAATTCTAGTCGTAACGAGCTTTAATCACGTAAAAAATAAATTATAATTCTTGTATCATTTCCAATAACGCCCACGTGGCGAGTTCGACCGCATTAGCAGATGCACTTAAATGAATTGTGGTCCTAGAATTACCCACCATTAAGAATAACCCACGATTACCGCTCCAACCAACCAAAAGGAGATTGATGGTGCTCACGACCGCCAGAATTTCGCCGCAAAGCAGTCCAATTACGTGCTCAACGCCACCTTTTTACGAGGTTTAAGCCCAGCTCTGAGGTACTGTTTTTTTTTGCACATTATTTGAGGGTACTGCGAACTGGCTGTAATTCCCTCTCGGAGTCTCCCGAAAAAACAGGGAAAGCGTAAATTCCACAGAGGAAAGGATAATATGCTTCTTTACTGGGAACGTGACCTTCACAAAAATTCACAAGCGGGGAAGGACGCTCAGTGATTATGGTAGTTTCATAAAAATATCATTTTGCCAGCAAATCAAAGAATTGGGTCTGGAATCAATGAATTAAAAGAATTTAAACAAAAATATCCTAATCTTCCAAAGATATAAAAATTTCAGCCCCATACCGAACTTTTTTCAGAGATTTTTGACGAAAAATATCAGCCCATTCACATAAAAAATTGAACGCGTATACACTCCAAAGAGATTCCTGAGACCTTATTTTAAAAAATGAGGAATTTCGAACACGTTAAAAAATTAGCAGTAGGTAATTTTTATGGTAACTCGACTATTTTTTAAAATAAATCATATCAGCGAACCAGTATATTTTTCAAAATAAAAAATAACCTTTCGCTGTGAAGGAGATTTAAACGTACCGCGTGAAAAACTTAGTAAACTGTATGACTTTTGTACAAGCAGTTATTTGTTTTTGAGAATTTCAGCAGAATAAAAGTATATTGTTGCACTATTTTTTGAGAGGAGGTGAATACAGAAGTCACCCTTAGAAGAGAGAAATTAGAGCAAGTGGATTCCTTCACCTATCTTGGAAGTACCATCTCGTGGGACTGAAGAAGTACAACGGATTGGTGGGAAAGAAGTACAATCGATATACTGCCGTAATCAAATTCAAAATGCGGTAGTTCAATGCAAATGGCACAGGTGTCGGCTCCAATGGCTGGACTAATGTAGTCATTAAAGATATATTCGTGGACAAATCTGCATATTTTGTACCTTGGTTTTGGTTGTAAATGGGTTACTCATTACTTTAACGAAAGCAGGATTTTTTTAAACTGAATAAATAAAAATATGTAACTTAGAATTTGTCTTGACTCGCGTCGTCAAGCCAGAGCCACCTTCCACCCTCCACATTCCACCTCCTACAACTTTGTCACCGAGGCAGTGGGATGAGTACGTCAGGGGGGAAGAAATTCGTGACGGCACGGCTCGCTCCCTTAGTGTCCGAAAATTGATTTTTCGCGAGAAAGGGTCCACCGTTTTAAAGATTGCGACCTCGGAAACGAGTGATGATGGATGTTCTTTACATAACTTACAGAAAAAAGATGTCGCCAGAGGTTGATCGTCTCCGATTTTCAAATTTCTGGCTGAGAAGTGAGTTTTTGTTATCCAAAGTTCAGGAAAGTTTCCTCACTAACTCAGAGGGATAAAAGGTTTTGTTTCACATCATCTTTTGGAATAATGTTTATCAAACCAAGTAAAGAAAACCCAAAATCGTTATCTTTAAAAGTTAACCTGTATTGGAGTGATACGCAAGCATGGGTAGAGTGAAAAGGAGGCCTGAAACGGTCGGCCAGCACTCCCCTCGGCCTTCGCTACCATAACGCCTTACGGGATCATAGGCTGTTATGTGTAGTTACGCAGGAAAAAACCTTCGATGTCCCTACTGTGAAGTAAAGTATGGGTAGCGTGGAAGTTATACGACACACACAGGCTTTTCGGCTCTCGCCGCAGGATTACAACTTCCGCCCCAGGTCTGCAAGCTTTCGCTTATACCCGGGGACAAGGAAGAGGTGGGAGGAAAGGATGGGAAAGGAAGGTTAGCAAAACCGCAGCCCCTTCGAGGCCGACATCAATGAGGCGGATTGAGGTCAAAAGGACCTCAATTGGGCCTCCGCCTCCCCGAAGTGCTCGTATTAGTTTGGTTACCCCAAACAACAGAGACGAGTTTCCGTCGGCTTTGCTTTCGCGAAAAACCTACCACACATCTCTGTGAACCGAGAGAGCCCGTTGCCCAAATATTTGGGATGAGGTGTCTCTCTGACTCACTTTACGGGTTGACGCCGTGTGGTCTGCCGAAGTACGTCCTCGAGGCGGGGATCACCGGACCCATGGAGGGTCAATTCGGACCAATTCAGGTCAAAGCGTGAGTACATCCAACCTCTCAGTGTCCTCGTCAACCCCTTACGACACACACCGTGTTTTTATCTGTGGCGTCAGTTTTGTCCAGGGCTGTACATAGATGGTCGCCAAATTATCCGTTAAGGACTGAAGGCAGAGGGTGTCGACTACACGCTCCTATTGTTTGACAGCGGGTAGTGATTTCCACTTCATAGAAGAGTGGCGCTGGTGACGCAGAAGTATTAGATGGTACGAGCCTTGTTCGGCAGGTGACACTAATGTATTACTTTGCTCACTCTTTGCAGCAATTTACGTAAACGAACGACAAAGATGTACAAAACCTTAATTAAACAGGCCGCCTACTTAATCACTAATTATCTCACTCATCAGGATGCAGAATAAGGGCTTCATTCTTTTGTTAAATAGGACATGTCCATGGACTGTGTATACATCACGGCATGAGGTCATGGCATGACGAGCATTTGTAATAATTTAACCTGGTCATTCAATTCAATAAAATCGATTAAATTGTTCAACAAGGAGATTCATTAAAATATGTAGCACCACACGGCGGAGAAGTTATTGCGTTAGAGCAGCGGTTCTCAACCCGTGGGTCGCGACCCCTTTAAGGGTTGAACGACCCTTTCATAGGGATCAGCCAAGACCATCGGAAAACACATATTTCCAATGGTTTTATGAAGTAGCAGCGAAAATAATTTTATGGTTGGGGGTCACCACAACGTGAGGAATTGTATCTAATAGTCGCGGCATTATGAAGGTTGAGAACCACTGCGTAAGGTTCCCAATCACTGTTCCTATGAATACCGATGTCATCATTCTACATCTACATAATACCCTGCGAGCCGCCGCATGGGCGTGTGCCAGGGGGTATTTGGTCCCCAGCTGTGTAAAGATTTAAGGTTTTAGGAGGTGAAATGGTGACGTGTATTACGGGAGTGTATTTAGTGGAGATACATTTTTATTGTGCGCGGAAAGAACGAGTTTTTGTACCTATCTGTTCGGCAATGTCTTATTTAACGCTTCTGTCAGACCTAGAGATGTGGTGAGGTGTTATGATAATATTCTCTGTAACGCTCTGTAACACATCAGTTCTGAATTTCTCAAGCTACCTAAGCCTAGCGTGTAGCCTCCGAGTCTCTAGAGGCTCCCACCTTAATCCCTCGAAAAGTTGTGAGACACTAAATGTTCGCTCGCAGCAGCTTTTAACGAAGTGTGCTCCTTCCTTGTATTTTATCAAATTTTTTGGTCAAATCTTTCTGTCAAGGGTTCCAAATGCTCGCAGCGTATTTGAGGTGTGCCCTTACTAGAGCAAAGTAGCATCTCTCTTTTAATTTTTCATCCAAGGACCTTCCTATTGTACGCTTAACAAAACCTAGTTTCTTTAATGCTTTGCCGCATATGTTTTGTATGTATATTCCCCACGATCTATCAGAAGTTAAGGTCATTCCAAGATATTTGCCTGTATCTGAAGATTTTATGTTTGCTCCATCCACCCGCACATCATTAAATTGATAAAGTCTACGATTGAATTCATTCACGCTGGTTAACGATGTCAAAGACGTAGTGGGGTCTCGCCTCAGCTAAGGCTGGTGTTGTCATCACCCTGAAATGGGTTCCCTATTTCTTTTTGGTTAGCAAAAGGCTTACGTTGCTCGGGCATCCCTCCCTCAGTCAGTCCAATCAACTTTTCTTTTTTCCATCTTCCCTCGGCGCAACGTCTCACCCCTCCTTTCCCCACTCACCTGGCCCAGCCTCGTCCTTACGTCCTCCCCTCTTCGCAGACATGCAAACTTCCTCGCATTTTCACGATGGTCGCTCCTTACGCATGTATATACCGGTGCCCTCGACTTCATCTCGCTTGCCACGAGGAGCGATTCCCGCCAAAGTCTAGATTATTAGGCTCGTAAAATTGCGTACGGAAATATACCATAACTGGCGTCTTTTGTAGTTTTTTAGAAGATTGAACTTTATGGCTAGGAGGATTATAAAAAAGTGAAGTTAGCGCCCACACTTATGGAAACAGGTCAATTAAAAACTTCAATCAATAAATTTAACTTATTTTTTAAGACTACCGAAGATAGTCCTTGTTCCGGATATTACGGTTTTTGTCGTGAACTTAATTTATACGATCTACAGTTACTAAAAATGTTCAATAACACAAAATTATAAAAAATCGAGAAATTCCAACTGTCTTTTGTCCATAGGAAATGCCTTGACGTAGCATATTCCTTTTTCAGAGAGAAAGTGGCATTGCGTTCGGAGATTTCCGACTTCGTTTTTATGACTACCGAGAGAGGTCCCCTTATGGGTAAACAGGAAAAATTTGGAAAAATTGGGTAAACGCAACTCTCTTTTATACATAAGGTATCCGTGAGACTTTTATTCTTCCTATTCAGAGAGAAATTGCAACTGTGTTTGGTAAACTTAGACTTATGTTTTATGACTACCGATAGAAATCCGTGCTCCGTAGATTACAATTTTTTGTCATACACCTAATAAATACAATTAACAGTTGCGAACAATTTTGATATCCTCTTGTAATGTAATTCAGAGGTTGGAGACAGCCATTTGGCTTGGCGAGAAAATTATTCACAGGGAAGGATCAGACAGAAATACAACATATGAGACAACATTTATGCGTATTTTGATGAAGATTGAAATTAAGTGCTCGGAGAATAGAAACTAGATGGAAGTTTATAGCTTGGAGGCCCTTTAAAAGTATACGTTGTTGTTTCCTTCCTTGGAAATTTTTGGCGGCATTCAATTTTCATATTGCCACACGTGTGCCTTGAATTGATATTAATAGTTATTGAATAATTTGCTGCTATTCAGTAATAACTACTACAAAAACCCCAAGCACGGCAATCTTTCAGCCAATACAATAGTCAGTAATGTTTCATAAGAGTTTTGACAGAAGGGTAGAAGAGAAAAGGACCATTTAGAACACCATAGAGAAAAGAAGAACAAGATGGATTGGACACACCCTGAGACATAATGGGTTTGTGAAGAACATAGTTTAAGGCAAAATTGAGAATATAGTCTCCAGAGGAAGACCCAGAACCATATAAAGAGAAAAGTACATAGGAAGAAATACTTGGAGTTTATAGAACTAGTATCTGATAGGGAAAGGTGGAGGGCTGCCCAATCACCCAATCTTAATATTGAACGACCAATAATGAGTTTTGACAAAATATCGCAAACTTGTAAGTTGAATTTTTCCCTTCTCGATGCAATGCGTTACATGAGCTTAAAAGTATTCTTTACTGACTGATGCTCACATTTTTGTAATTGTTTCCACACTCAAACAAACTAATTTAGATCCACAACTTTTGGGTTAAAAAAAACAAATTTTGATGGGCTGTTAATACCTTTGATGATGCTGTTTCATGTATTACACTGACAACTCGTGCACTTGTATGCATATATTTTCCACGTCCTATCTCTTGCATTTGAACGTTCCAAGTTCATTTATATGCATTTTTATGGGGAAATTTAGGGAAACTTTTTTAATATCGCAATCTTTGCTCACTCTTCCCATCAATCACTTATATTAAGATCCGTAAGTGATATTCATTCCCTTTCCCGTTAATTAATGTGCATTTTTAACCTTAAAAAATAGTAGTTCCAAATGAATTTTAATTTAATAAACCTAGTTCTTTCTTAACTTGCAAAATTACGCCCGGGTAGGGAATCATCTTGTTGAGTGATTGGTTTGGCGAATGTGGAGTGAATTATGAATTATTAAGAGATTTCAGACGATCTGGGAAATTATTCATTCGAGAGGTAATGAAGTAACCATTGCGCGTTTTTGCATAAAATATTCGGGCATTTTACCATAAGGTAGCTTATAATTGAGCCTAAAAATTTTTCCTTGCGTCATAACGTATTTTTTCAATCGAAAATTTCTTTTCATGGCTGCACTAGCTTGGATCGTGGAAGAAACTGATTGCCATCTTTGGAACGATAACTTAGTCGTTCAGTCAACCGCTGTTATGCTAGTGACTCAAGGGAGAGAGATAATAATGGCGGGCATATTTTCCATTTACCTTTGGTATTGTGTAAGCTTCCCTCATTTTCATCTATGAAGTATTCAATTAAAATACGAAGAAATTAGTTTCTAGACATTCAGGCACCAGAAGAGCAAAATCTTTTAATCTTAATCATGAACAATTAATCAGTTTTACCGTGTTTCACTGGGATAGCGTATTCAATCAACGTTCCCTTCAAGATATTTTCATCGTAACTAAAAACAGAGGCTACTCTTAACCCATGACAGGAGTCAAATCAAATAACCGTAGTTTATATCGTATACTCTGGCAAATTTATATTTTTATCTCGATCAATTTTACTTTAGACGGACTTATTTGGTATTCTAAAACAGCTTATCGACGTGAAAAATTTCCATCTCTTCCTACAATGGGACAATTACATTTTATGATTTCTCATTCAGTATCGCAAAATTCCAGGTATTTAGCTAATATATTCCTTTCTAAAAATATACTCCTAAGTTGGTTCACTGTGAAATTTCAAACAAATTGATCTGAGCTAATACTTTTCGCCGCGACTTAGATTAAATTTGTACGTTGTTTGTCTAAAAGTGATTGTTACGAAGAACTATTAGAAGTGGCGTTGTTGTATGTTAATGAATTGTTTGTACTTAGCTCCTCCAATTTATAATTTATTTTCGTCGCATTTTTTATTATTATTATTAATTTTTTTCTCTCCATTTCATTCCTCAGTCGTGCTGGGTTATTCTGAGGTACGGGTACTATACCAAATACTCCCAGAAATAAATTATTCAGTCGTTTTACTAAAATTTAAGAATTTTCTGACTATATGGTATGTTGCTATAATGACAGCCGTCTGGATTTGGACGTATACGTTGCAATGTAAATTTAGTTTGTCCAGACTTTTACGAAGTTGCGTAGGTATTATTCCGGTGGCTGAAACTAGTATGGGTACTGTCTCAACCATGTTCATTAAATTAATATTGCAATTAGACATTTTCTGGTGGCAATATAACCTTTGTTTAGCTGTATAATAATGACAAAGATGTAAAAAAATGCGTATACGTACATAAAACATCCGACACTCTCATTTTTTATGAATAAAATTTTTTAAAACTATTTTCATTCCTTGGTATTGGATTTGTGAGTTTTTCTGGTAATTGGTTCCTTTCAAGGACCTCGCGATTTAAGAAGACGTATTTAGCAGCATTCTTTTTTGCCTCCCTAATGTTAGTTTCAGCTGGTGGTCATTTTCCCCCACAAAATTTGGTGGTTCCAGCCTCTTCTCCAATTCCAACCAGGCTGAAAGTTTTGAAAAACATTAACATTCCTAATAACCTATTTACATTTCTTCTACCTTGCAGTGGACCCCAATTCCTCTAACATGCTGCCAACACTATCTGTATTTTTACGTCTCCCCAAAAAATACCATGCTGCCTTCCTTTGGACCTTTTCCAACCCCTTTGCCTTCCCCTTATCATGGGGACCCCAGACATTCGTGGCATACTCAAGTATCACATCATGTCAGCGTCCTTTCTTTCAGTCTTGGCTCCGTCAAACATGCATTTCCTTTACCTCCCTCTTTTACACCATTCTCTCATCTCGAAGTCCTTTATTGTCCCATAGCGTCTTATGACTTGCTCAAACTACCTCTGTCTCAACGTCATATAGTCTAGTCTTTCAACCGAGTACTTCTTCGTTTGTCATCTCTGCGGTCCGCTGAACCTTTCCTATCCTTTTCAAACACCTCCCATCTACTCTTACCCTCCCCCCCCCCCAGTGTCCACGTTTTGTTTATTTAGTTTCACGCCCTTGTCAAAATCATGGCTTATCTTTTCGAAATATAATAAAAGGGTTCCTGTCATCAGTTTTCTCGTGAAGGTGAACTTCCATAATTTGATGAAAGATGATATTATATTGTCTAAATTGCTTGACATAATGAAATGATGCAGCTCTTATGAATATTTCGCCTTGTAATTCAAGGCTACCAACGGTTTTGGACTCTTACGTCTCTGTCATAGAGCACATTGGTTTCTAACGTGCAGTCAATTTACTAAAGTGCTCTTTGGTAATTGCAACTTACACAAACTTCTATTTGTAAATTACTCGAACATACCTAGATATTACTGGAACGTTCCTTTGATGGATTAAAAGGATTTTGCAAATAATTTTCTCTCCTTAATCTCCAAGTAATTTGGCAATTTCTGTTCTAAAATGAGAACTGAAAATTTATTGGTATTCATCTACCAATGAAACCTACCCTTATCAGTATATTTCTCAATAAAAGTTACTGACTACATATTGATTAATACGTGATTACGTACAAAAAGAGATAATGTTGTAGACTTGCATATGTTTACTGTAAAGCAGTTGGTATGGTTGGCGAGAAAAGGATACTTCAGGAGGAGATAGGGAAGGTGATTGCAATAGGTAATGGGGGTTGCCCAACGCCGTGATAGAGGAAAAGTTGTTGGGCAGGCGGGGAAGGGAATGGAGAAGAATAGCTTTTATGTAATGGATGAACAGGAGTAGGACGTACGTGGATATTAAAATTGAGACAATAAACGTAAATAGGGTTCTCCATTCGTAAAGAAAAAATCTGGAGGATTGCTATTGTCTTCAACTTCAGAATGGAATACGAGATCGGCAGCGTAGGTGGCTGGAGATGTAATGAGGGGCGAGAGGTAACTCAATTATGTCGTAGAGGGATGGCTGTTGCGCAAGCGGGGAAGGGGAAGAAAGAGAATAGGTTTCATGGACAGGATGAATAAGGATAGATCGTATACTGAGGCGAAAAAGGATATACTAGAGCGAGAAAGGCCCATGAAAGTGTAGAAAACCGGGAGGAGATTCTCTGACATTCAACAAAACCTACCTTAACCGGTAGAATACTTTTTGAAAAAAATGAGAATATATAGCTCTTATTGATGTTTCGCCCTGTAATTCAAGGCTACAAACGGTTTGGACTCTTATGTCTCTGTCAAGAAGCGCATTCGTTTATCACGGGCAGTCAACTTGCTAAAGTTCTCTTTGGCTATGGAAACTAACAAAAACTTCTAATTGTAAATTACTTTCATTGTTATTAAAAGTACCTTTGAAATTACTCAAACGTGCCGTTGGTGAAATTAAAGGATACCCATTTGCTTAAAAATTTCTCTCCTCGTTCTCCAAGATAGGACGTATGCTGAGGCGAAAAAGGATATACTAGTGCGAGATAGGCAACGAACGGTAAGTGTAGAAAACAAGGAGGAGATTCATTGAAATTCAACAAAACTTACCTTACCGGTATAAAATATACATTTTAAAAAATGAAAAAACATAGTTCTTATTAATGTTTCGCCCTGTATTTCAAGGCTACCGACGGTGTGGACTCTTACGTCTGTGGCAAGAAGCGCATTGGTTTCTTATGTGCAGTCAACTTGCTAAAGTGCTCTTTGGTTATGGCAACTAACAAAAACTTCTAATTGTAAATTACTTTAATTGTAATTAAGCGTACCTTTGAAATTACACGAATCGTTACGTTGATGAATTAAAGGATACCCATTTTGCTTACAAAGATCTCTCCTTGTTCTCCAAGATAGGTCATATGCTGAGGCGAAAAAGGATATACTAATGCGAGATAGGCAACGGTAAGTGTAGAAAACCAGGAGGAGATTTACTGACATTCAACAATACGGTACGGTTGACCGGTAGAATTATAAAAAAAGGTTATTGGCTTATTTATTGGCTCCCACTTTAACTTATCCTTACCAGTAGATTACTCAAGAAAAATAATAAATCCGATGACTCACCCATTCTTTTCGATGTAGATGGAAGAGAAACTTTTCGGAATTCCTCCATTCCTCCCTTAAGGCAGATTGAGCGAATTATCATTTTACCAAGAAATCAATGAATTTGATCTCATTTTAAATAAAAATACATCACCCTGCCATTGACATAAAAAATTCCACCCCTAACCACATTACTTTCCTAGATATTTGCCCAAAAATACTAGCCCTTTTAAATGGGAAATGGTAGGTGTATGCTCTCCAGAGAGACCTTATATTAAAAATGAGGCATTTCCTACACTAGATTTCGTCAAAAAATCAACAGTGTGTAGTTTGTGTGTTTTCTCAACTATTTTTGAAAATTAATCATATTGTCACCGAAGTAAATCTTCGGAATCACAATAAACCTTCCGTTTTGATGGAGTTTCAAACGTACCGCGTGAAAAAAATATGTCAAGTGAAAGACTTGTTTAGATATTTTCATTTGATTACTTACAGTTTCTGTCATGTAAAACTATTTTATTGCACCATTAATAATGCAATATTTAATTATGTGTCCTATGGCTGGTGAAATTAAAACGTATAATTCGAATATGGTCTCTATTATAACTAGGGAACTATCTCGCTCGGACTACCGATCATGCAGTCTAGTTGTTGAGAACATACAAATCATCATCTATTCTTGGAACAGCGAGGACTAAAGAAATTACTTCTACGAAGCCCGATATAAATCTGACTTTATCGCTCTGGATCTCAGAATACCTTAAAAAATAAGCTATTTAAATACAATCATATGTGAAACCTGTTAAAAATATCTATTCACTTCCTCACTCCCCCTGTATCAAATAAGTGTTTTCTTCCCATCATAGTCAATATCGCCCAGCGTCTCTCACATTCTACCGCGAACGCAATGCACGAATTTTAGCCAACCCATTTCTCTCTCGCCCGAACTACCCATTTCATTTATATTTCTGTAAATTTCAATTTAAGCTCATTCTTGTTGTTAGTCACGGCATACGAGTTCGCAATTTATTTTCAACAGAAGCGAATTAGAGCCCATATTCCCACAAAAGCGATGTTTTGAGCCCATTCAATGCAATGTCCCTCATTTAATAATTTTGATTGACCACTCCGTCTCATCTATAACGTCTCAACCAAGAATTCTCGTCCTCAGTGCATTAATACAGTATTTAAGTTTCGTTTTTGCATATTTTTTTCTCCGCGTGCCCGTGCATATTTTCTCCTCTTCGTGCTATCTAAATAGGTTTAAAAAAATTATCTGCTCTTATTTCTGTGGTAAAGCCTGAAAAGTTAACCGATGGAGCTAGTGTGTCTCACTGCTGGTGAAATTAAAACGTATATATCGAATATGGTCTCTATTATGATTTTGGGAACTATCTTGCTCGCACTACCTTAAAGCAACAGCACGGGAGCGTTCTCTTCAAACTCGCGGAACTTGGGGACACCTTCGCTTTTCACCCTCTCTCTCTTTCTCTCTTCCTCCCTACTTCTCATCTCCTTCGCTTTCGTCGTGAGATCTCCCTTTCTCCTCTCTTCATTCGTCCTTTTGTCTCTCAAAATTCAAACCCCCTCTCCCCTCCCCGTTCCCCACCCCTCCCAACGCCGATCCTCCCTTCCCTGTCAGCCTCGCCGCCCGACGCCGTCACGCCAGTCAACGTGTAGACTCTGTCAACATTACCACGAGCCAGGGGTCTCTCTATCTCCCCGAGTCGCGGAGAAAGAGTGGATTCCTTTTTTACGCCTCTTTTTATACTCACTCTTTCTTTTTTTTAAGTGAGGAATCCTTTAAAAGAAAGGAAGAGAGGGCTTGGAATGGGGTTTGGCGGCGCAGGGTCGTTTAAATGGAAAGCTTGGAGAATGGTATTAGTGGACTCATTGGAGCAGGGAAATCTATTTGAGTAGAAAGGAAAGTCAGGGATTAGGTCATAGAGGACTGTATGCTAACATTTAATATTCCTATAGCAATTTATGTTTCCCAGACGATCATTATGATTGAGTAATATGCTGAGTAATAATAACGGAGAGGGTAGGTTTAAGTGGATGTCAATGATAAGCATCTGGGTTTTCATACATGTAGGGCCCTTTTAGCGTAAAATGTTTCATTCGTCATCTCAGCCTAAGTCCGTACCTTCTTCACCCCGTCTATAAAATCTATTCCCTTCTTCCCCTTCCCAGTTTTCCCTACATCCTTTCCCCTATCACGGACTTGCTCATATCCCCTATCACCTTACTTTCCCCTATCACGGGCGACTCTTCCTCCTAATTTCATCGAGAAATTTCCTTTCGACACCAACCATAACAACTACATCCTCTTCCTATCTTCCTTTCCGTCCACCGAAACTTTTCCCTCCTCCTTCACACCCAAATATCGAATGTCTGCATCCTGTTCTCGTCTTTTTGTTTCCGGATCCACCTTTCTATCCAATACGACTCTACGCTTCATATCAAACTCTTAGATAGACTCTTTTTTATATCATTACCCAAAGTCTCTGTTATCATCTCCCTCCCATTGCTGGAAGTTTCTTTTGCTAGTGCAATTCTCCTCCTACTATCTTGGCAACTGTGCCCATTTTCTTTTTTACCTTACATCGCAAGTAATTAAACTGTTCTACTTTCTTCAGCTAGTAGTACACACTAGTAGTTTTATGGTCCGCCTTACTTTCTTTGTCCTAGAAAATCTCATTTCTTTCTTGTGATGACTAAGATGAACATTGATTAAATTAAATGGTAAAATTGAAAGTAATTATTATCCGCTGAAAGATTGGAACAATTAGAAATTTACTTGTGACATAATTATGAAAATATATCAGGATAGAGAGTTCATTTGCGTAGGTGTGGTGTAACAATATTGGCTATCCACTTTTCATCCCGATTATGGGTTGCGCATTGAACGACCTGTTATTAATTGTATGTGTATCTTAGTAGCTGACAGACAGGGTAAGACAAAAATAACTTGGTTCGGTATCTCATCAGTATATATTAGTGTGATTACTGCAGGAAATAGACAAAGAAAATAAACAATTTGGATAGAGGATTAATAGTAATTGAAAATTAGTGAAACAATTTAACTCACCGAATAGAAGAGTGGTGTCTCCGTTAAGTTTGTTCGACATTTTTTGCAATACTCACTCTTCTCTATATACGCTATAACACCGAACGCCTAAATCGTCCCAAGCCAGCTTAGTGCCTCGATGATAGAGCAAGAGGGGGGGGGCTTTGGCTTTTTCTATTATTCAGGTCGCCGGGTAATTTTGGAAAAATGAACGCCACAGGACACTACGGATGATAAAAAGACAAACTCAGCGTAAATATCACACAATAACCTTGTAATTCTCCAAAATTCTCTCAGAATCAAAGTTAGTCTCATCAGAACAAAGACGACAATAACTCCACCACTTGTTTATCAACAACCGTCCTCAAGTGACAAAACCCAGCCAAGGTTTTCACAAATTGTATTTGTTAAATTAAATGTCAAATTAAAATGTAACATTAATCGTTACAACGCGTGCACTTTGCAGATGATAAAGACCCAAGGATCAAGCTCATTTGAGAGAAGGATAGGACGAATATGTATTCAAGCAATATGATACATCATTCGCATAAGAAACGACCATAAATATGGATAGTTGTAATAAATGCGAGACGAAAGGCTTTTTGCTCTATTACTTGATCTCGAGGTTCGGCATAACTGAACATTAGACACTCTCCACAAATATCGTTTGCATCTCTCATCCAGTGTGTAGGAGACGTTATTGTCATCCCAAGAAAATGGTTTAAAGGATTCAGCGCCGTATGACGGTATTCTGCCATGCGAATCAAATTCATTATGCTTCTCGGCAGGCATAATTTTGTACACGCTCAAGTGAGCGTATACGTTGCTGAGCGTGTGTTACATGGCGTGGTGCAGTAGCGACGAAGGAATCTCTATCTAGGGCACGCGAGTTTGAGGGGAATAGACATTCTAGAGATGAATCTGTGATTAACCTGTTTGACCTAATCAGCTAGCATGCATTCAACTCTGAGGACGGCTCCTGGCGTGATTGGAGCGTAGCATTTACACGAACATTACACCAATCCCTTCCAACGAGCGATTTCCTGATTGCGTTTCATGTATTCCGGGAAAAATGGATGGTGTTTAGAAAGGCCACAGTGGAGATGTGTACTCGAGAATGTATGTTTAAATGTAACAATAATATTTCGGTCCAATTAGGCAAACACCACAGGGGTCTCAAAAACAAGCACTGCGCGCAGTCAGCAGTGCAGAACATGCCTTCTCCATCCAGGGGCATCACATAATGATAGGTGACACATGAGTCCTGGCCAAAGAAAATTACTATCTTCCTCGAATCCAGGAAAATATTGAAGGAGAGAATGTATAAGAAAATTTCAATAAAGACGACGGCCACAGAATCCACAGCACCTGGAAAAGACTTGATCAAAAACGCACCAAAATGAGCAATAATATTTCATATACATTTCTGGCCTCGCGATACATTCTCAGATGTTATACTCGTAATAAAATAAGAGGTAGACACCCTGAGGAGCTGGCATGTTCGATAATATGTTTTCCCTTGCATCATTTATGATCTTCACTATATCTCGAAGAAACATTTGAATGCCGAGAAGATCTCATATAATCATATTTTTTCTGAACTGGTTCTTCTCTTTCTTACCTGGCCCTGCGTGTCGCCCTAGTTCATGTACTAGTGCACTTCGTCTGACACGGCCCTGTGTCGCGTCGCATAGAGTATCGAGAAGAAGAGGAAGAAGAGAAATGAATTTATTTCGCTGGGACGAATGTTCTGTGAGAGCTAAAACAATTTATACGCTGAAAAAATCAAAATGTATAACTGGCACTTTCCACAGAGAAAAAATCATCCGCCTTGACCGGGATTCGAACCCGGATCCCTCGATTTTTTCTCTGTGGAAATTCGCACATTTGTGCATTGCGGGTGACTCCGTAAAAGTGAAACTCCGTGGCTAGTCCCGGATAGCTTAAAATTTGTCAACTGGCACTTATTAGCAGTGAGCGATGACCCGATACATCAGAAAGGTAAAAAACTTTACTAATTTATAAGATCGCAACAATGAGTAATATTGAACAGCACATTACAGTCACATTTATGATGTACTACAGAAGTAATCACGTATGAAATTCATAATGTCAGTAATTATTCTTATTACAGCTTGAATTGAAGTAAAAGTAATAACAAAAATCGAATGAATGTATTTTTTACAAATACATTTTTGTTCACATTGCAAATTAATAATAACTAGGCACTGAGTAATAGACTGTAAACCTTTCACATAAAAATATCAATATGGGAATCTGTTATTTTTACCTCACCTCCGAGAGTATTCATGAGATTACCCGCTGCAATTGTAATGATTTTTTTGAATAAGTTGTACGATGAGCAGGATAGTAAATGAAATTAACGCATGAAAAAGAAAATAAATTACATAATAAAAAAGAAGTATAAGGGCAGCTACTTGATTGCTCCCAGGGTGCTTAGCCGCTCTTGACTTCAATGAGAAATTGTTTTTGTTTTGTCATAAGGATGGCTAGCTTTTACTCGTCGGGACTTCCCCCGTCGGGACCGTCGGGTGGGCGCGATGAGCCTTGCTTTTTAAATCGTTCTATATAATGTTTATTATATTATATAATATTTGATGCTTTGAGGAAAACTTTGAAAGGAGAATGTTAAATAGACTTTACTGAGACAGTATAAGCAAATACCACTGATTTTCAAAAGTTTTTATCGCGTTTACGCTGGTTATAATAAAATCTGAAATTTCCGCAAATCCGAAACTCCGCGTCGGATGGCGGCCGGTCTTCATCGCATATACATAACCTATAGTGAATGGGGGGGCAAGTTGGAGCAGGATTTTTTTTCAAATTGTACTAGAGACTTCATTCTTTAATTTGGTGTAATCATCCTTGTATAGATGTATTTAGAACAAAAACTTTTATTCATTTCCTGAAAATGACACACAAAAAGTGTTTTTAATATTTTATAAAAAGTTGTATAAACAGTATACGAGAAAAAATTTATTTCTCAACCTCTCATCAAAAATACCCTTTTTTATATAATATGTTTCAAAAATTCATGCAAGATCACATAACGCGTCAAGAGCAAAAAACATTAAACAGTTCAAACGGAAAAAAGGCAGATGGAAATTATGACAATTTTTTCTAAAATTCTAAGATCTCTGCTGACGTTAAAAATCACTTAAAGCTGATATTATTTTAGGCTATAGTAACTTGGATATTTTAAATACTATCATAAACTGCAAAGGTCTCATCTAAAATAAAAAAGTGAAAAAATCATTTTTGGTCAGCTTTTTTCGATTTCAGCCCATTGTGCGTCGCTAAAAAGGTGTCCCTTAAAAATTGAAAATGAAATTGGCCTGGACATGTTCATCTTCAATGGTTTGCGAGCTAACTTTGTGTAATTTAAAGTTCACATTTAGATAATATAAGAACATTTTGTATAGTCCACACAAAACTTTAATGGCATACGCATTTTTTAAATTAGGTTTTAACACTTTTCTGGATAATGTTTAGTAGATGCTTTTAACAAAAAATTTGAATGGGGGACGTTAAATAGACTTTACTGGGACAGAATAAGAAAAACCACTGATTTTTTATAAGTTTTTATCGCGTTTACACTGGTTACAATAAAATCTGAAATTTCCGCAAACCCATTTCTCAACGGGTTTGCGGAAACGGTGTCATTCTCAAAGGACAAATACCAAGCTGTATTTTATTGAGAACTTTGAAATTATGACGCACGCTAAGCAGTTTGGTTCCGATTTGTTAAATGACTTGGTACCATTGCATCATTATCCCCTCTACCAAGTTCCTGTCCCCCCACCTTCCAGAAAATATTTGGTTACGTCCACCTCCAGCCCGATGCTTCAACCTTAGCCTTCATACTCAGTCATACTTTCCTCAACCCCAATCCGCCCCTATTCCGAATTAAAATAGAAATACTTGACCGCCAAAAAAACGAATTGTATTGTCCCTTGAGAATGACACGAAAGTGTTGAATCCCGTCGGGCTTATACCATTAAAGTTTTGTGTGGATTATACAAAGTGTTCTTATTTTATCTCAATATGAGGACATATTTAGCGTGCCAGAAACCCGATGTGCCACTTTGCAATGCGTGCTAAGGGTATCCCGCCCCTTATATGAGTGATTTGTTCTTCTGCTACGTCATGAGACGACACCCCACTACCGTAACAGTAAACTCGACTTTGTGCCGCATACAGTATTGTGTGCCTTGAATCAAACTTTTGTAGGTTACGGGTCCCGGACTGCGGGTCACAGATCCTTTCTTTTTTATGAAAAGAACTCCTTTCTACCCCACCTCTTCTCACGCTCCACTTTTTATTTCTCGGGGTCAAAGAGTGAGAAAGTGTCTCTTCTTTGAAAATCTCAGTCAGGGCGCGGTGACTCGAGGAGTGAGCTTTTATCAAGCCGCTATGCTGACTCGTGGGCTTCGTGCTGGGAATTTTCATTTTCACCTGCCAGAAGGAAAAGTCGCGAAACGACGGGATGGTGATGACGCCCTTGAAATTTTACCGCAGCGAATGTCGCGGCTTCGGTTCCTGAGGCATGTGTCCGTCTGTTTATGTCACAGAATTTCTCCTTTTTTTTCGAAATAAGATATTAAAATGAAGTGCAATGGGTGTCTTGTATGGGTTTTCTGGAAGGCAATCTTGCATCTTTACGAGGAGAAATGCCCCATTTTAGGATTCGCCACTTAAGTTTTCCATTTTACCGCGTCACCTGCGCTCATCCCCTTCTCCGCAGCTCTGCTCTTGTAGGCCGCTCGAGTGAGAAGGCACCTGCGCAGTGATTTCGCGCACCTGCGCCTTGGACTCTCACCCTTACCGTCTCTCACATCCCCCCCGTGTCTCTGATATTTGATACTATTCGCCTCGTGTCGCGAGATATCGAAGAACTCCACGAATTTTTCGGCAGTCAATTTTTTAAAAATAAACCTGCATGATTTTTATGGAATTTTGGGGAACATTAGACTCTCATAACTCTCGGTAATTTTCATTAAGTTTCCACGGTGATTGCGTGGGCCAAAATAGATTGAACACGGCCAATTGTGATTTATTGATGGCGCAAAAATTAGCATTAGCGAATTTTCAACGCTAATGTTTCATAAAAAACGGAAGCAAAGCACCTAATATCGAGTTTATAACGACGCGGCTTTTCAAAACGCGAGTATTTGGCTAGTAACTTAAAGTATGATCCTAATTGTCACTTGAACCTTTCGTCTCGGGCAGCACGAATGAGTATCCTCGAGTTGGCGAGTTCCCTGCTGAAGGATACTTGGATTGCCGAAACGCGTGGGAGTCTTTATTTCTTTCACTTCTATTTCCAATTCGGATAATTTCTTGATTAAATGGTGTGATTGAATGCTATTGGAAAATTCCTAATTTTCCCTATAATCCATGTTCATTTCAGTGAATCAAATTCGATTATCACTCACTTTGGTCAGTCTCACTTGGTGGTATTCCATCATTAAAAATGTAAGATGACAACTCTTACTAAAACCAATAGATTTATTAAAAAACGACCCAGGTTTCGATTTGCATTCACATCATCTTCAGGGCTCGAAACGTGGGTGTTTTTTTTATAAATCTAGTGGTTTTAGTAAAAGTTGTCATCTTAAATTGAATCAAATTCGATTACTGAAAAAATGAGGAAACAGTGATTAGATTCTTTAAACAGGTATGAAGTTTTCGTGAACGTGTCAAAATGCAATAAGAATGAGACAAACTCAATTAAGTAGCTGTCTTTAATATTTTTCTCACGTAATGAAGAGATGACGGCACCAAGTGAAGCGTCCTTTCAAACTATTGACGATAGGGAGGTGTTGAAGCTGCTTTTTTCTCAGCTCATTCGAATTTTCTGGATTTACATTCTCAATGGGAAATGGGGTTTGGGAATTTTTTCAAATTTAACGGTGCGCTAATGGTTCATCATTTATGATAGAGCGTAGGGGACTATTTCGTCATGCTTTATATCTATTTAAGTGTTGATTTTAGCAGAGAGAATAATAATCTAAGCAGGATTTGTTAAATGATTTCGATGCGCTGCGTCTTTGTTCGAGGTGGTATTCAGCTAAAATAAAATGTTGAATCTGATTGCAAAAATCTTCTTTTTTCCAATCAATACGATTGTGAAAAATTCGGCCTAGACTGGTAATCGAACCACGGACCTTTGACGGACCAACGCGCAGACCACTGCGCTATCCAGGCTTCCTAATGTCCTTGGCAATTTTGGTGGATACAAGGCAACTAGGTCCATCAAAGATGGCAACGCAAGGGAAAAAGTTGTATCCACCAAAAAAACCATGGTAATTAGAAAGCCTGAATAGCGTAGTGGTCTGCGCATTGGTCCGGCAAGCCAAAGGTCCGTGGTTCAATTCCCGGTCCAGGCCGAATTTTTCTCATGGCAATTTCTTCAAAAAATGCACCCGTCATGTTTGAATTTCAATACGATTGTATTTATGCGCTGAGCAGTACGAGGGCGGGTACAGAGATATTCAGCAAAGAGACGGCAAATTTCACCCTCTTTGTATCATCTGTTGGATTATGTGCAGAAGCCCTTTAATAAAGTTTATATTCACATTTCACATTTTATGTAAAGTATTTTATTCTGCTTACTGACTTCATATCTCTTGGTATCATCGTTAGTTTTTCAATCCTAAGATTCGTTGAATGCAGTCCTTCCTCCTTCCCTGTCTAGTGCTAGTTCTCTTACCTCCTTGTATCTATTCCTGCCCTATGTACTTTCCTCTTAATTTGGTCCATGAACTTATTCCTCGTTCATCCTCTGGGGATTTTTTCCTCTATTTTGGCTTTAATTATGTTCTTCACATACCCATTGTGTCTCAGGGTATGTCCTATCCATCTGGTTCTTCTTTTCTATATAGTGTTCCATATGGTCCTTTCTTCTTCTACTCTTCTCTACACTTCATCATTTCTTATTTTGTCGTCCCATTTTATCTTCAGCATTCTCCTCCAGCACCAAATTACAGAGGCTTCGATTGTTTCTAGTGGTAGTACTCCTTTTAATATTTTTCATAACTCCACTGATAATCCAGGTGAACTCTAAGGTGGTCTTCATTTGACTGGACATTAACGGCACCTCATGAGTTGATGGCCGTAAAATCATTGAAAGGATGACAGGGTATTCCCACGGAAGTTTATGGAGATTTTGGTGGTAATTTTTTCCGCAAGGTGTCCGTGTCTTTACTAAAATATTAATTTTAATGGCAGGAATCCATTGCATTTCTGTTATAATTGTGTTCTTACCAGAGGTGATTTTCAATCCGTAGAATGAAGGATTAATGCATACATGGAATGCATCCTTTGAGAAATGACTCGAGCCATCCCAACTTACTAAGTTCCGCCTGGCCTCCTCGTGCCGCGGTTGTCTAGCCGCGCGTGTGCTGCGCACTGAAGTGCTTTCGGAATCTCTGCTCGCCAATTGGACGGTTATTTTACATAAATATTTTTTACAAAATATTTTACATATAAATTAAAAATATTTTACATATTTTATGTAAAATAGTTATTCACTAATGCCTATTTGATGAATTATATCCAATGCTTTTCTTTATTCATTATGAAAGAACGGAGATGAAACTGTATGCGTTAGCTTTAATGGAGTAAATTGATTCATGTGGCAAATTTGGCTGTAGATACAAAATCCAACGCTATTCACTAAGCCAGGTAAATTGACTCAAGTGTTAGAGACAGAATTTATTGCTTGGTTACTAACGGTTAGGATGGGATTTCGTTGTAAATTGCCTCTTTCACTAACATTCTCCATGGGGATTTTTTTTCAAACTTAACGGAATCGTTCATCATTTATGAAAGAGATTAGTATACCATTTCATCGTGCTTTTTATCCATTGAGAAGAGAATGTAATGTGTTTGTCTGTATACCTAATTTAACATTGTATAAAAGGTCTTTTCTGTACATGGGTGCAAAGGTTTTCAATGCACTGCCTGAAATTATAAAAAGAGAAAATGTTTTCACAAAGTTTCTTCGTTTAGTTAAAACTTGGCCGTTTACACAAAAAACATTGATACTCTATTCTAAGAATTAAAAATTGACTGCTTCTGTTTATTAGAGACTAGTATATATAATCTGCTAAACGCATAGTGGTATTTTTGTCTTATGTTGCTGTCCATTAGAGACTGTATTATATAATGTCATGTACGCATAGAGTTTTGTTAATTTTTTTGTCTGGGTAACGCATGTTTTTGTTTTTTAAGGTAGTCTTACCTCAGGAATAACCTTAAAGACTACCTAAATCTTTCACGTTCGATGTTAATGTAGTTGTGTACATTATTTGATGGAAGAATAAACAATATCAATTTAAGTTTTGGTTTTAGAGGATAAAATTATAATGTAAGCAGGATTGGCTTAATGATGTTGATGCGCCTCGTACTACTGCCTCAGGCAATCTCTCCCTCTCTATTTCATTAACTTGCTTTCGTCTACTGCATACTTCCTACCTCTTGCCATATAACATCCAAAATGCCCAACCCGCCTCCTAACACTTCCCCTATTGACCCGGAATTCTACCTTCCTCCTAAATATACCTCAGTATCCCATCCTCTTTCATTACCACCGTTATTCATCTACTTCGCCGCCAGACGAGGGCATCTTTTTTACCTTTATTCGGGTCCCTCGTAATTTCCCTAACCTCTTTTACACTCCCACATATCAAATGTCTCCGGTTTCCTCTCGTCCTCTCTCTTAAGGACCAAATATCAAATTTCCAAACCAAATACGCTCTATATCAGGCTTCTCGCCAGCCTTTTTTTAATTTCTTATCTCATTTATATGTCATTTGGGCATCTCCTTTTATTATACGTCTCTTTTGCTGACGCACTTCTCCTTCTTAAACCCTCGCTATTGCGTTTCATCGTGTCCAGCACACTTTTTAAGGAACAAATTTCCGTGCGAGTTACAATTTAATCCTTATCAAATCTTACGTTCCATCTTATTTTATTTTTATTTATTAATCCAAGCTTTACTACCCCTAAAACTACACATTCAGCCAAATGATGTCTGGTGGGTAACAACTACAGACAAACACAAATAGTCATGCCCTGAGTGCTAATAATTACATCTAGGCGGGATTCGAGCCCACGACCCTCGGGTTAGCAGGAGAGGACTTTACCCCGTCGCCACCGGGGTCGGCATCATAATTTTGTATAATTTGCATAATATATAAATATTACATTATATAATTTGTCTTAATAATCTTAGTACCTTTTCCTTGAAGTTTATGAGTATGTACTTAGTCGACGGGAACGAGGGTGATGTTGCATTTCCTCTCAAGCAGGGAAAGTGTTTCGGTGGCATGGAAATTATCTGGTCTGCAGTTCACTATCTCATCGCTGGTTGAAATACTGTCTCTCATAGATGTGGAACCGATACATATACCTTCCCGCGATGAAGATGGCTCTTGCTAGTGAAAGCTTGATGCTTTTGGGCGCACTAGAAAAATCGTGTTGTTTGCTTTTTAAAAAGAAATTTCTAGTTCTATTTAAACTAATACGACAGTCACCACACTTGCTCAATTTACTTGAATTTGGGCGTTACTAATTCTTACTCGTTCTGTCCATTTAAAAAAAATTGTCCACTGAGTTTAAGAAGCTTTATCTTCAAGTAAAGTCAACCAATTTTAACGAAATAAAATGTCTTTGATATAATGACCATTTCTACGTTTATTAATCCACGAAGAAATTTTTTCATATACTTATCTGCCTTTTTACGATATTTTATTAGAAAAAAGACCCTGTTTTCGGCCCTCAAAATCTGATGGCCCAACTTCATATTATCGCCATTCTCTTAATATTTAGGATAGAGATTTCAGATTTTGATATAGGTTAGCTACGCATGTTTTATACACAATGAAGGAAGAAAGTGTTTTCATGTTGTGTTTTAGTAGATAAAACAACGCTTCCTGGCGAGAGTTAATAGCCACGCTGTATAGATATGATTTCCTGATGACCCACCATTTAATTTTGCAATGGATCTCAGCGATGAAACGTGTTGTTTTCCCCATATTACAGGCTTATATTACACTTTAACGGCTAGAGACGGCTTAAGTTCCACGATTTATTCGTTTCTTTTAGGGTTCGTAAGTAATGAACATTGTGAACTACTGGTAATATGATCTATTTCACCATGATGGTTTTTTACCTTAATTGAGGGATGAAAAATGTTAGGTATCCAACGGTGAAAGGTGATCTTTTTCAGAATCTTTGCGTCAATAGTACGGTGAGCTGAATACCTCTTGCAGTACTTCTCAGATCAAATTCATGGAAATTACATATTTGACTTTACCCTCTCAAACCTTTTCATTTCATGGCTATCAAGAGACTTCTTATTTTTGCACGGCTACAGGAATTACTCATGCGCACAGTTAATTTTTAGTTTTGAGTCGATTTTTGAAACTTGTTGATAAATCGTTCCGTGATGTCATTTATTTGATGGTCTTTGCAAAATTTACACACTATTTTTCAGATCCTCAGTCGCGAAAACTGCGTATATTTAAACGTTGCCAATGTATTAAACCTAATATTATGCCACTCAACGGAAATTAGAAGAAATTTCCAAAAATTGCATTTAACAAATAATGTGGTACGAAGTCACTCGCACGGGTGCATATACACCAGGGTTGAAATTCGCTATGAAAAAATCATTTTAATTGAGAGGGATTCGAACTCGGATCTAACACACCTGACCGGAAATTGTGAGATCCAGGTTCGAATCCCGGTCAAGTCAAATGATTTTTTTTCATAGCGAATTTCAACCCTGGTGGAAATTAGAAGCTTGAATCGTGGAAATTTATTGCGCAAATCATTTTCTTAAACAATGGTGGACTCTACTGAGGTAATAGTGCTGATGAAGTAAATAAAAGTGCATTAGGAGAATAATAAAAAAATTACAAATATTTGGGGCTCATTGATGGGTTGCTGAAGAGAATGATAGAATGATAGAGGGAAGGATGTTGAGCAAGCGGGGAAGAGGAAGAATAGGTTTTATGGGCAGGATGAGGAAGGATAGATCGCATGTTTAGGCGAAAAAGGACATACTAGAGCGAGATAGGCCCCTGAAAGTGTAGAAAACCGATATGAGATTCTTTGATATTCAACAAAACCTACTTCAACCGGTAGAGTACTTAAAAGTAACAGAAAAGTCAATGAATATGGCACTCTCGTAGTAAAAGATACTTTTAATTTAACTAAACGAAGACACTATTTAGTACAATTCGACCAGTGTGGAATAGTGTGGAATAAAACCGAGTATCTTTTATTATGATTGTACGACATAAAGTCCAAACCAAAAAGTCCAACCCAAAATGTCCAAACCAAAAAGTCCAAACCAAAAAGTCCAACCCAAAATGTCCAAACCAAAAAGTCCAAAGACTAAATAGTCCAACCCAAAAAGTCCAAAGACTAAAAAGTCCAAACAGTAAATGTCCAAGCCAAAAAGTACAAAATAATTTTATTTTAAAAATTTTATTCAAAATTTCAGAACATTAAAAGTTAATTTTATATGGCATAGATCCCATTATAGAAAAAAGTTGAAAAAAAATTAGAGGAGTGATTTTAAACGTGCCATATAAGTGCCAAATACTTGATTTGAAAAGTATTCTGAGATTCTCACGTGTAGAAAAAACCAAAATCCTGCCACAATTTAAGTTGTAATCGTCATCTTCGTAAGAATCGTATATAAGAAATTTGTCGCCAGTAATGGCCTTTGTAAACCTGTCAAGTACGCTTTCAAGGTCTTCAATAGAAGTAGGATTCGCCGGTAACTCCTTTGTACGTTCCCGCTGAATAACTTTTCTTAAATTATGTTTGTCTGGTAAATGCGCTTGCACTGCAGCACTTGCATTGACTGCGACCCTCATCACTGCCGCTGGTGGACGGTCAGGATGTTCGTTAACTTCCGTTTTAATAGCACCAAGTATGCGTAAAGCTTCCACTTCTTCAGGATTTGGTGCATGATTGTGAGAAGCATGTCCTCCTCCTTTACGTATGAGTAAATTGCGGCCCGTATTTACTGTTGTCAATCGCGCAGTTCACTCACTTTTCCTTCGGCACTTCCAATATTTTACATCGCCATTAACGGACGAGGTTAAATACAGAAAACCATTGTAATGCCCGTAAGTTATTTTACCTTTACGAATAATTTCGAGTACTGGTAAATCCATTTTAAAAATTTGTTGCTAGGGATATTTATAAACAATGAAGTAGGTTGCGAAAATATTATAGCGTTGCTAGGGATATTTTTAAATAGTTTAAATAGTTCTAAAAATAATAGATTTTCTAAAAATATTTTTGGATCTAATAGATTTGGACTTTTCGGTTTGGACTTTTTGGTTTGGACTTTATGTCCTCCTACCTTTATTATGAGTGACATCATTAATTTCCGCCAAGTGAAACCGGAAACTATGTCTTATATTTGAAAATGTACACTCAAAGATTGATGCTGCCCTTAACCAGGCAATCATATGCAAGGTATATCATTACTGTGTAGAGCTGACAAAAGTAATTGGGTCAATCGAGGTTCGAACTAAGATTTCCTTTAATTTCCGCGTCGTGGAACGATAATATGGAGAGCTTTCATTGTTCCGTGAGCTCCTTTCGTTTTCACCGTGGTATTTCGGGTGGGAAGAAAATAGGCGACGGGATTGCGGGTGGCACGGGGACGGGGCTGGCGTAATGATGCAAATGTATCAAGGCAAGGAGGTAAATTGAGAGAAGGGGGCGTGGTCCATTTGCGCCGAAAGGGGGGGGCAGTCAGAGAGGGTGACTCCCCCTCCCTTCTCCTCCCCCCTACACTCCTGCGCCGTTGAAAATGAAACCCAGTCAACCTCACACGCTGCTTAAGGGTGCGACCTCCATAAAATTTTGATGAAAATTTCTGCACACCGGAGAGTGAGTGATACAGGGCAAGGACAAGTGGGTTCGGCGCTCTCGCTTTCATCGTCGCTCAGTTCACTGCAGGAGTGAAGGAGAGAATTCGTTTCCTTGCGAAAGTTCGGTTTCAATATCGTAAAAACTTGCCTGTGTGTATTATAATTTTTTGACCTGGAAAAAGTTTCGGTTATGCCCCGTTTACATTACTAGCTTTTAACCAGGTTAAATCTAACCCTCCTCAAAGTTAGTTGTGTGAACGGAGGTTTGCGGTTACCATAGTCAAATTTTTAACCGCGCTGAAGTTACTAGGGTTAGTTGTAGTTACCATCATTTTTAAGTAGTGTAAACGCAGGTTAGTTCAATAGTAGTTACACATGTAGCTTTTACTTAAAGCATACAATGTATTACGACATTTTATCGTGTCATATTCCGTATTTATGCGTCAGTGTCTTGTTGCTTGATATATTTAAATGCATGTGTGAATGATAAACCGTATTTAAGCTCAAAATCTATCTTCAATGCGCAAGCGAGGATGGATCATGGGATGAACTCGGAAGAATGAGTCGTTTATTCCACTGCATAGGCTGAAGCAAGGACTCGAAATGGAAGTTATTTATAAATATTGAATGTCAAAGTAACATCTTGAATTGTTTTTATCCAACATTAGAGAGTGCAAAGGATATAATAACGTGATATTCTCGATGTGTCTTCATGGTAAAGCATAGTGACGCGTCGTTCTGTTAAATAAATTTATTCCCTCAATTTTCATCTTTCGATGCATAAATTAATTTCTAGATATGAAATGATTAGTGTATTGTTAGTTCGCAGGTTTCCGCGGCGTTAATCTTACGGAAGCATGACGTGGTCACGAGGTTTAACTGTGTCCCCAAGATAGCCGACATTCTTCCCGGGCCCAAGGACAGAGTTCCATCAACCCTCTCCGAAGGCGTTTACCAAGTGCCGTGCTCTTGTGGGAAGTCATACATAGGCGAAACCTGCAGAATGGCGTTTCAATACTTTAAGGAATATCTATAGGACTTATTAAGAAATTCTGTAGAAGTATTTATAAGGAAACTATACAGAATTTTTAGCAGGGTAGTTCTCTACTCAAGACTAAAGAACTCCTTTTTCAATTTTTATGGTAGGTTTTTATCTATAGCTAAAAGAAGACTATTAATTTAGCTAAAAGATTTATCGTCATCATCAAAAGTAATTTTCCTTAACATTTACTGTTGCATTCGTTATCTTAGTCTTACGCCAGGACTGCTGGAAACCAGGGGAATGAATTAGAAAAAGTAATTTTTTTCGTGTGCTTCTAAAGTTATTATTAATTCCCGTTTTTTATTTCCCTTTTGTCTCACTTGAATTTTCTACCACCTACTCTTTGAGCCTGATTATTCATTCGTTTATTCGTCCTATTTAAAAGGGAAACGTCAACTCGGAGTCCAAAGTTTCGTTGCCAAGTCGATGTTGAAGTTGGATCCGTGCTGGTGGAAAATTTTTCCGCTTCAAGCTTTTCAACTCAGGTACTTTATCATTTGGTTACAAGCTTAAATTATGAATACCCCTAATAAAACACCTTAAGTACATTAATTTCGCATTTAAAATTATTTTGACCTCCCACCGAGGACTCTAGGCAACTTGAAATACATTGATTGCATTGCTCTATATACGAACATATTCTTGTCTCATTTCTGTGACGTGTGTAGTTAAATTTCCCAAAATAATGATTATTCATTTGAATTTTCTAATATATCTTGTTATAAGGAGGAAGTAAAACAAATAATAATCGATTCTACTCGCAAGTAAATGAGAAAAAATATGGTAGGATTCCATAATTCTACGTGTGTGCTTTGGAGAATTTGTATCCTTTGAATTCGGTAATGCCCCCTTGGTAATCCTTCTACCACACCTTCTGTCCTCATGTTTCTCACCCATTATTTGTGAAAGATTAATTGTAGATCTTTTTATTTCAATGATATGGCATATAAGTGTTTTCTATCGCGTAAAATGTGTCTGAAATGGCACTTATTTGGGCTTTCAATCGATTTTATCTAGGAAACTATTCGGGATAGGAGTACCTTTTTTGTATTCAAGTATATTATCTGGGAAGCATATATTTTTTATCCAAGTATATTATTCACCACAATGAGAAATATGGAAGACGTTTGCCCTACCGTTGACCATGCAGGAGGGTGGACATGTTGAGAAATTGGTGGAGGAAACTGGAAAAACGGGAGAAAATTAGGTCCGAAAATAAAGTGAAAATATTGTTGATTTTTCAAGCGCCGTGTACTCGGTAAATCGAAAAAAGACCGTCCGTATGAATGCAATGCATGGTTTCTTGTATTTAATCTCGAGATATATAGGGAACTCTTATCTGAATATGAAATTCGTATGCGTGGGTCAAAAGCCTTATCGAGCTCCTAAAATATATAAGTCAACTCGAAAGTGGCTGGCCTTTCCTTATTGGCCAATGGCGCCTTCTATGCGCCATCTCATATGTGCTATTTAGGTTAATTTTAAGAGCCTGGATTTATGGCCGTCGCTCGAGTGGTTGAGCGATGGGAAGGAAGGAACAGACCCGCCCGACTCAGCGCCCGACTCAGCGCCCGACTCCGTCTCTCAAGCGATCAACGCTTCGACAAGCGAACATCCGAAGACGCCTATCCCTCCCTCGCGTATAGTATGGAGAGTATTTTTATCGATCTTTTCACATTTCATTTTTTGACGCGCCTCGACACGCTCCTTCAATCCTCGACAGGAGATTGGATGCCTTGATTTAATTCCAGGCCGTAAACCCTCGCTTCACTTGCCACGTGATTTTTATGCATGTAGGAACTTCATATTTTCTCCGGCCGCTCAATGTGATTTTTCGCACCCTCTCAACCACCACCCTCGTTCGCAACGATTCCGGAGAGAGATTTCACGTCGTTTCTCTCCTCCAACCTTTCCGCCGCGTTTTGACCACCCACAATTTGCTTTCCCCATTCCTACCTTGTTTTAGCGGATTCTTTTAAACTTTTCCGAACTTTTAATGCCAGTTGTAGCGATATTTTTCTCTAATGACAGCATAGATCATACATAAAATTAATTTTATAATTAAGAACTTGGAAGAAACTTAATTTAAATACTATAATAATTATTTAACTTGCGTATAAATGAGTGCCTGTCTAAGAAAACGAAAATTGTCGTGTTCAAAAGTGTACTTCTCCCCACTTTGTTGTATGGTAGTGAAACATGGGTATTTAAGGTTAGACATAGAGTAGACTAGTGGGTGTACCTTATCTGAGGAGTATTTGAGGAAAAAGGTAGGAAGGATAGGGTCAGGAGCGAGTGGGTAATACATGAATGTGGGTTAGATGTTCCAGTAATGGCCATATATGAAAGGAGTGTGCTTCGTTAGTTTGGCCTTGTTGAGAGAATGGATGAGTGTCGAATAGCGAAACAGATATATATAAGAGTGAAATGAATGGTGTGAGAGGTAGAGGTAGGCTGAGAAAGTTGCGGTTGAATGTGGTTGAGGAATTTCTTAGGAGGAGGAACATTAGGAGTCTTAAAAACAGGGGGGCGTTTACGAAGCAGTGTATGGGGGTAAATGAGGCAAAAGAGTTAATCATTGAAGCAGAGTTAGGTGTACAAGTATGTATTTATGAGTGAAACTTTGTGACTGTGCCTACCCCGGAAGGGAACGGCATGATTTGTATGTATTAGGGTGGTCCGAAAAAAGGCTTTTCGCCAAAGAAGGCAAGGAAAACAAGTCGTTTCGGAAAACGACTTGTTTTCTCGGCAACTCTCTTCTGTGGTTGAATAGTTAAGAATAATTTGCACTTGAAGACTACTGTAGAGACTGACTTGCGGAGAGGGCTGTACTGAAAATGTCCTGCATTACAGTGCACGAACTGTACTGTAGTTAAAACTACTGAAACTGTGCTGTATAATAGTGATGGAATTGTACTGCTGCAATATTATTACCATTGGGCATTCTACCGGTTTAGGAATGTTTCGCTGAATGTCAGAAAATCTACTCCAAGTTTTCTACACTTTCAGGGGCCTATCTCGCACTGGTATATCCTTTTTCGCCTCAGCGTTCGATCTCATCATCTTCATCATTCATCACTTCTTATCTTTTCCGTCCATTTTATCTTCCGCATCCTCATTCAGAACCAGGTTTCGAAGGCTCCTAGTCTGCTCTGGTCAGCTTTTCCAATGGTCCATGTTTCCGATCCATAGAGTGCCACGCTCCACACGAATGTTTTCACATACTGTTTCCTGGTTTGTAGTTCTGTCCTATTTGAACAGCAGTTATCTTTTTACCGTGAAAGTCTTCTTAGCTTGAGCTATTCTTCGCTTCATATCCTTCATACTTCTTCCGTCCCACATGATGGTACTTCCTAAATAGGTGAAGGAATCTACTTATTCTAATTTATCTCCTCTCAGTCTGACTTGTAAATTCAGCTTTTCTCTTCCGCATGTTTGGATTTTAGTCTAAGTGCCATGTATTATCATATTGTATTCTTTGATAAATTGGTCCAATTCTTTTTATATCTTTGTCATTTTTTCATCTGAGTATCTTCAAATAATTTGTACGATAAAACCTGTTTTTCTCAATGTTTCTCGCCCTAAGTGTTTCCAAAGTTTTACTCCCGCTATAATCGAGGTAAATGAACTGAAGTGGGCTATCTGAATTCTGTTACTTGCAAATTATCTCGTCAAGAAGTTAGGTAAGCCTGAAATTGAAAGTACTGTGCACTGAAGCGGTGTGAGAATCGCTCTAATGTGATGAAATCTCATATCGCATTCACTTCCGTGGATGCACGTGGAAAAAAACAACACAGTGAATCATCCATTCTTTCCATTTTTTAATATAAGATCAGATTCCATTGATAATTAAAATGAGAGGGAAAGTTAAATCATGAATATTTTATCTCGATGAAGCTTTTGGCTCTCTGAGGCCCCTCAAGCGCAATGACTATAGACTCTCCGCTGACATTTTAGCGTCGGCTTCCTGAATTTGGTTTACGAGTCAGATAGTTATTTATTAATTCGTTTCTCGTAAAAGCACGTACACATAAAGGAAAAAATTACAAAATTTCAAAACGAGGGACTTGTCTTCCCCTTAGGATAACATCCTCTTTGAGGTTAACCGACTCTTCTTTGTCTTACAAGTCACATCGGTATAGAAAACAACAAATAGCAGTCACTGTGCCGCAAATCACAAATATTTTTGCAAAAATTATTAGTGGATACAAAAAATATACAATAAGTGTAAATGAAAATGGGAAAAAACATTGATAATTTTTATTTATTATTATTATTATTTTCACAATCCCGAAAACATCACACCAAAGGCCTTTTACTACGGGTGATTAACATTAACATCAGGTAAACTACAATACCCACGTCCTAAGTGGTGATTAACCACTCAGGCGGGATTCGAATTCGCGACCCTCGCATTGGCAAGCGAGGACTTAACCCCGCCGCCACCGGGGCCGGCTGGAATGCAATGGAATCTGATGAGGATCACCGCAATTCACAGAGATAATTATAATTTTATATGATTATCATACATAAATATTGTAACATGAAACTTTTTGCAGGAAAAGAATCTAAAGTGAATTAATTACAAGCAAGCATAACATGCTCAATACAAAATAAAATAACGCAAGTATCATCACCCTGTCCAAACTAAAGACCTTGACTAATTTCTTTGAAGCAATTGGGCACCGGTGACGGTGGGGTAAAGTCTTCGTCAGCTAAACTGAGGGTCGCGGGTTCGAGTCCCCCCTGGGTGGGTTTTTCACCACTCAGGGCATGAATGTTTGTCAAGCTCTGTTGATCCGGTCCCTGGAAAACCTGATGGCAGGCTTGGGAGCCTATTGGGACACACGGGCCAACAGAATCGTCCGGCACACAAAAAAAATTATTCCACCTCCTTCATTTCGAATAACCATTCCTTAACAAGTTTAAAAAAAGTTCCTTCTTTATCAACACCAGTTACATTCAAAGGTAGGGAAACAAACAGTTTAGGGCCAAGATAAAGGAATGTTCGGCGAAAAATTTCATTGTTTGGTTTAGGTATAGCAATATCATTTCAATGTCATTTCAACAAGCCAAAATTTTTTATTATTTATATGTGATAGTAAAATTTTATAGATAGCATATACTGGAAGATGAGAACACTGTTCATAGTAATCTCGTATTTCAAGTTTCATTGTATAATAGTTAGCAAAGCCAGAAAAGGACCCAATCCGGATATTCACATAGCCTCTTGTGAACGGTGTAACAGGTCCCTTCAATAATTCGTTGTCTCGGGCGTGACTTCATGGAATCGACTTAAGAGGACGCATCATACCCTTCGGTAAGGAAAAGTTCTGTCGACAATCCACAAGATGGCGTCACTCGCACCCGATCGAGGCGTTTTGACGTCAGGAGTCTCTTACTCCAGGATGACTCTCGCACAAGGCAACAGTCGTCGGTAAGTTGTAGCCAAGTCTCCGGCGAGTAAGTACAGGCAGCGCTCTGTGAAAGAAGACTGAACTAATTGGATCACCATCCGAGCACATCATGGCCGAAAACCATTCAGGTAGCTTGTCGAAATATACCAATTACAGAGTCTATCTTACAACCGTGACGGCTGTTACTTAGCATTCCGATAGAGGAGGGATTGATACATCTCCATTAGTTTTAGATATATTTTTTTTACTCCATTATCATTTTTTTAAATCATAATAATACAAGTTTATTACAATTATGTTTGTTTACAAGGATATTTGTTTAAATAATACATTTTATGATTACATTCAGAACAGAGTTTAACATAACTGCAAAACAGTAGCCAGATTTGTTTACATGCATTTAAATACATCGTATAGGTCCATTGTATAGGAATTTTTTTTATTTTAACTGTGATCAAAAAAATAAATTAAAACGTCTCCTCACGTAAACAAAAACAAAGTGAGAAAAAGAAAAAAAAATAATACAATATTTTAAGAGTTTAACAACATCGAAATATTATAAAAGTCCAGGTCCTGCTAAGCCTATCAAGGCTTGTCAGCAGGTGCCTATTTGTTTTTTATTAGTGGTCGTGCCTAGTTTTTCAAAATTGTGTACCACGGATTCGTTTATAATATTTACAAAGATATAATATTTTTAAGAAGCAATGAATACAAGGATATGCAAACAAAAACACATAGAAGAACATATGTACATATATTTTAAGAGAATACATCATAATTACATTGTAGCTTTTTCACGCAAGTGAAAAAAAAATATGCAGTCACAGCTATACATAAAAAAGAAGCAAAAGAAATATATGTATAAATATTTTTTACAATATAATTTTTCACATGTCGGTATCATATTTTTCTAGTAACCAATGTCTTAGTCGAGTCTTTAGCTGTGAGATTTTTTCTATTGATTCTATATTTTGTGTTAGCTTATTAAACAATTTCAAACAAACAAAACAACACTATGTCAATAATAATAATAGTTTTTATAAAAATATACCCTACATCTTGCCGTTTTCCCGATGGTTTAATTATGCTCCGGGACAAAATTTTCATGTTTCAGATACGAGCCTCCCTTGGCAAAGGTCTATTATTTATACTATAAAAATTTCAAGTTGATGACGTAAGACTTAAACAAAAAATCTGGGGTCGGAAATAATCACAAATCCGACCTGTCGAGCGGGTGTGATGCGTCGCCTTAACATAATGAAAAGTAAAGAAAACTTTGTAATTCCACATAAATATTTAATGTACGACCTAGGTTTCGACGTGGCACGTCTGGTGCCACCAGATGATGACGTGCCACGTCGAAACCTAAGTCGTACATTAAATATTTATGTGGAATTACAAAGTTTTCTTTACTTTTCATTAGGCCCCTTCATTTTAGCAATATACTGATTGACGAAACATCAGTGGGATGAAAGAAATGCCTTTTACCGGAGGAAATTGATTATAGTCTAGGTAGTGCTACTGAGAAACTAACCTCATAAATATATTTTTTTTAATTGAACAAATTTGTGAAAGGACCAGACGAATCTCTTTGGCGCACGTTAGCGGAAGGTATTTCCTACCCTTCCCTATTTAATGCAGTCCTTTTCTCGTGAACAATGAGAAAATATGAGAAAGAATTTATTACAACTGAGTTTTAGATTATGTGATTGACTTTGTCTTCCATTTTAGAACGATGTGAACTTACGTAATAAATTTTGCTAACAAGGCTCGAAAAGGAAAATACTAGAAATTCAGATTTAAGATTGGTTTTTCCTCACAAATTTTACTGCCAGCACGGGAGAGCTGTTATTTTTTCCTACCAAAGGATTATGCTTGAAAGTTGTTCATTTTAATAGTGGTAGTAATTTTGATGGTTGTTACTGAAACCTATGAAGATTCTTCTTAGCTTTGATCCCTTAATTAATGATTCATCTTAAATATATGTATCCATATTTTTCCTATCCCTGCTCCTAATGAATAATGTCTCAACGCTCCGTCAATCTTCCCTACAACGGATATTTGTTACGCATGAATGTGACAGGAGAGTATTAGGCCCCAGGGGGTCTATTCTGTATATCCTCGGAATATCCGAGTCTCGAAAGTGACGAAATTTTGACGTCAGAGCCACGTAAAATTCAAAGGGGAGCATTCGAAAGTTGAGATTTTTCGGGGAATTCGACGTCACATCCACGGATTTTCCGAGGTTCGACCGCGTCGATTCCTTACTGAATAAGGCCCCAGGTGTTAACCTTAGCCAATGGTGGAGAGCAGTGCTTATAGTTTTGAACTGTGAGTCAAATGAGCCATGCATATCCATGTCCTTGTCTACGCAATGACAGTTGACTACAAATGAATTGAGTTTTAGCGAGAAACAAAAAGTTTCCATCCGCTGTCTACAACATTCGTTTTTTTACCTTCTGGCCATTTTTGTGGAGAAGCCGTAGGCTTGATTCTTTGAGCCCTTTTTTCCTTTCTCTTTTGGGTGTTGAGTGGATGGGCACATTACCGAGGTCCATTAAGATGGAAACTGAGGCTCCTCAAAGCACTTGGCATTCCTTACATTTCTGCCATCCTAGAAAAAGATAAGAAAAAAAAACCTTCCCAAACTTTCCCCGAGTCTCCTCTCAGCGTTGCATCTTCACTTCCGGACCAAGGGGAGTCCCTCTCGTTTGAATACTTTCTTCGTTCCCGGTAAAATTAGAGATTCGAGGGAAGGAGGCTAAGACGGGCGCAGAACGAGGGTATTTCCGGGCGACTTAAGTAATATATTCGCCGCGAGATAGGTTCAATTTTCCACCCATCCCTTTTACCATCGTCGGATATCTTTTATTCATTTTGTGTCTCTGACATCTTCCTTACATTTTATTTGCTCTTCCTGATCAAACCGAATACCACGACACATTTTTTTCACTCTGCCACCGTATAATGAAATGGGTTCATAGAGTAAATCTCCTTTGATTTTCCATTATAAAGCTAAAAGCTCCCTGACTTAGTTATTGGGATAAATGTATTAATGGGAAGTTCAAAATTTGGTATCCCTGACAGCGCTCTCTTAAGTTGGTTCCACTGTGAAAGGACATAAATGCCACTTTATTCACATCCAGGTCACTCACAAAGAAACATGTCCTCAATCTGATATGAACTGCAAAATTTCACCTTTCCATTCCTTTTTTTCTTTTGAATTGAACTTGAAGTTACTTAGCTAGCGACAGGAGGATAACACGGGAAAACTAACATATTTTCTATCTAATTTAAATGCCATTTTCACTAAAAAATGCCCATAAGAAGCGGAAAATCACGGAAAATTCATCGAAAATATTATATCTGTATCTAATCCTTCCTTTTTTGAGTTGTTAGCTAATTACTACGACAACTGAAGAAACAATACTGTATTCCATAGAAATGGCTCTAGAGTCGGCGGCTATGGCTATAATAAAGTATTCATAAAATATATACCATAGGAAAAGCTGACTAGTAAAGACTATAAGCCTTCAAAACCTGGAGCTGGAGGAGGATGCTGAAGATAAACTGGACGGACAAAATAAGAAATGATGAAGTGTACCGAAGAGCAGAAGCGATATAATCATTTCCTAATGTATGACTACAACCGAGCCTTTGATTTATTAGTAAACATATCGGTTATATCTTTACAAAAGCCATTACCAGGCCAAGTTCTCGTCTATGTTTTTCATTACATTAATTTTCATTCACAGCATTTTCGCTTAAAAACTGAAGAGATCCTGATGTTAAAAATCATCGTTGATTTGTATCAATAGAAAGTTGATTACGAAACGCATTTCAAGATTTATAAGGACGTGTCCTTATAAATCTTGAAATGCGCCACAACTTTACATTACTTTTCTCAGCGTGCAAATTTAGGTACTAAAGTTATTTATTCCAGACTTCATCGATGAAGAAATTTGAACGACACCAGAAATTGAACTAATCTCAGTATTGGAATTTAAGTATTGTTTACGAAACTGCTCTGAAATCGCACCGATATAATGAATGTCTTGCTAAAAAATTCCTTCATTGGAATTGCCAAGGGTCACCAAATTAAGAGGGTATTACATTATGTATTCACATACTAGAGCGATTAGGCAATTCTTCATTAGTCAGGAAATATAATCCCACTCCGAAATTAGTTATGATCTTGTTTTGTTAGAAAATATCTAATGACGAGAGTAAAATAGCTGTGATTTCCATGGATAGATCCTTAAATGACTTCCCTTCCTATGCTGTTGTACTCGTGGGTAATCGTTTTTACCCACTATCTCTGAATTTGCATTCACTCTTGGCATCATAATTTGCCTGATGATTCTGAATAAGTCACTACTCTGGGTGATTCCATTGTCTTTATTCCGTAAGCATATTGCGGAGCCCTATAAAAAAATCGCTACTTTTTATGGCAGTGAGCATCAACACCCTCAGGTGCATATAGATCCGGGGGAACAAATCAAGAATGATTTGAGGTCTAATGCTTTCGTGACGCCAACCTTGAAACGAATAAATTATTGGCTCTGACAATGGAAAAAGATCGCGCGTTTTTAATTGTGTGAAAGAGAAACTCGTGGTATAATTGATTATGAAAAGGAAAGGCAGTGAAAGCACGAAAGGTTTGAGGATGAGAACTGGGCGGACACTGTGGCGTAGACCCTCGGATGAGACAATTGAATTGAGAGTGGCACTCTCGGTGAGGTATTAGTGTGGGTTGGCACCTTTCTATCCTTTGGCTGACGGGTGGAAATCGCTTAGATGAAAGTGATCCGTGGGTCGCACGCATTGTTAGGAGAAAATAGGGCGGCTATTGGCTGGACTACCAGGGCACGGGAGTGGAATTTTGATAAATTACTCTCCTAATTTGTATTCCTTCATATTTCGTTCAAATGCATACATTATGAAATCGCACCTTTCATCTCTTTCATTTTTTAAAGTATTCTACCAGTGAAGGTAGATTTTGATGAAAGTCAGAAAACCTCCTCCCGGTTTTCTGTACTTGCAGGGGCCTATCTCGATCTAGTGTATCCTTTTTCACCTCAGCCTACGATCTACCCTTATTCACCCTGTACATTTTAATTATTCTCTTTCTTCCACTTCCCCACTTGCCCAACATCCTTCCCTCTATCACATTCTTCAGCAACCCATCGCTCCTTAATACATCCTCCAGCCACCTACTCAGCCTATCCCGGATATCATTCAAAAGTTTCCTTTCCTCGCCCACAATCTCAAGCACTTCCTCGTTAGTCTACCTCCCCGTCCAGCTCACCTTCTCCATTCTTTTCTGCACCCACATCTCAAATGCCTGCAGCCTATTCTCGTCCTCCTCTCTGAGGGTCCACATGTCTGCACCATACAACGCTACGCTCCAAATCAAGCTCTTTATCAACCTCTTCTTCTCACCTTAAACCAAGGTCCGAGTAATCCGCTCCCTTCTATTACTAAACTCATCCTTAGCAAAACTATCTCCTTCCGTGCGTCTTAGCTACTATGCCCGTTTTATTCTACTGTAGTTCCTAAGTAATTAAAATGATCTACTTACTAGAGTTTATGCCTGCCAACTATAATGGCCAGCCTCGCTTTCTTTGTCCTAGTGAATCTCATTACTTCTATTTTCTTATGGTTTATCATCATTCCGTATATCCCGCATTGCATTTCTAAAGTATTTACCAAATCTTGCAGTCCTTTCATGCTTCGTATGAAACAAAAAGAAAAGTGAGATATCCTAAATAGATTAGGAGAATACCTGAAAGCACGAGTATGTTTAAATACAGACTAGTATTATTTTTTAATTTTGACCCGTAGAATTTTAATTCGTCGGCTTGTTAGCTGATATTACAAAAATTTTAACTTTTACAATCCATAGTGGTCATACATTGAGTTCACAATCCAGATTTCAATGCCTTTACATCATTATCATTGAGCATCCGATTATAGCATCAAAGGCATACGAATACGAATTATGCGCTTGATTTGGAACTTATGAGGAGTTTGAAATACTTTTGTAATATTAAATTGTAATATCAAATGAATTTCCACAAAGTAAAACCCTATCTTATTTCAGTGTTAACTGGTGTTAAAATACTTGTGTGGGAAGAAGGAACATCTCTAAATCACGATTGAAGGCACCTTTATTTCTGTAGGAGAAGAGTAAGCCTTTAATCCGTTAAAACTTTCCAATTTTTCGACTGAGTTTGAACTCGCGATGTGTTGACAGTGGCATCCAACCTCAATGGGGATAGTGGGAATTCTCGGAATCGGAAGAATGGGAAAAAACTATGACCTCCAATCTCAGTCTGACTTCAAGGATATTTCAGGTCATTTGATTTCTCATCTACATTGAGCGCCTTTTCAGTGCCTATGGCTTGGTTTCGTTCTACTATCAAAATTACCAATTTTGACCCGCACTCGAAATTGTGTTTTGCTGCAGCTCGAATGCCACCGTAAAAGTTTGTTGAATCAGAGTGTTAGATAATCATTTTACTTTTTTCGATTTAGGTTTAAATTCTGGTGTTAAAACATTTGTATTATTATTCATAGAGTATTCTACCGGTAAAGGTAAGTATTGTTGAATGTCAGAAAATCTCCTCCCAGTTTTCTACACTTTCATGGGCCTATCTCCCTCTAGTACATCCTTATTTGCCTCTGCGTACGTTCTTTCTTTCTTTCTTCTTCATGTCCATGAAACCTATTCTCTTTCTTCCTCTTCCCCGCTTGCCCAACATCCTTCCCTCTGTCACACTCTTGAGCAACTCATCGTCCCTCATTTTTACATCCTCCAGCCACCTACTCTGCCGATCTAGAATTTCATTAAGTAGTGTCCTTTCCTCGCCCGCTATCTCAAGCATTTCCTCGTTAGTCCTCCTCTCCGTCCACCTGACCTTCTCCGTCTCCACACCCATATCTCAAATTCCTGCTGCCTCCTCTCGCCCTCCTTTCTGAGAGTTCACGTTTTTGCCCCATACAACACTACGCTCCATGTCAAGCTCTTCACCAGTCTCTTCTTCACATCCTTACCCTTTTCCCCATCATCAGCTCCCTTCTGCTACTCAACACCTCCTTAGCCAGCGGTGTTCTCTTCCTTATGTCTTCGCTCAATTTTGGATATAGTTAAATTATTTAAAAATATTTAATGAATATTTTGATAAGATTTAGAAGCTGTGGGTGATGTCGATAAGTTTGAAAAATGTAGTTACCTGTATGAGGCTCAGGATTTCTTTTTGTTTTGTCTCCAGCTCTAAGCAGCAAATGAGAGAAGCTTTTTGGCATCTAAATCTGTGAACAAACATTTGTAACCTTGTATGGAATTGAATTTTCGAAGTTTAACCATTCGACCTTGCGAGAATGTGTGGTTTTACGTCATCGGCACAGTGATCCCGAATCGATGTTATGAAAGGCCAATACTCATTCTCAACTAGGTTGTGCCGGCAAAAGAGGAATTGCAACATATTATAGGCTTATTATGTATTTTGGGATAGATATGGGCGATTTTTATTTATTTTTAATGATATACTTTATTTTAATTCCCAACCAAATTTAACTTTCTGAAAAACGGTATTGCGAGAATAATGAACGCAGATACACCTTTAGCATAGTATTCTACCGGTAATGGTAAGTATTGTTGAATGTTAGAAAATCTCCTCCCAGTTTTCTACACTTTCATGGGCCTATCTCCCCATAGTACATCCTTTTTTGCTTCTGCATAAGATCTACCCTTCTTCATCCCATCCATGAAACCTTCTCTCTTTCTTCCCTTCTCCGCTTGCCCCACATCCTTCCCTCTATCAGGGGACTTAAAGTCCCAGAACAATAAAGACTATTTTCTATTCTATTCTATTCTATCACACTCTTCAGCAACCCGTCGCCGTGTATTACATCCTTCAGCCATCTACCCTGCCTATCCCGGATTTCATTCAGAAGCTTCCTTTCCTCGCCCACCATCTCAAGAATTTCCTCGGTAGTCTTCCTCTCCGTCCACCTAGCCTTTATTATCCTTCTACTCACCCACATAGGAATATTATAATTTTGACCCGTAGAATTTGAAATCGTTAGCCACGACTACCTTGATGGCTACTTCAAGTATTGATCAATATCAATTGAGACATGTTATGTTCCATCTTAATCAGTTATGATTGAGATGGAGCATAATACACGCTCATACTTGTCTGGGAGTTTGAAAATCCCACTGAACAATTTTCAAAATCATAATTCGTACTTATGAGCACCTAATATTCGAATTCTCAGACTATAAATTACTAACTTTATTTCTCACCTCAGCTAAGGCACATGTAAGCAAATAAAATATCCAAATCTGGATAATTTTTTACAGGAATGACTTTTCTCCCACGATTTATTTCGATGGACTCTGCGTCGCTGACCAATAGTTGTGTGGGGGAAAAAACTGTTTATCGCTAGAATAACTGGTCACCCTTTGACTCCTATGGGATAAGATTGGGATGCCGCGTGTGTGAAGTATCTGTGGTGGAAGAGCTTAATGGTTGTCACCGGACATTTTTATCATATTATGAAAAGATTAAGGTTCGGTGATAGGGGTGAGAATGGCGTAGACTGTGAGCTGTGATTCCTTGAGTAGGTTCTGACTAAGCATAATATCCAATGGGTTCTGCCTCACTGTAAAGAAAAAGATTTCATTTTTTGATATTGAAAAATAAGCCACTAATTGCACTAATATTTGAACTGCTTAACTCGAAAAGAAGTCATTTTCGCTATAATATTGAACCGAGGCGATATTTAACAACGAAGCTCTGAAGTACTGATCGTGTCGGAATAGTCACGGTGTAAAGCTATCATACTTTAAATGAAGTCATTTCTTACCTTTGTGATTTTTACAGTATCGAAAAAAACCTTGGATCATGAATGGTTTTTTAGCGAACTATGTAAAACAAATACATATTCAAGTTAAAGCATCAGAAATAAATATCTAATTGAGTACAGAGAGATTAGCTCATAAAGACAAAGTCACTTTGTTCTTCTTACATTTGTTTCAATTTTAAAACTAAACTGGAACCTGATCTATTTCGACTGGAGAGAAATAACTGTAAGAGTCAAATCGTGCGACGATAGTGAGAGTATTTAAAGCTATTTTGCCTGGTGTCTGTGGCGCATACTTGTCTGGGAGTTTGAACAAACCAGCGTAGGGATTAAGCCAAGGAATGCTGTCGGACGAAGGCCCCAGTGCATTTCTAATTCTTACTATTCATGTTGAGTATTATAGTGATAAGGAGCAGCCTACTAGCTCACATAAAGCTCCTCGATATTTTGCATTTAGCTAGAGTGGCCGAGAGACGTAACTGGCCGGTAAGATCAGCCATCTAACAGGGGAACAATGTTTGACACCTGGTCAAGTGAAATGTTTTTCCATGGTGAATTTCTCACACTTGGTAACGTCCTTCCCAAGTGAGCCCAGAAGTTATCGGCGTTAAGCTGGGCGCCAGTGCGGGTAAGTTGAAGGATTCCGCCCGCACTTGGAAGCGGTAAAAGTTTGTGGGTGGAAACAACTTAAATAAAACTTTAGTGATACTCACAGATTCGGTAGCGTCTGTCATCCACTCGTTGATTCCAGCACCTGTTCATCATCTAGAATAGCAACGGACAGGAAACAGGACAGGGTGAAGGACAAAAATAAAATTAAAGAAAAGGTAAGGTACAAGCCTACTTTAGCTATCACCGATTCTAGATCTACACCTACATAATACCCTGCAAGCCGCCGCATGGGCGTGTGGCAGGGGGTATTAGGTCACCAGCCGTGTAAAGATATACGTTTTTGGGAGATGAAATGGTGACATGTATTATAGGGGTGTACATAGTGGAGCTCAATTTTTATTGTGGTCACTTATTGTGCGCAGAAAGAACGAGTTTTAGTACCTATATGTTCGGCTGTGTATCTCTCTTATTTTATCGCATCTGTCAGACGTAGAGATGTAGTGAGGAGCCATGATAATATTCTCTGTGTCGCACTGAAAAATATCAGTTCTGAATTTCTCAAGCTATCTACACCTAGCGTGTAGCCTCCGAGTCTCTAGGGGCTCCCACTTTATTCCCTCTAAAAGTTGTGAGACACTATATGTACGCTCGTAGCCAGTTTTTAACGAAACGCGCTGCTTTCCTTTGTATTTTATTAATTTTTTCGGTTAAATGGTATAATTTGCTAAAAATGTATTGGTTTTTTTGATTAAAATCCTAACGAAACCCGTATAAAACACATATGACTGATATAACATGAAACCCAAATACGAAATCCTGATGAGACTCACAAGAAGTCCCAACCCCAAAAGAGCTCACCGACGAATCGCACCTCAGGAAGTCGCCTGGCCACCTTCCCCTGGGCTTGTGCGATGAGTCGAGTCATAGACGTCGATGAGTCGATGAATTAACTGACGTCGAATAGCTGATAAATAAACTGACGTCAATGAGTCGATGAATTCACCGATGTAGATGAGTCAACAAATCCATCCCTATTAGATGATCGGGCTGGTGTGGTGGTTAGAGTACTCGCCTACTACACGGGCGGCCAGAGTTCAAATCTCTGCAGTGGCGGATGTTTTTCAGAGGAACCCGATCCCGACTTGAGTGTCTTCTGGAGAGCACTTCAAGTGGAGTACTCCGTCTGTCGGATGAGACGTAAGGCCGTTGTCCCCTTGGCGCAGAGAGCAGGCTAATGCCCACGCCGGGTTTTTATCCACCCTTCCTCCCTTACCTACCCCCTATGGCACAAATGACCTTAGTCGTCGGTCGCCTCCCCAAATATCCAATCCAATCAATCCCATTAGATGATAATTATTTGTGTTGCGTCGCCCGCCCGTGGCTATTCCAACCTTTCCGTCTGCGATGAATGAATTCATCGACTTATCGAGGTCGGTGAGTTCATCGACTCATCGACGGCGATGAATTCATCGACGGCGATGGATTCATCGACTCATTGTCGTCGATGACAATCATCGAAACCGAATCATCTCGATGATTTTTTTTCATCGACCCTCGATGGGCAAATTCGTTCTTCGCACAAGCCTACCTTCCCCCCTCTCACCGGAGGGGTGGCTTCCTCCACTCTCCATATACAGCGGTCTCCGCGGCTGTATACGCAAACAAAAAAAGAAAAGAAGCAGTGGGCGCACTTGGGCGGCAGCATTTAAATGTTACAACTGGCGTTGTAAATTTATAAGCGATTGGATCAAGATCATTTCGTTTTATGTCAATATTGTACTATGAATTTTTCTTTTCCTCAAATGAATAATTTTATAAACCAAATTGATATTAGAACTCAGTCAACTCTTTCCCAAATGGTCGTTGGATGCTTTATGCTGATTCCAAGGGTGATATCATGGATGTTAAGGTAGTTCGAGCGAGATAGTTCCCTAGTCAGAATAGAGACCATATTCGAATTATACGTTTCAATTTCGTCAGCTGTAGGACACATCAATTAAATATTGCATTATTAATGGTGCAATAGTATAGTTTTATATGACAGAAATGGTTAGTAATTAAATGAAAATATCTAAATGAGTCTTTAACTTCACTCATTTTTTTCGCGCGGTGCGTTTGAATCTCCTTGAAAACGGAAGGTATTTTGTGATACCCAAGAGCCTACTGCGGTGACAATATGATTAATTTTCAGATTTAGTTGAGAAAACACACAAACTACACGCTGTTTTTTACGACATTTAACTGTTAGAAATTCCTCATTTGTTTAAATAACGTCTCTCATGAGTGCATACACGTACCATTCTCTATATAAAAGGGCCGGTATTTTTTGACAAATATCTCCGAAAGTAATGTGTTAAGGGGTTGAATTTTTAGTGTCAATGGAAGGGTGAGATTTTTTTCTTTAACCCTTTCAGTACCAGAGGTACATTTATGTACCTCTCGATCTTTTTCCTGTGTTCTCCAAGCCCTTCTTTTGTAAATGAAATAAAAATCCAGAGGTACTTTCCTGGCACATATTTATAGCTGTCTAGTTAAATGTCTCCTCGAAAGAGTGCGCCGGGCGCAAAAAATTTCCGTTTCATATTCCGAAGCTACTGAGAAAATTTTTGCCGACCAGCAACCCCTTTTTTAAAAAATTTGTAGTCGATTTAGTATTTGAAAATATGTGTTCTCCTTTTCACAATTCGTTTATTATGCATTTATATTTATTATTAATAACAAATGCATACATTATTGTCATTTACATTACATATAATACATTTCTGTCCATTATTTTAAAAAATGTGTAAAAGCGTATGTGAGTATAGCAATTGATTTCCTTGAATACTGTCGGTGTTATAAGACGTAAGTAGTTACGTGAAACGAATTTCAGCTAAGTGCCTTGAAATTAAAATAGAGTGGGACCGAAAGGGTTAAAATGAAACCAAATCCATTGATTCCTGAGTAAAATGATATTTCGCTCAAACTACCTTAAATGACGTATTTCCCTGGAAATCTCATCGCACGGCGAGTACTTCACTCCTCACGCGTTTTGCTCTCGGTTCACATTCAAAATCTTCGCAATGCACTCTGGAAATAGGCATCGGTATATTCACTTGCGTTCTCGGCGAAGACAGAAATAACCAAACTGCTTCTCGCGACGACTGCAACTGAGGCGTTTGACCCCTTTCACCGAGAGCGTCGGAACATCTAGTCCGACGATAATGCGCTTTGTGATCGTTTTTCCCCGAAATATTCCCGAGAATCGTCAGTATTCGCTGTTTACACTGCGGATAATGGATTTCTCTTCGCTCGGGACACAATGCCAAAGCGGATGACGGCAAGAATGTGAGCGCAATTGCTTTATGACTGCACTCGATGGATTCCGGGTCGACTACACTAGTCTTCGTCGGAATTCGATTGCGTGACTGTCTCGTGGAAGAAAATAGATTTTATGACTCAATTTCAAGAAACTATTTTAATCACGTTGCTTCTTAATCTGGCTAAGCAGTAGAATGTAGAGGGTGAGCTGGCTAGCGAGAAAATGAATGCGGTAGTGTTCATTTATATAATACCCTGTGAAGAACACCAAGGGTGTGTGGTAGGGGGTAATAATCACCAACATGCACTACAATTTACCTTAATAAAGTTAACGAATCTACGAATATAAATGCATCCAAAAAGCTGTTAATACTTGTCGTTGGATGGTCTGCTCTTCATTTAACCAAAGATATAGGTCTTTCTTTTGTTTTTTTATCTTAAGCAAAACAAAAGTAATGAGATTCTCTAGGACAAAGAAATTGATGCTGTCCATTAAAGCTGGAGTACACATGGTCGAGCAAGTAAAGCATTTTAATTACTTAAGAACCACGCTCGAAGAAAACGGGCATTATAGCAAAGACATACGGAAGAGAATAGGGCTATCTAAGGAGACGTTTAGTGATAGAAGGGGGCTGATGACGGGGACCTTGACTAAGGGTGTGAAGAAGAGGCTGGTGAAGAGCTTGATACGGAGCGTTGCGTTGTATGGTGCAGAAACGTGGACCCTCGGAAAGGAGGACGATAATAGGCTGCAGGCATTTGAGATGTGGGTGTGGAGAAGGATGGAAAAGGTGAGGTGGACGGAAAGGAATACTAACGAGGCAGTGCTTGAGATGGTGGGCGAGGAAAGGAAATTTATTTATGAAATTCGGAATCAGAAGAGTAGGTGGCTGGAGGATTCAATTAGGGGCGAGGGAGGACGGGTTGCTGAAGAAATTGATAGAGGGAAGAATGTTGGGCGAGCGGGGAAGTGGAAGAAAGAGAATAGGTTTCATGGACGGCATGAAAAGGGTTGATCGTATGCTGAGGCGAAAAAGAATATACTAGAGCGAGATAGGCCCCTACCATAACCGGTGGAATACTTTTAAAAAATAGGCCTTTCATGTCGCATTGATTAATGTGTGAGGTGAATGTCCGTGTAGTCTTCCATTGGATCATCAAGAACTACGTCTTCGTAATACCCTGCGAGTCACCGCACCTATGTGTAGCAGGGGGTGTTACTATCATGCATCATGCTAAACGCTATTGAAACTCATGTAACCACGTCCTGATTTTCTTTTGCATAATTACTGGGGTTCTCCTAATTACATCGACCCAACTTCCCCGTGGAATAGCTTCCTCTTATCTTCATCGTATGATTGAGAAATTCATTCGCTTTTATATCCAGCTGCCGGTCGAGTCGACGAAAACTTTCCTCCTTCACCGGTATGTGTATCTTTCTCTCTAGTGCCCTTTTGGAAAATGGATTTCCTCTCTCGGACAGTAATCTTAAATGGGATGTCTCCACCCTCGGGCGCTGAAAATGGAAATTTAGCACGGAAAGTTTGCAGTAGATAAAAGAAAAGTTTTTCCCCGTGAAGAGTTTATTTATTTCCTTTTTCTTCATAAAATTTCGGGTCGGCTGACTTTCACAGTTCATAGAAAACGCTTCGGAGATTGAAATGAAAGCCAGACAGTCTTAAGATGCACGAATGCGCGAGTGCAAGCATTCTGACCGATAAAATACTCGCTGCACTTAATGTGAATGGGTAAGAAAAAGATAGTGGCACGATATATGTATTCATTTTCGTATGATTGACATCTACATCTACATACTGCCCTGCGAGCCGCTGCATGGGCGTGTGGCAGGGGGTGCTTGGACACCAGCCGTGCAAATATGTAAGGGATAAGGTTTTGGGAGGTAAAATGGTGACGTGTATTATGGGAGTGTAGTTAGTGGAGCTCAATCTTTATTGTGGTCTCTTATTGTGCGCGGATAGAACGAGTTCTTATATGTATCTGTTCGGCAATGTATCTCTCTTATTTTATCGCTGCTGTCAGACCCAGAGATGTAGTGAGGCATCATGGTAATATTCTCTCTTTCGTACTGAAGAAACATACCAATTCTGAATTTCTCAAGCAACCTAAGCCTAGTGTGTAGCCTCAGAGTCTCTAGGGGCTCCCACCTTAATCCCTCTCTAGGGTCTCCTTTCCGAATGAAGACTTGATTTCAACTGACTGGCGTGAATACGGGTCATCTGTGCCTCCCGTTGTATTCTTAACGGGCGAAATTTTCGTGAACCTCATATCCTTGGCTGACTTTTAAAAGGCATTGAATCTCCGAGTCCGGGTGCTGGTCAAGATTTCCTTCTCCTTCGGAGAAATACAATGCGATCTCATTATTTTTTCAAAGATATTTGAGATGGTTTCCTAGAACTGGAAAGAATTTCAACCGCTCAAAATAGAGGAAAAGGTTAAACTTGCATTTTTCACCGATTTATTCTTCCGACTTGATGCGCACCGAAGTTAAGGTAAATAATATTCTCGACTAGATTGTGAAACTCCTTGAATGTAAATTAAAAACTTTACTTTGGAGTAGTGCACAAGAATTTTGATGTGCGTTTGGATTCACGTTCAAAAATTCAAGTTTTGAAAAAGACAATGGAAATTCAGAGTAGTTGAAATAATAAAGTCAAACTCTTAACTAAAATTTGGAACTGTGCGTCAAGAAGGGTGCAAATTTAAGTTTAACGTAAATTCTTCCAGCCTTTTGATTGAAGCATAGAGTTGACGAATGCCATTCGTCTAATAGATGATTTAAAAAAAAACTCTCGACAAAGTCCAAAGAGAGATAGCTGCTAAGAGAAATGGGATCATTTCCTCAGAGCCCGGGTCCAAATTCCGGCGGTAATTGAGATATATCTGTGGACTCTGGGAATATTTGGGTGAAATGAGAGGACAACCAGCGAGGTGAGTACACCTCCCGTCGAATGGGACGTTTAACTGTGGTCCCCTTGGCACCTCTCGTCACGAGGAAGCCAACGCCGACTCACGGTTTCTCTCATCTCCTACTCCACTCCCCAAGTCATGTCCTCCTTTTTTTTTGTAGTCAAACCCACCCTCTGATCCTAAAGAGCATTAATGACCTCAGCTTCCATTAACCTGCCCAATAAACCAAACAACCATAATCCAAAGCCAACCGTTTCATCAAGCGTTTATTAATGACTGCAGTGACTTCTAATTCCAGTTATCTTAGAGGGTTTACAGACTCATTAGTTCCTCGGTCAAATGCCTTTTGAGCACTAATATCTTCTGTTTGAACTGCGTTATTTTATCATTTGCGCTAAATTTTTTAACACATTGTTCGCTTATTGATTTGCATCCCTTGATTAGTGTCATAGTGTCATTACATAAATCTGTCCCTTCATTTTCTTTCTGATTAAATGAACTTATTTACTCTTTTTCCCAGGTTCTTCTATCCAACCTGCATCACCTTAGGCTATAATTTCTGCCCACGTATTCAGTGGATGAATGGTAAGTAGACTGGTGAAATTAAGCCAAGCATATAATGCAACAAGTCTTCGTCAGAGGTTTCTGAGTGGGGCGAAGGAGAAATAATTGTTGTCTGTGCAAGTGTACACTATACAGTATTCCATCTCTGAGGATTTTCTATTTCGATCCCAGATATGATGAATATAAAACTAATCGTATTTCGAAACGGTCACAATAAACGGAGGGAATTGAATAGTTATAATTCAGTTGAGCAGTAAATTCAACGCTCCAATGTGAATAGTTTTAACGTGAGGAAGACAAGTTCATTCCGTCCGTAACAGTCCTCACGTTGAGGTCATTGATCTTTTAACGATGTTCCCTGGCGACTTCATTCAATCATTATAATATTCTATTGGTCAAAGGTAGGTTTTATTGAAAGTCAGAAAATTCTCCTCCACTCCTATCTACCTCTAGTATTTCCTCCTTCATTTCAACTTAAGTTCTTTCCCTCTCCATCTATTCCATTATACCTATCCTCTTTCTTCACCTTTCCCGCTTACCTAATATCCTTCCTGATAGTTCAGAAAGGAGAATCAATGGCAGGTTCCACAATTATTTATTAAGGTGACAGGTTTCGATACAAGGTATCATCATCAGGCCGCCTAATGATGATACCTTGTGTTCATTGTGTTTGTTTTCTTGAGATTTATCTACATTCTGTATTTCCGCACTGGATTTCTAATCCACCGAGTAAAGTTTGCCATCCTTTCATAGATCGACTAATCAACTCTTGGTAGTTTTCTAAACTAGCCGCCTTAGTCAGCTGTCCTCCTAATTTCATTCCCTCATACATCTCTTATTGTGCTTCTTTTAATATTTCCTCAGTATCAGTTTTTAAAAAAACTTAGGCGACAATGGTCATTCATGCCTCATTCCACCACCAACAAATGTCCACCCTAATTCTCCGTCATCCACCCTAACTTGTGCCCTCTGAGCCATACATGAATAAGTTCCGGATGAGTCTCTTATCTCGCAAATCTACTCCTTTCCCCCTGTATCTGCATTATTTTCTCCATTTAAATTCCGTGAAGCGTCGTATTAGAATAAATATTGGAAGTCTGAAGGGAGCTGATGACGGGGACATTGGGTAAGGATGTGAAGAGGAGGCTGGTGAAGAGTTTGATATGGAGCGTTGTGTTGTATGGGGCAGAAACGTGGACCTCCAGAAAGGAGGACGAGAATGGGTTGCAGGCAATTGAGATGTGAATGTGGAGAAGGATGGAGAAGGAGAGGTGGACGGAATGGAAGACTAACGAGGAAGTGCTTGAGATAGTGGGCGAGGAAAGGAAACTTTTGAATGAAATCCAGGATAGACAGGGTAGGCGGCTGAAGGATGTAATAAAGGGCGATGGGTTGCTGACGAGTGTGATAGAGGGAAGGATGTTGGTCAAGCGGGGTAGGGGAAGAAAGAGAATAGGTTTCATGGACAGGATGAAGAAGGGTTGGTCGTATGCTGAGGCAAAATTCCTACATACATACATACCCATCACGCCGTTCCCTTCCGGGGTAGGCACAGTCAAAATGTTTCACTCGTTGATACATAATTGTACACCTAACTCTGCTTCAATAATTTCCTCCATTCTGACCTATCCTTGCAAACCTCTTTTGCCTCATTCACCCCCATACACTGTTTCATACACGCCCTCCTGTTTTTAAGACTCCTAATATTCCTCCTCCTAAGAATTTCCTCAATCACATTCAACCACAACTTTCTCGGCCTACCTCTACCTCTCACACCATTCATTCTACTCTCATATATCTGTTTCGTTATTCTACTCTCATCCATTCTCTCAATATGGCCAAACCAACGAAGCACATTCCTTTCATACACGTCCATTACTGGAGCATTTAACCCACATTCATTCATGACCCACTCATTCCTGACCCTATCCATCCTACTTTTGCCACAAGTACTCCTCAGATAACTCATACCCACGGCGTTTAGTTTACTCTTATGTCTATCCTGACATACCCATGTTTCACTACCATATAGCAAAGTGGGAAGAAGTACACTTTTGTACACGGCAATTTTCGCTTCCTTAGACAAGCACTCATTCCTTGATATGCTCCACATGCTACCTACCACCTTCCTTCCAGCATTCGCACGTCTCTTTATCTCCGCATCAATTCTTCCATCTTTTGCATACATCTTACCTAAGTAAACGAAATCATCCACTTGATCAATTACTTCACCATTCGCTCTCATCATACAGTTATCCTCCCCATTCTCTTTATCAAAAACAACTACTTTAGTCTTGCACGCATTTACCTTCAATTCCATTCTCTCCGTTGATTCATAAAACTTATCTAGGAGCTTCTGTAATCCCTTTTGACTGTCTGAGATCAAAACAGCATCATCCGCATATAGAAGAACTCGCACGTTTACATTTCCAATCAAAACACCGTCGTTTGCACTACAAGCGTCTCTAACACATCTGTCCATAAATACATTAAACAGCCATGGAGACATTACACATCCTTGCTTTACACCCCAATTTATTACAAACCAATCACTCAGAGCCCCGTTAACTCTTACACTTGCTTTACTATTGTCATACATCGCCATCATAACATTCAATAACTGCCCATTCACTCCATAGTCTCTCAGAACCTTCCACAACTTCTTTCTATTTACTCTGTCATATGCCTTCTCTAAATCGACAAACGCACAGTACACTTTCTTTCGGACACTCATACATTTTTCTATCACTTGCTGAAGTGCAAAAAGCTGGTCACTACATCCTCTCCCAGACATAAACCCACACTGCACACCCCATATTTTGTCGGAAGTAATATTCCTTACTCTTTCGATTAATATTTTACTGAACACTTTTCCCGGGATACTCAATAAACTAATGGCCCGATAATTATTACATTCGGTCTTTCCTCCCTTCCCTTTGTACAACGGAACTATTATAGCATTCTTCCAATCCTCTGGAACAACAGAAACCTGTTAGCCTAAATTGTATAGTTCACGCAGTCTACAAATAAGTAATTTACACCCACACTTCAACATTTCACTGGATATCCCATTTTTGCCTGCAGCCTTCCCATTTTTCAATATTCTCACAGCCGTTGTGACCTCCTTCTCACTGATATCCTTTTCCATCATCACATTCTCACATACCACTTCACAAGGCTCATCCTCAACGCCTGCAATATCATTGTACAATTCTTCAAAATACTCCCTCCAGCAGTCCCTGATATTCCTCTCGTCCCACAAGATCTCTCCACTTTTGTTCTTTATCGCATTCATTCCCCTACCTTCACCAATCTTAGCCATTTTTACCCACTTCCAAAACAGCTTTTTATTACTTTCAAAATCACTCTGCATCTTGCTAGCTTCATCCGCACGCATTCTTTCTTTGCTCTCTTTCACAACGATTTTGCATTCATTCTTTTTCTTTCTGTAAATCTCACATGCCTTAGTACGCTCTTCCTCAGATTTGGCAGCAATCATATCCTTGTACGCCTCTTTCTTTTCCCTGACAGCAATTTTCACTTCTTCATTCCACCAAGAATCACCTTTCGTTCTTCCTACCACTCCTTTTCCACATACACTTTCAGCACATTTCACAATCACTCCTTTTAAACACTCCCACGCATCATTTACGTTCTCGTTTCTGATATGCTCGTCCCATTCTCTCTGCTTCAACGATAGAGCATCCTCAAGCATGCAACCATACCGTATTCTTATCTCGCTGTCTAGCAACTTTTCTACTTCACTTTGGAGAGTACCAAATAGTGGTCTGTTCCACATTCAGCACCCCTCATCACTCGCGTGTCCCACACTAACTCTCTCAATCTCTCATCATACACAATAAAATCAATCATACTTTTACAATCACCCCTTTGCCAAGTATACATATGTATTCTCTTATGCTTAAACCATGTATTCGACACAAACAATCCTTTTTCCAAGCACACACTCACCAAATTTTCACCATTATCATTCACTCGGGGGTCACCAAAAGGCCCAACCACTCTCTCAGATGCATCCCGCCTCACACCAACCCACCCATTCATGTCACCTAGTAAAATTATTCTCTCACCAGGATCACATTCATTTAAAACCTCTCTCAGTTTTTCCCAAAACCCGTCTTTCACACTCTCACTCTCTCCATCTACTGGTGCATATCACGCCACAATCACAACTCTCCTAATACCTACTTTCATGCGAACCCAGAGCAGTCTAGGGGATACTAACTCGTACTTCCTTACTAGCAACTTAGCTCTCTCATTAAGAATGAGTCCTACACCTTGACTGCCGTGTACATTATCTTCAACCCCTGACCACAATGCCAGACTACCGCCATCTAATGTAACAGCATCCCACCCTTAACGCTTAGTTTCGCATACACACAAAACATCCATTCGTCTCACTTTCATTTCATTCAGCAACTCATGCTCCTTTCCATACACTCCTCTCACATTCCAAGTACCGAGAGTCCAGTTCGTTTCCAGTCCGTATCTTGATGGGCCAACCTTATTCAGCTTCCGCCGCCCATCGTGGCTTCGGCTGTCCGAGGCAACATTTTGACGTTTAGCAGTAAGTTGTGATAGAGTATGCAAGGTTACCAGCCTTTACAGTCCCCGCACCACGTGCAGCTTTCCCTGCTAACGGTTACGGCGCTCTACCGGTCAGTTTTGGCACATTTTCGCCAGTATGCCACAAGAGAAACCAAAGCATAGTAATACCCTAGGCCCGCTTTCCCTATTCTGCTCAAGCTAGGATCCCTTCTGAAAGGACTACCTTGAGAGCCAGCATACTGTTGCCCGCGACCCACCACTAGGAGGTATATGCGGTGTACTGACACACCGGGTCACTCAATTCCTATCAATATTAATTCCAAAAAATTCCAAAAAAAGGGAAAAATTCCTATAAATATTAATTCCTATTCCTTCTATTACTAAACGTCTCCTTAGCTAACGCTATTCTCTTTTTTATATCTTTGCTACTATTCACTTTTCTTCAAGTGTACTGCCCATGTAATTAAAATGTTTCACGTGCTCGAGCTTATACCCTCCAACTTAAATCACCTTTCTTTGTGCTAGATAACCTCATCACTTTCGTCTTCTTATGATTTATCTTCATTACGAATTTCCCGCACAGAATTTCTAAAGCATCTACTTTAAATGTCACGAATTATCTTCTCTGTATCGCTGCCGAGAATTTCTAGTCTAAGGTTTTCTCAACTAATAATTCCCTCATCCTCCATATCTGGGTTTACAGGTTTATTTCAGCTGTTTTCCCTCTATACTCTCCACCTATGTTAGACATCGTAACTTACAGAAAGAAAAAAGGTAAGGATTGTATCACTCTTAAGCCTTTCCCCATTCGCAATTCATGTGTTTCTGTCTTGCGCAGTTTTGAATTCGCATCGGAGGCAGAGGAAGGAGCAAGCGAGTTGAACGAATAAAAAGGTATTCTCCAAGAGTCTGCTCAAACGGTAGACGAATTTAGTGAACAAGCACTTCTCGTTTTCATCAACCTTTTATTTTAACTCTTCGGACAATGGCGCGAAAAAATTTCTCCCAGGCTGTAAAACCACAGATATATCTTTATTTGCATGACGAGTTCCTGCCGTGGGTTTTTGCTCACGTCCGTGTTGGGTCTTGCGAAAAGTTAAAAAAAAGGTAAAAGATAAAGTAATTACGAAAAAACTAGGAATGAGGCGAGCATTAAGAGCCGTTCGTTAAAGAAGCCAACGCTAAATTTTCTAAAACAGTACGAGATATTAACGCTTTGACTTTCAGACGCTTGCGAAATAAATTAGATAAGTGTGCGCCACCTAATAGCATGAAATGAATAATTGTCTGATGTGGATATAGCCCGTGTTGGCCTACAAATCGGTGATATCTATTGCACGATAATCCATGGAATATTTTGCTTTTAATTTTTCAAGTACTCCCTCCCTAAATGAACTGGAACATTCAATTAATTTCAGTCAGAAATCCCTATAGAAAACTGCAAATTTACTGAAAAGCCAGCGCTAATCTTCTCCGTAATTTTAGGTAATTTGAGCGAGATAGTTCCCTAGTCATAATATAGACCATATTCGAATTATATGTTTTAATTTCACCAGCTGTAGGACACATGAATCCAATATTGCATTATTAATGGTGCGATAATATAGTTGTATATGACAGAAATTGAAAGTAATTAAATGGAAATATCTAAATAAGTCTTTAATTTGACTCATTTTTTACGCGCAGTATGTTTGAAACACCTTCAAAACGGAAGGTTTTTTGTGATCCCGAATAATTTACTGCGGTGAAAATATGATTACTTTTTTAAAATAGTTGAGAAAACACAAAAACTACACACTTAATTTTTTGATGAATTTTAAGTGTTAGAAATAAGTCATTTTTTAAAGAAGCTCTCTCTGGAGTGCATTCACGTACCATTTTCCATGTAAAAGGGCTGATATTTTTTGGAAAATATCTCGAAAGTAGTGTGGTCCGAGGTTGAATTTATGGTATCTTTGGAAGCGTTAGATGTTTTTCTTTAAAATGAGACAAAATTCAATGATTTCGAGGTGGAATGATATTTCGCTTCTGCTACCTTAACTCAGTATTTGCGTTAAGTTTCTCCGTGATTTTTACTTACTGGAAATTTATGACACTGAGGCAATGGATTCACGTAGAGTGTACGCTTATGATATGTTGACTTTAGTTTTGTTAGACCAACAAGGCTTTAAGGAGGAGTCGTATTGTAGTGTCAGCGACGCGGTGCAATGGTTTCGAAGAGTTTGTCCCTCGGCTCGATGGGCGTGGAACTTGAGGAATGTATTGTTTGCATCGGGAAGCTGAATCCTCGGAAAATTTATTTGGACTCTGTTTTTCCATTGTATGTTAACGGGCAAAATTACAGCGAGCTGTAACTACCCGCGCATTTGTCGGCCGCGTATTGTGATCCAAAATGAGATTTTTTTGTGCCTTACATAAACTTTATTATATGTTGTCTTATACTGTATGAAATTATGTGAATTGCATTCATAAAACGTTTTTGGCCCTTAGTCTTCGAGAATGCGTTCATACTTCAATGCAGTTTTAGAATACAATACATAAATATTGTTATTACAGTGCGAGATACAGCTAACTATTCACTCGGGTGTCAGGACACTCATTTCAATGGTTAGGAAGACTTTTGTATTAATTTCATCCTGGAGTCATCAAATTTTGTGGACTTATTTAGATGTACCTTGTGACAACGGTTGTTTATTTCGAGTACACACGGACATACCTAAGTGAATTGGTCTACCTAAAAGTATATTCGTCAAGAGTTGTGGCCCTACGACATTTTGGCCATTCTAGTATACAATTAAAAAGTATTCGGATGCGTTCATTAGGTCCACGAAGACTTAATTCTCTGAAAGGCGTTATTCACAAATGTTTAATGGTCACGCAACGCAGGGAAAATATTTCTGCGATATGTCAACAGAAAACTTTTTAACATTAACGGCGCAAAATTGGTGAACTCAAGCGTTTGAAAAATATACCGGTATAAAAATCGTTTCTGTAAATTGGCAAATAAAGCCGCTAGAGCGAAACACCTGTGTGAACCTAGAGCACACTTTACCCTTCCTAATAACTGTGTGTTTTTCTCTGGACTTTTTAAATAGTGAATAAGTTATGGGTCTAAAAGTATCATTAATGCGATCCTGGAACAGCTGCAATATATTACACGGAAATATTTCTCGATTGTAAAGGCCTTTGTTTCAACGCGCTTAGTCTGCTACGAAACTATATTCTAAGCATTTCGGTGTTCTGGACAGCAAAATTAATGCGAGGTCGTAACAGGGTTAAGGTAGTCCGAGCGAGATAGTTTCCTAGTCATAATAGAGACCATATTCGATTTATACGTTTTAATTTCACCAACTGTAAGACACACGAATTAAATATTTTATCATTAATGGTGCAATAATATAGTTCGATATGACAGAAATGGTAAGTATTTAATGAAAACATCTAAATAAATCTTTAACTTGACTCATTTTTTTCAGGCGGTGCGTTTGAAACTCCTTTAAAACGGAAGGTTTGTTGCTATACCCAGGAACCTACTGCGGTGACAATATGATTTATTTTCAAATATAGTTGAGAAAACATACAAACTACACGCTGTTAGTTTTTTTACGACATCTAAGTGTTAGAAGTACCTCATTTTGTAAATAATTTCTCTCTGGAGTGCATACACGTACCATTTCCAAAGTAAAAGGACTAGTATTTGGTGGCAAATATCTCCAAAAGTAATGTGGTAAAGGGTTAAATTTTTGGTGCCATTAAAAGGGTGAGATATTTTTCTTTAATATGAGACCAAATTCAGTGATTTATAAGTAAAACGATATTTCGCTCAAACTACCAAAAAAATCACTTAAAATAAAGTGGAAGGAAAGTAGAGGGCAAACTCTGCCCTTCATTCAACCAGTTATTTGTCCCGAAAAAAATCTTGCACCACTCACTTGAGGTTCATTTTATATTCTCGTTCTGAATTATTTCCTGAGGAATTATTATGTCTGGTCTTTGTTTTGAGAGGAGTATGTGAACCTGCTCTTCCGATTTATGGAGTCTGCTGAATGTAATTTTCGTGCTTCGGAGAATCGCGTGCTCGCTCACGCAGTGCTTCGCACGCGCTTGGATCAGTGCAGAGGCGCGTGTTTTTGCCGCACGTCACTCAAAGCAATGCGCGCGCCTTCACTCGGCTGAACGCGGAGGCCTTTATGCCTTAGAGAAAGCATGTACCGTGTTTAATGGTTACTCTATGGTTTCACTTTAGAGAATATAGTTCAACAGCGGTGGAGCGAAGAACTTCAGGTGAAGCTCTCTCCGCCATGTAGAGAGTCCATAGATGGCTGTGGTTGATGTGGGTGTGGATATCTATACGGGTGAAGAATATTTCAACAATGAGTTTTAGCTTCCTGCTTTTGAATTTACATTCACATCATGCTTCTTACAGCTTCTGAAATAAAGAAATTGAATATGATTTTTTTATGATACAAAGGATACATCTCGCTCACACTACCTCAAGTATCCGTGCTAGGATATTTTGTATCATATATCCTTTTAAGGATATTATATATGTTGGGATGTTAGTATTAGTCAATTTGGAATGCAAGATGTGGGTTTCCGTTGACTAGAATACTTAAGATTAAAATAAAACCCCTCTAAATGTTTTAGGAATCTATCACTCACCTCAAAATGAGCGTTATGCCATTGTTATCATTTCTCCAGGGAAATAAAGGAAAATTAATGAATAATTAAGGTAAAAATCAATTTATCTTCAGGTTAAATTAATAGTAAATATTGCTAGGTAGTTATCAATTCATTATGCTGCATATTCATCCCATAAGGTATTAGGAAAAGTGGTTTTACATCTGGAAAAATTAAGTCTCGAGCTTGAGAAATTCGAAAATGAACTTACTCTTACTCTAGAACTATTTACTAATTAATATACGAACTTCGTGAGTACGCAGCTTTTTGTAAATTGCTCATACATATACTCGATGTCAAGCCACAGCTATTTTGGTGCTGACATTTTTCGCGCTCGTGGTTAATTCCAGTGGTTCCGACACATGAAGAAAGAGGAAATACATCGTTTGCTTCAGGTCTGCTGGGATCTTATAGAGTGAAAACCTGAGATAACTTTCTTTAAAGACATCATATCAGGTAACGAAACATGAGTTTTGGGTGTGACGTGAAAACCAAATCCCAATCATTGGAGAGAAAAGCCTTAAGTTCTCCAAAAGCCATGAAAACTTTCGGCGAAACCAGTGAAGAATATGTGCCGAATTTTCGGCAAAAATTTGGCCATAATTTCGCCGCGGATATTTTCGCTCGCGGACATCGTCGCGAGCCGGACATAACGCAAGATGTTTTAAGTGCGGTAGGGAGATTTCAGAGTGCGCACTGTCGGCGATATTGCGCGTTGTCGGCGAGATTGCGCGACAAGAACAAGGTGCTCTACTTCTATAGTGAATTCGCATCTGGCGTCCTCTTTTCGGAACTTTGTGGCAATAGTGCTCCTCTACGCCGCCGTCTCAACCAATGGCTGGACGAACAGTTCCCCTACTACCTCCAACTCCTGCATCGGTCAGCTGACTCCCCTCAATTGCCGGCCGCATCGACACATCTCGGCGCTCGCCCTCTTGGCATCTGACTGTCACCGGGGAAGGACGTATCTGCTTGGTTCCAGTTATGACTTGCGTTCGTCTTGTATAGACGAAATTAACGGTATTTAGCCAACGGGCTTGCTTTCTATTGTAATATTTGTGGTTATATAAATGCTGTTACTTGAAGTTAATCAAACTGGCCAAGGTTGTTGTCATTTTTCTCTCGTTTCCGCCCACCAATCGCAGTCAATTCACTCGCGTTGTCAAGTTTCAAAGGCTTGCGTTGAAAATGGTGTACATGTTTTTCTGTCATGTCGTATAAAAGGAGGTTCCCGGGTGTTCCACAGGGTCAGGAACTCCATCCCTGCCCACGTTTCTAAGTACAACTAACTCTTCGATAAGATGGAGTCCCTAATCCATATAACCTGGTAAAAAACAGCTTTTGTTGAAAGTCAGAGAATCTCCTCCCAATTATCTACAGTATTAGGACCCGATATACCTTTCCCTTATCCGTGTTTCTCGTGTTTACTTTTTCCGACCCAGCATACGATCTACCCTTGTGCATCCTGTCCATACACCCCATTCTCTTTCTTCCCCTCTTCGCCAAATCATCGCCCATTCCAGCCACCTACCCTGCCTCCTACTAATCTCCGTCAGATCTTACTTGTTTGTCTTTATTTTCGTCCACCACACATTTCTCCATTCGACTCCATACCCACATCTCAAAAGCCTGCAATTTGCTCTGATTGCAATTTATGGTGTACCAGCGGACTAAATTATTCGTTCACTAAATCATCTAATGACACTCTAGCTCTTTCATAAATAATAAATATGAATATTGGGGCCCTATGTTTTCATTTCCACCTCTTCTGCTAGGAATAACTATTTGATATAGCTTTAATATGAATATAAAATGTAATTCCTATATCCCCTCTGAACCCTGAAATGTTAATTCTCTTTTACCTTAAAATAGCATCTTTAGAACTTGCAAAATCAACACTCATCTTATTATTAATACCTATGCCTCGTGAATTTTTTGCTCCAAATTAATCTTTTTATTATAAATTTCATTGGTTTCCGGGTTACTTCCTCCATCGTGGAAGATCTAAACCCATATTTTACATAACATTCAACAATACATATGCATAACTATCTATAATAAAAATTCCGCTTTTTAATCGGCGTTCTCCTTGTAATTTTCTCGCCTCAATTTTTCATAAAATGACATTTTCAAGTTTCTCAATAGAGTGGTTAATGATGCTTCACTAACCTAACCTAATCCATATACCTGTTCAATATTTACTGCCCTCATTACCAATTTTGCGTTCAATACCATACCTACCCCACGTTAGCTCTCAACCCTACCACTATAGATTACTCTGTAACTATCACTCCGGTAGTCCCCGCTGTCCTTCCATCTCACCTCGCACAGCCCTAAGGCATCTACCTTCCCTCTATCCATTTCCCGTTCTCCAGCTTCCCTGCCCTCATCATGGTCCTAACGTTCCAAGTCCCGATTTTTATCGGCGCTTTCCTTCTCCTCTTCTTTTTTTTCTTATCTTCCTTGGTCCTTGTAAACTGTGATGACTCTGCTGTCTAACTAAGATCGACTAACCAACGCCAAATCGTCCGCGAATCAAATCGTCTTTATAAGCTGTGCTCCTACCCTGACCCTTTTACCAAGAGTTTTTTTTACAAAACGTGATATGAGAGTCCTCCAATGTACACATTTTTTTCTATTTTTAACCCTCACGTCCCCCTTCAATGGACGAAAATTGGACCCAAAGGAGGAGTTTGCGCACAAACTGACGGAGGAACGAATCAGGATTCCGAAAAACATGTTTTTAACATGCATCCAGCAGTAAAAGCGCCGTTGTTTTGAAGTGTGTGTTCGTGTTGGGTAAGTACTTCGAAGAGGATAATGTTTTTAAAAAAATTATTTTTTAAAGAATTTATAAATAATAAATCCTGGGACTTTTTTCTCAGGCCTCATATTTGATCACGAAATGGATAAATTGTCTTCAGCTTCATGCTACTTATTCATTGGGATAATGTTAAATCAAATTTAATGTTTTTAACGCATTAATAAAAATTCAGTCCTGGGACTTTTTTATCAGACCTCACAGTTAATTACGAAATGGAAGGTGATAGGTGACAGTCTTGATGCTCCAGATTCGTTGTCATTAGTTTATAAAGGCCTAGTTTTATCAAAATTTTTGGACCCTTTAGACTGTTCCGCAACCACAATCCTCATCTTTCCTCTTATTCCATGGATTTCACGCATTGCTGACGGTCCATAATTGGGAGCTCGGAGAGCAGAGCGAATTTGGTCGTAAGCTGTATACATGTTTTATTTTAACCTTTCCGGACTTAAAAGTTTCGAGAGTGGTTGGTTGAGAAAAACTCGCATCCGCTTTTTTTAATTCGTCCCAACTCATTTAGCCCCGTTTCAGTGCAACTTCTTAAAGATGACCCGCGGAAACGTGGCCGTGACGAAGCGAATCTCGCAAATTTTCCCGAAAATAAGTTCACAGCGTATTGAAAGCCCGGAAGTTTCTGTCGAAAGGTCTACTGATGCCCATCATGCGTATTAGTCAATTATCATTACGTATCACTACCTATTTAGGAATTAGGAAACCTAGATAGCGTAGCGGTCTGCGCATTGGTCCGGCAAACCAAAGGTCCGTGGTTCGATTCTCGGACCAGGCCGAATTTTTCTCATGGCAATTTCTTCAAAAAATTCGCCCGCCATGCTTGAATTCAAATGACTAAGCACGGCGTAAGTGCTGGTGAAGGATACTGACTCTTGGTTGTGGCTTCTTTGAAGTCCTCTTCTCCCTTGCGTTGCCATCTTTGATGGACCGAAAGGGCCTAAGATCTAGTTGCCTTGTATCCACCAAAATTGCCATGGGAATTGGTAAGCCTGGATAGCGTAGTGGTCTGCGCATTGGTCCGGCAGATCAAAGTTCCGTGGTTCGATTCCCGGTCCAGGACGAATATTTCCCTGGAAATTTCTTCAAATTAATCATTTTCCTATTTCTTGTTGGGGTTCAATATAACCACGTGCCACAGACATTTGATCGCCTACGTATTAGCTGTTTTTAAGCACTAGAAATAGCAATCAGATTGACTGATGTACAGCGAAAATAGTGCCAATATAGTTCTCTGGATCATTTAAATCCAATTATAGTGCAGTAAGTTTTGGTATTTCGCTGGTTTTACCTTTATCAGTTACTTGGCGAGTGCACTTCTCTTTTTGAAAAGAGATGGAAAATCTGTCTCTGTTGATGTTCATGGGTCTTTACCAGGCGCCTTATATGGCTATGCCGTAAAATTCTCTACCAATCACCAAATACCACGGCGTATATTTATGTGGATCGTTTACAGCAACAAAGAATCGAGTCCCAGTATCTGCAACATATTTTGTTCTCATATCCCATCGTTCAATTTATGTTAGTGCTGCACAAGTACCAAAAATGAGAACGGCCAGTTATATTCATTGTGAGTAAATTTGTGAGTCATTTTCATATTAATCATTTTGCGAATATAAAAATTCATGCCCTTTTTCATAGCCTTATTGGATATCGTCGTCGGATTCATCCAAGAGTTTCATTGCCTGACCGAAAAAATAATGTAATAGAATGGTATAGGCGAGCAAGATATTATTTCACTAAGAAACCAACACAAAAACGGTACAAAAGTGTAATTTTCCCCACTTTGTTGTATGGTAGTGAAACATTGGTTTGTCAGAATAGACATAAGAGTAGACTAAACGCCGTCGGTATGAGGTATCTGAGGAGTGTTTGCGACGATAGGAGGATGGATAGGGTCAGGAATGAGTGGGTGATGAATGAGTGCGGGTTAGATGCTCCAGTATGGACATATATGAAATAAGTGTGCTTCGTTGGTTTGGCCATGTTGAGAGAATGGATGAAAGTCGAATGACCAAACAGAGATATGTATAAGAGTGAAATGAATGGTGCGAGAGGTAGAGGTAGGTCGAGAAAGTTGTGGTTGAATGCGGTTGAGGAAATTCTTAGGAGGAGGAATATTAGGAGTCTTAATAACAAGAGATCGTGTATGAAGCAGTGTATGGGGATAAATGAGGCAAAAGTGGTTTGCAAGGATACGTCAGTATGGAGGAAATTATTGAATCAGGGTTAGGTGATCAAATAGGTATTTATGCGTGAAAGTTCGTGACTGTGCCTACCCCGGAAAGGAACGGCGTGTTTGTTACGTATGTATGTATGTAAGAAACCAACAGATTTGGCCTCACGTTATGGAAAAAAATTCATCTTTTTAATGATAACAAAATATCAGATTATTTTCATTATACTTTTCGAGATACTTCCAAAAAATATATATTATTTTCCAAGGGAAATGCTACTGGTATATATTCCAGAGAGACTTTATTTTTTAACAATTACGCATTTTTAAAGCCTATATTTCATCAAAAATTTAAGTGTATTCATTTTCAACAATTTTTCAGACTAAATCATTTATTCACTGCAGTAAATTAATAGAATCGCTAAAAAAATTAGTCACGTTAAAGTGTAATGTACGTATTCCACAGTTATCTGACACAACCTGCAGTTAGAAAACTGTATTTATGCTCCGTTTATATTACAATTATTACGTCATTCTTCCAACGGCTACTGAAATTAAAAATATCCGTATGTGGACTCCATTGTGACAAGAGAAAAATCTCGCTCAACCTGTCTTAAGTAGTCGAGCGTGGCGCGAGAAACAAAACACGGCTGGTTGGCGCGCGCGTGCGACATGGAAGCGAGAATGGGAATGGAGGGAGACTAACAACCACCTCCGTGGCGGAAAGAGAGGAATAGGAGAGAGGGAGGGAGGGAGAGAGGAGAGAATGGAAGAAAACAGAATAGAATCCGCGCTCGTCCGGGTGCAGGGTTGATATCGCTTTTCCGGCGAGAGGAAATCCTGGCAGTGCTATTGGAAAAGGGTGTGTGAGCAGGGAGTAGAGAAAGGGTCCTCGTGTACGAATGGAGGTGGCGCACGTGGGAAGGGTATTCGCGCCAGGAAAGGATGCGCTGCCTGCTCTTCAATTTCTTTTTATTATTATTTTTTCTCCTCTCCTCTCGTACCTACGCATTCGCATTCAGGAGTTTCGTCAATTATGCGGAGACGTCTGTGTGGGGGAATGAAGAGAGAGCGAAGGAAAGAAAATAAAACGCAATAAATCTCCCGCTCATCTTCCTCTCGGAGCTCTTTTAATCCTTTTGTACGCCTCGCCATCCCACAGCACCTTCTCTCAACAAACAACCCCTTCAGCCTCTAGAACTCCCGCCCTCCGCAGCCTACCATTCACATTTCTCTCCGTGTCGGCGTCACGTGGTGTCAATGCCCTCTCTCTCTCTCTCTATCCCTCCCACCTTCCCCTCTTACACACGGCCTTTCTCCACCCTCCCTCCTCCTCCTTCACTCCCCACTCGGAGTCTCGCCGTTTATGCCCTTATCCTCGCGGCCCTCCGCGGTCGTCATTGTCGCCGAACAATGCGAGGAGAACCAGTGGATTGAGGTGATGAATCTGAAATTTATACCACTGAGAGATGCTGGGTGATGGGGGAGGTGAGAGTGGATTGAGAGGGAACCAAGCAGTGAGCAGGAGAAGGTGAGCATACCAGCCTTTTCCCTCACTCCAGTCCTCCACTCTGGTGGATCTCCCGCCGTGCCGTGCCGTGCCAGAGTCCTTTGATCCGGCCCGGCGCTCGCATTAGTGCACTCGCCGAGGTTCCGCTCGGCCGTGCCTCAAGTACGTACACATGCGTGCTTGCCCTGTGAGTGCTCGGATGTGTGGTGTCCGACTGCGGTGCTTTAAACCTCCGTTCCATACCGTCGAAGCGCGTATTTGGTCTGCTATTCATCCGCCCGTGTTTCGGGGGCCGCGCCTACTGCGTCCCGTACGAGAGGACATCCTGTTGAATCTGGAATGATAGAGAAACAGTACTTTCCTCTCTTTGTTTAGTCTGTGTATTAATCTCTTTGCCTTCCTCTTGGGAGCTCTACCACTATTTCTTCTTCAGTCATATATTTCACAAACTAATTGTTCCTCGCTGTCTCTTCAATCTGTCTGGTTCATCTTTTTATATTTATTTTGGCAGAATATGACACAATACATTTTCCTGGTGGTAATGTATACATCCCTATATATTATTTCTCAAAGGTGTTTTTTTGTGGATAGGCCATAACACCCATAATTCTTCATCAAAATTAATGATTTAAACATCGTTTTAAAGCTTATGTTCCCCGCTTTTGACGAAAAATAAAAAAGCTTATAATTAATGTATCTGTTTAAAAAATTGATAATCATATATAGTATTTCGATCTTGGAGGTTCAGCAACTAACGCGTCTGTACTGATGTGCGGGTTTCGTGATAGCAAGGATAGTCGTCGTCCAGTATCGGTATATATTATTTCTCAAAGGGGTTTTATTTGTCGCAACGCCATAACTCCCATAATTATTCATCAAAATTAATGATTCAAACATCGTTTTAAAGCTTATGTTCCCCGATATTGATGAAAAATAGACAAATTGTTTAAAATTAAAGTTTTTGTTAAAAAATTATACAACGCCATCTGCTGACAATATAATCAACTGATATGTTGGCAATGGTGGCGTGCTTAAAAGACTGTAGAAGGCGCCATCTATTAACACTAGGACGCTCGGACTTTTTAACATCATTCAACGCCCAAAGCGGGTCATTTTGACCCACTGTAATTAATGAAATTATTCCCCACTTTGCACTATTAAGTTTACATTTTTACAGTTTTTTATACAAACTGTCACTCTTTTTCTTCACATTCATCCATTATTTTACTTTATAACTTTCATAACTTTGACAATATCGATGATTTATTGATATATAAACTTACGACATTTGTGTCAATTTATCGTTTTTTCAATTTTATTTCATTTTTATTGCTTATTGTGTCATAGCTCAATATACTACGAAGGCTTTTCACATTATTTAATACATATCTATTATTTTTCAAAGTTTGGTTGCAATAAATAAGTTCAAAATATTATTTTTTGGTTGAAGTAGGAATTTTCCCGAAAATCAATAGTAACTAACTTTGGGATTCTTATTATTTCAGTGATACACATGTATAAACCGGATGTATTAGGAATAAAAATACATTGCATTGTTTATTGTTTACAATGATAATAATAATTTTACTGTTTTTTGTTAATGTATTTGGCACATGTGTATACAATTTTGCTATGGCACTGGCCTCAGTGTTGCAGAATTGGCCTTTTATTTCCTATATACACTGGTGTGAAGAGAACTCATTACTAGGATATGTTCCCCACAATTTCCTTGCTAAATCGTTAATGTAACATGGTAAGATTTCAGTACTCTTATGGAATAGTTTTCCATGCACTTTTTTGAGAGATCGGTACTTCTCTTCTAGAGCGATTCACAGTTCCAACTAAAATAGTGGATTTTTCCTTGAGAAATTGAGCCAAATTTGAGAGATGCTAAGAAGTTGTCTGTGTTCATATTTCTGCATTGGCGAAGAAAAGGCAGCATGAGACGCATACTACACAGTCTGAAATTCGTTGACTATTTATATGGTTATCCTTGACCGTGTCGTCCTCCTCTACATACAAGATATAGGGCTGTTTTATGACAAAGTTTTCGTTCTACCGAAATTAAACATACTATTACAAAAAAGTAGTGAAAAATATGAATGTACTAATCAAAATAATATAACTTTTTTGCCAAATATTTATCTCATATTTAGATGCACTCTTTCTTGTTTCTTGACCGCATTCATCGTCATTTTCTGAAGAATCGGTTGATTCTTTGCAAGTTTCAAATTTCTGCTCATCATTGGAGCTGTAAAATAAAAACTCTCCACCATCCGACTCATCCCCCTGAATCATTTGCAGCACCGCACGAATTTCAACAGATAGTAATGAGCGACTCAGAGACATGCTTGAATACAGAGAACTTCAAAACCACTACCACCATAAAACTTAAAATTATAGCTACAAACTTCACTCTGTGGAACAAAGAGGAAGACTGAATTTGTATTATCCACTTGTGATTCGGAGAGAAAAAGTAGAGCTGGTGGCAACAAAGTGAGCATAGTCCATATGTCAGTAAGGAGCAATATTGTATTCTCTGCACTCTAAAATAGTGATAGGGTACACTGCACTGCCAACAAATTAACTACTAAATATGCCATGAATCGACCGGACGAAAAATGAGAAGGGTGGGGATACGAAGTGGAAGGAAAGAATATGAGAATATTTTTGAAAGGTGATCCAGGCATGGAAGGTAACCGAATGAGAAAGATAGGACAAAGTGGGACGGACAACATGTGCAGCAGAATAACTAATAAACACTAATAAAAAAGAAGTTTTGGTGATGATACAAAGTGCAAATACATATCTGGGTCAAAATGACCCGTATGGGCGTTCTAGGTAAATTCTAAAAAAACTAATGTACGGATTACTCCAGGAAGGTGAAAATTTTTGGACATAAAGGCATGTCAAAATGAATAAAAGTCACGGGAGGAAATCCTGCTCTCATATGAAATAAAATGAAATAAAAAAATGAATTTAAAATCACGTTTGGGTCAAAATGACCCGCCTGGGCGTTCTAGTGTTAACACATCGTTTAGTTAGATTGTTTACATTCTACATGCAATCAGTGTGACCATTTACTGTTTACGTTTACGTTATGTATCTCTAACACAAACATAAATAACATATAATTGTCCATGGGAAGAAACAGATAATAGAACAGGAAGAAAGAAGGAAGAAACAGGAAGAGAATGCATACTGTGCGAACTATTCGACAGGTAGAAGAACAGGAAGAAAGAAGGAAGAAACAGGAAAAAGCTGCATACTGTGCGAAATATTCGACAGGCAGAAGAACAGGAAGAAAGAAGGAAAAAAAGGAAGAAGCCGCATACTGTGCGAAATGTTCGCTCAGGTCAGGTAGTCCTTCATAATTGAACATCACCTAAAAACATGCCAATTTTTAAATACAGAGCACAATCTTCTATTAATCTATAAAAAAGAAACTGTGATTGTGCAATCACTTATAACTACCGAAATACTGTACGGAATGACAGAAAACTTTCTAACATGACTCATTATGTCACTGGGAAGGTTTATGGCTACTTATTGTTTACCTAATGGTCTCCGGTTCAACTTCAGATGAGTAAATGCGTTTCCATAATAAATACATGTAAAGTTCGTGTTTCTGGCATGCAGATCTTTTTTCATTTGCATATTCAAATTAGAAATAATGGTCATACAAAGTCGCGACAAAGACCATTGGAAAGAAAAATAAATAAACCTTCTCATTATTGCAATTTATTTATGTTATTCAACTGATTCACTTTAAATTATAAAAAAAACAATCATAAAATTACTGAAAATTCAGCGTTTTTGGTACGCTGTCCCCTTGACGACCGATATCAATGTTGAAGCCGAACCTCATATGGATATGTGGTGAATATCGACCCAGAAACGTTTCAATTGAAATAAAAGAATTCAAATAATTCATAATTAATACATTGTGCGCGATTTATATCGATGTATTTCGATTGCTATCGATAGTATAAAATAAGTTCAATGTTTTTCACACCCGTTGTATTTCAACGGGTACCTGCCATTAGTAGGTATAAATATAAAAATTCTACGAAATTCCGCATGTGAAGGCTATACATTGATCGGATGCGTTTGTACCTGTCATCTTTTCAAATATGGACATGATTTTCTTTTAAATACCTTGTAGGTGTTGAGAAAAGGGGATTGAGATTTCTTGATGAATTTCAGAGGATTTAATGGTAACATTTACAGAACCACATACTTAAAAACACACACGACCCGGGTTTCAACGCTTAAGCGTCATCTTCAGGTAGCTTCAGGAACCTGAAGATGACGCTTAAGCGTTGAAGCCCGGGTTGTGTGTGTTTTTAATTATGTGGTTTTGTAAATGTTACCATGGAATCCTCTGAAAAAAAAATGGAATACCTTAAAGTTACCAAGGAACTTGTATTATTTCTTCATGAATTGTACTTAACTCCTCTATAGTCCTGTTTAAAAGAGAGTACTTTGCTGCATCTGTTAGTTGTTTATAAGGCCTACTTTTGAAATTGTGATATTTTTTTCCAATTCTATTTGGTCTCTGAAGCCTGAGGCTTAGTATAGATTTCCACCATTCAGTCTTATGTACACGCCTTATAATGATTAGACGGCCTGTTGCATTTCCGTATTCGTTCCAGACTATCCTAGCCCAGGCATTTTAACGTCGCTGCCATCTTTCTTGTACCTACATCACATAAAACGGGACACGTTCCATTGCACCTTTTCCACCTGTTTCAGTGATCCTATTTCGTGTGGGTCTCAAAAACAGGGTGGCCAATCCTAAAGTTGGTGGCATTTTTGTTTTGTACGCCAGCTATTTCATTTTCTTGTACATTTCTTATCATAAGTTCCATAAAGGTCCTTTTTTCTTCGACTCGTTTATAAACTTTATTTCTTATTTTTTCCGCCTATTTGATCTTTCGCATCCTCCTCCAACGTCACGTGTTGAATGTCTCTCTAATATTTTCTGGTCCGTTTTTCCAATGGTCCACGCTTCCGATCCATAGAATGTAACGCTCCACGCGAATTTTTTCACGCACTGTTTTCTCGTTCGTAGTCCTATCTTCTTTGAACGCAGTAGCCGTCTTTTCACCATGAACGCTTTCTTAGCTTGGTCTATTTTTCGCTTGATTTCCGTAGTGCTTCCTTCGTCCTACGCGATGGTTCTCTCCTCTCAGTGTGACTTCTGATTTCAGCTCCTCTCTGCCGCAAAGTACTAGGACTTTAGTCTCGTCGTGTTCATTTTCACTTTTTATTCTCGGAGAACTTGGCCCATTGCTATTGAACGCTGTCTTTGCTTGAGATATTCTACTCTTTTAATCCACGGTACTTCTTCCGTCCCCACTCGATGGTACTTTCGAGATGGAGTCCACTTGCTCAAATTCTTCAATCTCAGTGTGACTTCTGCAGTCAACTTCAGTTTCTTAACTCTTCCTACATAAGTATAACTACGAGACAGAAAGATAGCTAACATAACATAGGGTAGAATGGAGGGCTAGAGTCAACCAATCTTGAAATTAAACGACCGATTATGAGATAAACGGTGAAGCCGTGATCTAACTGATTTATGAAAACATGAACGTAAATATGTTCACACGAACACACGCATATCTTAAATTCGAATAATTCACTCTGAACCATCCCCTTAGACCTAGAAGACGTTGATGAGGATATGGGTGGCAGAAGGAAGAAAATCTGACGGTGGTATTATTGTTTTACTTAACATCTGTTGATTAGGGGATCGTATTCTCCTTTTCTTAGCGCAGGTAATAAAATACTTTAAGTGATTTAATTAATGTGGTCATTGAAAAACATGTCCGTCACCATTGAAAGCAAGACATGCAACTTATTTATTACGACAGTACCATCTCCATAGCGCCAGGGGCGCTGTACGTACAGTAATAGAACGAAACACTGTTGAAATAATATTGCGTCCTTTTGTAACATTTTTGTCAGAAATATAACCGAAAAAATATTTCAACACCATCCAACACTTTGAGGTAGGTTTTGTTGGCTATGGACATACTCCCGTCTTCTCATTCGTTGCCCCAGAAAAAAAATGATAATTCATGCTAATGGTGGCTTCTAGCAAAAGAAGCGTTCTTGAAGAAAGATACGCAGTAAACTTTGTTGATATCACAAAAAAATTTATTCAAACACAGTGACAACCGATTTAGCCAGCTACGGCAACCTCAGGTACGCATGCGTCCAGTTAAGTCCTTTATAAAGGGAAGGATGTTGGGCAAACGGGGAAGGGGAAGAAATAGAATAGGTTTTTTGGTCGGGATGAAGAAAGTTAAGAATAGGTAGAGATGAATAATGAAACATACATACATACCAATCACGCCGTTCCCTTCCGGGGTAGGCACAGTCACAGAGTTTCACTCAAGAATACATAATTGTACACCTAACTCTGCTTCAATAATTTCCTCCATACTGACCTATCCTTGCAAGCCTCTTTCGCCTCATTTACCCCCATACACTGCTTCATGCACGCCCTCCTGTTTTGAAAACTCCTAATATTCCTCCTCCTAAGAATTTCCTCAACCATATCAAACCACAACTTTCTCGGCCTACCTCTGCCTCTCGCACCATTCATTTCACTCTTATATATGTTTCGTTATTCGACTCTCATCCATTCTCTTAACATGGCCAAATCAACGAAGCACACTCCTTTCATATTCATATGTCCATTACTGGAGCATCTAACCCACATTCAATAATGAAACATAATTCTCTAATAGGCCCCTCCATATTGTAAAACCTTCAAGATTTTTATTGACTTCTACTGAAATATCCAATTTGAAGGTCTAGTTACCTATACACCGACGTAAGTTAAGTAATTCATCCACGATATTTTGTACGACGATTTCGTAGTGCGAATCCAAAGCGTGTGTTCGGGTTTCTCCGGTTCTCCCTACCCGCTCACCCAACATCCTACTTTACTTCACTTATGGGTAACCCCTCATTTTTTCCAACCACCCACCCTGCCTCGTCCTATTTTCCTGCGCCAGTGACTTCCATCTTCTCACCCGCCACACTGTGCACATCCTCGTTTGTTACCCTTGCCGTCAACTGCATTTTCTCCGTCTTCCCCCTCTCCATTATCTTGAAGTGGCTGGAGCAGCAACCGTGAATCATTGAGTACACATTGTTATAACTTTACAAGAACGCTAAAAGCATTTCTTGATCCATTCATTGGTCATACAATCCTAACATGCTGAGGAATAGAATCGAGAGGGAATGAAGATGTGAACTCTTCGGGAGAGGAGATCATTGAGGGAAAGAAGAATCCCATGGACACGAAAGGATCATCATTGGTTGTTTAATCCTAAGATTGGTTGACTGCAGCCCTCCACCCTTCCCTACCTAATCCTAATCATCCCGTCCTACATGGAGGGGATTGAGCCGTGGCAGCCACATCAAAAGGGGGCGCAGCTTGTCAGCAGCCGCTGCATTAAGGCCGTTTTATACGATGAATGATCGTGCGCAAGGTCATTCGAATGATCATGCGAATGAGCATCATTCACCGTGTAAAACGGAAAATTCGGCGAATTTTCCGTCATTCCCGTGATCATGCGAATGAAATTAGAGCATGTTCTAATTTGCTTGAATGCTTCCTTGAATGAAATCAGCGCGCGGCGTCCATCTTGTCCACTGCCACCACCTCGGAATTTTAAGATCATATAGAACAAATTTGGAAGCACATTAATCCAAATGATCACTCAAATAATTAATACGTGCTTTGAGAGAACGCAAATTCACACACATCAATTCTCGAGGGTGGGTCATTCGGTAAAACCATATGAGGTTTTTAATGAATAAAAACGTTTTTTTTCTTCTAGATTGCATCGATATTTTGTTTAATTTGCAATTTTAGAAGTATGGAATGTTAAGCGAACACCTAACCTTGGAGTACAAGGTGAAATTATTTGTTGAATCTTGTTTTCTCGGAGGGCAGATTTTTGGGAGTTAATTTTGGCTGCGTGAAGCTGGCTGTTATGTTGCCTATCGTCAGAAAAATCAGTGGTTAAACAGCCCCATTTAGTTGTCACTCTTAAATGAAAATATAGGCTTTCCGTCACGCTCCGATGATAATTAATTATATTTATAGGGAAATGAAAATGCTTTAAAATAGAAAGTTATCGCCTAAGTCAAGAAACTAGTTGTCTTTCAACGATGCAATATTTTCGCGGCAGCATTTCAAAGAAGCTGGAGGAAACTTCGCCACAACACAAACTTCGAACAACACAAACAGACGCTGGTAAACAAAGCAGCTGGTCGGAAATGCTGCGCGATTCGATATGTACTATCGATAGTCGCACCTCTGCGCATCGTTTCTGCGCCGAAAATTCGCCGAATTCATTCACCGTGTAAAGCAGACGTTTCAAGCGATCATGCGAATGAATTTCATTCGCATGATCATTCGAATGACCTTGCGCACGATCATTCATCGTGTAAAACGGCCTTTAGACCAGACGTCTGCCGACTTCAGACTAAACCCCCCCCCCCGCCCCCTGGAACCAGACCGGGGTATATAAGTCCCGCGCACTTCTACGCGGCACGGTTTCCATCTTTTGCTTCGGGCATAGTGCTGTCCAGCTGCTGCCGCCGTCTTCCTGGTGTCCAGCCCGTCGTCCTCGCGCTCTGCTTTATCCCCCTTTTTTCCCTTCCCACCTACCGGTCTACCAGTCACGCACCACCACCACCACCACGCCTATGGTTGTATTTGTAATGTTTATTTAATTAAATCTTCCGTCGACTTGACGGATATTCTGTCCACGTATTTGGATTTTTTATTTAAATAAGCCCCCTGCCCGGGCGGGTGCATCTCAGGATGAAGAAGGGTATATCGTATGCTGAGGCGATAAAGAAAATACTAGAGTTAGTTAGGCCCCATGGAAGTGTAGAAAACTGGGAAGAGATTCTCTGACTTTCATCAAAACCCACCTTCACTGACAGAATTCTAAAAAAGGTAATGGAGGGTTGTTCATCAGTGTAAGTTTTCTTTCAATTCCTAGATAGACTTTGTTTCTTAGATCAAAAAAATCCTCTTTTTTATTTCATGGAAACATCATAGCTCCTCACATTATACTGTACCTTTATGAAGATGTTCAGTTTAATAGATGGCTCAAAGAAATAAATATGTTAGGCAGAAATTTTTTCATTAGGTTTCTGCCTATCCAGGATAGTTAAATATTTTATTGTTCGATAATAATTCCTTGTTATTTTCTATAATTTCAGAAAATACTGCTTTATTTAATGCAGTGACGTTGTTCAACTAATAAAAATGGATTGAGTTCATTTTAATCCAAGCATTATTTTCCGAAGTATCGTTCCATAAATTTTTGTTTATTCTAAGGTGGATAATAGATGAGTTAGGGTCTTGTTTACGGCTAATGAGTGTTGAAATAAAACTATTCACGGCAACTGTGGCAAATAATTTTAGCATTTGCATTTGGTTCTTTGTCACCTTTATGGGAAAAAGAGCGGCTTTTGTTTACTTGGTTTCTGTATCATCCTCTTGTTTCAGAAGCAAAATACAGATGTTGAGGCCATATATTTGTGTGCTCATAAATTAATCTCTCCTTGGTATTTACGCTCGCTCTCCTCATCCAAGATTCCTTTGTGAGTTGATTCCCCAGTGTTTTAGGCAGGAAAATATGCTGCCTCTTTGTTCATCTCTCGCCGTCGCGGATACCTACTATGCAAAACATCGTCGGTTACCGAAACAAATTTACAAGTAATCATTAAGGTCTTGTAATGCGTCACCAATATCTAAAAAAAACGATTCATCATTCCCCATATTTTTTATTACTAATGGAACTTAAAATCCTGTGATCACTTGTGCCTATTGCCAAAAATTAATCGGCGAAAACATTTGTTTAAATTAATTATCCTGACTCTTCGTTCTCATTCCCGGCGATCAAAGAGAAAAGTGGATTCAAGATCAAATTAGATTTACTGCCTTGATACAATTTTTAAAATGAAAAATATTTAAAAAGATTTTTTTTTTAAATAGACCGCACAGCTCATTCAAAACTTTAAAACTTTCGTTTTTCTCGCTTAAATTTAAATTTGTCGAGTTTTCCCTCAAGCGCATGACTTTTATGTACTTCTGTTTTTCTTTTGTGCTGAATCTCTGGATTGAATCTTTGTCACTTGCCACCGCCTGCAGTGCACTGCACGCTTATATAATCATAATGAACCAATTTCGCTTTGTCACTTGATGTCCCAGGGGCAGAATGCGCCGATAGAATGGGATCGTACGGAACTTTCATGCCCGAATAAGGAATTTCACTAGAGATTTCTGTGTACGAGGCTACACAGACTACGCACAAATTGTAGGATATGCAGACGACCTGAACATTTTGGGAAGGTCTGTACTATCATTAAAGGAAGCCTTTGAGAACCGAGAAATAGTCGCTAAAGATCTAGGCCTTACAGTAAACGAACATAAAACTCAGTTTAAGTTACAAGTAGAAATCATAGAGTTAGTAATGGGCAAAACATTACCATTGGGAACTTCAACTTTGAAAGTATTAACAACTTTACCTATTTGGGTACCAATATGTCCTCGGACAACGATGAGACCAAAGAAATAAGGAAGTGAATAGATGCAGCAAACCGTGTCTTCTTCACCTTCCTTCCTGTCTTTAAGTCTAGAAATGTTTACATGGAAACTAAGGTCAAACTCTTTAAAAACCCTTATACGTACAGTTCTGTCATACGGAAGTGAAACATGGACAATGACGGCTAAATCTGCTGAACTACTGGATAACCTAGAAAGGAAAATACTGAGGAGAATCTATGGGCCAATAAACAGTGAAGATATATGGAGATTTCGTTGGAACCGTGAAATATATGAACTGTAGAAATAACCTAAAATTTCCACACACATTAAGCTAACGAGGCCCCGATGGGCAGGATATGTCCAGCGGATGCCAGAGACCAGGGTGGCAAAAAAGTCTTCTTGGAGAGTGTGGTAGGAAAGAGACCACTGAGCAAACCAAGGGAAAGGTGGGAAGATAATATAAGAAGGTTGCAAGAGACCTGCTGAGGATCAGGAACTGGAGAGAACAGTCAAGAGACAGAGATGGATGGAGACGGATACTTGACAAGGCCAAGGCTCAACTAGGGCTGCAGCGCCATTGGAAAAAGAGAGAGAGTATACAAGGCTACAGGTTAGGTTGTCCTTAGGTTTAGGCAGGTAGTCGGCCGTCTTCTTGCAGCAAGTAAATCTCGATTTTTGTTTACCTTGGAAAGAATCGTAGCTATTCTCTCCGTCGTACCCGAAACATAAGGAAGAGTGGCGTAGGCCGTTGGCTTTTCCTCCGTAGTTTCGTGCGCTGCCTGCATAAACTGCCTGCCTAAACCTAAGGACAAGCTCCCTTGCACACTCGTTGAGGGAGTATATAAACTTCAATGCACCTGTGGAAAGTCTTATGTTGGGCAGACAGGACGATCCATCAGATGCACAATAAGGGAACATGAACGGTCCACGGAAAAGAAGCAGTTTCGACTCTCCGCCGTCGCCGAACACGTATGGTCGGAGCCTGGCCATAGCGAAAATTTTGATGAGCCAACAATCACCAGCAATGAAAGACGCTATTTTCCCAGAATCATTCGGGAATCCATTGAAATTACAAAAAACCCGAATAATTGCTATGGGAAAGCGGCTACAGCCTATCACATGCTTGGAAGCGAGTTCTCACTCCAAAAGCGCGGGAAATTAGTTCGCTCCGATCGACCCGACATAAGGACGGACCATGAGACCGCATCGCCACTTCGACCTGAAGACGCCAGCAGGATGACTGGAGAAACTGTCGTCACCAAAAGACAACACGCGGAAGGAAATCCGAAAGCTAATCCTTCGCTGCGCTGCGGAAACGCTGCGGAAACCTTCATACTAATTTCATCTGACGCATTCAAGATGAGGTAGTGTGACACATTTTCGTGAAAATTTAAAAGAAAATGTTAGAATTCCTTGCAAATGTATTTCTTATTAAAGGTGATTATTGTTCAGTTTCGAAGATTGATTTTTTAAAGTTTTTCTTTTCTCTACACCAAGTCGCGTCTTACAGCCCCGGAACGATTTAAATTTACCTTAAGTTTTATATTCACGTCTCGAGGAGAGAATATGTAACATATGGTTAAAAATAGCTTAAATTTTCATCACTTTCTCACATTTAGCCGTCACATTTTACCGTTACATTCATTTTTATTATTTTTAGTGCTAATTAATTACTCGTTGGCATTGCCTCATACTCAGATTCAAATTATCACATTGCGTGCTGAGCTTTAAAGTGATGGTCCTCTAAAATAAACAAAGGATTTTACACACTTACCTGGATTGCCGTTAAAAATTGCTACGAGCGCACAGAGAGTGCCACACAACTTTTCGAGGGATTAAGGTGTGAGCCCCTAGAAACTCGGAGGCTACACGCTAGGCTTAGTTGCTAGAGAAATTCAGAACTGATGTTTTTCAGAGAGACACAGAGAATATTATCATGACTCCTCACTACATCTCTAGGTCTGACAGAAGTGATAAAATAAGAGAGATACTTTGCCGCACAGATAGATACAAAAACTCATTCTTTCCGCGCACAAACGACCACAATAAAAACTTAGCTCCACTAAACGCTCTCGTAATACACGTCACCATTTCGCCTCCCAAATCCTTACATCTTTGCAAGGATGGTGTCCTAACACTCCCTGCCACACGTCCATGTGGCGGCTCGCAGGGTAGTATGTAGCTGTATATTTAGATGCACTAATGAATCCTTTTCTTATGTGAGTTAGATGGACAGATTTACGGTGTGTATTACATTACCTCATGCATCTGGTGTGTTTCTCAATGGATTTTTCCTAATTAAAATTGGCAACAAATCATTTTTGATTACTATTAATTTTTAACTGGCTGAAATTTTTTATAGCCATTAAATTAAATTCAGGAAGTTTGCATCCTCCCAAATCCATTAAATTTTTTCTGCTCAATTCAGTATGTTCTCGTTTATTCCCGTGCCCTACTTCTCAATGTGACTAGTTTTGATTACCGACGCTTCATCCGAAATTAGCGTGGGTGTTCGCCTCGCGAAAGAGTGATCGCATACATACTGCATTGCGTTTCGCGTTGTGCTGCAGTTTCATCGCCCAGGGCGTCCTTCGGAGAAAAGTCAACATGGGATGCAACCTCAGGGCGTTGGTTTGCTCCCCGTGTTTGAAGTCTCAGAATACATTTCCGGTCCATTTGTATTTTCCGCCCTCAATGTTCCCGAGTCGGGAGTGCATTCTCACTCGGCTGATTTCAGTTATTTTTCTGTCAATTTTTAATTCGTTGTCTTCTCCCACTATGTACTAGGAGGAGAAATGATGTAGCTTTGCACGAAAATGTCGACGCGGGTTCCTGGTTGGATGGGGGGATAAAAAATTCATGGCTCTACGATTGGGGTGCCGTGTTTCTTTTCTTCTTTCAAATTTTCCTGTAAACACATTCGTCAGTGCGGTTCTCAACCCCGTTATGGACTGTCTTTGCTCCTCCCACGGTGCGCGATGAATTTTACGTTGTGTTGGGCGGTCCTCAGTTCTACCCCCGCGGCATTTCGACATCCCACTGCACCGTTCACTTCTTGATGGTGCAGGAGATGGGTACGAGGAAAATTTATCTTGCCACCGCCTTTATTGGGATTTTCCTTTGAACTTAAATCGAACGATAGAACTGGTGAATGTTGGCCACTATTTCAACGAGAAAATTGTTAAAGGAATTATGGGTTGGCATTTTTCCATTGTGGTTTTGGTTTAGAATGGAATCAGAATAATTTATTGCTCTACAGTTTTGGTACATGGTTGTGTACAAATATCAATGAGATTTAGGCAGCTTCCAAGATCACAGACCAGTTTGGAGACTGCCTTCCACAAATCAAAATCATTGCTGGCAATAAATAAAAATAATTTTAACAGCATATTTAATAATAACAAAGACGATTTCATTTCAGCCCAATTGTCAACAAGAAAAGCAGAGACAATAATAATAATTCATCTTGATTGCGTTCGTATGGTACACTAATTATTACTAGTCATAACATAGGGTAAGTGTACATACATTGCAGATCTAGTATAAAACATCGATATTGTTATATGCCAATATCCATTCCTTTGAATATTGCTAAAAATTTCTTCTTGTTTATTTTTACTTTTAATGGATGCAGGTAAGGCGTTAAATAATTTAGGGCCCAAATATACTAAGGATCTCTTAAACAACGTGACATTTGTTTTTGGAAGCCGCGTAATTAGTTTTCTTCTTAAATTATACGTATGGTCGCTTCCAGAAACCGCGGGAAAATTGCCACTCTTCAAATAAAATAATTTCAGAACCTTAAACATAAACATGTGTTTAATGGGAAGTCTTTTAATTCGAACAAATATTGGGTATTTATTTTTCGATAAGTCCTCATTTCTAAGTTAGATATAATATTCAGTTTAATGAAGTTTTTTACTTGAATGAGAGCTAAACGCTAAAACCTCGGTTGAAGGAACTTTGAGGAGAAAAAACTAACATATTACTATCCCTTTTACGATTCGGGACGTTTGACAAAAATGTAGCCTCTTCCATCTTTTTTCTGCTCTATTACAAATAGACCTTTAGTTTATGCGACTTGAATGTTTTCATTCGTTGATGAATGCTGGTCTATTCGAAGGGGCTGCTTCATTTCCGGAGGGAATCCCTTAGTTTTGTTTACCTTCACTCACTCAGTATTCCGCCTGACAGGGCAAATGGAATTTAATTAGTGTACCAGTTAAAGCTCCAAACCGCTAGGACAGTCCTCCACTAACGAATTCCATTACGTAGAACACAGGTGCACCTGGCACATTGTGATGGGGTTTTCGGCTCTAAACTCACAGTACTTGAACAGGTGAATTGGAGATAATTTTTATTTTGCGCATTTCGATTTTAAATGTTGATTGGTCATGCCCATTATAGAACACTAATGTCCGCGGTGATATTTGGAGTTTTTTGACACAATAAAATACTCTGAGGTTGACATGAAATGTGAATTTTTGGGTATAATTTATTTCTAAACCATTATTATTTTACCTAAATGATGTTATACATGCGATATGCCATTGGTTTTTTTCACAATTTAGAATATTCGACTCGGGCCTGACGGAATATATATATAGGTACCTAATGTCGGTGAAGTAATTTTGTGCACTCGATTTTGGGAACAAACGAAAGAGTAAGAAGAACTACTGAACAAATAATCACATCATAGTTATTTTTATTTAATTCTGCATTATTTTATGGGAAACTTACATTTTTAAAATGCATTTAAATATTTTTTACAACGGATGTAACGAAAAAAGTACCAGTTTTTGACGGGCGACTGATAATTCGTTAGTCAAACACAAGTACTTTTTTGACACCCGTATGTCAGTCGTGGGTAGCTAAATATGCTCGATAAACATGTTTTAGCTTTCGGCGTTGTATCTTTAACAAGATAAAGATTGTTGCTGAAGGTCATTCGGGCTTCCCACCGGGTCAAACTCTCCATCTCGGCCGACGTTTCGATGAAAGAGTCGTCCATCGTCATCAGGGCATGATGACGATGATGATGATGCCCTGGTGACGATGGACGACTCTTTCATCGAAACGCCCCTGTTTTGATATGCGATAATTTTACGATATAAATAACAATCTTTATGAAGAAAGATCTAAGGATTTCCCGGCGCATGTAGTCGTTGACGGTTATTCGGACTTCCCACCGGGTCAAACTCTCCATCTCCGCCGACGTTTCGATGAAAGAGTCGTCCATCGTCATCAGGGCATCATCATCATCGTCATCATGCCCTGATGACGATGGACGACTCTTTCATCGAAACGTCGGCGGAGATGGAGAGTTTGACCCGGTGGGATGTCCGAATAACCGTCAACGACTACATGCGCCGGGAAATCCTTAGATCTTTCTTCATAAAGATTGTTATTTATATCGTAAAATGATCGCATATCAAAACAGGGGCGTGGTACAATTTCGTTCTTGGTCGCGTTGCAATCCGTATCGTCGCCTTGAACATTTCCGATGCAATTGATATGAGATTTTTAGTAGATCTGTGCTTTTAGATAAAGAGTAGGCGTTTGCAGAAATTAATTTCTTAGTATCTTTCTATGGTGTGCACAGATTCCAGTCTGATTTGAAGGGTTATAAGTAAGTCGCCAATGACAATGTTATTAGGTACATAAAAAGTAACTGCAGTTAAGTCGTAAATTTTGTTAGTTCTCAGATAGGATAAAAAAACGGCAACTTGTATCAAGGATGACGAAAAGAAAATACTTGATTGACAACCACGAATAAATATGACATAGTACATTCAACTTTATTGGAGTTTTTGTTGACAGCGTCAATTTGAAGGAAATTGCTCGTTTGGTGTCGTGTAACTGACCGACTGTCTGAGGCCATTCGTGCAAATAAATTTAGCTGGTCTGCTTGTAAAGATAGCTTAAGCGGGAAAAATGAGTTTTAGGCCTCTGCATGCATAATTAGTTAATCATTGAGAATTTCAGTCATACAAAACCATATTTTTCACCGATAATGTGACACCTTTTATTCCGTGTCTCCGAAAGCTGGAGAAATTTAAAAAAACACTCAAATGTGATCTCCATTGTGACTCCGGCTAAAATCTGGTTAAAACCACGTTCACGGATAGATTGATTATTTAGGATATTGAGGAAGAGCTCAGAGAAACACGGCGCCGGCTTTGACGAAAGACGCTGAGGGTGTGAAAATGTAACGATTTATCTGACGGATGGTGTGCCTGCTTGAATGTCTGGACTTATGGCAGCCAATAAGGGATCGGGATCCCGATAAAAAAATCCTCTCGAGATTTCTGGAGTCCAAGATACTCTGAAGTGAACAGACTATAGCAAATACACCAGCCGAATCCCCAAATCCAAAAACACATTATTCACTCATTACTGGAGGTGTGCTATTAGACATAAGGTCATTGTTGAATTTAGCTTATATCATTCCTTACTTTTTCCTGTTTGCCCAACATCCTTCCCTCAATCACGGTTGCTCAAAGCCTAAATACAGGGAAGGATGTTAGACAAACGGGGAAGGAGAAGAAAGAGAAAATGTTTTAAGGGCGGGATGTAGAAGGGTGGTGCTTACATTGAATGAGAAATATTTAACGTTGATTGGGCCCTTCGTTGGTAAATATATCCTCTGGTTTCAGAGAAATTGAGGGCCTGGTTAACAACTCGAGAGGAAGTTTACTGACATCTACTTAAACCTACCCTTACCGTTAGATATATCAAGAGATATATAAAAATAAATCCTTGCAGGTATTCCACATATGCTGTGCCTGCTTAAACGTCTGGAATTACGGCAACCAATGAGGGATCCCAATTAAAAATTTCCCTCGAGATCCCTGGAGTCCATGGTACTTTGGAGTTTAGTAAATACACCAGCTGAATCCCCAAATCCAAACACGCATTGATTCTATCCTAAATGCAGGTGTGCTGTCAATAATAAGATCATTGTTGAAATTAGCTAATGTAATTTCTTATACTGCCCCATTCGCCCAACATCCTTCCCTGTATCACGGTTGCTCAAGGGCTTATAAATCCTTGGAGGCTTTCCACACAGTACCCAAATTTTAATTCTTCAAACCAATATAATGCGCCATATCTTCTTTATATATACAGGGTACTTTCCCCTTTTGAAATTCCAACATAATGGAACCAACTGTAAATCTGTGTCGTGGACCCGAGATCTAATCTGCTCGACAATTGGAGAAATGCTCTCTGGGATGCAGCGGTGTCGTTTCATGGTCTGTTTCGGTCGTCTTCGTGACTTCGCCTTCGGGAGAGAAAGACTTACGGCGACGGTCAAGAACAATGGCTTTCCCACTTTTGTGGCTTCAGGGTGTGGTGCAATGAGGTCGCCATTGCTCTCGTTTGTATTTGAAGAGGAGAGGGAAGCGGACTGCTTTCGCGGGTGACACTTCTTGAGGGCGGTAGCTGGAATGGGAAGCTTATGTTTTCAGGTTCGCCTTTCCCTGAGACTCTATCCTACCTTTATATCTAATACCTACAGACGACGATAAAGGGCTGAAGACCATCGAGATGTGGGTGTGGAGGATGGAGAACGTTCGGTGGATGAAAAAGAAGGTAAGCGAGGAAGAACTTCGACATAGTACCCTGCAAGCCGCCGCATGAGCGTGAGTAATGGAGTGTTAGGTCACCAGCCGTGTAAAAATGTAAGGTTTTGGGAGGCTTAATGGTGACGTGTATTAAGGGAGTGTATTAAAAGAACGCTAGTTGTTATTATGGTCGCTTATTGCGCGCGGAAAGAACGAGTTTTTGTACCTATCTGTTCGGCAGTGTATCTCTCTTATTTTATCGCCTCTGTCAGACCTAGAGATGTAGTGAAGAGTTATGATAATATTCTCTATGTCGCTCTGAAAAATATCAGTTCTGAATTTTTCAAGCAAGCTCAGCCCAGCGTGCAGCCTCCGAGTCTCTTGGGGCTCCCACCTTTATCCCTTAAAAGTTGTGATACACCATATGTACGCTCGTAGCAGTTTTTAACGAAGCGCGCTGCTTCCCTTCGTATTTTATTATTTTTTTGGTTAAATCTTAATGGCCAGGGTCCGAAATGCTCGCGGCGTATTCCAGGTGTGACCTAACCAGAGCGAAGTAGTATCTCTCTTTGGCTTTTTCATCTGGGGACATTCCTATTATGCGCTTAACAAAACCTAGTATCTTTAATGCTGTGCCGCATATTTTTGTATGTGTTTTCCCCACGATATATCAGAAGTTAAGGTAATTCCAAGATGTTTTACTGTATTTTAAGATTTTATGTTTACTCCACCCCACAGTACAGGTATGGCATTTGTGTGATGACTTTCGCAGGAAGTGAAGTGGGCAAGGAAAGGAAGTTTTTCAATGAGATTAGGGGACAGAGTAGGTGGCATGAATGGGTGTTGAGGGGCGTTGGGTTGCTCAAGGCCGTGATTGAGGGAAGGATGTGGGAAAGATGTAATCTACCAAATCAGAATGTGAATAAGCACTGCGTCCTTTTCAGAGATGGGAATCGAAATCGTGGCCATTGTGTTGCAAGACAGGGGCGTTGCCAACCTGACCGTTTCAGTGGGCATATTTGCTTAAGCTGAAAAACCAACCAAAAAACATCTATACAAAATAAATTGTAATTTATCATTATGAGCAGTCATCGATCCAGTGATTTATTAGCTGTCCCTATTCTATCCTCTTCCTTTTCAGCCATTAACTTATTCCTACCCGACACTTTACCATGACGTCCTTCATAATTTACCCTATGTATTCCATTCTCTACACAAGTGAATTCCCTTTCGATGCAAGAAAATTCTTAGTTACCGTACTTTTTAGTATCAAGTTATGTACTATGTTGAAAAATAAAAAAAAAACGTAGCCTTAAGCTGGGACAGAGAAGTCTTAGCGACTAAACCTTTGATATTGTTCAAATAAAAGTACGCATTAGACGAAAAATACATTTAGGGAGTCCAAAAAAATGAATAAATGAGGATGAAATGCGGTTCTTTCATTTCTAATTAACCTGCTGACTCTTCTTGTATATACCTATGGTAGACAAAGCACAAGGAACTTGACTTTTTTAAAGGGCTGAGTTGGTTTTGCGTTTTTACCATTTTCAACCACTCTGCATTGACCACTGCTTTGAATGAATCGTTTCGAATATCCATGGGTGGCATAGTTTAAGGTAAAACAAACAAGTTGTTGTGTTTTTCAAATGATCAAATTGTTCTAAAATTTAATAAAAACCTTTTCACATGCCATAGTCTAAGATGGAAGTATGAAGAATTTCTTTAACTATTTATATGACTGATAATGTGGACTTATCTCGGCAGTTAGGATTAGAATTTAGGGAGATGATATGAAAGCGTAATATGGGCACGTACAGTCATCACCATCGGCCGTTAGATTGGTTGACCTCAGCCCTCCTCCCTTCCATATCTAATGCTAGGTCCCTTACTTCCTGGTAGCTCTTCTTATGTACTTTCCTCTTTATTTGATCCATGAACTTATTCCTGGGTCTTCCACTAGGGAGTGCTTGTTCCCTTACTTCCTGGTACGTTTTCCTTTGTAATTTCCTCCTTATTTGGTCGATGAACCTATTCCTGGGTCTTCCTCTAGGAATTTTCCCTCTGTTATACCTTCACTCATGTTCTTCACTCTACATGTTGGTGTGTGCAATCCATCTGGTTTTTCTTATCTGTATCAACTTTCAGTATTTTGATGAAATTTAAAAACGTACGGTTAATCAGGATTACAATTCAATCAGGGTATTCCCCCAAGAATTTCTTTACCTCTGCTACGGATAGTCCCGTTCATTTTATAAAATGATTGTTTACTCAAGCGGCTTACATGCCCAAGTCATACCAACTCGTTTTCTTCTTGATTCAAATATTCGTATCCATTTTTCTGTAATGGTAGCCTTAAGTTCAAGTTTTTTTGTGCTGCCTGCACCCAACGGCTTCCTCCACTAATGAATAAATAAGGAATCTGAACGGGACTCCAGTGACTCACGAATGGGAGTCTGAAGTTTTTGGTTTCTAGGAAATCCAAGAGAACAATGTTTTGATTTTGATTACCTCACACGCCACATCGCGTACTGTTAGCAGTGCCTACGGAGAAAAGAATGGGTTTGAAAGATAAATATGGCTTCCAGCGCTAGATAAACGGTGATTTTCCATCGTTTGAAGAGTGTCATTACTAGGAATACCTTTCCTTTATTGCTCAAAAATGTGATTATTTTCACCCCCAACCTTGACCAGAGGAAGTAATGTTTGAGCGAGCCACTGCCGTGGAGCGTAAAACTGTGTGTGCATTAAAGTGATTTCCACCTCATTTCCGTTGATGGCATCGAGAGAAGAAAAACGGGAAATGTTCGCCCTCGACGTAAGTTTACCCAACTTGGCTCCCGTTTTTTCTCCGTTATCCGATTCCGGAGTGGATTATTCACCCCACCCAGGCTCCCCCGTGTCTACAGCTATCAAGCATTTACATGGGTTTCCACAGCAATTTCCCAGTGAAAACAAAGCTGCCATCAAAAAGTAAAACTTCGAAAATCTAGAGAAGTTGTCGCGTTGCATTAAAAGTGGGAAAATTACGTGATAGTCTCGGATGTGAGGAAAATGAACTGACTATTTTTACAGACCTTATATTATACACGCCTACTTCATTTTACGCCTAATACCGAATTCTTTTGAGATTTGACTCTGGAGAAGAACCAGAATAGCAGGCTGGGCGAAGGGTGAGATTAAGGTAGCGCGAGCGAGATAGTTCCCTTATCATAACAGAGACCATATTCGATATATACGTTTCAATTTCGCCGACTGTGAGACGCATGAATTAATATATTGCATTATTAATGGTACAATAAAATAGTTTTACATGACAGAAATTGTAAGTACTCCAGTGAAAATATCTAAATAAGTCTTTAACTTGACTCATTTTTTTCACGCGGTACGTTTAAAACTCTATCAAAACGGAAGATTCATTGTGATCCCGAAGAATTTACTGCGGTGACAATATGCTTAATTTTCAAAAATAGTTGAGAAAACACAAAAACTACTCACTGTTGATTTTTTGACTAGATATGAGTGTAGGAAATGCCACATTTTTAACATAAGGTCTCTTTGGAGTGCATACACGTACCATATCCCACATAATAGGGCTGGTATTTTCTAGCAAATATCTTGGAGAGTAATGTGGTAAGGGGTTGAATTTTTTGTTTCAATAGAAGGGTGATATATTTTTCTTTAGAATGAGACCAAATTCATTGATTCATATGTAAGATGATATTTCGCTCAAACTACCTTAAAACAAGGTTATATAGATAAATACAACACTCCTTTTCGTAACTTGGCGGCATTCCATTGTGAAAAGTATTTAATAAGGTATCTTTTACAATACCACAAATAATTTTTGGAATTTTATATTTATTTTTGGCATTGTGAATGTAATGTTATAAGATGCTTTTCAGTGGTATAGACGATATGGAAGCGAAATAGTGAATAAGGGAATAAGGAAATTTTGCGGCGAAGATAGGAGGACTGGGCTTGCATTGACATGAAGTAGCTTAAAGTATTATGGAACAGGCCGCGTATTATTATAAAGAAGTCACACGCCCCCGCAACTTCAAACACCTTTGTGTTTAATTTTTTGGTTGGCCTTTGTTGGTTATGTTTAAAGTTGGGTTTTACACTGTTTTTTATCACGCGTTTGAGATTCTGAATACCTGACCATCTGAAAGTCTACCGTATCGCTTGGCTTAAAACTTACTGTCATTATATTTTCTCATGAGATGAACTTAAAGATTTCAATACATAAAACGTTCGTAAAAATACATAAATATCTGGTTAATTATTGAATAATTAAATGTAAATCGTATTTCCTTCACTTTTGACTTTTTGATGAATACCGAATGGCATGAAATGAAACTACAGTACTTCCTTTTCCCTAAGGGGCTAAGTCTCCAGAACAATAAACCTTTTATTTTCTTATAATTGCCTACGAAATCAAAGTGTGAACGAGCACTACATTATAACAATGGGTGCGTTCAGCCAATCAAGCGCTAAGCTACTTAAGCGAGCAGTGCTGATGTATTCATGCTATGTTCGGGTTAACGCTCTGCTGTTGCCACGGGAACGACATCATAACACCGCGCATATTTGAAAACAGTTTCACGTGGATCAATTCACGCTTATGAAATGGAAATCTTAGCTAATATTTTATTACACGAGTTGGAAGATGATGATAATGACATCATTTTTGATTGACAAAACTTTAAGATTAACGAGAGTTATATCACCTAGTCCAACCGGAAGATTCACGGGAAAATTTAATTAACAGACGAAAAATGCATGATTACCGGACTCAATCAATTGAAGCAACGCCGGAGATATCTTTGTCTGATACTTATTTCCTTCATGACAGAATTCAAGGTTAATTAACTCTTTTTCTGTCATTATGCATTAACTAATTGCTTGAAAATGCTTTTGGAGTTGTTGTTTTTAATATTTCAAAACAAACTCGTCTGCTCTAAACACACCTTAACAACCAGTCAGGGATCACCGCTGATTCCGCGAGCATAGAAAAATTTCGCTGTTCACAATAGCGTCCGCTGGATTCAGCGAACTTGTTAGCGGAGCGGTCATTGCCGATTAGCGCTTTTTCCTAGCTTACCGCTTGCTTGGCTGAACGCACCCAATATTATTTTGTGCCTTAGAGGTGTTGCGCTGCGACATTATAATGAGCTATCCTACCCGCGCGTGCACCAAGTCCCGTTTGTATTACTGGACACCATTGATTTTATTATCCATAACATTCCACTCTATCCCTGCGGATGAAGTTGGAAAGTACAAGCTCGAGCAAGTGGAACAGTTTAATTACTTAGGCAGTACGCTCTAAGATATTGGCATGGTAGCTAAGACATAAGGAGGAGAATAGCGTTAGCTAAGGAGGCGTTTAGTAATAGAAGGAAGCTGATGACGGGGAACTTAGGCAAGGATATGAAGAGGAGGTTGGTGAAGAGCTTGATATGGAGCGTGGCGTTGTATGGGGCAAAAACGTGGACCCTCAGAAAGGAGGACGAGAATAGGCTGCAGGCATTTGAGATGCGGGTGTGGAGGAGGATGGAGAAGGTGAGGTGGACGGAAGGAAAGACTAACGAGGAAGTGCTTGAGATGGTGGTTGAAGAAAGTAAACTTCTGAATGAAATTCGAGATCAGAAGGGAACGTGGCTGGAGGATGTAACAAGGGGTGATGGGTTGCTGAAGAGTACGATAGGGAAGGACGTTGGGCAAGATGGGAAGGGGAGGAAAGAGAATAGGTTTCATGGACGGGATGAAGAAGAGCAGATCGTATGCTGAGGTGTAATAGGAAATACTAGAGGTAGTTAGGCCCCTGAAAGTGTAGGAAACTGGGAGGAGATTCTCTGACATTCATCGAAACCTTCCTTCACCGGTAGAATACGTAAAAATCAATATCTCCCTGGTGAATCACCTCCTTACCTTATATGCTCCAACTGCTCAGGTTTTGGGTCGGTAGAGAGAAAAGATTTGGGCTACACAAATACTCATGCGCACGTGAGCCTTCTCATTATCTCGCTCCTCACCTTTAATTCATCCCTAAATTTTGAAGCGGAGGAATCTTCGGAGCAAAGATCGAGAGCTACCCGGCGTCCGCTTCAACTCCATCAGTTTTTTCCCCTCACATTCCCCATTGTTTTTATTACCCCTGTCTCTTCCTCTTCGAAGAGTCCTTAAGGCGGTTTGATCGAAATACCATTTCACCTAGTAATCAACGAATTTTGATCGTTTTAAATAAAAATGTCTCACCCTTCCAAAGATACCAACATATTAGCCCCTTATCGAATTACTTTTCGAGATTTTTGAAGAAAAATGTCAGCCCTTTTACATAGGTATTGGTACGTGTATGCCCTCCAGAGAGACCTTATTTTAAAAAATGAGGAATTTCTAGCATCTTGATCTCATCATAAAATTAACAGTGTGTATACAATTGTGTGAAATTCACAGTGGAAAAATCAATTGCCTGGACTGGGAATCGAACCCAGATCCCTCGATTTCGCGCCGAGTGCTCTAACCGATTAAGCTAACCAGGCGACTTCTTCCGCCGTGAATCTCATCTCTCCGCGAAATCGAGGGATCTGGGTTCGAGTGGGAATGATTTTTCCAGTGCGAATTTCACACAATTGTGTGATCACTAGAAAGTGACTCCGTTGAAGTCACTGCGCGGCTAGTTCCGCGGTTCTTTGAAAATATCCAAGGTAAACACCTTTGTGTTTAATGTTGGGCTTTACCCCGTGGACTGTAGTGCTTAGTGCTCGCACACGGGTACCTCTGGCATCATTTGCACGATACCTGTGAGGACAACTTGCTCCTTTCATATTGAGGTGAAATAAATACACTTTGAACAATCCACACAAAACTTTAATGGTATGAGCCCGACCGGACTATATGTAGTCCATTGAGAATGACACGAAAGTGTTGAAACCGGTCGGGCTCAAACTATTAAAGTTTTGTGCGGATTATACAAAGTGTATTTATTTCATCTCAACATGAATTCTAAATTTCACAAAGTTTTCTCGCAAACCATTGAAGATATTACTCCTTTAAGCCCCCATGAGGTTCACAGTGGGAGAGGACGTCTGGGTAGCTAAATTCGTTAGAGCATTCGGCGAGAAATCGAGGGATCCGGGTGCGATTCCCAGTCCAGGCGAACGATTTTTCCACTGTGAAATTCACACAATTGTGTGAACCACTAGCGGGTGACTCCGTTGATGTAACTGCGCGGCTAGTTCCGTGGTTCTTTGTAAATAAGTGTGTAGTTTTTTTATGTTTTATCCGCTATTTTTGAAAAGTAAATCATACTGTCGCCTCAGTCATTTTTCAGTATCACAGAAAACCCTCCGTTTTGAAGGAGTTTTAAACGTACTGAATGAATAAGATGAGTCAAGTTAAAGACTTATGTGGATGTTTTTATTTTATTACTGAGAATTTCAGCCGTATGATAGTATTTATTTTCACCATTAATGATAAATCAATTAATGCACTCTTCCTACAGCTGCTTAATTCAAAACTATTCCTTCGAATATGGCCTCTATTATGACTAGGGAGCCTTCTCACTCAAGCGACCTTAAAAAATACGGAAGGAATAAAACGGTGGAGGAGCGTCGAGTCCGTGCGTGCGTGCTCGCCCTAGGGGCATTGTCGCCCACCCGTGTCCCCGGCAACGCCAAAGGAACGCCCTTTCTCTCTCTCTTGTCATTCTTTGTTTTCTCCTTTTTGCCTTCTGACCGACCCCACTCACGCTGCTCTTAAAAACTCTTCTTTCAACCCTCTCCCCTCCCCCATTAAGCACTCACATGAACACAAACTTATCCCACGTTTCTAGTCTAGGGCCTACATGGAAAAACGTTGCATTCGATGACAAAGTTTCCATTGGTATATATGATCTTTGGACCAATCGTACCAATTTTGTGAGTTTGTGAAAAATATATGATTTTTGGACCAATTTTACTTTCATCTACATCTACGTCATACCCTGCAAGCCACCCAAAGTGTGTGTGGCAGGGGATGCTTCCACACCAGGCAGGCAGGTCAGGTGGGGCTTACAGAATTAATAATACGGAAATTTTTCAAGCCGAATATGTTAAGTACTTAGGGGTCACAATTACTCACGATATATCTTGGGGAAAACACATTCGAGAAATATGCGGTCAAGCATACAGGAAGCTAGGCTTTATCAAGAGAATACTCGGAAAATGTGATGAGAAAGTGAAAGAACGTTGTTATTTTTCAATCGTTAGGCCTCATCTGGAATATCCTGCCAGTGTATTGGATCCATATGAAGCGGAGTTAATATCGGAATTAGATCGGGTTCAGCGAAGAGGAGCTAGATTTGTGAAACGATACTACGATAAGTTGGCTAGTGTGTCGGGATTGTTAGAAGAATTGGGATGGGAATCACTATCACAGCGTAGATTAAATTATAGGGTTAACCTCCCAACTAAATTTCAGGAAAAACATTGCTCTGACGACGAGAAAAACATACTATTAACCCCCTCGTACTACGGCAGATTAGATCGCGCCAATAAAATTAGAGAGCTAGATTGTAGAACCGATAGGTAAAAAATGTCATTTTTTCTGCGTACCATTCGGGACCATAACAGCTGTGATCGTCGTCATGAATAGTTCGAATAGTGACAATAGGCTGACAGTAGATCTTTCTCTTCATATTCTCTACGTTCTTATTTATGCATGATGTAAATATTAATGTTCTTATTTATGCATGATATTTTGAATCTGTAGTAGTAGTCCTTGTAACTCTTGGATGTTGGAACGATTGACGATGGAATGTTTCTAGGTTAGTTGATTTTAATGGGGGCGTTGCATGTGTGGTACGCTGGTTCCAATATAGTTTCGGTGTTCTGCCGTATTATTGATGCATGCCTGGTGTGAAAGCACCCCCTGCCACACACCCTTTGGGTGGCTTGCAGGGTATGACGTAGATGTAAATGTAGATGTATTGTCCTCTCCGGGCGTGTTGCATGCATTGATGTAACCATGCAGTGATTTGCCTGAGCGGCAGGAGTTGGCCGACTTTTGTAACGAATTTTCAAGCATTGCATTTACAAATGATATAGTGCACAGTCACTCGCAGGTAGGGCTGGGCGGTAACTGAATCCCAATATCAATATCCAATATCTTAAAATATTGAAAATGGGCCAATATCAATAACCTACATTGGACTATTGAATATTGGAAAATATTGTAATATTGGAAATATTGTAATATTGGAAATAATGAAAACATAAAATATTCGTAAATTGTAAAATATTGAATATTGCAATATTAATCGGTAATATTAACAGGTACAAAACAAAAAATGGTGGCAGAAGTGTATTAGAACCAAGGGGGGTTACTTCGAAAAAGGGACTTTATTAACTTTTTTAATTAATAGTTAGTGTAAATGATCAATGCTCCAATATGAAAAAATGTTGATATAGGAACTAACATATTAGAAAACTGCCTAACACAACTCTCAGGGGTGTAATGACATCAGGGGTTGAAATTCGCCATGAAATAATCATATGACTCGACTGAGATTCGAACCCGTATATCTCGATTGCCAGTCAGGTGTGTTATCCAGTTACACCACCAAGCCGTCATCATTCATTTGGGACCCTGTTCGTAAAGAGTTAACCAAAAAAATAAACATAATACAATGAAAAGCAGCACGCTTCGTTAAAAACTGTTACGAACGAACATATTGTGTTACACAACTGTTAGAGGGATTAAGTTGGGAGCCCCTAGAGACTCGGAGGCTGCACGCTAGGCTTAGGCTGCTTGAGATATTCAGAACTGGTGTGTTTCTGAGCGACACAGAGAATAATATCATGATGCCTCACTACATTTCTAAGTCTGATAGATGCGATAAAATAATAAAGATACTCTGTCGAACAGAAAGGTACAAAAACTCGTTCTTTCCCTGCACAATGAGCGAACATAATAAAAACTGAGCTCCGCTAAATACACTCCCATAGTACATGTCACCATTTCACCTCCAAAAATTTTACATCTTTACACGGTTGGTGACCTTCCACCCCCTGCCATACGCCCACGCGGCGGCTCGCGGGGTAGTGTGTAGATATAGATGTAGATTCATGGCGAATTTTGAGGGAGATTTATGCTAACTAAATGTGCACGCTATAGCCTATATTGTGACACATGAAACTATCGTCGTCCTCCAGAGCCACTGTCGCGGTAGATAATCCCAACATTGTAGTCTATATAACGACGAAAATGGACGAATTTCCATCCTTGCATTTACAATTGATATGGTACGAGGTCACTTGCACGGGTGCATATTTGCCAGGGTTTGAAATTCGCCGCTAAAAAATTATTTGACTAATCATGGCATGGCCGTGTAACTGGATAACACATCTGACGGGCAATGGGAAAATCCGGGTTCTATGCCCGGTCAAGTCTTTTTTCGATTTTTTCATGGTGAATTTGACCCCCTGATTTTTGTATCGTCAGATTTGGCGAGATTCATCGCTCAGAGTGAAAGATGGAGCATATTTTCACCGGTACGTATTTCATGAGGCGTGACCAGATGGCTGGGTACATTTTTCTTGTGATCACCCAAACGTTGCAGCAAAAATAGTCAAGTACGCGAATCGTTTTAGAGAGAAAGGGTGTCTTTGGTTTAACAAATGTTTTCTGTGCTGCAGCGGTTGTCATACCTTGTTTGATATCACTCCCATAGAGTTGCTCTTTCTCCGCCGCGGGCGTCAGTCTTTACACGCTCCAAGATAAGTCTGTTGTTTTTTGCCTATTTACGCCAGCTCATGTCTCGCCACTCGTACACTCTTTCTATCCCACCCCTTGCTACAATGCGCTCTCCGAGTCCTTTCTATTTCCGCCTTTTCTCTCGGTACAGCTTACCTTCTGACTTCTCGCAATTTTCTACCGGCGAATATAACTATTCACCTCATATTTCATTTCCTTTCTGCTATAGGTTTTCGCCACCATAAGAACGGTATGGAAAGGGAAGGAAATATCAGGTGAGTAGAAAAAGAAAAATTAACAATTCGATGTGAAATAAATTGGTTGTGAAGGTCATAACACAGTTAAAATAGAATCCATATTGCAAAAAAATATGCTATGAACTATTCTAAAATTTTAATAATATTCGACTGGACACATCGTTAAAAACTGCTACAAGTGAACATATAGTCTCTCACAACTTTTACTGGGATATTAAGGTGGGAGTCCTTAGAGACTCGGGTGGCTACACGTAAGGCGTAGCTTGCTTTAGAAATTCGGAAATGATGTTTTTCTGCGGGACGCCGAGGATATTATAATGACGCCTCACTACATCTCTAGGTCAGACAGAAACGATAAAATAAGAGAGATAAATTGCCGAACAGATAGGTGCAAGAACTCGTTTTTTCCGCGCACGATAAGCGACCATAATAAAAACTGGGCTCCACTAAATACACTCCCATAATACACCTCTCCATTTCTTCTCCCAAAACCTTTCCCTTTTCAATTTTACACGGCTGGTGTCCTAACACCCTCTTTCACACACCTATGTGGTAGCTGGCAGGTTGGTATGTAGATGTAGAACTGTAGAAAATTACTGAGCATTTTTTTTTCAACGTGGACACTAATATCAAATCTGCAAGAACATGCCTGATGTGAAATTTAAACACAGTTAATATAATATTTCTCCTCATTAAAGGGCCATTTTACCGAGCCTACCGGCTATAGGTATTGTCATTCAATGTCCTTAAACGCGAGAGCTCTCAGATGAAACTTGGGAAGTATGTGAATAAAAAAGTGTACACAAAATCCACTTTTGCGCTCTGTAATGAATGACTATCACGCAGTTACTACTAAAGCAGTAAAATTAATTCAAAAATTTGCATGAGGAAAAAACTCCCTGAACAGACAATTGAACCACTGATTCGCACTGCAAACCATTGGATTTCGTTTTAAACCCCCGGCCCAGGTGGATTTTATTCTAAGAGCTTTTTCTGCGTATTTCGTCGCAAAAAATCAGCAAGGATGCAATCGTCGTACACATACAGTATCCCCTTATTACCTCTGTACGTGGACCTCTATATATGTATGAATAATGTTACTATGGAGAAATGATGAGCGTTGACGAAGGCTTAGGCTTGAAAAAGGCTTGAAAAGGTGGATTGGCTGGCGAGGATGACAAAGAAACTGAAGTTCAATGTGATGGGTAAGAAAGGAGAGTAAAGGAAGATAAAAAGGCGGGGATAATACGAAGGAGAGAGAGAAATTGGTTGGAGGACGAATGAAGAGGTTACGCGGCTATGATGGGGAGGATTCGAAGGAGGAAAGAATAGCGGGAAAGACGCAGAAAGAGGGAGGAAGAATCGGGGTCGTGGATGAATGAGACGAGGTAGATGATGTGGAGCGTTCAAGGGGGATATGTTATTTCAAATATATTGAATGTTTTTGGTCAGGAATGACTATTGGTGAACTGATAAACGACATCATGAGCCCAGATTACTATTATTTACGTAATCTACCGGTTAAGGGTAGGTTTTATTTTAAAAACGACGAATGAGACGAGGTAGATCATAAAGAGCGTTCGATGGGGATTATTATGCCGAATATATGGAAGGTTTTTTGGACAGGAGTGACTTTTGGTGGACTGATAAATGGAATTATGAGCACGGATTACTATTATTAACGTAATCGATCATTTGAGGGTAGGGTTTATTTAAAAAACGACGAATGAGACGAGGTAGATGATAAGTAGCGTTCAAGGGGGATATGTTACGTAATATGTGAATATACTAAAGGTTTTTTTTGACAGGAATAACTCTTGATGGATTGATGAATGGAGCATTATAAGCAAGGATAACTATCATCAACGTAATCTACCATTCAAGGGTAGGTTTTATTTGACAAAACGACGAATGAGACGAGGTAGATGATAGGGAACGTTCAAGGGGGATATGTTATTTCGAATATATTGAATGTTTTTGGTCAGGAATGACTATTAGTGAACTGATGGACAGAATTATGAGCCCAGATTACAATTATTAACGTAATCTACCGGTTAAGGGTAGGTTTTATTTTAAAAACTACGAATGAGACAAGGTAGATGATAAAGAGCGTTCAAGAGGGATATGTTATGTCGAACGGACGGTTTTATGGACGGTTTTTAGGACAGGAATGACTTTTGGTGTACTTATGAATGGGATTACGAACCCTTTATTACATTTATTAATGTAATCTACCGGTTAAGGGTAGGTTTTATTTTAAATAACCAGAGAAAAACCTCCATATTGCTACAAGTGAAAGTACTTATCTCCCTCTATTATTTCTCTCCTCATCTTCGCGCGCATCCTACCCCTCTTCAACGCATCCATGAAACCTATTCTCCTTCTTCCTCTTCCCTGCTTTCCATCCAAATGCTTCCCAAAATCGCGAACTTGAGCGGCTCTCCGTCCACTTGACCTCTTCCAGCCACATACTTTGAGTCCCCCTAATCTTATCCAGAAGATTTCTCTCCTCAGCCACCATACCGAGCACTTTCTAGCTTGTCTTCCTATCCGGCCATTGCACCTTCTCCATCCTCCTCCAAACTCTTATCTCAAAAGCCTACAGTCTATTCTTTTAGCTTTGAGGTGTCGGAAATTGCACACAAAAGAAAACGCGTGTTGTTTTTAACATGGTGGTCCATTATAAGCCGAAACCGGTGGAAAGTAATCAATTATGAGTACGGATTACTACTATTAACGTAATCGATCATTTAAGGGTAGGGTTTATTTAAAAAACGACCAATGAGACGAGGTAGATGATGAGGAGCGTTCAAGGGAATTGTGGAAGTCACAAATTTTGTCTTGACTATGACGTTCTTCCACCACGTGAAAACTTCAAGTTTTCATTTTATTATGGTGGTCCATTCATTTTTCTTTATAAACAACTAACAATCCCCGTGATTTGTCACGAGGTTTCTTGTTACTTATTCCCATGCTTTTCGCCCTTATACATTTTATATGAATTACATAACAATTAACCATCAATTTGCAAAGACATAAAGATATACCAAAACAAATAATATTCAAAATACAAAGATAATTTATCATCAAATGACAAAACTACAAACAGATGTGCCACCACAGTTTCTTCTCAGAGTCCACGCTTCTGCTCCACACAACTCTGTACTCAATATCAATCTCTTCTCCATCCTCTTCTTCACGTCCTTACTCAAGGTCCAAGTCATTAGCTCCCTTTTACAGTTAAATGATTCCTTTCTGGACGCTGTTCTCCTAGTGGCATGGTCTAAAATCCTACCAATGTCGGTAGAAAACCAGTGATGGAAGATAGTAGGCTTTCTTTCATGTCGGTGAGTTTTTGCCATTCTCCAATGGAATGGTTAACGTGCCCCATGTTCCGCTCCGGATTAGAATGCTTAATATTAATTTATTTGCTTACTACATTGAAATGCTACCTGTAAAGTTTCAGAAATGTCCACAGGGTTTCGGAATCCCGTGCTTCCTTGAGTATTTTGTCTAATTATTAAAGGAACAAAATCGGAACCATTCGAGAGAATGAGATTTCAGAAAGGCTAAAACCTATTGGTAGTTCCCCTTTAACTTTTCTTTCGCGACTTCTGTAATTTTGAAAATTCTGAACAATTTCATCGTAGATATCAATGTTTTGCTAAGGAATTTATGTCAGCTGCGGTGTATCACGGCCCTTGTCAAGGTTTGTCAAACCATGAAAACATATTAAATGGATTTCATTTTGGCTCTCAATGTTTGGAATCGTTGCCTAGGTAATGTGTTGCCTCTATTTCCACATTTAGTTCACTCAGTCCTTGGCGCCACTTAGAAAAAAGTCTTCTTAGTCGAATCGTAAATAGCCATTGTTAATTGTTATTAACGTGAGACTATGGTGAATATTCAATAACGATTGAAGAGATATGAACTATGACGCTGTAAATAATAGCTGACTATTAGCTAAAATATGATTAAATTTATGATTATGATTAAATATGATGAAGGAAATAGACTGCAGAACTGCAGACATTTAAAGTGTCACTTTTCCACGTACAATAAGGGACCATAATATTTGCGATAGATCAGTTCTAGGATACTGACTAGGTTAATTGGTTTTTTTCAGAAGTACTAAATATCTTAACATTATTATTAGCTACTAACGTCGCATGCGAAATAAATACTTTCCAGTAGTCGTATCTTGATTAGTGTACTGCATGGCAGCATGTTATTCTACGTATCACTTTCCTAGTTTCTGGTCTGACTGCGCGCTGCTGTCCTGACTGCTTTTGGTCTGTGCCTGGCATCTGGGGGAACGTGCGCGGTTCTGATTTCAGATGGGATGAGTGCTTTATGCCTGGTGTAGAATCACCCCGTGCCACACACACTAGTGCTGGCTTGCACGGTATTTTGTAGATGTCGACGAGGAAGGGCGCGTCTCATTTCAACCTTTATTTGCCATATTTCAACCTATCCCTAAAACTAAACTGACTCAATAATTGAGACATTTTTAATTGAAAGTTTCATTTGTAGAGACAACGTTACATATCGGGGAGGGGGGGAAATGGGAGTGGTTGGGAAATATACTACGGTTGTCAAAGAAGGGGGGAGGGTTTTAAAAAAATGACCGAAAACGGTAACGTAGTTTATGCGCAACCTCTTAGTAGTGTAAACGGCGGGCCCTTGATTATGGCGAACACGACGAGAGTTTCAATCTCTGGGTGCAAACGTAGAAGTTGCCATTGGGTGATTATGGCTGAGTTAATGACAACAGGAAGAGGAGCATCATTACTTGAACTCATGATAAGAACTCAGCGGCACATTAGCATTTCCCCCTAGTACCCGCATTTATCGCTCAGGGGCACCTCGTTCTGAGGTCGTCGGAGCTCGGGGGAAAACGTCTTTGGGTTTAGTGCGCAGTACGTGGAATCGGATACTTACCCCACACACTTGTGTATAATGGCTTCTGAGGTCACCGGGGCGTGGGTCTACGAGGAATCAGGGGTTAACGCGATCCGCGGAAATGTGGAGCTAACATCGCCGTGGGACTTATATTCGCCTGTTCCCTAACCGCCCACGTGCTAAACCCTCTCGTCGGTGAAAATTAACCGACGGCGCCTTCCCCTGAGCAACTGAGAATTTCTCAAGCCGGTGAGATGAAGAAGTGGCTCCGATAACCCGAATAAGCGTTACGTCGAATTGACTCGCGAATTTTCGAGTGCTTTCCCAAGGACCGTCTTTCTTTGGCATATGAAGCGCTCTATACCGTTTTAGTCTTTTGAATATTGCTTACATGGCCCAAAGTTTGGTGGGGTCAGTGGGGCGGTGGGGGAAATACCCATAATTCAAGTTTACTTCGTGGACAATCTATGAGACAGAATAACGGACTGAAGATAGTACTCCATGAATAACCCACATTAACTAGTTAAATAGATAAAAATGAACGTTTGTTTGTTCGTCATCTATGCGTTCCTATTCCATTAATCAGATTGCGATGAAACTTTGGTGAGTTTCATCATAAAAAATTTCTTTTGTTTTAATCCATTATTAATTAATCCAACTATTTTGGTAATAGTGTGGATTAAACAAAAGGAGTTTTTTATGATGAATGTCAAAAACTTCCACCAAGTAAAGCCGGAGGTGATTACTTTTGGTGATTTGTTGTGCGCGCCTGCGAAAGTTTCTGAATTATTAAATTCATTATAAAATAGGTGGAGCGCGGGTCGTTACAACAAATGAGTGTTGTCACGCGAGCTTGTCAAACAACCGAGGAACGACATGCAAGCAACGATTCAGATCGTTTACGAGTTGCTCAATCACGTGCATCAGAGTCGTACCAGTGGGACAGAATATCGCGTGCATCAGAATCATATCATTGAGACATAATTTGTGTAGCAAGATAAAAAATATTGTACATCCCAAAGCACTTCAATAATTTTTTTCAAATTCAATGTAATTTACAAAAAATCACTGTCTTTCATTTATTTTGTACATGTGAATGTGTCTACTTTGTATATGTGAGCCTACTTAGAAAGAAAGGAGGCTATGCGACGCATGCCGGGCACATCTAGTAGGCTGTGTATACTAGCATCATTTTAACTCCGATAATTTTATCCAAACCTTGTCAGCTCTCGTCTGAAACGATTATCAGATGACGGGTCCAAGAGAAAGATCTCGTCGTCAGATTCTTAGAGCTTAAGGTAATCTTACAGGCATGGTAATAGTAACTCATAAGTGTAAAGAAAACATTAAAAAACACTATGAGGAATAGATCGAAGGACATAGTGTTGTCAGCCCTACACCATAGCATTTTTCCTGCCACTCACCCTTGATGTGGCTTGCAGAGTATTATGTAGATGTAGATTTACAGGTGTGCCATACCTTTCCCTGCTAGTAGTCACCTAGGCATGTGCGAGAGTGCTGTATTACGTTTTATTGTAATTAATTGCTAAAAATATAAATCTATTTTTTGCTACTAATTAGTGCCAAACTGCTTCTGTTCATGTCCAGGGGGCGCATGACAAAGTTTATAAATTTCATTTGGGGATCGTAAAATAAATTTAGGATGCAAAAATTACCCATTAAAGTTGTTTGAGCGAAATAGCCTTTCGCCTAGATATCAATGAATTTCGTCTCACTTAAAAGAGAAATATGTCACCCGTCCAAGGACAGCAAAATATCTGCCCCTCACCGAACTACTTTCCGAAATATTTGCCAAAAAAATACCAGCTATTTTACATGGAAAATGGTACGTGTATGCACTCCAGAGAGACCTTATTTAAAAAACTGAGGAATTTCTAACCCCTAGATGTTATCAAAAAAGTAACTGCGTGCAGTTTATATGTGTTTTCCCCACTATTTCTGGAAATAAATCATATTGTCACCGTTTTAATTTATTCAGAATCACAAAAAACCTTCCGTTGTGAACTAGTTTTAAACGTACCGCGCGAAAAAATGAGTCAAGTTAAAGACTCATAGAAATATTTTTATTTTATTTATTAGAACTTCAGTCGTGTGAAAGTATAATATTGCACTATTAATAATGCAATATTTGATTCATGCTTCCTACAGCTGCTGAAATTAAAACGTATAGTTTGAATATGGTCTCCATTATGACTAGGAAACCATCTTGCTCAAACCACCTTACTAAAAATGTACATACATTACCTTCATGGAGAAATTTTTGTTCTATCTCCGGAATATCCGATTCACGTTCAGTCGTTACACTCAATCTCCTTCCTTGAACTTCAGCAATTCTGAGATACACCACAGCGATCGGATTTTGTTATTCACGATTAACCTGAAGAACTCAAGTGTCACTTCCATATAATGAGGAGAAGTTGTACTCGAACATTCAGATTCTCTGGAACAAAGAAATCAAAGTTGGATATGAAAGTAGAAGGGTAGAAACCGGAGCAAGTAGAGGATTGTAATTAGTTGAATAGTAAGATAGAAGAAAATGACCTTAGAAGCAAAGACCTTAGAATGATTAATTCGTTAAAACTAAGGGTTGAAATTTGCCGTGAAAAAATCGTTTGACTTGACAGGGATTCGAACCCGGGTCTCCCAATTGCTAGTCAGGTGCGTTATTTAGTTAAACAACCAAGCTATCTTCCTTCGAGGCGAATTTTAAAGGAGGAGGGAAAGAAGGAAGATGGCTTGGTGGTGTAACAGGATAACACACCTGACCGGAAATTGGTCCCGGAGTCAAATGTCAAGTCAAATGATTTTTCCCGGTCAAGCCAAATGATTTTTCATGGAAAATATCACCCTTGGTGTTATTGGACATCTGCGAGTGACTTCGTACTATATCATTTGTAAATACAATGGTTGGAAATTAGTTAATCATTAGCTAAAGAAACGTTTAGTAACAGAAAGGAGCTGAATACTAGGGCCTTGGTTAAGGATGTGAAGAAGAGGCTGGTGAAGAGCTAGGTATGGATTGTAGTGTAGCCATTGAATTTTACATAGTTTTACATGAGCTCTGTGTCCTTTCCTATTCAGTGCATTTTAAATTCGTCAATGAAAGATGTTTCTGCCACTTGTAGTTTCTCTAGCGAGGAATCCGATCACGGCAGGACCATGGAGTGGGACTAACTCATTCACAAATGCGGAGTTGCCAAGTTTGACAACACGTCTCGTAAGCCTTGGCTTTGACCCGCATCTCGGAAATTCAGTCGCTCTCAAAGCTAGGTTGGGTGCAATTCGCCATGGTGCTTGCTCCGATGCCATTTTTTTTAAATCCTCAGGGCCCCTCTCACTGTGCGCCGCGTGGATTTTCCTGTTGAAGGGATAATCTCGGCAACGTCGAGCTCGAGCCGCCCTTTGCTCAAGCCTGAAACAGACTTCCGCCCCCGCGGCAGCGGAAGCCTTTGAACTGTTCCGAAGACTTCCGGAAGTCGCTCGCCGCCAAAAATTTCAATAATAATTATAATATGATTTATTGTTCTTGGACTTTAAGATTGTCCATTAAGATCATACAGGGTTTATGCAATACATAGAGCTCATATTTCACAAAAATAACAAAAATTTATAGGGATGGGCGGATACATTTTGTAATAAAAATAATAAGAGAACAGAAAAGAAAAAAAACAACAACAGAAGTTACACTCTATCAAGGGCTTGTATATTACGAAAAAATCTTTGCTTGAATAGAGGCAAAGAGACAGAATCCTTTACATCCTTTGGAATACTCTTCCATAATCGTGTTCCGACAACAGAAAAAGATTTTTGATAAGTGGTTGTTCTATGTTGGGGGGTGATAAGAAAATCAGGAGCCATTCTAGTCGATATATTTGACTAATTACTTCTAACAGAAAAAAATTGCGTCTGATAACTGGATTGTTTATTTTTGAAAAGACAATACAGGAATGTATTTTCTCTTGGTTTTTGCCTTCAACCATGCGAGACGGGAAAAATAAGGGGAAATATGATCATCGTTATTTATGTTGAAAAAAAAGCTTACGCATATATTTAATAAGCGTTGGAGCTTTGCATTATGCTCTTCACTTAGATCTTGATAAATAGACAGCAATAATCAATGTGAGGGAGAATGAGCGTAGATACTAGATGCTTAGGCCTTTATTAATTTTTTTAATTTTTTTAAATTTTTTCAGGCAAATTTTATGCCTGCCATTGAACACAAATATATCCGGATAAGGATTAAATGGCTAAATGATATGGTCCATAATTCTCACAATAGGTACCGAAAATATTCATTTAAGGAAGGAATGAGTGAAAGAAAGGATCATTACAGGTTATACACTTCTTCCATACGTTCCATGGTTTGAGACCCGACTATGTGGAAGCTAATTTTCACGGGTGAAAATATAACTCGGTTTTCTTCTACCGATTTATTTTCTTGGTGCGACATGTGTCAACATAACAACATATCTGATGTTGACGCCATTGTATCGAAACATGTCGTACCCAGAAAATAAATCAGTGGAAGAAAACCAAGTTATACTTTCATTTGTGGTCACTTTTCCCATATTGTCCATCCCATACCCAAGTTATGCGTCGGTAAAAATGTTGATTTAAGCTTAATACACGCATTTATCCTTTCAAAATGTTAGGTATTAAGTATAATTACTTCCAAAAAAACCATATTTCTACTTCATCGAATAGTGAAAACCGTAGTTCTTTATCAAGCCTTCAATCCGTCGTAGCGGGGTAAGTTCCAACGGCCTACAAGCCCTTTTTTGGAGCGGTGGCCTACCTCCTTAAGATAACTTGGTTCCGGAAATAATAATAATATTAATTACTTTATTTAGAACCGGGGATCTCACGTCCCCTAGGTTCAAGTAGGAAGTACAAAAACATGTAAAATGATGACGTATAACACTACATGGTGATTTCCATGATTTAGGCCTTGATGGGTATCTTCTGTATATACAAAAAAGAATGTTTGTCTGTTTTTCTGTCTATGCGTCTGTCTTTTATACAGTATCACAGTTTTCTTCCCATCGTGCTGAAAATTTTCAGACTAATAGTTCTAGGCAGGAGAAAAATTATAGGCTATTTTAAAAATCTCTCAGGGTCCCAAAAGGTCCCAAAATTTGGCCTTTTTTTCAAATTACTTCTAAATTTTGCTTTTTTTAAATTACTTCAGCTCAAGAGAGAGGGCTAGTATTTTTTTGTTAAATGGCTGAAAGAATTAAGTTTTAAATTCTTTCAATCAATCATCTTTCCCACTTCGTTATTGTCTAAAAATCGCGTTTTTAGCTGCAAAAACGCACATTTTTCTCTGAAATCAACATTACCATATTCGCTTGACAACCAGATTTCGGTCTTTAATGCATTAAATAATTCATGTTTCTTAGTTAAGCTGATTAGGAATGATAACCATTGGGGTTTGTGCAGTTGTTTATTTTTTCACTTTAACCTTTTGAGTGCCACCAATGTTTTGGTGGGTGTTGTGGGTATTTTGATATATTTATAGGCCTTTATTCATAATATTATTATTTTTTTTTATTATCTTTACATGATTTCTTCTGTATTTGAAAGTGAATACTTTTTTCCGAATTAATATGAAAAAAATACGCCATTTTTTGTAATGACACATTGTTTTAACAGGTCTCCTCATATTCGACGATATATCATCGTTAGCACTCCTGGCACATTCTGCAAACGACGATATATCGTCGCGTGGCATTCACAGGGTTAAAACTACTTTCACTCAAGATGGAGAATTAAAATTTATTTGATCAGATACCCGAAAGCATGATACAACTAAAATTAGTAGTATCATGCCCGAAAGAATGAAGGTTCTCTCTTTTGCAATCGATTTTTAAGCATTTTTCCTGACAATCAAATACACAAACACAATAATGATGATCATTATTGATAACTCCAAAATGGAAAAAACATAATTCTTTGTCTTTTTCAAAACCAATCCGGACTACATCTACATTATTGATAATGTGTCCTCTTGTATGATGAGATATGGATGAAGTATGATCCTGAGCGACGCCAGGTAGGTAATTCAGCGAGGAATAAAAAATACGAAAATTGGAAATGGGCACCTTAATAAATAATATGGAAAATGGTAGCAATGAATATATTTGTGTAATACGAATATTTTGGAACTCAGGTAAAGTATACATACATACATACATACCAATCACGCCGTTCCCTTACGGGGTAGGCAGAGTCACTAAGTTTCACTCGTAAATACATATTTGTACACCTAACTCTGCTTCAATAATTGCCTCCATACAAACCTATCCTTGCAAACCTCTTTTGCCTCATTTACCCCCATACAATTCTTCATACACGCCTTCCTGTTTTTAAGACTCCTAATATTCCTCCTCCTAAGAATTTCCTCAACCACATTCAACCACAACTTCCTCGGCCTACCTCCACCTCTCGCACCATTCATTTCACTCTCATATAAATTTTTCGTTATTCGATTTTCATCCATTCTCTCAACATGTCCAAACCAACGAAGCACACTTCTTTCATATATGTCCATTACCGGAGCATCTAACCCACACTCATTCATGACCCACTCATTCCTGACCCAATTCATCCTACTTTTGCCGCAAACACTCCTCAGATGACTCATACCCACGGTGTTTAGTCTATTCTTATGTATATCCTGACATATCCATGTTTCACTACCATACAACAAAGTGGGGAGAAGTACACTTTTGTACACGGCGATTTTCGCTTCCTTAGACAGGCACTCATTCCTTGATATGCTCCACATCCCTGCTAAAAAAATTCTTTAGAAGCTGTTCTGTAGAATGTAAGGAATTCTACAGAAATTGACTCTTTTTCTTTAGAACTAGTTCCTTTTCTAAGAAACTGTACGGAACATGAGAGCCTGACTCTACAGAACGTATGCTCTGTAGAGTTATTTTCTGCAGAGCAAAATAACTACTTACAAGCTGTTCTGTCGAATTTCAGCAACTCTACGGAAATATAAGGTTTACTTGGGCTTGTAAGGAGTTTTACAGAGTGTCAAATGGCTTCTGTAGAACGTCGTTCGGAATTCTGCAGAACGTCCTAAGGAATTCCGCAGATCGTCCTAAGGTATTCTGCAGAACATCCTAAGGTATTCTGCGGATCGTTGTGGGGAATTCCATAAAATGGCGTTTCAATACTTTAAGGAATATCTACAGAACTTTAAGAAATTCAGTAGAAGTATTTATAAGGAAACTACAAAATTTTTTAGCAGGGATGCTACCTACCACTTTCCTTCCAGCATTCGCCCGTCTCTCGGTGGAAATAAAGTAATCTAAGGGATTTCAACTTTTCATAGTTTTGTTCCCAACAGTGTTCAAGTGCGCGTTCCTTGATGACCTTTTATTCGCTTGGCCTCGTTCATTACGGCGTGCCAACGCCCTGTGGCGCTCATCACCCCGAGTTGAGGCGGACGTGGTGGGCAGCGGCAGCGGTGCCCCTCCTCCGTCCCCACGGCGGAGTCGTCATCCTTACGTGGCCGGCTTTGGCCTCCGGACTCTCCCGTGGGAGGAACGCCCAGGAATCCCGGCGACGCCGCCTTCGGCTACGTGCGGCGAATTCAGAGAGGGCACGAGAACCACGGGCCTCCTCCGTAAAGCTTCTTCTTACTCAGTCTCCACGGTGCACTCAACCTTAGGCAATGGGCAGAGCTAACCTCCACGACCTCCGCTCGCCAAACGGCCGATTCTGTCAACAGAGCGCCGACCCCAAGCTAACTTTGCAGTTGCTCCATTCTGGCAATATAATTAGAACTATTGAGTAATCTATCTGTAAGGTTAGTTTTAAATGGAAGTCAGTTAAAAAACCTCTGAACATAAAGTTGGATCGAGTCAGGCGATACTTTGTGAAAAAGTGACATATTAAATAAAACTTGAACGTTGTATTTTTCACACATTATTTGGGAACCCTACTGGTTTCGACACTCTCGTGTCATTACCAAGGGTAAAGTTTACCCTTGAAAATGACACGTGAATGTCGAAACCGGTAGGGTTTTCAAATAATGTGTGAAAAATACAACGTTCAAGTCATCTCTGAACAATTACAATCAGAGGACCCTATTAATATATAATGTTTCATTTTCCATCTAGTCCCACCATTAACATCCTTCATTTCATTCAAGTCCTACCCTTCTTCATCCCATCCATAGCACCTATTCTCTCTCTTCCTCTTCCTCACCTGCCCAACATCCTTCCTTCTATCATGGCCTTGAGCAACCTTTCGCTCCCCATTATCTCTTCAAGCCGTCTACTTTGCCTCTACCTAATCTCATAATGAAGTTTCCTTAGTTTTCCTTCCATACGAAGCTTTTCCACGTTTGTTTTCCTTTACATTCAGCGAATCTTCTCCATCCTTCTCAACACCCACATCCCGAACGCCTGCAGGTTATTCTCGTCCTCCTTTCTGAGGGTCCACGTTTCTGGCTCAAGCAACACTACACTACATATCAAGCTTTTCATCAGCCTCTTCTTTATATCATTTCGCAAAGTCCACATCGATAGCTTCTCTCCTATTGCTGAAAACTTCTTTCGTTGGCGCTATTCTGCTCCTAATGTCTTTGTTACTTCACCCACTTTCTTCGAGCGTACATCCATTAATTATGTTCTATACTTGCTCTGGTTTGTGCCCTCCTACTTTTATGACTAACTTTTTCTTCTTTGCCCAAATTAATCTTATATCATTTGTTTTCTTGTGAATAATATTCATTCCGTATTTTCCGCACTGATTTTCTAATGCATCTTCTTCCAAAAAATTAAGTTGGCTATCCCTTCGATGATCTGCTAACTAGCGCTTGGTCGTTCTCGAATCTGACTTTTTGAGCTGGCTCCCTTATTTGATTCCCACACATGGCTCGTCCCCATCTGTCTATTAACATTTCTCCGGCGTAGTGTTAAAATATGCTTTTCTGGCGGACCGTTGAGTATTCCAGCCTCGAGAATGGCAATATTTTAACGTCAAGATCTCGAAAAATGCGTATGAAATTATTATATTTATCTGGAAGTGATCCCTATCTTTCCCTTACAGATAATCTTATGTATGTAATGACGATACCGATTGTGAACATTTATTTCGCCGTTTAGAAGTGCTCAGTTGCCCTCACGAAAAGTTGGGCTGACTCCGAATAACTCGTATCATGCACATAAATAGATTAAGAGCTCTTCATGATCCGCTAAAGCTTTGATGAAGAAATCTGAAAATGATTCACCCAAAATAGTTTTCTTTTTCTGAAATTAGGTGTAGCACATTGCTCTTGCGTCTGGATCTCGGAGTATGTGTTATTCCATGCCTATGTGGCCTCGACCGCCAACGTTTCTATCGAGGGCTCGATCCCTGCCTGATAGTGATTTTTCGTTTCACATCATATGGTTGAGTGGTCTTATCCGTGGTGATCTGCTGTAGCACACCGTTTACATTTCGGTTCGTGGCAACTATTTTCAGGTGAATGTAAAATAAATATTTTATCGCTACAGAGCAAGCTAAAAACAACATAAAGAATTTAAAAGAGATAATATATTGGAATATACGTTGGTGCTTAGGAGGATAAAATTTAAACTTTTGATGAGATTAGGAAGAGGCAATGTCCGGGGATCGGGTTGGTGTAGTGGCTAGAGCACTGGTAAACCACGCGGCCAGGGTTCAAATCCCTGCAGAGGAGGATGTTTTTCAGAGGAAACCCGATCCCTACTTGAGTGCCTTGTGAAGGCACTACAAGTACAGTACTCCATATGTCGGATGAGACGTTAAACCGTGGTCCCCTTGGCGCCTTTCGTTAAGAGTAGGCTAATGCCGATGCCAGGTTTCTATCCACCCTTCCTCCCTTACCTGTCCCCTATGGCGCAAATGACCTTAGCCGTCGGTCGCCTCCTCAAAAATCTAATCCAACCCAAGAGGCAATGTCGGTGGTTGGAGGAGTTAATGCGTAGAGAATGGTTACTCAAGAATGTAACAAAGGGGAGGATGTTGGGCAAGAGGGGAATCCAGCAGATTTTTACGAAATTAATTCCACTTTACCCCACGTAAACTGCTGGATCACCTATAAAAAAATCCAAAACTTTCCGAGGCCGAAAAACATTATAATCAGTGTCATTTACGGGCCTAATATTCATTTGAATAGAATAGAAATGATGATGGTATCCATGATTCGCGCGATAGCCATGTTTAGAGGATCATTTTTCGATAAACAAAATAGTGTTCAATTTCGTGCGTAATGGCTCCCACATATTCCCTTATTTAATTTTTGGGTGAGTATATGTCTTAATCGCAGGTATCTTTCGTGTCATTTCTCTGCTCTGTGTATGTTTCCTTCCTCTAGTGCACTCGACCCCCGACCTTGTGTTCCGCTTGCTCATCGGCGCCCCACCCAACTTCTGTGACCCACTTCGCACATTCCTCCCTCCCTCCCTTCCAAGAATCTTTTTCACTGTCTTTCTATTCATTAAAACCATTTTCCCCACGTTACGAATTTTATTTCACTTGCCTCCGCTTTTCTTCTTGTCCGCCAGTGTCTCCGTTTCTTGCTAATATCCGACGGACCCTTTTTCTCCAAGCTTCAATTTCGTTTTCAACAGCTTGCTGTCTATTCACTCGGGGTCGAAATATGTATTAAATGGTACACGTTTGCATCCTAAATTTATTTCACGAATCCGAGCTGGAATTTGTGAAATTCGAAAGTCATCACCTAATCATGTGCGAGGTAGTGCTATGACACCAGTTTTTATCGTAACTAGTAGCTAAAAATAGATTTGTTTTTAGCAACTAATTACAATAACAAAGATGTCATGACACCTCTTCGCACATGCTTAGGTGGTGTCTCGCGGGGCACGTTACGGCAAACCTGTACGTCAATTACATCAACATAATGACCTGCAAGTCGCCTTAAGGGTGTGTGGCAGGGGAAATGTGACAGTGTAGGGCTTACAACACTAGTTCCTTACATGTTTTCCACATAGTTATTTTTTAAATTATTATATTAATCTTGATAGTGATTTTATGATGCCTGTAAGATGACTTTAAGCTCTAAGAATCTGATATTCAACAATGAGATCTTTCTACGTATCTCTTCATTTGACCATGCTTTCAGACAAGATCTGAGAAGGTTGAATGTAATGATCGATGTTGAAATATATATGTTAGTATATATAATTTACTAGTTACTATAGGTTGTTAATGGCACATTGATCCTATCTTATAGCAATTGGTCAGCATCACTTGCTAAAGCGTTCTATCTATTTAGTTCACCATACATCTCCTTATATGTGTTATCCTGTAAGCCACTGCAGGGGCTAGTGGCAGAGGGTGTGAGAATGTCAGCATTGAAAATGAAGGGATTTATTCGACGAAATCGGAGAGGGAAGTCGAGAAAGTGGCCTCTATGTTAACAAATAGTCTTTTTCTCTCGCAATGTCTTCGATATAGTCACTAATTGCGCCCAGGAAAAAGAAAGTTTTGCTCGCATCAGTTTGGCATGGCGTCTTTTATTTTGCCATCGGTTTTGCCAGCTGTGGATGTGTGGTGCGATAATATCCTCTGTGTAAGCCTAAACCTAAACTAGCGTAATTTAATTATTCTACCAATCTTAGCCTATCCTTCAGCCTCCGAGTCTCCAGCATCTCCCGACCTCCTCTTTTTCTTTCAGCCTATCCTACCAACCAAATCTTTCATCAGCTATCTTGCAGTGGGTAACTATATGCACTCGTAGCAGTCTTTCACGAAGCGAGTGTCTAACCTGTGTATTTATTCCATTTCGTGGACTATGCGGATGGACCCAGGGAAGTCTTCTCATTTCTCTTCATAATATAATACATTCTATACCCTCCCATAATCGATGCGGGTAGTTCATTGCGAGCTCATTCAGAGTCAAAAAAGCTTGAATACTTTCCAAGAGAACACTCAGCGTAAATTCTTCTCGGGATTTCCACCGAAATAAACTGATAATGTTGAGTCAAGACGGGCCGAAGGGCGCGATGAGCCATACTTTTCAAATCGTTCTAGGTGACCTCTAGCATATAATTATAAGAAAAACTTTGAAGGAAGGATGTTAAATAGACTTTAATGAGACAGAATGAGTAATAACCCTTGATTTTTATATGTTTTTATCGAGTCTTCGCTGGCTACAATAAAATTTGAAATTTCCATCAAATGGCTGTAAAATAATTCCTTATTACGGCCATTGTATGTTATTTTTATCTCTTAAAAGGCTGATATTATTAGGATTTATTTTAGTTTGGATATAGTGCTATTATTAACTGCAAGTGTCTCATTTGAAATAAAAGGTGAAAAAATCATTTTTGGCGAGCTTTTTTTCAATTTCAGCCCTCTGTGGTGTAGATACCGTTTATCATTTTAACCCGGTGGGAGTCCTGAGAAGACTTAAGGTAATTCATTGTCGTTAAATCGATAAGTTCTCAAATGCATAATAAATAACTACGGTGCCTGTCTCTCCCACTTTCGGTAACATTTTCCTCGTCATGCTGTCAGAGTATTCTCTGACACTTAATTTCTTGGGCATTATGCAGGAAGCATTGAGAATGCTTAGCCTTTCAGGACTACAAACCAGGAAACAGTGAGTGAAAACGTTTCGTGTGGAGCGTAGCACTCTATGGATCGGAATCATGGACCATTGGAAAAGCTGACCAGAGCAAACAGAAGCTTTCGAAACCTGGTGCTGGAGGAGGATGCTGAAGATGAAATGGAAAGACAAAATCAGAAATGATATAGTGTACAGCTGAGTAGAAGAGGAAAGGACCATATGGAACACCATACAGAGAAGAAGAACAAGATGGATTGTACTCACTCCGAGGCACAGTGGGCTTGTGAAGAACATAATTGAAGGCAAAATAGAGGGAAAAGCCCCCTGAGCAAGACCAAGGAATAAGTTTATGGACCAAATAAAGAGAAAAGTACATAGGAAGAGATACCAGGAGGTAAAGGAACTGGCATTAGATAGGGAAGGGTGGAGGGCTGCAGTCAACTAATCCTGGGATTGAACGACCAATCAATGAAATGAGTACCTTAAAAATAAATTTGCGTAATCAACTAAAGTTTTCTTTTTTCAATCATAATGAACTTTCACGAAGGTTAGCCTGAAACTATTGGGATCGTAATTCATTGTCGATAAATCAACAAGTTCTCAGATGCATAATTAATAACTGCTGTGGCTATCTCACATTTTTAGTTACATTTTCCACATCACTCTGCCCAAGGAATTTAAGTGTCAATCTGGCACTTAAATTCCTTGGGCACTTTGCCGGAAGCATTGAGATCGCTTAGCCTTTCAGATTGACAAGATTACTTAATTTACTAAATGCCTCTTTCGTTTCCATAACATTAATGCGTTACTTCATACGCGCCGTCCTGTTTTTGAGACTCCTGATATTACTTCTTCCTAGAGTATACTCCATCATATTCTACCATGACATTCTCGTTCTACACCTTCCTATCACATTATTCACACCTCTGCTATAACCGTATCTCGCAACTCGACTCTTATCATTTCTCTCAGCATGGAAAAACCAAAGAAAAACGCCTGTAATAATTATCATTAATTTCTAAGTTACAGGGAGGATACAAACTCGAGCAAGTAGAGTAATTGAATTACTAAGGTAGTGCGCTAGAGGATAACGGACATAGTAGCAAAGGCATATGGAAGAGACTAGCGCTAGCTGAAGAGGCGTTTACAAATAGAAGGGAGCTGATGACGAGGCATTTGGAAGGATGTGAAGAAGAGGCTGGTGTAGAGCTTGATATGGAGAGTAACGTTGTGTGGTGCAGAAACGTGGGCGCTCAGAAAGGAGGACGAGAATAGGCTGAGGGCGTTTGAGATTTGGGTGTGGATAAGGATAGAGAAGGTGAGGTGGACGGAAAGGAAGACAAACGAGGATGTGCTTGAGATTTTGGACGAGGAAGGAAAACTTCTTGATGTAATATGTGATTGGAAGAGTGGGTGGCTGGAGGATGCAATGATGGGCTGCTGAAGAGTGATATAGAGGGAAGGATGTTGGGCAAGCGGGGAAGGGAAGAAAGAGAATAGGTTTCATGGACGGGATGAAGAAGGGTAAGATGGTGTACCGAGGCGAAAAAGGATATACAAGAGATAGCTAGGCCTCTGAAAGTGTAGAAATAGAAATTCGGGGGAAGATTCTCTGACATTCAACAAAACATACCTTAACTGGTCGAATACTTTTGTTAAATAAGTTACAGTTCATGACAACTACTACCTATTTATTCATTATTTATACTAACATAGAGAGCCAGCCTGATCAATTTTTTCACTAACTCCCGTCACGGTGGAGGCTAATTGAAAGGTGGAGGCCACTTCTTAATGATTGCTAATCTATATTAAAATTTATGATGAATAATCTCTCATTTTGGCCGAAAAATGTTCATGTAAGTGTATTTCATTGGCAGTACATGTTTCATTTGCCCTTTATTTTCTGCACAAGCTCCTCATCCTTCTTTTTTTAGCGGTCGTTGGCGAAATACTTCACCTCACACGTGGTGTTTCATAGTCCGTGAATCAAAGAGACATGAGAAGAGAATGGGATGCCAGGGAGACAAAAGCGTTGAATGCGCTAATTTACTGACGGCCCCATACGAGTCAACCGACGATCGTGAATCATGCAAATGCGAGCGAGGCGATTTTTATCGTTATTCATCGTAATGCTGATATTCAGGCGGTTTTTTTACCCCGACATTGCTCGGGTCAGAGCTGACGCTACGTGACGCGCATAAGCCATGGCACCGTAAAAATTTTAACGGCTATAAATTGGTCTGCCCCCGGTTGCACGGCCACCAATTCCATTGAATTGCGCATTTGCATGAAGTTATTTGCCTACATTCACGCCATAACAGTAGGTGAACTGGACTGAGAGCGCTCTATATTCCCTCCGCATCATTTCCTTTTGAGTTTTCAACATGCGAGGAATTTCGTCCACAATTTGGCGCCATACTCTCATTCAGTTGATGATAGATTATGAACCTAAAGAATATGACGACGACCGATGGTGTGAAACTTGTATAAAACAAGTGTGTGCATCAGTGCGGCGTAAGTTTAGATTTAATTGGGATTTAGGGCCGTATTGTCAGTCTCTCCTCCTAATCTCTCCTTCACGAAGGCGGCCTTCTATTGGGAGGACGATATTGCGATCGAGTGATTGACCTTCATGGAGGTCTCCTTCACCTCCCAATAGGAGGAGGGATTGTAGGATTAGTCAGCGTTGGCAAGGTTAGCAATCTGTAAACAAAAAACCATGTATTTAATACAAAGATAGTCTTGAAAATATCACTTCATTGAAATTAAATACTATGAACTACGTAGAATGAACTTTGGGTACTATGATAAGCTCAAAGAAAATATCTTTTACTGGGGATAAATTATATTTGGGTATTCGTTCTCGCGATTTGGTGAGCACTTTCGCAGAATAATTCATAGGACGTAATTATCGGATTTGAAATCATGCGAATCAATCATATGTTAATCAATACATCCAATATTTACGTGAAGTTTGGCACAAAACACTGACAGGGTCGGATAATAAAAATATAGCAAAATGTCATAAACTTGTGGGCAGCATTAGCGTTTGATAGCATTCGTACACAGCGTAGAGGTCACATTATATTCATGTCATTATTAATTATTCTCGATAATGTTGAAAGAGAAAAAAGTTTCTCCTACCTGAGAGCTGCTGGAGGCGGAAAAACCACAGGGATGTCCATGTCTTCATGATCGGTGGCGTACATAATACGTCTATTGATGTTCGCTAGCGACAACATTAGCATACGTATATCAGTAATTGTCACTGGTAAAACCTGGTCCCAGGCCTACAGAATATGTCTGAAAATGATTCCACCACATTCTACCCTCTATCAAGTGTTGCAGAAGTATAAAATCATGGAAATTGTTGCAAATATATTCCAATAAATCATCGAGATGGTCGTCTGGTACTTCCAGTCCGCGGCCATTTGTAAACAATTAGGAGACCTTCTAATAGAAGCATTGCCCATGGTAACCTTCGATTAGAAGGTCTCCTTCGACTCCTAATAGGAGGAGAGGAGAGTCTCTTGAACTGAAATCTCTCCTTAAGGAGAGTTAGGAGGTGATTGTGGCCTTCAAGGAGGTTCTGACGATACGGGCCTTAGATTTTCTGCAGAAATGCAAAACAATTCGTCGAAAAATTTCACGCTGGCGTGTATAAAGTTGTTGCCATTGGATACTCTCAGAGGCTTACTGTCGGCGTCAAAATGATGTCCCGCTGTACATGGAAAATTTCTATCAGGGTCCGTGTGAATGACTATGCAATGCCATATACACTATTTTAAAGGTAATTATTTGGAAAATTCAGTCATATTTTTATTGTAAGGTAAAATCAAAATTTTAGACGTACCAATGTAATAATCGACTCCGCACGCCCTAAATTTGGCAGTTTTATCAAATTCATTAACTTTGTAACTCAACCTAGGGAAAATTATGCAATGTACAGCATTGATTTTCAACGCAAAGTTACCACAATTAATGCAGATAGATAAAATGGCAAACAAACCTTTTTATAACGCATATGTTTTGTTAATTAACGACAATGTTTAAATATTATCTAGTAGTACTATCCAAATTCGTTTAACCCCTTCGCCCAGTTCTTTGATAGGTCAAGCATTGATTACGTCCATCGTATCGCGTGCACGTGTGAATTTTTCTGGGCCAAAACTTAACTTGCTGTAGTTATTCGCAAACTTCCCACGAATTAATGATGATAATGCCCACCGAGAAACAATCCGTTCTCTGTACTGGAGCGCGGTTTTGCTCATTTATTTAAGGTGGTTGGAGCGGTAACCGTGCGTCCTTGAGTGCACATTAACAGTAGTTTGAGCGAAATACCATTTCACCAAGAAATCAATGAATCTTGTATCATTTTAAAGTAAAATATCCCACGCGCCCACAGATACGAAAACATTAATCCCTTACCGAACTACTTTCCGAGACTTTTGACGAAAAATACCAACCTACTTGGTTTTTATTACCTACATGGGAAATGGTGTATTCACTCCAGAGAGACTTTATTTTAAAAAATGAGGAGTTTCTAACACCTAGATCTCGTCAAAAAATTAGTAGTGTACAGTTCGTATGTTTTCTCAACTATTTTTTTAAATAAATTATATTATCACTAGGGTATTTTTTTCTGAATCGCAAAAAAAAACTTCCATTTTGAAGAAGTTTTAATCGTGCCGCTTGAACAAAATGAGTCTAATTTTAGACACAGATATTTCAACTTAATTACTTAGGATTTAAGCTATATAAATGTGTATATTGCACCGTTATTATAACGCAATATTTGATAAATACTTCCTACAGATGCTGAAATTAAAACGTATAGGTCGAATATGGTCTCCATTATGACTAGGGAATTATCTCTCGCTCGGAATACCTTAATTAATTTTTTGTAAGTAAGCCGAAAAAAATTCTTGAATCGTATATAACGTAAGTTTCACTGTTTATTCGCTGGAACTTCCCTTACAGGCAGAGATTGAAATAACAAAAGAATTATATTTTTAATGTTTCCCATAATTAGAGCGTATGAAGGCTACTTCTTTTGGCGTGGTAATCGGCATTTTGACGAAATCGTGATAAAATATGTTCAATTCGAATGTTGGACTCCTTAATATTTTTATCAACAATTATAATCACGTAAAATTTATGACTTCACATTTAGAAGAATTACTGTTCATGCATGATCGAGTGAACGTGAAATGTGTCTTGTGACGTGACGCTGTGTGTAAATATGGCATATATTAGCCAAAGAACAAAATCGTTAAGACGAAATTCTTCTCATTTTTAACTATATATATATATATATATATATATATATATATATATATATATCATTAATCGGAATGTGTTCCTTACGTTTCGTGCAGAGGTGTGCATAAATAAAAATCGTTCCAACCACCTTATAATAAGTAAAAAGTAAAAAGTGAAAAAAAATACAGTTGAAAAAATTGATTCCGCATGGCGTTACTCATGCCTTTCACCTTTCCGTCCTGAATTTTTTTCTTCTTTTTTTATTTTCGTGGAAGCGCGATCTGCCGCTGGGAATTTGGATCACAAACTCTCCCTTTTTGAATACGTTCTTCGGGTCTTCATCGCAACGCTCTCCCCTTTATTCTCACTCCACCCCGAACACTTCCCTTCCTTTCTCCATACGGTTCGACGCCGTATTCTGAGTAAATTCAGAACGATTATTTTCCACATGGAGGGGTCTATGAGCGTAACATGTTTCATTATCCACCTTTGTGTACGTCCTACCCTTCTTTGTTCCCTTCGTAAACCTAATTTCTTTTTTCCCCGCTTGCCCAACATCCTACCCTCTATCACTCTTGAACAACCCATCTCACTATTCCCTCAACCGCAACTATTATCAACCAACTATTCATCAACCTCACTATTCTCCAACCACTTACCCTGCCTATCCCGAATTTCATTCAGATGTTTCCTTTCCTCGCCCGCCATCTCAAGCACTTCCTCGTTAGTCTTCCTCGTCGTCCACCTCACCTTCTCATCCTTCTCCACACCCACATCTCAATTGCCTGCAGCCTATTCTGGTCCTCCTTTCTAAGGGTTTCGGCACGTAATGCCATCATCTCTTAATCTTCCTTTAATTTCGTCTAACGTGTAATAAACCTTTTGTATTTATTAAACCTTTTGCCTGATATCTAATCGTTACATGTAGCAAATCATGTAGTACGCAGTGCATATAGTCCGCGGGTGCAAAAATATGCCCCAATAGGATGATTCGCCTTGAGTTAAAATGGCTTGGTGGTGTAACTGGCTAACACACCTGACCGGCAATTGGGATATCTGCGTTAGATTAACCATAAAGTCCAGTAAATTTTCACGGCGAAACGCATACCATTGGTGCATATCTTCAGCATTTTTAATTGTGGTTTGGATGAAAATCTTCATTTTTTATTAGAACGGTCTGGGATTATTTCATTTTCTTCCTATTTCCTCCATCTTTATCTTGAATTCGTGCGTTCGAAAGCATGTTTTTTTCGGTCGGAGTACACAAATTTCTTTCTCATTTCGAGATCTCGCCCGGCAAAAAGAATATCGAATCCACCGCCAGTTAAGTGAACATAATCCATTATATTTCTGCGGTGGAAAGCGAAGAATTAGTCCCTCTTTTCCAAAATGCGGTTTCCCATAATTAGCGTGACTCTATACGCCCCAAAATAACTATATTCGGAGAACTTTTCTCCTGATTATGGCCAATTTGCATATTAAATCATTATATGGTAGAACCAGTAGCCTAAGGCGTGTCCAAGGTGTGGTCTACTCTCCCTTCCAAAATTTATGCGGAGAGTTTCTCTAGTTCTTGGTTGACTTGGGAGAATTTTCAAAAGTGTTCCCCGGCCACTTTCGGATTGAGAGCGACGCCACGCTATGTGAAAAATATTAAACCTTGTGATGGTTCTTGTGCACTTAGTTGAGCTTATATATATATAATTTTTCTGCGTTGGATTCTGATAGCATACCCCTTTTCTAAATTGAGACCGAATTACCGCTTAAGTACACCTCTTTTTTACTTTTCTCTATCAAACGGGGTTCAAGATCCCTTAAAAAACCCCATCTCTGCCACTGTATAAACGCAAGGTCTCGTGATGTAATGCTTCCATTGGTATTTTATTTAAGCACTCTACCGGGGAAGGCAGGTTTTGATGAAAGTCAGAGAATCTCCTGCCAGTTTTCTACACTTTCAGGTCCCAAACTACCTCTAGTAGGTAAAATCTTTTTCGCCTCGGCATACGATCTACCCGTCTTCATCCCTTCCATGAAACCTAATCTCTTTCCCCCCTTTCCCCGCTTAACCAACAGTCAAAATCTTCAAACTAATAGGAATCTGAACAAAAATTGTAGAAATATTACATCGAGTGATTTGGCATCCATCATTTCCACATTCATACTGACAAGAAATACTAGCTCCTTGAATCAAAATCCGCGAGATGAGAAACGTGACGTACCTGGAACTCATTCGAATTGGTATTTTTTAAATGTATTCTACCGGTGAAGCTAAGTTTTGATGAAAGTCAGAGAATCTCCTCCCGGTTTTCTTCACTTTCAGGGGCCTAGCTACCTCTAGTATATACTTTTTCGCCTCAGCATACGATCAATCCTTCTTCATCTTGTCCATGAAACCTATGTATTCCCTTTCTTCCCCTTCCCCGCTTGCCCAAAATCTCCCCTCTATAACATTCTTGAGCAACCCAACCTTATAACATCCTCCAGGCACCTACTCTGCCGATCTCCAATTTAATTAAGAAGTTACTTTTCCTCGCCCACCACTCAAGCACTTCCTCGTTTGTCTCCCTTTCCGTCTATCTCACCTTCTTCATCCTTTTCAATACCCACCTCTCAAATGCCTGCAGCCTATTCACGTTTTCCTTTCTCCGGGTCCACGTTTCTGCTCCATACAACGCTACGCTCCATATCAAGCTCTTCACCAACCTCTTCGTCACATCCTTACCATAGATCACCGACATCAGCTCCCTTCCATTGCTAAACGCCGCCTTAACTAGCGATACGTGTTTAAAAATCTACAAAATGAACTCGAACACTCGCGAGATTCAAACCTCTTCCCATGAATACAAGCTGGGGCTACGATAGATTTGATATCTGTGTGTAAACGCTAGTTTGTATTTAAGTGCTGCTTTTAAGTTATCCCTACCTTAGTGTTTTTCGTTTCTACTACACGCTTCGTTAAAAGCTGTTACGAGCGAACATCTAAGGTCTCATAACTTATAGAGGGATTAAGGTGGGAGCCCCTAAAGACTCGGAGGCTACTCGCCAGGCTAAGTATGGTCGAGAAATTCAGAACTGGTGGGTTTAAGAGCGGCACAGGGAATATTTTCATGACCCCTTACATACATCTCTAGGTCTGACAGAAGCGACAAAATATGAGAGATACATTGCAGAGGAGATAGGTACAAAAACTCGTTCTTTCCGCGCACAATAAGCAACCACAACGAAAATTGAGCTCATCTAAATACACTTCCATTATATACGACACCATTTCACCTCCCAAAACCTTATCCCTTACCTCTTTACACGGCTGGTTTCCTAACACCCACTGCCACACGCCCATGTGGCGGCTCGGAAGGTAGTACGCAGATGTACTACACGTGCAGAGTAGACGAGGTAAACCGTTTCTCAATTCGGCACCCTGGCACTCACTATTTGGGATCGAGAATGCAGGGAAGCCGCAGTTCAAGGTTTCCCGTTGCCCCCGAATGGGTTTCCTCCTTCCCTTGATCCCGGCCCCGTCATTTTCTTATAAGCCTTCCCTTCCCAAGGGCGACGTCCCCTCCCGTCGAAGGAAAAAGGAGTCGGCGCTGCCTGAGCTGAGATGGCGGGTGGTGAATGTGGGCCCGCGTCCACCTGTCCCACAAAAACACAACCCCCTCACCAACACGCCCCCCCCCCTCTGTGCGTGTGTCCCCTCCACTCTTTTCCCGCCACTTTCATTCAATTCCCCCTTCTCGTAGTCTCCTCCCTAGACGCCCGCCATGGCGGCTCCCTCCCGCCGCACTCGGTCATAATACGGCCCACTCGGCTCTGAGACACTCGGTTCTAAATATCGCTCCGTGGCACGGTGAAGAACATTATCGTGCCCGCGAAGACGAATCGACGTGGCCATGTTTCATCATGAATCTCGCCCAGATTGTACCTCTTGATGTCTTGATGAACTCGTTGATATGTTTGAACAATCGTAACGAATGTGCAGTATTTGGCTGTTTAAATATCACTCTTAATAGCTTTTTCTGGGCAGTCCGCAAAGGTTTAACATTGGTAAAGTAGGCTCCTCCCCAACAAGTTATGCCATATTGCAGCTTTGAGTCTACCAATGCACAATAAACAGAACGAACGACAGATAATGGTCATGCATAATGTAAGAGAAAGAAATTCCTTAAGATAGATAACATTTCCATTTTTAACATATTTATATGCAATTTCAAGGTAAATCTTTCCTCTATTATAATTTCGAGATATATATTAAAATTAACTTGCTCAATTATAAGACAACTAGAACAATTTCTATCATTATTACACATGACTCACATATATCTCTGCATGTCTTAGTACCTTATAGTGCTATTTATTTGTCGCATTAATAGTACAAACCAGTAGATATATCTTGAGTAGTGTGTTGCATGGTAGCATGTTCTTCTACTCATCACTCTCCTGGTTTGTGGTCTGACTGCGTACCGTTGCCCTGACTGCTTTTGGCCTGCGCCTGGCATTCGGGGGAACGTGCGTGGTTCTGATTTGAACTGCGTTGAGTGCTGCGTGCCTGGTGTGGAATCACCCCGTGCCACACACCCTAGTGGTGGCTTGCACAGTATTTTGTAGATGTAGATATGATGAGTGAGTTAAAGAAACTTCGCTTCTGGTTAGGCCACACCTCGAATACGCCGCGAGCATCTGGGACCCTGGTCATAAATATTTAACCAAATAAATTAATAAAATACATAGAAAAGCTGCACGCTTCTTTAAAAACTGCTACGAGCGAACATCTAGTGTCTCACAACTTATAAAAGGATTAAGGTGAATTCCCGTAGAGACAGGGAGGGTACACGCTAGTTAGCTTGCTAGCTAGCTTGCTGGAGAGATTCAGAACTGGTGTCTTTCAGAGCGACGTGCAGAATATTATCGTGACGCCTCACTACATCTCTAGGTCTGACAGATGCGATAAAATAAGAGTGATACATTACCGAACAGATAGATACAAAAACTCGTTATTTCCGCGTTTAATAAGTGGCCATTATAAAAACTGAGCTCCACTAAATACACTCCCATAATTACACGTCAACATTTCTCCTCCCAAAACGTTATCTCTTACGCGGCTGGTGTCCTAACACCCACTGCCGCACGCCCGTGCGGCGGCTCACAGGGTAGTATGTAGATGTATATGTCGACGAAATGTATGTTGGGGTGGTGCGTATTTAACTTCTTTAAAACCAGCCGTTTTTTCTACAGAAAAGAACTCTTAAGTGACTTTAAAAAGGAGCCGTTCAATAATGCCTTCCCTCTCTCCCTTCATCTAGGGTTACTTCCATTTATATGCTTATAAGGTTCTACGACGTTCTTATATACTATCTGTGGGAACTCAGGTTTATACTGTATTTGCATTCCCCCTTTACCCTGCATAAAACTCGTATACCCGAGGCCAGGATGAATTTGACGGTATTTACACGATGGGTCAGTACTTAGGACCAAGAGTGCACAATTTATTACCCGATTCTTGTAACAAATCAAAGTCTGTAAAAATATTATCCAAAAATATTTGTCTAGTCATTTGGCATGTGTTATGGCACTCAATAAAGGAAGTATAGAGGTCACATTACTATAGATGTAGTTGATATAACTATAAATTGTTAGCTTTAAGGTTCTTAATGAACGCACTTACTTTGTTAAGTAATTGCGTCGGTCTCAGTATATGAGCTATACGCATGTCTAAGAGTTGTAAAGCTGTAACGTAAAAAAACCCGCGTCATACTGAGTTGGAATGCCGGAGAGTAGTAGAGGGTCCGCATTAATAAGCGACTCGGGCCCCAACCGGTGATATCAACTCGACTTCGGAGCATAAACAATTGAAAGTCGAGGGGAAGTATTTGTAAAAGGAGAGAGAAGACGCACTCTCTTGTGGATGAAGTAGAGGGACGTATAAGTTCGTTAGAAGGAACCAGTCGAAGAAAGGGGCTCTATCCTTGACAGCCAAAATAGAGAGCAAGTTATTCAAAAGGTTCAATCGGATTGTGCTGTGGCCAGTTATAAGATAGTGTCAAGGGTGTTGGTGTTCGCCTGGAGCCAGGGACACGAGGACTCGGCGATTATCTTATAGGGACGGCCCGACCACCTTCCACTGTGGCACCTAATCCAATTTCACGTGTCATACGGCTCAAAAGGGATACTTGTAACTAATTTTAAGGGCCTTATTGTACCCTATTTTAATACCAGAACTGATCTATCGCAGTTTTTATGGCTTAACTGTCTCCCAAGTCCAGTTTGAACGATTTCGAACAGGTGTCGATGTCCAATAGGAAAGAAGGTAATGACCCCCCATCATGGATTGAAAATGGATTGGCCCACTGCTGGCTCAACATCCATTCCTCGTTTCCATCCAACTTCCTCACTAATGGATCAACACCCATTCCTCGTTTGCCTATCATTAGTGACATAAATTATCTTTGGTGCATGCCACCTCCCCGTATAACTAATCTAGTATTCTTCCAACGTATAAACGTCACTTTCAAGGATATAAATGTTATCAGCACCCTTGAATGATGTTATTGCATGGAAACCATCGTTGTACCGCATTGCATTTCTGTGAGATCCTTTCTAAGACACGAATTCTTTCGTTAACCTGAGATAATCCTCCACCTCATGGTTGGCTCTGCACTTTTCCTTAATTTTGTTCTTCTCCTCTCCTCCCCAGTCTCTTACAGTTTTTAATTTAATATTCGGTAGTCTTGTTTGAAATCTCCCGAATCGAATTGTTGTAAAGCTGTAACGTAAAAAACCCGCGCCATATTGAGTTGGAATGCCGTAGATTTGTAGAGGGTCCGCATTAATAAGCGACTCGGGCCCCAACCGGTGATATCAACTCGACTTCGGAGCATAAACAATCTCATCGAATCTCCCATCTCATCGAATACCTTCCATGCACGCTGTTCCATGTGAAAGAATGACGGATTTTCTTTTCATTCCTCTCCTCCTTTTTAGGAAAAGGAGACACGGCGAGGAGCGGAGGCCGTGGGATGTCAACTCCCTTGGGTTGGGGGCAGAGGGGAAAGAAGAGAAAAGGCGAGGAATCGACGAAAACAAAGGTGGAGGAGAACCGAAGGGTAGTGGAGGTTTTTGGATGGACTTCTTGTTTGTTTTCTTCCAATTCTCCCTCTCTCGAGGCGTCTGCCTCCATTGATGGCGAGGGGATAGCGGTGACCGCAGACTTGGAAATGGGGCTCGTGTTGGTGGGGTGGTGGAAATTTTTTTTGCGAGATGGAGAGACGGGTCATTCGGGGGAAGAAGACGGGCCCTAATATACGAGCATTGCCTGTGGGGGATCTTTGCTCCGCGGTGTAGAGCAAAGAGAAGTAAGTGCCGCAGTGAGTTGGAAGGTAATCGTCTTCAACTTTTCCGAACAGATTTATTACAGTCTTACGATGATTCTAAAGAAGTAGCGTCTATTTTATGGCCACACTTCTGGCCTCCAATCCGGCTCTGGGTTCAATTCCCAAGGGGTCATTCAAGTATTACGTAAAACGTTTTAGGGGATGTGGTGCGAGGGGGTTGAGGTCATCTAACTTTGTCTCATAATGAGGGGTACAGGGGGTCTGGAACCAATTTACTTAATATTGTTGTCCGTATTGAAACATTATATCGTTTACAAATATCCCGTGATTTTTCACAACTTCATCAGCTGTGGTTCTGTTTCGCTCTTAACACTTTGAGTGCGGCATGACGTGATATCACGTCATGATTGTCTTTACGCTAGTGGTAATGACGTGATTTCACGTCATGGGTATCGTGAGTGTTCCAGCTTCCGCTTGGGGGCTTGGCGAAAGTTCCTTAACAAAAGCTAGAACACTCAAGGTACCCTTGACGTGATATCACGTCATCAGCACCAGCGTAAAGACAATCATGACGTGATATGACGTCATTCCGCACTCAAAGGGTTAATTTTAATGAATGCGGTACTCCGATATTGCATAATTATACGATATTCAGTGCTTAAAGCTCTACGATGGCTTCTATAAAGGGATGAAACTGCAGAAAGCGAGCATTTAACGAAGAGTAGATACAAGTATTTAACATATTATGTAAGACTGAGAGGGAAAGGGGGGTTGGGAACATCTAGCATTGTCTTACATAGGTGGAGGGGGGAGGTCGAAAACGCCATGACTCGTCTTACGTAATACTTGAACGGGCCCTAATAACGGCGTAGAACTTTTATTGAAGTTCCTTTCCTCACGTGAGTACTCTTTAGTATTTCGTTCGACAAATGCGAAGTACAACTGTGATTATTGTGGCGTCTTTTGTTGAAATTGGACTGACTGACCCGAATTTTCTCTCCCTTCCTCCTCTATTCCCCAAATGTATGCCTGGAATTTCAATCTGCCAATCCTTGCATTAATGTAATTTACCGGTTCTATCATTGGTCGCTCAATCCTAAGATTGGGTGACTGCAGCCCTGGATCCATCCCTATATAATGTAAGTTCCCTTATCTCCTGGTGTCTCCTCCTATGTACTCTCCTCTTTATTTGGTCCATGAACTTATTCCTGGATCTTCCTCTGGGGACTTTTCCCTCTATTTTACCTTCAATTATGTTCTTCACAAACCCATTGTGCCTCAGATGGTTCTTTCTTTCCGTGCGGTGTCCCATATGGTCCTTCCCTCTTCTACTCTTCTGTACACGTCATTATTTCTTATTTTACCCGTCAAATCTACCGGTTGGAGGCAGGATATATTATGCGTCCGAGAAAACCCTCCAGATACTTGTATGTCTAGAGCCTCTATTGTTTCTTACTTCATCTCCGCATATGTCCTAGCCTTCTTCATTCATTCCGTAAAACCTCTTCGGTAATGCCCCCCTTCATGGATTAAAAATGGATTGGCCCACTGCTGGCTCAACATCCATTCCTCGATTCCATCCAACTTCCTCACTGCTGGCTTAACACCCATTCCTCGTTTGCCTATCATTAGTGACATAAATTATCTTTGGTGCATGCCACCTCCCCGTATAACGAATCTAGTATTCTTCCAACGTATAAACGTCACTTTCAAGGATATAAATGTTATCAGCACCCTTGAATGATGTTATTGCATGGAAACCATCGTTGTACCGCATTGCATTTCTGTGAGATCCTTTCTAAGACACGAATTCTTTCGTTAACCTGAGATAATCCTCCTCCTCATGGTTGGCTCTGCACTTTTCCTTAATTTTGTTCTTCTCCTCTCCTCCCTAGTCTCTTACAGTTTTTAATTTAATATTCGGTAGTCTTCATTGAAATCTTCCGCTTAAGGAAGGTTAAAATGGAAGTAGGAGTACTTGTGTTAATATTTCAAAGCAACCGGCCCTCATCTTCCCGAACTCTTTCTTCCCTCAGCCTGAAATGTGTCCTGCCTCTCTAAACCCGTCCATAGGGCCAATTCTCTTCCCTCCTTTTCCTCGCCTGCACAACATTCTCCTTTCCACTTCGGTATTTAGTATCTGCTCTCCACTCATTTACAGTCCCAACCTCCTTCTCTGCTTCCCAATCTCCTACAGAAATTCGGACAGGATATTTTGGGAGGCCACCGACAACTAAGGTCGTCGGCATTAGCCTGATCTTACCGGGACCACAGTTAAACGTCTCATCCGACAGCCAGTATTGCACTTGAAGTGCCCTCCACAAGACACTCAAGTTTCCTCTGAATTATATCCTCCTCTACAGGGATTTTAACCCTGACCGTCCCTACAACTACATCTACATACTACCGAGCGAGCCGCCGCATGGGCGTGTGGCAGGTGGGGGTCACCAGCCGTGTACAGATGTCAAAGTTTTGGAGGTGAAAGGGTGGCATGTCCAATGGGAGTGTATTTGGAGGAGCTCAGTTTTTATTGTAGTCGCTTATTGTGCGCGGAAAGAACGAGTTTTTGTATCTATTTGTTCGGCAGAGTATCTCTCTTATTTTATCGCATCTGTCAGACCTAGAAATGTAGTGAGTTGTCATGATAATATGCTCTGTGACGCTCTGAAACCCACCAGTTCTGAATATCTCAAGCAGCCTAAGCTTAGCGTGCAGCCTCCAAGTCTCTAGAGGCTCCTACTTTAATCCCTATAACAGTTGTGTAACACTATATGTTCGCTCGTTGCAGTTTTTAACGAAGCGTGCTGCTTGTCTTTTTATTTTTCGTTAAATCTTTATGACTAGGGTCTCAAATACTCACGGTGTATTCGAGGTGTGGCCTAACCAGAGCGAAGTAGCATCTCTCTTTTACTTTTTCATCCGAGGACCTTCCGGTCCTTACGCTTATCAAAACCTTGTTCATTTAATGCTGTGCCGCATATGTTTTTTATGTGTGTACCCCACGATATATCAGAAGTTAAGGTAATTCCCAGATATTTTACAGTATTTGAAGATTTTATGTTTACTCCATCCTATGGTATGCCTAGTTAGCGAGTAATCTAGCCAGAACACCAATCCGATTCCCTCTTGAAATTTTCTCTCCTGACCCACCATACCGATCACCACCTTCCTTCTCGTCCATTGTAGTTTCTCCATTCTTCTTCTTAAGGTAGTTTGAGGTTTTTAATCATTTTACCTAGAAATCAATGAAGTTGGTCTCGCTTAAAAAAAGTACCCCACCTTTCCAAAAATACTGAAATATCAGCCTCTTACCGAACTAGTTTCCGAGATATTGGACGACCAATACTTTTTAATACAAGACGACAAAAGACCAGGTCTTTTGCATGGGAAAAGGTACGTGTACGCACTCAAGGGAGGCCGTATTTAAAATGCGAGGCATTTCATTTCATAGATCTCGTAAAAAAATTAAAGTGTATGGCTTGCATATTTTCTCGACTATTTTTTAAAATAAATAATTTGTCACCGCAGCAATTTTTTTCAAAATCGTAAAAGAAACGTCCGTTTGCAAGGAGTTTTGAACGGACCACGTGAAAAAAGTGAGTCAAATCCATGACTTATGTAGATCATTTTTTTATAAACTAGAATTTCAAACATATAAAAGAATATAATTTCTCTAAGAATAATATACTATTTTATTCATGCTTTCTACAGCTGTTAAAATTAAAACGTATAATTCGAATATGGTCTACATTATGAATAGGGAACTGTCTCGCTCAAACAACCTTAAGATCCACAGCTCAAATGCCTGCATATAAATACAGGAAAGAAACTTCAATGTTAAATTTTTCGGACGAGAGGTTGAGGAGAAACTGAAAGCTTAACAGATGTGTGTGTGTAAAAGGATAGAAAAGGAGATTGAAATTGAAAATTAGTTTTATTGATCTAGTATCGTTCGTCCCCAAAGAAAAAAATCACATTACATCAAATAAAAATCTGTTAATAACACTATACAGTTGTTCGCTGTGAGCGAAGATACAATAACATCATACAAAACAAGGGAGAGAAAAAAAATCAGCAGAAATATTATAGGTTTTACCATAAGTTGAAACAATAAAGATCGTGACAGTATGTTACATTACACAAGCGATTAATTACAAATTATAATGTTCATGTCAGTGACATTCAAACATAACATTCAAGATAAATATGTAATGTTTAAATTATAAGAAAAATTGAGATGCTATTACAACAATCTTAGCAATAGAAAAGTAACGAGAAAAACAAACAATACCATTGTGCACTCGACAAATGACTCATAATGAGTCGGTAAGTAGTGAACAATACAGCTTTGATTTAAAGCAACTAATAGTGGAAACGCTTTTTAGCTCCTTAGTGATTGAATTCCAAAGTTTCGACCCTACCACTCGGAAGGAATTATGGACAAAATATGAAATGATGAAGTGTACAGAAGGACCATATGGAACACCATAGAGAAAACAAGAACCAGATGGATTGGACACACCCTGAGACACAATGGATTTGTGAAAAACATAATGCAAAGTAAAGTGGCGAGGAAAGTCCCCTAAGGAAGACCCAGGAATTAGTTTATGGACCAAAGAATGAGGAAAGTACATAGGAAGAGATGCGATATGAATTCATAATAAACACAGACGACAAATTAACAAAAAAAGTTCATGGACCAAATAAAGAAGGTAGTACATAGAGAAGGATACCAGGAGATGAGGGAACTTACGTTAGGTATGGAAGGGTGGAGGACTGCAGTCAACCAATCTTAGGATTGAGCGACCAATGATGATGATTCACATTGATCGGTCATTGAAGCAGGCTCAGCAAGCATGGATATTCACTAAGTTGAAGGGAAACGAGCGAAGAGGATTTCAGTCATGAAGCGGGAAGAGAGAAATTCGTGCGAGAAAATCAAGAGGAGGTATGGAGGATGAGGATTGAACCGGTGATAAAGAGGATGGGATGTTGAAGTCAAGGTACATGGGGAGAGCGGAGAAGTAATGGGAAGTGAAGGCATCTTGAATGCGATGAAGGGAAGTATGCTGAGATGAAGAGGGAGAACAGTAGGAGGAGCAGTGCATCCCCAGAGAGGATAATAGAATCTCACCGATCAATGTGAATCATCATCATTGGTCGCTCAATCCTAAGATTGGTTGACTGCAGTCCTCCACCCTTCCCTACCTAATGTAAGTTCCCTTATCTCCTGGTATCCTTCTCTATGTACTACCTTCTTTATTTGGTCCATGAACCTATTCTTTGGTCTTCCTTAGGGGACTTTATACTCCACTTTACCTTCCATTATGTTCATCACAAACCCATTGTGTCTCAGGGTGAGTCCAATCCATCTGGTTCTTATTTTCTCTATGGTGTTCCATATGGTCCTTTCCTCTCTACTCTTCTGTACACTTCATCATTTCATATTTTGTCCGTCCATTTTATCATCAGCGTCCTCCTCCAGCACCAGGTTTCCAAGGCTCATAGTCTTTTCTGGTCAGCTTTTCCAATGGTCCATCCCTCCGATCCGTAGAGTTCTACGCTACACACGAATGTTTTCTCCTACTTTTTCCTGGTTTGTAGTCCAATATTAATATCCTCTCCGATAATCTTAATTTTTGTTTATATTTTAAGTCATGCTACCTCTGTGATTCGATGTGTTGCTACACGGCATGCGTTACGTGATATGCTTTGCATTGAATCGAAGTATTCAACCGAATCATGGGTTTTCTGTCGTCGAGAAGAATTTTCCATTAATCCGGTTCTGTTTATAATCTCCACTTTCCCGAAAAAAAAATTGGCTGGCTCGCAAACTTTCAAGAGCCACTCGACAAAGGCAAACAGGTTCAGACAAGTTCAATCAGTTGAAAAGGAAATTTTTCCGGCCGGATGAAATATGCGTATGAGACTCGCAATTTTATCCAACAATATACAATAAAGAAACACTCGAACAATAAAATTGGGCCTTTTAAATTTATTTTGTATAAAATAATATCAGCAGTTTATAACGAAAATTACTCAGCATCCTGTCTTCGTGGACTTATAACACACATTATTGCATGAGCCGACTGTAGATGTGCCCCACAGCACTTTTTTATAGTGTTGAAAATATCAAGTCGATATTCATATTCATGTCAGCTTTTACAATATTTCGGGTCTAAAAACATCCCCTCACCCCATAGTGCGTCACCGGTGATATGTGGCAGTAGGGATACTGCAACAGCGCCTATTGTGGAAGGGCTTAATCATTTGCCGTTATGATCCTTTTTGAACTCTTTTCCATACTTCATTTCATATAATTTCCATATTTCATTTCATATTCATAAACTAGGGTTTAAACACTGTAAGCGTATTTTGGAAACTTCACAATATCAGGCGTCACTCTGTAGAAATATCTTATATATTAGAATGCATTATTTTTATTATGTTATAACTAGAATTGGAATAAGGTGCTTAGAATTTTTATAAAACTATATAGTTAGTACAGTAGTTTTACATCTTTACTGCATAGTCAGGTAAAATTGTTTGCGTGAAATTTATTTATATATTGTTGATATGATAACTTGGGGGGAGCGGTAGTGAAGAAAAAGCTAACTCTTGGGAGGGAAGAGGGAAGACAAGAGAACATAGGTTAAGGGCTTGTGAGGAGGGAAAAGTTATTATTCAACTAGGAAGTTTTGTCGGAAAGGAGTGGGGAGGGGTGCGGACAAAGTAGCTCACCACAAGGGCTGCTTGACTTTCTAATGATTTCAATACGTTCCAAAGCATCCATTATTTAAAGTTTCTGGGTAAAGATCACCTATATGATTATTTTCACTCAGTTCGGCATAATTTTCAAGCAGTTGGAACTCATATTAACGAAACTTCTGGTGTGTTCTTTGATGCGAGTCATAAAATTTCGACGAGTTGAATCTATGTAAGATGCATTACAACTAATTCATTCAATTTTGTAAGTACCAGAATTGAATAATCTATCCTGCTTTTCTTTTCAATTTTTCTCAAAAATTCTAAATTTTATAACAAACAATTGTATCTGACTATCGAGTAAAGATGTAAAACGCGTCGTAGAAATGTAATAATTGCAGAGAAGAATCTTTGCATCTTTGCACTATGATCTTGCATCATTGTAGAGAAGCATCTTTGCACTCTGGGGTCTAGGAAACATTTAAAGTATTATCTTCAATTCAGCATGCAAACAAAGTATCATTATCTTTCCACGGGGCAAGGAAGCGCTCACCACATAGTAAGTAAAAAGGCTCAGCCTTGCATAATTAACATCTTTCCGCGGGGCGAGGAAACGCACCACATACTAAGTAAAAAGGCTCAGCCTTGCATAATTTGACTGACTTACCGTCAGTAATCACAAATCCGAACACTGGTTAACTGTAGGCCACCACTCAATTCTATTTTCAGATGACGCCCAATTCCTTAAACCAAAATCCCAACAGATTTCCTTCTATCTTTTCGCTCATTCCTCTCTCTATTCTTATTTTTTTATAGCCGTTTTATCGGGGGATCGGGTTGGTGTGGTGGCTAGGGTACTTGATAACCATACGGGCGGCCAGGGTTCCAATCCCTGCAGAGGAAGATACTTTTCAGCGGAAACCCGATCCCAAATTGAGTGTCTTGTGGAGGACACTTCAAGTACAGTACTCCGTCTGTCGGATGAGACGTTAAACCGTGGTCCCTTTGGCGCCTTCTGTTAAGAGCAGACTAATGCCGACGCCGGATTTCTATCCACCTTTCCTACCTTACCTATCCCTATGGCGCAAAAGACTTAAGCTGTCGGTCGCCTCCCCAAAATCCAATCCAATCCAGCTATTTTATCCAAAAAAAAGCGGGTGACTGTCTCTCTCACTTTGCAGGATTTCATAAACTTATTTTTTTCATAGCTCTTTGTATGGCTGCTGCATTCGTGATTCTTACCATCACTCATTTCGTCATTTTTTCTCAATCACCACATTCATATAGCCTTCAGTATTCTTTACTTCGATGTCGCCACGGCCCGAGCATCAATGCTCTCAATCCATATGAAAAAATTAATTATGTTTGAAAAACCTCTCCTAACTCTCTTTTAATGATCATTATAATCAGATATACCGAGATGACATCTTCATGATGATGATTTTGTTGAGTATAGCTCATAGAAGTGTCGCCCATTATGATATGCCTTCTCGAAGAGGCCTTGGCTAACATTCATCAGTATGCGACTCACTCTAAATGGAAACAGCTAACTTTAGCGCTCAGCGTGACGTTAGCGCAAACACGGCTTAGTCACAGTGATGTAACTGAATAAACACTTTCCGGCATTGAGTTGACGAGTACTCCGTACTTTAAACAACCGAGAGTATCGCTCAATGGCTATCCATGTTACCTCTCGTCGTGTTTCAAGTTCAGCACCGGCGCATGTTTTCGTGATGACCTGTGAGGAAACTGCCTGAAATGCATATTCCCACCGCATCAGGGCTGCAGTCCTGTGAAAACGAATGAAACGGCCATAGGAGAGCGAAACTGCTTGTCCTGCCATACCTCTCCTGAATCCACTACACTGTTACGCCACTTCTGATAACCCACTGTTAGTCTGAAAGACGTATCCACTCATAAACGGTTAATCATGCCCTGGGTAAGCTTAAAAACAATCATGGGGTAAGCTTAAAAACAATCATGGGGTAAGCTTAAAAACAGAGTTAGAACGCGTGCAGAGAAGATCAGCAAGATACTTGAAAGGCCGTTATGATAGTCTCGTTAGTGTTACTGGCCCCTTGCAGCGGCTTGGATGGAAACCGCTTTCAGGCCGTCGATTGAAATTTAGACTCAATATTTCATGAAAATTCAAAACCGATTTATTTTCAAACGATCTTTAACATTTTACGAACTCCAACATACTATGGTTGATAAAATCAAGAGGATATATTAAGGGAAATAAATTGTAGAACAGAAAGGTTTAAAATGTCGTTTTTCCCGCAATCAATAATTGACCATAATAGCTGCGTTAAGACGCTGAATTAGGTTAGTTGACAGGTAGTGTAGCTGATTAATCCATATGCCCCCTAATGCATGGTTATTAATCTGCCGAGTAGTGCTAACTCCATGTTTTGCATGTTCCCTGCATGACCCTTGTGTCACGTTTACATAGTTACAATATTGATTATGTTAGTATTTTCCTCGACATTTATAGTATACTGATATGATATGATAACACTTAAGCGTTTATTTATGATAACGCTTAAAGCACCATTTAGTTGATGAAAGTAAATTTCTCACTGTAGTTCATGTTATTGATAAGTCACCCCCTGCCAAACACTCTTGTGGTGGCTTGCGGGGTAATAAGTAGATGTAGATGAAGATGCCCTATTGTAACGAGTCGCCTCTTTATTTATTTTCTTTAAATTCATAAATTAATATGAAGATAAATGATATTAAACACGCGGCAGTTAGGGAGGTTTTGAGCTGCGTTGAACATAAATTAAGTGTTGATGGAGTGCTTCGTTTAGTCGCCAAGTTGCGTTTTATTTCACGAATCCCGAATACATGACACAATGAAGAATAACAGAGAAACAATGAGCAAATGAAATACGGAATAGCCGTGGGAAAAGTTACATGCCAGTCAAATGCAATACTTGCGAATATTTTTAAGCTTTTGCGAAATGTGTTGACTCTTACAAAGTACCATTTTGAGCAAAGTACCATTTAGTTGCTATAGTTGCAACCCACTGTAGAGATTTTTTTCTCTAGGTAAACATTCATCTACATTTACATCTACGAAATACCATACAATCCACCACTAGGGTGTGTGGCACGGGATGATTCCACACCAGGCATGCAGCACTCATCACAGTTCAAATCAGAAACGCGCACGTTCTCCCGGATGCCAGGCGCAGGCCAAAAGCAGTCAAGGCAACGATACGCAGTCAGACCACAAACCAGGAGAGTGATACGCAGAAGAACATGCTACCATGCAGCACACTACTCAAGATACAACCACAGGTCAGTATTATTAATGCGACAAATGAATAGCACTACAAGGTACTAAGACATGCAGGAGTATACCATGCCGGAGATTGCATGCGAGGTTAGTATCAAATCATTCATGTTAAGATACTGAGCAACACTGAAAAAACCTATTTAACCTAGTCATTATCCTAGAACTGTTCTATCACAACTATACTAGAATTCAAAATATACGAGATGATTTTAAGTGGTACCGCCGGTTTTGTACAAGTGGGGCTGTAAAATACTCGTCGGTAAATATCGGTTCATTATTAGGAAGTGCCCGTGACTACTCATGACTATAGCTTTTTATCCCTCCCCCCTAAATGACTGATCTAACTTCAGGTCAAACCCTGCGTCTATCTTAGCATGGATGTTAAAAAGTCCACGGGAAAAATGTTCTCCCCTGGCTTTCAGTCCGTTACTCCACTTTTGCTTCGGAAAGGACGCTTAAATGCCTCTTCAAGAGATTCTTCTAAGCCGGAGATACCGGTTTAGTCCGTTACGGACTTGAGCCCGTGATTAAGCGAGATAATCCCCTAAATGATAGCTTCGTCCCGTGGGGATCGGTGCTTGTCGGAAAAGAGAGAGATGTGCGTAGTTTTTTTTATTTCATTAATTAAAGAGGTAGAAAAAAAGGACCGCCTATTTGACTTTCATTCCCTGGGTTCCCACGGGCTCGTTCTATTTTCTACGTTTTGACATTAGCATAAAATTCTCGTCCTATGATGACCCGTGTGGGGGTATAAAAAAAAGTATTTTTCTCAAAGGCTAGGTCCCATCTCTCTCTGCTCCCTTCACCCTTTGTGCCAATTCTGGTGAAATTTCGCGTTGCGGTCTAGTTTAATGTATGCTCATTAGAATAAGAAAAATTATTGGCTGGAAAATTGGCAATAATATCTTTGATGATACATCTCGATATTGAGTTTTTGGACCGGGCTTGTCGTAGTTTTAAGAATAAAACATTATACCTCAATAGGGCTCTCCATTGGTAAAAATCCATAGACTTTTTTACTGATTTCCAATAAAACCTACCCGTCCTGGTGTATAACTTAATAATTACCAAAATCGTAGTTTAATAAATGTCAGGGTCATCTCAAAGCCTTCCTAGCAAACTATCAACCCTCTAATGAAGTCTCTCTTTTCTCATACTTTATTTCTGTCTCCCTATCTGCTTCAGGGCACTTTTCTTTGCTACTCTCGAGTGCAGGCATCCATTATAATTTAGAGTACATTACTTTTTGGTAACTTACTAAGCGCTTTGACTCAATAACTGTTCACAAATGTTATGAAAAAAATCGAGTCATACGTTCTATTCCACATGTTTCGGCTGTGTTGCAAAGACATATAAGTAAACCGACTATTTTCAGGTAGACTATATTTTGCCACATGTTCAGCATATTTTGCTAGAGCCAAACTATTATAGTAGATATGACCACTGGCATAAAATCAAGGAAATAGACTGAAGAACCAATATATTTTAAATGTCATTTTTTCCACGTACAATAAGGGACCATAATAGTTGCGATAGATCATTTCTGGGAGGCTATGACCCTCACTGGGTAAATTAGGTTTTGCACTTGCGCTAAATGTCTGAATATCATTATTAGCTACTGACCCCGCATGAAAGATATTGCTCCTGCGTGACTTAGCGCCTTGAATTACTATTGATTAGTCGCATTAATAATGCTAACCAGTAGTCGTATCTTAAGTAGTGTACGTACTGTATAGTATCATGTTCGTCTACGTGGCACTATCCTAGTTTCTTGTCTGACAGCGTATTGCTATCCTGACTGCTTTTGGCCTGCGTCTAGCCGCCGGGGGAAGGTGTGCGGTTCTGATTTCAGCTGGGATGAGTGCTGTATGCCTGATGTGGAATCACCCCTCGCCACACACCCCATTGGTGGCTTGCACGGTATTTCGTAGATGTAGATGAAGTATCATGTCCAGTTACATTACGCAGTTCAACGATTTTAGATATGAAGCAACTTCCCATTTTTACTTCTCCTTAATGTTATTCCCTCATTTGCGTGGCAGTAACGAAACCGACCTTTGCTTTATCATTTTCAAACTACCCCTAAAATTGAGGTCTCGTTTTCTGATTCCTCGGAGTGATGATTCCCGAATACCGCTCTTATCTAAAAAATTTGAATTCCGATCGTTTTCCAACCTGTTCGAGGACTTCATTTGGAGTTTTTTTGGCGTTTCTAACCTTAACGACGTTAAAGATTATACACAGTATTTACCCACTTAGTCTTTATAATGAGTTAATTGCATGAGGGTTTGAAATTGACGTAATTCGCCGCAGATGCAAGCCGGAAACTGTTTTCGCCCTCATTTACTCGCCATTTACGCATGCAAATGTGCATATAAAGGCCTAATTTGGGTCCTGCAGCGGACAGCCCATCAAATAACCTGGCCACTATTGCTAAAAGATGATTGGAGGCTTGAACGTGTATACACTCCTTCCTATTATGCGGTTACTTTATTCATCGCAAGGTAAACTAGCTTTCTCTCTAGGCTGCAGAAGAGGAAAACGTATAGTGCATATTTGTGTTACTAATGACAAATTAAACGAACCAAATAACGAGTACACTTTGCTATAGAAAATAATCCACCTAAGGCAAAATTCTCTGAAGATAACATAGGCTGTTGGTAATATTTAATACTACAAGCTTTAAAGACACTATATTGTAATAATTTTTCCCATGACTACAAGAGGTAGGTATGTGCTCCAAATGTACTTCATCATATAACCCAAATTTGTCCAAAGTTTTTTTTTTGCCGAGTGATTTCTAATTTATAAACAATCATACAGCCATATTAATAAAGCTTGAGGTAAAAACATGATCGGATTTTGGACAGTCCTTAGAAATGTTGGCAAAAAATGGACGCAATTTATAATGGGGTTTTGTACGTATATGCACCAGCGAAAGATTTCATTTACGAAGTGAGGAACTTCTAACGCCCATATCCCGTCAAATATTTAGCAATGGGCAGTTTTTGTGAGTGTAGTGGATGTAGTTTTTTCTAAACTATTTTTTTTAAATAAATCAGTTGCTCGCAGCAGTAATTTTTATTGCTGAAATAAAAAAATAAATCTCACATATAGTCTCTGTTGATTAGGAAAAAATCTCGCTCAAACTGCCTGAACATCAAGAATAATTCAATAGTATCAGCCTCAACTTTGTAAAACTTTTCCATGAATCCAATGCTCAGGAATCAACAAAATTTTGTCAGTTTTTTCGTAGAATATTTATTTGCAACGCATGAGAAACGACCGGATGATGTCGATCATTCGACGAAACCGGTCGTCCAATTAATATTCTACGTAAAACTTACAAAATTTTGTTGATTCCTGAGCATCCAAAATCATTCCGGAGTGCAGGCTTTCGTAACTGTTGATAAGTGATGGCGAAGTTTTCGAGTCAGTGTACGTCTCGAACATTTTAGCCGCAACGATTCACCAGCGTTGCAGCGAGCGTCTTCAGGTGTGAAGTGATTGTTGCTAGGAAATTGTTGCCTTTTATATAGTGAAGCTACGAGGTCTCATTTAATCTTCTTTTTGTCAAAGAGTCACACACAGTTGGTCGTAGCTGCGTCTGATAGTCCGTCAAGGAGGCACTTTTGAGGTCTTGGAGGAACGTTGGGCTTGAAATGCTCGAGACGCTGTTAAACCTCGGGAACTTCGCCATCAAAAATCGTTATTTCTATGCTTTCACCTTGAATCTCAAATATCCTAAGATTCGCCCGTTGCAGTGGGAGAAAGTGGGTTTATGCGAGCATTATGTCTTATTTTCCGCTGATCAGAATACTTCTCATGAGATGGGCTATTTCCTGGTTCGTCTGAATTTCCTCGGAGTCTTGTTTAATTTCCCAACCAACGCGTAAAGAATACCTTCCATAATGAACGAAATCTCTGGCGTCCATCACGATGTAGAGGAGATATGAAACTGCGGAATTCCGCGCATATTACAAATTTGACTCTGTCTAAAATGTATTAACACAGTTAGAAATGCTGCCAATTTATATAACGACAAATACTGTGGAAGGGATTAGATGTTGAGAGAGGGATGTTGGGCAAGCGAGGAAGTGGAAGAAAGAGAATAGGTTTTATGGACGGGATGAAGGACAGAACATACGCAGAGATATAGAGAGAAATAGTAGAAATAAGATCCTTCACGTGTGATAATGTGGAGGATTAACTTTTTTAATGGACTTTACATTTGACCGATTAAATACTAAGATGATGATGCAGGTAGGCACAAAACTTGCATAAAATAGAAATTGTTAAATTCCTGCAAAGTTGAAAAACCCTCTTTTTTTGCTATCACGGTTTATAGTGTCACCAATATTTTTTTATAACTCTAAACAAATATTTTTCCACCTCATTCGGAAAAATGTTAACCCCTCTCTAAATGAAATTATCGACGGCACTGCTCGAAGACCTAACATACATCTGGCATCATGTCAGTTATGATGTGCTTTGAAAGTATTTACATAAATAAATAAGACTTAAATTCTTCTATCTACATATTTTAGTTTTTTCTTGCACGAAGATGTTATTTTGTCACGTGACCATTGTGATAGTGGTAGTTCCATGATGGTGGCCTTTGTTTACGTCGTGCAATCACGAGAAAACTGTTTACTTTTAATTTCTTTCCAAGCCGAATTAGTTTATTTTAACTGCGCTTTCATCTTGGACGGACTCTACTTCAGTAATCACTAATCATAGAGCTTATTTCTAATCATAAAGCTTATTTCAATGGCATTCGTGTAATAATTACTCTTGAGAAACGTTGTTACCTCGTCAGGTTTGATTTTAAACCTTTACGAAACTTTTCTCAGTAACTTATATCCACTCTGATTTCCTTCTTTCGATGTTCCACCATGTTTCGATGTTGAATTTTTATTTATTTTTCCCATAAAATCTTTAATCTACTTTCAAGGGCAGTTAAATTGGAAAACAATGTTAATTCTTATGTAAAGTAAGTTAAAAAATGGCTATTTGAGCATGATGATGTTGGAATACTATTTGAAAATGTCCAAGAAATTGTTTGTTTGAAAGGAAATTATTTAAATTTATGGAAATTGTCTATTGCATGAAATTCTTGGTAACCCCCCCACAGGTTTATAATATTTGGGGTAACCTAAAGCTTCCCAATTTTATGTAAAATTGCGATGTACTTTGTATTTAAGAAGGAAGAAACAAACTATTATTATTGAAATTTAGATATCATTGTCATAGCTTTAGCTGCTTTAGATGTAAAGATCATGATTGGCGTATGTTTAAGTTCTGTTATCCATGAAATGAAGAAGGTCAGGACGTAAATAGAGATCAAAAATGAAACATTTGAGGTAGAAAAGGTCCTTTTTAATTATTATTATTATAATGTATTCTACCGGTAAAGATAGGTTTTGTTGAATGTCAGAGAGTCTCCCCCCGGTCTTATAAGCATTCAGGGGCCTATCTCCCTCTAGTATATCCTTTTTCGACTCCACATAAGATCTACCATTCTTCAACCCGTCCATGAAACCTATTCTTTTTCTTCCCCTACCCCGCTTGACCAGCATCCTTCCCTCTATCACACTCTTCAGCAACCCATCAGTCTTTATTACATCCTTCAGCCATCTACCCTGCCTTTCCCGGATTTCATTCAAAAGTTTCCTTTCCTTGCCCACCATCTCAAGTAATTCCTCGTTCCTTTCCTTCCACCTATCCTTTTCCATCCTTCTCCACTACCACATCTCAAATGACCCTGCAGCCTATTCTCGTCCTCCTTTCTGAGGGTCCACGTTTCTGCCCCATACAAAGCTACGCTCCATATCAAGCTCTTCACCAGCCTCTTCTTCACATCCTTACTCATCGTCCCCGTCATCAACTCCCTTCTATTACTAAACGCCTTTTAGTTAGCGCTCTTCTCCTCCGTATGTCTTTGCTACTATGCCCGTTTTTCTCCAGCCTGCTACCTAAGTAATTAAACTGTTCTACTTGCTCTAGTTTGTGTCCTCCAACTTTAATCACATGCTTCGCTTTCTTTGTCCTAGAGAATCTCATTAGTTTTGTTTTCTTATGATTTATCTTCATCCCGAATATCCCGCACTGCATTTCTAAAGCATCCACCAAAGCTTGTAGTCTCTTCGAAATTAGAAAAGGTCATATACACGTAAAAATGGAGGATTTTCATTTACTTTCAATAAAACCTATATTTGACCGATGAATTAATTTGATGAATGAGTAAATGATCCAAGTGACTCAATTCACGACGCTTCTATTCTAATCTCTGCCGCAAGCAATATTATAATTTTCTCTTGTGATACAGTTCTTTGACGATTTTCTCTAACTATCAATAAAACCTACATCTAACCGAGGAATAAATTTGATGAATGAGCAAATTAATCAAATACGTAATAATTCGTTAAGCTTCTATTACTAATTTCGTTCAAAAGCAATGTTACCATTCCTCTTTATTGATACAGTTCTTTGACGATAAATATTTGCCGCAAAAATGAAGAGAGTTCCTCTATTTTTTTAGCGCCCAAACATTGCCCTACGTTGGGGGTTTGACGCTCGCAATTCCTCGGCGGCCGCCGATCAGGGGATTGTTTTGAGGAGGCAGCGGAAGGGGGTCGTTCAATCGGCTCGGCATGCGAGCAAGCAGGTAATTAACGGAGGCCAAAAAAAACAAATGACTTGCGCGACGCACGGCGAGAACGAAAAAAAACACTCGACGCCGTCAGAAGGGAAGGGTGGAAAGACCATATTTTTGCCTGGCATTTTATTCCTAGTAAAAAAAAGTTCGATAGATTTATTTTGCGTGGTATTTTTGATGAAATGTCTCCGTTTAGAATCAACCAAATTTCTCACTTGTCCCCATAGAAAATCGTAATTTCCGTCCAGAAATACCTTGTCATTTGCTCAAATAATTGACTAACACCACGAAATTATTTCTCTGTCGTATTACAAGCAATTTCCCATTATTACTATTAAATTTTCGTATTTCTTGCTTCATTTCTCGAGCAATTCCAGGGGTGTTCGTGGTAGATACGAAATTCCTTCTCTTCTTCTTCTTCCTCCGCGACATTAATGACTATCAGAAAATGGGTTGAGTCACTAATATACTCCGTCGACTTAAAATTACTGTCATTGTTTCTCGCATCAAATTATTTTCTTATACCAGGGTTGAAATTCGCTATGAAAAAATCATTTGACTGGACCGGGATGTTAAGTGTAACACACCTGACCGGCAATTGGGAGATCCGGGTTCGAACCCCGGTCAAGTCAAATGATTTTTTCTTAGCGAATTTCAACCCTGGTGTATATGCACCCGTGCGAGTGACTTCGTACCACATCATTTGTTACATGCAATGTTTGGAAATTTATTTTCTTATGTTTTCAGTTTTTCATGGCTGAAATCCTGACACCCACTGCCACTCGCAAGATAAAGTAGACGTAGAGGGAAGGACGTTTGGCAAGCGGGGAAGCGGACGGAAAAGAATAGGTATCATGGACGGGATGGACGGGACGTACGCGTAGATATAGAAAGAAATAGTAGAAATTAGATCCTTCACGTGTGAATATCTGGAAGATTATCTCTTTTAATAGAACCTACATTTAACCGATAGAATTCTAACATGATTATGTAAGTAGGTACAAAGCTTGAATAAAATAGTAATCATTAGATTTATGCTAAGCAGAAAACCCGTTTGATTTGCAATCACTGCTTATACTCTCATCAATAATTTTTTTTAACTTTTAACTAATTTTTTATGAACTATAAACAATCCTTATGAACTATAAACAAATATGAATTATAAACAATATAATAAACAAAATACATATATCAAATATCACTAAGGTACCCCATCGACTTTAAATTACTTTCATAGATTCTCCCTTCAAATTATTTTTTCTTACTCTCTCAGTGTTCACGGCTGAAGTCCTGACACCCACTGCCACTCGCAACATAAAGTAGATACCTATTGAAGGAAGGATGTTGGGCTAGCGGGGAAGAGGAAGGAAGAGAATAGGTCTCATGGACGAGATGAAGGACAGAACATACGCGGAGATATAGACAGAAATAGAAGAAATAAGATCCTTCACGTGTGAATATCTGGAGGATTAGCTCTTTTAATGAAATCTACGTTAAACCGGTGGAATACTATAATGAAGATGTAAGTAGGTGCAAAACTTGCATAAAATAGAAATTATTGGATACTCGCAAAGCTGAAAACCCTCTAATTTTGCAACGATGGTTTATACTGTCACCATTAATTTTTATAACTCTAAAGAAATATTGTTACGCTCCATTCGGAAGAAGTTATACCCCGCTCTAAGGGAAATAATCGACTGTACTGCTCGAGGATCTAACATTCACCTGGGATACGGTCAATTATGGTGTGATTTCATAGTATTTCTATAAAAAAAATAAGGGTTTAATTCTTGTTAATATATATACATTTTTGTTTTTTTTTAACGATAATTTTCTCTTCCTTGATTTGTCATAGATTTGTCAAATCTTGGAAATTTATATTGCGGTCTGTGTTATTTTGTTTCATGTTTACCAGGATTTTGTGACAATATACATTCATGATAACATTCATTTGCACTTTAATGTGTTACGAATGCCCTGTGGATGGTTGATAAATTATATATTAACGGGAATAATTCATTTGTGTTCATGAAAATTAAAAGAATAGGAAATTCGACAATTTTTTTATTTTTTTCAATTTCCATTGTTACTAAAAGTTGCCCTTCCACTCTTAAAAAAACAAACGTCCCAAGCAACGAACACCGCACTGGTCGTCGTGTGTTTTGGGCTGTCTCCGTCAGAGGGCGTGGCGATCGGTGCGTGACGGAATAGCAGCAGACGGAGGGGCTGGAGGGGAAGGGGAAAGTTCACCCTCCCCTCCCTTCCCCTCCTTCCGCCCCGCCAAGGGCTGCATTTCAGTGGTCTCCGGGAGCTCGTGGTAGAAAGAACGTGGCGAGTCTTGCTTCTTCGAGAGAGCACACCTGCCGGCCCGCCGTGCCGTGTGGAGGCACGTTCTCCTGAACGTGTGTTGGTCGTGCCCGTGATCGGGCGGTTTCTCCTCAGTTCTATGTTTCGTCCCGGGATATTTCACCGGTCACTTCCGCGGTGTTTACGGATCGTTTCGGCCGGACACGTCTCCGGTACGAAAATTGAGCTGGTCCTCGAACACCTCACGGACAAGTTCTAAACCTCTTTCGTGTGTGTTTTCAGTGAGGGGAATTGAGTCCTTGGATCGATCCTGCAAGTAATATTCAGGGTCTTCCTTCACTCCACGTGAATTTCTTCCCCACTCCAAAACAAGGGCGAGAGCGGATATTCTTATAACTTCGACTTGAACATTTTTTTCGCCACCCCCAGTGAATGTGTTCTCTTGTGCTTGGGAAGCTTTGCCTTGGGGAAACCGTATCGCGTGTGTCGATCGGTCGGGTTAAGACGAGCGTGCGAAGTGAGTCGAAAGCCGGGGAAGTTCAGGTTTTTTTTCTAAGAACTTCATCTCCTTACATTTCCCCTGTACACAACTTGGGTCGACGAAGAGGTTTGTGTGTGTGAATAACCGGTGAAGACAAGTGTTAAAAATAAAATTGTGCAGCGGAGGATTTTCTTCTTATCTCCTGACCTGCGGGATTTTTTTTCATTCCCCGAAGCCGTTGGAAAAGAAGATTTCAGGAGTGCAAAGTGACTGGCGGAAAGCGAGCCCGGAATCTGCAAAAAAAAATCATCGCAAAAGAGGCGCTCTCCTCGAGGAGGGCAAAAGAAGAAGTCTTCTCGAATCTTGGATTCTTCAGTTGTTTTCCCCGCGAGAAACTTTTCTGTGGATTTATTTGCGAGTCGCCTACTGGATTCACTCGCGGGATAATGGAGAAGTGTTAAAACTCTCGTATGAAAACTTGGAAAGTTACCCCATCTTGTCGTTGAGATCAGAATGTACTCTCGCTTGCGTTTCATTCCCAGAATTGTTCAGTGAATGAGGAGCTAACCAGTTTGTGACGTTTTTCTCGTGTGCCGCGTGTTCTTGGATATGTTTTGTGAACGCGTGTGAATTCGTTTGTTTTGTTCGAAACCGTGTGATGTGTTTGTGACAACGTGTATTCATTTGCATATATTCCGACCTGAGTTGCAAAGGAAAGTATTGTTATGGGAAATTAATTTACTAGATCAGACTTAATGTTAATACGAGTGGTGTTGTGAATCGTTCTATCGGTGTTCCCTTCCGGCTGTCGGTGACCGTAGTGCGCTTGAATCCCAACTTCTTCAGCCGTCTGTGGTGTATAGTCCCCGTTTTCACTCATTTCCACCATGTTCTACGCCGAGTTGGGAGGTTTTGAGGAAAAGAAATAACAACAGGCTGGATTACGTTCGTCGTCGTCCGCTATCGCGTGATCCCTCGTTTTTGTTTGTTTTTTCGAATCCCCGTCATCGTTACTTCGGTTTCCGAATCGCGTTCCCCTCCCGCGTGCAGTTTCGCCGTAATTGAAGCGTGTATTGCGGCGATACCTACGTGCTCGTTTTGCGTGGATTGTGCCGTTTCCCGAGTGCTTTTTTAGCCCTCTCGTGTGTGTTTGAGCGTTCTGCGTGCCCACATCGTCTTTCCCCTTGCTCCCGTCAGCCCTCCCCTGACCAGAGGAGCCTTCTTATCCCGAGGAGGAGGAAAGGGGGGAGGAGTGAGCGAGCAGAGCGAACTGGCAGCTGCAACGGCCGCGTCGCCCGCCTAGCCTATCGCAATTCTTCTCCCTTCGGCCCACCCCACACCTCGAGGGAAAAAAATCTTCAGCCTTCCCTGCTGCCGGAGTTTCTTGGCGATTTTCCCCCCGCAAACCTACCTCATATACAATTACGCCCACTCATTTCATGCGTACATTTTTTTTACATCTTTCCCTCAGTCGCTCGGAGTGCGTTTATTTTTCTTCTAAAGTTTCCAAGTAATTTTTTTCGCCTCCTCTCGCGTCCCGTTGGATTTTTCGAGCCAGCATTCCTAGAATTATAATTCTCACTCTATTTGTGCCCGAGATAAACGAACATATTCACTTGTTCAAGCGCGCGATCGTGCGATTTTTTTTTTTACGTTTTTAACTCTTGTTTTTAGCGGTGCCAGAATTGAATTGAGTGCAATACAAGCGTGTGCGCGCGGCCAGTTTTCCGTTTTCGCCCCATTAACGAATTGCAGATTTAACCTGTATTCCGCGCGTGTAAACCACACGCCTCTTTCATGCATAAGTTTCTTCGGAGCCAGTGGTCGTCGGGCGAGTTCCGCTTGCCCCGGGTCCTCCCCCGATAACCCGGGAGAGGTTTTTCCCGTTGCTTGCCCGCGTCGTCTCCCCGGATACGCGGGCCGCTTGTAACCTTTAAATCGCCTTCAGGTCCGGGGGTCCTTCAAGAAGGCCCCCATATAAATGGGTGGTCGTGAGCAAGCGTGTCCCTGGCCCAGACAGCAGCAACTACAACAGCAGAACCTCTATCAGAACGTACAACAAGTCCAAGCCCCCTTCTTCCAGCATCACCAGCATGCTTTTGCGCCGACAAGGAGGGAGGAAATTCAAATGGCGGGCAAAGAAGTTCAACTCGGAGGCAGCAACGGAAACATCAACAACGGAAACCCCGAGTGGTCTCGGATCGTTGTGAGGGCAGTCGGAGGGGGAGGTTACCAGCCTTACCCCTCGGTGATACCCGAAGAGGGTCGACCTCCTCCCCAGCAACAACAGCAGCAACAATACCAACAGCAGTCCCAACAACAGCACGGCAAGTTGGGGCAAGTTTACGGATACCAACAGCAGCAATACGGATATCAGTCACAGCAACACCAACAATATTACCAATACCCTCAGCAGCAGCAGCAACCGCAGTTCCAGCAGCATTTCACTTATCAGCACCAGCTCAACTACCACCAGCAGCTTAGCTACCAGCAGCAGCTCCAAAGGCATCTCATGATGCGCAGGCAGACTCAGCAACAGCGCGGCTGGGGCGGTCAGCTGGTAGGAGGAGGTTACGATGGCAAGGGCATTCTGAGGGAGGAGGAGTGGGTTGTGGACGGCTCGGATGGAGCCGAAGAAGAGGAAGAGGACGAATCGGCGACCGGGGAAGGCGAAAGGACGGAGTACATGGATCCCGCGTTCGTGAGGGCCCTGCGGAAGGACCCAGAGACTCGCACTCCGAGGGTGAGTACCAGGAAGAGTTATTTTAAATTTTAATATAAAAAACGGTCTTGGACCTGGTGTTTCCAATTAGGAAAAACTGTGCCGAAGAGTCGGGTACGTAGTTGGCCCAAGATGCGCAGAATATGTGCCGGGAAATTTTTTTTAGCATTCTACCGGTAACAGGTAAGTTTGGTTGAAAGCCAGATAAACTCCTCCCGGTTGTTTACACTAGCAATCCGATATCAGGAGCATGTTCCTATAACGCATCTGACATAACATTACTGACATTACGGTAATGTCTTGGCTAGGAATATACCTGGATAAATATTGTTGGAAAGATATGGCATAACATGCGAGTTTTGAATCCAGGGGCTTAAACCAGAAAGCTATTGATATATTCGGTCGTCGACAATATCTGAATTTCGTCTTGACGGAAGCGACTAGAACCATGGTGATTCGTCTGGCATGTGGCGTAATGTCGATATAGTTTAGAATTAGTCGTTTCGAGCCCCCCTAGAACGATGTCCGCAGGACTCAAGCGTCCAATTCAAGCGTAATCGTAACTTTTGAAAAGTGAGTGGTTAAAGGATGACATAAGACGGAGGTTTCTGATAGGCAATGAACTTCCGTCTTCGGTATTAAACGATTGTTCAATCCAATACGTCCAAGCCGTCTTTAAAAATGCATTAGAGACAATTATGAAGACCCAGTTATTAGTGTCTTATCTTCAGTTTCACGTGAATCCATGTTTCATAGAGAACGTGTGAGCCACTTACCAAGTTGATAGTTACTAAGAGAGATTTCCGAGGATTATTACTTCTGGAAATCGGGCGCTGAATAACTTTCGGGATTTTGCGGAATGTCTCTTTTATGTAAGCGTTGGAAGAATTCCGACTCGCGTTTATGAGATTATCGGCTTGTGGTTATCAGCGTGATCCTTCCGGATTGGATTGGATATTTGGGGAGGCGACCGATAATTAAGGTCATTTGAGCCATAGGGGACAGGTAAGGGAGGAAGCGTGAAGAGAAACCCGGCGTGGGCATTAGCCTGCTCTTAACGAAAGGGAACCACGGTTTGACGTCTCATCCAACAGACGGAGTATTGCACTTGAGAGGTCTTCCCAAGACGCTCGAGCTGGGATCAGATTTTATCCGGAAAACATCCTCCTCTGCGGGGATTTGAACCCCTGGCCGTCCGTATGGTCCGCCAGTACCCTAGCCTCCACACCTACTCGATCCCTTTTTGATGAATCTCATGGTTGGTTTTGACATTTTCTTACAAAAAGTGACTAAACTGTGCTTGTCATATTTTTGTTGGATGGATACGCTACGAGGTTAGAGAAACTTTTTTTTAACACAAGCGCACTTACTTTTCACTCTATCATGTGCGCGACAACGCTGAACTGTAATGACGTAACTAGTTACCTTTTTTGTTGTGACAGAAGGGAGAAATTGAAGAGATCTCTCTGCATTATCAGCTAAACAGATATCTGAAGTAATTCTGAAATTCACGATGAGATACCAAAAAATCTTCGCCGTCAAAAACCAAATGTCGTCATTAATAATTTATATGCCCCCATTTCATTCTCATATTCAGTGGATATGGATGGTCCGGGCATGGGTTTAGACTAAATAAGATAGGATGCGTGATGCATGCTCGAGAAATGGAATGTTGTAAGTGGTGTGGGCATTAACAATTGAGAAAATCGTGAAAATGAGGGATTATAGTGGCTAGGGAAATTTTTTATGAATTCTGCTTTCCTGTTTTTTTCCTTGCGAGATTTGCGATCTCATTGTGACCCAGTGCTGACAGAGAAAACAACCAGTAACACAGATCCAAAACACTGTAGAAATCGTAAATGTTAGGTTGTTCATCGGAGATTTCTCTCGTATCCTGTCACTCACAACAAAGGCCCGGGGGCCGTCTCGCATGTGTGACTGACAGGTTCCAAATGTTTCATATCCTTCGCCAGCGAATTTCTCTTGGTGGGCTTAATCACCAAGACGCAATAATCCGTCGGCAATTTTCGCGTTTGAAGGCGGTATGTCGAACGCATCGTGTTTATGTGTTCGGAGAAGTATTTTTTTTATGACATTCGCTCATGAATTTAATGAATTCGTTTCGTTGTAACTTCTTGTAGCTCACAAATCATATCTAAATGTTTCGTAAATTTTTGAATGGTGTTATTTTTCCATTTCTGCATGATATAGGGTTAAGTAATTATTTCTATTTGAAGATCTTTATTTGGTAATTGTGGAATCGGAAATGGTACGTTTTACATTGAACAAGTACTCTAAATGCGTCAATTTCATACGTTACCGACTTTTTTCTCTGAGATGTAATTAATTAGACTTAAAAGTTAATGAATTAGTTGTCCTTTACGTACCACTCTTTGGAAAGGGAGAGTCATCATTTTATGTAATTGTGAGGAATGTGAGTAACGGTGCCAATTTTTATGATCGTGGCTGAACGATTTCCTTCCCGTTAAATGGTTCGCTTTGCTATTCCGATATGTGTAAGCTCATATCTAACCCGTTGATTCTACTTTTCAAAGCCCATGGCATCATCAATCATTAAGCGTGTACATAAACAACATTCTCCGGCATGAGGTGAGGAGGAGGTCATTAAAGGTCAAGCGGGGCGTGTCTCTACGTACGAACTGCTCTGAGTAGGAACTGTTATCTCTCCTTCGAGGCCAAAGATCCACCTCTTTTTAATTGTCGTGCGATACACATAAATACTTTAGATACCAGATTCAGATAAAATATTCATCTCCTACCTATGTTGGATGCCTAGGCCACTAGCTGACCATTCAGGCCGCTTTACGGTACAGTTTTTTGCTATGACTGTATCATAGATTGTACAAAAAAAAATTAATTTATATAGAGCAGCTTCTATTTCCAGTTCAGTCATTTAGTCAATCATACAATTTGCCGTTTTACTCGGTAAAATTTTCCTCATGAAAGAGTTAGTACATTTGTTTGTACAATAAATTGTACCGTGTAAAGCGGCCTTTAGACTTATAATGAAGAATGAGTCTTCTAGACTTGTCAAAAATATTACAAGTCTATCATTACTCTCCCAGGATGTATTAATTCTTCCAGCTCTACGAGAGTGATATAGTATGCTCAAAGGCGCGTGTCTTTTTCAGAGTCAATATATTTCCAGCGGAATAGCATGGAAAAAGTGGAAGCTGGATGAACATGTTTTCACTGAACTTGTCGGTACTGGTCGAGCCCTTCACTGTACGGCCAACTTCCTAAATCCCTTTTATGCCGCGTATAAATGTTCTTCCATTGCCCCTGGATGTTCCCGTCCCTCGAGCTGCTGATCGGTCCGTTTCACAATTTTTAATTAACCATACGTTGCTTCGCTTGAGGGAATGAAGTGGGTTGCGTATTTTTTTTTCGTTTTACGTCCAACTGCTCGCCGTAGATCGGCACTTCGGGACCGTCTGTGTTTTCCTGGTCTTGCATCGTGGAAACAAAACAATTGAGCATCGCTCGAGTCCGATTTACACCCTGCAATAAGGTGCCCGTGTTGTAAGGGGCTGTCCATAATCCACGTAGACACCAAACAATGGTGGGGGGTACGAGGAGTGTCAACGTTGGGGGGGGGGGGGTTTGGAGGGATGTCTACGTAGACAATGGTCGACACCATTTACAATAATCGACACCATACGGTTTATAGCAAATGACAGATTATCATATCTACAAGAGTAGTTTTTCTTTTACTTACCTTTCCTTAAAATCAGCCGTAAATGACAGATAGTCCATGACGATCAATTAAAAACCCGTTTCGTAGCTTTTTACGCAAATAAAGAAAAGTCTACGTGGACAACAGGGGGGGCAAGGGGGTCCGGATGAAGTCTACTAGTTTCCACGATGGAGGGTGGGGGGGGGGTCAAAAAGTGGCCTATTTTTGTCTACGTGGTTTATAGACAGCCCCTAATGTCTGAACTCGATCTCTGTTAGCTGAGAATCGGCCTCACCCCTAACTTTATCCCAGAATTCAAGGCGAGATCCATTGTTTTGCATAGCGGCGCAATCATTGGGACGAATCCAAGATATGTTGTTCCAATGTGACATGAGCTGATTGCGAACGGAAGGGACATCCAATTCGACCTTTGTTTTGACGGCCGGGACTTTTATCCGAAGCGAACTGGCTCATCCGCGCCTCCCGGGGGTTATCTGAATAACGACTTTCATTTGTTGGAATGATTGCATCATTACGTAATTTATTTTGCCCCCAGATCCGCACCATCTTGTTTTTGTTCTTGTGGTTTGTCTTTCAAACTGTGATTCTTCCCAGCGGTAAAATAGCATGGGTGCGGAAACGTTACGATTAAATTTCAGTAACACTATCGGAATGGTTGATGGTAGGAGGAATCACGGATTTTTAATTCTTCACGTAGGGTCTCACGGAGGGACATTGACGTGTGCGTGAAAATCGGAAGAATTTGTGACGAATCAATTGCTTGGATAATGAGACTTAAGTGCTCTATTTCCGTGAGACCGTGAATCTTCACGTTGGACTTTAATTACACTCTTTTTAAAACCTAGCTAGTGAGTTGTATCGCTAGAGATTTTTTTCCAAAAATGAATGAATTCGGAAACATTTGAAAATTGGAAGTATTAATAATTACGGACTAATGCTCTAAAAAGGGGACAGTTCATTCTTGCACTGGCAATCACGTGAGTTGAACTGATTACCACGGGATCATGCCAACCGCGGATGGAAACTTTTCGTTTTACAGTCCTGAGCCTAGTATTGACTTCGACGTGATACCCTCTACCGATTTAATGTCCTTAGTGAAGCCACTTACGGGTTATTCCGGATTAAAATAAGAACATTTACTTAAGGCTGTTAGATCTGTGATCCATAGGCTTCTGGGAGTGTTGAAATTCAATTTTGGGTCGTGCTTTGGGACTGATGAAGCCTTCTAAGATTTCATCCCGTAATTGGCGAAATATTGCGTTTCACAGGATGTCGATTGTAGGCTTAAAATATGATGTGTATTGCTGGTGAAGGTGCGTCATTGGGGTTATAGATGATTTTGAGTTTTAATGGATTTCAGATGTCTTGTTTTTTTTCGAATTCTTGCTTTCAGGACACACTATTCAATTAAGACTTAATTCCCTTTGGTCCTAGACATGTGACCTTTCTCTTGGAGACTTCGGCACAACGGTTGACCTCATGTTATCATTTATCGTTGTTATTCTTTGCGAGTTTTCTAGTCAGAGAGTGTAATTCATTTAAATATCTACATCTACATAATACCCTACGATTCGCCGCATGGGCTGTGGTAGGGTTGTTAGGTCACCAGCCGTGTAAAGATATAAGATTTTGGTAGGTTAACTGGTGACATGTATTATGGGAGTGTATTTAGTGAGGCGTCATGATAAAATTCTCTGTCGCTCTGAAACACACCAGTTCTGAATTTCTCAAGCAATCTAAGCCTAGCGTGTAGCCTCCAAGTTTCTAGGGGGTAAGAAGCATGACGTAATGCTTGTGTTGGTTGTGATTTGAGAATACTCGGTTATTTCCCGTGTACATAATTGAATAATTACAGAAATTTTGAAACCATCTCGAAACGAGACGGGGAATATGTACTCACCAAGAATTCTCTAAAAATTTCCAAATTATCTTATTATTTAGTACATCATCAATGATAAAGACTGTATTATCCACATACTACCCTCCGAGCCGCGGCATGGGCGTGTGGGAGGGGGTGTTAGGACACCGGCCGTGTGAAGATATGAGGGATGAGGTTTTGGGAGGCGAAATGGTGACGTGAATTATATGTGCTTAGTGGAGCTCAGTTTGTATTATGGTCGTTGTGCGTGGAAATAGCGAGTTTTTGTACCTATCTTTTCGTCAATACATCTCTCTTATTTTATTGCTTCTGTCAGCCCTAGAGATGTAGTGAGGCGTCAATGTTCTGTGTGTCGCTCTGAAACACACCAGTTCTGAATTTCTCAAGCAACCTAAGCCTTGCGTGTAGCCTCCAAGTTTCTAGGGGCTCCCACCTTAATCCCTCTAAAGGTTGTGACACACTATATAGAATTTCTTGACTGTAGTTCATGTTGGTGTTAAGCCACCCCTTGCCAAACATCCTCGTGGTGGCTTGCAGGGTAATAAGTAGTTGCAAGTTGTAGGTTGCAAGTGTACGCTTACGTTTTGAACGGGAAAAAAATAACAACAAGGTGTTGCTGAATTATTGTGTGTCAGTTCTATGTTTGTTTACTAATAGGCAACGATTAGGTCCTTTGCAATAGTGCAAGTGAAAATATATTTGTGTCGATAAGACGAGTGGAGTTCTCGTCAAACTCTTTGGGTTTGCACTGAGGCATGCCGAGCATTGATTGATTTCCCTCTGCACTGCACGGAAGAGAGCGTGCGAGGGCATTGCTGTGGCTTCCGAAAGTCAGAGAAGCCCAAAGCGGTGCACGAGATCACTCAAAAAGAAATAATGCCCTTACGTTTCCTCCTGTGATTTTTTTTGGATAGCAAATCTTTGGTTGTCTACCACAATGTTTACCGCGTAATGCTTTGTCTTGTTTACCCCTCGAGGGTATTCACATGACCCCCCGGCAAGATTTATCGTACTTTCTTGGATGAAAAGTAAAGCATTTTGTGTTAAAGCTTCTGTATTACGTTAGTAATAAACAATCCTTTCCTTGTAGTTCTGACCGCGCGATAATTTTGAGTCTTTTTTCTGAGCTCTCATGTAAATGACGAGTTTCATTTTAGCAGATTTACGTGAATAGGGATTATGTAAGCCGGCCTACGCAAAGACCAATGACCCCATAAGTCTTTGCTCGATTAACAAAAAACTAATTTTTTTCTATATGAATTTGAGGTCTTCGGATTTTATTTTACGTTAGGGTACTCTTAAGTATGGAAAAGTAAAAGAGAGATGATACTTCGTTCTGGTTAGGCCACACCTCAAGTACACTGCGAGCACTTGAGACCTGGTCAAAATGATTTAACCAAAAAAATTGATAAAATTCATAGATAAGCTGCACGATTCGATAAAAACTGCAACTAGCGAACATGTTCCCATGTTTAGGGTTTCCAAACTTATAGAGGGTTAGCTTGCTTGTGAAATTCAGAGCTGGTGTGTTTCAGAGCGACACAGAGAATATTATCATGCCGCCTCACCGCATCTCTAGATCTGAAGAAATCGATAAAATATGAGAGATACATTGCCTAACAGATGGGTATAAGAACTCGCTCTTTCCGCGCACAATAAGCGACCACAATAAAAACTGAGCTCAACTACATACTATCCCTCAGTAATAGTGCCTATTAGATGCAAGGTCAAGTGGGCTAATATCATGGCCCTAACGTGACACAAACGAATTTTATAGAGTAACTGACACATTTGAGAATAACTAGGCACCCTGAGATAACCAAGACTACCAAGAAATTTTAAATTAGTTTTTATTGCTCCAGGACCGTTCGTCCCCAAAGAACAAAAGCACATTACATAAAATAAAAAACTTGATAACACTATACAGTTGTTCGCTATGAGCAAAGATACAAATACGTCAAAAACAACAAAGGAGAGAAAGAAAACAGCAGAAATATCATAGGTTTTACTATAAGTTGAAACAATAAATATCGTAAGAGGATGTTACATTACACAAGCAATTAATAACAAATTATAATTTTCATGTCAGTGACATTCAAAATCAGTATGTAATGTTTAAATTATAAGAAAAATTGAGATGCTATTACAACAATTTAAGCAATAGAAAAGTAACGAGGGAAACAAACAATACCTTTGTGCACTCGACAAATGATTAATGAGTCGGTAAGTAGTGAAAAATACTGCTTTGATTTAAAGCAACTAATGGTCGGAACACTTTTAGCTCCTCAGTGATTGAATTCCAAAGTTTCGACCCTACTACTTTGAAGGAATTATGGAAGCAGGTGGTCCGATGAGCGGGGTAATAAATGAAATTGACATTTATTCTGGTTGTAATATGGGTTCTTATAGGCATAGTTTGAAGAAACTATAAAGATATTCAGGCTTTTTTAGATGAAATAATTCATAAAGGAATGTAGCTAGGAAATATTTGCGTCGTTGTTTTGTGGTGAGCCATCCGATGTCCCCAAGGTATGGCGATATATGGACATCTTTTCGTAGACCGAAGACAAATCTTACACAACAATTTAGTAAGCGCTGAAGTTTTAAATCAAGCTCATCTGGGATATCATTGTAAACCAAGCAGCAATAATTCTAATGAGGGAAAATTATGGATGGTACTAACAGTTTCCTGGTATCAACTGGCAAAAGCTCCTTGTTTAATTTTAATTGCTAGAGTATTTTGATTACTTTATTCGAGATTTCACAATGAAATCATCAAGGCAATGGAGCTCAAGCCAAAGATAATCTCAAAGGAATAATCAAATGTCCATGTGGACTTCAAGAAGTGTTTGGTTTTGATTTCACAAAAGATTAAGGCAGACAGACGTGCTGAGCACTGAACTCTGAGCCTGCTGTCTAATGCTTTTAAAATTCTGGCATAATTAATAACCATGAATGTAAGTATAAAAAGAAATTGAAGGAAGCAAATACAAAAAAATAAGTTTGAGAAAAACAAAAAGAGGAAAATGAGGGACTGTAATATACCCATTGAGGTGTATGGAGAGGACATTACATCATCAAACTATAGCATGAGGGCTGAAATAAAAACAATATTGGTTATCCCCGTTCTTCCCTTACTCTTCTCTGGATAGGAAATACACTCCCATAATACACGTCACCATTTCACCTCCCGAAACCTTACATCTTTACACGGCTAGTGTCCTCACACCCCCTGCTACACGCACATGCAGCGATTCGCAGGGTAGTATGTAGATATGAACATAATATTCATGATATCGTCGGTTGCCATTGTTAAATCAGCCGCAATTCATAACTTGGCTTTCTCACTGGTAACACATCATTTATACACGCATTACGGTTGTACTGGAATGTGAAATTTAATAGCGTCTATCCGGTAGCGCTTGAATTTCCACCATCCCCCCAAATATCCATCAATTAACGGATATCGGATAATACGCGCGGCATCTATTTCAATTGAAGTCATCCACCGTCGTTAACTGGTCTCTTCGTTTTGTACCCCAGTAAAAAGTTGCGAGCGCTTGTTGAAAGTCGTTTGAAGAAGCGAGTTTTGGGCATTAATTGAGTTATTTTTTTTATTCCTCCGTCGACGAAGGAAGCCAATGTGATAATTCTTAATTGCTCCCACGGCCACCGCGCTTCGTGCGTTATCTGGCGATTCAGTGCCGACTTACGCGACCGCCAAACGCCCCTCAGCTTTGACGCTCGACAGCGTATTGCGTCGATTTTTTGTTCTTATTTCCGCATTAACGCTCCTCCTCTTTGGCTCATTTGCCGTTTTCATATTGCGCTTTCAGTTCTCTTCTCCTCGGACGTAAAAATGTAGTTTTTACTCCCTTCTATAGTTCCCCCGAAACTATTCATTGTAGTGCTCGAAAAACACACGCTCATCTACATCTACGTGATACCCTGCGAGCCACCAAGAGGGTGTGTGGCAGGGGGTGAAGATCACCAAACATGCACTATTGACATACAACTAGGATATTTAATGGAGACATAATAGATAATGGGGTCACATGCGGCTAGATGGTTAGTATCTACATAATAAGAAAGGATTATTGGTTGTTATTACATGCATCATGCACTACAGACTACTCTAACTATATTTCACCTACCTATCCCTTTGCTACGCTGCCTATTGTTCTCTCTTATGGTACGCGGGAAAAATGACATTTTTAATCTATCGGTACGACAATTTATCTCTCTAATCTTTTAATCTGATCAAACCTAGCATAATACGCAGGGGTTCTCAATATATATCTAACGTCATCAGTGAACAAATCGGTTTCGAATTTACTTAAAAGGATTAACCTAAATTTTAACCTGCGTTCTGATAGTAATTCCCATCCTAGTTCTTCTATTAAGCTCGTAACACTTATACAATTATCATAACGGCCTTTAACAAACCTAGCGGATCTCCTTTGCACGCGCACTAATTCTTTTATCATACCTTCCTCGTACGGATCCGTTCGGTACCGATCTACGTTCATATCCGATCGAAGGGAGGAATATAGGTTAAATCTTATACAAAAATTTGATGTAGACTATTTTTTGCCGGACGTTCATAATATTTTGCTAGAGCCGAAGTATTATGGTAGGAACGATCACAGGAATAAGATTAAGGAAATAGACTGTAGAACCGATATATTTAAGATGTCATTTTTTCTACGTACAATAAGGGACTATAATAGTTGTGATAGATCAGTTCTAGGATACTGAGTAGGTTAAATAGGTTTTTTTCAGTAGTACTCAATATCTTAAGATGAATTGTTCATCCTAACTTCGCATGCAATCTCCGGCATGATATACTCCTGCATGTCTGAGTACCTTGTAGTGCTATTTATTTGTCGCATTAATAATACTGAACTGTAGTTGTATCTTGAGTAGTGTGCTGCATGGTAGCATGTTCTTCTACGTGTCACTCCTGGTTTGTGGTCTGACTGCGTACCGTGGCCCTGGCTGTTTTTGGCCTGCGCCTGGCATTCGTGGGTTCGTGCGCGGTTCTGATTTGAACTGGGATGAGTGCTGCATGCCTTGTGTGGAATCATCCCGTGCCACACATCCTAGTGGTGTCCTGCACGGTATTTCATAGATGTAAATGTAATAATGCTCTGCATTGCGTACATGCATTGTTATGAAAAAGTCAATGAACTACCCGTATTACTGGTTAATTTCGCATATAGTAGGTATACGGATGAGAACAGCAGGCTTGCGAGGATTGCCGTTAATATACGCCCTGTTATTCCTGAAATAAGCTGTACTTAGCAAATATGTATGTAAGTTTTATTAATTCTACAATCTATTTCTCATATTTTATTATCATGATCTGATCTATCGTAGTATGCTGGAGTTCGTAACATATTCATTACTTCGTCGGAAAATAAATTGGTTCGGAATTTACATAAAAGATTGAGCCTAATTTTCAATCGACAGTCTTAAAGAGATTCCCAGCCAAGTTGCTGCTAGAGCAATTTCGGTGTTCTACCGTATAATTCATGCATGCCTGGTGTGGAAGCACCCCCTGCCACACACCCTTTGGGTGGCTTGCAGGGTATGACGTAGATGTGGAGCTCCGGAGGTTTTTACCAACGCGCACCCTGTCAGGGAATTGAGACTCGGTAAACCCTCGTATTTTCGTCATTGATTGAACCATGACTGTCCCCAATGATTCACATTTCAGTGAAGTAGTTACATGATGTTTCCGTTAGGAAAAAATTGATACTGTCACCCAAATTACCAATTTGTTGTGAGAATTCCAAATGATGATTATGGCGACTCGAAAGGTTTGTTTTTTCGCACAATTCACTTTCACAACAATTCCAGGTCCATATTCCTTAGCGCAGTGACTGATTGAATCAGTTTTCTGCATCCGTATCTACTTATTACCCTACAAGCCGCCACAAGTTACAACGTCACTTACAAGTTCAGACGGCCATTATTTGGGAAACATATTTTAGCAACGGAGACGTTCGCGAAAACTCCCCGAGGTTGGTGAAATTGTGGGCTGTTCTGTTTATGGACTCGCCATTTATTTGTTGAAATACCAATAATTATCATTAATCAATAGAAAACTATGGATTTCCTGCCCGTCTTCCCTGCTAAAAAATTCTGTATAGTTTCCTTAAAAACACACAATTCCTACAGAATTTATTAAAAAGTTCTGTAGATATTCCTTAAAGTATTGAAACGCCATTTTAAGGAATTCCTTACGACGTTCTGCAGAATACCTTAGGATGTTCTGCAGAATTCCTTAGGGCGTTCTGCAGGATTCCTTGGGACGTTCTGTGGAATTCCCTACGACTCTCCATATAGGTCCTTAGGAAGAGAACTGGGTCAACGGAAACCTGACATATTTCCATAGAGTTGCTGAAGTTCTACAGAACAGCTTGTAAGGAGTTATTTTGCTGTGCAGAAAATAAGTCTACAGAACATAAGTTCTGTAGAGTCAGGCTCACATGTTCCATAAAAAATCCTTAGAAAAGGCACTAGTTCTGAAGAACAAGAGTCAATTTCTGTAGAATTCCTGACGTTCTACAGAAACAGCTTCTAAGGAATTTTTGTAGTAGGGTTGATGCTCAATTTAAATATGCAGTCAGTCGGTGTTTCGGTTTGCACTCATCGTTGTTTCAGGAAATTTTCTACTCATGTCCTTGCCTAAATTTTTTTCCTTGGACCCCGCGCTGGTTTCCTCTGTCCTTGGGCGGTCAGTCAGTGGAAGGTGAAGAATGCTTTTTTAATCGGACTGAAGGGAGACGAGAAGGGACACGTGTGAGGTTTGGCCGTCTGGGCGTAAATGTGAAGTGAAAGTCATCGGGGGAGGCTGGTCGTTATGTCCCGGGACTCCCGTAATCAGCGCATGGGCCTCCCCTGGTATTGTTGTGTATAGTAGGCCCCTGTGACTACCGTTTGTAAGGATGGGCTTGGACTTGTTGAGGAGCGTGAATGTTCGTTCATTTCTTTTTAAATGCAGGGGTCTTGAGTCCAAGTTAGACGAGGGGGCAAGAAGGTATGGAAACTGTACTAATTGTTGTGCGTAAATGAAAATCCTACTTATGTTTGTACATAATTACAATATAGCCATTATATTTAAGTATTTACTTCCACGTGTGATGTATTACGCTGCAAGCAACCTCTAGTGGATTCGTAAAAAGGGTTCTAGGCAAATGCGATGAGAGAGTACGAGAAAGAAGCTATTTTACACTTGTCAGGCCTCATTTAGAATATGCCGCTAGTATATGGGATCCGTACGAAGAAGGTATGATAAAAGAATTAAAGCGCGTGCAAAGGAGATCCGCTAGGTTTGTTAAAGGCCGTTATGATAATTGTATAAGTGTTACGAGTTTAATAGAAGAACTAGAATGGGAATTACTATCAGAACGCAGGTCAAAATTTAGGTGAAACCTTTTAAGTAAATTCGAAACCGATTTGTTCACAGATGACGTTAGATATATATTGAGAACCCCTGCCTATTATGCTAGGTTTGATCATATTAACAAGATTAGAGAGATAGATTGTCGTACCGATAGATTTAAAATGTCATTTTTCCCGCGTACCGTAAGAGAGAACAATAGGCAGCGTAGCAAAGGTATAGGTAGGTGAAATATAGTGAGAGTAGTCAGTAGTGCATGATGCATGTAATAGCAACCAATAATCCCTTTCTTATTATGTAGATACTAACCATCTAGCTGCATGTGACCCTATTATCTAGCATGTCTCCATTAAATATCCTATTTGCATGTCAATAGTGCATGTTTGGTGACATTCACCCCCTGCCACACACCCTCGTGGTGGCTCGCAGGGTATTGCGTAGATGTAGTGTGTGAGTGCTTGGTAATGTAGCTGACTTGTACTTGGAATGTGCGACGAATAAGTGCTGCATGCCTGTTGTGAAATCATCCCGTGCCCTACACCCTAGTGGTGGCTTGACGGTATTTCGTAGATGTAGATAAGTTAGAGAAATAAGCTACTTTTCCCTTGTTAGACCTCAGAATACGCTGCCAGAGTTTGAGTTCCTCATGAGGTAGGCTTAAAAACAGACCTAGAACGCGTGCAGAAAAGATCAGCTAGATACGTGAAAGGCCGTTATGATAGTCCCGTTAGTTTTACTAATCTTTTTCAACAGCTTGGATGGGAATTGCTTTCAGACCGTTGATTGATAATTAGACTCAATCATCTATATAAATTAAAAGCCTATTTATTTCCCGACGAATTCATCAATATCTTCAAAACACCAACATGCTACGGTAGATCAGATCATGAGAATAAATTAGGGGAAATAGATTTCAGAATTAGACTCAATCGTTTATATAAATTCAAAACCGATTTATTTTCCGACGAAGGTATCAACATCTTACGAACTCCAACATTCTGCGGCAGATCAGATCATGAGAATAAAATAAGGGAAATAGATTGTAGAACAGTAAGGTTTAAAATGTCGTTTCTCCCGCGACGGATGAGAGACCATAATAGCTTCGTTAAGACTTTGAAGTAGGTTAGTTGACAGGTAGTGTAACTGATTAATTCATATGACCCATTATGCATTTTTCAAATCTGCTGAGTAGTGCTGACACCATGTTTTGCATATTCCCTGCATGACTCTCGTGCCACGTTTGCATAGTTATATTATAGATTAGTTTAGTAGTTTCTGTAGCATTTGCACCACACCCATTATGTGGTGCATGTAGGTGAAAGTAAATTTCTTCCCTGTAGTTCATGTTGGTGATAAGTCACACCCTGCCAAACACTCTTGTGGTGGCTTGCAATGTAATAAGTAGAAGTGTGCCAGGGGGTGCATCCACACCCGACTTGCACTATCCAACAAGCACTCTATCTTGCAGTAATTATGTACTTCTCTAATAATATTGCTAAGAAATGTATATACATGGGAGGTATTTCGATGCTGATTCTAACCATCATTCTACTCCTGCGTGATGTAAATCGCACTGAAACTTCTACATATTACACTGCAACCTTTTTCATGGATATTTGGCAGAGGGTTAGTTATCTACATCTACTCATTACCCTGCCAGACACCACAAGGGTGTTTTTCAGGGAATGACTTATCACCAACATAAACTACAGTGAAGAAATTAATTTTCCCCCACATACAACACACTATGGGTATGCTAAAAATGCCTCAGAAACTACTAAAATTATTTATAATTTGACTATGAAAACGAGACATAAGAGTCATGCAGGGAATATGCAAAACATGGTGTTAACACTACTCGGCAGATTTAGAAGCATGCATAATGGGTCATATGAATTAATCAGCTACAATACCTGTCAACTAACCTACTTCAAAGTCTTAACGCAGCTATTATAGTCTCTCATCCGTCGCGGGAGAAACGACATTTTAAACCTTACTGTTCCCTCATTTTATTCTCATGATCTGATCTGCCGTAGTATGTTGGAGTTCGTAAGATATTGATACCTACGTCGGAAAATAAATCAGTTTTGAATTTACATAAAAAAATATTGAGTCTAATTTTCAATCGAAAGGGTCTGAAGAGTCTCCCATCTAAGTTGTTGCAAGAGATGAGGAGTTTATCACCAAAGTCCACTCACGGGGGGGGCCCACCACGAGAATATTCATCCATTGTTGATATATTTGTGAAACATAGGTGACAGCACCATCAGTGAACATACCTTGTCCACCCGACTCCATCTCAGTCCAACCACATTTTTTCACGTTTGCATTTTAACGTCATTCTGTGGAGCACAATTCATCCGCGTGCCCTTTCAAAGTGACTTTTACTCGGCGAACAACCAGTCGGGGCCTGACGAAGTCGGGTGAAAAAGCGTTCTTTATGTGAAGTGTCCTTTTTGGGGTTGATAGCTGCCGCTTCATTCGTTATCTTCTCCTCGGAGCCGGCGAAGCCAAACTCAGTTTCGTGCATAACTCCGTCAATGTGTTCCGTTAACGACGACGATTTGTTGTCAGGCTGCGTTCATTCGTGGTTGACCGATGCCTCCATTGGTTGGTTTCTTTCATGGCACATGCCATGGCACCTCCCACTAAACGTGTTGGGAATCGTGGGTCAGATGCGAAAAAAATTCTATCGTTCCGAAACTGCCGTTCACACATCAATGAGAGCAAATGCTCTATGACTCCTATCCTCTCGTTGTTACGGAAATCTAGCCGAGTAAATGTTGGTTTAGCTCGGCGGGCCATGGATATTTTTTTGCACTGTCTGCCTCAGTTTGCACATCATAAATTGATATCTAGAGCAAAAACTAGTTTGAAGTGGATTGTGAAATGGAAAGATAGAACAAACATGCCCCAAGCGCTATGAATTTAAAAAAACGGGAGCAGATACAGCGGAATTTGGTAAACGGGAAAATAAACTAATATAGCTTTATAGCATTTAACGCTATCATTCATTCACGCGATTTTTATCCGGTATTTTTACTTGTGAACAATTATAAGGGGAAATATCGACATTATTCTGTTTGAAGTATCATAAACGGAGGATTTTTTTTGCAGAACGTATCTCCCAGAACTCTTTTGACATCATCCTTCATTCTTCTTCTTTCTAGTGGGAACTTCTTTCTACTCGGGATTAAATTACGACATTTGTATGAGGTCGCTCAATTTTTCTGCCGTCTTTGTATTGTGTAACGTAACGATAGCGATAACGTAACGGTAACGATAGATCAGATCATGAGAATAAATTAAGGGCAATAGATTGCAGAACAGAAAAGTTTAAAATGTTGATTTTCTCGCGATCGATAACAGACCATAATGGCAGCGTTAAGACTTTGAAGTAGGTTAGTTGACAGGTAGTGTAGCTGATTAATTCGTACCCCCTAATGCATGTTTATAAATCTGCCGAGTAGTGCTAACACCATGTTTTGCATGTTCCCAGCATGACTCTTGTGTCACGTTTACATAGTCACATTATAGACAAGTACTTTCAGCAGCATTTGTAGCATATCCACCATGTGGTGCATGTTGGTGAAAATAGATTTCTTCACTGTAGTTCATGTCGGTGATATGTCACCCCCTTCCAAACACCCTCGTGTTGGCTTGCAAGGTAATAAGTAGATATCGATAGCGCTTCAATAAGGTAATAAATGTGATTTTTTGGAATAAGAATGCATTACTCGAAGGTTTTTTTACTTATTTTATTATTTTTTAATCTTTTTTTAATTTTTTTAAACTTATTTTTATTTATTTAAGGAAATAAAATATTTATATTTAAGGAAATAAAAAATATATATTTACTTAAGGAAATTACTCCTACGGATTCTCAGGTGCGTATCTTTGGCCCTTTTTCCAAAGATCAAAGTGAACTAATTTGGAAATATATTTATTCCCTAATTGTAAACCACGGAGCACGGGATGATTGCCTTAGTTCTTTTTCTTCGCCAGGCGAGGTTGCTCCCCGAGTCTACAGGTTTTTATTCTATCCCGCCGTTAAACTTAACACCGATCTGTGCAATTGAAGTAATCTTGTGGGACAGAGAAGAATGATTTTGGAACATCAGGATGTATAGCAAATCAGGAACATTTTCAGACGTGACCTACTTTGACGACATTGTGCTTGGAATATCGGTTTGTTATCTTACCAGGAACTTGTAGATTATGTATGATTCATATAATTTTCAATTTTTATTTAGTGCTACTTTTTGATTAAACTCAGATATGTCCATGCGGGAGCCCTTAAAAAACTGTATATTTTCTTCTCCTTCTCATTATTCTCATCTTTCTCTCTCACTCATTATTTTTTTCTCCAAACTATTGGCCTCTAAGGTCCGAACGGTAGCGCTTAATTTATTTATTAACGTCAATTACTCTGTGACTGGAGAAATTAGCATACTCAGTCTGGTTAGAATTGTCAACAAAATTACTAAATAACTTTATATATTGTCAGTTCATTTAAATTACAATTATTAATGTTATCTTAACACTCAAACCTCAATCATCACAAATAATATACTAGTAATTCAAAAAAAGTTAAGCTAAACGTATTTTTTGTCATGCTCGTAATTACTTTAAGTGCTACAACGCAGTAAATAATTTATAATTATTCAGAGCAAACTCTGTTCAAAGTGTAAAAAGGTATGTAAGCCTGCGGCGAATCTTCTTCTTCTAAGGTGAAACTGTCCTCTGATAGGTTTCAATTGTTCTACTTCCTCCATATTCGTCTATCCTGTGCTGCCTCCATCAGGTCTGTGTAACTCCTTTCATTCATAACAGCCGTCAACATATTGTTTCTTCGTCTTCCTGTCCCTCTCTTTCCCTTGATCATTCCCTCTAATGTTCTCTTCAACAGGTAATCATTCCACAGGACGTGTCCCATCTAGTTCGACTTCCTCTTTCGTATTGATCTTAAAATATTTCTTCTCTCATTCATCCTTGCCAACGCTTCATCTTTTCGCAAATTATCACTTCAATTTAATCTTTCCATTCCTCTCCATAGTCACATTTCAAAACCCTCTAGATATTTCTTTTCTTTCCTCCTGACTGTCCATGTTTCGGCTCCGTAAAGCACAAAACTCCAAGTAAAACATTTAGTAACTCTTTTACTTGGGTTTATATTGTTTGATTTGTAAATTTATTGATTGAATATGGCGGTGAAATACGTTGAAATTCACATTAGACAAATTTTTTCTCAGAGCAATTTCGAAATAACTCTAAGAGTGTAATTAGAGTACCTAATTATTTTGAAATTATTCCGGTATTTCTTTGAATATTTGCGTGTAGGAGATTGTTCTGGCGTTGCCGCATCATGTTGAACTGGTTTCGTTTTGACAGACATCGGTGGCTTCTCACTGTCTAATTTATAAAAATTAATGTTTGTTTGTTCGTCTTCTATGCGTTCCAATACCATTCATCAGATTGCTATGAAACTTTGGTGAGTTGTTATGCGCGCGGCCGCTAAGGTTTCTGAATTATTAAATCCACTGTTCAATAGATGGAGCGCGAGTCGTTTCAACAAATGAGTGTTGGCACGTGAGCTCCTCAAACAAGCGAGAAACGACAAGCAAGCAACGAAGCAGATCGTTTACGAGCTGCTCAATCACGTGCATCAGAATCGTATGAGTGAGACATAATTTGTGTTAAAAACTACGTAATTTATTTGTACGTAGAATAAGATTTGGTGCAGGTGTCTCTTTGTTAGCTTTTTTTTTAATTCTTGCATTCGATTTTCGTTTACGCTTCGCCTTTTCCTAAAATTGGATTTTCAAGCTCGAAAATCTTAAAATTTTGCGCTACTTCAACAATACTTACTCTTAAGGCCTGGTTACACGATATATTAACCCGTACGTGTTCATGTACAAGTTCATGAACGAATGCATGACCCAAATAGAACAGGTTATATTTCCCTGTTCACGCGTCCATGCATTCGTACAAGTTGGTGTGGTTACACGATGAATTTCCGCGTTCATTCACGCGTTCATGCATTCGTACATTAACTAGTACGGGTTAATGTATCGTGTAACCAGGGCTTTACTCCCAGGGCCATTTATATCCAAGTTGATATTTAGCCGCACCAACATATCCCCTCCATCTCTTTCGGTCCATTGCATCTTCCTCTGCAGCTCCAACCCTCTCCAAGTCTAACTTTACTTGGTTCCACCATCTTTGTCGCGGTCTTCCCCGGGGTCGTCTGCCCTCTGGGTTTCCTCTCATAACCTCCTTGATCATACATCCATCCTCTTTTCGGTACTTCAACAATTGAATGTTTTATTTACTTAGAAACCGCAGAATAGGCATGGAATGGACACTCATGCCATCATTTGCGCGTTACGTATTCCTGTGTGAGTACGAGGAATTCAGTGGACTAGGTCTCAGTCGTTTAGGGACCGATTTTGAACCCAGAAGATAGCATTGCAACGCATGCCGGTCACAGATAGAGTGGTACAAAGAGGACTCCTTTATTCGTTCACTTTCCATCCAGTGCTTGGGAATCCATATTTCTTGAGTATGCTCTGCCGTCCTCGCGCCCAAGGGCCTTTCCACGCTTTACGCGCGGCATCTCCGGATTAATGAGCGGTTGACCGTCTTCTCGACCGGCGTTTCACGGCTGGGTCTCCCTCTCGCGAGCGAAAATTACCCGCAAAAGGAGTGAAGAGAGCGGGTGGCAAAGTCTGGGCGCCCCTCCCCCCTTCCCTTTTGACGACATCCTCTTCGGCGCTCTTATGCTCCGTTTACATTACTAGGGTTAGAATGATAATTAATGTGGAGGCTTAACTAACTGGCATTTACACGGCATCCTTTAACCCGAGGTATCATTCTGGTGGTCTCTGATGGGGAGTTAACCCTTTGAGTGCAGAATGACGTAACATAACGTCATGGTTGTCTTTGCGCTGGTGCTAATGACGTTATATCACGTCATGGGTACCGTGAGTGTTCCAGCTTTCACTAGAGGGGCTAGTGAAAGTTCCCTAGTGAAAGCTATACACTCACAGTACCCTGGACGGGATATAACGTCATCCGCACTAGCGTAAAAACAACCGTGACGTGATATCACATCATTCCGCACTCCAAGGGTTATGAAGGTGATGTATCCCACAGCCCAACAAACATCGCAAGTCGCTTTTCATTTGTTCGAGAGCTGTGGGCTATATTCACTAGACTTGTATGGGCGAGTGAAAGGACTAAATATGCAAATGTTTCTTACTATTAGACTTGTCATTAGTATTTAAACATATACTAAACATTTCATGTCTAGACATTACTTCACGCATCGAAAGGTGAAATTTGAGAGCATAAATTTCCCTAATAGAACGACATGTCCCTATGATATGCTTTGCCATTAAGATACCCCGAGAATATTACGTTATGTCATATGCTCTCTTTTATGATAGATAAAAACAATTCAACATTTTATGCTGGCATACAAGGTTTATTATTGACTTCCATTTCGAGTCCTTGTCTCAATAAAAGAAGCGGATTAAACGACTTTTTCTTTCAAGTTCTGCCTATGGCCCATCCTCGCTTGCCCATTTTAGGTAAATTTCGAACTTAAAATACGGTTTATCATTCACTCATGCATTTGATGACGTCAACCTACTTGGCACTGACGCTTGGATATGGAAGATGGCGGGAGAAACTCTCGTAATATTTTGTACGTTTCAAGTAAAAGTGGGGATCGGGTTGGTGTGGTGGCTAGAGTACTCGCCTACCACGCGGGCGGCCAGGGTTCAAATCCCTGCAGAGGAGGATGATTTCCAGAGGAAACCCGGTCCCTACTGGAGTGTCTTGTGGAGGGCACGTCAAGTACAAGTACTCCGTCTGTCGGATGAGACATTAAACCGTGATCCCCTTGGAGCATTTCGTTAAGAGCAGGCTCATGCCGACGCCGGGTTTCTATCCACCCTTCTTCCCTTACCTATCCCCTATGACGCAAATGACTTTAGCCGTCGGTCGCCTCCCCAAATATCTAGTCCAATCAATTAAAAGTTACATGTGGACTGGATCATTCAACTACTATTCTAACTAACCTGCGTTTACACGTGTTGAAAATGATGGTAACCAGCGGTAACCCTAAAGACTCCAGTGTGGTTAAAAAGTTGACTAGGGTTAGCGCCAACCTGCGTTTACACGACTAACTTCAACTATGGTTAGAGTTAACCTGGTTGGAAAGCTAGTAATTTAAACAGAGCATTACCGACGCAAATTAGCGCGTTCCGTGGGAATGATGAAGGGGAGGGGTTGGGAGGTAGGATGGGGAGCGCTGTGCCTTTTCTCCCACGGGATAGAGGGACGTTTTGATTTCGGCTCAGAGCGTTGGATTTCGGTCGAGAGCGGGGAGTGGAAGTTTGATGTGGCGGACGGGAAACCTCAGACACGTTTGATTGGAAAAGTTGTGTAAAGTGAGCCGGGAAATTATTGTGACCATCATCAGCAGTCATCATTCCCAAGGAAGTGGGCTCTCACGGCTTGAATAATATAATTAGGATGGAGTTCCATAAGCCGTGTGTTTTTGTTTACGGCATTTCGAGTTTCCCCCTAATTATATCAATCCCAAGGATGGTTTATTGCAGCTCTTCATCAAATACATCCGGAGTAAAGGAGAGTTTTTTTTAGTTAGTAAGCCTTTGATACTACCAACAGGGCTAGTTTGTGTCTTTTGAAGATTTTTGTCCTGTGCCAAATCAGGAATGAACGTGAAAATGAAATTAAAGAGAGATGCATTCACCTGCCACCTCCCTTTTACTGCTTTATAATTTCACATCCTATCATCTCTCATTTGTTGTATTCCATCATTATTCTTACTCCGTATCCGAATACCAATAATGTACTCTCTGTATGTGATTAATGGGGCCATTGGTGGCGTGTTCGACTCCCGTTTCTAGGGTCACACGTTGTAGACGGTAGTTGGTCAACCAACTTTAGCTCGCAACGCGAATTTGACCCCACTCGGAATCAATGCCTTCTCAGCAGAAGGCGTTGATTGCGCAGATCAAGAAGATCGGACCGGTATCAACAGCCACAGCTTCGGGCGAGAGTGAAGTTCACGGAATCGGCCGAAAGTACTGCGATGTGGAAGGCAACGGGGAAACCACCAGAAGATGCAACTCTACATCCTATATTTGACATGATGGCATTCCTCCCAGTAAATTATTCCGGAGGTAAAATATTCCCCATATCGGATCTTCGGGTGGGGACTGCTGGGAGGGATACATCCATCAGGAAGAATAAGTGCAGGATAGGGGCATGTGTCTACTTCTAAGTGCTCACTATTAATAATGTTATCTTTGTTGATGTAAATGTGCAAGTTAAAACGAATCTAGTATTTATTTAGCGTCTTTGAGGTTTTGAAACTATGGAATACCTATGTAAAATTTAGGTTGTTTGGTAATTTGTGTTAGACGACTGACAATTGTGGCCAATCGCGCCCGTGAGCAATGTCGTGTAAGTAGGTGGGGAAAAGCCCCGTGGTCATGTGTCATTTTGTAGCCGCCTCATTTCGACGCTGCGCAGACCGGTAATCGCCTGCCTAACCTCCAGACATGGTTGGCTCTATCAGAGGCAATTGTCCTTACTTCGCTAGTTCCCTCCGAAGGTCACTCATCGAAGTCATCTTCCGGTCGAAGGTATGTCTTACCGAAAACCGGAGAAAATCCTCGAGGTATACACTAGTAAGGGCACGTGTCTCCCTCCTTTATTTCTTTCTTCATCTCCGCGTGCGTCCTACCCTTCTTCATCACGTCCATGAAACCTATTCTCATTCTTCCCCTACCCTGGTTTCCCAATATCCTTCACTCTGTCACACTCTTGAGTAACCCATCGCCCCTTATTACATCCTTCAGCCACCTACAATGTCTATCCCGGATTTCACTCAGAGGCTTCATTTCCTCGCCCACCATCTCAAGCACTTCCTCGTTAGTCTTCTTTCCTGTCCACCTCACCTTCTCCATCCTTCTCCACACCCACATAACAAATGCCTTTCTGCCCCATACTACGCTACATTCCATATCAAGCTCTTCACCTGCCAGGGGGCGCGTAAAGCCACCCCTAGATTGGAGTGTATGCGATGAGATAAACAATGATGTAATATTAAAATGGGTATTGCTGTTCAAAAGATAATACCTGCACTAAGGGGCAGTAAAATAGCAATGATGTTTTGGACATGTGGAATATATTTTGACATTTGACCATATAAACTCTCTTGGGGATTAATGAAAACAACGCACTATGTAAGTCGCTGGGATTTATTTTTCCGCTTTGTGTCCCCACCAAGCGTCGAGCGACGTTGTGCGTCAAAGGGCCTGCTTTGATGTCCCTGGAGTCGTAATGAATTGACGGTCGGACTTGTGTAAGCATCCCCCGCCATATAGTTTAATGGGCTTCTTCCTCGGGGCTGCTGATTGAACTCCCTCGTTTTGTTGCGTGGTGAGGGGTATCTTTTGGGGGTAAAAGACTGCTGAGTCTGTCTCTTGTCACACTATTCCGTCCTCAATGACTTGCCTCGGCCCCGGGTTTGAACGAAAATCGATTCCGTGACGTCTTTCATCCGATAGAGCGGTGTCGTTGGTGGAAGAATCGATCCCATGAGTGAATGAATCGAATCACAGCTGTCGGGAACACACCTCTCCACATTTAGACGGAACTGCGAATTTGTATGAACTGTCGAATGCAGGAGGCAACCTTGTTTTCCGCAAACTCATTGGTTTCAGCGCGAGCTCTTACAGAAGACCGAGTCGAAGCGAGAAGGAGCAAATGGGTTACTGTTGTCTGAAATTTTTATTGGTTAATTTAAAAGAAATACACTTACGAGAATTTCTTGTCTGTGAAATCCAATAAATGAGACGAAACCCGATCGAAGAATCATTCGCCGTGTGAGATATTACGGATGACTTGTGAGAATAATGTAAGTCATTAGAAAGGAAATGGTTCCAGGCTTGACTTTGTGGAAGTTACATCTACATCTACGTCATACCCTGCTAATATTTATGGTATTTTATTTATTTATGGTAGATAAAATAAAACTAACTTTGTATACTCCACTAGAGGTTTATTAATACGACCCGGGTTTTGACACTTCGTGTCATATTCAGGTGAATAGGTGACGCGAAGTGTCGAAACCCGGGTCGTGTTATTAAACCTCTAGTAGAGTATACAAAGTTTGTTTTATTTAATCTGATAAGTCATTAGGATCGTTCAATTCATCTTTCTCCTCCTTTTCTAGAATTTATCATCATTTGGTATTCTTTCTTTCGATTGATTGGTTTTTAACAGTTCTAACCTTAACTTTCCCATCTATAAGTTATTATCATTCAATTATAAACCTTATAAAATAGCAAATAAATTGCTATGTTCTCACAGTAAAAGATTTGTTCATTTTCCACAGAGTTTTATTCACACCGACCAAGGTTTTGACATAAGCTATGTAATTTTCAAGGTTGAAAATGGTATAGCTTATGTCAAAACCTTGGTCAGTTTGAATAAAATTCTGTGGAAAGTGAACATCTTTTATTGTGAGAACATGGCATATGTACGTCCTCACATTTCCACAAAACATCGCCTGATACGCTAAACTCAATATCAAATCAATTGGTTGTGGCGTTACGTTGTGGAACTATGGGAAGGAATAATATATAATAAATTCTCAGGCTTCACTTGGTGGAACAACATTGCGATGTTTGTTAATAAACTCACTTTGTAATATTCCACAATGGTTTTTGTCATTCCGACTTAGGTTTCGGCTCAAGTAAAATCATTATCAACCTCAAATTTACAAACCATCGGGAAGGAATAACTCATAATAAAAAAGATGTACAGGTCCACTATGTTTTTAATGCTGTCTACCGATTTCGACGTCTATAGCGTCATTTTCAAGAAAAACGGCCTTGAATTTTGTGTTGAAAATGACGTCGAAACCGATAGAAAGAATTGAAACATAGTGGAACTGTACCCCGGTTTTTGTTATGAGTTATTCCTGATTAAATATGTTTTTCGAAGACTCATTATACTTTGCACTCCCTTCGCCATGTCATACTCTCTCAGTATGTCTCCCGTCCACTTCTGTCGCCTGCTTTCTGATTCATTTCTTCCCCTAGTATCTCTTACACTCGTTCCTCGTTCATTTTCTTGAATTCTCTGCTCGCATTCTCATTTCTGCTCTTGAGCAATATCTCGAAAACCTTCAGACTGCATACAGCACTCATCCTTTCTGTGAGTCATTCAGCAAAGGAAATATTTACTTATATTTGATCTACGATTTTAAAGGAGAATAAGCATGAATCTCTCTGACTCTATCTCGTAGAGGGTGTCAGAATCTTTCCATGCATCAATCCATAACTTAGCCGTATCCCCTAATTAGACTGGATGCGTAAACATGCTCTGTGTATCTCTATGGAGATAAGCCCGAAGGGATTCCTTCGAGAGCGCCCTGAAATAGCCCTGGTTTCGACTTACCGCAGCATTATAGGCAAAGGAGCAGTAGAACTATTTTGATCCGTGTGAGGCTGGTTTACGCCACAGACCCGTCTCTTCTCCATGCTTGTGAGCTATACGTGGCGTCATAATGGGGGTATAATTATTCAGTAAATTTTCGATTTTTTGTGGCGCCGGCCATTAGACCTATTTCCGCATCCCGTTCCAGACTCGACCCTCTTCATTATCGCCTTTGATCTGATTTCATTATGACTCGTGTCTTTGGTTTAGTAGAGCATTATCTCCCTTTTCTGACAGGCTTTTGAGACGTAGTTTTATGTATTGAACTCGTACTACTGTGAGGTCATCCAATCGTCTCATCGTGAGTCGGTCAATGGAAACAACGACAGTAAATATGTTTGTATAAATAAACTTTTCTCGGGCTCTGCACCAGGTGATTGGCTTCATGTTTGCCGACGTTTCGGAAAACGACTTGCTTTCCATTATCAAGGCGTGTTACTCTGTCCTTATCAGAATGTAAACTAAATTGAATTGACCGTTGGTCGGACCCAACAATTGAGATCAGGTGCCATCTGATTGGCTGAGGTTTGGATTTTGCCCTTGAATTATTTTCCGATTTTCCCTTATGTTTTTAATGCAATTTATTACAGGTGTCCATGTATTGCTCAGATGAAAGCCAGAGTCACGATTGAAATTTATTGGATTAAGGCGTATTTCAAGGCAAAATCCAAACCTCAGCCAATCAGATGGCACCTGATCTCAATTGTTGGGCCCGACCAACGGTCAATTCCATTCTGTTCACATTCTGACACGGACAGAGTAACACGCCTTGATAATGGAAAGCAAGTCGTTTTCCGAAACGTCGGCAAACATGAAGCCAATCACCTGGTGCAGAGCCCGAGAAAAGTTTATTTATACTATTCACCAGGAGAAACTTAAATCTTTTAAATATGTTTGTAGTTTGGAAATTCATCTAAACTAAAACTAACTTTTTTATAGTAATTTTTAAGTACAATTTGAAAGTTTGAGCTTTCTTTTTTCTTACACTAACTTTGCCAGATGTCCCTATCTTGCACTTGTCCTACCCGACTGATGTACCCATCCCAGTAGTCCCCGCCCGCACATCCAATTGGGGGATTGTTTTACCTCCGTAAAATTTTACTGGAAGGAGTGCCACCACGTCATATGTAGTTTGAATGCAGGGCTGCATCTTCTACGGAGACTGATTATGTGGTTTCTGCGCTATCAATCCCTTCTGCTGAGGCTGGGAGAGCTGAGCAGTAGTGGGGTCAGATTCGGGTAGCGTGCCAAAGTTGGTTGGCCAGCCAGGAAATTTTTTTCTGCCGCTTGGTCTCGAACGTATGACCATAGGAATGGGAATCGAATACGCTACCACCAGCCCAAACTGGAACCATGTGTTCAGATGTGGGTATTCGGTGAACAAAATTTCAAGTTTCGCTTTGTTGCGTATCACCCATTTGGAGCATGGCTACGCCTCGAAACTTGTGCATTCCTCTTTTAGCTGTTGTAAATCTTTATCTAAGCATGTATATTATTCATTTTACCGCTGATGAGTTAATTTATTTTAGGGCCGTTTGTTTCTTCTCATATCTATAAGTGACCCACGAACTGAGGATTCTGTATTGACGGCTAACTACAACGAATAATCATAATTAAGGGCCATATTGACCATCGTTTTACTACACTGATCCACTGTATTTTGTTTTCCGTGTTGCTTTGTCGAGTAACCTTTTATCTATCAACATCCAGCGAAATGTTTTTCATTATTTCTCTCAAACTCAAAATTAGTTAATTTCGTCATCATAACTTCATAACAAAAATTCATATTTTGATATTACTGACATATATTGTAGATTCCCAATACGTTTTTAGCGATAAAATGATTGAACTTAAGTCCGCGTGCATATATGGATAATGCCTGTGTACATATTGTTTTTTCCCGAAAGATGCTGCACCTCTTAAACAAAAATAGTGGTGAAACAGAAAGGCGTACCTTTATTCGTCCAGTATAATTCTCTAAGTAAGATTATATAAATGTTCCAGCTTCTCTTGTCTTGGTTCCGAGTGTGAATGAATGTCTTTACCAGTCACGAAACCTCTATAAATGTTATCGTATAGTCGTTTGCGAACTATTACTATGTTTACAAGGTCAGTGCAATAGAGCGAACTGAAGTACTAACACTGAAGAGCCTCAGCAGAAGCACGCATTGCGAGAAACAATCGGTGGTTTTGGCAGCCCTGGAACAGCGGACGCAATGACATTGTCCGCGTTGTCGCCGTGGGAACGTGAGCTGTCTCGAGGAAGCGGACAGCGCCGGAAAACACGCTCGTGCACTCTCCTCTTCTCCGTTGGGGAATGTCTCCAACGGCGCTTCCTCTCCTTCTTAGCGTACTCCACTCGCTGTCACCTCGCTCGCCTGACGTATATGTACTTGCGCGTGCTACATGTTTCGTCCATATAGAGGGAGTATATCTACATCTACATCAACATAATACCCCGCGAGCCGCCGCGGTGGCGGCGCGCCGTATGGGCGTGTGGCAGGGGCTGTTAGGTCACCAGCCGTGTAAAGGTGTAAGTTTTTTTCGGAGATGAAATGGTGACATCTATTATCGGAGTGTGTTTAGTGGAGCTCATGAAATTCGTTCAATGACGTTTAGGGGAAGGGTGTCTCGTGATCAAAGAATCCACGATGGTGACCGTTGTTTGAATCATACGATCGTGAGAAAATTGTATGCCTTTCATTTCTTGTACATCTACATCTACATAATACCCTGCGAGCCGCCGCATGGGCGTGTGGCGGGGGATGTTATGTCACCAGCAGTGTAAAGGTGTAAGTTTTTGGAGATGGAATGGTGACATATATTATAGGAGTGTATTTAGCGGTGCTCAATTTTTATTGTGGTCGCTCATTGTTCGCGGAAAGATCGAGTTCTTGTACCTATCTGTTCGGCAGTGTATCTCTCTTATTTTATTGCATCTGTCAGACCTAGAGTTGTAGTGAGAAGTCATGATAATATTCTGAATTTCTCAAGCAACCGAAGCCTAGCGTGTAGCCTCCGAGTCTCTAGGGGCTCCCACCTTAATCCCTCTAAAAGTTGTGAAGCACACTATGTACGCTCACAGCAGTTTTTGACGAAGGGCACTGCTTTCCTTTCGCGTCGCGTTGGTACTGACCGTAATTAAAACTATGTCGTCGATTGAATTACTCTCGTCCTACAAGTTTGTGGTGCTTTCAAGATACGAGCGTTGTTGAAATGCTCCCAATTGGTAAATTTGTTCTATGCCGTTTAGGGGAAGGGTGTCTCGGGATCCAAGAATCCACGATAGTAGCCGTTGTTTGAATCATACGATCGTGAGAAAATTGTATGCCTTTCATTTCTTTTTTGGGTCATTCCACGCCTTTTCGGACCAAAGTTGACCCTTGACCCCCAAGATTTTAACGAAAATTTGTGGAAACATTGAAGTCTAGTGAAATAATGAATGCTCTTTCAAGTGTTTTGCAAAAATTTTAAAAAGCAGTTGAATAACGGCTGTTTTTCAAAATGGCGATTTTCACTGCCATTAGATTTGCGTAATCATATACCTCAGGGAAGAATAAATGTAAAAAAGACGTTAAATGGCTTGTCTTTTGCCTAAAAGTTTTGATCAATCTAAATTTGAATTAAAAATAGCAATTTAACGATTATCAGTTAAAAAATTTTAACTATAAACACTTTACAGCTTAAATTTTTTGTGTACTTTTTCTGAAAAATTTTTCGAGCTCTCTTTTTACTTGGAAATCTTGTTTTATTATCATACATGATAAATCAGAATATTTCAGCATTGCTATTATCTTTGACGATATTCTGGTTCTCGGTCGTTGGAACGCGAATTGAAATGACAAATTGCGACTGGGCGTTCCACATAAGGTTGATGGTGTGGACTCTTGTGGAGCTTTTTTTTCTCTGTTTACATGACCGTAATCCCGCAGATGCGCCGTTGCCAATAGAATTGGGAAAATTAGTCGATAGAGCCATGCTTTGTATATACTAATTGAACTTCGAAGAGTGTTCCAATGTGTTAATACTATTCTCTGGACAAGTAGCATCAATATAGGGCAGTTTTGGAAATAGTTGCACACTTTGAATAGGGGTTGGCACACAGTGCGTAAATTTAGCAACAGCATTCTCCATTAGCTCCACGCTTTCAAATAAATGAAGAACGATCTAATTTTTGATCGCTATTTGGAGATATTTCCTCCTCTCCATTCGTCATAGAATTTTTAATCATCGCTGCCTGACCATATTATTGGCAGGAGTTAAAAATTAGGTTTTTCGGACATAAGAATCATACATCTTTTTTGAGTTTATAAAAAAATATTTTAGGGGCAACATTTTGAGGTCTCCTGCGACATTTGGCTTGGGTGGTTTGATCGGTATGGGAAGGATCACTTGGAGAATTTGAGGTTTTTCTGAGTTTTTTAGGGAAATGAGATTAATATTATTATTAAAGTATTCTACCGGTAAAGGTAGGTTTTGTTGAACATTTGAGAATCCCCTCCCGGTTTTATACACTTTCAGGGGCCTTTCTCGCTCCAGTATATCCATTTTCGCCTCAGCCTACACGTCTTCATCATGTCCATGAAACCTATTCTCTTTCTTCCCGTTCCTCGCTTGCCCAACATCCTTCCCTCTCTCACGCTCTTCAGCAACCCATCACCCTTTATTATATCCTTCAGCCATCTACTCTGCCGGTCTCGAATTTCATTCAAAAGTTTCCATTACTCACTCACCATCTCAAGCACTTTCTCGTTAGTCTTCCTTTCCATACACCTCGCCTTCTTCATCCTTCTCTACACCCACATCTCAAATGGCTACAGCCTATTCTCGTCCTCTATTCTTAGAGTCCAAGTTCCTGCCGCATACAACGCTAGGAAATGAGATATAAGATGTAAAAACGACGACTCACTTTCGCGCTTCAAGGGGCCTTTAAGGGGCGGCCACAGTTCTGGTGGAGAGTAGTGGGTGGTGGGTCATTAAACGACCCCCGAGGTAAGTGTCCGTTTTATGCCTCCGAATGTAGGCGGCTGCACTGAACTCTGCACCCCAAAGGCTTCACCTGACCCTCCTAGCGAGTCGCTTGGCTGGTAACGAGCGGATCAGTCATGTTGCATAATTTCCCCCAACTCCTCTGAGGCCTCCAACGACCCAATAGGTTGGGGGCCATTCAAGTATTACGTAAGATGTTTTAGGGGTCAGGGGAGTTGGGTTAATCTTACTTTGTCTTATGAAAAGGGGGTAGAGTGTCTGGAACCAATTTACGTAAGATTTTCGTCTGCATTAAAACATTGCATCGTTTCCAAATATCCTGCGATCTTTCAAAACTTCATCAGCTGTGGCACTGTTTCGCTCTTAATGTTAACGAATGTGGTACTGCAACACTGCATAATTATACGATATCCACTGCTCAAAGCTGTACGATGGCTTCAATGGAAAGATGAAACAGCAGAAATCGAGTATTTAACGAACAGTAGATACAAATATCTAACGTCTTACGTGAGAATGAGAGGGAGGATTGGGAATATCTTCCATTGGGGCATGGGGAGGTCCAAAATGGCATAAATCGTCTTACGTAATACTGGAACGGTCCCTGGAGGACTGAATGAGGAATATATTGTGAAAAAGCGGTCGAGCCCAATGCTAGAGTAGCTTCCACCCATGCATCAACTGTGCTGTGCGGCTATCCACCTGCGACCCACCAGCCTCCACGCTCTGCCCTCCAAGCTATCCGCAATCCTCCTGAATTGCGGCCTCCGGTCGAACTGAAAGGTATTGGAATCATTGGCAATTTCGGCGACCCGCTCGTGGAATAGCGGAGTGGTCACCGAACTGCCCGATGGCACGTGATGGTAACAATACCCTTTAAGCTCACGGGCGAGCGGAGATAATCTTCGAAAAGCGTGATCACGCATGCACGGCCGAGGATTAGGAGTTGGGAGACGAAGGAGAATCCACCTTCCACCGCGGTGGGATCTCTGTCTTGTCTTTTTGTTTCCTTCTCGCTCAGGTGAACATAATACCAGTGTATATTTTTTTCGGCGTAGGAATTCCAGTGGGTGTCACTGACGATGCGGGCGGGGGGCAACTTGGGAAATGGAAGAAGTGGAATACATTATCCTTCTGGAGGTGGGCTGGAGGAGATATTCGTAGAAGACTCTCGAGCGGAGGTGTCGCTGCCTTCCGAGAAAATAGTCGAGGACGTGAGAAGAGCCGTTTCAGGTCGCCATCCGTCTCAATTTATTGGCGGTCTTTATTTTATTCTACAATCTCTTTCTTTTTGTGCTTTCCGTGAAGTAAGGGAGATAAAAATGTGTGATAGTTGAGGATTTCATTGATATCCTACCCATTGACTTCGAGGGGAAATTAGGCTGCGAATTTCTAATATTACAGTGGATTATATGTGCGGTAGTTTTCATGCCTATCACAACAACACTTCGTTTTTTATTGATTTTCGAGGCCTTTCATGAGGATTTTTAATTCTCTAACATTTTATTTCCATCGATGAAAGTCAATAAAACGCTGCAATTCCTTCATTTACTTCCAACTCTAAAAGTCTTCTTCTTCGTTGGTCGTTCAATCCTAAGACTATTTGACTGCAGCCCTCCACTCTTCCCTATCTAATGCTAGCTACCCTTATCACCTGGTATCTCTTCCTATGTACTTTCCTCTTTATTTTATCCATGAATTTATTCCTGGGTCTTCCTCTGGGGACTTTTCCCTCTATTTTTCCTTCAATTATGTCCTTCACAAATCCATTATGTCTCAGGGTGTGTCCAATCCAACTTCTTGTTCTTTTTCTAATGGTGTTCCATATGGTCCTCTCCTCTTCTGCTCATCTGTACATATAATTCATAATTTCTAAGGTTGTCCGTTCATATTTTCTTCAGCAACCTCCTCCAGCACCAGGTTTCGAAGACTTCTAGTCTTTTCTGATCAGCTTTTCCAATGGTCAATGCCTCTGATCCATAGACTGCCACGCTCCACACAAATGTTTTCTCCTCCTGTTTCCTGGTTTTTAGTCCTATCTTCTTTGAGTCGAGCCGTAGTCTTTTTCTTAAAATTTTACCTTTTTGTTAAGTTTGATTCATTTGGTTCTCGGCCATTCGATTATTTAAGTTGTGTTATGTTTTTTCTTTATTTTAAATGAGACATGAATGTTAGAATTCGATATTAACTTTGAGTCTTTTTAAAATGTTTTTAACTGCATTATGGTTTTTTTTTTAAATATAAGCCAGTAACCAATGAAATTCGAGTGGAGTCGACGTGTTCGGGCGAGTGATTTCTATCGGCTGATTTGTATCTGATATGTGATTAATTGCGTAGAATGGACGAGGAAAGGAAGTTGTGGGAGGAAATGGAGAGGAGACGAGTTGATGAAATGGGTGGCGGGCGAGTGATGGCCGGGCGATTGGACCGGAAAGGCCGCGGATTGAAGGCCGCGATGGAATGGAAAGCGTGGGTTAATTTGTGAACGGAAAGGAAAGAAATAAGGCTCTAGGACAGATAGAAGAGGCGAAGTAAATATGTCGATTTCTATGGACTACGGATTTGCATGAAGAAGTAGAAGTTTTCGGGTGTACCTAAGGGTAAGGAAACTATTTTATACGCACCCAGACGTACCGTACATACATGGACGTGAGTCACGAGACGCCTAAATGCGCTTGTGACTGGTGGGCGTTTAAATGCAAGCCATTTTTGCAAATAAAATGAAAATTCACAATGTCATGTTGTCTTTCAATTTCACACTCGCGTGGCTTCCAAAAGCCGATGTTGCTGAATTTTAGCTGAAAATACGTGGTATTTGTACCTGTCAACACGACGTATCTACCGATTTCTCAATCGAATCTACCGATGTAATACCGGTAGCCTGCTTATCTCGTCCTTCCGAGGAGAAAACTAGAAAATTTCCCGAGGTATTTTTCTCATTTTTTCTTTCCGCCTTTGGAGAGTCAGTTGTTCTAGTTCGTACAATAGTTCAGATAGCCTAGCTGACTTATAGGTTTTAGGGGAGTGCTTATCCTAACGTATTAATTTCTGGCATATCATCCCTTTTTTTCCTGTTTTGTCTCCGGAAAAGGAAATACCGGAGGTAATTGGGCCCCTGAAAGCGTAGGAAACCGGAAGGACATTCTCTGACTTTCATCAAAGCATACCTTCACCGATAGAAAACTGGAAGAACAAATCATTCCGTTAACATACGTATAGATTTAAGGAGATGGTCGGGGGAAATTTTTAAAAAATTATAACCGTACTTACCCCCTTTAAAATTGTGATCAATATGAATTGTTATAAATACCTGAAGAGGTGTAGCCCTTCAAAGTAACTAAGAGCACGACTGCTAATATGATAAGCTTTGCTTATTCAGAATTTATTTTTTATATTTTTTGTAATGATTGAGGCTTAATCATTTGGATAGAATAAATATGTTAAATTTAAATCTCTCTGCTACATTTGAAGTAATTCTGTTATTTTATTAGCTGTTTTAGGCTGACGAAGTATGCTAATTTTTTTAGTGGTTTTATAAAACAGGTGGTGTTATGAAAAACGTGAGCACTAGCTTGGTGTACTCATTAGCTTTTAATTAATTTCTGAGATTTACCTTGAGGTGCTCCCAAAAACCTTGCCCGAAGACTTTCCTTAATTTGAAATTCATAATACCTACAGGTGAATATTTTGGCTGAAGATTCGATGACGTGAAAACGAGTCGTATTGGAAAAGCTGTCGGAAAGTTCGCCCTTCAGGTCCGAAAGGTGAGGGAGGAGGTAAATGGAAAAGTGGGAGATAGCCAGGGTTCAAAAGGGGTCTAAAGTATCCTTTATTCTCCGATCGTGAGGGCGTTTTCGTGTTTGAGATTGGCGAGGGTGGAAGGAAGCACGGGGGTTAAAAGGGGTGGGGCCGGGGGGAGGCAAGTGGGTGGAGTCGTTAGCGGAAGGAAAATTCGTGGGTGTGGTCTCTGGCTTCGCTGTATTTTTTGGCGGGCCGCAGAATGAAGGGCACTCCCTGGGGGGTCAGGGAAGGGGTTTGGACGGATATCGCGTGTTATTGGATGCGATGTGCGATGTTTATTCGATGTCGCATCGAAATCTTATCTTCAAGCGATACGGATGCAGTATCGATTTGAACTAAGATCCTCCAAATTCACACCCAGTGCTTTAAACAATTCAAGCCACCATCTCCTCTCTGAACATCTGAAACGCTTCAATTTACTGGATTCAAAGCTGCAAGATCTGGGTTCAAATCGAAGTCTAGGTGAACGGTTTTGTTTCCGAATTTGCTCATTTTCATTTCTCTTTTTTGTGATATTATATTTTGTTAATTTTCCACATTTGTATTTATCCTCATCAGGTGATTTCTACCCAAGTTAATTTTTTTAAATGTTCCGCAGTGAGATAGATTGGGCCTGAAATGGGGGAAGTACAAGAAAATTTTATGGTTTCAGCACATTGTGCCATCGTAAGATTCTCATGATGGCGTAATAATGATAGACCCTGATGATGGCATAACATGCTGATCCCTACTTGAGTGTCTTGTGGAGGGCACTTAAAGTACAGTACTCAGTATGCTGGATGAGACGTTAAACGGTGGTCTCCTTGGCGCCTTTCGTTAAGAGCAGGCTAATACCGACGCTGGGTTTCTATCCACCCTTCCTCCCTTACATGTCCCCTACGGCCCAGATGACTTAAGCTGTCAGTCGCATCACCAAAAATTCAATCCTATCTTCCCCCGGTATCCACTAGTTCAACCAAATACCTCTTGTAGGTGACATAAGCGCCAGAAATCTCGACATCTTCATCAAAATATGTGGCGTGCTCGTTTATAATTTTGCTCAACGCACATCTTTCTAGGTTTCGCCCGCGTCGTCATGTTTTTTTTGGCGATGCTGTAGTTGTGGGGCATCGGGATGCGATGATACTGGGAGGGAATGTTGAGAGCAGTAGGCGATGGTGTTGGTGGGGAAGACAGAAAAGAACTGGGCTTATAAGGGTAAAAGGCCTTGGGGGGGGGTGGGTGTTGAGTGGGGGGAGGGTCGGTGGTGTGCTCACGGGGATGGAAGATGGGCTTGGATGAGGGGCAAAAGGGGTGCCTTAAACAGGGTGAGGACCATCGCGGAGTGGAAAAGGTGCAGGAGGGAGAGGGGGTTGGGTGCAGGACATTAGCGGGATTGCGTGGCTTTTCACGAGGCAGGAAGTGCGCCGACTGCTTCCCCGAGGCCGCGTTCCAATACACGTCGGGGCGCTGGCACTACACGACTAATAGTGGGCGTGCTCATTCCCCCCCCCCCCCCAAATCCAAGATGTTACGTCGCTATCTCACCCTCATGGGTTGCTACTAAGGCCGCAAGAAGAGTCAACTACACGTCGCCATGGCAATCAATTACTGTGGCCACATCCACTACATGGCTCTGGATTTTAGGCGAGGAGTCGGGGCTTCATTGTCACCCACACGAGACCTAGCTTTATAGTTCATGATGACTTAACCTGTATGAGTGGTGAGAAGGGTAGTGAATTATGCTATGGGTAAATTTAAGTAATTAATTAAATTACTGGCTTAAGCTAAACTTTTGGTGGCAGTCCGCGCTTGTATTTTACTCTCAAATAAAGGTTCCCTTTACATTATTTCTTTGCTTTTGAATAACCTGATTGCAAGTTGCCTAATTGAAACAGTTGCCCAATTTAGATATTCCGCCATCATAATTGAGCAGGTATTTTTGAGCTATCCCACAAACATTCCTTTCCTGATAGTTTTTAAGCCACATCTTCATTTGAACACCAGAACGCAAAATTCAGTCGCTCGGTCTCCACTTTTCCAAACTTCTTACCCCGCGTATCAACAATAACGGACTGTCGAATGGAGTTTATATTACAACTTACACAGCGAAACAACGGATTTACTTTCAGTTTAAACAATAACAGCTTTGAACAGGTGTAAAAAATGACTGTTTATACGCGGTTTGAACAATAACTGCCCTTCAAGCACACAGTAGCATAGAGGCGATTGGTCTGCAAGTAGCTCTGGCGCTTGCGTAAAAACTCGAATTTCATCGTTTTGACGCCTAAAAATCAAACACATTAAGACTAAATATACTCACAATGAATAATCTTTAGCTTTGAAATATTTAAAAAAAAAACAGGCTAAACCCATGTCTTAAACCTCGAGAGTCAAAAGCAATCGGACGGGGATCGAACCCTGGATGCACATGCTCCAGCGCAGTCACACTAACCACTCAGCCACCCACGCTGTGGCCATCTCACTCTTGCTCGACTTCTAATTCTCAATACATAAATCTGGTGTTGCTTGATCTCGGTCACCTGTAACTTTGTATGTGAAATTCCAAAAATCGTCCAAAGTAACACATCTTATCAAAAAAATTGCTGTAAACATTAACTCATTCGCTACATCTTAAGTGGGAGCACAGCCAACGCCCAAATACTATTTTGCGGATCTTGTTGCCTTTCAACTTTCAATGTCATAAGAATTAAGGAATGCCATCGTAATCTTTCTATTTCCCGATTCATATGCATTTGCTGATCTTTCCGTTTTTCCTTCAGCTTCACAGTTAATGGGCGCCATCAATCATCGATTGCCGTTTTCTTTTGCCGTACCTTCGTGTTGCCTCTAGATAGCGCTTCGTGATCGATTTTCCTGCTGTGGGCCTAGCTCATACCTTTTTTGCATGTGATTTTTAGATTTTGCTGTCGAGAGAATTGGGAAGTGTAAACTGGGCAGGAAGTAGAAAAGTTGAGCATTTAAGAGGTTTCCATTCAGCGAGTATACGTAAGCTCTCCTTAGAAAACATCAGAGCGCGTCAGCGCACATGTACCCTGACGAATGGAATGATTTACACGTGGGAAACGTTCGTTAGCCTACCGGTTTGTAACATTTGTGTGTATGCACTTTAGATGCGACCGAATGCTTTATGAAGGGATTAGAAATTCGTTCAAAATTTAATTTAAATGAGAATTATTGTATAATGAAGGAAAATGATGAGTTATGTGGACAAAAAGGTGAGTTTGTTTATCTTTTCCGAATGTTATGCGAAACACAAATGGATAGATGAAGCGACAACAAGGCCTTTGATTGGCCGGTAGGAAAAACAGAGTTAGTGTGTGGAGCGTGTCTAGTATAGCGAAAAATCGCAGTGTGCAGGACTACTCTCCTCCCTAAGTTCATATGCATACGGCAGCGAAACCTAGGGATGCCAAGATAAGCATTAGAATCGGCGTAATGTGGTGGGAACGGGGACCAAGTTGTGTTGTGGCGGAAAGTTGGATGCTTTGGGTGTGTGGCAAAAAAATACTGGTTTTGTGCTCCATGAATGGATATACATGAAAGAACTGTGCTTCGTTGGTGTGGCCATGTAAAAAGAATGGATGATAGTTGAAAAGCTGAGCATGTCTGTGATAGTGGAGTCAGTGATATGACGTTGAGGTAGATTCTGAAACTAATCCCTCTCTTACAACTCTGGCTCTACCAGGCGGTATTCGAACACGCGACTCTCGGGTTAGGAGGCGAGGCCTTAACCCCACCGCCACCGGGGCTGAGTCAAGTAGAAGAGGTTCTAATAAATAGGAATATTTGGAGTCTTAATTATCGGAGAGAATTATGAATCAATTCATTAAGTGGAAGCGAAAGTGGTTTGTTAGGATAGGGCATTGTGGAGAAAAAATTGATTAAGAGCCAGTTTTCTGGGGCTTACGGCAATGTAAGTATATACATTAAATTTCGATATTCATGGGTAGTATTTCTTGATTCGCAAATCAGCCGTAGCGTACTGGTGGGCAACCTGGGTAACTCACTGCATGCGCGGGGAGCCTTCACCATATCGTAATGGCTAGGGGGGAGGGGGGGAGGGTGAGGTGGGAATGCACGCAGACGAGGTTTTTGTGGGGGAAAACACCCCTCGGAACGTAAGCAAGTGATAAAAGGTTGGGGGAGGAAGGGGGTGGGAGGGAATACATGTCCGTTAAGGGTTTCGGGCGAGCGGGGGCGGTTCTTTCCCTGGAGAGCGGTTGCTTCTTCTTTTTTTTTCACCCTTTTCCCTTTTTTCATTTTCTTTTCGTTGCTCCCGGGGAAGTGAAAAGGACGCATCAGAATGTTGCGTGCATTCTCTCATGCATTTAGACTGCCTTGGCTTTATGGCGTCGCCATCTCTCTCCCCGCGCCACCGAAAAAGCTTTCCCTTTCCTCTCTCGCTTCACGAAAGGGATCGTCGAGAAAAGGGTTTCCGAGATTCCTATCGCTCTCCTCCTCCCTTATTTTTCTTTGATTCCAGACTTCGGGGAAGGCCGGAAGTCGTGCGCGGGTTTTAACGCTCGCGCACGCGCGGGGGATTCTCCTGAGCGATCTTTCCAAATCTCTTAGATTAGAATAGAATATAAATTTATTGTTTCTAGGACAAAAACTCGTATGGAACATGCAGTTGATACAAAAAAAGAAGCTCTGTGGTGTGGAAAAAGTTATGTCTTGCTTAAACAGCATGAAATTGAAAGCCATTCCAGATATTATTGCAATACAAAAAAATCTGGAACAAGTATAATGACAATAAATGATTTTGTACTTTCCCGGCGAATGTTATGTGTGAAATTCTCTCGGGATTCCCACCGGGTTAAATTTTTGGCTGCTGCCAACGTTTCAATGGATAAATTTCGACAAATCAAGGGTGGAAACCGTTAATTTAAAAAATAATAACGGAAAGAAGAAACAACAATGGTCAGTCAGATGCAACCGTCCAAGACCCTATTAAAGGGAGAACGTAGGCGGCCCGGGAATCATTACCCTGATGACGATGGAAGTGTTATCCATCGAAACGTTGGCAGCAGCGAAAAATTTAACCCAGTGGGAATCCCGAGAGAATTTCACACAGTATAATGACAGATTTAACAAAGAAAATCATCAAATTAAGTTTCTATTATAAGTACGAAAATACGAGAACATTTTTAATACACACATACATACCAATCACGCCGTTCCCTTCGGGGTAGGCGGAGTCACAAAGTTTTACACATAAATACATGTTTGTACCCCTAACTCTGCTTCAATAATTTCCTCCATACTGACCTATCCTTGCAACCCTCTTTTGCCTCATTTACCCCCATACACTGCTTCATGCACGCCCTCCTGTTTTTAACATTTTTTAATAAAAATATTTGGAATGAAATTTGAATTACAATCTTTGAAAGAACAATGTGGTCTATAGTATCATCCAAACCCCTGAATCAAATAATTGTTGGCGACGAAGTATACAAATTGATATTACGAAGGAATATTTACACATTCTTATACATTAGCATAATATGGAGTTATGCCTATATATCTTACGTGAAATATATGAGAGGAGAATCGCTCAGACCAAAGGAACGTATTTTAATACTAGGAAATCGAGGCATTGTACATCAGTTTAATTGCTGGGGGCAAAAAATCAGTTATATCTATAATGTGGACTTCGGCGTTATTAAACGGTTGGTATATGCTGAAAAAAATTTGCCCTGTGTCAGTCATGCAGTCTGTTTATTTCGCTCTTGTTAACTCTAGAACTCTCAGAGCGACACAGAGAATCTTATTATGACGCCTCACTACATCTCTAGGTGTGACAGATGCGATAAAATAAGAGAGATACACTGCCGAACAGATAGGTACAAAAACTCGTTCTTTCCTCGCACAATAAGCGACCACAATAAAAACGGATCTCCACTTAATGCTCTCCCATAATAAATGTCACCGTTTCACCTCCCAAAAACTTACATCTTTACACGGTTGGTGACCTTACACCCCCTGCCACACGCCCATGTGGCGGCTCACAGGGTATTATGTAGATTTAGTTGTAATAGTTGGGCGCAGTTGGTAATACAGTTTTCTCCTAGATCAGCTGTTTTGATAACAATGGAGAGGTGGGCCGCGCAACACCGTGCGTTCGTCATAGAGACGTCCGGAATTCAGAAACTGTTCTTAAACCAATCATTTTTTTGTCGGTCGGGCACGTGGAACGAATAAATGTTCTTCACCGGTATGCTTCTACATGCTTTTATAAGCTCGAATTTTATTGAAGAGCTCCGCCAAGTACGCCTATGCATTTACACCGCATGCATTAGTGCTGTGGTTGGGATCATTTTGAATCCGTGCTCTCCTGACATGGATAAGTGGTGTTGTTTTTATTTTGCCTTTCAACTTGTTCACTTAGTCATACAGTTGCATGAGAGTGATCTCCTTTTATGATAATGTTTTTTGTTCACTTTCATTTTCGTCATTATCATATGTGATGTAAAAGATTAATGCTTTCACTCTGGAAAGGAGTGCTGATTTCCATATTACCCGCTATCTCGTTTCTGCTTTGCGTGTCGTTCGGCGAATTTCTCACCTCCTTGCCAATTTATGTCCCAAATAAGATGAAAGTTGGCCCACCAAAGGTTGTCTGTTCAAATAAGCCTATTTTCTCTTCTCTCTGCCCATCCTTTTAGCGAGTTTTCATCGCGAACATAGAGTGTTCTGTATTATTGAGCGAATGGAAACGTTTCATTCATAAATTGAAGTGACAAAGTTTCTTTATAATGTTTGATAGATGATTTTTTCCAATTCTAATACAGTTTCAGGTGCGCCACTTAAAATTTTCCGCATGCAGTGTGGCCTCTTAGCTACCGCTTTAATTTATCATATTTTTAAGTTTGATTGAAACTCAACTGACTTCAGTGCATGAGTCTGAAATTGTCCATTCCTTTTTAAAACTTTGATTCCCCCCCCCCCTTCTTCATTCAACCCATTAGAAAGTTATTCTTATGGTCGCGGAACAGTCACTCTGATATATCTTCCTGCGGGAAAACCTCTCATCCGTGGAGGAGTTTATCTCAGAGGATATTAATGAGGGAAAGGTGGGTGAAAATTGCGAGATACGGATCATATATAAATATAACCTATATATATATGTGTGTGTGTATCTCATTCATTCTGGGAGCGGATTGGGTAACACAGTCTGATGTTGGAATAGCCCTTTTCGTGGGAGTTAGCAATGCCCCCCCCCCTCCCCTCCCGTCCCCCTCCACTTGGCCTCTGTTTGTATCAGTGCCTGATGTGGATTCAGTGTTTTCCGCCCAAACTCTCTTGTGCTCTGAATTTATCCTTTCAACCGCTTGCCCTAATCCTTCCTCATGGTCTCATTCATCTTTCACCTCATCCCTCCGGAGATCTCTCATCACTGCCTTCTGGCCGATGGGATTTCGGAAGCTTAATATTAGTGAGCTTGAATTATGCGTCCTGTTTTCCATTCCAACTGCTACATAAGTGTTCCCCTTTCCCAAGGGCCTTGAACATGACGATTGCCCGATGAAAGTATGGTTAGTAAAAAGTTTACAGAGGAGAATTACTACTAAAAAGTGTACCACTTAAACGATTATGCTGTTAAGCGTATGACTATGTTTTGTGATAGTTTCGTACTGCAATTGTTGTATGGTAGTGAAACATGGGTATGTCAGGATGGACATAAGACTAGACTAAACGCCGTGACCTCTACTCTCATCGGATAATTACAAACCAGACTTTTTGTTCCAACAAGTGTTGAGAACCCATTAAAGCAATAGAGTAATCTAGTATTTTTTTAAACAATCACGACGATATTAAAAATGTAAACGTGAAAAGTGAATTGAGGGTAAATGCGTACAAGACTAAAGTAGTGGTTTTTGATAAGGAGAATGGGTAGAATAACTGTATGATGAGGGCGAATGGTGAGGTAATTGAACAAGTGGATGATTTTGTGTACTTAGGTAAGATGTTTGCGAAAGATCGACGGGTAGATGAGGAGATAATGAGACGTGCGAATGAAATGCTGAGTGGAAAGTGGTAGGTAGAATGTGGAGCATATCAAGGAATGAGTGCCTGTCTAAGGAAGCGAACATCGCCTTATACAAGTGTACCTCTTCCCACTTTGTTGTATGGTAGTGAAACATCGGTATGTCTGGATAGACATAAGAGTAGACTAAACGCCGTGGGTATGAGTTATCTGAGGAGTGTTTGCGGCAAAAGTAGGATGAATTGGGTCAGGAATGAGTGGGTCATGAATGAGTGTAGGTTAGATGCTCCGGTAATGGATATATATGAAAGAAGTGTGCTTCGTTAGTTTGGCCACGTTGAGAGAATGGATGAGAGTCGAATAACGAAACAGATATATAAGAGTGAAATGATTGGTGCGAGAGGTAGACCGAGAAAGTTGTGGTTGAATGTGGTTGAGGAAATTGTGAGGAGGAGGAATATTAGGAGTCTTAAAAACAGGATGGCGTGTATGAAGCAGTATATGGGGGTAAATGAGGCAAAAGAGGTTTGCTAGGATAGATCAGTGTGGAGGAAATTATTGAAGCAGATTTAGGTGTACAAATATGTATTTTTGAGTGAAACTTAGTGACTGTGCCTACCCCGGAATGGAACGTCGTGATTGGTATGCATGTAAATAATAGTTGTCTCGTTTTGTTTAGTAATAGAAGGAAATATGAGGGTATCTTGGGTAAGGATGTGTAGAAGAGGCTAGTGAAGAGTTTGATATGGAGCGTAGCGTTGTATGTTGCATAAATGTGATCCCTCAGAAAGGAGAACGAGAATAGGCTGCAGGCATTTGAGATGTGGGTTTGGAGGAGGATGGAGATATTGAGGTGGACGGTGAGAAAGACCAACGAGGAAGTGCTTTAGACGGTGGGCGAGGAAAGTAAACTTTTGAATGAAATTCGAAACTAGCAGAGTAGGTGGCTGGAGGATGAAATAAGGGGCGAGGGTTTACTGAAAAGTGTGAAAGAGGGAAGGACGTTGGGCAAGCGGGGAAGAGGAATAAAGAGAATAGGTTTCATGGACAGGATGTTTTAGGGTAAATCGTACGCTGGGGCGAAAATGGATATACTAGAGCGAGATAGGCTACTGAAAATGTAGAGAACTGTGAGGATATTCTCTGACATTCAACAAAACCTACCTTAGCCGGCAGAATACTTTTTTAAAAATTACGGAGACAAATGTTTTGGAGAAATATTAGTATTTATTTTCATCTCTATCTGTCAAAATGATGTTTGAATTAAGCTCATAGATGTAGGCTCTCAGAAAGCTTCCTTCTGTCTCATTACGGTTTTCATCTGTTCATCAATCCTCGTTTGATATCCACCCACGCGTCCTCCATGCCACTCTGACCCCTGCTTTCATTATTCCTCGCTTTATTGCGACGCATATTAGCGGTGAAAGGGTCAGTCGATCCACGCGGAATTCCCATCTCCCGCGTAGCGCTCTCGAGCTGCGATGCGATTCCGTTATCAGAGAAAGCCCGCCCGCTGGAGAGTGTATGAAAAACGAGCGAATGCTGGGATAGGCGTGGCTCCACCCGGGCCAGCCAAACCATTGTGAAGCGCGGACAATTATCCTCGACGGTTGACCGTCTTCCGCATATTCGCCCCTTGCCTCATCCCCTCCTCTGCCCGTCTAGCCTTTCCGCCGTAATACATACTCCCTACGCTTCTGTCGATACATAATAAGTTGTCGCAATTATGAAGGAGCCACTATTTATACCAATATTGCGGTCAACCGTATCAAGTGGCTGACTGGCATTTGGATTTTGTTTGCGTGGAAACATAATAATTGTTGTTGGAAACGAGATGAGAGATGAGACAGGAAGCATTAGAAAATCATATATGTGGACCCCAGAAGTCTAAGAGATGGGAAGGGGTCTAAGTGACATTTTTGAAAAATATAAGTTAGGCACAGGAATGGGTTGTGAAAATATTAATCTTTTAGGTGGTTAAGGCATCCAAGTGATTTTCTTCATAGGTGCTGCTATCTAGGGTAATGCCTCTTAACAATTTAGTGGGTTGTACCAAACATTTTCAACTTTGACTTAAGTTTTCTCTAAACAATGGTTTTGTTACTTAGACCCCTTGACTTCTGGGGTCCTCATATTATTTCTTAAAGGTGTTTTGTGTTGTATCGCCATAACTCCCATATTTATTCATCAATATTAATGATTCTAACATCGTTTTAAAGCTTATGTTCCCCGCTATTGACGAAAAATAGACAACTGGTTTAAAATTAAAGTGTTTTTTTTTATTATAAATTAAAGCTTTTGTTATATAATGGTACAGTGCCATCTGTTGGCAATATAATAAACTATTATGTTGGCTATGGTTATGTGCTTAAAATACTGTAGGAGGCGCCATCTATTAACACATCGTTTAGTTTGATTGTTTACATTCTACATGCAATCAGTGTGACCGTTTACCGTTTACGTTTACGTTATGTATCTTCAAAACAGGCATAAATAACATATAATTGTCCATGGGAAGACAAAGGTAGAAGAACAGGAAGGAAGAAGGAAAAAGCTGCATACGGTGCGAAAATATTCGACAGGTAGAACAGGAAGAAAGATGGAAGAAACAGGAAGAAGCTGCATACTGTGCGAAATATTCGACAGGTAGAAGAACAGGAAGAAAGGAGGAAGAAATAGGAAGAAGCTGCATACTGTGCAAAATATTCGACACTGTGTGATATATTTGCACGGGTCAGCTAGTATGATTTAATGCGGAATATGGGAAACATACTACTATATGTTATTAAGTATCAACACTGAGCTGTTGACCTTGAGTTGGAAGGCGAAATATTGACTTGTGAAAAATGTTGTTTATTCATGTTTTCTAATCGCAAACATCGGGATTCATGTTTTTCATGGCGACGGTGAAAAGTACGGAGAATTCTGCGTTTGGCCATAGAAATAACTCATGGTTCACATTTACCTCTGAACTTTATGTGAAGGTCAAATACTCTTTTTTCGTTGATAAGCAGTCGTACAGAATTGTAACTCGAAATTTTCTGCTCTGTGACTTGTGGAATTGGAATATATTTTAAAGATAAATACTTATTGTTAGCCTTATCACAATTATTTTGGTATTTGTTTTATTAAGAACTCTTCCGCTGTTTTATGGCGCAAAAGCATTGAAGCCGCCTTTGACTGGTGAAAAATATACATTTTATATTTTGAACGGTAGTATTCACTTGTCCTGTGCTGAGAATCCTGATATTAACTGCTATTTTAGATCATGATTGACGTTAAAATTGGTCATTCGAATGCTCGTTCACTGCTTTAATTATGACATATCCCGTGAATTACATGATGGTAGCATATAATTTTCAGAAAGGAATACTATATGTCTCTTAAGCTTGAATGGTTTGGTGATTTCTTACGAAAAACTAACTAAACAGCTGTATAAGTAGTATCAAACCAATCAAACTTCAGAGAAATATATTATTCCTTTCTGAAAATTGTATGCATCCATCATGTAATTCACGGGATGAATCATAATTAAAGCAGTGAACGAGCATTCGAATGACAAATTTTAACGTCGACCACAAGCTAAAATTTCAGTTACCTAATATCAGAATTCTCAGAACAGGACAAGTGGATACTACCTTTAAAGATATTAACAGTATATTCCTAACCAACCGAAGGCGGCTTCAATGCTTTTGCGTCATTAAACGGCGGAACAGTTCTAAAAATCTAATACTAAAGGACTTTTGTCAAGGCTAAGTATGTAGATAAAAAAAATACTCCAATTCCACCAGGTATAGAGCAGAAACTTTCGATTTGCCATTCTGTCCGGCTGCTCAATACCAAAAAAAAGAGTATTTGACTCAGTGCGTATATAATCGGATATTACGGAATTCGTGTAAATTTCCATGGTTATTCGTGTTAAAATGGCGTGGAATTGGCGAGAAACCATATCAGTAGCATTCAATTTTCATTAATAGTTATCATATTACTGATAAGTACGCATATGCAAATTTCCACGTAAATCTGCACATATACGAAAATCACTTTGACCAACTCAACGCGATAACTAATTGGCCGTAATCTCTCTGCGCGTGCGGATATCTCTGCTCGTCTGGAGAATACTTGCGTCTAAATGAGAGAGTGTGAGCCGATCGATATGGGCGTAACCCCGGGTCAGTTTGAGATAAAAATAGTGAGAGTGGAAGAGTTAAAAGGCTTTGTGGTGAGACCAAACACATTCCCGACTGATTTTTAATATTTTTAATGGGTCCCGTGTAGGAAATTTGATCGGTCTGCGAAAAGTTGGCAATGCTCGTTAAGAGGTGAAATTCTAGGAGTTATTCCGAGGATCGAGTTGTTTTTCTGGCCAGAAACACTGGCTCCCGAGGTCCTGGGTTTCCCATTCAATCGTGGTTTTTGTATCCTGGCGGTGGAGGAGATTTTTCATCGAGAACCCAACCCCTAATTGTGCTCAACCCCTAATTAAAATCCCTAATAATAATTAAATTTAGTATTTAGTCGTTAGTGTCTCCTTCTTCTTGATTTCTATAGACTCAAAGAAATTGAATTGGAGAATATAATTTTGGCATGGCGTCGTAGACTCAACAATGTAGGTGTAGTTAATTTTGAAGGAAAAGTTAAGGATATTCCAGTGCGACTGTGTTAGTCAAAACATATACTTGAGTCCAACTTTTTGTTTGATTGATTAAAAAAAAAGTCCTGCCCTCGATTCATACACACAATGGCCATTGTAAAACAAATTTCAGGTACAAAATACGAATATTAATCCACAAATACGTTTTAATGAGCACATTATTTTAGCCAGCGACAACAGCTGCAGCACAATTTTTATTTCCTCACTTCAGATGTATCACAGTAATTAAGCCAATAGTAAAAATTTAGGTGGTGAAACAATTTGATTTTATTTTCAATCCGTTTCTCGGGAATTTGCGCGTCCTATGAACATTTTTCAGTGAAAATGGCAGGAATGATAGGCTCCATGTCCCTATCCTGCATTTGTCCTTCCCAGTAGTCCCCACCCAGAGATCTGATTGGGGGTCTATTTACCAACGGAATATTTTACTGGGAGGGATGGCATCATGTCACATATAGAATGCAGGGCTGGAGCTTCTAGGGAGACTAATGTGGTGGTTTTCCCGTTACCTCTATCGTAATACTCCGGCGGATTCCATGATCTTCACTCTCGCCCAAAGCTGTTGATGTCGGTTCGATCTTTTTTTAAAACAATAATAATTTAATTCCTTTCAGGAATTACTGAGCAGTATACAATAGATAACCCCTAAGGATGATTCTGTATTGGGGCTACTCACAGATAAACCATGCAAAAGCAATAGCAGCATATAAAAATCATTTTAAATTCTCAATCAAATGTTTAACAATACAGTGAATAAACTAATTTAAAAAAATGACTCGGAGATGCACAGAATGATATACAGTGGTTACAAAAATGAGATCTCCTTGATCTGCTGAGACTGCTGTCTCTCAGTAGCGGGGGATCACATTCGGGTGGCGTGCAAAAGTTGGTTGGTCAGTCAGGAAAATTTTTTCCGTTGTTGTGTTTCGAATCACACTCATGATTAGGAGTCGAGCGCGTTACCACTGGTCGAAACCGTACCCCAGGGTGTTAGGTATGAGACTGCTATACTGGTGGAAGGCCACGCTGAGGACGTATATGTATACTTGCTCATCTCCACCATTAAGCTTTCAGACCTGATGTGAAGATGTGGCAACCATTGGCCACGAAACGTCATCAAAAAGATAACACAACACAGCGAAACCCGGAAGCAATGAAGCTACGGCGCTGCGAAAGCCTCAAGCAGAAATGGAATTTATGTCCTTTCACGACGATGCCACCTTCAGTGTATTTGATTGAGTGATCTTTACTATAAGGGCTCCTGAATATTCGGTTTCCGGGGTGGTGTGCCAGCCTGTATTTTATATTTTAATTTTATTTGCATTACATCAATTTTTCAATGCGTTTGCCGATAATTTTTAGAGTAATTGAATATTATAACGCAAAAATCCAAATTTCTCAATTATACACAATCGATCCTCAATATGATAACAGGCATAGTCCTGCTAAGCCTATGGATTGTCATCCGGTGCTCTTTATAATTAAAAAATAAATCATAACATTGATCAGTCCGAAAACATAAAAAAGTTGTTAAAAACCAAAAATGAAATAAAAACACATAAATATACACAAAGACGTAATTAAAACGTTAAAGCAAATAGCACAGGTATAAAAGTTTTATTTATTTATATAAATGTGAACAAAAGTAAAAATGACATTTTTAAAATCAAATACAATATTGATCCATCAGAAAACATTAAAAATATCGATGGAAACCGTAAAATTTAATTGAAACACGCAAATATTCACAAATCACAATTAAAAATTTACTATTGAATCATAACTACCTTAGGATATGTACAATTTTTCATAATAAACAAGTGCACAACATTGATTAGTTAGAAGACTTATTTTACAATTGTAAATGAAACAGATTTTACAGAGTGCCATACTAAGTCAACTGCATTACTGTTTATTTATAAAATGTAGGAATGTAGAAGGGCGTGGCAGAATGATTTTTTTGGGTAACCCCTATTTGTCTAAGCATTTGTCTTCATCTCTAATCCAGTTATCATTTATACGCGGTAAAGTGAGGCTGATTTTCCCTCACATCAGCCGGTTTTATTTCTCTAAGGTCAATTTCATCGGCGTTGTAATATAAAGATGGAAAAAATTAACTCTTAATCTCGTGGATGCATCATTGGCTTACCGTATCCCCGCAACGAAGACATCGTTGCCGCACGACTGGCTATTTCGGCGTTTCGCCGAATAAAACCTCCGGAAGGCGGGAGCAGCTTCGTATGTCTTTCCCCCGGACACGTCGGTCGTGTTCGCTGCAATACGTGCGTGCCAGGTGGCCGTTATGGGCCATTATCGTTCTCTGAAGCAGAAGGACTTTTCTGAAAAGACGATTTACCGTCTTATTCACTTCTTAATGCATATTTATTGATTAGGTATTCTTTCAAATGAATACCAGGTCAACGATAAGTCTTCCCTGGGACATGTCCAATTTTAAGCAGTCTTCTTTAATGTTTTCCCAAAAGGAACACTTTTTTCTGGTATATAATATCGTCTAAACTCTTCATATCTTTCGCCTCCCTTTCTCACGTCCAAAATTCCAATCTGATCATCCCTCTATGCCGCAAACACCCTAAGGCACTCCTACGGACCCCCTCATTGCCTTTGCGCTTCCACATGTCTTTCAAATGTCTTGTTACATCCTTGCATTTTCTACTACCAATTTCCTTTCATTCCCTAGCCTGTCCAACTCGACGTCATTGGCTTTCTCTGTTATTTTACCTATCCATTCCGATCTTTTTATGGTGACAGCTCCTAGAATGTGGAATTCATTACCGTCAGAAATAAGAAACTTACAATCAATGCGAGTATTTAAATCCAAAGTGCACAAGCTACTCCTTAATAATTCATTGCAGTTCTCTGTATAACTAATCACGCCGCTGTTCTACCTTACTTGGTATATATGGTGTAAATATGTATAAATTAGAAGGATGCTTTCAATATGCGTGCTATCCATTTTGAAACTGAATCCTGGCGAGTTCACACTTAGTGGGATTTAAATGTATATTTTTTGTATTTATTACTTATGTTTTGTTTTTTTTTCCTTTGTTTTCTTTTTATACTTTTCTTATTTACTTATCTCCTTTTTGTAATACATTCCAATGTAATATCAATGTAAAAGTATCTTATGGGCCAGAAAGGCCCGCAATAATTAATAAATTGAATTGAAAATCTCAAAATCTTCCACTCTACGCTCATGTTCATTCCGCAGTATCTTACCGTTCTCGTCACGCAACGCTTTAACCCATGCCACTAGCCTTTTCTTACTGTCTCCGTTGTGGTTTTCTCTGATTAATCATCTCATTTTCGTCAATGCTTTCATTTTATCATGCTATCTTTAGCTTCATATATTTGTCATTAAACCCTGTCGCATACGAACTACTTCCCAGTTTTTTTAACCGAAGTGATGAGTTCCTCTTGGTTGAAGAAAGCGAGGATCGTCATAAAAGTTGGAGGGCATTAAGTAGAGCAAGTCGAACAGTTGAATTACTTGAGTTGTGCGCGAGAAGAAAATGGACGTAGAAGCAAAACCATGGGAAGGAGAATAGCCTCAGCTAAGTTAGTGTTTAGTTAAAGAAGGATGCTGATTACTGGGACCTTGGGTAAGGATACAATGAAAAGGGTTGTGAATAGTGTTATGGGAGTGAAGCGTTGTACGGTGCATAAAATTGAACCCTGAAAAAAGGAGGACGAGAATAGGCTGCAGGCGTTTGATATGTGGGTGTGCAGGAGAATAGAGAATGTGTGGTGGACGGAAGAGAAACGAACGCAGAAGTGCATGAGATGGTGGACGAGGAGAGGAAACTTCTGAATGAAATCCGAGATAGGAAGTGTAGGTGGCTGGAGGATGTAATGAGAGGAGATGGGTTTCTCAAGAGGGAAGAATGTTGTGCAGGGGGAAAAGGGGAAGAAAGAGAAGACGTTTTATTGACGGGATTAAGAAGAATATATAGTGTTCTGAGACGGAAAAGGACATGCTTTCGGTAGATCGGACCCGAAAGTACAGAATAATCTGGAGGATTTTCTGTGACTTACAAAAACAACCCTGCCTTTAAGCAATAGAATACAAAAATGAATAATTGAATGTTTTCTTTTTATGACAAACATATCTCTACTTTTCAGTTTGTATTCTTCCCTTATATACCGTTACTTTTTCCTTCCATCTATTAACTTTTTCGTCGAGGCAAAAGGGAAAACTATGGTGCGCATGCGTCTCTCAATTTTTTTCTCGAATCCCTTTTTTGTCACGCCCAAAAAAGTCGTATTTTCTCCGAGCACGGAAGGAGGCGCGGGCGGATAAATATTTGGGCCTTTAATAGCCTCCGAGGAAGAGACTCAGCCCTTTATTCTCGGGTGCACGCCACCCCACTCACGCAAAAAAAGCGAGAAATGACTCGGACCGCTTCCTCTCTATGGGTTGCCCTGAGACGACGTCGCCTCTGAAAGAAAAAGAAAAATAGCTTCAGTCGGGAAAAAGAAGAAATTGTTGGTTGCCGTTCGGGAAAGCAATTCATTTCTATTAATTAGCGAGTTGGAAATGAGGGCGTGGTCAAAATCCAAGTGTTTTTTCTGATTTTTTTCTTTTCCCTTTTCTTTTCTGCAAATCTATTTTTATTGCCTCCGTGTTTGTCTTCGTAATTTGGTATTATTAAAGTATACTTAAAAAAGAAAACTTTATTTTAGCTTCTTTGATGTTCTTCAAATATTTAATCAGCCTGTGTCATATTTACATTGATGCTTATTCGTAAATTCTTTCGTGGACCTTGTACCTGTCTCGAGGACGTTTCCTTTCTCACCATATGTCTCCAAGGATTCGCATAATATTTTTAGAGACTATGTTTATGGAAATTGAGTTACTCACACTTGTAGGTGTTAAAATATCTTGCTATTGGTTGGGTACAGTCGTGAGAGTTTTGGACTACCTTATGAAAGGTGTGATGAATTTTTGAATGACATATGAAGTTTTCAAATGTCGCTTTTGTAATTGCATGTATGGATCACATTTGCTTGCCCAAAGAGGGCTAAAATTTGGTAAAAAGACATTCTTTGATCTACTGCACCCAATGAAAGTTCTTATTTTTTATCATCAAGTTCGGTCTCCTCTAATTCAAACCAAAATCATATACCTCTTTACACTATTTCTATCTTCATATTATCATGCTTCGGGCGTCTTTCCTGCCTATGAATGTACCTCATTCTCTACCTACTCTCAAATAAATGACAACGCCTCTGGTTAATTCAATTTACAAGAAAAAATTATAATAGTTGTATAATACAATACAATAAGATTTTACAGTAGTTTACTACAAGAAAAAAAGTATACCTTAAACTAACAAACAAGAGCAAAGAATAAGAAACATATACAAAAAAGGAAAAAAAAGAAACTTGAAACATGAAAATGGGGAAAGTACACTTTGTGAAGGCATGAATGTTAAAAGTAATTTTGAATTATAAGTTTTGGTCCTGCTAAGCCGTAGGCTTGTCAGCAGGTGCCAATATACCGTAGGTATATACTCCTGTAAGAGCACCTTTTTTCCCTGAAATCGCAGCCGAAAGTGAGGGTGCGCCCCTTACACGAATTCCCGCTCGTCATCGCACACAGCAAAATATGATATGTAAAAGTTAAATACAGTTAAAAGACCCATACTCACGGCGACTACGACTTGTGCATTAGGAAAAAGGTGGGGGAAAACGGCATTTAAAAAAAAGTGTAACTGTCCGGAAGGCTTTCATAATGGCCGAAAGTTCGAAGTTAGGTCTGCAAAACCTCGCGATAGGAGGAAAAAAAGCCCCAAAATTATTTCTTCTACTTAGACGCTTAAAATGAGGGGTGCGCCTCTTCACACGGGTGCGCCTCTTACACGCGTTTATATGGTATATCTCATTGAGTGATCGGATACTCTGTTCGCTCATTCAATCGAAAAATTCAACAACATTTTGGATATTTTACAATATTGAACATTATTTTCTTAAACATGAAAAAAAATAAATACATATAAATACAAATATATATACATATACCAGCATACATATGCATTCACACATATGTACATACATATATACATATACATACACATACATACGTATACCTACATACGCAAATATACCCATACATATATATATTCATACGCACTTAAGTACATATATGTATACTCAAAGAGATTCACAATTTTCAATGTACTGAATGGTGCAATGGCAGTAGACAATATGTAACCCAAGGTGATTTAATAGCATTTTCATTATACAATCGCAATTTTGATAATTTGATACATCAGTATGAAACAATATCTATGTTAATATAAGTTCTACGAGTTAAATTCATAGCGATAAAAGTAACTTTTACGAAGTAGCTCAATGTGAAGCACCTGTTAACCGATTGGTGGCTCATATGTTAAAGAGACACCAGGTTTGGACTTGCTGATGAAGTGCCAACCGTATCGAAGTTCATTCGATATCCTTTGAAGCCCTTTGAATTTTTACTCAAGTCTAGAACGAAGTAGTGCAGCTGCTCTGAAGGAAACGCCACTAAAATTCTATGTTGAATGGATGCTAGTTGTCCTATTCCCATAATTCCTGCTGGAAGGAGAGCTCTAGTGAATGTGGAAGCTTTTTTTTTCATTTCCAAATGTGTTTTCAGCACTTTGATAAGGTGAGATACAAATGAATTTTCACAAATAAATTACTCGTAAAAATGTGCGGATATTTACGTGTTCTCTTTCTCCCATCAATCATGAATATCAAGCATCTCCAGAAAGTTAGGCCTGAGACAGTTCCCAGCGTTCCTGTTCTTAAGTGAAAAGGAAATTTTCCCGTTGACTCTGGTGTGTATCCATCTTGGGATCAAGCCTCTCTAAACCTTTTAAAACAAACCCCTATCTCCCCCAGAAAAATATCGTGTTTCCAAGAGGTGAGGGTAGGTGCGTATGTTTATGGCTCGCCACTTACACGGCCTCTCCCCCGATCCCTTTCTCTGCTCTTTTGTTTGTTTAGCCTTGGGATTTTTATTCGTTCCTCGTTTCGCAGCCGATGATGGAAAAGGTGGAGTGGGTCGATGAGTGATTGGTTAAGATGTTAAGACTGCCTGACGGATGGGCGACCCTGCGAACAGCGGCTTGGGACGGCTTATCTTCAAATACATACTTCCGTCCGCTCGCGTTTTCGGGGCGGCGGTCTCCTCTCTTAAAGATTCTTAAAATCTTGTCTCCGTTTTGTTCTTTCTGTTCCCATTTCATCTACATATGTTGATTACACATAAAGTTATATACCAACATGGTTTACTATAAGTATACGTATTTAAATACTTGATTTTAAAGTTGAAATATTATACGTATTTTTTTGTAGAAAATAGTTTCAAATTTTTCATCTTCCTCTTCAATCTTCATCCGCCTTCTCAGCTCGTTTTACGAATCCTAAAAACGGTTTCAAAACGAGCTAAAATGATAAAATAAATTAATAAGTTAAATTAATAAAATTGACCAACTAAAAATGTTAAAATATTTCCCGGCATGGGCGACCAGATGCTGACATTCCGGAGGTCCAAAAAGATTTTTAAAAAGGTATAAAAATTTTTGAATTTTGAATTTCGATCCGGAATGCCTAAAAATAAAACAAGGAAGAAATAAATATTCCGCGATGTGAAATAATATTGCAAAAATAATGCAGAGGACCCCTCATTTCCGCTTAACCCTAAGGAAAAGGTAAGCTACATCTAATTATTAGCCTGCAAGCCACCACAAGGGTGTTGAAAATATTTTGTTTTCGAGTATTGGACTCAGCATGACACCCTCATATTTCTTAGCAACAATTATAGTTGTAAGGGAATCCCTGTTTCGGGTTTATAAAAAATTCAGGTCGTCGTTAATAGGATTATTACAGAATATATGTCATGCCCCATAAGGTAACGTGTTGAAATAGCATTGATTTTCCAGTAAGCTATAGCACAGTGGTGCAATTATTTTTAAATTTATCTGTACATATCACCTATTCGAATACGTATGCAAAGTTTGATGCCAATGTATACGTAAACGGAAATCTATCTGTTGATCGTTAGTTATAATTGGATGATTGGAAAATGGAGGGAGAGAGGAGAGAAACCCGGCGTGAGTGTCAGCTTACTTTTAAGCCTGTTTTACGCGGGGCACCTGATTGCACAATCTGATGCATGTACGAACGTGCCTTTCGAATTGCGTGGTGTAAAGTGGTTAAATACAAGTGCGAATGCGAGAATGCATGAACATGAGATGTAAAAATAACCCCAGCTCCCATTCAGTAATTACTGCCAGCCATATTGAGAAAAACATGCTGTTTTACTGGTTTCATTCCCCGTCTAAAACAGGCTTTAGGAATGGCTCCACAGTTTAGTTCTACAGTTTAGTCAGGATCTACAGTTTAACGTCCCCTTTACCGGTCGGAGTATTGTTCTTGAATGCCATTCACAGCACACAAGTAAGACTACACTGAAGTAAATCTATGCCCGTTTCGGGATTTAAATGCGGTCTTCTGATGAGAATCGCCATACTTCTCTAGTCGCCGCATCAGCCCGATCTCCTTGGAGATAGTATTCATTTTAAAATTTCGTTAATGAAACCCTTCCTTTCTTGATCCCCATTTTACTCCCATTAAACTCCGGAATCGAGGGGTAAAGGCGGGAATGGAAAAACGTGGGAATAACCTTATAATTTGTTTACCGCAAGTCAATTTCATTTTTAAGGAAAATTGATGCCTAGAAAACTATTTCATCCAGAAAATTACACGGCATTAAAAAAGGCAGCTCTGACTCTGGACTCTGTTTTTATTGCGAAGAGCAAAATGACTGCAAATAAAAATTACCTTAATGATTTCTATATTTGGAATACCAAACTGAGCGTCATGCGTTTGCAAATTGTGGTATCTCTGAAATACACGAGCGTAGTTGAAGAAGAGGATATCGATCAATTAAATTGTGCTGTGATTTCACATACTGATGGCGGTGGAAATGTTATTCTTTTTCGTTTTCAATGCTTTGCGTGTATTTTTTGAATTATTCTCCAGTAGATAGCGCAGGTGAGGATAGATTATTTAGTAATACAATAAAATATTCCTTAAAAAAGGGAAATAATTTAATCATAACTATAGTAATATGGAATTCCGCCGCGGTCGGCACCGCGTAAGAGACAGAATCATTCATCAGATAGGGTACTATTTTAATAACTTTTAGAAAATGACTTTACTTTTTATCGACTTAGAGGAAGGTACTCACGGAGAAACAAAATCGCTATTCGTTCCTCAAGGCCTGCTCGCCTGAATTTTGTTTGGATACGTTTATACCCATTCCGATTTGGGTCTCGGTATCCAATTCTCCCTGAATTGCATCTGCCGCGACTCAGGGTCGGTGCTTGAGAAACTTTTCGAATCGAAAGAGCGATCGAAAGGCGTGTTTTACTTTTTTGATTCGGGGAGTGAGCATATTGGTGAGCGAGAAAAGGAGCCAAAGGAACCGTGGAAAGTATCCCAAAGTTTGTTTTTAAAGCGAAAGAAGTTCTTTATGATGATTCGGGTGGTTGAATGTATAAATGAAATTTCTCAAAATTTTCGTTCATTGCAAGCGGGGAACTATATGTGAACTCCTCCCTCAGAATTACTTTCCGTCTAACGTATTGCTTACACTCCAACTGGTTAAAAGTCATTTTGATATTGTATTAACCATGGATGGTTTAAAATCTTTTTTTAACAATCGCTGATAATATTGGAGCGAAGAAAATTGGAGATAAGTTGGATTTTTAGCGTACTAAAAACGTGTCTGAAAGGAGAAATATATTAAGCTCAAGATAGTTCGAGCAAGCTAGTTCCCTGGTCGTAATGGAGACCATATTAGCATTATACGTTTTAATTTCTCCAGCTGTAGGACACATGAATAAAATATTGCACAATTAATGGTGTAATAATATAGTTTTATATAACTGGAGTTGTAAGTAATAAAATGAAAATATCTAAATAAGTCCTTAACTCGACTCGTTTTTTTTCGAGTGGTACGTTTAAAAAAGCTTCAAAACGTAAGGTTTTCTGTGATCCCGAAGAATTTACTGCGGTGGCAATATGATTAACTGTCAAAAATATTGGATAAAACATACCTACAAATGCACACTTAATTTTTTGACGAGATTTAGGTGTCAGTAATTCCTCCTTTTTTAAATTATCTCTCTCTGGAGTACATACACGTACCATTTCCTATGCAAAAAAGCTGGTATTTTTTTGCAAATATCTCGAAAAGCAGTGCGGTAAGAGGCTAATATTTTGGTATCTTTGGAAGGGTGAGATATTTTTCATTGACATGAGACCAAATCCATTGATTTCTAGGTGAAATGATATTTCGCTCAAACTACCTGTAACAGAGGGAGGAAGGTGATTCAAATGGCACGACTCGATTAAAACATGGCACGATTGTTTAGAGAATTTGAAGTAATAACTATGGATTTTAATGAATCTCATCGAGTCAAGACAGGCTTCCTTTTCCCTCATCACCTAAGTTGATAAATCTACCTTTAAGGAATTTCAAACTCTTCGTTGGGTGTCCGTTTTCTTTAATTTTTCCTTCTAAACCGGCCAATAATGGCTTATACTTTATTTTTTTGCTTTTCCCAACTGATGAGTTCATTCAGTCACGAACTCCCAACTTGCAGAAACGTTCTTAATGTGCACTATTTCTTAGTAACAGTGTCTGAGGTTTGAAAAGAGGGGATAAATACGTTACCAAACCGGATAAATACGTTACTAAAGTGTTCTTCTCCGGGAAGCCGCTTCTTGAAAAATATGAGGCATATCGAAATATCTACCATATTTGTTCTACATTTGAGGTTATGTTTTCTCAGTATTTTGGCTCCAGGACTTAGTTACGTAGTTACTGTACGGTTGGTGTCATTAGGTGAATTCCTCATACTCTTATTTTAAAGACGCCGTCGATTTTCCAAACCTGTTACAGGGATTCAACGAAGAAGGAAAAAATTGCCAAGATAAAATTCTTTTTGTTAAGGGTAACGATAAGAGCTTGGCTTACAAGCACTAGTTTGGTTTTTATAGAATGCTTTCCTTTCGCAGGTACAGATTTGTAGCTCTCCTCGAAGTTAAGAAATGCTCCGCAAATCGATGGCCGTGGAATTGTCTGCCGATATTTCATAAGTTTTGAATGAGAGATTTGAACGGGATCTCCTCCTGTGCGCCCTTATATTTTGAGGGAATTACAATATAGGCCAAGAAATCCTGGACTTTTGATTTGTTGTGCAAAACGTTCATTCGTATTCATTCATTCATTGGTTGTGCAATCCTAAGATTGGTTGACTCCACCCTTCCCTATCTAATTCATGGTCCTTTACTTCCTGGTAGCTCTTCCTATGTACTTTCTTATTTATTTGGTTCATGAACTTATTCCCAAGACGTATTACTTACGTGATAAATATCAGTTTGTGCTTGTAAGGCCTCTCTGTGTTCACATCAACTGTGTGCTGCTGTACGCTGGTCTAATTTCTTTTCAAATTAATAAATAAAGTGCGACCTAAATTCCTGAACTTTAACCCGTTTTTGTCAAGCAAAATAGCATGGTTACATGATGATCATGGAAGAAACATTTGTTTGTGTGCTGGTACAAAAAAATTAATGTAATCTGCTTCCTTAATTCCTAAAGAACGCCATTGGATTTGAGTTTTTGCTGTACATCACATCTGTCGATTTAATATACACATAGCGGTGTGACTAAAATTTAAAAATCTCACTAGGTAATCTACAAACGTGCATATTCCTACTTTCCGGGAAAATTGAAACCGTCATCTGTGTGCCCGGATGAGATTTGCCATAAATAGGTCAAATTCCTAGGGAATCCTGGATTTCCGTGAGAGGTAGCAGCACTCGTAGATGTGAGGTTTAGCTGGAATTCGCCATTAGATCCCGCCTTTCTCCTCGTAATGCCCATCTTTTATTACGTTTGCGTTGTAGTAAAAATCTGTTAATGCAGGAAATTCCCGGAGAGAGGTTGATTTAATGGGAAGTTTCCGGTATTTTAGCAAATTCGATCTCCTTTTCCCCTTTACAATATAAGATTCGGGCAGCGTGGATTCTGTAATTTGCGAGGCGCGCTATTTCCTCTGAAGGGCTCTTTCATTTTTTTTACCACCGAAGAGCAATTCGCATTACGGACGGCCTTTGAAAGGATCGTTATATATTTTTTTCAGTTCGCAAGGCGAATATAATGACTCTCTTCATCGTTCGTGTCCACGGACGAGGAAGCGGGAATGAAGAAAGCGGGGCGCATTGAGACAGCTCCTCGTCTGGCCTTCGTCGTCATCACATAAAGAAGAGGCTGCCCCCCCCCCCCCCAAAAAAACGAGCCTTCTGTTCTCCGCTCCAATATTCGTGGGCGATTCCTGGTCGCTTTGAATCGTTGACGCAGACGGATATTTGGGCCACACCTTGAATACGCCGCGACCATTTGGGACCCTGGCTGGGCGGTTTTCCAATATATTGGTTCCAATATCAACATACATACATACATACCAGTCACGCCGTTCCCTTTCGGGGTAGGCACAGTCACTAAGTTTCACTCATAAATACATATTGGTACACCTAACTCTGCTTCAATAATTTCCCTCAAACTGACCTATCTTTGCAATTTTGCTTCATTTACCCCAATACACGCTCTCCTGTTTTTTAGACTCCAAATATTCCTCCTCCTAATAATTTCTTCAACCACATTCAACCACAACATTCTCGGCCTACCTCTGCCTCTCGCACCATTCATTTCACTCTTATATATTTGTTTCGTTATTCGACTCTGATCTATTCTCTCAACCTGGCCAAACCAACGAAGCACACTCCTTTCATATATGTCCATTACTGGAGCATCTAACCCACATTCATTTATCACCCACTCATTCCTGACCCTACCCATTCTACTTATGCTGCAAACACTCCTCAGACAACTCATACCCAGGGCGTATAGTCTGCTCTTATGTCTATATTTTTTAATATTGGGATGCCAAAATCACAATTTTTGAACGACGAGGTCGGAAAAACCATCATTTGTAATTGGAATATTGTATATTGAAGAGCTATTATTTGCAATTAGAATGCTGAATGTTGAATTATCATTGGTAAAAATTCCAGTGTTGAATATTGGAACCGGGCGAGGAGGGTGGTCGTAGAGCCTAATCTTTGAAAACAGGCAGCACGCGTGGAACTCAGTGCAGCACCACCTTTTCCACCATTATTCATAACAAAAACTGGGGACAAGAAGCTTATGTTGGTTTTTTTTGGTTTATTTACAGACTTTTACAAGTTCCGTTTTCGAAGTAACTCCCCCTCGTTTCTAATACACTTCTACCACCATTTTTTTACCTATTTATATTGCTATGTTCAATATTTTCCAGTTTACCAATATTTTATTTTTTCACTATCCAATATTGCATCATTTCCAATATTCCAATATGCCAATATTTTCCAATATTCAATAGTCTGATACAGGTTATTGATATTGGTCCGTTTTCAATATAGTAAGCTATTGGATATTGATATTGGGATCAAATACCGCCCAGCAATACCCTGGTCATAAATATTTAACGGAAAAATAAGTAAAATACAAAGAAAAGCCCGCACGCTTCGTTGAAAACTGTTACGAGCGAACGTATATTGTTTTACAACTTTTAGAGGGATTAAGATGGGAACCCCTACAGACTCGGAGACTACACGTTAGGCTTAGGTTACTTGAGGAATTGCCGATAGCCGATAGTACCTACAATTATGTGTTTTGGTAGTTTATATTGCTATGGAAACTGAGAATCACTATCTTCCTAATTTTCAGAAAATCCTTATGAAGTAGGTGTTTTGGTACTTTAAATTGACTATGGAAACTGAGAATCACCTTCTTCCTGATTTTCAGAAAATACATATGACGGAGGTGTTTAAGTCGCTTAAATTGCTATGGAAACTGAGAAACACTATCTTCTTGATTTTCAGGAAATAATTATTAAGGAGGGATTCCGGTAATTTGAATTGCTATGGAAACTGAGAATCACTCTGAACACTCGTCAAGCCGAATATTTGTGTGCTGCGGCTCACTAACATCGAGTTTCACATGAATACAGCGGGACTCTTGTATCTCTGATCGTTTATGCTATCGCATAATACATCAATACAAATAGTTTCTGCAGTATAGGTTGCATTCGTTTAGCATAGTTCATGTTGGTGAATGTTCCCCTTTCCATAGGTTTTTGCAGGCAGCTAATATTTTGATGCATAAAAGAAAATCTTTGCAATTTTCCACAATATAAATTTTACTACGACACAGGTTTCGATGTTTTTACATCATCATCAGATACAAATGAAGTTAGGTGCACATAATATATAGTGATGGAGAAAGGATGGGGGGAAAGAAGGAAGGTGGGGAAAGAGGGAATTGGATGGGAAAAACAAAAAGGAGAGGTGACCGGAGGGCGGGAAGGGGGAGGTAAACGAGGCACGGGAGTTAGGGTGAGCAATGGCAAGTAAAAATACAAATCACGGAGTAGGATATCCTACTCCGTGATAGAAACATGAGAAGAAGCGCTTCGTAACTCCGCCCCACCCGGAACCTGGAGTGCGGCTTCTACTGGAGGTCTGCGAACGTTCCCAGTGACCTCTTGGAGTGAGTGCTTCGTGCAGGAAAGTACGCAGATTGGTGACGGACGGAGTTGATGAGTCCCACCCTCGAGGGGAGTGAGGGCTGCTGGCTTGGGACACAGGTAGAAAGGAATCTACGGAGCGAGGTTCAACATTCTTTCCCCACCTTCTTTTCCCCACCTTCCTTCTTTCCCTCCCTCCTTTCTCCATCACTATATATCATGTGCACCTAACTTCATTTCTACCTGAATATGATGTAAAAACATTGCAACCTGGGTCGTGGTAAAATTTATATTGCGGAAAATTGCAATGTTTTTCATTCATGCATCATTCATAAGTTCCACACAATTTCGCAAGAATCTTTGGATTTTGATCAGATCGGAGCTAATGTTTTGCTAGTAGTAATTTCGTTAAATTTTCTATGGTACACAATGGTGCATTTTGGCGGTAACTCACCCCCTTCCACACACACCACTGACTCGGCTTGCACGGTAATATGTAGATTTAGATAACCTCCTAAGTTGCGAGTCGAAGGGATAATGACATCCATCGCGTCTTGTGACCTCTGCTTCTGGATGGTTTGATGTTCCGATCGAGGTGCCGGGTATTGATTGGACGTCCGTCGAGTGATGAAGATGATCTTGCTTTCAATTGCCGAGGCACGTATTGCAGTGCAACTTGAGGATCACTCGAACGCCAAGCTGGAGAAACGTGTGGGGACTGCCGAGGCAAATCATAGATAAGCGACCGCTTGCCCCGAGACCGAGAGAGGGAAGCGCTTTCCAAAGCGATCTTCTTTTGTTCCTTGGCGACTCCCGGAAGAGGGTCAAGTGCTCCGATCATCTCCTTCCCTATCCCAAGACTGACGAGGAAATCGTGGAAAAGGCGCCGAGTAGCTTTAGGCTTGGATGGAATTAAAAGTTCCTTCAACTGCATCCCTTCCACTGTTGTTTATACATATATACCGATGGCTTTATTCTCGCTGTTTTAGTCATAATGGAGACCATATTTGAACATCAAGAAGTAATATATTTTTCTTTAAAATGCAACAAAATTCATTGACTTCTAGACAAGTTGATATTTCGCTCAAACTACCTTAATTCTACGTAAAAAAATCCAGAGTGGGCGCATTTTTCTTTATTATTATCGAGAAATCAACTGACAAGTGTCGATTTAAGGGAAACTTCGCAAATTTTCTCTGTACATTTCACAAATGTAGCGTAGGGAAGCCTAATGATAATTTATACGGTTGTAATATGTTAGTGTATTGATTACCTTTATACGCCTCGCCCTTATTCGAGAATTGTGTAAGCTATGATGATCTAATTGAAATGTTTGGATTTCAAAGCTTATAGAATAGAAGAATAAAAAAGAATTTACTGTATCTGTTTAATTTAGTCGATACTGGTGAAAATATTAACCTAGTTATTAAAATTAACCTCCTAGTACCAAATATTAATGGAAGGTCAAAAAGGGCATTTAAATTTAACAATTTAATGACAAACTATAGTGTAAATTCAACAATATGTAGACTGAACCAAACGTACAATAAGCACTGAAATGAACTCGAACTTTTTCAAAAAATAAATTAATTCTGTACCCAATTGTAGAAAATCGTTGCATAAAATTATTTTGTTAACGCTTCTCCTTATTTTTTTTATATGTATGTATGACTGTGTTATCATTGATTACATATCATACGTGAAAATGTTTGCCCTGTAATTCTTTTGTTGGGTTAACTTACAGCAAAATAATTTTTAAAAAATGCGGGTTGCCCTTTAATTGGTGAATGGAGCGGTTTGTAGAGCTTAGAATGTATTGCTGAAATGCTTAAAACCGATATCCGATTGATGACTACTGATGGTGACATTGTTGTGTCTCGGCATCCTTGAGTTCGGTTGCTTTTCAAATTCCCTTTCTTCCTCGCTATACTTTCAATGCTTCACCTTCCATCTCCTCCATTAATGTGATAGGTACCGTACTATCTCTTGCCCTGGATCTCCTAACGTTTTATCCCGTCAGTCGCTGCGGCGCAATACCGCCTCCTATCTCTCCTCTCCCCTCGAAATCACCGCTCTCCCACCCACCCCATCTATTAGCCAATCGTCCTTTACGTTCTTTTCTCAGAAACGATCGTTGGTGTGCGAAGGAGTATGGCGTATTTCCGCTCTATCCCTCCCCTCTCCTTCCTTGAGCATTCGGTTTTTGCTAGTCTCCCTTAATCCCACGCTATCCCGTGTTTCTGCGTCATGAATTTCCGGAACTACGCTCCATGGTGCAAGAGTCGGAATTTGATTGATTTGAAAATGGGCGTGTTTAGATTTTTGAGGTCTCGAAATACATCTGAATAAAATTGAATGAAAAATACGTAACACGGACGCGTAATGGCCGCTCAAAATGGTGGGAAACCATATTTTAAACAAGATTCAAATACATTGAATTTTTCCAGCGCTCTTTCACGATACTTACATAAGAAATAAAACTACAATTAAATTATTACGTAAATGAATAATTATACTTTGATTCTAAAATTCTTACATGTACTAACAATTGAATAATTGTATCAAAGCACTGTATCAATCGGGATATCTTAACTGACCGACTGATTTATTGTCAACGCACTGACCTAACGTATACTACTAGTTGTACCTTTGCGGGCGCTGTCGAGAACTATTTTTTTCTTATGACATTGGGTAAAGAACATGGACTATTTTCTGTCTGATGTCTTTGTTCCCACTCACAAAAGATACGTGCAGTTTCATCAATCTCATCTTTCCAGCATCTTGTCTCTACAATGACAGTTAAATTAATACGTAACGACAACAGGTGTTAATTAGATCGTAGTACCATGTACTTATATGATAAATTTGAGTGTCAGACAACTCCCAAAAAGAACCACGTTTTTCTAATGATTGCATAAACAAATGCTATGATACGAAGTCACTCGCGCGGGAGCATACACACCAATGGTTACGCTGGCTAACATACCTTACCGGAAATTGGGATATCTGGGTTCGAATCCCGGTCAAGTCAAATGATTTTTTCATGGTGAATTTCAATCTGTGTTAAGAACCACGTTGTTTGTGAAGTTAAGGGATATTAAAACGCGTTGCAAATGTCCGCGAATCTCAGTGATCCTTCAGTGACTCACTGATTCCCGCGAATCTATTTCAGTAACTCACTGTCTTGTCACCTTTTTTTTCACACCACCATTCCCGTGTTTTGAAAGGAGGACTATGGGAATCAGGTTCCTTTCTAACTTGTTAGTTCAGCATTTTTTGTTCTTTTTGCACGCGATTCTGTATACTTCATCCTTTTTTGCGCCAGTGTACCGTCATTCCTTTTGTCTTTGTAAACTACCATACCCATTAATTCGAGTGATCTGGTTTGTGTCACTAATGGGCTTGAGGCTTAGGCGATGACTTGCGGGAAACTCGGACGAACATTCCCGCCTTGCGATCCTGAAATGTGACCCTCGTAGATTCCCTCTCATCTTTTGCCTTTTCTTTTGACATATGTGTTTCTTCTTCCCACTAATTAGTTTTCACTATTCATCCTTTCCTTTTTACCATTAAATATACGTCGTGTTTACAGCCATAATGGCTTAAATTGTACATCGACGTGGATGTTGGAGAAAAACTTATTGATTTCTTTATGAAATCAAGGGAAATTGACCTCTACGGCTTCTTTAAATAACAAAATAAAAAGTCTCCAATGGCCGTAAAAATGGGCACCACTCGTCAAATAAACACTACAAATGCTGTGTTGGTTTGCGGGAATGGGAATTCCACTGCATTCTAATGAGACCCCACTAAGGATGGATTGGGTTATAACCTAGGAACCTTCACAGGGCTAATTAGACCCTACTAGGATGCCTGGTTATGAACCCAATCACACTCACAAGCACTCAAAATCACTCACTTCCCATTCCTACAAACCAGCACAGTAATTGTTGTGTTTATTTTACGAGTGGTGTCAATTTTTACGGCCATTGGAGACTCTTTTTATTTTGTTAGATTACTTTATGACTTTAATGGGTTCTCAACTCATGTTTGAACTAAAATTCTGTTCTATAATAATCCGATGATATTAGAGATCATATTAGCGTGTATTTCTATTAGGTATTTCTAAATGTTATCGTTATGTCTGGACAATGTATTTCCAGAACAAAAAATACTGAGTTCATTTCCGTAAGTACTTGTTGCCGCCCGGTATTGTTTCCATTTCGATATTTTACCTCAGTTTTCGTGAAAAAATAGCCATGAATTTTCCTCGCCGCGAAGTGACGTAACTAGAAAACACCTGGCCCCGATTGGTGAGTTATTGCCCATTGTTGTTTGCTGAGAAAGTTTTTGTGAATGTTTGCAACAATTCAGTCACCACATCCTGTAAACGTCATTGAAGAATAAATTTAGCTGTATCAGGCTGTACTTGATGGAAGTTGTCTAATGTCATGCTGAATAAAAAACACTAGGTAATATCCCACAGATTTATTTGCTGGCACGACGCGTTTCACCACAATGTGGCATAATCCTGTCTCACATGACACATAATCATGGCACATGATTGTACCACAGTGTGGTGAAACGTGATGTGCGAGCAAATAGATCTGTGGGAGATTAACGAGTGTTTTTTATTCAGCATGTACCATTGAAGAAAGTCAACAAGTGATTTGCTTGATGAGTCTCGCTATCCGCATATTTCCGTATCATCGCATTCTTTTAATAATTGTGCTATATTTTGTTTGTAACCGTTTCTGCGCAAGTGAGAACGTACTTTTTATCGAATCCATGGTAACTGGCTGTACTATTTTTTATTATAGAAAACGAAAAATCAGAGTGCTATCCAGGATTAAATGTGCTTCTCGTTTAAAAAATGCTTCATATATGTAATTCCTCAATGACATTGTTTTTGATTCTACATTGTAAGTAATCTGCATGAGTGATTCTTCTCATTGCCCCTCTTGTCACATGGATTTAATTCTAACCGTTTTGAAGTATCTGGGAAATGTTGTTGAAGATTGTTCCGGATTTCCACCGGGTCAGGTTCTCCATTTCTGCCGACGTTTCGATGGACGAGTCGTTCATCATCCCCAAAGCATGAGAATGATGGACGACTCGTCCATCGCAAGGCCCCTCTGAAGTTTCTGAATAAGGCCGTTCTGAAGTTTCTGGGAAATGTCGTTGAAGATTGTTCGGGATTTCCACCGGGTCAGGTTCTCCATTTATGCCGACGTTTCGATGGACGACTCGTCCATCGAAACGTCGGCATAAATGGAGAACCTGACCCGGTGGAAATCCCGAACAATCTTCAACGACATAGTTCGCCGGGAAAACCTTCGATCACTTTTCTGGTAAATATTTAAAACTAAGCATTTTAAAGTATCCTTGATAGAAGTTTTATAGGGATTGTCGTTAACTATAACGACCGTAACCTTATCCATAATGGCAGGAATTTAAGAAGATCTGCTCTCACTGATAGTCACTTTTAGCTGGAGTGATATAGAGTCCCTCTGGGTAGAAATATATCAATTGGTGGAAATTGCGCGAAACTTAAGCGTATGACATGACGTGTGAGATCTCTGATGAAATTAAAATAGGCCCTCTACATACTATGTTTTAGAACAGCTCCTCTCTAGCTCCCGACCCTTAAAGCTTGATCTATCTTTCATCGAGTTACTACACATCATCATTCATTGGTTGTTCAATTGGTTGACTGCAGCCCTCCACCCTTCCCTATCTAATGCTAGCTCCCTTGCCTCCTGGTATTCCTCCCCATGTACTTTTCTCTTTATTTGGTCCATGAACTTATTCCTTGGTCTTCCTCTGGAGACTTTTCCCTCTATTTTGCCTTCAATTACGTTCTTCACACACCCGTTGTCTCTCAGGATGCGTCCAGTCCATCTGGTTCTTTTTTTCTGTATAGTGTTCCATATGGTACTCTTCTCTTCTACTCTTGTGTACACTTCATCATTTCTTACTTTATCCGTCCATTTAATCTTCACCATCCTCCTCCAAGTCCAAGTTTCGAAGGCTTCTAGTCTTTTCTGATCAGCTTCTCCAAAGGTCCATGATTCCGATTCATAGAGTGCCACGCTCCAGACGAATGTTTTCACATACCATTACCTGGTTAGTAGTCCTATCTTTACTACACGTCCCTTAATTAATACCTTTCGGACCAATCCGTTGGAAGTGGCCCAAGGGTGTTTGTACCACCAATTAAAAAATGCTGAAAAATTAACATTTGTTTCCTTATATTTTATTACCTTAGAATTATTTTTTTTAAATTTTGATTCTATAGTTTTATCTTTGGTGGAAAATTTGTTATGTTGGGCGCGAGTATTTTTGCTTTTGTCATGGTTCACGATGAAGTTCATGTCCCTTATTTGTCTCAGAAGTATAAAAAAAGCAATTTGTCGTCTTTTTATGAAGGCTTAAGGCAGGATTTGTTATTTACTTACCACTTATCTATTTACCTCAATTAAGAAAATTACCTGGTTTGGCATTAAGTTTTGACACATTAATCAGAAAGTTTTACTTTTCGTCGATTATTTCCAAGGAGCAAGAGTGGCAAAGTCGTTTGAATTTTATTATATGTAAGTGTGAGTAATATTAATATGTGTAACTGTGATGGTGTAGCCATTTAGATATTTACCGTATATTTTGAATGAATTTTACAAAAATTATTGTATATTATTTTCTTATTTTCCATCTTTGCCTTCAAGTAAATTTGATGGGTATTTCGAAATAATCTCAAATTTGCAAAACTTACATTATTTTTAAAATATATTATGGCAAATAAAAAATATATTCTTGCATGTTCCGACTTTTAGAAGCATAATATTCTTGTGCCTCGGAGATTGTACGCCATTCACTTAGAGTAGGAGACCCCGTTTGATGCTGGAGCCTCGTCTCGGCCGGCTCCCTTTGCTTCTTTTTGCTCCAGGTTTAGCTTGTCCACTTTCCTCCTGGGAACTGGTCCACGGCTCCACATTATTTTACCCGCTACAGTGAAAATTACGGAGCCCTCGGCGTGAGATGTGCTTGGCCTTAGATGTGTAAGGGAGAATGTTTTCCTCTCCACCTGCCGACGAAACACTTCCAAAAATGTACAGAAAAATACCCGTTTCCTCCCTCTAAAGTGCCTGCAATATTTCTCCCCTATTTTTTTCGACATTTCCCGCGGATGCTTTGCTTGGCTGGTGACCTCTGACCCTCTCCTCCGCGGTGCGGACTGAGGAGATAGATGCGGGGAAAATGAGCTTAGAGCATTGCTGGTCACGAATCGTGTTGATGTGGCTCCCATAACTAATTAAGCTGGCCCAAGAGGAATGGATAGCGGGATTAGTTGCTTCGCTTTTTGCTGTTTTTTTGTCTTTTTGTGTACTTTTGAAGTGAAGAATGTCACTACAATAAACTCTGCGTGCCCAGAATTCCCGCTCCGCGCTTAAACTCGCGATTAAGATTGAGATAGAGACTTGAAACGTATAGCGTGTGCTGAATGCTAATTCACATCCTAGCGATACGTTCGAAAAGTAGGGCCTTGAACAAAATCATACAGTTTTTGCAGCCAGTTGTGTATTGTTTACATGCAGGTTACTCTTGCTTCTCTTACCATCAAATGAAACTTCTGCTGCATAATATTATTATTTCCTTAGACTGACATATTTTTTTTTGAATCAGAACAATGTATCAATTTGAAAATGAAAATAACAGTTAATTATCGTATTCTGTGCTATGGGTCAAATTTGGAAAGGTTTGACAGTTCTCCTGAGTGTTTTGGTGAAATGAGATCCGATTAATCTGGATCCTATCGAGGAAATTTAGCAAAACGTGTGTCAAATGTTCTACATCTACATCTACATATTACCCCGCAAGCCGCCTCAGAAGGCGTGTGGCGGGGGGTGCTAGGACACCAGCCGTCAACAAAAAAAATCAAAGTTCCGCCTAGCATTTATTAAAGTCCTTAATTGTTCGGGGGAAAAACGAATTCCCATACCTATCCGTTCGGCAAAATATCTCTCTTAATTTATTGATTCTGTCGGACCTGGAAATATAATGTGGTTCTAATGTGATGTTCTCCGTGTCGCTCTGAAAGATATTAATTCTCAAAGCCTAGCGCGTAGCCTCCGAGTCTCTAGCGGCTCCCATCCTAAATCGTTCAAAATCTGTGTACTTAACGCTTTCTGTACGGCCGTAGCAGTTTTTGACGAATCGCGCAGCTTTCCTTTGTATTTTATTAAGTTCATGGACTAGGTCTTTCTCCGCCGGATCCGAATATGCTCGCTGCATATTCAAGGTGTGGCCGGACGAGTGCGAAATAGCACCTCTCTTTCACTTTATCATCCGAAAATCTTCCCACAACACGCTTGACAAATCCTAGCTTCTTCAGGGCTCTGCCACAAATATTTCTTATATGTGTCCCCCACGATAGGTTCGAAGTTATCGTAACTTCTTATTTGCTTAAAGGAAGAATTCTGATGTCATGTACCTACCCTTTACGTTGAAAAGGGCTATTTACCTTTCTAGTTGCGGCTTCATAAGTTAAACTCTGTACGCTTTGTTATGTAACTGAAGTATTCTGAAGTACAGAGCAACGTTTTTTTTCGGCAAAATGTCGGTGTATAATTATTGCAGCTCAACGCAGCGATCATGTCCGATTCACTGCCTCTTTGCACCGAATTTTGTCAGTGAAATGTATCATTTTTATCAGAGTTATTTGTAGCTGCAGATTCCAAGTACCGAAATCACCCCAGGATTCGCGTTGTCATTGATTTTCATTAATGGCACTAACCTATCGTGTTATATTTCTGAATCCGAAATGCATGCCATAGTATTCATGGCATGTATTTACTTCTTTTCTATGTTCCAGGGGACTTGAAAGTCCCAGAACAATAAATACTATTTTCTATTTCTGTTCACCCAGTTAAAGGCTAACTAGTTTATATTATAACCAATGCTTTCATTTTTCATGTTGGAAGAAGAGAATAGAATAATGAAGCACTATTTTTATTTGGAAAAAAGTTATCTCTGTGATTTCTCAGTTTAGCTTGTGGTATTCACTTCTTTTTATTACTAGAAACAAAGTGAAACTTCGCTGCGATCGCCCAACTAGCAACATTTGGATACAACGATCTGTGCAATGATTCTTCAGTCAGCCCGATGCTTATTTCAAGCTCTTTCCTGAACCTCATGACCTCATTATATGCCCACACAGTGTAGTACGACCTAGTTTTGGTGTTACTGGATCGTCATCAGGTTCATCATTTCTCGATGATGCAGTACCATTAATATCAAAGATGTTAGGAATTAATTGAGTGGAAAATCGTCGCCGTGAATGTTTTCAGGATTGGATTGAAGTTTTGGGGAGGCCACCGACAGCTAAGGTTACTTGCGCTATAGGTTACAGGTAAGGGAGGAAGGGTGGATAGAAACCCGAAGTCGGCATTAGCCTGCTTTTAACGAAAGGCTCCAATAGGACCACGGTTTAACTCTTATCCGAACGACGGAGTACTGTACTTGAAATTCCGCCCACAAGACACTCAAGTAGGGATCGGATTTCCTCTGAAAAACATCTTCCTCTGCAGGGATTTGAACCCTGGCCGTCCACATGGTTAGCCAGTACTCTAGCCACAACACCAACCCGATCCCCAATTTTTTTCATCGGGCATGATTCAATTCTATCACTCCCATGCTTCGGCTATGTGAAATATTTTTATCTTGAAAAAGGCTGGGGAACTCACTTATAGATTTACCATTATTTTAGCGACCATTCCATTACAATGGTACAATACGCAGACGGACCGTAAACGCTCATTATATTGCTCACTCAGTTGAACTATAATGCGGTGAACTATCCCTCCCAAACGAGCAACTACTTCAGGCATGAAAAAAATGTCTCGTGAACTTCATTCTGAAGCTACTCGGATTTTTTTCTCCTTTTTTTATTTTAGCAAAAACTGCCAGGAAGCGAAGAGTTTCCTCAGCTCGCATCTCTTCCGGTGTTGCAGGAAAAAGGGAAGAAGAGTCGCAAGTTGAATTAACTGGAATTTGAAGTTAACTCGGTGCCGCGAGCTCCCGAGACTGTTCCCGCGAGAGAGTCTAAAGTCCTTCCCTACCCCCCTCACTCTCCCCCATCTGCCCCCCGACTCCTTCGCCGCTGCAACACTTGGGGCGTCTCAAGGGTGCTTTTTTTCCCCCTCCCGCTCCTTTTATTTTCTAACGGATCGAATTGCCGCCACGGGTGGAGGAGAAGAAAAACAGAAAGAGAGAGAGAGATGGATGGAGTCCTTCCTTCTCTTCGCCAAGCGCTGTGCTCCAATCCACACGATGCACAGTGGGGCGGAATCCCAAAAACATGGCCAAAATTGGGAAATATTATTGTTTCAGCGTAAAATTGGTACACATAGGTTGCAAAGGTTGCTGAATACGAATTAGCTGTCAAATTTTTGGAAAACATAATATCTGATGCGATAGGGCGAAGCCGATGATTGGAGAGCTAATTGAATTCGTTTCCATGGTTCCGGAATGTTTACCAGGTTTACGTACGAGCCTAATACAACCTCTCGATCCGTATTTTCAGCACAGAATCATGCGAATATGTGCGTATTATTTTACAAGTCAAATATATTTTCAGGAAGCTCAAATATTGGCTTATGTTAAAAAATTATTAATTTACACAGACATTGCTCTAGCAATTACACGGATCCAGGCATAAAAGTCAAGTTCATTTCCTGCTGACTTAGCTACAACAATTCCATTTTTAAACACTTTTTGCAGCTTTTCTGCAGTAGATTTTTTTAAATGTCGCTAGTTAATGTTTTACTTTATAAAATTCTTTGAATATTGCGACACGAACTCGTTGAGAAGTATAACTTTTCAGTGCATATCTACGCATAAACTTTTAAAATATTTAACAAATTCTTGTGATCATTAATTTATTATTATTCTGCTCTATATGGTTTAATAAAAATTGTTAAAAACATATTCAAATAATAATAACTTTCATGGTTTGATTCCATATTTTAAAATTGAAATGGGTTCGATAGAAGTGATATGGTAGCCGTTTGATGTACACGGTGAAATTCGGGCTCCACATCCGTAGCACGAGTGCTCCGCTCACCTGTCACTTCCACAATGGATTTTGCGCGCATGTGCATACTTACCTATCTTTTTAATGAGTAACTTTGCAGCTCAAGACTCAGGCTACCCAACCTACTCTTTTAAATACCGAAATTCGAACTTTTATTTTTGGAATTTTGTCCGCCTAGGTAGGGGTTTTGGCCCCACTGTGCGATGGTGCGTGCACCGGGCGCACTTATGTTTCCTCCATGTTCGGGAAGTGACCTCATGGTGACAACCTTAAGGTAGAATAGAATAATCGCTTATTTTACTCCGGGACAGGTCCCTTAGAGCAAGAATACAAAATTAATATGATAATATTGCAGCGAGGTAATGACAAAAAAACATATTATTTAATTCAAATCAGTAAATAAATAGAGCTTAATAACATACAATGCATAAAAAAAGACAAAAACAGCTACTCTCATTGAAAACAGTAATTTTACATGTTTAACTGCTGAACTCGGAGATAGGTAAAAATACAATCAATTCATAAATATATGCTACAGGATAAAAAAACATAAACAGACCATGAGGAAAAAAATTTTGTCTAATAAATAAAAAATAAAAAAATAAAAATAGAAAATTGGCAATCCGAATTAAATTCCGAGCAGGCTAAGCTATTCAGGATAACATTCATTTAATATAATTTCATACAATTTAGACTTAAAAATTTCCATCGAGTGAGATTTCCTCACATCAATTGGAATGGAATTCCAAAGTTGTGAGGCGGCCACGACAAACGACTTATGAAAAGCGTCCGTTGAGTCGGAAGTTGAAGATTACTTGGTTCTGTTCTAGTAACCATTGTATGATAGGAAGTACTTTTAGAAAACATATCAATTAGGTATGACGGTTCATTAGTGCCAAAGGTAGTGCGAGCGATATAGTTCCCTAATCATAATAGAGACCATATTCGAATTATACCTTTTAATTCCACCAGCTGTGAAACGCACAAATTAAATATTGCATTATTAATGACCAACAATATAGTTTTTCATGGCAGAAATTTTAAGTAATCGAATGAAAATATCCAAATAAATCTTTAACTTGACTCATTTTTTTCACGTGGTACGTTTGAAACTCCATCAAAACGGAAGGTTTATTGTGATCCCGAAGAATTTACTGCGGTGACAATATGATTAATTTTAAAAAATTGTTGAGAAAACACACAAACTACACAAAGTTGATTTTGTGACGAGATCTAAGTTCAGGGAATGCCTCATTTTTAATATCAGGTCTCTCTGGAGTTCATACACGTACCATTTCTCATGTAAAAGGGCTGGTATTTCTGGCAAATATCTCGGAGAGTAATGTGGTAAGGGGTTGAATTTTTGGTGTCAATGGAAGGGTGAGATATTTTTTCTTTAAAATGAGACCAAATTCATTTATTTCTAGGTAAAATGATATATCGCTCAAACTACCTTAACTAACGCTTGAACGCGAGGGGGGCTTTAATGGAGATTCGGTGGTGGAAACGAATGTTGCTACTGGATTAGAGAAATTAGTGATATTAACTAACTTTTAAGTATTGCCGGACGGATATGTACGAGAAATTGTTCTTTCCGTGCACAATAAGCGACCACAATAAAAAATGAGTCCTGCTAAATACACTCTCATAATACACGTCACCATTTCACCTCCCAAAACACCTTACCTGGTCCATGGTCCATGCTTGGTCCATGCTTCCGATCCATAGAGTGCTACGCTCCACACGAAGGTTTTCACATACCTTTTCACATTTCTGTTCATTCATCGATATCAAATTTGTTTCCCCATTGAGAACTTGACTTGGAAACTTGGAAATACAGTGCGAGTCTCGTTTTTGTTAATCCCTCAAATCTTGGTTCCTTGATCACTTTGTAGCGCGCTTTGTTTGTGAAATCTCACTCTGGCAATCAAGTTTCACGCAGGCTTAAGCATCGACAAACACTTGCTTTGCAAATATTGATTCAAGCGGCATATCCGTTGCTAAAGAACCGAGTATTCAGCATTTTCATCGTTTAATGGGAACCCATTGACTAGCTCAAATTTGAGTGTCCAGTTGAAAGTCGTTATTTTTAACGGAATTTTGTATCTTTCTATGAAATGTCTTCAGATTCTCTGTAAAAAGAATTATGATGACTTTGTTTGATTGAATTTTGTCTTTTGACGAAAAAGAGCGACACTGAGAATTTTATCATGACGCCTCACTGCATCTCTAGGTGTGACAGAAGCGATAAAATAAAAGAGATTCATTGCCGAACAGATAGTTGAAAAAACTCGTTCTTTCCGCGCACAATAAGCGACCACAATAAACTCCTAGCTCCACTCAATACACTCCCATAATAAACGTCACCATTTAACCTCAAAAAACCTTATCCCTTACATTTTTACACGGCTGGTGACCTAACATCCCCTGCCACACGCTCATGCGGCGGCTCGCAGGGTAGTATGTTTGCTGACTGATCGCAAGAAGCTCGTTTCGGGAGACTTGCGAGTTGAGTGATCGTGATAACCGAAACAGCAGTATGGAGATGGGGTGTACCTAACGCTGCGAATCTCGCCTCCAATTTGTTATGCACTTTTATCGGAGCCCATAAATGGATGGCGAGTGGTGGGGTGGCTTCGAGGTCGATGCGCCAAGACGTGGAACGTTATTTCATCCTGCTAAGTTCCTGTGGATCTGTCATCATTGCGCTCTCTGAAGAAAAACATTTTGCTATTGCCTTACCTCGAATTAATTTCTGGTTAGGGGGAATCCTCTTTACTCATTTTAATTTTTAATTTAATCAAATCTGGGTTCCATTCCCAGTCCAGGCGAATGATTTTTCCCATGTGAATTTCACACAATTGTGTGATCACTAGCGGGTGACTCCGTTGAAGTAACTGCGCGGCTAGTTCCGTGGTTCTTTGAAACAAACTCCACTTTCAAAATTGAACTACAGGAAATATAAACTTGGTACCCAATATTATTTTCGTATCAGTTTATTAAACACACTTTAAAGATAATTAGCGCAATTTTTTTGGAAAATCTGGAAAAGGTGACCCTGTGACCAGAACGTCCTTAAACCAATATGTTAGTGCCGTCTTCGACCATTTATTCCAGTTTTAATGGACGGAAGAAATAGGAGAACGGCCGGGCATTTACATGTAATGAAGGCAAAGGCAAATTTATGCACAACTGAACACATAAATCAAGTGTGAGGAAGTAGTTTGACTCCAGAAAGAATGAGGAGCAGAGCGATGAAGCGATGCGTTGAAAAGGCAATCTTAACCAGTACATCATTAGCCACTGTCATCAATCCGAAGATTGTCCTACTGCTTCTCTCCTCTCCATTCGTATTTCAGTTTAATTTATTCATATTCCTAGCTTATGCCAACTTCTCTCATTATTTACTTCGTGTGTCCAATGCTTTCTCATCCTCCGTGCCTTTTTTAACGTTAAAAGTACGTAGCTTTGACATAACTTTCTGTTGTTGCTTCGTTTTGGCAGCAACAGAAAAAATTATATGTTTCTGCCCCTAAGTTGTATATCCCTTTGAGTGCGGCATGACGTGTTATCACGTCATGGTTGTCTTTACGCTGGTGCTGAAGACGTCATATCACGTCATGGGTACTGTGAGTGTTCCAGCTTTCATTATGGGGCCTATTGAAAGTTTCTTAGTGATAGCTGGAACACTCACGGTACCCTTGACGTGATATAACGTCATCAGCACCAGCTCAAAGAAACCCATGACGTGATATGACGTCATTCCGCACTCAAAGGGATATGATCGACTCAGATATCTGGGAAGGTGAAGCGAGTGCTGGGGGAGAACAGAAGGGAGGCGTTAAAGGAATCCTAGTTTTTTTCTTCTTCATTTTTGATGGCAAGATCAGTGATTTAATACGTGATTATCAAGTGTATTGTATGGTTCATAAACGTGGATACTGAGAAAGAAGAACGAGAATTAACTCAAGGCTTTCGAGATGTGGGTTTGGAGGAGGTTGAAAACTTTGCGGTTGACGGAAAGGAAGGCAAACGAGGAATTGCCTGGTTTGGTGGGTGAGGAAACTTCAGCATGGGATTACGAAGAGGCTAAGTAAGTGGTTGGAAGTGCTGATTAGGGGCGAAGGAATGCCCAAGATCGTAATAGGAGGATGTTGGATACCTGGGGAAGAGGAAGAAAGAGAGTAGGTTTCATGGACGTGATTAATGAGGGTAGTAATTAATCTGTGTTGAAGAATGAAACATTGTACGTTAATAGAGCTCTTTGTTGCAAAAGTTCAGAGGATTTTTTTCGAATTTAACTTTAACCTTCACTTACCCGTATTTTATACTTTAATGATAATTGATTTTACAAGATGTGTGTCTCAGAATATGCCCAATTAGTTTATCTCTTACACATTGCATTTTTTTCACCAAAATTTTGCCAAATAATCGTTTCAACCGATAGTTCACCTTCTATCAATGGCGCGAATGCTGGGACAGTGTGTACTCGAACGCGGACAGTGTGTCTCCCATCTGCATTTCCCTCCCTGTTCTCCCCATGTCTCTTGAGGTCCTTACTCACGTATGCCTCGCCCCCTTAGGCATCCCAAACTCTTTTCCCCTTTGAAGGGCGAGGACAGGGCAAAGGGAAGAAAAAAAAATCTCCGAACCCTTCATCGGAGCGGCGGCGGCGGCTCACGAGGTCTGACGATTTCCTCCCCAGTGGGTTGTGGAACCGCTTCCATGCCCCCTCAAAAACATTCGATCCGTTTCCGCTACCAACGCAGTCAATGACAGCCGTTACAAGGGCCTTACTATAGGCGTAAAACTCCTTGGAGACGCACGTCTTTGCATTCGTAAATTGTGGCTCCGAACGATGTCGATGGGCCATACTAAACGATGTGACGAGGGAAAAACTGGACTTTTTTTCAATTATAAACGTTGGGTGAGCTTGGGTGTGGGAGATGCGTTTAAGAAATTAGTGCTTTATAGTTATAATAATAATAATAATATTTATTATTTCACAAAACGACATTTTAATATACAATTAATTAATAGATAAATTTCGTGAAATTAGGCACTCCAAAAGAAACCTTGTGTTGGGGTTGCCATCAAATGAATAACTTGTTCTCGACAATATTATATTTATATATGCAATAAGTTTAAGCATAGATAAAATAATTAACAAAACATGAGTGTTCAGAGTAAAAAAATACATTTTTATGGTTTACTTAACAGAAGAGGCAACATGGCGAAAACTATGCAGAAAGCAGGCACATTGAATATTAAAATAAAATGACATGGCAAGAAAAAGTAAATAAGGAATAAATGAAATTTGATATTTAAATATACAGACAAGTTAGAAGTAACTAATAATTGGGTGGATGATACATAATTGTACAAGATATGTTCAATGTCCTTTCGAGCAAACAACCATTTTCTTAACAAGGTTAGATATTTTAATTCACTCCTAACAGAATACATTTCTCTAGGTAACTGGACAAAAACTTTAGGTGCAATACAAAGGCATGAGTTTTTAAATTCTTCAGCATAAGGTCTAAAGTAATGCTATTGTGAAGATGAGCATTTGGCACAAAGAGTTTGAAAGAGATTTGATGGTAGAAAACTTATTTATGTTTATGAAGAAGAATGAAAGAAAGCTGGGACGCTCGACGCATATAGGGAAATCATGGGCAGGACTGTTCAGTGGACAGTGTACATGGACCAACCAATTAACCAGAGCACGTTTAGATTAGACGGTTTATGCGGTTAATTCTGAAAAGAATAGCAACTGAGATCATTTTTACCGTTGAGGATATCTGGGTTTGTTGGAGAGCGAAAGATTGTTTGGAAATGGAGAATTTTGGGGAAGATATACTTGGCACCGACGTCAACCTAATCTTTGACGAAAGGTGCCTACGGGACCAACGTTTTAAGTGTCATCGGATAGGCAGAGTACTGCCCTTTCTTATGCTCACTATGTGACATTTAAGGAGGGATTGAGGCTTCACTGTTAAAGCAGTTTCACGGCCAAGATTCAAAATCATGCCATGAATGTAAAAGCCCGTTCTCTTTGCACCTCACCACCCTGCCGTACACTTTGATTCGGTGAATACGAAGTTCGTCAGTAGTTTCTGCGGTCAGTTTCAAGTGATTATTTGGTTTAATTGCAGTCATTATAAAGATGAGACTTAATGGTTATGACCATTTCTTATGCAGGCTGCAATTATATCCTTGTCAATATGGATCATGGCGCTTTATGAGTCGGAAACTTCGTTATTGCGAAGGGAGGATAAACGTAGACTTAAAGCGTTTGAGATGTGGGTGTGGAGAAGGATGGAGAGGGAGGGCTGGGTGGCGAGAAGGACGAATGAGGTAGTATTAGATATTGTTGGAGAGGAAGTTAGTGGTAGAGAGTCGAAGTAGGCGGAAAAGATGGATGGAGGATGTCTCGAGAGCAGAGAGAATGTTTAACGAAGGCGGTAGAGGGGAGAACACTGGTGAAGCTTTGAAGAGGATAGGAATTCTGGACGAAATAAGTAGAGGGAGACGATATGAAGGATTTAAGAGCGATCTAATGGTAGGGATTGCCATAATCATTGGTCGTTCAATCCTAAGATTGGTTTACTGCAGCCCTCCAGCCTTCCCTATTTAACGCTAGTTCTCTTACCTTCCTGGTATCTTTCCTATATACTGTTTTCTTTATTTGGTCCATGAACTTGTTCCTGGGCCTTCCTCTGAGGACTTTTTCCTCTATTTTATCTTCAATTTTGTTCATCACAAATCCATTGTGTCTGAAGGTATGTCCCATCCATTTGGTTCGTCTTTTCTGTATGGTTTTCTATATGGTCCATTCCTCTTCCTTCATCATTTCTCATTTTGTCCATCCATTTCATCTTCAGCATCCTCCTCCATTACCAGGCTTTGAAGGCTTTTTGTATTTCCTATTTTTCCCTTGATTTAGTCTTTTCTGGTCAGCTCTCCCAATGGGGTGGGGAATGTATGGTAGGGAAAATGGGGCGATGTGTCAGAAATTGATGTGGTTTGGAATGAAATAACTTTGTACTTTTCCACACAGTTTATTATCCTCAACCGGTTTCAACGCAACAGCGTCATTTTGAGAGGTTACTTTAGTAACATTACTTTAGTACTTTTAGTACTTGAGCAACCTCTTAAAAATGACGCCATTACGTTGAAACCGGTTGAGAATAATAAACCGTGTGGAAAAGTACAAAGTTATTTCATACCAAACCATGGAAAAATTCCACAAAGTAAGCCCGTCGACGATTAATTTTATTAGGAATTGGTATGTTAGGATTAGTGCTTTCCGAAAACCTACCCATCAGCTGGTGTAGTACGCACGTGAAAATATCGACATTGTGATTCCTCTCGATGCCGCCTCGTCGTAGTATCGCAACGCTGACAATGAGAAAAAATTACGTGTTTTGACGAACGCGGTCCTCTTTCGTGTTGAAAGTTTTCCATCCCCTCTCTATTCTCTCCGTATGCAACGCACCTCACGCCTCGCTTTTGTTATCCCTTCTCCCCATCCCTTCCACCCTCCCCCCTCTTTTTTTTGACTCCGGAAAGACCTCAATGCCCTCCCACCCTTCCCCCTATCCCCACCCCCTTTTGTCTTCCACCACCTTTCATCTCCCATCCGTCCTTCTCTGTTTCTTCGCAGCTCTTCGGCACGAGTCCTCTTCTCCCCCTCCCTCCTCCCCACCCTCCCCCTGAGGCTATAACGCAGCCGCTGCCCCCTCTTTCCCACCCCTTCCCTAACAAACTCTGGAACAACCCCTCTTCCCTTCCTCCGCGTATGAGCGCTCCAGAGTGGAAGTCGGATTCCCCTCGCAGCAAAGCCCTTGATTGACGTCGCGATGCTTCCCCTCTTGAGCGGTGATGCTCTTGCTGCGAGTCCTGCCGAGATTTCCCCGACAGCAAACCATTCGTTGCGACGTTATGCCGGAAATAATAACAGTCCGGACGTGGGTGTAAGATTTTTAAAATCGAGGAAAGTTATCATTCTAGAATTCAAGAATGGGAATTGAATTTTAAGAGGACAGTTGGTGTGTTTGAGTATCCTCTTTGGCTATCCTGGTTTGAAGCAATTTTTTCAGGTCAGAAATAAAAATTCAATTGTGACGACTAGAATGGCTCCTGATTTCATTATCACCCCAAGTATAGAACAACCACTTTTCAAAATCTTTCTCTGTTGGAGTACGATTATGGAACAGTATTCCCAAGGATATTAAGGTAGTGCGATCGAGATAGTTTCCTAATCATAATAGAGACCATATTCGAATTATAGGTTTGAATTTCATCAGCTGTGAGAGACACGAATTAAATTTTACATTTTAAGTACTGCAATAATATAGTTTTTCATGGCAGAAATTCAGTAGCATTATCAGAGTAACATTATCAAGGTCGGCCTTGATAATGTCACTCAGTAACGAAACCATGGTCGGTAACAATAAAACCTCATGTGGCAACAGCCAAGTTGTAATTTCTTCAGATGCTCCTAATCTGAATAAGTCTTTAACTTGACTCATTTTTCTCACGCGGTACGTTTGAAACTCCATCAAAACTGAAGGTTTATGGTGACTCCGAAGAATTTACTGCGGTGACAATATGATTAATTTTCAAGAATAGTTGAGGAAACACTCACACTACGCAGTGTTGATTTTTTTACGAGATCTGAGCGTAGGAAATGCCTCATTTTAAAAAATAAGGTCTCTCTGGAGTGCATACACGTACCATTTCCCATGTAAAAGGGCTGGTATATTCTGGCAAATATCTCGGAAAGTAATGTGGTGAGGGGTTGAATTTTTTGTGTAAATGGAAGGGTGATAACCAAATTCATTGATTTGTAGATAAAATTAAAATTTTCTCAAACTACCTTAAGGCTACTGCATCTTTAACTGTATTCAAGCAAATATTTTTTTCATTATCTACAAGCCCTTGATAGAGTGTAACTTGTGGTGTTTTTTTCTTTTTTTCCTGCTCTTTTATTTTTACTTTACATTATGTATCCACCCATCCCTTTTCAATTTTGTTTTCAACATATGAGCCCTTAATATTGTATGAATTCTTTACGTTCCTAATGGACGATGATAAAGTCCAAGAACAATAAATTATGTTATTAATATCCTCCGCGGTAGTGGGTTAGTTAGCACGACGTCTCTTGTGCCATGTGGGCTGAAGAGGAGATAACTTAGTTGTCGTTAGCTCCCATCGTAATTCACGTAGAAAGACGAGGTCACTTAGCTCGTATAAACCCCCATCGAAATTCGCCTCTAATTCAGATGAATTGGTTTTGTAACTGGCTGACACACAAGAGTAGCTATCGTGAGAGTCGGGTTTGAATATCGGTCAAATCAAATGATTTTTTCCTGGGGAATATAATCCAATTGGTGTATTAGTTCGTAAGAAATTATTAAATTAAACTATTTTCCAAGGCCTGACGGCGGGTAATTTTTATCACTCTTCCGACTCTACCTTGAAATGGAACGATGCAGCGTTAATTTAGGCGTCATTTTGTCTAAAAGTTACGAATGCTCAATTGAAATTGACCTCTTTTCCCAAATATCATGATAGAATTTGAATAAATTGTTTATGGCACCAAGCGTGGAAATCTGTGTCCGCAGGAAGCGTAAGTATCTCATCTCTAATTTTCTCCCCTGGGCTATAGAACTTAGCTGCGTTACGATTCATACCTAAAGCAAATTTTCGTGAAGGAAATCCTGACTCTGTTTCATGAATACATTTCTATCATGCTTTATTCAAACCCTTGTTGACATTTTGTGAAAAATAAGTTTGTCTTTAAACCTTCGTGCGTCTTATTTGTGATAATTTAAATACATGTTATTCGATGAGATTAAATTTCCCCATGGGAGTGGCTCTTGGTTGGTGCCAAAGCTGTTTACATCTGCGTTGATAGTTGGCTCTGCGATGACCTTCGCTTTGATTCACATCTCGTACATTTCAATCTCTAAGCCGATGCTGGAACGCCCATTGATTAAGCGTTCTCTCCTCCTTTGGAATTTAAGCAATTTTGTCTTGTGGATGCTGTTTGAAGGTCATGACTTTCTCGTTAACTTTTAATTACTGATTTACCTCAATTTAGAGGATATGCGTGAACCGTCTCTACTTAAGGTAGTCCGAGCGAGATAGTTCCCTAGTCATAATAGAAACCATATTCTAATTATACGTTTTAATTTTACCAGCTGTAGGACACGTGAATTAAATATTGCATTATTAATGGTGCAATAGTATAGTTTTATATGACAGAAATGGTTAGTAATTAAATGAAAATATCTAAATAAGTCTTTAACTTGACTCATTTTTTTCGCGCGGTGCGTTTGAAACTCCTTCAAAACGGAAGGTTTTTAGTGATCCCGAAGAATTTACTGTGGTGACAATATGATTAATTTTCAAAAATAGCTGAGGAAACATACGAACTACACGCTGTTAGTTTTTTTCGTCATCTAAGTGTTCGAAATTCCTCATTTTGCAAATATTGTCTCTCTGGAGTGCAGGCACGTACAATTTCCCATTTAAAAGGGCTGTTATTTTTGACAAATAACTCCGAAAATAATGTGGTAAGGGATTTAATTTTTGGTGTCATTAGAAGGGTGAGATATTTTTCTTTAAAATGAGACCAAATTCATCGATTTCTAGGTAAAATGATATTTCGCTCAAACTACCTTAATTACGTGTCTTTTTAACAAAGTTGTGTGTCTATTTCATCAAAGATCTCTATATGTCTTACTTTCACGTCACCACGTTGCTAATTGCTGTAAATTTTTATATTACTTTTTAAGGGGTTTAACGTAGGTTTCTCATTCTCTGTGGTTATCTATCCGCTCCGAGATCCTTCTAATCATATTCTTGCCAACATTTGAACAAATTGAAGTTGTTGAACAGCTGTTTGAGTAACTAGAAGAAGTGAAATTGAACTCGCCGGAAGGGAAACATAAGGGAGCTGGAAGGCACTCTTGTCGGTGAAGGGGTAAGGAGGGATGATATCAGGAATACACGGGCTGGATATAAAAACGTCCAGTGTTGGAGGACTGTATCTATTCGTTCAAAGACCATTAAAAGCGTAAGTTTAAATGGATAATGCTATTATGTAACGATACATAATTGAGCGTTCGTGATGGTTAAACATAACTCAGCGGCGCGAGCATTTGGGACCCTGGCCATAAAGATTTAACCAAAAATATTAATAAAATGCAAAGAAAAGCTGCACGCTTCGTTAAAAACTGCTACGAGCGAACACGTAGTGTCTCACAACTTTTAGAGGAATTAAGGTGGTAGCCCCCAGAGACTCGGAGGCTACACTCTAGGCTTAGGTTGCTTGAGAAAATCAGAATTGGTATGTTTCAGAACGACACAGAATATTAATATGACGCCTCACTACATCTCTAGGTCTGACGAAAGCGATAAAATAAGAGAGATACATTGCCAAACAGACAAGAACAAAAACTCGTTCTTTCCGCGCACAATAACAATAAGTGACCACAATAAAAACAGAGCTCCACTAAATACACTCCCATAATACGCGTCACCATTTCACCTCCCAAAACCTTATACCTCACATCTTTACACGGCTGTTGTCCAAACAACCCATGCCACACGCCCATGCGGCGACTCGCAAGGTAGGATGTAGATATTGAATAAAAATTCACTCAGCTACGGTGATACCTCCTAATTTAGTGATAAAGAATAGCGTTATTTGACATTAATTGATGTATTTGCTCAGGCCTCTGCGTTTGAGTATGGGGTACCACAGTGTCCACCGCCCTGCCCGGAAGCCTTTCGTAGTGTGTCTGTCCTCCTCCCGTTTTTCGGAATAAAAAAAAAGCCCACTTCATAATTCCATGGAAGCGCCCCGAGGGTGGAGGGGGGGGGATTTCCTCGGACCCCTCATGAGCCGGGGGGGGGGGTGGAAGGTTTGGCAGGTGGAGGGAAGGCGAGCCGAAGAAGTGGGGAATGGGCAGAAGTGAGTGAGTGGACTGACTACACGGAGGAGGTGCGGGAGGCGGGTTCGCCGTGTGCATGGTGGCATAAGGTTGTCCCCCAACCGGTCTCTCGTGAAGGAGGTATAAGAGCCGGGTGAGGCGGTGGAGATAGTGGTGGTCTTGGAAACGAATGGGAGGGAGGGAAGGAGGAAACAAGGGGAAGAACGTTGCAGGGAGGGGGCGGTTGGGGGGGGGGACTATAAGGGGAGAGGACGTGTTCGTAAGAGCGGAACGCTGGTGTGGGGGAGTTTATATTCCTCGAGTCCGTTGTGGATTGGAAGTCAACGTTCGTGACGGGGTCGGCTGGGCGCGCCGTGGCTCGAGTAGGTTGCTTCCCATCCCGAGGGGCTGGGTTCGTATCTCGGAGGAAATTTTTCTCAATGGCCGTCCCGCTCGGTTTGAGCAAAGAGAGTACTTGGTTGATTGGTCATTACGCATCTACTCTATACCGTGCAAGCCAAGCCGAAGATATGTGGCAGGGGTTGAATTATCAGCAATATGCACCTCACTAAAGTTAATGACGATACTATTGGTGCATTGGAAAGAACATGTAAATACTTGTCAGGAGGTGACATTTCACCAGCATGCATTCTCCTTCGGCTTGCCTCCGAAGTTCGAGAAACCGTTTGTATAAATGTATTTGCAACCATATAAATGGCCAGGGATGCAAATGTTATACCGGAATCGTGCGCGATGTGCCATTTGTTGTAGGTAGAAGATATGAATAGGCACGTTATGGACTAATGTAACTAACTAGTTTCTCTGACGACCAATAAAACTTGCCAACAGTTCAATAGTTTCATTCTTAACTTTGTAAAACTTTTCCATAATGCTCAGGAATTAACAAAACTTTGTAAGTTTTACGTAGAATATTCATTGTGCAACCGGTTTCGTCGAATAGTCGACATCATCAGGTACATAACATGGGCCTCTCAGTAATATATATTTAAGTCGTTAATTCCTGAACATCTACATCTACGAAATACCGCGCAAACCACCACTAGGGTGTGTGGCACGGGGTGATTCCACACCAGGCATGCAGCACTCATCCCAGTTTAAATCAGAACCGCGAACCTTCCCCCAGATGCCGGGCGCAGGCCAAAAGCAGACAGGTCAACAAAGCATCTTGTAACAGTCTCATTGGCAGCTGTTAAAACCCTCATCATGGGAAGCGGGGAACACAAAGCAACGAAGAGAATACGTAATTCCTCGAAAATTACTTATGACGATCATTGTGAATTACTCTGCGGTGAACATTCAGCTAATAGTGTCAAAATAACGTCGTCAAAAAAACTTCGTCATTCCATTTTAGAAGTCGGTTGGAAATTTTACCGTGATGACTATCGTGATCTCAGGAATCGGTGGATGATCAGGTGAGGGAAGGATTACTTGGGAATCGTAGAACTAAGGAGGGGATTCCGGCGTCGGTTATGCCGCGTTTACATTGCTAGGGTTAGAATAAGAGTTAATATGTCGGCTTTACTAACTTGCGTTTACACAGCATTCTTTAACCCGAGTTATCTTGCTGGCGGCTATACTCACGAGACTTGTATGGACGAGAAAAAGGATTGAATATGCAAATGTTTTGTACGGTTAGATTCTCTTTTATAATTATTTAACGATATACTTATCATTTCTGGAATGGAATTGAGGGTAAATGCATGCATGACTAAAGTAGTAGTTTTTGATCTGGAGAATGGGGAGAATAACTATGACGAGGGCGAATGGTGAAGTAATTGAACAAATGGATGATTTTGTGTGCTTAGGTAAGATGTTTGCGAAAGATGGACGGATAGATGAGGAGATAAAGAGACGTGCGAATGCTGGAAGGAAAGTGGTAGGTAGCATGTGGAGCATATCAAGGAATGAGTGCCTGTCTAAGGAAGCGAAAATCGCCGTGTACAGAGGTGTACTTTGTTGTATGGCAGTGTAACATGGGTATGTCAGGATAGACATAAGAGTAGATTGAACGCCGCGGGTATGAGTTATCTGAGGAGTGTTTGCGGCAAAAGTAGGATGGATAGGGTCAGGAATGAGTGTGTAATAAATGAATGTGGGTTAGGTGCTCCAGTAATGGACATATATGAAAGGAGTGTGCTTCGTTGGTTCGGCCATGTTGAGAGAATGGATGAGAGTCGATTAACGATACAGATATATGAGAGTAGAATGAATGGTGTGAGAGGTAGAGGTAGGCCGAGAAAGTTGTGGTTGAGGAAATTCTTAGGAGGAGGAATATTAGGAGTCTAAAAAACCGGAGGGCATGTATGAAGCAGTGTATGGGGGTAAATGAGGCAAAAGAGGTTTGCAGGGATAGGTCAGTATGGAGGAAATTATTGAAGCAGAGTTAGGTATACAAATATTTATTTATGAGTGAAACTTAGTGACTGTGCCTAGCCCGGAAGGGAACGCCGTGATTACTATGTATGTATGTACTTATCATTTCATGTCTATACATAATTTATTCATTCAAAGATGAAAATTGAGAGAATAAATTTCTCTTTAAAAACGACAGGTTACTACGCTTTACCACGAAGATACCTCGATAATATTCCGTTATCATGTCGTATGTACACTTTTATGATAGATTTAAACAATTCGACATGTTGTCTTGACATACAAAGTTTATAAACAACTTCCATTTAGAGTCATTTCCGCAATATATGCAGCGGAATAAAAATTTTTACTTCCAAAGTTGTGTCCATGGCCCGCCCTTGATTGCGCCTTTAAGGTAAATTGTGACGTTAAAATACAATTGAGCATTCACTCATGCATTTAAATACAACTTGCTACTTGGCACTGACACTTTGATGCGGAAGATGGAAAGAGAAATCCTCGTAATGCATTGTAAGCTTCAAATAAAAGCTTCATGTGGAATGGATCACATAACTACTATTTTAACTAAAATGAGTTTTCACGAGTAAAAAATGTTGGTAACCAGCGCCCAGTACCTCCAGCGTGGTAAAAGTTGACTAGGGTTAGCGCCAACCTGCGTTTACCCGGCGAACTTTAACTATGGTTAGAGTTAACCTGTTTAGAAAGCTGGTAATGTAAACAGGGCATAATGGCATACCCTAAACGAATTCCGCGACCCATCTGACCCTGGCGGAGAACCATACCCAGAGTGCTCTCTGCATGATATCCGAGTAAGAGCAAGCAAGAGTCCTGGGGGGTTTGAGACCTGAGAATAGTTCAGATTTTTCTGGGGAATCGCGATCTCAACTCGCGCGCTATGTGGAGAGCACTGGAATGGCCCTGTTTGTATTACGAAAGTTTGATGTAGACTATTTTTTGCCGGACGTTCAACATATTTTGTTAGAGCCAAACTATTATGGTAGGGAACGAATAAGGTAGTGTTGTATATGGTAGGAATAAGATTAAGGAAATTGACAGCAGAACAAATAGATTTAAAACGTAATTTTTTCCACGTACAATAAGGGACCTTAATAGTTGCGATAGATCAGTTCTAGGATGCTGACTAGGTTAAATAGGTTTTTTCAGTGATGCTAAATATCTTAACATGAATTTTAGGTACTTACCTCGCATGCATTCTCCGGCGTGATACACTTTTGCATGTTTTAGTGTCTGGTAGTGCTATTTATTTGTCGTTAAAATAATACTAACCAGTAGTTGTATCTTGAGAAGTGTACTGCATGGTAGCATGTTCTTCTACGTACTAATCTCCTGGTTTCTGGTCTAACTGCGTACCGTTGCCCTGACTGCTTTTGGCCTGCGCCTTGCATTCGGGGGAACGTGCGCGGTTCTGATTTGGACTGGGATGGGTGCTGCATGCCTGGTGTGGGGTCATACCGAGCTAGACACACACTAGTGGTGTCTAGCTCGGTATTTCGTTGATGTAGATGTATTATTCCGTTCGACGATTGGGATGAAAAGCCGTGGCACAGTCAGTATGGCACGTCGAATATTAGCGCAGTTGATGGAAATTTAGACAATTTGTGAAACGTCTAATACAGTATTAATAATAACAATAGCAACTATGTTTAAATTCACAGAGTTCTTTATTGGTACTACTAGTTTCAACGCTACTGCGTCATCTTCAAGTACTCTTCAGGTACCCTACTCCAGGTACCCAGGAGGTACCTAGAGATGACGCAGTAGCGTTGAAACTAGTAGTACCAATAAAGAACTCTGTGAATTTAAACATTGTTGGAATTGTCATTATTGATTCAATACGTCTACGTCTAAGTAATACCCTGCGAGCCACCACGAGGGTTTGTGGCAGGGGGTGAAGATCACCAAACATGCACTATTGACATGCAACTAGGATATTTAATGGAGACATGCTAGATAATAGGGTCACATGCAGCTAGATGGTTAGTATCTACATAATAAGAAAGGGATTATTGGTTGCTATTACATGCATCCTGCACTACAGACTACTCTAACTATATTTCACCTACCTATACCTTTGCTACGCTGCATATTGTTCTCTCTTACGGTACTCGGGAAAAATTACATTTTAAATCTATCTGTACGACAATCTATCTCTCTAATCTTGTTAAGATGATCAAACCTAGCATAATAGGCAGGGGTTCTCAATATATATCTAACGTCATCTGTGAACAACTCTGTTTCGAATTTACTTAAAAGGTTTAACCTAAATTTTAACCTGCGTTCTGATAGTAATTCCAATGCTAGTTCTTCTATTAAACTAATTCTTCTAATAATGGACATCCACAAGACAATGCCTGAAAGAACTGAATTCACATCTAATACCATTTGGAAAAGGAATCACGTGGCATAAGAATCCATTATGGTAACCTTTGTATAAATTATGTGATCGTGAAGAATTTTTTTCTTTTATTCTCTTTATAATCCAAATCAGCATATTTCAACAGGGACATTATTTTGGATGGACTCTAGCTTAGATGCATAGAAAAGAGCGACCTAGTGTCGACGCCGGGTTTCCCTCTATCCATTCCACATTCCCACATTGTCTAAATATCCTTAACATTAGATATACTCCACAAATGTTTATCTGTAATCAACTTCTGAAATTATGCAGGCGGGGCGAATGACCTAAGTACATGAAAACCTTACCTCCTGGTATTTCTTCCTATGTAATTTCCTCTTAATTTGGTTCGTCAACTTATTCCTGAGTCTTCTTCTGGGGGATGAATCACAGAAATGGCAATTTTCCATTAGATAATATCTAGGTAGATACTTATCCAGTGGAAAATTGCCATTTCCGTGATTCATTATGCTGAACTTATGCGACTGACACTTCTCCTTTTTGTACGTAACGCTAGCATGACATTACAGGCTAAGTTATATCTCAAAGTTTTCGTCAAGTATCGCATTGCTTCCCTCAACTTTTATTTCAATAGTAAGTGCCTAAAATTGGGTGTCACCCCCAAATATGTTTCCATCAAGACAACCTGTGCATCAGCAGCAGCCCGACAAGCAGTCTCTACAGCGAGGAAAGTGTGGGTCCAAAAGGAGGTGAAAATGTGGTACATCAAACGGAACTCCATGTACCTCTACCTTCTTCATGTCGAGCTGCGCTCCAACTTCACCCCGCGGAATTTTTTGGGCTTATTATAATTCTATCAAAATAATTCGACCATTTAATTCATATTTCTCCAGTGATGTCTTGTTATTTGCCGCACGACTGGTCATTCTTCGCTCCCCCCATCGCCCGTTTTCGATCCCACTATCAACGAATCCGTCACCTCTATCCCCGTCCGCCGTTTCATTCTCTCCTCAACACTCCCTCGTGCTTCGTGACCATAAATCCAGTGGAAAATTGCCATTTCTGTGATTCATTATGCTGAATTTCCACCATATCACGTCTGATATTCCTCTTGGGACTTTACCTTCAACTATGTTCTCCACAAACCCATTGTCTCTCAAGGTGTGTCCAATCCATCTTGTTCTCCTTTTCTCTATGGTGTTCCATACAGGCCTTTCTTCTTCTACTCATCTATACACTTCATCATTTCTTATTTTGTCCATCCGTTGTATCTTCAGCATCCTCCCACAGCATCAGGTTTCGAAGTCTATTCTGGTCAGTAATGTGCCTTTAGTTTGTGGTCATTGGTCGGCATCAAGTTGATCGGGCTTATTATCATTTCATCAAAATAATTCGACCATTTAATTCATATTTCTCCAGCGATGTCTTGTTATTTGTCGCATGACTGGTCATTCTTCGCTCCCCCCGTCGCCCGTTTTCGATCCCACTATCAACGAATCCGTCACCTCTATCCCCGTCCGCCGTTTCATTCTCTCCTCAACACTCCCTCGTGCTTCCCGCCTCCTCCTCCTCCCTCTTCCTCCCGCCACCTCTCCTCCCGCCTTCTCTTCCCGGCGAGCGCTGCGATGTTGCGACATGTACCTGCCCACCACCTCTGCATATACCTGAGCCTCTGAGAGCGCGCGTCGCGGGCGACGAGTCGTTTTTCCGGTAACATCGCTCAATCGGATCGTCACGTGTTCCCTCCCGAGTCCGAAGCGATACGGTCGGCGGGAGGGCCGCTGGTCGTTTAATACCCCGATTCCATTGCTAACATTCTACCATGGTTATTTTGCATATGCATATTACCCTGCAAGCAACCCAAAGGCTGTGTGGGAGGAGTGAGATATCGCCGGCATGCACCACTATTTATCTACGTACATCTACGTAATACCCTGCGAACCACCACGAGGGTGTGTGGCAGCATTTATCATACTAAAGAAAGCGAAAGTACGACTATTAAGACAATAGCAATGCAATAGGCCAGGTAGGATGGGATGGATAGGATATATGGTATCATGTCAAACACAGCGTTACATCGGGTGTTCCTCAGGGAAGTGTCATTGGTCCACTTTTATTTCTGTTATACATAAATGATGTTAGCAACGTCGTTAAAAGTAAGCTTAGAATATTCGCAGACGCGGTTGTGTATAGGGATATTACCAATTCCGAAGATAGCGACTCGTTAACAATCGACCTACTTGCTATTCATGCTTGGTGCGAAAAGTGGCAGATGGAACTAAACAAAAAAGTGCGTAGCAGTCAGCTTTTGGAAAAAGAAAAATAGGCCAGGTAGGGCTTACAGAATTAATAATACGGAAATAATTAACGCCGAGTCTGTTAAGTACTTAGGGGTCACAATTACTCACGACATATCTTAGGGAAAACATATTCGTTACGAGATACAGGAAGCTAGGCTTTATCAAGAGAATACTCGGAAAATGTGATGAGAAAGGAAAATAACGTTGTAATTTTTCAATCGTTAGGCCTCATCTGGAATATGCTGCCAGTGTATGGGATTCATATGAAGCGGGGTTGATATCGGAATGAGATCGCGTGCAGCGAAGAGGAGCTAGATTTGTGAAACGATGCTACGATAAGTTGGCTAGTGTGTATGGATTGATAGAAGAATTGGGATGGGAATCGCTTTCACAGCGTAGATTAAATTATAGGCTTAACCTCTTGGCTAAATTTCAGCAAAAAATTTCTCTGACGACGTAAAAAACATACTATTAACCCCCTCGTACTACGGCAGATTAGATCGCGCCAATAAAACTAGAGAGCTATATTGTAGAATCGATAGGTATAAAGTGTCATTTTTCCGCGTACCATTCGGAACCACAACAGCTGTGATCGTCGTCATGAATAGTTCGAATTGTGACATTAGCTAGACTGTGTTTTTCTTTATATTCTCTACATTCTTATTTAAGCATGATGTAAATATTGATGTTCTTATTTATGCATGATATTTAGAATCTGTAGTAGTAGTCCTTGTACCCCTTGCATGTTGGAACGATTGACGATAGAATGTGTTTTGGTTATTAGATTTTTAATTGTCTCGTTGCATGTGTGGTACGCTGGTTTCAATGTAATTTCGGTGTTCTGCCTAATAATTCATGCATGCCTGGTGTGGAAGCACCCCCTGCCACACACCCTTTGGGTTGCTTGAAGGGTATGACGTAGATGTAGATGAATAGCAAGAACCAGCAGAAACTTGTCAAAAGGGGAACTTCCAACCACATGCATTACACTGTAGGCCTGCTACCAATGCTACAGAAATTATTTGTTTTGACATATTGTGCTACAACCTCAACGATCAGGGATGCAAGAGACACGCAGGAAATTTGCGAAAGTAAGTAAGCGAGCAAAAGCAAGTAAAACAGAATTTCATACGATAATTTCCACGATACCTCAAGTAATATACCACATACTCTGCGTTATTTCAATTGTGGTATTGTAAATTACCGTATTAATTACTTTTCAATACGGCATACCCCCAAGTTACACCGGATCTTTTTTTATTTGTGAGAAGGCGACCGACAGCTACGGTTATTTGCACCACAGGGGATAGGCTAGGGAGGAAGGCCGGAGAGAAACCTGGCGTCGGCATTAGCCTGCTCTTAACCAAAGGCGCCAAGGGGACCACGGTCAACGTCTCATCCGACAGACGGAGTACTGTACTTGAAGCTCCCTCCACAAGACACTCAAGTAGGGATCGGGTTTATCCAAGGTTTTGAACCCCGGCCGTCCGTATGGTGAGCCAGTACTTAAGCTATCACAACAACTCGATCCCCTCTCTTTTGCGGAAATAAGAGGAAACAACATACCCTTAACAGCAAGGCTAAACATTTGAATTCATAACGTAAATTCATGAACACCGACAGGCGTTTTGTATGAGAGAAACAAAGCACGAACGAATGCTACTACGAATGAAGACCGTATACGCGTCGGCAACGCTGTATTTGGAAAAGGTAATATTACAGAGTGAGGGGTCGGTGTCTTTCTTTCCTTCTCACCTTTTCTTCATTTTTTTTTACCGGCTCCTCCCACTTCCTCCGTCCTATCGAGAGGCGAAGTCCCGACAGTTGTTGAGAGGGAGACTCGTGCTCAGACGGGCGGTCGTCTATTGCGGGCTGCGAAGGGCGATTGGGAGGGGGGGGACCCTACGGCTCTTTTGGGCGTCTCCGTAGGTAATTCGGGCGACTGTTCTGTAGGTTTTAATACCTCCAAGTCACACCATATCTCTCACGCGTTCTCACGGGTCAGTTTTTGGGGAGAAACGTGCCTCAAAAGGTCGTCGTATCGATGAGTCATCATTGGTAGACCCTTAGGAACCCGTTAGTTATACCATGAAAACTAATGGAATGTATTCATGTCCGAATGCCATTCTCTTTTACTGGTGCAAGATGGTTTGAAAGAGTAATGAGAGGCTGCCTGGTGTTGATACCACGGTGATACCGGAGAAAATTTTGGGTAAAAAGTAGGTTTGACTTAGGTAGGGATGAGTCGAATCCAAATGTCGATTCTCGATTCCACCGTTTCTCAGGATTAGAATGGGTATCGAGAATCGATCGCCTGAATTGAATTCCGATTCCATCGATTCCAGATAGATAAATATTCAAATCAAATTTCATTCGTCACATCATTGTCTCAGTAATTTTGGGTGTAGGCTATCAATTTGTACTTTTTATCTACCTCAATATGTTGAGGATATATTTGCTGTTTGTTAATAAATATATCTACTTTTTGAGCGACTTAATTGTCTTTGTTATTTTATTTCAGCCAATACTTGAATTAAAGTAATAGCCGTACGCTACTGGTATGTCAATCTGTTATTAGGAATAAGAATCAATGGTATCGGAATCAAGAATCGGGAATCGATTTGAAATAATAATTGAACAATATCTTGAACAAACGGTATTCCAGTACTTGAGCAGCTGTATTACTCTTCTTGGACGAAGGAACAAAGAGATTAACATGTGGATCCGACATTCTAGGATATTCTCCTCTGTGACAACGTCAGCTTGAATATGAGATACTTGTATTGCTTCCCACTAGCTCTATGGGGCTCTATGAGGTCCCCAGAGGTGCTGGATGGACAGTGTGGTCTCGGCGCCTTGAAGAGGGTCCAAAGCATAAGTTGCATTTCTTGGGGATGTCCTCAGACCAAGGGTACGATGTTACGCGATGGAATTGTCTAAAATTAGTCTCCGGCATTGCGGTGCGAAATATTTTAACGGACACGTTACGTTGCCAAGTTGCGTCATTATATCGATTATTTAGTTACCATTTTTTCCTAAAATTTTTGCGAAAATTTTAATCTCTTTCACTTTAGGTGCGTGGAAAAAAGGAACACAGTGGGTTGGCGCTCGATTTGATATTTATTTTCAGCAGGCTTCCATATCAACTCCAAAACTTAAAATAGTTAATTCGTGTCCAATCGTTAGTCATGCATTAAGAGAATAACTGTTTACTTCTTCAGCCACCGGTAGAGGTCGCAGTTTAAGATAAAAAATTAGAATTCAACCTGGATTTTACTTTTAGCCCGGGCTGCGTATTATCACCATTCAGGGGAACACTTTGTTTCCACTGACCAGTTTCCATTTTATTACAAAATTACATTGCAAGCGTTTTAATTTCTTCGATTATAGTCGAAAATTTCCGAACATTTTATTCCTTTCCCCGCAGTCAGTGTTTTATTCACCCGTAACAGAAGTGCACACGATTAGCCAGTGACTTTCTTTCGATTACTCCGCTCGACAGTGATAAATTGCGACATCAGCGCCGATTCTACTGTCGTCGGACGCTCTTCTTTTGTTATTATTTTTTCATCCTTCCGAGGAGGATGAAGTGCGCGCTCTAGCGACTCTTTTGTTTTCAGAAAGGGAGAGCGGAGACGCAATTGTGCGCTCCGGCCTGTAATTAGCTCTGACGAGATCCTCGGTAATTGTCGGGTATCCGGTTGACGGATTAGCATCGGATCACGGGGGTGGGGAACGATGCATTGGGTCCCGGAGACGATCGCTCGTGGTGGAAGCAAGCGTTTACGCGGGACTGCTGCACGATGGACGAAAATGGGCTCGCATGTCGGTAGGGTTTTGTTTGAGCGCTCTCAATACGTCTTCCTTCCTCCATTTCTGCCTATTCCGAATCCTTCCTTTCCTCTCCCGCACTATGCAGCGCTTCGTGGTTTGAAACGTTTGCCGTCCGGCTCATTCCTTCGTTCTTCCACCTAAAACAATTTCTCAAATACTGTCAATGTTATTGTACGGCGGATGCTGGCCGAGAAGCGGGAAAACCCACTGCCTTTCAAAAATGAATCCTCTTTGGATGATTAGCGAGTCCTTCTGTTCCAGTAAAAAATTATTTAAGCGATGCTCATTATTTTTACAATATATTTAAGATGTTAAGAGTTTAATTAATAATGACTTTAGAAAATATGGTCTGGTATCCAACGAAAATAGCCTTCCTTAAGGTTATATAGCATCATTAATCTACTAGCGTTAACCAGAGAGAGGCTTAAATCAAGTCAATTGAAAACTATAAAGGCAAAATATTTTTTATCCATTCTTGATGCTGCAACCACGGGGAGAAAATTTACAGGTTGTGGCTATTGTTTATTGGATGTTCGGACAGTGGAGCTGATCACGCATAAATGCTGATATGACACTGCCTAACGAGTTAAACAACGACTAATTATTTCACTCGATCGTATGTAAGGATCAATGCACAATATAATTCTTGAATTGAGTGGCAAGGCTTTTTCTCGACTTATTCCAATAAACATGTGATTGAGATTGAGGCGTTGCACGTTAGCTTGACGGATATGGTTATAGTGAAACTACTGCCATCAAATAAGCATTAATAAATAGTTACTTACTTATATTTAACCAATTCATTAATTAAATTGCACGAATCATACCCAAGAGTAAAAAAATATTGCTTTTTCCGATGACATGTGAATACTGCAGAGTCAATGTTATTGTACGCCTACCACCTTTTCATTTGTTTTCTCGCCGCCGACCTATGAAGGGACCACCGCAACCGTCCGCGGCGAAATCCATCGTGATCCCCGCCGCCGCCGACCTATGAAGCCGGCCTTACAGTGTCTGGGTCTTGACGAACGCGAGATCGGCGACGTGTGGTGTCACCGGTGTGCGTTTCACTTCGAGAGAAGGGTACTCGGTAAAACTTTCTACTCGTTTGGCGGGTCATTTGTGGGATTGATGCCTCTGCGTTCACTCTCTCTCTCTCTTGCTTAGAAAGAGTGAGTGCTATATCGTTCGTTCTCTTAGGGACCCATAAGTGAAAAATATTCCCCATTTCACTCAATGACTTTGCTAGGCAACTTTGTGGTCGGGCGAAGGGAGAGGACATTTACCTGATTGACCCAACGTCAATGGCTTTGAGAGAAAGCGGATTGATGATTTATCTATCTCAAATGAGAACGAAAATGTTAAAATGAAAACTGAAAGTTAAGGTAGTGTTAGAATGGAATACGACTTTCTATCTGCAAAGATATTATATCTCTATGTTTGTTAAACTGCCTCAAAAGCGTTGGCGATCTTTTTTTTGTTTTTGACGATTCCGATGAAGGTCTCTGCGATGTATAATAATATAATCTATAATTTCTAACGATAAAATCTATAAATTCGCGTTTAGAAGAAAGTCTGTACGCATGAAATCGAATCATTGTGAATCGTATGTCATGTGTCGTACGGCTAGGTACAAAAATAGCATTGTATTGTCAGAAAACCATATCGGTGTGATGCAATTTTTTGCGATTTTAGTAATGGATATCACTAATGAGAGCACGTATGCGACGTCTCCCGCAAATTTGTTCGCTTGCACTAAAATCCGTCCAACCATCGTAACCGGTTGCGTAGCGTTGGTATGAAATGCTGTCTTGACACACCGGAAGTCCGATGACTGCGGCCACGAGACGGTGGAGACGCTAGTGTCGAAGTAATCTTTCGTGGGAGTCACTCCTTCTGGTGGTCCAATGTGTGCCGTGGGTTTTAAATATCGGGATTTGCCCCGAGGAGAGGGGCGGGGGCCGTCATTCCCAACTTAGGAGTCGCGGGCCAAGAATCGACGAATTACTGTCGGAACTGACGCTCCCTCCGTTTCCCGGTAATGAGGTAATCCATGCGCGGGAGGACGTGATGTGAACCCTAACTCTTCGAAATGCGATGATTCCCCAAAATGATTCGATGACTGCCTGAACGCATTGGCAACGCGAAACGGTACTTCTTGGAGGGCGAGAAATACCGGTTCCCAAAGATGTCTTCTTCCAATTTTTTATTGGCTTAGGCTGGGCTATCGCTGTTTACGACCGCCAAGACTAGTCGGAGGCACATACCTGCTTTTCGGGGAACCCATAGTCGCCAAAATGTCTCGGAACGGTAATAAAAAATGGATTTAACGAGCCTGAAGACTCCAAAGTAATCACTCTTTGAAGAAGACTTTAGATTTCAGTGGAAGGGTAGTGTGAAGGAGTTGAAACGTTCGTCATCGAATAAACATAAAATCTTCAGATACAGTAAAATGTCTTGGAATTACCTTAACTTCTGATGTATCGTGGAGAACACACAAAAAATACATATGCGGCGCAGCATTTAAGAAACTAGGTTTTGTGAAGCGTATAATAGGAAGGTCCTCGGTGGAAAAAGTAAAAGTGAGATTGTACTTCGCTCTAGTTAGGCCACACCTCGAATATGCCGCGAGCATTTGGGACCCTGGTCATAAAGATTTAACCAAAGAAATCAGTAAAATACAAAGAAAAGAAGCACGCTTCTTTAAAAGCGGCTACGAGCAAACATATAGTTTCTCACAAGTTTTAGAGGGATTAAGGTGGGACCCCTAGAGACTCGGAGGCTACTCGCTGGGCTTAGGTTGCTTGATAAATTCAAGAACTGGTGCGTTTCTGAGCGACACAGAGAATATTATTGTGACACCTCACTACATCTCTAGGTCTGACAGAAGCGTTTATATAATAAGACATTGCCGAACAATTAGGTACAAAAATTCGTTCTTTCCACGCACAGTAAGCGAACACAGTAAAAACTGAGCTCCACAAAATGCACTCCCACAATAGATGTCACCATTTCACCTCCCAAAATCTTACATTTCTTCACTGTTGGTGACCTAACACCCCCTGCCACACACTCATGCGGCGTCTTGCATGGTATTATGTAGATGTAGATGCTTTACATCTATATGGTACCCTTCGAGCTGGAGCATGAACGTGTGGCAAAGGGTGTTCGGACACTAGACGTGAAAAGGTGTCAAAGAGAAGGGCATAAGGAGATGGAAAAGTGAGGTATATTTTGGGAATGCTTTGAGTGGAGATCAGTTTGTTGTTTTTTTAAAAGTATTTTACCGGAGAAGGTAGGTTTTAATGAAAGTTAGAGAGTCTGTTCCCGGTTTTCTACACTTTCCAGGGCCTAATTACCTCGAGTATTTCCTTTTTCGCCTCTGCATACAGTCTACCCTTCTTCAGTTCAGTATTATGGCTTCACATTGTGCATGGGAAGAGCAATTTTTGTGACTATCTGCTCAGCAATACATCTCTCTTATTTTATCACTTCTGCCGGATGTGGTGCGGCATCAAAATGATTATCCCTGTGGTACATTGAAACACACGCTCTGAATTTATGAAGCAATGTGAGCCCGGCATGTGTAGCCTCCGAGTATCTAGTGGCTCCCCAACCTAATCCCGCTAAAAGCCATTTGTTTTCTCGTCGCTTTTTTAATCAAGCTTTCCTTCGTGTTCTATTTATTTTCCGAATTAAATCTACCTTTGCTGGGTCTCAAATGCTCACGGCATATTCGTGGCCTAACCAGAGCAATGTGGCATCTCTCTTTTACTTTTTCATCCGAGGACCTTCCTATTATACGCTTAACAAAACCTAGTTTCTTTAATGCTGTGACGCTTATGTTTTATGTGTGTTCCCTATGCAATATCCCTATTACAAGAAACTTGGCTGGTTGAATACCATATCCCGTCGCAAATACCTGCTTGGAACCTTTCTTTTCTCTAACTTTGGCACTAATGAACCGTCATACCTAATTGATATGTTTTCTAAAAGAACTTCCTATGGTTACTAGAAAGGCTGAGATGGGCCGGGAAGAAGGACTGAATCGGCGCGCGTAATCATGGATCGGTTGATCCCGGATTAAGGGTGTTTTACTTTGTGCCGTTACATGTGGGGGTTCCAGTGGGCTAAATGCTTTATTACCTCTCTTTAAGTTTAAACCTTCCTTTAAACAACCTTAATTCAATATTTTTCAAATTTAACGTTCTCCAAACTAAGGCTGCCGGAAGTAACGCAATTCAGGGATGAAACGACGATGTAAATACTATCTTAATAGAAGCGCCGAAGGAACTTCCTCAAACTTGGGCCAACAGGTAAGGAAGGGAGGGAGGAGAGAAACCCGGCGTCCGCATTAGCCTACTCTTAGCATGTTTGCATTGTGACTTCTGTACCTCTGTGCATTTGATTTGTTGTAAAAGAACAATAATTCAAACAGTCCAACATTGGTATGCAGTCTAAAATTAACATGCTGATAGCGTACTGTGTATTTGTGAAATTTCGCCTCTTGACTACCGCATAGACCCGTTCACCCCACGCGCACCTTTGTTCCCAGAAATCTTAGATAAAAGAGGGTGTGCGCGCCGTCTTTACACGACTTCCTTATCTCTCTGCCTTTGCTGGAAACCCCAGGGGCAGCTGGTAGAAGCTCAAAATCGGTGCGCGGTGCCTCAACCCGTATTCACTGACTTGTTGTCGTAGAGCTAGTTGAACTAGATTAGATATTCAGGGAGGTGACCGACAGTTAAGGAAGTGCGAGCGAGATAGTTCCCTTATCATAATAGAGACCATATTCGAATTATGCATTTTTATTTCACCTGCAGTGAGACACACGAATTAAATATAGCATTATTCATGGTGCAATCATACCTGTAGTTTTACATAACAGAAATTGTAAGTAATATAATGAAAATATCCCAAAAAACCTTTAACTCGACTCATTTTTTTCACGCGGTACGTTTGAAACTCCATCAAAACGGAAGGTTTATTGTGATCCCGAAGAATTTACTGTGGTGACAGTATGATTAATTTTCAAAAATAGTTGAGAAAACACACAAACTACACACTGTTGATTTTTTGACGATATCTAGGTGTTACATTTGTTAAAATATGGAATGCCTCATTTTTAATATAAGGTCTCTCTGGAGAAGATACACCTACCATTTCCCTTATAAAAGGGCGGATATTTTCAGGCAAATATATCGGAAAGTAATGTGGTAAGGGGTTGAATTTTTGGTGTCATTAGAAGGGAGAGAAATTTTTCCTTAATAAGAGACCAAATTCATTGATTTCTAGGTAAAATGATATTTCGCTCTAACTACATCAAGGTCATTTGCGCCATAGGCGACAAGAAAGAAAGGAAGGGTGGTGAGAAACCCAGCGTCGGCATTAGCCTACTATTAACGAAAGGCGCCAAGGGGACCACGGTAAAACGCGTCTTCCGAAAGACGGAGTTCTGAACTTGAAGTGCCCTGCACATGATATTCGAGTAGGGATCGGGTTCCCTCTGAAAGACATCCTTCTGCTGCTGGTATTTTTTTCCATTAAAATTGAAATAGAATCTTGTCTATATATCATGCAAAAAGCTTGGAGTGCCTACTTCTATCGCTAATTTGGACGCTTATTCGAAAGTTGATGCTGTTATGAATTATATCTATTCGCTTCTCTGAGCAGTGAGAGTATGACGTGAAATGATTTTGGATTTCCGAGTTTTTTTCGATCGTCACGATATCATTGGGTCCTGGTGATTACGATCATCTTGAGTGAAGGGTTCTTTTCGTAGAAATATTTATGTGCTTGGATGTGAGTATAACTTAGAGGTGAAGATATCGTTTTTGGGTGCAACGAAAATTGCTTGCATGTTGTAAAAATGCGGCAGAGATTAAGGAAATTTATGTTCTAATTTGGCTGTCATCGCGTATGGATTGCCGCGTGATTTTATCCCTACCGCGGTCGTTTTCTTTTTTATTAGCGGTGCTCCCAGCGCTATCCCGTGCATTATTCTCGCTATTTCATATCGCGTGCCCGCAGGCGCTGAGTTCTCCGCGCCGTGATGAGGCGCTGGAACGAGTGTTATCCCAGGTTCGTTAGCCATGCATCTTTCCGGGTGTGCTCTTGAATAATCCGAAAAGACACGGAAACGTGGAAGAGATAAACATAGCTCCCTTTCCGATGTGCTTTCTGGGCTTAATAATTCACGCGGCACTAGTCCACACACAATATTCTCGTCGTTTCGGAGCTCTTCAGTGGCGAAAACTCTCGTGCGGACGCGTGCATGTGCGATGACTCTCGTGTTGATTCGCTCTGCTCTCTTTGCATTCCGCCATTCGCGACTGTAAAAAAACATATTTCGCCTTTCCAAGGATGTGCTGCTTCTGTTATCCTTCGAGGCTTGTAAATGGCTTTGCGCCCCATGGCCACGCGATAATAACTTCCCATGTCGACACGTTGTCCGAAGTTATCTCGCATATTATATTAAGCGCTGCCCTCATCTTGCGTGGCTGCTGGGTCGGGGGTACGATATGAGCCCGCGGCTCATAAGCGGAAAAAGTTTTTGATATGTCGGGTGAATCATTTCCTCTTAATATTTCTCTCTGCACTTGTGAATGAATCTCTGTAACACGCATTGCACGGTCGCGGTTGGATAAAATGTACCCCAAGATGACAGCAAAAAGAAGAAAATTTGTATAACCATGCAGCACGATTGCACTGGGTTATGCGGAAGCCGATTCAAGGCGGGAATGGCCTTATTAAGTGCATCAATGGAGACGATATTTCCCCATTTCATTTATTTGCAGGGGCGCAACATCGGGGGGGGGGGAGAGAAAGGGGGGAATTCCCCCCCCCCCAGAAATTTGAGGCTGTGGCTCACTTATTGATGGATATTGCCCGATTTACAAAATTATTTGCGCCTCCATCTCTTAGTGGGTTGAAATTTGCAGACTCTCTGACCCATTTTGGTGAAAATTTATTTGCAGACTCTCTCCCCCCCACTCCTTCCCCCCCGCTCAGCTAGCTTATACAGATTTTTTCAAGGAGTTTGCCCCCCTCCCCACGATTCTTGGGGGTGCTGCGCCCCTGTTTATTTGTATCCTTTCATTTTGCTCCTCGGTACTCATTCAAGAGTTCGCAATAGAATAACGCGTGCCCTAATTCATGTATAAAATAGTAATTAAACCTTGCGACGCGATCGGTGATTGTAGTTATGACGAAATGGAATATTCTATCAAAAACGCTAAAATGAGGATGCGAAAGTAAAAATTCCAGTCACGTTCAATCAAACATTCAAATAACAATATATATAATGCAATTATTATGATAAGCATAATGGGTGTTTTAACACCCACTTTGATTTAGAACGCAAATTACAGAACAGTGTATTAATGATTTATTCAATGATTTTTCTATCCTAAGATTGTGGTTGACTACAGCCCTCCTCCCTTCCCTATCTAATGCTAGCTCTCTTACATCCTGGTATATCTTCATGTGTACTTTCCTCTTTATTTGGTCCATGAACCTATTCCTGGGTCTTCCTCTTGGGACTTTTCCCTCTATTTTACCTTCAATTATGTGCTTTACAAAACCATTGTGTCTCAGGGTGTGTCCAATCCATCTGGTTCTTATTTTCTGCATGGTGTTCCATATGGTCATTTTCTCTTCTACTCTTCTGTAAACCATTTCTTACTTTGTCCGTTCATTTTATCTTCAGCATCCTCCTCCAGCACCAGATTTCGAAGGCTTCTAGTCCTTTCTGGTCAGCTTTAGCAATGGTCCATGCTTCCGATCCTTAGAGTGCCACGCTCCCCACCAATTTTTTCACATACTGTTTCCTGGTTTGTAGTCCTGTCTTCTTCGAGCACAGAAGTTGATTTTTTCCCATGAACGCGTTCTTAGCTTGGGCTATTCTCCGCTTGATGACCTAATGATATGATTGTGATAAAGAATCTTTGTGTAAATTAAATATCCACGGTGGGTTCAATTGATGCTATTAAATTATAGAAAAATCAAGAAAATGGGTACTTATTTTCCTGGACAGGTTAGAGATTTGTGACTCTCAGTTAACTAAATATGCATGTGTTACTTGAAGCTTTCTTGCAAATGCTCACTTCACCTAGTACCTAATCAACGAGGCAGGAATTCTGGATGAATAAGAAGTGATGGAGGATATGAGGAATTTAAGAGGGTTTCATTGGCGGGTCATCTACAGGAAGAAAAGTGGGACGATGTGCCAGAAATTTGGACGTTAGGATAAGAACTGTCCATAAGCCTACCGTTCAGCTGGTAGAATACTCTTACATAATCTCATGTAATATAATATCATTTCACTTAAGGACCCTTTCTCTTTCCCGCTACCGAACACTTCTTTACATCATTTGTTTTTATGTTTATTTACCGAGTCACACGACTTTTGCGGACTTATTCCAAATTTTTAATATTCTGGTGGGAAGCTGCTGTCGTGTAGTCCATACGTCGTACTGCTTACATGATTCTCTACGGTGAAAAAAACAGTATATAAAAATTGGTTGTGATGAACAAATGCCAACAGCTGCCAGTTAATTTGTAATTAAGTTCAGCCATCAATTGGAGTTTTTCATTTTTCTGTGAAATTGTAAACTATTTTTTTACGGACATTCGGAAATTTATTGAAAAGCGCTGCGTTTTTGTAGGTTTAAAATATCATTAACTTTTACGTTACAGATTATTCCTGAAGCTGAAATTTAAGTGCCAGAAAAAGAAATTTACAGCAGGACAGAGGGTGACTCTAATTTAGTTTACTTATAATTTCCGATGAATTCATAAAATTGTGTTCTGTGCAGTTTCTTCCTTTTTTCATTCAATGGAATTGACAAACGAAGGCCAAAATAACTCGGAAATAAACCAGTACAAAAGGAAATTAAAACACTCGAAATGTAAATATGAACTTAAAACGTATTTACTGCGCCGGACGATCGCTTTAATGTTTCCATAATAGCGAATTGGAAATTCCTCTTAAAATTTAATTAAATTGATGGAACGCTGATATATATAACTCCAGTGGATGTTTGCACCGTCCAGTGAACTAGTTATGTAATAAAATTAAAAATGGGGAAACTTATGTCCCTCGAGTTTGAATATTTTATACCAAGTAATTCGTTGGTCTCGTTTTACTCAAAAGGGTACTTGCCCGTACGCAAGCCAGATCCTAAAAGATACTTCAAAATCCACACCCGGCTAATTAATGCGGAAAACTGAACATCGGAATGGTAGAAATCAGTAAGTCTGGTTGTGGGAACTGAGAGAACTAATATTCCAGCCGCCGTTGCCGCCCAAAGCCTCAGTATATTCCTCCCTACATGCCACTCGAAGTTGGACGTTAAAATTCTTTTATTTTTGGCGCAGGGTCGCGGATTCATTGTTAGACCGGATTAATTAGAAGGCATGAACACGCGTATTTTTATTGAATTCCCGTCGCTCGGGCCAAGGGGTCGATTTTTTCCATTTGCTAATCCGATCCGGCCTCCGTAATTAACTGTGAGCTTGAAAAGGAGGTAATTCGCCGAAAAACTTTCTCTCTCTGGATGTGAAGGAGCGCTTAAATTAATTTCGGAAGCCATAACCTGTCAACTCCTCCTAATTACGTTCGTCTAGCAATTTGCTCTTTCATGGATATGAATCAGTTCTTTCTGTTGATGCATGCATCTATTCTCCCCATCCAATCTTACTTTCATTTCACATTGGTCGGCATTTTGAGGTGTTGCGTAAAATATTGTCATTGTAAAATGAGTTGAGAAAATAATGTAATCAAGGATGTTTTAGGATAATGTGTTAGCTATATTCATCAGTGTAAAGCCTTTTGAAAGGCTCAAATAAACTTGTTTGAAAGATTCATCTACATCTACGTAATACCCTGCGAGCCACCACGAGGGTGTGTGGCAGGGGGTGAAGATCACCAAACATGCACTATTGCCATGGAAGTAGGGTATTTAAGGGAGACATACTAGAGAACAGGGTCACATGCAGCTAGATAGTTAGTATCTACATAATAAGAAAGGGATTATTGGTTGTTATTACATGCATCATACACTACAGACTACTCTAACTATATTTCACCTACCTATCCCTTTTCTATGCAGCCTATTGTTCTCTCTTATGGTACGCGGGAAAAATGACATTTTAAATCTGTCGGTACGACAATCTATCTCTCTAATCTTGTTAAGATGATCAAATGCTCAGGGGTTCTTAATATATATCTAACGTCATCTGTGAACAAATCGGTTTCGAATTTACGAAAAAGGTTTAACCTAAATTTTAACCTGCGTTCTGATAGTAATTCCCATCCGAGTTCATCTATTAAGCTCGTCACACTTATACATTTATCATAACGGCCTTTGACAAACCTAGCGGATCTCCTTTGCATTTGCTCTAATTCTTTTATTATACCTTCCTCGTATGGATGTCATATACTAGCTGCATATTCTAAATGAAGCCTACAAGTGTAAAATAGGTTCTTTCTCGTACTCTCTCATCGCATTTGCCTAGAACCCTTTTTATGAATCCTAATCTACGGTTTTCTACACTAGTAATTTCCCTGATGTGTTTCCCCCATGACATGTCTTCAGTGATGGTGACGCATAAGTATTTAATAGATTCTACGTTAGATATTTTCTTTTCTTTTTGTACGTCTTAAAAAACAAGATTTGTACGTCTTAAAAAACAAGTGACTTAGTATGAAAAAATAGGCAACTTCCACTGTGATAGATTTATTCCAACCGGTTTCGCTTTTTACTGCATCTTCAGGTGACATAAGGAATGTGACCTGAAGATGCTGTAAAAAGCGAATTATTAACGTCGGAATAAATTTATTACAGTGGAAGTTGTCTATTTTTTCATACACAGTTATGTTCCGATTCCACTCCATCAAGCCTGAAACCACAGAGAGCAAATGACGTGGTTAAAAGATTTTAAAGACTTTAAATGAACAAATAAATTGGTTTAAGCGCTTGAAAGAGTTGTCGCACTTTAATTTGACCCAATTGCATTGCTCTTTTAATAGAAATCGGGGAATGCATATTTGTGTGTTTGTCTGTGCGTGGGCTTAAGAAGCTAGCACAGGGACCGTGGTTTGATTTCGGATCACGGTGGATGTTTTCTAATGGAAATATCTGTGTATGCGTTTATTTTTTCACCATTTTTTCCGGAAGCATCATTATTTTGATAAAAAAAGACTCGGCACAGTTGTATGCATCATTTTAAAGCAATCAAACGATTTTACTCCGACCAGCTCCGACGTAATGATTTTCCTCGCGTATACTAATTGGTTCGTGAATTTACTTTTCCCTCAATTGAGATCTCCCCGCATGGCGATTTGGAGCAAAATGGTGCATTTCGAAGAGGTGGGATGTTTTTTTCTACCCGTTTCGAGTGATGGACATTCTTCATGTTGAGTGTGTAAGGTTGTGGTATATTTGGTTTTGAGAGGTTGTAGCCTAGGTGAATGTGGTGTTCCAATTGAGTATAAGTGTGTTTGAGTGTCGTGAATCCAGCCTGTTTCATTTTAAGAACTCAAATTAATTTTCTCACAATTTTACATTTTTTCACATTTTGCACATATTACTTTCGTAATAATATTTGCAGTTTCGGAAGCCATAACCTGTCAACTCCTCCTTATTACGTCCGTCTAGCAATTCGCTCTTTCATGGATATGAATCAGTTATTTCTATTGATGCATGCATCAATTCTCTCTATCCAATCTTACTTTCATTTCACATTGATCGGTATTGGTCGGTCGGTATGGAGTTTTGACGCTCTACTTAGGATTATTTTTTTATATTTTTTCTTTTCTATTCAAAATTCATTTTTGCGTATTATTACCCAATACAACTTCATGTCTACCACCCCGCGTGTGGAGACGTAAATACCATCATCACACAGGGGTAAGCATGATGACGGCCTGATCATAAGTAGGTTGTCTGAGACTTCTCAAACAGGGATCTGAACTCACTAATATAACTCGCTCCCTTTTTCCCATCAAACTTTTTCCGGTAATGCGGTAAACAGACGTCAATCGGCCCGTTAAACGTGGCCTCACGCCGGACGTGGCCTTGGTTCGTTCGCCTCTCGCGCCTGTTTTGTTTTTCCGAGTCGGCGCTCAAAAGGCTCAACGATTCGCTCATTCCCTTAACGATCTTTTTATAAAACCTAGATATAAGGTGCCGTGGGGGAAAAAATTTTAAAATTCGTTCCATGTTCTTGACCCCTTCTGCGTCTTCGCCCTCAATAAACTTCTTCGGCCGCAAGGGGGCATGGGGGTCCTGAACAGCTCATTCGCGGAACCCTGAAGCAGGGAAAGGCAGCCAGAAGGGGTATGGGGGGGAGACGAAGTTTAATCCTTTGGGGAGAACCAGCCGCTTAGGTTATGCGAGAGGGGACGTTTTCACAAGCGGGTATATGTATGCCTCGTCGTCCTTCTGTCTATGTAGTTGTCGTCGACTAGCTGGTGCGGCGGCGGCGACCATGGAAAGGGAAGGTGTCTGTGATTCGGCTGGCTGGTCAAACCAGCCTTTCACTTTCGAACGCTTCACTGTGTGCATGCCTCACCACGAAAGTGCGGCAGCCGGCGCAAACTCCTAGCAAAGGGTTCGTTCTTCGCTCAATTTTCTCAGCAGCGCTGGAGAGCTGCCTTTGACTCCTTAATGATTTCCGAGACCTTGGACCTTTTTTTTCTACTCTTCTCAATTCTTTTCATTCGCCATTTCCCACGCCCATACCGGTCCTGGTTTATTTTCCCTCCTTCTGCACCTTTAAAATCTTTCATCTCAGCCTTCAGACTGTACTTCTGTCTCCCATACTTCATCATGACCTTTCCCTGACCCGTTCAATCGTTCAAGGAGGTAGATTTACATCTACATCTACAAACTACCCTACGAGCCGCTGTATGGGCGTGCGGTTGGGGGTGTTAGGATGTCAGCCGTGTAAAGATGTAAGGGATAAGGTTTTGGGAGGTGCAAAGGTGACGTGTATTGTGGGTGTGTATTTACTGGAGCTCAGTTTTTATTGTGGTCGCTTATTGTGCTCGGAAAGAACGAGTTTTGATGCCAACCTCTTCGGCAATGTATCTCTCTTATTTTATCGGTTCTGTCAGACCTAGAGATGTAGTGAGGCGTATTGATAATAATCTCCGTATCGCTCTGAAACACACCAGTCCTGAATTTCTCAAGCAATTTTAGCCTAGCGAGTTGCCTTGCGAGTCTCTAGGGGCTCCAACTTTTATCCCTCAACAAGTTGTGAAACACTTTGTATTCGCACGTAGAAGTTTTTAACGAAGCGTGCAGATTTTCTTTGTGTTTTATTAAATTATTTGGTAAATTTTTCTCTCCAGGGTTTAAAATTTAACATTACAGCAAAAATTTTAATTCCTTTTAAAATTTTTATGCTTCCATGGTTATTTATTTATGTATGTGTTCATTTTTTATGTATAAATATATATCTCTGGTTGGAGACAGCCATTTGGCGTTGTGACGCAATACCTAGACAAAGGAGCCGGAATTCAAAAAAGGGTTTGTTTCGTCTCTTATGTCTGTCGGCTCTTTCTCTTTCTAAATCTTGTGCACATATAATTTATATTAATTTATATATAATTATGCATGTGTTCTCTAGCCATTAAAAATTTCAAATTATAAATACAGCCCAAGTTTTCCAAATGCTTTTTTTCATTCCTGTCCATTGCTGGTTTTGTGGGCGTGCTAATTACCCGTTCAACCTTGTTAAACAACTGGCCTGCATCGCTATTCTCCTTTCGCTTTTCGGAATCGATTGTGCGGTTAAACGCGCGCCGCCCGAGTAGTGAGGATAACCTCACGGAGCCCTGTTATAGGCGGTGGTGATTGGTGAGGTCGGAATGGCCACAGAGCAGCCGCACCGTTTGGACGTGGTTTTGGTGCAGTCGCTTGGAATTTCCAGCGAATTGCGCGAATTAATAGTTCTTTTCCATTTCATGCCGCATTTCAGGGACCCTTTAGCACAGACTGGGCGATGCCTTTTTTCACATAATTGAAAATAAATGAGCTAATTATGACCTCTTATGTGAAATGAGTTTATTTCAAAAGCGAAGACATGAGTGCTGAGAAAATTCTGTACAAAGTTCCGAAGTGAATGGAATTTGACCATTTAGAATGCTCAATTATGTTCATTATAACAGATTTTACACACCTTACCCGATTCTTTCGAAGAAGAAGGTATGATAAACGGGCAAGGTGTCGCCTGAGTTACATCAGGGAGGAAATTAACCCTTTGAGTGCGGCATGACGTGAAATCACGTCATGGTTTTCTTTTGGCTGGTGCTGATGACGTTATATCACGTCAAGGGTACCGTGAGTGTTCCAGCTACCACTAAGGAACTTTTAATAGGCCCCATAATGAAAGCTGGAACACTCACGGTACTCATGACGTGATATGACGTATTCAGCACCAGCGCTAAGACAACCATGACGTGATAACACGTCATGCCGCACTCAAAGGGTTAAAGAGGCGATAACGTAAAAGTGTTCAAAAATGAATATATGAGAGCTGAGAAATTAGAAAAAGGCTAGCTGTCTCGCATGAAGAGGAAGGTTTCTGGTCGGCTTATGGGTAAATGATTCTCAAAAGCGTCGAAAATACTTCTTCACCTTCCACGGGGCGTTAGATCATTCAGTTAGGCTTACTTCGTGATCACTGCCTTGCTACATGTGAACGATATTATTCCGAATTCCGTATTCCGTTCAGGAGAAGGTTTATTGAATGGCAGCCTGTTTCAAATGTTGCGTATTCTTTTGCGAAAAATCACGTGGCATGTGTAACACTCTCAGATGCGTTATCACCTCATAAATTGAGTTCCTCGCAAGCCGAATGCTATTGCTCAGGCCACACCTTGCCCGTTTATCTCATCGTCTTCGGAAAAATCGGTCAAGGCGAGAAAAAAATGTTATAATTAACATCATTGAGAATTCGTTTTGCTCAGATTGCTTCTAATTCGAAACTTCGAGCGGAATTTAGAATGTCCTTGGGATATTGAATCAAACTCTATTAGTCTCCCGGTGTCAGCTGACTTCATTCATCTCAAAAGTGTGGTTGTTATGTTATGTTTATTTATGCTGTAGCAAATTTTTTTAATACTACTTAAACCCAGTTTCTTCATGCTTAGCATAATGTTTTTAAGTAAGTGCAGAGATAAGTATATGTAAGACTATATTGCTTGTATTTCGCACGACTTTAAAATTGTCAAGTTCTTTCAGACCAGATAAGATGAGATGGGACATAGGAACATGATATATATTGGCTAATTTTCTAGAGGTGAATAGGATATAAATGTCAGGGAAAAACGGCTGAACCGCTTTAGCACTTTAGTAAGGGAGATTCTGAGATTGTTTGCATGAATAAAACCGGATCGTCAGTCGAAACTCGCAATGTTGTTTTTGATAAATTAATGGTGGTATCGGGCGTGTTCTGAATAAATAAATAAACTTTAATTGCTTTCTTTGGTCGACCTTACAGCTCAGGATAAAATACCCTGGTTGTCGATAATCTTTATCCATTTAACTCTCAATTGTCAACAATTAGAATTGGCTCATAATTGGTGTCAATTCGTTGGAAAATTCATGGGCAGTGTTATGACGTTCAAAGTGTTCCACCCACTTCTCTGTACTCAATTAGTGAGGCAATTAACCGCTAGGTGACCTTGCATCATCGGAGCCGAGACACCCTTACATCAGCTAGCCGACTACCGGAAAATGTGTTTTCTCTGCGTTTCCCGGAATGAGGGAGATTTCAGTTCTCAAGGTTAAAGGTTCCTTTCGGGCAATTAGGGGAAGATGAAATTCAAATCGTGCCGAATTTTCGAACGCTGAAGGTCTGGCTCTCGAAATGTCGCGATTTTATTAGTGATTAGTGACACAAGACTCGTGCTGTCAAGGATGATTCTAAAATGAATATCATTCGGCGGAATTAAAGGGGATTGACTCGTATTGACTGAAAGTAAAATTTGCTCTGTTAAATTCCACAAAAGTTTAACCACAGAGTACAACACAGTACGCACAGTGAATAGTACAGTTACGGAACAATCGCAGTACAAGTATTTATGTTTTCTCTGAGGTAAAAAAAATTGCTGTATGTGGTGATAACCTCTCAGGTGAAACCTGTTGTATTTTGTCATTAAAGTTTTGTAAAATGTTTACAAAGTTGCTTTTTCTTTCTGTGGAGTGCGATCCCTCGTTTAGTTCTTTTTTTCTCCTGAATTCAAATACGTGGGGTGACACATTTCATTTAGTCCTTCAATACCTCAACCATTAATTTATCCACATTTGAATACTAATTTTTATTTTTTTGGATTCTTGGTATATGCATGGGATTTGAGGGAAATTTAAGTCCTTGAGCGAGGCATCATTTCATCAAGGAGATGACATTGATCTCTGGGATTGAATTGTTGAGTCGTTAGGTCTCATTTTAAGGAACAAATATCTTTTTTTTAGACATACCGAAATATCAGCCCTTTACCGCGGTAAATTTTGAGACATTTGCCGACAAATACCAGGCATTTTATGTGAGAAATTGCACGGATATGCTATCCTGCGTGACTTAATCTTAAAAAAATGAGAAATTTCTAGCTCCTATATTTCGTTAGAAATTGAACTGTGATTACCTTTGGTTTTTTTTCCAACTATTTCTGAAAATAAATCAATTACTCACTGAAGATTATTTTGTAGAATCTCACTAAAATACCTTCCGATGCGAAAGCTTTTTCCCTGTTCTGCGAGTAAAAATTAGTCATAAATAGAGATTTATACACGTATAGTTAGTCAATTACGGGGAATATCAGTCTCATAAAACTATTTTCGCGCCAATTAAATAAAAATATTTACTATAATAATAATAATAGTGATAAATGTTCGCGGCGTATTCAAGGTGTGACCTAACCAGAGCGAAGCAGCATCTCTCTTTTACTTTTTCATCCGAGGACCTTCCTATTGTACGTTTAACAAAACCTATTTTCTTTAATGCTGCGCCACATATGTTTTGTATGTGTAATCCCCACGATTTGTCATATGCTAAGGTAATTCCAAGATAAAAGCCTTCAAAAAAGATTCCAAGTCTTAAGGTCTTTCTTGGTGTATCCGGCGATTTCAACGCTTGAAGTCCGGACGTCCATTCCCCGCTCATATCCGATGGGTATTTTTTTTCCAAACTCGCTCTTCTGGTAATGGTTACGACCTCATGCATTCACTACCATTAGATAATAAGGGATGAGTGTCGGGAATACCCTCGCATTCGCAAATAAAATTCTCTCTCAGGAGCCTCATAATCTTTCTTTTGACACGCCAACCTCGCGTGACCCACTCTTCGCGGGGAAATCATTCGCAGCTTGTGTACTCATAAACTTGAGCACTCTCACTAAAAACAAGTGGATTGGCACGGATTTTGATGCAAGGTATTTTTATGGTCCTTTCTCCTCCTTGGCTGTGACTTTCCCGGTTTTACCTCTTGCCCCTGCACCTTGAAATCTAATCTAAATCTAAAAACCTAATGCCTAAGCTCTTTTCTACTGTCGAAAATTAACTCATATCCCTCTGAAATAGTGTCTCGACTGGAATTTAGATTGATGGATCAAGATATTCATTTTTTATGCTATTGGTACAGTTATGGTGACTGATTATTGCCAGTTTTATTGCTCAGGATTAGTTTTGATGCATCATTTGTCTTTTAGGTAGAAATGGATAAAGATTAATCGTTGCCGTGATAGGCAATGCATTATCCCAGCTTTACTAAGTTATTCATGCTTTGACTACTCTCTAAACTCTCGGAATTTCTTTTTTTCTTTTTCCACCCAGAAATGAGATATAGGAAATGCTCTATGAAAAAATTGACTGATTACTATGGAGTCGAGTCGATTTCAAAGCAAGTATGGTTAAAACGAGAGTAATGCTTGCCAACAACCGCTCCTGAACCCCTAATACCCAGCCATTGAATTTTCTTGCCACTTTCGTTGGTTGGGTCATGTTTTTAAAGCCGGGGTCGCTTGCGGCGAGTATAGTATTTGTGATCCCCGAGTTACCGTGACTACAGTGTTTACGGCTCGCCATAAAGAGCGGCGCCCACGCTGAACGCCCTGCCAACATAAAAAATTTAAATTGCTGTTTCGACCGACTGTAACCGAGTTTACTGCGAGGAAACACGAAGCCCTTCGGAAGAAACTTCACAGTCGGAAAAAATAGATGAAAAAGGGGTCGCCAATCAAGCGATGACGTTTCAAAGAGAGCGTATATTTTTTTTGCCTCGAATAATGTTGTCAGCGATCGGATGAGTTCGGAAAGTGGAAAAAGACTCCCTTCTGTTTATTTTTAATTTATTTTTTTTGCGGCATGGTCACTACCTCGTTTGATCGTTGGAGTGCTGCAATCGCGCGGGGTCAAGTGGGGGGACTGTGGACAAAGAGGTCACGAGGACGAAAGCCTTCGACTCCCGTCGTCCGAGGTTGATAATTCCTAGCCGGTGGTTGGTTAGTCGTGTGGTTTCTATTCGGAAGTCATTGAAACCATGAATATGCATAAAATGGATGTTTATTTCCTCCCCAGTAAGGGGGACAAGAATAAGCTGAAGCCGGTTGAGATGTGGGTGTGGAGAAGAATGGAGAAGGTTAGGTGGACGGAAAGGAAGACTAACGAGGAAGTGCTTGAGATGGTGGGAAAGGAAACTTTTGAAGGAGATCCGCGATATACAGTGCAGGAGGCTGGAGGATACAATACGAGGCAATGGATTGCTCAAGAATGTGATCGAGGGAAGGATGTTGGACAAGAGGGGAAGAAGTAGAAGGAGAATAAGTTTCATGGACGGGATGAAGAAGTGTAGATCGCATGCTGAGGCGAAAAAGGATATACTAAAGCGAGATAGACCCCTGAAAATGTATAAAACCGGGATGAGATTCTCTTACATACAGCAAAACCTACCTTAACCGGTAGGATACTTTAATAATACTTATTTCCTCCTCAGAGATTGCTGCTGAGCATTCCGCAGGCGCTAGAATCAGAGTAAATTTTCGAAGCGTCGAGAGTAACGAGGACAGTACTCGGCCATTGAGGAAACCTGTGTTTTAACAGAATATAGAAAAAGCGCTTGATCACACTCTTCTGTGCCAATGTGGGACAACGTCTGCTGTGGTGATATCTCAAGTTGAGATACATATGCATGAGCGGACATCAAATAGTCCTTCACAATTAAGACGTCCAAGGTGGGCGGACACTGCAGTTGACGGTTGAAAGGGCGCTCCGCTCGTTGTCACGTATGGAACTCCGTTCAACTTGAAGAATTCCATCAAATACTCGCGTCGAAAACCCGACAGCTCTGTCGATTGTTGCTCAGCCGCTATGGAATATCACTATCTACTTCCTTAAAATTACTCCTAGGTGTAAAAGGAATCGGCTGTATAATAAAACGTCACGTATTCCGTATATCTTCAACTTTGAAGGAATTACTATCCCACTCTCAAGTTAACTCATACGATAACAGCGGTCATTACGAGTTGAGGAAACATTTAGCCGAAGACAGCGTCGGAGTCATCATTGCCAAACATTGATAATTTCGTATAGTGTGTTTACATCTATTTAGTGGAAATCTGAGGAAGTGGTATAGCCTACACAGCCGGGGACAAATATTTGGGTCTCTAATGTATTTTTTAAAAGTATTCTACCGGCGAAGGTAGGTTCTAATGAATGTCAGAGAATCTTCTCCGGTTTTCTACACTATCAGGGGCCTAACAACCTGTAGTATTTCCTTTTTCCTTGCCATTGGAAGGCAATTCCATCTCTTCGAAATGCTTCAAGCATTTCCTCGTAAGAGCAAACATTTCAACATCAAGTATTCCAAATGGTATCTTCCTTACATTATTGCAATGAATATTTCAGCGCATAAAACCCGAAAATCAATGTTATTTTGCTTTAGAGAGGAGTTCCTCTCTAATGTGCTTGAGTCCAATTTTTCTGAATAATCTGCAACGAGAAATCAGCATTTTTTATAAGTATTCTACCGGTGAAGGTAGGTTCTAATGAAAGTCAGAGAATCTTCTCCGGTTTTCTACACTTTCAGGGGCCTAACTACCAGTAGTATTTCCTTTTTCGTCCCGGCATACGACCTACCCTTCTTCATGCTGTCAATGAAACCTATTCTCTTTTCCCCCATCACCATTTGCCCGACATGCTTCCCTCTATCACCCTCTTGAGCCACCCATCGCCTTCCCAGAACATTGCCGCAAAATCTCCCTCACATACCTAGTGTGTAGGTATCAGAAGGGGTTGGAATAATGAACCTTGACAATTATTCTTATTGACCAATTGGCCTCTGAGATATTATTATATCCTCCAGCCACCTATACTGCCTATTCCGGATTTCATTAAGTATTTTTCAAGTTAACTCGTACTATAAGAGCGGTGGTTTTATTCATGGTTCAAACCTTGCAGGATGTCGTGTTGTTGTGGTGGTTAGCGGACTCGATTCTTATTCAGAGGGCTCAGATTCGAGTCCCGACTATGACAGAGGGATACCAATTGAATCTCGATCCCTACTTAGGTGTTAAATGAAAAGCTCTTCAAGATCCAATTCTATTTCTGTCGAGTTAGAAGCTAAACTGTAGGCACATTGACTCATTTCTAAAGTCTAGCACGCTACTGTCACCGACTCGTGATTTCTCTGCTCGTAAATGTTTGCTCCGGCTCCATCATTGGCACCAATCCTCAATAACGTGATGGCCTCAGTCTATCGTCACCTCCTCAAATAAGAGACTATAAACCTATTTTATTTGAGTTGTCTACCAGCTGATCGGAGGATTTTTGGACAGTCCCTACCCTAACAACCCACAAATCGGGAAAATCATTTTGTTTTCCCTCTCATAGGTGACCCGCCTTGGGATCCCTCTTGAATTCCTCACAACGTCTCCCTCTTCTTATTTCATCCGGAATTCTTATCCTCCATCCCCGTCTCCAATGTTCCCCCTCTATTACCCTCTTTAACATTCCCTCTCGCTTCCAAACGTTCTCCATCCATCTCTTCTGCCTCCTCCAAACCTCCGCCACCATCCACCTCCCCAACCATATCCAACAACTCATCGCATCCCAAGGAACTGCTTCTTCAGCTAGGGCAATTCTACATCTCCTTCACTTCCCTTCCACTTAACCCATTTACCTTTAAAATATTAGCCAGGCACATAAACTTATCAATCAAAACGATACTTTGTTCCTCTTTTTATGCTTTATGTTTAAAAAAATATATATGCATAATTTTTTTAAATTAACTGGAGCTCGAAATCGTTTCTGTGTGCATTTTGTCGGTAAGAGTGCTGTTTGTTTGCACGCAGATTACAAGTATTGTTGACATTTTTCCTTAATTTCTTTTTACAGGATTAAAGTGTTTTACGAAATGGCTGCTTAGTTTGAATTTTGAGCTGTTGTATCACACGGTGTGTTTCTTTTGGGTATAATATTTGTTTTGTGCAAATATGCTATATTTCTGTTGCTAATTGTGATTTTCTTTATATTTCAGGTAAGTCGCAGAAATTAATCTGGGGTTCTTGAGGATTGAGTGATGGACTTCGAAAATGTATGTATATCTACATCTACATCTACGTCATACCCTGCAAGCCACCCAAAGGGTGTGTGGCAGGGGGTGCTTTCTCACCAGGCATGCATGAATGATATAGTAGAACACCGACATTACATTGAAACCCGCGTACCACACATGCAAAGCGCCAATTAAAAATCTAATACCCAAGAAACATTCTATCTTCAATCGTTCCAACATGCAAGGGATACAAAGACTACTACTACAGATTCAAAATATCATGCATAAATAAGAACATCAATATTTACATCATGCATAAATAAGAGAGTAGAGAATATAATGAGAAAGATTTACTGCCTGCCTATTGTCAATACTCGAACTATTCATGGCGACGATCACAGCTGTTATGGTCCCGAATGGTACGCGGAAAAAATGACATTTTATACCTATCGGTTCTACAATATAGCTCTCTAATTTTATTGGCGCGATCTAATCTGCCGTAGTACGAAGGGGTTAATAGTATGTTTTTTACGTCGTCAGTAAAATGATTTTCCTGAAATTTATTTAGGAGGTTAAGCCTATAATTTAATCTACGCTGTGATAGCGATTCCCATCCTAATTCTTCTAACAGTCCAGACACACTAGCCAACTTATCGTGGCATCGTTTCACAAACCTAGCTCCTCTTCGCTGTACGTAATCTAACTCTGATATCAACCCCGCTTCGTATGGATCACATACTCTAACAGCATATTCCAGATGAGGCCTAACGATTGAAAAATGACAACGTTTTTTCACTTTCTCATCACATTTTCCATTCATGATAAAGCCTAGCTTCCTGTATGCTTGACCGCATATTTCCCTAATATGTTTTCCCCAAGATATGTCGTGAGTAATTGTGACCCCTAAGTACTTAACAGACTCGGCGTGAATAATTTCCGTATTATTAATTCTGTAAGCCCTACCTATGTATAATGATTATAATGACGTTGTTTTTCCAGTTATTGGTGAAAATTATTTGTAAAACACAGGAGGTATTTCTCACCACAATTCCAATGCAGTTGAACTTGCCTTGTAGGGGGTATGTAATTGCTTTATAAAAAGCTCTCCAGTCCAGAAAAATATATAGATAGTTGTATATTACCTATATGTGTTTATGGGTTTTGGCATTCTTTACCTTTTAATTCGTTGTAGCTTGATGCATTCAGTTTCATTTTGAGACATTCACTTGCGTTTGTCCGTCCACCATGGGTGTACAAATTCCGTGATTTTAATTTCTCAGCTATTGAAGGTGTTTCTGATCCCCACTTCAACTTAACTAATGGAATACGTGATTGTGTGGTGGAGTTTGCTGTGAGCATGTCTTTGTCTTAGTGACTCCGAGTAAAGTCGCACGGCTCATCTTCTTCGTTAGAAGGGCGAGAGAAGAGATTAGTAACTATGAAAGACAGGAAAGTGATGCGAAGAGTTTAAAAGGGATTAAATATTAAAGAATACATTACAAAAGTATTTTTATGAAAAGAAATCTCCACATTTTGGAAAATTACCGGCGAGAGTTTAGGATTATATACGTATATCTACTACGTATTACTAGAATGCTGAGACTTACCTGTTTTGTCTAGCGGAAATTTGTGTCATCAAGTGGATGCGCTCATAAAATAATTAAGAAAACTCCTTTTTTGTGATTTCTTTATTTTCTCCTTTCCTTTTTTCCATGTTTAATACCTCGTTTGATCGTTGGAACACTTAACTCGAGCCGGGTCGAGTTCGGTGGATAACGAGGTCGCGAGGTTGAATAACACTTGAGCAGTCGATGGCCGAAATATGAAATAACGCTAGGCGTTTGGTCGGTTCGTTCGGCGAATGCTTTGTTTATCCATTCCAAAGCTCTGGGTATGAATCTGAAAGTAGCTAATTATAAATGCATATTATATTCACAACTTGGTGAGCATTAAAGATTCACCAAATGTCCATATCTCTTCTCCCTTCAGCGGAATCCTCCCCCATAGCCGACTACTTCTGAATTGTTTGAAGTTGTTTTTTTCTGCGAGGCTACCTTTCTCGTACATCTCTTGTCAAGAGTTCGTCCAGGATTTGACTGAATAGTTGTTATATTAATGGGTTTTGTGGGAGAGAAAAAAGTGGACGCAAAATTTTTGTGGATCCTTCAAAATGACGCGTAGAAAAATTAAACGAATGAAAAAATTCGTTCGAAAATATGCCCTGAAAAGCCCTTTTCCCTTCAATGGAAACCGTTCAAAGCAGTTTTATGCCCTGTAGAATGCGTATTGAAGCTTTTAATTGTATTGAAGGCAGAGCAAGGTATTATTTCAATGATCGTTGTACAAAGGCTTCGCAATAATCAATCGTTCGTTGGTTGAGCAGGAATAGCCTTTCTATCTTTGCACTCAATAATAACCATATGTCTGCTCACAGCAATTCTAGGTATTCTCGAGTGCATCGCGTGTCTTGTTTCATTTTTATTCCTCTCTTGTGTGCCATTTCACCAATTACTCGCCCGATATAGCAGTAACGGGGTTTCACATATGCCTCACTTTCTTGAGTCGATAGCCAGTGGAAGCAAGTGCTGTTGTCCTGTTTTGTAATTAATAAAATCACTTCTGTTTTATACTTCCTCTTTTTGAATCAGTTTTTCTCCTCGAAAGAACTCCCTTTCAGTCCCACCCTATTTTAGTTTCAAGATATTTCGCTGAAATTCGTTTCACGTAACTACGTGTCTCGTAACACCGATAGTATTCAAGGAAATCATTTGCTATACTCCATACACTTTAAGACATTTTTAAAATAATGGAGGGAAATTTATTTTATGTAATATAAATTGTAGTATTGTATGTATTTGTTATTTATAATAAATATTAATGCATAATGAATGATATGTGGCTAGGAGAACACATATTTTCAAATACGAAGTCGATCGCATTTTTTTTGAAAACAGATTGCTCGTCGGCCAAAATTTTCCGAGTAGCTTCGGAATATGAAATGGAAATTATTGCGCCCAGCGCACTCTTTTGAGGAGACTTTTAATTTGACAGCAAGTCATATGTGCCAAGGGAGTACCTCTGAATTTTTATTTCTATTTCATACGCAAATGAAGTGCTTGGGTGCACAGAAAAAAGATCGAAAGGTACAAAAAATGTGCTTCTGGTACTTAAAGGGTTAATTCTAGTTAGTAAATGAAGATAGTCCCTGTGCACGTTGTTAGCGAATCTTTTTTTTTGCTTTATTGGATTGGTCCATTGACATTTGCCAGTCCACGCAATAGATCAGTGGGTCACCTGCATGGCGAATGAATGTCTTGCCATTGCGGCGCAGCGTTCTGATTCATCCCCTTGCGTCATTTGCCCTCTTAAAACTTAGCTTTGCGCCCCCTCGCCCGAGCTTTGCCTTTGCTTCGTGTCCACGCACACACAGAGCCTCGTTGCGTATGTTCCTGCTGCGGTCGTAACTCAAGGTAGCACCAGAGTAGGAGGTTTTAATTCGCCGAGAGTGACGCAGAGTGACCCTTTACTTTGCGGTTTGAAGACAGTTATTGCTCCCCTTTCTGTTGATTGCGGTCTTGGAATGTGTGTCATGGAGACGAACTAGCGTGTTAACTACTCGTGCCTTAAGAGACTGAGTTAAGAACCGACTTGTATATGAAACTCAAATGACTTTATACACAGGTGTATATATATACAGGGTGTCCAGCACTTTGGAAAACCGGGAAGACCGGGAAATCTCAGGGAATTTTATTTGCACTGGAAATATCAGGGAAATCTCAGGGAAATGTCGTATTTACTTTGGAATTTTCTGTGTCATGAATATATAATACAGCAACGGAAGCAATGTGCCTTTTTCGGCAAGTCGCTAAGTCAAATTTCCCTTGCGTTGTCGCATTTTGCATTCCTGTAATCACCGAAAGTAGGTACAATGTTTTCTCTAGGGGGACATTGTGTTCTTATTAGTCCTAGTCTGCAAATCAGTGGCGTAAAGAACGTGCCTTTATCGGCAAGTTGCAAAGTCAAATTTCCCTTGCGTTGTCGCACTTAGCAAAATAAGGAAAAACGTCAATTCCATCAGTTTTTTGAGTAGTTGATCATTTTATATCAATGCTATTCATAGCAAAGTCTGGCTGTAATATAACCCTGTTCCTGAGCGCCAGCATGACTGTGTTAAATCTAAGAAAAGGTGGCGATGTGATTTTCTCTCAAACAATTTTTTTTGTCTATTTTCCTCCAAATACGCAAGTTTAAAAATAATCCTTAAGTTTATTAATCCAAAAAAACATACCAAACATTCTCTTATAGCTACTGAGAAAAAATCAATATTTCCTCAGGAAAAATAAAAATTAAGTCTGAAAATATTAGGGAATTTTCAAATGCCCAGCTGCAGGACTACCTGATACATACAGGTGCTAGCGCTGAAGCATGGCGTTGTGTGGGGCAGAAACCTGGACTCCAAGAAGATGAGACAGGAATATGTTTCAGGCTTTCGAGATTTGGGTAGGAAGGAGGATGGAGAAGATGCGGCGGACGGAAAAGAAGACAAACTAGGAAGTGCTTAGCATTTAGGTTGAGGAAAAAAACTTCCGGATGAGATCAGAAGGAGGAAAAGTAGTTGGCTGTAAGTAGTAGTGGAGGGGCGACGGGTTTTTTGATGCCGTCATTCATTTATTGGAGTATTCTACCAGTTGATTTGTACCTATTTGGACGTTAATGATTCTAAAGTCCTAGTTCCTGGCATATCTTTCCATTTCCCTTCCTAGTCGTGATCCGCCATTAGATTCCTCTCAAAATTCTCATGTCGTCTTCCTCTTCTTATTTTGTCCATAATTCCTATCGTCTTCCTTCCTCTTCCACGCCTCTCCTGTGTTCTCCCCTCTATCGCTCTCTTCAGCATCCCCTTTCTTTTCAAAACGTCCTCTATCCATCTCTTCTGCCTCCTCCGAACCTCCGCCACTGCCACCTCCTTCTATTTAGTTCGAGGATAATTTTAATTGATAACTAATATTGTTACAAAAGAATGTTAATGTGGTAGTATTAATGACGATTGTTGGTAGAGAAGGATGTAATGCAATTGGATCTTATTGCAGAAATCTGTTTAATACCAGAATGTGTTTTTCATTTTTTCTTGTAGTGGATATACTCGCAGATAATTTAAATATCACTAAGGCTTCATTTGACTTCATGTGACCCGGATTTTTATTCCATTTTTCCTGCATTTATGGAGTAAAGTTTTCATATGGTAGCGTTATTTGCGTGGCCTCAGACATAACCTACCAAGTCTAACTAATATTGATCAAGTCTTAACTAATCATTTATTTTAATTTTATTATCCACTCTTAACTGCGGAAGAATAGTTTTTACTACTCGGGAATTCTCTCGAGGAACTTTTTGCTTATTATTTTTCACCAGAACTCTTTAGCCCAGTTCAGAAAAAATGTAATTAACGTCTCAGGTAATTTTTAGCGTTAGTTTAGCGTTAGTGATTTCAGGAAGCACAGCGTCTCGTAATGCGCATTTAATGGAACACATCTGCTAAATAAGACTAGAAGTTTGGAGTTTTGGCAAAAAGCTTGAAGGTGGAGTTGAGTTTTAGAATATCTTTTACCGTAGTTAAGGAAATACTAAGTTTCCTGAAGCGGGACTTCGTTTTTTTAGATTTACTTTCTTCCCTACTTCCTGAAAATAATGATTTTCCAACCTGCTCACTTTAAATCCTACGCCAGAGCGAGACGCATATTATTTTCATATAGCTTTAGAAGGAGCAAGTAAAACGGGGTGACTTGTTCTTGCCTAATTAAGTTGTGTGTCCCTTTTGCGAGACCCATTAGAAGTACGCTCACACGGTTAAACAAGAAAAGCATTTTTCAAAAGCTCCCGAGAACTTTTCCGTTCCTGCCAGTTCCGCGACTTTTAAAGTTTCGAAGATCTTCAAATTAAATGAAACCAGGTTATAGGTCTTTGGGAATTGTGAACCGATATTTTTCCCAATTCTCGTCAGGCTGCCGAAGTAATTACGCCAGACGTGAAGTTTACAAAGTTCAAGCGAATACTCGCTCGAATCGCTGTGGAAGTTGACTTGAAGTGGTATCTCTCTCACTCCTACTTCAAATTAACTTCACGATGCGCTCTTCCTTATTCCATTGTTTTGTTGCGCGTCGGATAGGTTTCCTTGAATTATCCCTTTCAGCGGATATCAGTTTCTGCTGGGATCAATTTCACCAAATTCTTATCTTCTCGTACGTTTCGTTTTCCCATTCCAAGTTCTTATTCTTCCAAGTTCTCGCAGCAGTACATCTACATAATACCCTGCGATCCGCCGCGTGGGCGTGTGGTAGGGAGTGTTTGGTCACCAGCCGTGTAAAGGTTAAGTTTTTTGGAGATTAAATGGTGACATGTATTATAGGAGTGTATTTAGTGGAGCTCAGTTTCTATTGTGGTCGCTTATTGTTCGCGGAAAGAACGAGTTTTTGTACCTATCTGTTCGGCAATGTGTCTCTCTTATTTCATCGCATCTGTCAGATCTAGAGATGTAGTGAGGAGTCGTGATAATATTTTCTGTGTCGCTCTGAAAAATATCAGTTTCTAAATTTCTCAAGCAAGCTAAGCCTAGCGTGTAGCCTACGAGTCTCCAGGGGCTCCCACCTTAATCCCTTGAAAAGTTGTGAGGCACTATATGTACGCTCGTAGCAATTTTTAACGAAGCGCGCTGCTTTCCTTTGCATTTTATTAATTTTATTTGTTAAATCTATTTGACCAGGGTCCCAAATGCTCGTGGCGTGTTCGGGGGGTGGCCTATCCAGAGCAAAGTAGCATCCATCTTAGACTTTTTCATCCGAGGGCCTTTCTATTATACTTTTAAAAAAACCTAGTTTCTTTCATGCTGTTCCACATGTTTCGTATGTGTAATCCCCACGATAGAATATCCCGCGAATATCCCAGTATCTTGTAATATGAGTGTAGGTTTTGCTAAATCGGAAAACAGGGAGATTATATACGTGAATTTGGAATCGTTTCCACATAGTCGATTATTGTAATGAGTTTGCAATGTAAGTGGTCGTATCGACACGTTCATATCGTTTCTTGCTTTTTTTCTCGATTTGTTTTCTAGTTTTCCCGAGTGCTCCGCGTTCTGAGGTACAACGTTCGAAAGTCTTTTTCGCTCTGGAAGTATTTTTTTAACGATCAGAAATGCAGGGTTTTATTGCATGTTTTTGCATTACATCAATTTTAAATTGCGTTTGCGGATAATTTTTAGAGTAATGGAAGGTAATAAAGGGAAAATTCAAAATTCTTAAATATATACAATATAATTGTTAATATTGCTCTTTTAAGGTATTCTCGTCGCGTGTTTAGTATTTCTGACAACAGTTCCTCCCCTCTTCCTGGGGGCGTCTTCAGGTCCGTTGGACATTTTGTAAGCAAATTGTCAAACAACACTGGTAACCATAAGAAATATATTATTGCGCGTCGAAAAGAAAATCTACTTAGGTAAGATGTTTACGAAAGATAGACGGATAGGTGAGGAGATAAAGAGACGTGAGAATGCTGGAAGGAAAGTGGTAGGTAGCATGTGAAGTATGTCAAGGAATGAGTGCCTGCCTAAGGAAGCGAAAATCGCTGTGTGCAATAGTGTACTTCTCCCCACTTTGTTATATGATAGTAAAAACATGGGTTACAAAATGTTCAACGGACCTGAAGACGCCCCCAGGAAGAGGGGAGAAACTGTTATCAGAAATACTAAACACACGACGAGAATACCTGAAAAGAGCAATATTAACAAGTATAGGAGTCGCGGAAGCCTTCAAAGAAATATACAATATAAGTTAACTGGAGTTATTGTATTGCCATCGCACCCTATGTTTGGTGTTGTTTCTGTTCGTTGAACAAATAGGGAGCCTCCTTTTCAATGCATTTAAGTTTACCCAAAATCTACAGTGTGATCATATAAATGTTTCCTTACTTGGGAAAGAGTTCATTTAAGGTGTTTCTCCCTTTAAGGTAGTTTTAGCGAAATATCATTTGGCCTAGAAATCGATGAATTTGGTCTCAATTTAAAGATAAATATATATCACCCTTCAGTTGGCATAAAAAATTCAACCCCTTACCACATTACTTTTCGTGATATTTGCCAAAACATACCAGCCCTTTTAAATGGAAAATGGTACGTGTATGCACTCCGGAGAGACGTTATATTAAAAATGAGGCATTTCATTCACTAAGATCTCGTCAAAAAATCAACAGTGTGTATTTTATGTGTTTTGTCAACTATTTTTGAAAATTAATCATATTGTCATCGCATTAAATTCTTCGGGATCACAATAAACCTTCCGTTTTATTGGAATTTCTAAGGTAGCGCGTGAAATAAATGAGTCAAGTTAAAGACTTATTCAATTATTTTCATTTGATTACTTACAATTTCTGTCATGTAAATCTATTTTATTGCACCAATAATAATGCAATGTTTAACTCGTGTCTCACAGTTGGTGAAATTAAAACGTATATGTCGAATATGGTCTCTATTATGATTAGGGAACCATCTCGCTCGCACTACCTTAAGTGCTTGGTTCGCGGTATTGCTTATGATTTCCCCAATGCTTTTATTTCTTTCTTTACTTCCGTACAATTATCTATTTTCCAGCCTATAATCCCTTTTCAACTTCTCATATTCTAATGTCTTCCTCTGATAACATCCAAATTTCTCGTCTCTCCCTTGCATACTTAACAATCTTCCTTTCATCACCTTCTTTAGAATCAAGCCTCCCCTGCCATATTCAGTCTGATTTTCTTTTATTATATAATCAGCTTTTCAAACTGAAACATGCAACTGAAATATTCGTGTCGCTCCCGATAATGTATTGCTCGAGTTCTTTCTCGATTTCTCGATATTGTATTGCACGTTCGTCTCCATTTATTTCATAACAGTAAGATGATCGTTTATATTATCAATTAGGAATAGATTTGGACTTTGATTCCTTTGCTTTCAAATGGGTCCTCTCGTAGAGTGCTGGCTAATTAAGGCGATTGGAGCGTTTTTGTAAATGGACAGATTTTCGTGAAATTTTGCATAGGTGTTATTTTTAACGATTAATTCATTTATTTGTTGTTCAATCCCAAGATTGTTTGACTGCAGCCCTCCACCCTTCCCTATCTAATGATAGTTTCCTTACCTCCTGGTATCTATTCCTATGTATCTGCTTTCCTCTTTATTTGGTTCATGAAATTATTCCTGGGGCTTCTTCTGTGTACTTTTCTCTCTAGTTTGTCTTCAATTATGTTCTTCACAAACCCATTTTGTCTCATTGCTGATATCAATTGATAAATGTGAAAAAAATCCTTAAATGAGAAATATGAAATGTGAAAATAAAAATGTGAAAAATGTGAAATTGATAAATATGAAAAAAAAAATCATGCCGATTAAGTTTTTGGGCTATTCAACCCTGTTAGTACTCGCAGCATTATGACAAATGGCTTATATTTCGAAATATTTCAGCTGCGCGGATTTTCTTTTCATACATACATAACAATCATGCCGTTCCCTTCCGGGGTAGGCAGAGTCACAAAGTTTCACTCATAAATACATACTTGTGCCCCTAACTCTGCTTCAATAATTTCATCCACACTGACCTATCCTAGCAAACCTCTTTTGCCTCATTTACCCCCATACACTGCTTCATACACGCCCTCCTGTTTTTAAGACTCCTAATATTCCTCCTCCTAAGAATTTCCTCAACCACAACTTTCTCGGCCTATCTCTACCTCTCGCACCATTCATTTCACTCTTATGTTTCTGTTTCGTTGTTCGACTCTCACCCATTCTCTCAACCAGGCCAAACCTACGAAGCACACTCCTTTCATTTATGTCCATTACTGGAGCATCTTACCCACATTCATTTATTACCCACTCATTCCTGACCTTATCCATCCTACTTTTGCCGTAAACTCTCCTCAGATAACTCATACCCGCGGTGTTTAGTCTATTTTTATGTCTATCCTGACATACCCATGTTTTTACTACCATATAACAAAGTGGGGAGAAGTACACTTTTGTACACGGCGATTTTCGCTTCCTTAGACAAGCACTCATTCCTTGATATACTTCACATGCTATATACCACTTTCCTTCCAGCATTCTCACGTCTCTTTATCTCCTCACCTATCCGTCCATCTTTCGTAAACATCTTACCTAAGTACATTTGCTTTTCGACGCGCAATAATATATTTCTTATGGTTACTAGTGTTGTTAGGAAATTTTTAGATGTCACATCGTGTGCAATTTTCTAAAAAAACGTAATCCAATGTCACTCCGTCGAAAATTTCGATTACCGCGCCGAAAACTCCAGTCATTGCATGCTTAAGTGAAGGAACAAAATCTAAAATATAATGCTTGTATCACTTCCATTCCGTCCTATATGGTGAGTTCTAACGCGTAAACATATGTAGTTCGGTGCTTTTGTTGCCTGCGTTCAGGTTCCGACAACCTGGTCCAAAAACGGCATATTGAAGCCGGAGGCTATGTGACTAACAGTGGACAATCATGAAACAGGGCTTAAATGATATAAATTAAATTAAATGGGATTAAAATGGGAAGGGAAAGGGGGAAAAACAAATGAAATGAGGCCCAAGAATTGTTTACGACCTTCTTAACGAATCAATGGACACTAATGACCAACGTGCACTCAGTGACCCACTATTAACTTAACCGTTCCAACCACCTTAAGATTTCCTTGTTTCCGACGTGCGCATCAAAATTTTAACAGGAGAATTACGGAGTTGACGTGCGGAGGACTTTCACTCTCGCCTTCCGTGGAGATCGCAAAAGTGGAAAAGATTATTCGGCGGGTATGCTGTGAGCATTCAACGATGCATACCTTCCGTGGGAGGAAAGCGGGGAATATTCTTTCGAAATGGAATTCATATCTTCCGCCAGCCATCAAAAAACAGAGTCTGAGCAGCTACTGGGGGAGACTAATATTTTGGCGCAGAATAAAGCCCTCTCTGTCAGCGGCCGGATTTTTCGTTGTTTTTCGGACCCTGGCTGTATTATAGTGAAACCTGTATTAAGCGACCACTGACGGTTCCGCTGAATAATGGTCGTTAAAAGGGGTGGTCGTTCGACAGGGGTTCAGTTTCTAGGAGTACATACTATGCCAGTGAACGAGCGGCTGACGTGAAAATGCAAAGTATTAGTAGTATGCAAATGAACGGGCCATATTTTGCAAAGCAGCTTATTATCAGTCTTTATAAGTCAGACATTTTCAGTCTTTATAATGACATCAAGTTTAAAAACTATGGTTGGTTTTCATAAAAACAGAATGGAAATCACTCTTTTTATTCTTACCAATATTGATAAACAATATTTCCACAAAGTTGCGCCTCAAACTCTTTCACAAATGAACGGGCGGCTGCTTTGAAAAAAATGGAACAACTCTTGAAGCGGCGGTTTTTTTTAAACCTATACAGATGGCGCTTATATCCTCATAATTTAGTTCCTCCTGGGAAATGTCAATGCATATTAATTTGATGTACACATATAGTGAAACCTGAACTAAGCGATCACCGACAGTTCCGCTGAAAAATGGTCGTTGAGAGGGGTGGTCCCATAATTTGAGTGGTCGTTAAGTGGGGTTTCACTGTATTACTATTTTCCAGTATTCAACCGGTCGGAGTATGAAGTATCGCACCAGCCCGAACTGCATCAGATACTAATACTATTTTGTAGTGCCAATTTCCTTAGAACTAACTTCATCCATTGTAGTCTAAGTCTACCCAAGTATCTCTGATAATTTTTCTTAGCAATTTCTTACTTTAAAAAATAGTGATATGCTTATTAGGTTCCGTTTGGATCACCTAGTTCAAAATCTTGCTTTGCCATTGCAATTGTTTCATCATGTACATATAAATAATACTTCTCGTTGGTTGGATATGGATAATACGCAGCAGGCGATAAATATGGGACAAAGAAATCGGCAGTTCTTGATGGTGAATGTTAGACTTATACAGGGTACAAACAAACATTACAACCCCGTAAGTTACTGCAGACTTGTGTGAAAATGTTTTCTCCGTAGGTGCCTCTGTTTTTTTCGCTTGGGTAATGAAGCGTTACTTTACACGGCCGAAAGATTCTTGACGCTGATTTCATTACTTCTGGTCCTAGTCGCTTTGGGCGTAGTTGCTATTTCACGTGTAGTAAGGTGTAAAATCTAGAGGAAATAATGAAGCAAAATGATCTCATTTTACGAAAGAAAAATCTACTTTGAATGAAATACCGTATTAAATATGTGTTATCCCTTAACAAATTTGTTTTCTGGAAATATTTGTGAAATGGTTTCTTTCCTCGCCTTTTCGGATACAGTAATTTTTTAGTTGATGGCTGTTTATTTAACTTCAGTTCTCATTCTTCAATGCTAAAGCGGATTATTTTTTGTTTCCTCACATTCAGTTTCTCATTGAGAATCAAAGAAAATCCTCTTTGACTTGACGGCCTTCCTTGAGCTTTGTGAGTGGGCAAGCATGGTTGTTGACCTCCATCATAATTTCTTGGAATAGTCACCTAAAATTTGGACATGTCAACGTTATTATCATATAATTTTTATCGTTATAGTTGTTTTAATTTTATAAAATTATTAGGGTATGGAAACGTTTAGATGAGACTATGAGTTACAAAAGAAATAAGACTTTGGGGAAAGAAAGTGCAAGGTTTTTTTTCGTGTCCTTTCTCTTTCTACGCCACGAGATAGTATCAAATTCTTCTCACGTTAGGCCTCGACGCGTCCGTCTTCAATGTGCACTCGAATTCGAGTAACAATCGGCATTGTGCGTTCTCTTACTCATCGCTTCCATTTCATTCATATCCCACGACAATCACTCGAGAGCGCATCTCGCCTTGGCGCCCTGCCTCCTATGTCTTCAAAGCTGCTGGTCGTCCTTTCAGCCTCTACTTATGGCTGTGCGTCCTCTTGTTTCTGTGCTGCAGCCAGCCGTCCTCTCAAGGATCCGTTATGCGCACCAATGCCTTCGCTTTCATTTGCCTCGCCCTGCTCGATTAATTTTTTTTTTGCGGCGGATGTATTGTAATCGACCCCTTTACCTATAAACGACGGAGCTATATTTTAGACACTTTTGACTCCTCCCACGTGGTCTACCATGGCTTTTTCCCAGACTCCTCTATCCCTGCCCCATCCCCCTCAGGGAGGTGCGCCGTGGAAAATTATTTTTTATGCATTAAATAATTGACAATCAGGTATTTATTTGATACGTACTATAAGTGAAATCCGGGATAGGCAGGATAGGTGGCTGAAAGATGTAATAAAGGGTGATGGGTTGCTGAAGAATGTGATTGAGGGAAGGATGTTGGACAAGCGGGGAAGGGGAAGAAAGAGAATAGGTTTTATGGACGGGATGAAGAAGGGTAGAAGATATTCAGAGGCGAAAAAGGATATACGAGAGGGAAATAGGACCCTGAAGGTGTATAAAACCGGGAGGAGATTCTCTGACATTCAACGAAACCTACCTTTACCGGTAGAATACTTTAATAATTATTATTATTATTGAAGGATAGAGAATGGCTGGAGAATCAGGTTTTTTTGTTGCTGCAAATAGCGAAACCGGTCGTAATAAATATTGTCACAGTGGAAGTTGCTCATTTTTTCATAGTGCAGTTAGGTTTGCTGGCATGAATAATCCCTATATTTAATTGACTCCTTATCAATTAACTATTTTGGGCGGACATATATTTTGATTTTGGATGAGTCAAATATTTGGGAGCATAAAAGTACTATGCCTCTGCTCGCTTGAAACTATATTTTAACCCTCTGAACGAGAATAATAGTTGAACTTGACTGCTTCAGTTGTCTTTTTTTAGAAGTAATTAGGATTAGTATCCATAAATAAAAGTATGATTTGTATTTTGCTGCAATTTTTTTAAATTTGAACGACACGTTTCACAGATTTACAGCAACGTACACTAGTTCATGATATTATTTCGGCATAGTGGCGATACTAAATGGAGCGCTGTGCTGTTGCGTAATGAGTTGTTATAATAAAATGAAAGTGCGATGCGATTAATGTAATCCGCGCTGACCATACTCATACATCAGTCTTTGTACACAAGTACCTTTGGATACAAGTCTTTGAGGTTTGTAGATTCGTGGTTGAATCATATACATTTCAAATATTTAACGTGGAAGTTGCCTTCATTCAGCCAGATGTGAGATTAGTAGTCGCGACGCGTGAGGTCAGTGCAGTGTCCTCTCATTCATCCGGTCCTTTTCTTAATCTCTCTGTCCCATTGCCACCCGTGACCTTTGTCTTCTCTTGGCCCTGTTGTGAAGTGGCTGTCAAGCGGCGTGACGCATCACTCACGGCGTGATTTGTTGTGCGTCTCCAGATACGGGATATAGTTCTTTGATGATAATGGAGATATATCCGGAACGAGATAGAAAGTTTTAGTGAACCCAAGCTTTAGGATAGTGTTTATGAATTCTTATTTCTTGGCTAAAGTGTATAGTTATCTTTTTTAATACCGGTTAGTTGCGTATCTATCTGTTGCGTACAGGCGAGTAATATCTTTAGCAAATTTTCTTGAGAAATCGCACTTTATGTGACTTAGTTGAAAACCTTTCCTGAACTTCCTTCAGCGTTCTTTCGGTCGAGTACCCATTGCTTATTTTTGCACAGTATCCCGCAGTTTTCCCCGTATTCGTAACTTCCTCCTAATTTTCGTTGTCTTCCTACGATTGAACCAAGGGTTTTAGAGTGTCTCTCTGCAGACGCGTCCTTCAGCAATCTCCTTTCCTGACGTACGCTTTACGGAAGACCTAGGCTTGTCCTCCTTTCTCTTCAACAGATTCCCTTCAACCTTCTGCAGATAATGCCTTTGAATTCTTCAATCTATTCTTACGATTTCGACGCAGGGTTTGAGTTTCAAAACAATAATATGCCTCTGGATTTGCGCAAAGGTATAGCCCTGCCAGCGTTCAATGTTTCATTCTTCATCTCCGCATTAGTCCTACCGTTCTTCATCCCGTCCATGAAACCCATTCTCTTACTTCCCATCTCCTCTTCCCCATCTCCGTTTATCCAGCATCCTTCCCTCTATCGCGGCCTTTAGCATACCTTCGCCCATCCCATCTCTTCCAGCCGCCTACTTCGCTCCATCCTAATCTCATCCAGAAGTTTCCTTTCTTGACCATCCATATACGGTACTTTCACGTTTGTCCTCCATGATAATGTCAAAATGTCATCGTCATCATCCTTGGGCATTTAGTCCTAAGATTGGTTGATTGCATCCCTCCACCCTTCTCTAGATAGAAACTCCTCTTTCTTTGGTCCACAAACTTATTCCTGGGTCTTCCTCTGGGGACTTTCCCCTCTATTTTGCCTTCAATTATGTTCTTCATAAACCCATTGTGTCTCAAATGTTGGCGAATCCAATCCATATTGTTCTTATTTTCTCTATGGTGTTCCATATGGTCCTTTTCTCTTCTACTTTTCTGTACATTTCATCGTTATTTTTTCCGTCCATTTTATCTTTAGCATACTCCTCCAGCACCAGATTTCGAAGGTCCCCAGTCTTTTCTAGTCTTCTCGGCTTTACCAACGGTCCATGGTTCCGATCCACAGAATTTCCCAGAGTCGTCTCGGCATATGACGAATGCAGTTTTTGAATGGTTGTCATTAATGCGGAAATTACCTTCAATTGTGTTCTTTTTAATCTTTTTTTTTCAAAACTTATCTGTCAGTTTCATTAATAATATTTTCAGAACATATTACATAATATGTTATGAAATTTCTATGTAGTATTCTCCACACGAATGTTTTCACATACCGTGTCCTGATTCGCAGTCGATACGAGCATAGCAGTTGTCTTTTACGGTACAAGACAAGTGCTGTGAGGGGTAAAAGTTTGACCCCTCAAACTCTAATTTAAAAAAATATTAATGGAACAAAAGCGGGCCTATATTGCTCCCTTCTGCGACCCTTCTCCAACAAGTAATTCTGCCCGACCGCTTCTTTTTCCTTGGCATGCGACTGACCAGAGACCCAACCTATATTAAATAGATTACTAATGAAGATACCTCCCTTCTCATTCCAACCCCCTGTCCCTCCTTACCCTTCCTCATCATTACCCCCGAGTAATAGCTCGTCACTTGCCGCCCTCCGTGGGGTTGGCTCGGGCCCAATTCCGCCGTCTCGCCTCCTCCCAATGTGTCCTCGCAATCAACATTCCCATCCATCTCCGTCCCTCGTCCCCTCCCTGCCCGGCTCTCATCTCATATCCCGTAACTGTCCACCTACCCCCCTCACCCCTTCCCTCCTCTATTCCCCTGACGACCGTGCCTCTTCGTCGCGCGAGCCGCTTAGCGTTCCTCCCGCTCCTCTGAGGGGCGTCCGGGTCGTCACCTTTCGCAGGTGGTTTTTACGACAAGCCGTCGCCGTCGTCCGGAATCGCAAGTGCGGGGGGAGGCAACTGCGGCGTGATTCAACCGAGCGGAGAACGGCGTAATTTTTTTCGTTTATTTTTCTGCATCGTGCGGCGTGCCATTAACGGGTGGCCGTATTTACTCAACCGCGAGCACACCACTACTCCTCCTGTCTCCTTCCTATTCCCTCCTCCCGCTCTCTTCCCCTCTAAAAGACCAAACGCCTCTCTAAATGGTTGCCTTTGCACTTCTGCGGGAGCGGTACTGACGAAGAATGATGGGCGATTCCGGCAACAGGGAGATGACGAAATTAAAGGAATTTAAAGTATTCTCCTGTCATTCTCGTTGGCTCCGAACGCGTCTTCTGAGCAGTAAGGACACTCGATTTTATGGCACATAAGATCTTAAAAGGATCTTATGTGACATCAGTGGCGTTTTTACTCGACAGTTTCGACATCTCGACGACTTTGCTGTTTTGAATTTAAAAATTTAGTTCGCCAAATGATGTACCGTTGGTTAGTCAGTCAGCTAAGGAGTTCGAGTGTTCTTGGGCGCATTTGGAATCGCGCGCAAGAAGAATTGAACTGGCCGATTTAGTTGAGAAAACTAAAATACCGATGCATGAATGGGAAAAGATTACTATATTAAAGGTACATATTGGCTGTGGGTCACGCCACAGAACTGGAGGAACATTGTCGCTCTTTTAGCCGAATTTTGGGTGAAATGAGAATAGTTGTAAGGATATTGCAAGGAGAATAAAACTGTCTAAAGAGGCGTCCACTAATGAGAGATGACTGAGTATGGGAGCCTAATTAGTTTGAACAAATGATGGCGGATAGTCTATATTGGAGAGGAGTTATTTGAAAGCGACTTATCCTCACATGGGAATGAGGAAGAGAATAATTGGGAGACATTTGGGTGTTGGGAGTGAAGAATAATGGCGGAAATCCGATAAACGGCAAGGAGAAAAGGAATGATACCCAAAATCTGAAGATTCTGGCGATTTTTTTTTATTTGTATTTTTCGGATTCATTCCGCGTTGCACCATTTTTATGGTCGACCGTTTCGCCGGCATTCCAGTCGGCTTTTTCGGGTCCTAATGAGCAGGAGAACTGTCTGCCTCTATATATAGGGCTTTTAAATGTCCGTTGGGATATAGTCCGAAGCGCTGTGATTGGCTGAGGAGTCGTAAGTTCTTGGATTGTTGAACATTCGTTTAAAAGTAAAGGAGAGCGGAATGCCATCTTCCGTGTTTCAGTTATTTGAAATCGTAGCGATATCGATCGCCTCCAATATCAGCCAAGGGAAGCACTCATTTTCCTTGGCGGTGATCTTAATTTATTTTAAAGGAAGGGAGGCGATTGAAATCGCTAAGAGTTCAAATAACTTCAACAGGGAATATGGCAATCCGCTCTCCTTTACTTTTAAACGGATTTTCAACAATCCAAGACCTTACGACTCTTCAGCCAATCAGAGCGCTCCGGACTGGAACCCAACGGGCATTTAAAAGCCCTATATATATATATATATATATATATATATATATATATATAGCGGCAGACAGTTCTCCTGTTCATCAGGACCTGATGAAGTCGCCAGAAATACCAGCGAAACGTTCTTCCACAAAAAATGGTGCAACGCGGGGTGAAGCCGAAAAATACCAATAAACGAGAAAACCGCGGAAGATTTCGTAACAACGATATTTTGTCGAATCAAAACATCGATGATAAATCTAAAACTCGGCAAATTCCACGAGTACAAATTTTCTAACGACCTATATTTTGCTTGTTACATGATGGTTCGGTAACTAGCAAAACATAGGTCGTAACATTGTACTCGTGGAACTATCTCAAATTTTGATTTATCAGCAGCCATGAAACACAAGAGTTGGAGTAGTGGGAGTCTAGATGCTGGTGGGTGTGACGGAATGAGAAGATAGAACTAGTCATCACAGGCGAGGTATAGCTAAAGACATTTCGTATAGGGATAATTTTGGAAAAGCGGGTAAGAGGGAGGGAAAGTATTAGCACTGGAACGCTAGAAAGAGAGGATTAGACCTAGAATGGAAAATAAAGCTAGACAGAATTTATTAGGTGAGAAAGTGACGTTCGAGGACGGCAAGTGGGTGTAAATACGGTCCATCAAAAATGTACTGCAACCGGTGATATTGTTGCATTATGTAATACAATCAGCAAGGAAGTATCAGAGGGGGTGTTTGTTCCTCTCGCATAGATCCAACCCGGTTATATAGGAAGGGAATTACGGACGACGTAAATAGCGGGATGTTTATTTGTTGGAAAGTGATAATGTACGATAATATCGTATCACCGAAAAAGGGAAATCGAGTCGGGGTTGTCTACGATTTTCCTGGTAGATACTCAGTGATGATTAATGTTAGAGCTTTCGAAGAAAACCTTTTAGAACACCCCAAACGCCTGAGGCTTACATCGGCGGGACAGTAAGATACTACCATTCATTTGGTAAAGTGCCTATGAGTTCTACATGTACATGTTACCCGGAGCCGCCGCATGGGCGTGTGGTAGGGGGTGTTAGGACACCAGCCGTGTGAAGATGTAAGGTTTTGGGAGGTGAAATAGTGACTTGTATTATGGGAGTGTATTAAGTGGAGCTAAGTTTTTATTGTGGTCGCTTATTGTGCGCGGAGAGAACGATTTTTTGTACCAATCTGTTCGGCAGTGTATCTATCTTATTTAAACGCTTCTGTAACGGCCTAGAGATGTAGTGAGGCGTCATGATAACAATCTCTGTGTCGCTCTGAAGCACACCACTTCTGAATTTCTCAACTTAAGCCTAGGCTGTAGTCTACGAGTATCTAGGGGCTCCCACCTCAATCCCTCTAAAAGTACGGAGACACTATATGTTCGCTCGTAGCAGCTTTTAACGAAGCGTGTAGCTTTTCTTCGTATTTTATAGTATTATTGGTTAAATCTTAATGACCAGTGTCCCAAATTCTCGCGGCGTATTCGAGGTGAGGCCTAACCAGGGTGAAGTGGCATCTCTCTTTTACTTTTTCATCTTAAGACCTTCCTATTATACGCTTAAAAAAAACTAGTTTCTTTAATTCTGTGCCGCATATGTTTTGTAATTAGACATCGCTGTTGTATTTGTATTTGTGATTAACAGAGTTGGGAAATTTGAGCGTAAAATCCAGAAATAATTCTTTGAGATCCCTCGTACCTAATATCCACGAGATATTCCGTTTTTATTAATGAAAGTTATCAATTTTCCACAATATAAACTTTAATACGACCGGTTTCGATGTACCACATTATCATCACCCGATGTAGTACATCGAAACCGGTCGTATTAAAGTTTATATTGTGGAAAATTGCCAACTTTCATTAATTATGTCATTCCACTATATTACGCCTGAAACGTCTCTTTTTATGAGATATTCCGTGTTTTTTCCTAACATCGCAGTCGTTGGCTTGACATTCATGCGATATTGGCTCGCTGTGATATTCAGTCCACGCTGCGGTGTTGCGAGGGAGGTAAGCCAGTGACCAGGGTGTGGCCGGTCAGGGAACTTCTCCTGGAGCTCCTCCCATGAGCGCTATCGGCAAACATTGATGGCACCCTTGCAATGCTTTAACGTGTCGCCTCGCCGTCGACAGGTCTTTTGGCTGCGGTGTCAGACGATGCGGGTTTCTCAATAGGCGTCCCACACTGACACATGAAGGTCGCATCAGGGGGCGGTGCCAAGTTTCGTAAGTGCATAATCGTCGGTTCTGCTTTCCTAAGGCGAACCACAGGAGAGGTATCCTGTTTCTCTTGTGCCCAAGACAATGGGAACCTCTCTTTGTCATGATCGTCTCGATCTAGTTTCATTGCATAATCGAATCATTTGGAAAAAATAAAACATTTGAAGTGATATTTTTTTCGCTGTACTGCAAGGCCATTTGAAAAATTATGCCATTTAATTTTCTCCGCAAAAAAAGTGGGCGTAACCTAGCCTCTCACGGTGGTGAGTGGAACTCCACGTGGGAGGCCAGCCATTTATTGAGTATTAATCATCACTTCTATCCAAACATTCAGCTTATCATTTTCACTCTATCATTTCATCATTCGCGAATCCGTTGTTCCTTAATGAAGCTGAAGTAATAAGTAAAAACTGTATAAATGAATATTTCATTATATTTATCTCCTGGGTTTGTAAAAAGGAAATGAATGAGTTAGTTTTTCTGCTACTTGTTTTGTGTAGTTACATGTTTTATGAGATCTTTTGTCAAATGTTTACGAATTTGTATAGGAGAAAATTAACCCAGTTGTCAGACATTCATCTATGCCGAAAACATTCATGCCCGTAAAATACTACCAAGGTTTATTTTAAAGAATTCAAAAGAGACATGGTACTTTTTCACAGTTTTTATATGAAGTCGACCGGTTTCGTCGCATAGGCGACCACCTGATGATGTCGCCTATGCGACGAAACCGGTCGACTTGAAATAAAAACTGTGAAAAAGTACCACATCTCTTTTGAATTCTTTAGAATGGATTTTCACCAAGTAAAGCCTGAAACAATCGAGTTTAAGGTTCATTTTATTCGAACATCCATATTACCTTACACTCACGTGAAGTTAGCCTTCACTGTGGTGGGGAGCTGGAAAAATGTAGTAATTAAAATTGTCATTGTCTTTGTCCTTATCTAAAGAAAACAGGAAGAGCTGTCGTATGTTATCTTGTGTTACGTAAAACTATCCGCTGTAGTTTTTGCTATCGCCACCCAACGGAAGTAAACAAAGAGTTTTCTCCCCCGCTTGTAAACTTCCGCGATAGGTGGAAATTGTTAGCTAAAGAAGGGATATAAGTAAGCAAGCGGATGAGAAAGGGCCAGAAAAGAATTTCCGTACTGAATGAAGAGTAGAGATAAGTTAGTTGAAGTAAGAAAAAAGATTTAAAAGCAGTTGTTTAAGGGTTAAAATAGGGTAAAAAATTAGCTATAAGCCACTCTTTTTTATGCCAATCGGTATAATTCTCACGTCAGCGATTGACATAATTTTCAATCTAAGGAACGGTATACTTCAGTGTAATATATCAAATTTGCAATTGTCGCAGTTTTATTATATAGAGTACAACTAGTTTCGGCAGTTACTCCATCATTAGGTACACTAGTGGAGGTACACTAGAGTATACCCGACGATGGCGTAACTGCCGAAACTAGTTATACACTTGAATTCAATCCGTACGGGTGTAACCTTGTGAACGTCCATTATTGAATCTGTGGCAACCCCGTCTACCGGTGCAATAATGACAATACCAACTATGTTTCAATCCTTACAGTTTTTTGCTGGTACGACTAGTTTCAACGGTACTGCGTCATCTTCAGGTACCATTTGGCATTATCAATTCATTAGTACTCTTTGTAATATAACAGCGGAAGTTACAAAGTTTTATATACAATGCCAATCTTCCTCCATGTCAAATCTTCAACTTTTGATATAATGCAGCTCTCTTCTCCCCTCTGATCTCTGCTAAGCTTTTTTATAATTTCAGCCAGCCATTCACAAGACTTCCCTCGAACAACCCTCATGATTTCCCTTAGGAATTTCAACCTTGGTCTTTCTCGTTAATTCTTTCTCTTTGAAATAAACAGGGTGGAATGATGAGAAGGAATGATGTACGTGGAATATTCAATTGGTGAGAAATGGATGTGCCTTTCGCGAAAAAAACGAAAATCCTGGACTTCTGGATGCAGGGGTTGAAGTGGTGTGGCAAGCAAGAAACATTTTTTGTGCTGCGAATGTTGATTGCTGCCCTTCTGGGTGTTCCGAACGGATTTGTGCCGAGCTATCGCCTTTAAAAGGATTTATGCATTGCGTCGGCGCGTGCAATAGCTGCCCGGCCTCGCACAGTGCATCTGGAGCCTGGAGAGGGGTAATAGAGGGTACAGGCGGGAGAGGAAGGGAAATCCTGAGGGTGGGTGGGAAGAGGATATGCGTGACCCTGGCGAAGCGAAAGGTGGTCCCTTGAAAACCTCATTTCGCCACGTGTCATCCGAGCCCTTGAAACCTTACTTCGTATTGGTAGCGGCACAATTGCGAGAGTTGTATCGTCAGAAGGGCGGAGGTTTCTTATTGTTGGGCTTATCTCTGCTGATAAACACTATATATTCCCTTGTATCACATTATCTTCCACTATTTCCTTCTGCGCTCGGCACATTTATCTCTACCTCAGCTCCATCAAAAAATCCCATCACCCATTACCCTCCCTCATCCTCACCTAGCTTAATTGCATCAGCTTCCCTATTTGTCCAGAGTATTTCTGTCCGTTAACCGGATGTACAATATGTAAGCTGGTACATAGCCCTCGGCTTATAAACGTCCGAAATTCCCGCCTTCTATAAACATTCGGTTAGTTACCATTCTTAAAGCTGTTACGGATCCCTGAAACTAGTGAATTTTTTTGCTGTTTTCATATAATGATAAATAAAAAGGGGATAGATTGCCGTGACAAATTAATTTATGATTCTTTCGATCTTTCCCTATCTGTGAAGGGTACCTTTCCAAGAATTGTATGTGATAACGAGCTCCGTACTAATAAGAATCATTTAAGTCAAATATTAGCTTACTTGATATCATATAGACTGCCATTTTGATGCATTTCAAGTTGCCCTTATTTAACGATAATTACAGCTGGATATGCTATTGGTACATTTCATTTCCTACATGAACATACCCTCTGAAAAACCTCATGTAGGTTGTGATTCGTGTAATGACACGAATATATACAGGCCATCAAACGTCTGGATGATATTGGGTGGAATAATGAGGGGCGACCTAAGAGGGTTACCTAAGGGCATAATAGAGAAGAAAATTTTGGGAAACCGGGAAAGGGAAAAAGGACCCCAGGTTTTATGGACGGAATGAAGAAGGATAGAAAGTATGCTTCGATTAAGAAATAAATACAGCTACACAGGGCCCTGTAAAATTAAAAGTCTGCATCTACGAAATACCGTGCAAGCTACCACTAGGGTGTGTGGCACGGGGTGATTCCACACCAGGCATGAAGCCCTCATCCCAGCTGAAATCTGAACCGCGCACGTTCCCCCGGAATGCCAGTTTCAAGCCAAAACCAGTCAGGATAACAGTTCGCGGTCAGATCAGAAACTAGGAAAGTGCTACATGGACGGACATGCTTCCATGCAGTGCACTACTTAAGATGCGACTACTGGTAATAATTACTGTGACATAAATAGTTCTAAAAATCTAGAGTATTTCTAGTTAATTACTTCCATTTAAACTTATTTGAACCGGTAGATCCCCTGGTGACACAAGAGCTCATTAACATATGCATAGTGGAGTTCTTAAAATTAGGGAATTTGAAAAACAAGTGAAAATTTTGTTTGTCGGCTTTGAAAGCTTCACATTAATAGGAATGATATCGCCAGGCTCTTCGGGTTACCCCTCGCGTTAAAAACCTACGTTTGTTAAAAACCTACGTTTGTTAAAAACCTACGTTTGTACCGGCCTGAAGCTTTTCGCTTATCACCGGGACGGGTACGTAATGGGAAAGGGTAAAGGAATGGAAAGAGTTAGCGAAGAATGATATCTTAAGGAAGAATTCAAAGCCCGTCGGGGGTTAATACGGAGGAAAAGGAGTACATCAACATAATACCCCGCGAGCCGCCGCATGGGCGTGTGGTAGGGAGTGTTAGGTCACCAGCCATGTTAAGGTGTAAGGTTTTTGGAGATGAAATGGTGACATGTATTATAGGAATGTATTTAGTGTGGCTCAGTTTTTATTGTGGTCGCTTATCGTTCGCGAAATGAACGAGTTCATGTACCTATCTGTTTGGCAGTCTATTTCTCTTATTTGATCGCGTCTGTCAGACCTAGAGATGTAGTGAGGCGTCATGATAATATAATCTGTGTCGCTCACAAAAATATCAGTTCTGAATTTATCAAGCAACCTAAGCCTAGCGTGTAGCCTCCGAGTATCTAGGGGCTCCCACCTTAAGGGGCCATGGGACATAGCTGTTTTTCAGACCTATTTCTCGTAGAAGATTGATCCAACTGGAATCAAGGTATTTGTCTGCGGTTTTCTGCATTTGCAAGAGAAAGGATCAGTCTAAAAGTTGTGGAAAGGGATCCCTCTAAACGTTGTGAGACACTATTTTTACGCTCATAGCAGTTTTTAACGAGGCGCGCTACTTTCCTTTGTATTTTATGAATTTTTTGGCTAAATCTATTTGACCAAGGTTCCAAATGCTCGCGGCGTATTCGAGGTGTCGAGTAGGGGAGTAGGGTATGTGACCGTTCCTACTTATTCTTGATGCCGCTCGATGCGTACAAGTGTGTCTTTATGACATTTGGGTCACGCCGCGGGGGGTGAGGGGGTGGGGGAAGACGGAGGGAGGGGCTGAGCACCCGGGAGCCGTTTTGTCGCCTTTCACACGTGGTTGACCCCACACCCCGTTACATTACCCCTCCCATCCCCCGGTGTGGCCCACGCGCCTGCATTCCGTCTCGTCCTTTAACGCAGCCCCCTGGCATTCATATTAACAATAGAATTATGTAAATTTCGAATAGCAGCATTCATCATCCCGAAGCTCTTGTAAACAGTTACCAAGCATTTTTCCTACTGGGTCTTTTGACGATACTGCCCTCGATGCGTTCTTGAGTTTTCCCTTCTCTCTTCTTCTGATAAATAAAGATTTTAGGTGGAATATAATAGTGTGCTAATTATCGCTTTAGAAAATGCAAGAATTACCGATCTCTTTAAATTCCTCTCGGGTTAAATACCTAACGGGTCAAATCTCCGCCGACGTTTTGATCTGCGACTTGCTGATCTTCCTAGGAGTTTGTAATAGAATATGGAAAACCTGATGAAAAACTAAGTTAGTCTTAGAATAGAATGGCTTCTTAGCAGATATTTTGTGTGGTTATATTAAAATTTTGATTAATTTCCGCTGTTATTATACAGAATATATTCATTCTTAGCCCATAAAATTGCAGTTGTCATTGGATTAAAATTGAGGAGATAACAGCTTGAGAATTGAAACAAACCTGACACTGAGGACAAGTATAAATACGCCAGTTTGGACTACCTGTGGGCTTCTAGATTTAAACTTAAATGTATTGATTTCCTTCGTTAATTTGTTTTACTTTTAATCACTCCTCTTGTCTCGTTTCCCTCTTAAACCTTGTCTGCATCGTCTTCTTCGTCCCTTCCTCCAACATTAATTGCTTTTGGCTACGTCGTGCATTCATATACATTTTACCTTAAGATTAACCCAAATTGATGTTCCTTGCAAGTTTTGCAAACGCCATGGGTCGTGATAAATATTTTCTGTAGTACCTGGGAAATATTTTTCAGTAAAATTATAACATTCCGTAATTAACATGTTTCAGACCAATCTTCTAACGTTAGAACAGGATGTAGCTTCTTCACTGTTTCCATTATCTTATATTCCGAGTACTTTTAAGCAACGACTTCAGATCATTGAAGATTTTGATATATTCCCATTTTAGAATAATCAAGGCAGATTCGAAAACAACTGTAAACATCAACTGGTACTTCGCCAAATGGAAAATATACCAGGTTTTACGGTGGGAATTGTGGGTATGAAATGTACTTCGTCGTTGATGGAATACTGTGTAAAATACTTTTTTAGGTCAAAATTCTTTGGTATTAGAGGAATCCATGTGTTGAGCGTTATCCACTGTGCGTATTCAAGCTCATTTATTCTTTAAAATATTCAGTTATCTCTACTACGTAAATCAAAAATAGGATCCTCCTTCAAGATTCAATTTTGATACTTTGTGCAAGTTTTTTAAGGCAATGGAGGGAAATAAAAGGAAATAAAGATGATAAAAATGTATGAGGTAATTAAGAGCCTATTAATATTGTGAGATACGGCAAAGATGCTATGCACTGGAATTACTGATTTCCCAGGTAACATTGGTTAAAGAGATGATGACCTCGGGGGCCTTGCCTCCCTCGATGCCGGGTCTGACACGAGTAGGCTGTACACATTTGAGATGTTGATGTGGAGAAGGATGGAGAAGGTTTCATCTACATCTACATAATACCCCGCAAGCCGCCTCAAAAGGCGTGTTGCGGGGGGTGTTAGGACACCAGCCGTCAACAAAAAAAAATAAAATAAAAGTTCCGCCTAGCATTTATTAAAGTCCTTAATTGTTCGGGGGAAAAACGAATTCCCTTACGAATTCCCTTAGGTTTGTTGAACGGAGAGGAAATCTAACGATGAAGTGATTGAGACGGTGGGCGAGGAAAGGAAACTTCCGAATGAAATTTGTCATCGGCAGTGTAGGTGGCTGGAGGATGTAATAGGAGGCGATGGGTTGCTCATGTATGTGATAGAGGGAGGGATGTTGGGCAAGCGGGGAAGGGGAAGAAAGAGAATATGTTTCATGGACGGGATGAAAAAGGGTAGGCCGTATGCTGAGGCAAAAAAGGAAATGCTTGAGGTAGTTAGGGCCCTAAAAGTGTAGAAAACTGGGACAAGAGTCCCTGACATTCGTCAAAATCTACCTTAACCGGTGGAATGCTTAAAAAAAAAATCGGTTGAAGAGTCTAACTTTATTCCTATTTGTAATGAAGCTCAAATGATTTCGTACTGTCTACTAATTTTATTTCACCTCTTGCTACACGTGTTTCGACTGACTAGCAGTCATCATCAGGCAAGACTAATACAACATAAATAGATATGAGCTTATATAATACGTGAAACACCATATTTACGTCATCATGTTTACGTCACCTTTTTTACCTCCTCCAACAAACCATCCTCTCCCCTCACACCACCCCCCCTTTTCATTTTCTCCCACTTGTCCTTCTATCCTTTCCCAGTGTGACGTAAATATGGTGTTTCACGTATTATATAAGCTCATATCTGTTTATGTTGTATTAGTCTTGCCTGATGATGACTGCTAGTCAGTCGAAACACGTGTAGCAAGAGGTGCAATAAAATTAGTAGACAGTACAAAATCATTTGAGCTTCATTACTCATTATGCTGGTCTACGATATCTCGCCTAAGAAAGTGGAGTTTATTCCTATTTGTTTTTTAAGGAAAGTTGGACAAAAATTCAATTTGTGTTTCAAATTGAATTAGAAATTGTATTTATATGAATTTTTTCGGTACAGGACTGTGACACAATGAACTACTCAGCTCTTTTATGTGAGGCGAATTACTACGCAAGATAATATTGATGAAACTGCCTGAACGAATTGGGAGTTTTGCTACGGTTCGCTTCAATTGCCTATGCCTATACACTTATCGTAGAATAGTTTACAACTAGAGTGGAGAAAGAAAAAGGAATAACAATGCCAAACGCTCTAACATTAATGCCTTGATATGACTTTTCGTTGTCGCTCGACTCATTTTCAAACGTGAAATTGTGCATATTTATCATGAGTGTTGTTTATTTTATATAAACACGTCAATTTGTGCCTGCTAAAGGCAATAGTCTAACCCCATCGGCCATCAACTTAAAGTAATTAATTACAGACGTGTGCTCCGTAATTGTAACCTCAGAATGAAAACAAATGGACTGGCCTTACGATTAACGAGACGAATTTCCTCTGATGACACAGTTAGTTGATTCATTATCGGCGAAGTGTTGTCATTAAGTGCCCCCAATTTCCTCTCGGTGAGATCTCGTTAATTTTTATTTATCATCGTCACATGATTCGCGAGAGCCCGCGAGAATTGAGCTCAGCATCACGTTATTTTCGCCGTTAATGAGTATCACTCGACGGCCTAGCTCTTTGCTTTGCCTTATGATCTTTCTACTTTCATCTCCCGCTGGACGACGGGACGGTTGGTCTTTAACTTCTGTTAAAACTCTTTCGCGAATCTGCCAGTTGCCTAAGATACCCTGAAGACCCGATTTTATAAACTCTGGCTAAATTTCATTTTAGCATAAAAACCAATGATGATGCGTTATCCCATTCGACAATCCTCTTGTCAACCAACCGACAGTCTGACGTTACAAAAAAATCAAACCCTCAGTTGACATAAAGTTAGCTTAAAAACTCACCTTGCGGCTAGTTTAAAATATGCATTATGAAACTAGCCGTAAACACCTGTTTTTTATAAATTTACAATCGATTTGCGAATAAATCTTCATGATCTTGTAATATTGAAAGACATTGGTCTATTATTTGATCGCAAATCATTTGCTATTAAATGCAGGCGTTCAAAAATGAGTAAAAGTGTAGATTAGGTCCATCACTTTCCCCACGAAAATTACGTGTTATTAGGTATGAATGACTAATACAGGAATGAATACATAAAAGATAAACGTATTTTTATAATTTCTTTGAATAACAAAATGTAACAGCAGTATTTATTTGAAATTAATGTGTTGGATCATCATTAGGAGGCCCAAATTGAGGAAAAAACTTAGTTCCCTAATCCCAGTGTTGTTAGCGTATCAAAAAAGATTTTGATGAAAATGTAACTGTAGGTGTCTTCACGAATTGCCATTGCTCGAAGAATAATAGATGCGATTTTCTAATGAAAGTTTGCGTTCGAAGATTCTTCTAACTGTAAGGAATCACGATATAGAGGGATAAGTTTAGTGAAGAATAGGGTTCGAGATAGCTTGGGGTGGAACTGTGAGTCAGTAGAAGAGAAACTACGGTTCTCTAGGTCCCTCGGTTTATTAATATTTCTTGAAGATTTTATAGCATGGTCATGAAAAGGATAATTTTGGTAAATCAGATTTTTTTTACTCTTCTGGCATTTCGCATGCGTTACGGCGCGTACATTTTATTCGCATTAAACAAAAGCCGCGCGTAATGCTCTTGTGGGCGGCACGCATTCCATTTTTCTTTTATCAGGAAAAAAAGAAAAGTGCGGCGCGCGCAGCTCTGTGATATCGCTCCAGTCTCGTTAATGGCGATCAAAAGGAAGTGAGAGATGTGGAGGTTCCGCCGCTCGTTGCTTGATTGTTTTTTATTTTATTTTCTGGCGCCATTTCCTTCCGCTCATTATATAACTGCGGTGTTAGACAGCAGAATATTTGGGCTGCCATTAAAAAATATCAAGACCCATTGTCCACCGCGTCATCGTCCATCACTCAATTTGATGTTAATATTTCCTTTTGTTCGCCCGCGCCGTGATCCGTGTTGCAATTGGATGCCAAAATTAGGTCGAAGTGTAATTCCCATCTGGTGGCGGCGTTTGACATCAGCGATTTTCTTTTTCACTCTGATAATTAGATCATGACCCTAAACTTCTCGTCGGATGACTGTGATAGGCGTTGCTAAATAACCACAATGATATACCTACTGTTTCAATGTATCACGTGCAGCAGTGAGATTGGAAAAGTGAGGTTAGGCGTGTGTAGTGTGAGTACCTTAGTAGAGCTCATATAATTACGCCAACTGTGTAGGTGTTAGGTTTTAAAAAATGTAATCATTAATTTTTTCTGTAAATTGAACCTTCTATTTATATAAATACAGTTTACTCCGGGCGATTATTTCCTTATAAATAATATGTAGGACTGCAACTGATTTGTATTTCCTTAATCTTGATAGCTATCCGGAAACGTAATTGTAGAATCTTTACAATTTTTTGGTTTTTCTCCCGGCAGTAATTTTTATCCTTTCTATTCTGTCTCATAACCCATTTTTTTGCGAGTACTTTTCAAGGTGTTATTTTTGAGTGAGGTTACATCCGTAAACTTAATTGTATGGATTATTCATTCTAGTGTCATTTTAGACAAGTATTCCTTTTCCTCTTTACATGTTAATATTGTGATTTATAGTTTCCTCTGGATACTAGACAATTTAAGCTTGTTTAAATTTTGTTTCCTTCATATGACATTCAGCACTACATCGTATTAGGTGTTAGCTTCACCCTTTGGCGTAACAGCTCGCCACCATTGTAATGATTCTACCGGTTGGCAGTTCTGCCTCGCGCAGAATGTCTGAACAGGCAGGATATTGTTGGGGGATAGGATTGTTGAGGAAAATTACAGGGAGTAAGAGGAGAGTAGGCCTGCACACACCTGAGAGGCCGCGGTGGCGGGCGCGATACGCGGCCAAACAACAATGGAGCGTTCCATACGTGCACACACACCAGAGCGGCCAGGCGGCCACGGCCGTGGCCTGAGCAGCGGTTGTCCGCGGCGGTGGCAGCAGAACGCGACCGGTCGAGTTCGCCCGCAGGCCGCGGCGGGTTACGCCAAGCAATTTTCAACTTCCTCAAGGGGTTGCGCCGACGAAACTGGGCATTGCGAATGCGAAAGTGTCTAAATATTTTTAATTGTGATTTTTGATCATAAACACTATCTATTTCCAGTGCACATATGCCTTCGTAAATTCAGATATACCGCATGAATAGTCATCTTGGTCGGTTTGTCGCTCACACCAACGATGCAGCATTTCCGTGGCCGCGACCGCTTAGGTGTGTGCACCGCGGCAATCAGGTGTGTGGAGGCCTTTGTTGGGAGAGGGTTAGTGAAAGAGAGAGTTAGGGAAAGTGCATGTGCAAGTTGTGTGTTGGAGAATGAGTGTGGACAAAATCAAGAAAATAAGTACGAGTGTCGGGAAGTAGAGAAAGTGGACAATTCAAGGAAGACCAGGACTACACCCAGAAGGAAACAGAAGTGGGACATGATCAGGACGGAGGTGAGAAATGAGGAAGGTTGATGTGTAAAAATTTGTATTATATGTGACACGGGTAATGGAAAACGTTGTTCAATATAAATAGTAACGTGATTGACGTGTACACACTTGTATTATATGTGATAGGTAAAGAAAACGTTGCTCAGTACAAAATGAACGAGTTACAACCTAGAGCTATCCAAATTAACCTTTAGAGATTTTCAGTCCAAGTTTTGGATTCTGTACTCTAACGATCCATTTCCAGAAATGCAGCTTGAACGCGAGTATCCGCACTTTTAGATATAAATTCTATCCTGGGTGCCGTAGTTTTTTTTTCATTTGAGTGCTGCATGATTTTGACTCTTGGAAGGCAATTCCATCCCTTCTTAATGCTTGAAGCATTTCGAAAGCGGACCTCGTTAGAGCAAACATTTTAACATCAAGTATTCTAAATGGTATCTTACTTACATTATTGCAATGAATATTTCAGAGCATAAAACTCGAAATCCAGTGCTATTTTGCTTTTGAAAGCAGTTCCTCTCTAATGTGCTTCGGTCCAATGTTGCTGAATAACCTATTGTGAGAAATCAGCATTTTTTAAAAGTATTCCACCGGTGAAGGTAGGTTTTGATGAAAGCCAGAGAATCGCCTCCCTGTTTTCTGCACTTTCATGGGCCTAGCTACCTCCAGAATTTCCTTTTTCGCTTCGGCATACGACCAACCATTCTTCATTTTATCCGTTAAACCTATTCTCTAACCAGATAGGAATTGCCTTTGTTTTTAGGTGTCATTTCTAAAGGAATTCCTTATTATTAGTATGTAATCTACTATGAAGTGTATATTTTAGAGGAAGTCAAAACAGATTTTAAAAATGGAGGATCCTGTTAATGTACATCTCATTCATCATCTTAAGGTAAGTCCTACCCTACTGCATCCCGTCTATTAAACCTATTCTCTTTCTTCCCCTTTCCCGTTTGCCGAACATTCTTTCCTCTATCCCGGATGTGAGCCATTCATCGCTCCAAGTACTTCTTCCATCCGCCTACTTTGCGTCCCTCTGATCTCATTATAAAATTCATTTACTCCTCCACCATACCTAGAACTTCCTCGTTTGTCTTCCTTTCCGCCTACTGCACATCCTTCATCACCCTCTGCTCTCGAAAGTCCCCGTTTCTGCCGCGTACAACGCTACACTCTGTATCAAACTCTTCGCCGGTCTATTCATTACATCCTTACCCAAGGTCTCCATCATCATCTGCCTCCTTTTGTTCGAATTGATACAAAAGTTTGTTTTTGGCATGTAATGAATGAATAAATGCTGTGCTAATTGCGCTGTCTAATAGTCAAGGATTTAATGTATTTTCGGGACTGCCCTTTTCGTCAAAGCTTCCTAAGCATGAGTGGATGTCCTTCAGTCCTGGAAGCGGAAATCCTTTTTTACTTAATTCTTCCTTGGCGACATTTCCTGTTTGAAAATTACTACTCTATGGCCCCTTAACGCTCCTACTTTTCCTTGGATCATTCGGAGATTTTTGATCTCTATAATGTAGCATTTTTTTCTTGCGTAATTGCCACGATTTAACAAGTGTGTGACTTAAATTAATGTGGAACTGTACTGTGAGCTACTCGTTTTTGACGGAACTACTTGAGATTTAAAAATTTTTATGCCCTCGTTTGTGTAGTCGTACTTCTTGCCTTAACGAAACAATTAAATGAAAATTCTTTTTCATTTAAATGGAAAAAGCTGCCCAAATAAGGTCGCATGTCTCGTACAGATAATTTCTCTTTTTGGCCCTAATTATGTATTTCTTTATATCTTGCTCTCCTAAGTGATTTTTTTCGAGACTTTTAAATTGTATTATCGTCTTCCCTAAAATGCCATTAAAAATTGCTTCAACGTCAGGCGACCTTTGATGCTAAATTAGCTGTTTGTGTGCCTGCATTTGATTGAAATTGCTTTTAAATGAATTTAACGAATAACTTGCAGCATTATTCAAGCAGTTGCCTTTATCCGTAAAATCTGATGTAATGCCGTAGCGTAGCTCATAAAATAAATTTGTGTAGAATCAAAAAGAATATGCATTGAACTCTTTCAGCGGCAAAGGTCCTCGGATAAGGAATTTAGAAACCGTGATTCGTTGCTGAATCAGGGAAAATCTATCTCTATGAAAGAGGTCTATTTTTATGTTTTTTTAGTGAAAAATATTTTCCTAGCGCTATTTTCGTGTATCCTTAAAGTCTTGCTTCATTTTTTCGTCGTAATTTCTTCTAGGACCCTATTTGTTGCCCTATTGATCGATGATTATCGATCTATCGATGAACGATCGATGATAGATCTATCGATTATCGATCTATTAATGATCACCACTTGATTTATATTCGAATGTGGTGGTTTTTTCCTTACCGAAAGTCACAATCCTTTCATGAATGATATAATAATATGAGTTTAGTCCACACATAACAGATACGATTGAGAGTGTCATAATTTCTGGAATATAGGAACTCCGTTTTGGGGTTACCGACTCGTTCTTGCGTAAAAAATGATTTGAATGTGTTGCTTTATATTTGGATAACAATGTATTAATGCTGGTATAGTTACAATCGAAATTCACTCAACATAGAGGAATTAACTCATTAAACTTTTCATATCAATATTAAATAAGAAATAAGAAAGAAATAAGAAATATGAGAGTTTGAGAATAATATGAGAGTTATGTCATCATTATCATCCTTTATAATATTAGGATCTCTTAAAGGAAAGCCTTTACCGTCATTTGTGTGAGATTCACCAAGGAATAATTATTTGTCGGATTCGAATCCATGCCCAATCGATATTGTGCCGAGTGCTCTTACCAATTTAGCTACCCAGTCGTTCTCTTCCATTGAGCCCAAGTTTATCACTAATTAAATGTTCGCCCTTCTTCCGTCTCTCCTCCCTAATAAATTCACTTCCCACTGATATCGATCCCTTCTCTCTATCACCAAAAAACTTCGCCAGCTTGGCCTCAACACGCTTCTTTACGGAAATGAGCTGCGAACCTAAATAGCAATGAACTTGAACGGCGTCTCCAGGTCTTCTTGGTTGAGTTTTTATTGTAATTGCTGTTTATATCTGCACGTATTTTTTGTGTTAGTTACAAGTACACTTTAAATGGCAATTTTGCCTTTAGGTACTACATACATACACACCAATCACGCCGTTCCCTTCCGGTGTAGGCACAGTCACAGAGTTTCACTCACAAACACACATTTGTACACCAAACCCTGCTTCAATAATTGCCTCCATACTAACCTATCCTTGCAAACCTCATTTGGTACTATTTTCTTCATAATAAATGAAAATTAAATTTTTATTGAATTAAATTAAAGCAAGTTGTCCTCTCGCATCACCGCGCTGAAGCTCAGGCGAATTATTTTTCCTCTTGTCAATTTCACACAAGTTTCTGACCACTTTTCGGGCGACGCCGTTTAAAGTTACTGCGCGGCTAGTTTCACAATCTTTTTAGGTGGGCGAATCTTTAAGAAGTACTAGCCATGTGCTTTTGATTGCTGGACTCCTCAACAGGTATACTCGAGTTATTATCTATTTCCCCCATTTGATACTCATTTTAGCTTTTCCGCTCTCCAGCACTTTAAAATTACAACTTTAATGTTACTTTTCCGAGGACGGTAACTGATCAATTTTTATCGCATGACAAGAAAAATTTTGGCACTTACGAGGAGCTGTTACTGTGCTCCTTAGGAAATGTCAGCCCTTCATCTGAAGCTACATCTTCGGAATACCGTGCAAGCCACCTCTAGGGTGTGCGGCACGGGGTGATTCCACACCAGGCTTGCAACACTCATCCCAGCTGAAATCAGAACGGCACACGCTCGCCCGGATGCCAGGCGCAGGCCGAAAGCAGTCAGGTTGACGAAACGCGGTCAGACCAGGCCAGATAGGTAGAATAGTATTGTTTTGATGGAAAGTTTTTGGAGATGAAATGGTGACATGTTATTATGGGAGTGTATTTAGCGGAGCTCAATTTTTACTGTGATCGCTTATTGTTCGCGGAAAGGAGTTTTTGTACCTATCTGTTCGGCAGTATATCTTTCTATATTTTATCCCATCTGTCAGACCTAGAGATGTAGTGAGGAGTCATGATAATATTCTCTATGTCGCTCTGAAAAATATCAGTTCTGAATTTATCAAGCAACCTAAGCCTAGCATGTAGCCTCCGAGTCTCTAGGGGCTCCCACCTTAATCCCTAAGATGCCTAAGTCCCTAAGTAATAAGTTGTGAGACACTATATGTACGCTCGTAGCAGTTTTTAACGAAGCGCGCTGCTTTCCTTTGTATTTCATTAATTATTTTGCTTAAATCTATTTGACCAGGGTCCCAAATGCTCGAAGCGTATTCGAGGTATGGCCTAACCAGAGCAAAGTAGCATCTCTCTTTGACTTTTTCATGCGAGGACCTTCCTGTTATAATTTTAACAAAACCTAGTTTCTTTAATGCTGCACCGCATATGTTCTGTCAGATATTCCGCGTGAACAAAGCACGAGGCCATATTTTCAAATGCCCCACGATATGTCAGACGTTAAGGTAATTCCAAGTAGTATTTTAGGTGGTAGGTATTTTAGGATAGTAACCTACTTTAGTATTGTAGGATAATAGCACTATCCTACAATCTACCATGCATTATACTGATTATAACAACGGGTTAGTATTATTAATGCGACTGGTGTATGGTAATACAACGTACTAAATCATGCAGGATTTCTATCTTGCCGGTACGTAAGTCCTTACGAGGAACGATCGATTAATGATCGCAATTAAATTTGTATTCAAACGTGGTACCTTTTTTCTTTACTTTAAGTCACAATACTTTGATGAATACCATGAGAGTTTTGTCATCGTGATTATCTTGTATAACATTATGATCTCGTTTTTGAGGCTGATTAATAATTTCGGAATTCCCTCGGTACTGACTTTCATCCGCGAGGAAATTAAACTTGGCATTTGAAAATATGGCCTCGTGCTTTGTTCACGCGGAATATCTGACAGCACTGTCGCATAATTCGCGCTCAACGGAGGGAATAAAATGTGCTGTGCACTGAGCTACGTCTTTTTTTTATTATCCAGCATTAATCGACATATCTCTTGTTTTCTCATCCAATAAAAATTGACTCACGAGACCAATCAAATTGCATGTCGTTCGTGTTCGTCTTCATGTACGTGTTGTTAAGGATTTTTTTCTCAAATTTAATTTTACCTGTCGGTCGTTCATTATAGAGTCGTGCTCGGATTACGCTCTGCCTTATAACCAAGGCACAATGGAAACCATAATCGCTCCCTTGACATGCCCTGATTCAGAATCATGATTGCGCATTTTTTTATGAACCAGCTGAATTCATTCGAGACTCCGTTGTCATTCCTTCTCTCCGGATTCACAGTCGAATTTACGCTCTGGCTCGTTAATTCAACGCTGGTGCTTCCATCTGGACTATTACTACCTTTAGGTACACTCGTATGTCTCCTAGCAAATTGGTTTTCCCTAATTATCTGTGACCCGAATTCCATTCCGGTAGAATTTCTGCAAGTAGTATTGAGCAAGCACTATGTTCGATGACAAGGTTTTCATCTAGTGTGAAAACCGTTTCTAAAAACCATTGGCGCTTCTTTGGCGGCATTACCCATTGGCGGAGAATCGAGCTTGGCGATGTCCTCCCGAAGGTCGATGACCGAATACAGGACGTATTTCCCCTCATGCAATTCAGTTGAAGAGTAAAAACTCGAACATATTTTGTACATTCCTCGCAGAATTGGTTTAAGACTTACAACCGGTCTCGCAATATGTAGTATCTTCAAATTATTTTTTTTCTATCAGTCCATCGTTACAAAGACTGGAAAACATAAAAAATATGATTCCACTGGCACTGACGATCGGGCTTTGATTTCCATTTTTAAAAACTCGAACAAAATGTCTGTCATGTATACTCTCTATTTCTCTTGAAAATATGTGATAATATATTGATGGTTGGTCTAATGATGATCGAAAAACACTAAGAAATACAATCTAGTAAATGGAAAACGTTAATTTGATGTTTTTACCTAGTCTTCGTCCTCGGTTTTATTCTGTTATCCTTTCTATAAGTTTTATTTTATTTATTTTTATTTATTTCTAGTCAAGTGTTCCAAGAATATATTCTACATTTTTGAACCGCCTAAATCTCAGTTTACTAGTAATGTACCGTCACCCAGGGATTCGGTTCAATGTGATCATCTTCAGTGCAAGGAAGCGTCACTGATTAGTATTCGAATTATATCGATCTAATAATTTTATTTGCGATGAGAGCAAGGAAAACCGTAAGTATTGTTGTGTTCGTGCTAAATTTAGTCTATATGGATGAAATTCGAATAACGAAACATATATATGAGAGTAGAATGAATGGCGCGAGAGGTAGAGGTAGGCCGAGAAAGTTGTGGTTGAATGTGGTTGAGGAAATTCTTAGGAGGAATATTAGGAGTCTTAAAAACAGGGGGGCGTGTATGAAGCAGTGGATGGGGGTAAATGAGGCGAAAGAGGTTTGCAAGGATAGGTCAGTGTGGAGGAAATTATTGAAGCAGAGTTAGGTGTACAAATATGTATTGACGAGTGAAACTTTATGAATGTGCCTACCCCGGAAGGGAACGGCGTGATTGGTATGCATGAATGTATGTATATTTGTAGTTTTTCTTCAACTGCGTGGGTTTTATTCCATTTTCGTAATTTTCTCATGCCTACCTTTCCTATTTCTACCCTTGAAGGTAGATTTTGTCGAAAGTAAGAGAAAATCTTCCCCAGTTTCACGCGTGAAAGGCCTTATATAACGTTATAAACTCTTTGTTAACCTCCGCGCACGTCCTACTCTTCTTCATCGCGTCCGAAAGTAGACTGGGATTTAATCCCTTTCGAAGTCAACGGTTAAGTACGCCCTCTTTTTTATTGTTGGGTGTGCAACCTGTTTATGGGTGGGATTTCGATCAATCTCTGCTACAATTAAATTATTATTCTCGCTACGGCTGCACTACTTCCTCACACATTTTATATCCTTGCTTAATATTTTTTGTTAACATTTCTTTTGATTTTAGATATAGTTCCTATTGCTTTGCATTGTTTTACCTCTTAGTGTAGTTGTAAAAACCTGAACAGGAACAGTCTTACATCGGCAGCGTGCTTATCATTATTTATTGAAGTATTCTACTTGTGATGGTGGGATTTGATGAAAATCAGAGAATCTCCTGCCGGTTTTGTACACATTCTACTTATCTTAAAAATAAGTGGTAATATATTGATTGCTGGTCCTTTTTCAGTGGCTTTTTTCAGTCACTTTCAGGGGCCTAACTACGTATGGTATTTCCTTTTTCGCCTCAGCATACGATCTACCTTTCTTCATCCGTCCATGAAACCTATTCTCTTTCTTTCTCTTCCCCGCTTGCCCAACATTCTTCCCTCTATCACATTCGTGAGCAAAACCATCGTATCTCAGCACTTCTTTCAGTCACCTGCCCCTGCCCCCACCCCCACCTCCTTGACCTGACCCATAATCGAATATTCCTCACCCACCTCATTAAGCACTTCCTCGTTTGTCCTTCATTCCGTCAACTGCACCTTTTCCATCCTCTTCCACACCCACATCTTGAACCCCTGCAGCCTATTCTCGTCGTTATTTCTCGGAGTCCAAGTTTCTGCCCCATACAAAGCTGCACTCCATAGCAAACTCTCCACCAGCCTGTAACAAAACAACTGTGCTGTAAAGAAAGTTATTTGTTATTTATGTGTAAATTGAAATTGTAAACCATGGCCCAAAAATGCGTAACCAGGGACGCGGAAGAAAAATAAATATTGAACAATGAAAAAGGGGGAGACGTCCGGGAGTGATGGAAGACGAGAGACGGTGTTTTGATTGGGTGTTAAATTGAGTTTTTCTTTGTGAGTGTGGGTAGCAAAGTGTTCTGTGAAGAAAAACGAGTGTTATAGTGTTTTACAAAGTATTTTTTGAAAAATTAAACGAGTGTGGTGCTACATTACGAAATATTCTGTGACAAAATAAATGAGTGTTACAAGCCTCTTCTTTATGTCCTCGGCTAAGGTGCCCGTTATCAGTTCCCTTGTAATACAAAACGCTTCTTTCGCTAGTGCCATTTCCTCATTATATCTTGGCAACTATGCCATTTTTTCTCTAGCGCGCCGCCTAAGAAGTAAAAAAAGTCTCCTTACTCCAGTTTTGGCCATCCTACTTTTTATGATGAGTCTTGCTCGCTTGTCGTATAGTATTATCCAACATGAATATTTTACTGTCTATCCCTTACCATTTGATAGCTTGGCAGTGTGTCAATGTGTACATATCGCGGTTTCTTGATTCCGTGTTGGGAATCACTGAAGCATTCGATGAGTGAGTGAGCATCCCTCCCTATTCCGTCCCGTGATAGAGAGGCGAGTCGCCCAGGCGTCACTTCCTGTCGGGAGCTGTCGATGCAGCCGCTCTTACCAATGGAATATGCAATGCACCCGCTTGGACGGGAATTAATTTTCCGGCCGATTAGTCGCCAACCCTTTTCTGACCTCCCTTATTCTGGGGCGTAAGGATAGGGGGAGGGGGAGGTGGCCGTCGGCCTTACCACCCAGGCGCCTTGCGTTGCGTCTCTTTTTTTCCAAAGCCTCTGTTGCAGCCGTGCTCCGCTAGGGACTGCCGCCTTATGAATTCAGTGTAGACGGCCAGTGGAGGGCTGTTAACCCGCACAAGCACACAGAAGAAACGACGCTATGAATCAGGCGAGCACGTGGCCCAATCATTCTCATTTGTCATTCTAGCTCATCTAAACTAAGTGGTGAGTCTCTCTGTATATTTATTTTCTGAGTCCATGAATTATGACCCAGTAATAAGACAGTTGCTATTTTTAAGATCTGGGGAGGAGTTTGAATAAAGAAAGGAATGGTAGAATTTAATGACGACAAATATAAAATATTCTGAACTAATGAGAGGAATTGAAATTCCTCTCATTAGGAAATTTAAAGATTGAAAGACGAGAAAATTTCATCCAGAAATCTGGAATCGGTAGAAACCGGTGTTGATTAGACTTTCTTTAGTGACTCGGAATTTGGGTGACGGCAACCTAAGTGGAAACAAATTGATTTTCTGAGGCTGCTTTCAAATCCATTGTTGATTGGATTGGATATTTGGGGAGGCACCCGACGGCTAAGGTCATTTGCGCCATAGGGGACAGGTAAGGGAGGAAGGGTGGATAGAAACCCGGCGTCGGCATTAGCCTGCTCTTGACGAAAGGCGCCGAGGGGACCACGGTTTAACGTCTCATCTGAAAGACGGAGTACTGTACTTGAAGTGCCCTCCAAAAGACACTCAAGTAGGGATCGGGTTTCTTCTGAGAAACATCCGCCTCTGCAGGGATTTTGAACCCTGACTTTTCGTGTGGTAGGCAAGTACTCTAGCCACCAAACCAACCCGATTCCCCTCAAGCCCTTTGTTACTTGGATATTCAGGTCATCACGGTAACAACCCGAATGCATTTGGCCATTATATTCAAAGTAACTTCCTGAACTTCGTTTCATTTTTCTACATATTGACCCTGTACGTTCAGACATTTAGCCTATCTCTTTGAAAGTCCTTGGTAGCCGGCAGCAAAGAAATCTTTTGTTTGCTGTCGCAGCCAACGAGTAACCTCTTGGACTACGGCATCATCATTTTCAAAACGCCTGCCGCCCAAATGAATTTTTTAGGGGCCCGAACAGATCAAAATCACTTTGGGCTGAGTCAGGACTGTACGGGGGATGTTCCAAGCTCTATCAATGAAATGTTTACGACCGATGCTGATGATGAAATGCTGAAGTTGCGAATTATTTTTTGACTTACCTTCGTAATGTTAACATACCGTGACCGATTCATAATCATGGCTAAGTATTTATAGAAATTTCTTCATCACGGAGCACTTCGTTCGCAAAAACTTAAAAATGTCTGGTGTAAAAAAACGACCTTGTGGTAACTTCCAAAGAACTACGTACGAGTAAGGAAACGTGATGATTTAGCATGAGTTTTTCTAAAATAATTAGACAAAGGAAATGACTTTCCCGCGATATTATTCCGCGAAGTTCCCGTCATGCGCCGCTGCGTTGCTGTCCATCGTCTTCCGGGTAGGCCTTCCTTCTCGAGCAACGTGGACCTCGTGTTATGGTTCCCATCGGTTAATTTAAACTTAATTTCCGACTTCTTTTCATTCGGAGAAGGGGCTGGTGTGTTTGGGAGCCCTCAGAGGACGTCAAAGAGATCCACGGTTGCCATGCCTCGCATTCTTATCGGCGTTATTCATCTTCCGTGGTTGTTGGCTCGCGTGCTGAAATAAATCATCTCTCATGTGCTGCGCATCATTTCTCCTTGCTTCCTTTTGAGTTTACTTTTTCGTGCGTGTGTGTGCGCGAGAGAGGGAAAGATTTATAGCAACACCTCCGCGCGAATTCGTCGAATACGTGAGGGGACGAGGTCGTTGGTTTTTTGGACGGCTCGCGCTTGGCAAGCGCTCGAAACTTATGCTGTGCGCTACATTAAAGGGACTAGCTGTTACCAAGTGGATCGTAAAAAAACTGGGAGAGTAAGTTGATGCGTTATTCTTGTATTTCAAAGGAGCACTTTAACTTGTAAAATTACTTGTTGCCGTCAACTTCTGCTAGTCTCAATATTAAAAAATCAAACTCCATGTTGAGCACCAATAGTGCAAGCATACAACTTAACCGTTTCACATTCATGGACTTTGATCAGTTTTACCAAAAAACATATAGTAACAAAGGTTTTTCATTAAAATGAATTGTTTGTGACTAGTGTCGAAAAGTTATGAACAAAGTTACACAATGTCAAATCATGTAAATCAACACCGATGAAATTTTCTATGGGAGTACAGGAAAAGATTTTTCACAGGTCACAATTGGTATAAACTCAAACATGTTCAAGAAATGCCAATACAATGGTAAAACTGTCGAACCCTTCACAAAGCTGCGCGCAGCTTAGTTTTAAAATTTTGGCAATAACAGCTATGTACGTTTTAGCAGATAGACTTTGAGTGAGATAAAGCATTTCTGTAAGTGCTAATCATTGATACTATGTAGATAACCCCTTCTACTCCAAATCGTCCTCGGACTGGATGTGATTCCTAAAAAAATAATCAACTGTTAGAAAAATTAGTGAAGTAAAACTATAGTCAGTTTTTCCCATGGATGAAGCTACAAAACAATTTGAAATCGGACCTGATATTCCGGCTTATTGACTCGGTAGAATACCCGAATAACTTGTGTAAATAATAATATAGTGCTTAGGATTCGTGACTTAATGACAGATTGCAAGAAAGACGGTGTAGAAGGTCACAGGCGTCACTTGGTGAGAATTACTTGCTTCAAAAATGGTTTAGAAGTACATCTACATTATACCCTGCGAGCGGCGTGTGGCAGGGGGTGTTATGTCACCAGCCATGTAAATGTGTAAGTTTTTTGGAGATGAAATGGTGACATGCATTATAGGAGTGTATTTAGTGGAGCTCAATTTTTATTGTGGTCGCTTTTTGTTCGTGGAAAGAACGAATTTTTGTACCTACCTTTAACGCATCTGTTAGACCTAGAGATGTAGATGTTTGATCAGTTATACCAAAAAATATTTAGTAACAAGGGTTTTTCATAAGATTAAATAGTTTGTGACTAGTGTCGCAAAGTTATGAACAAAGTTACACAATGTCAAATCATGTAAATTAACACTAATGAAATTTTCGATGGTAGTACGGGAATGTCATGTCTCACTTCCTCCTTTCGGTAATACTTTCGACCGCAAGTAAATTACTTAATTAATTCCACAAAATATATACATATAGATGTTAGCCTACCATCCCTCCCTTTTCCCTGTCCTCCCACGTAAGCAATCTCCAAATGACATCAAAAAGTTTGGTGGTACCCTGACCTTCTATAACCCCCACCGGAATAAACCCCTAGTGTATATAAGCTTGCTCACCCGGCAAACGAAAACACCTTGAAAATGGTGCATATGCGCCGCCACCGTGGTCGGTTTTTGTAAATAAATGTGTGGAATTAACTAAGTATTTTTCTTCTTAACCATGTTTCAAGAAGGTTTACTCGACCGAATTCGTACAGAGTCGTTTGGGGTAACGTTCGGCGTCCCACAAGGAAGTGTCATCGGCCCCCTGCTTTTCCTCATTTCAAGCAATTATATTAACGCCAGATATTCAGATGTTAAATCCAATTAAATTGTCTTAGAAAAATAGTATTTCTCGCCCTCGATTCGGTTGCTATGTGTTCCGATATTTATCCACGAATTGTGGATCGGTCTTTCTACGGCCTCGACCTCTACCATAGCGGGCCTTCGCTCATTTATTTCTTCCAATGAAATGTCCCGTTCATGTCTCACTTCATCCTTTCGGTAAGACTTTCGACCGCAAGCGTCACTCATATATGCTGAGTGCGCGCCTTTTCTTGTTTTTATCATTGGCGCGGTGCCATCGGCTTCTTTCCTTAATCCGACCGCAAAAAGTGCTTCTCCAGTGGTTTTGAGTGAAACTTATTTTTTTTCATTCTATGGATTTAATGAAAGAGCCTTGGATATTTTTTTCCGGTTTCATACGGTAAAATTTCGTGCTCAGAACGTATTCTTCAATTTGTTGCACTTCCACGCTTAACTGATACTCGTTTCCAAACTTCTTGTCTTTTTCCTACCTAAACTGGGATATTTCTGTCATTCACGTCCGGGAGCGTTATGGATAATTCTCAATGCAGTTGAAAATTCTGCCGTCATTACTTAATGCAAACAGGAATTATGTTGAGTTGTCGTCCCATATCTATCACTAATGAAGATAACCATAATAAAACAAAAGTAATGAGATTCTCTGGGACAAAGAAAGCGAGGCTGGTGATTAAAGTTGGAGGGCAGAATCAGGAGCAAGTAGATCATTTCAATTACTTAGGTAGTGCGCTAGAAGAAAACGGACATAGTAGCAAAGACATACGGAAGAGAATAGCGTTAGCTAAGGAGGCGTTTAGTAATAGAAGGGAGCTGATGACGGGGACCTTATGTAAGAATGGTAAGAAAAGGCTAGTGAAGAGCTTGATATGGAGCGTGGGCTAGTATGGTGCAGAAACGCGAACCCTCAGAAAGGAGGACGGGAATAGGCCGCAGGGGCATTTGAAATGTGGGTGTGGAGACGGATGGAGAAGGTGAGGTGAGTGGAGAGGAAGAACTACGAGAAAGTGCTTGAGACGGTGGGCGAGGAAAGGAAACTTCTTAATGAAGTCCAAAGTAGACAGAGTAGGTGGTTGGAGGATGTAATAAGGGGCGAGGGGTTGCTCTAGAATTTGATAGAGGGCGGGATGTTGGGCAAGCGGGGAAAGGGAAGAAAGTGAATGGGTTTCATGGACGGGATGAAGAAGGGTAGATCGTATCCTGAGGCGAAAAAGGATATACTAGATGGAGATAGGCCCCTGAAAGTGTAGAAAACTGGGAGGTAGCTTTCTGTCATTTAAAAAACCTACCTTTACCTGTAGAATACTTAAATAATAATATCTATCACTTGCGTTGAAAATTCTTTTGTGTAAATTTTTCTGTGCAATTATTATCTTTTCTTAGTGATAATTCATCTAGTAGCTCCAAGGTTGATTTGCTAATAAGTATTTTATATCACCGACGTTGAGTTCTTCACTGAAGAAGGGATTAGGCGATAGCTGTCATAGTTAACCTTATAAGAAGTAAGGGAAAAGGATTATTATGTGATTTAAGTATTCTCGCGAGGATATTGGCGGAATAAACTCTAGATGAGTACTTTTCAACGATTTTATGATATTATGCTTAGGGAACGACTGTAAGATAAGAAATATTGAATGAAGTGAGGTAAACTTTGAATGCTTTTGCCTTGGACTAAAACATTACTCATGATGAAAATTTTCTTGCGAGAATGAGAGGGAAGGAAGTCGTTTTTTGCAATATGCCTTTCGTGTGGCAAATAGGTCTGGAAGTGTAGCGATCGCGGCTTGTGGCGGATTTTTTCTAAGTCTTGAAAACATTTTAGCCGTTTGACCTCTCTTTTTGATTCACATTTATTAAATCTCTTGCCGTGAATCCCGGCGTGGTATGAATAATACACTGATTTAACGTCTTTTGTGACTGAAAAAGAGCCGCGTGTTCATCACTGTCGAGGAATCTTAAAATCGCCGAGGGGAATTGTTGATTTTTTTCCGTAGCTTCGCGTTTCTCGTTGAGAAGAAGCATTCTGTTTAGTCATCAGCGCTTTAACGAAAGAACGGGCCCGGTTCGTGTTTGTTTTTCATAATAATGACCCGCTTTCCGTCGGGAAAGTTTGAATTTTGTGTCTCTCCCCCTTCTTCCTGTCTCGCTATTTTCGCTCGTGACGGTTCATGCCATTCACGGGAGGAGCCCGCTCCTTCTCCACCCCGAGGTGGATTCGCTTCCCGATTCTCATTTTTTGGAATGTTTTCCCTCCTGACCGCTCGGAGGGATGGCGCTGCTGCCGCGAGTGAAAAATCCCGAAAAATCTGTCACAAGGTCTCTCATCTCCGCTTCATGTCCTCCTCCCCTATCTCCTGTTCCATGTGTCTGAAATTTTCATTCCTCCCCTCTCCGCCGTCGGCTCCCGAACTTCAGCGGCGCCACTTGTAGCGTCTCTCGTAAAGGTGATTATTCATTCCTCACCATTATTTTTTTTTCCTTCCGCAGCCTCCACTCGGCTGGCAATTTTAAAGAAGCGGCAAAATGGAAGGTGCATCCCCAAAGGAAGGCTATCTTCCCCTCTAGGAGCGTCCATTAGCCGTGGCTGCGATATTTGAAGCCATCGTCCTTTCTGTGACTCCCTGGTGCCATGCTTCGCAAATTTTCTTCCCTTTTATTCCTTTGTAGGTCCCATCATCAGGTAAAGGTGACCTAGCGCGGTGCATATAAGTCATGAATTTTCCATAGGCTGCATGCGCCGATGTTGTTTACGGATTAATTTAAAGTTTGTATCAACTTTCATTGTATATTGAGTATGAATACTTGGGAGTAATAATTAGAGACGAGGGACAAAGTACGAAACAAGTTACAAAGAGGATTAATCAAACACAATTAGCAATAAATAGACTTAACAGTATATTATGGTCGAAAGATATTCAAATGAAGATAAAGTACCGAGTATTTCAAACAATTATTCAAAGCATACTTCTCTGGGGATCAGAAACGTGGGAAATGACCCAAAGACTAAGACCGAGACTGGAGGCCGTTGAAATGGATATTTTTAAGGAGAAGCTGCGGAATATCAAGGTTAGAAAGGAGTACCAATGAAAATATTCGGACCAGGATTAATATAGAAAAAAAGCCAACGAAGAAAAAAACAGAAAATCATGAACTGGTTTTCTGCCTACTGACAGGTCCCAAACACCAAAGCTGTCTTCAATCCGTCCTGTCCCGGGCCTCTTCCTTGGTTTCCTTGTAACTACATTTCATCCTCACTCCGTCTGTTATTTTCAGCCTTCTTCTTCCTATTCTCTTTTCTCTCTCCACTGTTCCCTCGACAGTTCTATTTAAAATCCCCCTCCTTCGTAAAATATTGCCGATTCAGTTTCCCTTTCTCTTCTGTATTGTTTTCAGTAGTGTTATTTCCTCTCTAACTCTTCCCAGCACCTCCTCATTTCTTAATCTATCCACCCATTTCACTCTCTTTAGTCTCCTCCACACACACACACACACACACACATCTCAAAAGCATTGATCTTGTCTATCTCTCCTCTTCCCAAGGTCCACGTTTCGCATCCATACAACGTAGCACTGCACACATAACATTTCACGTCTCTTCCTCAGTTCCAGGTCCATACCGCTGCAAAACATATTTCTCACCTATTAATATTGCTGTTTTCAGGTATTCTCGTCGCGTGTTTAGCTTTTCTGACTACAGTTTTTCCCCTCTTCCTGGGGGCGTCTTCAGGTCCGTAGGACATTTTTTAATTATTGTTATTATTTATTTCCCGTTGTTATGTATTTCGTTGCTAGTTCAGTTGACCATTATGTTCATCTGCTGGACATAGATTTAAAATGTGTCTCCATTGCCCGCTCCTCGCTGTGGTCCGACCACTCTCTCCCAGGTTGAGGCAAGTGGGTATCCATCCTCCCGATTGAAATTTGATGGATATTTAACCAGTTCTACTGCTTCTCTGACTGAAAGACGAGGGACAAAGTACAAAACAGAGGATTAATCAAATACAATTAGTAATAAATAAACGTAACAGTATATTATGGTCGAAAGATATTCAAATGAAGATAAACACGCGACGAGAATACCTGAAAACAGCAATATTAACAAGTATATGAGTCGCGGAAGCCTTCAAAGATATTTCTTACCTTATTAAAAGCTTCACTTCCCATAGCTATTCTTGACTTAATATCTATCTCAATCTAGAGAATAGATCTCTAGAGATTATCTAGATATAATTAGAGAGTAGACGCCTAAAATAATTTGTATTATTATTATGTATTCTACCGGTAAAGGTAGGTTTTGTTGAATCTCAGAGAATCTCCTCCCATTCTTTTACACATTCATGGGCCTATCCGCCTCTAGTATATCCTTTTTCGCCTCTAAATAAGATCTACCCTTCTTCACCCCGTCCATGAAACCTATTCTCTTTCTTCCCCTTCCCCGCTTGCTCAACATCCTTCCCCCATCTCACTCTTCAGCAACCCATCGCCCTTTATTACATCCTTCACCCATCTGCCCTGCCTATCCCGAATTTCATTGAAAAGTTTCCCTTCCTCGCCCACCATCTCAAGCACTTCCTCGTTAGTCTTCCTTTCCGTCTACCTAACCTTCTCCATCCTTCTCCACACCCACATCTCAAATGCCCCTGCAGCCTATTCTCGTCCTCCTTTCTGAGGGTTCACGTTTCTGTCCCATGCAACGCAACGCTCCATATTAAACCCTTCACCTTCACACTTCATCTTCACAGCCTTACCCATTGTCCCCGTAATCAACTCTCTTTTATTACTAAGCTCCTCCTTAGCTAGCGCTCTTCTCTTCCGTATGTCTTTACTGGTTGAAATGATACACTAACGTAAAAAGAATGGAGGAAAAACGATGGCCAAAAAAATGCTGAACTGGCAAGCACAAGAGGAAAAGGGGGCAAGAAATGGAAATGAGACAATTTGGAGCCGTAGAATGGAATAATGGAGAGGCTTGGAGAGGAGGAAGCGAGAGACGGGCCTACAGCTGCATAAAACTCGCGTATAAATACATATCAACTTTCATCGTGGTGTCTGCCTATGGTGGCGCCTGTGGTATGACTCAGGAGAATAATCAGGATGAGTGAACATATGGGCTAGTATGTCAAATAACGAAACTAATATTTTCATTGCTGGTTAATTGGGGTTCATATGCTAGCGTACGAAGGGTGAAATTATCTCTTATATTTGTCAAGCAATTAAATGAAATCATTACAGACCCGTACGCCTACAAGTGCACTAATGGAGTCATCAAAACCTATTTAAGGAGTAATTTCAAGAAATAATGAAGAGAAAAGGACTAGAAACTTACTCGGCTCTATATATAATTGATGAAACCCTAGGTGTGTAAATGTACTGAAGAATGGGTTAGTTACGAATAAGGAGAAGCAAGTCAATTGAAGCCACTACAAAAACTAAGTTCATGTCAATAATAAAAGTCGTGATAACTTGGCGAGTTGTTTATAGCCAAGGCCTAACCATCAGATTACCATGTCTCCTGTCTCTTGGCTCATTTGGTCTAATATGTTTGTGAGGTTAATAAATGAAATAAGGAGAGGTAAGTCAATTGAAGCCATTACACGTCAATAAAAAAAGTCGTGATAACTTAGCGAGCTCTTTAATGCCAAAGCCTAACCATCGGCTTACTACACCTCCGGTTTGTTGGCACATCTGATTCGAGAACGAGACGCCAAATCGACAAGCCTGGGTTCAAATCCCAGTCTAGGATAATAATTTTGTACACTGTGAACTTCACGCAAGTGTGAGGCCATTGGCGGGTGTCTGACTCCGTTTAAAGTTACTTGGCGGCAGTTCTTTGAACTGTAAGTGCAATTCATATTACAGACATCTCTCCGCTTATACTCTGAGCTATTTCATATTTGAATGTGATTCCTTCACGACGTTGCCTTTACACTTCCTGCATGGTGGAGTCTCTGCACATCTTTCATTAGTTGATGAAGATCGAGTCTCCTGAGCTTGTTCATTCATAATTCGCGGGGTCGCCCGCGGGGCGAAGGCAAGTGCTTCGGTCGCGTTCGGATTAGTTCGTTATATTTCCCGCTCGCCCGGGATGGAGGAGTGAGATGGGTTGTTTTTACAGTTTTATCAGCTCGTGGCAAGTGCGAGCTAACGGGTAGTTCTCACACACTCTCACACTCACGGACAGGGATTGAGCAAACAAGAAGTGAGAAAAAACCCATCCTCGCGCCTTTACGCTCAAGTCGATATCCTCCTCGCTTTTTTTCAACCCTCTGTGCTCCTCGCTTTTAACGCCTACAGCACGGTGGCAGGAAATAGGTTAAGCATGAGCGAATGCCTCGCTTGCGTCGTATTAATGGCGGTGTTAGCGAATTCTCTCGCTTCGTATCGGAAGCTGATAAAGCTCACCGCTGCGTCCCTTTATAATGCCTGAAGCCCTCCATCAAGAGCATATCTTAATTCACGTTAGAGGGAAAAACTATTTTCACCCGTCTGCTGTACCACAGTTGATATGAATAAACGTAAGCGGCCCCGTCCCTCATATTCTATTTGCGGGAGCTTTGGTTTAAAATCGCTTCTAGTAATAGTATGATGCTACACGGGTATTTAAGGCAATGGAATGGGATATAAGATTTTAAGTCTATTTCCCCCTGTAAGGGGTTGTATCTTCAATTGGTGATATCTCAGTTATAGCCGGAAATCGCGATGATCTTCATAAGTCACTAAACGTAATAGACCAAGTTCTCCAAGAGTACAACATGAAAATAAATAACTCGAATAGTAAAAGCCTAGTATGCGAAAAAGATAGTATGAATATTGATACCACACTGGGAAGAGGGAAATTAGAGCAAGTGGGTTCCTTCACCTATCTCGGAAGTATTAACCCGCGGGACGGAAAAAGTACAACGGCGGATACAGCGGAGAATACCCAAAGCTAAGATGTTTACGGGGAAAACGCAACTGCTGTGCTCAAAGAAGATATGACTACAAACCAAATAAAAATAGAACATGCGCCGAGAACATGCGACAGTATGTGAAAACAATCGTGTGTAGCGTGGCATTCTAAGGATTGGAAGCATGGACCATTGGGAAAGCTGACCAGAAAAGACTGAAAGTCTTCGAAACTTGGTGCTGGAGGAGGATGCTGAAGATAAAATGGACGGAAAAATAAGAAATTATGAAGTGCACAGAAGAGTAGAAGAGGAAAGAACCATATGGAACATCATAGAGAAAAGAAGAACAAGATGGATTGGACACACCCTAATACGCAATGGGTTTGTGAGGAATATAATTGAAGGTAAAATAGTTGGAAAAATCTCAGGAGGAAGATCCAGGAATAAGTTCATGGACCAAATAAAGAGGAAAGTACATAGTAAGAGATACCAGGAGGAGAAGGGTGTAGGGCTGCAGTCAACCAATCTTAGGATTGAACAACCAATGATATCATCTTCAAGTAGGGCATCTTATAGCATGCTCGTTTCTGCGTTTTTTATGTGCGTACAAAATTCACTTTTCATTTTCTTTAGCTCAATTTAATTTGAGTTTGTCACATTACACGTAGTGCCTCAAGTATAATTCTTATTCCCTCAATAATTATTCTTGCCATGTGTTAGCACGAGGTTGGTGCTTTTCGAGACTTTGTCAGTCCTTGACTGAGTTTCTTCAAAACTGTAATTCATCCGTAGCGTACATTATGTAGGTCTCGTGTTTTGTTGGGCAACATTAGTGCGTTCATTCCTTTAAGATCTTCGTGGCTTGTCCACATGGCTTTTCAAGTCGACGCGCCAAGAACATGCGCCGGTTGCCTAAGGACGTATCACCTTTTCATCTTAACCCTCACCGCAGACGGTTGGGGGCAAATTCTTTGGTGTCAGGAATGGGGACGCCGGTGAGAAAAGCCAAGTATTAACGTTTTGAGTGGCATGCGTGGAGAATGATACTCGAGGAGCGGGGAATGAGAGACGGGAGGAATGATATGACGAGCTCGAGGGAAAAGAAGGCCTTTTCTAAACTGTGGCCCGGTTTTGCTCGCGCGACAATATATGGTTTGAAAATTGCCTGAGCAGTGAGCGAAATTTTTTCTGAGAAGAGTGATGATTCATGTTGCCCGGTGCATTATTTTTGTTGCATGTAATGTAGTGGAAGATAAAGTGGCGAATATGTCAATATACCTTCACCTTTTTTTACTCTATTTAACCAAATTTTTGCTACGGCATCCAAATTTCCATTTATATCCAGTTTTTTTTATCAAAAAGTTTGCTTGTAAGTTTGAATAACCATTTTTACTGTAGGCGCTGTCATTAACATGGTAACAAGACGTTCAAACATCGGCAGGGAAGGAATAAAGTAAGTATCCCGTTCGTGTATGTTCTTATCTAGGCAGTGGATGATAATCTGGATACCTTTACAGTCTTCAGTTTTTCATCTATATGCTCAATAATGGACTTTTATGTGACTGTGAGATCTTGCATTTAAAATTATGGTTTGAAATATTTCCCGAACATTGAGCAACATTTTTTTCGAAAATTTATCCAAGTATAATTCCTATTCCATCAACAATTTTTCTTGCCTGGTGTTCTTCTTATTTTCAATGTTCTATTCTTAGTTTCGATTTCCGGACATCGAAACCTAGGTCGCAGTAAAATTTATTTCCGTAGATAATTGTAAATTTTTCATTTCTACATTAGCTATAGTGTATTCTAATGAAGTAAGTTGTATCCTCTGAGGGTAATACGGAACGATGAATGACTGTCGGGCACTAAAATCAAACCGAAGATAGCAAAAGTAAAAGTATAATGTGTCGGAAACTGCTACGGTGAGCCTAGACGTAAATTTTAATTAATTTTCCCTCCATCTCTCTACGTCAGCTATCACTTAACGTAGCAATTCGGATCCTGCGATTTCAGTGTTTACAATCTTCATATTTGTTTTCGTGTTTTACCAGCGCAAGCCTCACATAACATGGTCGTTGTCATGAATAAAGGGATTACCTCGGAGGCTATTATAGAGCACTGAACCCTCGAAGTCTTGCATTGGCTTCTTAGCTTTCATCTTGCTGGGAAGCTCTTAAATGCCAACCAGGTGATCGCCGTTTGCATTGGCGGCGTTGAGGATGACTTTGTATAAGAAATGTTGCCTTTTGAGCGTAGGAGGAAGGCGCCACTCGTATGACAGGTATTTCAGAAGCAAATCTTGAAATAAATTTCCTTTCATTAAAGCTTTGGTTTAATGTATCACTTGCAATATTAAATCACTTGCAAACGACCTTCCTGACACCGCATTCTTCCGATGGTGACTATATTTGGATGAATATAGATCTTGTTGATTGCATTGAAGTATATGTTGTTCGTTTAGTTGCTAGGTGGAATTTGAGGTCATTCATATCAACTTATTAATCGATAATCAAGCTCTCGGATTAAAATATGGCCACAGTGTGGGTGAGCAGGAGGGGCCTGTCAATAAAACGCACCAGTAAATTAATTGAAGATCAAATTATTATGATTTCTATCATCTTTTCGCAGATAATTAACGTCAAACAGTCTTGATGCATGTATAATACATAATGTGATGTATTTGTATTGGAAAAGGTTAATGTTGTGTGACAGACTTCGTGAATTGCGAAACTAAGCGGTTAAGCCTTGTAATATTTGGATTCACCATTGCGTACCCTTGTGGCCCGGATAGAAAATTGAATGTCGTAATGCAATCGTCTTTAAACCTCCTGAGAGTGAGTTGGAACCAATCGACTTGACAAATTCCGTGTTGCAGTCTCTCTCGCCATAAAAGCCTTCCTTCCACGTCGTCTCTTCCAGGTTAACTTATTTTGGCGGTTTGCTATTAATGGGTCGTAATTGATCGTGAATCAAGTGTCGAAGATCTTTAATTTGTTCCCGGCTGTTTGTTTCGTTAATTTCAATCCATTTCGTCGCTAGAAGACAAATATTATTTTTCCTAAGAGTTCTTCATGGTTTTGATGTTGCCACTGCAACGTATACACATTGAATTCTTTCCATTATGTTTTAGCGTGAGAATCATAGTCTCTTTTTATTCCGTTGTGGTTAATAGATCATTTTTTTATTGTTTGATGCAAGAAGTGTGCGAATCACGGATTTTCATTTACAATCGAGTCGAAGCATATTTTTCAAAAAAAAAAATGTAAGATTTACATGGAACGAATGTGATAAAATTTTCTAAAAAGATCAAATGAAATAATTAAATTCGTTTACGAATCGAATTCGAATCATAACTAAAAACTGTAGTAAAAATTGTAGTAGTTCAATAGTTTTTAGAATAAGCGCCATGTTTGAATTCCTGATGTAGCAATTCGAAGACAAATCATGCAGATTCGATCGTCTCGGATCTCCAATAGCTAAGCATCCGTTTCGCTGGCGCACCGAATCGAATAATGCCTGATTCGTTTTTATTCAATTAATTTCCAAAACATTCACTCAACTTGATTTAAAACGTTTCTGTTATAAGGCCAGTCAACGCCAGTCTAATTTCAGCGAATTAGGAACCAAGTTTCAGAACCAAATGGAAAAGAATGAAGATTTAAGACCGTGTAGTGAGGAATATTAATGGGAAAAAGTTTCGAGGCTATTTGAAGAGGAAAGAGGTGTCGTGGATTCGGAGATGGGAACATGAATCTCTTAGAGGTGAAGGCTTGAGTGTGGAAGAAGGCGATAGAAGATATAGTGCGAAGAAAGAATAGAGTTGGAACGTCGGACTGAATAAAGCAAGGCAAAAGGTACAAGATAAGTTGGCGCTGTCAGAAACTTTTCAGTCAATCGTGCAGCGGAGTTGATTATGTAGTTTGCGCGAGATATTTCCCTAGATTATTGAGATCATGTTCAAATTCTGTTTCATTTTCGACAACTCTAAGAAGCAGGAAGTAAATATTGTTAAAACGATGGTCTAAAAAGTTTGTTTTACTTTTCTTAAATTCCTAGTAATTGATAAAATATATAAACAGTGACACTCGATTTATTTCTTTGTAAATTTACACTCGTTTTTCTCCCTCATTTAAAAGAAATATATTTAGTAAAACACACTTCCTTTAACAGCGTCTCATTCAACTCACTCAACAGTGTATCACACTTCCTTTTCCTTCCACACACTACTCCACACTTTTACCTCCTGGCTCGACACTGTCTCATTACGTTCCCCCCCCTTCCTTTTTAAACAAACTCACCGTTGCCATGGCATTGTTAGTAATACAAGGGCTGACAACCCAAGAGTTATGGATATGATACCCATTACAATACATGAACAATAATATCATGACTATTTTTTTAATCACCGTGCGTTAAAAATTGCCCTCCCAAACGACTATAATTTTACGATTGTGCAAAAATCATCGCTGTTATTGTTTTTTTAAGAAAATAGTTTGTAATCCATGCAAACTGTACACTAAAAACTCGAAAACGAGATTTAGGAAAATAAAACAGTATCTTTGTTATCTTGGTTATATGTTTCCATAGTCGTAAGTCGTTTCCATAGTCATAGTGGTGACATTTACTAAACCACATTATTTGGCCAAGTTTTTGTGTTTTTTTGTGGTTTAGTAGAGATTTAGGCGTTACAAACTCGTCATTTTTCTAAAATTAGGTATCTGTGAGTGCGTCTCCGTACCATCTCTCTTGTAAAATGACTGGTAACTGATATCTCCCAGTAATGGATACAATATAAATACATTACGTCATGACTAATATTTTTCTCGCCGTGCGCTAAAAATTCCTTCTCAAACGAATATATTGTCGCGATTATGAAAATACTACTGCTGTAATTAATTGATTTATTTAAAAAAATAGTTCGCAATCAGTGCAAACTCAACACTTAAAATTCTGACGAGATCTGGGAGTCACAAACGTGTCACTTTTTAAACTGAGGTCTTTCTGAAGTGCATATCCGTACCGTTTCAAATTGGCTGGTGTATTTTTTTGCAAATATCCGAAACATAGTGTAGTTAATGAGTGGCATGTTTTGGTATAGTTGGAAAGATGATATATTTACCATGATGGTGAGGCAAAATTCAATGCATGCCGTATGAAATGATATTTCGCTCAAACTACCTCAAGCTACATCTTCGGGAACGATAATTTATTTTTTTAATTTAGTACTCTACCGGTAAAGACTGGTTTTATTGAATGTCAGAGAATCTCCTCCCGGTTTTCTACACTTTCAGGTGCCTATCTCCCTCTAGTATACCCTTTTTCGCCTCAGCATACGATCTACCATTCTTCATCCTGTCCGTAAAACGTATTCTCTTCCTTCCTCTTCCCCGCTTGCCCAACATCCTTCCCTCTATCACAATCGTGAGCAACCCATTGCCCCCGTATTACATCCTCCAGCCACCTATTCTGCCGATCTCGGATTTCATTCAAACGCTTCCTTTACTCGCCCACCATCTCAAGCACTTCCTCGTTAGTCTTCCTCCTCGTCCACCTAACCTTCTCCATCCTTCTCCACACCCAAATCTGAAATGCCTGCAGTATATAATGTACATGACTTGCCAATTTTTTCATCATTGGTTGTTCAATTCTAAGATTGGTTGACTGCAGCCCTCCACCCTTCACTATCTAATGCTAGTTCACTTACCTCCTGGTATCTTTCCCTAAGCACTGTCTTCTTTATTTGGTCCATAAACTTATTCCTGGGTAAAAGATTTAAGTTTCTCCTGGTAAATAGTATTAATAAACTCTTCTCGGGCTCTGCACCAGGTGATTGGCTTCATGTTTGCCGACGATTTTGTTTGTTGCGGTTTGCTCAGATGAAAGCCAGAGTCGCGATTGGAATTTATTGGATTAAGGCGTATTTCAATGGCTTCCTTAATTATATGGTCCCAGTAGCGCGCTGAGCGGCAAAGAATTTTTGCATCTCCCCATTGAATGGCATGATCTTCATTGATTATGTGTTCCGCCACTGCCGACTTCTGTGGTTGCGCTAATCTTAAGTGCCTTCGGTGTTCTTTCAGCCTCGTCTCAATCGTTCGACCTGTCTCCCCCACATATATTTTTCCGCACTCGCATGGAATCTGGTAAACCCCTGGTGTCATCAGGCCGATGGGATCCTTCGCCATTACCAGTCTGTTCCTTAATTTAGGTGGTGGTAGGTGGATAGTTCTGATGTTATACTTCCGTAGAATGCGGAATTCTTTGCCGCTCAGCGCTCTACTAGGACCATATAATTAAGGAAGCCATTGAAATACGCCTTAATCCAATAAATTCCAATCGCGACTCTGGCTTTCATCTGAGCAATACATGGAAACCTGTAATAAATTGCATTAAAAACATAAGGAAAAATCATAAAATAATTCAAGGGCAAAATCCAAACATCAGCCAATCAGATGGCACCTGAGCTCAATTGTTGGGCCCGACCAACGGTCAATTCAATTCAGTTTACAATCTGACACGGACAGAGTAACACGCCTTGAAAATGGAAAACAAGTCGTTTTCCGAAACGTCGGCAAACATGAAGCCAATCACCGGGTGCAGAGCCCGAGAAGAGTTTATTATTCCTGGGTATTCCTCTGGGGACTTCGCCCTCTACCTTACCTTCATTTATGCTCTTCACAAACCCATTGTGTCTCAGGGTGTGTCCAATCCATCTGGTTCTTCTGTTCTGTCTGGTTTTCCATATGGTCTTTTTCTCATCTACTCTCCTGTACTCTTCATTTTTTTTGTACATCATTTCTTATTTTATACGTGCCAATTTTTATGGTAAAATATTTGTTTAATTAGACAGAATTACGACGTTATTTAGACTTCTAATCGTTTTTGACGGGCAAATGGTGTTTGGCGAGTGGTCCAACTTCAAATGAATCCGTTTTCCGGAAGTTGTTTCCGAAGAAATAATGTTTCTCCGCCTAGTGATCGCTCTCCGGCGTGATTCTCTGCGTCCGTCAGGTGGCGCGAGGGCATGGACCGATAGGATTTCCGAAGCGCGCTCGAACGGAAATAAACACTCCCCGTGTAAACGTCCCAACGCGGGTTTCCGATTGTTTGCGAAAGGGCATGAGGGGAGACATGGGATTTGAGAGTAAAACAAAAGGTTCTACCCAGCCAACTTTGGTGCTGACTTGGTGGCTGGCAATTGGGAGTCAGCTAACTTTCCTCCTTACTGCCGTGTTGACTTATTCATCGCTTGGATCTTTACGCTACCTGACTCAGGAATCGGCTTTCGCTGCGTTGGCTCTTTCTCAAGTGCAGAAGCTAAAGATCTTGAACATGATCCTGGATTCTAAACTAAATCGAGAGTGCTTCCCAAGGGTAAGTGGGACGTCATTGAGGCTATTTTCAGCCTGCACACCTCTGGAATGGAAAGTCACAGGGGTGTCTATCGTTTGAAGACGGGGAAACAGTTTTTTTGCTGTTAATTTTTACGACTTTCTGTTTGGACCTGATATTTTGGACGTGATTGTTTTTCAGCCCTATGCATAATTTATTGCTCGGCGTGTTCAAGGCGTATCGTTTCTAACTTTTATATCACAAGCGTTTCCTAATGTTCCCGCTTATTTGGTCTATAAAATCGCGTATGGAGTTCAGTTATTGCCCATTTTCCATTAGCTTTCTTAGGGGGTTTATAAACCAAGAATATACAATTCCGTCTTGTCTTTATTCATACTGGAATTTGTATTGAAATTTTCACTCAGGAGTGGAAGTGTTTTTCTCGAGGGGACAGTCAGCCACAGTTTTTTTTCAAGACTATGTTTTTGCCTGAGAAGGCACGACCCGCGGTTATAATTTTCTTTATGCCAGAGCTGGAGAATGATGTTGTTTAGGACTCGTATCTTAACAGTAATATTCTTTTGTGCATTACCTTTTTTAATACTAACCACACTACCCATTAAATATTTATTTTTCTGAAGAGTACCTACTATTCTGGTGTCTCTTGCTGGGTTTAGTTATTCAGAATCCTGTGTTCCTCTTTTAAAAAGTCTAAAATAGTGTTCTGGCCATGTGAATACTGCAGGAAAGTTATTTGTCGTTGTTTTTAGAAGACATAATTAATATAGGAGATGAGTAATACATAGAAGTTGCAGTTATAATTGCATACCCCCTCATCTGCTAACTAATTCCGTGCAGTCTTCTATGGCACACATCGGTCGCTTGTGGTTGAAAGGTGATGGGCCGATGATTCTTCAATTAAAAGAGGGAATTGAAAGTATTTTTAAGTTGTTTTCCGTCGTTACATTCAATTAAACTCTCGCCGTGCCCGGCATATCTGTGAGCTGATATTATCTCGTAATACCTGGGCCAAGCAACAATTAAAACCTTGAATCTCTCATGGCTTGGATTATCTATTTTTTCCAATCCATTAATCTCCTCTTTATCGAAAACGAACTGATTCTGCGAATGAAGCAAACGGCGAATGGATTGTTGGATATAACTTTATTTTTTAATTTCTCTATCGAGATCCTCATCTCAATCAGATTTCCCTGTGCATTTTAGTTGGTACTGTCTGCTGTACAAGTAGCATTAATTTTGGCATGGATTTTACACAGGCGTATTATCCTGGGAGTCACTTTAGCCATTTATGGTGTTGCGTAAGTCCTATCCAAACATCCACTAAGTTATACTCGGTGATTATACGCTATGAAAGGATTGGGAATTATATTGTTATGTAGTTGTAGTAATGGGGTATTTGAATTCATACTTGTGCTTAGGGTGTCATAAGAAGTTAAATAATGAAAGTAAAGTGCGAATGTGAAACTTCTTATTCTTTGTTGTTCTATTGGTAAAATACCTTCTAGAGAGATAGTTTTTACTGGAATACATATGGTACGACTTATTAACATAGCTAAAGAGCTGCTTGGATCCCTCATTAAACTTAACATTAATTATAGTCTTTCTTTTGCGTTTAAATTGGCTGAGTTATTTTTGTAATATAAGCTCATGTGTCAGTTTATTTTTTCAAACCCACGGGAGTCGTCCTTTTGTGGCTGAAGCGAGTGTTTACCTCTCCTGCCCTACCTATCACTACGGGTTCTTATCTAAACTCAACCGCGAAGGCAACATATCTTCTGTGAATCGAGAGTATTTTTACCATTCTTACTCTGTGCTTCCTTTCTTGCCTTCCTGTTCCAGTCATCCCTTTCCTTCGCTCACCCAACATTCTCCTCACTGCTAGCCTCTACGGCATTCAGTTCACCCTCTATGCGTCCGTCATCCTTATTTGCTGCCTTTTTCGAGACCCATTTTCTCTCATACCATACATAACATTTCCTGGTTTGTCTCTTCTATCCTTACAATAATTGTAATGCCGCGATGCGGATTGTGCTTTTAGCTAATTTTTACATACCCTTGTTCAGATTCTTCCTCGTCAATTCACGTATTTTTATGTATGTTTCATTATTCAAAGCGATTCTGAACTTAATTTCCTTGCTACTAATCTCTCATCCAAGATTATGCCCTGAGCGTCAGCTGTTCTACCTTCTCTTTTTTGGTTACTACAATAGTAAGGGTTCCCATCCTTTGTGACCGGATGTGAATTCTGGCAGTGGCGGAGATTTTTTAGTGGAATTCCCTACCCAACTTGATTTCTAAATGGAGGGCGTTTCTTCCGCGTCCGTTGGATGAAACGTAAAATCACGGCCTTAATGGCACATTTCTCTGAGATGTTTACACCGGGTTTCTCTTCACCCTTCCACCACACTCCTGTTAATCCTTCCTATACATTCATGTCCGCATATATTTGTGACAGCGCATGTAGCCTCAAGTGTTCGCCGCCTCCCACTGATTCCCACGTTTCCATTTCTAACAATCTTTCTGTGGTAACACCTTGCTCGCGCAATCCTAGTAAAGGAACGCTCGAAAACGTATACTATGGTGCGATTATCTCACGAAGGTTGAGCTAACCAGGCACCAAGTCTACTGCGATAACATTTTTGCAATGAGAACGCAAGTTACATGAAAATCCGGGCATAGAAGAAGTATGGGCAAACAAAGGAAATGGTTCCAGGCTTGACTTTGTGGAAGTAATTCTTATTAACTTAAATAAAACTTTGTATACTCCACTATAGGTTTAATAACACGACCCGGGTTTCGACACTTCGTCCTGAAGATGACACGAAGTGTCGAAACATGGGTCGTGTTATTAAACCTATAGTGGAGTATACAAAGTTTTATTTAAGTTAATATGGTAAAACAGTTGGGGCATCCCATCCTTTTGCGAGTGCTGCCGATGTAATCATTTATAAACTTGGTAACGAGGAGTCTCTATTTCCATTGCGATTTTTCAAATGTATTCTACCGGTTAAGGTAGGTTCTGTTGAATGTCAGAGAATTTCCTCCCGGTTATCTACACTTTCAGGGGCCTATCTACCTCTAGTTTAACCTCTTTCGCCTCAGCATACGATCTACCCTTCTTCATTCTGTCCATGTAACCTATTCTCTTTCTTCCTCTTCCCCGCTTGCCCAACAACCTTCCCTCTATCACATCCTTGAGCAACCCATCGCCTCTTATTAAATCTTCCACCCACCTATCCCGCCGATCTCGAATTTCATTCAGAAGTTTCCTATCCTCGCCCACCATCTCAAGCACTTCCTCGTTAGTCTTCCTCTCCGTCCACCTCATCTTCTCCATCCTTCTCCACACCCACATCTCAAATGCCTGCAGCCTATTCTCGTCCTCCTTTCTGAGGGTCCACGTTTCTGCCCCATACAACGCTACGCTCTATATCAAGCTCTTCACCAGCCTCCTCTTCACATCCTTACCCAATGTACCCGTCGTCAGCTCCCTTCTATCACTAAACACCTCCTTAGCTAGCGCTATTCTCTTCCGTGTCTTTGTCACTCTGTCCGTTTTCTTCTAGCTTTTACTTTTGAAAATTAAATGCTCTACTTGCTTGAGTTTGTGTCCTCCAACTTCAATGACTAGTCTCGCTTTCTTTATCCTAGAGAATCTTATTACTTTTGTTTTCTTATGTTTTAATTTTATTCCTAAGTCCTATTTCACACTTATAACTTTCATTGGTCTTCACTTCGGTACCATGAGTGATTTCGTGCCACTTTTAATGTCTTTCGTCGATTTTCTTCTGAGCTGAAATGTTTGTAATCGCTACCTATCGAAACGGCTGAGTTACTCGGGAAAATGTAACTAATTGGAACGCAGGATGATCATGAGACCATGGTGGAATGCTAGTAACGGAAACGGGACTCGATAGCTTACTCAACTCTCTATTCGCTTTTCTCTCCATTTTTTGTTCATTTTCGCCTCTCTGCTGTCGGATATTCTCATTACACCTCAGCAGCATTCTTTCCACGCCTTTCGCCATTTCTCTTTGGTGGCTCGCGGTGTATCTTTCATACTCCCTCTGCCTCGGTGGCGTGGAGGTCCACATTTTCTTTTCGCCTTGTTTCCTGTTTTAACCACCTCTATGTCTCTCTCTCTCATGACGTGAAATGTGGAAAGTGCCTCGCGATTTGTGACTTCGCGGGGAAAGTAAATGGTCGCACGTGCCCCGAAAATGGCGGGCGGGTCGAGTAAAAATGCAGCGGCGTGGTCTCATATGTTTGTGGCGTCATGAATGCTGATAAATGAAATAAAACTCGGTTAAACTTTGTGGACCTCCATTTTAATTAGAAAAAATAACTTAAGAAGTCCACTGGTCATTTCACAGATCAATGTATTGCACAATCACGCAGATTTATTTGCATGTAATAATCCTTGCCTGGCATCATCTTCAGTTGCTCACAAACAGTCATGGAGCACCTGAAGATGATGCCAGAAATCCGGATTGGGCAATAAATTGATCTGTGAACTGACCAGTGGAGGATAAGAGTAAGTTTTTCTTATTGTCATGAATGTTGCTATATTTCCCTTAACTTATGAAATAAGAAAGTAACTTTTTTTCTCTGTCTGCGAAGCCGCTCAGGATTATTTTCATGGGTAACATTCTCTAATTTTAAGGAGAACCTCTACGATTAATCATATATTGCCTACTTACGGGAGTGTGCATGGACTGTTTTACTTATACTTATATGGGTATGGTGCGGTGGATGGAATAAATGACAAATGTGGAAATGCTTAGAGTGATTGGTGAGAAATGGAAACTATTGGATGAGATTAGGAGGCGAAGTAGGTCGTTTGAATAGGTAATGAGAAGCGAAGGGTGACATAAGGATGTAATTGAGGGAAGGATGCTGGGCAAACGGGGAAGTGGAAGAAAGGGAATAGGTTTTATGGACGAGATGGAGGGTAGGACTTTGGCTAAAACATTATACGTTTACAAGGCCCTCTATTTAAAAGAAATCAATAAAAATTCGTAAGGATTTTTTTATTGATTTCTGCCTAACCTATCCTCACCGGTAGATTGATATGTAAGTAAAATGTACGATGAATGTGTACATGAATTGAACCAAGTGTACACAAATTTCAATATATTTTCCGCAATACAAAAATTTTATGGGTATGAATGATCTGACTGAAAAGACTCCTGAAGAGAGTTTCGGAGCCGTCGATCCTTCTTCATTCAATTCATATCAAATACATTTTTGCATGCTTGCGTGCATATTTAACCTATTTAGCCTAGTTTTCTTATTTATATCTGTTTTTCTCCCTCTGGTTAAGGTTGTACGTATCTTGGGGACTAATAGCAAAAATTTTCCTTGGCATACGCAGATTTATTTGCATGTAATAATAAATATTTTTTTTTTAAACCGGTGGGGCCTCTTCTATCTATAAGGGCGTTCCACGAATGGTTGACAGCATTGACACATAAGGAAATACGTATCTTGTATAAATCTTAATAAGGCCAGTGGTGAAATGTTGTGAATAGCAGCCGGAAAATTAAGATTTTCGTGTTCAGCATGCTAACTGTACACTAAGGAGTCTCTAAAATGCAAATATCATTCTCTTAAATAACTTCAGTAAATCTTAAGCGGGTTTGTAAACGTTTGCATTCGTGGCGTAGTGGAGATTACTCGGAGTGTAAGTTTGGCTACAGTGCTCTCCACAATTCTCCATACGCTCGCAGTCATTACGTCGTGGCGGTCTTTATTTTAAATTTATTCCTCTTCCCTTTACATTCGGCTAAGAAAAGCTCCCATATTTTCATCCGCGATACTTCATAAAATGGGCATTCTCTGCAAACAAACTAAGTATATTAATCTTCACAAATTTTCTAATTCTCTCGTGCTACCTAAACCATATAATCACGCCTATCCAAAAGAAAATCGGATATAAATTATTATTTTTATGATTACCGGCCTTCGTTTGAGTAGGGGCTGTTTACTCTCTGATCTGAACCTCTTCTATAGATTAATCAAATTCCCAAGTCTTTTTTAATAACCTTTACCTGTACTTTAAAGTGTATCGAAAATGAGCAAGCTAGAGCAGAATAAATGTCGAGGCATGTTTCCGTCTGCGGAGAAATGGTTGGAGTTTAACCTGCATAGATTTTTTGATTCATGTTTTCTTGAGAAAGATTGGTTGGTACCTCACTTAGATCAGTGCGGTGTGGAATATTGTTATGTCTGGAAAAATGACCGGTCGTGTGCGTATTACGAGCTGCCTAGTTTTATAACTGTCAGTTGAGAGTTCTTGGTCCTGACAAGAGGATGTGTGACATTGTATGAGCACGTACACCGAGAAAGTTTGAACTAAAAAAGTTCTGTCATAAAATTGAGCCCTTCGACGATGATGGCTTGTTTACGGTACAAAGAAGGAAAAGATATACGGCTTCTAGACATGGACCCATTCCAAGAGATTTGCAATTCAGTTTGTTGGGTGATGGTAGAAGCACAAGGGTAGTGGAGAAAGCGGAAGGGTAGTCTATTAGATGAGTATGAAGCAAGATATCTAGGTCCTCTCTCTGTCAACAAGTTCCAGTCTTGGCTTATAGAATTGGTTCATAAAATCCCATCAATATAGCGTCGCTTCCTTTGCTTTAGTAGCACGACTTTAGCTGAAGCAGAGGGGGAAGTGACGAGAGAAATGGAGTTATTGGGATATGGAATAGAATAATCTTCGAGGGAGTTTTTGTAATAATTTCTTTTGGTGAAAAATCTTAGATTTTCCCGGTGTATCTCATGAATAAATCTCTCTCGGGTATTCCCCCGGGTAAGCAGCTCCATGGAGAGACATGGGCCTGCTTACCCAATGGAATACCTGCCAGCCAGGAAAAAACCTTTTTTCCGTCTTAATCGTAGTCGAGCACGCTACCACTGGGTTAAAACTGCGCTTGGAAGCATATGGGTCCAAACCGGAACCCTATATGCTTACCCAGGAGGAAATTCGTTCTCGTAGAATGATATAATATATATTATATCTTTCCGTAACTATATTGGGGGGAAAAGAACACAATTGGAGGGAGGAAAGAACAGGTGGAAGCCAAGGCAGCAGTTTTTGACGGGCAATTAGGCATTATGAAGGTTAAGAACTACGTACCACTGTAGAGAAGAAGCTGGAATAAGGAAGAATCGGTTGCAGGCTTAAGGATTGGATTGGATATTTGGGGAGGCGACCGACAGCTAAGGTCGTTTCCGCTATAGGGAATAGGTAAGGGATGATGGGTGGATAGAAACCCGGCGTCGACATTAGCCTGCTCTTAACGAAAGGCGCCAAGGGGACCACGGTTTAACGTCTCATCCGACAGACGGAGTACTTCACTGGAAGTGCCCTCCACAAGACACTCAAGTAGGGATCGGCTTCCCTCTGAAAAACATCCTCCTCTGCAGAGATTTGAACCCTGGCCGTCCGTATGGTTAGCCGGTACTCTAGCCACCACCTCAACCCGATCCCCTTGCAGGACTAGCCTCAAGTTGATGATGATGATATCTCTCCAATACATATATTTATTCTTTATTTAGACGGAAGAGATGAAGAAGGACCGTTGAAACTAGTTGCACCTTAGGAATATAAATTTTGTCGCACGATAAATAATTCTCTTATGTCATGAGAAGGATAACGTGTAAGGAAACTGAACTCTGTGGTACTTGGAAGGCTAGAGGCAGTACAGTTATCACCTCAACCTACTTTGATCGATAGACTACCTTCAGTAGTGAGATGAGTTTCATGTCGTGGCGCGTGGTGTCTCTAAACATTCGGGAGGCGTTGTTATTGGTGGGAAAGTTGGGTGGTGACGGGCGAAGGAGATTAGAGGTTGGAGCGGTGTTTGGTGCGCTCGGAAGGTGCTTTGTCTTTTGGTTGCTTTTCGTTGCGTGGGGTTGGTGTGGGGTGGAGCGGGGCGTCGAGTCGGGAGGGAGAGTGGAGAGGAGCAGGGTGTTTAAAGGAGGCTGTGGGGAGCAGAAGAGAGTTAAAGGGAGTGGAAAGTGCGTCGGTTAAGGGATGCGAGGCGAGGAGAATGGCGGCTGAGGGAACGGAGCGTGAAAGGGGGGTGTAAAGGTGGGCTTGATCCTCCCTTTCTTACGCTCAGGGCGAGAAGGGGAGATGCGAAGCGAAGCGTGTGTGGACTTAAAGTTGGGGTCATCTACATTTGCGTCGTGACCTGAAACCTGACATAAGGGGGTTTGGCGGGGACTGTGCGGACATCTGTCTTCTTCCACTTCTTGGAATCAGGGTTATCAGATGATTAAAGCCATAAATGGCATGGTAGGCGTGCTGTAGCCACTCAAAGTCCCTTGCATTACCGCCCTTGACTTTTTTATTTTAAATTATTCTACCGGTTAAGGTAGGCTTTGATGAATGTCAGAGAATCTCCTCTCGGTTTTCTACACTTTCAGGGTCCTATCTCCCTCTAGTATATTCTTTTTCGCCTCGGAATACGATCTACCCTTCTTCAACCCGTCCATGAAACCTTTTCTCTTTCTTCCCCTTCCCCACTTGCCCATCATCCTTCCCTCTATCACACTCCTGAGCAACCCATCGCCCTTTATTATATACTTCAGCCATCTACCCTGCCTATCCCGGATTTCATTCAGAAGTTTCTATTCCTTGCCCACCATCTCAAGCACTTCTTCGTTAGTCTTCATCTCCTTCCACCTCACTTTCTCCATCCTTCTCCACACCCACATTTCAAATGCCTTCAGCCTATTCTCGTCCTCATCACTCAAATTTCACGAAAAAAGTTTGTTTGGGGATTTCATCAGGCTTAGAGAGGAAATAATTACTCATAAAATACTCAAGTTCTTAATATCATTGTCTATGATTGCATCGCAACTTTTGCTGCCTATCTCCACCGAATTTCTGTTGTAACATTTGGCCTTACTCTTTATTCTCCCTACGGAAATGGAATATACCGGATAACGTTCATCTCGTTGGATGTGCACTAACAAGATTGTTCTCTAAAGTTCATGAAATATGTTCTTAATGCCGCTTTAATGGCTGAACGAGAAATAGAACCTGCTCTGATTCTATTCTTTTTCTTGTACAATCTATGAAATATTCGTTTTCCCACAAGAATTCACCGTGTAAAGCGGCCTTTAGCATCCTATTAGCTGTTAGCACTGTATTTACCTAGTTAACACAAGCTCATTGGGTCATGCGATCATTTGTATCTCTGTTCTAAAGATTTTGGTGTAATTTCAAATCTCGAAACGACTGTCGCCAAAAGTAACGCACGATCTGATCGAGAAATCGCCCAAATTTCGACCGGCGCGTATTATTGAATTTCGGTCGTGTGTTTAGCGCTCAAATCACTCACTATGCTATAACTTGACTAATTTGACAAGCCTGCTTGGAATGATAATGGAGTGAGGGAGGATATTGCGAAAGGGAATACGGGGAAAAGGGGTGGCGAATCCTTGACTTGCGCAGTGCGAATCTCTTCTCTTTTCTGACCTTTCTCTCGCTTCCCCAGAATCCGTGGGCGATGGGCATAGACTCACGCGCCTCATGAAAAAAATTAGAGATGACAGGGTTATGGAGATCGTTTTTATCCGAATGTCACCGCTAAAAATAGGTGACGTGAAAAGAGACATTAGCGAGACATACCCTGCGATGGACTGAGTGGATAAGTGACATAAAATTACTAGAATGGTGAAGAAGGTCGGCTAATACCCTGTCCCACGTATGGCGGAATTGGAACGGCTGTGGATATTTTTTAATGAATAATCCTCCGGTAAGGGTATGTTTAACTAGAAATGTATTGTCTGGCACGGTATAGCAGATAGGAATGAAATGTCTCGTTGAGGTCAAGTAAAAAGTCATTAAGGCAGTCAATAAAAATCCTATGGATTTCTGGTATGGTGGGCCCGAATAGCCCGAATTTTTAAATCTTCATTCCGGGATAAGTTCTACCATTCTTAATCCTATCCGTGAAACCTATTCTCTTTCTTCTCCATCCCCGTTACCGAACTTCCTCGCCTGCATCACGGCCTTGAGCTACCCTTTGCTCCCCATTACCTCTTCCATTCACCTCCTCCTAATCTCATTCAAATTACTGTGTGAAATTCATAGGGGAAAAATCATTCGCCTAGACTGGGATTCGAACCCAGACTCCTCGACTTTGCGCCGAGTCCTCTAACCAATTAAGCCAATCCTCATAATCTTATCGGGAAGTTTCCCTTCCTCACCACCCATACCGAACAATTCCTCGAGTGTCTTCCATTCTTGCTTCGCATCTTTCTCCATTCTCCTCTACACCCACATCTCGAAAGCCTTCAGCCTTTGTAACTTGTTTATTTTATATTGAGCTACGTTTTCTTTATCCGAGTGGTATATAATACAAATGTGCTTACATCAATCACGTTATTGTTTATATTGAACAGCGTTTTCTATTACCCGTATCACATGTAATACAACATTTACACATCAAGCTTCCTCACCTCCGTCCAAATCATGTTCCTCTTCTGTTTCCTTCTGGTTATAGTCCTGGTCCTCCTTGAATTGTCCACTTTCTCTACTTCCCGACCCTTGTATTTATTTTTTTGATTTGTCCACACTCCTTCACACACCACTTGCACATACACTTTCCACTCCCTCTCCACACTTTCTGATCTATTCCCAACAATACTCTCCACTTACTCCTCGTAATTTCCCTCAACAATCCTATCCCCCAACAATATACTCCCTGTCCAGACAGTCCGCGCGAGGCAGAACTGCCAACCTGTAAAGTTATTACAATGGTGGCGATCTGTTACCTTTTGTCGTCTTCCATTCTTAAAGCACACATTTCTACCCCTTTCATCACCAAACTCTATAACAAATTCTTTTCCAGTCTCATTTGATGAGGTGGAAAGAGAGATGCGAGACACCCTGAGATGGACTGAATGAAGAGGAAATATAAAAACGACAGAAAAGTGGAGAAGCTCGTTTATTATTCGGGTCCACGTGTGGCGGAAAAGTAACGGCTACGGATGAATCACCGCCAAAAATCCATCCACTTTGATGCCGTGTAGAGAACTTTTTTTCATCACCCAATAGTGACTCACGCTGTTTTTGGATACCTACGCATCGTTCTCGACCTTACGTCCCACTCTCGGCTCATCGAGTTAATCTGGAGGACTGATATGGTGAACATCAACAAATTTCTCGTATATTTTTTCGTTACATGTTCTCAAAAGTAGTCGTCAATAAGTTCTTCGTGAGATTTATTTTAACTATCGATTTTGTAGGCGACGGGTAAACGTCCTCTGTGTCTGCCAAGCAGAAGTTTGCGTTTTCGAATCCCGTATGGGTGGTTTTTCACAGTCCTGAGCATGGTTTAGCGTTTTCGTCGTAGTCTACCTTAGTAATTAGTTGTCCGCGGTTATTAATAGCTGTGACCTATGAAGAAAATAGTTTTATAAATTCATTTAGACCCATCCTCGGAAAGATACACCATAGGTGTTCTAAACAATGATACTCAAACGAGATCGTACTGTCTACCAAATTTATTTCAAACTCTTACAACATGTGTTACAACTGTCTAGCAGTTATCATCAGGTAAGACTTACCTGCATAAGAAAGGTAAGGTAAGGTAAGACTTAGGTAAGACTTAGAAATCAGGTAAGACTTACCTGCTAAGTTGCAGTCTTACCTGATGATGACTGCTAGACAGTCGAAACACGTGTTGTAAGAGTTTGAAATAAATTTTGTAGACAGTACGATATATTTTGAGTATCATTGTTTAAATATGCTGTTCTACAATATCTCGCCGGAGAAAGTGGAGTTTATAGGTGTTCTACCAATATTTGTAAATTTTAGGTTTGATCTTCCTAAGCTTCCTTAGCTATTCTAAACCGTTTGCAACGAGTGGTCTCATTTTCATTGCCCTTTCCACGCATAAAACTCTTCATATTTCGGTCCCTCCCTCAACCCGATCCCAAGAATGTCCAATCTCCTGCGGCCTGAAAGATAACTGCATTCGTTTTTTCCTCCATGGAACATGTCGTTTGGCTACAACAGCTCCGTCAGCTATTCTGCTCGCGTTTGAACCTGAAGACGTAATACGACGAAATTGCAATGAGAGATATTTCGCCTGGATCTTCGGCAATCGAACCACAGACCTTTTTTGGTGGACCAATGCGCAGACCCCCTACGCTATCCAAACTTACAAATTCTCGCGGCAATTTTGGCGGATAAATGGGAACTACATCTTAGGCCCTTGTGGTCCATCAAAGCTGGCCACGCAAGGGAGAAGAGGGCCTCAATGAAGCCACAACCAAGCGACAGTATCCTTCACCAGCACTTACGCCGTACTTAACCATGTGACAGTGTTTATACTAAGGATAAGTTTGATCCAAATGTCGATTCTCGATTCCGCCGATTCTCAGGATTAGAATTGGTATCGAGAATCGATCGCCTGAAGTCGATTCCGAGTCCATCGATTCTAGATAGATAAATATTCATATCAAATTTCATTTATCACACCATATTTGTCTCAGTAATGTTGGGTGTAGGCTATCAATTTGTACTTTTTATCTACCTCAATAAGCTGAGGATATATATTTGCTATTTGTTAATAAATATACTTTTTGAGCTACTTAATTGTCTTTGTTATTTTATTTCAGCCAATACTTTAACTAAAGTAATAGTCGTACGCTACTAGTATATCAATATCCCACCTGTTTATTAGGAATAAGAATCGATGGAATCGGAATCGAGAATCGGGAATTGATTTGAAAGAATCGGAATCGGGATCGAAAAAAAGTGGAATCGACTCATCCCTAGTTTATACTATAGCAGGTGAAGCACGTTGAAATTGGCACGAGATTAATTCGGCCTGCACCGGGAATTGTACCACGGACCTTTGAATATCATGATCTCAGAATGAAAAGGTTTTTTGTTCACTTTCCACAAAAATAATTGTATTTTCCGACCTGGTTTCTAAATTAGCAATTCCATTTTCATGGTTAGCTAATGTCGAAACCAGGTCGGAAAATGAAATTATTTCTGTCGAAAGTGAACAAAAACCTTTTCAGTTCGTGATATCTGTAGTGCATTTCCACAAAATATCGCCGGATACTCTAAACTTAATTCGCGGACCTTTGGTTTGCCGGAATTAGGAAGCTTGGATAGGGTAGCGATTTGTGCATTGGTTCGGCAAACCAAAGGTCCGTGGTTCAATTCCCGGTCCAGTCCAAATTTTTCTCGAGGCAATTTCACCGTTCTTCACCTGTCATGTTAGAGCATATTCTGAAGACGTAAACTGGTGTCGCCGAATGACAGCTTCACGCTCAGGAATTCCCAAATGCCGTCGCTCGTTCTTTGAAACGCATTGGAAACTCAATTTTCTTCGTCCGTCTTGCCCAATCACCTTCCCCTCTCGTCTCACCCTCTCCAATCGCTCTTCAGTCCCATTACCATTCCTTCTGTGTCCCCCGAATCTCTCTCACGACTTTCTTCCCTTCGTAGGAGACTAGCCTAGTCCTCACTCTATAGCATCAAGGTGTTCTCACCTGTATAAACCTAATAGCTTGACTTTTTCCCGAACTTAAGATTTGTTACCGACCCTGGTTTTTGAGACTGATTGCCAGTTGCTTGTTGAAAGTCATCATCTAAGATATTTTAATTGTCGAAAAGTGCTAAGCTTTTGGTTCAATCTCTCCGTCCCTTGAAGTAAATTCTCCTCAGGTTTCCGTCCGGGTAAGGTGCTCCATCTTCTTCTTCGCCGACCTATCGATGGAAGACTTTTTAACCGTCATCAGGGCCGTTGATGCCGGGTGTCGGGGAGCCGTAGAAGTAGTATTAGTGTTTTTTTTGGGGTGCGTCGACATCTGAGGTCATTTTGCAACGCATAATATTTTATGTTAAAATCTTCGTGTGGATCACGTCAGAAATACGTAGGAATATAGATTTACTTGGCATAAACAACATGTAAATATATCGATACATAAATTTAGTTTAGATATCGTTAAAATGACCAGTACCTCCGAAAAACGTAATTATACGGCTAAGACGCTCAGGGTCGTCACGAAGAATGTCATCTAATTCTCCTACAAGGTCCATTCTATTGCGCAATGCCCGATACAGGTCACCCTCGGGGAGCCGTGTTTATCTACATCTACATCTACATAATACCCCGCGAGCCGCCGCATTGGCGTGTGGCAGGGGATGTTAGGTCTACAGTCGTGTAAAGGTGTAAGTTTTTTTGGAGATGAAATGGTGACTTGTATTATGTCTTTCGTGGAGCTCAATTTTTATTGTGGTCGCTTATTGTTCGCGGAAAGAACGAGTTTTTGTACCTATATGTTCGGCAGTGTATCTCTCTTATTTTATCGCATCTGTCAGACCTAGAGATGTAGTGAGGCGTCATGATAATATTCTCTATGTCGCCCTGATAAATATCAGTCCTGAATTTATCTAGCAACCTAAGCCTAGCGTGTAGCCTCCGAGTTTTAATGGTATGCCTCTCAGGTCAGGCCGGTTTCCTCCACCTCGACACCCGGCATCAATGGTCCTGATGACGACGAAGAAGTCTTTCATCGAAACATCGGCAAAGATGAAGATGGAGAACTTTACCCGGACGAAAACCCGAGAAGAACTTACTACAATCAATCGCCGGGAGGAGATTAAATCCTTCATCTCCGTCCCTTTTCCATCTTACGCAGCACCCATACGGCGGTTTTTTTTCTGTCCAGCGTGTATTCTCCTAATTCACATTTCGAAAGTCACCAATGTATGCTCTTAGATCTATAAAAATTCGAAGAAAATAACTTCCATAATGAAGGGAGGATAGTGATTACGGCCTCTTAGGTGGGGAATTGAGTGTCTGGAGTAGAGTTTTATGGTTCCAATTAAATTATATGCGATTGTCGGCTTCAGAGACGTGTGAATTGAGAAGATTCGAAAAGCACGCCAGATATAGTGAGAAGCCCTTGAAGGAGTGAAGGCTATTATAGGAAATTCGAAGGAGACAGTTATTGCTGATGGTGATGATATTAAAGGGTAACGGGATGTTGTCGTGTAGTATTTGAAGAATTCCAGGCATGTCTGGGTTGAAAATGGGAAAAGAAACGTATTTTAGAATACGTTCTCTTGATGCATTTTATGAGATGTTTAGGACGCCTCAGGCGGAGCAATCATGGGTGTAGTTTATGCGGGAAATTTATAAGTTTAACTGTTTTTGGGAAATTTTAAAAGGTACGGTCTCAAAACTTGATAACCTACGTGCTGTGGTAGCTGTGATTTCAGGTTTCACCATTTCCCTTGTATTTTTGGGTAAAATGTAGATTCTTCTTGTGGTGCTATGCATTCTTGCCCTCATTCAGAACTTAGCGCGTTAGAAATTATTGTAATTCCTTCCAGATTAATGGGGTTTATCCTCTCAATTATCGTCAAAAAATTTTCCCAGGAGTTGCTCACTTTAAAATTTTCAGTAAAAAAATGGAAAAAAATTAATTGAATTGCGGTCTCTTGGCATTGGCTTAATCTTTTGTTTAAGCCTGGTTTTATTAAACGTTTCATGAAGTATGTGGCTGTTTCTATGTCCGTAAAAAGGTAATATATTATTTGAGCAAAGTTTTTAAATATCTTAGTTTGATGGTTCTGGGAGGTGGAGAATCACTGAGCAGGATCAAGCATGATTATAATCAAGGATGAATAGCATAATTAGGAATTATGATGGAATTATGCGGTTATCTTGAAAGAGAAAGACTTTGAGAGCTTCGAATTGATGACTGTTGAAAATGGTATGAAATTTGGCCGTGTACAATATGTATCAAGAATGTGACATACCAATCACGTTTCTCTTTCTCGACACCCCACTTGATTTTTTCTCAGTTGGCAGTGGCTCAATTAACTCAATTATGTGAGGAGTTTGGTATGGAGTGTAGCATATTATGGGGCAGAAAAGTGAACTCTGAGGAAAGAAGACGAGAATAGGCGGCAGGCTTCCGAAGTTGTGTGTGGAGGAGAATGGAGGAAGTGTGGTGGACGGAAAGGAAGACGAACGAGGAAGTGTTTGGATTGAAGGGTTAGGAAAGGAAACTTCTTGATGATATTAGGAGGCGACAAAGTAGGTTGCGGCAAAAGGTAACTGGGGGATAAAGAATTACTTAAGACCGTGATAGGGGGAGGCATGTTGTGCCAACGGGAAAGGGAAAGAAAGAATAGGTAGAAGTAAGAAAGGTAGCATTTAGCCTGAGATGGAGAATGAGTCATAAAACGTACATAAGGCCATTCATTTTTGTTAAGCCTGGAAGATTTATACTGAATTTCACGTAAACCTAGCCTTACTTGTTCATTGCTCAGTAATAATAATACGGTATTGTGCGAGTGTGGAGAAGGATGGAGAAGGTGAGGTGGACGGAGAGGAAGACTAACGAGCAAGTGCTGGAGATGGTAGGCGAGGAAAAGAAACTTCTTAATGAAATTCTAGATCGGCAGAGTAGGTGGCTGGAAGATGTATATAAAAGGGCGGGGGATTGTTCAAGAATCTGATAGAGGAAAGGATTGTTGGCAAGCGGGGAAGAGGAAGAAAGAGAATAGGTTTCATGGAGAGGATGAAGAAGGGTAGATCGTATACTGAGGCGAAAAAGGATATACTAAAGCGAGATAGGCCCCTGAAAGTGTAGAGAACCGGGAAGAGATTCTCTGATATTCAACAAAATATGGCTTAAGGCAATTTGAGCGAAATATCATTTTACTTAGAAATCAATGAATTTGGACTCATTTTAAAGAAAAATATATCCCCCTTCCATTGACACAAAGAATTCAACCCCTTCCCACATTGCTTTCCGAGATATTTGCCAAAAAATAGCAACCAGTTTATATGGGAAATGGTACGTGTATGCACTCCAGAGCAACCTTATATTATAAATGAAGCACTTTTTTACGCTTAGATCTCGTCTACAAATCAACAGTGTGTAGTTTGTGTGTTTTCTCAACTATTTTTGAAAATTAATCATATTGTCACCGCAGGAAAATTCTTCGGGATCACAATAAACCCTCCGTTTCGATGGAGTTTCAAACGTACCGGGTGAAAAAAATGAGTCAAGTTAAATACTAATTTAGATTTTTTCACTTGAATACGTACAATTTCTGTAATTTAAAACTATATTATTGCACCATTATTAATGCAATTTTTAATTCGTGTGTCTCACAGCTGGTGAAATTAAAACGTATGTATCGGATATGGTCTCTATTATGATTAGGGAACTATCTCGCTCGTGCTACCTTAAACGGTGGATACTTGAATAATTATCCATAGGCGATTGAGTGCGTCAGGAGGGGAGAATGCCCCGAGCATCATGAAGTCATTGGCTTACGAGTCGACGCCAGGCGTGACGTTGTGAAGGGTGTCAGGCCTAGAAGCGAGAGAGAATGGCGCTTTCTCAAGCATGAAAATACTCGTTCGCGTGCCGCGGGTCTCGGTGACATTAAGAGTGAGAAGCGGGAAACCTGAGTGGATAGTTACTTCTTACGCGAAGACGTTACGCCTTTCTGACCGAGAGAGCACGAGGAAGGATGGCCACCAGCGTCTCCATTTACAGCCACGAGAGGGGACGATGAGTTCAAGATGCTCTAACCCGCGGAAAAACTCGTTTCTGTGACGCGGAAGTTTTTGGACGTTTTCATAATGCCTGCTGGCTGGGGAGTAGGAATTGTGTGAAATTCTAAGTGGAAAAAATCATTCGCCTGGACTTGGAATCGAACCCATATCCCTCGATTTCGCGGCAACTTGCTCCTTAAAGACCCCATGAGATTCACCGTGGAAGAGGAAGCCTGGGTAGCTAAACTTGTTAGAGCGAAATCGAGGGATCTGGGTTCGATTCCCAGTCCAGGCGAATGATTTTTCCACTGAGAATTTCACACAGTTGTGTGATCACTAGCGGGTTACTTCGTTGAAGTAACTACGCGGCTGGTTCCGTGGTTCTTTGAAAATGGGGAGTAGGAGTTGGCAGAGTACTGGCTCCCCATCAGTGGGGCCCGTACTCGAATCCCAGCTGTGGCAGAAATTGTTCCAAAGAAATGCGGTCCCTGCTAAGGTATGGTGAGGATTCGTTTGAGGATATACCAACTGATTGCTAGGTTTTTATAAACATTCAAAAAAAATTATTACTTGTAAAAAATTTTGTCAGCTGGGTTGGAATAGAATTGAAAGTTAGCCCAAGAATTACTGTCGCTGCGATTCCGGCCGCTGAAAGAGCTGTCTATGGTGAACAGAAGATGTTCAAGGCCTACTTTCGATGTTTTTGCCGAAGCCTACTCTATTATTCTTAATGATGAGCGTTTAAACAAATTCTGCTCGTGGTTTATTGCGATGAAATTTGATCTACAAGAAACTTTTCATCCTGATAGGGTTGCTGTTGCGATATCATGAATGCTGTTAAGTTTTTTGTACTTTTAAGTCTAAGTAGATATCGTATTATTATTGGTAAATATAAAGGTCATCAATTTATGTTTTTTATTTTACTCATGTGTGGTTTTCTGCACACTCTTATGAGCGCACTTTCTCGGAATAATATAGCGTCAATCCTCAACGTCAACACGTACTAGTCGTAGAAATCATGTGTTAGAGTAAAACTCTGAATCGCGTACCTTCTTTGATGTCAAAAAAATATTTCTAAAACTGCAGAGATTAAGGCCATGGTGAGTGACAGGTGAACATATTCATACTCAGGGTCCTTGCGAACGGTGAATAAATTGTCGTAACATTGAAAGAAAAACCCGAATCTGTAGGTTTTCCAGAGCGTGAAGAGAATGCTTGAACTTTTCGCATGGAAACGAATCTCTGTTTAGCTTGGAGTCGAGGGCATAAATTATAGTGACTCAGACCGTGTGAAACTCAAATTTCTTCCTAAAATAGAGTGACGCATTTCGGAGAATAAAAACGAGTTTGCCTCTTCCAGTATTTTCTTCTTTATCTTTCATATTATTTTTGGAATATCCGAATTTAGTTGATGTGAATTGTGGGGAAGGTTTTGGCAACTGGACTTTTTCAAGTAAAAATGTGCGCTCTTTCTGAGCCCGAGATTTCTTTTCCCCGTCCTACATGTTGCATTTACTCAATTACTTAGCAGTTACTCATGAAATTTGTGGACTTAGTCTCGCCTTTGAAGGTTGATTTGACGCTGCTTTATCTCTGCTTCCCCACCTGCGCCAGTAATTTTTCCATTCATAATGGCGTTAACAGTCCTGCGTTAGTTTCACTGGCTCTATTTTGCAAGCTTGCCGTCGTAGCGTATCGAAGCTTGGCAACACCCTTCTTCGAACAATTATTCCTCCACACTAACTACCTAAAGACAGGATTAGAAATATTTTATCGACATATTCGCCAAGAGACATTTTCAATTGCAGTTCATTCATTGTAGCATTCATTCGTGGCTTGATTAGGTAAGGCACAGTTGCTTTAACCTTTTTTACGCAGAAGCATTGAATTTCATATTCCAAAGCCAAATCTCTCATTATTCAAAAGGTCGTTTCTGCCCAATGGGCCAAAAACTTGTAATCATTTACCAATTGACATTAAGTTAGTAAAGTGGTCAGAGATTGGCTATTATCTCATCATGATATAGAAGTTTTATCACGATTTCATGGTTGTGTATTGTATAAAAAAGTGTGGTGTAATTTGTTTTGCCACTGTTATATTTCTAACATTCTTAAAACATTGCAGGCAGCTAATTTTTATCCTTTTATGCTCTCGTTTATTGGTTTATTCTTCTTTTTTGCTCATGTCTTGTCAAAAAAGCTATTGCTACATTTTTCAATTATATATTTTGAACGCATAAATGAGTGCTGGTAGGATCTACACCGGTGTAAACCATTGAATATACCTAAAGTCCCACAGTTGTATTGCTTAACTTTTTCTGTATTGTTTTTAAGTGGAGGAATTAATTTATCTATCTATCTATTTTTGAATAACAACCTACAAGATTTGGCGTAATTTTCTTGGAATGTGTCTTTATATTTACCAATGTTATCAGCTGTATGCGCATGCGTTACACACATCCTTTTTGAGACATATATGTACCTCTTGGTCTGGAATTTTCGATCATATATCTCATCTTCGATGTATTTTTTTTGAACCCGAATGTAAGTAAATTTCACGTTTAAATATGTTTCCACTCAGCGCTAGTCTTTTATCTCGCTCCATTTCAAGAGTGACTGCGTGCGGTAACAAGAAGTGAAATTATGTGTGGAACAGCAAGAACCAAGTAATGAATTATAAAATAGCATACGTGTGCTGTTGTTACGCTTTCGTTTCGCGATAATGGGTTATGCATTTCTCTTGGTATGTTACGGTCTTTCGGCGATTTCTCTCTGTAAAACCTTAACCTCTCCCAAGCGCTGCCTTCTTTAACTGTTCAAGTACTCTATATCCCTTGTCATCAAGGAAAAGATGTGAGCATGGTGGACCCACTCTGCTCCCGTCTCTATTTACTCTGTGTTGACTATGTACTTCACTCGGAAAAATAAGGGCTGAAGGACTTCGCGATGGTCATTTCCTTATTGCTATCGTATTTCTGAGAGTTAGAACATAGCAGACGGTAAACCTACCCTGTCTTTTTACCTCCACCACACTAAAAGCTGCTATGTTTACTTTGCCTTTTTCAGCTTATTTTATTTATAATTTTTCCTCTATAAGCATAATACTCGGGCTAATCCGTTGTCGACCTAAAACCTGAACTTTGAGGCGCTAATCATTGTTGAAAAAAAACATGATCATATTTTGAAATTGATAGAATAAAATCATATTAATGGTGAAACGCTTTATGTGGATGAGATGAAATCATCATGTTACCATGGTTGCATGATGTTGTAATTTATATTAGAGAGGAAAAAGAGTAGAATTGCGTGTATTTGCAAAGGGAAAGTTTCCAAAGAGCCTAGACTCGCAATGCAGAAGAAAGTCATTCGCTTGGACTGGAATTCAAACCCAGTATATCTCACAAATCCACCCTCGGTGCTTTGACCAATCAAGCAGGCTATCCACGCGTCCACTGTCAATACCGCCCCCGTACAAGCGTTTGGTTTTTTCGGTGTCACATCCCTACATCGCTCTTTCCGCTCTGCGGACGACTCCTGTTAAAGTTGCAATACTCTAACTCTGTGGATAGAAAAAGTATACAGCAATTTGACGGAGACTGAAAGATCGGCTCTAAGACCCATTGGTGACTGATCGACCAGCAAGGCGTTGAGGGCGTTCGTCAAGGGAATAATTATGAGTAGGATAGGAAGAAGTTATGCATCCGAATGTGTTTCTCGAATTCTCCTTCATTGCCTTACCAAAGGTCACCGTCATCAGCTCCCTCCCACGGCTTCTCTCGCTTGCGCGATTCTCCTCCTGATATCTTTGCTTCGATGCCCGTTGTCTTTCTACTTACTACCTAAGTAACTTAACTGCTTCACTTACTCCTGTTTTTGCACTCCTACTCTTATGATCAGTCTCACTTTTTTGTCCAAGAAAATCTCTTTACTTTTGTTTTCTTATGATTCATCTTCATCCCGTAAAACCATTCAAATTTCGATTTTTTTTGTAGCGGCAAAATACTCTGCGAGAGATCAACATTTACTAATTAACTAAAATGATTAATTTACCTTACACTAACATGCACCACACTATGAGTATACTATAAATGCTACAGAAACTAATAAAATAGTATATAATGCAACAATGAAAACGTGACGCAAGAGTCATGCAGGGAACATGCAAAACATGGTGTTAGCTCTTCTCGGCAGATTTAGAAACATGCATCAGGGTGCATATGAATTAATCAGCAGGACTACCTGTCAACTAACCTACTTCGAAGTCTTAACGGAGCTATTATGGTCTCTTATCGATCGCGGAAAGAACGACAATTAACACCTTTCTGTTGTACGATATATTTCCCTTATTTTGTTCTCATTATCAGATCTACCGCAGTATATTGGAGTTCGTAAGATATTCAAAACTTCGTTGAAAATAAATCGGCTTTGAATTTATGTAAAAGATTGAGTCTAATTTTCAATCGACGGTCTGAAAGCGATTCCCATCCAAGTTGTTGCAAGACGTCAGTAACACTGACGAGACTAAAAAGCGGCCTTTTACATATCTTGCAGATCTTCTCTCTGCACGCACTCTAACTCTGTTTTTAAGCCTACCTCATGAGGAACCCAAACACTGGCAGCGTTTTCTAAGTGGGCTCTAACAAGGAAGACGTAGCCGATTTCTCTAACTTTATCGTCGCACTTTCCAAGTACTCTTTTAAAAAATCCCAATTCACTATTAGCCTGACCAGTTATACGACGAATATGTTTGCTCCTCGAGAGATCATTAGTTAGTTTAACTCCTAGGTATTTTATAGAGTCTACAGTCTCTAATTGGGTATTTTGCACGTAGTAACTGTACTGAGGAGAGTTTTTCCTTTTCCAGAAGTTGATTACTACACATTTTTTCAAATTTAATTCTAGTTACCACGCTTGAATTGCCTTGAGGTCCTTTGTTAACGCTTCCTTATCATTATCGCTACGGATTTCCCTGTACACTACGGCATCTTCTGCAAATAGTCGAATTTTACTTTATACTACGTCACCAATATCGTTAATATACAGAATGAATAGAAAAGGACCTATGACACGCCCCTGTGGGACACCCGAAGTAACTTTAACCTCATAGCAGTTGGTACCGTCTAATACTACTCTCTGCACGCGATCTGTTTGGGATGTACATCTGTATCTACGTCATACCCTGCAAGCCACCCAAAGCCTGTGTGCCAGGGAGTGCTTCCACACCAGGCATGCATGAATTATACGGTAGAACACCGAAACTACATTGAAACCAGCGTACCACACATGCAACGCACCCATTAAAATCTACTAACCAAGGAACATTCTATCGCCAATCGTTCCAATACGCAAAGGATACAAGGACTACTACTACTGATTCAAAATACCATGCTTAAATAAGAACATCAATATTTACATCATGCTTAAATAAGAACGTAGGGACCATAACAGCTGTGATCGTCGTCATGAATAGTTCGAGTATTGACAATAGGCAGGCAGTTAATCTTTCTCATTATATTCTCCTCTTTCTTATTTATGCATGATGTAAATAATGATGTTCTTATTTATGCATGATATTTTGAATCTGTAGTAGTAGTCTTTGTATCCCTTGCATGTTAGAACGATTGGAGATAGAATGTTTCTTGGGTATTAGATTTGTAATTGGCGCTTTGCATGTGTGGTACGCGGGCTTTAATGTAATGTCGGTATTCTACCATATCATTCATGCATGCCTGGTGCGAAAGCACCCCCTGCCACACACCCTTTGGGTGGCTTGCAGGGTATGACGTAGATGTAGATGTAGATGTATAAAAAGAAATATCTACAGTCTAGCTAATATTTATTAGCTATTCGCTCTATTCATGACGACGATCACAGCTGTTATGGTCCCGAATGGTACGCGGAAAAAATGACATGTTATACCTATCGGTTCTACTATCTATCTCTCTAATTTTATTGGCGCGATCAAATCTGCCGTAGCACTAGGGGATTAATAGTATGTTTTTTACGTCATCAGAGAAATGTTTTTCCTGAAATTTAGTTAGGAGGTTAAGCCTATAATTTAATCTTCGCTGTGATAGCGATTCCCATTCCAATTATTCTAACAATCCAGACACACTACTAAACTTATCGTAGCATCGTTTTACTAACCTAGCTCCTCGCCGATGATCTGGGATTCTCTGCTCCAGGAAATTACATCGTCGTAACTCTGTTTTTTGACCTACCTTATGAGGATCCCAATCACTGGTGGCGTATTCTATGTAGGGTCTAACAAGGGAGAAGTTGGTGTTTTCTCTAACTTTATTTTATATTTAAATATCTGAGTAAATGTATCATGAATGGTGGGGCACTTATCATCAATAGTACATGTGCGCCTTAGCGAAAGGTGTGCGGAGGCAATAGGGGTGAAATGAGGAGATGGAAAGTGGGAGAACAGGAGCAGGATGACCCGTAGGCAAGGTGTGACTCATTCCCCGAACTGTACTGTTCCCTCCCCCCCATGGCCCCGCCCCTTCTCCCCGTTTAGAGCACTCTGCTAGCGGGAGTGTTGGGGCGCCCGAAGGCGGCGCACGAGTGTTTGTCTGCGCGTGATTGTATGTCAGCTCGTTCGTAGCGCTACTTTTTGTCACTCCCGAATATTTGTTCAGGCGCTGGAGGTCGTTTCCTAAAGCATTCCGCTCGTGTCGATGAGGTAGATGAAAGCGCAAATGGCTTTAGTGGCTACGTATATATTTATATTTTTTTTGTGTGTTAACATGCGCAATCACGCGTGCGCTTCTACACGTGCGAGTCAAGAGGAGGCGCTACCGTTCGCTACACGTTCAAGCACACAAGACTCTATATATATTTGCAAGGGTGTCAAAACGTCCGATTCGCTGTCGTCATTCGTTGCAGTGACGTCAATCCTCGTTTAGTCCTCCCTGGATGTTCCGTTTGCACTCTTATCTTCCGCGAAGCCTTTTCGAGTTTTCTGTGCCAATCACCTCGGTAGAACAAACGGTTCCGTTGGGTGAAAATTTGTCTGTCATTTCGGATGCCTGCGCGTCTTTTGGAAACAAAACAGTCCCGCTTAATGTTCGCCTTTCCTTTCCCTTTGTATTGCACTTAAAATGTTGCTTGCTCTTGTTATTTTTATTTGCCTGTCCAAGATTTTTTGCCGATGTCATTTTTGCAAGTTGTTTACATGTTTATTCTACGCTTGCTTTTGAAGCGTTCTCTGGTTCAACTTCAGGTTTATCTCAAAATGTTACCTAAGTAACCATACTCTTCCACCTGATTACATTTATGCCCTGAACATTTTATATTTATAATACACTTCTTTTTCCTCAAAAACACTGAAGGCGCACGTAAGTGATGAGATTCTTGCACCTTGTAGAAAAAGTTATGGGGTATATTTTTCCTTCACGCTAAGAGTTTAACAACACCTGCTACCCCTTTGCTCAGTTTTAAGCGCGTGATTTGAAATAAATTATCTTTGTCTAAATTTTAAAAATATTGATTAAATTGTGTTTTTACTCAATATTATACTCAGATATTTGATAGCTACCACAATTAATGAATGAATACTTTAATTGCGCCCTGGGTTAACCCATTAGAGCAAAAAACTGTTTGTAAATTTCACGTTCTGCTCAAAAAATATTAAATAGTACATTGTAAATAGCACATAGTAAATATGAAATAGTACAATTAGTAGCACAATAGTTAAGGAAAACCAAATTTGAACAATATAACGAAAATAGTTGAACATATACACAACTCAGCAAAACTCAAAATTCAGTCTTGAGGTTTTAAATACAATTTTGCAGTAAAAATTATAATGAAATGACACGCATTACTCTGCCTTTTTCCGAAAATCTGTGTATATGTTATCGAATCATAACGAAATTCATGCAGAAAGGCCAAAGGCTACGTGTTAAACCAGCATTGAATCGTCAAAAAATCAACTTGGTGTGGTACAAATTATTCCACTTCTATCTGTACGTATTACTAATCAGAACACGTTTACAGAGTTCCATGCAAATCTGTTCATAAGGGAAAATCGATCCGACCACCTCAATTCGATTCCATTTCTATCGGCTGCATCTTTTTCGTCGGGACTGCCTCTGTTTCTCCACTCGTCCTTCGTCATCGATGACTAACGGTTTCCAATCGACGCGTGAAATCATTTCTCTCGTTCCGTTTCCTATATATACATGCGTGTTCGCCTCCGGACGATGTTATAGCCATCCCGGTCCTCCCAGCTTTGTTTTTCCCGAGTGGAGGGCGAACTGATTTAAAAGCTCTCCGGATGTCTGGAAAAAAACGTGGAAGTATCCCGAAGTGCATCGATTCCAGCCGACGCGGTTTATTCATTTTTTTGGTCTATTTTTTTCATTTCATCTGGCTGTCTCTTTCCTTTTATTTCCGCTGTTGCTTATTTTGAGGCAGGAAGCAAAAGATGGAGACGATAATATTATTATTAACCTGGTTAATATACCCAGAAACTGTTGATTTAAAAGGTACATTTTCTCTGAACTGGTGGTGAACGTGTATTGTTAAATTTTTAACACCCATAATTAGGCGTCAAATACAATTGAAAACACCGTGATGCAGGAAAAACACTTAATTTACTTTATGGTATATACTTTACATATATTTTCCATGATCAAACTTTTTGTGCAAACCTCTAGCGTGGCTGTGCCCTGTGAAAACAAAATCATGTGCAGATGTCATAAAGCGTATCAGTGATTTTACTATGTTTTTAGTAGATGGGATAGTTTTCTGATGTTTAGGAGAGATCTTCGCGAAGAACTAGATTTTGTAGTACGGTGGCAAGGGTAATGTAACAATCCCGGATTACTTCTTTTTATGACTCTGTTTTATGTGGAGAAATATGCATAATATTACAGGGGTTTTTAAGGTGAAAGTATCATATTAATGCTCATTCCAAACCCACTCTAATCGGTAGAATGCTATTGATAATTATTTTTAAGTACCTTTTTCCGAATATAAAAAAATTAATGAGAATTAATCATGTCACGTGCAATTTTTTAAAAACAGATTCAGGTGAGATATCGCGGAAGTATTTTAATGCGTACGACGCGTGTCAGCTCACAGAGCCATCATCAGGTACAAGCCTGTCAGCTGAAACGCGTCGTACGCATTAAAATACCTTTTGTAATAGTGCAATTGTTGTTTCTGTTTTAATATGTCACGTGCGTTCATATTTTATCACATTAAAGTGGACTTGTCAACCTTGATAGCAGAATTGTTTTGGTATTTAATTACATAATATTTCTGCGGTAGATATTGGTTTAAGATTAGCAATAAGCAAACTTAAACATAGATGTTACCCAAGGTGAGATGTTCATAAAGGGTAAGTAAAAAAAAATTAGTCGAGCATGAAATATATGTCTGAACAATGGTTTATTGGTTTTATTTTCCTTCAATATGAAGGAATCCTCAACAGGTGCTAGGAGGAGATTAGGGTTAGAGAAAAAGCCTTTTCTAGACGAACAGAACTAATATCAAAGAACCTTAGTGAATAAGTTACGAAAAGTTTAGTGACATTTCTGATACATGGCATTGCGTGGCATTGTGTGACTTCGAAAACTCAGTTGGAAATAGACTAGAGACGTTTTGAATATGATTCTGTGGACAGATGAAGTTTTTACCGTCTCACAAGGAAGGTAGGCAAATAATTTTCGTGGTAGGAGAGGATTGGAAGTTGCCTGGGAATATAAGGAGGCCAAGAAGGTTGATACAGGACATGATTTCAGAGAATAGAATATTTAAAATAGGGCAGTGAAAAAATTTTTCTATTGGGAAGAGGAAAGTTAAAGATAGACTCTTCAATATGCCTTGAATTTGAAGGCATGCTGAATTGAAGATAGACGTAGAAGTGTTGGGGAGAGAGAAATGTTTGAATTCGTGAAAGCATCAGCTATGATAGCGGGAAAAGAGTAACAATAAATAATAATTGTGCTGTGGAATCAATGCCGAAGTTCTGAAATAGAGGTATGCTGAGCTGGAGGTTACTTCTCAAGTTTTCCGATCTGAATCCAGAAACATTTAGATGGCTAACAGGGAGGGTTTAAAAAAAATTCGAAAAAATAAATCTGAAACACTATCGGTGTAAGATGATGAAATAGAGCGATTAGGACCTATCGCTCGAATTAGAAGTCGATATGGATTTATAAACACGAAGCGACTATAATACCAAACGCTTAAAACGCTCCAAGCCATCTTAGTTCCTCGATGATAGAGTCAGGGAAAAATTACCACCAAAGTCCTCAACACTAAGGATGATAAAAAACAATTAAACTCAGCGTAAAGATCACACAATAACCTTGTAATTCTCCACAATTCTCTCAGAATAAAAATAAGTCTCATCAGAACAAAGACGACAATTACTCCCAAAATAATTTATTTATAAACAACCATTCCTAAGCGATAAAACACAGCCAAGGCCTTTACACATTTTATTTGTTAAATTAAATGTAAAATTAAAATGTAACATTAATCGTTACACGACCGGTAAAAAGATAATACAGGTAAAAAAATATTCCCTCTGAACTGAGAAATATTTAAGTACATAGGAAGAGATGACAGGAGGCAAGGGAACTAGAATTAGATAGGAAAGGGTGGATGGCGGAATTTAACCTATCTTAGGATTGAACAACCAATGAATGAGAGAAGTAATGAGAGCATAGGGACGTTTATAGATGGAAAAGCCGAGCAGAAAGCTCGCATCATAACTTACCCTAACCGGTACAATACCATGAATAATAATGTAATTTTCACGGTTGGCAGTCGCTGAGAATGAAAGGAAGTGTGAAAGTGGGTCTTTTCCTCTTGGTCTCTTGTGTTATTGGTATACGCACACACTGGGAGGCGCGACCGTTTCGATGAAAATGACACTCGTATTCCGGTATTCGAAGGTGGATGAGAGAGGGAATGGGAAGAATTCCATTCCAACGTAAAGCCGCTTCCTGAGGTCATAAAAAAAACTCTAGCGGTCAGAATACCGCGCCGTTAACTGAAAGATTTTTTTTCGAGCGGCCATTTCTCCTGGCTATTTATTCTTGAGGAGATGAATACTATAAATTCTTTCATCGGCCTAATAAGCCTGTCCCTTTTTTGAGGCCGTTTTGTTTCTAACGTGAAGCTTTTGTTTTTTTATTAAAAAAAACTAATTTCGATGGAACTGTTTTTCTTAATTTTAGATGGAAAATTTCCTCATTCCATCTTAGATTAGGGTTATCATGTAAAATAGATCTCCATTTATCGGTTACGCTGCTTCTTTTTTCGAGAAAATCTTCCATTCGTAAAGTTCCTCCAATTCTGTGGTTTATCACGAGTACTGGTACCAGAAGAAATGGTATTCGCGTAGTTTAGTGTAATTTTGGCGGAATTTATTCAGAAAAACGGAGTTTGTATGCAATTTCTATTGAGTGTTCTAAACAATTAAAAGATGAGATGCGACCCAGTTCCACTTCTCCTTACCTACATATTGGAAGGTATTCGACTACTGTCGGCGCAGAAATTATGTGCACTCGAGTTTGGGTACAAATAAAAAGTTAAGGAAAAGACTTACAGAGGAACTAATGACACCATCATTTTTCTCATTCATTTCTACGTTATGTAATAGTAAATTTTAATTTTTTTGATGAATTTTTATATTTTTTATTGCAATTATAACGTAAAAAGTACCGGTTATTTACGGCGCGCGGGAAAAGCTCCGACTTTGATACTTTGTAACTCAAACAAAAGATCTTCAATGTCAACTATATTTATGTAAATGGAGGATAGATATGTTTGCTATAGATTGTGCGAGTTGAAGCTATGTATGTTTCATAGAAATAAGGTTATTATTAATTTTTTAAAGTTATTGCATTTCAAAACTGGGGCATCGTAAGATTTTGTTCTTGGTCTCGTTGCAATTCGCATGCCTTGAACGTTTCCAATATGTTATTGTCCAAAACATCGATAAGCGCGTTTAATTTAAATCGAGTGATATTTATAATGGACGAAGTGAGAGGTCCCGTTAGGCGAAACGCCTAGCCGAATCGGTGCTGTGTTGCCGCGTATACCCGCTCGGGCCCTCAGCGCTCGGCGCCTGCACAAGCCGGCCTGGAAGGCGGCCCTGGTTAACAATGTAATCGCATTCCTTACCCTTTTGCTCATTCACATTTGCAAGTTATTTTTGGCCATGATTCACGTGAGGTATTTAGTAATGCGGTAGCGGTAATGTGGTGATAAAGGTTTGCATTAGAATAAAGCTCTGTGTACAAACAAAGTACGGAGAAATAAAATTACTTGTTAAATCCACCTGACATTTAATAACAAGATGCAGGTGGATTCAAAAGTGGATTCTCTAGTGGATTCAAAAAATTCATTTCATTTCTCCGTTATGGATAACTTGCACAAATTACAGCCTGCAAACCTTTCCTTTCCTAACACGGAGCTCGAGGCTGCGCCGAGCGCGGGGGCCCGAGCGGGTGTACGCGGCAACACAGCACCGATTCGGCTAGGCGTTTCGCCTAACGGGACCTCTCACTTCGTCCATTATAAATATCACTCGATTTAAATTAAACGCGCTTATCGATGTTTTGGACAATAACATATTGGAAACGTTCAAGGCATGCGAATTGCAACGAGACCAAGAACAAAATCTTACGATGCCCCAGTTTTGAAATGCAATAACTTTAAAAAATTAATAATAACCTTATTTCTATGAAACATACATAGCTTCAACTCGCACAATCTATAGCAAACATATCTATCCTCCATTTACATAAATATAGTTGACATTGAAGATCTTTTGTTTGAGTTACAAAGTATCAAAGTCGGAGCTTTTCCCGCGCGCCGTAAATAACCGGTACTTTTTACGTTATAATTGCAATAAAAAATATAAAAATTCATCAAAAAAATTAAAATTTACTATTACATAACGTAGAAATGAATGAGAAAAATGATGGTGTCATTAGTTCCTCTGTAAGTCTTTTCCTTAACTTTTTATTTGTACCCAAACTCGAGTGCACATAATTTCTGCGCCGACAGTAAGTATTTTATTCAGTCCTAGTGAACTGTTGTGACTGAATTGCATTAGATCCTCTTCTACTCCAACCCCAACTTCTACTTCTGAACAAATTTCTTTGGGATATTTACATGTTTTGATTTTCAAATGCCCGCATTCACTCTGCTGTTATTCATGCCTTTCTCTGCGTTTTCTTCCTACAGGATCTGCAGGCGATATTTGTCGGTCTCCGGGGATTGAGCTCTCCAGCTTTGCCGCTAAGGGACACCGCGGCGCTACGGTCGATGTGCCACAGGGTGCGGTACGAGAGGAGGCATGCCAACGACATCCTGTTCTAGTGAGTACCCTCTTTACATTTCCATCACAATGAGGCGTGTATTGTGTTTTTTTTATCAACTATTATTTCTAAACCTTTTGTTATTGAAAAATGCTCGTGTCAGAAATACGTGTGGAGTGAGTATGTTTATGGCTTCAGATATTTTTTATTTTAAGATACTTATTTTAAGACTTCATGATCGACATCCGTGTTACTTCCTTCAGCAAACTTCGGTTTCGATTTCTAGGCTGTCAATCCTATGCGAGCTTGAAGTGAAACTAAAATTTCATGGCCTGCTTGAAATTGTGTAAGATTGAAGGCTTTCCTGGCGAATGCTTAGGATGTAAAGCTCTCTGGTTTCCAACGGGGTGATAGTGGTTTGTGGCACCGACGTTTCGAAGACGTAGTTTGTGATCACTCTGAGGACGATGGCAGACTACAAACTTTCGAAGCGTCTGTGCCACAAACCACCATCATCCGGTTGGAAACCCGAGAGCTTAAAATTCTGCTTGAAATTAGTTCTATCTTCTTGCGGTCGTATTTTGCATCTGCATCTTTTCAGAATGCTTGTTCTTCATATCCGCTTAATGAATCACAGTGAAATCTGACTTGGTGCTTTTGGGTTACCTCTCCGCAGTCAACTGTGCCCGTTCCCGAATCAGCGTGTATATTCCTGTAAAAAAGGAATTCCTGCAGGCGCCCATGACACGGGGCAGACCATGATTTTTAAAAGCCGGTAGAGACTTGGCTTAGGGGTGCTGCAAACGCAGAGGAATTTAATGGCGCAGATAATATGCTCATTTGCTCGAATACGGAAGGGAATTGAGGCTACATAAAAGAGGGCTCTGGTCCAGGAGCACTAGACGGTGAAATTAGAGAAGCATTTCCGGGGGTTAGAAATTACTCACTGCCCATAAGAAATAAGGGTATAATCTATTCTTTTACACTAGAATTTATGCGTTATATGCTATGCATAAAGTTGTCTTTAATGGCCGTATTTGTGTGTGGTTGAAAATCAGCCATGATTGTCATTGGTCGTTCAACCCTTAGATTGGTTGACTGCAGCCAACCATCCTCTCCTATCTAATGCTAGTTGCCTTGCTTCCTGGTAGTTCTTCCTATGTACTTTCCTCTGAAATTGGTGACGAACTTATTCCTCGGTCTTCCTTTGAGGACTTATCCCTTTCCACTATGAGCTCTTCGCAATCCACCAACGTTTAACACTGAATTTCATCGAATAGTAGGACGTAGGCAGTTTATAAATGTTTTATAGAGAAATAAAGGATGATAAAAAGAAAAATAAGAGGAAAAGGAAAGTACCGATAAAAATAGGGACTTATAACGTTAGGACAATGATGAGGGCTGAGATGCTGAAAAATATTAAACAGGAAATGGATGGAGGGTATATAGATGCCTTGGAGCTGTGCGAAGTGAGTTGGAAGGACAGCGGAGAGTACTGGAATAATAGTTACAGATGGTTATATTAATCCGTGGTTACAGGGTAATCTATAGTGGTGGGGTTGAAAGTCAACGTGGGGTAGCTATAGTATTGAGCGCAAAATTCGGTACGAGAGTAGTAAATATTAAACAGGTGAGCAACAGGATACTAGTGGTAAAAATAAAAGCAAATTGTCGTTGAACAAATGCAGGGCATCAAAAAACATTTATTGATAATCGCATCGCTCTTACTCATCCATGATGGCGTCGCGAAAACGCCATTTCTGCCTCGCCGAACTACCTTTGTACGTTGGTTTCTATTGGTCGTAGGTTATTTTCATGAATATATATTATGAATTTATATGTTTGGCATCGTTGCCTAGGTAATGTGTTGCCTCAATTTCCGCATTTAGTTCTCTCAGTCCTTGGCGCCACTTAGAAAAAAGTCTTCTCAGTCGTATCGTAAATAGCCGTTGTTAATTGTTGTTAACGTGAGACTGTGGTGAATATTCATTAACGATTGAAGAGATATGCACTACTTGATGCTGTGAATAACAGCTGACTATTTTTGAGACCTAACAGTTACTTTGTAAATGCTAGAGAGGAAATTTCTACTAAAGGCAGTGTGTAAGAGGCATATGAAACTTCCATCGTGAGTCATTTCTCTGCCGTGCAGATCTTATGCTGTTAATCTACAGCTACATTTTTTTGGTTTATTACCTGTTGAGAGCCTTAGGAATCGGAAGGTATGATCTAGATAGATTGATGTGGATGTTAAAGTGTGACTTACTATTCATGCGTGGCCTCGGTTCAACAATCTCTCCTTTATTTGTTATTAAAATGATAGTTAATGTCGCAATTTCTCATCCATAGATGATATTGACGGATCTTGGTTTTGTAATCCCTATAGTACTTGTATCCATCTTCTAATTCATTCCAATTTTTTCCCCTCGTTTTATTATTAAATTGCCGTGGTACGATATTCATGAAGTGCTAAGAAGTTAATTATGCATTTTTGTAATTAAGTTTGGAGAAGAATAAAATATATCTGTAGACCGGACAATATTAAGAACGAGTGTAATTACGTCCCGTGTGTAGTACTACATTTTTTTCCACTGCATTATGATTAATGGTAAGTAAAACCGGTAAGACGTGATTATTTACGATCTGTAGACTGTATTTACATTTGAACTGAGGTATTTCATCACTAGACGGCGAATCAATCGAAAAAGTTGTTTGCTTACGGAATTCTAGGCAACAGCTTTTTGGCGATGAGTCGATAATCCATTATGTATATTAATGGTTTTAGTACTCAACTGAGCTAGTATCTTTGACAGGCTCCAACAATCACCACGCATTAGCCTAGGCGGAGGGGAATAGCCGATGAAATATTTCCATCTGCATCCCTCTTCCGTGAGAGTTGGTCGAGCGGGTGCAACAAGCCGGAGGAGTTTTCATTTTCATGGTTGGCTTATACACGGGCCTCGAGCCTCTTCCAGCCCTCTGCCGATATATTCCCGCCCAATCTTCCACCCCCACCTACCCCCACCTTCTTCCCCGCCGTCAGCGCACCGCCGCTTTTCCGCCTGGTTTGAGATCTCGCTCGCCCGTCCGCTCAGCCGGACGTATCCTCATTTCGGCGCTGGCGGAGTGGAGAAAGTAATTTGGTTTCGCCGATTGCCATTTGTCCTCGTTATGGGTTTCCATGGCATTGGCTGCGTTTACAGCCCCCACGGGGGGTGGGAAGGGAGTGAGGGGGTGGCGATCGGATTCTGCAGCCTCCCTCTCCACTTTCCTCCTGTGCCTCTCGTCTCAAGAGTGTCCGTGCGTCCGGCGGTGGGAATGCGACACCTATATGCGCCGTTGGAGATTCCCATCGTGTCCGTTTGGAATGAGCAACAGGGTGGTGGACCTGGTGGGTTGTCCGAGCGGAAGATTCGAATGAAAATTTTCGCCGGATTTTCCTCTTGCTCTGCTCTCGGCATGTGCGTGGTTCGAGCGAGATGCCTCCGCTCGTAAACTTTGACGAGTTTGGAGCAAGTGTATGGGAGACGCGTATCTTCATTGTAGTTTTACCAAGGTGTCTGTCGCTTATTTATGTAATGTAAATGTAAATATGTGTATGTAAATACATGGAATATTGACCCCTTTGTGTACCCTATGGAGTGAACTCAACATCCTTATCTGGTGATGCCAGATGACATATGTGCTTGCGGCGTGTTAGATTTATTTGATCGTGGATATAATTTTTTTTTAATTCAAAGCTTTGCTTTTCACTCGATTCAACTAATAAATCTCTGCCATCATGTCGCTATTACTCAGCACCTCAGCCTGATGTAGCTTTCACCGGAGATGTGTTATCTGCGACTATTCTTTAAAATTTACCCTTTATCTATCTATTTAGGATCGTAGTGGGAATGGACTAGAATATTCTCAATTTGTACTCGAATGAACTGGACTGGTAGGATCGAGAAGATTCTGGAATGTTCAAAGACCATAATGTCTGGGCGGTGGGGATGGCTTCTGACGCTGTATAAGGCGAAGCATGACACGCATGCATCAGTTGACTTTTTTATTAATAAAAGTGTGCGGATAAAAGTAAAACGTAAAAAATTGAAAACTAGAAAGTTAAAAGAAGACTTCCATACTACGATCTTCTATATTCTCTTCAGAAAACCGTGGCGTAATACTATGTTTAGTGTAAACGCTTACTTTGGGCCATGATAAAAACTTTTTGATGGGAATACTAATCGGCCAGGAAACGCTGTAACATGCTATAAATTTCTCTACGTAAAATTGGAACCCTACGGGTCCATATTCCTAAAGTTTGCTATCTTGCGTTAAAAGAAGAAAAAAAGCGAAAATTGGCAAAAATCCGTGATCATTTAGAACTTTACTAGTGGTGAAACGCCCACATGCTTCAGACATACTATTTTTGATGATATTTCTTTTGTGAATATAAATATTGTTAGCTTCTACTGACAGAATACTAATCCTTATATAATTAGTACACGGGTTTCCAATCTGAGTACAGAAAACTTTCATAGGATCACTTTTTAAGTATTGATATGAACTAAGAACTTGTCTTTTCTCAATGACTTCTAATTAAGCTATTGTTGAAGCTACCGGAGAGAATTTATTTGTTGTTCGTTTTGGCTCTTAAAAAGTATTCATTATTGTGCGTCTTTTCTTTCAGTGGGAAATTGAATCTCCATTTCTATCTCTTAATTGTAAATGAAAGTAACTGTGTTGTCTCACATAAACTTGTAAATGACGAAGTTATTTTCTTTTACAATATTGAGTCAATTTCACGAAGTCACGCCTGAAACAACTGAATTTTTTTCCCTTTCAATTCATGAGTATTATCATTAAAAATTATATGAAATACTTTCTGACATCTTTCTTATGACATCTTTGAATTTGATACTGATTGAAATAGATGGGTTTGGCAGATTATGTACTTGGGTGTTTTCATTAGATCAGTAGCTTTCCTCCGCAGTCTATGTAATGAAACTTAGCTCAAATTCTGCTCATTCAAAATATGTTATTCGTCCGTCGTTGAACGGCAACCAATGGTAGGAAAATCTAGTTTGTCCTTTTTCGGAAGCATTCTACCGCGTTTTTCTGGAAAATCTACCTATGTCCTCTTTGATTTGCTTTTTCTACAGGTCCTAATGTTTTTGTCAAGCTTTAGGTGATGGAAGCTTGAAAATATATTTTTCGCCCCGTGAGTCGGTTATTTTTAATTATCTTGAGCCGATTTCATTTTCTCCAAACGACATGTATGCTATCGTATGATAAGAACTAATGTTTTCGATTTCGTCCGTTGCCATCGATGCATCTCTTTGTTTTTTGTCAGTCAGTTATCTTCTTAAGGAACCATGTGTTTCATTTATGTAAATTATTACGAATGATTTATTTAATTTTACTTTTAGATTACTTTTGAGGGTAATAAGTTATTGGAATAAAAATTCATTTAATCTATCCGCTGAATTAGCATCATTCAGGCATCTTTAAAGCCAGTAAGTGCTTGATGAACGGCCTTATCTCTCTGAAGCTTATAATTGTTACTTTTCCAATACAAATCGACAGTTCTTAACTCCCTTGTAGAGGGATGTTAATCTCCCCAATAAATCCTCACCATTACAGTCGGATAAGGAGTAATTTCTCAATCAAATCCTTTCCGTATTAATGACCACGTTTTAATGTAAAATATGCTTATTGCCGTATCAGCTTTATCTCTCCATAAAGTTTTTTCCCTTAGCCTGAAAACGTATGAAATAGCATCGAGTACCTCGAGAAGAGTATGTTGATGTTTAAGAAATTAGTAAAAGAACTAGCTGACCCGTGCGAATGTTTCGCACAGTATGCAGCATCTTCCTGTTTCTTCCTTCTCTCTTCCTGTTCTTCTACCTGTCGAATATTTCGCCCAGTATGCAGCTTCTTCCTGTTTCTTCCTTCTTTCTTCCGGTTCTTCTACCTGTCGAATATTTCGCACAGTATGCAGCATCTTCCTGTTTCTTCCTTCTCTCTTCCTGTTCTTCTACCTGTCGAATATTTCGCACAGTATGCAGCTTCTTCCTGTTTCTTCCTTCTTTCTTCCGGTTCTTCTACCTATTTCTTCCCATGGACAATTGTATGTTATTTATGTTTGTGTTAAATATACATAACGTAAACGGTAAACGGTCCCACTGATTGCATGTAGAAATGCGTATGAAATAGCATCGAGTACCTCGAGAAGAGTATGTTGATGTTTAAGAAATTAGTAAAAGAACTAGCTGACCCGTGCGAATGTTTCGCACAGTATGCAGCATCTTCCTGTTTCTTCCTTCTCTCTTCCTGTTCTTCTACCTGTCGAATATTTCGCCCAGTATGCAGCTTCTTCCTGTTTCTTCCTTCTTTCTTCCGGTTCTTCTACCTGTCGAATATTTCGCACAGTATGCAGCATCTTCCTGTTTCTTCCTTCTCTCTTCCTGTTCTTCTACCTGTCGAATATTTCGCACAGTATGCAGCTTCTTCCTGTTTCTTCCTTCTTTCTTCCAGTTCTTCTACCTATTTCTTCCCATGGACAATTGTATGTTATTTATGTTTGTGTTAAATATACATAACGTAAACGGTAAACGGTCCCACTGATTGCATGTAGAATGTAAACAATCTAACTAAATGATGTGTTAGTGGATGGCGCCTCATACAGTCTTTTAAGCACGTAACCGTAGCCAAAATAACATGTGATTACATTGTCAACAGATGGCACTTAATTTTTGATCGTTTTTTAAATTTAAAAAAAAAACTTTAATTTTAAACCATTTGCCTATTTTTCGTCAATAGCGGGGAACATAAGCTTTTAAACGATGTTTGAATCATTAATTATGATGAAGAATTATGAGAGTTATGGCGTTGCGACAAAAAACACCTTTGAGAAATAATATATACGATAGAGACAGAGAGAAATACTCTCAGTGATAGCCACTGATGGGAAATGAGGGGTGTTGGCATTGCTTAAAAAGGGAATTTTTTTGAGGAAATCCTGCCGATAGAAAACAGGAGTAAAGTATTCGGTTGATATTTAATGCCAGATGAAAGTTGAATTCAATGGGTAAAGTGAGGAACTTTTTAGGTAAGAGGGTACATCTACATCTACTATTTACCCCGCAAGCCACCACAAGGGTGTTTGGCAGGGGGCGATTAATCACCAACATGAACTACAATGAAGAAATTTACTTTTACCAGCAGGCACCACACTATCAGTACACTGCAAATGCTACAGAAACTACTATAAAGATCCATAATGCAACTATGGAAACGTGACACAAGAGTCATGCAGGGAACATTCAAAACATGGTGTGAGCACTTCTCGGCAGATTTAGAAACATGCATTACAGTGCATATGAATTAATCAGCTACAATACCTGTCAACTAACCTCCTTCAAAGTCTTAACGCAGCCATTATGGTCTCTTATCGATCATGGGAAAACGACTTTTTAAATCTTTCTGTTGTACAATCTATTTCCCTTATTTTATTCTCATGATCTTATCTATCGTTGTATGTTGGAGTACGTAAGATTTTGAAAACTTCTTCTGAAAATAAATCGGTTTTAAATTAAATGAAAGATAAATTCTAGTTTTCAATTGACGGTATAAAAGCAGTTCCCATGCAAGTTGTTTCAAGAGGTCAGAAACACTAACGATACTTTCATAACGGCCTTTCACGTATCTAACTGATCTTCTCTGCACGCGTTCTAACTCTTTTTTTAAGCCTACCTCATGAGGATCCCAAGCACTGGCAGCGTATGTGGGGTTTTACAAGGGAGAAGTAGCTGATTTCTCTAACTTGATCGTCGCACTTTCCAAGTAATCTTTTAACAAATCCCAATTCACGATTAGCTTGACCAGTTATTTCCCGAATGTGTTTGCTCCACGAGAGATCATTTGTCAGTTAAACTCAGAGGTTGTTGTAATTGTTGTAACGTGGGATAAGAAGTTTGGAAATGCGGAGACTGAACGACTGAATTAGCGTGCTGGTGTTTAAATGAATATGTGGCATAAAATCTGTTAGGAAAAGAATTATAATGAAGAGCGCTAGATGTTATTCTATCCACTACTTTTAATACATAAAACTTTACAACATATGTTTCGGCTCTTTATTGGCCATCACCAGGTATTTTGTGATGATGTAAACTACAGTACAGACTGATGATGGCCAATAAAGTGCCGAAACATGTGTTGTGAAGTTTTATGTATTAAAAATAGTGGACAGTACAACATCTAGGGCTCTTCATTTTAACAATGCAGTTCCATAATATCTCGCCAGAAACTGTTGACTTCAATAGGAAAAGAATGTTTGTGAAGTAGCTCAAAAATACTTGGATGTAAAGATGAAAATACTTCGATGAAAGATGTAAATGGGCAACTGTTTCAATTAGTTAACTTGTTATTAGGTTATTCAAAAGTAAAGAAGTAATTAAAAGGGAAAAATAAGAGAAACTTTATTTGAGAGTAAAATATAAACGCGGGCTTAACTGCCACCAAAGGTGGCAGCTTAAGCTAATATAACGTAATCCTGTAGGCATAAACTACTGTAATCTGGAAACATCGATGTGTAATATCGATACATCTACATCGCCGCCCAATGGTGTTAAACTCCTGGACCTTTATATGAGCAACCCCCGCTCTCTCGTCTTCCTTTTCAAAGACATTCTTCTCCGAGCCTCTGGTGGGCTTCATAATGGAGCCGCATGATCGAACCGAACGGCGAAGCGGGGGGGGAAGGTTGTTATCATTTCGCCGAGCGATCCTTGAAAACTTCCGCGTTCTCCCGGAGCAATGAGGCCGGTCGTTCCTCTCGCGATGCCCCCCTTAATTGGCCCTTCCCTTTCGATGAGTCCGCCAAGTCCCTCTCTGTTTCTCCTTCTCTCATCGCGAGATTTATTTCCGTGGAGCATTTTTCGGACACCTCTCTGACTCGCAAGAACCACCTATATTCGTACTACTGTTAGCTTGTTCTTAAAAATTTTGAGCCATCATAGTTTGGGGAATTATGACTCAAAATATACTGTCATTTTGATATATTTTATATCATTGTTTTGCTAATTTGTGGTTTAATATCCCATTACATTATATTCTTTGTTAAAACTACTGTTTATTTCGTTGAAAAACGTTTTAAATAACCTGAGCGCTATTAAAAGGAAAACTGCACTCTACAATTTGAGCTTTTCTAGCATTTCAGACGTATCTGAACGAATTTCGAGTAAACATTGTGGTTAAAGAAATAATTATTGCCTATATATTCACAGTTCAAAACATGTTTTACATTATTGATGGGTCACGTAGGCATCGGATGATAGTGTACCTAGCGAATACAAAGAAAAGTTTTTAAAATTAGGTTTATCATTGGGAATTTTCATTTGATTTTTTCTTGTGTTTCTAATATGTATTCGACGATATTCAGTGTATTGCAGTCTGCTCGTCATATCTGCGGACTCCTGCTTATATATACTCTCTCCTCGGCTCGGTAATTATTCTCCCTCTCGTTACTCATCCGAAGTCTTTTTCTCTTTCTTCTCCTTCCTTGCCTACTGGACATCTCAAAAATAGAGGTAGTAAGTAATAATGTAATGACAGGATTCTGTATGCTATTTTTATACTCATGTATCAAATAGTTATTTTTGGTCGTAACAAGTGTTACGCATGGGGTAGTTTTCGCAAGGATTTTCTCTTTAGTCATATTTGATACTTTTTTTTAAATGTTTTTTTTCTTTTCTTTTCTATTCCACTTTTATTTTCTATTTTCCATTGCTGTAAATGGCATGGAGTCAATATTTTAACATTGATGACGCAAGAATATTCTTTTATTTGCCTATGATTCGTAGTCATTAACTATTAAGTCTTTAACTGGACTAAGTTTTTCTACGCCGTATCCTGAAAACGTCGTTGGGTAATCGATTAATCATTAAAAATAGTTGAAAATGCTTACAAATCTCAAACTGTTGAATTTCTGACGAGATCAAAGCGTAAAAAATACCTCATTTTTAATAAAAATCACTCTAGTGTCTAAAACGGTATGATTTCCTATGGAAAACGACTCGTGTTTGTCTGTAAGTATTTCCTCATGTGTAGTGGTGAGTGGCCAATATTTTTCAACCGTTAAAATGTTATATTCTCTTTCCTTACCATGAGGTTACATTCGTGGAATTTTGTTGCCAGACGATTTATTTTCTCGGCCTCTACTTATAAGTAACAGCTTCTCTGGAGACATAGGCCTAATGATGAGATTCAGTAGGTATTGCTATTTTTTGCTGACTGATGTATCAGACTGTATTTACTCCAATATATAAACCTTGTTTAAATATTTATCCACCGACAGCCCAGAAGAAGCATAATAAACACGCGAGGCGCCGGAAAAGGCGTAATACCGTACTCATTATTAAACCTGTCTCCAGAGAGGGATTGAATTTTATTTGCCACTAGCTGTGCCTAACATGCATTGCAATGCCTCTTTTTCTTCTGTTTTCGCAAAATAAAATACTCTATCCTGAAGTCCCCATTGATTTCCGTACTTTTCATGGTTTGGCCCACAAATCTTTTCTGGGTTCAAAAACGATCTCTAAACGAATTTGAGACCTATTCCAATGAATTCCTCGTACCTACACAGGAATTCATAACGCGTAAATGATGGCACGAGTTTCCATTCCATACCTATGCAGCGGTTTCCAAGTAAATAAAATATATTATTGTTGAAGTAGTGCAAACATTTAAGATTTTCGAGCTTAAAAATCCAATTTTAGGAAAAAGCGATGCGTATACGGAAATCTAATGCAATAATTCAATAGAAAAGCAAACAAAGAGACCACTGCACCAAATTTCATTCTACGTACACATTAAAATCGTATCTTTTAACACAAATTATGTCTTACGATTCTGATATTCGTGATTGAGCAACTCGTAAACGATCTGAATCGTTGCTTGCTTGTCGTTCCTCGCTTGTTTGAGAAGCTCGCGTGCCAACACTCATTTGTTGAAACGACTCGCGATCCATCTACTGTACCATGGATTTAATAATTCAGAAACCTTCGCGGGCGCGCGCGCAACAACTCACCAATGTTTCATCGTAATCTGATGAATGGTATTGAAACGCTTAGAAGACGAACAAACAAACATTCATTTTTATATATGAGAGATGATATTTCGCTCAAACTAACCTGACAAAAGAAGTGAGCATGCTGTCTCTCCCCCAACGTGACGGAATTTCACGGGGGGTTGTGGCTCCCGCCCGCCCTGTTAGTGATTCCGTTGCACGCGTGCCCTCCCACACGAATTGTGGATGGGCGAGGGGTATGCAACTCTGAGAAATGGTGTGCGCTTGTTGAGAAATGGTCGCGAAAAGGACAGAAATGGATAGAAATGGACAGAAATACTCGGAAATGGATAGAAATTGACAGAAATGGCCAGTTATGGGCTGGAAATAGTTAGAAATGGACAGAAATGAACTAAAAATCTTTGAAATGGATATAAATGGTCAGGAATGGAAGAAATGCAATGATATGATCGGGAATGGACAGAAATGGTTAGGAATTTGCTGGAAACGGATATGAATGGACAGAAATAGGCTAAAAATTGTTGAAATGTATATAAATGGTCAGGAATGGAAGAAATACAACGAAATGGTTGGAAATGGACAGAAATACTCGGATATGGAAAGAAATAGACAGAAATGAATAGAAATAGATAAAGATGGACAGAAATGGGTAGAAATGGACAGATATGGATAGTAATGGACAGAAATGGTCGGAAATGTTTAGAAATGAATAGAAATGGCTTTTAAGGAAATGCGGTGTACCATTGTTTTTGAAGTTGCGTACCCCCCGAGAACTCGTCGCATGGCGCTAGGTGAGCGAGAGAGGCACCGCCGCCGTGCACCGTTCCTGTGGGGTGCGGTCGCCCGACTGGGACGCATCAGAAACTGGAGGGTGACGTCATGCGACCGGGTCAAAGGCTGGGAGAGGGAGGAGAGCAAGTAAGTTTGTGAAGAGGAGGAGGATGGAGACAAGAAACGAGCGGAGGAGGCTCAGGCACGACCGCAAGGAGACCCGCCGAAGTCACGTGACGCTCAACCTGTTTTGGGACGTAATGTGATGCGCGCAAGTACTTCTTTTGTTTTGCGTTCTTAAATAAATTCCACCGCGAAGAGATATCCGTAGGACTGATCATTCGTGTGCTGGTTAGTTTTTTTTTGTTATTGTGTTCATCGACGGCTCAGATCATTTTGCTCCTCGTAAAATCGATTTTTCAAGGATAAATCCACAAAATATACTTTTGGAATAAATTAAATCAGAAATCCTCAGCTACTATCAACGTAGGCGTATTTCAGAATCTATTTTTTTACCGAGAAGCATCTTATGATATGAATCTTCTCTTATATTTTGAAGCAGAATATTAAATACGTCGTAGATATCTGCGGAACCACTTTGATATCATTGAGAAATATTATTCATAACATATTCGGAGGCTTCAGGAATTATGACGTGGAATTCATTTTTAAATGACATCTTTCATTTGAAGATGACACCATTGTGTTTAAACTATTTGTGACATGTTACTACTACGATTACAATTTATTGGAAAGATACAGCATTGTCTTCTCTTATTTAAGGCCCACTAAAGTTCACATGATCGATTTTGGAACGTAGGGACTTTTTTCCTCGATGAAACATTGCTAAAATTCAGATGATTGGTTTTGCGAAGTACGAAAAGTATTATCTTAGTTCTTTGATGTTGACAAATAATTGATCCTGGATATTGTGACTATAATATGTCTAATACCTTCACCCATCAGAATATTAGCTGTGACTGAATGTATACACATTTCATGTTATTTTACCGGATTTTATGTTGTTTATATGCAATAGTGTTTGTCAAATAATTCAGGTTAGCTACTAAAGGACAAGAAACCTTACTTATCATACCTTGAACTCATCCTATGGTAGTATTATTAACTGCAATCAGTTCCCTTAAGGTAGTTTAAGCGAAATATTATTTCACCTAGAAATCAGTAAGTAACTTTGTTCTTATTTTAAAGAAAAATATCTCTCCCTTCCAAAGATACCAAACTATCATCCCCTTACCGAACTACTTTCCGAGATATTTCCAAAAAAATACCAGCCCCTTTACATGGGAAATGGTACGTCTATGCCCTTCAGAGAGACCTTATTTTAAAAAATGAGGAATTTCTAACACCTCGATATCGTGTAAAAATTAACAGTGTGTAGTTTGTATGTTGTCTCAACTATTTTTGAAAATAAATCGTATTTTTTCTTTAGAAACTCTTTCAGGATCACAGGAAACTTTCCGTTATGGAGTACTAAACGAACCACGCGATGAATGAGTCAAGTTAAAGACTTATTCCGATATTTTTATGTTGTTACTTCGAATTTCAGTCGAATAAAAGTACATTACCGAACCATTAATAATGCAATATTTAATTCATGGTCCCTACAGCTGCTGAAATTAGATTGTTTGATTCGAATATGGTCTCTATCATGACTAGGGAACTACATCACTCAAACTCCATTAAATGTCATGATAATTTGGTGAACTAATTTCTTGCGACGTCTTTCACTATGTGTTGACAAGATCTCGAGTGATGAGAAGTGAAATATTCCCCTGTGTTAATATTTAATTACAGCCTTAATGCTGGCATCACAGTGTTCTAGATTCTTGCACAATTTGAGGTTCTCAGTAATTTTCACTCGAAGTGAACGGCTCCAGTTTCGTTTTCATCCGAGTGAGACGCTAGCGAAATTGAAAGATCGCTTAAAAAAATATCGGATGTGGACGTTTTAGTGGTTACCAAGCAACGGGATATATTGCGGCAAGTCACCGGTCGGTAAGATTTCTCGATCACCGCGGTTTTTCTCTGAGGCCAAGTTTTGAAATATCAAGAAAAAATATATATCGCTCCTAGTATGTCTTGCTTCATCAATTGATTTAGAAATAAATATAGTGTTAACATTTATACACCGATAAATTGCAGTCATATACGAATTGAAAGGTGACGCCTTTATTTTAAACTCACATTTAGTTCAATATTAAAAATTAATTGTGAGAGTTATGAATTATTTGAATGACATATTTTTATCTGATTTAATTAATTCATTTTAATATATTCTGACATTTCAATTAAACATATAGGGAAACTTATGACAAATGCAGACATATTTTAGATCGACTCGATTAAAACAATTGACCTCGGTATGCTTAATCCTTGGTCAATACCGTTTCTAGGTTTGGCGAAAGCTGATGTAAAAACGTTCTTTCTCTTGGATCGTAATTCAATTTTTTTTCATTGAAATTTCTTTTATATGGCTATATTTACTTTATGGCTCTAGTATTATAGATTCAATGAAAGTGAGGAATAGACATACAAAACATATGCGGCACAGCGTTGAAGAAACTAGGTTTTGTTAAGCGTAGGATAGTTTGTAGGATAGGAAGGCCCTATGATGAGAAAGTAAAGGAGAGATGCTACTTCGCTCTCGTTAGGCCACACCTCGAATACGCCGCGAGCATTTGGGACACTGGTCATAAAGATTTAACCAAAAAAATTTTTAAAGCACAAAGAAAAGCTGCACAATTCGTTAGAAACTGCTACCAGCGAACATATAGTGTCTCACAACTTTTAGAGGGATTAAGGTGGGAGCCCCTAGAGGCTCGGAGGCTGCATTAGCTTGCTTGAGCAATTCGGAACCGGTGTGTATCACAGCGACACAGAGAAAATTATCATGACGCCTCACTACATCTCTATGTCTGACAGAAGCGATAAAATAAGATAGATACATTGTCGAACAGATTGGTACAAAAACTCATTCTTTCCGCCCACAATAAGCGACCACAATAAAAACTGAGCTCCACTAAATATAATCCCATAATATACGTCATCATTTATCCTCCCAAAACCTAATCCCTTCCTAATCCTTCCAAATCCTAATCACCGCTATCATCTTTACTCGGTTGATATCCTAACACCCCCTGCCACACGGTTATGCGGCGACTCGGAGGGTAGTATGTAGATGTAGATGTACTTTGGCGTTCTTCCAACTTTTTCCCTAGAATAATGGCGGCATCATGTTACTTCATTGAGATTGTGCTTTATTAAAAATATATCTTGAAGTTATTGCGTCCTTATCGACGAAGTCATTTCAGAATAAGTTGTAGTTCGCTCATTCGAATACACACCTTCATGTTATTATTCTGTTTTAGCCACCAGGTGTGGACAGGTGTGAGCCCGAGCCCGGTAAACTGCGTCCCATAAAAATTGACGAGATGGTGAGAACTTTGAGAGGGCACTGTGAAAATTAACCCATAAAAATTTTGTTTTTTCTTTCTTGACCTTACGGATACTCTTAAACCTTGGTCTCCCTAACTATATGAATACATCTGAGAGTGTAAAAAAATAAATGTATCAGAGGGTGAGTGTACGTCAAATCGTCGGCTGGTGAGACCACTAAACCCGCTCGTGTCCGTGCTGCTCGCTGTTCGTGTGTCGCGTGACTGCATCCATTTTTATTATATTTTTTCCCGGTTATCGCCAGGCGGTGGTAGAGGAGAGCATGGCCGACCGCGTGTTCGAACCCCGCATCCACTTCTGTTGTTTTTTTCTTTCCATATTTTTTTTCTCTCGTGATCCTGTCGAAGAACCCAGCTCGCCGAGGGAACCCCATCAATCATATAATGTTAACCCGGTCATAATTCCCATCGGCGAACATATGGCGTTGAAGGCTGGAGAAAAAAATACTAAACTCAAAATATGAACACCGCTGTCAAAAAAAATCGCTTTCCTTTGATGAACATCGTTGTTCTCCTCTCCGGTTGCCGACGGTCTAAGCGCTCCTCACCACGTCCTGGGGGCCGTTTAAAATTGCCTGAGCGAGGAATCATTTTACATAGAATTTTTAGCGCCCTTTTAGAGAAAAATATATATTTTTTTAAATCCCAAAATATCATCCTTTCGCGGGACAACCTTTCGAGATGTTTGCATAAGTATTACAAGCCTTTTTACTTGGGATACGATCCGCCTGTGCACTCCTAAGAGGCTTAATTTTTAAAAAATTAGGGAATTTGTGATGTCGTGACTTTTCTTTTTAATTAATTATTTATATACCAAAGTTCCAGACACTTCTTTATTTGAGACCACGGTACATCTCCGAACCTCTCTCTGCAGCTACTCTCACAACAAACCTCTTTTCTTTCTTTTATCAACAACATTTTAACAACCTCTTCCAAGAGACAAAAATTCAACAATTAAAAAATTACTATTTCTTTTAAATAATCAAGAAAATTATAAGAAATAAATAAAAACGAAACATCCATCAGCATAGTAAAGAACTTCTAGAAATAACGAAGCCACGTTATTGTTAAACAAAATATGTTTTAAATATTATTATTATATAATAATATTTAAATTAAAATAAATAAAATAAAATAAAATTTACAATATTAAACAAAAATATGCTTTCTTTAGGTTATTAGGTTATGGCACGACGTTACAACTTCTAACACCGGCATCTCGACCGAAATTTGACAGTGTGTATTTTGTATGTTTCCTTAACTATTTTCAATGATACATCAATTGATCTCAATTGTTTTAGGCTCAACTTTGTGGCAGTTCATTGTAAGTAATGAAAAAATAAAACTTAACAAAAAAAAAACTAACAAAAAAAGCTGAGGGGAGGGAAAATTTACATTGCTTTCATGGGAAATTCAATACATCCGTTCACGAAATAATCGGTAGCTCAATGAGATGTCCACTTAAGGGAGATGACTATGGAGGCAGGTTTCTCTGTATTTTTTTATTACTGTAAAATTTAGCCCTATGTCACAGAAACTCGAGCAAGTAGAGCATTTTAATTACTTTGGTTATACTCTAGAATAAAACGGACGTAGTAGTAAAGACATACGAATATCGCTAGCTAAGAAGGCGTTTAGTTATAGAAGGGAGCTGATGACGGAGACATTGGTTTAGGATGTGAATAAGGGGGAGGTGAAGAGATTGATGAGTAGCATAGCGTTGTGTGGTACAGAAACGTGAACCCTCAGAAAGGAGGACGAGAATAGGCTGCGGGAATTTGAGATATGGGTGTGGAGAAGGATGGAGAAGGTGAGGTGGACGGAGAGGAAGACTAACGAGGAAGTGTTGGAGATGGTGGACGAGGAAAGGAAACTTCTGAGTGAAATCCTGGATAGGCAGGGTAGATGGCTGAAGGATGTAGTAAAGGGTGATGTATTGCTCAAGAGTGTGATAGAGGGAAGGGTGTTGGGTAAGCGGGGAACGTGAAGAAAGAGAATCGGTTTCTTGGACCGGATGAATAAGGGTAGAGCGTATGGTGAGGCAAAAAGAATATACTAGAGCGATATAGGCCCCTGAAAGTTTGGAAAACTGGGAGAAGATTCTCTTACATTCAACAAAATCGGTAGAATATTAAAACAGTAACTGCATTTGTGCGCCATCAATAGCACAATATTAACTTCATGCTTCTTAGATCTGCTAAAATAAAAAAAAAACTGAAGTTTCGAATATGGTCTCCATAATGACTTGGGCAGGAATCTCGCTCAAGCTACCTCAAAAACGAACCGGCCGAATCGCCTTGGAAACCAGCCAAACTTCCCACGCGTGGGGTCGCCCGTCTGCCCTCGGGGTGGCGCCGTTGGCCTCCGATACAGGGCCTTTAGACCCGGTCAACGGCGAATCAATCATTTTCCGTGTACGACTCGGCTGTGCCCCCGAAAATCGATCGCTACCACTTAGTGGGGGTCGTCGATACACGTCTCACGTGTTTCGTAGTCTTCACTGTTCTGAGAGTCGTAATTTATTGCCCTTCCCTCACACTCCAATGGCCTCAGATGAATATCTTAACGGTAGATTCCGCGTAATACCCTGCGGTCTACTTCAAGGGTGCTTGGTAGAGGTTGAGTAATTACTATCATGCATTACTCTATACCCTATTAAAGTAAAATGTAACTACGACCACTGATGCATCAGTAAAAACCTGTTTAAACCACTGTGTAGACCCGTATTAGACGCGCCTCCCGCTTTTATGCGCGTCGGAAAAAATATTGGCGTTTGTCTTCATTCTTCTAGTGCATGAGTATGGGGGCCGTAGTGCTTTCGACTATTAACATAGCTTTCCGTTAGCGTTCTTGCGTTTGTTTCTCCACGATAAAAATTGAGAAAATTTATCGCTTCCCATTTAAATAATACTAGCTCTACCATGAAATCAATCCTTTCAAGCGTAACCTTGTGGAAGTCCATTATTGAATAAATAATGACAATACAAACTATGTTTAAGACCACAGAGTTCTTTATTGGTGCAACTAGTTTCAAAGCTACTGCGTAAGTACCTTGAGATGATGCAGTAGCGTTGAAACGAGTTGTGCCAATGAAGAACTCTCTGGATTTAAACATAGTTGGTATTGCCATTATTTAATCTACCTCTACGATGTTAAGTCAGTGAATACGGTTTGAGGCATCGCGCTCAGATTTTTAGTTTCTCGCAGTTGCCGCTGGGGTGTCTAGGAAAGGCAGAGAGATAAAGAACTCGTGTAAGAAGACCCCCCCTTCTCAACTAAGATTTCTAGGAACTAAGATGCGCGTGGTACACGGGTCTGTGCGGTTGACAAGATTCGAACTGTCACGAATATACAGTAAGCCATAAGCATGATACCAATGTTAGACTGTTTGCATTAATGTTTTTTTTACAACAAAAGAAATGCACAGAGGTACAGTAGTTACACCGAAAACATGCTCGACGTGCTGTTATTACTTGGTAGCAGATGAAACGGGCATCAGGGAGTAACGCTATCAACTGTTTACACTACCAATCGACAAACGTAGTTTAAAGTTTCATTAGCCCTCCTTTGTTCCTCGCCCACCATATCAAGCACTTCCTCGTTAATCCTGCTCTTCGCTCACCTCACCTTCTCCATCCTCCACGCACCTACATCTCAAATGCCTGCAGCCTATCCTCATCCTCTTTACTGAGGGTCTACGTTTCTGCCCCATACAACACTATGCTCCATAACAAGCTCTTCACCACCCTCTTTTCACATCCTTACCCAATGTCCCCGTCATCAGCTTCCTTCTATTGCTAAACGCCTCCTTAGCTAGCGCTATTCTATTCCGTATGGCTTTGCTTCTGTGCCCGTTTTTATAGCAGCCACAAATTGCTATACTCAATGTTTAACAGACTCAGGCGTTACTTTGTGATGGTTTACATTGTTTTTAATGACTCAAAAGATACTTCAACTCCACTGTTATTCAGACGGCCTATCGACTTCAACGTGTGTAGAGTTATCACCAGCGTAAAACTGTGATTCGCATTGAATCTGCCTTGAGAATCAAGTTACAGATATAAAAATCTCCTCCGCTTATGAAGCTTCTAGAAGCTTCTCAGTCCTTATGTAATTCCGAAGCCGCCTTGTATTTCCTGTTACTGTCTTCACTTGCGTAATCCCTTTTGCATCGGGATGTTTTTGCATGTTTTCAATTTTTTCTAGTATGCCTCTTCATTGGTTTACGTGCTCTTTCTATGCCTCCCTTTTGGTATTCAATGATTCTATCGATTTATCTTTTCAAGTATTTCTCCTTAGCCGTTTAAAATTATTGGATGGAATGTAAGGACATTCTTTATTTTATTTCTTGTTTTCTTATTCTTGCTTCAATTGGGTCACTTATTTAGTTAGTTATCCATGGACTCATGATTTTGAGAGTCCGTTTTGTGATTTTTCTTTATGCAAATCAGTAATCATAATTTTGGCAACAGGCCAGGTATGCAGACGGCCTATGTCATCTATTTTTTCGCAATTGATGAATAGCTATTCGCTCATATTCCAGCCACCTACCCTGTCTCCTCCTGAGCTTACCCACAACCTTCCTTTCCTCAAGCTCTATATTTTTTATTTCCTCGTTTGTCATCCTTCGTCCGTCCACCGCACTTTTTTATCCTCCTCCACACCCACGTATCGGAAGCCTACAGCCTATTCTCGTCCTCCTTTCTCCGAGTCCACGTTTCTGCTTCACACAACCCTACTCTCCGCGTAAAACTGTTCAACAGCCTCTTCTGTACAGTCTTACCCTATTTTAAAGTCATTAGCTCCCTTTTGTTACTTACTAAGGAATTCCTGACTGGTATGTTACCTAATACCTATGCAGTACCCAGGAGGAGATGCCCGGAGGTAACTGAACTTGCATTCGATCGGGAAGGATGGAGATCCGTCAGTCTTAGGATAGAACGACCAATGAATATAACCTAAATCGGTTAAAATCGATAAATAATCGGTTAAAAATGAATCTGCGGAGTTAAATTTTTAATATCGCTCCCCCTTACATCCACTCCTCTCTCTCACTCAATCTTCTTTCCTTCAGAAAGGAGCCGTACTACTAATAGCTCCCATCTGTTACTTACTAAATTAAGGAATTCCTGACCGGTATGTAACGTAATATGCAGTACATAGGAAGAGATACAGGAGGTTAGGGAACTAGTATTCAATCGGGAAAGATGAAGGGCTGTGGTCCGTCGATCTTAGGAATGAACGAGGGGTATGCAACTCTGAGAAATGGTGTACGCTTGTTGAGAAATGGTCGAGAAATGGATAGAAATGGACAGAAAATGATATAAATGGTTTGAAATTGACAGAAATGGACGGAGATGGATATCAATGGACAGAAATGGCTAGAAATGGACAAAAATGGCTAAAAAAGGACAGAAATGGATGGAAATGGCTGAAATGAAAATGCGGTGTACACTTGTTTATGAAGATGCGTACCCCTCGGGTACGTAATGAATACAACCTGAAAGTAATCGGTTAATAATGAATCCGCGGAGTTCAATTTTGAATATCGCTCCGCCTCAAGTCCGCTCTTCTCTTTCACTCAATCTTCTTCCCTGCTTCTCGTCTTGAGAGTCCTCAGGGCCTTTCCCTTCCTTCGGAGGATTCTCTCTATATTCCCTCCCCCCATTGATCGTCCCTCTATCCCTTCCCACCCACTCCCATCCTTCCCACGCCATCACAGGTGAGGGGGGGCGCCCCTCTTGCCCCCCTCACCTGTGATGTGGGTACTTCCAAACATCATCCTGCCGAGCACCGCACTGTCCTCTTCCCCCTCATCCCACCGCCGCCTCTCAAATGAGACACCGTGTCCTTTCTCCAAACCACACCTCTTTCCTCCCTTCCGGTCCTCCACTCCTACCGAGCGTCAATTTACATGTAATCGGCGTAAAGCAGCAAGTGAATGTGACGTGAAAGTTAGCAAAAAGTACTTTTTTGGGATTGGATTGGATTTTGGGGAGGCGACCGACAGCTAAGGTCATTCCCTCCGTAGGGACAAGGTAAGGGAGGAAGGATGGATAGAAACCCGGTGTCGGCATTGCACTGTTCTTAAAGAAAGGCGCCAAGGGGACCACGGATTAACGACTCATCCGACAGACGGAGCACCGTACTTGAAGTGCCCTTCACTATATGCTCAAGTATGGATCGTATTTCCTCTGAAAAATATCTTCTGCAGGGATTTGAACCCTGGCTGTCCGTATGGTTAGCCGGTACTCCAATCCACCACACAAACCCGATTCCCATTTATTTTTTCTATTTTTTTAAAATTGAAAGTTGTTTTTTCTTAAGTATTCTACCGGTGAAGGTAGATTTTGATGAAAGTCAGAGAACTCCTCCCGGTTTTCTACACTTTCAGGGGCTTAACTACCTCTAGTATTTCCTTTTTCACGTCAGCATACGATCTACCCTTCTTCATCCCGTCCATGAAACCTATTCTCTTTCTTCCCCTACCCCGCTTGCCCAACATCCTTCCCTCTTTCTCATTCTTCAGCAACCCATCACCCCTTATTACATCCTCCAGCCACCGACACAGCCTATCCCGGATTTCATTCAAAAGTTTCCTTTCCTCGAAAGTTGTTCTATGAGCATGAAATCATATATAATCATTTAGTATTCTACTGCTAAGAGTTGGTTTAAGTGGAAATAAGTCCAATCGTCCCCTGGATTTGTACAAATCCAGGGCTGCATTAACATATAATGTTCCATTCTTCATCTCGTCTTAAGTCCTACCCTTCTTCATCCCGTCCATAATACGTATTCACTTTCTTCCCTTCTCCGTTAGCCAACACTCTTCCCTCAATCACGGTCTTGATCAAACCTTCGCCCCCCATTGCTCCCTCCAGCCTCCTACTTGGTCCTTAACTGATTTCATACAGAAGTTTTCTTCCCTCTCCAACCGTACCAAGCACTTCCAAGATTGTTTTCCTTTCTTTCACCGGACCTTCTCCATCCTCCTCCGCAAACATATCTCGAATGCTAGCCGTCAATTCTAGCCTTTTGTCTCAGAGCCCGCGTTTCTTCCCCATGCGACGCTACAATGCATATCAAACTCTTCACTAACTCGATGAAATTTATATCGTAAATGATAACTTGGTGATTCCACATACATTTATTTAAAAACACCCTAGGTGTCGGCGTATCATGTGATGATGACGTGCTACATCAAAAGACAGGTCGTGCTTTAATATGTGTACGTGGAATCACCCAGTAACTGTTATAATGTATTATGCGAAGCAGATTCCAAGAATTTGGCCCGAGATAAAATTAAACATAAAGGTACTTTGCCGATAAGGTTACGAGTGGAATGGGTTTTAAGCTCCATTTCTTGTTCTTAATGGTTGAGTTTAGAGATGTAGAAATTCTTATCTTCCTTGGGATTCGACGAAATAAATTAAACTTTCGTTGAGAGTACATCTACATAATACCCCGCGAGCCGCCACGTGGACGTGTGGAAGGGGGTGTTAGGTCACCAGCCGTGTAAAGGTGTAAGATTTTTGGAGATGAAATGGTGACGTATTATAGGAGAGAACCTGCTGTCTATGTTGTCCCAGACCACGGATAGTGTTTTGAACATTGCCTACCATATGTTATATTTCCTTATTATATAAGACACTCTCATAGAAGACTCTTTGTATCCTTTGCCTTCTTTCTTAGCGTACAATATTTATAACATTCTCATCCTTCCCTTGTGTTTAGCCTAAATAAAGAGTTTAGCCATCTCTCATTCCCTACAGCCGTCAATGCTCCTCAACAATTGCATAGAAACTACCCCTTGCCTCTTCGGAATAAGAGGGTAATTTTTTTGATACAATCCTTGCCAGGATACATGATGGAATATGTCTGGGATTAATTAAAGACAATGGGAGACTGTAACTTAGTGAATAATGCTGTGAATGCGTATTTTTCTCGTTTATAAACTCACCCTCGTCGCGTACGATTATTATGCTGAGCTAATGTTCTTTAGAACAAAGAAATTTTCCTCGCATTTTCACTGTATTCTTCTTTGTGCTTCACTTCAAGTATCAACGTCTGCGGGAGGTATTTCAACCCGGAAATTGGTTTTCTTAGGCGCTCTCCGTCTCGCTCTTCTTCGCTGTGGAGATCCCTTCCTTTGAACATTTTTCCCGTGGGTGCCTTGTCGGAGGATCTGGAGACGCCTTCCAAGAATATGAATTCTTTTATATTTGTTAGAACATATTATTATTTTTTAACTTCGCCTGTTTTGTTCCATTGTATGTAATTTTTTAAATGCAAAATCTTAAGAAAGCATCATTTTCATGGCTTTGTTTTCTAGCTTTTTGTTCTTTTTTATTGGTTGATTTGACTTTCACCCGCGATTAACTGATGTAAACTCATCTTGGGATTTACAGTGTAAGGTCTATGTTTGTAAGGGAGACTTTTACATCGTCTTCAGGGCAACCGTCACTTGGGGTATGATTGGCCCTGAAGGGTAACATTGGCCCAAATCTTCAACAAAAATAGTTTGTCCTGCCTCTATTCACCTAATGGGGCAACTGACTTATTTTTGTGCTGAAAGGTTGGTAGCAGCACTGGCTATACGCCTACGACTCCAGTGTCGTGGTTTTTACCTTTTACCACCTCTACAATACCGCTCCATCTCCACCCTTACTTGGTGTAAAGTTATTGTTTCATCACGACTTTTATCCAGAATCCAAAATTCTGGCCTTTTTTGACCGTTAGATACATTACAACCTATATTTAGACTCGTTCAAAGTATTTCAAGTGTTTCTTTTTTGGCACCTACAATGTTTATTAGTAAATATAGATTATTTTGATTAGGCCAACTTTGGTCCAATATAGTGGCTGGGCCGATCTGACCCCAGCATTATTTTTTTCAACTGTTGAAAACAAAAAATATATCATTATATTACTGGATAATGACAGATCTTTCAGTAGCGATGAGGTCAATGGAAAAGTCTCCTTTCGAAACGTTGGCCTCCACGGAAGAACTGATCCAGTGCGAAACCCGAGAACAGCTTACACCAATCGGGTTTTTAATCAGTCTCTCTCCGTCTACAGGGTCACTCGATGGATGCCATTTTAACCCCACCATATGTCTCTGAAGTTGAAAATGTGACTGTGTACATTGATACGCTGCCGAACTGACGGCTACAAAACTTACCTCCCCACACCCTCGCGAGTGACAACAGAAGAAACTGAGAGAGCTTTTAAGGCAATCAATGTACAATTATCTTTTATCCTTGCCCTCTGTCAATCTCGTTTTCTTTATGCCCTCCTTTTGCACGGCCATATACCCCCTGCCACTCGCCCCCTACGACGTCTCGCAGGAAAATATGTGGATGTAGAAACTACTCAGTGTCGGGATATGTGTTCCACGTTCCTGGAAGCGTCTATTGACCCGCTATTTAATTTCTTACGGGCTCCTCAAACTGTCCGCATCCCCTCATGCCTTTAAAAGCCTAATTCTCTTCCTTCCTCTTACCCGTTGACCGTACATTCTCCCATCAATCTTCTTCAACCTTTCAATATGCCGTCTCTCCATTTTTGTTATTTCCTCCGTATCTACGCCTCTAATCTCATTTTCCTCGCCACCATATCTCACCCTCTCTTGTTTCTCCACACTGAAATGTCATCACATCATTCTTTCTAAGAGCGTTGAAATAAATTTGATGGCTCACACACTGAGTGCTGTCGAATGATTAAAGTTTCTATATCCACTTTGTATTCCATTGAAAGCATCGCGTTCGCTGAGTGTCCTTAATTTTGAAGAATATAAGTTAGTTGTAAAATACTAAGATTCTTGCGAAATTGAGTGGAATTTTTGCGTAATGTAGAATAAAAATAAGCGATTTTCCGCAAACATAAAATTTACTTCGACCCGGGTTTCCATGTTTATACATCATCATCAGTTAATAAATGACACTCAGTGCGCACAATATGTAGTCATCGGAGGAAAGTGAGGTTCAAGGGGGTTAGTGGAGAAGTGGGTGGAAAAACCTTAGAAAATGGCTTAGAAAATGATCGAACCTTCTGCATCTAAAGCAGTTAACTTTTAATGCGGAATTAAATTGAGCGACTTTCCGCAAACATAAAATTTACTTCGACCCGGGTTTCCATATTTATACATCATCATCGGGTAATAAATGACACACAGTGCGCACAATATATAGTCATCGGAGGAAAGTGAGGTTCAAGGGGGTTAGTGGAGAAGTGAGTGGAAAAAACCTTAGAAAATGGCTTAGAAAATGATCGAGCCTTCTGCATCTAAAGCAGGTAACTTATAATGCGGAATTAAAACGAGCGATTTTCCGCATACATAAAATTTACTTCGATCCGGGTTTCCATATTTATACATCATCATCGGGTAATACATGATACTCAGTGCGCACAATTTATAGTCATCGGAGGAAAGTGAGGTTCAAGGGGGTTAGTGGAGAAGTGAGTGGAAAAAACCTTAGAAAATGGCTTAGAAAATGATCGAGCCTTCTGCATCTAAAGCAGGTAACTTATAATGCGGAATTAAAACGAGCGATTTTCCGCATACATAAAATTTACTTCGATCCGGGTTTCCATGTTTATACATTATCATCGTCAAGTAATAAATGATTCTAAGTGCGCACAATGTATAGTCATCGGAGGAAAGTGGGGTCAAAGGGGGTTAGTGCAGAAGTGAGTGGAAAATTGGAAGAGGGGAACGGGGGGAGGTGAGAAGGTGGAAGGCGAGAGAGGGGAATTAGGGTATACAAGTAATCAAATTCAAAAGTTTAAAATTTGACATGGTGGAAGGTGGACATTGTAACTAATCAAACTTAGTGTAGTCGACAGTTTTACCTTGAGAGACACAAAGTCCGATCCATAACACGATAAATAAAATTTTAATTAAGGATGGAAGCATTTCTAAGCTAATTTAGCAACTTAAGGTGGTTCGAGCGAGATAGTTTAGTTATTCATTATCATCAGGTATCAAATGCTGCTAAGTACATTAAGGTAGTTTGAGCGAAATATTATTTTACCTGGAAATCGATGAATTTGGTTGCATCCGAAAGAAAGGTGTCTTACTCTTCGAAGTATACCAAAATATCAAACACTTTGCCGAACTACTTTCCGAGATTTTTGACGAAAAATACCAGCCCTTTTACATGGGAAAGGGTAGATACGTAATAGCTCTCCAGAGAGACCTTATTTAGTAAATGAGAAATTTCTAACTCCTAGATCACGTCCAAAAACTAACAGTGTGAAGCTTATATGTATTCTCGACTATTTTTTTAAAATAAGTCATATTGTCACCGCAGTTATTTTTTCAGGATCACAAACTTCCTTCCGCTTGAGTGAGTTTTATACGTGCCGCGTGAAAAAAGTGACTCAAGTTAAAGGCTTATCTAGATATTTTTATTAAATGACTAAGAATTCCAGTCATATGAAAGTATATAATTGCACCACTAATAATGCAATATATTTAATTCATGCTTCCTACTTCTGTTGAAGTAAAAATGTATAAGTCGAATATTGTCTCCACTGTGACTAGGTAGGGAACTATCACGCTCGAACTACCTTAAGTTGCTAAGTGAGCTTAGAAGTGCTTCCATTCTTAATTACAAATTTGATTATTGTGTAGTGGATCGGACTTTGTATCTTACACAGTAAAACTTTCGAAAGTTTGATATGTTACAACGTTAACCTTCCACCATGTCAAATTTTAAACTTTTGAATTTGATGATTGTTGTATACCCTAATTCCCCTCTCTCGCCTTCCACCCTCTCACCTCCCCCCGGTCACCTCTTCCTAAGGTTTTTCCACTCTCTTCTGCACTAACCCCCTTTAACCACACTTTCCTCCGATGACTATACATTGTGCGCACTTATAATCATTTATTACTTGATGATGATAATGTATAAACATGGAAACCCGGATCGAAGTAACTTTTATGTATGCGGAAAATCGCTCGTTTTAATTCCGTATTATAGGTTAACTGCTTTAGATGCAGAAGGTTCGATCATTTTCTAAGCCATTTTCTAAGGGTTTTCAACTCACTTCTCCTCTAACACCCTTGAACCTCACGTTCCTCCGATGACTATACATTGTGCGCACTGAGTATCATTTATTACCCGATGATAATGTATAAACATGGAAACCCGGATCGAAGTAAATTTTATGTATGCGGAAAATCGCTCGTTATAATTCCGCATTATAAGTTAACTGCTTTAGATGCAGAAGGTTCGATCATTTTCTAAGCCATTTTCTAAGGTTTTTCCACTCACTTCTCCACTAACCCCCTTGAACCTCACTTTCCTCCGATGACTATACATTGTGCGCACTTATAATCATTTATTACTTGATGATGATAATGTATAAACATGGAAACCCGGATCGAAGTAACTTTTATGTATGCGGAAAATCGCTCGTTTTAATTCCGTATTATAGGTTAACTGCTTTAGATGCAGAAGGTTCGATCATTTTCTAAGCCATTTTCTAAGGGTTTTCAACTCACTTCTCCTCTAACACCCTTGAACCTCACGTTCCTCCGATGACTATACATTGTGCGCACTGAGTATCATTTATTACCCGATGATAATGTATAAACATGGAAACCCGGATCGAAGTAAATTTTATGTATGCGGAAAATCGCTCGTTATAATTCCGCATTATAAGTTAACTGCTTTAGATGCAGAAGGTTCGATCATTTTCTAAGCCATTTTCTAAGGTTTTTCCACTCACTTCTCCACTAACCCCCTTGAACCTCACTTTCCTCCGATGACTATAAATTGTGCGCACTGAGTATCATGTATTACCCGATGATGATGTATAAATATGGAAACCCGGGTCGAAGTAAATTTTATGTTTGCGGAAAATCGCTCAATTTAATTCCGCATTAAAAGTTAACTGCTTTAGATGCAGAAGGTTCGATCATTTTCTAAGCCAGATGATTTACTAAATATCCACTATGGTGACGTTCTAATTGCTACTCTATATTACTTATGCTATAATTGCAGAATGATTACAGAGTCAACTGTTAATGTCTCGTGGTAGTGAGAGAGCTGTAATTTCATTAATAAATGATAACACCGACTGTGTTTCAATCCACAGATTTACTTTTATTGGTACTACTTGTCTCGACGCTTCTGCGTCATCTTCAGGTACAAGTTTCTCATACCTTGGTCACGGTATATATATGCTGACCAAGGTATGAGAAACTTGAACCTGAAGATGACGCAGAAGCATCGAAACTAGTAGTACCAATACAAGTAAATCTGTGGATTGAAACATAGTTGGTGTTATCATTTATTAAAAATGGACTTCCACAAGGTTACACCTGTAACGATTGAAATGAGCTGCAATTTCATTGCTACATTTCTTATTTGAGCAATTTCTTTGTATACGTTTGTGTTTAGACTACATTTTGGTTTGCTAAAAGTATTCAGATTTTTCTGTTTCACCTTATTAGCTCCCTGTATCGCATTTAATTTAACTCCGATATCGGCAGAGTAGATGGCTAGAGGATGTAATAAGGGGCGAGGGGTTGCTCAAGAATGTGATAGAGGGAAGGATGTTGGTCAAGCGGGTAAGAGGAAGAATGAAAATAGGTTTCATGGACACGATGAAGAAGGGCAGATCGTATGCTGAGGCAATGAAGGGTATTCTAGAACGAGATAGGCCCCTGAAAAAGTAGAAAACCGGGAGGAGATCCTCTGTCATTTAAAAAAAACCTACCTTAACCGGTAGAATACTGTTAAAAAATACCATTTAATATCGGAGGTTCATCCGTGGATAAAGTATCATTCTAAATTTTGTATTTGATGTATGCGTGAAGGTCCTCCCTGTAATTTCATGTGCTAATTTGGAACATATCTTCATTTCGCTAGTTGGGCCCAGCCACCCTCCTTGATCTGCATCACTCAGCGAGTGGTAATTCAGTGAAGATTCATTTGCGGGCTACCGTGGTGATGGAGTGGACTTATAAATATTGGCAATTTAGGTTTAATGGACAGGATGAAGAAGGGTAGATCGTATGCTGAGGCGAAAAAGGGTATTCTAGAGCGAAATAGGCCCCTGAAAGTGTAGAAAACTGGGAAGAGATCCTCTGTCATTTACCAAAACCTACCTTAACCGGCAGAATACGTTTAAAAAATAGAATTTAATATCGGAGGTTCAACCGTAGATAAAATATCATTCTAAATTTTGTATTTGATGTATACATGAAATTCCTCTCTGTAATTGCGAGTGCTAATTAGGAACAAACCTTCATTTCGCTAGTTGGGCCCAGCCACCCTCCTTGATCTGCATCACTCAGCGAGTGGTAATTCAGTGAAAATTCGTTTGCGGGCTCCCGTGGTGACGGAGTGGACTTATAAATATTGGCAACGCCGCATTTGCGCCACCCTCATCCCCCCCAGCCCTCCCGCACGCGAGTATGTATTCCCTTGCCTCTCGTCGAGCCTCAAAGCGCCTCTCCTCGCCTCTTCCCCCTTCGCTCAACATCCGCCTCCTCCCTCCTTTCATCACGCCACCCCCACCTCTCTCCAATCTCCCACTTCCTTTCTGCGTATCCCTCCTCCCGCCCCCTCCTCCGCCCCTAACCCCCCCGCCCTGCCGCCGCCGAATCGTCAGCCCTTCCCCACCACCGCCCGTTTTCGCAGCTTCCTGTGTCGATGGCTCACGCGATTTTCGCGATGCGTGTGCTCAGCTCTCATTGTGCGATTCTGATGCGCTATCGATTACCATACTACACGTCGAGTCATTGTTGTATCATTAGTAGTCGCAGGTTTCCTCGGGTGCATGCAAATATATTATGGATCGGGATCTCGTTGCCAAAAATTGTTGTCTAGAATTCCGTAAACAATTAACTTTTTGGAAAGTCCAGTGAAGAAAGACGGAAGTTCAAATGTAAATACAGTCGACAGATTGTAAACAAACACGTCTTACCGGTTTTGCCATGAATTTCAAATTTCCCAAATTATCATTTGGATGAATTGGTTTTTACTTACAAGTAATCATAATGTAGTGGGTAAAAATGTAGTACTACACGCGGAACGTAATTATACACTTTTTTAATACTGTCCGGTCTACAGACATATTTAACCTCTCCAAATTTAATTACACAAATGCACAATTAACTTCTTAGCACTTCGTGAATATCGCTATTTTTAATAATGGGAAATTTAATAATAATGCGAGGTGACTTCATGAGTATTCCCAATGGCCATCATTGCAGTGCAGGTAAAAGGAATGCACTTACCGCCGCCTTGAACAGATTCTTATTTTTCAATCCAAGTCTCCTATTTTGGATCCTCGTAGACGCACACCCTGTTTTGCAGCCTGTTACGAAGCTCGTTCTGTTCAAACAAGGCATTCTGAATACTTTAAGTGGGCAAAACAGACTTAATGCATTCCAATTAAAATCGTATTCTGGCAAAAAACGTAGTCGGCGGCACACGATGAACGTTTCATTAACCTCTTACTGATTTCCTGTATTAGATATTTCCTCTCTATCATTGAAAAAGTAAATTTTAGATAACAAATATAGCAAGATATATTCTAATCATCAGTTAATTCAAATCTCCTCGATCGTTATTGAATATTCACTACAGTCTCACGTTAGCAACAATCAACTACATCTATATACAATAACAACAGAAAAGACTCTAATCGAAGAAGCGCCAAGGCCTGGGTGAACTAAAAGTTGAAATTTAGGCAACACGTAGCCTAGGCAACAAAGCTTAACATCCGAATCCATAATATATATTCATGGCTGGAACACTCACGGTACCCATGCTGTGATATAACATCTTCAGCACCTGCGTAAAGACAACCATGACGTGATATCACGTCATGCCGCAGTCAAAGGTAAAACACCACGTTACCTCCCCTGCCACCCTTTGGTAATGCTTGCGCCCACCCCCTACACCGCTGCACCCTCATTTCCCCCTCGCGCCGCGACCGAAAATTGCGCCGCGCCGACTCTTTCCTGTCTACTCTCCCCGTGCTAGACGCTCGCAGGCGGACGCACACCCTGAGCCCTTTCACCCATCCAATCTACCCATGGACCGCGCTTCCCTTCCCGAGGGCCCATTATGGGTCGAGTGAGAGGTGACGCGAGAGTGGGTTGTGGCAGAAGAGGGTGGGCTCGCGGGGGTTGATGTTACGGCGGGAAAAGGGCGAAGGGAAGGACCACGAAGATGGCGCTTCTGCTCTTCTTTGGGGACTCTCATCTGCCATTCAGACTCAGCTTTTTTTTCAACCACTTTCCTCATCTCCAAAACATACCCTTCTGTCTCTTTCTGCGCCAGTTCTTTTATCATAACCCCGCAACTTTCTATTTCCAAGTAGCTTCAGTTTCCCATGCATGATTACTAATCTTTTTCTTTAGCGGTATTTTTTTATTCGTTGTTCTGCATGAGTAGAAGTACTTTTTTTAGAGTGTTCTACCGGTTAAAGTAGGTTTCATTGAATGTCAGAAAATCTCCTCCCGGTTTTCTACACTTTCAGGGGCCTATCTACCTATCACACTCTTCAGCAACCCACCGCTCCTTATTACATCCTCCAGCCATCTACCCTGCCTATCCCGGATTTCACTCAGAAGTTTCCTTTCCTCGCCCACCATCTCAAGCACTTCCTCGTTAGTCTTCCTCTCCGTCCACCTCACCTTCTCCATCCTTCTCCACACCCACATCTCAAATGCCTGCAGCCTATTCTCTTCTGTCTTTCTGATGGTCTACGTTTATGTACCATACAACGCTTCGCTCCATATCAAGCTCTTCACCTCCCTCTTCTTCACATACTTTCCCAATGTCTCCGTCATCAGCTCCCCTCTATTACTGAACGTCTCTTTAGCTAGCGCTATTCTCTTCCGTATGCCTTTGCTAAAAGTACGTATAGGGCTACCATAATCCTCCATTCTTCTCTATTCATATCTCTACATATAAGGAGGCTGTACAGGGCTCCTAATCTATATATAGCTCTCTGATAATTTGATTATTGCCTCAATCTATTTTTATGCCAGTGCACCTCTCACTTGGCTTGCCTTCTGAAGTGTTTACTTTCATTTTTCTTTGACGTCGTGCCGTTCGCTTCACTTCCGCTTCGCTTCCTTCAATTAATATCCTTTTAGAGCGCGCTCTCCTCAGTTTAATTGCATTCGTAATGGACCTTTCCACTTCTACTAATCTGAACATATCTTTCTTTTTTATTTTTCTCTGTTTAAATGTTATTTATTATTTAATGGGCTCTTAAAATTCCTCGTAGTATGGGATATGATTCGTCTTGGTCTTGCTTTCATGTATTTGGTTTTGGTCCTCTCTTCCCTGGTATTCTGTCATCGCAGACCTTAAAGGATCCTCTAATCAGTTAACAACTCCACTCGTATCGAATTTTCACGGCCTAATCCATCATGTGCAACATTGGAGATCAGAGACATACCGATGACTCAGTAATGTGAATGGTTGACAGTCCATCCACCATGCCTGAACAACCTGTACTAGAAGTGCTATTGTGGAATTTATAAGTCGTCCTCAATTAACGTTTATCTGTTGACTCTTTGTGTATTTTTTTATATTTTACCATTAGTGGAAAGGATATATTTGTGATTCAATATCTATGAATTTTGGCCAATGTTTCCAGATTAAATCGAGACTGACTTTCTGTAGGAATAACTCATAATAAAAGCGATGTACTATTCCACTATGTTATTAATGCTGTCTACCCAATAACGTCTATTGCGTCACTTTCAAGGCAAACAGCTTTTTCTTGAAAATGACGCTGTAGATGTCAAAACCGGTATATAACATTAAAAATGAAAACTTATTTCAATGATTTAGGGGTCATCTTTGACCAAAAGCTCCTTTTTAGTGAGCATATTTCTTCAATTTCTAAAACAGCGATGTCCATAGTGGGGATTCTATACAGACTTAATGAAATTACCGACCCTTTGCCCTTAAATCTGTGTTTCTTGGTTGTGTACTGCCCATCCTTAAGTAATTTTCTCCCATCTGGTTAACTGCGTCCCCCACTACACTTAAAATACTCAACCGCTGCCTTAATTTCTTTTTAGCCATAGTCCGGCATCGCCTGCCCTCCCTTAGACACAGCCTTCTAGTTGAAATTCTTTTGTCTCTAGGTCTCTCACATCTCCCACATCGCCGGCTAATTTTCGACCTAAAATTCCTTCTCTCTATCATGAACGGGTCCCTCCGCTCTGATCTCTCCTGTTTTTCACTCCGCATCCCTGTCCGCACCACTCGCGATGTAAGTCTGTTTCACACACCCGAATTCCGTCTCTCCACCTCCCAACGTTCCATTTTCTACCGCCTACCTTCATTTTTTAATACCCTTGCCAACAGTCACCCTACCCTTGACCTTTTATCCTCACGCAACATCTTTTCTTCCCAACTTAAACGCATTGTGTCCTCCTCTTCTTCCCTGCCACAAAATTGACTTTTTTTCTTTTTCTTTCTGTTGATTATTGTTCTTATTGTTTTTACTATATATTTTTGTTTTATTTATTAACTTTTTGTTATTAAAACCCATTTTTAAGGCCCTAGTTGCTTTTTTTTGCGTGTTAATAAATAATTTGCGTGAAAATAAATAAATAAAAAAAACCTTGTAGACCTGTACATCGTTTTTATTAGAAGATATTCCTTCTCGCCGTTCCACGGCGTAACGCCCCAATCAATTGATTTGATACTTTTCCAGGTGATGTTGTATAACGATGGAATAATTTTGGCTCTCTCTCATCGTGAAAAAATATGGCAAAGACCAGTATTGAGCATTGTTTTATTTGACTTAAATTCGCTTGGATTCATTGGCAATAGTCTGAAATTCACCTTTATAATCTCTACTCCACGGCGCCCATTCTGTATCGTAACTTTGAAATCTGTCACAGCGATGCGGAGAGAAGTAATTTGAGTGCATCTAGTGAGCATGCATTAGATTCCATTTTTTCGAGGATTTTCTTAATTTCGCCCATGGATCTAATCAAAGTTCCGCGACGCCTTGGGGTTGTAAATGCTTCAAGTGAACCGGGTGCTTCATTCTCTTGAAAACAAAGCGGACTTGAGAATGACGGCGTCATATTATCCGGTGATGAATATTTATAAGGATTCTTCGAGGAGAGGGATGACTTGTGAGTTGTAAGGCGTCTCTTTTAACTCAGCGGGAAGCCGTGGAGCGATCCAGAGACGCATCCCTTGAGGTTTTATGAGTTCCTGAGAGAGAGAGAGTGTTCTGCGTATGTGTGCGAAGTTATTATTTTCTGAATTAAGAAAGTCACAAGATTTTTCCTGGCGGAAACCAGTTTTCCAGCATGCTTTTTATAGCGAGTACGGAAATATCCTTTGCTAAATAATTTATCCCAAATACGAACGGCCATGAAGTCGCTTTGAGGAGGATTTCGTTGATCAAAAGTCATTTAGACTGACTGTTTTTATTTAATTCGCCGGCCAGCCATTTATGTTTACCGCTAACAGTCAGAAACTGACTCAGGATCACAGAAATTGGGGACAGAATTAATTAGTGTTTGCCAATGCGATTTTATCTTCCTTGAGTTCCATCCGTTCGTAAGTCTCATCAAAGCTGTATTCAAATGCTCTTCATCCAGAGTAAAAATGTCTCATCTTTAGAAATATCCCGTTGGACATTATGCCAAATTGTGGACAATCTTTCCCATTTAAAGCCGAATTTTTTTAACCAAATTCTAGCATATGTATCACAAAATAAATCGGATTTTATTGCATATTTCGCATGTTTCGGCAAGAAATGTGCATCTCAAAATGAATACGAAAGTTTTGGTTTGATTAAACAAATTATTTTTCTGGAAAGTGACACTGGCTATGGATTCTTGGGCTCCGTAACTGCGTGTTGCTCTGTCCATTTTTAGATATATATTCTCGCTAAACTGTTTTTATATCGCTTATCATTCAATTTTTCCAGTTGTTGAAAATGAATCCATTCATATTGAAATTAGAATATTCTTATCCATTATTCATCTCATCATCAACGAATATAATTTTTACATTAATTTGATGCATATCGATAAATAATGAAGATGTCTTATGGAATTAATTTAGCTTCATTTTTTTACAGACTGTTACAATAAATATTATGGAACTTGAGTAATTACTTACCCTTCCTTGGTATTTTTTTTTACTCCATTGTACCTGTGTTTACGAGGAGGAACTATTTGAATTTGGAAAAGGGAAACTTTTACATCCAAATATGGTGATGATAATGGACATGTATTATTTGTATTGAACAAATTACATTAGCGACTTGATTATCTCATGGATTAGATCGGAAACGATGATTATTTACTACCCAATGCTAGTTGACGTTGAATTCTCTCAACTCACTACCCCTAGTCAGACAGCCGAGGAAAACTTCGATATGTCCAGCATGGACACCCTAATCCTGATGGAAATCCATGATACATTCGTCTTCATCTTTTCTTCAGGAAAGTCTCAAGTAATTTTGATACTTGAAATAGACATTAATGAATTATATCTGTCTTAATCATCAATATTTAGTTAATTTCGTACTTTAAATTGGAATCGATGTAGCTTGTGTAGTTTAATCCTCCTGTTAAAAATAATTTTTTTCCAGGCAATAAAACGTTTTAACACGTTTGAATCAACCTCAGCTGTATTAAAAAAATTCCCTTTACATTCTCTTACTCATCCATTATTTGATCTCTTTATTTATTACAAATCTCCAAGGAAATTCCTACTTAGCAACAGCAATAACTGTTGATCTTTAACATACCATCTGATACAATCTATATAGTAACTTGTACAACAAAATAACAACAGCTTGTACCACCGTCATTTCGCCAACAAGTCGTCAAGACTTGATCTGCGTTTGTTTTTTGTCTGGACTGCTATATGAAACACTAAAATATATAGCACTTCTCCCACAGGTTAAATTTTTAAGGTACAGCGCGTTTCAGCTGTCAAGCCATCATCAGGTACCTGATGATGGCTTGACAGCTGAAACGCGTTGTACCTTAAAGATTAAACCTGTGGAAGAAGTGCTGCATATGTTAGTGTTTCATTGTGTTATCCTTCCACTACGTTTCGCCGGACACAGTTACGTGTACTGCTATATGATTGTGAATGGAAATTAATGCCCTTAAACTTTCAAGAGAGCAAATGTCGAAGTAACTGAAGTTTATTATCGCGCTGAGTTTCGAAGCTATGCGCGGGCCATATATTTTCAAGTCGCGAAACAGCGTCGCGCGTCAAATGCGCCCCCACGATTCCCCCATCTGGCCCCATCGCACTCTCAATTTAACCCTTTACATCCCCTCCCGCCCCCGCTGTTGCCACCTGACGTATAAAAATGCTGTCTTCCGGGTTTTTCGGCTTCGGATCCGTGGCTGTTTTTTTACCTTTTATTTCTCAAGCCCACTCTCTCTCTCTCTCTCTCTCCCCACTCTGTCGACTCCCAGAGAAACGCGACGTTGACATTTCCCCCGGCCGGGAATCGATGACAGACCACTTGTGACGTCACGAACCCGGAGCACGGTCTCGCGTGCCCGCTGTCATTTGTTCTTTTTTTTTAATTCCTCCCCTCACTCACTCCCGTCTTTCAGTCCGTCGAATTTCTCTCTTTTTTCCTTTCGGATTTCGTTTTTGTTTTGTCTCCCTTCCCCCTGCCCTTTTGACGACAAATTGCCTCAATGGGACTGCTATTTGTAAGGGGGTGGGGTATCGGGGGGGAACAAAGCGACGCTCCTAGCCTATCATCTTTTTTTTCTCAATTTTTGGTTTATTTCTCCGCCATTATCTTCACACGGTCGCCGAGTGACACTTTGGGGGCTCGGTCGCGGATTTTATTCATTTTTCTTCGGGAGTCAACGATCGCGTCTGTGGCGAGGGAATCGAAGGGAAAGGCTCAGGGGGGGGAGGTTACCCCTGCGGACCCTGCCTACAGACAGACCCCGTCTGACCCGCGGTATTTTTCCAGTCTGTAGGGGAAAACCTCATCCCGTGGTTGAAAGGAGAGCGAGAAAATAATAAAAGGGCATCTTTGAGGAAGAGCACGTTTTGCTAATTGACTGCCGACAAGTTCCATTAATTACGACAGTCCTTTTTTTTCTGTAATTTGAGGGAGAGGTTTGAGGACAATGGATGAAGTCTTCTTCACCCAATCAGGACGGCTATTTATACGTTGCTGCTAAATTTTGGTGTTCTTTATTCATCAGTTAGCGGCTTCACGTTGTGGCTCTTATTTTTTATCATTAATTATCATTATAGGCCTCTCTTGCTCGGTAATGAGTGGAGTAATGACATATTAAAATGAGTTATTAATAAAATTAGTTGATTTAAATGAGAACGGAATCCAAAATTTTATGTAGTTTACCTCGAGACTAAGAATGGGTCTTTCGTTTTACAGCTTTCCGACGCGTTGTCCCATTTTTTTGACAACATTTCGTAAGCTATGCTGCAGGCACCTATAAGTCCTTTTGAATTCCAAAATCATAATATTATCATGCAAAAATATCGTTGAATCATATTTCGCTGATGCTAATATGCTCAGATACAGCTAAGAACCAACTTGATTGGACCCACCCTGAGGCGCAATGTATTTGTGAAGAATTTAATTAAAGGTAAAGTAGAACGACCAGGAACTATGGGAACTAGCATTAGACAATTGATTTTCAATATTTGCAAAAAAGAAGAATCGTGTGTGATATATCTTACTTATATAATTTACTTAATACTGGAGAAAATAGTGACTTAACTAGAAAAATTAATTTTGTGGTGCCTAGTATCAATGTGAGGTTATCAAGGAAATTTAAGTTGAGCATGGTAGAGTCAAACTACTGTGAAAACTCACCACTGAATAGAATGTGCCGATCTTTTAACATGTACTGTGATATAATTGATTTATGTCAAAAAAGAAGTCTCTTTTGGAAATTGATAAATGATATAGTTTCTTGATATGTTTCGAAATTTCTGTAAAATTCAATCGATTTCAATATGTTTTGAATTTTCTTCTTTTTTGTTTTGTTTGCCCTGTAATTATTTTGTTGGGCAAACGTTAAACTCTATAAATAAATAAATAAGGTAGGATGGAGGGCTGCGGTCAACCAATCATGGAGATTGAACGACCAATGATGATTAGAACCATTTAAACGTAATCCGATACCGTAGTCAAGACGGTGAGAATGCCTCTAGAACCTTCCTATCAGTGTATAGATAACGTTAACCCTTAACTATTATCGTGGTTTTTGGCCGCGTACACACTATCCTCGGGTCTCTTTTGACCCGATTTTTTCGAATTGATTTTAAACAACAACCGTCACCCGCACTGTCTCAAGTTCAACTGGCCTGTTCCCCCCTATCCCCCAGGATTACATTGTAGCCAAGGTAGCTGCGAGCGGCCGTTTTACGACTGCAATACAAGAACAATATCAAAAAAGGGTCATCTTTTCGACCGGTCGTCTTATTGTCGTGTCAAAAAATACCCGACGATAGCAGTTAAGGGTTAACGTGTATGAGGAGGAGTAGATAAGAATCTTCTTCCTGGAATATCTTATTTCTTAAACTTCTTATTAAATTTTATTTCTGGAAATTAGCCAGGTTTAAGGCCGTATAAGAGTAATCCAATTTGGTAGTTGACTTTGAGAATGCGTGTGAAATCTTTCAATAATTTTTAACGAAACATAAATATTCAAATCAATTGATTGTGGCATTACGTTGAGGAAAGACGAGAAGGAATAACTCATAATAAAAACGATGTACAGTTCCTCTATCTTTTAATGCTGTTTACCCGTTTCGACGTCTATAGCGTCATTCTCAATGTCTGTTTGTCTTGAGAATGGTGCTATAAACGTCTAATCCGGTAGAAAGCATAAAAACATAGTGGAACTGTACGCTGTTTTTATTATGAGTCAACATAAATATTGATATTCTGGAAAAGTGACTTAAAATGTGCGTAATTCATATTTTCAGATTTGTTCTATCATTTTAATAGCAGTCTCTCTAAAACCTCCTCCTCCATTTCGAAGGAGCAAAAACTACTTTTACTGTCGATGCACTCTCTCTGAAAAATCTTGTAGCTCTGTGTGCGGACTCATCTCTATTTTCTGCTCGGCTCTCGAAATTCGCCCCGATTTAAATATAGTCCCGTGATCACTGGTCCCTCGCTTTTCGTGGCTTCCTCAGACCGAAAAGGGTCCGTCAAGGAGGCTTAAAGAGGTTCGCAAAGCGGGAAAAAAATACGGAAGTCTCTCTCTACCTCACTCGAAAAAAATTAATATTAAAGTCGCAACTTACTAAACTCTCGTTTCTTCCCTCGGATTTCGGTTTCTCCGCTCACTCGGCGGAACGTGTAAGGATTTCGAGGGAATTCATCGGAAGCGAGACGAGGAAAACTTGCCAAGTTTCGGATATTAAAGGGATTTCAGTTAAAGAAAGGAGCTTAAAGATTCGCAGTTTTTCCTTTAATCCTCCCACTCCGCTTCTCCCTCTCTCGTAGCCAGTCATTCTCTCTTCCTCAGCGTGGCCACGGCTCTCTCTCTCTCGCAAAGGTATCGTTATTCAATTTTTAATAATCTTCCACTCTCGTGGAGCCCACCAGAGGTAACTTCATTCCCATTTTCCTGCTCCGGGCGAGAGCGGACCCGCGTGAGTTCGTTAACATATCTCGAGGGTCGAGTGGATTTATATTCGTCGGCGGTTAAAGCTTTATGAAGATTCCATTCATCTTCTCTTATCTTCCACCCTGACCGTCCCCCGGCCAAAGTCTTGACCTCCAGCTGTGAAAAACTCGACACTTGAGTACTCGACTCCTTTTCAATGGAGGAGGTTGAAAAATGTGTAGCGAAGACGTAGTCTACGAGACTTCCGTGGACTCAAAAGTCTACCGTCTTGGATTACTAATTTTTGTCACTTTCCAATGGGCTCCTCCTCTTAAGAAGATCGAGTTGGTGTGGTGGTTGGAGTGCTGGTTAACCAAACAAATGGCCAGGGTTCAAATCCCTGCGGAGGAGGATGTTGTTCAGAGAAAACCCGATCCCTATTTGAGTGTTTTGTGGAGGGCATTTCAAGTGCAGTGCTCCGTCTGTCGGATGAGACGTTAAACCGTGTTCCCCTTGGCGCCTTTCGTTGAGAGTAGGCGCCAAGTTCCTATCTTTCAACGCCAGGTTTCTTTCCACCCTTTCTCCCTTACCTGTCCCCTAGGGCACAAAAGACCTTAGCTGTCGGTCGCCTCCCCTAATATCCAATGCGATACTCCTAAGTAAATGTTATTATTGATTTGTTTGTTTCAGCTTTGACCTCGAGGAAGTGTAATACGAATATTGTAAGCTTTTAAAAATAAATGTTATTTCCGTACCAATTAATAAAACTTCAGCGAGAAACTCGATTAAATAAGCCCTATGAAGTATGCCAACGTGACAGCAAATTTCTTGAAAAGTTACCAGCTTCTTCATCATTTTATATCTGAACGCTTCATCAGTAGCGTAACGTAAATTGCCTGGTAATTATGGAGTACACTTACTCCTATTATTATTTTCATGCAGCCAAATCCTACCTTATGCGACATTTATAAGCTAAAGTTACGCGTATTTAGCACCTACATTGGCTCTACATATGCTCTTTCAATGGGTGAAACTTTGGTCGCTCTAAATCTCGACACGCTGCAACGCTTTCTTCTCGACGAGGTTGCGTGCAACTTTTTTGTCGCTTCGATCCGCGTGCCCCTCGTAATGCGTGCATGTTTCGCATAAAAAAGTGCACATGCCTCGCCACGCTTTCGTGGCGCGCGACTGCTTTGCGGAATGTTGCGCTCGCTTAAACTCGGCGACTTGTTCCAGCCCTACAGCACTGAGCGCACGAGTCTACAACGGTAATAAGGCTCTCTCGTGTTTCAGCTGAACTCAACCGTGCGGGTGATTACAATGCCCATGTTCATGGCGCTCTCATTCACTGGATTAACTCACAACATAAAAAGCTATGGTATATTTCACGTTCGAGGTAAGAGTGTTATATCATTATATTGATTATGTTTTTAAGTGTGATGAAAATACTATCCTTAATTTCAACAATTTGCTGGTATTGAGGTGGAGAGTTGGTTTTATGTTGGGGAAAAAAGGTGCAAAATTTCCCTGGCTTAAAAATGACCGCGACGAGAAGGCAGTTGGATTTTGTAGGAGAAATAAATTAATTGTAATAAACACTTGGTTTAAATACCATAACAGGTGGAGGTTCGTATGGAAAATGCCGGGAGACACTGGGGGATTCCAAATTGACTATACATGAAGAACTCGCGGAGCTATCCGGGGGCTGATGCAGACTCGAATCATAATTTAGTAAAGATGAATTGAGGTTGGATTTAAAAAGCTAAATAAAAGTAGGTGGATGAAGAGATGGAGCTCGGAGTCGTTGAAAGGGGAAGAAAGGAGGGAATACCAAGAGATAGTGGAAAGGTACGTAGGCGAAGCCAAGGAAATAGGAAACATCGAGGAAAAATGGAAGAATATTAAAACAGGCATTGTAAGGGCGGCTGAGAAAACAATAGGAGAAGCTGAAATGAGAAGGGTAAAGAAGCAGTGGAAAAAATTATTATGAAAATGAAGGAGAGAAGGAATTGGAGAGGAAATGCTGAAGAGGGTAATAGAGGGGAGAACACTTGGGAAGGGAGGATGAGGATAGAAATCATGGACGAAATAAGGAGTTGACTTGAGAATTTTAAGATAAATCTCATGGCGGGACATCTACAGGAAGGGAAATGGGGCGATCCACCAGAAAATGGTATGTTAACATAAGTACTGTCCAAAAACCTGCCGATCACCTCGTAAATTACTCATATAAATGAAATTACAGGCATCAAGAACTCTATCATACATAGAGGGTCTTGCTAAGCACTCGGCTTATGTTCTCTGTGTTCCAGAGACTACAATTTTTTGATAATTGAAACACGTTTCCTTATAAACAGTAATATTTTCATTAAATGAGCAACTACTCACTCATTGTGATGAAATATTATGCTGTTAATGATACTTTGATTCACGTTTTGTTATCTAGTGGTTTTCTACATCTGTATTATGGTGAAAGAAATTCATCGGATGAGAAGACTGCTATTTCTTTGATAGTGTACTAAGCCAAAATTTGGAATCAATTACTTTTTATCTCAAGGACGGCAATCGTTTGGATAATCAGTATTGCAGTTTACCCGCGTGAAAAATGTCGTTTTGGACTAATTTTTGTGGCCCTAAATTAGTGTGTGGATATTAGGGGAAAATATTTTTGATTCATTGTTGCTTTTATTGGAAAGATTTTTTAATATAATTTAGTGCTTGAAGTAGTATTTCATTCATTACTTACCTCCATTTGTATTTAGATTTAATTGGTGAGGAAGTACGTATAAATAAAGCACGATGAGGGAACTATACAATGCATTATATAAGCAGTAGGCCATCTTTTAATGCTGTAATTGAAATCTGCGACTACTCAACCTATGGACGACTTACGAGATTGTTGATTCACGCTTGCCAACGTGCGAGAAGTTGTGATGATCCCCTGTGAAATGTGATTATAAATATTAGTTTTTCGATACATCTTGTAGGCAAAGTTCTTAAAATTTCATGGAATGTGAAATAAGGCTATTTATGACACTCTCTGTGAACCAATCCAATAAATTTTCACACTCAGCTCCACTTGAGTGTCGTGTTGTTCAGTGGGTAGACTTTTGTTGACGAAACCTGTGATATTTTAATATCGCCAGCTGGGCTAATAAACCTTACTAAGGGAGACTTTTTCTATTTGAAAGGTGGCCCGAATTCTTCGTTTTTTTTGGCCAAGCCATAAATTTCAAAAAGGAGATTGTTCTGTTTTTCCCATCGAGAAAGTTACCACGCTTCAGTTGTGGTCCATGTTTGAGAAAAGAAGGTGGGCAAGATTTTTATTAGTTTACGATGCCTGTTTCATAACTCTGAACCGACACCTGTAAGTGGCTATTTGATGTCAATTGTTGCGTGCGAAGGCACTCCTTTGTTGGGTTGAATTGCTTCAGGAATTCGTACACAATTTCCGCTTACCAACTCTCTTGCCCACAGGCTACTGTCCTCGGTATGAGTCAATGGAAGCGTCGCGTCGTACTGCTGCGGAGCAATGCGAGACTTTCATTTCCTTGCCTTTAATCGTCTCCTGACCACTGAATAGTACTTATTTTCTAGTCTCTCTTCAATGAAATAATGTCTCTCTTGCCGTGTTCGGCGAAGCAAGTAATTTTGTCTCGCCTCTCTCAAATAAAAACTCTCGGTAAGTTATACTTTTGATATTCTTGTACAACCTTACCTAAGTTCTTATCCAATTACAAATTTAGTATAATTTACTGCTTTTGTTCAGTTTTCTAATATCGATGCGGTTTATTTTGTTCAAAAATCGGTTAAAACTTTGAAGTCTTAAGCTATGGAAAATGCATAAATATTATCAGCATAATTAATATGAAATATTTCGTCATATCCATTAGATGGACTGCGCTATTATCGTATGTCCTTTCAATGTAGCAGCCTTGGCACTTATCCTTTCCCAATGCTAATGCCATCGTGATAAGATTACAAGTTGGGATAAGAGTACAAGTTATTTGGTGTCACTGAAAGCCAAGGTGTCAGCCACATGTCCATTATGGGCTTGAAAAAATAAAAAGATGTATTAAATAAGAAAAAACTTCCATTTAATGAGCTCTTTCCGTATCGAGGCCTATTTGAAACCATTTGTTTTCTCCGTGCTCAATGTTCACCAATGTACTATACTGATATTCACCGATTTTATTTTTTTAAACCTAATAATTCTTCTGAGCTCAGAATCGAAGAATTGGTCGTTATATGAAAACATTTTTCTCATATGATTAAAATGTAACACAAGAAGTTTTTCATATCCGTTTTTAAAAGAGCTTTACATTTACGTTCTTTTTATGCCATTTTTTCTTAGAAGTTTGAAAAGAAAAATCTGTTTTAGTGAATTTTGGAACGTATATCCAACGAAATATTACAATAAAACAATAGCACTGAATATTGATGTTGCTACGTTTTCGGATGAAATTGTAACGAAGTAAAAAAATAGACACGCGTATCTTCGGGTACCTGAATACATTTGCCAATGCTTGGACGCTAAGCATGAAGGTTCTACTGTAAGACATCTTCAATAGTTTGCGAGCTAACTTTGTGGAATTTAGAATTCTTATTGAGGTGAAAGAAATACACTTTGTATAATCCACACTAAACTTCAATGGTATGAGCCCGACCGGTTTCAACACTTTCGTGTCATTCTCAAGGGACAATACAATTCGTTTTTTGGCAAGCACGTATTTATATTTTATGTCGGAAGAGGGGGGGGGGGCGGATTGGGGTTACGGAAGGTATGACTAAGGATGAAGGTTAAGGTTGAAGCATCGGGCTGGAGGTGGACGTAAACAAATATTTTCTGGAAGTGGGGGACAGGAACTTGGTAGAGGGGAGAATGATGTATTGGTACCACGTCATTTAACAAATCGAAACCAAACTGCTCAGCGTGCGTCTTAATTTCAAAGTTCTCAATACAATCCAGCTTGGCACCTTTGACAACAACATGTATAACATTCAATTTAAAATCAAACTCATGATAAAAATTGGCTAAATGATTGGCGAAAACAGATTTGTTGTCACAATTGATAAAAGAATTTAAATGTTCTTTTGCCCTTGCACTGAAGCTTCTACCCGTCTGTCCCACATAAAAAAATTGCAGCCCTGAGTATCCCACTTCAACTTTAAGAGCTGCTGTTTTCTGTGGTATATCTTGCAATATTATCTATTAAACTGGAAAACGTCGACAATAAAATTTTTATTGAATCTCGTCCCAGATTCCGTTTCTTTATTGCACCAGTTGATTATTATCCTGAGTACCAATTAAATTTTCAACAGCCGCAACAATAACGGAGAATGCCGCGCACTCTGTATTCTGAGATGTACCTCATTATTACAGGTGGCTACGTTCCTCGGAAATGTTCGTAAATACTGGGAAGCTTCGTACGTTTTAAATTTCTCCTCAAATCTCGCTCGTGAGGTCCCCATCATGTCTTACATGCGAAATTTTAACTTTTTTTTACGGCCATTTTTCCGCCTGAGTGCCCCACTCTCTCACTCTCCCGTGGAGTGGATATTAGCGCAAGTGTTTCGGCCCCAGATGTGATGCGCGGATGGGCACCTGGGGTCCAAGTGAAGGCCCTGCGCAAAGCACCAAGGCTCTTCAAGCGGAAGGGGGACAAGGCAGTCTCCCGAGTGCGGTCACGGTGCAGGTAATGGATTCTCCGGCACCCGCCACCCCTCCCCCATCTCCCACCCAACCTCTCGACTTTTGTAACTTTCCCTCAGAATTAAAGGTGGTTAAGGTGGTCCGAGCGAAATATCATTTTGCTTAGAAATCAATGAAGTTTGTCTCATTTTAAAGAAAAATGTCTCCCCCTTCGAATGACATAAAAAATTCAACCTCTTACCACATTGCTTTCCGAGATATTTGCCAAAAAAAATACCAGCCCTTTTACATGGGAAATGTTACGTGTATGCACTCCAGAATGACATTATTTACAAAATGAGGCATTTCTAACACTCAGATGTCGTAAAAAAACTAACAACGAATAGTTTGTATGTTTTCTCAACTATATTTAAAAATTAATCTGTCACCGCAGTAGGTTCCTGGGTATCGAAAAAAAACCCTCCGTTTCGAAAGATTTTCAAACGCGCGAATAAAATGAGTGAAGTTGAAGACTATTTAGATATTTTTATTTGATTACTTACAATCTATGTCATATAAACTATATTATTTCATCATTATTAATACAATATTTAATTGATGTGTCCTACAGCTGGTGAAATTAAAAGGTATAATTCGAATATGGTCTCTATTATGACTAGGGAACTATCTCGCTCGGACTACCTTAAATTCCCCCGTAAAGGCGGTTGGAGCCAATTTTTAAATTTTTGTTCGGATTTGCGTAAAACTTGGCGTACGGGTTCTCAAATGTATGGATAGGAGTGGAAACCGAGTATTATTTTGTTTCTGGCTATTCAATGCTAATCTAATTTTATAAAAATTACGTTGAAATTCAGGTTGCACGCATGACTAATATGACGCAATTAAGCTGTGTGTTATCGTAAAATTAAGCGATGGGTCATCGCTTATAATGATGAATCTTAATCAATCATGGAATTGAGCGAGACTAATATTTACTAAAACATTTCTTCATCGGCAGATCACCTTGAAAAGCAGTATCAAGATTGAATGAGGCTCCTTATATGAAACGGCTAAAGCAACACTTCTTTTATCAAACTCCAATCAGTCAAATTGCTTTGTTCTTAAATTTTGTAAAAAAAAGAAGTCGCTACAGTATATATTAATATCTCAATATGATATTGTCTTCTATTTCCATGGTGCCTTACGTTTAGTATGTTGCTTCAAAGACACAGGAAGTTTTGACGTTATTTGGTTGTAACAGAAGTTTGTGGCTATTTAATGAATTGTCCATTTTGTAATCATTGTATTTTGATTATAAACTGTTTAAATAAGTTTTCAAAAATAACTACACGGATCCAAACTGGAAAAGTTTCTATACCGCGAGCGATACTCCTGGGTTTCCCAAACTCTTTTACATAAAAAGTCTAATTGGCAATAGGATCCTCGGAGAAATATATGAGGAAACTAAATTCATTGTAAACCGTTTAGAACGGCTCATAGTGTATCCAATGAAATTTGGTCTAATAGTTCATCCGTTTATCATTCTTGAAACTCCGATGGTTCAATTTCTTTGCGATCCGTCCGAGAAGGTCATACGTATTTGCTGTAGTTGGGTATGTCAATTTCCTCTTGCAACTAGCTTTGGCCAAAATTCGAAGAGATCTGATTTTGCAAGCTTGATATTATTTTACCGAGCTCTTTTTTTTTCATTTTTCGCGGGTTCTCTGATTAATCCGTGCCTAAATTGTAATTTTTTCCTCGTTAAGGTTACCTTTCACTCTGGCGGCAAGTCCGCGTGAAAAAGAACGGAATATTTCCAGTAATTAATTTGTTCCTGGGGTGTTATGCTAATTTTAAGTTCATTGAGGCGTTAATCAAGGAAATTGCGAAATGTTTTAGCGAACATTTCACTACTCCTTTAAAGTCGAGGAAGCGGCGCAATATTCTCGATCCTCACATTTTCCTGGAGTAAATTGTGTGGGTTGATAAGTAATCATTTATCTAATTAATGCTTCATTTGAGCGTTTGTATGGTTACGCAGGAAACTTTACCTCTTCAATATGAACGCCCAAATGTCAGTTCCGTCCCACTCGCATCCAATAATAACACACCTCAGTACATCAATATTTTATTCTCTTTTCAGTCGCCAACTCAGTGTAGGGGAAATTCAAGGAATCAATCAGAGGGCTTTTTTTTAAGGATTAGTTTAACTTTTATATGCACTCGCTCTCAATGGAAAAAATATTTAACCCTCCATTCGAATTGTAAGATCGAATTAGACTCAACTCTGAGGAAATGTGGAAGTATACTTCCCTCGCGAGTTCCGTTTTGGATGCTGGTTGCATTTCGGAGTCAATATAGGCATGCCTGACGGTTGAGAGATTTCTCATGTATCGTGGAGTAACATTTTCCTTAATTTTACCCTTTGAGCAGTAAGGACGTTCATTTACGTCCTCGTGCGTCCTGGCCATCCAGAGTACGATCGTACATGTACGTTTTTTAAATTTCCGCTGGAGCAGTAATGGCTTACGTTCAAGCCTCCCATTCAGACGCATTGTGACATGTAGTTCCATCTATTCTGGTGGCTGGTGAGCCCAATTATCTCTATTAAGTGTCTCTGAAGAGCCCTGCTACCTATTCCATTATTCTAATGACTACGTTGAGCTTTCAGTACGCGCATACCACATGTAGTTGCAGTGGTTCCATTGACGGAAGTTATTGCATTTAAAGGTTGTTGTATTTGCATTCTAAGTTACTATTGTTGTTCTTATTCCATAATATTTAGAACTATACAAGGTAAAATTGTTATATTTATGGTGATTTGCTTGTGTAATGATCTTTTTATGTCTAATGATCAAATATGATATTTTTGTGTTCATTGATTGTTTATCAAACAAACTTGAGTTTATGGTAATAAAATTGTAAACGGAAGTAATTTCATTTTTTTCCAAAAAAAACTGGGTCAGAGCAAATAAAAAAAAACTCAGTACTCAAAGGGATAACCGCGATTTTTTTTCGTTTAATTATTCCCGGAATTTCCGTTGCTTACTTTATGTCATGAAACAATCATTACGATAAACTAACAGACATGCAGCAAAACTTATTTTACTATTGTAATTGGTCTTGGGCTTCTGTTATAATTACTTTTTTGTTTTTATTAAAATAACCTATTTGTTTTTTAATAATTTCATTTTTTGCTTCTATTACGCATATTTTTTATTAAAATCGTATTTCCAGGAGAGAGAAATTCGCAATCAGCTTTTTATAGCTCAGTTATTTAAGTTCTAAATTTATTAAATAATTGGTCATTGTTGCTGGCCGAATCCTAAATAGTTAAAAATGTTTCAAACCATCTCTTCAGCGAATAGAATATGAGTTATTTTGTATTATTTTCTCCGTACAATATGTAAAATTGGCTTATTAAATTGAATAATTCGTAAAGTTTTTATGGCACAAATTGGAGGCTACTTGCTATATAATTTAACCTCCCATACACGTAAGCTGTGTATTATTGGGACTTATAGTTCTCTCGAGAAAGCTGCTAAAAGGTTTTTTTTTCAATGTCTCTTATACTTTGTGAGTAAGATATTTTGGCGTAGCTTTGCTATTCAATTTAAAGTTATTTATATATATCCGACATTTCATTAACAACCGACATTTTCGCCACGGATACAAAATAATCTTTCGGAACAATGCTAGAGGATTAGCAAAAGGTATGAAAGTTAAGATTGTTAATTCAGTGTAGACGAAAGCTCTATTCATAGCTTTTTTAGCATTGAATAAATCTTAGCTCGGAAAGATTTTCTCTTCCGCGAAGATCAAGGATGCTGCGAGTGATGAGTGCGCGCAGGAAAAAAAAAAAAGGAAGGCTGTTTTGAATGCCAGCCAAGGCCTTCGAGTTTCCTTTTTCAGTCGGCAGGGGCGCTTCATACTTGAAGTTCGGGTCAGCGTTGATTTATTGGTCAGTCCTCATGATCGAGCACTTCCCTTGTCGAAGGTCGTCTTCAGTGATGATTTTTCTTCGATGTCCCGTAATTACGTGGGGATTTTTCGCGTCGGCGTTGCGTGGTACGCGGCACATTTTGCTCTCCGTCGAAGACGACGAAAGAAAGAAGTCAATTTGCCATTGACTTGTCGGCGACGGCAGCCATGTCGCTTTGATTTATCGTCTCGATCGTCTCTTATTTATGCCGACAATTGAGACTCCCTCCTCTTGAAAAGGGAGCGATATAATTCCGAGTCACGGGCGATGAAATTTGAATAGCCGATTTTTTTATATCTTTTATTTCCGCGGGAAAAAAATTATTGCTTCTGCTTTGTCGTAATTGCCGGAGTTTTTTTTTACATATCATCTACAAGCGCTCCAGATCCGAATGAGAGAACATTAGAGATTAAAACTCTCAAAGAATCCATTCAATCCCATTTATTGTTTGGCTGATCCATTCATTTTCGAACGTTTCGACGCATTGTAGCCATAGTTTTCGTTTTCAGTTGATTTCTTTGGCAATTTCTATTTTTTAATTTATGCTTTATTAGTTTTATGAGAGATCACCTTTGGTTGAGACAGTCTACGTACTAAACTATTTTGCCCCTCTCCGGCTAATGTAAATACAGTAAAACCTGTATTAAGCGACCATGGACGGTTCCGCTGAAAAATGGTCGATAAGAGGGAGAATGTTCGACGGGGGTACAGTTTCTAGGAGTAAATACTCTGAAAATGAACGGGTGGCCGATTAGATAATTTATTTTTAACTCTTGAAGCGACGGTTTTGTTGAAACCTGTACAGATGGCATTTTCAAAGAAATAAACAAGAACCACGGAACTAGCCGCGCAGTTACTTCAACGGAGTCACCCGCTAGTGATCACACAATTGTGTGAAATTAACAGCGGAAAAGATCATTCGCTTGGACTGGGAATCGAACCCAGGTCCCTCGATTTCTCGCCTAGTGCTCTAACCAATATGCTTATATTGTGGATGTACAGATGGCGTTTATTTCGTTAAGGTTTAGTTGATCCTGGGTAATTCCGATGCGCATTAATTTGATGTATGCATACAGTGTAACCTGAATTAAGCGACCGCCGACGGTTCCGCAGAAGAATGGTCGTTGAGAGAGTTGGTCCCTTTATATGAGTGGTCGTTAAGAGGGGTTTCACTGTATATTAAATATTAAATGCAACGTTGCTAAAATCATTAACACTCAAGCTGAATCATTCATTTCCTGCCTGTTTTTGTTCGGTCCTATTCACTTCTCTAGGAGAATTACAATAGTTATAATGAAAAATATTATTATCTGCCCATTTGGTCTCTTATAAAAAATATTTGTGGCATTGATCTTTTTCACATTTTATTTGATTGGATGTACCTATTTCTGTACACTTCACATGTGTGGAGATATTTTTATTTCTGAGTTCAATTTAGCTGAAAGGATTTGAAAGGAAGCCATTTCCGTGGCGCCATCAATGGAGACGTACTCTCCAATTTTATTCGAAGGCTTTTCATCAACTCATCCGCTGGCGGCGTATTCCGGACCAAAATGCATGTGTTATTGTAGATCTCTAATATCACGTTCAATGATGCTTTTACTTCATAAATGGATGCATTTGGCGCTCTTTTTGATGGTAATCACTGGTGTTCAGTTTCACCAATATCGATCCGGAATGTATGCATACCGTGATCCTCAGCGGTCACAGAAACTTTGTTATATCTAGTCTTCGCCTCACACTTCATGACCGACATGCTTCCATTGTTGGTCTCATTTATGTGCATTATACGTGATTATTTAATCCACGACGGTTTCGCTAAAAGGAATGTGAAATTTGCCTTATGAACAGGTGAGCGTGTATGGAGCAATTTATGAATATGGCCAAAGCAAAGGCGGTATTCAGCTGGGACGGGACAGTATGGGAATAATTATTAAAATCGAAGTTAGTTTCCTATGTATATCGCCAATGATTTAGCACTTTCAGCACTGACAATCAGCATGAAAAAAATACTGCTAATATATTAGTTTTTTTATGTGCTATTTTAGCATTTATTAAAAAAAGCAATTTATTTGATTATATAATTTATTTTGAAATGTGAAATATTTGTATTTAATATATTTAATTCAAAATAATACTTTACATAATAATATTTACACAAGGTATACTTCAACATTACCTTCATAACGTACCTAATTTAAACTTTCCCAATTTTTTCTTCATATGAAAGCTGAAAATATTTATTTCAGAGCTCCACCAGGCACGCCATCGTCAGTGAATAGCGTCACACGTTCATCAATTCAAATTGTTATCAAACCGACCGAAAGAGAGACAGCTTTCTACGCACTTTATCCTAAGCGTTACAATTCTGTCTAGCGCAGCAACTATATGGGAAAGCCTCTTAGAAAGCAGATATTTCAATGATTTTTAGACGTAACAAACTTGACTCGCTCGTCCATAAGGGTTAATATAATTAGATTTATATAGTTCAATGTAATATTTATCAGCAAAAACATACCTTTCTTTTCAAAATTATCTGCATACTTCTTTGTTTTATTTCTTTCACCGATATGGTACCAACAATTTCGAGTTTACATAATTTTTTTATCCCTTCCGTTTAAGGTGGTGCGAGCGAGATAGTTTCCTAATCATAATAGAGATCATATTCGAATTATACATTTTAATTTCTCTAGCTGTAAGGTACATGAAGAAAATATTGTTTTATTAATGGTGCAATAATATAGTTTTACATTACAGAAATTGTAAGTAATCAACTGAAAATATAAGATCTTGTCCTTTCTCGGCGAATAATATGAATAAAAAATTCTCGGGCTCCTAGCCGAGTCTTACTCGGCTAGAAGCCCGAGAATTTTTTATTCAACTGAAAATATCTCAATAAGTCTTTAATTTGACTCAATTTTTTCACGCGATACGTTTGAAACTCCGTCAAAACGGTAGGTTTATTGTGATCCCGAAGAATTTGCTGCGGGGACAATATGATTAATTTTCAAAAATGGTGGAAAAAACACACAAACTACACTCTGTTGAGTTTTTGACGAGATCCAAGTGTAGGGAATGCCTCATTTTTAATGTAAGATCTCTCTGGAGTGCATAACACGTACCATTTCCCCTTATAAAAGGGCTGGTATTTTCTGGCAAATATCTCGTAAATTAATGTGGTAAGATGTTAAATTTTTTGTCTCAATGGAAGGGCGATATATATTTTTCTTTAAAAAGGGACCAAATTTATTGATTTCTTGGTAAAATGATATTTCGCTTAAACCACCTTAAACCCAGATCGTGGTTTAATAGCAGTTTTGCACGTGCACGTAGTTCTTTAAAGTGGTTGTCATTGGAAGTGCATCATTTTGCTAAATGCGCGTATTTGAAATTTGTTTTGAACGCTCTAACATGTTGAATGTGGCAATGAGTTGTATGGTCCATCAGTTGCAGTGATGAATTGAGATGTTATTGCTTGTCATGCAGTCATCATCAGCCTCTTCAATGAATCGAGGAACCGATCTCATTAATCTGTCGATCTTGAAAACTCATTTTCTTTTCCCCGATGCTCCATTCTTGATGTGGGAAAGAGTAGATTCTTCTGGTTTCTTTGGACCACATTGTTATCACGGATTGGAAAGGTGATTTGCTTATCTCGCATTCTGTCGAGACACATTTGCGTGGACCGGTGTGAACACAATTTCTATACTAATTATCAAATTACTTACTTCATCTTTGTTTCCCGGCCTTCGCAGCGATACGTATTGCTACTGTTTCCCGACAATTTATGGGTTCTCTCCGGCGTGATTTTTATATAAACTCAACGGTTTGTTCTACCTTCTGGGAATGTCATCTGGAGACTGAAGATAGCTGTTATCTCAATTGTTTCTGGTTCAAATTTGTGGTAGTTCATCATGAATAATGAAAAAGAAAATTTTGTTTGATTCCACTAATTTATTTTAAGGTACGACGTCTTCAGGTATTATAGCTGAAGATGGGTCTTTAAATAACTTTCCCGTCTACTTCTCTGCACTCGAAAAATTACTCACTTGATTCCTCCATCTGAGATTGACAACAACAACAATTCACAAAATCATTAACTACCAAAATAAACAAGATACTCAAGTAACACCAAATAACACGTCAAGAACTAACAAATGAATAACTATATTCAACATCATAACATCATTCAACAAGGTACGTACCTGTACTTTTCTTTATCGGCAATTGTCAATCGTCAATCAAGCAGAGAACACAATTATAACAGCAATGAATAATTAAAAAGGAAAACTTTGTTTGATTCCTCCAATTTATTTTAAGGCACGGCTAGTTTCGACGCAGCGGTGTCACCTTCAGGTACGCACCTGAGCACCATGCGTCTAGTCTGGTCGTGCCTTTAAATAAATTGGTCGAATCAAAGTTTTCTTTTTCATTGTGAATTGGTGCTATATTTGAATTCTATGCTAGATCAAAGAGTGACAAATGCTGATAAAGTTAGGAAATAAGTGCAAATATAAAACTAGGATCAGGATTAAAAAGCCGGGATAGCGTAGTGGCTTGCGCATTAGCTCGGAAAGTCAAAGATTGTAATGGGTATCATATCCATCACTCTTGGGTTGGCAGCCCTTGTAGTATTAACATCGCCATGGCAACGAGGAGTTTGTTTATAAAGGGGGAGAGCACGGGGGGAGAGTGTCGAGGTAGAAGGTAAAAGTTATTGGTAATGCAATTGTGTGGAAGGAAAAAGAAGTGTGAGAGGGTGTTGAGTGAGTGAGTTGAACGTGAGACCGTGTTAAAGGAAGTGGTTATTACTAAATATAAAAAAGAGGGATAAAAACGAGTGTTACATTATAAAGATATAAAACATGTGTAACAAGGTATACATGGTTCAATTCCCTGACTGTAGTTCAGGCCGCTTTTTTTATGGCTATTTCATCTTACCTGTAATGGCGTTCATCGTTATTTTATGCCTATCCAATTAGTCAGTATTCAACTCCTTCCATTTGTACTGAGGTAAAAGGTAGTTTACGTTGGATTTCAGGGTAAGTCCTTCAAAATTTCACTCATGCAGGTCATTTTCTCCCTCTGTGATGTCCTTCTTCATCTCAAAGTAAGTCACGCCCTTCATTCTTTCCTATAAAACCTATTCTCTTTCTTCCCCTTCCCCGCTTGTCCAACATCCTCCCCTCTATCACGGCCTCCAGAAACATATCGCCCCTTATTACTTCTTCCAGCCACCTTATGGAACTCCTGATCTCATCCAGAAGTTTCTATCCCTCATCCACTGTACCATGCACTTTCACTTATGTCATCCTTTCCGTCCATCGCACCTTCTCCTTCCTCTTCCTCACCAACATCTCGAAATCCTGCAGCCTTTTATTGTCATATTTTCCCTGAGTCTAAATTTCTGCCCCGTACAACGCTACACTCGGTTTAACCTTTTCATTATCCTCTTTTTTATATCCTTACCCAAGGTCCTCGTCCTATAATTTCCATTGATGAAATTTTAAAAAAAACTTGAATAAATCTTTTAATTAATTTCTCTTCGAGCGGCATTCATATTCGGGGTAGTGTGATAGTCGAGAGGAGACTCCCGCCCCCCACTTCCTAACATTGTGTTTCAAGTAGCACTTACACGGGTCTCAATCCTTCGACCTATCTGGCATGGGTGGCCTTACCGGGAGCAATATATAAATTTACCCCGCCAGTTCAGCTCTAGTGGTCATTGGAACGCGCAAGCCCTTCCACCACGTCAAGGTTGTAGTCCGCGGAAAGGGGCAGTATGGGGCAGAAACGCGGTGTGGGGGAGAAACGTGGACCAGTGGTGGCCGCTTAACAAAGGTTTCACTGTATTTCAACAGAAGTATTTGACCTGACTCACTTTTTTCACGTTCAACTGTGAAAAAGCCCTCACAACAAAACAGTTTTTTACGCAGTTTCGTTCAAATTACTCCTCCTGATTAATTTTACTACTGATTACTTTAATTTACTACTGATTAATTGATATATCTGAAAAAAGAAAATTGTGTTTTATTGTGCCAGTTAATTTTCAGGTACTACTAGTTTTGACGAGGAAAGGAAACTTTTGAATGAAAACCGGAATAAGCAGGGTAGATGGCTGAAGGAGGTAATAAAGGGTGATGGGTTGCTGAAGAGTGTGATAGAGGGAAGGATGTTGGGCAAGCGGGGAAGGGGAAGTAACAGAAAATAGGTTTCATGGGCGGGATGAAGAATGGTAGATCTTATGCAGAGGCGAAAAAGGATATTCTAGAGGGAGATAGGCCCCTGATTGTGTAGAAAACCGGGAGGAGGTTCTCTGACATTCAGCAAATTCTATCTTTACCGGTAGAATACATTCTTTTTAAATATTTGAACCGCGTGTGTGGCGTATGTTATATATGCCATTTTCCATCGTAAGACGCAGCGAATAGCGTCGAGGATAGATAACATATATGTATGACGATGATGGTGGGAGATACTGTTGATTTACGGCGGTCGACCAAGTGATTATGGCGCTGCACCGCATTGTTGATGATCGATACTGTCCATGTACGGCTATCGGATTAATCACTATTCATTTATGGATCTGCGGCCAGCCAACCAGTGTTGACGGATATGAAGGTCTTCGTCCCCGGAGGCTATCTTCCGGTCACGAGCCGTATTAGAAAGGAGAGAGTCGAACTTGGCCTAAGGCAGCCAGCCTTTACGGTTCCGTGGCCTGGCAAAGGGGGAATTTCTATTTCCCTCTCACAATGAAAGGGATCACTCACATTCAGGGAACTGCCTCCTGCCGTGTATTTTCTTCCGCCACGAGATGAAAGGCGTTGGTTTTTTTCCAAGGGTTGTTCCTGCGGGCGTGGACGAAAAAATCGAACCATCGGAATGTTCTATATGCTCCGCTATGTCGAGCAAGCCCCACCGAAGCTGAACTCGCTTGTTATTTTTTTTTACTGGCGTAGGGGATGCTTAACCTTTTTTTATGATTGAAGCGTGTACTTTTTTTATTATTAACCATCCATGCGTCTCGGAATTAAATTTGGTCATCCTCGTAGAGCCGTATTGGCTTAGAAAAATGCGAAATTAGGATGGAAAAGCTTTTTTTTTTACAAATTGAAATGCCACGTCAGTCAGTCAAGGTAAACGAGGTAGCTTGGCCAGTCAATTGGAATTTTTCAAGAATTTATCGAAACGGAAATGCGCATATTCAAAGATATTTATTTGGTACGACTGGTTTCGATACAAGATATCATTATCAGGTCCGTATATATCTAAATCGGTCCTACCGAATCATTATACGTTCAACTGTGCTTGTGAATTTTGAAAAATCATGCATGAGTTCCATCATGATTCGCCTGATTCGGCTTGATTTTTCAAAAGGTTTGCGTTAACGGTCGACCAGTGTTTGACTGGAGTGACTTGGGCCACGATTCATCCATTTTAAATCACCCACTTGTTTGTGGAAATTGGCGACATTGTGTTCAGCGTCCTCTTTATTCATCGCAATGCATTTAAGTGCGAACACATGTTAGGTAATATATCTCCTGATTATTATTTACTAGCTGACCCGTGCGAATATTTCGCACAGTATGCAGTTTCTTCCTGTTTCTTCCTTCTTTCTTCCTGTTCTACTTGTCGAATATTTCGCACAGTATGCAGTTTCTTCCTGTTTCTTCCTGTTTCTTCCTTCTTTCTTCCTGTTCTTTTACCTGTTGAATATTTCGCACAGTATGCAGCTTCTTCCTGTTTCTTCCTCCTTTATTCCTGTTCTTCTACCGGTTTCTTCCTATGGACAATTATATGTTATTTATGTTTGTGTTAAATATACATAACGTAAACGTAAACGGTCACACCGATTGTATGTAGAATGTAAACAATATAACTAAACGATGTGTAATATATGGCGCCTCCTACAGTATTTTAAGCACGTAACCATAGCCAACATATTAGTTGATTATATCGTCAACAGACGGCACTGTATCATTTTTTAACAAAAACTTTCATTTTAAATTTTTAACTTTAATTTCAAACCATTTGTGTATTTTTCGTCAATAGCGGGGAACATAAGCTTTAAAACGATGTTTGAATCATAAATTTTGATGAAGAATTATGGGAGTTATGGCGTTGTAACAAATAAAACCCTTTGAGAAATAATATATATGATGCTAAATGGGACGATCGATGAATAGTGAGCATGAAAACTTTCCCATTCCCCGAAATGGATGTTATCTCATTATTCCACTCATTTTTTCCTCGTTCTTTTCTGTAAATAATTTAGCTAGGACCGTCCAGAAAGTTTTTCAACGATCTTTCCGTTTCCCTTACATGCAAATCCCCAGAATTAATCTTTTCCATGTCTCAATGATGGAAGTAAACGTTATCGATTAGCAGCCATCCGCATCGAAAGTTGCGTCGATAGTTACCTCCGTCGAAAAAAAAAGAAAGATTTATTGCCCCCAGGCAATTTCTCATCACTGACGTGATGAGAAATACGCCGTTTCTCTGTATTTTGACGCCTGAAAAGCTCTATTCCATGCAGAACCCGGGAAAGCTTATCGGTTAATTCAGTAAAAGCTGTCAGGCAATTAAGAAGCGAATTGAGGTAAGATCCTCGAGTTTTGGCCGAATACGATGCTTCTTCACGTCTAATTTTCATTCAAAATTTTTCTACTCGTTTATATAACCCATAATTGTCGCTCGGAAATTGCAGCTTCCTAATGTATTCATATGATAAGGTTGATATATGAGGAGATGGGCATGTTCCATATTTTCACTATTATTAATTTTATTCGGATAATTCGCTTCTGATAACCATTTGTTGCGGATTTTGCTTTTAGATTATATGGAAATACATTCTTTTTACTCATTTAATACCTTTTATCGCCTTCAACTCTATAAAACATTGACTTAAATTTGCAAAATAATTCCTATTTGAACATAAGCTCCATAGAGAGTAGTTTAGAATAAGATCTACTGGAGCGTTGCGGGGCTTGCATAGTGTTAGAAAATGCCGCTGAAGAGATTGATATGTAGTGTAGAGTGGAGGGAGCAGAAACGTCGAATTCAGGATTGGAAGACAACAGTAGGATGCAGGCTTTCGAGACGTGGGTGCGGAGGAGTGTGGGGATGGTGTGGTGGACGGAATGTAAGACAAACGAGGGAACGCTTGTATCGGTGGGTGAGGAAAGAAAATTGTCTGGATAAGTTTCGAAAGATGCAAGGTTTTGTGTTTGGAGGAGGTAATGAGAGACGAAGGGTTACGGTCAGGAGTGATAGAGGGAAGGATGTTGGGCAAACGGGGAAAGGGAAGAGAGAGGATAGGTTTCATGGACAGAATGAAGGTGAGTAGAAATTTCGCTGAGATGAAGAAAATTCATACGTGTAAATAGGGCCCTCCATTTGTGAAAATTTTCATGATTTTGGTTGACTACCGCTAATAGCTGTTCAAACGAAATTTCATTTTACCTAGAAATCAATGAATTTGGTCTAATATATCCTTTTTCGCCTCTGCATACGATCTAACCTTTTCATCCCGTCCATTAAACCTATTCTCTTTCTTCCTCCTCCCCGCTTGCCCAACATCCTTCCCTCTATCACACTCTTCTGCAACACGTCACCTGTTATTACACCCTTGTGCCATCTACCGTGCCTATTCCGGATTTCATTCAGAAGCTTCCCCTCCTCCTCCACCATCTCAAGCACTTCCTCGTTAGCCTTCCTTTCCGTCCACCTAACCCTCTACATCCTTCTCCACACCCACATCTCAAATGCCTGCAGCCTACTCGCGTCCTCCTTTCTCAGGGTCCACGCTTCTGCCCCAAACAACGCTACGCTCCGTATCAAGCTCTTCACCAGCCTCACCTTCACATCCTTACCCATTGTCCCCGTCATCAACTGTCTTCTATTAGTAAACGCCTCCTTAGCTGGTGCTATTCTCTTCCGTATGTTTTTGCTACTATGCCCGTTTTCCTCTATCGTATATATTGTTACAGAAAGGTATTTTTCTGTCATTACGTATATGCTCCGTTAATACTGCACCTCCAGTGATAAATGAGGTATCATTTTAAACGTTGAATCACCGGCTTCTGGCGAAAAATACAATCTCAATCTCAAATTTCACTATTTACCCATTAATTTGACTTAAAAGTTTCTATTTTTCCATGTCAATTACTCGCTCGAGGTATATCGACTCCGCACATCATCAGTGTATATTATTTCTCAAAGGTGTTTTTTTGTCGCAACGCCATAACTCCCATAATTATTCATCAAAATTAATGATTCAAACATCGTTTTAAAGCTTATGTTCTCCGATATTGATGAACATTAGACAAATTGTTAAAAATTAAAGTTTTTGTTAAAAAATGATACCAACCATCTGCTGACAATATAATCAACTAATATTTTGGCAATGGTTACGTGCCTAAAAGACTGTAGGAGGTGCCATCTGTTAACACATCGTTTAATTAGATTGTTTACATTCTACATGTTATCAGTATGACCGTTTACTGTTTACGTTTACGTTATATATCTCTAACACAAACATAAATAACATATAATTGTCCATGGGAAGAAACAGGTAAAAGAACAGGAAGAAAGAAGGAAAAAACAGGAAGAAGCTGCATACTGTGCGAAATATTCGACAGGTAGAAGAACAGGAAGAAAAAAGGAAGAAACAGAAAGAAGCTGCATACTGTGCGAAATATTCGCTCGGGTCATGTAGTTTATATTATTTAAAAAAGTCGTAGCATCGTGAGTCAATCGGATCACCCGCTCCATCCGCGCTGAATTCCTGTGTGTTGGCTTCGGGAGCATATTCGAAGGCGAGGCAGTGGCGAGGAAGGCGAGTTCTTTTGAGGTGCGAAGAAGATCCGCCTCCCGTTGTGTGACTGAGAAGGCCTCTCACTCTCACCTGCCTCCTGGCGAGACGTCGGGCGGGGGGGGGAGGTAAGGGAAGGGGGGCGTCTGTCCCACCTCCTCCTCCTTCCCCTCCCACCCTCCCCTCTCATAAGAGAAAGAGAGTGAACGCGATGACGTCACGGAGGCGCGCAAGCCGCATCGGCGAATTGAGACAGGAAGGAAGTCCCGCGCATGGTTGTGTGTGACTAAAATTCTCCATCGCGGGCCCAAGTACACTCCTTTTCTCTCCCTCTCCCTCATTTATTCTTCCCTCTTGTCTCTCCTCGATTTCCGTGTTGTGGCCGATGAATCGACTCCGATACCATTGGTTCTATTTTTCATCTACATCTACGTAATACCCTGCGAGCCACCACGAGGGTGTGTGGCAGGGGGTGAAGATCACCAAACATGCACTATTGCCGTGCAAGTAGGATATATAAGGTAGACATGCTAGAAAATAGGGTCAATGTTTATTAGTTACTACAGTAGATTATTAGTTATTACAAGTAATTGTAGTAGTTATTACAATAAAATATTAGTTACTACAGTATAGTACAGGTTAAATCTACATAATAAGGAAGGGATTATTGGTAGTTATTACATGCATCATGCACTACAGACTACTCTAACTATATTTCACCTACCTATCCCTTTTGCTACGTTGCCTATTGTTCTTTCTTATGGTACGCGGGAAAAATGACATTTTAAATCTGTCGGTACGACAATCTATCTCTCTAATCTTGTTAATATGGTCAAACCTAGCATAATACGCAGGGATTCTTAATATATATCTAACGTCATCTGTGAACAAATCGGTTTCGAATTTACTTAAAAGGTTTAACCTAAATTTTAACCTGCGTTCCGATAGTAATTCCCATTCTAGTTCTTCTATTAAATTCGTAACACTTATACAATTATCATAACGGCCTTTAACAAACCTAGCAGATCTCCTTTGCACGCGCTCTAATTCTTTTATCATATCTTCCTCGTACGGATCCCATATACTAGCGGCATATTCTAAATGAGGCCTGACAAGCATTTTTGTGTGGCTCAAGGCTTTTTCGTGTCATTCATTTGAGTATTTTAACCGTTCAAGGTTTTATAAAAAGACAGAAAATTCTCTAATTTTCTAATCTCCTATCTCCCTCTGTTACTTCATTCTTTTCCTCCGCGTACGATCTACCCTTCTTCATTCCTCCCTAAAACCTCAAGAACCTTTTAGCATTAAATTAAAATTATTTGCAGACGATACAGTTATCTACCGAAAAATGAGCGAAGGCGCGGACTTTGAAGCTCTGTCATCGGACCTAAACAATGTTCGTTTTTGGTGCCAGGAGTGGGAGTTAGAATTACATATCAACAAATGCACCACAGTTCACTTCCTGTGAAAGTCATCGCGAAAAAGGCCATACCTATACTGTGGGTGGAGTAAACATTAAATCCTCAGATACACTAAAATATCTTGTAATTACCTTAACTTCTAATATATCGTGTATATCGTGGGGATTACACATCAGAACATATGTGGCGCAGCATTAAAGAAACTAGGTTTTATTAAACGTATAATGGACTGTCCTCGGATGAAAATGTCAGAGAGAGATACTACTTCGCTCTGGTTAGGCCACATCTCGAATTCGCCGCGAGCATTTGGGACCCTGGTCACATAGATTTAACCAAAAAATTAATGAACTACAAAGGAAAGCAGCGCGCTTCGTAAAAAGCTGCTACGAGCGTACATATAGTGTCTCACAACTTCTGAAGAGATTAAGGTGGGAGCCCCTAGAGACTCGGAGGCTGCACGCTAGGCTTAAGTTGCTTGAGAAATTCAGAAATAATATTTTTCAGAGCGACACCGAATATTATCATCACGCCTCACTACATCTCTAGGCCTGACAGACGCGATAAAATAAGAGAGATACACTGCCGAACAGATAAGTGCTAAAACTCGTTCTTTCCGCGAACAATAATCGACCACAATAAAAATTGAGCTCCACTAAATATACTTCTATAATGCATGTCACCATTTCATCTCCAAAAACGTTCACCTTTACACGGCTGGTGACCTACCGCCCCCTGCCACCCGCCCATGCGGCGGCTCGCAGGGTATTATGTAGATGTAGATGTAGAAGTCAATACAAGTGTGGTGCGACGCGTGGCAGCTGGAATTATATTTGAAAAAATGTGTCGTGATACTCTTCTGGGAAAGAAAAAAACTCCCATCAGCACAATTATTACGTAAAAAATGCCCAATTAGAGACAGTGGAATCTGATCTGCCTGATTTTTAGTCATTGCTTCTTAATGGTATAAATTCATCTATCTGTTCATTGGTGGCACTTATGTGTAGATGAGGATTTTGTCATGTCTGTCATAATGACGCTAATAATTTGTGAGTTTATAATTCCTAATGATGTTATAATAGCCTTCTCAATTTAACGATGAGATGTTTCTTTAGAGCTTAAAGTGTCATGAAAATACCATTCTGGAGACATGTTTCTGAGAGTTCAGCATCTGTTTTGTCGTAATTAACGCTGTCTTCAAAGAATACCTCAGTGTGACGTCTGTCTACCTGCAGGATGTGTCGAAACTTTTATGTAATTTATTCGGAATTCTTTAAGTGAACGTGGGTCAGAATCGGTTTCGGTGTTGCCTTTAGAGGTTTGTATAGGTGGACACTATTATATATTATGTGTGGTCTAGTATTCTACGTAAAGAGAAATGTAGCCAGCTACTTTTATTTCACCATTGTAAAGATTTTTTTCCAAATAGGTCATTGCTGGCTACAATAATTTTGTTTGTATTGTTCAATGTTTTGCGTCAGTTACTTTGGAAATCGCGATATGGCAGAAGAAATTAACCCTCTTTCTCAAAAGTTTTTATATTTTCCTTATGTTTGAAATGCTTTGTGTAAACAGGTTTTGATTTAGTTAAAAAAAATTCTTTATTCATCTCGTCGATGCGACATTGATATTCGTTAGAAATGCCTTGAAGTTGTGCCCGTGGGATCTCCCACGTATATACATTGTACGACATGCATTGTTTGAAGTGTTATTTTTCGTTGCATGGTACATGATAGTATTATGTGGATGCACTAGGTCATGTTTTAATGTAATTCTAAATGACACGTAAAGAATATCGTACTGTCTAATTTAATTCCAACTCGTACAACGCGTGTTTTAGCTGACTAGCTCTCATCATCAGGTACAACAATTCTTCCACATTTCCAGATGTAGTTATATTCCCAACTCAAGGTGGTTTATCCTTTCTTGGTTTGGCGTAGGTCCGGTATCTTGACGCACTCTGTTTGGACGTAAAAAAGAATCCTTTCCTAAACATGATTTTAACCTTCTCCCCCTGCTATCCTTCCTCCCGACCCTCTCTCCACCTTGAGTTGAGAATATAGCTAAATACATATAAATGATTCAGTACTTTCCCGGCGAATATTACGCGTGAAATTCTCTCGGATTCACACCGGGTCAAATTTTGGGCTGCTGCCAACGTTGGACGGATAACATTTCCATCGTCATCAGGGTAATGATCAATCAAGTAGCCACAAATTTGACCCGGTGTGAATCCCGAGAGAATTTCATACATATACATATATGTCCAGAAATGTGGAAGAAGTGTTGTACCTGATGATAACTGCTAGTCAGTAGAAACACGTTTTGTGCGAGTTGAAATTTAAGTAGACAGTACGATATCCTTTGTGTACCATATACAATGCTATTCTACAATATCTCGCCTAACAATGTGGAATTAATTCTAAATGGTTGCGAGCTGAAAAATCGTGGAGATTTCGTATTCGAAATGAAAATAACATAATCTCCAATGATAAAGCTATGCTTACCCAACGAGTTCTTGACTGAGGCGACCCACTCTAAACGCCCCGAAATACCAGGGGCCACAGACAAGCCGGACGATTCAGACTAAGCGTCCCGCTGGGGACTCTTCTGATGTATAATTCTGCCCTCACTATGACGCATCTGGGAATTCGGTCGTGAAAGTTTTGGGACGAGGGATTTACGAGAAAACTTTATTTCGAGCATCCGTGCTGGTGTCGTTATTTCGATCAGTGGGAAATCTATTCTAAGATATTTTGCATGTGCATGAGGAGGCCCACCCATTTTCTTTTTGTATTTGGAGTAACTGAAGGATCCAAACTGAATGAATAATGTTAAAAATCTCTTAAAAAATACCTGTGCATCGCCATATAAATGGATTAATTTCCATATCAATCGTATCGCAAATATTATTGCCATAGTCGACTACGTGAATCAACTCCAGAGACAAAAACCGCCAATTCGTTAAAGAGTCTAAAAGTTATTTATAGTTTAGTTTAGTCATAATTTTTCATTTAGTTATCTGTTTAGTCACCAGTAGCATCTGTTTTCTGCACTAATTGTTGCTCACCAACAGTTTTTCCTACTGTTTACGGTTGCGTCTTTGATTGTGATAATCGTGGGAATGAGAGCCTAATTTTTGTCGCAATATCTCGTCCACCTGCTCGAGTTATCATCACAGCGGGAGAAGCGCGAAACATATTTCGCGCATTCGAATAGAGGGGGAGAGTTTGGATATAGCAAAGGGACCCAAACTCATCCCATTCGGTTTCTCGGGAAAGAAAAATGTCAACAGCTCCTCCCTCTATGCCGCTCCCAGCGCTGAATATCTCTATGCCGAGTCATCGCCGTGCTCTTAAGCCGAAAGGGGAGGAAAACTCGAGGTATTTTTTCGAGAGGGACTTCTTTAAGATTCTAAGGACGTCTCTGCAGATTTCTTAGGGCGATGCTTTTGATGCGGAGCGGACTCCTCCCGAACTTCATGAAATGTTTTCCTCGCCTCAAAGAAGATATTTGGCACGGGTGGGTTTTTTACACTGTGCCGTTAGGGGTATCCAGAATGTAGATGTTGAAGGTGTTCCCTCGTTCAATTGACTGGTGTTCTTCCAATTAATGGGCATCTTTTATATACATCTCTCCCCCGATCGCCCAATTTCGGTGCTGTATTTAAACTCTCGTATTCCTATCTTTTCATCTACATGTACGAAATACCGTGCAAGCCACCACTAGGGTGTGTGGCACGGGGTGATTCCACACCAGGCATGCAGCACTCATCACAGTCCAAATCAGAACCACGCACGTTCCCCCGAATGCCAGGCGCAGGCCAAAAGCAGTCACGGCAGCGGTACGCAGTCAGACCACAAACCAGGAGAGTGATACGTAGAAGAACATGCTACCATGCAGTACACTACTCAAGATATAACTACTGGTTAGAATTATTAATGCGACAAATAAATAGCTCTACAAGGTACTAAGAAATGTAGGAGTATACCATGCCGGAGATTGCATGAGAAGTTAGTATCTACAGTTCATGTTAAGATACTGAGCACTACTGAAAAAACCTATTTAACCTAGTCAGTATCCTAGAACTGATCTATCGCAACTATTATGGTTCCTTATTGTAAGAGGGAAAAATGACGTCTGAAATCTATCGGTTCTGCAGTCTATTTCTTTAATCTTATTCCTGTAATCTTTTCACGTAGTTACGGCTGTCTTAAACACCCTCAGCAGCCGTCTCATAACACTTTGAGTGCTATGGACGTAATGGTACGTCCTCTTATATTTTCTGAGTAGTACGATGGACGTACTAGGACGTCAATGGTATATAATTATTCAACGGCAACTGGACGTAATGTTACGGCTGTAATCTTGCTGGTAGGCAAATATATGACCACAAAGTGCCAAAATAAATTGCAATTGTAAATAAAAGTTCATGAACCTAGATTTAAGAGACTTCTTTCACAGAAGAGGTGTGTAAAATCCTCAGGTTTTCTGAGAGGACATTCTATTTAAAATCCCAACACGCAAAGTGTTAAACTTTTGGCAGATGTGCAGCTGACGATTTTAGGACTGAATGGATCTGTTAAAAAAAAAGTCACATCCTGTGAATAGGTAGTAGCTGTGAGCCTTTGTTTACTTTTGACTACACTGTGTTCAATGCTCTTGACATTCTACTTCTTCCCCTTTCAGCCCTTCTCGTCTCTTTCACAATTCTGATTCTCTCAGTGACAATGCGTGTACCTCCGTATGATATTATGTCTACGTTACGGAATGAAGCCCTGAAAAAGTGGAGGGATCTATGGACCAGCACAATAAATAATAAATTACGTACAAGTAAACCTGATAGATTGGCGTGGTCCACCTCCATCAGGAGAAACCGCGCTGAAGAAGTTGCCATCACTAGGTTGAGGATCGGACATTTAACGCTGAAACACTCGTACTTGTTAACAGAGGAGAAAGTACCACCCAAATGTGAAGAATGCGACTTGTCCCTCAGTGTTAAACATCTCCGGAGTACGGAGTGCAACAAGTACCGATCAATGCGAGAAAAACTACTCATTCAGGGTGAAATCGGTAAAGTTTTGGGCAAAAATCATGAAAACATCAATAAAATAATGATATATCTCTGCGAACTACCGATTTGCACAAAAAAATAATTCAACGCGACATGCAGTATTTTGATGCAATTGGTCTCTTGATAGAGTAAGTTGCGCGAAATGACCGGTGCTGTCGAAGCACCCTCAAAAACACTATAACTACTACGGCTATGCGTTTTACGCATTCGTTTTCCACCAGCATTTTCGAGGGTGGTAATCTCTGCCCTTATTCATAACTTCAACTAGTCCTGTTCCACCTCTACCTCTTTCACCAAATTGGTCGTTCTCCACTCTAGCCGTACCCTTCAACAATCATGAGTTCCCTCTCGATGCAGATGTAGGTTACTGCAGAACCGATAGATTAAAAATGTCATTCTTTCCGCGTACCATAAGGGACCGTAATAGTTGCGATAGGTCAGTTTCTTGAAACTTGGATCCTAACTCGGTAGAGTAGATTTTGCAGCTGTTCGTGATATGTTACCATCATTATTTGCTACTAACCTCGCATTAAATTTCCGACATGATATACTCTTCTATTATTTATTGCCTTGGAGTACTGTTCATATATCGTATTAATTATGTTAGCCAGTAGTTGTATCTTCAATAGTGTACTGTATGGTAGCATGTTTGTCTACGTACCACTCTCCTAGTTTCTGGTCTGACCGCGCATACCAGCCGCTGTTAAAGGAGACAAAGTAATTTCTTAAAAATACAAAACAATTTGAGTTTTAAAACATTTTAAAGAGGGTAACGATTTCTGGGAGTTTTTCTGGTTGTCAATCATTAAACAAGGAACAGAGGTTAGAAGGTTTTAATGTTTCACAACCTGAATACTCCCTTGTGAGAACGTTTCAAAAACATTTTAAAGAAATTTTAAACAATTTTGGAAGTTTTCAGGTTGTGAATCATTAAGACGAAATTAAGAGTTTAAAGGTTTTCATGCTCGGTATCCTAAAAAATTCCCTGAAATGCTATTTTCTCTACAATGTTTTGAAGTTGTATTTGATTTGCTTGATTTGGAAAAAAACTCCATATTTGACTCTATGAATATGGAGCTTAGTACATTAGGAAAGTTGCCTTTAAAATTACATGCATCCCCACGTGAGGACAGCACGAAAGTGTACTGTCAAAAGTCCAAACCGCCCAACCTGAACCCAGAACAAACTGTTTTCCAAGCCGTTCAAAAAATCTCTCTCTCCTCCTATCTTAAAAGTCCACAGTTGGGGAAAATTTCCCGTCCAGGGGACAAATGAATTTATGTGCTAGTCGGATGTGCTCCGTTCCTCTCCTTTTCCATTAAGCTAGGCGACGCGCGGGAGAGGAAAGCCGTTTTGGATGTCCCAGCGCTCTCATTATGCATATCCCGGAATGTATGCGTCCGAGAACGAAATTCCACTTAAATCAAAAGATCAAGGATGCTTCAACCCCTTTCTCCCTCGTTCCCAGATGGACTCTCGGGAGCAGAGCAACAACTACTCCTGTGATCTCTCTCTCTCTTCACTCTCCCTTTCCATTAAGGCCATACATTTCCTCCCTAAGCCGTGGACACTCAAATCGGATCAACTCCGCGAAGGGGGTGACACTCTCACGAAGAAAAAAATAAATTCCAAGCCTATCCGACACCACAGGTCGCGCCTCTCTAAGAGGAGTAAGGATCTCGAGTAGTAGGCATCTTTATTGCCCTGCAGGCGTAGGAGGAAGACTTTTAAGATGGCTTAACAAAAGAGCAGAGAGTCAGAGAGGAAAAAAGACAGAACATTCTGGACAAGTGGAAAAAAATATCGCCGTGTGGGTCACTGAAGTGTTGTCTCGGAATTCCTACTTCCTTCTCCAGGGAGTGGACACAGCCTTATCGGGGGCGACACTCTTGGGGCCCTTGGCAGAAGAGGTTCTCTTTCGTCCGAGAGCCGAAGATATCCGATTCGATACGCTGCTTTTCCGTTGAACTGCCGCGTATCTCAGAAAAAAATTACCCGATGGCGGAGCTAAGTGGAGCGCTTTCATTCGTCACACCCCAGCTCACCTAAATTTCCGCCGTTTACGGAAATTCTCGAAAGCCACGAGACTAGTGGTTGGCGAACCTTTTCAACCTTGACGGAGGCCATCGAAAGGCAAAGTGAATGATTCGATTGCCGATATATTTTTCAGAGTTAGCCAACCGTTTGATGCAAGTTTGGAAATACTTATCTTCTACAATCGAAGAATTTTGCTACTTATGGCCGGTTGCTGGAACATTAAGTTATTGAGTCAATTGTTATGAGGGCCTTGAAGTTATGGATCATAAAAATATTCTGATAGCAGGAACACATGTACTAGTGGCATGTCTTATATACCAATTGTTAATAGCTTTATGTGTGATATAATCTTCTACCGGCGGATAACGTTTGTGAAAGTTTAGCCTATTTATAATTGCTAATGCTCATAATAATTTGTCAGTAAGAGCAAACAAGCTGATCATTTGTCTCAAAAGAACTATTTTTATCAAGTAAATAAGCCTCCAAGCGGTTCATTGAGCATCCGCCATCTTACCTACTTATGGACCTCTTAGTTCCCTGCCATAAGTTATGAGACCAATGAATTTACTGAACGTTCCTGCAGTACTTATTGAATGGTTGCCATGGGTTATGGGTCCCATACCTTTGTAGAACATATATCTGACGTTCCTGCAACTGACCATTATCGAAGTATGCGTGTGTAATTCTGATAACTCTTGGTCCAAAAGTATACAAAAATATGAATTTTAAACAGTAAAACTTTATTTCAATCCCTTGTGATTTCACGACAATTTGGTTTAATCCTGTCCTTCCTGAGTGTTAAAATATATCATTAAACAGATTTCCGCTGTATTGGAGCGTGAATATGCTGGAACGAAGACTTCATGTAATAAATGTAGGTCGAGAAATGAATTTTGCGAGGAAAAGAGCGGTTTTTTCAACTTTCAGTGCAACTATGGATTTCCTTGCTGCATTCATTTAAATTACTCAACTAATGGCTTTGTCCAAATGCGGTATGTCGTGAAAAATAATGTACGATTTTTCTTAACTCTGCTTTCACTCGTGACTTGTACTCCGTGAGTTTCATTCCTTATTGTGGAGAACCCTGCTTTTATTTCAACTGAAGGTCTACCCTAAAACTTATCAATAGATTGGTGGATCAATATATCATGATTGATGGTCTTTTGGCTTATCTGATGATTTCTCTAAGAAGTGACCTAAGTGACCAATAAATTTACATCTACATCTACGTAATACCCTGCGAGCCACCACTAGGGTGTGTGGCAGGGGGTGAAGATCACCAAACATGCACTATTGACATGCAACTAGGATATTTAAGGGAGACATGCTAGACAACAGGGTCACATGCAGCTAGATGGTTAGTATCTACATAATAAGAAAGGGATTATTGGTTGTTATTACATGCATCATGCACTACAGACTACTCTAACTATATTTCACCTACCTATCGCTTTGCTACGCCGCCTATTGTTCTCTCTTGTGGTACGCGGGAAAAATGACATTTTAAATCTATCGGTACGACAATCTATCTCTCTAATCTTGTTAATCTGATCATACCTAGCATAATACGCAGGGGTTCTCAATATATACCTAACGTACTCTATGAACAAATCGGTTTCGAATTTACCTAAAAGGTTTAACCTAAATTTTAACCTGCATTCTGATAGTAATTTCCATCCTAGTTCTTCTATTAAATTCGTAACACTTATACAATTATCATAACGGCCTTTAAGAAATCTGGCGGATCTCCTTTGCACACGCTCTAATTCTTTTATCAAACCTTCCTCGTACGGATCCCATATACTAGCGGCATATTCTAAATGAGGCCTAAATTTAGATGTTGCTTAGCGAGTATTAGATAGTAGAAACTAAAATCCTCTCTCTATAATGCAAATTTTGGCATCGATTGATGTTGACTTGCGGTTAATAAGGTGACTGAGCCTTAATCATGAGTCATTGAGCGCTCATTTAAATAACTTTTCAAGTAATCGGAATAAAAATTATCGGGCCGTCTTAGAAAAAGCCTGGAGGTGAGGGCAAAAATTTTGGTTACGTCATTTATGGACCAGTTGGAAGTGGAGGTTCATCAGGGGCAACCCTGAGAACCCAATTCGACCGCCCGATCGACGGAGTATGGTCTCGCCAGGGGTAGGGCCCGGAGTGCTCTCGCCCTGCAATGTTTGCAAGGCAATTCACGACGCCGGCGAACGCTGTTTGCCTCCGCCTGAGAGTTGGCATTTTGCGTCGAGTGCATACTTCCTAAGTCGCTCCCAGTCCCGTGTCCCGGTCACCCCCGCAAAATTGATTATCCTCGATGAGACACCTGGGATTTTAACCAAAAGCCTCCAGTCACCAAAAAATTAGAATAAAAAATAAATATTATTTTTAAGGATCTTCAGTTCACCCTTCTTCATTGGTCGATCAACTCTAAGATTGGTTGAATGCAGCCCTCCACCCTTCCCTATCTAATTCTAGTTTTCTTTCCTCCTGGCATCACTTCCAATGAACTCTCCACTTTATTTGGTCCATGAACTTATTCCTGGGTCTTCCTCTGGGGACTTTTCTTCGTTCTTCAGTCGAAAGAAAAGCAGGGTTCTCCATAATAAGGAATAAAACTCACTGAGTACAATCCACGTGAGAACGCATAGTTAAGACAAACCTTACATTATTTTTCACGAAATACAGCATTTGGACAAAGCAATTAGTTGAGTAATTCCCAGGAATGCCGCGGGAAATCTATAGTTTGAAATGAAAGTTGAAGGAGATTAGTTGCCTGCTGCCCTCCACCTTTCCCTATCTAATGCTATAGTGCTCGCAGAGTTTCTGTGCACTGTTGAGTTCCTCCAAGCCTAGCTGCCCATGGTAGATGAGCAGCGATTGGTTGCCGGCGTCCAATCCCGTAAACCGGTTCTTAGCTCAGTGCGCGCCGCGTACGAATACTGTAAGTGGCGACCCAAAAGAATCGGCGAAAACGAACGCTGTGCCTCGCCGACGCGAGGGCCTTTAGAATAGGAATACTCTGGACGAGAAACCAGTATAGATATCGAGTAAAAACTTGCAGTGATTGCAATAGTCATCTCAGTGAGGTTAGAAAGTAATCCCCATCGGCGCGGGTCACCGTATTTACACGATAAATAAACAAAACTTTAAATCAGTATTAAAACAGTATTCGTACGCAGCGCGCACTGAGCTAAGAACCGGTTTACGGGATTGGACGCCGGCAGCCAATCGCTGCTCATCTACCATGGGCAGCTAGGCTTGGAGGAACTCTCCAGTGCACAGAAACTCTGCGAGAACTATAGTACTATTTCCTCCTGATATCACTTACTATGTACTTTCCTCTTCATTTGGTTCATGAACTTATTCCTGGGTCCTACTCTGTGGACTTGACCTCTATTTTAACTTCAATTATGTTACTCACAAACCCATTGTGCCTCAGGTTATGTCCAATCCATCTGGTTCTCCTTTTCTGTATAGTGTCCCATATGGTTCTTTCCTCTTCTTCTCTTTTGTACACCTCATCATTTCTTATTTTTCCGTCCATTTTATCTTCAGCATCCTCCTCCAGCACTAAGTTTCGAAGGCTTCCAGTCTTTTCTGATCAGCTTTTCCAATGGTCCATGCCTCCGAGCCATAGACTGCTACGCTCCACACGAAGGTTTTCACATACCTTTTCACATTTCTGTTCATTCATCGATATCAAATTTGTTTCCCCATTGAGAACTGGCCTTAGTCGCTCGCGGAAATACTATGTGAGTCTCGTTTTTGTTAATCCCTCAAATCTTGGTTCCTTGATCACTTTGTAGCGCGCTTTGTTTGTGAAATCTCACTCTGGCAATCAAGTTTCACGCAGGCTTAAGCATCGACAAACACTTGCTTTGCAAATATTGATTCAAGCGGCATATCCGTTGCTAAAGAACCGAGTATTCAGCATTTTCATTGGTTAATGGGAACCCATTGACTAGCTCAAATTTGAGTGTCCAGTTGAAAGTCGTTATTTTTAACGGAATTGTTGTATCTTTCTATGAAATGTCTTCAGATTCTCTGTAAAAAGAATTATGATGACTTTGTTTGATTTAATTTTGTCTTTTGACGAAAAAGAGCGACACTGAGAATTTTATCATGACGCCTCACTGCATCTCTAGGTGTGACAGAAGCGATAAAATAAAAGAGATTCATTGCCGAACAGATAGGTGAAAAAACTAGTTCTTTCCGCGCACAATAAGCGACCACAATAAAATCCTAGCTCCACTCAATAATAAACGTCACTATTTAACCTCAAAAAACCTTATCCCTTACATCTTTACACGGCTGGTGTCCTAACATCCCCTCCCACACGCCTATGCTCGGCCTATGCTCACGCCTAGGCGGCTCGCAGAGTAGTATGTAGACGTAGAAAAGATAGGTGACCGTTATCACTTTCATATCCATTCATGTTTTTGATTTCTAACTAATTTAAAAGTAGTGGGAAAATTTCCCAATAGTTCACTTTTATATTGCGCTAATGGACCTTTTCCGTAATGTTCAAGGAGTGCTTCTGTTTCCTATTTTTTTCCGCAGAGAAAGACCAACTTTCAGCTTAACAGCAATTATGAATCATCTCCAGTCATCCTGTATTCATGCTAGGTATACGTTAGTTCTTAGATTTAGTTCGAGAGAAAATCAGAAAGAGCAGTTAAAGCACAATTAGGTTTTTAGAGTTTTTTAAAATCTGTTTGGCACGACGACGTTTCATGTAATGACCGGGATTGACAGAATGTCGGCAGAATCGTATAATGAGGGGACTATTTTGAATTATCGCTCTAAATGATGTTAAAAATCAATCCTCGGGGGACAGGATGGGAATCTTATGAGGAATAATTGTATGAATTGTAAGAGGATGTAGAAAGTAATTACAATAATGACTTGATCTTTTAGACGTTTTAGTCCCGTGGAGCATGAAGAAATAATTTACTGACAGTTATTTCATTAGTCACTGTTTCCCAAGAACAGTTCTGGTGATGATAAAGGAGAAAGAGTTGCTGGAGGTCGTTTAGGAAAAGAGGCATTCTAGGGAGAAAGGCAAGAGGGTGGAAAATATCCGTCATAGATTGGATATTACTGTAAAGGCCGCTTTACACGGTACATTTTATTATACAAACGAATGTATCATAGAATTTACAAGAAACTGAATGGAATTAGAGCAGGTTCTATTTCCCGTTCAGTCATTCAGACAATCATACAATTTACCGCTTTACACGGTACAATTTCCTTCATGAAGGAATTGGTACATTCGTTTGTACAATAAAACGTACCGTGTAAAGCGGCCTTAAAGAGAGGAGTGGAAGGGAAGGAGTTTGCCGAAGTGCTTAGGGAATCTGGGTGGTATGCAGGCCAGAGCATCGACTTCCCACTCCAGAATTACGGGATCGCGTCCCGGCAGTGGCTGAGATTGTTCAGTGGGCCCCCGATTGTACGCTGCGCGGAGAGCACCTCAAGTGCAGTGCACATCATCCGTCGAATTGGACGATAAGTTGCAGTCCCCAGGGCGCCTCTCGTTGAGATCAGGCTAATGCGGAATCCTGATTCCTCTCTACCATTCCTCCATTACCAAAGCAATCCCTCTTCATACCAACCCAACCACCGGACGCCCAATATTTGTTCAAGTTCAGCAAATGTTTATTTCCAGTCTTCAAATAAGTAGCGTTGTATGGGGCAGATACGTGGACCCTCAGAAAGGAGGACGAGAATAAGCTACAGGCATTTGAGATGTGGATGTAGAGAAGGATGGAGAAGGTGAGGTGGACGGAGAGGAAGACTAACGAGGAGGTGCTTGAGATGGTGGGCGAGGAAAGGAAACGTCTTAAAGAAATTCGAGATCGGCAGAGTAGGTGGCTGGAGGATGAAATAAGGGGCGAGAGGTTGCTCAAGAGTGACAGAGGGAAGGATGTTGGGCAAGCAGGATTTAGGAAGAAAGAGAATAGGTTTCATTGACAGGATGAAGAAGGGTAGATCGTATGCTGAGGTGAAGAAGAATATACTAGAGGGAGGTAGGACCCTGAGAGTGTAAAAAACCGGTAGGAGATTCTCTGACATTCAACAAAGCCTACCTTAAGCGGTGGAATACAAAAAAAATACGTGACATAGACAGCTACAACAAGTGCAGACTCCGAAATAGATTTTGATAGAATATGTAAAAATGTGTCAGTTGGTAGAATATGTTTCCCGCCGTATATTGTCGCCTCTCTGTCTGCCGTTCCCGCTTGGCAACGCATGGTGTAACGTACGTGTCGGAGACGGCGCGAGAATTGTCCGTTTTTCCTTCCTCCCTAGCAACACCCGTGCATGTCCGTCATAACGAAGGCGCCCTAATTGGCAACGGATATTATACCCCCCCAGACTTATCTCCCTGAGAGCTCAAGATTCTGAGGGAGGAGTGGAGAAGCAGGATATCTCTTCTCATTCACGGGCGTGTGAAGCCTTCCTTCAGAGGACGAGGCGTGTTCCTTCATTTCTTTTCTTGCTTCCCCACCCTTCTCCTACTGCACTCGAGCGGAGCGTCCACGGCACCAGGAGACTCCCACCCCCCTCAGAGAGACCAGCTTATGGTGCGCGCGCGTGGGAAACTTTTAATCCGTCGGGAGTCATTGCCGGGGAACGGGGGGTGGGAAGAGAAGCGTTCAGGGTCGGGCTAGGCTCTCTGTCAGTCACGGTGGGTGATTTTTAGGACTGGACTCTTTCGTGAGGGAGTTGGTTCGGTCGCACCTGCTCTTTTATAAACCGCCATCCGTACTATGCGGGGACTTAGGCTACGGTTACTATTGATGCGAGTTCTGGCGAAAATGAGTCCTGACTATTTTTTACGTATTCGTCCGAACAAACAAACAAAATTATTTTGTTAGTCCAGCGGGTGAAATTCCGTATCAATACAACCTACTGTAATAATCTATAGCTCTACATGTTCTTGATGGATAAAATGTAAAAATTAATTCTAATTGCTTATGTATCTAATTAATGTAAACCCCACAACAAAATAAAAAAATGTATAGACTTACTGCTAGTGTTGAGTTCTGTAGCAACTTTAACCCACTTTTGCCGAGACATATCTCTGTTATGATAATTTTTGTCTCTCATATCCCACAAACACCTGTTCTCGTACACAAGACTGATCAATTTATCGTTATCTATGGTGAAATAACCAAATCACTTGAAATTCAACGTACGACAACACCCAAAGCAAACGCAGGTCGCACGAAAAAATCAAACTTGTTTGAACGCTCAACTGGTTCTGACGACGTCGTGCATGTTCTGACGTGTTCGTCGCTGCCAGTGTAAACACTCTCATTGGAAAACAGGCGTTTGTTTGTTTGGACGAATTCGTCAGAAATCGTCAGAACACATTTTCGTCAGAACTTGCATCCATAGTAACCGTAGCCATAGAATGTCGTCTATTTCACCGTCACAAGTACCCACGTTCCCTATATCTATATCTACATAATACCCCGTGAGCCCCCGCATGGGCGTGTGGCAGGGGGTGTTAGGTCAACAGCCGTGTAAGGATGTAAGGTTTTTGGGAGGTGAAATGGTGACGTGTATTATAGGAGAGAATTTAGTGGAGCTCCGTTTTTATTGTGGTCGCTTATTTTTGGCGGAAGGAACGATTTTTTGTACCTATGTGTTAAGCAGTGTATCTCTCGTATTTTATCGCATCTGTCAGACCAAGAGATGTAGTGATGAGTCATGATAATATTCTCTATGTCGCTCTGAGAAATATCAGTTCTGTATTTATCAAACAGTCTAAGCCGAGCGTTTAGCCTCCGAGACTCTAGGGGCCCTCGTCCTTAATCCCTCCTGAAGTTGTGAGACACTGTATGTGCGCTCGTAGCAGTTTTTAACGAAGCACGCTGCTTTCCTTTGTATTTTATTAATTTTTTTGGTTAAATCCATTGAACAAGGTTCCAAATGCTCTCGGCGTATTCGAGGTGTGGCCTATATAGATGCTTTCATATCATAACTGCGCGAGGTACTGGCTCAAAGGCTAGTTTATAGAAAAAATGTTGACGTCAAGTTAACCTAGAAATAGAATAGAATAAGTTTATTTCAGTGCTTTGCGTAGAAAACCCCTAAAAGCACAAAGTAGTTCATTGTAACGCACATGAAGTTTGTACATAATAAAGAACGGCATTTGTTACAACAAATTACAATAATATTAACACTTAAACAAGAAAACTGATATGCTGCCATTTTAGTGTATTTGCATAATTGTGTTCCAACAATGTTAAGTACAATAATTTTGACATTTAAACAAGAAATCAGATGTGGTGCCATATTCTATTGGTGGAACAGGAAAAAATAACATTTATTCTTAAAAAATGATTACATCGCAAATGATTACATTTTTTAACTCGCTAAGCATAGCATTCCATATATCAGTAGACCTGACGAAGAATTTGTGAAACATTGTGGTTCTGTGTGCGAGTCAATGAAGGTTGGATGGGTCACTTCTAGTCAGCATTCTTCTGGTTTCAGGAGGACGACATAAAAGGTCATGGAGACATTTCGGTTATTGATTTTTAAATAAAGAAAATAAAATGGCAGAAAGCAAATATTTCCGCCTAGGAAAGATATCCAGTCATTGAAACTTTTCACTGTGAGGGGAAATATGCTCGTCCAAGTCCCTTACGGTAAAATAATCTTCACTATTCGAGGGCGCTCATTCAATGTTTTCCTATAAAGCACGTGGAATTTTTGGAAAATTTGTCGAGAAAGTCAGAGAACGCTGATATACTATTTGAGTGCTATATGGAGTAGAGCGTTGTAAGGGGCGGAATGTGTAGAAAACCGTGAAGAAATTCTCCTACATTCATCAAAACCGACCTTTACCGGTAGAATACTTTAATAATAATAAATTGTCAGTATCGTTCTGAAAATCGGATTTAGTTGTTCATAGTAGGTGATTACCAATGCAGTTCATTGCTTTCCTATACGTGTTTATCCTCCCTCAACAATTAAGAAATGACTGACGAAATGCACTAAAAAATGTCCACCACCCATTAGTTAATTTCACAGTTCATCTACATCTACGTAATACCCTGCGAGCCACCACGAGGGTGTGTGGCAGGGGGTGAAGATCACCAAACGTGCACTATTGCCATGCAAGTAGGATATTTAAGGGGGACATGCTAGAGAACAGGGTCACATGCTGCTAGATGGTTAGTACATACATAATAAGAAAGGGATTATTGGTTGTTATTACATGCATCATGAACTACAGACTACTTTAACTATATTTCACCTACCTATCCCTTTGCTACGCTGCCTATTGTTCTCTCTTATGGTACGCGGGAAAAATGACATTTTAAATCTATCGGTACGACAATCTCTCTCTCTAATCTTGTTAAGATGATCAAATACTTAGGGGTTCTTAATATATATCTAACGTCATCTGTGAACAAAACGGTTTCGAATTTACTTAAAAGGCTTAACCTAAATTTTAACCTGCGTTCTGATAGTAATTCCCATCCGAGTTCTTCTATTAAGCTCGTCACACTTATACATTTATCATAACGGCCTTTAACAAACCTAGCGGATCTCCTTTGCATTTGCTCTAATTCTTTTATTATACCTTCCTCGTATGGATGTCATATACTAGCTGCATATTCTAAATGAAGCCTGACAAGTGTAAAATAGCTTCTTTCTCGTACTCTCTCATCGCATTTTCCTAGAACCCTTTTTACGAATTTTAATCTACGGTTTGCTACATTAGTTATTCCCCTGATGTGTTTCCCCCATGACATGTCTTCAGTGATGGTGACGCCTAAGTATTTAATAGATTCTACGTTAGATATTTTCTTTTCTTTGATGCTATTATTATTCCGGGGAAAGCCATTCTTTTTCCAAAAGTTCATTATGGCGCATTTCTTCAAATTTAATTGTAGCTGCCAACTATCACACAAATCATCAATCGCATCTAAATCCTTAGCTAAACACTGACTGTCCTCTTCATTTCTAATTTCCATATACACTACTGCATCATCGGCAAAAAGACGGAGCTTGCTATTTTTTACTACTGTATTCAAGTCATTTACGTACAGAAGAAATAAAATTGGGCCTATCACGCTTCCCTGGGGAACATCTGATGTAACTTTTACTTCGCCGGAGCTGACACCATCTAATACCACCCTTTGAACGCGTTCATGTAAGAAGTCTCCTATCCAGCCTACTATATTACTGTCTATCCCGTATGACGCTAACCTCGTCAAATTCAACCAAATCCTCCAAACTCCAGCTAATTCTCTACCTGATCAAATCTTTTTGTCTTCTTTGGTATCCACCGTGACTTCTTCATTCGACTCCCAACCGTGCTTTATCTTCCTTGGTTTCACGCCGCGATGCTAGCGCTTGAATTGGTTATTCGGTAGTGTTTAGAACTAAAATTCTCGATGTACTGTCCTTGAACATGTCCGTGGGATAATCGATTCGCATTTGTTACCTCGACGATTTCGGTGGGGAGGGAGGGAGAATTATATGGACCCTCCTCCTCCCAGCCCTTCCCATACCCCTCCCCCACAACAATTAGACTCTCCCTTCCCACCAAACCAACTTCCCTCTGAGGGCGCTCCTGGTTGGCTGGCTGACCGGAATAATAGGCTACCGCTAAGGGGGAGGTATTCCTTTTTGTAGAAATGCAGAAAAAGTTTCTTTTTTCCTCCAACCTTCCGTGGAAAGCGAGTTTTATGTCGTGCCGAGCTGCCGTGAGAGTACTTCTGCGTGAGAAACAAGCTCTCATTAATGTGTACGCATTGCTCCTCTTCCGTGTGATGGGGTTTGTGGCATTGCTGTTCCTGAGGAGAAAATGACACGTTGTAGTCGTTTTTTAAGGCTCGCGGATGTTACTTAATTGACCCTTTTGGTGCTTTGGTGATTCAAAAACGGATCTTTAAAAAATCCAGGTTTTGGGGAGGTACCATTTGCGAATTACCTGCATGCAGACCCGAATTTTGCCCGCGAACGATAGAGGGCATTTTAAATCACCTCAGTGACACCGAATCAATCAGTAAAATTTATTTTTTTAAGTATTCTACCGGTAGAAGGTAGGTTTTGTTTAAACTCAGAGATTTTCTACCCTGTCAGGATTCTATCTACCTTTAGTATTTCGTTTTTTGGCTCAGCATATGATCCACCCGTCCTCATCCCGTCGATAACACCTATTCTCTTTCTTCACCTTACTCATATGCCCAGCATCCTTCCCTCTATCACACTCTTGAACAACCCCTCGACCCTTATTACATCCTCCAGCCTCCTACTCTGCCGATCTCAAATTTCAATCATTCAAAAGTTTCCTTTCCTCGCCCACCATCACCAGCACTTCCTCGTTAGTCCTCCTCTCCGTCCACCTTACCTTCACCATCCGTCTCCACACCCACATCTCTAATGCCTGCAGGCTATTCTCATCCTACTTTCTTAGGTACAACGTTTTTGCCCCATGCAGCGATACGCTCCATATCTACTCTTCACCAGTCTCTTCTTCACATCCTTACCCGAGGTCTCCGCCATCAACTCCCTTCTATTACTGAACGCCTCCTTAGCTAGCGCTATTCTCTTACGTATGTCTTTGCCATTATATCCGTTTTCCTCTTGCGTATTACCTAAGTAATGAAAATGCTCTACTTGCACGAGTTTTAGTCCTCCAACTTTAATCACCAACCTCAATTTCTTTGTTCTAGATATTTCATCATACACCTCAGATAAAAATATAATTTCTTCGTAGGTTTATTGGGAAGATGCAACCACGTAAGTTCTCAGTAACTACAGTTTTTCTTGGAATTAATTTGTTTCAGTGTACAATAGAGAGAATATCTTTTTCTCTTCGTGATGTAGATAAAATGGATTGTTATTAGACAGGTAACAAATAATCTGAGTCTCTGAGTCAGCAGCGCCAAGCGTGAAGGCAGTTAAATGCGTGGGATTGCTGATCGCCGGACGAGATATTATTCTTAAAAGCAAGGGCTCGAGCTGGGCTGAGCAATGGCCCCCGGAAGAAGATAGTTTTCAGCCGAAGTTATCTGGGTATCATATAATACGCTTTTGCTCGAAGCTTCTCGTGTTGTTATTTCTGAAGAATTCAATGGGAATCAAGAGACATTGTTTATCTATAAGTGTTGCAGATGGAGCGAAATCAGAGATATTAAGCAAGGACTACCTGTAGAGAGTTAATTTACTCAAGAGTGTCAGATGAGTTTTCAAAAATTGATTGGCGGTTAGATCTAATTTTGTGCCACTGTCTCTAATTGGGTATTTTGTTCGTAATAACTGTACTGAGGGGAGATTTTTCTTTTCCAGAAGTTCATCGCAACACATTTTTTCAAATTTAAATCTAGCTGCCACGCTTCGCCCCGCGCTTGAATTGCCTCGAGATCCTTCGTCAACACTTCGTTATCATTATTGCTACGTATTTCCCTTCACACTGCAGCATCGTCTGCAAATAGTTGGTGTTTATTGTGTACCACTTCACCTATATCGTTAATCTACAGAATAATAGAAGTGGACCTATGACACTCCCCTGTGTAAACGGCAGCTGGCTTCCTCTGAAGCTCAAGCAATCCCAGCTTAGTCTTCAAGTCTGCAAATTTAAAGGGGTGATTACTGTACTTTGAAATGAGTGATAGAATATTGGCAGAACAGATTTTGATTAAAAGTGTGATCACTCTGTTAAATCTATCACCGTAATTATGAGTAAAATTGAACAATTATTCCCCGAGGTGAGATTCGACCCGTGACCAATGGGCTGCGAACCACCCACGTTACCAACCTGGCAAACTCGTTTCTTTTTTGATGCAACTCTGAATGTGCTCACAATAAATCTCACAAAATAACAAAATAGGTAGGGAAAAATTTTTGTATGTCCTTTCATTAAAGAGAACCAAGTTTTTCCTGAGGATAAAGCCGACTCACTTGTTGCTTCGTAGTCGAGAGCTCAATTCATGTGTCTCGTTTAAATCTCTTGGTTTTTTCCCCTCGATACGTTCACTTTCTGGATACTTTATGTCGATTACCTCACCCCATTCGTCATCTTTTGATATTTTATTAATTTAATTGATACCGTTTGAATTTGGCTGAACCCACCTAACCGAGGCACCTAAGTAAAATTCCCCCAAACAGATGTACATTTATTTGAGAGTCTAGTGAAACATATCTTTTCTGTAGACGTATATCGGAAGAAGACCGAAATTGTGAATGGCTAGTGATGAAGTATGTTGACATTGGATTCTCAGATAAGATTTCTAGCATTGTCGGAAGTCTGATTGAGATATGTGCGTACTCATACAAGGTATATAAGAGATTAAATCTCTCGAGAAAGTATTAATTAAGCCAAGAAATTAACATTTTAAGGCTCATGTGGAATTTCAGCTAACTTTCTCCAACCCTTCCTGAGATTAGAGGCTAGTGAGGCCCTAACCATTGCAGATGACAATAATACATTTTATTTTCCAAAAATACTTTTGTACCAGGCAAATTTAAATGTAGTGAAAAATGACAAACTATACCTAATTAAATGAGAATATTTTTCACGTGGCTATAAAATGGATGGTTCTCCATAATCTTCGGCTTCTCTTCAACTTCATTAAACTATTTTAATCCTAATGGAAGGGCACTTCTTTCATAGCGTGTTTTAGCTTTCGGTGAAATAATTTATGCCTGATATTAAGGCGTTGTGTTCCTAACTCTTTAACAATATATTTGTGCGGAGCGTGGCATTCTATGGATCGGAAGCATGAAACATTGGAAATGCTGACCAGAAAAGTCTTAGATGCCTTCGAAACCTGGTGCTGGAGGAGGATTTAGTTTGTTATTTTATGTTTGTTGATGAAAATAAAATGGAAGGGCAAAATAAGATATGATGAAGTGTATAGAAGAGTATATTAGGAAAGGACCATATGAAACACCACACAGAAAAGAATAACCAGGCGGATATAACACACCCTGAGACACAATGAGTTTGTGAAGAAAATAATTGACGGTAAAATAGAGGGAAAAGTCCCCAGAGGAAGACCCAGGAATAAGTTAATGGACCAAATAAAGAGGAAAGTACATAGGGAAAGATACCAGGAGGTAAGGGAACTAGCATTGGATAGGAAAGATTGGAGGGCTGCAATCAACCAACCCTAGGATTGAAAAAACAATGATGTTGGTAAATGTCTGGATGTGTCTGTGATCTCTGTCAAAAAAATCGTAAATGGGGAAGAAAAGAAGAGCCCCACTGAGAAATGACTCCATCTCCTCATTCAATTTTGTTTCACCCTATATTCTGTCCCATGTGCCCTTCGTCGTATGACCTGTGAACTAGGCTTGAGGTCCAATTTAGATAGCGACTGGCAGCTGCGTGCTTTTATGTACAGAACATTTGTAAATTCTATTGGAAAATGTATTATATTTTTCGAACTAAAATCAAACATTATCTTCCTACTTGATTATGTTTCTAAAAGACTGCATTTTGTATCCTTTAAGCTTCATTTGTTTACTCTCTTATTAAAACTGGTGAATTAATCACCGTTTGCCGTCAAAGTGTAATCATTATTATTATGTGTTGCAAGGTATCATTTTATCCTGTCTAATGGTTTGTTGATAACACGCCACGTATATTTCAATTCATATTTCATAAAATAACAGCGAATATCAGCGTGAAGCCTTGTACATTTTTACTATCGTCTCATCTCTTGAAAAGCAAATTATTTTTACCTTCAAAATTTATACTAGGACTTCATGTTTAATTTACAGGGAGATTTTAGGTTAGCACAGTTCTATTCCTAGCGAAACTATCATTAGTTTATTCATACGCGCCTTATGATCAGTAAAGGAACATTATAATATTTTTTTAATTTAAGGCCAAATGAACTTTTTTCGTAAATTTTCGCAGCTCATGATTTAATCTTGTGAAAAAAGATTTCACTGCTCCTTTTCCTCCTAGCCTGTGAATTCATCCAACCCAGTAGTCTAAACATTTCTGTATCACTCTCTGATGTTACATAATTTTGTCGCATAATATTTTTCTCTTTTGAATGAGCGATCCCATAGTTATATCTGACGTCTTCCCTAGCTAGAGAATTCAGAGCGCGCAATCTTAGACGCTCCACAAGTGACCTTCAATCCGTGATGCCCTTTCTTCTGTTCCGTCCTCATCATCTCTTTTTTGCCGTCATTTTTGCGCGATGGGATTTTTTTTCTTCGTGCTCTCCTCTAAGTCTCCTCACGTCACTCGGATGCCCGGCAGCGTGCGGCTCAGCAATTGCCGAGACGATGGAAAGCTCAGAGCAGCTGCCGTTGCCTTTTCCCTTGCTAACCCCCTGCTGACTTGAAATAAAAAAGTAAAAAAAAAATAACCTTTCCGTCTCTTTAGGACTCAACATGTGACCCGAGAATCGAGGTTAATCTGCGCTGGCCTTCCGGGGCCGTGAGGACAATTAAACGGTCGGGACATGGATTTCTTCCCTTAATATCACCGACTGTTGGTCATCTTTGGCCTCTTTGAATGAGACATAGAGATGTAAGAGTCGAGTGTGGGCCGAGTTGAGGTCGGATGTTTGAAAGATGATGTACGAAAGCTTAGTCAATTACGAAACTGTGCCGTCAAACAGAGGAGAGGACGTCTAGAAAATATCGGCAGAAAAAGAGAAGTTCTTAAAAATTGGTACGGAGACCTCCCTCCGTCTTCTGCATCTACTTTTCACAGCTCTTAGAGAGCTTGTGTTTGGAGTCGTTATAGACTTGGAGGCAATGCTTTGTTTGCATGAGAAATTCAGAACGGGAGTGTATCAGGTTGATACAGAGAATCCCATTTTGATGATGAAATAAATCTCATGGTTCGCAGGGAAGAAAAAATAAGACAATAGGCGATCTCAATGGTTTCTGGCTCAACTTTGTGTAAGTTCATAATGAATAATGGAAAAGAAAACTAACTTTGTATGATTCCACCAATTAATTTTAAGGAACTACTAGTTTCGACGCAGCGGCATTATCTTCAGGTACAACTACTTCAAGCACCTGAAGTAGTATTATCTGAAGCTAACCTAGCTATTGATTGGCTATTAGATATAGCTATGGGGTCGTTCATTGAAAAGAGAAAAATAAAATGCGAAAAAAATTATGTAACACCGTAAATATGTCGGAAATGGCGAGGTACCCGTTGATATTCTTTAATGCGTCATCCTCAGGTGCTACTACTTCAACTACCTGAAGATGACGCCGCTGCATTGAAACTCGTAAAGTAAATTGGTCGAATCTAACAAAGTTTTCTTTTACATCATTCAAGACAATAGGTATGTACAAAAATTTGTTCATTCTACTCACAGTAAGAGATCTTAGTAAAAATATCTTTTTATTACTTCCCAAAATACACCTGGCCTATTCACCTCTCAATACCCTTATCCTCTACACCTTTATATGGCTGGTGTCCCAAAATCCCCTGCATGCGGCGGTTCGCAGGGTAGTTTGTAGAATGTAGGTGTGGAATGTATTCCACGCGAGACACCGCACGTAATCGTAGAAGGGCTTATAAAGACTCCAGTTTCTTTTGTGTTAAAATCAATGTTTTATAATTTGATGCTGAAATATTTCAGCAACATTTTGTATTTTACCAAGCTATTGGTAGGCTATTAGACAGTCCAATCCTAACTTTCTCGCATATGGGTCATTTTTTAACTTTTCCAACACATTACATGCTTGCTATATAGTTCATTATGCCAATCTATCCATTCACCGCCAAAATGTAGTCATGTTAAATTTAAAGTAATGGATCATTTGCCATGGTTGAGTTGTGGCCATGATTTTTCCTGATGTAAAAGGGTTCATTAAACCTACCAGTCCCAGTATACCGTTATTTCTCTTACACTATCGAAGCAGTTGAATCCACAGATGGAGTAAAGTGTCCTCCAGAGTGTCAGAATCAAAATATCTACCCCCATACCATCTTGGAAATCTTTATCTTTCCCACTTTTATATTTTATAGAGAGACTTCTATTCTCTTTCATCTGACGGTACATTGGCGTCAGCACACCGAGTATTGCGTATAATTACACTCAGTTGTGTTTGTTGTGGTTTGTGGTTGTGGTATTGTGGTTTTCCTAAGGTAATTTTGGACGTTTTTATCTAATATGTTTTTCTAAAATTTATGCTAAAAACACTCATTTGTGTTGCAATTTACTTGACCTTATCTGCAAACCCACGCAGTCAGACTAATTAATTGAATTTTCCTTGCATTATCCTACCTAATTGCCATCAGTTTTTGTCTTGTTGTGATAAAGATGTTTTTAACATCAGAGTAATCTACAGTAAAGCCTCGATTTACGTCGGAGATGCGTGTTGAAGAAGAGCGACGTAAGTCGAAAAAACGTGAAACGGATCCAGATATTCTTGATCACTGTAATCCCGCGATAAATCAAGGCGTTAATTTCAAAATTCGTTTTTTGCCTTTATCCAGGAAAAAATAGCTATTTTAGATAGGATGATTATGTCCCAGTTATAAAAAAACGCAAGCATTTGCAAATACGGTCTATTGTATTAGCATTAAACGGGGAAAAACTTTTCCGTTGACCCTTGTCAGCATGGACGTAACATCGAATCGGACGTAAATCGAAACGACGCATACCGTGGACTTACTGTGTTGGTAAAAGGTCGTGGCGTAACAGCTCTGCACCATTGTAATGATTTTACAGGTTGGAAGTTCTGCCTCGCGCGGAATGTCCGTAAGGGAGGATATTGTTGTGGGAGAGGATTGTTGAGGGAAATTACGGAGAGTAAGAGGAGAGTTTTGTTGGGAGAGGGTCAGAACGTGTTGAGAGGGAGTGGAAAGTGCATGCACAAGTGGTGTGTGGAGAATGAGTGTGGACAGTTTTTTTGAGACCTTCGCGACACATTTAAGATAATCAATGGCTGAAAATGCCATTATGTGACAGTGATGACTTAAATACTTAATAAACATCCTGTTCTTCCACATTTTTTCTCGGCGTTGATCATGGTTCGGCGATTCAATACCTTATGAAGGCACAATTCAATACGAGATCTTCTAAATTACCAATTACATTTTCAATAAAAGACACTAGTAATTCAGTGCATATTAGTAATAAAACGAAATTGCTGCAAAAAAACTGGTCCTGTGGTGTGAACATCCGAATGATGAACAATTCTGAGATGAAAAACTAGTGCTTGAATACTCACCTCGCCTATCACCTCACCATTTCTGTTGTAAAGAGGCTTCTTTCGTATAATTTCCCACTCCAAAAAATGCTTCTCGCACACTCTCTGCCCAGGTTTTACCAAAAAATATTTCCGGGGAATGGCTTTCGCCGATTTCTTCAAAGATTCTTCGTCACTTGGCACCAGAAAGAAATGCACCTTCTCGCTGTTACTTTTGTACCCGGAGGTACAGCCTGGCGCGTTACACCGATGCCCTGGCATTATTAAAAGTTCCTAGAATCTTTTGTTAAATGCGGACGCAAACGCAAAAACTTGAGGAAGTCTCGTTGTCACCAACGCAAATTATGGGCGAGTAATAGTGCTGCCACCTATCGATAAAGTTTCCCCATTGGCGACAATAGCGGCTTCAGATATTTTCCTGAGTTTCCACCAGCTGGTGTGGACAAAATCAAGAAAATAAGTACGATTGTCCGGAAGTGGAAAAAGTGGACAATTCAAGGAGGACCAGGACTACACCCAGAAGGAAACAGAAGTGGGACATGATTTGGACGGAGGTGAGGAATGAGGAAGGTTGATGTGTAAATATTGTATTAAATGTGACACGGGTGGTAGAAAACGTTGTTCGATATAAATAATAACGTGATTGATGTGTACTTATTTGTATTACATGTGAGACGGGTGATAGAAAACGTTGTTCGATATAAACAATAACGTGATTGATGTGTACACATTTGTATTATATGTGACTCGGGTAAAGAAAACGTTGCTCAATACATAATAAACGAGTTACAAGGTAGGTCATGTTGAAAGTCGGAGAAAAAAATCTCTGGATTTCATCCCGTGAAGGGCCTTTTCTCCATATATTTTTCATCTTTATCTCCACCCACGTCCAACCCTTCTACCCTCCCGTGTATAAAACCCATTCTCTTTCTTCCTCTTCCACACTTGCCCAATATCCCTCCTTCTATTACGGCCTTGAGCAAACCATCGCCCCTCATTACACCTTCCTTCTGCTTACCCAGCCTTCTCCTAATCTCGTCCAGAAGTTTCCTTGCCAGCCACACCAACCACTTCCGGGTGAATCCTAGCTATAAGTTCGGCAAGGATAGTCGTATTTTTGTCCATTCTGTGCTGCTCCAGGTATCCGTATAATTGGAATTCGCTATTGTCGGTGTAGGAAAATGCTGGCGCACACACCTGTGCTATCATGTCCTGGTTCTCATTTAAAAATCTTGGGACGGCTGTAATGACGAGGTCCTCGTCTGTGCACCTCAGATCATTAACGACGGATATCTCTTCTGCGTTCCCTCGTCCCCAACTCATCTGTGCTCCATCGTTTTCATATTTTTGGATTCTCTTCCTCTTTTTCAACTTGAAACGGCGCACCATCTCCTAACGATCTGCGGCCTTCCCCTCCACCCCCCTGATCCAATCCTCTGGATAGGAGCTGGAAACTCAACCATTTCCCTGGCGTTCCCAAGAGGGAGAAGGGATTGACGAAGACCCATTCGATTTCCCATGAAGGATTTACTACTCTCTCCCAGGGGCTCATTTTAATCATTGAAGGTAGATGAGTCCACGGAGGTTCTCTACATGGCGCTGCTGAGCTGTAGACCTCACATTAAGAAAAATGGATGTGATAGACTTTTTACGCCATTTCATGCAGTGTTAGCATGGCAGCATGCAGTTTTTATTCCTCTCTAGTCTAGGCTATGACTCGTTAACCCTGCAGTTCTTTAGCTATCTTTGCTTCAAACATATTGCCTTTAACTTCTCGATTATTTTTATTGACTAATCTAACGATAAGTGTAAGGTTAAAGTGGGAGGCAGTAAAACTCCTCTGGATTTTTACAATTGGAGGGCCCTGTTTTAACGTACGTTTCATCCTTCGTCTCGACGTAAGTCCCGCTCTTCTTCATTCCGTCCATAAAACCTATTCTCTTTCTTCCCTTTCCCCTTTCGCCCGACATCATGGACTCGAGATGACCTTTGTCCCTTACTACCACTCCTAGTTCAAAAAGAGAAGTATGAAGCGGTCGGAATAATTCATCATAATGAATAAGAGTAAAGGCAATTTTCCGTTTAGTTAAATCTTAGTTCGACCTAGATGTCGATGTACTACATCTTCATCTGACCATCGAAATCTAAGTCGAATAAAATTGTAATTATTAAGAAAATTGTCTTTACTCTTATTCATTATGACCACTTCTAGTCTTTCTTTGCCTCCTCTCCTCACCCTATTTCCCATTGTCTCCATTTAATCTCCTAGTATGAAAGTAAATTTGAACGTGAATAATGAAATTTAAATATATTAATTGAGATGATCGATAATCTTTAGAGAAAAGAATTCGTTTTTATTGATAAAATACAATCTAAACCATGTGCCTTCTCCAGTATCCGTTATCACTTTTATACTATTGTTTATTCCACCATCGGGATGAGGCGCCATTTCCGTCCGCCAGTTACCCCGAGGTCATGCCGATTAAAACTCAAGGCTCGTCGTATCCCCCGCGGCAAGCGACATCTCTTGCAGACCCCAATAAGCCACGCAACCAAAGAGATTCCACTTTCTCTTATAAATGCGTTGCGCTTCGCTGCTCTCTTGTCTTTGCGCCGTCTGCGGCGGAGACGTTCGAATCGGGATCCATTTTTTGACCGAATAAGGTGGTCATTCCGCGATCGCTCAGTGGAGATTCATTTGTTCTCAAACCTACTCACGGGGATGGTCGTGAGAGGAATATGTGACTCTAATTGGGTCGGCGTGAACCGAGTACCCACGAAAATCCAATGATACTCAACGGAGCTAATGTGACATTATGATCGAGTTCCGTAAGACAGAATGACTGACGAGAAATCTCTGCAGACGAAGAGAATTTAAAGCTGACATACCCACACTCCCAAAGTTAATAAAGAACGCGAATATAGTGACCGCACTTGCTCGATTCCCGGGTTGCTGACTAATTATTTTATTAAATGTTATTAGGTGTATATGCACGGTCACAGCTAAAAAAAATGGAGATAAAATAATGAAGATATTCTTTCTTCAATGAAGAGACTTAAATCAACCAATGGCACAAAAAACGGTACACTTCAGTGAATGAATGCGTCGGGTTATCAGATGTTTCCATTAAATCTCATTTAAGTATTGAAAGTGAATAATGAAGTTGATCTATATTAACTGAGATGATCGAATATCATTAAGGAAAATAATTCGTTTTTATTCATAAAATACAAGCTAAAAAGTATCAGGGTAAACAGTTCATGTAGTGTACTTTCTTTAAGAACGGTTTCCCATTCAACTAATTAATCAAGAGACAAAGCGCTACTTTAATTTTCTCAATCATTATGGATCCAACCGGACTCATTAAACGTCAAGTGCCTGTTAAACCTGCTATTAATGAATGGCTTAATGTTGAAGCACCGATCTCGTTCGGCATACTATTCATTCAAAAACGTGAAAGTTACTGCCTCCATGAAGATAAAGAAAATCCAAAAATTGGGAACCCACCTAAGTCAATTCCGGAGAAAACCTTTGTTCCGACTGAAACAGTTTTTAGACGCCATGGCGATTTATTTTATCTTCCTCGAAGCTTGGAGCGAACAAAGGACCCATTTTTCTCTTCCATAACCGTACTCAGCACTTTATTGAAAGATATTCGCCGAAAGCTAAACAAAATCCGAATGAAAAATCTCTGCTCTCGTATTTCGTTTATATCTTCAAAAATCTATGATAAAAATGGGGCGGCATTATATTGGAGCCTATTGAAAAGCCAGTTTTTCGTTCCAGAGGCGGAAATTAAACATCTGAGTCTCACCAAAGAGCAAAAAGGAATTAGGAACGAAAGAGGGAATCACAATAGATATTTGACCAAATGAATGGGAAGTCCATGGAAATACCAGCCTATCAGCCTAAAATTTCTCCTGCCTCATGATAAACTTTTCCAACATTGCCTTTCATAACCTATTTTTACAGTAATGAATACCGTTTAAAATCATCGTTAATTCTGTCTTCCTTTAACTCGGCCAAAAATCCTATTTTTCTTATACCTCCTCAAGGTTTGCCCATTATTATTTCCTTTGCCGCTCCATTCAGCACGTCGCGTCATCATCCTTTACCACCAGACAATGTTTCTGTCTCTCTCGAAGTTCTCCTATCAGCTTCCTTTTCTACCTTTCCATACGTAAGACTCCAACAAAAACGTTTATTTTACATTTTGTAACCTGCCCAATGCGAATACGTATTGAGGTTTTTCAAACCATTGTACATTCCGACTCATCATCATCGTTGGCCGTTCAATCCTAAGATTGGTAGACTGCAGCCCTCCACCCTTTTCTATCTTATGCGAGTAGATTGGATTGGATATTTGAGGAGGCGACCGACGGCTAAGGTCATTTGCGCCATACGAGATAGGTAAGGAAGGAAGGGTGGATAGAAACCCGGCGTCGGTATTAGCCTGCTCTTAACGAAAGGCGCCAAGGGGACTACGGTTTAACGTCTCATCTGACAGACGGAGTGCTGTATTTGAAGTGTCCTCCATGAGACACTCAAGTAGGGATCGGGTTCCCTCTGAAAAACATTTCGCCTCTGCAGTCCTGGTATCTCAACCTATGTATTTTCCTCTTTATTTGATCCATGAACTTATTCCTGGGTCTTCCTCTTGGGACCTTTTCCTCTATTTTACCTTCAATTATGTTCTTAGCTTAACAATCTTATGCATTGTGTCTCAGGGTGTCTCCAATCCATCTTGCTTTTCTTTTCTCTATGGTGTTCCATATAGTCCTTTCCTCTTATCCTCTTCGGTACACTTCATAATTTCTTATTTTTTTCCGTCCATTTTATCTTGAGCATCATCCTCCAGCACCAGGTTTCAAAGGCTTCTAGTCTGTTCTGGTTAGCTTTACCAATGTTCCATGCTTACGATCCATAGAGTACCACGCTCCACAAGAATGTTTTCACATAGTGATTCCTGGTTTGTAGTCCTATCTTCTTTGAGCACAGCAGTTGTTTCTTTCCCATGAATGCCGTCTTAGCTTGGGCTATTCTCCGCATGATGTCCGTTGTACTATTTTCGTCCCACGTGATGGTACTTCGAGATAGATGAAGGAATCCCGACTATGGAATCTGATTTAATGAATTTTAGTATGAAAGAACGAATACACCTCCTTTCCATCGTAATTTTAGGACCAATCCCTACGACCAATCAGGAGTAACATGATTGTTGTTCTCGGAATATAACCCTAGCAAACTTAACGAAATTTTCTTCTCCTGGTGACGCGATGGACTTAACAGTCCGTTGGAATGTCGGTGATGTTTACAATTTGAACCCGCTGGCATTCCCAACAAGAATTCCCCAGGGTTGAAATTCGCTGTGAAAAAATCATTTGGCTTGACCGGGATTCGAACCCGGATCTCCCAATTGCCGGTCAGGTGTGTTAGCCAGTTACACCACCAAGCCATCTTCCTTCAAGGCGAATTTCGAGGGAGGTTTCCCCATTCCCCATTGTATTATCCATGTGTCCATGTACAAGAATTCCCCATTGTATTCGTCATTCTTTTTTATTTCTCCCAATTATTTAGTTAGTCTTTTTACATTAAAATATGTAACTTCAACTACCTAATGCAATCCTTTGCTTAATATTCTGATGATCAAACTATTTGTAAACTGGCGTTCTCCACAAACATGTGGTCTATGCTGCTTGCTCCAGTTCATGCCCTCCTAGATAGGTATTAATTCCTTCTTTTCTTTCCATTTCGTCAAAATATCAGTACCATAGTCTTGCAATGGTTTCTTCTCGAAGCATGCACATATGCGAAACTGTACCACCTTTGACGCGCGTATAATGGACACTGGTATGCTGACTAATTTCCTGAAGCTCTGTGGATCTGACTTTAAACAACTCCCCTCCAAATTTCCCATTCGACTTTCTCTGTTTTTTCATCCATTTTCTCAGGGTCCATTATGAAGAGCAGTAGCAACTGTGGACTCCTACTCTTTTCGATGACACTTAAGTACCCTGAAGGCAATCACCTGAATCTTGGTGAAATTTCTCTTAAGGCAGCAATCCTACCTTACCTACTATCAAAAACCAACCTTTGCCAGCAGTAATAATTTCGTCACTTTAGCCTAAATTGCTATATCAAACGCCTTTCAAAGGCTTCCAAGAACATTCTTGTAAAATTATGGATACCTGTCTTCAATTGCCAGTGGATTTGTAGGAGGATGGACAAGGTGCAGTCGATGGAATAGAAGACTTATGTTGAAGTGCTTAATCTGGCTGGTGAGGAAAGGAAACTTGTGGATGAGATCAGGATGAGGCGAAGTAGGTGACCTGAGGAAGTAATGGGGGGGGTTAAGGGTTGCTCAGGAGTGTGATAGAGGGACGGAAAATTGGGCAGGGGAAGAGAGAGAATAGGTTTTATGGACGGGATGGTAAAGTGTAAATCGTATGGTGAAATTGAGAAAGAAGCATTTACCTTAATGGGACCATTTGTACAAATCCAGAGGATTTTGACCTACTTCCACTTAAACCTACCCTTAACGGTCGATCACTCAGTAATAATAATCGTTAGTGTGACTCGCACGGCGTCCTGCCTTCCCATTCAAAACCTTGACTCGTCGCCATCTGCATAGCTTTTTTTTCTTTTGGAATGAATAGAGTAAACTTTGTTTTTCCACAATGAATTTAATAACTTGCGACCATGGTTTCGACGATTAACGTCATCATTAGGTCATCGCCATCAGGTCATCGTCATCATCAGGTCAACAATGTTTACTCTATTCATTCAAAATGTTTAGTAAATTCCATTAAGTATCGCTGGAAACCACCAACTTTACCTGCATAGCTGTTAGCCCTCCTTTCCAATCATCCAATAGGAATTATATTTTTCTCTCTGGAAATTACTCTCATTATTCTTCATTTCTCGCGTACCTTTACTATCTTAAGTATCTAAATGAGAACTTAGTTGACGAGCTCGTGGAACGTAAACAAAATTGAATTTGATCGTATTATACGTTCCACGAGAGGGAAGCCAATTTCCTGCGATCGTAATCGTGCGAGGGATGTCGAAGAGTGAAAATTAACCGGCATTCCCAGCTAACGAACCAACATTCCCGCTCATCCCCCAGTGCCCACTGCTCAAGGCTCAAGGCATCGGGAGCCCGTAAACGCGCCGAGGTAAAGGAAAAGGTCGGAGCGTTAAATCGCCACACGGTTAGCGCTGCCAATGCACGCCAGGGTGGGGAGAGAAAAAAATTGACTATCAATCGGCGCGTCGGCCTCGCCCGGAGACGAGGCGCACGCTTCGTCCGGCCAGCGTGGAGAATTAAAGACAGAGAGATATAGAGGGAGGAAGTCGGAATGAGTCATTGCCATCGACACTGCATTGCAGAGAGGAGAACGTGATCACACCCACACGTAGGTTCGTGCCGCCAATTAAAGCGAACGCATGCATTATTCACGCACAATCGGTCGCAGACACGAATAGGCATTTACAAGATAACTGGCCGTGAGAAGTGATCCAGAAAGATTACCCCCGATAGTATGCCTCAAAATCGGAATCCCTTCAAGATATTGACAATTCTGTTATAAACTCTTCTCTACTGACGATACATTCGTCAATCCAAGGTAAAAATCTTGGATGTAAAAAAAGAGGAGGGTGAAAGGAACTTTGCTAATGTTTGTCGCTTGAGAATGGGCCAACAATTTTGGAACTGATGAAGATTGAAGCCTTATACCTTAATAGGGTCCTCCATTTGTAATTATCCGGAGGATTTTCTGCGATTTACCTTAAAACCTACCTTTACCGGGAGATGACTCAATTAGAATGACTATAGTAACAATGGAGTCAGTGTTTATTCCTGTTCTATGTGGGAATGCCAATATATCTGAAAGCTTATTTTTGCGTCACATTGAGTTTTAACTTTCTGCGTTAATGTGTCATACCACAGGTTTAACGTCATCATGAATACTCCTGCCAGGGTTTACGTATTTCAGGGATAGTATGACTATATAAACCCTCGTTTAATGGGAGCGACGAGCTAATTTCCTTTACGGTCGTTTTCCACGGTGGCAGGTATTGCACAAGCATTTGCGTGGACTCAGGCGTTAGTAAAATCGCACCTTTTAAAACGATGGATTGCATTGGTCAATTGCTTGTGTTAGTTGCACAGATAAGGGCGCTGAAAATATCCCGTTCCGATTGCATGCTGACATGGAAGCGTTATCCTCGATTTTCTGTCTCCAGATGGCTCGACATTAAGTGTACAATATAATCTCCCACTTTTGTTATTTTTTTATTTAGACGCGTGTTATTTAAGTTGTTTCCATTATGGTCGTTGTTACAAGTGTATTTTCTGTAATTGTTTCCGATTTTTACGATTGAATTGGGGTATTGTTGCACACTCGTATTCATCTTATACAGCAGATAGCATTCGTTCTCGCAACGCAATGTCTCTCGCTGGATTGTGCCGCCTGATGTTGACTAGAGTGTTGCAATGTCTTTCACCGTCAAAAACTGTCTTCTGGGATAGCCTGACCCAGATGTGAATACAGTCTCTGGATGCTGTTAAACGTATCTACTCTATACGTGCTCTCCTCTACATTACCAACTCTTAGCTTTATTTTTTTAAATTATGGTCGTTGTTTCAAGTTCATTTTCTGTTATTGTTTCCGATTTTTACGATTGAATTGAGGTATTGTTGCACACTCGTATTCATCTTATACAGCAGATAGCATTCGTTCTCGCAACACAATGTCTCTCGCTGGATTGTGCCGCCTGATGTTGATTTGAGTGGTGCAATGTCTTTCACCGTATGAGACTGCCTTCTGGGATAGCCTCACCTGGATGTGAACACAGCCTCTGCAACGTATCGATTCAATATGCTATCTCCCCTGCCATACCAACTCTTCGCTTCTTTTTTTTAGTAAACTGGATCGCTAAACATGCAATTTTAAGATTCATATCGAGGAATAGGTATCTTTTTGCAAAGGCTAGGTATAAAATTATTCACAAACCATCAACTGCCAGAAACCAGGCGTCCCGTCATTATTTTGTCTGTAATTGTTATTATTCCAAAAGATATTGATGGATTTGGCAAAGAAGCTTTCTCAGTGGACAATAAGCTCATTTCTCGGGTTGAAAATATATTAATTGACCATTTAACTATCGACTAATTGGCTAGAAAAAAGTAGCACGAATAGAATTCGGTGGTATTTGAATGGGATGATTATGGTTTTCTGTTAATCATCCTTAAAATTTACATCTGAAGTGTAATTCTATAAACGATTCGTGATATTTGGTTGAGTGAATTACAGTCTTACAGACTACTGGGCAGTGGTATTTAGTTGTTCAAAAGTATCCAATTTTTTAGTAATGACCTCCCGGAGTTGTAATTTTTAACCTGGAATTATGAACTAATGTATATGATGCTAACATGAGCTGAAATTCAGGATTTCAAGAGTATGAATCAAAAATAGAAATATTGATGTATAAGGAAAAGCCGTGTAAAGGTGTAAGTTATTGGAGATGGAATGATGGCATGTATTATAGGAGTGTATTTAGTGGAGCTCAATTTTTATTTTGGTCGCTTATTGCTCGCGGAAAGAACGAGTTCTTGTTCCTATCTGTTCGTCTGTGTATCTCTCTTATTTTATCGCATCTGTCAGACCAAGAGATGTAGTGAGGAGTCATGATAATATTCTCTGCGTCACTCGGAAAAATATCAGTTCTGAATTTATCAAGCAAGCTAAGCCTAGCGTGTAGCCTCCGAGTCTCTAGGGGCTTCCACCTTAATTTCCTCTAAAAGATGTGAGACACTATATGTACGCTCGCAGCAGTTTTTAACGAAGCGCGCTGCTTTCCTTTGTATTTTATTAATTTTTTTGGTTAAATTATTTGACCAGGGTCCCAAATGCTCGCGGTGTATTCGAGATGTGGCCTAACCAGAGCGAAGTAGTATCTCTCTCTGACTTTTTCATTCGAGGACCTTCCTATTATACGTTTAACAAAACCTAGATTCTTTAATGCTGTGCCATACATGTTCTGTATGTATAATCCCCACGATTTATCAGAAGTTAAGGTAATTCCAAGATGTTTTACTTGGTGGACTTCCACAAGGTTACGCCTGAAAGGATTGAATTCAGGAATTGTCAGAATTGAAGATTTTATTATAGTTTGTTTTGAAATTACAAAGGCGGTTTGTTATTGTGTATGGATATTGAGTACCTTTACAAAAGTGCAGTGTAATTAAATATTCCATCAACTAATATCGACGTAGAGTTCCAATTAAATACAATGTCGTCGTGCTTGTCGGAGATTTTACGGGTGATTAAAGGGAATTTATTCGTCTCCTTATAAGCACTGCCATCTCCTTGATGTCATCGGTCTCGACATTCTGCCGCTCACATGGAAAACACTCTTTTTCCCCGAGACGCCTGGCGCCCGCCTCATCCCAGGCTTGACATTCCGATATGCGAGTCCGGGGGACGATGCGAATGGAATTCCTTTTTTATTTTGTTTTTCATTCCATATATCCGGCTCTTCTAACGAGAATCATGGCGGCAGCGGGACGAGTTGGATGCTGTCACCGCGGAAAATTATTACAATAATTGCTCTGATGAAAAAAAGTGCTCATGGCGGGGAAACCTGTTGGACACGAGTGCTTTTACGCTTACCCGAGTGCTGGAACATACCCTCTCGTTATATCGTCGGATATACAATCGAATTTTATTGACAATCGACCCCCGTTCGTTATTGGGTCGGATCTATTACCGCCTGTGTAACTAATTTACTTGAACTTTTGGCATAGTGAATATACGCTAGTATTTTTTTTCATCTCCTCTTGCCGTGAGGCGTTTGTCAACATATATTCTGCATTATTGTCATTATTGATGACTAAAATACCGGTAATGGTAGGTTCAAGTCAATCCTCTGGGTTTTTACAAATGGAGGGTCTCAATATCATGTAATGTTTCATTCTTCATCTCATCGCACATTTTACCCTTCTTCATCTCGTCCATAATATCATTTCTCTTTCTTCCGCATCCTCGTGTGGCCAACATCTTTCCCTCTCCCACGTATTTGAGTTACCCATTGCCCCTCATCATCCCTTTCAGCCACCTATCCTGCCTCTTCTTGATCTCTAACCAATATTGCATTTTTTCAAATCTTTACTACCCAAATTTAAAGCGCATTTGGCCAATTTATGTCGGATTAATTACTACAGCTACAATGGACGTACTCAATCAACTATCTCCCGAGTGGTGATAATTCTACCCAGGTGAGATTCGAACCCATAACCTTCGGGTTAGCAGGCGAGGACTTTACCTCGTCGCCACCGGGGCCGGTAGTTATCTTGCAAGTATCAGTTTTCATGATATAACAATTTCATTGAGGCAAAATATGTTGAAAAAGAATTCAGATGCCATTTTTTTTAAGTATTCTACTGGTTAAGATAGGTTTTGTTGAATGTCAGAGCATCTCCTCCCGGTTTTCTACACATTCAGGGGCCTATCTTGCTCTAGTATATCCTTAATCTCGTAAATTCAGCTCTTGTTATCGAAACCAGGCATCAATTATTTTTTTTATAAAACCAGAAAACGAATACGAAACGTTGGCTAAAGGAGGGAGAGATTTAAATGTTTGACCAAACATCCGAAAAAAGAAACTGCGCTAGTTATTCACGAGGGTGGTTCAATAAATACCCGTTATAAAAATTTTTATGCCATTTTTTCAAAAATAAACATTTTTTTCAGCATAGACCCCTCTCTGATATGTTCACATTTCCCAACATCCCTATCATATTTCAGCCACTCCAAAAAATAAGATTTTTCAAGCTCCCCACAATGAGCCTCTGTCTCGACGATGGCTTCCTCATTTCAGCAATAATTTTCTCCCACGAGCCATTCCTTCGTCTCTGGGACCAAGAACTCACTGGGAGTCAGATCGGGCGAATACAGTTGGTGCGGTAGCTATTCATATGGCAATTCTTGCAGTTTTGCGGCGACAAGACATTTATTTATTTATAAAGTTTTACGTTGTTGTTGTATAAGAAGAGGTATTACTGGGTTATTATTGTAGAATCCTTCTCCCTACATCCTACGTAAAGCATGTATTTCCTGGCCTAAGCCGAACTTGACGTTATTCAATCGATTTTTCTTGTACTTGGGACCTAAAGTGTATAATATATTACCTGTTTCATCTACATCCACATCTACATCTACGTAATACCCTGCGAGCCACCACGAGAGTGTGTGGCAGGGGGTGAAGATCACCAAACATGCACTATTGACATGCAACTAGGATATTTAAGGGAGACATGCTAGAAAATAGAGTCACATGGAGCTAGATGGTTAGTATCTACATAATAAGAAAGGGATTATTGGTTGTTATTACATGCATCATTCACTACAGACTACTCTAACTATATTTCACCTACCTATCCCTTTGCTACGCTGCCTATTGTTCTCTCTTATAGTACGCGGGAAAAATGACATTTTAAATCTATCGATACGACAATCTATCTCTCTTATCTTGTTAATCTGATCAAACCTAGCACAATACGCAGGGGTTCTCAATATATATCTAACGTCAGCGTTAAACATCGTCTAACGTTTCATGCCTTAATTCAAAAATTGTAAACACAACAATGAAAAATATACGATCTTGGTCGTTTACTAAAGAAAGTGTAGAGGATGTTTTTTTATAACTGTAATATTATTTGATACATGTACTGCAATTTCAAAATGCTGTATTTCCTTTATATGTGTGTACCCATTTTGTAAATGATGGTAGCCATAATTCAGATTTACCTTCATGACCACCTAAAGTTACTACCCGATTTCACTAAATATATAATGATGTACGTACTCTCTGTCGGAATAACAAAAAACGTTATTATTCTTATTATATTATTATTATTACAACTGTGAGACATTACTTTCTTCTTCTCCAATTTGGGCCGTTTTTTTTTCAATCTCTTGTCGAAGCGGTTCAACAACTCACTGTACTATTTCCCAGTGATTGTTTTGCTTTGGTCTAAGAAGTCTATCAGTATGACGCCCTACGCATCCCAATAAATCGTCGTCATTCCTTTCCCGCCCGATGGGATCGTCTTCGCCTTCTCTGGGACAGATTCACCGGGAGCGACCCGTTGTTTTGATTCTTACTTGAGTTCCGGGATATAGTACCAAATGTTTTAAGTAAATAAAAGTATGTGGATACATTCGTATGGAGCGTAGCACTCCATGAATAGGAAGCATGGGCCATTGGAAAAGTTGACCAGAAAAGAATAGAACCCTTCGAATCCTGGTGCTGGAGGAGGATGCTGGAGATAAAATGGACGGACAAAACATAAAATGATGAATCATATAGAGGGGTAGAAGAGGAAAGGACCATGTGGAACACCACACAGAAAAGAAAATCTAGATGGATTGGACACTCCCTGAGACGCAATGGATTTGTGAAGAACATGATTGAAGGCAAAATAGAGGGAAAAGCCCCAAGAGGAAGACCCAGGAATAAGTTAATGGACCAAATAAAGAGGAAAGTATATAGGAAGAGATACCTAGAGGTAAAGGTACTAGCATTAGGTAGGGAAGGGTGGAGGGCTGCAGCCAATCCTTGGATTGAACAACCAATGATGAGTATTAAATCCAGGTTTCATCAACGGGGACGACTCGACGCAAAAAGTCACTCTGATATCGCTTAAATTGCTCCAATCTCAGCTTTGAAGTTGAAAGCCGAAAACGCTCGTTGTCCACAGAGAACAATCGCGCAAACAAAATATGTCTAACCGATAACTTTTTCATCACCAGCTTAATATATGCTATGCATATATGCAGCTTCACATAATATTATTTGGCGATACACCTACGGCCTCTGCTACCTCGAGTGTTTTCTTTCGCCGATAAGCAAGAATAACGTAGTGGTTCAATGATTTCTTTCTAGTAACCACTTCTTCCGGGCGTTCTAGGCCACCCTCGTTAAAAACGGATGTTCAGCCACGTTTAAATTCGTTGAACCAATAATTAACGGTTTTTAATGATGGCGAAGGGTCCCCATCAACAGCATCCAAATACCATTTTTATCTCCTCATGCTTTTTCCATTTTTGCATAAAACATACTACTCTACCTATTAAAATGGCTGCCAATCCCTAAATTACCTGTGTCAGGATGAAATTTGTTATTGGCATTGTTTAACAGATGGCAGCAGACAATAATTTAAAAAACTTGCCTTAGAAACGACTTCTGTCTTCAAACACTGGTACGTATTGAACCACCCTCGAACAGTAATAATGACAAAATTTAAGCAGTAAGCCTTTGATAAAAATTAAAGCCTACTGTATATATTTTTTTGCTTCCCTTTTTTTAATCATTGAAACGCTGTATGTCAAAAACATTTGACCATCGAAGAAGAGGGAGGTAATAATACACATTATGATTAATACAGAGGTGACATATGCATCAGTAAGGGCAGTGTTAATTTGGTAAATGAGAAGTGTTGGTATTTGTGGTAATAGTAGAGGGAATACACTAATGTGGTATGAGAACGTAATGAAAGAAATTGAAATGGATGTTCCGGTAATTATATCTCATGAATGTCGCGCGCTTCACTAATTTGGCCATGTTAAGACAGTGACATTGAAGGAGATGAAAGCCACAAAAGCAGTGTGAGTGAATAACTTACCTTCGGAGCTGCAAATTAATTTATGAAATTAAGGTTGACAAGATTTATTTCTAACTTAAACTTAGGATCTACGAGGAAGGAGTATGGCCGGAGAATTTCGTGAAAACAGTCTTGACTCCTATCCCGAAGAAGAAGAAAGCGTCAGAACGCGAGGACTATAGAACAAGCAGCTTGATTTTACACGCGGCCAAATTTTTACTTCAAATAATCAATAAAAGGTTGGAAATTAAGACCAAAACTTCTTTGGTGATGGCCAGTTTGGGTTCCGGAAGAGGAGGCCAACTCGGGATGCGATTTCGGCGATGAGAACACTTAAAGAAATAAAAATATAGCATGACCAGGACGTTTTCGCGTGCTTCATTGATTTTGAAAAGGCTTTTGACGGGGTAAATTGGAATAAAATAACGGAGATACTCGGTAAAATGGGAATAGATTGGCGAGACAGGAGACTAATGCGAGGCTTATAAATGACGCAAAAGGCGCAGGTTAGGGTGGCTGATGGTGAATCAGGATGGGCAACTATAGGTCGCGGGTTGAGGCAAGAGGGTCCGTTGTCGCCATTGCTTTTTATCATTTATGATGAGGAAATGATAATATAGGCATGGGAGGAACTGGAGGTGGGAATCAAAGTGGAAAGACATCTGTTTAATGGCCGATTGCAAGAAAATTTAGTCATGGAATCAATAGTTATGAGATCCATAAAGTTATAGAACTCATAAATATATTCGGGTTGCATGAACACATCTATTAGTTACTTAACTTATTTACCAATAGTTACTAGCATCGAATATTTGATCTAATCTTCCACTGCCAGATAAAAGTTACGAAAGTTTAGCCTATGAATAATTGATAATGCACATTATAATTAGTCAGTAAGAGTAAACAAACTAGTCACTTGTCTCAAAACAATTCTTTTATCAAGTTATTAAGTCTCCAAGCGGTACATTGCGCATCCGCCATCTTGCCTACCTATGAAACTCATAACTTCATGCCATAAGTTATGAGACCAATGAAGTCATTAAATGTCTGTGCAACACTTATTGAATGGTTGCCATGACTTATGGGTCCGATAACTTTATGGAATACATTTGTTACGCTCCTGCAACTGGTCATAAGTCGGTTAGATTCGCGGAAGATCAGGTGTTGATTAGTTGATCTCCGAAGGGACTGCAGGCTTGAGTAGATGCTTTAGAAAGGCAATGCGGGAAATTGGATATGAAGATGAATCATTAAACAACGAAAGTGATGAGGTCCTGTAGGACAAAGAATGCGACGCTGGTGGTCAAAGTTTGAGGGTACAAGCTCAAGCAAGTAGATTTAGTCACCAAAAACTTACCCCAGACCGACCAACCCTGGATAATCATAGACAAAGAAAACTAGGCTGGTCATAACAATGTAATATAGAGAGAATTACAAAATGTTTCGAGAACAGTACTTTAATACTTGGGCAGCACGCTAGGAGATGTTGGACATAGAATAAAGACGTAAGGAGGAGAAGTGCCTTTGCGGTGGAAGCTTTTGGTAATTGAAGGCTGCTGAAGAATTTAATGTGGACTGTAGCTCCGTTTATCTTTTTACAGGCTTCCTCTTAAACCTACCCAGACCGGATGATTACTCAGTAGTTGCAGTAGTAGAATATAATATAATAGAATTTACTTACTTTCATTTAAATTACAATAAATTAAGAAATATAATAAAATTTAACGTAGAAATGAAAGCTCTAGGTGGGCTCCAAGGTTGAAACCTGAACTGAGCCACCAGCAATTTGTGCAATGTTCCCTTCATATAAGCTGCAGTGATATGATATAATTACAAATTAGTTACACAAAATCAGAAAATTACATCAAATATAAACATACAAACACAGCGTTTGACCATTTTTAAAATTTCAAGTTTTATTTTGTTTGGTTAAGAAATAACGGACTTTTAAGGGTGAATAACAGAAAACGAAAAACAGCAACAATATTTGAACACATTCAACATTTTCATTAAACAAAAGAAACTATCTTAAACATTTTAAAAGGTTTTATTATAATATTTGGATAAAAATGTTGAAAAATGTAAAATTTTGTATACTTAATATTTAACACTGAAATCACATAAGGATTCAGAAAAAAGATTCAATATTTTTATGGGATAGCAGCCATTCTTTAACCATTTAAAAAAATATATATCTTACCAGATTTGCATCGTTTTATTATTTTTGGCCATGAATTGAACATTTTAGGTCCCATGTACAGTACCGATTTTTTATACAAAGTTATTCTTGGTTTGGGTAGTATATAATCCAAATCATTTCTTAAAACATACTGACATTTGCCTTCAACACCTGGCATATTTCCACTTCATGCATAAAATATTCGCAGGACCTTATAGCTATACAAATGTCGTATAGTAGGTGATAATCGTTCGTATGACTCCTTAGTGATGTTAATTCTGTAATTAGTCCATCCAGACTTTTCAATCGCCCAAGCGCCGAGAATAATAATGAAATTAGTCGGCCGGACCAACGAAAATAATTTAATTCTGGTAGAAGTTGGCTTCTGTTTTTTTTTTCTTCTGCCCCATCTCGCCGTCGTCCTTGGATGTGTGGGTGGAATGCGAGGCCATTGTTGCCGGCCCATGAGCCAATGCGGTCGCGGCGCACGTTCGTCGCCTCTCCTTCCACTCCGATTGTTTTTTTTCGCGAGGCGGAAGCGACGGCCCAACAATTGCGTGTTTGCGGTTTGCGCCATCTTGTTTTTTTTCTTCTTTCCTGCGGATTATGATTCGCATTCTCGCAGATTTGTGAGGCCATCGGATTACGTTGCTGTTTTTTTTGGATCTAGCACTTTCTTGATCGGTTCAATGCCTTCCGTTCCTCCTTACCGTCCAATTGCTCTAAAAAAACTCGAGTCTTTATGGCAAGCGTTTCATGTTGCACCATCTGAGGAGCTCAAAATTTTGAGAGAAAGTGTTTTCTGCTTTATTTCTCTCAACTTAATTGATTCCACTTGTTACATTCCCCTTCATCACATTTGAGTAATTAACGTGCTGATTGTTAAGTTTTGGGATGCTCACGTAACACAAGATAGGCTTAGTTTTCTTGAAAAATTCAGAACTGGTTTGCTTCAGAGCAACACAGATAATATTATCATGACGCCTCACTACATCCCTAGGTCTGAAAGAAGCGATAAAATAAGAGAGATACACTGCCGAATAGATAAGTACAAAAACTCGTTTTTTTCGTGCACAATAAGCGACCACAATAAAAACTGAGCTCCATTAAATGCACTCCCATAATACACGTCACTATTTCACCTTCCAAAACCTTATCCCTTACATCTTTACACGGCTCGTGTCCCAAACCCCCTGCCACACGTCCATGCGGCGGCTTGCAGGGTGGTATGTAGATGTAGATGAACCTTATCATTTCGTTTACTGAAACATTTTTTGATCAACGAATTGGTTTTCTGTCAATTTTTCTTGCCTCCATCCAATTTTTCTTCGAATCTTGCTTACTTGATTAGTGTTTCTCGGGTGTTCCACCGGGTAATCCGGACCATAAGTCCCGACGTTTCGGATAACGACTTGCCTTCCATCTTCAGGGGTTCTGAAATACAAGGCATTTTCTTGCCTGTTTTCTTTCTCTTTCTCCTTTAATATGCTCAGTTGCTCTACATCGTCAATAATGGGATAGATATTATTGCAATGCTGACGAGAACAGAAGAAGTTTAAATAAAAGAGGAAGATCGGATCGCAACGACCTTCACTGATGAAACTGGTTGGCTTTGAGCGTCATTTTTGAAACATAGTAATGGAATTCAATATTTTTAATGGGACAGAAAATACGTTAAAACTGCAGCGTCTTACATAAATGTATTCTGCAGCGCCCAGTTTGGTGGGGAAACCTGGGAGGCGTAACATTTACGCTGACCTCCAACGCACCAGTCACATTGCAAAGCACTTTCACCTCGTCTTGAATTCCGATTAGTCGCCGTAGCCTTTGCGCTGAACTTCGGAATGGCCCCGCTATCCCGGGAATTTTCTCCGTGATCGATCTCTATACTGTCTGAAATTCTTTATACGTGCGTTACTCATTATGGCCTTGTCCTCAAGGTATCAGTTCGTTAGTGGTGGTATGAAACCATCTGCTAGAAAATGGATCTTCTGATGATTTATGCGCTCCATTTGTGAACTTTTCCCGATATCAACAGGCCCTGAGATACGAATGTTTTTAAACTCTTCTACACTCATCATATCCGTGATAGTTTAACAGCTCAGATGCGTACAAATCACATGTGACGAATAGGTATTCACGTATCTATTGTGGAGGGTGTCCAAGAACAATGAGGCAATGAGTGAAACTCAATATCTTTGTGAAGCATGAGTGACCCCGCTCCATTTGTGCTAAAAATTGTTATTATTGTAGCTATTTGGTTTAACTCAAGGATTAATAATGTGACACATAAGAAAAAGCAGCTGTATTTGTGGGGAACAAGTAACGTTGGTAAAAGTAGTTGTATTGAAAGTCTTATCGGTGAGGAAATGATTAAGTATGTGTATTTCCCAGATGTAGGAAAGTTTGCATATCAAGGACTGTATCCTAATTTCCATAAGGTAATCTTGTTTGAGGAATTTGACGCCAAATTTCATGTTAATTCTAAGCTTTAGCGTTTGTTGGAAGGTAAAGAGTTTACTGTGCCTGTTAAATGCGAAGCAGGTCGCTTGATTAAATTTACTGGTTTAATAATTTTTTTTTGTATCCAATTTCGATTCTTTAGAAGATGAGGCTTTACGCAATCGGCTACTCTACCAGCGGATACCCCATATTGGGAGAGCGAGAAGTGTCCTATTCCGAAGGAATTATTCCTGTGAATGAGATGAATTCTTGTGTTGTTGCCCTTGTTGTTTTCTTGCGGTAGTTTTCCCCGTGTGGGCTTCTCTTGTTGATGAGAAACAGATGTTAATGAAGTGTGTGGTTGATACCTAATAAAACATTTCGCGCCCCGAGGCGGTTTTTTTTCTAAGTGAAATTCTCCTTTGTGAGCGGTAGAACGGTGTCCTTTGGCAGTGCTACTCTCCGTGGGGTCAAAATTGCTGTGCAAACAGTTAATTTGTCACCGGTCTTTGTCATCGTGGAAGATAAATGAAATAAGCGATGTTGACGTTGACAGCTGATGAAGAGGATGGGTTTTAATGGCAGTGACCCATTTTTGTCTGGAAAATAAGGAGGAGTACATACCTGGAGGTTGTGGGCGTCGCAGAAAAATATTCGATGTGCATACAGTTGACTATATCAGTACTTAACCACTCAATCGGTCCATCCGAGAATAAGAATCGAAGGATATTGTATCGGAGAGATTAGAATTGGTGTGTTGTACGGGTCATCGCCAAGTTGTGCAGTAAATGAATAGGATTGAAAGCTCCGACAGTCGTTATATAAAATAAGTGGTTGAAAATCTAGATGCCGAGTCATATAATTTATATTTCTTTTTTTCCCGCAATTTACTTAAAAGAATAATTTGTGCCATTTTTTTCTCTGACTATAAATTCTAAATAACAAGCGCATTTATATTTCCGTATTTTTATTGATGTAGGCAAAAAACCTGTTATGCTAAATAACATCTAGGCTTGGTTCTGCCGTTTTTCGGCTTTAAAACGTTCGTTATTCACTCGTGCGCTGATGAAACCTATATCAACTGACTAAGTTTTTTTAAAGTAATTCACCGGTGAACGTAGGTTGTGATGAAAGTCAGAGAATCTCCTCCCGATTTTCTACACTTTCAGCGGCCCAGCTTCCTCTATGTATTTCATTTTTTCCTCAGCGAACGACCTTCCCTTTCTTCATCCCGTCCATGAAACCTATTTTCTTTCTTCCCCTTCCCCACTCACCCAACATCCTTCACTTTATCACATTCTTGAGCAACCCATCGCCCCATATTATATCCTCCAGCCACCTACACTATCCCGGATTTCATTCAGAATTTTCCTCTTGTTGCCCTCCATCTCAAGCACTTCCTTGTTTGTCTTTCTTCTCTGTCTGTCCACCTCTCCTTCTCCACACCTACATATCAAATGCCTGCAGCCGATTCTCGTCCTCCTGAGGGTCCACGTTTCTCCTCCAGCCTAATGTAATATCCGAAACCCAAACTTTCAGTTAACTTCTAGCTGACTAAACGGCTACGCCGTCTTGCGGTTGCAGGTTTCTCTCCGCCATGGCTTTGGCTATTCCGCTTATCCATGAGTTGCGAAGTCTTCCTCTCTTTCTTCTTTCCCACGGTTTCCACTCCATGATGGTGCGAGGCCGTCTTTCTTTGAGCATCCTCTGAACATGTCCGTACCACAGCAGTTGTCTTGACTTGATTTCGTCCAGAATGGTTGATGTCATTTTCATTATTTCTCGAATTCTCTCATTTCTTTCTCTATCAAGCCTGGATTTTCCGGCTGCCCTTCTGAGGAAGTCCATTTCTGTAGCTACAAATTTCTTTTCGTCACTCACATGTATTTGCCATATTTCACTTCCATATGTAATTGTACTTTTAAATATGGTGTTGTACAGGTATCTTTTATTTCTATTTGATATATCTTTGCTCCCATAGAATTGAATTTAACATATTAATTGTTGCTCTACCTTTATTAATCCTATCTTCAATCGTTTCTGCGCTCCTTCCACTGCTGTGTATTTTTATGCCTAAATAGTCATATGAATCACAGACCTCTACTATTACATCCATCATCATACACTTTTTAAATATTTTACAGAAGTTGTCGTGGTAAAAACTTTCATTTGTCTTCAGGTTATCGGGGTGTCGCCGAAAATATATCGAGTGGAAATATCGGTATCGAGAAGTATCGATGTCTCTTCAATATCCGTCGGAAATGCGCAAAATTTTATTAACCGACGGAATTAAATGCAACGAATGAGAGAGCGTCCGTTATTTTAATGGATTTAAGATGGTCGCTGAGCAATGAGTTCGTGTTTTTCTTCCGCGGCGCTCACCCCAGCGTGAAAAGGGGCGTAATCCCGCATTCACACGGCGTGGCGACTAATCGACCTCACACTGTCAACATGTCACCGGTGCGTGACAAATGTTTTAGTGCATTTTAATTCCCCTCTTCGGTGGTATTTCCCGTCCCAGCTGTCCGCGTTAAGTGACCACATGGGTGGATTGAGGAATGACCGCGTCTTTCCATAATCTCTTTCCATTGGATCATGAAATTTTCGTAGAACTTCAAACCTCTGTTTTTCCCCACTCCTGGCAGCGATGAAATCCGGATTGTGAACTTCAATGAAAAATAAAGCCTTCTAATGAAATTTCCCTAAGGATTAATGAGATCTTAGTCAATCTTCCCATAGCTTTTAAATATTCGTGTCACTGAGTTTTTTTAACCTCTGTTATTCATTCCACCGCTGTTGACTAAAGCCCATTTTATTGTCCATGTCATTCCATAATTTCACACCTCGTGCTTCTAACTGATTCCGTTGTCTGATTCTGTGTTAGTCCACCTTTCGAATTCTAGTTAGTTGTGTTAATGCTTGCGCGCCCTTTTTTTCAGTCTCGAGCTTAATGTATGATGGCTTGTACTGATTATTGTCCTTTCGCAGTATTTTCATCTTGGTGTCGCTAGAGGAACTGCCATTCACCGTTTAACTCATTAATGTTTTATATTATACTAATTATTATGGTTTATTACCATTCTGATGTGCTTGCTGTACCTTGATGTACTGATCTCGGTGGTTAAATTATCTAAAAATTTCTTCCGTTCTTCTTGAAATGAAGTGATATTCAAGGCTATCAGGAGGCCTACTTGTGCACGCCTGTAAATTTTCATTGGCGAACTAATGTGTCAAAAATGAGTATGAATATTCATATCTTTCGTTTGAAAGAAACCCATTCGTCCAAGTACTGAACCTCTGTTCTCAAATTTGTAAGAATGTAGCTAAGTCAATCTTTGTGAAATCGCGTAGTCGTTTAAAGTTTCAAATCCTTCCCCGAGTCAACAAAGTATCTCCAGGGAATGATTCCAACGCAGTACCTGTTTCTTCATTTTCGTTAAGAATTTCATTATTCTAACTCCATATTGAAATATTTTGTATTAATACTCCCTTGAGTAGCCCAATGTATCTCTCAAAGTTTTACCTTTTCAAAGGTTGCTGTATACATTCGATGTTATATTCATTTCTTATCACTGTATCCGCCGCCCTTCCCTTGGACAATGACTGTAAAATATCGTTTCAAAACTCTCAAAAAGGCTGAATAATTATTTCCATGCAATGTTGAAGTCCATTTGCTGAGGTGTAGCTAAGAGTCTACATCTACATACTATCTTGTAAGCTGCCGGGTGGGCACGTAGCAGAGGGTGTTAGAACACTAGCCGTGTGAAGACAGTCTAAGAGACAGTTTATTTTATTTTTTCCCAGTGCGTCAAGATTGAGAATGTTTTTCGTCAAAATCTGCCTCCCTAAGTTCCCTCATTTACCGTAAAAAAAAATGGAGATGGCAAGCTAACGAGGCCAAAGACCTTCTCCGTAGAGAAATCTTGAGTGATTACCGGAGTGCTGTAAAGCGTAGCGCACGCTCTAGATGGCATTTTTCTTTTTCGACGCGGTAAATCAAGCCGAGGAATCGTTTGACGGGCGAGAGACGGAAGTTTTTGAACTTGTCCAACCGCCTTCCAGACGGCCGAAATCGTAACCGGGAGTGAAGCGCTTCCCAAGACCCTCCCGGCTGGACCTCTCCTCTTTTGTTTTCATTTCATTTTTTTTCAAATCACAAGCCGCGTCGAATCCGTTTACCGCTTCGCAAGAGTATCTCCCGAGATTTTTCTCTATTTTACTCGTGGCGGGAAAATGTCTTTTCGGAGATTTTTTTTTATTTCACTCTTGGCGGAAAAAAAATTGAAGATGGGAGGCTGTTTGGATACAAGTTTGGGGTCCGTGAGTGTGTGTGTTCCGTCGGTTGGACCGGAGGAAGCTGCGTGACCTTCAAAATAAATCTTTTTTTTGTGGCCGCGCGGCGGCGGTTGGGCTGCCCAGATGAAATCTTTTCCTTGAGGTGTGTGTGTGTGTGTGTGGCCGAGTTTCAAATCCCTTTGTTTGAGAGAGATAGTTCCCTAGTCCAGTGCATTATTTCCATTCAGTTTCTTGTACATTCTGTAATACATTCGTTTGTACAATTTGTATATGTCCAATACTGGATCAGGTTCAAAAATATACTTATCTTGGCGTGATAATAGATGATCATTTTAAATTTCCTTTTCACATTGATAAAATTAACAAAAAAATTCGAATTGTAGCTTATCAAATATTTATGATAAGAGATATTGTACCTATTAGTATAAAATTAATGATTTATTCTGCAATGGTTGAGAGTATATTAAGATATGGAATCACAGTCTGGGGAATGGCATCAAATACTCTGTTAAACACAATTGTCAAGAACCAAAAGAGAATATTGAAATTAATTGATACGGATGGTTCCAAGCATTGCTGCAATACTGACCTAAAATCCTTGTGCACTAAATATAATATATTAACTGTGGATAAAATGTTTAAATGGCTTATTATTATAGAGAACTATTTCAAAAAAGAGCATAAAATACCATGTAACAATACACATTGTATGGATAAACGTAACAGTCCTTTGTTAGAAACGTATTATTACAAGAATACGTATGGTAAAAGGTTGCTAAAGTATGTTGTAGCTCATACCTTTAATTGTATGCCTAAGACTCTGCATAATCTAAAATCCTTGGCCGAAATTAAAACAAAAGTGAATCAATGGTTAATTAGCGAAATTGTGAATATGTAATAGCTTATAACAACCTGATATTTATAAGTAATAATAATTTTTCCTATTTTGGTTTCAATATTCCTTATAAATTTAAATGTTATGTTATTGTCATTGAATTATTTTTATGAAATTAGAATTATAATGTAATATAAATGTAATGTAAGCAATATACCAGTAGGGTAATTTTTATTTAGACTATTAAATGTTATGCTTGTAATATGCCACTATGTAATATAATAATGGAACCTTCTGACAAGCCTTATGGCTTAGAAGGACCAAGTTTCTTAATGCAAATAAAGGCATTCATTCATTAAAAAATAAATAAAGAAATAAAAAATATACAGTGTAAAGCGGCCTTTAGAGGCACTTACAATTAGGTGCACTCACTGACGTATCCGCTCCTGCAAACCTAAGGTCCGTGGTTCGATTCTTGGTCCAGGCCTACCTATTCACATGGCAATTTCATCCAATTTCACCTGCTATGTTCGAATATTTTCAAATGGCCAAGCACGGCATAAGTGCTGGTGAAGGATACTGTCGTTTGGTGATGGCTTCTTTGAGGCCCTCTTCTCCCTTGCGTTGCCATCTTTGATGGACCGCAAGGGCCTAAGATCTAGTTCCATTGTATCCACCAAAATTGCCATGAGAATTAGGAAGCCTGTCTAGGGTAGTTGTCAGCGCATTGGTCCGGCAGGACAAAGGTCCGTGGTTCGATTCACGATCCACGATCCAGATCGAATTTTTCACATGGCAATTCCATCGTATGATTGATAGATAATCTATTTTGCACTGGGACATTGTCACTTGAGCACAACAGAAACGCTACCAAATAGTTTGTCTAGTAAACTTTACACCCTCAGGGGTCACTTCGTGGAAGTAATTTATACCCTTTGTTAGAAGAATTAGGATGGGAATCGCTATCAAAGCATTAACCCCCTCGTACTACGGCAGATTAGATCGCGCCAATAAAATTAGAGAGCTAGATTGTAGAACCGATAGGTATAAAATGTCATTTTTTCCGCGTACCATTCGGGACCATAACAGCTATGATCGTCGTCATGATTAGTTCGAATTGTGACAATAGGCAGACAGTAAATCTTTCTCTTCATATTCTCTACGTTCTTATTAATGCATGATGTAAATATTGATGTTCTTATTTATGCATGATATTTTGAATCTGTAGTAGTAGTCTTTGTATCCCTTGCATGTTGGAACGATTGACGATAGAATGTTTCTTGGGTATTAGATTTTTAATTGGCGCTTTGCATGTGTGGTACGCGGGTTTCAATGTAATTTCGGTGTTCTACCGTATCATTCATGCATGCCTGGTGTGGAAGCACCCCCTGCCACACACCCTTTGGGTGGCATGCAGGGTATGACGTAGATGTATACCCGAATCCATATTAAACCATCCTTACACTTTTCCACTAATATTTATTAATTTAATACGCGTTTCGCAGCTAAGCTAATGGAAAATTCAATTTTTGTGAGTATGAAAACAATATTTTTAACAGAAAGAAACACTCAAGCTAACATATAAAATTTGGGTGATACACGTACGTACATGAAGAGGAGAAAGGATTACTTATTTGCCCAATAGCATATTATAAATACGGTTTTTAAATCGGTTCAGAGACTGCAGTTTCTTTAATTCTTCAGACAGGGAGTTCCACAGTTTTTCACCGGCAACTTGGAATTACTTCAGAGGATGAGCATTAAGTAATCTACTATTCCACTATGAGAGGGCGTGCAATGAAATTGCGCTGTTTATAGTGGTATATCGATGCAATGCAATGCATCCACAAATTTATTAACGCAGTATGGGAAGACGACCCGTTCTAATTCCGACTCCGCATATTCGCATATTGAAAACAGATGCTACTAAAAATTGTGCAACCAAGTTCCTCGTGGAAAACGGCTGAATGATGCGCAATATCTCGATTCTCTATTAATTTCAATCAACGTTACAGGTCCAACAACTGAATATCTGATATTGTTAGGTTTTGCATTCGTGCGGATGGACGAGTGAGTTGTCCATCTCTTCCAAATTCATCTTAAAATGCGCTTAGAGCGCGTGTTTTCTCTTACTGTGTGCGAGTACATGACGCGGACGCGTCGGGCAATTATCTTAGTACTGTTTTTGTTTCCTTTCAAGATCAAATTCCGCTTGCATTGCAGTGCGTGGAGCGTTTTTGCCTGCGTCATCTCGGAATCGCTGCGAAGATGAGCGTCATTTGAAATTTCCTTCGCGTTGCTTCCTCGGGTTCCCTCCCCCCCCCACCCTCATAGTGTTGCCATCCCCGCCCCCGTCCCTCCCACCCCCTGACCCACCATAATCTCATGTTCAAGGTCCGCAGGGTGAAGAGCTCCGTCATTTCGCTTTCCTCAGCAATCCACTAATCCAGTCTCATGCCCTCGGGGAAGATGCGCGAGGACAGAGAGCGCTGGGAAATTTCGGGTATGGAATTCTGTGGTGAGTGGGTTCGGAAATCAAATTGGTAGGTTGAATCAACTCGGCCTTTTATCCTTCCGGAATTTCTAAAAGGTGTTTTAGACTGAATCTGCGTAGCTTCTGGAGGTGATTTGTAGCGTTGTTTGTCCGATGGACGTAAGATAGCAGCTCGATAATAACAGAGCCATGCCAACCCAAACATTTTATCCAGCACACCTTGCGGTTGCCATAGAAACGCCAAGAAACGGTCACCCAGACCAATTAATGAGTTTGTTTTAGTGAGAGACCAATTAAAAAGTTTTTTTTATTTAAGCGCTAACTGCTATCAGTAGGTCAGGATGGTGATCGTTAGGGAAAACCGGGGAAACCTGGAATTGTCAGGGAATTTTGAATTTCTGGAAAAGTCAGGGAATTCTCGTAACAGTCGGGGAGAAACTGGAATAGGAATCCTCATTATTGTTGTTACCACTACGTTTATCCAATCCTTTCAGCCAGTCTTTCCCGCCCTTTATTTTACCAACTTAAACTAACGTCCGTCGCTGACGTGCATGGAATAAGTACCATCAATTCGTGAAGAATTCAGTTGTGAATCTTATTAGTTGTAAATCATAATTATTTAGTTGTGAATCAGACGTAATGTGTATCCCTTGTGTATATCCTAATTGCGATATTTGCCTAGTTGTGTTAAAATCCATGATAACAATGTATTACGCCCATCACTAGGAATACGAGGCTACGTTGTTCAGAAAACTTAGTCACGCGTTTTTTTTTTTAACTTCCGAAACTCAGGTCGAGAAGTAGTTGGGTAAATACATGCTTCCTTGCATACTCGCAGTAAATACATGCTTGCAGTTCTAAAAATACGAGACGATGATTAGAAAATTTAAAGCTTCCGTAGAAAATTTTAATTCAGCAGACAAAATATTCCAATAATGGGTGACCTTTTGGCGATCGGTCAGGGAAATTGGTAAATCCATCAGGGAAAAGTCAGGGAAAGGTCAGGGAATTTGAAAATTGGATATCAGTAGCCACCCTCTAGGTGTACTAGGTAGATCTAATATTTGTGTCATGATGCTCGCCTGCATTAAAATACTGCATCTAGGTACATCTACATCTACGTGATACCCTGCGAGCCACCACGAGGGTGTGTGGCAGGGGGTGAATATCACCAAACATGCACAATGCCATGCAAGTAGGATATTTAAGGGAGACATGCTAGAGAACCGGGTCACATGCAGCTAGATGGTTAGTATCTACATAATAAGGAAGGGATTATTGGTTGTTATTACATGCATCATGCACTACAGACTACTCTAACTATATTTCACCTACCTATCCCTTTGCTACGCTGCCTATTGTTCTCTCTTATAGTACGAGGGAAAAATGACATTTTAAATCTATCGGTACGACAATCTATCTCTCTAATCTTGTTAATATGATCAAACCTAGCATAATACGCAGGGGATCTCAATATATACCTAACGTCATCTGTGAACAACTGTGTTTCAAATTTACTTTAAAGGTTTAACCTAAATTTTAACCTGCGTTCTGAAGGTAGGTACGTTAGGCAGTCTCTTCTTAAGTGGTACTGTAGTGTAGCCTACGCATAAGTTACCATCCGAATAATTGAACCTTCTCAAGTTTGTCCCTGTTACCGTAAAAGTCGACATCATTGTCCTAGAGAATCACATACCTTCAGTTTTCAGATAATTTATTTGCACATTAGTCATTCATATAAGCAGCAATATCTTAAACGCCATAATTTACCGAAATCTCTTGGTAATTGCATTCTTGTCTCGTTCGAAGGCTGAACTTCAGCGAAAGGAAATTTGATTTGAATGTAATTGGAATAAATTCCCGCCCTCGTGCACGCGTGACGAAGGTCGGATTCGGGCGTGCGTAGGACGACGCAGCGATGGCCCGTGAGCGAAAGTGGGGAAATTACGCACAATGTGTTGTCATTCAATTTGACGCAGTTTAATTGGCCAGCGGCGGAAATCGGTCCAGGACGAAAATAATCGAACAGCGACGAGGACACATGATGACCACGTCAGCAACACGCGAAGCATTGGCGATTGGCGAAATTATTCACGCCGAGTCTGTTAAGTACTTAGGGGTCACAATTACTCACGACCTATCTTGGGGAAAACATATTAGGGAAATATGCGGCCAAGCATATAGGAAGCTAGGCTTTATCAAGAGAGTACTCGGAAAATGCGATGAGAAAGTGAAAGAACGCTGTTATTTTTCAATCGTTAGACCTCATCTGGAATATGCTGTTAGTGTATGGGATCCATACGAAACGGGGTTGATATCAGAGTTAGATCGCGTGCAGCGAAGAGGAGCTAGGTTTGTGAAACGATGTTACGATAAGTTGGCTAGTGTGTCTGGACTGTTAGAAGAATTAGGATGGGAATCGCTGTCACAGCGTAGATTAAATTATAGGCTTAACCTCCTAAATAAATTTCAGGAAAATCATTTTACTGACGACGTAAAAAACATACTATTAACCCCCTCGTACTACGGCAGATTAGATCGCGCCAATAAAATTAGAGAGCTAGATTGTAGAACCGATAGGTATAAAATGTCATTTTTTCCGCGTACCAAATGGGACCATAACAGCTGTGATCGTCGTCATGAATAGTTCTAATAGTGACAATAGGCAGACAGTAAATCTTTCTCTTTATACTCTCTACGTTCTTATTTATGCATGATGTAAATATTGATGTTCTTATTTAATGCATGATATTTTGAATCTGTAGTAGTAGTTTTTGTATCCCTTGCATGTTGGAACGATTGAAGATAGAATGTTTCTTGGGTATTAGATTTTTAATTGGCGCTTTGCATGTGTGATACGCGGGTTTTAATGTAATGTCGGTGTTCTACCATATCATTTATGCATGCCTGGTGCGAAAGCTCCCCCTGCCACACACCCTTTGGGTGGCTTGCGGAGTATGCCGTAGATGTAGATGTCTGCGGCATGAAGGGTTTGTCTGAATAATGCACGCACTAAAGCAGTCTAGCAGTAATATATGTAGCCACGCTTACGACGGTGCTGAAGTCTATTTCTTTGCCAGGTATTTTGCATGTTTCTAAATCCGAGTAGTGCTAACACCATGCTTTGGGATTCTGGAAATCGAGATGTGGCTGTGAAGGACGATGTAAAATGTGTGGCGGACGGAAGGGAATACGAGCGTGGAAATGCTAGGTAGAGTGGGTGGTGAAAGTATACTTCTAAATGAGATTAGATGACCAAGTAGGTTGCTTTAAAGGTCGGTTAGGGGTGAAGGGTTGCTCAAATACGTGATAGAGAGAAGAAGGTTGGGCAAACGGGAGTCGGAATAAAGAAAATTGGTTTTATGGAAGGGATGAATAAGGGTAGGAAGTACTCTGAGATAAAGAATTAAACAGCGTGCGTCAAAGGTACCCTGCATTTGTAAAGGTCCAGAGGATCTTTACTGACTTCAGCGTAAACCTACCCTTACCAGTAGATTCATTCAGCCATGTATTTTAACTGTTAAAGGTAGTTTATCTTCCAAGTCTGAGAAACTCCTCCCGATTGTCTACAACGTCTACATCTATATCTACGAAATTCCGTGCAAGCCACTACTAGGGTGCGTGGTACGGGGTGCCCCCACACAAGGCATAAAGCCCTCATCCCAGCTGAAATCAGAACCGCGTACGCTCCCCCGGATGCCAGGCGTAGGACAAAAGCAGTCAGGGTAACAGTGAACGGTCAGAGCAGAAACTAGGAGATAGATACGTAGAGGAACATGCTACCTTACAGTTCACTACTCAAGATACAATCTGGTTAGTATTATTAATGCGACCGATGAATGGCACAACAAGGCACTTAATGATACAAAAGTATATCATGCCGGAGATTACATACGAAATTAGTTACTTATAATGATGTTGAGACATTTAGCACAAGTGCAAAACTACTTAACGCAGTGAGAGTCTTCGTTTCCCAGAGCTGATCTATCGTAACTACAATGGTCCCTTGTTGTACGTGGAAAAAATGACATTTTAAATATATCGGTTCTGCAGTCTATTTTCTCTATCTTATCGCTGTAATAGTTTCTACCATAATAGTTTATCTAGTAGAACATATTGAACGTCCGGAAAAATAGTCTACATCAAACTTTCGTAAATGATCTAATCTATATCTTTTCCTTCGATCGTATATGAGTTCCCACCATAATACCCTCAACAATTCACTAACTTTGCTATGTTTATCGTAACAATTGTAACAAATCTAGCTGACTTCGATCTAAATCTGAAACTAGTTAACTAGCCACGCATCACCCCTTATTACGTCCTCCAGCCACCTACCTTGCTCACCCCGGATTTAAGTTTGCAGTTCTCTGTCCTCGCATTCCATACTAAGCAATTTATCCTTGATAATAAAAGTTAATATTATTTATGCATCAGCGATATATCCTCCTAACGAAGTGGGGAGCGAATTAAAAGTTCTCACCCCTTGACTATTTCACGCAAGAGCAGAAAAAGATAATGCCCTCTGCACACGCATTACTTAAAATTATGACTATGAACCCCTCAGATACAGATTTATTACACAATTTACAGAATACCGCAATTAAGAGAATATTTATTTACTATTATCATGCAAATCGCTCATGCCTGAAATATATTTCAAGCGTTAAGTTCGCTGTGATATTGTCACGATTAAGATCGACGAAGCGGCATATCTCACTTTTGTACGAGTCAACCTTGAGACTGTGAAGAATTCAAGCTTTCCTTACTGCCATTGTTTCGGGATTATATATGTCAAGTTGCATATTTTAGCATGGTTAAGCAAATACCTTACCTCCTTCTATGATTTGCAACGCACCTGTGGCTAATTCGATGAATACTTTGGCCTCGCTGAGTGCTGGCAAGCACCTTAAAGTCTACCTCTCGCCAAAAAGGGAGATCAATATACATAAACCTGTTTCTCAGAGTCGCTTTAAGCCCTCTTGTTGACAAATTGAAATCATTGTGCATTATGCACGTGTATTGCATGTTTATTAAGTAGGATCCCTAGTTGGCCGTGTCCCGTTGTTACCAGGAGTAAATTCTCTGTAAATCGCCCCAACAAAGTTCTTCGGAAATGTATAGAGGGGTTAGTTTCTTGTAGCACCCCCTAAAAAGCGAAGGGCTATGGCGTAAACGCAAATTCACCGAGACGGAACAATCTGCTGCACTTGGTTGGCGGCGTCCGGAGATTAAACTCCCCTTTTGCAGTTAAGGTAGTCGATCAAAATATCATTTAAATAGAAATCTATGAATTTGGTCTCCTTTTAAAGAAAAATATATCACCCCTCCATTGACACAAAAAAAATCAACCCCTTACCTCATTACTTTCGGAGATATTTACCAAAAAATACCAGCCCTTTTACATGGGAAATGGTGCGTTTATGCACTCCTGAGAGACATTATTTACAAAACGAGGTATTTCTAACACTTAGATGTCGTAAAAAAAACTAACAGCGTGTAGTTTGTGTGTTTTCTCAACTATTTTTTAAAAATTTATCATATCGTCACCTTAGTACAGCGGTTCCCAAACTATGGGTCGCGACCCACTGGTGGGTCGCGGGAGCAATTTTGGTGGGTCGCGCAGGGAAGGTGCCTTTTAAAGTAAAAATTAAATCTTAAATAATTACCCAAAAATTCTCTTCAAATATGTTCTAACGCTAAACTAACAATAAGAAACGTTAAAAATAATAAAGTGAACATAGACTATATAGTCAGTCGAGACTATTTCTGTGAAAGCGAAGAGACTTCGCTATGTTGTACGGGTCTGTTGTCTTTTGTCCCGCCGGCGCCGGGTAATATTGGGTCGCGAAAAATATTCCAGGTTGGAGGTGGGTCCCAGGACAGAAAAGTTTGGGAGCCGCTGCCTTAGTAGGTTCTTGGGTATCACAAAAAACCTTCCGTTTTGAAGGAGTTTCAAACGTACCGCGCGATAGAAAATGAGGCAAGTTAAAGACTTCTTTAGGTATTTTCATTTAATTACTTACAATTTCTGTCTAATAAAACTACATTTTTGTACATACCATTAATAATGCAATATTTAATTGATGTGTCGTACATCTGGTGAAATTAAAACGTATAATTTGAATATGGTCTCTATTACGACTAGGGAACTACCTCGCTCGGACTACCTTAACTACACTTGATGCACACGTCCAGAATTTCTATTTTACATTTTCTACGACCCAGGGATGTTTCAGGCCATCGGTTAATGCGTTCTATTCTTCTACATGTACTTATTACCCTGCAAACCACCGAAAAGGTGTTTGGCACGGGGTGACTTAACACCAACATGAACTACAGTGAAGAAATATACTTTCGTCAATATGTACCTCATGATGGGTATGCTACAAATGCCACAGAAACTACTAAACTGATCTATTATGTAACTTTGTAAACGTGACACAAGAAACATGCCGGGAACATGTAAAGCATGGTGTTAGCACTACTCGGATTTAGAAACATGCAAAATACCTGGCGAAGAAATAGACTTCAGCACCGTCGTAAGCGTGGCTATATATTTTACCGCTAGACTGCTTTAGTGCGTGCATTATTCAGACAAACTCTTCATGCCGCAGACATGACGAAAAAGAAAAATCTCTTAGTAAATTCCACTCTTAAAACTTTTATAACCGACCTAGGTTTCGATTGCCTTGCAATCATCGAAAGGAAGACCTTTGAAAATGATTGCAAGGCAATCGAAACCTAGGTCGGGAATAAAAGTTTTAAGAGTGGAATTTACTAAGAGATTTTTCTTTTTCGTCATGTCTGCGGTAACATTCCATAAAGTTACGCCTTCAACCATTAAGTTTATTCTTCATGCCGTTTTACTTGTGGCAAAGAGGTACCTTATTATTCAGTGTAATGGCAGACCCCTAAATCTACCTCTGTTATATCCTCCTTATCCTCTGCATAAAATCTAACCTTCTTCATCCCGTCCATAAAACCTATTCTCTTTCCTCCCCTCCCCCGTTAGCTCAACATCCTCCCCTCTATTACATTCTCAATTGGCCCTTCGCATCTATTTACCTCCGCCAGCCACCTACTTCGAGTGAAATACATCTACATCTACGTCATACCCTGCAAGCCACCCAAAGGGTGTGTGGCAGGGGGTGCTTCCACACCAGGCATGCATCAATAATACGGCAGAACACCGAAACTACATTGGAACCAGCGTACCACACATACGACGCGCCCATTAAAATCTACTAACCAAGAAACATTCTATCGTCAATCGTTCCAACATGCAAGGGGTACAAGGGCTACTACTACAGATTCAAAATATCATGCATAAATAAGAACATAACTATTTACATCATACGTAAATAAGAAAGAGGAGAATATAATGAGAAAGATTTACTGTCTGCCTATTGTCACAATTCGAACTATTCATGACGACGATCACAGCTGTTATAGTCCCGAATGGTACGCGGAAAAAAATGACATTTTATACCTATCGGTTCTACAATCTAGCTCTCTAATTTTATTGGCGCGATCTAATCTGCCGTAGTACGAGGGGCTTAATAGTATGTTTTTCACGTCGTCAGAGGAACGTTTTTCCTGAAAATTAGTTGAGAGGTTAAGCCCATAATTTAGCCTATAATACAGTGCCCCTTGTAAAACCGCCTCGCGAACGAGAGCTTGCTCTTCCTTGCAAATATCCGACCGGAGCTTTTGCTTCGTGTGCATGAGTGTTACAACCCGCTCAAGGTCTGGTGCGAAATGTATACGAGAGGGAGGGAGGGGAAAGATGGCGGTTATCCCTTCCTTTCTTTTCAAATGGGAAGTGGTGTTACAACGGCGAGTGCAAGGGGTTGAGATAGGTGGGAAGAGGGGGGGAGGGGGACAGGTGAGTAGAGGGGTGGGTTACCGTCGCCCATGAGTTCACTCACTCTCCGCGGCCGAGTGCTCATTGCCACCCCCTCCCCCCGCTCACCGGCTCACCTCACCCCCTCCCCGCTCTCCTTTCCCCGCTCCTTCCTTCCCTTCCTCCCTCTATCATTAGCCTCTTGCCCCTACACGTCGCCCGGCCCTATTTAAACAACTCCGTCGTTGCGATATTTTGATACCAACACAACCTTGGCGTTGGTTGTAATACCTGTTTCTACTGCACACCGCTAAGACGGATAGAGAGCGCATTGAAAGAGATGAAGGCAAGAAAATGTGTAGACAGATAGATAGATATAGGTATGTAATTTATTGTTCTTCAGATATTACATCCAACTCGAACAATAATGAACAACACTGATACAAAAATATTCAACCACAACAAACAACAAAAACAACAACAACAATACAAAACAATATTGAAAATATACAATAATAATACAAAAAATTTTGAATTCATACAACAATAATACAGCTCATCCCTTGTTATAAATCATTGAGAAAGGTAAGGACAGCTTATTGGGCAGTTAGATATAAATATAGTTTATTTTTTAATGTATGCAGTGATGACGAGTCTTTGATTGTATTAGGAAGGTTGTTCCAAGTTAGAGAGGAAGGATGTAGGAGTAGATAACATCCCCTCGGAATTGATAAAGAGTTTAGGAAGTAGGCAAGCTTTTTTCGAACTCACGCGCAGGATCTACGAGGAAGGAGTATGGCCAGAGGACTTTGTGAAAACAGTACTGATTCCTATCCCGAAAAAGAAGAATGCATCAGAATGCGAGGACTACAGAACAGTTAGTTTAATTTCACATGCAGCCAAAGTTTTACTTTGAATTATCAATAGAAGGTTGGAGAGTAAGGCCAAAAACTACTTAGGCGATGGCCAGTTTGGGTTCAGGAAGGGAAGGTCAACTCGGGATGCGATAGCGGTGATGAGAACACTTATAGAAAGAAACATAGAGTATAATCAGGACGTTTTCGCATGCTTTATTGATTTTGAAAAGGCTGTCGTCAGAGTAAATTGGATTAAACTAACGGAGATACTAGGTAAAATGGGAATAGATTGGCGAGACAGGAGACTAATTCGAAACCTATATTTGACACAAAGGGCGCAGGTGAGGGTGGCTGATGGTGAATCAGGGTAGGCAACTTAAGGTAAGGCAAGGGTGTCCGTTGTCGCTATTGCTTTTCAACATTTATGCTGAGGAAATGGTAAGACATGTATGGGAAGAAGTTGAGGTTGAAATCAAAGTAGGAGGGAATGTGATAAACTCGGTTAGATTCGCGGACGATCAGGCATTGGTTAGTGGATCTTCGAAGAGGCTGTAAGCTTTGGTAGGTGCTTTAGAAAGGCGATGCGGCATATTCGAAATGAAGATAAATCATAAGAAAACAAAAGCAATGAGATTCTCCAGGACAAAGAAAGCGACGCTTGTGATTAAAGTTGGAGGACACAAACTAGAGCCAGCAGAACAGTTTAATTACTTGGGTAGCACGCTGGAGGAAAACGGGCATAGTAGCAAAGACATACGGAAGAGAATAGCGCTAGCTAAGGAGGCGTTTATTAATAGAAGAGAATTGATGACGGGGACGATGGGTAAGGATGTGAAGAAGAGGCTGGTGAAGAGCTTGATATGGAGCGTAGTGTTGTATGGGGCAGAAACGTGGACCCTGAGAAAGGAGGACGAGAATAGGCTGCAGGCATTTGAGATGTGGGTGTAGAGGAAGATGGAGAAGGTGCGGTGGACGGTGAAGGAAGACATACGATGAAGTGCTTAGTATGTTTGGTGAGTAAAGGAATCATCTGGATAAGTTTAGTAGGAGGCAAAAGTAGGTGGTTGTAAGAGTTAATGGCAGTCGAAGGGTTTCTGAAGTCCGTGATAGAGGGAAAGATATTGGGCAAGCACGTGAGAGGAAGAAAGGGAATAGATTTTATGTTTAGGATGGAGAAGAGCAGGACTTACGCTGTGATGAAGAAAGAAACCTCATAGAAGGCTCGAGTTAATGTGTTAAGCTGGAGTGTTCTTACTCTTCACGCAGTGCATCTGGTTTGCAGTCCTGACTGTGGATAAAAATTCTAATGGTATCCCTTTAATCCCTATTTTATTTAATCCCTATTTTATCCCTCTCCCTTATCCTTGGTAAAGTTGTTCACGTAAACTGAAAAGGAGATGCTTTGAAACATCATTTATTTTTTCATTATAAGGTTTGAGACTAATCGTCTCGTCCACGCTGCTATCATGGTGATCCTTGCACAGGGAAATGTAATTCTCGACCCAAGTGAAAAACTCATGAAATACTTGCGTTTCTTTGTGCTGACTCTTCTTCTTCGTCTTAGGTTATCAACCCATGGGTTGGTTGGCAATAGCACGCCATTCCACTCTTTGCTCAGCTTTCCTCTTCATTTCACCATATGAGACGCATCCAGAGTCATTGATGATCTGCTTCATATAGCTTAATCTAGGACGTCCTCTACGATTTGTCCCCTCAATAAAACCTTCAGCTATTAATTTTATAAAGTCATTGCATCGTAGAGTGTGACCTATTAGTTTAAGTCTCCTTGTCTGTATCTGTCTCCAGAGACTTCTATTTTCTTGTACTCTTCTCAGCACTTCCTCATCGGTGATTCTGTCTCGCCAGCTGATTTTCTGCATCCTTCGATAGCACCACATTTCTAGGGCCTCTAATTTGCTCTTTTCATGTTTCCCTATAGTCCAGCTTTCACACCCGTAAAGTGCCACACTCCAAACATAAGCTTTCATAACCCTCTTTCTTACTTCCAAACTAACATTTTTACAAGTCAGTAGAGTCTTTTTATCATTGAAAGCTATTTTTGCTAGTTGTATTCTATTCACAATTGCTGACTACTTCGCATATAATACTCTTGCGGTGACTCGCATCGTTAGATTGAAATCGTTGAAATGTAGAATCAAAAAGTCCCTGCGACGTAATAAGGCATTTGAAATATATCTACTGATTTGGCTTAGACATAAATGGAAAGTAAAAAGTTCTTCCCGATCGTTTTATTTAAACGAAGGCCGCCATAATGTATTCTGCGGTCACGTATTCCCTTCCCTAAACGTCATTGGATATGTGTTGTAATTGGCTGCATTTTTATATGTCAATTGCGCCTTTATATCGGACCAAATTAGGTATTTACCGTTTCGCGAGACATGGATGATAACAAAGAAAATCTATTCACAGTCAGTTCCAGCGGCATAAAACCATTCCTTCCTCATTGCCACGCTGTTACTATCGGGCGATTCCACGCCAACTCAACCAAGGCCGTGGCTCGACCATCTTCGAGTTTTACGAGTTTTCACATCGCTTATTTTAAGCGCCAAAAGGAGCAACTTTTTCATCTTTCCGTTTTTATTGCTCCATTTTACCGTGGTTTCGTGCCACAAACTAAAGTTTATGCTCTTAAAGTACATTCCTGTATCCTTTCTGGTCGAAAAAATTAAGTGTGACCATATCTTATCATTAATGTAGGAGTCATTAGCCCCTAAACATGGATCAACATTTTTTTAAATTGGAAAAATTAAAGTCATCTATGAGCTCGGAGTATAGGTCTAGGAAGCCAAAAGTTAATAAAAAATACAGATTAATTTCTTTTGATTACGAAAATGTCATTATCTTTAATATATGACGGGTAGATCGTCATTATTTGGAGGTGGAGTTCGGAGCTGCGGCGCGCCACTTTTGCGATAATTTGTGATAATTAAAGTGTCAAAACATGAGCATTAATTATTACAGAAGGCTAATATTTCAAATCGTCATTTCTCATTGTATTCTTGCTATGTGCCAAAAATTGTGAAGATCGGAGATGGCCATTTGGTTGAATTTGCGTGGAATCGCCCTATACCTCTCTTCATCTTATCAAGAATTGGTATCCACTTCCTCCCTCAACCTACCTCACCTTAAGTGGTTTAAGTGATTTATTTTAGTTATTTAAGCAATTTTTAATGCTAATTGAGAGATGTTCGCGATAAAATTATATACGTGCCCTCATTTATGATACCTATTTGTTGATAATAGTAAAAAAAATAAGCTTACCGATTTGTTTTTTTTGGTAAATTAATAATATTTCAACTCCTAACCTTACAGCACAAGACATATATTTCGTAATAATTCGACGAAATATGCACAGACTTTCTTCTGAACGCGAATTGACATCTTTCACATAATTATAATGATTTCCTGAAGTTTTCATGTTAAGTATCAATGTGGTACGCCGGTACTAATAATATTTACTTAGAATGTCGTCACAATTTCGAATACCTCGCCGAAAACTCAAGTCATAACTGCCTTAATTGAAAGAAAAAGTTCAACCTGTAATTCTTGAATCATTCCCATTACTGCATGGATGGTGAGTTCCATCGCACAAACAGATGTACCTACCTATATGAAATGTGGTCGTCTAATTTTGTGTCGACGTGAAACATTATTAAAATACGATATGTACTCACTTCTCGTATGTTCTCAGTGACCCACGATTACCGCTCCAAGCACCTGAACATTCTACTGTCTGGTACGACCTTCAGCATGGCGCTGCCTTTAACATACTCATATTGTATGCATTTAGTTACGAGGAGTGCAGCCAATCAGGAAATTCAATTATTAAATGACGCTCTCGGGTGAAATCGGTGTCTTGCTTACCACATGGCTGCTAATGATTTTGCAGTGTCACTATTCGCATATCATAGTTGGTTGTCATAGGCATACGAGTGGCGTGACGAAACTTTGCATTTTGCGGTTCAGTGGACCCGGTTGGATTGGTTCTCCTAGATGCGCACAACCTTTCCTTAAACAGGTTTTGATTACCTTCTCCATTTATCTTAAAGTTATCGTTGGTTTACATTGGCGCTACTCCCACTTACACCTGTGGAAACCGTGGACTTGATTACTTGGAGAACTAAAGAATGCACCTAACGTTGCTTGCCAATGGTCGGCTATGCTTGTTAGACTTTAAGGGTGAGCCATCTGTCGTCCATATCTGCATATGCTACCCTCCATTCAACCACAGTGACATGTGGCTCCGGATTTGATGATCCGTACACCTGCTCTGTGGGACAGTTTAAGAGAAAAAGTGATGAACACATGAAACGGGATGGAAAAAGAAATGTGCTTCCGATTATAATGGAGTTGGTTCCTTTACATGTTGTAAGTTTATATATTATTTATTATTGAGTAACCTATAGGTAAAATTATGTTTACAGAATTTTTACAATTGGAGGGTTTTATTAATGCATAATGTTACCTTCTTCATCGCAGCGTAAGACCCTTCCTTTCTTCATCTTGTCAATGAAAACTTTTATCTTTCTTCCCCTTCCCCGTTTACTCAACATCCTTCCCTCTATCATGACTTGAAGCAACCCTATCCAATTACCTCATACATCCACGTACCTTGCCTCCTCCCATTCTCATAGATTGTGAATTGTTAATCGAAGTTACATATGTCTCGAGAACTTATTTGTTTCAAGTAATACACCCATATTTGTGAGGGAGTTAAAGTTATTTTTCACTTATATCAATAATAAATATAATAACTGTTGTATTAGTATTAATAAATATATAATGGCGTAGATTGTTTTATTTGGAGTGCTGTGTCTTATGGAGCAGAAACACGGGTAGTCCGTAAGAAAGAGGATAATATCTTGAGAGTTTCGTAATGTGGCTATGGAGAAGAATGAAAAGATTCAAATGGAGTGATAAAGTGAGAGATGAGGAAGTTTTGGCAAGGATGAATAGGAATATTTTAAGATCAGCAAGAAAGATTAGCTAATAGAGCTATAGATTTAAAATGCCATTTTTCCCGCGTACCATAAGAGAGAACAATAGGCAGCGTAGCAAAGGGATAGGTAGGTGAAATATAGTTAGAGTATTCTGTAGTGCATGATGCATGTAATAACAACCAATTATCCCTTTCTTATTATGCAGATTCTAACCACCTAGCTGCATGTGACCCTGTTCTCTAGCATGCCTCCCTTAAATATCCTACTTGCATGGCAATAGTGCATGTTTGGTGATCTTCACCCCCTGCCACACACCCTCGTGGTGGCTCGCAGGGTATCACGTAGACGTAGATGTAGATGTAGATGTACCCCTCAGCCTTCATTCATTGGTCGTTCAATCCTAGGATTGGTCGACTGCACCACCCTCGCTTATAGATTCATTGAAAAATTCACACACCCGCGTGGTGGCTTGCAGGGTATTACGTAGATGTAGATTGGATGAAAGAAGAAGGCAAACTGGATAGGATACGTCCAGAGGAGAAATTGCCGGCTGAAAAGAATATTAGAAGGAATGATCGAGGGAAATAGAGAAAGAGGTAGACGAAGAAATTGTATGTTCACTGATATTATGATTGGAAGGAGTTACAAAAAGCTGGGGAGGGCAGCACAGGAAAGACGAGTATGGAGGGAGCAGTTCAATTGAAACCTGTCTGAGGACAGATTCACCTCAGAAGAAGAATTGTTGATATGAGGTGCTATTGGCCGTTCTCATCTATTAGCTATAGCTATTGGTTGCATGCCAGCCTCCCAAGTTTTTAATATTCACATTTCATTTTGTCAATTTCAAATTCGCATATCTTTAGTCACAGTCTTCCGGTGAGTAGACGAGGCTCACAACCCTTTCCTAGTCAAACCCCGTCTTCGGTCACCACTTCCTCCTCGTCTTTTCCTCCAGCCAAACGCTTTTCCCTCTGATTAAATAAGAACCCAACAATCTCCAGCCAGAGATCTAACCCCCCACCCTCTGCCCTCCCCTCCTCTCCTTCCGCTCTCGTAGTGCCCCCAGCGTCTCTTCTTTCGGTCCCGCGCTTTTCTGGAGTCGGCTTTTTTTCTCCCGCTTCGGGTAGCGAGAAGGAAGGCCGGATTCGGTTAGTATATGCGTCTGGCGGTTGGCTAAGGCCGAAGCTCTCGGCGATACCGATTCTCTACTTCATGTACAAATCTAGGACAAAGAAAGCGAGGCTGGTCATAAAAGTCGGGAGGACACAAACTGGGGCAAGTAGAGCATTTTAATTACTTAGGTAATAGAAGAAAACGGGGATAGTAGCAAAGACATACGGAAGAGATTAACTCTAGCTAAGGAGTCGTTTAGTAATATAATGGAGTTGATGACGGGGACATTGGGTAAGTATGTGAAGAAGCGACAGGTGAAGAGTTCGATATGGAGCATAGCGTTGTATGGGGGCAGAAGCGTGAACCCTGAGAAAGGAGGACGAGAATAGGTTGTAGGCATTTGAGATGTGGGTGTGGAGAAGGATGGAGAAGATGAGGTGGACGGAAAGGAAGACTAACGAGAATGTGCTTGAGATGGTGGGCGAGGAAAGAAAACTTCTGAATGAAATCCGGGATAGGCTGAATCGGTGGGAGGAGGATGTGATAAGAGGCGAGAGGTTGCTCAAGAATGTGATTGAGGGAAGGATGTTGGGCAAGCGGGGAAGAGGAAGAAAGAGAATAGGTTTCATGGACGAGATGAAGAAGGGTAGGTATTACGCTGAGGCAAGAAAGGAAACACATCGAGGTAGCTGGGCCCCAGACAGTGAGGAAAAATCGAGAGGAGATTTTCTGACTTTCTTCAAAACCTACATTCACCGGTAGAATACTTTTTTAAATATTTGATGTCGTAAAAAACCGGGGTTTCCTGCGGTGGGCATTTCACTTTCCTGTACTAGCCCCGTCACTGAAATCGGTGGATGTCTATCCCTATTCCTATTTCGTCCCTATTGGGTGATCGGGGAAGGGGAAGAAAGAGTACCGTATTGCACCGCATCATCATCGCAGATTTTATGCCAATTTTTTTCGCTAAAAAGTAGGGTGCGACCATTATGATGGGAAATAAAAAAAAAACAAAATTGTGCCGGTATTAGTTATACATAGGTCATTTATTACATTCTTAACTGCCTGTATTGCAAAGCTAGGATCTCATGAATGGTAGGTCTACATTAAATACAATGCATTACAATTTAAGACTACAAATCGACACGATTTTCTTCCTGTTTAGCGTATACCGTACTTGTTCCGACCTGAAATGAAAAGTTAACGCATTATTAGTACCGATGCATTATGGTAAACATTTTTGGTTAATTTATGGTAAATATGGTAAATTGTTCCTTCTACAGCAAGTATTGTGACGAACAGAATTAACATGCGACGATTATGCGATGAAAAGTTGTGAACCAATTTTTGGACTGAAAAAGTAGGCTGCGACTATAATGCGATGGCGACGATTATGCGGTGAAATACGGTATTTTTTTAATGGACGGGATGGGATGAAGATGCCTAAAGCCCCGTTCACAACAACTTCTACATCTACGTCATACCCTGCAAGCCACCCAAAGGGTGTGTGGCAGGGGGTGCTTCCACACCAGGCATGCATCAATAATACGGCAGAACACCGAAACTACATTGGAACCCGCGTACCACACATGCAAAGCGCCCATTCAAATCTACTAACCAAGAAACATTCTATCGTCAATCGTTCCAACATGCAAGGGGTACAAGGGCTACAACTACTGATTCAAAATATCGTGCATAAATAAGAGCGTCAATGTTTACATCATGCATAAATAAGAACGTAAAATATATAAAGAAAGAGATCTACAATCTAGCTAATGTCACTATTTACACTATTCATGACGACGTTCACTGCTGTTATAGTCCCGAACGGTACGCGGAAAATATGACCTTTTATACCTATCGGTTCTACAATCTAGCTCTCTAATGTTCTTGGCGCGATCTAATCTGCCGTAGTACTAGTGGGTTAATAGTATGTTTACTTAACTTAACTTTTATTAACTTGGCTTAAGCTGTTCCCGAGTGCCAATCGGGGCCTAAAATTTCCAACCAATCACAGCACGCCACTTTCAAAGTCCATATTACAATCGATTGATGGGCCTTATCGATATCGTAATCCCCTTTTCCCTAGCCTTTTCGATAGTAAACCAGGCCTTGCTATTGGCTAGAATTAAGAGAAAGTTGAGAAATGTTCAACTCCAAGACTACGCCAAGTCGAGTTAAGCCACTTTTAGTTGTCGTGAACCAGTGTGTTGCTTTCTCGCGGACTCAACTACTAAGTCGCGCCAAGTTAAGCCAAGTTAACTCAAGTTAAGTCGTTGTTGTTGGACTTTAGACGTACGCAGCGATGAAGAATGATGCATTAAACTTTATTAGAGCCAGCCATTTATGAAAACCCAAAGGATTGCATCTGACTTCCACTTATACCTTCCCATATCGTTAGGCTACTGAATATAAATAATACTTCTGAAAGGATCTTTCGGATGGTCGACGCGTTGGTTGTGTCTACGGGGGTGTAAGAATTAGGTAGCTGAGGCTCTGCGGGGGCGACCCGCCTCGCTAGCTACCAGTCCCCCACTTTTTCTCCACGCGCAGACCCTATCGGATCGGGGGACGCTCGGGTCGCGCATGGCTTCCCCCGTGACCCTCGGGAGAAGGAGGAAAGGGCCTTCGGAGCCATGTGCCGTCGCTCGCCCGCCCTCGCCTGTTTCTTTCTCCAACACGCCCACTCTCTCCCTCTTCATCTGCCCGACGCTTTTTTGTATCCTCGTCAACCTCTGCCTCTTATCTCTCGCCCTGTGGAGGGAAAAGGAAACTGTTTTTCTTATTTTTAGGACGTTTTTATCGCGGTTTTCTCTCTGGACGAACTGTCGGCGTGTGCATTCCCGTCCCCATAACCCTTACTCCTCACCCTACGCACAGTCTCCTCCAGGTCCTATTTCTCTCTTTCGGGATAACCCCCCAGAGCCTCACGGAAATTTTTGGTAAAATAAAATCGTCTGTCGTCTTCATGTGGTTTCTCTCCACCTCAGCTCACCGGATCCATCTTCCACAGAAAAAAACTCTGGATGCAGCTGTGACAAATTGGGGCTGTGTGCTAAAAATATTTGGTGATAAATGGCAGTTAACTCCTTGAGATGCCACTAAACGCGGCCGGTACGTTTTCGCGAAAGTACCTACACCGCCCGTGATCACTTAAAAGTTACGAAAATATTCGAAACGGGCTGTGATCTTTAAAATTATTTGCTTGAAAAGTTGCTATTTCTCTCTTCATCATACCAGCCTCTTACCTCGGTAAATCAGTTTTTATAGCTTGTCCAGCGAAACGGTGTCTTACAATAGCGCGTATGCTTAGTGCGTCATTCGCACCATCCGTGATAATTTTGATGTTATGAAAATATTCGAAACGGGCTGTGAACTTGAAAATTTTTTGATTGAAAAATTGCTATTTCTTTCTTAGTCATTCGATCCGCTATCTCGGTAGATTAGTTTTTCTACCCTGTCCAGCTAAACGATCTCGTGCAATAGCTCATGCTTTGTGCGTCATTAGCTCAGTTTTGGTCTCATATTTACTTATTTATTCTCATGGAAGATAGTTCATGTCAAGTAGTTTACTTTACAATCGTAATAATTCACTTTAAAACAATTTAAATGATTCTACCAGACAGTTTACCAGCACCCCAAACTGTGTAATTTTTCAGCATTTGAAAACTTTCCTGACTGACGATTTAAATTCCTGATTATTCCCTTCTTTGACAAAGATTATGAAGAATGATATGTGTAAGTCATTGGGAAAAATCACATAAATTAGGATTTATATGATTTTTCCCCATGATATTCAATGAATAAAAACCGCCTCCGAATTTACAAGAAGACATCTTCACTCGCATTCCATCCGTATTGTCACAGGTATCTACGTCATTGGTTGTTTCGGTTGTATTATATTAGTTGTCAAATTGATAACTGTTGGTTTAATTACAGCTGTCTATTCCCTCCGTTCCCCCAGGTTTACACTTATTATTCTCCTGACCTGAGCCTAAGTAAGTGGAATGTTGATGTATCTGAATTGTACTGATAAAGAAACATCTTGATCGCTGGTAGGCATGCATTGGTTGCTTCGCTGAAGTGTAGAGGGCCCCTGGGTATGAAGGTTTGATCAGGTGGATGGCAAAACCGTACGTTCTTTTCATGTTCAAAAAGTTCGCTGCCCTCTGGTGAATTTAATTCCAATTGCTCAACCCTAGCAGCTCCGCGCACTCCGCAACAGCCCGAAAATAGACTTTGGGGTTCGTTAAAAAGACTGTAATCGGTCCAAAAATGGAGTAACGGATGCAAAAACGTTGGTATAGTATTAAGAGATCGGTAGGACTCCGAAAAAAGAAGGGTAACTTTCAGTTTTGAAAATAGACGACACGCAGTGAATCCCGAAAACAATTTTTATTGAAAAAAAGAGTAGCTGCTTGAATCTTCATACTAAAATTCATTGAAATTAGCGGCACAGTGGGGAATTTCCCGAAATAAACCCAATCAATTTCCTTCCGGCCGTCGCCGACTTCAATACCGGGCTTTTTGACGGAGAAAGCCACCCACGGATAAAGAAGGCGGAGAGATGAGCGTGTGTTTAGTGGCTCGGGGATAAAGCCTTTGGTTGGGCTCCTCCTCGAAAAAAAGACCTCCTTTCACTCCGTTTCGTCTTCCTCCCTCTCTCTTCTGGTCCTCTTTTTTTATCCTCTCCCTTCGTGCGCCCTTGTGTTTAGCCGTGAACCTCCACGCACAGATACACGGACGCCCCCTCCTCTCCGGTTCCGTTGGCAACCGACTCAAAACAGTTCGATCGCTTCAAACTTGAAAAGCCCGGCCCCCTTTCCCATCGATCCGATGAAACCCCTCAGTACTACTTGTCTCCGCTCCTCCTTCACGAATCAGAAGAAGGGAACCGATTCACAGCCGCTGACTGCGATGAACCCACACTGGCTTTCTCTCTCTCTCTCTGTGTTTTTATCCTCTTTCTCGAAAAAAAGTAGAACGCGATATCCTGGTCTTTTTCGTCGCGGGGGAAAGCTGAACCGATGTTTTCTGCTCTCTTGTTGTTGGATCTCACTTCTCTCACAGATGTCACTTGCTAATCTATGTGCAATTCAAATCTTTTTTTATTTCTATTGATGGTCGTTGCTATGGAGCGTAGCGTTATATGGGGCAGAAACGTGGACCCTCAGAAAGGAGGACGAGAATTGGCTGCAGGCATTTGAGATGTGGGTGTAGAGAAGGATGGAGAAGGATGCAGAAGGTGAGGTGGTCGGAGAGAAAGACTAACGAGGAAGTGCTAGAGATGGTGGGAGAGGGAAGGAAACTTCTGATTGAAATACGACATCGGTAGAGTACCTAGGTGGCTGGAGGATGTAAAAATGAAGGACGATGGGTTGCTGAAGAGTGTAATATAAGGAAGGATGTTGGGCAAGCGGGGAAGGGGAAGAAAGAGAATAGGTGTCGTGGACTGGATGAAGAAGGATAGATCGTATGCTGAGGCGAAACATGGTATACTAGAGGGAGATAGGTCCGTGAAAGTGTAGAAAACCGGAAGGAGATTCTCTGACATACAACAAAACCTACCTCTACCGGTAGAATACTTTAATAAAAAGTAATCGATGGTCGGTCCTCGGCATGTCCTGTCTATCGACTGTTATCATTAAATTATGAAAAGATTTTTTTCAAAAAGAAATTAGTTTAGAAATTTTATGAAAAGGAAAGTTATCAAAGTTTTCATTTGCGCCCTTCATTCAGCGCTTATTTGATTTACGCATCCCCTTTGTGTCGCAGCGAGTGAATGCATTATTTCTCTATAAAGAGAATACATGATGCGAGGACTAAGTTCAAATATACGTTTGTGCCAATGAGACGCAGAATTCTCTCGCTAATAATTATTTAATCATCTTCTTTGGTAGTGGAAGTACTGAAATCAATCGTAAAAGGTATCAGTTTTTGAAAACCAACATTGAAATTAATTATGATGTGATTTTCGATGAGATTAATGATTTCTAGTGCGGCCAATAATGAACCGGACTTTGACGCATGTCGTAGAATTTTTAGGTGTACATTCACCGTGATACTGATGTTTTAATTGTGAGCTAAGTTAACCTACCAGAATAAAACCTGACTTCTATAAAATTAAAGCTTCGATTAAATATTCGAAGTCAAAATGAATTCAGATGAAAATTTTGTCTCTTAGCTCTGTTTTGTTTATCAATGTTTTTCTTGTAACTAATAAATTCATTAACCTGAAGATGTCATTACGTGACGAAACCCGGGTCGTAAACAATAAAAATATTAGTGGGCAATTACTTGAAAGTTGTTGATTTCCGAAATGTTTTTCTTCTTGAATCCCCTTATGTGTTTTAACCCATTGTGATTAAAAGGCACCAAGCACAAATTGTGATGGAATTGCTGACGTTTTTATTACCTCTGTGGCGCAGCACGTAACAGTTACATGTACCCTTCACTGCTTAGCTCGCAGCGCAAAGCAAAAGTGTCTATGCAGCTTCATATGCCTGTTTGGGTAATAATGCTGCCGCATGAAGCGATCGTGATGGTGAAGAGGTGAGTGATATCCTATCGCTTCAGAGATTCGTGATTAGCTTGGTTTTTTAAATTATTACTTTTGTATAGTGAAAAATGACATTGACCTCGCGGCATTATACAATCTTACACCCTTATGATTCAATGGTGAGCAGTAATTAATTAATATAAATAGGTGTTTCGACTTCACAGATACATTCCCCACGCACAGCGATACATTTTTCCTTTCTAATGATTCTGGGTTGAAATGTTCGTTTGTTTTTATTTAATCCATGGAAGGTATAACCGACTACGTTTCCAGACTGACGTGATGTTTTTGCATGAAAAATTGCTTTTCATATTTGAAGCTGTGATTAAGCTTCATTCGAGGTTGGAGCTTACGCTGAGCGTGTAATTCTGGCCCAGGGATGCCTGCTCAAGTCGGGCAAAAGCGACAAAAAATGGATGGTTTGGTCTGTCGAACAGAATGGTACAAGAATTTTTTCCCTCTCGCCATTAGAGGCCAATGCTCAAACAGTGGAAAACACTGATCTGTTTCTCTGTCAGATTTTTTTACTCTCCTCTCTTCTGGCTATCACTTCTTGTCTAGTGACTCCGTTTCTTTTGTCTCATGAATTGGTCATTTCTTCGTAGGGTTTAAATCCTAGAATTGCCTGAGATTTGTCAGTGCAATTATTTCCGCATAGGTGCCGTGCTATATTATGAGTTCAGCACTCCGCCGTTGAATGGGAATTCCATCTGTCTAACTCTCGGCGCTTTTACTTAAAAAGTTCCCTATTGCTACGCTGGATGTATCCCCGCCCTTTCTCCACTCCTCTCGCTATTATTCCCTAAGTCGTCCTGCCCTCAATAACTGATGAACCTGAAGCTAGGTTACACTCCGAATTATTAAAGAAATAGCGAAAAGCAATGGATATGCATCTCACCTTATTGATAAATTAATGATTCAAAAGTCCAAAAAAGCGGCAATAAACCTAATATTCTCCGGTGACCTTTCCTCCAAAACAGCTCAAAAATGGTGTTCTCCGAGATACTTAGGTCCGTTCAGTGAAAAGATCGCCAAAGTTTTCCCACGAGAAAAATATCTTGTGTCATTTAGACCCCCAAGAAACTTAAAAATTCTGTTCGACAAGAGCAAAGACCCGTTGAATCCAAAGAAGAGAAGTGGCATATATGTATTCAAGTGTGGTGATTGCCAAGGTGTATATGTGGGTCAAACTGCCCGTAACTTCAGTGTTAGAGTCAAAGAATACCATCTAGCCTATTTTAACAATTGTGTACTCAAGAGTAATTTTGCGAAACACCTTTTCAACCATGACCACCACAGTGATTTTAACCTTGATATTTTAAGCTTTTCGATCCATAGACTTGTGCTTGACTCACTTGAGCAGCTGGAAATTTTAAAGACATCGCATGATCCTGACTCGAAGATTTTAAATGAGTATTTGTACCCGTCCTCATCTCCCATCCTCACAGCCGCCTCCCGCATTGCCCTCCCCCCTTCCCCGCTAAACTCCCCGCCAATCACTGCTCCTGACCAACCCGCATCCACGTCACCCAAATCGCTCACCTCAACCCCCCTCCCCTCACCAAGCATGTATATAAGACTTTGTAAACCCGGTAAACAACACCTGAAGATGACGCTTGAGCGTTGAAACCCGGGTCGTGTGTTTTTTAAGTATGTGGTACTGTAAATGTTACCGTTAAATCCTCAGAAAAAAAAATAGAATACCACAAAGTCACCTAGGAACTTGTATTATTTATTAGTGATTCCACATATCTTTATTTGGAACGATCCGGGTTTCGGCGTTCACCGACATCTACAGGTAGACCTGAAGAACGGGGACGTCTTGAACGTCGAAACGCGGGTCGTCCCAAATAAAGAAACGTGGAATCACATAGTTACGTGTTATCATTATAATGTTAACAAATTACAACAAGTTGCGCCTGAAACTACTAAGATGTTTAAAGTTTAGTAAACCTGCGATACTGTCTTGCGGATGCCACCTGTTTGCTTTTTCTCTTATTACGCTCTTTGGGGAATGCTCGCATTCATGCTGATCTCGCTCTCACCGAGGGAATTTCATTCGGGTATTTGCAATCTTTCCATCCGAAGGACACGCGCTCGAAAGTGAAAGGTCTTTTCCATCTTGTACATTTCGTTCCAAGTCGCTCTGTGATTTGGCGAGTCAAAGGCGTGGAGGGAAAAAGAGAGAAGTGAGTTTCGTGGGCCTCCCTACCCTCCCCCCTCTGCCTCGTAATCCCCTTCCCTCCCTGCCCCCCTTCGCCCCCCCCCCTCAACGTCCCCCGCCCCCGACGTCCGTGACTAATACGTCCATTATGCATACATCCGTCATTACGTCACGGAACGATATGGCGATGATGGAGTCAATTGGATGGGGCCTCGCTAATTGCGAAAATATGGCCAATTTTGTTCCTCTTCGACGTTCATTTAATCGAACAATTGCGTGCAATTCGCCTGCCCATTCACTCACTTGAGCACTTAAAACGGTTTCCAGCCATGTTAGTGAAAATCACAACTGAATTTGTGAAATATTTCGCTGGTAATAATTTTAATTCGTCATTTTCAAGCCTCAAGTTTACTTTCTTTTTCCAGTAACCGTGGCCCTTTTGTTTTTATTTGAGTCCGCCCATCATAGCGAAGTTGAAATATGCTGAATTGGGGTTAGAAAGAATTGAACTGGAATTAGAAAGAGTCAATTGGATGGGGCCTCGCTAATTGCCAAAATATTGCCAATTTTGTTCCTCTTCGACGTTCATTTATCGAACAATTGCGTGCAAGTTGCTTGCCCTTTCACTCACTTGAGCACTTAAAACGGTTTCCAGCCATGTTATTGAAAGTCAAAACTGAATTTGTGAAATATTTCGCCTGTAATAATTTTAATTCGTCAGTTTCCGGCCTCAAATTTACTTTCTTTTTCCAGTAATCGTAGCCCTTTTGTTTCATTAGAGTCCGTCCATCATAATGAAGTTGAAATATACTGATTTGGGTTTAGAAAGAAATGGGAAGTGAAACTTTTTTTTCACTATCATGTGATTTAAACAAAAGCTACTATCATGGTTTTTTTTTCGGTCACGTGATTCCCTTTCCAAATTGGTATTGAATGCCTTTACTGATTGGGTATACCTATTTCTAGCTGTCAACTGTGCTATTGTCTTGGACGGATTCTAGTCATCAGTGTCACAATTAATTGATTTGACGTCTAATTTTCACATTTTTCTCATATCAAGATCACGCATAATTAAATTCTTTCCTTTATCAAAGATGAGAATTATATGGAATTTAAGTCGTCAGTTACGAAAGTTTTGAAATGCTGGAAAGTTATAGTTTGAGGTGCAGGAAACTGTCTGGTACAATGTAGCTATTACGGAAGCTCCTAACAATTGTTTTTGCAGGGATTCTCCAAAATCCTGCCGATAGATATGCAAGTACATACTTTTTTGTAAGCACACGCAAGTACATTCTTTTTTACAAGTACATACTTTTGCAAGTACATACTCTTGCAAGTACATACTTTTTTGCTTTTAAGTTTGCAAGTACATACCTTTTTGCTGTTAAGTTTGCAAGTACATACTTTTTTGTAAGTACCCGCAATTTTGTCCTAGCTATCGCAAGTACATACTTTTTTACTTTGAAGTTTGTAAGTACATAATATTTTGTAAGTACACGCAATTTTGTCCTATGTTGCTGATATGGCAGCGATAGTCTATCAAGTTGGTATTATTTTTATGATTATAATGTTTTCTACCGGTAAAGGTAGGTTTTCTTGAATGTCCGAGAATCTCCTCCCTGTCTTTTACACGTTCAGGGGCATTCAGGGGTTATTGTTTTATTGCAAATGGACTTCATTGTCACAACATCGGAAAAACCAGTTCGATCTATTTTAACGTAGGAAAACATTTCATCTACTGGTACTTATTACCCTGCAAGCTGCCACATGGGTGTTTGGTAGGGGGTGACCCACCAAATATCACCAATTAACCAACAAATAACTACTGTGAAGAATTTTACTTTCACCAACAAGCACCACCCAATCGGTATGCTGCAAATGCCACATAATCTACTAAAATAATCTATAATGTAACTATAAAAACGTGACACAAGAGTCATGCAGGGAACATGCACAACATGATTTTAGCACTACTCGGCAGATTAAAAAACGTGCATTAGGGTGCATATGAATTAATCAGCCACACTACCTGTCAGCTAACCTACTTCAAAGTCAAAACGCAGCTATTATGGTCTCTTATCGATCGCGGGAAAAACGGCATTTTAAAAGTTGCTGTTCTACAATGTATCCCCTATTGTATTCTCATGATCTGACCTACGGTAGTAAGTTGGAGTTCGTTAGATAATAAATCGGTTTTGAATCTACATTTCTGCTGAACCGACTCCTATTTGTTTTTTATCGCTATCTAAAGTGCAAATATGTTGCTTCCGACGAAGTTGTTGGTAGATCTTTCGTCGTGGTTATCACAAAATTCCTTGTTGCTTCGTATTTTCAGAGCAACCGTAAGGACTTACAGTAATGTTTAAGGCTCTTACGAGATGTGCTACCCAAAGGTTCTTTTTTCTGAAAATCGGTTCGCAATGAGGGAGACAATACGTGAAGGACCCTCGGAGCAGTTGTTGCCATGTGCTACTGTTTACGGTCACCTTCTTTCTCGCCTCCCCTTTGCTTCTCTCAAGAATCAACCCGTCGTCAAGCCGGGTGGTCTTCGTGGAGTGACGCGGCAGTGCTGACACCTAGCGTGGAGATGCTTGAATTCTTTCCGGCCGCAGGCTACCGAGCTCTTTATGAAACCTCCGCGGAACTCAACACCTGCCATCTGTGGAGATTATGGGAACTACTTCGGCGTTGAGCGCATCTTGGCGCGAATTAAAGTCTCGTCATTTTTTCACCTGGAGAATGTAATCGATTACATTTTGGAGTGTGTTGTACATATTATTGTTCATTATATAATTCGTTATGAAACGCAATTAAATGACACGGGTGAAACGATGAAATCCATTAAACATATTACCTTTCATCATTTAAAAAGCAAAAATGTGAACTATGAGTTTCTTCTGGAGCTTACAATATGATACTACTTGATATTTTTAGTACTATTTTAGGACATCTCATAAAAATCTTTTAACAGAAAACAATGGGTGCTAAATATCTGAATTTACTGCATTTCAAATGAAAAAATCAACGACGTCTTAATAAAAATATTCTTTACTGTGAGGACCAATAAATTTTGATACTTTATTGTAATAAAAACTGTCCATTTATTGGGAGTTGTGACATCCTGTATGGTATGTATGTTTAGTTAGTGGTGAAGAGCAGATGACATTATAAAACATGATAAATAGCAGCCTAGATAAAGTTAAACAGATAGCGCACGATAGTAACATAGGTAAATCTATTTTTTGAACAATTCTTAACGAACAGAAATTTTGAATTGAAACTCAAACGGTAGAATTGCACTCATCATGGAAAGATTTATTAATATTTGTTTGTGAATAATTTATAATTTTTCGCCTTATGTTTGGTATCGTAAATTATTTTCGAATGTTTGGTTGATACGGGAGGTTTTACTGATGATTATATCCTGCAGGATTTTTAATATTCATGACTCGTTTTGTCCTCTAAAGGTATAATTTTCTACATCAATGCATGTGGAGGTTTTTTGTATTGTAATCGATCAATAATAACATGGTAGATGTCATTGTGAAAGATTACTTTTCATTATCTCGATTCAGTGGAATTTCGTCCGAGACCTGACTCGGAAAATTCTCCCACTAATGGAGAAATTTCCCCTCGAAATTTCTTTTTGTGGCTATCGCCGTGGAATGCATAAGGAAATTATGATGTTAAATTTTCATTATTTTTAATGTCAATACATAGTTTGTTTGAATGTGTTATATTTTTAAAAATACAGTGCAAACGTCTGTTTTAATGAGGTTTCTGTTCCAGTGCATCTGAAATACCAAGTGAGATGTTAGCCAATGGGTAGCTGTGAATAAGATGTCGCAGTATTTACAAGCATAATTTGTTCAGATTATTTGGATTAAATGTCAACCGGAATGGTAGTATCTGGCTTATGTTTCAACAAAATTGAGGAAAAAAAATCAATTTTTTTCAAATCTTCAATAATATTTGTAGCCATGTCTTAGTAATTAAGAGATCGTCTACGATGATGAACGGGGATTCTTCGTTTATAACTAATTATAATATTTTAAGTGTGCTAAATATAATTAGTAATTTGGGATAGTGCTGTACCTGAGGCTCTCAGTTGATTGTCTCTGTGATGCATATCTGCCTCCTTAGCCGAAAGCCCAAGCGCTCGGCGCTGGAGGCGGGAATGCGTTTAATCTTACTCAGAATGCCGTGTGCTGGCGCATCACTAAAATCCTCTTCTCTCTCTCTCTCTCTCTCTGTCCCCCTGGGTGACCTTGCAGCACGGGCGAAGCGGCCACTTGCTGGTACATCCTGCTCTCCGGGTCCGTGTTCATCGATGGATCCATGTTTCTGCCACGATCAAGGTAAGAGGAGGAACTGCGAGACCAACCTTAATTTATTTTCCCGTATAAGGTCCACGAGACCCACTCTCGTTAAATCTCTCCAGACTAACGAAGCAATGGCGCGGCTTCGTCTGGGATCTCGGAGAGCCTTAACATTCCCTCTTCATTCCCATCTCGTTATTTCTCCTTAACGGTTTGCGAGACGCAGAGAATGAATTTCCATCGAAAATTGCATTTTCCAGTGTTCTCGTGAATAAAATTTTAGTAACCGGTGATGAGTAAAATAAGTTTATGCTCTTGATCCCTGAGGTAAAATTTTCGCGGAAAAGCACGTTCCTGGAGGATAACATTTAAATTATCACATATTTAAGAGCGCCTACGGCGTATGATTTCGGTAATCACTTAATGCGTAGGTTACAATTCATTCCTTTGTACAGTTAGCCGAAATCAAAGTGTGTGTTGTATTACTAATGGTTGTGCTCATAGAATTGTATTTTTATTGCTCGTTTTTCATCTAATGACCAGATGAAGGCGCGACAAATGTGTTTTCTATAAACTTATGGGACCAAGCCATGGCAACCATTCAATAAGTATCGCAGAAACATTCGATAAATGGTTTCATAACTTGTGGCATCGAGTTAAGTAACCAAGATGGCGGATGCGCAATGAACTGCTTGGAGACTTAATTACTTGATAAAAGAGTTGTTTTGAGACAATGACCAGTTATTTTTATTCTTACTGACTAATTATTATGTGCATTATCAATTATTTATAGGCTAACATTTCGAAATTTTTTTCTGGTAGTAGAAGATTAGATCAAATATTTGAAGCTGTTATCTGTTGGAAAATGAGTTTTGTAACTAGTCGGTGTGTTCCTGCTACCCGAATATTTTAATGAGATATATAACTTCATGGACCTCATAATATTGATTACACAATTAAATGTTCTTACAACCGTTCATAAGTGGGCAAGAGTTCATTGCAGAGGGAAAACTCAAATGATGTTAAAAACTTCAAAGCAAAAGGTCCTGTGCGGAAATATATGCAAAGCAATGAGCGAACTTTTGTCTTATTCAGATTTCTGTATACATATTACATATTTGCTCTTAAGCTAAGTTACACGAAATTTTCAACACTGCCACTCAGGAAATACGTCTCATGACAGAAGTTAACCGACGGAAGATATAGGCTGAGAGACAAAGGAGTCCTAATTCGCAATTAATTTTTATCTTTATCTCCTGAAAATTCGTGGAATGCTAAATTTTGAAGTCTATGCTGGAAAATCGAATCAGGCTTTACCTTTAATTCATGAAATACCAGAAGTCATTCGAGGCGAGAGGTAGCTTACACTTACATAATCCCTGCCAGTAACCCCAAGGGTGTGTGGCAGGGATGAGTAATCACCAGCATGCAATATAATGTACCCTGATAGAGTTAACGGAACTACGATTATATGCTAACAATGCTACGGAGGCAATTTGTATCAATGTTTTTTGCATCTACATAGTACGCAGAGATACAGCAGTCGTAATGAAAGTATGCGAGACATGATTTAGTAATCCGTTACAGATAGAAAACAAGCATTAAGGAGCGAAGTCTTAAGTTTGGAATGCTAGTACATATGGGTACTCATATTATAGAGACTTCGCACATGCTAACTATTCTTTTTGGCGGAGTTTGACCATTTTGATATGTCTTGTCTCAACTCTCTGGTTTTATGTTTGGTTTTTCTTTCATTAGCACGTCAGGATCATTCTTCAGTTCTCTCGTCCTAATCTCTCTCCTATCTCCAATGATATGGATTTACAGATTGAGAAGAAGATTTTCCTTTAAAAGGTTATACTTATGTATTCATACCGTGGGATAAGATATATTGCCATCCTTACGACATGACAATGGGCATGGTGTCGATTTGGTCGCGGTTTAACGATTGTGACATCACTTTTCTCTCATGGGATGGCGAAACTCATATATTTCTTATGTTGCGTCGGATGTATTGGTGAATATTTTTGTGGGTGATGTAGCACATTTCTACATGGGAAAAAACCGAGAGAAAATTTTTATTATGAGGTATTACATCCCATTACCAATCCGTCTTGCCGAAATATGCGATCGTATGGTATTCTAGAATGATGCAGTCAACCCATTTTTTCAATCTTTCTAGCAGAAAATACTGTCGTTATATTTTCGTTTATATGGTGCTTTTAACTCTATCTCATCAATAATTAAGCTTGAAAACCTTAGCCGGATCTGAAACTGACCCATCAGTCTTGATATTGACAATTTCATTGAATAATTTAGTGATTTAGTTTTTTTAGCCAAGTTTGACTCTCTATCCCGACGGCTATTCGTGATGGCGATGTGTTGCACATAAGTATTGTGTAAAAAATAAATATCATCATTGGTCATTCAATCCTGTGATTATTTGGTTGCAGCCCACCGTTATACTCTCTCCCCCGCTAACACCTAAGCTGTCTTTTTTACACTTACCATTTCAGTTGGCCTACGCAATTATCCGACGGCATTCATTGTGGGGCTTACCCATCTATTTTTCTCGATATCGTTGCACGTTAATTTCACCTCGCATTCTGACCTATCCATCTAGATCTTATTTTCCTAATGGTTTCCTCCCATTATTCTCGAAGCTTCCTCGTTTCTGATCCATTTCGTCCATTTTATCTTCAGCATCTGTATCCTGCATCCGGTTTTATAAGCCTCTAACCATTTCTGTACCATCTACCCAATATCTGCGAACAATATGGTGCAATTTCTTTTCATTCAGTATTCTAACAGCTGATTGGTAGGTTTTTGGACGGTACTTATCGTAACGTTCTAATTTCTGGCGTATCGTTTCGTTTTCCCCTCCAATACGTGATCCGCCATTTGATCTCTCTTAAATTCCCCATGTCGTCTCCCTCTCTTCTTATTTCGTCCAGAATACCTATCCTCTTCCTCCATCTTCCCCTCTCCTCCATTGTTCTCCCCTCTATTATTCTCTTCAGCATTCCCTCTCCTTTCAAAACGTCCTCCATCCACCCCTTCTGCCTCCTTCTACTCTCCACCTCTAGTTTTTTCTCTTCAATGACCAAACCCAATACATCCTCGTTCCTCGTTTTCGTTAACCAGCTCCCCTTATCTATCTTCTGGTACAGTAAAATATCTTAGAATTATCTTAACTTCTGATATGCATATCGTGGGGATTACACATACAAAACATATGTGGCGCAGCATTAAAGAAGCTAGGTTTTGTTAAACGTATAATACTTCGCTCTGGTTAGGCCACATCTCGGATACGCCGCGAGCGTTTGGGACCCTGGTCAAATTGATTTAACCAAAATAATTAGTAAAATTCAAAGGAAAGCAGCGCGCTTCGTTAAAAATTGCTACGAGCGTACATATAGTGTCTCATAACTTTTAGAGAGAATTAAAAATTAAGAGAGACTCGGAGGCCAAACGCTAGGCTTAGGTTGCTTGATAGATTCAGAGCTGATATTTTTCAGAGCGGCATAGAGAATATGATCATGACGCCTCACTACTTTTTTAGGTCTGACAGATACGATAAAATAAGAGAGATACACTGCCGAATAGATAGGTACTAAAACTCGTTCTTTCCGCGAACAATAAGCGACCACAATAAAAAATAAGATGCACTGAATACACTCCAATAATCCATGTCACCTTTTCATCTCCAATATACTTACACCGTTGGGGACCTACCACCCCCTGCCACATGCCCATGCGGCGGCTCGCGGGGTGTTATGTAGATGTAGATTAATCCTTATCCAAAACCACATTTCATACTCCTGAAATTTACGAGCGCCCTCCCTTCACTATGATCAAGTATCCGACCCATACAGCGCCACGCTCAACGTTAGTGTTTTCGCTAAATGTACGTTGGGATAACTTAACGGGTATGTTGATAACCTAATCGGCTCCTGCGCCGATAACTCAATCGTTCACGCGCCGTTAATCCTCTTAGTGCATATCTCAACGCCTAATTATTATGGTGGGGGATTTTTTTTTCTCATGGAACCTCTGCACTCTTACTCTTACTCCCAGGGCCATTTATATCAAAGTTGATATTTAGCCTCACCAATATATCCCCTCCATCTTTCCGTCCGTTGCATCCTCCTCGGCAGCTCCAGCTCTCTCCAAATCTATCTTTACTTGGTCCCGCCATCTCCGTCGTGGTCTTCCCCGGGGTCGTCTTCCTTCTGGATTTCCTCTCCATACCTCCTTCATCACACACCCGTCCTCTTTTCGTTGCAAGTGTCCTACCTATCTCAATCTTCTGCATTTAATCTCACTTATGATGTCTGCATTCTTGTAAAGGTGCCTTATTTCCTTATTGTACTTTCTTCTCCACCTTCCTTGTTCATTCTTAGGCCCGTAGATCTTTCGTAACATCTGGTTTTGAAATACTATCATTTTCTCTCCTCTTTCTTATCTTTCTTATTCAGTTTAAATGTTTCGGATCTATGGAGCAATACTGGGCAGATTATTGTTTTGCACAATCTAATTTTTGTTTTATACGACGAGGAGTCGAAGATAGGAGTTTGTAGCATGCATGTAAGCATCTATTGGCTAGATTTAATCTGTTTCGTCTCTCCGGTTCTTCTCTGTTGTCATTTTATACAATGACTCCTATGTATTTACAATAGTCTACTTTTTCAAATTCATGCCCCTCTGCATATCAAATCTGCACCGTCTCCCATAATGCCGTACGATGGTCTTCTTCTGGCTGTTGGAGAAATTTCCCCGCATCCAAGGCTCTGGCGATTCTCATCACACAAAAGCCATATCTACACCGTGGGTGGAGTAAACATAAAATCTTCAAATGGAGTAAAATATCTTGGAATTACCTTAACATCAGATAGATCGTGGGGAACACACATACAGAACATATGCGGCACATTATAAGAGAAACTAGGTTTTGTTACGCGTATGATAGGAAGGTCCTCGGATGAAAAAGTAAAAGAGAGATGCTACTTCGCTCTGGTCAGGCAACACTTCGAATACGTAGCGAGCATTTGGAATCCTGGTCAAATAGATTTAACCCAACAAATAAATAAAATACAAAGGAAAGCAGCACGCTTCGATAAAAACTGCTACGAACGAACATATATTGTTACACAACTGTAAGACGGATCAAGGTGGGAGCCACTAGAAACTCGGAGGCTGCACGCTACGCTTAGGCTGATTGAGATATTCAGAGCTGGTGTGCTTCAGAGCGACTCAGAGAATATTATCATGACACCTCACTACATTTCTAAGTCTGACAGATGCGATAAAAATAAGATAGATACATTGCCGAACAGATAGGTACAAAAACTCGTTCTTTCTGCGCACAATAATGCGACCACAATAAAAACTGAGCTCTACTAAATACACTCCCATAATACATGACACCATTTCATCTCCAATATACTTACACCGCTGGTGACCTACCACCCCCTGCCACATGCCCATGCGGCGGCTCGCGGGGTAGTATGCAGATGTAGATATTACGCCCACGCCCGTGGCGGGACTCGAACCCGCGAACTTTCAAGTTTGCATGCGGTCGGGCGAGTTACCCAATCGACTAACCTGAGAAGGAGAATCACTTTCTTGCAAGGTTGACTCCCACCATCACGTGCAAGTGACATTTAGAGGGAAAGTAGTCTGAGTATCTGAAAAACGGCAAAAAAAAATTGGGAACGTGTACCGGAGCCTTGCTGAGATAAAATCCGGTGAGTTCGCGTGCAGATTATCCTTTCTCCTTCTGTGTGAAAGGATTGGTCCAATTGTGACATTTAAGGCAGGAGGATTCCCCAGCAAAACTGCAATCTGTGTCTTTGAAAGTGATATGGGGTCCATAAATGTATTGATGGCCCGGGTATGTGTCTGCATAGCGGCGAAATAGATCCTTCTGAACACCCTCAGAAGTTGGCGTCTTCCCTTTTCCACTCTTTCCCTTCTAGTTACGTTATTATATACCATTCCTGCAATGACAATGGAATGAAAAAGGGCCATGGGTGTTTCTAGAAGGTGATTTTGTCACAGTTGCTCGATGAATGTTGATAATTATCATTTATCTACGTTTTCCTCTCGGAGTCGAGCTATTATTTTCTATAATTATATCGTGAATTGGTCGAATTGTTGAATTTCCAACACGATTCAATCCATCCGTAAAACCTGGTCGGATGCTTAATGGAGAAATTTCTTCGACGAAATATTTTCCCGCGCTTGGCTTAAGCTTCTCAAAGACTTATATAATGCATTTTTAAAGCGTAAAGCAATGGAATAGAGTCATGTATAATACATTTTTAAAGCATAAAGCAATGGAGTAGAGTCATGTATAATACATTTTTAAAGCAGAAAGCAATGGAGTAGAGTCATGTGTAATACATTTTTAAAGCGTAGAGCAAATGAGTAGAGTCATGTATGATACATTTTTAAAACATAAAGCAATGGAGTAGAGCCATGTATAATACATTTTTAAAGCGTAAAGCAATGGAGTAGAGTCATGTATAATACATTTTTAAAGCATGAAGCAATGGAGTAGAGGCATGTATAATACATTTTTAAAGCGTAAAGCAATGGAGTAGAGTCATGTATAATACATTTTTTTGGGCAAGCGTGGAAGGGGAAGGAAGAGAATAGATTTCAATGGACGGGATGAAGAAGAAAGTAGATCACATGTTGAGGCGAAAGAGGATATAATGGAGGGAGACAAAGTCCTTCACGTGTGGATATCTGGAGGATTTTCTCTGACTTTAAATGAAACCTAACATTCACCGGTAGATTACTTAAATTATAGCGTATTACGTGTCTTCGGCAAATGCATGAACACACATGCATAAAATAGCTCCTGTTCTATTTTACTGTATGTGTCCATGCAAGTTTTTGCGCATTAACTCTTGCGGGTACATTCTTGTTTTTTAATCGGCCGTTAAAAACTGCTACGAGCTAACATATAGTTATCTCAACTTTTAGAGGGATTAAGATGGGAGCCCCTAGAGACTCGGAGGCTACGCGCTAGGCTTAGGTTGCCTGAGAAATTCAGAACGGGAGTGTTTCAGAGCGACACCGAGAATATTATCATGACGCCTCACCACATCTCCAGGTCTGACAGAAGTAGTAAAATAAGAGGGATACATTGCCGAACAGATAGTTACTAAAACTCGTTCTTTCCGCGTACAATAAGCGATAACAATAAAAACTGAGCTCCACCTAATACACTCCCATAATACACGTCACCATTTCACCTCCCAAAACGTTATCCCTTACATCTTTTCTCGGCTGATGACCTAACACCCCCTGCCACAATCCCATGCGGCGGCTCGCAGGGTAGTACGTAGATGTATATGGAAACACTCACTCGAGAGGTTTTCATTGATGTGTTTTTTAATATGCATTTTTTATTGAATTCTGGAGTGATATTTTATGGGACAGTTTATATTCATTGCAAGATGTTTGATGATGTAATTGCATGTTCAATTACCCTCTAAAAGCGTCATATCTCCTGCTTGAAAGTTTTTTCTCGTCCACTACAATGTCTACGCTCCACATTTTATTATCGGTTGATAACGTTTTACGTATTATCGTTTATGTCCCCAGACTGATATTCTATTGCCATTTTACCGCCTTTTCCGTTCTGTAAAATGTCTAATGTTCAATATCCTTTATCCATAAGGTATCCATAGTTTGAGTGAGATATTTCCCTAATCATAATGGATACCAAATTCGAGTTGTACGTTTTAATTTCCGCCGCTGTAGGAAGCAATAATCAATTACAGCATGATTAATGGTGAAATAATACAGTTATATACGACTGAAAGATTAAGTATAAAATAAAAAAAATCTAAATCAGTCTTGAACTTTTTCGCATTTTTTCGCGCAGTATGTTTAAAACTCCTTCACAACGGAAGGTTTTTTTTTAGTGATTCTGAAAATATTACTGCGGTGATAATTTGATTTAAATTAAAAAAATGATTGTGTTAGCTTACAACCGCGCTCATTTAATTTTTAGACGAGATCTTGTAGTTAAAAATTTCTCATTTTTTAAATGAGGTCTCTCTGGAAAACATGCATTAACCATTTCCCATGTAAAAGGGCTGTTTTTTGGCAAATATCTCGGAAAGCCGAATGGTGAGGGGCTGATATGTTGAAATCTTTGGGAGGGTGGGATATTTTTCTTTAAAATGAGACCAAATTCATTGATTTCCTGGTGAAATGATATTTCGGTCAAACTACCTTGAGTAAGCATTGCTTCTCAAAAATCTCTTTCACCTTTGCCTGTGATTTCCAGCCATACACTGTGAGCCACAGGGACTGTCGGGAAAGGTGCGATCTTTTATTCACGTTGTCCGTTTGCTGTGTACCTCTCAAGAGTATCCGCCGAAAGAGAGTCCAATTTGTTAATGCAGGCATGGATGTTTGCTGGCCGAAAGTGCCCCGAGCATTGTCACATGGAATAGGCAGTTCGCACGCTTCTGAAGAACTACCCTGGGGCATCTGGACGAGGGAAATACGTGCAACTTTATGGCCGTCCCCTTGAGAGCCTCGCTTGCATTGCAGAGGAGGGACGGAAGTGGAGGAGGGGGAGGGTCCAGGCGAGTGGATGGGGTGGGGGGAAACAGAGGAAGTGATGAATAGGCAGCGAGTGGGTGAGGGCGATAAAGAGTGAGGAAGAATGCGAATGAGGGGGAACGTCTCCCGCATAAGCAAACCTGAGCACGTATCAATGTTTGGTCCTCATCCCAGGTTACCCTGGTCCCGCCATCTTTTTTCCCCCGTACCCTCCGTACCCCTTCATACCCTGGGTAACCACCGTGAAAAAAGGAGAGACCCTTTTTTCACGTCCCTCCCGCCATCCCTCCGTACCCTGGCAAGGGAACTTCCCGCCTCTTTTCCGTATCCTCGGTTCGATGGTGCAGGTGTTTTAGCCAACTGGCGGAGGGGATCGAGTGAATAGCGAGCGTCTCCTGCCATCTCTGTTCCAACAATTTTTCCTCCCAGGGTCTCCATGGAACCCTTATCATTCCAAATAGTTGCGAAGTTCATCCCCAGAAGCCTGTTTGATCGAATTGAGTTTTGCTTTATGTCTCTGCATTCCGATTCGTCCGTCGGGTCAGCCATTCTCGGCCCGAGAATTACCGGAAGGCGGCGTTCTCCATCTCTACTCTCGTGGGTATTTTTTTTTCCTTTCGTAGTATAAAAAAGTGACCAAAAACGTATTGACATCAAACAGAATATGGAGGGATCCGTCGGTCAGGATTATAGGGAAAGATTCTGGAAGATTATGAACGTAAACACGTTCAACAAATTTTTCATTTTTTTATCGTACGCACATTTATTGATATATTGAACAATAGATGTAATTTTTAATTTTTTTGTATTAGTAACTTTAAATTTCGGGAAGAATTCAAGATTTTTCAGATTCAGGAATAATTTTTTTTCAGAGAAACGGAATAGTTCTGTTTTTTCTCTAGTTTTAACACAAAATGCATTCTGTTTGTGTCGTATGTTGGGAGTATGGTATAAGAAATTATTCCATTCTTCAGAATTTTATTTTAAACTCTACATTGTCGTTTCAAATCATTACCCTTCTGTTACTGGAGTTTGCCACCTACTCTGCCTACTTTGCAACCTACTCTGCCTGTTTCATCATCCTTTATTTTATTCGCCCATTTGATCTTCAGAAATCTCCAACACCATGTTTGGAGACAATCTTTTCTGGTCTGTTTTTTTCTCTAGTTTTAATACGAGATGCATTCTGTTTGTGTCGCATGTGGAGAATGTTATATAAGAAATTATTCCATTCTTCAGAATTAAATTTTAAACTCTACATTGTCGTATCAAATCACTACCACTATCTATTACTAAACGCCTCCTTAGTTAGTCTTATTCTCTTCCGTATGCCTTTGCTACTATGTCCGTTTTCTTCTAGCCTACTACCTAAGTAATAATATTACTGTACTTGCTCGAGTTTGTGTTACTTCATTCGTCCTAGGGAATCTCTAAATCATTGGAATTGGCTTAATTATCTTCATTATAAGTTCAGTCCTAACACTGGTCGACTCCAGCCCTCCACTCTCCCATGTCAAATGCTAGTTACCTTTCTCACCGGTAGTTCTTCTCACATATTACTTCCCTCTTTATTTTCCATATTAATATATTCCTGGGCCTTACTCTGCGAATTTTTCCCTCAATTATATTCCTCACTAACCCATTTTATCTCGGGATGTGTCCAACACATCTGGTTCTTATTTTCTGTATGGTGTTCCACATGGTCCTGTCCTCTCCTTCTGTTCTGTAAACTTCTTCTTGATTATTCTATTGATGAAGATGCGAACTTACTTACACATTACTCTGCGAACTTTTCCCTCAATTATATTCCTCACTAACCCATTTTAAGTCGGGTTGTGTCCAACACATCTGGTTCTTATTTTCTGTATGGTGTTCCACATGGTCCTGTCCTCTCCTTCTCTTCTGTAAACTTCTTCTTGATTATTCTACTGATGAAGATAAGTTTTGATGAAAGTCTGAGAATCTCCTCCCGGTTTTCTACACTTTCAGGAGCCAAACCACCTCTGGAATTTCCTTTTTCGCCTCGGCATACGACCTACTCTTCTTCATTCCGTCCATGAAACCTATTCTCTTTCTTACCCTTTCCCGCTTGCCCAACATCCTTCCCTCTATCACACTCTTGAGCAACCTATCGACTCTCATTACAACCTCCTAACCTACGCTGACGACTTAATCATCCTTTTTTTTGTTAATTTTTAAGAATCAGGAAATTTATTTACGGTAAACACCATTGATATAAAAAATACGTAAGTGATAACATCAATAAAAGTATAAATTAAGCACATAAGTAGGACAGGGCTAAAATTAATAGCATATAAAAATATCGTATACACATTTACATTTCTATCTACCTAAGATTTTCAATCTGTCAACAATATCACAGTACTTGATATAAACATGTTTCAATCACCTTCAGGTGACTAACTTTATTTTATTCGCCCATTTGATCTGCAGCAATCTACTCAAAAACAAGATTTGGAAACCTTAATCTTTTCTGGTCCACTTCTCCAATCGTACGTACATAGATGCTATTGAACCATTGGAAGAGCACACCAGAAAAGATAAGAATCTTTCCAAAACCTTGTTATGTGGTAGTACACTGAAGATCAAATGGACGATTGATATGAGGAATGATAAAGTTTACAGAAGAGTATTGGATAATATTTCTGTAAGGGTGATGGGTTGCTGAAGAGTGTGATAGAGGGAAGGGTGCTGGGCAAGCGGGGGAGGGGAAGATAGAAAATGGGTTTCATGGACGAGATGAAGAAAGGTAGATCGTATGCAGAAGCGAAAAGGAATATACTAGAGGGAGATAGGCCCCTGAATGTGTATAAAACTGGGAGTAGATTCTCTGACATTAAAAAAAACCTACCTTTTTTCAATGTCAGAGAATTTCCTCCCAGTTTTATACACATTCAGGGGCCTATCTCCCTCTGGTATATTCCTTTTCGCTTCTGCATACGATCTACCCTTCTTCAGAATACATAATTTTTTTTTAAATTGGATAATAATTTAAATACACTGTAAAACATATAGTTAAAATAATTCCCTCATCCTGCACGCTATTCGCGTCGTAGTGACGATCTGCATCGCCCCCGAGGTACAACTCAAATTTCGTCCGTTCCCTGTTTGAGACCCTTTTTTCTATTCCCTCCGTCCTTCGAAAAAGGTACCCTTACTCCCCCCACCACACGCCCTAGCGATGGCACTTAGGGCCTTGCGTAGATGCAGATGTACTTCCCCACACCCACCCTTGCAATTCCGCATCAACCACCCCTTGGGGGACTTTACAGAGGACGCACGCGAAATATCAATTGACTTGGTGGAGACTCCGGCTCTTCATTCTTTCTGTCTCCCCTCTCCCATCCCCCAACCCACCCCTTCACCAGTGAGCGCACCCCCTGCCCCTCTTCCATTCAACTCCCATGATGCCACGCGCACATTCGGCACCCCCACAAGGCCTACTCCTCTTCAGTCTGCCTCGCCCTCTCTCCGTCTCCTTAGGCATCCCATTTGTACCCACCTCTCGTCCCCAACACGCTCTTCGCGTCCACCCCTTCTCCATTCCATCCCTCCTACCCTCTCTCTCCACCTGCCCACCCCCACCTTATAACCCGACCCACCCCTCTCGCTTGATATCTTCCGGGCAATCTTTTTCTCCGCGCGGCGGCTTGGCAAATCTCCCATCGCCATCCTCGCCATTATCTCTTCCTCCCTTTCTCCCTCTCTCTCTCCCTCACTTGTTTTTTTCTTTCCTCTTCTTTTCAACTCTGTTTTCATCCCTTATCCTTCTGATCTCTCCCTCCGCGTATTCAACGCCTGTCGCGGGCACGCACAGGAATTTTTGAAAAATAAGCTTTGTTCAACTGCCGCGAGAAAATTTTAGGATACATTGTTTTGTCACCTTCTGCGTTTAAACTAAGATTGGTCCAAATATAAACTCAATTCATCTGCTCTTTCCAATAAGTTGGTTTACGTTTCCATTACATTATTCGCGAGGAAATTTTAGGATACATTGTTTTGTCACCTTTTGCGTTTAAACTAAGAAGAGTCCAAATAAAAACTCAATTCTTCTGCTCCTTCCAGTAAGTTGGTTTACGTTTTCCTTACATTATTCGCGAGAAAATTTGAGGATACATTGTTTTTTCACCTTTTACGTTTAAACTAAGAAGGGTCCAAATGAAAACTCAATTCTTCTGCTCCTTCCAGTAAGTTGGTTTACGTTTTCATTACATTATTCGCGAGAAAATTTTCGGATACATTGTTTTTGTCACCTTTTGCGTTTAAACTAAGAAGGGTCCAAATAAAAACTCAATTCTTCTGCTCCTTCCAAAGAGTTGGTTTACGTTTTCATTACATAAATCGCGAGAATATTTTAGGATACCTTGTGTTGTCTCCTTTTTCTTTGAAACTAAGAGTAGACCTACTAAAAACTCAGCTCGTTTACTCCTAATAAGTTAGCTTACGTATTCATTACTGCGCTGTTAAATATGAATATTGTAACGAGTCATCGGTAATGAAAGAATAAATGATGAATATTCCCACTTGTACCGGAATAATTATGTGATTGTTAGGGAGATTGTTGATTGGTGAGAAAAGAAGGGAAAATACAGGTTGGAGTGAATTGTGTTTGTCGCAGAAAATAATTTATTTTGTGTTACCCAAACTCGTAACAATATTATGTGTGTCCACTGTGGTAATGTTATCACTGTTGAAGTTGTTCATTTTTTATAGCACATTTATGTCCCGTTTCCACTCTGTCAGGCCTGAAACCACAGATTATGTACGTATTCGTTACTATTATTTCGAATTAATTTACCCATAGAGATAGGTTTATTTGAGAGTCAATGAGAATCCTCTGGATTTTTACAAGTTGTTCGCTTCATTAACGTAGAATGTTTTGTATTAGAGTAAGTCCAACTCTTCTATAATCCGTCCGGAAATCATTTTTCTCTTTCTTGACTCAACATCCTTCCCTCAAACACTACCTTAAACAACCATTCGCTCCGCATAACCCAATCCAGCCACCTTTACTGCCTCCCTCTAACATCATGCAGAGGTTATCTTTCCTCACTGACCATTCCAATTACTTCCTCGTTTGTTTACCTGTCCGTCCATCGCACCTCCTCCATCCTCCTGCACACCTACATCTCAAATAAATGCCTGCAGCCTATTCTAGTCTTCTCCTGTTTGGATTTTCCCGATGATGTCGACTTTTTGAATGCAAATCCTACATTACTTAGCTCAGTTAGTAGGAATTCATGAAAACTATTTAGTTTCCATCTGACAGCTTCATCATGTTTCGCGGAAATGAACCCTCAGCTACAAATTACATTTTGTTGCGTTGAATTATCAACCCATTAGATTTTATATGCTATCAAGAGTGATTATTACCGCATGGGCGTTTAACGCCAAACCAAAAAACCATAGGTCAAATGAGAGGATGGATGGCATCTTTTCTCACTAAAGATAAGCCTGATTTTTTGCGAAAAACCTAACGTGAGTACTGTCCGTAATTCCTCAATAGCTTTTATGAGTCGTCGTCATCGTCGCTCAAAAGGCCAGGCCTTGTCGCTGTCTTTGTAGCCAATTGTCTCTTTCTATGGCTGTTTTTTTTATTTCTCCGTAGGAGTTACAGTTCATGATTAATTTATGAGTAATTCAGTTATTTAATGGAAATTATTTCCATTTTGTATATTATCATGTCATTACGGTACCTCGGTAATGCCACCAATAATAACTCTAACTTCGGCTTACAACTGCCCAACTGACGCATTCAGTACAGTGGTGTAATTTTATGTCTTCGTCATCCTTTTTGCCTTGATCATGTATGCTTTCATCTACGTCTACTTACTACCCTGCATACCACCATAAGGGTGTTTTGCAAGGGGTGACTTATCACCAACATGTACTACAGTGAATAATTTTACTCTCTCCAACAAGCACCACCCTATCGGTGTACTACAAATGCTACAGAAACTACTAAAATAATCTATAATGTAAATATGTGATCGTGACACAAGAGTTATGCAGGGAATATGCAAAACATGGTGTTAGCACTACTCGGCAGATTTAGAAACATACATTAGGGGGCACATGAATTAATCAGCTACACTACCTCTCAACAAACCTACTTCAAGGTCCTAACGCTACCATTATGGTCTCTTATCTATCGCAAATCGATTTATTTTCTACTTTAATTTATAATCTATATTTGCCCGGTCATTGTCCCCCGGGCAGCATTTTACACTTGTTGCTCTTTGCGGAGTACAACTTTAAGCAACTATATTGCATTCGCTGGGAAGCTTGTCTCTTCTTCTTCTGGACAGTATGAGTTTTCCACATTCGGCTCGAAGGCATCATCTCAACAGTGCCTCACCTGTCCATTTGTATGCGGGTGGGATCTCCCGGCTTCGGCATTTCTCGCTTCATTTCTCCCGAGCGGGCCTTATTCATGCACCCCCGAGTTTTATCGTGCGAGTATCTTATGCATGTGTCCGTATTGCCTTTCCCTCCTCGTTTGTCTTCCACTCCGTCCACCGCAACTTTCCCATCCTCCTCCACACCCACTTCTCGAACATCTGTAGCCTATTCTCATCTGCATTTTTCAGAGTCCAAATTTCTTCCCACTACAACGCTACATTGCAAGTAAAACTCTTCTGCTTGCAACTGCAACTCCAGGGCTGCTTTTCACAAAGGTCCGTGGTTCGATTCCCGGTCCAGTCGAATTTTTTCTGCTTGGAATCGGCCATCTTTACATCTTCACACCACCATTGTGTTTGTAAATTTTATGTGTTCCTATCCACTTTCTTTCTACCTTTCTGTATGAACATTTATGTGATTATTTGCCGCTGAGCGGTCTGAGTGAATGAACGAACGATTGTATGGCCTGAACGGCTCATTTCCTACTTGAGTTAGCGTACCCCGAAACGCCTGTTGTATAGCTTTCACCACTGTCTGTGTGCTTGAGTTATTCTTTCATTTCGCCTTCTGTAAAAGAAATTGTTTTACTTTATTTATGGATAGACCATAAGCTCGCAAGCAATGTTTATCATGCTGTTATAATCGAATCGATTAATCGATGTATCGATTAATAAAAGCAATTAATCGGACGCGATTAATCTGCTGCTTGCGATTAATCGATTTACAAAATATCGATTATTTTTCGGTAATCGCCCATCCCTAGTTGACAGTATGGTTCTCGTAGAGAACAAAATTGCCACCGTTTCCAAGCGCTAAATTCGATGGAGTCACTTTAGGGAATCATATATTTATATGGGGAGGCTAGCAGAGTTGTAGTAAGTGCGCTGCGTTAGTGTTAATTAAGTTACGTTTCCTGCCTCTCGCAGCAACATCGCACATTTAATCTTTAGGAAAGAACACAGGCAGCGAGTCTCCATGAGACCCCATGCTGTCAACCAAGTGTTGAACGAGCTACTCCTATGTAATTCAGTTGTGCTACTCTCCCCGGTCTTGAGTTATCTTAAATTCATTAGTTGCTCAATCCTAAGATTGGCTGACTGCAGCCCTCCACCCTTCTCTATCTAATACTAGTTCCCTTACCTCCTGGTAACTCTTCGGATGTACTTTCCCCTTAATTTGGTGCATGAACTTTTTCCTGGGTCTTCCTCTGCGGACTTTTCCCCTATTTTGCTTCCAACTATTTTCTTTACAAACCTATTGTGTCTCAGGGTGTGTCCAATCCATCTTGTTCTTCTTTTCTGTGTTGTGTTCCATATAGTCCTGTCCTCTTCAACTCTTCTGTACACGTCATTATTTCTTATTTTTTCCGTACATTTCATCTTCAGCATCCTCCTCCAGCACCAGGCTTCGAAGGTTTTCAGTCTTTTCTGGTCAGCTTTTCCAGTGGTTCATGCTTCCGATCCATATAGTGCTACTCTCCACAAGAACGCTTTCACATACTGTTTCCTGGTTTGTAGTCCTATCTTCTTCTACCACAGCAGTTACTTTTTAATATGAACGCCTTCTTAACTTGAGCTGTTCTCCACTTGATGTCCGTTGTACTTCATCCATAATGAAATAAGTATAAAATTATGTAATGGTTTAGTCATCGAAAAGTGTGGGGCTCATAAGGAGATTCCTGTTCACCACTCAACCTCTCGTATTACCCTCATGGCGCAGAGGTGTTCTTCTCTCGCATTCCTTTGACGGCTCCGTTCTCCCGTCTCTTCACCGCCCACCCATCCGCATCTCTTTGGAAAAAAATCAACTTCAAAACCCTTAACGCGTCAATCACCCTACACAACCCTCTCTATTGTCCTTCGACCGCTTGGAAAAGACTCCCTGGGGGTCAGGTGACCCTCGATATTTTTTCTGTGGGATATTTTTCGAGTGGGCCCATCGAGGTCCCAATTTTTTCGGCATCCGAGGCTCCGGTGGGCCTCGTGGGGTGAAGGGTTATTGAGGCATCACGACTCCAGCTCGCTCCGAACCGAAAGGTTTGCCCTCTCCACACGCGTGCACATAACTCCTCTCTTAACTGCGGCCGGAGTTTACAGACCAGTGGTTTTTATTTCCTTTCAAGCTCCTCGGTTTTCCCCTCTTTTCGGGTCGTAACCTGCGAACCAAAGTGGTCCGTTCTGCGTTTTTGAGTAAATGTTTGAGTGGGGTTAATTTGTAAGGCGAGACTCTCATGTTTATTGCGGGGTCGGGCGAAAAAAAAATATTCTGGCACTTAATGTCATATTACCCTCCCATAAACTGATTTCAGTTATCCCCTTCAATCCCGTTGCGCGATTTATTTTAGCATTTCAAAATGTTTTTACTCCAATTTTTGGCTTTGTGCGCTCTCGAAGATCATATCATGCGATCGCCTTTCCAAATTTCCCCTTACCTTCCACAGGCTTGCGTTAATTTCAATTCTATGGGTATTGCATCTTTGCCCTTCTCATGTTTACATCGCTGAGTCATATAAATATGCACATACAATTGTTACTGCAAATATATTGAGGGTCCCCTCAGAAGTCAGTATTTTTCTAGGAATGTGGGGGAACTTTTTTACTTTCGTTCCATTCCATAACTTCTCGTATTCCCCGGGTCAATATCCAAATTCTTGGTTTGTTCAGTGACCGGAAATCATCGCGTTTGAGTTTTCACTAGTTTAGTCCGTTGATCTTTCACGTAATGTGTGATTTTCATGCCAAGCAATAGTCACCTAGAGATTGACGGATTTATGTATTAAACTGTTTTACGGGAAACTTCCGAATGAAATTTGTCATCGGCAGTGTAGGTGGCTGGAGGATGTAATAAAGGGCGATGGGTTACTCAAGAGTGTGGTAGAGGGAAGGATGTTGGGCGAGCGGGGAAGGGGAAGAAAGAGAATAGGTTTCATGGACGGGATGAAGAAGGGTAGATCGTATGCTGAGACGAAATGGTCATGCTACTAAAGAGCGAGATACATCCCTGAAAGTGTAGAAAACCGAGGGGAGATTCTCTGACATTCATCAAAACTTACCTTAACCGGTAGAATACTTTTAATAATTTATCTTTAAAACATGGGTAACTCACATTAGCGTTATTCACAAGCCTGATATTTTTATTATCATATGATAACTCATTTATATAAAATAGATTTACTTTGAAAGCTACATCAAAAGGTACACCTAGACTCCATGTGCTAATTACATCCTTTTCATAGTTATTCTTTGAGATGAGAGCGGTCATTCGCCATGTATTTTCCCATTCGGCTTGCGATACCAATTTCGTATCTTTACATTTTTTTTGCTTTTCTGAATATCAACTTGCGCCTGGACTAAAACTGTAAAATCAGTCCTTTCATTGGAAAAAAATGTTTGACGTAATCGCGTATTGTAGCGCAATCCATGACTTCAGCAAGAGTACCTTGAGAAGCCTTAGTTGCTGAAGGAGATCCGTCGGAATTGCTGTGTATTGAATCCCTCTTTCTGCTGCTTATTTTCAGGTTCATCTGGTAAATAAATGAAATATTCATGTTTTATTTGGACTGAACGAGAATAATTGAACTTTGAAATTCGGGAGTGAGAACGGTACATCGTATTGGTCTTAAAACGTCGGACCATTGTTTTCTCAATTAATTATTTATTTTCCAGTGATACAATCTTTTTGACAGTTTCTTTTGGAGCGATCGCCTTTACACCTCCGACATTCTCTCTCCAATTCTCAACAATTCCCTCCACGTTCAATCAACAACTCCTTAACACCCTCTCAAAAAAGTGAACATTCAACAATCTGCATTCAATGCTTTCAGGAGTAACCTTATGGAAATACTATTGTTGAATAAATAATGACAATACCAACTATGCGTAAATCCACAGGGTTTTTTTTATTGGTACAACTAGTTTCAACGCTACTGCGTCAGGTGCCTGAAGATGACGTAGCAGCGTTGAATCCAGTTGTACCAATAAAAAACTCTGTGGCTTTACACATAGTTGGTAGTGTCATTATTTATTTATTTCAACAATTTATTAAAATAGTAATCAAAGTTTAATTAATAAATAATAAATAAAAATTATGACCATATAATTATATCTTAAAATTCAACAAAATAATAAATGACACAAGAAAGTATTGAACGACATGTGCTTGATGAAGAGAACAATACCAAACATTACAGTCTCAAGTCGAGTGCGTTAATTGAAAATATCGCGTTCCCTCTCCTCCACCCCCGTCTCATCCGTGCTGGTTTCTCTGGCAATGATTTTTTGGTAAAAAAAGGGATTAACTTTGTGGTAGGCGGATGCGAGTAAACTGCGTGGGTGTCCACAATATCCTTCCTAATGTAGTTGGGTTTCTTTTTTTATTCATACCTTCTGCACCAACTCAAACCCTATGTCCCTCATCCCTTTTCGTACTCATTAACCCCCCTGTCCCCCTTAGGTCGCTAGCGGCACTCCGTCCACCCCTTGTGGCTCTTATAAGCCCCCCCCCCTTGTAGGCTCAAATCCCCGCAGACCGCTACGTCCTTCAGGAATGAAAAATATTAATAGGCAGCCACTCACTTATGGTGATCCCACGGGGTCTCCCATGAGAGGTGTGTTCCGTCCAAAACTCCCCCCTCGCCACCGTCACCTCGGAGGGTAATAGGATCAGGGGTGGGTGAATAAAGGCTACCGTCGTCATACCCTTTTTTCGTGCCGTATACCGAAGGGTGGTGAATTTCCTTTTATCCGGACTTCTCATCTCGTATCCCGTCCTCATCCAGGAAACCCTCCACTCCCTCCCCCCCCTTTGCCCCATGTTGTATTTATCCCTCTCGAAAATTCTCCACGCACCCTTCTAGCAGATTTCTCCATTCATTGCGCCAGGTCATAGGGGTTGGTTCCTCTTTGTTTTTTTAATGCTTATCGTGGGGAAAGCCGACTCTTTTCGCGGAGTGTGGTTAAATCAGGACACGCGACCGATGTGGGGTTGACAGTCTTTCAAGACCGCCGTTGATTGAAGTTAGTTAAATATTCTCCCGCCGCGCTTCAAAATTCAAACCATTCATGGACTTCGTTGTATCCATTCCCGCGTATACTTTAATTCCGCCTTTGCGAAATGCACGTTCGGGTCGATAAAACATTTGCCTCCGTTCCGATTCGTTGGAAATATTAATAATCTCCCAAATTTCATTTTCCACTCAATATTATTTTTAAAATATTTAACTCTGCGTAGAAGTAGAGGCAAACTTACTGGAAATATTGTGCAACACAATGGCCTTTGAAACAATAATTAAATGAAATATGACGGACAAATGATTGGGAGGAATCAAAGAGAGAGACCAAGAATCAAATACATTAAACAAATCATGAAGTGCGTCAAAGTAAATAATTATGTATGAATGAAGCGGTTGGCAGAGAGGAGAGTGGAGTGCTGTGAAAACCAATCTTCTGCTTTATGACAGATGATGATGATGGCCACGTTCTCGTTGAAATGGCAGTAATGATCCTCGATGAGGTAACGACGGATAAACACATCCAATCAAAATAGTACGCCATAAACAGATCGTTATGCAAGATTGTCGCTATCATCACGGCAAAAGGTTCATTTAGTGTCATTATTGTAATAACAATAAAATTTAGGCGATATCGTAGATAATGTTATTGTCTTGGTGTTAATGGAGTTCAGTGTCGCATTTTCTCTTCAATTCGATACGTTCAAGGTTCCAGTAACGTATCAATATATCGTCTTATCGCACAGCAGATAAACATTAAGAAAACGAAAGCAATAAGATTCTCTAGGACAAAGAAACTGGTGAATAGCTTGATATGGAGGGTAGCGTTGCATGGGGCAGAAACGTGGACCCTCAGAAAGGATGACGGGAATAAGCTGCAGGCATTTGAGATGTGGGTGTGGAGAAGCATGGAGAAGGTTAGGTGGACGGAGAGGAAGACTAACGAGGAAGCGCTTGAGATGGTGGATGAGGAAAGGAAACTTCTGAATGAAATTACAGATCGGTAGGGTAGATGTGATAGAGGGAAGGATGTTGGGCACGTGTGGAAGGGGAAGAAAGAGAATAGGTTTCATGGACGGGATGGAGAAGGGTAGATCGTATGCTGGGGCGAAAAAGGATATACTAGAGATGAATAGGCCCCGGGAAGTGTAGAAAATCGGGAGGAGATTCTCGGACATTCAGGAAAACCTACCTGAACCGGCAGAGTACTTAAATAAAATGGAGTGCCGTATCGCATTTTATCCTCAATTTGATACGTTCTCGTATCGTATCAATATATCGTCGTATCGCTCAGCCGTCAGGGGTTTGTGGCAGGATGAATCCCAGGGTTTTTTTCTCCTCCGAATGCGGTCTTCCTTCCTTCCGCCTTCCGCTTTATCTCCGCCCTACTCATTTAATGAGGTAACCTTCCCCTCTCAAAACCCCCATCTCCTCGTAACATTCAACCCAACCCTTACCACGCCGTCTCTCCGCCCACCCTACCCTCAACCGATTCGCTCCTAACAATCTTCCCAAAAACCTCCCCCTTTATCCTACCCACGCCCAAACCCCGTGAGTTTTCATCGCTGGCGGAAATTTCCCGCCTCTTGATTCCAATTTCCCGTCTCTCCTCCCGCCTCCCCTTCTTCCTACGCCGCGGGATGCCGCCGTTTGTTGTGGGTTCATTTTGGGGTCGCTGGGTAACTCGGGATAAACATTTGAGTAGAACAAATGAAGTAGTAATGGCGTACCTGAGAAATATTTGAGTGAAAAGTAGAATACAAGTGGTTAGGAATGAGTGTGTGATGAGAGAATGTGAATTGGAAGGTCCAGCAATGGACATTTACGAAAGGAGTGTTCTTCCTTTATTTGGCAATGTCATAAGAATGGAAGAACGTCAAATGGATAAACAGGTACATTAAATTAAGTAAATGATGTGTGAGGAAGACGCAGACCACGAAACTCCTGGGTGAATGTGGTAATAGTGTAGTGTACTTCATACACTAGGTATTCATGCGGTAAAAGTTGTATGTAATAGTGTAATGTACTAGTACTTTCAAAAATATCAGCGCAAAAACGTACTGTGCGAAAAATGAGTCAAGTTAAAGACTAGATACGTTCAATGGTATCAGGCTCAACTATGTGGAAGTTCTTGAAAATGACCTCTATGTGTCGAAACATGTCGTACCAAAAAAATAAATCAGTGGAAGAAAACGAAGTCGTTTTTTCATTTGTTAAAGACTAGAGATATTTTTATTTAATTTATTAGAACTTCAGTCTTGTAGCAGTATAATATTGCACCATTAGTAATCAATATTTAATTCATGCTCTCTGGTGCTGCTTAAATTAAAACTTACAATTCGAATACGGTCTCCATAATGACTAGGGAACTATCTCACTCAAAATACCTTAATTTGTTCCGTCTCTGTCCCTCCGATATTGTTTTCCCTCCTCCGCTGTCAGTCCACGCACCGGAATTTTAATTCGCGGCTGCAAATAATTTCGCCGGCCTCGTTGATATCAACGCACGTTCGCAATTCGGAGCTCCCTCGGTCCAAGTTCTATCCGTTCCCTCTGCGTTCATTTACCGTTCTCCCGGGCCGATATCACCTCACCGTTCAGCCCCCCCAAGGAATCCTATTACCTGGTGCGCCCATGTTTTTCCACGTTCTCCACCGCGTCCGTTTTTCCCGGAATCAGATGGCTTGGCTTTATCTTTGCTCTTATTTACACCAACTTTTGTTAATATGATTATCGAGAACAAAGAAGTCAGTCGTATTTTTTGTAGCAGTGAACCTTTATTATTAAGTTATCTAACAGTAAGGGTAGGTTAAATTGGATGAGATAAGAAATGAAACATAACACGTTAACAGGGCTCTTCATTTGTAAAAATCTGGAGGAATTTTTTTTCTATTTTCCACTCAGAAAAATGCATACATACATCGGTTGCTCAATCCTAAGATTGGGTGACTGAAGCCCTCCACCCTTCCATATCTAATGCTAGTTTCCTTACCTCCCTGTATCTGTACCTATGTTTATTTCCAATGCGCTATACTTTCTGACGGATAAATAAGAAATTATGAGTGTACACAGGAGTAAAAGAGGAAAAGACCATATGGAACGCCATTGAGAAAAGAACAAAATGGATTGGAAACATCCTGAGACACAATGAGTCTTTGAAAAACGTAATTGTTGGTAAAATAGAGGGAAAAGTCCCCAGAGGAAGACCCAGGAATAAGTTCATGGACCAAATAAAGAGGAAAGTACATAGGAAGAGATACCAGGAGGTAAGGGAACTAGCATTAGATAGGGAAGGGTGGAGGGCTGCAGTCAACCAATCTTAGGATTGAACGACTAATGATGATGATCAGATAGAAAACAAGTAAACAGAAATGAATAAAATGACATCCTAGCCAATTTACGGTGGAACCTCGTTAATGTTATTGCACTCTTGGTTTGGGTCGTTTATCCGTTCATATTCCTTTAGGTTCCTGCCACGCCCCCTTTATTTATCTTCGTCTTCTCTTCTTACCCCGTTCCGTAGTTATCTCTCCCATCCCATTCATTATTACAGGGCAATCATTGCGACCCCCCTTAACCATTTCTTCCTCTTTCCCATCTCCGCCTCCCCCCCTTTGGTTTGTTTTACTCGTGGAGCGATGCATGCGCGATAGATTTTAATTAACTCTGAAATTTATCGGGGTGCACAAGCGTAACTGAGCGCGGAAGATATCCGGGAACGCGCGACGGGTTGAATTACCTCCGCTGGAATTTTATCTTGCGCCCCGCCGCGTTTGCCACGACGAAATAACATCAAGATGATAAACCTGAGATAAGCTCCATACATTGCACGGCATTGTGATGGCTCTTTTATGTCGTGATCTGCATAGGTGAGCGCATCTCTCATAATTTCTCTTGGTTTCATTCATTCATTCTGTATAATATCTACCACTATTATTTCCTTTTCGCCTCAGCAATAGATCTAACCTTTTTTATCCCGATGATAAGACCAATTCTTTTTCTTCCCCTCTCCCGTTCGCCCTACATCCTTCCTTCTATCCTATGTCTTTGTTTTTCAAGTATAGCATTCAACTTTTTGGTCCATAAAAATCGTATATTGTATATCAGCTATCGAATTGCATTCCTATTTCTTCGATGAGCCAATTTTAAAACGTAGTTTATTTCTTGTAGTACTTTTTTCTATCACACGTGGCTGAACTGCGTTAATAAACCTAAATGCTGTCAAATTTGTGTTGTAATTTTTGCTGAGCCAAGTACCTATTTCATTTTCTGTTATAGAATTTTGCTCCAAGGGTGACGCCCAATGTATAAAAAATATATATTCTATTCTATCACGGACTCGAGCAAACCATCGCTCCTCATCAACCCTTCAATCCACCTATCCTTTCTCCTCCTGATCTCTTCCAAAAGCTTCCTTTACTCACCCATCATTCCAAGCACTTCCTCGTTTGTCTTCCTTTTCGCCCACCTCACCACGGTTTTTTTTAAATTTTTTTACCTGATGTTTTATCCGCTGTATAACGTTAAATGACGATAAGCCAGAAAAGGGTGAATTGCCATTAAGTGAAATGACACGGTTTTATATAAAAAAATAACTCTCAACAAATTTTGAAGCTCTCGATGCTGGATTTTTTAAAAGTGTTCTACCGGTTAAGGTAGGTTTTGCTGAATGTCAGAGAATCTCCTCCCAGTTTTCTACACTTTCAGGAGCCTTTCTCGCTCTAATATACTCTTTTTCGACTCAGCATACGATCTAACTTTCTTCATCCTGTCCATGAAACCTATTCTATATCTCGGAATCGGAAGAATGGGAAAAAACTATGACCTCCAATCTCAGTCTGACTTCAAGGATATTTCAGGCCATTTGATTTCTCATCTACATTGAGCGCCTTTTCAGTGCCTATGGCTTGGCTTCGTTCTACTACCAAAATTTTGACCCACACTCGAAATTGTGTTTTGCTGCAGCTCGAATGCCACCGTAAAAGATTGTTGAATCAGAGTGTTAGATAATCACTTTGCTTTTTTCGATATAGGTCTCAATTCTGGTGTTAAAACATTTGCATTATTATTCATAGATTATTCTACCGGTAAAGGTAAGTATTGTTGAATGTCAGAAAATCTCCTCCCAGTTTTCTACACTTTCATGGGCCTATCTCCCTCTAGTACATCCTTATTTGCCTCTGCGTACGATCTAACTTTCTTCATCCTGTCCATGAAACCTATTCTATTTCTTCCTCTTCCCCGCTTGCCCAACATCCTTCCCTCTGTCACACTCTTGAGCAACCCATCGTCCCTCATTTTTACATCCTCCAGCCACCTACTCTGCCGATCTAGAATTTCATTAAGTAGCGTCCTTTCCTCGCCCGCATTTCCTCGTGTCCTCCTCTCCGTCCACCTGACCTTCTCCGTCTCCACACCCATATCTCAAATGCCTGCTGCCCCCTCTCGTCCTTTCTGAGAGTTCACGTTTCTACCCCATACAACACTACGCTCCATATCAAGCTCTTCACCAGTCTCTTCTTCACATCCTTACCCTTTTCCCCATCATCAGCTCCCTTTTCCTACTCAACACCTCCTTAGCCAGCGGTGTTCTCTTCCGTATGGCTTTGCTCAATTTTGGATATAGTTAAATTATTTAACAATATTTAATGAATATTTTGATAAGATTTAGAAGCTATGGGTGATGTCGATAAGTTTTAAAAATGTAGTTACCTGTATGGGGCTCAGGATTTCTTTCTGTTTTGTCTCCAGCTCTAAGCAGCAACTGAGCGAAGCTTTTTGGCATCTAAATCTGTTAACAAACTTTTGTAACCTTGTATGCAATTGAATTTTCTAAGTTTAACCATTCGACCTTGCGAGAATGTGTGGTTTTACGTCATCGGCACAGTGATTCCGAATCGATGTAATGAAAGGTTCTCTCATTCTCATTCAAAGGAACTCATTCTCAACAAGGTTAGGCCGGCGAAAGAGGAATTGCAACATATTATAGGCTTGTTATATATTTTAGGATAGATATGGGCGATTTTTATTTATTTTTAATGATATATTTTATTTTAATTCACAACCAAATTTTACTTTCTGAAAAACGGTATTACAAGAATAATGAACGCAGATACACCTTTAGCATGGCATGAAAATGGGATGTTTTGAAGATCAGGGCGGTGTTTATCTATTAACTCGCGCCAAATTTATGATTTGAGATTCGTTTGACGTTTTGGATTACATTACAGAAACTTAGAATAGAGTGGTCGCCATGTAGTAGTCACTTTTTCTCGCTTGTCTTTTGTTATTAGTCGGAGTGCATTACTGGAGGAAGACATAAAAAGAGTTTTTTCAGGAGTGATTTGGTGGAATATCATAATTAAATTAAAGAATTGCCAATTTTCTTTAATTCTATGATTGGAGGCAGTTAATTTTTTCGGGTACATTTATTTTTAAGCGCATTTCCTCTTAAATATTCGTCACTAGCCTTATATCATACTGTTTTGTCCGCTTAATTTTGGCGCATCGATAATATGTTAACGCTTTTTCAATCCTTTTTAGAATAGGTGCTGAGTTTTTCTTTTCTTGGAAACCTTGGGTTTGCTAGGGGATGAAAGGAAAATCAGTTCGGGAGAATCAGATGTTGTGTCTGGAAAAGGTGATTAGGAATAATGGTTTGCTACGGAGGGTGATGGAGTTGGAAGAGTGTACGGTAGGTGCGGGAGTGTTTTTCGCCTGTATGGATGTAACAAACGATAATAGGAGTTTAAAAGGGATATCGTTTGAGTTAGAAAGTGTTGGAAAACATATTAATAAGGAAACGTTAGCGATACCTCCTCATGATCAAGATATTGTGTGGTGTACGGTCCAAATAACTACAGATTATTCGGTGGAACACGTTTGCGTTATTGTTGTTGTGGTTGATCTTGGTAACTGATATGTAGTGAAATACTATGCTAGTTGGAAGTAATAGGATTTTGCTCTACTCTGTACTTCGCAGGTGTTTGTATTTACAATTTGACGATGTTTGCACTATTTATTATCACGTCTTCCTTACTTACGATTGAGGTCACCGTATACTCAAATTCTTTACCTTTAACCTTGTATTTAAACCCTATATTTTTTCTGTATCGAAAGATTAGGTGGCTGAAGGATGTAATCAAGTGTGATGGGTTGCTGAAGAGTGTTATATAGGGTAGGATGTTCGGCAAGTGGGGAAGGGGAAGAAAGAGAATAAGTTTAATGGACAGGATGGAGAAGGGTAGATAGTATGCTGAGGAGATACTAGGATATCCTAGAGCGAGATAGGCCCCTGAATGTGCAGAAAACTAGGAGCATATTCTCTGACATTCATCAAAACCTAAATAGTTGAGGTGGACGGTAAGGAAGACCTACGAGAAAGTGCTTCAGATGGTGGGTGAGGAAAGGAAACTTCTTAAAGAAATTCGAGATCGCCAGAGTAGGTTACTGGAGGATGAAATAAGGGGCGAGGGATTGCTGAAGAGCGTGATAGAGGGAAGGAAGATGGACAAGCGGGGAAGGGGAAGAAAGAGAATAGGTTTCATGGACATGATGGAGAAGGGTAGATAGTATGCCGAGGCGAAAAAGGATATACTAGAGGGAAATAGGCCCCTGAATGTATAGAAAACCGGGAGGAGATTCTCTGACATTTAACAAAACCTACCATAACCGGTAGAATATGTTTAAGACAAGCGGATTTCCGTGATTTGAATCGCATCGAGAATCGATGCAGTTAAAAAGTTGTTCTGTTTATTCGAGTGGGCCTCCTCTTTCGAGGTGTTGAAAACCAATAATGTTTTTCTTCGCCTTTTGGGGCAGAGTGCCAAGATAGGAAAGAAGCCGAGAGACATTGACGTTGCGTTGGCGAACGGGTGGGGTGCCGCGTGGAGGACGATGCGATGCGGCGGTTGCATGAGTATGTGCTCGGGAGAGTGGCGGGGGATGACCGGGGAGATGAAAGAGAAGCCCGTGGCGAGTGGAGTGCGCGGCGGTGTATTTTGGCAGCGGCATCATATAGGTGGGGATGAGGGTGTGAGAAAGGTGCACTCTAGGGGATGGATGGGATGTCAAACTCCCGCGAACACATTATGTCCACAGGTATCCTCTCTGCCGCCTTGGTTTAAGGATTTCACGGCTGGAGGTGTGCCAAGAAATGCCCGAACTGCCTCGTCGGTGACGGACGCGCTTGGGAATTCCGGGCCATTTCGCTTTTCTCTTTTCTTTTGTTGAGTGGGCGTGGTGGATTCCTCTCGGATTGTGGACGGTTTCCCGAGGCATTCCTATACTGGAAGTGGGTTCCAATATTTTACAACACAACTTCTTTTGTCATAGGAAGAAACGCAGTTATACATGATTGTAGACGATTGTACTTTGTGGAATTTAGACATAGTAAAAGACAAGTGATTGAGAGCGGTAATGAGGAGCGAAGGGCAATCGGGGCAGAAGGAGAAAGAAAATAGGCTTTATGAACGGAATGAAGAAGGGTAGGACTTATACTGAGATGAAGAACGAAATATTGTCAGTTAATAGGGCCCTTCCTTTATAAAAATCCTGAGGATTTTCTCTTACTTCCACTCAATTCTGCTCTGAACGTTAGATTACTCAATAATAACGAAATAACTAGATTTGCTGTCGCGAGAAATGAACTTACGAAAGCAAGTACTTTGGACTCTGAAATGTGTTTAAAGTGATCCTCTGAAAAGTCTGCTGGCAAACACGAAACATTGCTGTTACACATTTTCAAGTGCGGATAATTGAGCCTTGTTAATTCATATTCGTAAATGTTAGTCTTTACACATAATCGGATATGAACGTGGAAAAATCTTTTAGACCTTCAAAGATGATGCAGGGGGACCTTGGACAAGACGCAGGAGGACATTGGCGATTTTAGACGCCGCGAAGGAAAGTGACTCCTCATTATTACATCTCTAGGTCTGATAGATGCGATAAACTAAGAGAGATACACTGCCGAACAGATAGGTATAAAAACTCGTTCTTTCCGCGCACAATAAATGATCGCAATAAAAACTGAGCTCCGCTAAATACACTCCTATAATACATGTCACCATTTCACCTCCCAAAAACGTACATCTTTATACAGCTGGTGACCAAACACCCCCTGCCACACGTCCATGCGGCGGCTCGCAGGGTATTATGTAGATGTAGATGTATGGAGAGGTTAAGGTGGGGTCATGTCAGACCTATGATTCGAACCGGGAGAGCATTAATTGATGATGCTATCTCTAAAAAAAGTGGGTACCATCCTTGAACCGATTATTATTAAAGGTACACCTACATCTACCTATTACCCTGCAAGCCACCACAAGGGTGTTTGGTAGCGGGTGGCTTATCATCAATATGAACTACAGCGAAGAAATTTACTTTCACCTACAAAATCCATACTCGGTATACTACAAATGCTACAGAGACTACTTAAATCATCATATATATATTATTACAGAAAGGTATTTTTCTGTCATTCCGTATATGCTCCGTTAATACTGCACCTACAGTGATAAATGAGGTATCATTTTAAACGTTGAATCACCGGCTTCTGACGAAAAATACAATCTCAATCTCAAATTTCACTATTTACCCATTAATTGGACTTAAAAGTTTCGATTTTTCCATGTCGATTACTCGCTCGAGGTATATCGACTCCGCACATCATCGGTGTATATTATTTCTCAAAAGTGTTTTTTTGTCGCAACGCCATAACTCCCATAATTATTCATCAAAATTAATGATTCAAACATCGTTTTAAAGCTTATGTTCTCCGATATTGATGAACATTAGACAAATTGTTAAAAATTAAAGTTTTTGTTAAAAAATGATACCAACCATCTGCTGACAATATAATCAACTAATATTTTGGCAATGGTTACGTGCCTAAAAGACTGTAGGAGGTGCCATCTGTTAACACATCGTTTAATTAGATTGTTTACATTCTACATGTAATCAGTATGACCGTTTACTGTTTACGTTTACGTTATATATCTCTAACACAAACATAAATAACATATAATTGTCCATGGGAAGAAACAGGTAAAAGAACAGGAAGAAACAGGAAGAAGCTGCACACTGTGCGAAATATTCGACAGGTAAAAGAACAGGAAGAAAGAAGGAAGAAACAGGAAGAAGCTGCATACTGTGCGAAATATTCGCTCGGGTCATCTAGTAATCCATAATGTAACTACGTAAAGGTGACACAAGATTCGTGCAGGGAACATGCAAAACATGGTGTTAGCACAACTCAGCAGATTTAGAAACATGCATTAGGGTGCTTTTCAATTAACCAGCTATACTACCTGTCAACTCACCTACTTCAAAATTATAACGCTGCCATTAAGGTCCCTTATCTATCGCGGGAAAAACGACGTTTTAAACCTTTTTATTCTACGTTCAACTTCCCTTATTATATTCTCATGATCTGATCAACCGTAGTATGTTGGAGTTCGTCGAAAAACTTGTGTGGATATAAATTTGTTTTTAATTTATGTAAAATCATGATTCTAATTTTCAATCGACATTCTGAAAGCGATTCCCATCCAAGTTGCTTCAAGAGGTCAGTAACACTAACGAGACTATCATAACGGCCTTTCACACATCTTGCTGATCTTCTTATGGAGGTAAACGTACAGTGGCGGAAAAAATTAACGCAAAACTCATTGGCGTCTGAATGCGGCGTACACGGAAACTAATTGAAATCGCTTTTCCTTCGACAACTTGACAACAATGAGACAGCATATGGAAACCGGGAATATTCAAACTCTCTATGAATGGATATCGATTTTACGCGTCATGTAAATAGTCATACTAATAAGGTTTACGTTCGCGACATCGTCTAGGAGTTATAAACGTGATGAGCTTGCTTCGACCCGCACTCAGTCGAGGTTCCGAAGTCGTAGTTGATTATGTAGAGATGCTTACCATATTATTTTTAGAGCTTTGGACCGTTGAAAAAAATTTTCTTGATTGAAACTTAAGAAATATTACGATGAAAGCATTATTCGTTGGGACATAAAATTTTTTTATTCTCCAGATCAAATTCACTCACAATAAAACGTATTTCCGCGTGCAGGGAATAGCTGTTAATGCACATCGTTTTAATAGGCCTTAAACTACTTCCGAGAATAATGATGCATTACAATTAACATTTTGGCGTAATATCCTGAGAATTTAAAGTTAAAGTATAGGAAATCTGGTTGAATAGAATGGTTTCCATGAGGAGAAAAATTTTCTCTAAAAGTATTTCCAATACCTTAAAACCCTACGTAAGTTTCCGCCCTTGTTCATACAGGTCGTCTCAAACACTTAAATTTCTAAATTCCTCCTAACGTAATATTATTTACTTTCTGAAAACTACTTTCAAAAATCCAGAACATTTTATTTGATCCAGTTTTTACAAGAAACATTAGAATTCCCTATTTTCGTTTTGTAGTAAGAACCACTGGACGCGGATTCCTCATGATCGATGAAGTAGCCTAGAGGGAGAGCGTTCGTCTGCGGCCAAGAATGCCTGGGGTTCAAATCCTGGCGTGGCCTCTTTTAGTGCCTTTATAATTAACCTACGCGATGTGACTTTATTGCAGCCAAAACTTCGCAGGAATCTGCGGAAGGCCCAGGAAATGGACATTGACCTCAACCATGAGTGTGTGAGTTTTACACATATTTGAGCTTTGTAAAAGAATCAGAGCGGTCTCCTTGGTCGTCGAATGAGATGTTTACTTCCCATTCTCGGGTACTCGGCCCCACTTGATTTCTACGTCCTGTCTGTCGTATGATGTTCATATCCACTTGTTCGCCAATTCACCACTCAATGAAAAGCTATTCATGAAGGAGGTAATAGACCGGATCTTTGATTGTGTCAGTTACTCGATTTAGTGAACTTACCTGATGCTACATTCACCTTTAAATTGCTTTGAAATGATTTAGTAAAGAGTGCAATTATTTTTATTAAAGAGTTTGGTTCTATCTGCCGAACTTGAAAAATACCGATTACTTATCTGAGTGAGAGACCAAACAAGTGAGGAATTTACTTCAAAATATCTTTAAAACGGTATTTGAAGCTTTCCCAGTATTGTTTTCTAGGTTTGCTATGAGCAATACATTAACCGTGTAGTTCAACAGTTCAACTTATAGGATGGAGGATAATACTTAAAGGATAAGGTAAATTAATGAATCACTTAAATACCTTTTGACATATTCACAGTGAAAAATGTTTGGCTAAAATTATGCAGTTAAATTTTATGAGGAGTATTTTTATACCCATGCGTAAGTAATACTCCGACAAAAATGCATCGCGTATGTGAAAGTGATAAAATACTAAAAATCATCTTTTTCATGTAGCGACTAAGCAGTGATTAGATATTTTCCCTATGGTCATTTGTATACTCCTCATAAATCCGCAGAGTAGTCAATGGAGTGCAAATTAGGAATGTGCACCATCAAAGCTTATACGATTGCTACGTTCCTTAAGAATCTATTCCTCTTCAAATGTGTCGTAATATTATTGCTTCAATGGAAGTTAAAGTTGTGAGTGCTCCCACATGAAGATATTAACAGACTTTTTACAGAATCATAAATTTCATCTTTTAGTGGAAATGTATTTTAACGGATGTTGAAAAGGGACACTATAATGCTTTATTTAGAACGAGTGTAAAAGGTTGAAATGTATGCGTAATTCTCTCAATTTGAGTTGTGTGTGCACATGATCACAGCAATTGATCATCGAGAAATATGCTGGTATTTACATAAAGAATGTGGATGTTAATTAGCCTTATAATCAATCCATTCCCCTCCATTCTCGATTTCCTGACAGTCTGTGACATGGAGTTGTCCACATTTTGGTATCATCTTACTGGGTTCATTTCCCATTCTTCCTCCACGATTTTCCTCATCGCATCTTAATTTGGGGTTGTTTCGTTTGAGGGGGTCGAAAAACGTTTGTTTCTCGCATTTTTCTCATAATGAACTCTGCGCTCCGAACAGCCCGCTCCATCTATGTTACATGATTTGTTTTGAACTATCTCCTAGATTTTTGACATTTGTGAACTCGTAAGTATTCCTAGTTGCGGGCGAAAAATGAATATTGATATACATTTGATTAAACATAGCTCTTATTATAGCGGATATGAATTTGATGAATTTCGTTTGATAGTAGTAACAAATAGGTTTTTTTACTTTTAAACACCAAATAAAAGATCAGTGGGTGAAAGTTAAAGGCGCAACACCTCTTCGGGTAATTTTTCGACGGATGTTTTTGTCTTTTACAAACCTACTATCCGATTCCTCCGCCTGGGAGAAAAATGAGGCATACTTAAAGGCTAATAAGATCTTTCTTTCCTCCAAGAATTTTGGGAGAGGCCGCTAAAACTTTGAACAATATCTCGGCTTGCGCTGTCCGCTCTGCTTGTTCGTCTATCGTCGCTCGTCTCAATGAAGTAGTCATCAGTAAACCTTGGCCAAGTTCCGGGTGGTGATGGTCAGGGTGGTTTGTTGTTGTGAATAACGCATAGGTTTCAAATACTCGCTGCACCAGAAAGAAAAGGCTCGTCGCGCTTCAAAAAAATCGGAAGCCCCCGTCGAATACTTTTAAGGGCGTAAGAGAAGTCAAATACCACTTCTTTCCTGTGAGTTAAACGCCTGGCGTCCGAAACATTATCTATAGCAGAAAAGGTATCGCCCGCAACACAAGGGGAAAGTAAGCTCTTATTAAAGGCATACTATTTCCCAAATCAGTATAATGCGCCCTTCATACATTCCGATTTTGAATGGATTAGTATTGGTGAAGCTTTGTATCGACACGGGGAAACATCTAGGGATCCTCAAGAGTCCTCCAAGATTGCTCTTTGCTTTAACTCAGATTTAAGGTAGCTGGCCTCCAAACCCATGCATGATGGGAACTAATGGCGTTTGATTGGAATGGTCTGGGCTGATGAGGTGAAATTCTAGAACTACTACTTTCTGTTTATATTACCGAGAGAGTAGTATGCTTTTTCCTATCCTTTAGTTATTTTAAACGTTCGTAGACAATACCACCACTCATTTTAAAAGTAACTTAGTTCACAGTAACGCATATGGACGCAAAAAAATTCACCGAAAGGATACGAAACATCATCTTAAAGTCGCCTTGACATAAGAAAGCTCAGTAGTTGTTACTGGGTTGCAAACCTGAATCGCAATCATGTTTCTTCATAATAACTTTGTTCGAGTTCGCTCATGATCTCGAAAACGTGATCATCATCAAGAAAGATCGGGTGCTACGCGGCTTGCCTTTTGGATGACAACAATTACCATAAGAAGAAAAGAACCGTAATCCCACCCCTGGTCGAGACATTTTTGAGTTTTTCATTCAATTTCTGGTCAAGTAAAATTATTTTTATTCGACAAATTTTATCTCTTTTGTATTTAAAAAATTTCATATTATTATTACACATTACATTCATTCATATCGCCAATATGAGGAAATTAATATAAAAACTCATTTGCATTCATTAAAAATCGAACACGGACCACTCTTTAGCTATCCAAATACATCTGACAGCTACAACATTAACGTTACCTGTTAATTTATTTCATTAATGATATTCTACTCCAAACCGAAGTCTTTTAAAAGGCTTTTTGTTAATTTCATATGTGCGGTGAATTTATTGCTAAGCATATAAGATATTATGCAATCATCCATATGTTATCCATAACTACACCTAATTTGGGTAAACTTTTCTGAATGTTTATTCGTATATCCTGCATTTACTAGATAAAGCTTCACAGTGGACAGCTCGTCATCAAGCTTCCTGTGTTAAGATGAAAGAAATATCGGGAAAATATGCCTAGATTATTCGGTATCGATGCGAGCACATTTATTTTTATTTCTTGAAATTATATATATTTACGTATGTTTTCATAGTTTAATCCCATTCTGACGAACTAAGGACGGATTTATATCGGGACAAGAACGATTCATTAATAAATATCCATTTTGAATTTAATAAATATCCGTTAAAGGAACTTCGTCAGTCTACAAATGGAAAATCGTGCAAAATTACATCACGTAGGCTATACTTATTTCAATTAAATCTTTTTTGTATCGACATTTGGTGCGGATAAATCTCGAGTTATATCATTTCGGAGAAACAGATGCAGTACGCGTCATTCAAAAAGATTCACGGAAAGTCGACCACAATAAATATCCCTTGGTGGTAGAAGATGAAGGTTTTAGCATATAGTATACTGAATTGGGTGGGATTGTGAATAATTTTTATAATCAGTCTTTCTGTATAAATGATATCATTCGACGTAAGAACCATGCTGAAACAAACACAGCGATGCACCGCGACTGAATGTGCGAATAATATGAGACGAAAGCTCAAAAATAAGGCGACTGATGACTAAGTTCTAGGCTCCGGCAAATGTGAGTTCCGTTGCGGATTTCAAATATTTGCGGTAGACGATGTTTTCCTCAGTGTTGCCAGTCTTTGGAGTGTGTACTGCTCCTAGAAGTTCCCAAAAATGCCGCATTCTGGCGCGCGAAAAATTTTGCGTTAATTTCTTCCGCCACTGTACATGGGGTCAAAATAAGTTGTTTGTTCTGCCCTCGTGTTTATTTGTTCATTAGAGTTCGCACTCTTGGCTTTATTCGAATGTTCCTGGAAGCAGAATTTGGGTAAACAATTTTATCGTGAGACTTAAACTCCTTATTTCTTGTTTCGCTATTTTCTCGATATCTTTTAAGTCGTACAAAGTATATGCTACATCGTCCTGGGAAACACCTGGTAGGTATACTTTTATCGAATCATTACTGAAAAAAGCGTTCATTAATTTGCATCTGCATTCGTTACGAATGAAATTCGTCTTGTGTGCGTCAAACGCGTTTTTTTCTGTCACATATAATTCTAACTGTCAGAAAGGAGTTTTCTTTACTGCGAATGGAAGGTCTGAACGTAGAGACTCTGCCCTTATTCCTTTTATGAACATGAGGCAATTAGCCGGTAAATATAAATCTATCTGCGTAGGTCCAGCTACGATCAGCAACTCACCAAGTTGCGGAAAAGGTGCCTTAAAATAATCGTAAGAACCTCGTCTGATTTTTACCGCAATGTTGTAATTAATAAGGTTAGGAAGTGTTTTTTTTTCAACCAATACTCCGAATTTATTTTGTGATTATAGTTTTGGTTATGTTTGTATATGTTGACGAAGTTGATTGACGTCAACTCTCTGCGTGAATATGGCACAGAATTCTCTTATATTTTGAAAACAAAATGATATATCACATGCCTCCTCTTGAAATTGGTCTTTTCATATTTAATCATGCAACGGATGATGCACACTCATTCAAAATAAAAGGCAAATCGTGGCCGTACGAATCCTCAGTTCCTGTAACAGGTCAATAAAAAGATGATTTACGCGGTTCCGTTTGAAAATGGTATGTCTTACCGCGGATGTTGGTAGGGCCTTGTAGTTCCACGTCTCGCCGCAGGATGTCGACGCCTTGCAGAGTGCATCGCCTCAAGCGAGGGAATTTCGTCCCCACTCTCGGAAGTGCCTCGTTGAAGTCACTCAGCGTCTCGCGTACGATCATTTTCCGTTTCGCATTCATTTTCTGTGGCCTTGTGACAATTTATTCATTTATTTCCTCTATCCCGGAAACAGCAAAATTGGCTTCTTACATCGAGTGCATTAACAATGGACGAACGTAATCTTATATACAGCTCCAATGCTGAACAACTGAGTTCAACAGTATCCACTTTTAGTACATAGACCTCTTTTCCCTTTCTTATAGTTTTTTTCTGACTCCTTTCGAGCGTATATTTAGACAAAAGTAACATTTTAATTTTATTAGTCCAAAATTTAGTTTTCTTCTGCCAGCTGTGATTTTAACGGTTGGCTGTCATTTGCTAGGCTCTTGACTCCTCAAAACCATGGTCTTTTGAATACAACTTTAGAGTTTATTGTCAATGAACTCCAAATTTCCGTAATGCACAATGCAGCCATTTTGAATGTCTTGGCTATTAATATCCTACGACCGTAGAGTTCCACCTATTTCATCAATGAAGTGTGAATAAATAGTATTTAGAATAAATATTTAATGGACCCGTCCTGAGGCACAATGGACCTGTGAAGAACAAAATTGAAGGTAAAATGGAGAGTAAAGTCCCCAGAGGAAGACCAATGAAAAAGATCATGGAACAAATAAAGAGAAGAGTACATGGAAGAGATACCAGGAGGTAAGGGAATTAACATTAGATAGGGAAGGGTGGTAGGCTGCAGTCAACCAATTCTAAGATTGAACCACCAATTATGATGAATACCGATCCGATCGTTTACTGAAGTGTTTGTCCGCCTTGGACGTCTAATTGTGAAGGACTATTTTATGCCTGTTTATGTATATATACCTCTATCGCCACAGCACATGCATATCGCCACAGCAGACGTTGGCCCGCATTGACACGGGGAAGGTGCGATCAAGTGCTTTCGCTGTATTCTGTTACATATACCAGTTTTCCTAAATGGCTGAGTTCTGGCTTCATTATACTCGACGCAACGAGAATACAGAAAGAGCTCCGAGGAAATGAAGGGACTTAGCATTAGATACTGAGGAGGGGTGGAGGGCTGCAGTTAGAATTGAACGACCAATGAATTTAAAATTTTATTTTCGAGCGTTTTACTTTGTTGCTATGAATCAGTGTCACATTGATAAGCATGAAACTATTTGCGTTAATATGTTTCAATTTACAGTGCAGTACAGTACTGTTTTGTCTATAAATTACATATCGTAAACCGGGTACAACTTTGTGACCCCGTGACTCCATAACATTATTTTAGACTTTTCGGGCTTTCTAAAGTGGTTGATGTAGAAAATATTTGGGCTGTGATTTCCCAGAAGCTACTTCCACTTAATGGTGACTCTTGGAAATACATGCGCCGAGGCGGAAACAGCTATGTTAAGCTAATTAATTTGTCGGCCCCGGTGGCGATGGGTTGAAGTCCTCGCCTGCTATCCCGAGGGTCGCGGGTTCGAGTCCCACCTGGGTAGATTATTCACTGCCCAGGACATGGATGTTTGTGTTCGTCTACTGAGTTAATTGAAAGAGAGGACTCTACAGTCCTAAATTCGCTCGAAAGATAAGTTATTATTATTATCCTTTTCTATTTAGTTTTCTTCAGTGTTCGCTGAGTTTTTGGGTAAAAAGTACGGGTTTTACCAAAGTAACTCTTTGCTGTTCTGCATGGTTCAGAAATTTTCTCGTGATGAGACATGTTGAGATTATTATTATTATTAGATTACTGATGGCGTGTGTGTTCGTCTATTGTTAATGTTAAAACACCCGATGTAAAAAGCCTTTGTTGTGCTGTTTTCGGGGTTGTGAGTATAAATGAATAAAAATTCAGGTTATGCTCGCTGAATGGTTTTCAGGGAAATGTTGAAACTTTGTGCTGATGAACGAAATATGGACCAGCTATGAATTTCAAAGTGAATTTATTTGAATATATGATTTATAATCACAGTTCAGTGAAAGGAGTGTTATGGTACGAAATTATTCGGCTCTATTTGTCAACAAAATATGTGTGATATACGGAAGCATGGCTCAGCTTTCTTACACTAAAATTCACTGTCACAAAGTTGGTCCATGATATCTTGTCATGATTATTTTTTTAAATCAGAGTAGATATTAGAAACGGAAGGAAGATTTTATAGCATCCATATTTCAATTATACAAACTATCTAAGTCAATTACGGCCAAAAGGAACTGTCAACGGAAGAGAGAGAAAGTTCTCTATGGGTAAGTGATGCAGAGTCTGTTGTGTACGGTTAATCAAAAAACATTTGGAATGCAACAGGCTTTGAATCAGGAGCCAATGCCATTTAAATGATCGCGCAGGAAAATAGAAGCATAGGGGTTCAGGCTAATTCGAGGGAAAATATTATCCGGAAATGATCACCAAAATTGGCAAATAATGTTTTCAAAGAACTGCGGAAGTAGCCGCGTAGTAACTTTAACGGAGTCACCCGCTAGTGATCACACAATTGTGTGAAATTCACATTGGGAAAATCATTCACCTGAACTGGGAATCGAACCCAGATCCCCCCCTTCGCGCCGAGTGCTCTAGTCGGCTTTAACCCGTGGACTGCAGCGCTTAGCGCTCGCTTGCGGGTTCCTCTGACATTACATGCACGGTATGTACCTGTGAGAACAACTATCTCCTTAAAGCCCCCACGAGATTCATAGCGGACGAGGATGCCGGGGTAGCTTAACTGGTTGGAGCCCTCGGCGCGAAATTGAGGGATCTGGGATAATTCCCAGTCCAGGCGAATGATTTTTCCACTGTGAATTTCACGCATTAAATACAATAATCCATTCCATTGTATGTGATGTAGCGTTCAGGCATACGTTGGAGATGGCAAAATGAGAAGGACGAAGTTTGTTACCATGACAAGATATAGTAGGAAGACACAAACATGTTTAGCAGTGTGTTCCTAAGCAAAGAGGGAAAGAAATCCGAATTCCACCTAAATTATTGAACCCCTTTTTCTGTTCTGTCTTTTTGCCTTCCCTGCTTATTTAATATCTTACCCTTTATCACGGCCTTCAGCATCCCATCGTCTCCCATCACCTCTATATTACGCAGCCTCTTTATCTCTGCCTCACCCACGATGCCCGGCATTTCCTCCTCCATCTCTCTATCCTTTCATTACATTCTTCATTCTCCCTCCATTGCACTTTCCTCATTCCACTCTACACCCATTTCTCAAATGCCTGCAGACTATGAAACACATTTCCAACCTTTTATTTACTTTCTTACCCATGATACCTGTCATAAATTATCTCCAATTTCCGGACGCCTCCTTTTCTGGCGTAATTCTTCTTCCTGTCCCAGTACCGCCACTGTATCCATTTCTCTTCTACCTCCTACAATTGATAAATAATTTGGACTACCTGTTGCAGTTTGCCCCCCCGACCACATACTTTTATGGCGAATCTCTACTTATTTGTGCCAGTAATTCTCACCTTTTCATTATGAATCTTAATGTCCTCTAAAAACTTAGACATAATTCATTATCACTTTCAATCACCAATCGTGGCACTATCGTGGAATGTCAGCAAAAAATCGATATTTATATGTTTGTGGGTGAGTAACGTTACCGAAGGAGGCGTGTAGTAATAGACGGGAGCTGATGACTGGGTAAGGATGTGAAGAAGAGGTTGGTTAAGAGATTGATAAGAAGCATAGCGTTGTATGGAGTAAAAACATGGACCCTCAGACAGGAGGACGAGAATAAGCTGCAAACATTTGAGATGTGGGTGTGGAGAAGAATGGAGAAGGATAGGTTGACGGAAAGGAAGACTAACGATGAAGTGCTTGAGATAGTGGGCGAGGATATGAAACTCCCTAATGAACTTCGGGATAGGCCGGGTAGATGGCTGAAGGTTGTAATAAAGGGTGATGGGTTGCGGAAGAGTGTGATAAAGGGAAGAATGTTGGGCAAGCGGGGAAGGGGACGAAAGAGATAAGGTTCATGGACGGGATGAAGAAGGGTAGATCTTATGCAGAGGCGAAAAAGGGTATACCAGAGCGAGATAGATCCCTGAAAGTGTAGATAACCGGTAGGAAACCCTCTGAATTTCATCAAAACTTACTTTCACCGGTAGAATAGTTTTTTTTTAATGTTTGTTTTCGAAATGGTTTTTGGTCCGAAAACATTTCATAGCGTCAGGTTTTTCAGGTTTTTTTTAAAAATTGTTTGTTACTGTTACTCTTTTTAATAGTTATCCAACGATGCAAAGATGTTGTCTGGCGGTGTCTAGTTGACAAGTTTTTAACTGCAATTCCATTACATTTTATTTGTTTCTGAGTATTTCACTCACAGCTGTTGAAACTTTTTATGCATTCCGATCGACTTTACGTTGAATCCACCGCTGAATTTAAGTTCTTTTATCTAAAACACTCATTGAAAATTCTGGATACCAGCAGATGCTAAGTCAGTTCCATGTGATGCTTTAATTGCAATTTTACACCCATCACTCATTTTACTGAAGGGTACCGCTGCGAGTATTTTCTATCAGCACCCTCCGCGGCCCGTCCTGTGTTTTGATCGATGAAGATTTTCAATTCCATTTTCATTATTATTTTAATGGTCCGCGAAACCATCGCTCATATTTTTTTGCGTCGTTCGTAATCTGTTAATTAGGACCCTTTTCATTCCGCACAATGGTTATGCCATCCCGTTTCAAAGGCTGCAAAACCCACTGAAATGTCCCCTTCATTCTTTTTGCTTGTATGCATTCACTGTCCATAAGGGACGATATTCCCCGCGTTTTTTGTCGTGATTTTTTTCATTCATTCCTCGCATCCCCTGCTTTTTTTTCGACTACCCCTCCGTCTGGGCCCAGGGTTATACCTGCTCCCGACCGCTCCCCCCATTCCGTCCATTATCAACCTTTCGGAAAGCGTGTGGCCTTTCGCTGAATGCCGCAGCGCACCCCTTGGCTTTTTCGCTCCCAACCCTCCGGCGCTGTTCTGGGTGCTGTGTTTGGAAGAGGGACGAGGAAGGGCAGTCAAGAATGGGGTGGCGAGTGAAATGGAATGACCAGAATAGGGAGAATGCTATAGCAAGTACACATGCAGTCGAGAGTGCGCATTCATACTAGCGTGCTCGGTATTGTCTCGGTGTTTGCGTGCGGCGGCTATAGAGGCAGCACGGTCGCAATCAGTGTGTGGTCTTCTTCATTATTTCCTCTTTTTTTATCATACTGGGTTTTGGTTGTGCGGGGCTAAGGGGTAGGGGTGTGCCAGCTAGATGGGAGGGGAGGTTTTCGAGGCTTTGAGCGGCAGTGGCAAGCCAAAAGAGAGAAACAGAATGCGAGAGGCGGGAGCCGGTGGGTGATAGACTTGGCAACGCCGCCTCCCCCGCCATCCGGCAACGCCGTCGGTCTCTCCTCTCTTTCGCTCTCAAAGCGGGAGAGGGGGAAGGCGAACGATAGGGGTTGAAGGGGAAGTTGGGTGGGAAACGAGGGGCGGGGAAGGAGATGGGGGGTGGGGGGAAGCCTGTAGGGGTGGGAGGAAAAGAAACGAGAACGTGGGGAGGAAGTGGAAGGGAACAGAAAAGGTGGGTTTTTATCTCTTTGTGGGAAATTTGGCGAACATTGGTGGGTACGCATTGATTGGCTAGGCTTTTGGAGCGGGTGTTTTAAAGACCAGTCCGCAAAGACGGTGACGCAAATAAGTAAACATGAGTGACACAAGAACATAACTGTAGGGCGTGACTTATTATTTTAATAATGTTATCTACCGGTAAAACTTCTGAATGAAATCTGGGATAAGCAGGGTAGGCGGCTGAAGGATGTAATAAAGGGCGATGGGTTGCTCAAGAGTGTGATAGAGAGAAGGATTTTGCGCAAGCGGGGAAGGGAATGAAAGAGAATAGGTTTCATGGACGGAATGAAGAAGGGTAGATCGTATGCTGGGCCGAAAAAGGATATACTAGAGCGAGATAGGCCCCCGAAAGTGTAGAAAACTGGGAGGAGATTCGCTGAAAATCAGCAAAACCTACTTTAATCGGTAGAATACTTTGAAAATAAAAAAAATATACCGGTAAGGTTAGGCTTAGGTGGAAGTCGGTACAAATCCTCTTGATTTTTAGAAATGGAGGGCCCTTTTTAAAATGTATTCTACCGGTGCTAGGTAGGTTTAGTTGGAAGTCAGAGAATCTCCTCTCGGTTTTTAACACGTTGAGGGTTTTATCTGACTCTAGTATTTCCTTTATCCCCAGAGCTTACGATCCAGCCATCTTCATCACGTCCATAAGACCTATCCTCCGTCTTCCACCTACCCGTTGCCCGACATCTTTCCCTCTATCACGGCCTTGACCAAGCCCTCGGCCCTAATCACCTCTTCCAGCTATCTACTTCGCATCCTACTAATCTTATTCAGATGTATTCCTTGCTCACCAGCAACACATTTGTCATGCTTTCCGTCCGTCACACAACGTAAATTAGGGTTCTTTATATTCGCCTAAATACGAGGCTCATTTCGCAGCAAATCAGCGAACTTGCATTCTTGCATTTGTTCCACACCTGTTGCGTTTCAGCGCATTTAAAAACTGATCGAAAGCTGTGTTGATTCGCGCTTATAGGTGGCTTTTCCTATGGAAGCTGACTTCTATCGAAGTTGCGAGTGTGGCGATATCTCGAAGGGTATCGATAGTTGGAGGGCATCGTTCTGTTGACACCGAACATCCGGCTTTTCCCGAACAAACGAATGGCGGAAGTAAACAATGAATATAGCGATCAGGAAAAGTGCCTGCCTCTGGCGATAATGGCATTTGTATATCGCTGATCGAGTCCCACAGGCATTCGTGGGTTTACAAAATTTGTGCAAATTGCATTCATTGCGCATATCGTATTAAGTAATTGAGTTGTGACAATAATAACTATTATGTAAAAAGAGATAACTCATAAAGCTCACCTTTGGCGTTCTTTGGCACATTTTAATTTGTCCAAGATAATTGCGTAGAATACAGTAAGAAATGCAGCAAATCCGTTAACGCGTCACATGCCGATTGGGGAAGGGAAAAATATGAGCGAATTATTCAGGATGTTGGCCATTGTTTAAAGGGTACACGAAAAAATGGTTCACTTTGCATTTTTTTTCTCAGCTAAATATGTGTTTTCAGTTGCGTATTTTTCTAGGATTGACTCTAGGCCTTTGATCCTCACGCTTTCAGATCGTCGATTGAAAATTAGAATCAATCTTTTAAGTAAATTCAAAGCCGATTTATTTTCAAAAGAAGTTACCAATATTTTACGAACTCAAAATTACTTTTGTATGTCAGATCATGAGAATAAAATTAGGGAATTTGATCGTAGAACAGAAAGGTTAAAAATTGCTATCGTATAACCCGCGATCGATAAGAGACCATAATGGCTGCGTTGAGACTTTGAAGTAGGTTAGTTGACAGGTAGTGCAGCTGATTAATTCATATATCCCCTAATGCATGTTTCAAAAGCTGCCGAGTAGTGCTCACTCCATGTTTTGTATGTTTCCTGCCTGACTCTTGTGACACGTTGATATAGTTACATGATAGATTATTTTATTACTTTCAGCAGCATTTGTAGCATACCTATTATGTCGTGCATGTTGATGAAAGTAAATATATTCACTGTAGTTCATCTTGGTGATAAGTCACCCTCTGCCAAACACCCTTGTGGTGGCTTGCAGGGTAATAAGTAGATGTAGATCCTCCTCCACGAATTTTTCAAAGACATGGTTGCTCTATTAGACACTTCGTAATCTCACATTTCACTTCTCAAAATGTCCGTATTCATTTTCCCAACCTCTTTCTTGTTCATTGCTGGTGTCCAAACAACCCATGCCACACACCCTGCGGGGGCTCACTGCGTAGCGTGTGTTCCCCCCCCCCCTGCGTTTGGGAATTACATTACAACGCCGGAGGAATATTGGTTCCGTCTTTCGGACGATTCCCTTTTTTTAACGAACTGGAGAAGTGGTAGGAGAGCGGCTCTTGGCCTTGGGTGAATGAAATAAAAAATGTTTTTTTTTTTTAAACTTCCTCCCCTCCCTCTATTGGAAAGATTGGCGTCGGTCTCTCTACACCGTGTCCCCCCGCATTGATGCGCCGTCTCTTTCCCTTTCATCGTTTCCCTCTGGCGCGGACCACCTCTCGTTCTCCGGTTCGCCACAATGGCAAGGAAAGTGTTTTGGGCCCAAACTCACTTCCTGTGCTACCTCCTCTTTTTCCTCCATCCTCTCTCCCCTCGCTTGCAAGCCGGGCCCTTGCCACTCAAATCGGGGCAAACAAACGGCTCCCCCGCCATCGAGGGCCGCCCCACCCCGGATACTCCATACGCGTCCACTCTCTGGAGCCCTTCTGGCGAGGCAAACCGATCGCCGTCGCTGGCTTTCGCAACCGAAAGCTTCCGACGGAGACAAACCCTGCTCCGGAGTTTACGTAATGTCCGCAAAACACACTCTCCCCTCCACCCCCCGCTTTAAATCGCGCCCCTGTCCGTGACGGCGCAGTCTCGCGAACATTTTCATCGCTTCGCTGCAAGTAATCGTCCTTGCGTGAGCCAATCGATTCTCTTCCCGTGGACGGACTTCACGCATCTACGAGCGAGAGAACACTAGGCATTTTAAACGTACTGGTTTACAACAAGGAATGTAAAAACGTCGATATTTTACGTCTATGTATGCGATGTACTACGCTAGAGGAAAACGGGCATGTTAACAAAGATATACGGAAGAGAATAGCGCTAGCTAAAGAGGCGTTTAGTAATAGAAGAGAGTTGATGACGGGGCCAATGGGTAAGGATGCGAAGAAGAGGCTGGTGAAGAGCTTGATATGGAACGTAGCATTGTATGGGGCAGAAACGTGGACCCTGAGAAAGGATGACGAGAAAAGGCTGCAGGCATTTGAGATGTGGTAGCGGAGAAAGATAGAGAAGGTTAGGTGGACGGAAAGGAAGACTAACGAGGAAGTGCTTGAGAGGGTGGGCGAGGAATGGAAACTTTTGAATGAAATCCGGAATGGGCAGGGTAGATGGCTGAAGGATGTAATAAAGGGTGATGGGTTGCTGAAGAGTGTGATAGAGGGAAGGATGTTGGGCAAGCGGGGTAGGGGAAGAAAGACAATAGGTTTCATGGACAGGATAAAGGAGGGTAGATCTTATGCAGAGGCGAAAAAGGATATACTATAGGGAGATAGGCCCCTGAATGTGTAAAAGACCTGGAGGAGATTCTCTGACATTCAATAAGACCTACCTTTACCAGTATAATGCATTATAATAATAATAATGCGATGTGCGCGCAGTGGAAAAGATCATTTGCCGAAATTGGTTTTGCGGATCCAGATCCTTCATGTTTACGCGGAATGCAATGACCAAATAGAGTTTGTCCTAGATAATCGCACAGTTGACAGTAAGTAATGCAGTGTATCCGTTAACAATCTCATGCCGATTGGGGAAGGGAATCACGTGACCGTTTGCGTCACTGGTCGTAAAATACATTAGAATTGAGCTTCACTGATTATAAAAATGCAGCTTAATTTTGTTATTTTTTGCGAGTGAATGTAGTGTTTACCTTGTTCAATCCTGTTTACATATTACCTCTATCCACCTCGTCTCCTTTAGGACGACTGCCCAAAAATGTGACGAGTTTCCATAAATCCAGCAATCGCTGGTAGAATCCTCAATGACGACCTTCACTCGCATTGAAGTGAAACAGTTAATTCCTGATGGTAGTTACACAGGCGCCGTACAAGGGTAAGTTTCATAAGGCTGTCGTTTTTAGGTAGGAGTGAATTTAATTCTTACGCCGATCGATTTGGGAAAGATTCCTTTTTTGATGCTGCGTGAATTGAAGCCAGAGGAATATAAAAAATATTTTTATGAATTTTGATTATGTTTATGTTTTAAATAATGTTTAGGTTTATGCTTTTACGAGCAATGAGATTTGTTGACTACATAGAAAATCTCCTACGAGGCTCTACTCTCCAACAACCCTCCATTTTAGTTTCTGAGCAGATTGGATGTTTATTTACACGGTCGTCCCTGGCGATCCATAGCCGAAGAGAAACAATGGCTTCATGGTGGACACGACCTTGCCTCGTCCCAATAACGTGATAAAGTCTCCCACCCTCCATGGCTGTTATCGCCGCTTTGTCCTTGCTGTGGATGAAGTTCGCACTTGAGGGAAAATTCACGTGTTTCCATAAAGCTACGAGAATCAGTGGTAAAGTGAGTCTTTTAATGCGAAAGTTCGTAGTTTAGCTTTTTTCTGCCGTTGTAGTTAGGTCGATCAAGCGAGGTATCTTTTAAATATCCTGGAAATGATTGAATATGGTCCCATTTAAAGAACAATATCTCACCCTTCCAAAGATAACGGAATATCAACTCCGTGCCGCACAACTTTCCGGTATATATGCCAACAAATACCCGACATTTTACATGGGAAATGAAATGTGAATGCGCTACAAAGAGACATTATTTTAGAAAACTAGGAATTGCGAACTCCTAGAAATTAACAAATCTCGTAAAAATATTAAAAATGTGAAGTTTATCTATTCTCTCAGCTATTTTAAAAAGTAAACCCTATGATTCCGCAAAATGTTTTCAGAATCACAAAATAACCCTCCATTACGAAGGCGTTTTAAACGTATCGCATGGAAAGAATGTGTTAAAGACATATATTCTTTAAAAAAATATTCTTCCGGTTAATGTAGGTTTTCCTGAATGTCGGAGAATATCCTCCCGGTTTACTACATTTTCAGGGGCCTATCTCGCTCTAGTATATCATTTTTCGACTCAACATACGATCTACCCTTCTTCATTCCGTCCATGAAACCCATTCTCTTTCTTCCCCTTCCCCGCTCGCCCAACATCCTTCCCTATATCACACTCTTGAGCAACCCATCACCCTTTATTACATCCTTCAGCCACCTGCACTGCATATCCTGGATTTCATCCAGAAGTTTCCTTTCCTCGCCCACCATCTCAAACACTTCCTTGTTAGTCTTCCTCTCCGTCCACCTCACCATCTCCACCCCTACATCTGAAATGCCTGCAGCCTATTCTCTTTCTCCTGTCTGAGGGCCCACGTTTCTGCGCCATACAACGCTAAGCTCAAGCTCTTCACCAGCCTCTTTTTTACATCCTTACCCAAGGTCCGCGTCATCAGCTCCCTTCTGTTATAAAACGCCTCCTTAGCTAGCGCTATTCTCTTCCGCGTGCCTTTGCTACTTTTCTCGTTTTATTTTAGCGTTCCACATAGTTAGTTAAAATGCTCTACTTGCTCGAGTTTGTGTCCTCCAACTTTAATCACCATTCTCGCTTTCCCTGTCCCAGAGAATAGGTATTTTATTTAATTATTGAGAATTTCAGTCGTATAAATTTTATATTATTCAATATAACAATGTTTACTTCGTGCTTCCCACAGCTGCAGAAATAAATGCGTTTAATTCAAATATGGCCTCCGTTATAACTAGGGAAATATCTCGTTCGAACAAACTAAGACGCCTTAGTCGCTGGACTGCTCCCACGCCTTTTGGACGCAACCCCTTTGTCTCTGTGCGTCATCCTCTCGGTGCAATGGCTGCATCGCACTATTTGGGTCATGATTTTCGATGAGAGTTCGCCCTTTCGGGGCGGTCTCCCGTCGGGGCGTCGCGGCGCCATAATTACTCGGCCTGCCTCTCTTTATCTCTCGTGAGCTCCGCGCGTCGGAGTCTGTAACTGACAAGGTCCCTGGCAGAGAGAATGGGGTCTGCCCCTAGATCAAGTAAGGCTTCATAAAGTGAGGTTAAATCAAGGGAAATTGAGCTCTACGGCCTCTCAAGATAGCAAAAATAAATGAGTCTCCAATGGCCGTAAAAAATGGCACCACTCGTCAAACATGCAACCACACAACACTTACTGTGTTGGTTTCCGGTAATGGGGATTCTACAGCAGGGACCAACTACAGCCTCTCTACCAGAATACCCTCCTGTGGTGGTTTAAGGGAATATTACTTCCTCGCCAGTGACCACCACAGACACACACACACTCTAGCCAGTTGGGATCCTTTTCGAGGGCTCATGGGACCCTGATAAGTATGCCTGGGTTATAACGTGAGATCCTTCATAGGGCTAATGGGACCCTACTAAGGATGCCTGGTCATTACCACAATCACACTCACAAGCACTCAAATCACTCACTCATACACACAGACATTTTATGTGTGTGTGAGTAAAACCAACACAGTAAGTGTTGTGCGGTTGCATGTTTGACGAGTGGTGCCATTTTTTACGGCCATTGGAGACTCATTTATTTTTGCTATAAATTGAGGTGAAATAATGTTTGCATTGAAGGCAAATTAACGCGCGAAATCACTATAATGAATGTATTAATCACATTTTATTCTTTTTTCTTCAAAAATTCATGCCGCACATAGCATGTAATCCATTCATAGAAGTAATCCATGCTCATTGGTTAATTTCACTAAGCATACAGAGCCGAGGGTGTCAGCACAGGACAGATGAGCATGGATGGAGCAGTTGACTTCAAACCTCTCCGAGGACAGATTCACCGTAGAAGGAGAAGCTAGACGCACGTCTTTTGACGTTGAAATGGGGATACCAGGAAAAAAGTGGTTCTTCTTCTTCAGTGTTCAACCCTGGGGTTGGTTTGCAGCAGTACGCCATTCCTCTCGTCTGTCTACTTTTCTCTTCATTTCTGTGTATGTGGTGCAACCCATATCATTCGCAATCTGCGGCATGAATGACATCCTTGGTCGTCCCCGGCGATTCCTTCCCTCTATAGCTCCTTCTGCTATTGTTAAAACGATGTTGTCGTGTCTTAGAATGTGCCCTACGAGTTTGTCTCTTCTTGTTTGGATATGCCTCCACGGGGATCTGGTTTCTTGAACTCTTTTCAGTACCTCTTCATTCGTGACTCTATCTTTCCAGCTGAGCTTCAACATCCTTCTGTAGAGCCACATCTCCAGGGCTTCTAGCCGCCTTCTCTCTTGTTTTCTTACTACCCATGGTTCGCTCCCGTATAGGGCCACACTCCAAACAAATGCTTTCATCATCCGTTTCCTTATTTCCAAACTAATGTTCTTGCTGGTGAGTAGGTTCTTTCTAAGATAGAATGCAAGTTTGGTCTGATGTATTCTCCTTACAATTTCTTTCTGGCTTCTACCATCTCTTGTTATTGTTTCCCAAGTAGGCAAATTCCTCTATTATTTTTAGCTTCTCTCCTCCAATTCTCATTATTGGGGGTTCATATTGTTCTTCATTACTGCAAACCATCACCTTGGTTTTGCGTTTGTTTATTCTCATGCCATACTGTTAACAGAAAATCCTACCCATTGTGTTGAGCATCCTTTCTATATCTTCTTTGGTCTCTGTGATCACAGCAATATCATCTGCATAACGCAGCATATCTATCTTCTGTCCATTAATTTTAATCCCCACCTCAGTAGTTTCACGAACTTAGTCTATAGCTTCCTGGATGTAAGCATTGAATATAAGAGGAGAGAGAGCCCATCCTTGTCTCACGCCTTTTCTAACTTTTGCTTCTTGCTTTTGATGAAAATTCCTTATCACAACCATTTCGTTCTTGTATAAGCTGAGTATTACCCGCATGTCTTTATATTTTAGGCCTGCTTTCTTCAGCACCCTGAACATCTCTTTCCAGATAACATTGTCAAATGCCTTTTCCAGGTCAATGAAGGCAATATAAGTAGTTTTATTTCTCTGCATTTGTTTTTCAATAAGAAGCCTCAATGCCAGAATTGCCTCTCTTGTTCCTGATCCTCTTCTGAATCCAAACTGATCTTCACTCAGCATATCCTCTACCTTTCCTTCAATTCTTCTCAGGATTATCTTTATGAGGATTTTCGACGCATGCGATATTAGGCTTAAGGTTCGGTGCTGTTCGCATTTTGTAGCTACCGCCTTCTTCGGTTGAAATGGGGATACCAGGAAAAAAGTTGTTATAATTTTTATTTTTGATCCCAATGGTTTCATGCTCAACTTTGTGGAAATTCATTGTGGGTAATGAAAAAAGAAAACTTTGTTTTGTTCCACCAATTTATTTTCGGGTGCTACTTGTTTCGACGCAGCGGCGTCATCTTCAGGTGCCTTTATTACTAAAATTTAATTTTTGTTTATCGGTTGTTATCGATGGTTTTCCAATCATTCTGAAAGTGCGCGTGATCGCTATCTCCAATTGCATTCAAAAAAACTAATTTTATGGTCCAATTTTTTTATGTAATTGAGTGAGAGACTCTCTCTTTCATCGAAAATACCCCTCAGCCTTCATTCATTGGTCGTTCAATCCTAGGATTGGTTGACTGCAGCCCTCCACCCTTTCCTATCTAATACTAGTTCCCTCACCTCCTGGTATCTCTTCCTATGTACTTTCCTCTTTATTTGGTTGATGAATTTATTCCTGGATCTTCCTCTGGGGACTTTTCCCTCTATTTTACCTTCAATTATGTCCTTCACTAACCAATTGTGTCTCAGGAGTGTCCAATCCATCTGGTTCTTCTTTTCTGTATGGTGTTGCATATGGTCCTTTCCTCTTCTACTCTTCTGTAAACTTCACCATTTCTTGTTTTGTCCCTCCATTTTGTCTTGAGCTTCCTCCTGCAGCACCAGGTTTCGAAGACTTCTAGTCTTTTCCTCAGCCTTATGCCTCACTTATTAGTTATCTCGATGTGAAATTATGCCTAAACGGAAGTTCTTGTGAATTCATCCGCTGAAAATGATCCAGATTATGTTGTAGTGCTATTGCTCCGTCGTGAATTTTGACTTAGCTGTGAATTGTGTCTTAAAGATCACCTGAAGCGATGGACGTCTAACCTTTCATTGAATTGGTGTATTTGATATTTTACCTGATTTCCTTAGAATTCTGTTGAATGGTTAGAAGAAAAATATTTTTTAATTCACGAGATGTGTGTTTCGTATTTATTCACGTAAGTAAGATGGCTGGTAACTTTAACTGCGAATAGAATTGTTCTTTTTTTTTTAGTTTCTTCAACAACGAAAGACTACTCGACGCAACTGACACTTAGATTAATCGATCAATCTCTTTATTCTTTCACAGTCAGTCATATCCCATCCGCCCTTAGTTTTATCTTTTACTGTGGTGATTTATTTATTGCTATGTAATCTGTAATATACTATGTACTTTTCTTGCTTATTCTTTCGTTTCTGTCCCGCCATTCCTCCAAATGTGGTGAATAGTGCAATACACTTCCCTTATCTTCTCTGATGCCTTTTTCTTTCTCTCTCTTTTGTTGGCTGTTCTTCGATCCGTTTGATAATCATGATTCTCCAGCTGGGCTCCATTACGTTAAAGGTGTCCCTATAGCCTTTTTAGAATACATTTGAGCGAAAATCGCCGTGTACAAAAGTGTACTTCTCTCCACTTTGTTGCATGGCAGAGAAACATGGGTATGTCAGGATAGACATTAGAGTAGATTAAACGCCGTGGGTATGAGTTATCTGAGGAGTGCTTGCGGCAAAAGTAGGATGTATAGGGTCAGGAATGAGTGGGTAATAAATAAGTGAATGTGAGTCAGATGCTCCAGTAATGGACATATATGAAAGGAGTGTGCTTCGTTGGTTTGGCCATGTTGAGAGAATGGATGGGAGTCGAATAACAAAACAGATGTATAAGAAAATGGTTCCAGGCTTGACTTTGTGGAAGTAAGTCATAGTAACTTAAATAAAATTTTGTATACTCCACTATAGGTTTAATAACACGACCCGGGTTTTGACACTTCGTGGAAGATGACACGAAGTGTCGAAACCTGGGTCGAGTAATAAAACCTATAGTGGAGTATACAAAGTTGTATTTAAGTTACCAGATATATAAGAGTGAAATGAATGATGCGAGAGGTAGAGGTAGCCTGAGAAAGTTGTAATTGAGTGTGGTTGAGGAAATTCTTAGGAGGAGGAGTATTTGGAGCCTTAAAAACAATCAGTGTATGGGGGTAAATGAGGCGAAAGAGGTTTGCAAGAATTGGTCAGTATGGAGGAAATTATCGAAGCAGAGTTAGGTGTACAAATGTGTATTTATGACTGAAACTTTGTGACTGTGCCTACCCCGGAAGGGAACGGCGTGATTGGTATTTATGTATGTATTTTTTTGCTATTTTATTCATGGGTTTCCAGAATTACAGTCCTATCTCTGAACTTCAAATCTTGCCCGATAAATCACTGGCGTAAAGGGTGAGGAGCTGTCGACTCCCCTCTGCTGATCAACCATTCTCCGATATCGCGTAATATGACAATGTTTGATCACCAACGGGCCAGGTTATCTCCTCTAAACAAGTCGAGGATTCCGTTCTTCCGAGGCATGGGTCGTGAAAAACCCATGCCTTGGAAGAATACTCAATAGGAGGGTTTCTTAATTTATTCCCAAATGATACTGATGGACAAGGCATCGGAGTACGTGACAGGCTCCAGGAAAATCATCTTTAAATGTAGTTCATTTCAAGAACGCAAATATAATGAAGGGTAGAAGACATGCATCAATTCAAGAGAAGGCAAAAGGTTAAATAATTATGACTTCTTGGTCATCGTAAGTAGACTGTAGTTATTTAAACGTTGATGATAATATGTGCTTATGCTGTAATGAGAATGGACAAATACCACTGTGAGGCAAAGGAATATCGAAGTATGCGATGAAGTTAACATACCTACCTAATATTGTATTTAAATCGGGGATTTTAGAAATACTCAATGGTTTGAGGCTTCACGTCATGGAAGTTGAACACATCCACATGTGTATAAAAACTTACGTAGATAAAGATTTTTGAGAAGTATATGCACAAAGCCTTTCATTTCCACGAGTGAATTTCATTGTGCTTAGAAGAACACGTTGGATGACACGTATGGGTTAGAAAACTCGCAAGAATAAAGCGGTGTAACGCAATGTGTGTTTTCAGATGTTACACGATGCATCGCGAGTTCCTCTCTGGGAGCTAATGATGTTTAGGCGTCTTTGAAAACCTGCCTCTTTATCGTGAAACTGCCAATTTAGCCCACGTGGCTCATTAACCGTTGCCGTCATTTCCCCCCTACCCCCCCACCAACAATTTCGCTCGTATTCGCCAGACGATGACCAGCACCGGCCCTCGGACACACACGAGGCCGAAAAGTTTTACCCGCTCGCAGCTCGTCTTTTGTTTATCATGGGGTGCCCGGCGGCTGCGGCCGGCCGGAGATGTTGAGGGGACATTTACAAGCCCACGAGTCCACTCCTTCCTCATGCCGCCGCGTTTTCCGGGAAAGATGCCTGCGAGCAGGTTGGTTATGTGTTCGTCTGCTCTCCGTTGTGTTGGCGGCCGCAGCCGAGCGCAGTCTCTTCCTCCCATACCTATATTCGCCCGCCCCCACCACGCCGACGTCTCTTCCACAACCCCCTCCATCCAAACCGTTGCCCTTCCCACCCCACACCTACGCTACTCTTCCCTTTCCTCCCCATCCCCTCAAACCTTCCCTCCAAAGGCCCGCCTCTTCCACCCCTCCCTCCGGTCGTCGCCATGCCGCCCCTACCATCCCGTACAGTGCTGCCCCCATCATGCTTCTCCCGCTCTTTCACAACCGCACAGTCCTTCCGTGGACTCCGGTTGGTTAGTGCGCGGGTGAGAGTGTTGTAGAGGGGCCGCGCGTCGTCACGGCAACAAGACTCGCCGCGCCTCGCGTTCGGCAAGTGGTTGTCTGTCGCTTCGCTGCCGATTGTTTCTTAGGAGATCGCACTCCTTGTGTGTGTGTTGTTGTGTGGTGATTGTGTCGTTGCTTCTTTTTGATGTCCATGACGATGGGGAAGACGTTGCATCGCAAGTTTATTCCACGATTTTCAGGAAGTTCGACGTGTCGATAAGTTTTGAGTTAGTTCTCTGTGGCGAAACTTACGCCGGAGTGACGTGTTCGTTTTGGATTTCCTCCGCTGTGTTATCGCGGAGAGTGAGCCATAAGGAAAAATACTACTAGTGATTAAGAGATGATTTAATCGTCTTCTGTGGGAAGAAACGTAACTATCCACGCTGTCGTCAAGCGTTTCGTGCTGAACGAACTGGTTGCACGCATTGTGGCGATCAAAGCGACTGCTTGGAGCTGTTCAAGTTTACGAACGTCTTGTGCTGAATGTTTCTTCTCTTTGGAGAGAGCTTTTGGTGTACTAATAAGTGAGGAGTGAAGGGGCGAATACCCCTTTAAGTGTTGGTGAAGCTGCCAGTGTGCTTGTTACTTGCGAAAAAGGTTCTTGCTGAAGTTGCCAGTTGTGGTTTTTCTCAGAGCTCTCGGTGTCCTTGTCGTGACTCGTTCATTCTCTTACTTGATACTGTGGCACAATACGTGACCGCCTTGGGATGATAATGATGATGTCGGTGTTAAGTTTTTGAAAGCTTCATCATTGAGACCGTTCCTCGCGTGTGCGTTCATGAAGCCTTTGTCTTGAAGCTGGCCCCTTGGATCTCCGCCGTTAGTGCGCGGAAGTCAACTTTGATTTCATTTAACGCATCGCTGAAGCAAGACAAAAGGGTTAGTTCACGTGCGTGTGTTAACCCTTGCAGTGGCGAGTTTGTCCAATAAAAAAAAAGGTTGAAGGTTCCCTTTTTATTACCGGTTAGCCCTCTCTTTTTCGTGCAACCTTTCCCTTGGAATCTCCTACCTTCGGAATTCCGTCTCGACCGCCCGTATATCCTGACTTGAATTGCCTGTGTTTCGTACCTGCAGACAGAATAGTGTCGGTGTTCGTAAATCGTTCCGATTTCTCTTAGAGAAGTTTCGCGGCAGTGATATCGTTTCCTCCTCGTGTGTCGGGTGTTTGACTCTCTACCCTGCAAGCTGGTGGATTATCATTTTGGTTTTTTGTTCTGTTTACCTTTTTGGATTTCTCTGCATCGTCATCGCTTCGGACAGCCCTGGATCTCTTTCCCGTTGCTTTGACTCCCCTTGAAATTTCTGGTGAAAAATGAAAGGTAAGCCTTGGTTGGATTATTTTTCGGTGGTAAGATGATATTCACTCCCTTATTTGTTTGTGGTTCTTATGATCCACGTCGGATGCGATAATATAGTCTCATATAGCTGCAGTGAAGTTAAAAACTGCGGAATTTGATAATCAAGATGAGGAACAGGATATTGATGGAGGTAATTGAGTGCTAAGGTATTTTCAACTTTGAGAATGTATGGTAGGATGGTGAAGGTAGAATATCACAGGTAAAAGGAGGAATATTTAGAGAGACTAGGCGTTGACATTTGTCTAATCCAAATGAACCATTGGTAGCGAAGCTACGAAGTTGGGTGAAAATTTACCGAGGCATTTAGAATTTTCATAATGGATTTTGACAAACTAAAGCCCGAAACCATGGAGTCGACCGAAGTTGGGCAATGGATATTTGTTAACAATTTACTGCCACTGCCTGGAGTAAATGCCGGGTCATCGCGGTTGGAAGTGGATAGCCGATACAGTAGGTAATCAACCAACCAATACCCCTGGAGTCAGGGGCTGATAATTAAAAAAAAATGTGTTGTCACTTAACCTGTAGGAGCAACGACACACCGTAGTCTCTTAAGCTACACGTCAGCGCACAACCTGGCAAGTTGGTGGGACTCTCCCGCGAGTGTTGGTTGAATTAGGAAATGCCTTCGGGCGGTGAATGCAATGGCTGGCTGTTGTCTTTAAAGGCAGCTCACGGATTATGGGCGTTCCGCTCCGCGTCACTTGCTGACTACCTCGCAGGCCTGCATAAGCCTTTTCCCTCTTTGTCGTAATCTGGTTGCCCAAGATAGTCGGCGCTGGGATCGTAAGGTCGTCTGCTCCACAATCTTATTTTTATTCGCTTTGTCAAAACACATTTTCTCTTTACTATCAATCTCTGCAGCGATTTCAATTAAATTGAATCTGTTGAGTGGGCAAGAATTGTCTCGGGGCATTGGGCCTGTGATTACTCTGATTTTCGTGGAGGCCCGTTCGTTTTTCTTATCAAATTATTGTCCTGCAAAAGTGGGAGTACAGTCACTTGTGTGTTGTTGGCCGTGCTTTGCTAATTGAATATCGCACAAGTGTCTACTATTTCGCGTGTGAATCCTGTCTTAATAGTACCTTGGTCACATCCATAATGACATGTAGCGGGTAACATTTTCATCCAATCTTCCAGTGCGTTGTATTCCGTAAAAAGTTGAGGTATAACATTTTAAACGTGTATAAAGGAGTTGGGTACAAGAGTAGGAGTTAGGTTGTACGTATGCACATGCGCCAATACGTTGATGTGTGTAAAGTAAAGCGTGCGAAATGTAATAATTGCTATACAGGTGCTCTTACGCAGCATTTTATTGCCGTAGATGTTAACGGTAATTCTTCATTAGCAATAATAATAATTTATTCTTCCAGAAACAAATACATTCATTTACGCATTCGGAAGTTAGGTACCTTACTAGGCAATAGGCCTGTTTTTAGGGTACCGTCAGTTTCATTTAACATGCATTGCTAAGTAAACGCATAAAATATATGATATATAATATGCGAATTATACAAATGATACATACTATACGAACATGAGCGTATATGAGAAAAACAATTTTTTACAGAAAGGCAAACTTCTCATTTTTTTGCAGACAACAACTTTGACTTTGGTAGAAAAATAAACAAACTCAACGAAGCACGATGTAGATATTGTTACAAGACATAAACCATTATTTAACTTATATCTAAGGAAATGTTTAAAATTTGTTACCTCTTTTATTTTGTTCGATAATTGATTACAAAATTTCGGTCCTATGTATAAAAAAAGCTCTTTTGAATAGAGTTAAATATGCTTTAGTCGGTGTAGCACGTGTTGGAATACCTTTTAACTCTTCTGCTTATCGTCATAAGTTTCAGTTGCATCGCGATATGTGTTTTACCGACCAATTAAACATGTCAGCTAGTATGTGAAATTGCGTCGCCACGAGTAGAAACACCTTTGACGATTGTTGCCTGTATTGCGTTCTCGGACGACATACGGGAAGGCGGCAAGAATGAAGAGCTCTGTTGCGATTAAATGGACCAGGTAGATTATTTTGTTTAATTATATTTAAACATGGCCCCGAATTTAGAAGTTGATTGAGGTAGTCCGAAAACCCACCAATCCCAGCAGGAGTGGACTAAGTTTGCTTGGTCGGAAGGCAGGCGATTGGTACTTTCCGGGTGATCTGCGGGATTTGGAATACCTTATGACCACCATTTTTTCCATTTTACGAGGTATTACGGTGGGGGCCCACCCCTGAATTGGTCGGTAGAATAACAAACTCGATCGTTGTTGTATTTTCATCGATTATTGTGTGAACTGCTGTCTTTATGACTGATGTGCTCCCTAAAATGCGTATTCTGCATCCTAACCCCCTCGTACTACGGCAGATTAGATCGCGACAATAAAATTAGAACCGGTGGGTATCAGATGTCATTTTTTCCGCATGCCATTCGGGACCATAACAGCTGTGATCGTCGTCATGAATAGTGCGAATAGTGAGATTAGCTAGATTGTAGATCTTTCTCTTTATGTTCTCTACGTTCTTATTTACGCATGATATTTTAAATCTGTAGTAGTAGTCTTTGTATCCTTTGCATGTTGGAACCATTGACAATAGGATGTTTCTTGGTTTAGATTTTTCTTGTTAGTAGATTTTTAACTGGCGCATTGCATCTGTGGTACGCTGGTTTCAAAGTAGTTTCGGTGTTCTGTCGTATTATACGTGCGTGCGTGGTGTGGAAGCACCCCCTGCCACACACCCTTGGGTGGCTGGCAGGGTATGATGTAGATGTACACACTACCCTGCAGCCGTATGAGCGTATGGCAGTGGGTATTAAGACCCCAGCCGCGCCAAGGAAAAGGTTTTTGGCGATGAATCGTATTTTGGGAGTGTTTTGAGTGATTTCACTGCTTATTGTGGCCTCTCATTGTGCGTGGAAATGAAGAACTTTTATACCCATCTGTTCGGCAATGTATTCGTACCTCATGGAATGCGTATACGTTCGCATTAGTAAGAATGGGGCTTGGTTGTCGTCCGTTATCGATGCCGTGTATCGCATGTCCGGCGCGTGACTCACGCCTCGAGTTGGTTCGCTGACGCAGTCGCCCGTGGATAATTCCGCTCTTCCCGGCCTCCTGCCTGGACCACTCTCGTCCGTCTGTCCCTTATGGCGCGCGGCTTCGGATTCCCTAGTGCGTGACTGATGATCGACTCGAATTATCTCGAAATGCATGCGATTTCGATTGAGGCGAGTTGGAGCGAAATTGAAAGTGATGGATCGCACCCCTTACCTAAAGAACTCTCCTGGTGGGAATTGACATGTTTCTCTCCCATTCGAGCATTTTCTTGCTTTCTTCTTCTTCTTCTTGATGCCGAACACTATGCATTGCTTGAAGGAAGATGGCTTGGTGGTGTAACTGGCTAACACACCTGACCGGCAATTGGGAGATCCGGGTTCGAATCCCGGTCAAGTCAAATGATTTTTTCATAGCGAATTTCAACCCTGGTGTATATGCACCCGTGCGAGTGACTTCGTACTACATCATTTGTTACATGCAATGTTTGGAAATTTGTAAATTTCGTCATTTTAATAACGAAAATGTTGGGTTTATCCACCGCGACAGTGGCTTTGCAAGCACTTCGTCTCATGTGTTACAATGTAGACTTGAGGCCTGAACATCTAGTTCGCATAAACCCCCTTCGAAATTCGCCTTGAAGGAAGATGGCTTGGTGGTGCAACTGGCTAACACACCTGACCGACAATTGGGAGATCCGGGTTCGAATCCCGGTCAAATCAAATGAGTTTTTCATAGCGAATTTCAACCCTGGTGACTATGCATTGCGTTGGCTGCTCAAGCATCGCTCTCTAGCCTGTTGAAACCGGTCCCCAGTATCTCTAATCGCTGTCCACTCATTGATGTTTTGTGTCCATGAACTTATTCTTCTCCTTCTCGGGCGCTTCCCTTCAATTCTCCCTTCCAAGATATGACTGAGGATTTCGTACTTTTTCCCTCTCAGGAATGTGCCCTAGACATGAGATTTTCCTCTTCTCGATTAACTTCCTCAGTGAACGATCAAGGCCTGCTCTTCGCAGGACCTCAGTGTTTGAAACTCTCTTGATCTTGGAAAGCCGTCTGAACACTTCTTGATCCGGTGCCTTTTAAATTTGACTAGCCCTTGGGGCCGGCCATTTTTTGCATTTTTGTTGGGAAGGTACATGTATACAATTAAATTTACACAACTCCAGAACTAATGTATATTTTTTAATGAAACTTTCATTCGTTGCATATTATACAGGGTGTCCCATAAATGTCACGCCACAGTGGCACTGGAGCTAGGGCAGCCTAAGAGGAACCGAACCAGCCTAATATGACCTCAGTAAAAGTTGCACGGTTTTCGAGATATTGCCAAATTAAAGCTTTTTCAAAAATTTCACTTTTTTTACATTTCTAGTCCCAGAATTCACTTGAATAGCTCTCAGTTTGGCTCTCTGATGGGGCTACTGCCACAAATTAACAAACAAAGTACTCTATCCATCCCATTTTTTGAAAGCCGATCAAGTTAGACAGGTATAGCGGCTTTCGCGTTTCTTTTGTTTGTTCGGACCCCATGACCCCCCCCCCCTCCCTCTCGGGCCTCTGTTCCAGGTAGAAGTCGGCACATGAGTCACAGTTGGAAGATTAAAAGAGCGGCCCTAATGAGAACATTAAATTATCCGATTGCTGAACACATTTTATGTGAGGAGATATTTAATACTTAAACTTTTAGTTTTTGTGCCTACGTCAATAATTTGATCTGGAATTTGGGTGAAGATGTAGTTTATATATTTTGTGTTCAAACCTAGTGTGAAGGGTTGATAAACTTGCAAAGAGCCCATTCAAGCAGTTTTAATGGTACGTTATCGCACACACATCGAACTGTCTTTGTCCAGGCGCAAGCAAACGCTGGCTGATGCTTAAAAATCCAGTGTCCCTCCCCCGTTACCTTGGAAGTGGTGGTTACAATATTGATTATCAACAAATGGATGGCGGTCGAGGGTGGTGGCTGCCGCCGTGCTATTACCAATCGTTCAAAGGAAATTACAGCCGCCATGACTTCTTTGTTGAGATGTTCTTCTGTTCGGCCCTACGAATTCATGGACTTACTCTACGTCTTTATTATTAAAAACTTGCAGACTCTAGCCTACTCACGTTTGCTCGCTAATCAAAATCTTCAGTCACGCGAACGATTTTTGTTGGAGCTAAAAGCGCTTAAAATTATATATTTCTGAATGATAGACGCCGATAACCTCTAACTAACCTGACCTTTGCCTTATCCCCTCTCGCATTAATTCATATAAATGGGCAAAGGAAATGGTTCCAGGCTTGACTTTGTGGAAGTTTTAAGTTAAATATAAATGGGCTTCGTGGTAAATGCCTCGGCAAAGCTATTCCGTGAAAAACAAATAATGAATCGAATATCATCGCAGCCTAATCAGCCTGATAGTCCGGGAAAGACTCATTATTCAGTGAAAAATAAACAACGTTTCGAATACCATCGCAGCCTAATCAGCCAGCGACAGTCCGAGAAAGACTTATACTTAGCTTGAATTATTGACGTCCTTAATAGTCTTCAAACTTTATCGTTTGAATGTCTTTCACTTACTCCTAGTTGTTTTACTGTCGGAGAAAATTTTGAAAGCTCTAAAACCAGACAAGAAATGGGCAAGTTGGGATAAGGACTGTCCAGAAACCTACCTATCAGCTGGTGAACAACACCGTTGTGAAATGGCTATAAATTGGGCTGACACGGGAAGAGAAATACTCTCTTATGTAGCAAATGTCAATTGATGCATGAAACTCGATAATATATATTGTTGGCCGAGAAATTAATTTGTAATTCTCAATGGCCAGAGACGCAGTCAACTGTCTCCGTCCTTTTTTATCTTATTCATGTACCTCACGAGTGATGGAAAGGTGCCTGGGGGAGGAATCTACCGTTCTTTTTGAATCGTCGTAAAGTCATCTGTTGTCGAGTGGTTTTCTCCAACATATGCTCTGTCTTCTCCTAGAGCAGTGACGTTTCACTTATTTATACCCACCTTTGGTCGGTTGTCCTAATTCCAATAACCTACTCACCTCGATTCGAACCCCATGTTGTGTCTGTTGGCAAGCAGAAGTCCACTTCTCACTCGACGTTTCACGCTCTTTTCTTTGCACTCGATTACTAAAGATTTCTTTTTTACTGGACGTCCCTATATGCTGCTTAAATGTGAGTGCGTTATGCATGTATCGAGGTGCCAAACACGTCCCGAAAAACTCGTTGTGGTTGATCGTACCATTCTCTCCATTCCTGTTCCACGGAACGCTAAATATTTCGCCATCGATGGTCCTTTGTTTTCCCTTTTGTTATCTCTTGAATTTTTGTGTCGGCGGACGTCCAATCTTCGCGACTGTGGCGGCGGCGACTTGCTGACCTCCTGTGATGACAGCGTCGATAACGTTTGTCGGAGATGGCGGCGTTGCGATAGGAAATCGTAATATCCGTGGGAGATCTCGATCTTGTGGAATCATGGAGTTAGGGAACGTGAAAATCGAGTATTTAAATTTATTTACGTGTGAGATGTCGGTGCCGTCGCTGGGAAATTATTATTTTTATTTAAATATATGCGTCTCTCGGGATTGGTGAGGAACGTGATGCCATCGGGAAGGCCAGACGCGTGAAAGTGCTGCGATATTATCCGTGGAATTGTTGAAAAAATATAAGCAGATTACCCTGAAATTATTCTTCGAACCTCTGTTCACTTTAACCCTCTATACACCGATTTTTTCGTCCACCATGAGCAGTCATTTCGCATGTTACCCCATTCGTGGGAGAATCTGGAACCTAAAAATTACGAATAAGAGATATTTTAGTTGGAAATCTGAGCAATTGTTGTCACATAGGCATATAGGCGACAAGAAACCTAATCAGCGACAAAAAGAAAATAGAGGGTTGATTATCATTGAGTAATTTACCGGTATGGTTAGTTTTATGTGGTAGTCAATAGAAACTTTCTGGAACTTTACTAATCGTCGTCTCTAATTACGTATAATGTGTACTAATTCTTCAATTCCGCTTAAGCCCTACACTTCTTCATCCCATCCATGATAAAGTGTTGTTTTTCTTCCCTTTCCCCGTTTGCCCAAAATCATTCCCTCTGTTGCGGCCTTGAGCAAACCATCCTTTACCTCGTTTTAGCCTCCAACTTTGCCTCATCCAGAAGTTACCCTTCTCACCAGCCATACTCAGCACTTCCACGTTTGTGTTTCTTTCATCCACCGCAATTTGTCCATCTTTCACACCCACATATAGAAAGCCAGCTTCCCATTCTCGACCTTTTTTCTCAGGGTCCACGTTTCTACCGCAGCAAACTCCGCACTCCTTATCAAACTCTTCACCAGCCTCTTTGTAATTATCCTTACCCTAAGGTATCCTTATCCTGCGGTTTAAAATGTCGTTTTTCCCGCGATCGATAAGAGACCATTGACATCTCGTTGAGACTTTGAAGTAGGTTAGTTGGCAGATAGTCCAGCTGATTAATTCATATGCCCCCTAATGCATGTTTCTAAATCTGCCGAGTAGTGCTAACACCATGTTTTGCATGTGCCCTGCATGACTCTTGTATGACGTTTTCATAGTTACATTATGGATAATTTTAGTAGTTTCTGTAGCATTTGTAGCATACCCATTATGTGGTGCATGTTGGTGAAGGTTAATTTCTTCACTGTTGTTCACGTTATGTGATAAGTCAACCCCTGCCTAACACTTTTGTGGTGGCTTGCAGGGTAATAAGTAGATGTAGACGTACCCATAATTCGCCGTCATCATCTCCCTCCCATTGCTCCCACGCTTTTTACGCTGGCACAACTCTCCTCCTCATGTCTTTGCTGCTATGGCAATTTCCAGGAAAACCTAGGTCGTGTAAATTGTAGTGTCTGTGGAAAGCTGAGGTATAATTTTTATTGTTTCACTGTCCACCGATACTGCACGCTATCTACTCCACGCGAGGACGCCGCCTATTTGATAGAAATAGTCACGAGAACTTCTCCATTCCCCTTCACATTACTCGTGAATTTACATAATGCCTTGATATTCGTCTCACAGATTCGTGGCTGGAAGGGTGTTATTTGACTCGGTCATGTTTTGAATGCGGGGTTCTACCGATTAGGATAGCTTTTCGTGGTATAAAAACGCTCCCCATTTCCAATTTAGAAAGTGGCATGCGTCAAGTTCCCTCTATTTCCACGAAGAAGGACTGAATTTTCACTTGAAATTGCCCAAGATTAGTCTAAGAACCCGGCCGACACGGAATTCGTCGCGAGTAATTTCCGGCTGCCACCGTGGCCGATGAACTTTTTCCCACACTGTCAGATCAGGATTTTTAAAATGCCGATTGGTGATTTAAAAAGGCGGGCATGTGGTGAACGAAAGCGATTTCCAGGGTTAAAGATTAACTTGGATTGATGTTTAACATTCTCGGAGAGGTAGAAATGGATTTTCTTTTATGCCGTACCTTCAGCGTGGTTTGTGTTTTTGCCCACCCTTGTCGGGTTAATGACTCTAGTAGGTTGGAGTAATAGTTGTGGGCTGTGGCTGAGGCTTCCGCTGAGCTTAGATGGAGTTTGAGTCTCCAGATTGAATGGATTGGATTTTTGGGGAGGCGACCGACGGCTAAGGTCATTTACGCCATAAGAGACGGGTAAGGATGAAAGGGTGGATAGAAACCCCGCGTCGGCATTAGCCTGCTCTTAGCGAAAGGCGCCAAGGGGACCGCGTCTCATCCGACGGACGGAGTACTTTACTTGAAGTGCCCTCCACAAGACTTTCAAGTAGGGATCGGGTTTCCTCTGAAAAATGTCCTAATCTGTAGGAATCTATCTCGGTTTTCGAAATGAAGTCGCCCTCGACTGCATATCCTTACCATTTACCCCGTTTAAAATAACTATTATTCCAAGGAAAATATCCCAAAAATAGCGTAGGTTTTGTTATTATTTGGAAGATGAGATGTTTTCCTGTACAATGAGAACATATTTATGGACCAAATAAAAACGACTTTGTTAACTCTACTAGAGGTTTATTTGCGCGACCCGGGTTTCTACACTTCGTGTTGCCTTCAGGTCAGGAAGTGTCGAAAACCGGGTCGTGCTAATAAACCTCTAGTTGAGTTAACAAAGTTATTTTTATTTGGTCCATATGGGATGACTTCCACAAAGTAAAACGTGCAACCATTTCCTTAGTGAGGACATATTTATTATGATGTTTGCGTAGTGACACCTCGCTCAAACGACTTCTGTACTTTACTGAATTAAATTTAAGATATATCTAAAATTGTCAGTAAAAACGACAGAAAATAGGGACACAATGCTTGCATTTCTCTTTGCCAAGTGACCTCCAGCAGGGAGAAATTTCTCATCTTGTGAACACATTCTTGTTTTCCGAGGCTAACTCTCCGTGTGACACTTGGGAGTTTTAGCCCCGGGCAACACGCATATGTTCAAGTCATTGGATAAGTCCACATGTCGATGGTCACCTGCATGAGAAAAATCCTATATAGCGGGCTTATTTTCCTTGGCTTTTATTGACAAATCGGGACAATTCTTTAATTTAATTGTCAGTTGCACTCTTCCTTGAATCACTAGGCTAAGTGTCTGTGTCTCTCCGTTCATTATTCCTCGAGAAGTGTCCCGCCCTTCAGCAACGAGATCTGTCCAGGTTGCTCAGCGACCCTCCTCTATATGTTTGTAGAGTTTATTAGCCCTTGAGCTGAGGGTCGTGTTGCAGCGGAGAATGCTCCTTAGGGAGAGAGAGAGAGCTCAGATTGAGTGTACTGAGGTTGCGATCTTTTCCCACGGTCCCGAGTGGCTGGGAAGATAGGCAACAATGTCCTCCCCCCCACTGTCAGCCACCTGCTCATTTGATAAGGTCAAAGGTTTTTTTTATGGATGGAAATTTCTCAGCAAGTTCCCGCGCTATACCAAGTTTTGGACGTTGGGAAAAGATTGTTGTTCGCTTTGGATATTTGCTTATTACCTCGTGGTGCACCAATATGAGTTCACTGTATTTTCTCGCCATTGTTTATTCTGCATCTAACTAGGAACTGATGAGGATTCCCTTTGGTGAATTGGTATATATATGTGCATATGTGATGTCCTTCCCTTACTTCAGGTGTTTGATATTTATCTTAATGTTACTGATTCCTTCTGGTATCGTATTTCAATTCCGATCGTCCTGTTTTGCAGTGAGGCCCATAACATTTTAGGGTATATTGGTTATGTGCATCTCTACATTCCCCTTCGGTATATCGAAAAATTGGCGGATTATAACCTCTTTTATCGGTAACACCTTACAAATCTGATAACCAGTTGCCAATCGTAATTTTATCTTTTGGTAGACGAAAAGTAATGGTGCAATAGCACGTATTCTGTGAATAATGACGAATCGTGCGTTCGTTCCATAAATGCTACTTAGCAGCTTTCATCATGTTTTATAGATTCCATATTTTAACATTGTTTCCTCATTGACGAGGGACAAGACCTTAAATTTCTTCATCACGCAGTCCTACGCTTTTGCCAATATTTGCGAATCGTAAGCATTTTCTAGTATTTTTTTCCGCTTGCCTATTGTATTTTGAACTTATCTCATTGGCATCGTTGCTCGATCGAGGAATGTCATCTGTGGTTCGAACTGAATGATCGTGTTCAGAATTTTCTTGATGTAGTTAATTGGATGTTCTTATCGACAATGCTCGCGATGATGTTAGCTGTGCGTAGGGATTTTCAATGAATTCTAGTTACATTGATTCGGAACCTCGTTCTAAATCGTTCAAGGATATTGGTGCTTTTAAAAAAATTCCAGAAAATTGCGTACAATGTCGATGGAGGAGTCAAGGAATCGATGCGGCGGGGACTGCCGCTGTCGGTTGAAAGAGCAGTTTTTCTAGCTTTTGCCGCAGTCGCGTTGCTTCAGTGCCTCGCGATAACTTTTCGAAGGTCTCTTCTATAACCCTGGTATCTTGGAAACAGGCGCAGGTAGGCTTCGCACGTTTTTCGAGGGTCCTTGTGACCGGCTCCGACCTAGAACGCGCCAACCTCTCTTATGTATTCCCGTCACACATGGAACTCGCAGTACGTGACACTCGAGGGCAGAGCAGATAATGAGACGGCTTGAATGACAGCTACGGACATTTCGACGGCGACACATTTCTGAGGGATTTTTGTGAATATTTCCGCTAATGGGACGTACCTCACGCACCCACACTCAAAAGTTTTATTCGTCGAAGGTCATGGGATTCCCGCATGGCTAAACAGCGAAGCCGCGGAATTTTCCGCCCGAAAGGTCAAGAGTTACAGATGAAGTCCCTGTCGTACTTCGTTTAGCACCCGCCATCTGCATAAGTTTTACGATTGTGGAAAAGCTTCTCCAAAATGCATGTGTACCCTTTGTTCATTTTCATCTCTCTGGTTCAATCTCCACTTATTGTTTTAAAGCATACTTCAATATAGGTATTAATATGTAATCCATCCTCAGTTGTACAGTCAATGCAGTTGTCCCAGTTTCAGAGAATGATTACTATGTACTAACGTAATGCATAAAATATTTATCATAGTCTATTTTGAGATTATCTAGGTATTAATGTGATAACTAAATGTCAAAAAAGGAGAAAAGTAATGTTGTTGTGTATTATTACGAAATTTTGTGCATTATTGGAAGCCGGTGAAATTTCTCGGCCGCACAAATCTCAATCCGTGTGTGCTTTGTTTACTTTTGAAATGGGAGGGGGGTGCCATTTTTTCATAGTATCACCTTGTCATAAAAATGCTTTCAGCGAGTTTTGTAAGCCTGTACTTCCTTTAAAGAAAGTACAAAAGACACATGTACTATCCCCGAATCACAAGAAAAGTCTCCTATATTCATATTTTCCTCGATATTGTGAAATCTCGCACGATGATATTGTGAAGCTTCGCATGGTTTAACATTACCGGAACAACGACAATTTCTAATACTTTTTTATAAATGTATTAAATTTAGCGTCCATGCACAAAAAATCCAGCTCCACAAAGTTCATTGTAAATTCCCGTCTGCTCGAAAATCACTCGTTTCGTCACGGCACATCGTTGCCGATGTGGAATCAACCTGCAGCGCCACTTGTTAGTAACTACGTGATTTCTGCTATTTTGTTGCAAAAATATGTTGCTATCATCTAAACCAACGTGGTGAGAGTAGGTATATTTCTTTAATACTATCACGATTCTTTTACTGTGGCGCACCTTATATCAGTTTTTTGTCAAAACGACATTTATATTCGAATAGTAATCTGCATTTCTTCTACTCATAGGCAAGCATTGCCATATTCCAATTGCCATAAGATCCTATGGAAATTTTCTCATTTTTAAATGCGATTTTTGATAAATATAGCGTGGGAATCCTAATTTGTTTCAACGGCAATCGGTAGAGCGCAATAGGAAGGGCTTATTTTCAAATTTTCATGAAAATGACATTTACTTCGTTTCTCGGTGGAACCTCCTTAAGCATTGCTGGACCTTGTGCCGAAATGGATTACTATTATTCAGTTTTAAATACTTAACGTCGAAGCTTTGTCCATTGATCAAGTGTAAATTTCTTTTTTTTTTCTCTCGCGAGGCTTTCGTGATGAGCCATCCATCCTTATTGATGCGTGCCACCAGTCATATTCCGTGTCGCATGGGAGATGGATTCGTAGCCTTTTGTTTTTTTTGTCGTATTTTTGACGAATCCCTATAATTCCCACCGAATCAGGGGGTTTTTAGATTCATTTTTGCTCATCCCAAACGGATTCAACACAGAAAAATGCTGTAAAGGAACGGTACATTTACTTTTATGTTAATTCAAAACCAATTTATTTCCCGAAGAAATTACTAATATATCGTGAACTCCAACATACTACGGCAGATCAGATCATGAGAATAAAATAAGGGAAATAGATTGTGGCACAGAAAGGTTTAAAATGTTGTTTTGTCCCACAATCGATAAGAGACCATAGCTGCGTTAAGACTTTGAAGTAGGTTTGTTGACAGGTAGTGTAGCTGATTAATTCATATATCCCCCCAATGCATGTTTCTACATCTGCCGAGTAGTTCTAACACCATTTTTTTCATGTTCCCTGCATGTCTCTTGTGTCACGTTTTCGTTGTTACGTTATGGATCATTTTAGTAGTTTTGTAGCATTTGTAGTATACCCATAGTGTGGTGTATTGGTAAAAGTTAATCTCTAATACTAATTACACTGTAGTGTATGTTGGTGATAAGTCACCCTCCGCCAAACATCCTTGTGAAGGGTTGCTGGGGAATAAGTAGGTGTAGATGTGCTTACTTATAACCCGTAAAATTGATTTATTGTACTCCCGCAAGAATGGCGAAAATAGAGCGCGGCGGTTTTTTCGTTTTGTAATGTTCAATTTCTTCTGATCATTTTTATCCACAGTGTTTTTCAAAGGATTATTAATTTTTCGCCTGACATAATCCGCGTGGAAGTAAGGGCGGATAGTTTTTATCTCAAGTTCGCGCGAAAAAATCATAATTATCTCTTTCGGTTCGGCTCATTTTTCTCTCTTAGTCGTAAAACTGGTCTTAATCTGCCGAAATTGCCCTCTCTCCTACCGGGCGAACGACCCGTTCTCAAGATCCATATCTCCTCTCAGGTTGAAAATCTGATTTTAAGAACCCGATCTCAATTTTTCGAGCCTCTCTGCCGTCCAGCGCTGCCATTTGCTGGGCAGTTTCGATCTAAAGTTGATAAAAAGTAATTGATGCTGGAATAAGTATGTGCAAACTATGACTGAACCGGCGTTAAAGCCTGTATTTTTTAATATAGTCCCAACTACCTTTGAAGCTCTGTCTCTAACCATATCTATGTTGGCATATCCACTGCGTTTATCACATTTTTCTTCCTTTTTATTTATCCAAGTGTTTCTTCTCGAAGGCTCTAGCGCGATAATTTGATGCCAAATTTCACTCCTTCAGCCTGGTGTTTCAACTGTGATGCTATAACGTGAGGGTCGTTTTAAGTGTAATTCAGTGAAAGCCCTCTAGATTTTTAGAAATGAACGCCCCTAATAACGCATGTTTCATTCCCTAACCAACATCCATCCCTCTATCACGGCCTTGAGCAACCCTGCACCTCCCATTAATTCTTCAGGCCCCCTCCTAATTTCGTCCAAAAGTTTACTTTCCTCACCAACCACACTTAGCTCTTCACAGTTGTGATACTCCCCTCACAAAAGTCTGTCTGTAAAATCGCGAGAGAATTCTTTACTTTTCTTCAACTAATGACGAACAGTAAGTAACGGCGGTAGAATTCATCCCAGCGTGGGAATCGCGGGAGATTCCGAATGGAAATTTCGGATTATGCTTTTCTCCTCGGAGAAACACCAGACATGCTACGCTTTGGTAATAACTTAGAAATTTTCGCGGTGGGGAAAGATTTTGAACGAGGACTTTGACCTCTGTGAAACGGCAGCATAAAGATGGACTCATGAGGCTCGTGGAAGGATCCCGGAAAACGTAAAGCGTAAATCAATATATATTGCCAGGAAGCAACGCTGCCACTAATGGAAGGAACTAGAAAGTTATAATGGCTTTTATAGCCCGGAAGAGGTGTTTTGGTACAGAAAGTCTCCTGGGAACGCAGGCTATCGACGGTACAGGTAATAATTGGAAATGAGACAGTGATATTAATTTCGTTTTAAGGTAAACAGGAGCAAGAGAAGGAATGGGGAGTCGTTTTCCCCTGAGACGCAAAGCATCTAGAAGTTTTATTAGCCACTCAGGACAGCGGTGGATCCAGGGGGGGGGAGGGGGAAATCCCCCCCCCCAAATCCAAGAGAATATTTTTTCCGAGGCCAATGATTTAATACTTATAAACCGAGCGTCATCTGTAGATGACGCGTGACGGTTGTCGAAGTTAATGTTGCCGCATGCTCTCGGTGTCCCATCACTCGAGGCCACTCTGTGGTGCTTCCGAGTCGCGCCACTCGGAGCTGAACATTGTTTCAAATGGAGGAGTTCACACGAGTAGCGGGCACTAAATTAGACACGGCAGAAACCGTCACTCAGTCGCATACGTTGGCGATGCGGACTCTACCCCTGATGTCAGTGAAAAAGAACATCCCTTATTATTATTTATAATATTATTATTTTCGGGAGGTTCACTTTAGACTGTACCCCCAATATTTGGAGGGGAGGTTGAACCCCTTGACCCCCCCACTCGCTACGGCCGTTCCCGGAAGTTCCCCCCTCCCCCCCCAAATTTATACCTGGTTCCGCCCCTGACTCAGGACGGCTTTGCTCTGAGATAACGATAAATCAAACCTCGTGGTGCTATAACCTTCGACCGAAGGGTTAATTAGCGCGCGAGGATGCAAGGTCTCCACCCCCGTGGTCACTTTTGGTCAAAAGGTGTTGTGTCAAACTAAAGAAGCGATAATAGAGTGAGATGGTGGGTATTTTCGAGTATTACCTTCGAGTAGGTGTCTCGGGAGTGGTGCAGGAGTAGGTTCGAGTGGGTAGGATTCTCGTTAGTGTAACTGACCTCTTGCAAAAACTAGGATGGGAATCGCTATCAGACCGTCGCACAATGGGCTGAAATCGAAAAAAGCTGGCCAAAAATCGAAAAGTGATTTTTTCAAGCCCGGAAGCTGAATGTCTGCATAAATATTCTCAAAAGACATATACATGCAATGACGCCAGGCACTTTTCCTTAGTACTCAACAATTAACAATTTGCATGAGGTCGAATTTGCACAAATTTCTCAAAAATGGTCTACACTCAATTTTCACTAAAGCCCTTCCTAAACCTTTATGGGTAAATAATTGGAATAGAAAGTTATGTAATTAGATGGCGATGCTATTAGCTATTTCTCTACGTATATTTTAAAAATGACAAAAATGAGGGTCCGCCATTCTGTTTAATATCTTTGGAAAATAATTACGAAAATGTTAGTAGACTACATTAAAACAAAGATAAAATACTGTCCCATGTAATAAAATTGATTTAACGATGAGAAAGTATAGAGAGGAGATTGCAGTTCTGAAGTTGGTAGTTGTAATGTTACCGAAACTATTATCCACGAAAGTAGAACTACGCGGGAGAAATCGCGGATTGCCTTCACTTCACTAATTGCCAAGGTTTGACAAAATTATGAATTGTGATGTTTTGTGCCAAAAAATGTATTTATCCCGGTGTCCATCGGTCTCTATCCCATCGGGTGCTTCATCTTCGACTCCTCGATCAGTGGAGAGAATTTACCATGCGGCGGACAGATATATAGTGAGCATTGTAGAGAGGTATTTATTGGTGGCGTGGAGTCCGCCCCGCGTCGCGTCATAACGGATCGCCCTTTCAGATTACCGGTTCTGACTTCATCGGAATTCTCCGCTCTGCTCCTCCCTTGTGGCGGGCCCGGTGGCCGGGGTTTGTTTTCGAAGCGGGCATGATTTGGGAGAGGGAGATGCGAGTTGAAAGTTTTCCTGAACGGGTTGGGACAGCCCTCGGCGTGGAAGAGGGGGAAAGGCCCTTTGGCAGGAGCGCAAGCGGGTTCCTCTTTCATTTGTTTTTCTTTTTCGTGTGCTCGCAGGTTGGCTACGTGTGAAGAGGAAGCGAGCTTGTGCATTTTTTGGCGGAGTTTTCCCTCTTTTGGTCTCGTCGTGTTTCGTTGGCTCGGATTGTCTTTCATGGCTGATTGTGTTTTGGGTATATTGTGCGAATGCGAATAGCGTTGTGGTTTGCCACTAATACATTAGGTGGATTATGTGTGGTCAAAATTAATTTTATTTTAGATTTTGTGCATTTTCCTTCGTATTACGGCCTCATTCCGACCAACTTATTTCCTAATTCTCCTCTCCGCTGACATCTTCCTGGACTTGGAGGAAGGGGTCATTCCCTGGAGTGGAAATTGCCAAAGTTCAATGGTGAAACTTTTCCCTCGACCGTAAACCTTCCTTTAACAATTTTTTATATACTGAATGCACAAAAATTGGTAATATTTCTTCGTTATATATTTATTTCAGCTCCGATGAAAAACATACCTGTTAAATGAGAATCGACCCTTCCACGGGGCTACCGAGAGCCGGTAAAATTTTTTGCGGCCCCAGCGAACGGATTCAAGCCAATGCCTCTAAAACTGAACGTAAATACTTCTAACACTAAATGGAAAATGCTCCCTGCGGGGTCTCCTGAGCTTGGTAGATGTACGTAAAAGTGAGTGACGAGCGTATGGCAGTCCGTTGTGCCTCTGGACCTTGGTAATGCGGTAGGCAAAAGTAGCCTGGAAAAAAAGTTAAAACTATATGAATGTTTTCGTTGAGGGTCATATTTTTCGCGAAAGCTATTCTACATCTACATCTACGTAATACCCTGCGAGCCACCACGAGGGTGTGTGGCAGGGGGTGAAGATCACCAAACATGCACTATTGCCATGTAAGTAGGATATATAATGTAGACATGCTAGAAAATAGGGTCATAGTTTATTAGTTACTACAGTAGATTATTAGTTATTGCAAGTAATTGCAGTAGTTATTACATTAGAATATTAGTTACTACGGTATAGTACAGGTTAAAATCTACATAATAAGGAAGGGATTATTGGTAGTTATTACATGCATCATGCACTACAGACTATTCTAACTATGTTTCACCTACCTATCCCTTTTGCTACGTTGCCTATTGTTCTCTCTTATGGTGCGCGGGAAAAATGACATTTTAAATCTATCGGTACGACAATCTATCTCTCTAATTTTGTTAATATGGTCAAACCTAGCATAATACGCAGGGGTTCTTAATATATATCTAACGTCATCTGTGAACAAATCGGTTTCGAATTTACTTAAAAGGTTTAACCTAAATTTTAACCTGCGTTCTGATAGTAATTCCCATCCTAGTTCTTCTATTAAACTCATAACACTAATACAATTATCATAACGACATTTAACAAACCTAGCAGATCTCCTTTGCACGCGCTCTAATTCTTTTATCATACCTTCCTATTGAGCGTCATTACGACCGGTAGGGTGAGTAATAGAGGAAAGCGATCGGCTCCCGAGTTCTTTCATGCCTTTTAGGATAGGCCTGTGGAATGGAAAAGGGAGTAGAGTTTTTGGGAATTGTAGTGGAAAAAGAATGGTGAGCATCCGGAGTTTGGGTTGGGAAACCAGTGCGCTAGGTTTGACACCAGACCCATCCCGTCATAAATTACCCCGGCTGGCATCTATTTTCTTTTGAGCTAGCTAAATAAAACCTCGAGTGGGCAAACAAAATACCATTTACCTATTCAAAATTATCGTCTGTTACTAGATTGCTTGTATGATAACACCTGGAATGAGGATTGTATGCTTGTCCATTTGTATTTCTTCCACCCTGGGGATCTCGCACGCTTCTCCTCTTGTGCCGATCCGACGAGATAAATGATTGAGTGGGGCCACAAGGATGCTTTCTAAATGCCAACAATGCCGCTTGTTTGCGACAAGCCTGTATCAGACCTGAGCCATTGTGCAATCTGTGGCTCGTAGTCGTCCGTTTTTATCGCCGGAGGACAAAGGGACGGAGTTAAATCCCGCTTTTCGAGCCCCTGCCTCTCCTCTCTTCGCGGACAAACGGCTAAGAGTAACGCGGTCACATTTTTGGCCTTGCTAATGACTGCCCTTTTGTGTGTGTCTGTGTAAACTGTTGGCGGGGGCGAAATATTCATTTTGTTGCGATTGTGTGCGTTTGTAGGCTTCCAGTAGGAGCTGGAAGCAGTGGCTTTCTCACTGAAAATATAGCTCGAGGGCGATTCTCATCTAAATAGCGTTTTGTGTTCAGTTACCCTGTCGAGAGTCGTTTTCTGCCGTTACTCGTCCTGTGCTTTTGAGCTGCCAGTTGAATCCGATTAGCAAATGAGTCTGCCATTTAAGCCTGCGATGCTATTTTGAAGGCTAGTTGCGTGCTACTGAATTCGATCAAATTGCTCATTGCCGCAAGTCTTCGGTATCCGTCGTTTCGATTTACGTCTGATTCGATGTTACATCCATGCTGACTATAGTCGTTGGAAAATATTTCCCTGTTTAATGCTAATAAAATAGACCATATGTGAATATGCTTGCCTTTTTTGATAACTGAGACGTAAACATCCTGTCTGAAATTCGCTTTTATTCCTGGATAAAGGCAAAAAACGAATTGGAAATTAACATTTAACGCGGGATTAAAGTGGTCACGAATATCTGGATCCGTTTTACGTTGTTTCGACTTACGTCGCTCTTATTCAACACGCATCTCCGACGTAAATCGAGGACTTACTGCATGGTGTTTGTCCTTTGATTGTTTTTGCCTTTGTTTATTTCTCCTCGTTGTATTTTACTTAGGTAGCACGCTAGAGGAGAACTGGCATAGTAGCTTAGACATACGGGAGAGAATAGCTCTAGCTAAGGAGGCGTTTAGTAATAGAAAAGAGTTGATGACGGGGACAATGGGTAAGGATGTGAAGAAGAGGCTGGTGAAGAGCTTGATATGGAGCGTAGCGTTGTATGGGGCAGAAACTTGGACCCTCAGAAAAGTGGACGAGAATGGGCTGCAGGCATTTGAGATGTGGGTGTGGAGAAGCAAGGAGAAGGTTAGGTGGACGGAAAGAAAGACTGACGAGGAAGTGCTTGAGATGGTGGGGGAGGAATGCAAACCTCTTAATGAAATTTGTTATCGGCAGAGTATGTGGCTGGATGATGTAATTAGAGGCGAGGGACTTCTCAAGACTGTGATAGAGTGAAGGATGTTGGGCAAGCGAGGAAGGAGAAGAATAGGTTTAATGGACAGGATGAAGAAAGGTAGATCGTATGTCGGAGCGAAAAAGGGTGTACTAGAGCGAGATAGGCCCCTGAAAGTGTAGAAAATCGGGAGGAGATTCTCTGAAATTCAGCAAAACCTACCTTTACCGGCAGAATACTCTTAAAAAGGCGGTAAATATAGTAGTTTTTACATTGAAAAGTTAGGTTATTGTATTTGCTTTGAGTCGTGCAGTCACTCCTTTAGCGGGGAGTCATTGAGTGGTTGAGTGCGGGGTCATTGGCTGGCCTGGTCACCGTTCACGAGTCGTCGCTACGGGCGACTGACGGCGCGGCGCTATCAGAGGGGGAAGTCCATTCGGGTGGGCGGCGTCGGTCTGGAACAGCAAAAGCCAGGTAGCTCTTCCCCCGGCGGTCCGTTTCCGTGGTGGAAGGAGGAAGGCCACTACTACTGCTTAAATGCTTTGCATAAATAAGGGCGAATTGTGATGGGGATGAGGAAGTTCGGAGGAAGAGAGAGCCGAAGTCATTTGTATTAATTAACGGCCCCTCCACTGCTTTCGGAGTCTCTCTCTAGCCGAGATATCATCTCCAAGAAGTTCACGGTCGTCAATTGTGAGACGTCAGTCGTGACGCGTTGTTTATTTCTTACCATTCAGATTCGTTTCAACGCTTTCGAGAATCGCAGATAACGCATCCGACAGCTGCGCACTTGTTTTTGTCTCTCGTGCTCGTTGGAGATTACGTATTCCTCGCATGGTATTGTAGCAATTCCGATCCAATATGTCTCATCAAGTTGATCTAATGTTACCTTAACTATGTCTATAAATCGACGAGTTTGACTGATTTAAATCGTGAAAGGCATGGCAAAGGCGTTCTTTGCTACGTTGAGATTTGATGTGGCTTCTAGTCGTTTAATGATTAGTTCTACTAGTTGCTCTACTCTTTGAAGTGTAATCGTGTTAGTTAACCTGTGTAATTGATATAGCTGTCATTAATTGAACGCAGTTCCATCAAGGGATTGTTGGCTTTCAGTGGATAAAGAACTCCGTCGTAAAAGTATTATGATGCTGAACGAAATTTTCCGCGTAATCGATAAGTTCTGAAATAATCATCATTCTCTTAAAAAAACTGTCTGCACTGCCTGTGAAAAGTGTTTGTTTCGATCGGTCACAATTAAATCCATTTTTAGCTCTTCGTATCTGTCCCTTCCTGACTGATTTGCTCCTACCAGTAATCCCCACCCGGAGATCCGATTGGGGGACTATTTACCTCCGGAATATTTTAGTGGGAGGAATGCCATCAGGTCATAAAACATACAGGGCTGCCCCTTCTAGGGAGACTGATGTGGTGGTTTCGCCGTTGCCTTCCGCATCGCAGTACTACCCCGGCCGATTCCGTGAACTTCACTCTCGCCCGAAGCTGTATCTGTTGATACTGGTCCGATCTTCTTGATCTGCGCTGTCGATGCCTTCTGCTGATACTGCTGCCTCTCAGTAGTGGGGTCATTGTCGGGTAGCGTGCAAAAGTCGGTTGGCCAGCAAGGAATTTTTTTTCCGTCGCTTTGTCTAGGATCTGCGACCCTCTGCACCGCAGTCGAACCAGCTACCACTGATCCCAGCCGGACCCCCTTCGTATCCTATACTTCCCTTTTCATCGCCCTTGCCTCACGACATTGAGGTGGCTTATTTGGTACTAATTAGGGATGAGTCGATTCCACTTTTTTTCGATTTCAAATCCGATTCTTTCAAATCGATTCTCGATTCCGAGTCCATCGATTCTTATTCCCAATAACAGGTGGGATACTGATATTTTATGTAGCGTACGACTATTATTTAAATTCAAGTAGCGGCTGAAATAAAATAACAATGATAATTAAGTCACTCAAAAAGTATATTTATTAACAAATAGCAAATGTATCCTCAGCTTATTGAGGTAGATAAAAATTACAAATTTATAGCCTACACCCAAAATTACTGAGACAAATATGATGTGATAAATGAAATTTGATATTAATATTTATCTCTCTGGAATATATCCTATCGGAATCGACTTTAGGCGATCGATTTTCGATACTGAATCGGTGGAATCGTATATCGACATTTGGATTCGACTCATCCTTAGTACCAATGTATAGATATTGTCCCAAAAACGAAGTTATTCGGATTAGAAAATACGCTGTTTAATGTTTATGCTTTTTTCGTTCATTTTTTACTGCTTAATTCTTTATATAGCTCCTTCTGATTGTTTACTCTCAGTGGTGATGCCCCTGGCTCTCCCGCAGATCCTTCAATGCTTATTTGCGTATCACATCGTCACGTGTCGCCTGCGCGTTTAAATGAAATTTAAGCGATTGAATTCTCGGGAGTCTGTCTTCTCCTTTCACGCGCGCTTGTGCTCTTGCTTTTGTTTTCCCCTTCAATTTCTCCCCTCGCCCTTCGACTGCAGTTTTTTTTTGCTGTCTTGCAGAACTCTCTTGTGTTCTTCTTTCTACGATTTGCCCCTCCCACACGTTTTGAGAATACTTCCGTCTTCGAGCTGCGCAGGACATCTCGGAATGCCGCCTTCGTTTATTTTTTCCCTCCTCGCTTTCCCGCGAAATCGTTCGCTCGTCGACCTTATTTTTTTTTCTTTTCCGGGGACGGCCATGTGAGCGCGTGGAGAGAAAAAGAAACGGTGAGCGCCGGGGGCAAAGTACGACGCTGGTATACGGTGCTTACCCACGCCCAGCTGCGAGTCGGATGCAGTCCTTCACTTCTCGAGAACACCTTTAAGCCTTTAGAATAAATGTAAATTCATTTGTAAAAAGCCTGACGATGATGGCATTGGTGTGGTGATGTTACTATTTACTTTTATTCGAGTTACTCTTTCACGAAAGTTTGATGTAGATTATTTTTTGCCGGACGTTCAAAATATTTTGCTAGATCCAAACTATCACAGGAAGAAGATTAAGGAAATAGTCTGCAGAACCGATAGATTTAAGATGTCATTTTTTCCACGTACAATAAGGGACCATAATAGTTGTGATAGATCAGTTCTAGGATACTGACTAGGTTAAATAGGTTTTTTCAGTAGCACTCAGTGTCTTAACATGAATTGTAGATGCTAACTTCGCATGCCATCTCCGGCATGATATACTCCTGCATGTCTTAGTACCTTGTAGTGCTATTTATTTGTCGCGTTAATAATACTAACCAGTAGTTATATCTTGAGTAGTGTGCTGCATGGTAGCATGTTCCTCTACGTATCACTCTCCTTGTTTGTGGTCCGACTGCGTACCGTTGTCCTGACTACTTTTGGCCTGCGCCTGGCATTCGGAGGAACGTGCGCGGTTCTGATTTGAACTGGGGTGAGTGCTGCATGCCTGGTGTCCCCAGGCCACCAGGCATGCAGCCACCCCGTGCCACACACCTGGCTTGCACGGTATTTCGTAGATGTGGATACGATTTTTGAGTCGCGAGTACTTTGTTAGATTGTCATCAGTTGTTGGATTTTTTCAGAAAAGTCGTCTAGTTTCTGAAACTGTTTAGAGAGTTTGCCTAAGATAATAGCTCATTTGACAGATATGTAACCCGTCAGAAAACGGACGTTTTCATAGTCACATTATGGGTTTCTTTAGTAGTTTCTGTAGCATTTGTAACATACCGATAGTGTGGTGCTTGTTGGTGAAAGTAAGATTCTTCACTGTGGTTCATGTTTGTGATAAGTCACCCCATGCCAAACACCCTTGTGGTGGCTTGCAGGGTAGTAAGTAGATGTAGAAAACACCTTCGATGCCATTTGGAGAATGGAATCTCGTGCCCGAAGAATGATGGTGGCTATTGTTCTAATCGTACCGCCATGAAAAAATTGTTTACCTTTCATTTGTTTCCTAGCCAAATCAGTATATTTCAGTCGCGCAGTTATCTTGCATAGACTTGTCTTTTTTATTTTCACTGGAAGAGGGGTTGGATAAGTTCTTTGGCCTAATTCAGAAGGATCGCGCAATTGTCGAGCTTCTCTCCTAGCAACTAGCAACAATTGTACGTCATTCGACTCGGAAAATCCGTCTTGTTGCATTACGTAACCTAGAGTGTTGAAGATGGGTCGTCACAGTCGCGTTATTGTCAGGTCAACAATGCCGACATCTCTGTGTGTTCAAATTTCCAGAGCGGACATCTAACGCAAAATAAATCGGCTCAGTGGAAATATGAGAGCTCTGATTCCATAATGAACTGAGTAAATCTAATACCGGAATCCTTTGATTCCGTTTGTTATAAATAGAAGTAATCGTCATGACATGATACGATAAACCATGGAGGACTAATTGAAAGGGATGTTCAGTATCGTCTGGTAACGGTGCTGAGTCGTTATCAGCGGTCATCCGCCCTGAGATTAGATTCCTGCCGCGCTCAACTCATTACCACTATCGCGTAATCGTTTTATTCCATCATAAGTCATTACATATATCTCCTCTGCTAATCTTATTCATGCATTCCATAATCGACATTTCCTCCTATTGTTTAGTCCCACCGTCGTTACATACAAGAGGCTGTTGTATTGCGAAGCGTGTGCAGTAAGTCCATCTTCCTATTTTTTGGGGTTTCATTAAGCTCCACATCTTTTCCCTCCGGCATTCTCTAGAACAAAGAAAGCGAAGCTGGCCATTAAAGTTGGGAGGACACGAACTCGAGCAAGTGAAGTTTTTTTAATTACTAAGGTAGTGCGCCAGAAGAAAAAGGACACAGTGGCCAAGACATACGGAAGAGAATAGCGCTAGGTAAGGAGGCGTTTAGTAATAGAAGGGAAATGATGACGGGTTGGGTGAGGATGTGAAGAAGAGGCTGGTGAAGAGCTTGATATGTAGCGTAGCGTTGTATGGGGCAGAAACGTGGACCCTCAGAAAAGAGGATGAGAATAGGCTGCAGGCATTTGAGATGTGGATGTGGAGAAGGATGGAGAAGGTGATGTGGACGGAGAGGAAGACAAACTAGGAAGTGCTTGAGATGGTGGGCGAAGAATGGTAACGTATTAATGAAATTCATAATCGACAGGGTAGGTGGCTGGAGGATGTAATAATGGGCTAGGGAATGCTCAAGACTATGACAGTGGGAAGGATGTTGGGCCAGCGGGGAAGAGGAGGAAGGAGAAAAGATTTTATGGACAGGATGAAAAAAAGGTAGATCGTATGCTGAGACGAAATGGTCGTACTACTAGTAGAGCGAGATACGCCCCTGAACCTGAACCTGAAAGTTAGAGAATCGAGAGATTTTCTGACATTCAAGAAAGCCTACCTTTACCGGTAGAATACTATAAGAAAGCATCGTGGGAATTCATCAAGTACTCTCTTGGTGCCTTTAATTTTCATCAATATTTGATGATACCGCATTCCCATTGCCTCCAATCTTATCAGTGCCATGATTTATATTGGAGTATTTCGTAGTATCGAAATAAGTGAATTGTCTTCTTGCCCAAACAGACCACGGGCGTGTCTGCCATTAATTAAGTGGTGCATTAATTTTTTTCTTGTCTGGACCACATGGTGGCAATCTTCGTGGTGTTTTCCCGGTTGATAACATTTCGTGCCATACACGGCACGCGTCTCCATGGAACCGTAAGCGTGACGAAGGACCAAAAAAAAATACTAACGAAGAACAGGCGTTGGCGCACGGATCAATTAAGACTTGCGTTGTGCGTTGCGCAATGGGTATAATATTGGCGATCCAACTTGGCGGCTTCCTAGTCGTGTAATGTGACCGTAAATTATCTTGAGGTGTTAGAAAATAAAATCAAATTGCGACAAAGACTACCTCTAAAAAATTCGAAATTGCCTTAATTGGTTTGGCCCGTTCTATTTCGACGCCAGTAATCTCACTTTCTCTTTCGAGATCTGTCGTTCACTTCGATGAAGCTGTGCTTCGAAACCCAGGTTCCGTGATTATGTGGCTGCCCTTAATCGATTATTAAGTCCTTAGCTTCCTCTGATTATTGTCATTTGCTTACTTCTCAATTATAGGTACAATTTCGCAGAAGGTGTGTATTAATGTGATTTGATGATTTGTGGCCAGATTCTTCCCCACTGCAAAAGCTATTGGGACCTCTTCTGGCCTAAGTAAAATGCTTGAGTTCTGTGTAGGCTCCTTCGTCTCTCTTTTAAGTTTGTTACGTATTGAACTAGACAATGAATTTGTGTTGGAACGAATTTCTTGAACTATTGAGGGCAAAGTACAATCGCCGTATTGTTACGCAGCATTCGCTTGGGGCTTCATTCGATCGCTAACGTTTCCATGTTAGGTGGTATTTTATATTTTAAATGTGTATTTATTTGGTACTCTATAGGTATGGAATTGTTTTCATCCATCTTTCTCCGCGAGAGAACCTTGTAACAACTTTCTGAGCCAATTTTTCTAGACACTGGTTACTTACAGCATTTTATTCATACCATTTTGTTGACAATACAACTCAAAATCAATAACAACCAAATAAACAGCATTGTTGGACAAAGTTAACATTCGTTTCATAATATTAAATTTCTATATGCACCACATTCAACATAACAGTCATCAAACAAAGAATTTCTAACGAGCGGAATGAAGCAGACTAAAATCCGTCTTGCAGCAAACATTTGCGAGGTTCATTCTTTTACGTGAATATAGTTTTTTTTTAATTTTCTAATTATCATAATCAATATTTTTCCTCTCAGTTGTTTGTCTTGAGATTATTGCTTAAACCCTGTTTATGGATATGTAGCGATAACCGTAAATGGAGTATTTCGTCCCAGATTAATGTTGATGCCCGTTTTATAATTGCCTGTAGATTTCAGTAATGCATTTAGCACTTGTCTCCCCGTACATTGAAGGCAGTGTGTGATTGCCTTTTCGATTCCCCCGCGGGAAACTATCGAGGGTGGAGAAACCAAATGAAAGAACGAGTTACTCGTTAGTTATAAAATTACGGGGTGACTTGCTTTACTGGTTGTAAAACACGAGACATAAAAGTGGGTGAGTAATTGAATGGCTGTACTTTTGTTTCCAGCGCTACGTGACTCAGAGAGACGAACGTTTGTCGGGGACATTCAGGATTCAATCAAAAGTCTCAGTCAAAGAGAATCTTTTATCTTTGAAGAGGGTCCCGTCCCCCTTCACCAATGTCCCATTGCTGATGTTTCGACCCCTGATTCCCCCCCTCTCATTCCTAGAAAGATCGTGGAGGAAAAAAAATTACGCGCAATTATCAACCGACGTCATTTGTTTGACACCCCCCGTGAGCGGTCTTCCGGTAGTCTCGTGCACACTAATGTAATTCACCGCTCCACGAGGCGGCGTGTTTGTCGCGTCGAAATTAGAGGCATTCGAACCCCTGACGTCACTACTCGTTTGATCCTCGCTTGTTTTTCTCTATTTTTCGCTCGCCGCAATCTCCTTCGCCCCACCCTTCGGCTCATTCATTCGCGTTCTTTCGTGCCCTGAGTGATTCATCTTCCTTCCGGGCTGTGTATACATCCGTGTGTACCCGAAGGGTATTTTGTTTTGAACGACTGGATTGCGACTAAATAATTACTCAAGGAGACTTTCATGTAGAACGTTGCGGAGCAACCGAATAATTTTTATTTCAGTGTTCCGTAGAACGCGCCTGTTTCATTATCACTATCTGGGTTATAGTTGCGGCGTACGTTTCCAAATGTTAGCCTTAATCGATGTTTTGGCCCATCCACTGGACACTTGCCAATTTCGTATAGCTGCTGTCTGCATCGAACCATATGGCAGCCAAGTTCTTACGCGCGATACGAGAATTGAAAGTCGACTTTAGTTGTTATTACTCCGTGAAAGGGAGACATGTTTGTCATGCCGTAGCGGGAGTTCATTATTTTGCTATGTTGTAATGTAGCTCTTCTCTGAGTATTGTTTTTAGTGTGCATTCGATGGTAATTTTTGAGTCCTTTTTTCTGACTTATTCTCAATTTGAAATCATTTTTCGGTGCTTTTTATCTTTCGAATAGGACCAAGGAGCTAGAGGAGTGAAGCGCAAACTGGCATTGTGGAATTGCAATTCAAAACGTTACCTCATTGCGCTTTCTGTTCTTTGTGCTTCATAAGGTACCATAATTGTCGACAAAATCTATAGTAGACAATTGATTGCTGCTCCAATAGTGAATGTTATAACACATTGCAGTTTGTGAACTGTTTCCGCGTTATCGATTCGCTTAGCTGTGGAAGTAAAACTCTCCAGATCCAAATTTTTATCCGGCGATTCTTCCGCCAGTGTCGCCAATCGATATTCCAATATATTGGGAAGTTTGAAAATTTCTTCCTCGACCCTACCTCGTACGTATCCTTGTACTAAACCTTTGGTTCACTTTTTATTCGGTCCAGCTGCGTTTTAGTGGAGCTAGCCCGCGCCCGTAGGTCTTGCGGAATAATCCTTTCGCTTTGCTGGCCGAGTGAGCTCGCCAAAAGGATGGTGTGTCGTGTTTTTCCCCAATGGATTCAAGGTCATTAGAAGTGTGTCCGTCATTTGTTGGCACGTGAATAGATGAGCGACATACTCATTAGTTATTCTACCTGTTGTTTGGTCGGTATATTTGACAGTCATTTGTGTGACTTCCCCATTACTCTGGATGGTAAATGGAAATTCATGAGTAGCCCTTACTGTTATCGTTTGCGCTTGATTTGAGTTCATAGTATGGACTAACTTCTGGCTTACTAGCTGTGGAAACGCGAGAAATGCTTGAAGACAAGGCTGGAAAATTAATAACCACAGGATAATATGAATACATCATAGGATAGGTGAACGCAAAGGTCCCGTATTCTCAACTTTTTTGTGAAGCTCCTATCTCCGGGAACCGGGATCATGAATACCCTCATGTACGGAATCGATGTCATGTCAAGTTAATGTGATTGTCTCGGAATAACGGATCAATTCAAATGATAACCATGGAATTCCGTGGTGTGGTGAGGGGAGGAAACTTCTGGAAGAAATTTGGAGGAGGCAAAGTAGGTGGCTGAAAGAGGTAATGGGGGTTAGGGTCGCTCAAGGCAGTGACAGAGGGAAGGATATTGGACAGGCGAGGAAGGGGAAGAAATAATATTTTATTTGGATGGGAATGGGGATGCATGATCGGAATCTTACGAATTCGTGTGTCCAATGCTTTGTATCCTGTCGTTTTATCCTAGGTCAACCCAAATCCGGAAAACTAACGGAGAAGTGCTTGACATTTTGGGTGAGGAAACGAAACTTCTGAATGAAATTCGAAATAGGCTAGTTAGGTCGTTCGAGGGGGTAATGAAGGGATAAAGGTTACTCTGAGTTGTAATAGAGACGAAGGAGTTGGGCAAGCGGGGAAGGTGAAGAAAGAGAATAGGTTTCATGGACGGGATGAAGAAGTGTTGGAAGTGAGCCGCGATGAAAAAAGAAATCCTGGTAGATAGGGCCCTGCGCATGTAATAATGTGGTGGATTTTTGAGTAATTTCTTCCATTCAAACCTACATTTACGATGGATCACTGACGGAGACCTTGAGTAAGGATGTGAATAAGAGGCTGGTGAAGAGCTTGATATGGAGCGTAGCGTTGTATTGGGCAGACACGTGAACCCTGAGAAAGGAGGACGAGTATAGGCTGCAGGCATTTGAGATGCGGGTGTGGAGAAGGATGGAGAAGGTTAGGTGGACGGAGAGGGAGACTAACCAGGAAGTGCTTGAGATGGTGGGCGAGGAAAGGGAACTTCTGAATGAAATCCGGAAGTAGCTGGCTGGAGGATGTAATAATCTGCTGGTGGGTGTAATAGTGATGGGTTGCTGAAGAGTGTGATAGAGGGAAGGATGTTGGGCAAGCGGGAAAGGGGAAGAACGAGAAAGGGTTTCATGAACAGGATGATGAAGGGAAGATCGTATGCACAGTCGAAAAAGGTTATGCTAGTGTGGAATAGGCCGCTGAATGTGTATAAAACCGGGAGGAGATTCTTTAATATCCCGCAAAACCTACCTTAACTGGTAGAATACTTGAATAAACTCTATGATGACAACCTAAAGTCAGAATTAATGGTGTGGAAATGGTAGAAACGAGGAGGCTTTTCGACGCGTATTTCATGAAATAGACTTGACATAAGTTTCATGTACAGTGGAAAAAATGTCCTTGTTATTCCGGTTGCTTCCCAGTTATCGACCGCATTTCAGAATAGCCGAGCGAATAAAAGGAAGAGGAGAATCCTCTTGAAGGCTTTCCTAGCCCATCCCATCCCAACCGCCATCACCTTTGCCCTTTTCCCGACCTCCTATGTCTATGAGTCGGACGTGCCCTCCCATTGCTCTTCCTCCGCCTCCTCTCATTCTGGCGCCACCTACACGGCAACCCTCTGCTCGTGGTAACAACGCCCATTCGACGGCCTTTTAAACGCCCCCGTCCAGCAATTTTCGCCCCTGGCATTAAAGCTTTGAAGTGCCCTGCCCCGAATCACCTACTCTCCTCGTAAACTATCCAGAGACCCCCCTTTAGACGAGTCCTGCGTTCGGACTGCAAAGTGTTTTTTTTATGTGTTTGGGAGTATTTCGAATTTTTTTGATGCGCCCTTATTTGAAAATTTAATCAGCACGTGCTCGGATAAAATTCCGATGGTCAGCGAATTGGCCGATAAATGGGTGACCTTCGGGTCACTCCTTCATGTGTATGAAAGCGGTTAAGGATAGGCGGTTAAGCGAGGTAGTGTCGGTCGTTTCAACTTTCGCCACCACTCGAGTATTGTCACCAGTAGTTTAAAGAGTTGCTCTCGCGTTTCGGGTGTATCTCTGATGACTGTGTTCACCTATTCCTCTCCATGTTTTAATTATTTTTTTCATAAAAAATATCGGTAACCACGGTATCAGGTAACGGTGTTGTACGAGTTTTTGAGCTCTTAAGCTCCTGCTTCATTATTCTGAATATTTTTTTGTGTCTTTTCTCTCTCCGCTTTGCATCATTATCCCGGTGGATATATACATTCTCCTGCTCTACAAGAGCTTACGAAAGGAAACTAAAAGCGAAAGTTGACCCTTTATACATTTTTACCCTGTATGTTGTTGGTTTTTGTTTCTTACTCAGTATTTTAAAACTGACTGTAAATTTCATGAGCGTTGGACGTTTAGTAATCTCATGATGCTAAAATGTGCACTGTAACAATATTGTACGCATTTTTGCGGGCTCCTTTTTCACGTAAATTTGCATTTTTTTTTTAGCACTGCGTTCAAGAGTAGGTCGACATCTTTATAGGGCTTGCCCCTTAAGGCCGCTTTACTGGGTACATTTTATTGTACAAATGACTGTTTGAACCCTTTCATTGAAAAAAATGGCACCGTGCAAAGCGGAAAATTGTATGACTGTCCGAATGACTGAACGGGAAATAGAATCTGCTCTATCATCATTCGTTTTCGTGTACATTTTCTATGATGCATTCGTTTGTGCAATAAAATATACCGCGTAAAGCGGCCTTTACGAATATCCCATTCGCTTTGCGAATTCAATTCCTTCTTCCGCTGCCAATTAAACATGTTTACTATGGGAAACCAAATACTTGACTTTGTTTTTAGCTCCTGAATATATGATTGCCTATGTTTGACCGTGAATGTGTGCAGAGTGAAGATATTACCAAATGTTAGCCATATGGAAGAGCATTAGAGAGACCAAGGCTTTAATTCATTTGGGCGTCGTTTATTTACATCTGGTCCTTCGATAGTACGCCTTTGTTGACCGTGTCTAGTTCCTCTGGCTTTCCTTTCTTGTAAAATAGCATCGCAATTTTTTGTCTCAGCACATTGAGACCAGGGCAGAGACTTGAGAAATAAGTTTTTAGTCCAAGTCACGAAAGGCTCTGTGTACTTTAGTTTTACTCCGAAAAAAAGTGGTAATTAGGATGTACTCTTTACCAACTGGCAGATTATCGATTGATGTTTGAATAGACCATGAACTAGAGGTGGGTCGTTCGCGAACGAACGGATCCGAAGGAATGGATCCGTGGACTGAACGGGGGGATCGAGGACCGACTTCTATGGAGCGATCGTTCCTTTCCGTCCTTCGTTCTTTTCGGTCCATCGTTCCTTTCGGTCAGTCATTACTTTCGCACCTATCTTTATTATGTAGGATATTCTTTATAACGCGCCAAAATTAGATCTGCTGATGCTAGCGGTGTAATTAGCAGTACTTTTTTGTTTTATGTAAATTAAACCTATTTACAAAATCATGTAAAAAGGTGGTAATACTACCTCGCGTCTTTTGTTTCATCTATCATTCTTAAAAGCCATCATTGCGGTATAATAAGTGTTTCTAGGTTTTAATTTCTTCAGAGGCCAAGAACGTGTTTATAATTAAAATACATTACCACCAATAATAAAAGGAGCGGCGAACGAGTGAAAAGAAACGGCTCCCAGAAAGGACCATTCCAGAGTGAACGAGCTCCCAAAAGTAAACGGGTGAGACCATCTCTACCATGAGCAGCCTGCTACCACATGTATTTCAACTTAGTAACTAGATTCTATTTCCGTCCTTGTACTAATGGTCAATCTTTGACGGCTCCAAGAAACAGCTCCTCAACAACTGAAGCCTTAAAACCCTTGGCTGCGTTTTTATGGCATTCCTTTTTTATGACCGCTTCACATTTATGCCTCCACCACTGCATAATTAAAATTTTTATGCTATTACCCTCTGCCACGCGTGGATCCTCGCTTTAGTGTACTGTTCGGCGTCAATATTAAACAATATTATAGCAGTCAGCATGGCTTCCGTAAGGGCAGGTCCTGCGACAGCTTGCGCTCTTCCTTCATGATCGCTCAGGTTAGGCCACACCTCGAATACGCCGCGAACATTTGGGATCCTGGACATAAAGATTTAACGAAAAAAATTCATGAAATACAGAGAAAAGCAGCACGCTTCGTTAAAAACTCTTACGAGTTAACATGCAGTGTTTCACAACTTTTAAGGTGGAAGCCCCTAGAGACTCATAGGCTGCACCCTAGGGTTAGCTTGCTTGAGAAATTCTGAACTGGTGTGTTTCAGAGTGACGTAGAGAATATCATCATGGCGCCACACTACATCTCCAAGTCTGACACAAGCGGTAAAATAAGAGAGATACCTTGCCGAACAGATAGGTACAAAAACTCGTTCTTTCCGCGCACAGTAAGTGACCACAGTAAAAACTGAGCTCCAGTAAATACACTCCCATAATGCACGTCACCATTTCACCTCCCAAAACCTTACATCTTTACACGGCTGGTGACCTAACACCCCCTGCCGCACTCCCATGCGGCGCCTCGCAAGGTAGCATGTAAATATAGAATATTTTCCGTGTTTGTTGTAGAAGAGTAGTCTGTTATGTATTTCTGGATCCGGATATTATTATTAAAAAATCAAAGCAAAACGGAAGGAGGGGTTGACATCATCTCACGATCTATTTTATTTCAGTCACGTTCTGATACACCACAGCCTCCCTAGAACAATAATGGAAGTCTTTGTGAATGAGAAGAATTGTTGAGGCAGACCAAAGATGGATGGCAGAGGTCGTCAGGATAGAGTGGTTTTAGAGAAGTGTAGTTATGAGTTGGAAAGGATATAAGAATGAGATTATTTTAAAGAAAGAAAATCAGATACAGCAAAGGTGCCATTTTATATTGGCCATGTAACAATACACAAACTTAAGGACGTGTACAAGGTGTAACAATAGGACACGAGCAAAAATTTTACAAATGTAATAGAACAAAAAATAGGGCAATACCTACTTCAATGGATTTATTGAAATAACTTTTACACACCACAAAAATACAACTCACGACCCGGGTTTCGACGCGTTTGCGTCATCTTCAGGTGACTGACCTGACCTGAAGATGACGCAAATGCGTCGAAACCCGGGTCGTGAGTTGTATTTTTTTGGTTTGTAAAAGCTATTTCAATAAATCCATTTTAGAAATGAATTACCACAAAGTTACCAGAGAGAGTAATGCCTACTTAGGTGAGAGAAACAAAAGAAAATTGCCTATAACGGATTTCGATGAAATTGCAAAAGGATCGACGTTCAATAGAAAGGAGAGACGGAAGAAAAGAGAACGTTTAGTGATCGAAAGTCTGGGAATGGATATGTGGAGTAAAGGGTGAAAACGGGTAGGGCGGGATGGAAATTTTAAATTGATGAGGGAGAGCAGTTGAGGGCAGTCGCATAGGAATTTCGAACATTATAAATACATTTTAAGTCTGCTGAGAGTCTATGGTTGGGTAGATTAGAGATGGAGAGATAGGATAGAATAGGCTTGGTGGACATATTACGACACTGGTAATCTATTCTTAGCTATTTTAACAAAGAAATTGCAGGCATAATCCAGCGATGAAAGATGTGTTTGAGGAGAGATAGACCAGGGCGATGTTTCTCGGAGCTACAAGTCTAAAAGTTACAAGTCACTTGACCACTTTCACAAGGCCGATGGGTTACTCAGATATACCGATGACTTCTACTAGTCCAAAAAAAATGGCGGGCCTAATCAAGAGCCTACATTACTCGTATTTTGATTATTACGATACATCTGGGGCGTGCCCCTTGCAATATTTCCAAGTCAAAAGTTACTGCAATGTTTTTGAGTAAATACAAATGATTGAATATGGGCTGGAAGGTGATTCTATGTCACAACTTACATTAATAGATCCCTATCGAATATGAGTTTTCGGGTTCACCCTGCATCATTGGAGATAATCGTTTATTACAACGTTTTTCTTACAGGATGAGCTCTAAATGGTAGTTATTAATAAACCTTACATTTAAAGATATCATGGTTAGTTGGTTTTATCTTTATTGAACCACTATTAATGGCCTTACAACGTAATATCATAACGAATCTTCATGGTAACATTCCGTATGATAGCGACAATAACATTTATTGTAACTTACAGTTCGTATTTCCTGTTATTAATGATTATATTTCTCAACAGAAACGAATCGGTAAATAGTCGTTTATTACTAATTACTTAAAGAGTGCGGAACAATCAGGATATTTAATTATTTTCTCTCGACTGCTGTGTGGTCGTGAATTTCGCCCGAAAATCAATTTAAGCTCAAATTACGCGATAGTTGACTTTCATTTGTTTCTTGACTTGTTTTCGGGCGAAATTTCGGACTAGTAATAGTCATCGGTATATCTGAGTAACCCATCGGCCTTGTGAAAGTGGTCACGTGACTTGTAACTTGTAGACTTGTAGCGCTGAGAAACAGCCCCCTGATTTTGAAATGGACTGCTTTCATTATCCATGACTCAGTTGCATCCGCTGACTGAGCTTCGCGTCCAAATTCATACGAATTTCTAAAGGTCTGCAGTGTCTGGGCGAAATGGTTTTCCATTCAGCTCCTTTCCTTTGCCTCAACTTTACGAATCTTCGGGCGAGAGGGAGGGTTCGGAGAGATCTCAGTTCCGCATGATTTCCTCGCCGTTTCCTCTCCTGTGAGTCCTCACCCAAACGCCCACGAAACCCACGCCCTCTCTCTTCAACTCTTCTCGTTCACCCAACCCACTTGCTCCCTTTATTCGAGCCGAATACCCTCTCACTCAAGCAAATCCGTCCTTTGCTCGAGTTTATCCTCTTCTTCATTCAGCCGTTTCGCGCAAAATTTTGTCGGAAAATAATGTGGAGCGTGGCGTTGTATGGGTCGGAAACATGGTCGCTGCGGAAAGATGATGTGCATTGACTGGAAGCTTTTCAGGCATGAGTTCTCACGAATGGAGAGTTTGGGCTGGGTTGCGAGGAATTCTTGTAAAGTGGTGGAAGAGGAAAGAAAATTGGCGATATTCGGGCGGAAAAGGCGAAGAACACGTACATGTTAGAACACGAAGTATGTTGAGGAGAGTGATAGAGGGTAGAACACTGGGGAAGTGTGGAAGAGGAATAGAGTTATGGACGATATAAGAATAGGGAGACACGTCCACTATTAAAACTTAGTGTGCTTCCTGTTAAAGTGTTGGTTTTGATGAGTGATGGCTGTTCTTGTACGAATTTTTCTAAGGTCACCAAACCTTTTTCTTCAGTTCAATGTTTTTTCCATCTTCGTTGGGCACGCGGGGAAGAGGAAGAAAGAGAATAGTTATAATGAACGGGATGAGGAAGGGTAGATCGTATGCTGAGGCGAAAAAGGATATACTAGAGTGAGAAAGGCCCAGGAAAGTGTAGAAAACCGGGAGGAGATCCTCGGACATTGAACAAAACCTACCTTCTGGTAGAATTCTTAATTAATAATAATACCATAAAACGCATTATTTCTCTTCATTTCTACCAATTTTTTTTTAAATAAGAGCAAATCCTTCCGTCAAAAGTAGTAATTATAATCTTAATAATATATAAAGTGTTAAAGTTTGTGAATTGGAAGTGTAGCCGAGTCTAGGAATTTATCAGCTGCCGAGCGTTGATTCTCTCAAGGTTCTCCTGACTAATTTGCTATGTATTTCTATTTCACCAAGAGAATTTTTTTTCTGTAAATCTGCCTTTTTACTACGGCGGCCTGAGGGTTTGTCTTCAAACGCCTTCTCATTAACTGCTTATGTCGGACCGCAACGCCTGAACGCTAAGGTGAATCCTCCCGTCTTGAAATTACTCAAGACGACCCTGACGTCCAATCTTTTCTTTCCCAAGGGTCCTCCTTCCAAGACGTGAGAGCCCTTTCCTTTTCGCCCCCCTAGCACCCCAAGCCCCCGAGTGGCTTAAAGAAGGTGTGGTTGCTGCCTCAATATTGCGCCTCGCGACGTTAATATTTCCCTCCTCCCCCCTTGCAAGGCTCTTGTTTTACGCCTTGCTAGAGCCTCAACGCGGTCGGGATTGTTGCGGGCGCTCTTCTGTCCAGGGGTCGCTTCGCTGGAACGAGATGACTCTGGTGGACCATTCTGCTTTTATTATGCGTCTCGGGGTTGTTTGAGATGCTCGAGTGCGCCTTCCTCTGCTCCTTTTCTTTTCCCCTCTTATTTTCACTCACTCTCATGCCTCGCTCTCGCAGTAATGTTCCCACAATTAACTGGGGGACGGCGGTTTATCGCATCATCCGCGTCTTCCTGGCGGCTAAGCGTGACGTTGAGTAATTCTGCCAGTAATGAAACTAGTTGGATTATATAGATTTAAGTTAAAGTATAAATTGTTATCTACAGTAGCTGTTAATAAACATAGTCTTACTATGTCGAGGATTTTCACGTATGATTTATACACAAAAATAGAGCCTTATGCTGAATCTGCCTGCCTGAATTGATATTCCTTCAATTTTTTTTATTTTTTCCCCTAAGTTATCTTCCCCGGAATGTCCGAACGTGCGTGCAGCGTGGTTTTTCATATAGGCGTCACATGTGACATTTCACTATTCATGCATGTTTTTTCTTCGTAATGAATAGCAACTGAGTCATAATTTGGATTTCATTGTGGTGGCCGAAATGTCCTTCTAATTTCATTGCACATAGTTAACCTATAAGTGGCGTACGCTACCTAAAATCTATGACGTAGTTCAGCTGAATTCGTCGGTTTGGATTGTAATGGGCATGCTTTAGGGGATTAGGGTAATTGGAGCTGTGAAGGTGTTTCGACGAGTAACTAGAGGTGTAGGTATGTTGTAAACTGTCATTTCAGGTAAAAACTTATGGGGCACAAATGTGGACTCAGAAAGGGCGGGAATAGGCTGCGTGCTTTCGAGATGCGGGTGAGGTGGGTGGAGAAGATGCTGAAGGTGGAGAGTCAGGAAGACAAACGTAGAAGTGCGTGGTGTGATGGGTTAGGAAGGGAAAATTGTAGGTTAGATTAGGAGGAGGCAAAGTAGGTGGCTGGAAGACGGTTGCTCAAGGCCATGATAGAGGGAAGGATGTTGGGCAAACGGGAGATTTGGATGAAAGTTAGAGAATCTCCTTCAGGTTTTATACTCTTTCCGGGGCCTATCTACCTCTAGTATATCCTTCTTCGCCTCAGCATCCGATATATCTTTCTTCGTCCCGTCCATGAAACCTATTCTCTTTCTTCCCCTACCCCGCTTGCCTAACATTCTTCCCTCTATCACACTCTTCAGCAACCCATCACCCTTAATTACATCCTTCAGCCATCTACCCTGCCTATCCCGGATTTCATTCAAAAGTTTCCTTTCCTCGCCCACCATCTCAAACACTTCCTCGTTAGTCTTCCTTACCGTCCATCTAACCTTCTCCATTCTTCTCCACACCCACATCTCAAATGCCTGCAGCCTATTCTCGTCCACCTTTCTAGGGGTCCACGTTTCTGCCCATACAACGCTACGTTCCATATCAAGCTCCTCTCCAGCCTCTTCTTTACATCCTTACCCAATGTTCCCGTCATAAGCTCTCTTCTGTTGCTAAAAGCCTACTTAGCAAGCGCTATTCTCTTCCGTATGTGTCTTTGCCACTATATCCGTTTTCTTCTAGCGTACTACCTAAGTAATTTTGGGCTCATCTTGCTCGAGTTTGTGTCCTCCAACTTTAATGGCCAGCCTCGCTTTCTTTGTCCTAGAGAATCTCGTTACTTTTTTTTTGACCGGTATTGTACTGTATTAATTGATAATTAAAATCGGTTCTGCAAACGTCACCGATTTCCTCCCAAGAGATATCTGTATTTTTTCCCTTTTTCGTTCGCTCTCCAAACCCACAGCCTCCATCCACTCTTGCTAGTGTATCCCCACCGCGGCACGGGTTGAAGGAAAAAGGAAAAAACTCAGGGACGACCCATGCCACTTCCCCATCTCCTTTTCGGCCGATTTGTTCCCCGCCGACTAAAATAGAACTCTTTCATTCTAACCCCTCTTCGGGGGCCACAAGTGCTGCTTCCGCCCCCTTCGCTCCCTCGCCCCCACTCCGCCCCATTCTGCTCCGCCGGCTCCCCTTTCATATAGCACGAGCTCACGCACGTCCTCGCCCCGCTGACTTGGGAGGAGGGGGCAACTACTCCCCCTCCTCCCCCCCCATCTTTTATGATGGCCGCCTCCACTGGATCGTGTGGGCGTCACTAATGGATGATCGCGAGATTAACAAAGTTTTGCCCCCGACCTTATTTTTTTTATCATTTTTTACCCTTCATATCGTATCCCCCCCCTTGCTGCCGTATCCCTCCTACTCCCTCGGGGGAGGGCGTGAGTTGGGCTGAATACCCTCAGCGGTGGTCGCATCGCGTTTCATATATTATGCTCTGTCCGTCGTAATCAGAATTTCTCTTCTACGTGGACGGACGTGTTGTGAATTATTGTCGCTCGGGCAGTCAAGAGGTACATCCCTCTCCACGGTATTGCGATCGAGAAATGATCGGATTTCTCACGGAGCCCCTGATGGCTGCAGGCAAGATTGGCAGTATACGTCACGGATACTTAGCGCCTTTTAAATACGGCGATGAGTCAATAGAGCCTTGCTAGGCTTTACTTGGAAGATCTGTAGTTTAACAAAGGATTGGTGATATTCCAGAATGCTATGTGGTATTATTTACAGCGCCGATGGTCAAGTGTAATCAAAATACAAACTCTCCTTGTTCCAGTGTGTCCGTGATTTTGCACTCATGTTTCTCGTATTTAATTTACTTTTTTCTTAAATAATATGAGTTCCGTTGTATATTTATGGTATTCCATATTTCAGAAAATTTAAGGATGACATTTAAAATACCACATACTTAAAAAAAACCCTTTGCCAGGCTCTTCCCCACACCTGAAGATGACGCCTAAGCATTGAAACCCGGGCCGTGTATTTTTTAAGTATGTGATATTGTAAATACTATCATCAAATTTTTTACTTTTATCTTATTTTTTCCGCAGTCTTTTGTTCTGAGTACGTACGTAAAAATTGTAACATTCTGTATTAGATCTCATAAATTGACTCTGGGTTGTTTCCAAGTTACGAAAAAAGTGTTTGTTTGTAGTAATCGCATTTCTGCAATTTTGACGACCAATTGCTAGTACCTCAACTCTGAAGTACGTGCTTTTGAATGCCATTCCCTGTGATTTAGATTCAGGAAAGAAATATTAGGTTACCATTCGGTCTTACCAATTTTCGTGTTTCCTTCCTGGCGAATGACCCCATAACTTGAATTACAGAGCAAAATGGAGAATATTAAAATAAAACATGGAAAAGCCAGACCGGGACAGCCGGGTCTCAGTTGAAGCAGAACGGCGAAAAAGAGAAAATGGACTGGAACTTTCGTCTTGCATTCAACGTTTAATGGGATATAAACGGATACGCTGGAGGGTGAATGAACGGAGTTATACTTTTCTTTGGTAATGATGCAAAAAAATCCCCTTTTTCCTCAAGTGGCCTTATTAAGCTGTTTAGTCTCTTTAGAGCCTGAACTGCTTCCTCCTATCCCTTTGATTTTTCGTTCTGTCTTCTGTTATACATAAATCTGAATTTAGCTTCGAATGCCAATATGTAGAATGGCAGTTTATGTATTGTATATCTCACGAAGATTGAGGAAATGTATACATGATATTGCTTTGCACTCAGTAAAACAAATCAGTATGTCGCATATCTCCTTGGATCAATATCGCTATACTATATCTCAGTCTGCGAATAGGTTTTATGGACAGGATGAAGAAGAGTAGATCGTATGCTGAGGCGAAAGATGATATACTACAGCGAGATCGTCCCCTGAAAGTGTAGAAAACCGGGAGGAGATTCTCTGACATTCAACAAAATCCATCTTAACCGCTAGAATACCGGCACGATAGCGTGATATTTATCGAAATACATAGTATATCGTCCGATATCGTTTTGACTGGAGGATCGGTATTACAATACGATATCTCCTGCTTGTTGCATATCGCAGTCGATGTATCGCTGTATAGCTTGTCTCTAATTTCTTTATTTTCTCTTTCCAGGTACGTACCGCTGCATCCACCCTGATTGAATTCAATCGTCCTTGCCTTTGAAGCGCCGCAAGGTCTGGCTCCATGGTAACCGCTCCATTCTTTATTTTATTTTCATTTTTCATTATGCACCCCATTCCCCTGGCCACAAAATACCACAGCCTTCGTGCTCAGGTATTTCTCTCCCTTTTTTTTAATGACATCCCACACGAACCCTTTTATAAAGCTTCGGGTTCCTGGGTCTTGTTTAGTCTTGGTTGAGGGGTGGTGTGTACGAGTCGTTTCGGCTGAGAAATGTCTTCGTTTTAATTCTCTTTTCCACCATGACCACACCATTTCTTTACGTCTTTGTCTCACTTTATGACCGTGAACCCTTTCGTCGCGTGTGCGACCTGTTTCATTTTTTTAAAAATGTTTGTTTTCGATAGCATCGTTACGATGTTCAGGTATGAATGACAAATGAAAATCTAAGTTTTTTTGGTAAACCGCTACGTTTGATACCGCTTTGGTTGAATCGAAGTTGGAATTACTCGTGTAAAAGTGCTCATGTATACAAGTGCGCGAGGATTAATTAGTATTGAATAAGAATGGTATCTAATGCAGTTGTTTTGGACATTGAAAGAAGACCGCCAACTTCCAATACGTATCATTTGGTGGCTAGAAAACTGGCCTTCTATCCCAAGGGTGGGAAGCTTGCTAAATTTTTTACCTTCAGGCTAAAAATAGCTAACGGTGCATGCTTAAAATGACTTTTTTCATTATTTTCGGAGTCGTGAATACGTAACTCTTGGGAATTACCTCCCGACATTTTTGGGAATTAACCTAAATCGTTTCCAACCTTTCTTTTGGTTTCCCTTTACTTGTGAATGACAAAGTAATGCTTTGTTTTTCCAGATAATGTTATATAGTATGATCATGGTTTCGACTTTAAGTCATCTTAAGGTCAGCTGAAGGTGACCTGACATGAAGATGACGTAAAGTCGAAACCATTATCGTACTATATTAAATTTATGCGGAAACACAAAGCATTACTCTTTCACCTGAAGATGACGTAAAGACGAAACCATGGTCGAACTATAATACATTTGAGTGGAAAAACAAAGTATTGGTTTTTCATTCACAATGATCAGTAAATTCTACAAAGTTGTGACGTCGGGATCTCTCAAATTATAACAAATTCCCTTAGAATATTAATTTGGCATTGCCCCACTTTAATACACGTCTCTCCACTTCAGCGTTCTTTTTTAACAATCCTCCCTTCTTTTAATCAACAACAACATAGCAACCTTTTATACAAACAATAAACAATATAAAACATCAACATAGATAAACATACATTAACATATAAATTAATTCCAGCAAAACCCAAATAACGAACGAAAATTAAATAAATAAAATTAAAATCAATAAAAATGGAATAAACAAAGGCAGGCACGACGTTACAAGTCACTCCGGAAACCACCAACGTTCTCATTACTGTTATTGTATACATCTACATCTTCGAAATGCCGTGCAAGCCACCACTAGGGTGTGTGGCACGGGGTTATTCCACACCAGGCAATCTATACATACATATACACTACAAATGAAATTATTTTGGTGTAATGGCCATGCATTTACTGTGATGGTAATAATATTCGTGGCGATGTAAACCATCCGTGTTTGTAATGTTCCTTTTTAATTCCTTGTTATGCACAGAAGGGGGGAGTTAAATGCATGCGTGTCATACTTACGTCCATTGTTGTGTTTTCTTCGCGTCCCTTCCTCCTCACGATGGTGTCGTCGGGTGTGTTTTGCGTCTTGGGTGTGGTATTTTATTCCAGTTTCCTCTTCAGGCTGTAACTTCTCGCTTATGTCCCTTCGTTTAACCGCACAGCGAGCGATCAGGAGTCAACCCTCCTCTTACCCCCCCTCCCCTCTGATGTATATTTTTTTCGTCATCGCTCTCCGCTTCATTGAGCATCGGCGAGCGCCGTGCTGGTGCACACGACCGTGCACCGAGAAGGCTTCCAGCCCGCAGCACCACCTTACCCCCTTTCAAACTCCCTCCCCCCACCCAGCCCGTTCCCCTCCATCGTCCCCCCCCCTTCCTCCCCCCAATACCCCGTTGTTTCCCAGAGGAAGTGACGTGTCGCAGGAAGGTCAGGCCCCCTTGGTAATTGCCCTCAATGGAAGGCGACCTCTTGCGAAAGAAGTTACCAGGGTTGAGGATGAACGATGGGGTGGGGGGACGTCGTGGCGCGCGTCTCGTGGAAGAGGGTCACATTTGCTGCGCCTTCAATTTAAGAGATAAAGGCGACTTTTGGTAATGAGCCCCATAACATCGCCGGGAATGGTTTCACCGGAACACATTCCCCGTTATTGCCTTTCTTCGTGGAATATCGGGGATTTTTATGATGCGGGATCTAGGGAAGAGATCGTCCGGAGCGTCCGTGAAAAGATACTTTGATGCATTCTCCCTTCCGAAGGCGTTGTGGGAGAGCCGTGCACAGCCGCGAGACGTGTGAGGAGGCAATAGGGTCTAGAAGTTCCCTTTATTATCCGATTATCTTTTTTTATTTAAGTATTCCACCGGTAAATGTAGGTTTTGTTGAATGTCAGAGAATCTCCTCTTAAGTTTTCTGTACTTTCAGGGGCCTATCTCCCTCTAGTATATCCTTTTTCGCCTCTGCATAAGATCTATCATTCTTCATCCTGTCCATGAAACTTATTCTCTTTCTTTCTCTTCCTCGCTTTCCCAACATCCTTCCCTCCATCACATTCTTGAGCAATCCCACGCCCCTTATTTCATCCTCCAGCCACCTACTCTGCCGATCCCGACCTTATTATTATCTTTTATTTACAATTATCTCTGTTTCATTTATTCATTCTGATAATCTTCTGGTTAGAGGCTGGTTTTATTGAAAGTCATCAGAAAACCTCCCTATTTTAACACGTGCAGGAACTTATGAAGCACTATTTTCTCGTTCTTCATTTCTGCGTACGTTCTACCAGTCTTCACTCCTTTCATAAAGCCCATACTCCTTCTTACCTATCCATGCTAGCCCAGTACCCTCACCTCTATTACATCCTTGAGTGACCCTTAGCGCTTCATTACCCGTTCCAGCAACGCCTCATTACCCTGCCCAGTTGCCTCAGCCACCGTACTATCAGCACATCATCGTTTGCCTTCCTTCTCATCCTCCTCACCTGCTCCATCCTCCTCCGCACAGACTTTTCGAAAGCCTGCCGCCGATTCTCGCCGTTTTTCCTCCTTGAGTCCACGTTTCTGCCCACTCAATGCGACATTACTCATCAAGCTCTCCACCGGCATCTTTTTATATCCTTTCTCAAGATCCCAGTCATCAGCTCCTTTCCATTTCCGAACGCTTGCTTTCTTAGCGCTTTTATTCTTTTAATGTTTTTGACATCGTTACATATGTGAGTCAAAAACTGTACGTGTAAATAATTGCGAAACTGCTTTCTGCTCGCTATCTTGTGGTACCTTAAGTACCTAGCGTTTAATTCGCGTGACATTTGGGTTTTGAGAACACATTTTGGAAGTGGTCGCTACATATACATCTGCATCTACGTCATACCCGGCAAGCCACCCAAAGGGTGTGTGGCAGGGGGTGCTTCCACACCAGGCATGAATGATACGGTAGAACACCGAAATTACATTGAAACCCGCGTACCACACATGCAAAGCGCCAATTAAAAATCTAATAACCAAGAAACATTCTGTCGTCAATCGTTCCAACATGCAAGGGATACAAAGACTACCACTACATATTCAAAATATCATGCATAAATAAGAACATAACTATTTACATCATGCATAAATAAGAACGTAGATAATATAAAGAGAAAGATCTACTGTCTGCCTATTGTCACTATTCGAACTATTCATGACGACGATCACAGCTGTTATGGTCCCGAATGATACGCGGAAAAAATGACATTTTATACGTATCGGTTCTACAATCTAGCTCTCTAATTTTATTGGCGCGATCTAATCTGCTGTAGTACGAGGGGGGTTAATAGTATGGTTTTCACGTCGTCAGAGAAATGATTTTCCTGAAATTTAGTTAGGAGGTTAAGCCTATAATTTAATCTACGCTGTGATAGCGAATCCCATCCTAATTCTTCAAACAGTCCAGACACACTAGCCAACTTATCGTAGCATCGTTTCACAAACCTAGCTCCTCTTCTCTGTACGCGATCTAACTCTAATATCAACCATGTTTTGTATGGATCCCATACACTAACAGCATATTCCAGATGAGGCCTAACGATTGAAAAATAACAACGTTCTTTCACTTTCTCATCACATTTTCCGAGTACTCTCTTGATAAAGCCTAGCTTCCTGTATGCTTGACCGCATATTTCCCGAATATGTTTTCCCCAAGATATGCCGTGAGTAATTGTGACCCCTAAGTACTTAACAGACTAGGCGTGAATAATTTCCGTACTATTAATTCTGTAAGCCCTACCTGGCCTATTTTTCTTTTTCCAAAAGCTGACTGCTACGCACTTTTTTATGTTTAGTTCCATCTGCCACTTTTCGCACCAAGCATGAATAAGAGTGATGCGGTCATATACTGCGGCTTTTGGTATTTTGTTGGACTGCGTTTGGCTTGTTGGGTTGGTATTGTGAGAGTGTGGAAATTTATTTGTCGAAATTAAAGAAAAGGCCAATGAAATACGATATGAGAGGGTCCAGTCTTGCAATAATAATGCTGCCGATTAACCGATGATAAAATCATATTTTGTTTTTTCTAGTTAAAACGCCGTAATAGAGGCTTTCGCCGAGGGAATCAGTTGATGACTCGAGACAGTAAGAGTGAATCCGTGCAGGTCACGTTTCTATACATCTAGTTCTTAGCACATGGGTGTTGAAGAGCTCAGCCGAGGAAAGTGGATTTCATTCCTTGCTAGGAGTTGAAGACCACGACCTCTTGAGCGTTCTATATATGGAAACAAGAGTATTAGCAGATACTGGATGGAGAGATTGGTTTTGTTTTTTAAATCTTGTTTTCAAATAAATTCGCACGCTCGCCGGAGGGGATCAGTCGCGGAAATTAACTCTTGAGTCGACGAAAGTTTCGCGATAGATCTGTCCAGAGCAGGGAGATAATTTGGGTGATTAAGTACATACCTGCTTGGGGAGTTTTTTTTATCGAGTCGAAAGCCTTTCATTCCCGTTAAAGCTGTACAATTTCGCCCTCGCATGCCTAATAAGGAGCTGTGCGAAAACGCAAAATTATGGGACTAGGAAGGCCGGACCTAAGGAATAAAAAAAGAACATTTTCTACTAATCAACATTCTGTTAGGCCTTGCGTTTCCGCCTTCGGTCCAGCATTATTTGCGGTGTCTTAGCATTTGATACGTTATGGACACGGTGTCCCATCGTTAAATTTTGAAATCTGCGCCCCCTCGGGTTAATTCTGTCCACATCTACGTCGTAGTGCCCCGGAAGTCTCCGCAAGGGACAATGGCAGGGGGTAAATTCTCTTCAGACGTGCGCGATATTACTTTCAATGGAAGTTTTTGAAGATAAATTGTTGTTCAGAAATGACAACTTCATGCCTATAGATGATTTTGAAAGCTGAAGCAGGTGAGCGAGAAATACTGTTAATAGTAGCTAGCTTCGTAAAAAACATAGCACATTTACTCTATCATTCGATTAACCTAAATATTCAGTGCAAGTAAAAGAAATAACGATCTCGAATTAATGGCGGAACGAATTAAGTGTAAACATTCCCGATCGACGGTCCAATTACTTCATATAATTTTTATAATCTAGTCGATCATAGCGCGTTATCGAAATTGGTCATTGACGAGTTTGAATGATTACTACACGCCCTTCGTTTTCTAGTCGTCATCCGGAAACGGACGTTTCTCATCCCTTTAGGGCGTATCTTTCCTAGCACTAACTCCCCTAATACTTTCAACCTTTCTAAACCCTTATCAATGAACATTTCCAATAATGGGAAGCATATTTAGTACTGTCCACTAAATTTTACTTTATTTAAACTCATGTTTCAACGTATACGTGTCATCTTCAGGTACCATCATCATCATTAAGTCGGGGATCGGGTTGGTGTGGTGGCAAGAGTACTGGCTAACCATACGGACGGCCAGGGTTCAAATCTCTGCAGAGGAGGATGTTTTTCAGAGGAAACCCGATCCCTACTTGAGTGTCTTGTGGAGGGCACTTCAAGTACAGTACTCCGTCTGTCGGATGAGACGTTAAGCCGTGGTCCCCTTGGCGCCTTTCGTTAAGAGGAGGCTAATGCCGACGCCGGGTTCCATCCACCCTTCCTCCCTTACCTATCCCCTACGGCGCAAATGACCTCAGCTGTCGGTCGCCTCCCCAAATATCCAATCCATCATTCAGTATTCTAACATCTAATTGGTAGGTTTTTGGACAGTACTTAACCTAATCCGTCTTCACTAATATTGACGGCCCGCCATCAGATCCCTCTTGACTTCCTCCAACCGTCTCCCGATTTTGATTTCGTTCAGAATCCCTATCCTCTTCCTTCCTCTACCGCGCTTCCCCAGTGTTCTCCCCTCTCTTGCCCTCTTCAAGATTCCCCCCTCCTTTCAATACGTCCTCCATCAAACTCTTCTGCCTCCGCTGAATCTCCGTTGCTAGCTTCCTCTCCTCTCCAACCACGTCTCATACCTCATCGTTTGTCCTTGACCTCGACCTCGCCAACTAAACGCCCTCCATCCTTCTCCACACCCACATCTCAAATTCCTCTAGTCTACGCACATCCTAGTGACCAATTAAGAGACAGGTACTCACAGGGTATCTGGATTAGGTGATTTATGGCCGGCTGAAAGAACTTTTAGTTATGGAATCAATAGTTATGAGATCCATAAGGTTTTGTCCTCATAAAGGTATTCGGGTTGCAGGAACACATCTACTAGTTACATAACTTAATTGCCAATACTTCATAGCTTCGAATGTTTGATCTGATTTTCTACCACTGGATAACATTTACGATAGTTTTGCGTATGATCAATTGCTAATGCACATAATAATTAATCAGTAAGAGTAAATTAACTGGCCATTTGTCTCAAAACAACTCTTTTATCGATTAATTAAGTCTCCAAGCGGTTCATTGCGCATCCGCCTTCTTGGCTACTTATGGAACTCATAACTCCATGCCATAAGTTATGAAACCAACAATTTTATCGAATGTTTCTGCGGCACTTATTGAATGGCTTATGGGTCCCATAAATTTATAGAATACACGTGTCGTTCCTGCAACTGGCCATAAGTCGCTGAAATACGAGTATTAATTTGATGTAAATAAATTCTACTCATCATCATGTGGTGTTCTGCCTGCTGGCAGGTCCCATACACCACTGCTGTCTCCATCCGCTTCTGTCCCGAGCTTCTTTCTTTGCTTCATCATATCATGCTGGGAAGGTGAGGTTGGCATTTGAGGTGAGAGGCTATTTGAGACGCATCACTCCCCTTGTTCCCCCTGTAGTTTACTGTAGGGCATATTTTCCAGTAGCCATCATATGCTGTTACACCATTTCATACCAAGTATGGCTAACTTAAACAATGCCTGTCCACTACTCCGTTTACCCACTAAGCTATCGTCTCAAATAAGCAGATCCGTATCTTCCTCCAATTACCCCAGGCTAATCCTTCTCTTTGTTACCATTCTTTCGCCTGATATGTCGTAATAAAAGTGATTTCTATAACCAACATAAATCCACAGCTAGAACTCACCCATTAGTTATGCAATTTCATCATGTCTTTACCTAAAGAATTGGCCGTTCTTCAGTGATTAAGAATAAACGGCTTGTAATCATGGGAGACACAAGACAATCGCTCATTCTTAATACTCTAATCCTGTATGAAATTATGAAACTTAAAATACATGGACAGTCGCGCCTCGCAATATTTCCCTATGTCATTGTAATACCTATAAATTCAGGGTTGATTGGATTCATCAAGAGTAGCATTGCATTTTTAGCAGGACTCGCACTAAGGCTTTCATTTCGCTGTACCGATTAACAGAGGAAATAATCTACTTCTGCTCACTTGGGGCTTTCAATGAGACAGGAAATAGCGGTTTGAAACTTTCATTCAATTAACTTGTCCCAGTGGGAAGCAGAAACATTTTGAAAGGGCCAGAGATGCGGGTTTGCCAGGAGAAAAAAAAGGTGAATTGAGAATCATTCTCGCCAAGCTATGCAGGAATTCAATATTTCGACGACGATAGGAATTTCAACGAGAGGAAAGTGAGATCCGGTCCACGGACGTTATTCGCCAGATCTTAATTTCAAGCAGGGAATAATTATCCAATCGGGCGGGTGCTGAGGGGGCGCCACACTCGTGGACTTCCGGAGAGAAAGCACCGGGTGCCCGCTCCGGTCCTCCTGGGAGGGAACGGACAGGGAGCCCAACACGGACCAGCGGAAGTCGGGAGTTTAAAAAAATTAACGACGGGATGAGGGTTAATATCGCAACCTTCGGCCTTTCAAACCCTGAAGAGGAGAGAGGGTGTGTGCTAGGGCTTTCAATTTCGGGAAATTCGGACAGGAAATGAATTCAAGGAGTTGATTGGCAACGTTTAAGCATAACGTCGAGCTCGATGGAGTTCGATGACGTGTTTTATTTGACTCAAGCGAATATCAATGGAGCAAAGGCGTTAAATGTAAACTCAATATATTTTCAACAAGACTCGGCGATTAACTCCTACTTCTAGCGTAAATGACAGCGGTCAGAAATAATAATTTAAATTAAAACACAATTTAACGAGAGGTGAGATTCATCTTCATCTACGAAATACCGTGCAAGCCAACACTAGGGTGTGTGGCGCGGGGTGATTCCACACCTGGCATACAGCACTCATCCCGGTTCAAATCAGAACCGCGCACGTTCCCCCGAATGCCAGGCGCAGGCCAAAACAGACAGGGCAACGGAACGCAGTCAGACCACAAACCAGGAGAGTGATACGTGAGATTAAGCTCCTTGTTCTTATTCTTCCAACGTCTTACGCTCCTGTGGCCTGTTTCTTCATTTAAAGCCTTAAATTGTGGCATCTTCTCCTCTTAAGTTCCCCCCCCCCCAACTCTAGCAAAAGCGATGAATTACGCTTGTACAATTCATTTAGATAAAATTATGAGTGCCTCTGGAAAATAAACTTCCCGCAAAATCGTTACTAAACAGCAGAATTTGTGAGGCGGAGGTAAAACTTCTGAAGCTTGAAATAAGAGTTTATCTCTTTAAACATATTTAACGCATCATATGCATTTTCTGCGCTCTAAAAAAATTGTGATTCATGGAATACGCTGCGAAAAATGTAAGAGACTTATTAAATAATAAGACCTGAATAGGTGCAACGACCGAAGAAATGTTTTGAAAGCCCAAACTATACACAAAATCAAAACGCTCGGATTTTTAAGACGCGTGCACAACGAACTTACCCGGTCGAGCTGGCAGGTCAAATAAGAAATTGGCCGGCAGCAATTAGACTTGCCGGCGAGTCACAGAATATTCATTCAACGCTTAAAAGATTAGAGAGTGAGAACAGAGACATAAATTTGAAATAAAAAAATAAAAGGCGAGAAATCATCCAAGGTGGAAACTTTAATTGCTTTCGATCTAATGAGGCGAAATCCCCCCCGTTTTTTCATCCGGCTTCCAATTAACCTACATAGGTAAGCGGGAAAGGTCACAGGAGGGGCATGGTTCCCATGGAGATATCAAATTGCCTCCGCCAACGGGAAGCGGAATGGCGCAGGAGAACTAGGGGACGCGATCCGCAAGGCCATGCTCGACTTATCCTCCGTTCTACGATTCCCTCCCCCTGGCACGTTAGAAGCGTCACCGTTTGTATGGATTCCGGTTCATGGAACTCATTCCTTCGCGAACTCGAAGAAGGATTAAGGTATTTGAGGATTTAACACAGGGAGGAAACAAGAAACAATGGCGCATAAATAAAGTCATTCGGGTATTCTACCACCGGATTGGCAGGTTTTTAGACGGTCGTCCTAACTAAAAGAGGGCGATAGGGCCATTCAACAATCCTCACATCCTCATACAATAAAGGACCATAATAGTTGCGATACCTCTACATCTACGTCGTACCTAAGCCACCCAAAGGATGTGTGGCAGGGGGTGCTTCCACACCAGGCATGCATGAATTATTAGGCGGAACACCGAAATTACATTGAAACCAGCGTACCACACATGCAACGAGACAATTAAAAATCTAATAACCAGGAAATCTATCGTCAATCGTACCAACATGCAAGGGGTACAAAGAATACCACTACAGATTCAAAATATCATGCATAAATAAGAACGTAGAGAATATAAAGAGAAAGATTTACTGCCTGCCTATTGTCACTATTCGAACTATTCATGACGACGATCACAGCTGTTATGGTCCCGAATGGTACGCGGAAAAATGACATTTTATACCTATCGGTTCTACAATCTATCTCTCTAATTTTATTGGCACGATCTAATCTGCCGTAGTACGAGGGGGTTAATAGTGTGTTTTTCACGTCATCAGAGAAATGTATTTCCTGAAACTTAGTTAGGAAGTTAAGCCTATAATTTAATCTACGCTGTGATAGCGATTCCCATCCCAATTCTTCTAACAATCCAGACACACTGGCAAGCTTATCGTAGCATTGTTTCACAAACCTAGCTCCTCTTCGCTGCACGCGATCTAATTCTGATATCAATAGATAGAGGGCGAATGGGCCAGTCAAGAATCCCCTCTTCCTCATAAAGTAAAGGACCATAATTGTTACGATAGGTCAGTTCTAGGATACTTTGACCCTGACTAGGTTAGATAGGTTTTTGCACTTGTGCTAAATATGTTAACACCGGCCCCGGTGGCGGTGGGGTAAAGTCCTCGCCAGCTAAACTGAGGGTCGCGGGTTCGAGTCCCGCCTGGGTGGGTTTTTCACCACCCAGGGCATGGATGTATGTCAAGTTCTGTTGGTCCGGTACCTGGAAAACCTGATGACAGGCATAGCTGCCTTTAGGGATTCCAGGGACATACGGGCCAACAGAATCGTCCGACAAACAAAAAAACATCATTATTAGATACAAAACTCGCATGACATTTCCAGCATAATATAGCTCTTGCATGATTTAGTACCTTGTGGAACAATTTATCTGTCGCAGTAATTTTAACCAGTAGTCGTATCTTAAGTAGTATACTGCATGGTAGTATTTTCGCCCATGTAGCACTCTCCTAGTTTCTGGTCTGACCACGTATTGTCATCTTGACTGCTTTTGGCCTGCGCCTGGCATTCCGAGGGAACGTGCGCGATTCAGATTTCAGCTGAGATGAGGGCTTCATGCCTGGTGTGGAATCACCCCGTGCCAAACACCCTGGTGGTGGCTTGCATTATATTTTGTGAATGTAGAACGAAATTCTGGAGGATATTCTCTGATTTTCTATAAAGTAACTGGTAAAATTAGCTCGTAGGCCTCCGCGGATGCAGTGTTGACTGTTTCTTTTTTCGGGATTCATTCCGCGATGGATGTTTTGTGAAAACAGTATTTCGCTGGTCCTCCTGCCAGCGTCATCAGTTTAGTTAACCTGATGAAGCTGGCAGGAGGACCAGCGAAATATTGTTTTCACAAAACATCCATCGAGGAATGAATCCCGAAAAAAGAAACAGTCAATGTAACTGGTAGATTATTTCAATAACAATAGTAATCATAAAATCCCAAATTCTGGGACATCATCTCACTTTCCCTCCTATGGATGCCACGCCCCTTCGGAGCCCTCCGAAAATTCCTCATATCGTCTCTTCTCTTCTTATTTCGCCAAAAATTCCTCTCCTCTTCCTTACTCGTCCGCGCTTCCCCAGTGTTCTGCTCTCTCTTACCCTCTTCATAATTCTATCTCCTCTCAATACGTCCTCCATCCAACTCTTGTGCCTTCTCCGAGCCTCTCCCAATGGCTTCCTTTCCCCTCCCACCATTACCGCCTCGTTCGTCTTTCTCACCAACCTCACCCTTTCCATTCCTCTCCACACCCATATCTCAAACGTCTCAGTCCACATACATCTCCCCAAGAAAGGAATACTACCGAGCTTACAGAATACGAAATCTGGATCAGCCATTGAGATATATGGAGAGGGCACATCGTCATTAAACTGAAGGGTGACAACCGAAAAGATAACTATATTGTTAAATCCTGCTCTTCCTGCTCTTTCCTTAATTCCCAATGGATAGAACAACGGAATGGAAGAATTAACGGAGGAAATGCAAGAGTATCAACCATCTGTTAAAAATTTAAGGCAAGGAACTCGGTTATCATATTTTGGCTGCTTAGTGCTGTGGATTCTACTGTATTTTACGCTAGCTTTCATCTACATCTACTTATTACCCAGCTAGCCACCACGGGGGTGTTTGGTCGGGGGTGATTTATCACCAACATGAACTACGGTGAAGGAATTTACTTTCACCAGCAAGCACTACATAATAGGTATGCTACAAATGCTACAACCAACCACAAAACCACAAAACAATTAAGAAACCACAAAATTATTCTATAATGTAACTACGTAAACGTGAAACAAGAGTCATGTAGGGAACATGCAAAACGTGGTGTTAGCACTACTCGGCAGATTTAGAAACATGCATTAGGGAATTTATGAATTAATCAGCTACACTACCTGTCACTAACCAACTTCTAAGTGTCAACGCAGCCATTATGGTCTCTTGTAGATTGTGGGAAAAACGACATTTTAAACCTTTCTGTTCTACAATCTTTTTCGCTTATTTTATTCTCGTGATCTGATCTATCGTAGTATGTTGGAGTTAGTAAGATATTGAAAGCTTCTTCTGCATATAAATCGGTTTTGAATTTACTTAAAAGACTGGTCTAATTTTCAATCGACGGTCTGATAGCGATTCCCATCCTAGTTTTTGCAAGAGGTCAGTTACACTAACTAGACTGCCGGGAATATGGATTAGTAATTTTAATAAATAAACAATTTATATTATTAATATGAAAGAAGTAAATTCGTGCTGGTTTTGAGTGAGTTATCGAGGGAACACGTAGATAAATTGCAAAATGCTTGCGGGCTTGTCCATTTGATGGTCGACTGGCTTCAGCTTCTAGCATTGGCCAGCATAGCAAGTGCACTCTCTATATACCTCGATGGGATCATCGAGGGCGACGGGTGCAAAGAAGATCTGCTAGGTTTGTTAAAGGCCGTTATGGTAATTGTATAAGTGTTACGAATTTAATAGAAGAACTAGGATGGGAATTACTTTCAGAACGCAGGTTAAAATTTAGGTTAAACCTTTTAAGTAAATTCGAAACCGATTTGTTCACAGATGACGTTAGATATATATTAAGAACCCCTGCGTATTATACTAGGTTTGATCAGATCAACAAGATTAGTGAGATAGATTGTGGTAACGATAGATTTAAAATGTCATTTTTCCCTCGTACTATAAGAGAGAACAATAGGCAGAGTAGCAAAGGGATAGGTAGGTGAAATATAGTTAGAGTAGTCTGTAGTGCATGATGCATGCAATAACAACCAATAATCCCTTCCTTATTATGTAGATACTAACCATCTAGCTCCATGTGACCCTATTATCTAGCATATCTCCCTTAAATATCCTAGTTGCATGTCAATAGTGCATGTTTGGTGATCTTCACCCCCTGCCACACACCCTCGTGGTGGCTCGCAGGGTATCACGTAGATGTAGATGGGATCAGCAGATTTACCAGTGGATATATTTACCATACGCTACGAACAATGATGTGAGTTTGACATCAAAGCATGTTTCTTTCACGGTGCTGGTGGAAGGCGCGGAGGGTAAACGAAGTAAAAATAAACCATTTTCCCTGTCCACTAGTGTTTCCTTTTGGGCAAAACACGGAGAGCGGAGCGTCGTCGCTTGGGAATTAGAAAGGGGAGGGGCCGAGTGACAGAAACAGAGAGAGAGAGAGACATGGCTTCGCACGACAGTCGTTTTCGTCACCGACTGCGACTACGCGAGCGGAGCTTAGAGCCGCTCATGGAATCGAAACTGGTTTGACGAGCGGGCAGAGCGATCGGCGATGAAGGAAAAGGGGTGGAGTGGTGGGGGGGGTGCGGCGGCTCCTAGAAATTCAGACTCGGAAACCGTCGCTCGCGTCGACGACTCGCTTGTATATACATCTACATCTACGTCATACCCTGCAAGCCACCCAAAGGCTATGTGGCAGGGGGTGCTTCCACACCAGGCATGCATGAATTAATAGGCAGAACACCTAAATTGCATTGAAACCAGCGTACCACACATGCAATGAGACAATTAAAAATCTACTAACCAGGAAACATTCTATCGTCAATCGTTCCAACATGCAAGGGGTACAAAGAATACTACTACAGATTCAAAATCTCATGCATAAATAAGAACATTAATATTTACATCATGCATAAATAAGAACGTAGAGAATATAAAGAGAAAAATCTACTGTCTAGCTCTTGTCACTATTCGCACCCTTCATGAAGACGATCACAGCTGTTATGGTCCCGAATGGTACGCGGAAAAAATGACTTTTTATACCTATCGGTTCTACAATGTATCTCTCTAATTTTATTGGCGCTTAATAGGATGTTTTTCATGTCGTCAGAGAAATGATTTTCCTGAAATTTAGTTAAGAGGTTCAGCCTATAATTCAATCTACGCTGTGATAGCGATTCCCCTCCAAATCCTTCTAACAATCCAGACAAACTAGCAAACTTATCGTAGCATCGAGTTAAGTTTATTCGGGTTTTCCCCGCGTTGCTTCATTTTAACGGACAACAGTTTCGCCAACGTAACAGGTAGCGTCGTTAGGTCCTGAAACTTAACGTAGCATTGTTTTACAAACCTAGCTCCTCGTCGCTGCACGCGATCTAATTCCGATATCAGCCTCGCTTCATAAGGATCCCATACACTGGCATATACACACAGACACAGTGGAGGAGAAGAGAATCCGTCTCCATCTCTCCCTCCGTTCCTTCCTCCCTCTTCCTTCCTTCCTTCCATCTCGCTCGACGGGACGGCCGTTCCCATTCCGGACCCATTCACCAAGAAAACCACACGGCGACGCCGCCGCTGCTTCGATAAAACCGTTAACGCGAAAAAATGGAAACGCTCATAACGGAAGATTTTCTAATTAGGAAGCGCTCTCGTATCTCCCCGGCCGAACGACCGACCGTACGAGAAAAAAAAGCGAATACGAGAGAGCTCCGAACACAACGAGTTTGCGGTGCAGTGCACACGGGTTTTTGGGTTATTTTCGGCAAGGAGTTTCTGGCAAGGATCACTGAATTAGAGGATTGGTGCGGAAGGTATGGGATGAGAATTAAACATATAATATGATGTGTATGAAGATATTTTCAGTTTTAAGAATGCAGGGCAGGCTCTAAAGGATGACAAGTCACATACGTAATATAGGAGCCGGATTAAGTTTAATCAAGTAAGCGGTATTTTTTACTAATTTTTTTATTCTGTCTTAACTACCCCGAATACTGCCCATTTGGTCAATTTATATCGGGTTTAGGATTTACATAGGAAGAGATGCCAGGAGGTAAAGGAACTAGTATTAGATAGGGAATGGTGGACGGCTGCAGTCAACCAATCTTAGGATTGAACGACCAATTATGATAACGGGTCTATTAGAACAACAACAGACGAGCACATGCCCTGATTGGTAGTAAACCCACCCAGGCGGGATTTGAACCCGCGACTCACTGGTTAGGCGGCGGGGAATTTACCCCGTCGCCAAAGGGGCCAGCATTTTAGAGGATCTTTCCAGTATAGGTACATCATTTTTATCTTCCAGTCCTAGTCCAAGCTATTTCGCATCTTATCTAAGGTCTTCAGGACTACAGTGGGGTAATAAGTTTCAGAATGACTTTATTTTGAACGCTTTTTGTGCAGATCATTAACTTTCATACTTCACTATGTACCGAGTTCAGTTTATTCGTGTTTTTCCCGCGTTGATTCATATTTACGTACAACAGTTACGCCAACGTTACAGCTAGCGTCGTCAGGTTCTGAATATACTTTATAAAAATTATATTACTACATATTATATATTACTATATACTTAATAAAAATTACCTTCAGAATTCTTAACGCGTACGTTCAATTTCTAATCCAATAATACCTCGCCTAACCGAAATAAAAGTGGCGGAACCATTTCGTAATACCCATTTTCGGGTACCGATACAACTGTTACATTTCAACGCCATTTTTATTTCATCGTCAAAATTTATAACTTATCGACTAATATATTTATTGAAGTCATCGAAAGTTTTCTTCTGCACTTTTTCTTCGCTACGGTTGCTGGGAGTCTTATGTATCCATCTCTTGTAGTGTTTCTTGATATTTTTTGTTAACTCAAGTTTCTCTTCAGGGGGGTTCCGTTTAACAGGGTTCTACTGTGACGCTAATTTTGGACAAATCCTTCCTGTCCCCTGCCACATGCCGCTGCGGTGATAGTTTTTGGAGTAGTTCCTAGATATTCATATATAGAATGCAGGGCTGCATCTTCTAGGGAGATTAATTTGGTGATTTGCATGCTGCCTTCCTCATCGCAGTACCCCGGCCGATTCCGTGAACTTCCTCTCGCCCGAAGCCATGGATGTTGATGTCCGTTCTTCTTGATATGCGCCATCAATGCCTTCTGCTGAGACTGCTGCCTCTCAGTAGTGGTGTCAAATTTGTGTGGCTTGCAACAGTTGGTTGCCAGTCTGTAACGTCGCTTGGTCTCGAAACTGCAAACCTCGGAACGGGAGTCTAACGCGCTACCCCTGGTCCAAACCGAACCAATTTCCTAGATATTTTTATTCGCAACTAGACGCAGTTGGTTTTGAGGAAAAGGGTCATCATACGATGCTATGTTATAAATTTCTCCGCTCTGCGATGCAACCCTCTCACGTGCGCCCCGCGATGCGCGGAATTGGAGCGGTGCACGGCCAACCACTCCTTTGGGGTGAGTCCAGTGAGAGACGCATGCACCGAGAGACGTGAATGAGTCCCTCAGTGCATTCTGGGCGGAGAGAGAGAGAGAGTGGAAGGGTTGTTCGAGTCGACGGCCGTTTCCCCTCGTGTCCCCGTATCAGTCTCCTTGTTTATCCACATGCCCCGCTTTCCACAACTCCCCTTTCATCCACCCCCCCCACCGCCACCACCCACCACTATCCACCCAGACGGATAGACAACTGGCCTCTCGCAAACTCCCGCTTCATTGCACGACTCGACGGCGCGGCTGGCTGGTTGCTCCGGACGACGGTGACTCACTCACTGCGTCGACGGAGGCTTTGGTCCATGCATCGCAACCACCCCCCCTCCTCCCGTCATCTCATCAGACTCACTTGCAAGATGCATGGATAAAAAGTCAGCTGCCAGCCCCTCATCCTTGTCCGAGTTCTCTCTGAGGCCCAGCTCTCATTTCTCGAACGCGAGCACTTCTACGTCTACATATACATCTACGTAATACCCTGCGAGCCACCACGAGGGTGTGTGGCAGGGGGTGAAGATCACCAAACATACACTATTGACATGCAACTAGAATATTTAATGGAGACATTCTAGATAAGAGGGTCACATGTAGCTAGATGGTTACTATCTACATAATAAGAAAGGGATTATTGGTATGATGTAGATTGGTATGATGGTAGCTATGTATTTTGAGAGATATTCCTTAATTGCAATTTTATACATAAGGTACTGAATTTTGTGACAAAATATGTGCGCCATTGCATGGTGTTCCTAATCCACAAACACATATACATCTATTGAATGTCTATGAGAAGTTCATCATTATCTGGACGTTCCTGGAAAAGATGTAGCTGTTTACTTTCCGGCGGTCTTCAAGCGAATGCGTACACCCTTTCTTTCTGCGGTTATGCGAAATAGCAAGGTGGGTTCAGTCCATGAACAACTACCATCTATAGGCATCGAATTGGTATCTATTAGATCTACATCTATCCATAGACATATGCAGACAAGATTTATTCCGTTGTCTCGGGCGTGACTTCGTGGAATTTGCTTATCATTGTAAATGAAAAGCACAACTCAGCCATTCCACATAGATTTATTAACAGGACGACCTAGGCTTCGACGAAGCTCGCCATCATCAGGCACAGCACTACAAGATGACAGAATATACAGTCACACAAATCGGGGGAGGCAGAGGTGATGCTAGGACTTCACTTCAGCACTTCCTTGGACTTATTTAATTCTAAGGACCAAACTGACACGAATGATAAAAGTGGGGTAAATTTACTCAAGTGTGATACTCCTGGTTGTAACTCTTTGTATGTTGGCCAAACTGGTCGAAAATTGAATGTAAGAATAACTGAACGTTGTAAATCCAGTGTCAACGGTGATAAAAAGTCAAATTTTGCTGAGCATTTAATTGATGAGGGTCTCACATCCAATTTTACCTCTTGAACTCTCACACGTTTGTGACAAGGGGGGGGGGGGAGGAAGTTGGACTTCCTGGAAAATTTTGAAATTTTGTCGTATTACAATGTGCATGGTGATAACTGCTTAATGACATAATCCCTTCCACCGCCTCACCCGTGTTCTCTGTGCCATTACCCCCACCTCAATCCCCGTAGCCCTTGAGACTGGCGTCACCATCTGTTTGTTCCTTCCCCTGCAGTTTCGCCCAATCACCCCCTCAAAACTTACTCACTTCTCATCACACCCCTTTTTTAACCCCCCCCTCTCCTTGAGGTTTCTATATTAACTGTGCTGTTCAATGATATATTGCATTGTAATCTTGATACTGGCCTGAAAAGACCGAGACCGGTCGAATGGTTATTAATATATTGGTGGAAAAGAACTAAGTGTTTCATTTTAAAGATGATAACCAACTTCCACAAAATAAACTCGCCAACCATTGATTTCACTTCCTGGGGGTCAACATAGTCGAACATACCAATAAAAACAGTTGTTTCAGGTGTGATCTAGTGGAATATTATAATTAAATTCAAGGAAAATGGCAAGTCCTCCACAACAAGTATAACTCATTGTCCAGTATATATACAGAATTGTAAGGTGGGCGCATTAAAGTTTATATTGAGTAAAATTGCCAATTGTCTTTAATTTAAGTCGAACATACCCTTTCGCTAAACAGTTAACGTGTATTTCATTTTTATGGGCGATTGTCCCACTCGTTTTGCTCTAAAATTATTTATAAAAGACGGTTAAGTTTTAAATGGCTGTGGTCGTTTTTCGTTTCTGCTGATGGTTTGCTGAAGACCCTGAAATACGTGAATATTTCTTTTGTGGAAGTCATAATCCATAATAATTCTGTTATGACCTTCGAGTGTAGTCTTTTCATCTTTTTAGAAAATACTTCAGTTTGCATTATAGTATGAGCAGTCCTTAATCGTAAAATTCGGATATTTCTCACTGATTTTTAATGCCTTGTGTATTTTGCCTGTTTGCTACTGTATTGTGATGCTATCTAGCTCTTGGAGGCAGTGTATTGCCATGTATTGGGCAACTCGATTTATTTCGAAAATTATTAAGTTGCAGCTTTATTCAGTTTTTAACTAAACTGTGTTATTCAGTTTTTATAGCTTAAATTGTTAGTTCACTTGAAAGAAAGAGGTGGGATTCTGTTAGTGTACTTGAAAAGAAAAGGTGAAATAATATTTTAAAAATAGTCATATAGTGAATCGCGTTTTTCTTCCACCATTTAGCACTACACTCATTTAGATAAATTCTTATCACGCCTGTTGTGTAACAGGTCGTGCGGCAATTGATTGAATGAACAAGCTGTGATTTAAACAAATGCCATCGTCATTCGAGAAGCCTGATTGGTTGCGTGTAATAAATACGGACATTTAAGTTACTTCGGGGCCGAAACACGAGTTCGTTTATGTCACATGGATTCCAGACGTTACCCGACGCCGAATCGTGCGACTGCAGATACCATCCGGCTGCCGAAAATATGTCTGTGAAATTGCCAAATAAGAAGAAAAGATAATTCCGGAAAACTGTGGGAAGACCGGGCAATTTTTTTCTCGTGGAAAACGTTCCCATACTCCGCCGTTCGTTGCTTCCTTCCTCATGCTGAACTTCCGTCTACGCCACAACGCAGCCCTCTCCACCCTGCTAAACCCTTATTTTATCCTCCAGCACACTAGGTGAAGGGGAAACAGGCACACAAGACTTTGCGGGGTGGTTGTACAAACCGTAAACAAAATCTTCAGATACAGTTAAATACCTTGGTAAGGCCTTAACTTCTGATATATCGTTGGGGAACATACGTATAAAACATATTTGGTATCGCATTTAAGAAACTAGGTTTTGTTAAACGTATAATAGGAAGGTCCTCGGATGAAAAAGTGAAAGAGAGATGCTACTTCGCTCTGGTTAGGCCACACCTCTAATACGCCGCGAGTATTTGGGACCCTGGTCATAAAGATTTAACCAAAAAAATCACAATTAAAACTGAGCTCCACTAAATACACTCCCATGATACACGTCACCATTTCACTTCCCAAAACCTTATCCCTTACATCTTTGCTCGGCAGGTGTCCTACGCCCATGCCGCGTCTAGTAGGGTAGTATGTCGTATGTAGATGTAGAATGTGCAGATTGTAGTGATTTTTAACACCTTTCTGATTTATTTTCTAACGAGTATCTGTTAGTGTCCCTTTCCGCGGACTACAACCTTGACGTGGTGGAAGGGCTTGCGCGTTACAATGGCCCCTACAGCTGGACTGGCGGGAGCAATTTATACTGCTCCCGGTAGGGCCACCCATGCAAGATAGGTCGAAGGGTAGGAGCCAGACGAAAGGTAGTCCCGTGATAGTGTCTCGTGAAACACACTGTTGGGAAGCGGGGGTGGGAGTCCCCTCTCGACTATTATACAACCCATAAATATGAATGTCGCACTAAGAGAAATGAATCCTGGCAACAACGGGACGCCGCCCAATCCCCGCAAAAACCCGCCGGGCCCGACGGGTGTCGGGCCCGGCATCAGGGGAGGCACGACCCCCGAGGTTGTCATCACACGAAATCCTTGCACAGCACAGTCATGATGCTGAGATGATAAAGGATAATACTAGAGGAAGCTAGGCCCCTGAATGTGTAAACGACCGGGAGGAGATTCTCTGACATTTAATAAAACCTACCCCTACCGGTGGAATACATAAGAATTACAGTCTGTTAGTGTATGCTTTCCTACTTCTCACTTAGTTGCCATAATTGTCCGAATTGCCCAAAAGCCTCGGATAAGAGTCGGAATGTCATGATTCTGGTCCTTGGCCCGTGCCAATCGCGGCTCTTTCAACTCTCTACGGCGGAGGGCGGGGGGTTTAGGTGAATCTCTTCTGGCAAATGCCATCGAAGGGGAAATGGAGGTTTCCTTTGCGTTGCAATCCTCCCACGCCCCCATCGCATTCCCCCGTGCTCCCCTCTCAGCTCACATCCTGCAGATTCGCCCCGCCACCGTCTTTTGTTCGTGCGCTTCCCTTCCGTCTTTTTCGGACGTTGATTCGCATGTCTGTCTCTCTCCCGTGTGCCCATGGGAACGAGCGCGCTTTGCCGGAGAGGCTTGCTGGAGGGCCGAGAGATATAGACATTCCGTCCTCTTTCCTTTGTTTTTTTTTTTTAATCCTGATTATTATTTTTTTAACTTAAAAAATGTATCCTCCTCAGGTTGGCTTAATTGTGTTGCCATTTAAATGTCATGGGAACGTGATTAAGTACATAAATCTCCTGGAGTTAGGGTGGCTTTGTTGTGGTGCTGAGAAGACGCAGGAGAGGAATCAGGAAGTGAACTTTGCCTCGGCATTCCTCTTTTACTGCATGATGCGCAATCATTCATTAGATGTATATTTTATGTAATGAACACATAACCTCTAAAGATACTGCGGGGAAGTTCATATAATAGTCTGTTCAGACTTTCCACGTCTAAGCTTCGTTATAGCTCCATAAGCTTCTAAAGTCCTTCCTAATAATGCATAATGCGCACGTTCCTCGACAGTACGTATGTACATCTAAAGTGCATCATGCGCCTTATCGACGTTTTTTTTCCTTAACGATGGTTTAATTTCCCTCCAAAGCGAAACTTACGTGACTTAGGAAGTCATAATAAATTAATCTCCCAGCGGGCCCCGTACACCCTCGAGGTGGGCTGCAGGATATTGCGCCAATATAGATATATTTCTTAAAGATCTACCAGTGAGCTCCCTCAAGGCTTCCAGTGCTTCACCCGCTTCCTTTCCCTTTCGATGTACATCTACATCTACGAGATACCCTGCGAGCCACCACGAGAGTGTGTGGCAGGGGGTGAAGATCACCATACATGCACTATTGCCATGCACGTAGGATATTTAAGGGAGAAATGCTGGATAATAGGGTCACATGCAGCTAGATGGTTAGTATCTACATAATAATGAAGGGATTGTTGGTTGTTATTACATGCTTCATGCACTACAGACTACTCTAACTATATTTCACCTACCTATCCCTTTGCTACGCTGCCTATTGTTCTCTCTTGTAGTACGAGGGAAAAATGACATTTTAAATCTATCGGTACGACAATCTATTTCTCTAATCTTGTTAATATGGTCAAACCTAGCGTAATACGCAGGGGTTCTCAATATATATCTAACGTCATCTGTGTACAACTCTGTTTCGAATTTACTTAAAAGGTTTAACCTAAATTTTAACCTGCGTTCTGATAGTAATTCCCATCCTAGTTCTTCTATTAAGCTCGTAACACGTATACAATTATCATAACGGCCTTTAACAAACCTAGCAGATCTCCTTTGCACGCGCTCTAATTCTTTTATCAATGTAGGAACAAGTAGGTGTGTATCAAAGTGTTTATTTTAGATACTTTTTTCACTTGTCCTGAAAACTTTTTTTTTCCGCGAGCAAATTCGGGCTCATAGTTTCCCGCGACCACGGACTTAGAATATCCCGCGACTTATTCATGGTTGGATTCAACAATAGTTTTAAATTGTGCTCCTGCCCCTCGGCCTCCTCGTACAGAGATATAACTGACTACGTGTATCTGTATAGGTAGGTATTTTGCAGTAGACCTGATCTCTCAAGTGCATTTACCCAAATTTATCTCGCTTTTCCGTGAGGAAAATCATGGTTATCCGGACGAAAGGCTGCATTCTACAACTTCGTGGTTTTTGGGATTACGCTTCAATTTTCTTGAGTCTTTCCAAATCAGTTCCTCCATAGTGTTTGGTGATTCACATCTACCAGCCCCTTGCGTGATTTTTAAGAATCTGACTGCTATCATCGTATTCTACATTACAAACTCCGTGATCGGATTTGTGTATTCAATTTTCTTACTGTCGTAATATGTGCCACCTTGGCCGCATGTCTATTGGTGTTTAGGTAGTTTGAGCGAAATATCATTTCTCCTATAAATCAATGAATTCGTTCTTATTTCAAAGGAAAATATATCACACTTCCAAAGATACCAAAATATCAGCCCCTTAATACCGCACTAATTTCCGAGACATATGCCAAAAATACCATCCGTTTTACATGGGAAATGGTACGTGTATGCACTCCAGTGAGAGATCATTTAAAATATGAGAAATGTCTAAAACGTTAAGGAAAAAATTGACAGTTTGAAGTTTTTATGTTTTCTCGATCTCGATATTTTTAATGTCAATCGTTCAGTCACCGCAGTATTTCTTTTCGGAATCACCAAAATCCTTTCATTGTGGGGTAGTTTCTAATGTACCAGGTGAAGAAAAGAGTCTAATAAAAGACTAATGTTGATATTTTTTATTTAACTACTTAGAATTTCAGTCATATAAAAGTATATTATTGCACCACGAATAAAGCAATAGATAAATCATACTTCGTAACTAAGCTGCTAACATTGAAACGTATAATTCGAATATGGTCTCCATTCTGACTAGATATCTATCTCCTTTGGACTGTCTTAATGAGCGTCAATTTCTTGGGTATCGGGTGCAGAGAAAAAAAGTAGCCATTTATGCTCATCTGTTAGATGGTGGACGGTAATGCGACGTTAATTTTTATGGCGAACACGGTGTTTAAGTTTTTAAATCCGGCACACCACGGCCACGGGACCCTCCCATTTAAATCGGCTTAACGCCTTTCGCGGTTCGAAATTCGCCTGCAAACGTTGCCATTTAACGGTGATCGACGGGAGGTCGCACGTTCCCATGGCCCTCTTCAGAGAGGGGAGGAACTTTGGAGAAAGGGCCTTCAGTCTTCTACCTGCCCTCCTACCTCTTGTCCTTTTTTCCTCTCCTCAGTGCGAATCTCAGCGGGGATGCGTTACCATTCTCATTTCGCCCGGAGTACAGCTGGTTGCACGCGAAGGTCCCAGTATCCTCTCGTGTATTCTTTTCCGGCTCCGCTCGGCGGATGAGTCCGAGAGTCACACCAGGGTCCATAGTGTGTCTCCTCCCTCGTGCAGACGCTTCCCTTTTCCTGTGAAAATCCCCCTCGTTCCCTTTTTAGCCCTTTTTCGCTCTGCTTTGTCTCTCTCTCTCTCCCTTTCTCTCGCGACGATCTCCTCAGTTCCTCCGACTAGATTCCGCTGCCGGGGCAACCAGCAGCTGTTTTCACGGGGATGGGGGAAGGGAACGGGAGGGGAGGAGGGTGCACGCGTTTTCTTAGGACTCGGCTGCCTGTTCTTTTCGCTTGAGAACTTTGGTTGCAGCCGGGAAGAAGTAGAAGAGGCTGGGAATATCGATAAAGATCCTGTGGATTTAACTGCGATACATCGTGTTCATGAGTCACGCTGCACTGTCAGTTCAAAATGTTGTCAAATCTCTCTTGTTTAATCTTGTTAAATCTGTCCGGTCTACTGTTAAATTTTATTTATTTAATAATAATAATAATAAGTATTTATTAGCTCTAGATACAATACCCCTAAGAGCACCAATATTACAATTAAAATTGTGGTGGGCTTAAAAAACCAACACAGTATTAAATATGAGCAATGAGTTTAAACATATTTGAGACGTAGATATGCAAAGAAAAATACACAAATTTACGTACATATTCATATGTCAAAATAAAAAAAACTAACAATAAAGGACAATTAATGATTTGTTTTCATTTTAATGAAGATTGACCAAGAACAAAGTAAGAAGCGGATGGTGATATAGATATAACAATGAGAATCAGAGATTTATGGTTTTGCGTAAAAGGTAAGAATAAAGTTTCGTTTTGAATGACTGCCTGTTTTTACATCTACGTTTATTTATCATTTTCGTTTTTACTGTTCTATGGGGAGAGAATTCCATTATTTTGTGGATTTGACCAGGAAAGATTTACTGAGTAATCTACCTATAAGGGTAGGTTTACATTTAAGTCAGAAAAAACTCTCGATTTTAACAATTGAAGGTCTCAGAAAACATGTAATGGTTCATTCGTATTTCGGCGTGAATTCCTTCCCTTCTTCATCCCGGCCATTAAAATCTTTCTCCTTCTTTCCTGTTTGCCCTACATTCCTACCTCAGTCACGGCAATGAGTAACCCTTCGTCCCCCAATCACCTCTTCTAGCCGACCTATTTTGCCCCCTCCGAATCTCATCAAGAAGTTTTCTTTCCTCATGAAGCTGTAAGATGAATCAATGATAAATATTGGTTGTGGTGATAATGCTTTCTCCTAGTTAAACGCACATTTGGCGGTCCTTAACTTGGTATTCTTACAGTGAAGTGTTAGGTCCCTATGGAGTCCAGCCAATGATTTCCCCTCCCTTAGACTATTCTCCTAATCTCCCCTCACAAAATTTCCTATTTTTTCAAATATTTAATCATGTTTACTTATAGTCTTGATCAATTTGTTTCGCTCGTCAAAACGTTCAAAATTTCCAATTTTCTCGTACATCTTCCGTAATTCCTCGACATTCATTTCTGTCTATTCCTGTACAACAGTAATAGCCACTTATTCTTCACACTTTCCAGTGATTTTTGCTGTTCCTTGTACGTAGTGCTTCATGTGTCTGTCGATAGCAGTAACAGTTCTCATTCGCCTCCATTGATAAGAGACTTCCAAAGTTGCCCTCATGGTCGAATGTTTTTCATTTAATCTCCTCATGATAATGGGATCTCAAATCGCGTGCAGAGAAGATCAGCAAGATACGGGAAAGGCCGTTATGATTGTCTCGTTAGTGTTACTGACCTCTCGCAAATACTAGGATGGGAATCGCTTTCAGAACTTCGATTGAAAATTAGACTCAATCTTTTAAGTAAATTGAAAACCGATTTATTTTCGGAAGAAGGTTTCAATATCTTACGAACTCGTACATACGACGGTATATCAGATCATGAGAATAAAATAAGGGAAATAGATTGTAGAACAGAAAGGTTTAAAATTTCGTTTTTCCCGCGATCGAAAAGAGACCATAATGGCTGCGTTGAGACTTGAAGTAGGTTAGTTGACAGGTAGTGTAGCTGATTAATTCATAAATTCCCTAATCTGTGTTTCTAAATCTGCTGAGCAGTGCTAGCCCCATCTTTTGCATGTTCCCTCCATGACTCTTGTGTTACGTTCTCATAGTTACATTATAGATTATTTTTGTAGATTCTGTAGCATTTGTAGCATACGGATAGTGTAGTGCTTGTTGGTGAAAATTAATTTATTCACTGTAGTTCATGTTGATGACACCCCCTGCAAACACCCTTATGGTGGCTTGCAGGGTAATTAGTGGAAGTAGATTAAATCAAATAGACATGCCCGCATAAGTATTAAACGTGACTCATTTTTTTCACGCCTTACGCTGAAAATGCCTTCTCGGGCGAAGATATTTTTACGAATCTGTAAGACTTACTATAGTAAATCATTGATATATTTTAAATATAGTTGACAAATCATGAATTCAACACGCTGTAAAATTTCTGACTAGCGCTGTGGGTTAGAATGTTCTCATTATTTACATTTCTGACGAGTTCTATGCGTGAAAAATTCCTCATTGTTGAAATGAAGTCTCCCCTGCCAAACACCCTTATGGTGGCTTGCAGGGTAATAAGTATTCAATTCAATTGGTTCATCACAATGAATCGTTCAAAATGAACTAATCACACATGATAGATACAGCTCTAATGGACTGAGTCCTCTAGACCAGGGGTGGCCAACCAAAATGGTCTTGCTGCCGCACATAAAATGGCCGCACATAAAATTATATATCCCCAGATTAGATTTAGACCCACTATAGACATTTTTTGGAGTGAAAAATTGAAACATAATGAGGTATTGTTATTGTGTTAAAGTTATTGAAAAACTGTGATGAATCTCGCGGGCAGGAAAGATGTTCAAAGCGGGCCGCGGATTGGCCACCCCTGCTCTAGACGTTCGCCGTTCCCGCCCGCCGTTCCAGCCGACGACGGGACGTCCCCTGAGCACTCCCCGGCGAAGGCGAGGCTCTCGACATGCGAAAAAAAAAATGAAGCCCAGCGCCCCTCAGAAATGGGGAGTGTCCGAGAGAGCATATCAGTTTCGCCCTCAACATCCCTCGAGTGGCTGCAAAAAGCAAACGAGGCGACTTCTCGATTTCTGTCGCGCACAGGCTGCAACTCACTGTAAACTCCGAGGGTGGTCACAGTCTAATAGCTACATCATCTACATCTACTAATGTTTCCACACCAGACATACAGCACTCATCCCAGTTCAAATCAGAACCGCGCACGTTCCCCCGAATGCCAGGCGCAGGCCAAAAAAAGTCAGGACAACGGTACGCAGTCTACCAGAAACCAGGAGAGTGATACGTAGACGATCATGCTGCCGTGCACTACACTACTCGAGATTTAACTACTCGTTAGTATTATTAATGCCACAGATAAATAGCATTACAAGGTACTAAACATTCAAGAGTATGTCATGCCGGAGATTACATGCGAGGTTAATAGCTAATAATCATGTAAAGATATTTAGCACAACAGAAAAAACCCTTCATATGCACGAATTGAAAGAAATTTCTCCTCCGAGTTACATATCCTATCGTAGGACTTCACCTCGCTTTTTTTCTCGTGACACTTACCACAAAATTCGTACTTAAGTTTGAATCTTAAATGGTAAGTGGCCTCTCTGTGGGCTGGTGAAGGACCGCTTATGATATTCGTCAATGGAGACTCGGAGGCTACACTCTAGGCTTAGGTTGCTTGATTAATTCAGGACTGATATTTTTCAGAGCGACATAAAGAATATTATCATGACTCCTCACTACATCTATAGGTCTGACAGAAGCGATAAAATAAGAGAGATACACTGCCGAACAGATAGGTACAAGAACTCGTTCTTTCCGCGAACAATAAGCGATCACCATAAAAATTAAGCTCACTAAATACACTCCAATAATTCATGTCACCATTTCATCTCCAAAAAACTTACACCTTTACTCGGCTGGTGACCTAACACCCCCTGCCACACGCCCATGCGGCGGCTCGCGGGGTATTATGTAGATGAAGAATCTTTGTTTAAATTCCGCAATCTTGTTAGTGAAATCATTCATCGTCGTTCAATCACTCATTGCAGTCATTCGGTTTTTCCATGGTTCATTTCGTTCACTATAAATTATTCAGAAGAACGAGTAGTTAACATGAATCAGATCGCATGAATCGAATCTTGGAAATGAACCGAAATTCCCACCTCTGCAGTCCACCTTGGTGGAAGACCTTAGCGTGTGGGGGGGGGGGGGAGGAGGTGGGGAGAGGAGGAGAAGGGAAAACGGCTCCATGGCTGCTTCGGAGAGAGAGATGCTTGTTGGTGTCGCTGCAACGTTGCGCTCCGTCTCCTCACCCCACCTTCCCCGTTTCACCTGGCAACGTTGCTCCCTCTTCCCCAATCCCTCCCTCCCCCCCTCCTCTCGCGTAACCCCTCTCCTTCCTCCGGTGAATTCCTCTCTTGCCTTCCGTTGTCCCACCTTTTACCCCTCCCTCTCTTCTCTGTGTGTTGTGTTCGACTGTACAAGCCCTCTCTCCACTCTCATTCCACTCCTTCGCGGCCATCACTATACTCCTCCTCCCTTCCCGTCGTCCCCTTCGGCCTCCGTCCGTCCCGCATCTTGTGCACCTTCCTCTCGCAGATACAATCCTCCTCTGCAGCGAAATCGGATACCTTTCTCACTGCCGCTGCCATTGCATACCCTCACTCGCTCCTCTCTCGCTTCCCCTGCTACAAGTAGACTACTTACTACCTTCCCCAAGCGATGCCTCCACGTTTCTACCGCAGAGACCCTTGTAAAATGCATATAATTAAAAATCGTTATTGGAAATCTCAGGATATTTGACTAATGGTTATCTACATAATTACAAAGATGGCATCATTGCGGTTACAACGGTATAACTCAAACCTTTATCGCATTTTTAGTTTCGGAATTAGCCAAGGTTTAAAAACTCTTACAACAGCTCGTGTAAAACTCAACATAGAAACAGCTTTTTTACTTTGGTATGTTAGAAACATGTTCGGCTAACTTATATCAAAATCTCCCATCTCTGCAATAAATATTAAGAGAATGGCGATAACATAAAATCTGGCCATTGGGTTTTGAGCGCCGAAAACAGGACATTTTTTCAAAACGAATATCGTAAACGTGTAGATAAGGATGGGAAAAGTTCTTTACACGCATCCGTAAAAGTAGAAATGATCATTCTAACGCACGCATTTTATTTCGTTAAAATCGGTTGACACTAATTGAAGTTACACCGTCCTAAACTCAACAGACTCGACTTTTTTAATGGACAGTAGTAGGTCTCCATGCGTTGCGCGTGCTTAACCTACCTTGTTAACATAGTACTCATCGCTGGGTAATTCTGCCAGCTGATCGGTTGGATTTTGGAAGGTTCCAGCCACAACTTCCCCTTTTCGTGGTTCAATTTTTGCTTCATTGGTTGTTTAACGCCGTGATAGAGGGAGGGATGTTGCGCAGGCGGGGAAGGGGAAGAAAGAGAATAGTTTTTATTTTAGTATTCCACCGGTTAAGGAGGGTATTGATGAAAGTCAGATATTCTACTCCCGGTGTTCTATACTTTCAGGGGCCTATCTACCTCTAGTATTTCCTTTTCGCCTCTGCATATAATCTGCCCTTCTTCATCCCGTCCATGAAACCTATTCTCTTTCTTCCCCTTCCTCTATCACACCCTTGAGCATCCCATCGCCCCTTATTACATCCTCCAGCCATCTATCCTACCTATCCCGGATTTCATTCAGAAGTTTTAATAGGTTTTACGGATGGGATGAGAAGGATAGGACGCGCGATGAGATTGTCATTTTTTAAATATGAACTGAAAATTCATACTTATCATTGATGTTGATAGGCAAATTTAGCTTGAGTTTTCATTATGTCGCATGCGATATTCGGTGAAACATGGTTCTATTAAGTAAGAGCATTCTTATCCCTATTTTAAGTGGCATTTTCATGAAAATCTTCTGACGAGAGGGGGATTATGATTAAATTTAAGTACCTGTGCATCGTATTTTCTTAGTTGCAAGCAAATTTCTGTGATAATTGAATTCAAAATATGTTTTATTTCAATGTAATTGACGCTTCAGTTTGGTCTAGCGGCTGGCAAAAGCCGTCATGAATTTACTTATTAGTCAAATAAGCGTAATACTTTTTACCTGAAATTTGTTTTCTAATTGATATGACATTTTGTTGTTCCTCTGCTCAGCAATCTGGAATTTTGAATATCGCTTTGCGATTAAAATTGCTTTAGACGCAGTAGAGAGCATGATAGCAAGTGCTGAATTCCGTCTTACGTTGAATTAGGGTAATCAATCTTCACCCCGCGAGTGAAGGATGTCCCAGAGTTATTATAAAAATAACAATCGCATTATTTCCTGAATCCGAAAGTATCTCGGAGATAAATTCTAGTGTGTTGCGAGGGATCTGTTTTAAAATGTGATAGCTTATCTTTAGGTGGAAAAGCTATTATGATGGAATAAATTAACGGTCAACGAAGTGATAAAGATTTGGAGGGAATGTATGCATTCTTGCGAGAGGCATTCTTTTGTTTATGCTCGTGATTTTACTTAAATGTCCAGCTGAGCCTTAGTCAACGATTTGGTGTGACTCCCATGGTTATTGCAGCCGATGCTTTGTTGTTTCTCTTGGAGTCCTCATGCGATTCCCTTTCCTCGGAAATTTGAAGCGTGTTGCTTTGTGCTCTTAACTAGGTGTTGGGGAATTCTTTTTTTTTTTTCGAAAATTCTTGGTGATTTCCTTGGAAAATTGCGGTCAAGTTAAACGACAATTTTTAAAGTGAAATTGTGCTAACAAGATTATTAACATGTACCGAATATTGTATAGTTTTTGTCGCTGCGCGTAATTGAAGCACGTAAAACCTTATTTACTTAAATCCACGTTTTCTCATGATATGGTTGTGTGTTTTTACGCGGGTGAACTCACATGTCCCGTTTCATCTAGCGCTGTGGTTCTCTATTTATACAATGCCCCATACCAAATAAAACTTTTTTATGGATTTGAACACTTAATATTCATTATTTATTTAAGAATTAAAGTGAATGATCAATTTACAATGACATTGAAACATAAATGAAACACATGGTTGAGAAAAATGTTACAACAAGATGAAAGCTCGTTTAAATTTCAAAATATGTACCCAAATATGTAAAAAAAATAAAAACCTGATATGTTTTAGCGCTCAGCCTGTTTGGGTTACCCTGATTTAGATGATACTTTATTATTATCTCGATGCTGAATTGTGAACATTAAACTAAAACTTTGTTGATCTATCCATGCCTAAGAAGTCAAGATTATCGCTCTTGAGTCTCCTGAGGAAATCGCAGATCGCGTTTTTTCCCCCGTTCCGTTTGTTTATGGGAAGAGGAGAGAGAGGTGTCGACGCTCCGGTGGTTCCTTCGCCATATGCTCCTCTCCCGCGATGAGATACGAGTCCGCTCGAGGCGGAGGAGTGGGGAAGAAGGGCCAGAGCATGGACCTCTTGGAGGAGGCGGAGATGGGAGGCTGTAAACCAAATAATCCACCTTAAACACGCTGGGTCTCTGGAAGGGGAACTGTGAGGCGGTGGTGTGCGCGGGAAGAGGGAGAGGTCCTTTCTATAATGTCTGAGCATCTTTTTCTTTCCCATACCCTTGTGGAGTTCGCCGCACTGTGATTTCAGCTCCGTATTCATTACGTATGGCGCCGCATGCTTCGGAAACTTGATCATTGCAAAGGGAGGTAGCGCATAGACTACAGGAGTTTGAGATTGTATAATGTAGTCTACCGGTTAAAGCAGGTTTTGTTGAATGCCAGAGAATATCCTCCCGGTTTTCTACACTTTCAGGGTCCTATCTCGCTCTAATAAATCCTTTTTCGCGTCAGCATACGATCTACCTTTCTTCATCCCGTCCATGAAACCTATTCTCTTTCTTCCCCTTCCCCGCTTGCCCAACATCCTTCCCTCTATCACACTCTTCAGCAACCCATCACATTTTATTACATCCTTCAGCCACCTACTCTGCCAAATTTCATTAGGAAGTTTCATATCCTCGCCCACTATCTCAAGCACTTCATCGTTAGTCTTCCTTTCCGTCAACCTATCCTTCTCCATCCTTCTCTATACCCACATCTCAAATGCCTGCAGCCTATTCTCGTCCTCCTTTCTAAGGGTCCAGGTTTCTGCCCCATACAACGCTACGCTCCATATCAAGGTCTTCACCAGCCTCTTCTTCACATCCTTACCCAATGTCCCCGTCATCATCTCTCTTCTATTACTAAACGCCTCCATAGCTAGCGCTATTCTCTTCCGTATGTCTTTGCTACTATGCCTGTTTTCCTCAGGCGTGCTACCTAATTAAACTGTTCTACTTGCCATAGTTTGTCCTCTCCAATCATTACTTTTGTTTTCTTATGATTTATCTTAATGTCAAATATCCCGCTCTGCGTTTCTAAAGCATCTACCACAGCCTTCAGACGTAAATCTTTGGAATAACTTCATGATTATAGATTGAAACACTTGGTAATTTCCACGTGAGATTTTTATTTTTACTAGTCAGGTTTCGTCGCTGTGCGACATCATCATCTGGCGGAATATATTTATAGAAAGAAAAAAGGAGAATGAATAGAGGAAAAAGCAGAGCAGGACCTACGTGGAGATGAAGATAGTATAAGAGGGATATAGGACCCTACAGTGTGAATAATTGCTTGATTTTTTTTTGACTTTCAATAAAACCTATATTTAACCGTAAGATTTATAATATCAATGATATAATTATATTATTGCTCTATTAGTATTGTACTTTTTATGTTGTGTATCATACAACTAGACATTTGAGAGGTGGGTGTGGAGAAGGATTGAGGAGGTGAGGTAGACGGAGAGGAAGACTAATGAGGAAGTGCTTGAGATGGTGGGTGAAGATAGGAGACTTCTTAAAGAAATTCGAGATCGGCAGAATAGGTCGCTGTAGGATGTAACAATGGACGATAGGTTGCTGAAGGGTGTGATAGAGGGAAGAATGTTGGGTTTCCGGAGAAGGGGAAGAAAGTGAATAGGTTTCCTGGACGGGATGAGGAAATGTAGATCGTACGCAGAGGCGAAAAAAGGGAGATACGCGTCTGAAACTGTGGAAAACCGAGAAGAGATTCTCTGACATTTAACAAAACCTACCATAACCGGTAGAATACTTTAAAAAAATGTCCCTTCAGGGTGAACATTTGCTTGACTTTCTATGACTTTCAACATTTAACTTTAATCGTTAGATTACTTTTATAGTAGCATTTATAAAGTTATATCTTTGTTCAATTAGCCCTGCAGTATTTACGTCTTGCCTTGTTTCGCTGCTGAAATTACAAAAAAATCCAATATAGCTCGGAAGAAATGTCGCTCAAAGCCTCTTAAATCTCCGCACGGTTCCTCTCCACCTTTCTTCCCGGGCGCGGAACTTCCCTTCTCTCCCGTTCCATTGGTGCAGGGCCCCCATTGTGCGCCGCTCGCCGAGATTATAACCGCCGCTCGTTTGGGACAGGTGCATCGCTTGAAGGGATATGGGAAGAGGGAAGGGGAAGGACAAAGGATGAAAGGGGAGGGGCGGTAGGGAGGGGAGATGGTAGGCTGCATATGGCACGTAGAGGTGGTGGAAGTGGATGCCGAAAGGAGGAAAGAGAATGTCAGGACTCGAGCGGAAGAATTAAAAAAAAAAACTCGGGAAAGGACCCTTCGTGCTCCCTTTTTACAAGTTCCGGCCCGGAACCCTCATCTCTCGACCCTTCCCAATGTATACCCTATCCCTCGAAAAATCCGTCAGTAATTCTCTTTCATACACACCCCTGTAAGCAGCGAACACGCATTCATCCCTCTACTTCGCTTACCATCGTAACTCCTTGCTGCCCTAGACACTCCGCTCACCTAGTTTATCATTAGATTGCGTCCAAGTACGTTTATAAGTTGACAGCTAATCAGCCAAATTGTTAACATTTCCAATGCCGATTGGGGAAGTGAATCTCCGTAGAGTCCATAATGCTAACCTTTGTTATAACGACGCGGTCGTGAAAAATTGTTAGCTTTTCAATTCTTTCAAAAGTAAATCGGTAAATTTGAATTTCGCTATTATCTTGGCGGTCCTGTATACTCTTCACTTCCCAATTCCGGCGGCTGCTCGTCATTTGTTCAGTCATGTGGGGTTCTTCCGGTTGACTGATATTTCTTCGGACATCACTTACCTTGATTGAATGATCGTTTATTTTGGTGGTATTCCCCTAGTGGGCCACGAGGCATTCGGACCTGTTGGCCCATTATGCCAACATTCTTGTTGATCATTTGTCAAATAAAATAATCAACATTCTTGTTTATTTTTTTACTCTCGGAGAAGTTAACTCTTGCCAAAAGCTATAAGAGGAATGTCCCCAATGAATACTTCTCGTACGTCCGTCGGGATGTGGAAAGAGAATAGTGATTTTGAGTCCTAGCAATCACTAGGCATCCGTACCGTGTTTGGGATTTGGATTCCTCATTCGTTTTAATGGCCTGTATGTGGCGACGTTTCGGGAGCGTGGAGAAGTAGGTCGAAGTTTGCTCCTATGACCTACCTCCATTTGCATGACAACAAAGTCCTCAATTGTTTTCTTGTCGCGCCATCTAGCCTCATGTGACCCTATTTTCTAGCATATCTCCCTTAAATATCCTACGTGAATGGCAGTAGTGAATGTTTGATGATCTTCACCCCCTGCCACACACCCTCGTGGTGGCTCGCAGGGTATTACGTAGATGTAGATGTAGGAGATTGCTACATGGACGAACATGCTACCTTACAGTACACTTCTTAAGATACGACAACTGGTCATAATTACTGCGACAGAGAAATAGATCTACAAGGTACTACATCATACTAGAGCTGTATCATGCTAGAGATTACATGCGAGGTTAGTAACTAATTATGGCGTTAGGATATTTTGCACTAGTGAATTAATTATTTTACCTAGTTAGGGTTTAAGTATTCTAGAACTGATCTATCCGAACTATTAAGGTACCATGCACGTGGAAAATATGACATTTAAAATCTATCGGTTCTGCAGTCTATTTCCTTACTATAATGCCTGTGATGGTCTCTGCTATTATAATTTGGTTCTTGCAAAATATGCTGAACGTCCGGCAACATGCGTTTGTTGTAGTTACAAAGTTTCCACCCTAACCCTTAACTTAATTGGGTGAGCCATGGATTTGGAGGAAGGAAGTGTTACGGATGGTTGATTCAAGTAGTGGTGTACACTCATGTCGATTTGTAGCGTTGCCGTGCGGGGATGGTTGTGTGAAAGGAGCATTATTACCAGTTCCGGCCCGGAACTTCCCCTTTCAGCGTTTCTCGTATCCTTTGTCACCCGTTCGCACACCCTCTCCTATTTAGCACTCCCTTCCGTCACCTGTCCGGCGGCTCAGCGCCCTGGTATGCTCGCTATGCGCACCTCGGATGTTTTATTGCGGCAGCGGTGTGGTCGGCTCGTAGCCAACCGACCAAAGGGCAGCGAAAATGTCTCTCTCTCTCTTTTGCTTATTCGTGTGCGACACTCCTCGTGGCGTCGGACGTGTCCAGGATTCAGAGTCGATGGATTATGAAAGGCGTGTTCTGCTCGTCCTCTTTCTCACGTTCTTTTTAAACAAAAATTCCTCCTCTCCTCTCTTTCAGTCTTAAGCTTACAAGGGGAGCCGAAACATCCCCCTCCTTTCTCGGAATCCTTATTTATTTCTTCAAACGACGGCGTAACCAAAGCTCTCTTTCCTTCTGGGCGGTAGTCCTTTGTTGGGTGTTATTTTCGCCTCGGCGGATACTTTTCGGAAGTGATACGTTTGGCCTAGTTTCTTCTCCGTATGCATATGAGAGACTACTTATATTCATGAAAGTTTTTTACCGGTTAAAGGTAGTTTTTAATTGAAAGAGTTACGTGAAAATCACTGCTTCAGGCTGGACCTGTTTGAAGTTGTTGGTTTTCATAAAATGAAAGAACTATTGTATGAAAAAATATTTCTTAATTATTCATTAAGTATAAAATTTTAAAGAAAATAAGGATGAAATAACACCGAGCGCTTTGTTCATGAGGAATACTTAAAGATCATGAAATGCCGTGCCGTCTCTTTATTTTTATGGGAGACCACTTATACTCATGAAAGTATTTTACTGGTTAAAGGAAGGATTTGTTGAAAATAGGTATGTGACATTCACTGGATCAGACAGGACCGGATTGAATTTGCCGACTTTCACAAAATGAAAGAACTATTCTAAAAAAAATTACGTCTTAATTATTCATAAAACATAAAATTCAAAATGAAATGAAGGATGAAATAATACCAGGCGCTTTATTCATAAGGAACACTCGAAGGTCATGAAATGTCGTGTATGTAGCTAAAGTTTAATTAATATCGGTGGCTGTAATCAATCAACTTATAATCAGTATTGTGATCGTTTATGTCCCTTGAATTACTTCGGGAGTATTTGCAATTTTAGTGAAGGTGAGCTTATTTAAAAATATTTTATCTCGTTGTTGAGAAAGAGTTATGGGGAAACACGGTTGCCGTTCGTACGTCCCCTAATGCATATTTCAAAATCTGCCGAGCAATGCTAACACCATGTTTTACATGTTACCTGCACGACCCTTGTGTCACGTTTACGTAGTGACATCATAGATTAATTTAGTAGTTTCTGTAGCATTTGTAGCATACTCATTGTGTGCTGCATGTTGGTGAAAGTAAATTCCTTCACTGTAGTTCACGTTGGTAATAAGTCACTCCCTGCCAAACACCCTTGTGATGGCTTGCAGGGCAATAAGTAGAAGTAGGTCATTGATAAAACAGACCAAGCTTTCGACTGTTTGTTCCATTTTGGCGTGAGTAGTCGAAAGTTAGTCTGGCGTAAGTTGCTGAAACAAATGCTGGTATAACCAAGGAAAAGTGCTGCTGGTAGCCTGGTGTTAGTGCTACCTCACAATAGAGTTCTATCTTAAGTCGTTGACTGCTATGTCGTTAAACCGTCTCGGAAAATTGGCCCTCACCTGTTAATGAGGGGGGTGGGGAGGAGTTGGAGGCCGACAGTGTCTTCCGTGGGCTTCTTTGAGAACGTGTTTCCCTCGCATTTACTTGAGACGGAGAATGGCGCGATAAGGATGCTCCCGAGGACCGAGAGACAAGAAGCGACGTCGGAGTAAATATGATTCTCCGACGCTTTAAGCTCCCGCAGATCTTTTTCCTGGCAAGCGCGCGCTTTGTGGTCTGAAGGTTTCGGTCTTCGTTTGCGAGTGCAATCCAAGAGTTTTAACAGCGAACACAGCGAAGCATTCATTCCTCTGCAAGGAGATCTTGCGATGAAAGAGCCTAGTTGATTGTTGTAGTGGTTACCCTGCGCTCTTGTTGCTTCCTCGTTACATAATCTGAAGCTCCTCATAATGAAATATGCCTTTAAAGGAAACGTTATGAGTTGTAAATAAGGAAAATCATATATTTCTTATGGGGATTCAGTCTTTCCGTAAGCTCGACAGCTCACCGATAGTAGGCTTTGGTAATTTGACTTTAGATGTAGTTCTGCGAAGGTGATGTCAGTAGCCGGTGCTTAATAAATATTCACAGAATTTCACATAATGTAGACTAAAGACTTAAAAGTACGTCCTATGTCAATACATGTAAATAGAGACTACACCTTTTTGTGATTATGAATGTCGTAGTGTCCCATGTACTTCCCATTTTTTTTGGCTCTACAGTGGCCTGCGTGTAAATTAATAGAGGACATTCGAGATATTCTTGCACCTGTCTTCTATAAAGACATCAAAACTCGCGGTACAGAAATAACCTTGTGGAAAATTACTCCATTATAGTATTATTATCAGAGAAATAGCATCCGACCTTACGTGATAGGAATAGTTTCTCCTCGCAACAATCTTAATGATGTTTACTCGAGGATTTGTTAAAGTGTCTTACGTATTAATATTTTGCATTGAAGTCTCATGAAAGAACCGAGAAGCGAATTATTTTCATTAGACAACCATGGTGATGATGGGGACCTTGCGTAAGTCTGTTAAGAAGAGGCTGGTGAAGAGCTTGATATGGAGTGTAGCATTGTATGGGGCAGAAACCTGGTCACTCAGAAAGAAGGACTAGAGTAGGCTGCAGACGTTTGAGATGTGGTTGTGGAGAAGGTGAGGTGGACGGATAGGAAGATTAACGAGGAAGGTCTTGAGATGATGGGCGAGGAAAGGAAACTTCTGAATTAAATTCGAGATTGGCAGAGGAGGTGGCTGAAGGATTATATAAGGGGAGATGGGTTGCTGAAGAATGTGATAGAGGGAAGAATGTTGGGTTTGCGGAGAAGGGGAAGAAAGTGAATAGGTTTCCTGGACGGGATGAGGAAATGTAGATCGTACGCAGAGGCGAAAAAAGGGAGATACGCGTCTGAAACTGTGGAAAACCGAGAAGAGATTCTCTGACATTTAACAAAACCTACCATAACCGGTAGAATACTTAAAAAATGTGGGTTGCTGAAGAATGTGATAGAGGGAAGGATGTTGGGCTAGCGGGGAAGGGGAAGAAAGAGAATAGATTCATGGACGGGATGAAAAACGGTAGATCTTATGCACAGGCAAAAAAAAGGTATACAATAGCGAGATAGGCCTCTGAACGGCAGACAACTGGGAGGAAATTCTATAACATTCAACAAAATCTACCTTTACTGGTAGAATACTTACACCTACCTACCATTCATTGTGCCACGTCCATTTTGAGTGCAACCAGTGCAATACCCATAATTTATTAATTTGTAGCATTAAATTGTAAACAGCATTAAATTGTAAATGGGACTGCTTTGTATACGTCTGATAACCAGCATCCGCCTGTGGCCGACGTGAGATGACTTGGTTGAAGCTGTTGCTAAACATTCGTAAAGCATGAGAGAAACGCGAGCGAACAGTTTACTGTCTCAGTCGTCTGAAAGACACATGCGGATCGATAAGTCTTTTCTCGTGAGAAAACTCAGTTACAGAACATAGGCTTCGATCCCATTTTTTTGAAGTTAATAGCATTTGAACGAGATGGACGGGATTGCCGTCACTGTTTCGGGTCCATCGGATTAGGTATTGCGTTCCTTCTTTCCTCTTGTCTTTGTTCTTCTCTCTTGCGTAAAAGGAACGGCTTTCTCTGATCTTACAGGGATGGCATTGCTGCCCCAAGTCCCTTCGCTCGAGTGTTTTTGAAAGAAAAAAAGGAGACCGAAAACAATCCCCTGCGGTATGCGGCTAAGTGTTTAGGTTTTTCCTCCTCTCCTGTCGTGAAGACTTCTCCTTTTCTTTTTCGAGTGCATCCTCGCCTTGGAGAAGCTAGCACCGCTGTTTTTCTGAGCGACGATAACCTGGTGTTGCGCCACCAGTCTGACTTATACACTGGCCCCGTATTCTTCGTCGTTTTGACGTTGTTCGCTTGACTTATAAGTGATCATTTACAGGTAACGAAGTCGCTTATAATCGATTTTGAACGTGGAATTGAAGCTCATTAGATCCTGTGAAGGGCGTGACGGGACAAACTAAGAGTTATTATCCATAGTTACGTGCATATCTTGCTGATGTTGATCCTAGCCCTGTGTTCTGTAACCAATTGGTTTTCTAGGACTTATTTAGGAAGTTGATACAAGATTAGTGTGCTCCTAGATTTAGTGTGGCGTACCACGTCCTATTATGGGTGAAACTACTACAACGATGACTGACAATGAGCCACAATTTTATGTTGATGGATAAACGCTGAACTGTGAATCAGTTTTCTCATCCTCTTCTTTGCCTTGAGATGAGGCCTCCAAGGAAAATATTATCTCCGCGAGACGATAGGTGTGCTGTGACCGATGGATGAGTCTTATATTTGTGGTTTTACTTAGAGTTAAGGTACATCCACATCTACTTATTACCGTGCAAGTCACCACAAGGGTGTTTGGCAGGGGGTGATTCAACACCAACGTGAACTACAGTGAAAAAATTTACTTTCACCAACAAGCACTACACTATCGGTATGTTACAAATGCTACAGAAACTACTAAAATAATCTGTAATGTAACTATGTAAACGTTACACGAGTCATGCAGGGAACATGCAAAACGCAGGTGTTAGCACTACTCGGCAGATTTAGAAACATGCATTAGTGTGCATATGAATTAATCAGGTACAGTAACTGTTGACTTCAACTACTTCAAAGTCTCATTAATGTCTCTTATCGATCGCGGGAAAAATGAGATTTTTTTAACCATTATGTTTTACAATCTATTTCCCTTATGTTATTCTCATGATCTGATATATCATAGTATGTTGGAGTTCGTAAGATTTTGAAAACTTCTTATGAAAATAAATCGGTTGTGAATTTACTTGAAGGATTGAGTCTTAATTTTCAATCAACGATCTTAAGGTAGTTTGCAAGGGTGAATTAAATTGGTTCTAACACCATAGATGACAAATAATTGGTTAAAAAATATATTCTCTATCATGTCGCTGGGTAAAATTGAACGCCTCCGGAACGTCCAAATCAATGCGTAATGGAGAAGCTTCGTTGATGGCTTTGCTGTCTGACTGGCGCTCTGTTTAGGCACGCTCTTGCAGTAATCGCCGGCGTGCGTTTTATTTTGGGCCTTCGGTGACGCGTCGCTGAATAACGGCACTCGTATCCGACTCAATTCATGTGACGCAACGATTCTCGGCAGAGAGAAATTCGCGCGCGTCGGGGACAGCTCTCGTTTCTTTGTTGTTTTCGAGTGCAATTTATGTCCCCCAACTCCCATTTTATTTTTCCGTCCCGGCTCTTCACCCCCTCCTCTTCCGTATATTTATCGCGTCGCTGTAATTTTTTTTTCCTGCAGGTCGTGTCTATGCGTTTCATACCATGCATATGCATAGGCACGCCGAGGGCGAAAAATTAAAAAAAATGACAAACGTGAGAATGGGCGTCCGTGGCCGGGCAGTAGATTTTTTCATTCTTCATTTAATCATCCTTTAATTTTTTTCTGCAAATGATTGGCGTTGTTTGTTCGCGCTTCGTTGAGCAATTTTCGTTGAATGATGGTGGCTTCTACCCCGTGGGAGGGTGAATAAATCTAATCCGCTGAGAATTTTGTCGTATTTTGCATACTGTGGATGGTGGTTGCGTCATCCAATCCGGCTACCGTCATAGGATCCGTTGCTCGTGATTTGTTGTTTATTTCGAACCTCGACCAATATTACGCGTGAAATATCTGGTGTGGATACCTTTTATTTTCATTTCTCCATTCTGGGGCATGTTTCATTCCCTCCTCTGCGGACGATCATCTATATCTACATGAATACACTACAAGCCACCTCATGGATGTGTGGCAGGGGGGCGAGTGTCATCAACACCAGTTATCACAAGTATCAACTGTAATGTACTCCGATAAAGTTGGGGATAGTTTCAAGCCTTACTTGGTGGAATTCCTTGATATCAGGGATAGAAGAATTAACTCTGCAATTCCAAATGGCGAAAGATTTATTCACGTCCGGTTTCGCCGCAGTGCAGGATCATCAGGTCGTGGATAAATCTTTTACATTTCATTTCATTTATTTTTTAAATTTATTTTCACTGCCCCGAATATAGCACATTAGGCTATTTTACGTCGGGTGAACAACAGTAACAACGGACGAGACACAGACACCCATGTCGTGGGCAGATGATGTTCTACCCAGGTGGGACTCGAACCTGCGACCCTCGGGTTAGCAGGCGAGGACTTTACCCCGCCGCCACCGTTACCATGTGGAATTGCAGAGTTAATTATTCCATCCCTGATCCGATAAAGTTGACAATAATACAAATATTACTGCTGTAGCAAATACCTGCAAATACTTTTCATCAGGCGAACTTTCTCTGACGTACACTCATTATATTTTTGCTACCATTGCTGCAGAAACTTAATGCGTTTTGAAACAACATAACATCTCAAAGATACACGAGTCATACAGGAAGTTTTCCAAACGTGATATTATTACTACCTGATAGATTAACTAACCTGAATTAGGGACTAAATCTACTAACTAGCTACCCTGCCTATCGACAGGCCTACTTTAAAGTCTCATTGGAAGGTATTATGCTCTCTTATCGACCTCGAGAAATAAATTACATTTTAAACCTGACTCTCCTGCCTTCCATTTCCCTTATTTTCATGATCTTATCTATCGTTGACAGAGTGATAGGACGCTGTGGGAAAATATCGTGATTATAGTACAAATTGAAATTGCTGAGTGATTAATTATATTTAATAGTCGATAACCTCGTCATAGAGCGTGGTCTATTTAATTTTTACCGATTTTTGACCAATTTTATGTCAAGGAATGGAAATTAGCGAGGACTCGGAGCAACTAGCTAAGTCCTCGTATGACTTTTGAATTTGAGCGTAGTGTCACACAAGGTTCAAACACTAGGTCACTGCGAATGGAATATTTGCGTCAACTTGATGCTGTTTTAGTTGAGGGTGTGGACATGTATGGTGAGGCAATCTAGGTTGCGAGGGAGGGAGACGAGGAAATTTCAGATATGCTTAGATAGGAATGAAAATTAGTTGAAAAAAAATTTTGGAGTTACCAAGAGAAGTGCACCATTTAGGGTTGTCACCAGAGCTCAGATACCGCCTAACTTCTGTGGAATAAATATTCATGTTTGATTGGAATACTTTGGTGGAACAGCAAATTTGTAAATTTTTTCGTAAGGAAAATGCTGTAAAGGCGGAGGAGAGGTAGGAATGGATTTGGTATATTCGACTATATTATTAGAGATATCGATCTCTTCTCCTGTAGTTTGAGTATTAGTGTTGGAAAAGAGATATGTAGGAGAATTCGAAGAGTTGATGTGGTCCATCAAAAGTCTCTTAAAACGACGGAAAACTACTATCCAATGATTCGCCTTAGGTTAAACCACCATCGAGTTTCATTTACCAAAGGTTAAACTCCTCTATATCTCCCAGATTCTGCCTGAATTTCTCTCTGCTTTATATTTATGCTGTAGTTGTTTCATTGGACTAAACCTCTCGATCATCTCTGGTTTTAGACAATTTACAGCGCTGTTTGATAATCCTTGATATTTTATCTCCACATTTTGTTTGTTAGGTTCTACTTTTGGAATTAGCATACCATCTGCAACCCATTTTCGGTTTCCAAAATAAAATTCATTCGGGCATTCTTCACCGCGGCGTATGCTTTCTTTTGCATTGTTTACTCAATCACCTCCCCCATGCTATTTTTTGTCACTCTTGGTCGTAAAACTTTTCATGCGGCTCGTTACATTTTTACGAGCGCTAAATTCGGGACAAGGGATTGAAAATATTGGGTTCGGAGAAGCAGAAGAGGCATTTGCGAGCAGGAAAAGGTTAAAAGAATAGAAGATTCGTGTCAGGGTTTTCTTCGATCGTTGATTCTACGTCGGCAAATTGGTTTTGCGCATTCCTCTCCCCAGATATATTCAAGTTTCGCCGCGGATTTATCTTTCGAGAGGACCGCCAATCAAAATTCTGGCTACCCAAAAGTTTTCGGCAAAAAAACAGAAAAGAAAAACGATACTCGATGTATTAAAAGAGGGCGCTGGAATTTTCAATCGTCGGGAAAACAATGGGCAGAAGGGAATTAAATTAAAAAAAAAAAGAAATCTGTAGATTTCTCGCTGGAAGTGAAAAATTGGTTTGGTTTTTTTGTCTGGAGAAACGGCGTGGGAACCGATTTGTTTTGGAAATCTATTCGTCTGGGTTGCCGAGGGAAATTTCGAGCGTTGCGAAGTGGATGGCTCGTCTTCTAAGAGAGGGGAGGAGGTGGGGCGCTAAAGACTTAGATTTTTATGGCGTCATTACACGCTCTCGAACCCGGCGTTATTTGTACGCTAAAGATCTCTATCCCGGGTAGGAAGTCCTCTAAATCGCAGAGATGTGGTTAGAGCGGGTCGTCCCCAAGGAGAGAGTTGGATTTATTCGGATATGGGTCAAAGACCCGTCCTCGAAATGGGTAACGCGGTGGAGTCACAGCCGCCTTTATGTATTGTTGTGTACATATTACTCTTCTAGCCACCTTAAGGATGTGCGGCATCTGATAAAAGTAAATCTTCGAAGAGACTGCAAGCTTTAGTAGATGCCTTAGAAATGCATTGCGGGATATTGGGAATGAAGATAAACCATAAGAAAAGAATAGTAATGAGAGGACAAAGAAAGCGAGACTGGTGATAAAAGTTTAAGGGCATAAACTCAAGTAGAGCATTTTAATTACTTAGATAGTACGCTAGAAGAAAACGGGCATAGTAGCAAAGACATACGGAAGAGAATATCGCTAGGTAAGGAGGCGTTTAGCAAGGGAAGGGAGCTGATGACGCAGACATTGGGTAAGGATGTGAAGAAGAGGCTGGTGAAGAGCTTGATATGGAGCGTAGCGTTGTATGGGGAAAAAACGTGGACCCTCAGAAAGGAGGACGAGAATAGGCTGCAGGCAATTGAGATGTGGGTGTTGAGAAGAACAGAGAAGGTGAGGTGGACGTAGAGGAAGATTAACTAGGAAGTGCTTGAGATGGTGGGCGAGGAAAGGAGAGTAGGTGGCTGGAGGATGTAATAAGGGGCTCAAGATGGGTTGCTCAAGAATGTGATAGAGGGAAGGATACTGGGCAAGAGGGGAAGAAAAATAAAGAGAATAGATTTCATGGGCAGGAGGAAGAATGGCAGTTCGTATGCTGAAGCCGAAAAGCATATACTAGAGGTGGATAAGCCCCGGAAAGTGTAGAACACCGGGAGGAGATTCTCTGATATTCAGCCAAACCTACCTCAGTCGGTAGAATACAAATAAATCACTCACATATGCATCGCATGCACACCGCAACCTTACGCCCTTATTTCTCTGTTCCCGCTCTTCCTGTTTTCTGGCTAAGAATCAATATGCAAACGTTAGTTTGATCATTCACCTTTTCATACTTCATTAGAGAAAGTTCCCTCACCCATGAGAGCGGAGCCAAACGTTTCAATTCCGGCATAAACACGCGCATTCCATTCATTACCTGGCGCATAATCAGGTGAGAACGAGCTAGGGAAGCCGACGAACCCCTCGTGATATCGGCCTAAGGCCATAACCGGAAGCAAAGTGGTCTCGGAGATACTCAAAACGGAAGTGACTCGTTGCAAATGTGACTCACTAATTGGACGGGTGGATTCCTACCCAGTGACGGAGGAAATTGAACTCTTGCCATCCTTGGCCGACCTGCGGTTCCTTTTGAGGAATCCCACTTGCGGAATGCGGAATCACGTCATTGACTGTCTTTAACATTTTTCGATGAATAAAAGAGAGGCTTGTTAAGAGTAAATGAATTTTTTCGCGAATATAAAGTCTCCTAGTTATTTTACGTATCTATGTTGAGCTTTTCCCTCACAAACCATGATCAAAAGTAATCTCACCGAAAGTTTTATAAGTTCTTGTAGCATAAGCAAAACCTCGTGTGACCTGGGGAAAAAATGACTTGTAAGTAAGGCCGAATGTACTTATAAAAGTACACATCAAGTCTCTTATTTTTGTGTATTTTATTAACTTTCTGATATTTTTATGGATAAATTACAACACAATTAAAAAGAAATAAAAAAGTCCTGAAAAATATTTTTAATATTTTTCAGGACTCTGGAGCAGTCGGAAAATATATAAATCTGAAGGACCTTTGGTCTCAGTGACTAAGTCTAAATACTACTTACGTTCTATGTATACGTAATATCTATACGTTCACATCTTACGTTCTTCTATGAGAACATCAGGTCTCAGGAGAATAATCATTCACCGTACGTTATTTCGTGGGTAGATTTTTTTCTACGTGCAAATGAATTTTAATTCTCTGGGTAGGTCAGCATTTTATTTCCCGTACCGATCCGGAAACTTCTCGTCCTTTTGCGTCGTAAAACTGGCCATTTTTTCTAGTCTTAAGATCCTGATAAGGGGTTCATATCTTGCACCAACCTCCCGTACGTACTGTCTCAATATTTCATCCCTTTCCATCCATATCAAGGCGTGTCCAATATTGTCCCCTCTACCACCCTCTCCCGATTGCTTTCACCCCACCGGACGTTCTGTCCTGTCCCTTTCGTCGCCTTCTTCCTCTCCGCCACCAATCTCCTTCCGTACCCTGCCACACCACCTCGTTCGTCTTCCTCGAGACACACCTCACCCTCTCCCTTCTTCGTCACGTCCACATCTCCATCAGTTGTCCTCGTACCTCCCCCCTCCCCTTAGGACCAAGTGTCTGAACCACACATCGCCACATGCCAACAGCACCCTCATCTATTTCCTCCTCCTCTTGCATGCAGTCCTTGCAGTCCAGAGGACACTCCCCAAAAATGTGATCTTTTCCACTTTGTCTACGACCTACTACATCTACGACCTCCCATATTAATGCCGCAGCACCTTTCTAGTTCTACCTAATTGAATGTCCCACCTCCTTCGTCTTTTTGTGATAAATTCATTCATTTCAGTAATCTAATAATAATAATCTCAACGTGTCTCATCACGAGAAAATTTCTCAACTACGCAGAACAGTAAAGAGTTACTTTGGTAAAACCTGTACTTTTTACTTAAAACTCAGCGAACACTGAAGAAAACTAAATAAGAAAGGATAATAAAAATAATAATAATTTATCTTTCGAGCGAATTTAGGACTGTAAAGTCCTCTCTTACAATTAACTCATTGGACGAACACAAACATCCATGTCCTGGGCAGTGAATAATCTACCCAGGCGGGATTCGAACCCGCGACCCTCGGGTTAGGATGCGAGGACTTCACCCCCGTCGCCACCGGGGACGACTAACGGTTAATGGTAGGTTGTACTGAAAGTCGGAATTAATCCAAAAAGAAATCCAGATTTTCTTCTTTCGCAGGGCTCTACCATATTTGAGTAATTACGAAGTCTGTTCTGTTTCTTCTCCTTCTTGTCATCCCTCCCTTTGAGCAAATTATCTCCCCTCTGTACCTCTTCCAGCCACCTCCCCTGCCTCCTGATTTCATCCAAAATCTTCGTTTCCTTACCCTCAGTGGAAAAAAAATATATTTTAGCCTCCTAGCCTTCCCTTCTTCGTCTGCCATTACGTCCACCTCCCTCCTTCTCCATCCTCCTCCATTGTATTTTTGTAATTTTTTCGGAACGTGACGGTGAATATTTTTGTCATTTTGTTGGGTAAACCAGTCCGCGATTTACACGGTAGAATTTAGATGATTCGAAAATCAGTGGTGTTTAGGGAACACAGCTCGGGAATCAAAGAAAATCTCTGGGAACTTTTCATTTTCGAATTTTTCTTTTCAGAGCTCTATTATTACGCATTGCACTACTCAACAATGTCTGAGAAAATCCTCCAGATTTCTTCACGTGGAGGGGCCTTATCTCCCTCCTAATAAATAAGGAAATAGTTGCCACCGTATTGCGGGAAGCGTCGATCGTGTGGCGTCGTGCGGGGAAACTCGTTTCTGGAGCGATTCCCTTTTCCACCGGACGATAATTTGCTTTTCCGGACTGCCCTCTTTTGATTGATAGGTTGGGGCGAAGAGAATTCGGCCCCTTGTCGTGTTTCCTTCCTTCCTTCCCTTGCTCTCCACGGAATTCCACCGTCTGGGAATCTTCGTCTCAAGACCATCCGTCTTAACGTCCGCTCTCCCCCACGCCCCTCCCACTCCCCTGCCCCCACATCCACTGCACCCTCCACATCCCCCACTCTTGCCTCGTGTGTGTCTGTTCTTTTTTTCGCTCTCTTTTTCCCTTTCCCTTCGTTCCAACCCGGCGACTTTTCGTTCCCGTGACCTCTCCCTCCCTTTTCGAAAGATTTGGCATCAGCGCCGTTGGACCGGGCCCTCCCCGCACGCCGGTTATTGCATTCGGAAACCAAACCTGCCTTATCTTCGTCGTCTCTTTCGGTTCGACTCGCGACCCTTCAAAGAGTGCCTCCTTCGATACTTGCTTGCGAAATCGCATCTGATTCTATTTTTCTCCGTATATTTTCCAATCAGAAATTTTGTTTTGAATGTCGACTGATGTGTTTTTCATATCCTTAACCGTCTTCAATGTAATAAATAAAGAAAAAAAAGGAAGATGATATGAAAGTAAAACTAGAAAGTGTAATGGCAACATTTTCAAGCGTTAGTTTACATTGCAAATTTCATAGTTACCATTATATTTTATCAATCTACCGGCTTTAGGTTGATTTTATCGAAAGTCAAAGAATATCTCACAGATTTTCACCACAGCAGGACATTTTCAACCTCTATTTTATCTTTCTTCATCTCTACGTATGTCCTACCCTTCTTCATCCCTTCCATAAAATTTCTCTTTCATTCCTCGCTTGGCCAATATCCTTCCCACTCTTTGACCTCTCAACAACCATTATGGAACCGTTTTACTGTTTGTTCTGACTTTCCCTGCAAATTTACCCGATGATGCCCTATCTGACGAAGCATGTAGTACTACGATTCTGTGGAACTAAGCTTGGAGTTTTCAAAGATTACTCCATTTTCTGATTTTTTTATGCTCCAACTCTGCGCTTCGTAAGTTACCGGAATCCGATCCTTTGATGTGTAAAACACTGTGGAACGACAACCATTTTCGACTGAAGGATGGCACTTCAAGGGATGCTCAAAACTTGTATGTCAAACAAAACAAAATGGTAGTCATGCACCTGAAATTTTCCACGGTGATAACTTTCTTCGCTGAAGGTGTATTTAGCTTTGCATATCCTTAGAATTATTTCGATAACGAAAATTTGGAACTTATGAAATTCAGTGTAAAAAAGTAACTCGCCTGGACACTTCATGCGCTATAAACATGGACTTCAACTTTGTAGATTGTGTGGTCGTGCGAATGATGCGGTTACGTTGTGACATCATTTATCAGGTACCCCATCACTGAATCTCTTTCTGTTGGACCTTGAAAAATCGCTGTATCGCTGTGATATTGGGCGTCTGGTTGCTAAATTGGTTAATGCATACTGCACGAAATCACAGGATCTGGTTTCGAATCCTATTCCTAGGGAATGGATTTCTTTCACGAGGAGTTTATCTCATATTCTCGCCCCTTTCTCACACATCCGAGGTGGAAAGCGCCTATTGAAATGTGCATGAAACAAAAACGTGGGTCAAACTGCCATTGGCATTGGTTTGGTTTCCAATTAGGTTCCAACAGTGGACGCTGGCTCCCTTCGGAGGACTTTTGGATGAGACTAGGAGGAGGTCAAGTTGGTGGCTGGAAGTGGTAACGGGGAACGAGGTTTTGCTCAAGGCCGTGATAGTGAGTAGGATATTTGGCAAACGGAGAAAGGGGAGAAAGAGAATAGGTTTTATGGACGGGATGATGAAGGGTAGGACGTCCGCGGAGATTATGAAAGAAATATTGGTAGATAGGGACCTGCAAGTGTAATGATCGAGAGGATTTTGCCTATTTACTTCCCATGCTTCCTAATCCTTATGGCAATTTGGAAGGATACGTATGGACTGGGTGTTAAGCCCTTGCGATCCACCAAAGATGACAATACAAGAGAAAATGGACTTCGAGGAAGCCACGGCATGAGGACTGTATCCTACTCCAGCGCAAAAGCCGCGCTTGGCTCTGTATACAAAGCATCCAGTCCTACCGCGAATACGGCGATGAAATACAACGAATTTGCCATGAGAAAAAATTCCTTGAAGTCTATTCTCCCTTGCATTGCCATCTTTGTTGGACCACAAGGGTTAAGCATCTAGTTTATACGTGTCCTTCCATTTACTTACATTTAAACCTACCTTAAACGACAGATCACCGTGTAATAATAATATAACCAAAAATGTCTAACCTTCTTTCAATAATCTTCCTGTCATGGCCTAGTAGATCATAGTTTGAAAGCTTAAGGTAGTTTGAGCGAAACATCATTTTCCCTAGAACTCAATGAATTCGGTCTCATTTTCAAGAAAAATATATCACCCGTCCATTGACATAAAAAATTCAACCCCTTACCACATTACTTTCCGAGATATTTGCCAAAAAATACCAGCCCTTTTATGTGGGAAATGGTACGTGTATGCACTCCAGAGAGTTCTATATTAAAAGTGAGGCATTTCCTAGTCTTAAATGTCGTCTAAAAATCAATAGTGTGTAGTTTGTGTGTTTTCTCAACTATTTTTGAAAATTAATCATATTGTCACCGCAGTGAATTCTTCGGCAACACAATAAACCTTCCATTTTGATGGAGTTTCAAAAGTAATGCGTGAAGAAATGAGTCAAGTTAAAGACTTATTGTTGATTATTAATGTTGCTCTTTTCAGGTATTTCCGTCGCGTGTTTGGTTTTTTTTGACAACAGTTTCTCCCCTCTTCCTGGGGGCGTCTTCAGGTCCGTTGGACATTTTTGAATTACATTACATTAATAATACAACATTAATAATTATAAGAGTCGCGGAAGCCTTCAAAGAAACTTATTGTTGATATTTTCATTTGATTACTTACAATTTCTGTCATGTAAAACTATTTTATTGCACCATTAATAATGCAATATTTATTTGGTGTGTCTCACCGTTGGTGAAATTAAAACGTATATATCGAATATAGTCTCTATTATGATTAGGGAACTATCTCGCTCGCTTTACTACTAATTTGTGGGCTACTAAGTTGTGGGGTGTTGGGTCAAGGTTTGTATAACCGAGGGGAGCAGGGGCTTAGAAAAGTAAGGGATGCAGTGGATTATACCATACATTTTATTTACTCATTCTGATCCGTGGGCGTTCTTATTGACGCGGAGATTCGATCACCAAGGAATCGTTCATGAACCATCTCGTTTCTTCTCCACTTCACTCACCTCGTCTCTTCAGCGGGCACAGTGTATACACAACGAGGGGCGGAGGACTGAAATTCCAGGCGGGATAAGAAAGAAAGGGCGCGCATTTGACCGTAGCGATGTCCTAACGGGAGTTCTGGTAACTACTCGGCATTGGGGGCGGAGAGGCGGGGTTGTGGGGGGCGGGAAAGGTTCCGTCTGGGCGTGGCGCCTATCTCCCGCCCCACGCCGCCGCCGACTCCACCCTCGCCTCCCCCATAGCAACCGGCCGGACCTCAAACAACCCCGTCCCCTAATCTCACCCTGGCGATCCACCCCTTTCGGATAGTGTGTCGGATAAGGGAGGGAAAGGTTGTCCTGACGCCGGTGGGAAAGGTGGAGGAGATAATAAAAAAAACGAACGTCACCCGGCGTTCTCTCTTGTTCTTTCGTGTCATTATCTCGTCGCTCCTCCTCACCCCATCTCTCCGAATAGCCTTTCCCCCTCTCAGCCAATCTACTTTGCCTTAATCTCCCATCCACAAATACTATCATCATTTTTTTATTTTCATCCTGGGGTTATTTTAATGAATGGGAACCATCCGCTTAAGATTAAGGACGAAGCAGTGAAAAGATTGAAATTTTCCTCCCGAAAAATCGTTTTAAATCGCCGAATGGAAATTTTGCGAAGACGATTTTAATGAATGATTTCTAAGGGTTTTCTGTAGATATCTGCGATTAAATTGTGATTTTTTTGGAGTGAATATTCGTTTCCAAGTTAGGAAACTGCCACAAGATTTGGTGGGGCGGCTTCGTGATACATTTTTTTACATTCTTGCTACTTTCTCTTACTTGTTATTCATCTATATCATTTTTGACTTATTCTTATTGCCAACTCGTCGTGATCTAAGAGATTTTAAAGTTGATGATTTGACGTGGTAGAAGGTCGACATTATAGTAAATCAAACGTTGTATCTTCCATAGTTTTATAATAAATACCTACTACAACTAGTTTCGGCAGTTACGCTTAAGTGTACATGATGGTGGCGTAACTGTCTCGACTAGCTGTACTCTTTATAGTACAACTGTGGAAGATACAAAGTTTGATTGATTACAGTCATTCAAGATTTAGTGATCCGATTTTTTTAGTTTTTTTATGAGGCATCAACGAATTTGGGCCTAAAATCACCAATCCTGTCACTAAACTCAACTACTGTGTATTTCACATAATGTTTAGGAAAATAGTCGCTATGTTCTTATATCTCGAATGTATAATGAATCTAAACCAGTGTCAACCCTTATCACAGCCAAAACCTGCGTTTGATTGGTTGCTCATGGTATAGTAATTCCTGCTTCGACTTCATTCGTTTTGGAGTTTTTGAGAGGAAAAAATGAGACGGAGAACAATCCTTTGAAGTTTGTGGACGAAACGACTACTTTGTGTAAAAAAAGATATGGGTACCCCTGTCATTTCTTTCGAATCTATTTGAAAATTGAGGCTGTGATGAGTATGAGTAACATGTTAACTGTCCTGCTTGTTTATACTTGGAAGATTATATACCATTTTATGCTCAGAAGAGATTGTTTTCTACTTACTCTGACGTGTTATTTTTTTTCTTCGTGATGAGTGATTTTCTCTTCGTGATGGCTAACTTTTTTTTAATGTTCTCCACCGGGTCAAGTTCATCATCGCTGCCGACATTACAGTTGTTATCATTTGTCTTCAGGGCTCAATTTTTCTGTAGTCATTTTATATCATCAATTATGGGAAGATGTTAACGTCGGCAGCTTTAAAGAAGTTTGACCCGTTGAGGCGAGTTAGCCAATTCACACGTGCTGCGCGCTCGCAGTGCTTAATGAGCCGTACATATCGAGTTTTTGTATTATTATTTGATGATCTACTGCTTAAGGTGGATGTAAATGGAATTTTATTTTGTATTAAACCTGCTGATTGGTAGATTTTGGGACAGTATTTACCTTTGAGACTCACGAGGAGTGATACAGATGGTGGGCTAGAAAAGGAAACTTTTGAATGAAATCCGGCATAGGCAGGGTAGATGGCTGAAGGATGTAATAAAGGGTAATGAATTGCTGAAGAGTGTGACAGAGGGCAGGATGTGGGGCAAGCGTGGTAGGGGAAGAAAGAGAATAGGTTTCATGGACGGGATGAAGAAGGGTAAGTCTTATGTAGAGACGAAAAAGGATATATTAGAGGGAGATAGGCCCCTTAAAGTGTAAAGGACCTGGAGGAGCCTCTCTGACATTCAGCAAAACTTATCTTTACCGGTAGAATACATAAATAATAATAATTTACCTTTGCGCTCTAAATTCTGGTAGATTCTTCCGTTTTCACTCCTATGGACGATCCGCTATTAGATCTCTCTTGAATTCCTAATGCTGTCTTCCTATTGTCATCTCGTCCAGGTTACCTATCCTTTTTCCTTTCTCTTCCTCTCCTCCCCAGCGTTCTCCCCTTTAATACTCAACATCCCCTATCTTTCAAAACATCCTCCATCCATCTCTTCTGACTCCCTCGAACCTCCGCCGCTGGCTTCCTCTCCTCTCCAACCATATCCAATACCTCCTCGTTCGTCCTTCTCGTCTCTCAGCTCACCCCATCCACACACACACATCTCGAACGCCTCAAGTCTACGTACATCCTTCCTCCTCAATGACCAAATCTTCTACCCACACAGTGTCACTCTCTGCATTTGAGTTTTCACCAGCCTTTTCTTAACGTCGGCCCCGATGGCGGCGAGGTAATGTCCTCGCCTGCTAACCCGAGGGTCGCGGGTTCGAGTCCCGCCTGGGTAGAATATTATCTGCCCAGGACATGGGTGTTTGTGTATGTACTGGGTTGGGGGAAGAGGGGACGGTTCCGTCTCATCCAATCCAGGATTAATTAACAAAAATAATAAATAATTCAAAGAACAACGTAAATAGACGCGCAGTAACTTAAACGGAGTCACCCACTAATGATGACATAATTGTGTGAAATTCACAGTGAAAAAATCATTCGCCTGGACTGGGAATTGAACCCAAAGCCATCGTGTTCGCGCCAAGTGCTCCAACTAGTTAAGCCACCCACGCGTCCTCTTTCTTTGTGAATCTCATTGGGACCTTAAGGAGCAAGTTTTCCTCACCGGTACTGTCCTTGTAATGACAGAGGTATCCGTATGCGAGTGCTAAACGCTACCGTCCACGGGGTGAAGCCCAAACTTAACTGGTTAGAGCTCTCGGCGCGAATTCGAGGGATCTGGGTTCGATTCCCAGTCCAGGCGAATGATGTTTCCACTGTGAATTTGACTTTTCTTTACGTATCTACTCAGACCCTCCCTCTTCAATTCCCCGTAAGAAAATACTTCTTTAGCCATGGCAGTTTTACGTCATATGTCCCTACCACTAGATCGTTTCTCCTCCAAAACACTACTCAGATACGTAAACTGCTCGACTTGCTCCATTTTGTGCCCTCCCACCCTTATATTCGGTTCCGTTTTCTTGCTTTATAGAATCTCATCCCTTTTGTCGTCTTATTGTTTGTCTAAATGGAAGGCATTAAGTAGAAAACTAGATTTTTAAGGAGAGCAGGGAGCTGTCTACCAAAATTTCTGTTTTTATCTCTGCGCATCCTTTCCTTTTGGGTATTTAATTACAACTGCGCAGATTAATATTCTCCGCAGGGAAATATTATAAGCGGTTTTCTATTATCTAAACTTTGTCATTACTCCATATTTGAAACTCACCGGTTGGATGCCTGTTTTAGGATGGTTTCCGAGTTCAGTGAGGGGGGGGAATCGTAGCCTCGGCAAGGGGGAATAGTGGCCCGGAGCTCTTTAGAGCGAGACGTGTGGCTTGTCTGTTTGAATTTGAACTGATGGTTTTTAAATTGCTCGCCTCCCATGTGGGAGGAATAAAATATTAGCCCCTCTTGCCTTCACAAGCGTCGTGACTTTATCCTGTGGTCCATTAAATGAATGGGTGGCACTGCGTCCCTAAGTAGCCTCTCACGGGTCTCAGGTCTCAGTGAATTACATTTAATAAGGGTCGCTTGGAGTTTACTCTCGTCTCTTGCTGCGGCGTATGTAAATGTTTTGAAAAGCCGTGTCGGGAGTCATCGAGTTGAACTTTTTGTGTATTTTTTTACCACGAAAATAGAACTTTAACCTCTCCTGTTTGTCATAATGTGAGCAACATTTAACTCTTTCGTTAAAAGCTATAGTGAGATATTTCATATTCATGGCAAAATTCCAATGGTGTGAGTTGGCATGAGTTTTCTACTGGGCGTCCTTAGTTTTCTAGTCAATAGCAGTTAGTTGAGCTCCCGCTTTATTTGTGCGAAATTTGATTTCGAAAAATGAAATGTGTACGTAATTCCAATTTTGGGGTGAAGTTGCATGTCATTGCAACCAGACGCCCAATAGGTTCGGGGTGCAATCGATCCGGGTTTCGTCTCATCTTCAGGTCAGGTCAAGTCATCGTCAGGTAGACCTGGAGATGACACGAAGTGTCAAAACCCGGGTCGTGCTGACCTCAAGTGGAGTTAACAAAGTCATTTTTATTTGGTCCATTATGGAGGATTTTGTCTGGCTTTTAGTAAAACCTATCTTCAGTCTGTAGATTACTTCAATGTAAAAGTGTTAAATATCTCCTTCATTTGTTCTTGGATTGGATTGGATTTTTGGGGAGGCGACCGACAGCTAACGTCATTTGCGCCATAGGGGATAGGTAAGGGAGGAAGGGTGGATAGAAACCCGGCGTCGGCATTAGCCTGCTCTTAACGAAAGGCACCAACGGGACCACGGTTTAACATCTCATCTGACAGACAGAGTACTGAACTTGAAGTGCCCTCCACAAATCACTCAAGTAGGGCCCGGGTTTCATCTGTAAAACATCCTCCTCTGCAGGGATTTGAACCCTGGCCGTCTGTATTGTTAGCCAGTACTCTAGTCACCACACCAACCCGATCCCCTTCAATTGTTCTTATTTGGGCTAGGTAGTGCGTGGTTCTGTATTTCGCCGTATATCCCATCTCCTTGTGCCGCAAAGGGGTTCGCGTGGGAAGAGGGAAGGATATGGACGGGGAGGTAATGTTTGCTCGCTTCTCGATTGCTTTCTGCCTTCCGCTTCATTCCCTCTCCACACTACAGCCCATCTCATTCTCTCTCTCGTGGTGCGTAGGCGGGTCGTCGTTCCATCGGTTGGCGAATCACAGGAGGGCTCCGGGGAAGCCCTATTAAACATATTCCTCCCCAACGCTCTCCCCTTTTACCAATTTTCCGATGAGCAGTCGTGGGCGTAGCGTGGACCGATCGAGGTTTTCGAGGAGCAAATCTCCCACGCCCGCCCTCTGTGGGCGAAAAGGACTCTTTTGAGCAACCGGTATTATTTTGCCGAACATCCTCATCAACCTTCTCCCAGATTCATCCATCTGTTCACATCCCCCCTTTCGTCTCCTACTCATTTAATATAAGCGCTCGTTTTCCTTTGATGGGTAGGAGTATCGAGTGATTAGGGGACCCTTGGGGATCGTTATCTGTCTTGTAATTTATTTGCCTAACATTAATGTCTTCACCTCTGCTGTGCGCTGACATAGTTAATGCTTCACGCACTAATATTTAAGCTTGTTTTTCGCGTTTGTTGTGGTGTCTGATTAGCGGATATATGTTGGGTATCTCGGGGAATGTGAAATTGTGTAATGTTATGGATCTTCAATGTGCCTATGTGTGCTCAACCTTCGAAAGACCAGTAAATTAAGTGACTATTTTGCAATCAGTATATTTTGATCGCTCACGCTACATCATCTAGTGTAGCGTATTCAACTGGAGGAAACTTGAGTATTCTGGGAACGTCTTCTCCCTGTACCAACCCGGCGGTCGCCCTGTAATGAGGCTTCAGCTGTCTATGTATTCTTGAAGATTTAAAGTATTGTTCCTAGGCTTCCGCGGAGTCGTTCAGGTGACGGTGAAGACTTATCGGGATCTCTTCCGCGTATTTCCATTGTCGTAGACGACAGTTTTGACAGCATTGCGGCTGTCTTCTTCAGGTCAAAAGTGAAGGTGGCAGAGTGGCCTGCTGCGTGGGCAGCTTTGTTATCAGAGTATGTCCCAAAAGAAGGGGACTTATGCTCCGTGGCTTTGTCTTTGGCTCACCCTGCTAGTTATATGGTTAGAACATTCACAGTTCTCGCATATTTATTACTCGCCAGGTCCCTTATCAATTTTATGTCACTATTTTTTAATTTATTGTAATAATTATTGGCTTGTTCTTTGATTACTTGCCGTACATCTTCTATATTTTTTGTCGTGTATATGTCGTGGTTTGTGTAGTATTTTATCTTGAAAATGGATCTAATGGGATTTCTCTCCATGACCTCGATTTTCTTGATATTTGCTTCAGTCAGTAGTCCTGCCCATGCCGGCGTTGGATACAGGACAATGGGTCTAATATACGTCTCGTGTATTGTTTTTTTGATGGTTTCTGGAACAGAGCTTCTATTTAATGTGGGTTTAAAAAGTGAAGGTGCATGTCATTGTGTCCGTCTATATAGAGGCCGTTTTTCGCGCCATTTCAGTCAGGTGCGCTGTCATGTCAAGCCTGGAAGAGAGTTTTCATAAAGACGAAGAGGGTAAACAATGACAGCGCACCTGACTGAATTGGCGGGAAAAACGGCCCCTAAATAAGACGTACACAATCGCATGCATCTTCACTTCTGACCTGAAGAAGGCAGCTGCAATACTGTCGAAACTGTCGTCTTCGATAATGGAAATACGCGGAAGAGAGCCCGAAAAGCCTTCATTACCATCTTAAAGTATGGTTCTCGGAGCTTTAATGGAGGGAAAAGTCAATTTGATGAGACACAGTTGCTTTACAGTATAATATCAATATTCATACTCAGAGCCCATAGTGTTAAATGTTTCAGAGCGCTATAAAATCGGTCGTGATCATTCTCTTACGAGTTTTGTGGTCGAGGGTCTTAAATGCAGTGGGGTGTCATAAACACTGGTATCAGATTTGTGATCTCATTTGATCCATGCATCAAACAGACTGGCAGCCTCGTGCCCACCCTGATTGTTGATAATGGGTTGTCCAGGAAAAATGGCGAGGAGGACCTGCTAGACGCAGACTATGTCGGATCCACTGTTTGGTACTTCACTGGAAATCTATCGTATTTATTACTCTTTGGTGTTCCCGTCCTTTCTGACGTTGAATTCTTCAGGAAGGCTCATAAATTTCTCCGTTCCAATTGCATCATGTCGAGTACATTTCGTAAAATTAAATTTTTTTAACTTTATAACTTAAATGTGCAAAACCTTATTTTGAGTCTTAAGTTTTTTATGTATTCCTTAACCTTGTTTGTTAATTGCTAAATACCGCATTTATCGGTGCATAAAACGGACTTTATTATCCAAAAATTTAGACCTGAAATTCATGCTGCGTGATACCCGTATATTACATTTTTTATTTAACGTCAGTTAAATAAAAAGGTTCATTTTCTTTTTTTAATCAATTAAACGTCTTTTTTTAGGTAGTTTATGGTGTTTTGTATATATTTGCAGTGCATATAAATAAATGTGGGCATTGATTTATCCAAAATGTTATGAGCTTCCAAGTCTTTTATTTTAAATGTTAGTAATTTTAATTCAGATTTCCTTCTTAAAACCTGAGTGGGTGTTATCCGACGATGCCTGTTATACGCCGATAAATACGGTTATTATGTAGGGGATGCGGGGTGCTTGTATCTTTTACTTCATATTCGTTAGTTTCATCATTTGATTCCATCATGAATTTCTTCTTATATTTACGTTGCATTATTTGATTTTTCATTTTCGATCGATTTTAGACAGGAAACGTAATGAACTGCATCGATTTTCAAAGCTTATACATTTTCGGATTAGTCTGTAACCGCTGATTGCGTTTGCCTCGTGAATTGCAGTGCTCGGAAGCACGTAAGCGCTCGAAACGCCCACTCCATGTCGTGCCGCGCGCCCGTTAATTCGGTTCCCGTTTTTCACATGTTTTCTTCCCTTCACTTCCTCGTGTTTTCGATTTACGATTCAATTTGAAAATTACGTTGTTCCGAATTCACTTATGAAAGTGTACGATCCAGCCCGTTAACTCTTCCCAGTCAATCGTACGCTCCCTGTGACGCAACGTGCGTGAATCACACTGCTCTGATATGGAAAGCACTCTTGTTTTCCGCTCGTTTCGGCTTGGCTTGATGTAGATTAGTTAACTGTGGAGTTGGAATCCATTTCCTTTGTTTGATCACTGCACAGTTGCCCGCCCGAATGGATTTTGTCGATTTCATTCAGCGGAATCGTGCGTAGGGAAACGTCTGTTATTATTTTATAAAGGCAATTTCGCGATCGTAACTAGTCTGTTTTAGAAAATGCAGTTACGTGTTTCATCTTGTTTGGCAGCTGAAACGACTCCATATGTGGGGTCGTTTGCCATTCACGGCCTCTATTTGACGGAGATTTTCGAAGCTTCTACCTGATGGCTCGAAACTTTTTCGAATCATTGAATCAATTTATTCTATAATCAAAGCTCTATTTTTCAGCTAAGAAGGAAGACGATATGAAGTAGAATTTCGTCTGTTCTTTCGCAAAAAGTTTCAAGAATTTTCCCCCTTTTTTGTCTTTTGTATCCTCAAACTGACTTCTAAGTGTAAGCCAGATGAGATACCTCAAATAAAAAATATATATGGCAGTCTTTTCCCTTTTAAGCGAAGTTTCTGTAAGTTTAGTTGAAACTCTTATACCCCTCTGTGTTCCTAATTGAAATTTCATAAACTTTGTCATATATTCCTAGGATACATATTAGTGATATTTCCATATTTATGGAAAGAATGAAGAAATCGAGTTGAGGACTCAGATTCTTATTGAATTGAATTTCTTTCAAATTTTCAAGTTCTTTTTCGTGTCTCAAAGTTGAATGCACGAAATAAATAGGAAAGGAATTGCTTTCTATAATTTACTCTCACCTCAGATAATTCAAGAAAGTGTGAATAGAATCGGAGCACCTTCTTATACGGAGCAAGCGTTTTATTCGTCTACTGCTCATCTGTGGTTACAGTTATTTTCTTCAGTGGTGTCGTGCGGAAGCCAGTGCTTTAATATTGCTAAAACTTCGTTTGTCTCGAAGTTTTTCACAAGTTCTATTTTGCATAAAGCATTACCAGGAGAAATACGGTGCCAGCTCTATGTTTTGTTTGAACCATGCTGGGTGTCGCCGCGGCAACCTATTTATTTGAACCTATTTATCATCCTCGACTGCAGTCGTCCGGTACAACAGAGTCTTAGCATCAATAAGAGGGTTAATCGATTCAATGGTAAATTCATATTTTGCATTTGCACTGGATGGATAAATGTTATTCGGGTATTCCACCGGGTAAGAAGGCCCAAGTCTCCCGACGTTGGAGACTCATTTATTTTTGCTATAAGTCTCCCGACGTTTCGGAGAACGACGATTCCTGCTTCAGAACCCCCGATAATGGAGAGAAAGTCGTTCTCCGAAACGTCGGGAGACATGAAACTTCTTACCTGGTGGAATACACGAGAAACATCCAGCATTTACGCCGGGAAAACTTAAGACTCTTTCAAATGCTTTGGATAATTAGGACGAGAATACGTTCGAGATGTGAGTGTGGAGAAGGATGGAGAAGGTGCGATTCACGGAAAGGAAGACGAACGAGGAATTCCTTGGCTTGGTGGATGAGGAAAGGAAGCTTATAGTTGAGATATGGGATAGATGGCTGGAAGTAGTAATTAGGGGCGATATATAGGGGCGATAGTTTGCTCTAGGGCGTGATAGAGGGAAGGATGTTGGATAAGCGAGGAAGGGGAAGAAAAAAATAGGTTTTATTAACGGAAGGAAGTCTGCCCAGGAAAAGAAATAAATCTGCTTCTACATCTACATACTACCCTGCGAGCCGCCGCATGGGCGTGTGGCATGGGGTGTTAGGACACCAGCTGTGTAAAGATGTAAGGTTTTGGGAGATGAAATGGTAACTTGTATTATGGGAGTGTGTTTTTGAAGCTCAGTTTTTATTGTGGTCGCTTACTGTGCGCGGGAAGAACGAGTTTTTATATCTTTCTGTTCGGAAATGTACCTCTATTATTTTATCGCTTCTGTCAGACCTATGGGTGTAGTGAGGCGTCTTGATAATATTCTCTGTGTCGCTCTGAAACACTCCAGTTCTGAATTTCTCAATTAAGCTAAGCCTAGCGTGTAGACTCCCGAGTCTCTAGGGGCTCCCACCTTAATCCCTCTAAAAATTGTGAGACCCAATATGTTCGCTCGTTGCAGGTATTTACGTAGCGTGCTGCTTTTCTTTGTATTTTCCTATATTTTTGGTTAAATCTTTATGACCATATATTATTACAATAAATATTGATGAACAGGGCCCTACTCAGGTAGTAATTGATCATGTGAATGCAATCATATTTTTCCGTCGCCGTAATACGACTTCGCTTCGTGTAATTCCTTTAAATCTAAGGTAGTTTTTCTGGGTTAGTGATTGAGGAACTATTTTGACCCAAAAGATTCGTTCCGTGAGCGGAAGAACCGAATTTCAGTATGCAGGCTTGCACGTTTGTTTTGACGAAAATTTTTTATTTGTATTTCGTTCTCGATGGTGAGTGGCGAAGTGTGTCTTTTCTCCCACACCATCCCGCGTTCATCCCGCGGACGAGCGGCTAGTCGAGTAGAGCGTTACACTCCTGCCCGGCCACACCTCCGGGTCAGCAGCTCCGTTAGGATAGCCATTGTGTGAAATGGTGGGTGATCTCATAACCCAAACTTGACGCTCGAAAGAATGTGAGCGATGATCTATCTTGAGAAATCTATCCAAAGCTCGAATGTGATTGGAACGTTATGATCTCAAACCAATAAAAAATTCCTCGTGAAGGGAACTATCGCTATTTCAACTACGGGTCGAATACTGGTCGAATCATGCCTCATATGCCCAGCGTTGCTCATAAGTTTTCAATTTTATTGGACTAAAGGGTTGTAAATGACGCAAAGATTAACGGTGAATTTATTACACTGCAATTTCCACTTGGTAGTTAATAGCTCACGACATGATAATAATAATGTTGCTTTGAAAAGAATTCACGTTTGTGAAACGTTAATTACGCGGAAATTTCTGCGTTATATATTTACCCTTCAGGTCAGCAATTGGGTATTTCCATTTAGTTACACCTGAAACTGTCTAGTTAGTGTTACGATTCATCGCAGCTTGTTACGTAGTTCGGACCTTTTTTAATGATTGAAATTCCTACGTTATTGCCGATCGTTATTCTCCAATTACTTCGCTCGAGTTTTCTACCTGCTAATTGGTAGGTTTTTGGACAAGCCATACCATCTTAAAATCTACTACTTCTCTCTACCACAGGTGATCCGCTATTAGACCCCTCTTAAATTCTTTATATCGTCTCCCTCTTCTCACTTCGTCCACAATTCCTATCCTCTTGAACCGTACGTACGGGCCCAGGGAGTGCGGTTGCGGTAAAAGGTAGAAAGAAAAATCGGTTCAAAGAAATTCAATTTATTAACTTCAATTAAAATAAACGGTCAATAATAATCCCCCGAATTGCGACCGGCTCAAAGGAAAGCAAATAGCAAAGGACACTCAAGAGGACGGGTAGGGTAGGAGGTTTGGTATTTTGCCACCTTGGCTGTGGAGATGGCGGTGGTCTTCAAGAGGCGCCGTGGATCCGTCTTTCGGGAGCAGCTCCGTTGGGCGTAAAACACTCGTTGAGAGCCTCACCAAAAAATGCCCGCCGCTCGCGGGTGGACACCGCTATTTATGTATTCGCCCCTAGGTGTCATAGGTCCCTGTTGACCGGTATATTGACCGGTACTGTGGGGGAGGATTACACTACCCGCCTAGCTGCTCTACCGACACCCTCTGAGTGAGGTACAGCTTACTCTTCCACGACTCCTTAGTGTTCTTCCTTCTATTGCTCTTTGGAACATTCCTTCTCCCCTCAGTACGTCCTTAAACCAGCACTTCTTACTACTCCAAACCTCCACCGCTAGCTTCCTTTCCTCTCGAACCATATCCAAAACCTCCTCATTTGTCGTCTTCGCCAGCCAGCTCACCCTCTCCATCCTTATGGTATCACTTGAAGCAATGAACTACTTCGCCAAATATTTTCTCACCGCCGCATCCAAACGGAACTCTCGAGACCAATGCCCGATAGCGAAGGAAATGTCTCCGTGTGCCCTAGCTTAGTTCACAGGTTTTATTTGATCCTCGTGGGCGCTGTGTGCCTGGTGACGTCCTTCCCGTGGGTAGAGATGTATGCAAGAGACGCGGGTTTGAGATAAGGGCGGAGATGAGACATATAAGAGTCGAGTTCCGGTGATGTCAAAGGCGCCACCTCGGCGCTTTTCCTCTACGTGGGACGTGTTTGCTCGGCAGCGCCGTCTGCTACCTGCCGCTAATCTCAGTGTAAGCCGTGCAAGCCTCAATTGAGCCCCGCAGAAAATAATGCACGGTAGGATAGACTGCTAGTCTAACCCTATGCGTGACGAAGTATAAATATGACGAGGTTGGTAAAATCTTTTGTATGGAGTCAAACGTTGTGTGTTACAGATACTAGGACCCTCAGAAAGGAGGACGATAATACGCTGCAGGATTTGAGATGTGGGCGTGGAGAAGAATGAAGAAGATGAGGTGGATGGACAGGAAGACTAACGAAGAAGTGCTTCAGGTGGTGGCCAAGGGAAGGAAGCTTCTGAATGAAATCGGGAGTATGCAGGGCATATGGTTGGTGGATGTGATACGGGGCGATTGTTAGCTGAAGCGTGTGAGAGAGAAAAGGTTGTTGGGCAAGCGGGGAAGGGGAAGAGAGAATAGTTTTCATGGATTGTATGAAGATGAGTAGATAATATGCCGAGGCGAAGAAGTATACTAGAGCGAAAAAGGAAATACTGGTTTGGGTGTGGGTGTGGAGAAGGATGGAGAAGATGTGGTGGACTGGAAGGGAGACAAACGAGCAAGTCCCTGGTATTGTGGAGAACGAAAAGAAACATTTGGCTATGGTCAGGGGTTGGCAGCGCAGGTGACTGGAAGGGTTGAAGAGGGGCCATGGGTTGCTCACGAAAGTGATAAAGGGAAGGATATTGGGCAGTCTGGGAAGGGGAAGAAAGAGGATTGGTTTTTTGGACGAGATGACGTAGGGTAGGTTGCTGATCCGTTGAGGGAATTGCTAGAGCTGTATTTGGCCCTGCAAGCATGGAAAGTTGGGAGGAGTTTCTCCGACCTTCCTTACTTGAAGAATACGTTAGTGAACGAATTCTCATTTATGCGACTCATGGAGTCGTGCTTCTTCTAGTGCCATCAGGAGTCTTCTAAAGTTTTCTTCGCTTCAGACATTTATTTTTACAGTCTGATATCCTTCATCAACTCTCTTTATGTTGCGCTTTTTTCCGTATAACCAAACATTGTACCCCCTCTCGCACGCTCTAATTTTTTTATGTCTTTGGCATTTTTCGGTGCTATCACAATCCAGCGTTCATTCCTAGTATTAAAATGAGTGCACTCTTTTGAATTGTGGCTGGAAGAGATTTAACTGAAGGGGAGTCGTAACTGGGATGTCGTCTTTTACACTCCTCAAGTCTCCGCTCATTCCCCTTTCGCAGCGACCACGTTTCTGAGAAATGCAACTCAATATTCAATGTTAGTTTTAACCAATCTCTTGAAATAAGCTTCGGGCGCGCCCTGATTACGAAAGGGGTTATTGCTTGAGCTCCCCGACCCATCCCCACCGCCCGTGAGCCGCCCTCGACGTCAAGATCGTGACTAGGGGCTGGTCCGTTCACTCCCCCTTCTGGTTCTTTCTCGTAAGCCGCCGTTCCCCACCCCAAGGTAGGAATGCACGCGTGGGCGGATGAGCACGTAACGCGGAGCGTGAGAGGAGGCACACATGGGCGACCGCCGTGGATGTACTCGCTCCGGACGTGAATGCACGCATGTGTATACAGTCGAACTCCGCACCTTCGTGAAGTTTCATTCTCCACTCGAAAGCAACTGCCAGAATTTCATCCAGTTTGAGCTGGCCTATTGAGGATATTGAGGATATGGAACGTGGCGTTTTATGAGGCATAAACGTGGACTCTCAGATATGAAGACGAGAATAGGCTACAGGTATTTGAGATGTGGGTGTAGAGAAGGATGAAGAAGGTGAGGTGGACGGAGAGGAAGACAAACGTGAAAGTGCTTGGGATGGTGGGCGAGGATAGTAAACTTCTGAATGAAATTCGAGATCGGCAGTGAGAATGGCTGGAGGAGGTAATAAATGGCGATGGATTGCTCAAGAGTGTGATAGAGGGAAGGATGTTGGGCAAGCGGGGTAGGGGAAGAAAGAGAATACGTTTCATGGACAGGATGAAGAAGGGTAGATCGTACGCTGAGGCGAAAAAGGATATACTAGTGCGAGATAGGCCCATGAAAGTATAGAGAACTGGGAGGAGATTCTCTGAAATTAAAAAAATCTACCTTAACCGGTAGAATACTTAAAAAAATGTTCTCTTTTACTTGGTGTAGACCAATACCACATAATGTGTGTTTTTCAATACATGACGAACGTGGAAGTACTAAGTATGTTTGAATAGTTAGGGAAAGTTGTGAATGATATCAGGGAGACAAAATATGAATAGCTTTATGATGATTGTGAAGGGTTGCTGAAGGGTAAGAGGGTAAGATGTTTGGCCAGCGGGGAAGGGGAAGGGAGAAACTCGTTTTTGTGGACGGGATGTAGATGGGTAGGACGTACGCTGAGATGAAAAAGAAAAAAAAAACTAGCTGTACATGTGGCCTTGAATTTAAGTAAAAGTTGTTTTTAAAAATATCTACCTTTAACCGGTTGAATACTTATAACAGTAATAATGGTTGCCACGCACTTGGCGGATCTTTTAAAAGTATTCTACCGGTGTTTGTTGAGTATCAGATAATCTCCTCCCGGTTTTCTGCACTTTCAGGGGCCTTGCTCCCTGTAGTATTTTCTTTTTCGCCTCGGCATACGACCTACATTTCTTCATCCCGTCCGTGAAACCTATTCTCTTTCTTCCCTTTCCCCGCTTCCCCAACATCCTTCCCTCTATCACACTCTTGAGCAACTCATCACCCCTCATAAGTACATCCTCCAGCCACCTACACTGCCTATCCCGGATTTCCTTCAGAGGTTTACTTGGTGGATATGTCTATGGTAATCTTGAAGCGTGGCAAGCGGAGAATCCAGCTGAGCAGCGAGCTCCGAATCGCGTTGGCTAACCTTCAAGGAAATATGTACCGTGTGAACAAGTTTCTCCTCTCTTAAAACCTCTTCCCCCTTGACTCTTTATCTAACCCTCCCGCTCGACCCCCTCTCCTTCAACTCTCCCACGAAAACTGCTTTCTCCTCACGATCATAACCCCGCACTCGTCCTGCTCCTCATCATCTCGGCGCTTTGTATCTCAGGAAAAGAGAGTCCTCGTGTTTGAAGCGAGTGCCCTCGTATCCGTCGAGTCGAGTATCTCTATACTAGTGAGCCGCTGCGGGGGCGGAATCGTTGACTCCCGGCTCGGCTGGTGGGGTGCGGTCGTGTTGCGTGTCTTATTGCGGCTCTGTAGACGTGATTCATCCCATGAAATGAGCTCAAGTCCCAAATTTATGAAGGGAATTTTCAGGAGTATTTCCGCTCCCAGTATAATGAGTGCGTCCAATAGAGAGGGTAATAATTTTGAATGAAGTTTTTACTCTGTAAGTGCCTTTCCAAATGATTAAAAAAATTTCGTAGCTTGGCTGCCACATTGCTAAAGGCTGTGGAGATAGATATATTTTTGTAAAAATGAGTCTTGGTTTTCTTTTTCTTTTTAATGTAGTTATTTTATTTTTATAATGTATTCTACCAGTAAAGGTAAGTTTTGTTAAATGTCAGAGAATCGCCTCCCGGTCTTTTACGCATTAAAGGGCCTATCTCCCTGTAGTATATTGTTTTTAGCCTTGTACAGGGTGGGGCAGAATGGACTTTTTTTTTAAACGACTTCCCATCTTTAATTCAATTCCTGTGGGAAGAATAAATATATATTTGCTATTGTCTGAAAAGGATTATTATTTGTTCGGGAAAACACATTTTTGACATGCAAAAATTGATTTTAGTACCTGGAGATAAATAATAATATTTCAAATCAGGGAGTCCATTCTGCCCCACCCTGTATAAGATCTACCCTTATTCATTCATTTCATGAAACCTATCATCTATCTTCCCCTACCCCGCTTGCCCAACATCCTTCCCTCTATCACATTCTGGAGCAATCCCTCGCCTCTTGGGCAAACCCTCGCCTCTGGCAGGAGGGTGCTAGGCCACCAGCCGTGCAAATATGCAAGGTGCTGGGAGGTGAAATGATGACGTGTAATTTTTGAAAAAAGTGTTCTACCGGTAATGGTAGGTTTATTGACTGTCAGAGAATCTCCTCCCATTTTCTACTTTTTCAGGGGCCTATCTCGCTCTAGTATATCCTTTTTCGCCTCTGCATACGATCTACCCTTCTTCATCCTGTCCATAAAACCTATTCTCCTTCTTCCTGTTCCCCGCTTGCCCGGCATCCTTCCCTCTATCACACTCTCGAGCAACCTCTCGCCTCTTATTGCATCCTCCATCCACCTACACTACCGATCTCGAATTTCATTGAGAAGTTTCCTTTCCTCGCCCAGAATCTGGAGTACTTCCTCATTAGTCTTCCTTTCCGTCCACCTAACCTTCTCCATCCTTTTCCACATTTCTCGTCCTCCTCACTGAGGGTTCACGTTTCTGTCCCGCACAACGCTAAAAATGTAATGTTAAAATTAATTTAAACAACGATAAGAATACATAAGTAATCATTGGAAAAAAGTAGCAATAAATGGCTACTATTTTCCAATCATAACTAAAATTTGAATCACTTCGGGTTGCGTGCATCTCCGGTAAAATCTATATGTATCGTTAATAATTAACCGCCCCATGGTTTGGTAAATATGTGTCGGAATCAAAGGCGTCTCGTCCATATGACGCAGCCTTCTTCTCTTTCCCTTTAAATTATTTGTGCCTAATTCTCCTCCTTATTTACTCCTTCAAGTGTGATTAATATATATTTTGCTGGATGGTTCTGATTTATGTATTTCCCGTGTTTATTTAAATCTAGAAGCATTTTCATTCATTGAGCTTTTATCAATCAACGTCGTCTAACATATATATTTCTCTTCATTTCAGGTGAGCCATTTCTTTCCCGGCGATGGTTAGCGCGTCAGAGTACTTGGTCCTTAATTGTGAGTATCCCGCGGCAAAATTAGTTGAGGAGTATTTTAATCGATATCCATTGAAATTACCAATTTATTTGAGGGATAGAAGTAGTAGTATAGTTAGTAGGATGGATAGGGTCAGGAATGAGTGGGTGATAAACGAATTGGGTTAGATGCTCTAGTAATGGACATATATGAAAGGAGTGTGCTTCGTTGGTTTGGCCATGCTGAGAGAATAGATGAGAGTCGAATAACGAAACATATAAAACAGTGAAATGAATAGTGCGAGAGGTAGAAGTAGGCCGAGAAAGTTGTGGTTGAATGTGGTTGAGGAAATTCTTTGGAGGAGGAATATTAGGAGTCTTAAAAACAGATGGGCGTGTATGAAGCAGTGTATGGGGGTAAATGAAGTAAAAGAGGTTTGCAAGGATAGATCAGTATGGAGGAAATTATTGAAGCAGAGTTAGGTGTACAAATATGTATTTATGAGTGAAACTTTGTAATTGTGCCTGCCCCTGAAGGGAACGGCGTGATTGGTATGTATATATTTTAGTGAATCATTTGTGAAATACAAAAAGACACACTACATGAGATGCATTCAATGTCGTAAGGAATGATATCTTATTTTGTAATGAACACTATTTTATTTAAGATTTTTGCCAGAAGATCCCAAATATGCCAATGTTCTCCGGTGTTCATTGCGTGGGTTGTTTTTGTAGACAACAGAAATGCCCGAATTCTCTCGGGCATCCTTTGGTCTAAGTGTTCAATCTGTATTTTTGTGGCTTTATTTAAGTGAGAGTAGGAATTTCGAAAGAGAAGACGTGTACCGCTTTTCAGACCCATGGAAGTTAATTTGGTGGGAAAATTGGGGTAATCCAAGAACATTGAAATAAGATCACTAGGGTGTTCTACCAGCGGATTGGTAGATTTTTGGGCAATCTTTATCCTAGCGTCCCAAATTCTTGCACAGCTTTAATTTTTAGCTCACATTCGTTTTCCTTGCTGTAGATGCTCCGACATTAAATCCTCCTAAATTCCTTATATCGTCTCCCTCTTCTTATTTCTTTCGAAATTCCTCTTTTCCTTCCTCTTCCACGCTTCCCCAGTGTTCTCCCCTTCATCTCCCTTTTCAACATTCCCTCTTTTCAAAGAATCTTCTATCCATCTCTTCTGCCTCCTTCAAACCCCTGCCGTTAGTTTCCTCTCCTCTCCAACCATATCCAATATCTACTCGTTCGAACTCCTCGCCACTTAGCTCACCCTTTCTATCCTTCTCCTCAGCCACATCTCTAACGCCTCACGTCAATGAGCACCCTTCACTGCAATGACCAAGTCTCCAACCAATGCAACTGCAGGCTCCATATTAGACTCTCCACCAGCCTTTTCTGTACGTCCTTACTCAGAAATCCCTCACCATTTCCCTCCTCTTTGAATATGATATTTAGCCATTGAAATTCGACATATAATGTACCTACCACATGACAGGGAAGGGTCCACAAGACCTTTAATGTCACGGCCAAAATGCAGCCTAGGCACTTAGACCTGTACTTGTCTGATGGAAGACGGGCGTTGTTGTCACTTGAAAGTGCTCCCTCGCGGTAATAACTTAATAAAGTCCAAACATTCATATTCTTCTAGTGTTTTTTAACACTAAGAAAACGAAAGTTATGAGATTCTCGAGTACAAAGATGGCGAGACTTATGATTAAAGTTGGGAGGACAGAAACTGGAGCAAGTGGAACAATTTAATTTCTTAGGTAGCACGCTAGAGGAAAACGGGCATAGAAGCAAAGACATACGGAAGAGAATAGCGCTAGTTAAGGAGGCGTTAAGTAATAGAAGGGAGCTGATGACGGGAACATTGGGTAAGGATGTGAAGAAGAGGCTGGTGAAGAAATTGATATGGAGCGTAGCGTTGTATGGTGCAGTAACGTGGACCCTGAGATATGAGGTCAAGAGTAGGCTGCAGTAATTTTTGATGTGGGTGTGGAGAAGGATGGAGAAGGTGAGGTGGACGCAGGAAGACTAACGAGGAAGTTCTTGAGATGGTGGGCGAGGAAAGGAAGCTTCTGAATGAAATCCGGGATTGACAGGGTAGATGGATGAAGAATGTAATAACGGGCAATGGGTTGCTCAAAAATGTGATAGAGGGAAGGATCTTGGGCAAGCGGGAAGAAAGAGAATACGTTTCATGGACAGGATGAAGAAGGTTAGATCGTATGTTGAGTAGAAAATGGATATACTAAAGGGAGATAGGCCCCTTATAGTGTAGGAAACCGGGAGGAGATTATCTGACATTCAGCAAAGTCTGACTTTTCCGGTAGAATACTTTGATAATAATAATAGTGTCTTCGTACTAGCGGTCAAACCAACATTTTCATGAATGTTTTCACAGAAATATCACCGCAGTCATTGAAAATGAGTTTTCAGGCTGTTTATTTTTTTCGTCTTGGGCCTTAGTGTTTTTCTGCTTGTGCTTACTTGTTAAACGCATCGTTTGCGCTTTTCGTAGTATTTATCGGGTGTCTACTCTTCCATTCCTGTACCTACTATATTTCGTCGGACCTTTAAGGAATGCTGACATCCTATGACAGAGCGAATATCTAGAAAGGCTTTTATTCCCGCTCAGATTTGCAGAATCCCTAGTGCAGCACATACCATCGTGACTCACCCTCGTCTTCTTCCCGCCTCTGTTCCATCTGCGGCGCAAGCAAGTGTCCATATAGGGTCGCCACGGAGGTCGTTTCTTTCTCTCCTTTACTTTCAGTTTGCCAAAGTCGGCCAAACAAAAATAGCAAGCAGTCATAATAAAGGGGTTGATAAGACCCTCAAAGCCTTCCACACGTCGTTTTTAATGCGCCTAAGTAGCTTCACTTCATGGCGTTGGAAACTTCTGGACGAGATAAGGAAGCAAAGTTGGTGGCTGGAGGACGTAATCGGGCGCGGAGGTTTCGCCCAAGGCCGTGGTAGGGGGAAGTGTGTTGGGCAAGCGTGCAAGGGATAGAAAGAGAATGGGTTTTATGAACATGATGAAGAAGACGGAGAAATGGAACGTTCGCGGCAATGAAGAAACATTATACGTTTTTTGGCCCTCCATTTGTAAAAATCTAATGGTATTTTACTGACTTCCACTTAAACCTACCCTTACCAGTTGATTACTCATTAATAACATTCACTTCGGATCTACATCTACGTAATACCCTGCGAGCAACCACGTGGGTGTGTGGCAGGGGGTGAAGATCACCAAACGTGCACTATTGGCATGCAACTAGGATATTTAATGGAGACATGCTAGATAACAGGGTCACATGCAGCTAGATGGTTAGTATTGTCCTGCAGCTAGATGGTATGGATGTCGTTTTATGAAATTTATAAATGTTTTGGTGTACGATATTTGTTTGCGACAATAAAATAGTGTTGTATCAGGCTGTCTTTATTGTATTTAAGGGATATGCTCAGCATTACATTAAGGAATTTGTTGAAAAATTGCCATGGGAAATCAGTCCTTTTCTACATCTTCGTATAACACCGAAAACTGCCGCAGACCACGTGTGGCAAGGTGTGTTGGGACTATTGCCAATAAATAGGAGTGACAAATTGAAAGAAATTGTCCGAGAGAAATGATAAAAGTTAAACAAAATATTTACGAAATCCTTTAGTGTCTCTTTTTGCTTTCAAGTTAGTGCTAGTGGAAAAAAGGCTTTTTTTATCCATCTGATCAAAAATGTGTCGTTCTCATTTTTTCGCTTCAATTTCGTACCTTAGAGCTTGATATAGAGCGTAGCGTTGTATGGGCCTGAATCGTGGACCCTGAGAAGGAGGACAAGAATAGGCTTCAGGCACTTGAGATGTGGGTGTGGAGAAGGATGGAGAAGGTTAGGTGGACGGAAAGGAAGACGAGGAAGTGCTTGAGATGGTGGGCGAGGAAAGGAATCTTTTGAATGAAATCCGGGAAAGGCAGGGTAGATGGCTGAAGGATATAATAAAGGGCGATGGATTGCTGAAGAGTGTGATGAGAGGGAAGGATTTTGGGCAAGCGGGGAAGGGGAAGAAAGAGAATAGGTTTTATGGACGGGATGAAGAAGGGCTGATCTTATGCAAAGGCGAAAAAGGAAATGCTAGAGGGAGATAGGCCCCTGAATGTGTAAAGTCCGGGAGGAGATTCTCCGACATTCAACAAAACCTACCTTAACCGGTAGAATACATAAGTATAATTTCGTGCGTTAGAAATTTTACATTTTCATTGTTGATCAAACACGGTTATTTATAATATTTATTTTTGTGTTTTCTCTGAACCAGGAGCGCATGTTAATGCATGATCTATGCTGAATATATCGTCCATCATTATTTCCTACAGTGAGGGTTATTGCCCCAAATTAGGCGAGTGACTGAAGCTCTTTTCCATCGTTGTGCAGCGCTGCCTGTGTGCATCGTGCTGTGCCGCGCCAAGGGTGTATTCTTAGCGATGATTAAGCTAAGAATATGACCTTTCAATCTTTGCGTCGCCTATTTTCCCCGTTCGTGCCTAATGAGAAATCATCCTGAGCCTACTGATGAATAAGTCGCCGTTTCTGCTCTATTCTTTGAATAATGTTTGTGTCTTCGATTTAACTGTCGGCTGCTTTCTTCAAAGATATTTTTATTGCACGTGCCGTATTGAACTGCTCCCTGTGCAACTGTGGTTGTTCGAATCATCCCACGTCGGTTATCGTTTCGCCGTTGAAGCACGCTCTCGTAAAAACTTTTCACTTATGGTGAACCAGTTGAAAATGTCTTTTTTTTCTTAGTTAGTGATGCGTTATGGTTTAATCTTTCTGGTTGCATGGCTGAAAATTGAAGTATCGTCCTCCCAAAAAATGTTGCATATGTGACTGATTTCCATTGTCATCTCGTATATGTTTTTTGCGTTAGGTGTGATGATACCTCCTTGGCACTCGTTTAATGTAATTTTAGTGCGCCTTCAAGATGATACAGCGCCGTTTACAGAAATGCGAAGTTTACAGAGAGGCTAAGTGGGATTTTTAAACACGTCGAGTGCCGCTTGGTAAACTGATCACGCCACCGAAGGATGGTGGCCTTTGTTTTGAACGCACGGTCGTGAAAAAACTGTTTACTTTTCTTTTTTTCACAAGCCGGTTCAATGCCTTAATTGCAACTGCGCTATTCTATTGGAAACACATAAATTATCATGATTTATTTACGTTGTTGTAGTGTTACATTTAATTGATGAGTTTCTCAGATGTGTGAACAGATTTTATGGGTGGGGTCCTCGTTTGGTACTCACTCCCAGTAGTATCAAGAAGCTGTCGACCAGTCTAATTATGAGGCACAACCGCGATACAAGCTGAAATTTACAACGTTGGAACATTCCAGTGGCCCGCGTCTGCACGTGTTCCTATGCTTTTACTGTAATAAGTTATGACTCATAATAGGCCCCACCTTCGGTATCAAGTCTCAGCATTCGCTTGGGTTATTTTACAGGATCAAGTCATTATGGTGCCGTGCTGAGTTTAGCTATTCTGCAGAGTAATCACGCGTAAAATCTCATTTTGCGACTCGAGATTCACGCTCTAATCACGTCGCAAACACGTGCACATAGCAGTGCGTTCTCCGACGAATATATTCGTTATCAGCTCAGCATTAGTCTGCGTCGCTCATCCTCGGTTCATTAAATGGAAAAACCTTGTCTTATCTCATTTGATTTCCTGCCTTGGTGGATGAATGGATTTCAAATCACCACCTTTAGCTGAGCGCGCTGTGGTGACGTGATGATTAGTTTCATTGTTATGCAAGACGGAGGCTTTGAGGTAGAAACCTCACAGATCTCATGGTTTCACGTGTTTGGTTGTTGCCATGAATTTTTGTGTGACTCCTGCAAATGCCATCGGAGCATGGCTATTCGAAACTAATCACCGTATTTACTTATCCGACCTTGAATCCCAGACTCATGGGTAGATTTGCCTTTCCACTTACGGCTACCGTGTAAATTACTTTTGTCATCCACTTTCACATCCATTTTTTGTCATTTGAATGTATTACCCAGCACAACACGAAGAAAAAATGGACTTTACCAATTCTATGTAAAATTTATTCACACTTCCGACCGGTTACGTGACATAGTTACATCTTCAGGTGGTGTATGTGATGGGAGTGGTGTGCATAAGATGTAACTCTGTTACCAAATCGGTCGGGTGTGTGAACACAACTCACGTGGATTTTACGAAGTCTATTATTTCGTTGTGTGTCAATGGAAAAATTCCGTAGAGTTGAGCCCGAGACGACGTCTTGTAACCCGGCAATTATGGAACATTGTGGATCGAGGGAAAGATGAGGTGAATGTCACACGTTTGGAAAAAACGAAAGTAGCTGGAGGGACCTAAACAGTGTTTACTTAGTTGTTTCGGGCGCTCGAGCTGGTCGAGGAATTGATGAATCGAATAAATTAATTCTGAGGATGCTACAGCGTAGAGGAGCTAATCATAATATATGTATCTGAAAGCTGAGTTTGAATTATTGTAATACAATCATAAAATAAGGATGGAAGGAATAATTAGAGAACTTGGCTTGCTGATGACCGTTTTGTTAATAGTGTTTACAATAGTAGTTAATAGCATTAGTAAGGAAAAATGTGAGTATTCCTTTTGGGAGTGGAGATGCGAGTGGTGAACACTATGCTGGGGAGTTTGTCAGATTATTTCAAATGGTATCCCATCAACATGTATACATTTTCCGATGGAACACCTTGTAGTCGCAGCCAGCACTCCGGTTGACTCTTCATCCATCTACATCTACATCTACGTAATACCCTGCGAGCCACCACGAGGGTGTGTGGCAGGGGGTGAAGATCACCAAACATGCACTATTGCCATGTAAGTAGGATATATAAGGTAGACATGCTAGAAAATAGGGTCACAGTTTATTAAATACTACAGTAGATTATTAGTTATTGCAAGTTATTGCAGTAGTAATTACAATAGAATATTAGTTACTACAGTATAGTACAGGTTAAATTCTACATAATAAGGAAGGGATTATTGGTAGTTATTACATGCATCATGCACTATAGACTATTCTAACTATATTTCACCTACCTATCCCTTTTGCTACGTTGCCTATTGTTCTCTCTTATGGTACGCGGGAAAAATGACATTTTAAATCTATCGGTACGACAATCTATCTCTCTAATTTTGTTAATATGGTCAAACCTAGCATAATACGCAGGGGTTCTTAATATATATCTAACGTCATCTGTGAACAAATCGGTTTCGAATTTACTTAAAAGGTTTAACCTAAATTTTAACCTGCGTTCTGGTAGTAATTCCCATCCTAGTTCTTCTATTAAACTCGTAACACTTATACAATTATCATAACGGCATTTAACAAACCTAGCAGATCTCCTTTGCACGCGCTCTAATTCTTTTATCATACCTTCCTCGTACGGATCCCATATACTAGCGGCATATTCTAAATGAGGCCTGACAAGTGTAAAATAGCTTCTTTCTCGTACCTACTCTCTTATCGCATTTGCCTAGAACCCTTTTTACGAATCCTAATCTACGGTTTGCTACACTAGTTATTTCCCTGATGTGTTTCCCCCATGACATATCTTCAGTGATGGTGACGCCTAAGTATTTAATAGATTCTACGTTAGATATTTTCTTTTCTTTGATGCAATAATTATTCCGGGGAGAGCCATTCTTTTTCCAAAAATTCATAATCGCGCATTTCTTCAAATTTAATTCTAGCTGCCATATATCACACCAATCATCAATCGCATCTAAATCCTTGGCTAAAAACTGGATGTCCTCTTCATTTCTAATTTCCTTATACACTACTGCATCATCGGCAAAAAGACGGAGCTTGCTATTTTTCCATGGTTCCTGTCAATCGCCAAGTTTGTTAGAACAATTTTCATATGTGCCCTTCGATAGTTTTTCGTGCTGTCAGAGGCGTAAGAATGCCTTTTTGTATTTTGTTCAATTGGCCCTACTAATTATTAGGATGAAATCTTGGAGGCTGAGTGGGAAGGTACATCTTGGGGTAGAGGGAGGTGTAATCTATATTTTCTCAACTTTTACTTATACTTTCAAATTATACCAAATAGCTCATTAATTAACATTTTCACGTATGCATGGAAGTTTTAGTGCGCCCTATGGTCAACTTCATTTTATAATTGATTGGTGGGGTTTATGTTGCAATTGAGGTATCTACAACCACATAAAATCTTTTTAGTCACCGTCAGTGTGTGAGACGTTATGCATTATATAATAGGTACCTGGTCAAAGTTACTGTAACTACGACTACTGAGGAGTTAGCGGAAACCTGCTTTAACTTGTCAATAGGCGGAAGTTTACAAATATGCACTGCAATATAAGCACGCTGCCGATGTGAGACTGTTTGTGTTCAGGTTTTTTCGACTACGCAAAGCTGTAAAACAGTGCAAAGCAAAAGGAATGACAACAAAAAATGTTAATCAAAGATATAAAATGTGTGAGGAAGTGGTACAGCCGTAGTGAGAATAATAATATAAGTGTAGCAGTGAGTGATTGATCGAAATCCCACTCATAAACAGTTTGCACTCCCAACGTTTAAAAAAAAAGGGTGTACTTAACCGTTGATTTCGAAAGGGATTAAATCCCATGCTAATTCCCACCGCGTTCCATTTCTTTCTCTCTCTCTCTCTCGAATACGAAGCAGTGCTTTCCCGGCATGCACCTCCTCTGCGTCTCCCATTTTGACGCCCTCTCCCACCGGGCTCCGCTCCTCTCGTTTTCCTGCGCGATTTTCCGGTTCACTTTTTGTTCTCGTGCTCGCTCGTAATCACAGGCGTGGTTCATGCATGCAGCGGAATGGAAGCCTCCGCAACCCTCACCGTTTCCCCGGCCGACGCGCCAGGCGATCCCATTTGCCGCCGTCTCCTCATAAGAGCTATCATCCCCCCTCTTCTGGGAGCTTACGAGGCTTTCTCCCTCCCTCGCAACTCTCGTCGCCGTGGCGCCGTCTGTTTGCTCCGTAGTCCCTCGATCATTCCCCGTGCGTCGCTCCCATGAATCCCTCACACGTATCCTGTCTGTCTACGTAGTCATGACATCACCATTTCAATCGACCTGTCAACTGCGGAAAATAAAGAAATTAAACATGATGGATGCTTGTGTTGTGTTTTGGTATCACTTCGATGTCGCAGCAGCAAACGCGTTTCATCCAGAAGGGTATGTTTTTTTAGATACGAAATCTTTTAAAACGATATTTGGTAACTCGTATATCTCCGGTATGAAGTCGCTGTTATAATGATGATGCCGTTGAAGATGACACCGTTGTGCCGAAACATGCACCAATAAAATAAATTAGTGGAAGAAAACGAAGTCATCCTTTCATTTGAAAGGATAACTTTGTTTTTGTGAAAATCAACCATGGAACGTAAACGATCCCTTGACTAGCGCTCTTCTCCTCCTCATGTCTTGGCTGCTATACCTGTTTTCTTCGAGTCCTGCCCAAATAATCAATTTACTCTAAAAATCACTAAATCTGGCCTCGTTCGACGTGTTGGTCGACCCAGTAATGATGTGACTCACGATCCGGCAATGTGACTGTGTAATCGTCCGAGGTTCAATTTCTGACTGAAGTCTTTGTTTGCGCTGGAAGTGAATTCTTGAGCTAGACTTTTCGATTAAACTCTGGCAGTTGGTACTCGTAAAACTGATGTCTCCTACTGTTTTTTGATTTATTAAATAATCCCAAGTAAATCTTTTATTCAAAATGGTTGCACTCATTAGTATTATGGAAGATGATCTAATATTGGGTGATCAATTATTCTATGGTCTTGGCATTTGAGATGTGGGTGTGGAGAAGGATGGAGAAGTTGAGGCGGACGGAAAGTAAGACTAGCGAGGATGTACTTGAGATGGTGGGCGAGGAAAGGAAGCTTCTGAATGAAATTCGGGATAGGCAGTGTAGGTGGCTGGAGGATGTAATAAGGGGCGATGGATTGCTCAAGAATGTGATGGAGGGAGGGATGTTGGGCAAGCGGGGTAGAGGAAGAAAGAGAATAGGTTTCATGGATGGGATGAAGAAGGGTAGGTCGTATGCTGATGCGAAAAAGGATATACTACAGGGAGATAAGCCCCTGAATGTATAACATACCGGGAGGAGATTCTTTGATATTCAGCAAAATCTACCTTTACCGGTAGAATACATTATAATAAATAGTAATAATAATTGATTTGGGCGAAGAAGGATATTCTAGAGCGAGATAGGCCCCTGAAAGTGTAGAAAACTGGTAGGAGATTCTCTGGCATTCAACAAAACCTACCTTTACCGATAGAATACTTAAATAATAATAGTTCCATTATATATTATTGGGTGACTCAACAGACGCAATCTAACTCTGTAATGTAGTAGATGTCCTCATGAATTGCTTTCCACCTGAGAAGCGGAAGTATTGATTTCATCCTTCGCATTTTCTGACTAATGGGATTAAACAACCTCATTTGGTATTCTTCTCGCATTCGGAGATAAAAATTCGTGGGTTGAGTGGCTGTCAAAGTCGGATGTCTATAGTCTGATGGAGTTGCTTAGAAATAGTCGCATAATTTATCGAGACTAATAGAATTGTGGCAGTGTGTTATATTCCGTATGATACCTCCGGTAATGGCCTCTCAACTGTCGTTATTTAAGGCTTTCCACCCGTTTCTCTCCTCTTTGAAGTCCTCTCTTCCTCGTCACGTGATGCAAGCTTGACACCCTTTGCCAGAGTATGTAGCTTGAATTTCCCCATTAAGACGCTCGTAATGGCTTCCCTCTTGCGTCCGTAATTTGTTCTCCTCCCTTGTTCTTCATGTCTTGGCAAATTGATGTGTTTATCTAGGACTGTTAATGTGATTTAACGATGATAATGTAATCATACGGAGTTGCCAGGAATCTCATGAAAAAATATTATTTGAATAATTCTTTGGGTTCAGAGAATAAAATGCCACGTAGAACATGCAAATTCATGCCTTAATGTTGTCCCAACGGTATATTATTATTATTATTAAAGCATTCTACCGGTAAAAGTAGGTTTTGTTGAATGTCAGAGATTCTCCTCCCGGTTTTCTACACTTTCAGGGGCCAAGTGCTTGAGATGGTTGGTGAGGAAAGGAAATTTCAGAATGAAATCCGGGATAGGCAAGGTAGGTGGCTGAAGGGTGTTATAAAGGGCGATGGGTTGCTCAAGAGGGTGATAGGGGGAAGGATGTTGGGCAAGTAGGGAAGAGAAGAAAGAATAGGTTTCATGGACAGGACGAAGAAGGGTAGATCACATGCTGCGGCGGAAGAGGAAATACTAGATCGAGATAAGCCCCTGAAAGTGTAGAGGACCGGGAGGAGATTATCTGACATTCAGCAAAACCTACCTTAACCGGTAGAATACTTTTTAAAAAATCTGCCTATAGTATATCCTTTTTCGCCTCAGCATACAATTCACCCTTCTTCATTCCGTCTATGAAACCTATTCTCTTTCTTCCCCTTCCCTGCTTGCCCAACATCCTTCCCTCTATCACACTCTTTAGCAACCTATCGCCCTATTATTACATCCTCCAGCCACCTACACTGCCTATCCCGGATTACCTCCTAAAGTTTCCTTTCTTCACACACCATCCACCATCTCAAGCACTTCCTCGTTAGTCTTCCTCTCCATCCACCTTACCTTCTTAATTCTTCACCACACCCGCATCTCAAATGACTGCAGCCTGTTGTCGTCCTCCTTTCTGAGGGTCCAGGTTTCTGCCTCATACAACGCTCCATATCAAGATCTTCACCAGCCTCTTCTTCACATCCTTACCCAATGTCACTATCATCAGCTCCCTTGTATTGCTAAACGCCTCCTAGCGCTATTCTTTTTCGTATGTCTTAGCTACTATGTCTGTTTTCTTCTATCGTACTGCCCAAGTATTTAAAATGCTCATCTTGCTCGAGTTTGTGTCCTCCCGACGGCAGCTACATTTCTGTAGCTTATTCATTGGTTTACGTAATTTCTTCTAATTATAGCTGAATATTCGTTTCGGTCCGTCGAATGTATTTCTCAGTGAAACTAACTTCGTCCTAACCCATGATGCAAAGTGCAAAATTAATCCGTTTTCACGCCCTCTGGGTGTGATTCTCCTCACCGCGCTCTATTTTACGCCAACCCTTACGGCTTACGGCGCCTTGAGCTGGAGTGGATTTAGATTTCAGCCCTGTTCTAATTAATCCCTATTGTCCCGCCGCTTCCTCTTCCTCGAGCAGGAGCCAGGGACCTCGATTGCCTACTCCGTCTGACCTATTATCTCCCATTCTGCCACCCATTCCCCTCTATCAAGCCATTCCTATGTATGTCTCTCTCTCTCTGTCTCAACCCCTCTGGGCTCCTCCTTCGTCCAACCCTTCCGCTGCCAAATGAACCTCTCCCCTTCAGTACCGGCACATTTCTCTGCTTCTCCCCTCTCGTGTTTTACCAGTACGCTCGTCTCATAACAGCTGCCGTCGTCGACTCTCGAACAAATCCTTCCATCTTTTTTTTTATCCTGAGCCGCCCTAGCGTTAGATGAGGATCGGTTCGGGTGGGATGGCCTAGAAGCGAGCTATCCTTTCCTTACCAATGGCCTGAATTCCAATCTTACCGGTACAATTATCAGTAAAACCCTTTTTTCCGTATCAATATGGGTTGTGTGAAATTCCACAGAGAAAAAATCATCCGCCTTGACCGGGATCATTAAAGGAATCTCCAAAACTTATAGCCAAAGCAGTGTGGTGACATTTCTTCCCTTAAGCGTGAAGAATTCTACCTCTCGGAAATAACGCCGGAGCACCTTACTTAACTTCGCTGCCTGTTGACTGCAATATTTTGCTCAATATATTGATAAATGCTCCTAGAAAAATAGTCACCTACGCTGACTGAAGGAAAACAGGAAAAGTACATGTCTGAGAAGTAAAAATAATACCTGTATTATCATGACGGTGACACTACTCAAGGCAAATTGTAACAAAATTCTCAGAAAATCAAGAAATCTCATGGGATTTTATTTTATAGTGTCAGTCTCTGTCTTTACAAACATCAGTTTGAGGGATATCCAATGAGAGATTTAGCTTTTTTTCTTCTCCATATCCTTATATGCTGGTTGTGTGGACGCGTGTGAGACGGATTCGATTGAATACGAGACGTGATTATTTCTCTGCCTCTTGACCTGCAACAAACCTTGCCCTCTGCCGCTATTAGTTTCCCATTAAGGGGAATGGTTTTTCTTTTCCACCGTCTCACCAGTTTGAATTCCATCTCCTCTTCTCCATCCGAGACGTCTTCTTACCCTCCTCAACTCAGCCGTCGTGATCTGCGTCGACCCTCCCGTTTAATTTCCTTCTCCTCCCAACTATTCCCGCCTTTTGTACGAACCACGCCCTACCGTCACGGATTCCATTTCGTCGTCCAGCGTTGGAGAAACAATTCTTAACGACTAATCGTATGAGAACTTTTCTGGTCCTCATCTCTTATCAAAGGAAAAAATATCATCGTTACTAAATACCCTCTGCGTCCTTTGAGAAGCATGAACATAGTACCTCCAGTGGTTAAGTTTTTCCATCATGCGAAAATATTTCTATTCGGTTTATATTGATTTACTATTCCACATTTAATTTCTTTTGCTCAGTAAACTTATTTTGGAGAAACTGATGTCTAGATATATCCATTTCAATTCTTCAAATTAGATGGAGAGTACCTATGTGTAGATTAATTAAATCGAAGCTGCCTCGTAAACAATTTATTCTTTTATCCCAGTCCCCATTGAGCCAATGGATGTTTTTAGGACAATTTGAAACCTAAATCGATTATTTTGCAATCTAAATTCATTTTGAACTGCTTTATTACGTAATCATTTTGATTTTTAGGTCAACTTGATAGTTTAAAATAAATCTTTCAATAGTCCCTCAAACTACCGTGAAATTTTATCCTTTTTCTGTTTTAAATTAAGTAAAATTATAGAAGCTGACCCACGGTTGTCATTAGTTTTGCAATCCAACGGCGGTCTGAACGGTAGCAAAACACCATCGCTTGACGACACAATGACCATGCCCGAGGCGAGACTGGAACCCGAGCGACCTTGCGATGCTGGAGCGTCGCCTGTGCTGGTGCGTTTCTCGCCTGAGATACTCGGTTGAGTTGCGGGTTAATACGGCGTGGAGAATTTTCGTATGCAATCCATGGATTTGCGGATTTGGATGATTTATGGGCGTCCTTGGAGAAAGGTAAAGAGAGAAGGGGACGTAAGGGAAGAAGTAGGGAAGAAACGAGGCTGCTTGAAGATTTTAAAAGGAGATCGAGCAAGTAGATGGAGCAGGTTTTTAGATGAATCAAAGATGAATGTGATTGAGGGATTATGATTCTTGAAGCGGATTAGTGGCGGGGAAATGTTAGCTATGAGGATTTATTATTTTAACTGTGAGGAGGAGGTGGTCGACTGCAGTCCTCCTTTCTTCTCTATCTAATGCTTGTTCGCTACTTCCTGGCAGTTCTTCCTTGGCATTTCTTCTTCATTTGTCCCTTGTGTCTACCCCTTGGTCTTCCTCATATTACTTTTCCGTCTATTTTTCCTTCGATTGTATTCCTCGCAAACCTATTGTCCCTCAGGGTGAGCCAAATTCATCTGAATCATCATTTCTGTTTAGCGTTCAAGAGGGTCCTTTCCTCTTCTACCGTTCTGATTGCCTCTTCAATTCATTTTTGTCCGCCTGTTTGATCTTCGGAATGCGTGAATTAAGCCTACCTTAGCTGTTTTCGCCGGTGTATTACTTGGCCCTGAGATGGACCAAATGGGCCAAAAATAGTCGGTTCCTCGGAATGATCCTCTCTCTTCGAATTCAAACTTTTCTCTTAAGAATATTGTGTATATTGTAAGACGAATATATAAAAAAAATGTAAAAGGTTATTCTCCGAGGGAAAAGTGCAAGTGAATGACTTGAAATGCGATCGACTTTCGGGTGCCTCTCTGTCTTCCATTCCGTGCGAAGTCCCCATTGGCCCGCGAAGATGACAGCCGACGTCTCATTCCGCGCAATTTTATTCAATTCGCGCCTTCTTTCCCATCCCTCTCGCGTACCCACGGGCACGAGGTCCCTCCAAAGGACTGCCGCTCCTCCATCCTTTTGCTTTCTTTCCACTTTACTTATTTTTTAATCCCACCCGTTTCGCGGCTTCCTCGTTCACCTTGACTGGGTTTTCCTGCGCGCCCCACGGTGCTCACCTGTTTCACTCTCCCGGAGGGAGACAACTCGCTCGAAGGGAAGGAGGAAGGAAGTGCCACATTGCCTCCTCTTGACTGAGAGTTGATATTTCGATAAATTTTTCCGGTGTTTTAGAGCGAGTTTTGAAAATTTTCCGGTCTTGTTTTATGCATGGTTTTCTGAGCTATGATCAATTTTTCTCAAGTTTGTTTCTTGCTACTGCCTTGGCGTGATGGGTGAGGACAGGGGGCGGCAGACTAGGTGGTTGGAAGAAGTAATGTGGTCGCCTGTATTTCTCGAGCGAATTTAGGACTTTCCTATCCTTCCTTACCATTAACTGGTTAAAATACAGTTCACAAACATGCGTTAATGCACTAGACATTGAACAACCCACTCTGAACCTCCCACCTTGACCTCAGGGTCAGTAGGTGAGAATTCTACCTCGGCTTAAGACGACTTCTACTTAGCGGTTAAGAAGGGTTTTTTGGATGAGGTCAATAGTGGTCGGACGTATGCGGAGCTGAAGAAGAAAAACATTCAAAGAGACTAAGCCAAACGTTCTGGGTCTATCTCTCTAAAAATAGCGTGTGTGTTATGTGTATGCAACACCTCATTGGAATTCAGATTATTAGCCTATATATTCAACGATATCCGGCAAGGTATTGTGGAACATCATCGTGAAACATCATCATTGTACGTAATGATGACGCTTTAATCGTTGAAACTCGTTGTACGAATAAGTAACTGAGTGGGTATTTCGAAGTTTCTACCTTTTTACTTCATTATTAGCCGAGTCCTTAATCTTAATGCAACGGTTTCTTTTTAGACTTTTCCTGATATTTCGTGACACATTTAAATTAATTCTGTTCTTTTGTGTTTCCCACTTTTTTTATGTACTCGAGTTCCCTAAGTTATGTATAGTCTACTGTATTGAGGATTGACATCTATTTAGACACCGCGTTCTAGTTGACAACATTATGGAATTCTTTCGCCTGCTGCAGTGGTTCTCAGTTGTTTTGAACTGGTGCAACCCTTCCCATTCCCTTGGATTGTTCCTCAAATGGTTGGACCTAATCTTACTTTCAGTTCACAAAATTTACAGAAAAGCCGTCATAACTGGTCACTTAGTTCTTCCAGTCCACCGTCAACCCCAGCCATTTGGTAGTTAATGAAAGGTTTTCATGTGAAAGCCTCCGAATATCCGATGAAGAAATATGTTCAGCCAATTGAAGTGAAAACACTGTTACTCCTACATTTGCGTGGTAATGGCAGTGATGACTGAGGTACTTTTTTTACAAACTCAATGAGAATTTTGATAACTTAATACAGAAATATTTCAGGCAACTTTATAATGACATTGTCCTCTTTGAAAGAGGCTTTGAAGTGCGGATGAAAATATTCCAACTGACATTAACTGCGGCGTGACTTTTAAGTATTGAAATATTATTGGTTGCCTATAGATTCTCACCAGCTTTTCCTCTTCCTGCTGTATCACTTGCTTGTGGGCCGAGAATCTTTGAGTGTACATGAAATTCAAGGGAATCATTAGCGAATATCCTTGAATCTTTCTCCACTTCTCCATATGCTGGACGAAATCATCTTGCTCTCTTAAGTTGTTGGCCAAAACGCTCCTGGAGCCCTTACTTGCCATCAACCTTTTATACAGATTAAATCTTGGACGAAAGTTTGATGTAGACTATTCTTTGCCGGACATTCAACATATTTTGCTAGCACCAAACCATTATGGTAGAAGCGATCACAAGCATGGGATTAAGGAAATAGACTGCAGAACCAATGATTTAAAATGTCATTTTTACCACGTATAATAAGGGATCATAATAGTTGCAATAGATCATTTCTAGGATACTGACTAGGTTAAATAGGTTTTTTTCAGTAGTGCTAAATATCGAAACATCAATTTTAGATTTTAACCTCGCGTGCAATCCTCGGCATGATATACTCCAGCATGTTTTAGTACCTTGTTGTGGTATTTATTTGCCGCATTAGTAATACTAGCCATCAGTTCTTTATTTAGTAGTGTACCGCATAGTTAAAAAAGGACGGAAAGAATTCTTAGAGACCAATATGGAATGAGGATAAACAAGCAAAAGACTAAAGTGATAGTATGCGGTGCTCAAGACTGCTGTGAACCTGTAAGGATAAGAATAAATGATGAAGAACTAGGACAAGTTACAGAATACAGCTACTTGGGAAACAAGATAACAGAAGATGGAAGGAGTAAACGAGAAATTGTGAATAGAATACAACTAGCAAAAATAGCTTTCAATGATAAAAAGACTCTACTGACTTGTAATAATGTTAGTTTGGAAGTAAGAAAGAGGGTTATGAAAGCTTATGTTTGGAGTGTGGCCCTTTACGGGTGTGAAAGCTGGACTATAGGGAAACATGAAAAGAGAAGATTAGAGGCCCTAGAAATGTGGTGCTATCGAAGGATGCAGAAAATCAGCTGGCGAGACAAATCACCAATGAGGAAGTGCTGAGAAGAGTACAAGAAAATAGGTCTCTGGAGACAGATACAGACAATGAGACTTAAACTAATAGGTCACATTCTACGATGCAATCATTTTATAAAATTAATAGCTGAAGGTTTTATTGAGGGGACAAATCCTAGAGGACGTCCTAGATTAAGCTATATGAAGCAGATCATCAATGACTCTGGATGCGTCTCATATGGTGAAATGAAGAGGAAAGCTGAGCAAAGAGCGGAATGGCGTGCTATTGCCGACCAATCCATGGGTTGATAACCGAAGAAGAAGACCGCATAGTTGCATGTTCGTCCACGTATCACTCTCCTAGATTCTGGTCTGACCGCGTATTGTCGTCCTGACTACTTTTGACCTGCGCCTGGCATTCCGGGGGAACGTGCGCGGTTCTGATTTCAGCTGGGATGAGTGCTGCATGCCCGGTGCGGAATCACCCCGTGCCACACACCATAGTGGTGACTTGCACGGTATTTCGTAGATGAAGATGTAAATGAACCTTTCTCCCTAATCGGATATCCCCATCCTACTCCACGGGGTACTACGCTCAGTACCCGTGAAACGCGGTTGCTGGCCATTTCTTTTCCCCGCCCACCTGACTTCGTCATATCTTTGCCATGTCCTGTTCCTCTTTCCTTTTGGTGCTTGTTCCGTCGACGGAGTCCTGCCTTCAAAGAGATTGATGCGATCGTTGGAGTACATGCAACCACAGGCCTCCGTTCGAGTGGTCGTGTACTCACATCACCCGCTAATTTTATATCCCTACCAAATATCGTCGGAGTGCATCGGACCTCATTTCGAAAAATGAAACAGTATTCCCACACGGGTCAGCCGAGCAATGAAATGAACTATTCATTTTTGAAAGTTAATGAATATGATACGTTGAAGGTAATCATGCTCGACTTTGACATTCGTACTTCCTCAATGGCGGTGCTCCATGTATGATTTGTTCGCTCTTTATTGCGCTCCTGTATTCGCAATACTCTGGCTTTGACACGAAACATGTTCTATCTACATTCTTTTTGGCCAAAAATACCATACATTGGGCTTCTCTGTCAAGAACCTGATACGATCTTTGAAGTCTAGATGACATCCTCTTTTCCCTACGGGGAAAAAGTGCCATTTCAGTCCGTCTGTCTCACTTTAACGTTTTATTAAAATCTCTTTCTCTGTGGGTTTTCAAGGAAATACTCTAACGTTGTATATGCGATATGATTATTAATATAAGTAGCGATGAATTATTAATGAACTGGTTCATTCCGGTAGGCTAATAATAAAATGTATGCCAATTGTAGAAATATTTTTTTATGGCTCTATTTTGACGATCTCTTTTTATACTTGTTTTAAGATGTAAGATATTAAATATGTTGTTAACCTTCAGGAATGATTAACTACTAATTAATGTCTTTTAGGGTTGCCTTTCATGGCAGAATGGGGTGTCCACAATAAAATCAAAGCATATTTGGACCAGTGGGGACTAACTCTTGGAAGTTCGAGCCGGATATAGTGTAATTCTCCCTCCCTTAATGTGAGGCTCTTATTCAGATTGATGCGACATCATAGCCATGAGAATGGCAATGCAGATTATTTTTTACCAATTTTCTAAGGCTTATTAAATTTTAACAGCAATCATTGTATATTGTATGCCTTCTGGATATAAGAAATTGAGCGCGTTCGTTCCGGATTTTTTATGTGGAAACGCTCGCCTCATGGTTTAAAGGGGAAGATATCGGAAATTAATTTTAACGCCGCTTGATTCCTGTAGATGTGTGGTAATTATGGTCATGATTGTGCTATTAAAGTGCTGCGATTAAAATTTTAGCCCTGTCGTGGAAGTCTCCCGAAGAAGGGAAGAAGGTGTTTATTTACGTCTCTTAAATTGAAAATATTAAACACGTTATGGTCTGATTGCATACATTCCTTATCGGACGGTATTAATTGCGAAAAATCTGTACTTCATGAATAGTGATCACTTGTGATTTTCATGCTGCACAGTTCAGTGATGCCATTACTCTACCTTCTCTCGTCTTTTACTTAGTTATTTATATCCATCCAGTGAGTAGAACAGAGTTACGCATAGCCCTGTTATTTGGCTCTAAGCTAATGTTTCTTTGCTTGGCAGATTTTTTTTAGTTCGACGGGCTGTCGTCGGGCTCCAAAATCTTACTTTCAAGCGTAAATATTGGATCGGTATATCTTTCTGCGGGGCATGACAACCTTGAACGAAGCGTTTTCGTTTCATTGATTTTTTACTTCTCTTCCTCTGGATTTCATTGCCTCCCAATTGAAAGGACCCATACAGCATCTCGTTCCAGAAACGTCGATTCCTCTTGACCGGAGGAGCCTCGATTCGTATCTCTCCCATTCGGACGCGCCCAGCGACATTCACGAAATACGATCCTGTCGGGAGTAGACTTCGAGAGACTCCAGTTGGTCGATGGAGATTAGGGAGTTTTTCTCTGGTGGTATTTTATAGTGCAGTGGGCATGCTTCTCTCGGCGTTTTTATTTTATCATCTGTCGTTTCCCCTTTGCCCCAACCGATGCACTCCCCCATTCTGTTTTCGTCCTTATCTCCAGTTCTGAGAGTCTCAGTTTCCGGTTCACCACTCAACCCACTCTCCTCATACCACTGCTCACAGTCCTCATTCAGGTCCATCTCCCGGGCAACGGGTTGTTGTTCTCCTCTTTTAATGGGCCGGACGCTTGCTGTCGACTCTGTGCTGTATGCATCGTTCGATTCGACGTGAGTTTATTGCGAACAACGCTTATCAGCAACCTGTATTGGCGATTGCCCGTCATTTCTCTCTCTCTCTCTGTATTGCTGAAGTAGATGTAGATTTCCGTTCACGTTAAGCTTTCATTCATTCAATCCGCTCCATGAGAGCGATCCGTCTTTCTTCAGGGGTGCGGCTTCTGTACTTCGTGGTAAGCAGCAGATGCGATCCGTCGGTTTGCTAATGTCTGGAAATGCTTTTTTTTGTTACGCATTTCTACACGTATGGATATCGTGCCGTAACCTACGCCTTCTAGGAGCTAGAAGGTTTACGTTTTTTTATACATCTGGTCGTTTTTATATATAATCTATAACTTTTTAACTCTTCTGGTCCATTGGACAACCAGACCAAATAAGTGTAGAACCTTTCGAAACCTGACGTTAGAGGAGGATCCTGAAGATCAAATGGACGAAGAAAGTGAGAAATGAAGGCGTTTACAGAAGAGTGAAGTAAACACGAAACACTGTATAGAAAAGAATTGTACTGTTTTATTGTTTTAAACTCGTCGAGAGGTTTTCCTGCGCAATTACAGTATCTACTTTAGTTCGTGAGCTGTGGTAGAAAGCTTCATTCTACACTATTTGATCCCAATGTCATAGAAATAAATTGAAACACTTCTGGTTAAGGGCGGCGAGAACTAAATGGGGAAGGCCACGATTCCATGCCATGGGAAATATTCGTCGACCCACTGATCCCATTATTTTTTTATGTCCTGCTGAATGTGTTATTCCTCATGTCTCAATTTTCTAACCTTTATATGGAACTCTTTAAGACAAACAATCGACTTCAACCGTAGACACCGATTTCTATTTGTTATGCTTCCAGCGGCGTGTTTAATCCCCTGGCTCCACACGTTTCTCGTATTCCTGACCTCGTGTTTTTCGATCTACTCCGATCTCGTTTTTTGTTGAACCAGCTATGGACAGTTGTTGGCCTAAAATTTTGAAATGGTTAAGCTAGGCATATACTAAATTGGCCTCTGATGGTAATTTCCTGTTTTGTTAATGCTCCTAACGTTTTATCATGGCCCAAGAGATATTAGAAAAGGACGATAATTGTAGTTAATTACTGTTTCGTGCGGAAACTCGGAAAAAACGAAGAGTATTTAAGTCTAATACCCTTAGCGTGAGCTAAAGGGCATCATTTTTTATCACTTATTTAAAATTTTTTTGTAGTGTTCCAGTTGTTTGCGTTTTGTTTCCTCTTGTGATTAGGTAAAACATTGGGAAATTTCTGGAAAACGATGAAGAATTAGTGTAAAAGAAACGTGAGAGTCAGGAATGTCAAAATAAAATATTTGGGTTAATTGAAACATCTGGCGGAGCTTCGTGATGAAATAGTCGTTAACAAAGTTTCAGAATTAAATTGCTTTGAGGGATAACTCTGGGTTGGCATTTGTGCCGATACTGGTATATTGTGAAGCATGTCGAGAGTAAATTTTATTCCGGACAGAGATTATACTATCATTCGCCACTGTTAGCGTTTATTTTTCGATATTGTTGATAAATTTGGCGATAATTTCGTCAATTCGGAGCGTATTTTTTGGTTTATTTCCATAGTAATTTTTTTTAAGTGCGATGCTTTATATTCGTCGCCGGTCACTATTTTGTCACGCCCCCCACGTGGTGTCCTTGGGGATAATGTGTAGGAGTCCTCTCTGACACCGCCCATCCCTGTAATTTCTTTCTTTCTCCATCCCTGGTGTCCCGTTTCTCCACTGCATCGAGTGCCCAGTGCGCCCACGCTCATCGGATGACTTGTACCACTCTCTTTTTCTCCTCCTCCCTCCCTCTTTTTCTTCCTTTTCTCCTTTCTCCTCCTTGTTTTTTACGCGTTCTTCCCACCACCGTTCGTTGTAGCACGTGTGCGTGTCTGTGTTTGGGTCCGTTTCCTGGGCAACCTCATCCCACTTTAGTCGACTCTCCCCACGTGCTGGTCGTTTCGGTACGTTTGAGTCGCGTGGGTGTTCGGACGCATCGCTGGACTATTAACCATCTCCCCTTTTCCCTTTCTCTCTTTCTCTCTTTAGGGGGATTGTTTCGTGAATGACAGCTATATTTTTTCGATAAAATAGCACTTTTTTGAATGAATGGGTACAGGTGAGCGTGGGGGAGGAAGAGGAGCATTTGGTACCTTGTTCATGCAGATTTAACCAAAATAATTAATAAATACAAAAAAATCAGCACGCTTCGTTGAAAACTGCTACGAGCGAACATATAGTGTTTCACAACTTTTGAGGTATTAAGGTGGGAGCCCCTAGAGACTCGGAGGCTATACGCTAAGATTAGCTTGCTTGAGAAATTCAGAACAGGTGTGTGTCGAGTGACATAGATCATATATTCATGACGCCTCACTACATCTCTAGGTCTGACAGATGCGATAAAATAAGAGAGATGCATTACCAAACAGATAGGTACAAAAACGAGTTATTTCCGCTCACAATAAGCCACCACAATTAAAACTGAGCTCCACTAAATACACTCCCATAATGGACGAGAATAGGCTGCAGGCATGTGAGATGTGGGTGTGGAGAAGGTGAGGTGGACGGAGAGGAAGACTAACGAGGAAGTGCTTGAGATGGGCGAGGATAGGAAAGTTCTAAATGAAATCCGGGACGGGCAGAGTAGGTGGCTGGAGGATGTAATAAGGGGCGAGGTGTTGCTCAGGAGTGTGATAGTGGGAAGGATGTTGGGCAAGCGGGGAAGAGGAAGAAAGAGAATAGGTTTCATGCACGGGATGAAGAAGGGTAGATCGTATGCTGAGGCGAGAAAGGATATGCTAGAGCGAGATAGGCCCCTGAAAAAGTAGAAAATGTGAGGAAATTCTCTGACATTCAATAAAGCCTACCTTAACCGGTAGAACACTTATAAAAAAATTACAAGTCACCATTTCACCTCCCAGAACCTTGCATCTTTGCACGGCTGGTGGCCTAGCACCCTCCTGCCACACGCCCGTGCTGCGGTTCGTAGGGTAGTATGTAGATGTAGATACCTCCCGCCCATCCACGTCTCGTCTCTCGACTCTTTTTTTATTTTTTTCCCGTGGTGTGCGTATGCGTTCCACACTCGGGAGACCTTCGCTTGCAAGTGGGTGGCCGGGACCTCCTTTTCTTCTTCTTCCTCGTCATCATCTTGTTTCGCCCGCCTTGCACCCACGTGACTCACGCGCTTGTTTTGTTTTATCCTGGGCGATGATGCCGCTGTTTATTTTTTTCTCCTCACCAGCTGGCACCGCCGGGTGTTGGTGAGTTAGCGCATGTGATGCCACGCAGAGTGATGTCACGCAGTTGTGTGGTGCGTATAGGATGGCTTACCGTCATTCACGTAAATATACTCGTAAAAAATATTAAGGCAAAAAAGGTCTTGCATTGGCAGCGATACCCATTGAGTAGCGCTTGTTTGTAAAGTTACGCTACCTACCCGTTTTTTCGGATGCATACGTAGTCGTCGTTGTTTTAATGTGAAAATGGTGTAGTGTGGGGGAGGTTGGTGATAACTCTCCCCCCGCCAAACACCCTTTAGATGGCTTGCAGGGTATTATGTAAATGTAGATGAGATGTAACATTTCTTTTCGTATTAGCTAATGTTTCGGATTTATGAAGTGTCGAGAAGATATGATATATACTGTTAATTAAGGTGGCTTAGGCTTCATTATATGAGTCAAGAGAAATGCTAGGTTACCCATTAAAATTTTTTATTTATTTATATGAAAAATAGATCACATGCCGCATGAACCAATTTTATAGAGAACATATAACAAACAAAAAAGGACACAAACATAAGTAGAAGAAGGTAACGAATAATACTTCATGTTGGTTCTCAGGTTTCCGCGGTGCTGGAATGATGATCTCTGCATTTTTTCGGGGTTATTCCTAGTAATTTTTTTGGGACAACGGTTTCGCTGGCTTTCCCGCCAGCGTCTTCAGATCTCGTCCTCAGGCGTAAGGGCACCTTCGACCTGAAGACGCTGGCAGGAAAGCCAGCGAAACTTTTGTCCCAGCAGCCACTTACGCGGTAGAATTCCCGAAAAAATGCGGAGATAAAATAATATTTCTACATGGGGAGATGGTAAAAATTATTTTTTGGGAATGACGTATGGCTAGGTTAGCGAAGATGCTGGAAAATAAGGTGAAACGGTCGATGTTCACGGGAAGGGAATTTATAATGGAAGAGAGGCGAAAAATAAGGGAGCGCTTGGTGAGCGATAACCTGGTAGTAGGAATATGGAGGAATGAATGAGTCCTGGTGTGTCGGATGGGTATTCTGAAATGTATCAAGGAAACAAGTTCGGAGCAGTCAATGGCTGAGTTCAGTATTCTACTTATTTTTTAAGGGTTTTTGACAGTTATTTCATAGCTTCTTTCGTCAAAAGTCATCTATTCATTCCTATTCTAACCTCTCACTTGAAAGGAATGTGTCATAATTTATTTCATGATTGAATAAGATATCCATTTCATTTTTCGTTCTCTTCCGATGACTGAGGTAAGATCAGAAAGATAGAAGGAAAGGTAGAAGAATCACACACATGATTTCATTTCAGATTCTTGTTTCATTGGCTATGTGGATCACTTTAAATCGATTTGAGATGCATTTGAAAATATATAAATTAATTACATGTCGATTGAAGTGTAATTTAGAAGACTAAGGATAATTTATAGTCTGGTTGTTCCTTCAGTAGGACTAGAAATAAATTATTCGATGGCTTAGAGGGATTTAATATGTATATTCATGCTTGGAATTTGGCTTTAGGTGTAGTTTTTTTAAGCCTCTTCCGCGGAATTGAATAAGTCAGAATATTGCCAGATCAGAGGCTTAACGAGTGGTCGGCTAAATGGAAGTATTGTTGATATTTAAGGTTGCTCGTAAGTCGTCTTTATGCACGTTATGAAATTTCTCAATTGGTTTCAGTTCCTTAACGGGAGTCCCATGGAGAATATGTGGAAAGTAGTATATTTTCCGTTCGATGAATCGTCGAATTGTAAATCCTTCTAGGGCTTTACTTGCCATCAACATCTTGGCTGTAATAATTTTTTATTGCTCTCTGATTGTAGATGGCGTCTCACTAAGCCGAGCCGTAAGCGCCCTTTGGGTCGTCGTCATGTTTCACAGCGGTCGAACCACTCTAGCTCGTAGTGGCAGTTCGTGGCGGGGCTCGAAACCGCTACGTTTGAGTAAGCAGACTTGCGTGTTACCACTAAAAGTTAACCGATCCGGTTGTCGCTTCATTCCCGTTGTTTGCGCATTGTATGTGTGCCCTGGGAAATATTTTTTCAATTACTTTTTTTTTGTTTATCTCACAGCGCTCTAGTAGGGATCGAGATTTCTCCCACAAAGATCTCTTATGCTGGGAATCGAATCCCGAACCGTCTGTATGAAAAGTCATTCTGATCCCCTTCGTCGTCAGGCAGTCTAACTTCTTTTCCCCGTCGTACAAACCGCGGCCACTGGTGCAGAACCGCGAGCAAGCTGTCATGAAGCAAAGGTAGCAATCGCATACGTATGTGGAGCACGTCTTTCATTCGTAATGACACAAAAATTGTTTTGTGTACAAACATTCCCTGCCTTGCGCCCTCCTGGCTGCTCGCGGGATGCAACTCAGTGGTTACTGGATTTGGTTTTTTTTTGCTCATTATTGGGCTACACCTTCTCTGTTCTCCCACTTAGTGTTTTCGACCAGCATTGTGAGCGAATGATTATCAAGGAGGGTGGCAATCTCCTGCCGAAAACGTGAGCCTTGCACCCGTTCTTCACGGAGCGACCTTGAGACGGTCAACTCAGGGACAGCCCCTCGCCCTCCGCCGAATAAAATTCCGCTCCCAAACGCGGAATAGCGGCAGGGCCTTGCAAAACCTTGCCTAAGGATAAAGAGTGGTCGGTCAACTCTTTTCCCCATTTTTTCCTGCGTTCGGCACGCTTGCTATCCGGGCGAGTTGAAGGACGACCTATCGGAGTTTGGCCAAGGTTAGCCATCGCCCCCCTCCGCCGCATACAGTATCCATGGACTATTACGGAATCGCTTTTTCCTTTCTCCCCGGCCTCTTAATGACGGGCTGCCGCCTTCCGTGGCCTCGGCAGTCCCGTGAAGACGATGACCGTTTGGTCGGAGAAATATGTGGCCATCAAGGACTTTTCCTCTTTGGTGGCCGCGTATTTTCATTCGAGTCTGATTCTTGTACAGGCCTCTCTACTTTCGATTGTATATTCTAGCGTTGATCGGCCCAACACGTTGTGATGCTTTTTAAGTTGGGAGATAAGATAAATACCATGCTGAAGTGATGTATTAGTGCTAAGATTATATCTCACCTATGGTGTTGATAGGAAACTTCTGAGTGAAATCCGGGATAGGCAGAGTAGGTGGCGGGAGGATGTAATAAGGGGCGATGGGTTGCTCAAGAATGTGATAGAGGGACGGATGTTGGGCAAGCGGGGAAGGGAAAGAAAGAGAATATGTTTCATGGACGGGATGAAGAAGGGCAGGTCGTATGCTGAGGCGAAAAAGGATATATTAGAGGGAGAAGGGCCCCGGAAAGTGTAGTAAACCCGGAGGAGGTTTTCTGACATTAAACAAAATCTACCTTAACCGGTAGAATCTTTTTTTTAAATTTGTTTGGAAATATTGCTTTGTGGAAAATGGATGTGCAGGGGCTGAGTTATGGGTGTGGCGAAGAATCGAGAGGGTTAGCTGGTTAGCTAGGAAGCTGAGCAGTTAAGTATCAGGTATGGTGTAGGAGGAAAGGAAGTTGATTGTGAAGACTCAGAACAGGCTGACGAAGTGTACGAAGGGTCTTGTGGATTTTGAGGGCATATCGTAGAGTAGAGAACTAGAGGCAGGCGAGGGAGAGGTATTTTGGGAACCCTAAGATGTATATGGTACTGTGAACTACTCTAACGAAACTTCAATATGCCTTCGTAACTTTTCACGGAGTTTTATTTTGAAAAACTGGTTTCTTGTAGAGGCGGCTTCTTCAGGGGTACCCCTGTGTAAAATAGAACTGAAAAATTACAAAGGAATTTAGAATTTTCATGATGGATTTTCAAAAAAATAAGGCATATTTAACCATCGAATTCGTGTACTACTCAAACGTTTCATTTATCATACTTGTGAAATTCGAATTAAGGTTACTGCAACTGATGTATTTTAAGAGTTTTTTTCCCTCTCTCAACTGATAAATTCTTGAATTATCTCATTCTTCAATTATTCCCTAGAAATCTTCTCTTGTTTCACAGTTTCCTCTCCACCGCGTGTTCACCGTGTCACTTGTATCGTTCCAACTGTCTCCTTTATTTGGTATTTAACTGTAGTTAAGTGCTTTTATTTCGATTTTTACGTTATTAGAAATTGAATGCTAATTAAAGTTTTTATTTTAGAAAGCTTTCATTTCTTGTTTGTTTTACAACTGAAACCTGAGCGTTGTCGTCGTGCGGTTTGAGTAAATGTACAGCTAATGGTTGGTGAAGACCGTTGTTCGTCGCCTGCTCTCTGTCGGAACTCTTTTTTCCCTGTTATACTGCGGGACACGAAATGAATTTGACCTTAATGGAGGGAGACCGCCTCCGCCAGCGGTCGCTGCTCATCAGCCGGAAGTCTCTACAATGGGCAGCCATGTGCTCTCGCACGCTTTGAATGGGCGCACCTCGTCTCCTCTGCTCTCGTCTGACGTCTTGTTTTCGCTGCTGGTGTCGTATTTTTCCGTTTTATACGAAACCTCCTTAATCTCCATCCGTATATATTGTTTCTCAAAGGTGTTATTTTGTGGATAGGCCATAGCTCCCATAATTCTTCATCAAAATTAATGATTCAAACATCGCTTTAAAGCTTATGTTTCCCACTACTGACGAAAAATAAAAAAGTCTATAATTAATGTATTTGTTTAAAAAATTGATAATCATATATATTATTTCGATCCTGGAGGTTCCACAACTAACGCATCTGTACTGACGTGCGCGTTGCGTGAGAGCAAGGGTAGTCGTTACTCCAGAATCCGTATATATTATTTCTCAAAGGTGTTTTTTTGTCGCAGCGTCATAACTCCCATAATTTTTCATCAAAATTAATGATTCAAACATCATTTTAAAGCTTATGTTCCCCGATATTGACGAAAAATATACAAATTGTTTAAATATATAATTTTTTATAATAATATTATATTTTTTGTTTAATAATGATAATATATTATGATTAAAATATAATATAATAATAATTAAATAATAATTAAATAAAAAAAATAATAATTAAAAAATAATAATGATTTTATAACAATAATAATTTTTTGTTTAACGTAATAAGTTTTTGTTAAAAAAATGATACAACGCCATCCGCTGACAATATTATAAACTAATATGTTGGCTATGGTTACGTGCTTAAAATACTGTAGGAGGCGCCATCTACTAACACATCGTTTAGTTAGATTGTTTACATTCTACATGCAATCAGTGTGACCATTTACTCTTTACGTTTACGTTATGTATCTCTAACACAAACATAAATAACATATAATTGTCCATGGGAAGAAAGAGGTAAAAGAACAGGAAGAAAGAAGGAAGAAACAGGAAGAAGCTGCATACTGTGCGAAATATTTGCTCGGGTCATCTAGTTATTCCAATCTGTTTTTGCTAGATTTTAGTCACCTTGAGTAAACTCAGTCCTTTTTGGCGTGAATGCGTGCTTACTCAGTTGAGCTAAGTTACGATTCCGTGAAATTTAGGCGCTCCGACGTCATTTGCAGTGCCCCTCACCTTTCTATCTATTTGGCAAGGAAAATGTTGCAGAATACCCCTCCCTTTCCAGTTCGGCATTGGTGAATTTTGCCGGAGTAGTTGTGAACGTTAGAACTACTTGCTGGAGAGAAAATAAGACTACAACCCTTCAGTGCGACAGAATTTTCATAACGACCATAAAGACACACGTCCAATATACATTCGGTGTACAAACAGATGGACTTCGAAGTTCGAAATATTTGGTGGGAATATTGAAAAACCACAACAAGTATGAATCGTGCTCCAATTTTGTGAGAGCATATTGTCCATATCTGTCTATGAATGCGTTATACTTTCATCAGGAGTTTGAAGTTGGGACTGAAGTCATGGAGGCACTATTTATTTGATCCATTGGTTGTACTTAGTTCGAAATCATTCACTTAAGTTATATCCTGTGTTGAATTTGAAGAGCGTTGTTTTCTTCCTGACAAATTATTCCTAAAAAATAGTCGAGTACCGAATAATGTTTTTGGTGGCAGGTAGGATGGGAATTTCAACAATGATTTCAACAGATCCAGGCGATATATCGTGGAAGTTCATCATATTGTAACAGAAACAACAATTGCATTTTTCCGCAGGATATTTTAATGAGTACGACGTGTTTCAGGTCACTGAGCATATGATGAAAATAAATTCAAGATAAGCTCACGCCGCATGCAGAATAAATCCAACCATTGATTATTATTGTAGTGATCGTTCTATACTGACCTATAGAGAGAGTATCGTGGGAGAAGAAAGATTATCGGAAGGTCAACGAGGAAGTAACAGTGGCCGGCGAATAACTGTCCTAAGCTGTGTAACTCATGCATGCGATTTGAGTGTTTTAATGCTAGGGTGGGGGCATTGTTACGCGTGGCTATGGGGTAGGAAGTTAGGTTTTTTGAGGAAAAAATCTAGTCCTTAGGATAGCGAGGGAAACAAACGTAATGGGTTGGAAGTGGTGAAAGGAGGGATGTCTTGAGATGACAAGGGGGAGAAGGATTAAAAGAGGGGGTAGACCGTTGTAAACGCTTGTTCAAGGGAGCAGGAAACGGAAGGAACAAGAAATGAGCTCGTAAACATTTCAGCGCGACTCTTTTGTTCTCATTCTCCGTCGTCGGGGTTCGTACGAGGTGTCCGCAGCCTTCCAGCCAGTGTCACTGAACTCCCTTCACCTCCCATCCCCATGTTTCCATTCTCATCCATTCTACTCCGTGTCCGATTCTAACTTTTTTCTTTCCTCGCCGAAACTCCGAGGCGTGGGCTCGGCTGTTTAAGTCTGGCCGAGGACGAATTATGGGCTCATTTTGTGGGCGCGTATGAAAACAGTTTGGGCATTTGAGTTTACCGGTACTGAAAAGAAGTGGAAAGGCAGTCATTGGCTATGTCATTGTTGATTAAATACATTTTTTATCCATTTTCAAGCATAAAAAGATTAAGTTAAATAATTAAATGCCGCAAGTTCTTGCAAAAAGGTATTGAAATAACTTGTCATTTCGTGCTTGCTGGACTAAACTGAAACCCGATCAAGCGACGATTTGATTCATTTGTTAATAATTTACTAAATGAGGAAACTTCTGGATGGGATTGGGCGGAGGCGAATTAGGTGACTGGTGAAGAGGTAATGGGGGTAAAGAATTGCTCAAGGCAGTGATAGAAGGAATGACGTTGGGCAAACGGGGAAGGGGAAGGAATAAAATATATTTTATGCCCGGGTTGAAGAAGGGTGGGACCTACGAAGAAGTGATGAATGAAACATTAGAGCCCTCCATTGGTAAAAATCCAGAAGCTTTTTACTGACTGTCACCTAAGCCCACCCTTAGCGGTAGATTATTAATTACTAAGCGAGATACCGGGTAAGATAGGTGTAAATGGAAATGATTGAGATAAAAAAACCCTCTAGTTGTCACATGTGCGTCGGTAGATTACTATATAATGGTAAATACACCGATAGGTGACATGAGAATAGATTTTTTTTCTTTTTTTTTTAATTATCCAGTCTGCTAATTTTTGATTAACCAAATAGCGTTAGTAGGTCTTTCGCTGGTTGTTACCTAGTGTTCAAATGGTGCCAGTTGATTTATCAGGATACTTTTGTTTCAGATTCACTTCTCGCAAAGTCTAACTTATCCAAATGCATTTCTTTTTTCCATAGAAGAATCACGTTTTAGTATGTAGGGTCCCATGTCATGGGAAAGTTAAGCATATGTTATGTCTTCTTTAAATATAATAAGTCCCTGATGTACGCCGTAGATGTGTGCTGAAATAGTGCCACTTAAAGCGAAATGACATAAAACAGAACCAGGTATTGGTGACCACTTTAATACCATTATTAACTTTGGCATTTATTTCTGAGTTCGTTTTCATTCTTCGTTTAAAAACGAACACATTCGAATGGCTATTTAAATGAAAAATCATATGTATAAATCATGCGCAAACATATGCGCATATGACCCACTTTATTAGAATTGAACCGGGGAAATTTTTCCGACGGCCCTTGCTGGTATGGGCGTAACATACAATCAGACTCAAATCGAAACAACGTGAATTGAGGACATACTGTAAACCTCACATTATGAGTAAACTGATCATCGTCGTCGAGAGACATCGAGCGACATACATGTACATCTACGTAATACCCTGCGAGCCACCACGAGGGTGTGTGGCAGGGGGTTAAGATCATCAAACATGCACTATTGCCATGAAAGTAGGATATTTAAGGGAGACATGCTAGAGAACAGGGTCACATGCAGCTAGATGGTTAGTATCTACATAATAAGAAAGGGATTATTTGTTGTTATGATATGCATCATGCACTACAGACTACTCTAACTATATTTCACCTACCTATCCCTTTGCTACGCTGCCTATTGTTCTCTCTTGTAGTACGCGGGAAAAATGACATTTTAAATCTATCGGTACGACAATCTATCTCTCTAATCTTGTTAATCTGATCAAACCTAGCATAATACGCAGGGGTTCTTAATATATATCTAACGTCATCTGTGAACAAATCGGTTTCGAATTTACTAAAAAGGTTTAACCTAAATTTTAACCTGCGTTCTGATAGTAATTCGCATCTTAGTTCTTCTATTAAACTCGTAAAAACTCGTAAAATCCGCCTAATCCCATCCATGGAAATCTTTGTTACCTGATTATGATATAAATTGTGAGTTGCATCTACAAGCATTCGACGTCAGAACGTGAACATCAGGATCTCAGAATTCTGATTAGTTGGAATGAGAACGGCGAAAGTGTGGAAATTATCGCCTCGCTCAGATTTCCTCTCGTTCCCCTTCGTCCCCTTCCAAAGATTTCCGTTCTTGCATCGATTTGGTGGAATTCGGAGTCTATATTATGGGGCTCTTTCGGTCTAACCTAACATATCTCTCTCTCTCTCCCTCCCCCTCTCTCCCTCCCTCCATCCTTAAATTTTCTTTGTTCTCTCCATCCTGGGGCGTATGGTTAGAATTCTTTGTCGAGGGGGTCCAGAATGAAGGGTATTCTCCATTGAATGGATTTCTCTCTTCCCTATTGTTATATGACTTGGAAAGCACGAAGTCAACTTAGTCCTCCCCACCGTCACTTTGTCTTTCACTTTGAATGCAACCCTCCCTTCGGTTTTGACCCTTCATTCGATATAGGCCTCTCTTTCGATATATTTCGGTCGATTAGGACGCTTCAGTCTTCGTATAGCCTTTTTAACACGGTGAATATTCCTTGCGAAGAATATGGAATGTGTGTGAAGAATTATTATTTCCACTTTTTCGGTGCGATTGCAAACTCTCTGCGACTTGAGAAATTCTTGAAGATTTATATTCGATAGCAGTTGCACTTAGGAAATTTAAAAATATTCGGCGTGCCAATTCAGTTTTTGAAAATGAAATGGGCTAGAGTATAGACAGTTTGGATGTATTCTCTGTTTGAATTAAGAAGCCTCCAAAACTCATAATGAAAACGATGTATAACTCCACCAAGTTTTATTGCTGTCAACTGGTTTCGACGACCAGAGGGTCTTTCTCAAGACTAACTAGTCTCATTCCTGAGACTGTTAGTCTTCTAGTTAGTCTTCTAGTTAGTTTGTAGTCGTCGAAACAGGCTGACGGCAATAAAACTTAATGGAATTGTTCGTCGTTTTCATCATGAATTATTCCTCATTCCGCAACATAACGCCGCAATCAATTGATTTGAAACCTCCAAAACTCTCGTTGGTGAAGACTCCCACCCCCGCTTCCCAACAGTGTATTTCACGTGACACTATCACGGGACTACCTTTCGTCTGGATCCTACCTTTCGACCTATATGGAATGGGTGGCCCTACCGGGAGCAATATAAATTGCTCGCGCCTGTCAAGCTCCAGGGGTCATTGGAACGCGCAAGCCCTTCCTCCACGTCAAGGTTGTAGTCCGCGGAAAGGGGTTTGATTTTACATGATATATTTGTAGAGACTTAGAGCCATTTGAAAACATAGGCACGGTTTCCAAATGTTGGATGGAACGTAATAATTTTACATTTTACTCCTACATATCTTTTAAATTGGGCCTGAAATAAAAGGAATGCATCTTTATTTTTCGATCCATCTGCCATTCGATTTTTGAAGAGTCAGGTATTGAGGCATGTCACAGCTATGCGTTTCCCTCTAGGCCGGGGATTCTTCTCTTTCTTTCCTCCCTTATTCTCGTCCCCTCTCTCTGTCTCTCCCACCTTGTACTTTGGCGGCCCCTCTCACCCCATTTGTCTCTCGGAACCAGTTTTCTCTGAGCGTTACCTCCCTTCCAACAACCCCTCGGCCGCAGTTTCAATCCCCCCGAACTTTCCTCTTCCCTTATCGAATATTCCGTCGTTTACCAGCCTCACATCTCAGCTGCCTAGCAACGCTCGCGTGTTGTCACTCCCTCTTTCTTGCTTTGTGCTTCCTTCTTCAATTCGTCTTCTTGATCGTATTCCAGCAAATCTTACCATTCTCCATGTCGCCATGTGCCCTCTAATCATCATGGGCATTCTGTAAATTGACAGGAACGTCATTCGAAACCCCTTTCTCGAATTCCTTCGACCGTGAAATCCTCTGTAATATATTCCGTTCACTAAACAATATACTCTCCCGATATTTGTTTTAAGAATTTTACCGGTTAAGGTAGGTTTTATTGAATGTCAGAGAATCTCCTCCCGGTTTTCCACACTTTCCTCCCGGCTTCTCCTCCCCGTTTTCAGGGGTCTATCTCCCTCTAGTACATATATCCTTTTTCGCCTCTGCGTACGATCTACCCTTCTTGGTCCTGTCAATGAAACCTATTCTCTTTCTTCCCCTTCCCCGCTTGCCCAACATCCTTCCCTCTATCACACTCTTCAGCAATTCATCCAACCTTATTACATTCTCCAGCCACCTTCTCTGCCTATTCCGGATTTAATTCAGAAGTTTCCTTTCCCCGCCGACCATCTCAAGCGACTTCCTCGTTAGTCTTCCTCTCCGTCGACCTCACCTTCTTCATCCTTCTCTACACCCACATCTCAAATGCCTGCGCCGTATTCTGGTCCTCCTTTCTGAGGGTCCATTATTTCTGCCCCATACAACGCTACGTTCTATATCAAGCTCTTCACCAGCCTCTTCTTCACATCCTTACCCAAGGTCCCACCTCGATTATCATACTTATTCTTATCCATCACCCATAACCAGCATTCTTCTCCTGTCGCCGTGTTCAGCATGTCGTTACTCCAGGCATTATTTCTGACGCCTTCAATTGCCTTCCATCTGTTTCCTTCTGTTCCTCAAATTTAGCGTTTCCTTGTTTGTCTTCCTCTCCACCTTGCTCACTCCATTAGTACTTCTCCGCACCCACATCTGAAATTACCCCAGCCTTCGCTTATCCTAGTTCTGGAGCGACTAACTTCATGTTCATGATGCTGCTTTAGAAGGCCAACCACGGATTGGGCGTGGTCTTCGATTTCCGTCCTTCAGTAAATGTGGAAATTGGCATATATGCACCGAAGGGACCTGGTGAAGGAGAGACCTGATTGGTTCATTGCCTGGCAGCTTCGTATTTTTTCTCTTTTAATTTGCAAATGCGGCCGTTTTTCTGAAAACAGGTTGTTTTTTAGTTAAGTTTTTATTAACTTATTTACAGCTGCTGTTCAATAATGATATTCCATGGACGTCGTAGTACGTTCATCGTCCTCAGAAAATATAGGAGGACGTTCGTCTATATCACTGAAAGTGTTAAATACCGTACGCGCCTCCTTGAAATCAGTCTAAATATCGTTTTATACGCGTTCAGTTTATGTAATTGGATAATCATTTCCCTGTAATTGTATTCAACGGCTAGGAACAACCATTTTTAGATAGGTTTATGATTACCCAAGGATAATCAATTTTATGAGGCATTTTCGCCCTAACTATGACTTACCTTATAGAGGCACGATTCTTTTGAGGATAAAGACCAGCTAAAGAAAGATAATTAGCCACGAGGCAAATTTATTTATGAGAAGAAATCAACATAAAAACTGGTAAGGCAACTGACAAGCGCTAATCCAGCCTACGCTTTCTGAGTTACGCATTTATCTAAGAATAATAAATTCTTGTGCAACAAAGTTTATTACTCGAGCCGTAAGAAAAAAAGGAACAAACACGGATGCACAGCAAATACTTGCTCACTTTCGTCCCATTCTGCTTCAACATTAGTTCCGCAGTCAAGACGGAGAGGGCGATGTAAAATGGAAAGGATGGGCATATTTACGCTCCGATAAGTCCTAGGCGTCGTCTTTCACTTAAGAAGACCGTAGATGGGCGTGCAACTGTCGCAAAAGGGGAGGCGGGGATACGATAGGAAAGGAGAAGTAAAGAGAGCGAACGAGAAATCGCGACCACGATTCTCACACACACACATGTACAGTGGAAACGATTCCACTCGATTACCATAATGCGACTGGAAGTGACGACAGTCGCCCGAAATAGCAACACTGCAGGGTCACTACACTCTTGCGAGCGCTCACTGGTGAAGAGGACGACGATAATGACTACGAGGATGATGAGATCACAACAATCGAGGAAGGACGGTGACTTTGCAGCGATGTCACGAAGTCACGATGAACGAGCTATCAAGTTATATTTCATTATCCCAAAAGCATAGGAGCGGAGGCGGGTCGTGATACCCTGTCAACTACTGATTCGAGAATTCCCTTGCGGGTGAATTGCATTACAAGGGTGGAATGTTAATCACAGGGATACTAGGCTGGATAAGGTAAACAGACAAAGCCATGAGGGCAGATGATGGCTTCATTACAATTATCAATATACCGGCAAGGGTAGGTTTAAGTGGAAGTCGGGAAAAATCCTCAATATTTTTACAAATGAAGGGCCTCATGAACGTATAAAGCTTCATTCATAATCTTAGCGTAATACATAAAACCAATTCTCTCTTTTCCCATTCTCCGCTTGCCCGACATCCATCCCCATATCACGGCCTGATGGGTGACGGGCGTTGAGCGTGGAGCAAAACAATAATTCATGCGTGGCTCTGACGAAATAGCGTCACCATGGGTATTCATAAAACTATTTTGGTCATAATTTTAATTCGGTCTTAGGTAGTAATTGGAAAATATACTGGCAACAAGCAAGTATAACTTACAATATCACAATCATTTCTTAAAAATAAACAAGAAAAGGAAACGTCACCAGGTAGGCGTATCCTACCATATGATGTGTAGGTTTATGGACGGTCCATAAATTCTTTTTCCGTAAACAAAAGCAAAATGGCGATAAAAATTGAAATTTTTTCATGAAACCCGACTCAAGGCATTAATCTTCATGTAATGCGTGACGAACGTTTGTAATAAAAAAATTAAAGGGGAATCCATAAATTAGCAACTCAGTGAACAATGCTAAACATCAACTAGACGATAAAATGAAGAAATAAAAACTGAAAATATAATTCATGTCTCATGTTAATTTCAGGGAAATTCCTCTGAAAACCGCCACGAAACTAGATAGCGCAAGATACCACACACGCAAATTTCCACAGCGTCGAAGCATGGACTATTTATCAAAGTCAAACTGATGACCTCACGTTCCAGATTAGTTGAAGGTACCTCACAGAGATTTTTGATTTTAAAAAACGATGAACTGAAAACCATGATAATAGTCACCCCATCGGGGAAAACAGTAGTCCGCAGTAGATACAATGGACGGTAGGCAGTGATAGGTTTCGGTTGTTAGTTCTATCCGCTCCTCCCCAAGCATTTTTCAAACGGAACAAACTCCTCCAACCTTCCAGTCACGTTTCTCACAAGGATGAAAAATCAAAATTACACGACGCCCCCCAAGTGACCGCTTAGCCCATGGATGCCCAAGACACACGCCCACTTCGAGGGAAGGGGAAAGGAAGATATAGCCGCTGCCCACACACAGGTACAACACCTCTCGTGACGCGGAGAAAACCACCTTGGGTGGTCTATCAACTCCTGGCTGAAATACGGTCCCCAGGAAGGGAACGTAAACACACACAAACACGTAATGAATACCTACCTAGAGCGGGTACTGAGAGGATGTGGAGGTTTAATGGGGGAATCAATTCTAGGATTGCCTGGGGGGCGGAACCCTGGGATAGAAGGGATAGAAAAAAAGGAAACTGGCTAGGGTACTCCCACGCGCTGAAGCCAGAATCTTCAGAGGGGGATCGGGTTGGTGTGGTGGCTAGAGTACTCACCTGCCACAAGGGTGGCTAGGGCTCAAATCCCTGTAGAGGTGGATGTTTTTCAGAGGAAACCCGATCCCTACTCGAGCGTCTTGTGGAGGGCACTTCCAAGTACAGTACTCCGTCTGTCGGATGAGACGTTAGCTTGGTCCTCTTAAGAGCAGGCTAATGCCGACGCCGGGTTTCTATCCACCCTTCCTCCCTTGCGTATCTCCTAATGCGTAAAAACCCCTTAGCCGTCGGTCGCCTCCCCAAATATCCAATCCAGAATCTTCAGAGTTTTTTTCCTGCCCTATCCCTATCGTGCAGCCCGGAGTCGCGGCAGCTTACTCTCAACAACATAGAAAATTTTCAAATAAATTAGGAAGTTTTACGGTGGCTGAAATTTTTTTATTCTGTGCAAATTGCAGGAATAGATAATGTTTAAACGTTTTCGTTCATTTACAACGAAATATACGCAATAAAAAATTTTCCTTGCCATTTTTGGTATCTTTATTAATTCACGGCACTTTTTGTGTAAACTCAATGCTGTAGATCGCGTAGTTTTCCCTAGGCTGAGTTACAAAGCTCATGAAGTTGACAAAACTGCTAAATTTAGGGTGCGTGGTGTCAATTATTGCATTAATGTATCGCCATTTTTTTGTATAATCATAATAAAAATATTGATAAAATTGCAATAAAATTATCTTAAAATTGATGTATAACGTATAGCACTAGCATTTACATGGACCAAGATGTGAATTTTCAAAGTACAGCGGCACATCATTTTGACGCCAGCATTAGTTCGTTCTGCTTTTCTCACCTGCCTAGGAGTATATGTCGTCTTGCCCCTTCAATTAATCGTGTAAACACGGTTCCTCTTTTCGCCTGCCCATTCGCTCGCGCAGTTGAAGTCTTTTTCTCCAACAAATTGGACTAAGAGTCGACATTTTACTTAATTACGTTTTTAGACTGGTCGCAGTAAAATTTTAAGATGTCGAAGTTATCGCTTTTGACAACCAATGGTCAGGGTACAAGCTGACGAGAGTTCGTCCTAGATAATCGTGTAGTTTTTGAAATGCAGCCAGTTAGAAAACGGGTTCAATCCCGTTTGGGAACTGGAATCACGTCGGCAAATCCGTGATACTGGCATTTGCTTTTATCATAGGATCAAAAATACTTAAACTTTCATTTCTTTCTTAGCCAAATTGTGTATTTTAATTGCGCTATCATTTAGGATGGACTTCATTAAACCTGGAGTACCTCGATCACGGGATAAAGGCTCTTGATTGGACAACGGTTCTACGGTGGAAAAACGACCGGTTTCCTCGTAATGAAACGCACGGCAGATCCCAAAACAGCAAGCAAGGCAGGAAGTAGTGAGAAACGGCACAGAAAGCGTCCCGGCTAACTTATGATGTACTGGATGAATTCTTCCCCCGCACTCAGGGTCTCAGGAGAGGGTGGAATGGGAGGGACGGGAAGGCATGGGTGCGGGTGTAGTACAGCAGAAGACAAATTGCCGAGGGAAGAAATCTATATGGGTGGCCTCGCTTCTAATAAACCCCGAGCCGAGCAACTAATGACGAAACTACTCCCACCGCGAGGAAAATGCCCCCTGAGGGGGTTTGAGTGGAGGGAGAAAAAAAAGTTGGGATAGTAGATGGAGGAGTGGAGGTTTTGGAGAGACCCTTTCGAGAGCAAGCTGGGGAAGAAAGAAACAGGGGCGCGATGTATTGTGCTCGTGGGTGTTGGGGAAATGAAGTTGGGCGGGAAAAGCAAAGTAAGGCTCACTCCACGGCGAGGATGGGGAAGGCTTGTGTCCGGGAAAATAATCAAAATTCCACAAGGGCAGGATATTAACGGGAGAGAGAGGGAGGAAGGACAGGACATATTTTCAGGTCACGTCTCTTGAGTGGGAAGGCGGAATATGGGTGTAATAATGACGTGATGGGCACGTCGGGGAGAGGGGCGAATTTTCCCATCGACGTAAGCGCATATTACTAATGGGCAGAACTGGATGAAGGACCGTAATAGGAAGGACCGTAGTCAATACTCCCAAATTAAAAGTATGATTAATTAGTCCCAGAAATAATTAATAAAAGCAGACCACCGTCAGCTGGATAGCTTGTGCGATATAGAAAGAAATGAAGCCTGTGGCATCCTGTCTCATCGTCATTGGCATTATATCAAAATTATGTTTTTTTCTTGGACAATTCTGATTTTGATGACGCGAAAGTTTCGCTGAAATATGTATCAAATAATGATGCAGCATAAATTCCACACCCTTTTTCTAACCTCGGTTTCATCTCTGTAATAATACCGCAATTCTCCCACCGTCAGTGCAATTATTCAAAATATTTCCATCCACTCTTATCAGCCTGGCAAATATTCTGAAACCTTTTGCCTGAACTAAGCGAATATTAGGAACTCACTACAAGTACAAACAGCAAAAAAAAAAATTCTTCACCACCACTGATCCTAAAAGAAAAGCTGACGAAGCTGAAATGGCGCAGAGAATACGAAAATAAAGACATAATGACAGAACGACAAAAATAATGACTAAAAAACTGTTTATTAAATACAGCTGTTAAACCACAAATTAAATAAATTTTAATAGTAAATAAATGTTGATTAACCTAGATTTACGAGAGTCTCATTTCACAATTGAGGTAAGTTTTGAAAATTGAAATCCTCAGTTTTTCTGAGAGGACATTCGATTTAAAGCCCAGCACGCAAAGTGTTAAATGCTCACTGGGTTAAAAAATTGAATGCGGTCGTTTTCTGTTGCACGAAATATCTTTTAAAGTATGTTGTTCGCTGATTAACGATTTTATACCCATTATTTTCACGGTCTGTGTGGCAGTTTATTACTGAGGTGACGATCATTGAGTTTTTGGGAAGAAATAGTTCTGGGTCGATATTTTGTAAATTCATCGGCATATTTGAAAGAAGTTTAATCACAGCAAATTTCCTAAAAATTGACTTCTGAATACAAACGTATCGTATAATTTTCCACGCGTTCCTGTTATGCTCCTGAAATGTCTATTAGCTTATCGCCACTATTTGATCTATTCGAATAGTGTGAAAAAGCATTCGTACTTCTTGTTGTATTATATTAATGTTTCTTATAATGGAAGGGGTTGGAAGGTAAAAGGCAATATATTGCGTGAATAAATCACTTTACTTTTTTCTGCTGACTCATTCAGGAATGTTATAATTGTCATTCCATCTTCTGTCTCGGCATGTTGCTCGCCAGCTTACGGATTTCTTTTTTATTGCTCCGAAAGAGTTTATACCCCGCGTAATTTTTCTCGGTGAGTTTCCAAGTGAGTTTGTAAGCGCCTTCTCTCTTTGCTCTGTGAAGCTTCTCCTTTTCTGTTCGTTGTTTTTTTCCTTTCGCGAGAGGGCGGCTGCAGACGTCGGCCGTCTCCGTTAAATGCTTTCATCTTTCTTTTCCTTGCTCCTTAATCCCCTCGACTGATGTTGTCGGTATCAACCATTTCTCCGAGTGATCGTTGCTTCGGAGCGTTCAAGTGGAGAGAAGTAATTGCCTCTTTCGTTCCCTGAAGGGCTGGATGAATATAAAATTTTAATGGAGCCTCCCCGACCGTCAAGTGCGTCCTGCGGAATGAAAAAAGAAAATCAGGACGGAAATCAGTGTCCGTCATCTTAATTCTCGTTTTCCTTTTTTCGTTCGAAGGGCGATTTTTTACCATTGTTACTTCAACTTAGTCCGATCTGGTGGCGACTATGCAATTTTATTCCTAATCTATGTCTTACACTATAGACTAACGACGAAGTGCTTGAGATGGTGGGCGTGGATAGGAAACTTAAGAATGAAATCCGGGATAGGCAGGGTAGATGGCTGAAGAATGCAATCAAGGGGGATGGGTTGCTGAAGAGTGTGATAGAGGGAAGGATGTTGGGCAAGCGGGGAAGGGGAAGAAAGAGAATAGGTTTCATGGACGGGATGAAGAAGGGTAGATCTTATGTTGAGGCGAAAAAGGATACACTAGAGCGAGATAGGCCCCAGAAAGTGTAGAGAACTGGGAGAAGATTCTCTGAACATTCAACAAAACCTACATTTACCGGTAGAATACTTAAATGAAAATAATAATGTTTACTTCGTACCTTCGTACTACCTTCGGTTATCTCATCATTTCACTTGATTGTGCATTATTTTGGCATTAAGACGTTTGTGTACATGATATGTTGTGTTACCGAATCGCAGATTTATAATAGTATTGGTGTGTGTTAATGATTTTCTGGAGCTGAAATGTGAAACTGACCTGCGAGGGTAGTTCGATGTATTTACGTTTCCAATCTTGCAGTCCAAGATATCCATGAAAATAATTTTAAAACTATTTAAATTTCAATTATTCTGTACTTATTTCCTCCTGTCATTCATTATGAATGTTCTCCGTCTTAGTGAACCTGTGTGTGCGTCATCGTGGCTATGTTATTACATAGAATCAAATTTAATCGGATTCTTTGATCTTTTGATTCTTTGTGTGGAATCAATAGTTTCAACAGATTCAGGCGAGATATCGTGGACGTTCGTCATATTAAAACAGAAACAACAATTCCACTATTCCACAAGGTATTTTAATGCGTACGACGCGTTTCAAGGGTCTTCATAGGCCTTGTACCTGGTACCTTATACCAAGGTCTTCATAGCTTTTGTACCTGATGATGGCTCTGTGAGTTGAAACGCGTCGCACGCATTGAAATACTTCGTGGAATAGTGCAATTGTTGTTTCTGTTGTAATGGAATCAATAGGTTTAGGATGGTTTCATATTCATTATAAATTTTATGAAAGATTTAAAGCGATCGTAATTAGTGCTGAACTGGCAAGTATAACCTGCTTGATTTGGTGGATCTACTTATTTATGTCATATTTTTGTCATTTGTCATTGCTTTAAGTCTATTCATGTTTCTAATTATATTGTTTTTTTATTTCAGGTAAGGATGCATTTCATTAGAAATGATGGTCTTCGTTTGATGTGGAGTTTTGCAGTAAGCAGATGAATGAAGGTAGATTGACGTCATGTTGGATTTGTTATGGAGATTCCAGTAAGCAGGTTTTTGCATTTAAAATATTTACGAACTTATCTCTACCATACTTAGTTTAACAAGATTGAGTGACGTAAAAGCTTGCTTTTCTTGAGGATTTCTGATATGTTCTTACAGAAAATTTCATAGTGCCTCAGCTGTACGAAGTTGCCATCGCTTATCAAACTTCCTCGTGTGTAAACGATGATCAGTAGTTTATTTTTATTCCTTATTTTAATTATCATTTTGATTGCGTCGTTTTTTTGCCTAATGTTTTTACATATTGTATAGTAATCTGTAGTTTCGCTTGAAATCGCTATTGAAAGTGAAGTTATGTTGTCGATTTGGAAAAATATCGACCATAAATTCCTCATTCATCTTTACTTCTACCGTGTGTCTACGGTCTACTGTGGTCTCAAGTAGTGCGGCTACGTTATAGCCTCGTTATCCCCCATCTTTCCTGTTTAATTTTTCACGCCAATACTCCGAATGATTTCAGCTCGTTATTCCCTCCAGTCTGGGCATCTTTAAAGCGGTTCCGAATCGAGTTTCCGTCTTGGTCATCGGGCGGTCATTTGAGAGGAGGTAGATTTAGCGAGATAAGGATTCGCAATGGGCAGGGCGGACGCCTCTTGATCGTTAGGCGGTCAGCGGCGGCGCCGGCCGCTTGCTCTGCCCCCGCTCTCCGAACGGAGCCGGCCTATTAGGGTTCGATGGGAAACCGAGGAAGGAGATGCCGGGAACCCTCCTTTGACTCTCCCGACAAGATCATCTCAATCCCCAGAGCCGTCCGCCCACCCTTCCATTCCTCTACCTTTTGGTGAAACTTGCCGAAAAAATACGGGGACCGTCGCACTCCGGTCTTCCCTTATTTTAGATGAAGACGTCTCGCTTCTCCTTCGAGCCTTCCCGATCTAACGTAATATACACGTGGAGACGGGCTGCAGAAGATGAAAACACATCTTCTCTCTCTGGTACATCGCTCCTCATTCCTGCCCAAAGAAAAATATTGCCATAATTTATTCTTAGAGGTTACATCTTACAAAGGTAGGTTTAGGTTGAGATTCAGTTACTCTGGCGTAACCGAAAATTCAGTTTTGACGAAGTTTGACAAATATTTAGTTACTGTAATGTGACTTGTAACGTATATACATGCCCGCAGGAATCTAAATACTAGATTTCTTCCTTTAACTCGGCATGAATACCACCCCATTATCCCCCCAGTAAATCCTGTTCTCTTTCATACCACTACTCCGCAATTCTAACAACCCTCCCTCTATTACCATTACTAATATTGCTATGGTAATCTCCCAGTATAATTACGTGGATTGAATGGTAGAAAAAATGGGCATTGTGACGAAAACAGTGGGAGGAGAATTGTGTTAGTGAAAGAATCGTTCAGCTGATGACTAGGACCTTGGGTAAGGTTATAAAGAAGATGCTGGTGAAGAATTTGAGACGGATTGTAGCGTTCTATGGGGCAGGAACGTGGACTCTGAGAGAAGATGAGATGGGCTATTGGCGTTCTGGATGTGGGTGTAGAGAAGGGTGGAGAAGGTGCGGTAAACGGGAAGGAAGACAGATGAGAAAGTTCTCAGTATGTTAGTTTTGGGAAAGGAAACATTTATGAGATTTGCAGTGGAAGAGGACGCTTGAGTAGCTTAAATGGTTAGAGTACTCGGCGCAAAGCCGAGAGATCTGGGTTCGAATCCCAGTCCTGGGGAATGATTTTCCCCCTGTGAATTTCACACAATCATTTGAATGAGATTAGGAGGAGGCGGAGTAGGTGGCTGAAATGGGGTGATGAGTGGCGATGAGTAGCTCAAGGCCGTGATAGAAGGAAGCATGTTGGACAAATGAGGGAGGGAAGAAAGAGAATAGGTTTTATGGACGGGATTAAGAAATGTTGGACGTACGCTGAGATGAATAAGGAAATGCCAGAGGCTGAGATGAATAAGGAAATGATACTCCCTCTATGAACGAACGAGTCAAAATTGTTACCTTTCAAAACCATAGAAGTATCTGCTTTCGGAGAGGCCTTTCCATTTAGTTGCTGCGCTAGAGAGAATTGTAACGCTTCCGATCAAGTGTGTGGAAAGTTGCGTCTCTTTCGGCGGTTTGTGAAACAATTTGAATAGATGAATGTGTGACGCTATTCACTGACGATGGCGTGCATGGTGGAACTCTGAAATAAATAGTTTCAGCTCTCATATGAGGAAAGAATTGGGAAAGTTTAAAAAAGGTACGTTATGAAGGTAATGTTGAAGTATACCTTGTGTAAATAGAATTATGTAAAGTACTATTTTTGATTGGGTATATGCAGTGCAAATACGTCACATTTCAAAATAAATGTTATTATCAAATAAAGTGCAATTAAAAACATGCTTAAATAGCAGTTTAAAAAAAACTAATATGGTAGCAGTATTTTTTTCAAGCTGTTGTTTCATAATTCTGTCTATAGAGGGTTAACGATGTCTTTTTTTATGTCCAGCATTCTATCCGTTGTCATTTGGCCCGCGTTGCTCTTCTTGCGTCCTTCCATCTCCCTTCCTCGCCCGTCTTCTCCTCTCCCATCTGTCTCTTCTTGATGCCTTCCTTATCCTCCTCTATCCTTCGCCTCACTCCCATCGTATTCCAGTCCCGTCGTCGGCGCCTCCCCCATCCCGCCGAATTCCTTAATCTGGTATCGCGAATAATGGGGGACCGGCCGGGCCAGTTTTCCTTCGCCCCCTTCCTATTGGCGCTTATTTCGATGGTGGCCGAGGCCCGAATAGGGGTGAGGGGCGTCAGGGAGGCTGGTGGGGCTGTGTGGGGGGAGGGAGGGGGAATGGAAACGTCCGAACCGGCTAACCCCATCCCTCCCCGTCATACCTTTATCGAAATCTTTATATTGCCTCTCCCCTCCCACACTCCCCTCTGCCATCCCATTGTTTCGTGCCTTGTTTGATGGATTCGGGGAAGGAGTTCGTGTTGACAGGAGTGCCCCTCCGCGCCTTTATTGTTTAAAACATTTTTTTCCTGCCTGGAACGTTGCCAATTTATGGGGGAGCTTGGCATGGCGAAGGCTATGTCCTAGGTTCTGTTGGAATGACTAAATTCCAATCCTTATCGTGCGTGGGGTCCTCAAAACTGTCGATCAGATGTGAAGAAAATGAAATCCCAAAGGGTCATTTCATGTCAAATTACCATGCTTACGACCTTAGCTCCTCGACCTTTTCATGGATTGATGCGCTCTGTAAGAAATAGCTGAAAGAATTGCAACTGTGTTTCTGATTGATGGCACGGATACAGATTTGTGGGGAGTTGCGCCCCCGATTGAGTAATGTAATCGTATATCTTCATGAATAATGATAATTTGTATAATTATCTCGACCATCTGTTTCACTGTTGCAAATTTTGTAAAAGTAGAAATAATAGTGTGCTTCTGGTGGATTCGGATGGAAATGAAATGAATACGGTCCGATAATGCGAATGTTGAACGAGTAGCTTTCGTAATGAATTATACATATATTCGTGCTATTAATTATGGATGGCAAGAGATATGAGTTGGGTTAGGAGAAACTGTTAGGTGTTGGTGTACCATGAGGTAGTTATTGGGTTAAGAACGGTGATATAATAATAGAATTGAGATCGGTTTGGTTTGTTTATTTGGACGGGTGACCGACAACTGTTACGATGATTTGTCCCTCTTCCAACCAATCTTTTTTTCTCTCTTTCTCTCCTTTCTTGCCTCTTGAGCGCCACTAAGTAACGTTTACTGTTGCAAGCCTCGCTTCGTAAAATTCTCTGAACGGTCGAATTCATAATTATGTAAAATGCTTAGTACTTTTTAGCGACCTTTTAACTGCACTCCGCAGTTCGCTAATTTACAGCGTTCCTGAGTGCAGGGCATTTTTTTTATTTTTCGTTTAATACTGGTGTGATTATTTTATGGTTTCCTCGCCTACTACAACAATAATAATCGGAAAATAAACAAAACTTTGTTTTTAAGAATGCTGTCAAACTGCGAAACTCATCATTATATTAAAATATTCTAGATTGTACCCAGCATTTAAATGAGTGAGGCTCTTCATCAATTTATTCATTGGTTGTTCAATCCTAAGATAGGTTGACTGCAGCCGTCCTTATCTAATGCTATTTCCCTTACATCCTGGTATCATTTCCTATGTACTTTCCTCTATCTTAGGTCCATAAATTTATTCCTGGGTCTTCATCTGCGGACTTTTCCTCCCTTTTCACCTATTATTATGTTCTTCACCAACCCATTGTGTCTCAGGGTGTGACCAATCCATCCGATTCTTCTTTTCTCTATCGTGTTCCATATCGTCCTTTCCTCTTCTACTCTACCGAACACACGAACACTTCACCATTTCTTATTTTGTCCGTCCATTTCATCTTCAGCATCCTCCTCCAGCACCAGGTTTGAAGGCTTCTAGTCTGTTCTGGTCAGCTTTCGCAATGATCCGTGTTTCCAATCCATCTCAAGACTCTTATTGAGTCGCACAATCTCTCTGTCCCTGGCTAAAAAACCTGGATTTATAGAAAAAAAGTTTCGGAGCCATATATGAAATGGGTAAAACAAGAAATCAGGTTTCGTCGAGTCCATGTTACGGAGCAATGGAGGAGCGCAAAACGGGAAAGTTTGTTATCTCCCTGCATCCTGACGAAGTACTTTTGGACAACGAGGGTTATGTAGATGTTTCATATCGCCCTCTTTTTTTATTTTTTCCGTCCCTCGCCAGTGTCGCTCCGACGTGCTGGCGCACTTAATCTCAATCGCGAGAATCGTGCGTCGCCCCTGGGCAAATTGAGAGGGGGATGGGGGATGCTCGCAGTCGTCGCGTGTTATAACGCGAATGAAGCCTTTTAAAAATCGCTCCGACAGCGGCGGCGGGAAGGGGGCGTTGCTCGACGGGTTAGGGGGCGCGAAGTGGCGGGGCTGCAACAGCGTTGTGCTGTTATACGTATGTCAAATGGGGGAGGATTGGGAAGAGGGGTGAATGATAAGTCGCATGTCGAGCGTGCCGTGTTAGGCCTCTGCATTCGATGCAAGGAGATGCCATGCGGCGCAATACAGTGCAATTCTATTTGGCTTTTAGCGAAATTGTGGACTCCGAGAAAAGGATAGGTCGCAGACTTTCGAGATGTGGAAGTGGAGAATCAAGGTCTACATACTACCGTGCCAGCCGCCGCTTGGGCGTGTGACAGGGGGTGTAGGTCACCAGCCGTGTAAACATTAAAGGGATAAGGTTTTGGGAGGAGAAATGTTGACGTGTATTATGGGAGTGTATTCAGTGGAGCTTAGTTTTTACTGTGGTCGCTTATTATGTGCGAAAATAACGAGTTTTCGTACCTGTCTGTTCGGCAGTGTATCTGTCTTATTTTATCGCTTCTGTCAAATAGATTCTGTCGGAGAATGATAAAGAAGGTGAGGTGTACTGAAAATAAGACAAAAGAGGAAGTACTTGGTATATTTGGTGAGGAAACGAATCTTTTAGAAGAGATTAGGAGAGGGAAAAGTAGGTGCCCGGAAGGGGTGACGAAAGGCGATGGATTGCTCAAGGGTTTGATAGAGGAAAGATTGTTGGGTAAGCGGGGAAGGGAAGGAAAAGAATAGACTGCTCCGGTGGCGACGGGGTCAAGTCCTCGCCTGCTTAACTGAGGGTCGCGTGTTTGAATCCCGCCTGGAATTATCACCTCTCAGGGCATGGGTGTTTGTGTTCGTCTTTTGTTGTTGGTATTCATCCGCCAAAATGCGCTGTATTCGGGGAAGTGAAGATAAATTAAAAATTAAATAAAATAGGTTTTATGAAACGCGGCTGGATGGAGAAAGAAACATTCTAGATTAATGGAGCCCTCCAGTTCAGAGGATTTTTACTGGCTTTAACGTAAACCTACCCTTACCTAAATTATTATTCTGTCGTCCAACGCAAATACCAGATGCACTGCCTATCCTCGGTGGAGAGACTTGGGCGTCCCCCTGCGTATGGCGTGGACATTCCCCGTCAAACCAAAGCATTAACATCCCGAGTTAAACTCCCTCCATTGACCACTCCCTCCCAGCTTCCCGTTGCCTCCCTCGCCCCCCCACCCACATTCTCATTTTGCCTCCCGCTGGGGGAGAATTCGATGAACAGTCCCCCTTACTCCCCTGCGCCATCCTCTCATCAGTCCACCGATGGGCAGTGGGGTTGCATTGGGGAGGTCCCTCGCTCGAGCGGACTAATGCATTTCAAATCAGTCCCGAATGAGATCCGGATGCGTCCTTCCGCTCTGTACGCTGAGGGGGTGCTGTAAAACCCTTCCATTCCTCATCCCTCGGTCCACTCCGGGAGAAGCAGGGGGATGGAAAATTTTAATTCGATTTGTTTATTTACGCCGTTCGCGTGGTTCTCTGTGTACTTCCCCATCTCCCCGTGGATCCTAGCGCCGTTAGTTGTTTGCAGGGGGGCATAATGGTCACACTGGGTGATGACAAACAAACATTACGACTAATGGAATTTATGAAAGGCACGAGTTTTAACGATGGGGTGCAATAGTAATCAAGGGAGCATGTGTAATGGGTAAATATTAATAATAAAAATAAGGCGTATTTATAGGTACGAGATTGAGACTAAAGCAGTCCCTTCTTCCATCTAACCTTTCGTCTGATAAATACATGAAATAAGTGTGAAGAAAGATATATACACATTTGTGGGAAAAACGTAAGGAAGTAAGAAAGAGAATATCCTTGACGAAAAAACCCACTGCAGGAAAACACCCACACATGATGGTGTAACAAGTAATTTTTGTTGTTTTTCTACTTTGTATTATGCCCCACGTTATGGGAGCCAAAAATGTAAAAGGTATTATTACAAATTAATACGCGAAATGCCACACGTTGTGGATAAACATGTAACACGAAAAACTATTGATTCTTTTACCTGGAAAGAAACCACGATTGCGATATCTTCTCGTACCTTATATTTTAATTACTTTGCCCCAGCTTGCTCGTCGGAAAAGAAAATGCATGAAACATTGCAGGTTTAGAGATACGGTTGCAATTTACTTGACAAAATGAAATATTCAATTTACAGACAATTTAAATAATCAAAATAATTCCTTATACCCTAAGGTCATGACCAACTGTATATTCTAATTTAGACACAGATTTGGTATATGAATAATTATTCCTTCCTTTAAGTATATTGTCTAATTATTTGCCACACTTCATCACATAACTTTTCACAAAATCCAATTACTTGATACAAAGGGATACCAGTCACAAAATTAATTCTTGGCCAATTAAAACCTCTTGCCTTACGGCTTCTTGTATCTTATATGAAAATAAAAGTTTATAGTTACAACCCAATTATTCGACGACACAGGTTGGTTTGTCCCTCTGTGGTCTGGAAAATCCTCTCAGCCTGCGTGGTGTACGTCCTTGGCGGGCCCTCAGCTTTTTTTTGGTCTCGCCCTGTTGTAAAATCTCCCGTTCCTCTCCTTAATTCCAGCTCCTTTGTCAATTCTCCTTTTCTACGTGGGCTATGTCTCGCACGACGCCACACTCTGGAACTTCCCTCTACCAAAAACTTGCGTGCTCCCTCTTTGCACGTCCGTTCACTCCGACGGTTTGATCTACCCAACTATTTGCGTGCTGTCTTTGCACGACCGTACACTCCTTAGGTCTATTGTTTATTCTCAAAATTCACAATATGGTGGGTCCCTTATTGTTATTATAAACCATGAGGTGGTAAAAGAAAAAAATGGCGAGGCCAGCGTTATGTTACAATGGGGAGTGTGAAAAACCTGCGAAAACCTACAGACAGATTAAGCTAATGTAACACAAACAAAACAAAAAAAATCCATGAAATGCACATGAATGATAATAATAATGAAAATGGTAATTTATGTATAAAGGAGAGTGGGTGAATAATAATTCATTCATTCATTTAACTATTCCACCCGGTGAAAGTTAGGCTATGTTGAAAGTCAGTGAAACTCCTCCCGTTTTCTACTTTTTCAGGCACCTATCTTGCTTTAGTATATCCTTTTTTGCCTCAGTATACGATCAACCCTGCTTCATCCCGACGTGGAAACCTTTTCTATTTCTTCCTCTTCCCCGCTCGCCCAACATCCTTACCTCTGTCACATTCTATAGCAACCTACGCTCCTTATTACATCCTACAGCTACCCATCACGGATTTCATTCAGAAGTTTCCTCTCCTCGCCCACCATCTACATCTACGTGATACCCTGTGAGCCACCACGAGGGTGTGTGGCAGGGGGTGAAGATCACCAAACATGCACTGTTGACATACAAGTAGGATATTTAAGGGAGATATGCTAGATAATAGGGTCACATGGAGCTAGATGGTTAGTATCTACATAATAAGGAAGGGATTATTGGTTGTTATTACATGCATCATGCACTACAGACTACTCTAACTATATTTCACCTACCTATCCCTTTGCTACGCTGCCTATTGTTCTCTCTTATAGTACGAGGGAAAAATGACATCTCAGGAACTTCCTCGTTTATCTTCCTTTCCGTCCACCTTCTTCATCTTCCTCCGCGCCCACATCTCGAAGATAGATCGGGTAAATGTGTGGCCGCACTGAGTTCAGTGATGATGAAGTCTCCGTTGTCTCAGGCGTAACTTTATGGAATTTGCTTAGCATATTGAACGAGAAGCAGTAACTTTGTGATTCCACTTTTATTTATTGTAAACGACCCGGGTTTCGACGTAGCACGTCATCATCAGGTACAAATATCCCAGAACACTCACACACACCAGAACACAGAACACAGATTTTTTTTTTGAAAAGTCAGTTGTGCTTTGACACGTCAAATACCTCGCTAGTTGCAATACATTCGTTTAACGTACTTCTGCGGTTTATGTTTTTTCACTCCTATGTTGTCTGCCACTCTTAGACAGGGGCGACACCATTCAGCAAAAATCAGAAGCTGCTCGGAAACCAGCAGTTCTCATTTTCTGTGGTCAGTGGAGAACTCGTTTTTCCATAGTGACATACCGTTGCCCTGATGTTTCGCTCTATTTTTTTAATCGAATTCGTTAATTGCACGAAGAAAGCTAAGTACCTAACTGTTAGAGAGGTAGATTACTGTATTCAAATAAATGGGTATAATAGTAAAGAAACTAGAAGAAGAATGGGTGTACCTTGGATTCGTTGGCAAACATGCGAGAATTAAAGACTAGGGCCTAGCTTGACTGTGTAAAAAGACTGACGAAAATTTCAATCCGGAGTTAAATGTTGATTATGAGGGAAGAGAATTAGATTGGACCGCCGGCTTTTACGGCTCACGCAAGGGAAAACCTAATTTACCTATCGTAACCGGTCGATCACCGTCCATCATAATTTTAGATTGTAGGATTACTTCTTATTTTTCTTGAAACCGTCTTTCTTTCGCTCAGATCCAATATCTTTATCTCTGCCCACTTTCTGCCTTTCTTCGTGAAATTCATTTCCGAAAACTCTGCTCTTACCCTTTCTTTTCCTCGAAATTATTCTCCGATCAATCACTCTCGTTACATTTTCCTGAGCAAATGAGCTGGGTCGTAAATTGCCCCGCGGAAACTGTGAGTGGTCGGAAGCGGGGATTCGAAGGGCGTAAATGATTGAAGCAATTTCCTTCCTCCCTGGTGTGTTTTCCGACCGAAACAAGCTTTGAAATGCATGACCACGCACGTTTTGAGGTTGATGGAACATTATGGGCCGCTGAAATCGACACGTAATTGGTCGCCATTCGAACTGAATCAGTTCGTATACAACGGGTTTACATCTAGTGATATGCGAGTGATGATACATTCAAACACTGGTGTTTTCTCTCTAGTGTTCGTCAATGGCTCACAGTTTAAAAAAATGAATCATTTGCATTGTTAGCCGTGCTTTAAACATACTATCATCGTTGAAGGATAATAGACGCAATCGATGTTGAACCGTGCCCGGACAAATTAATCTGCTTGGGTCGTGCCGCCATTAAACTAGGACACGTTAATTGTGACCATTTGAGATATATTCTTTTACTTCCCAGGAATTTAGAGTAATATTTCACTTGAAATATTTTGGCTTTAGGGAAATTTACTATCCATTTTATTGCTATACGTTGTGATTAGGCGAGTAAAATCTTGTTATAAGACCTGATGACTAAGCTCCTGATTTACAATTAACTTACGTTAGTAAGAATAATGAGCATTGAATGTATTTCATGTAATTGATATATATATATATATATAATCTCCTGATTCTTAATTCACTTAGTACGAATAATGAGCATTGTCGGCATATTTCATGATTTGAAAATAAGGAAACTCACTACGGAAGCAGTGGGTGCCAGGAAATGGGGCAAATTTTACGACAAAAATAATACCAATCAGAAGTCCTCCTCTGTTCATTGATAGTTTTTATATTAGGTCAAGTAAAAAATATATAACCAAGTATTTAGAAATAGCTTCTTATAATTCAAATATTTCAGTAAATTGTTGCAGCTGTGAAATATTAATTCATCAGTTGACGTGGGCCACATTCTTTGGAAGTTCCTAAATGCCCTAATAAATGGAAATAAAGTTCCTAGTATATGGAAATGCGTAGTATGTTTGGTGGGAAAGAAAGTAATGGACGTGATTCGGAGGAGGCATAGTAGGTGGCTGGTAGACGTAATAGGGGGCGGAGGGTTGCCCAAGGTCTTGATAATGGGAAAGATGTTGGGCCAAAGGGAAAGGGGGAAGGAAGAGAATTGGATTTATGGATGGGATGCAGCATGGTTGGACGTACGCTGAGATGGAGAAAGAAACGTCATACGTTAATAATACTCCATTATTAAAGTCGGGAAGATTTTTACAGACTCTCATTGGAACTAGCCATTGCTGGTAGATCGCTCAATAATGGTAATTTGATTTAAAGATTTTACCGGTTAGGGTAGGTTTTTTTGAATGTCAGAGAATCTCTTCCCGGTTTTTTACTTTCAGGAGCCCAACTCCCTCTAGTGTATCCTTTTCCACCTCAGCATACGATCTACCATTTTTATCCAGTCCATGAAACCTATCCTCTTTCTTCCTATTCCCCGCTTGCCCAACATCCTTCCCTCTATCACATTCTTGAGCAACCCCTCGCCGCTTAAATCATCCTCCAGCCACCTACTCTTTCGATCTCGAATTTTATTCAGGGGTTTTCTTTCCTCGCCCACCATCTCAAGCACTTCCTCGCTAGTCTTCCTCTCCGTCCACCTCACCTTCTCCATCATTCTCCATCCTTCTCCACACCCACATCTCAAATGCCTCCAACCCATTCGCGCCCTCCTTTCTGAGGATGCACGTCTGCACCATAAAACACTACGCTTCGTACCAAGCTCTTCACCAGCATCTTGTTTACAGCCTTACGTAATACCTCTGTCATCAGCTCCCTTCTATTACTAAACGCCTCCTTACCTAGCGCTATTCTCTTCCGTATATCTTTGCTAGCAAATAATGGTAATAAACCCCGTTAACGCATGAGATTCGTCGGAGCGGCAAGGTATCTGTATATGTTTCCTGTTTGCTAAACTCGATTCTCATCCTGTTTATTAGTCCACAAAGATTCTAGAGCCAGTTCCCACGCTTTAGTTTTTTCACCCGATTTCGAGCTGCTGGTCTCTTTTATCTCTGTGAATGAACGGGACTCGGCCTGAGTCGAGCAAACCGGCAGCTGCGGCAGTTTTAACCGTTACTCATACAGCGCCGCCGTTCCGCACTAACCCACATCACACTACTCTCACTCCTCCTCTTCCAGAGCAAATCCGGTGTGATATTTGACGCCCTCATAATTGAGCAATGGCGCATATCGGAGCTACGTATATTTCCGTTTTCGCCTTTTGAATACACTCTTCTCCAGCGTGGTACTAATCTTCTGCTTGTGTGAGTATATGATCCCTGTGATTCACTTATTTGCGTAGTTTTGCGAGTGCGTGATAACTGATGAAGCGTATGTGCTTTCGTGCCTTCTTCCTCGTGGTGTCGACACCAGTTACTCCAGCCGAGCTGCTGGCGTCCTCTTCGGACTTATTCAGGAAGACCTCGAGACGATCGAACCTCGGAAAGTCCGTGGTTGTGGGGTCAAAGCTCCGACAAATTCAAACTTATCAATGGCCACTTTTGAAATATTCGTGGATAATTAATTATAAACTCCACAGAAACCTTCGTTCCAACTTATTAGCCAATGTGAACGCTTAGTGCTCATTTGCCATCCCTTTCACTTAGATCCTGTCGTGAGCCTCGCATGAAACCCCCTGTGTTAGTCAGCCACGAGATGGTTCATTCCAATATAGAAGACTGTGCGCTGAAATTTTTTTACATTTAGGTAATTAGAACATGTGGATTTGGTGTTACTTCGTATTCTTGAGGGCGTGATTGAGAGTTAGTAGAATGCTGGCCTGTAAATGTTGAGTTGGATGCAGGCTGGGAACTCAGCCATTTTGGAAGACTTAATGAATAGCTTGACTGCCTAGCTCACCTTACCCGTGTCAATGCGAGGAAGTTTAAATATCACGGACTAGCTGACCTGTGCGAACACTTCGCACAGTATGCGGCTTCTTCCTGTTTCTTCCTTCTTTCTTCCTGTTCTTCTGCCTGTCGAATATTTCGCACAGTATGCAGCTACTTCCTGTTTCTTCCTTCTTTCTTCCTGTTCTTCAACCTGTCGAATATTTCGCACAGTATGCGACTTCTTCCTGTTTCTTCCTTCTAAATCGTGATAAGGGGAAGGATGTTGGGCAAGAGGGAAAGGAATAGAAAGAATAGGTTTTATGGGCGGGATGAAGAAGTGTAGGAAGAAACATCTTAGATGTAGAAAGAAACATGTTAGGTTGATAGGGCCCATATTTGTGGGAGGTCCAAATGGAGTGCTCACTGACTTCCACTTAAATCTTACTGGTGGATTATTTGAGGTAGTTTGCAGCGAGATACTTTTTCAGCTAGAATTCAATGAATCTGGTCTCATTTCGAAGAAACATTTCTCACCTTTTGAAAGATACAAAAATGGTGTAGAAAAGCGGGAGGGGTTTCTCTGTCTTTCAACAAAACATACCTTTTACCGGTAGAATGATTTACAAGATAAGGAATGAAGATTCTGGAAGATATTCTGTCATGAATGTGAAACATTCGTGTGAAGCGTAGCACTTTTATGGTTCGGAAGCATGAACCATTTGAAAAGCTGACCAGAAAAGACTAGAAGCCTGCGAAACCTGATGCTGGAGGAGGATGCTGAAGATAAAATGGACAGAAAAAATAGAAATGATTAAGTATGCAGAAGAGTGGAAGTGGAAAGGACCACATGGAACACGGTAGAGAAAAGAAGAACCATATGGAATAGGACACTCCCTGAGACGCAATGAGTTTGTGAAGAACATAATTGAAGTCAAAATAGTGGGAGAAATCCCCAGAGGAAGACCCAGGAATAATTTCATGGACCAAATGAAGAGGAAAGTACATAGGAAGATACCAGGAGGTAAGGGAACTAGTGATCACACAATTGTGTGAAATTCACAGTAGAAAAATCTTTCGCCTGGACTGGGAATCGAACCCATATCCCTCGATTTCGCGTCGAGTGCTCCTTAAAGCCGCCATGAGATTCACAGTGGATGAGGATGCTTGGGTAGCTCCAACGGTTAGAGCACTCGGCGCGAAATCGAGGGATCTGGGTTCGATTCCCAGACCAGGCGAAAGGTTTTCCCACTGTGAATTTTCTAGTGTGATCACTAGCGGGTGACTCCGTTGAAGTTTATCCACGGCTGGTTCCGTGATTCTTTGAAAAAGGAAACTATTTCTTCCTATTCTTTGAAAGGGAAAAAGGGAACGATAGGGAAGAGTGGAGGGCTGCAGCCAATCAATCCTAGGATTGAACAACCAATGATGATCCCTTCGTGTGCATAAGATACTTCTTTCTCTCGGTGGTCGTGCATACCCCTTCTCTCGATGAGTCCTCATCTTCAGTCCCTCTCGATTCTATTCCTCTGGAACCTTGCCCCCCTCGTCCCCCACCCCTGGTGCCCCCGCGGTGGGCGGGGAAGTGTTGTGACGTCCCACGGCTAAGTTCCTGTGGATTTACGTAGATAGGAGGGGGGGAGGAGGGAGGGCAAAGAGAGGGAACTCCTTGTTCGCAATTCGACGCGGGCGCGCAGTTCCTTTTCGAGGGGACCGTACGGGTTGCGAGTGAGCGTGCGTGCCTTCGCCTCCTCCTCCGACGCACTCACTCGTGTCCCACGCATCTCTCTCACCGCTGCGACCGTGGGTTGTCTCCACCAGATCGGGCGAGGGTCTTCATTTGTTTCCCGCATTTTATTTTTCATTTCGCGGAGGCGTTCGTCGATGGCGAGGTATTTGGTCTCAGGTTTCGGCCCGGAGGATCCTGTTCCAATATCGACGTTTAAGAATTTATCCAGACCTCGCTCAGCATGTAGTATATTTTTAAATATATACGTAGCTTACCCCGTATCCTCAGTAAGTTTCCTTAAGCGACTTGCGCACCTGTTTCGTAAATTCTTCGTTAATTGCATTCACGTTGGCAGGCTGTTTGTCGGCTTATAAAAAGATGTTAGTTTTTTTTTTTAATGGGGCGACTGATTCATCGTAATGACGTGCTTGACGATGGGCCGCCCATCAAGATTTGGAATTTTAAAAGTATTTTTTCCCTACGCAATCTTGTAGTTCTTTTTTCGGCGTTGGTTGCGAATAGCAAACTAATGTCTTAAGTTACGAATGTATAATTTGAGCATTAAGGACGAAAAGGGAGAGAAACGAGGAAGTGTTTGGAATAGTGGGCGTAGAGAAGAAATTACTGGAGGAGATTTGGAGGAGCAGAGTAGGCTATTGGAAAAGGTGGCGAGGGGTGAGGATGCGGAGTTTACGGGGAAAGGGAATAAAGGGAATTTTTAACTAATGTTTTCCTCAGTCTGGAAAGCAGCAATATTGGCCTTTTACATCAGGAGTATGAACAATTGCGTCAGTCGAACTCAAACACCCATGTCTTGAGTTGTTCAGTAATTCACTCAGGTGAGATTAGAACCAGTGACCCTGAGATTAGCTATATGAAAGTAGCTCTTTGATTTTTTCATCTTCATAACTGCTGTGGACGTATACCCTAGAATCACCTGCGGAGCCTCGATGCCTCTAGAGACTCCGACCAGCCTCTAGGGCCTCGTGGAGTCTATAGTGACTCCGTCCACAACAGTTCCTCAAGCGGGTGCCTCAAGGCTTCCGCGGAGTACATTTTCGGAAACCCTAGCCTTGAGGAATTTATGTTCTCTTTGATTTAAACCTACTTAAACCAGTAGATCACTAATGATAATGGATTGGATTGGATATTTGGGGAGGCGACCGACGGCTAAGGTCATTTGCGCCATAGGGGATGGGTAAGGGAGGAAGGGTGGATGGAAACCCGGCGTTGGCATTAGCCTACTCTTAACGAAAGGCGCCAAGGGGACCACGGCTTAATGTCTCATCTGACAGACGGAGTACTGTACTTGAAGTGCCCTCCACAAGACACTCAAGTAGGGATCGGGTTCCCTCTGAAAAACATCCTTCTCTGCAGGGATTTGAACTCCGGCCGCCCGTGTGGTAGGCGAGTACTCTAGCCACCACACCAACCCGATCCCCACTAATGATGATGGTTCCGGAATAATTGTTGCGAATGAGACTTGGAATCGTAACTTTTTCGGTCCTCGCAGTCCGCCGCGTGGTATTCGAGGCGCCGGCAATTGTTTTCCAAAGCGTGCCTCCTCCACTCATTGCTCTCTCCTCTACCTCCTGTACATTTCGGAGAGCAGTCAGTCAGTCGTCGAGCGTGAATCATCTTCTCCTTTCATTCGCGCTTCCCCTCACCCCCCAACCGATCGCACTCGTTCCCTCCCTCTCCTCCGTCCGTCCATCCATCCGAAGAAAGCCGTTCGCCGAACGTTTCCTCGTCCGCGCCGCAGCGACGCGACGCCTAGGTTTCCGCTTCCCTGGCTCCCTTTTATTAAATTTCCACCTGGTGCCTCCTCCCTCGCCTTCTTGTGCGTCGCGTGTTTTTTTAGCGCTCGCTACCCCCCCCCCTCTCCCTCCTCGTCACTTACCTTTCCACTCTTCTTTCGAATATCCGTGTTTTGTTTCGTGAGAGAGATGTAGGGATCGGTACGAATTGTATAAGGTATTTCTGTACGTAGGGAAGGAATAAGTGGATTTTCCTTTCTGTTACGCACGCATAATAGCGGCGAGAAAAAAATACCATGCTTTTTAAATTATTGCTAAGTGTTGTCGGTATGAAGAACAGAGGCCTTAGGGAAGGATGTGAAGAGGAGGCTGGTGAAGAGCTTCATATGGAGCGGAGCGTTTTATGGTGCAGAAACTTGGACCTTCGGAAAGGAGGACGAGAATAGGCTGCAGGCATTAGAGATATGGGTGGGGAGAAGGATGGAGAAGGTGAGGTGGATAGAGAGGAAGACTAACGAGCAAGTGCTGGAGATGGTGGGTGAGGAACGGAAACTTCTTAGTGAAATTCGAGGTCGGCAGAGTAGGTGGCTGAAGGATGTAATAAAGGTCGATGGGTTACTCAAGAGTGTGATAGAGGGAAGGATGTTGGGCAAGCGGGGAAGAGGATGACAGAGAATAGGTTTCATGGACAGGATGAAGAAGGGTCGATGATATGCTGAGGCGAGAAAGGATATACCTACTAGAGGGAGATGGGTCCCTGAAAAATGTAGAAAACCGGGAGGAGAATCTCTGGCATTCAAAAAAACCTACTTTTACCGGTAGAATACTTAAATAATAATAATCTTGGCTAAATCAGTATTTTTCAAATACGCTCTCATCTTGGGCGGACCCTATCGGTTCATGTTGGGAGCCGCTAGAGACTCGGAGGCTACGCGCCTGGCTTAGATTGTTTGAGCAATTGAGAATGAATATCTTTCAGAGCGACACGGAGAACATCATATTAGAACCACATTATATTTCCAGGTCCGACAGAATCGATAAATTAAGAGAGATATTTTGCCGGACGGATAGGTATGGGAAATCGTTTTTCCCCCGAACAATTAAGGACTTAAATAAATGCTAGGCGGAACTTTGATTATTTTTTGACGGCTGGTGTCCTAGCACCCCCCGCCACACGCCTTTTGAAGCGGCTTGCGGGTTAGTATGTAGATATAGATGTTGTTTGAACTTCGGTATTACTTGCTATTCAGCATTTGAATATTTCACTTCTTGCGAAATGTCTTCTTCGGCCATTAATATTCTCAAGGTTTCCCACTCCTTCTGAGAGGTATTGCTCCGTGGGAGGACTCCTGATTGGTTGGCCCTTTAGGTGGCTGGCTGGCTGGCGCCCTTTTTGGCATCGACGACTGAATATGCTCCTCGCCAATTTTTCTCTTGTGGATGTTTCCGCGAACGACACCGCACCGTTATGTCTACGCCTCTCTCATGGAAGGTCATTATTTCATAACACTGGCGACCACGTAAGTGAAATGGGTTTTAGAAACAAGTAGTCAAGGCTGTAATTTGGTGTCATTTGCATTTCATGAGTCTTTCTAAAAAAATCTACTGACTGGTTAAGCTTATTGTCCTCGCGTGGGTATTTTTCCTTCGCGCGAACTCGTGGATTACAAAATTATTGATTCGTTCGAACGATTTATTTTTTGCTCTCCTTGGCTTGCTGCTAAGTTCATATAGTCCGCTGGTTTTTGCAATATGGATGCTTTTGTTTCAAAATCATGCATATTCGTAATTCATTTAACAATTTTATGGAATTCACTTGAAAACCATGAATAACGTCCCACGCATTGAGATTATGTAGCCCCGAGAAATGAGTCGTTACCGATCACTTTGATGGAACGAAATGTTTTCGAGCACCTTACGATATTAATTTGCGCATCATTTCCAATCTTGGTACCGATGCCTTTGATCATTGCCAGTCTGATGCTGTATTTCATGGGGAAACCGAAATTGTCCAATTTACCATCGTTATTTAACTATGGTTAAGACTTTTTATTGAGATTTGAGGTTCCTTTTTCCTCTATTCAATCTTTTTATCATGCTTATATCTTTTTACCCTTTGTTACTTGTTAGTGGCTCGCAAGTACCGTAAGTAGATGAAGCTCTATGTTAAAGTTCTGCCATGGTAATTCTTTCATTTTTATCTTGTAGATAAATAGATGGATTGTCCATCCGTATCATCATTTTATATTGGCTCCCGTAATCTTTTTTTGAAATCTGTCATCGTGGAGACCGTTTAAGGTAGTTTGAGCGAAATATCATTGTACCTAGAAATCAATGAATTTGGTCTCATTTAAAGAAAAATATCCCACCCTTGTAATTACCCCACAAATTCAACCCCTTACCACATTACTGTCGGAGACATTTGCCAAAAAATACCAGCTCTTTTACATGGGAAATGGTACGTATATGCACTCCAGAGAGACATTATTTACAAAATGAGGAATTTCTAACACTTAAATGTCGTAAAAAAACTAGCAGCGTGTAGTTTGTATGTTTTCTTTACAATTTTGGAAAATTAATCGTATTGTTGCCGCAATAGGTTCTTGGTTATCACAAAAAAACCTTCCGTTTTGAAGGAGTTTCAAACGCACCGCGCGAAAAAAAAGAGTTAATTTTAAAAACTTATTTAGACATTTTAATTTAATTACGTACCATTTCTGTCATACAAATCTATAGCATTTCACCAGTAATAATACAATATTCAATTCATGTGTCCTACAGCTGGTGAAATTAAAACGTATAATTCGAATATGGTCTCTAGTATGACAAGGGAACTATCTCGCTCGGACTACCTTAACATGACATTAATGGAAGCAGTAATCTCAAATATTAAAAATGGAATTTCGTCTAGGACTCAAGGTGGATTGGTGTGTATAATTGCTTATGTTCTTGCGGCCGAAAGATGGGTGCGTGTCCCGAATTTGCAGAAAGTCGTTAAAAGTAAACATACCTACGTATCATGGAGTAAAATTGACCTTTGCTACATTAATCTACTTTTATGATAGGTCCGTCTAGTTAGCAAAATTAATCCCCGTTTGCATTGGGGAATATATTTTCATGCTATTTCTCTGCCTGGCTAGACATCTTTCTAAATAATTAGAATTCATTTGAAAGGAATTAACTTTCGGAAAAGATGAAAATTCTTTTTTTTTTTTGGCGTTAAAGTTGTGAACTTATTTAAGTGACAGTTATAGTCTCGTTCATGTCGCTGATTCAATCAGGTATGAATAAATATTTGACGAAGGCTTAACCATTGAAAGTGTGCCGTATTAAAACTGTCAACTTTTCACGCTATGATTGCGTGTATGGGTAAGAGGAATGGAGAATTTCTGAGCGCTGATATTTAAGTAGTATCACGGATTTGGTTTTTTTCTGGGGTACACTATTAGGCAAGAGTTTTAGCTTCCTACACTGGGATAAGTCATTGCTTGCCAACGCTTGGATAACATCCCCCGCCGTCATCTTCATGGTTTCAAGATAGCCCTGGAGGCGACGGTAGAGGTAGGTGTCGAACGCCGGCAAACAAGTCTTTACACTGGTGAAAGGCCCGAGGAGACTCCTCTTTCATTGATGTAATCTACCGGTAAAGGTAGGTTTTGAAGAATGTCAGAGAATCTCTTCCCGGTTTTCTACACATTCTGGAGCCTATCTCCCTCTAGTAAATCTTTTTTCGCCTCAGCATACGATCTACCCTTCTTCATCCCGTCCATGATACCTATTCTCTTTTTTTCCCTTCTCTGCTTGCCCAACATCCTTCCCTCTGTCTCATTCTTGAGCAACCCATCGCCCCTTATTACATCCTTCAGCCACCTACTCTGCCTATCCCGGATTTCAGTCAGAAGTTTCCTTTCCTCGCCCGCCATTTCAAGCACTTCCTCGTTAGTCTTCCTTTCTGTCCACCTCACCTTCTCCATCCTTCTCCACACCCACATCTCGAGTGCCTGCAGCCTATTCTCATCCTCCTTTCTCAGGTGGGGATCGGGTTGGTGTGGTGGCTAGAGTACTGGCTAACCATACGGACGGCCAGGGTTTAAATCCCTGCAGAGGGGGATGTTTTCCAGAGGAAATCCGATCCCTACGTGAGTGTCTTGTGGAGGGCACTTCAAGTAAAATACTCTTTCTGTCGGACGTGACGATAAACCGTGGTCCCCTTGGCGCCTTTCGTTAAGAGCAGGCTAATGCCGACGGCTGGTTTCTAACCACCCTCCCTCCCTTACCTATCTCCTATGGCGCAAATGACCCTATCTGTCGATCGCCTCCCCAATACTCCAATCCAATCCTTTCTGAGGGTCCACATTTCTGCTCCATGCATCACTATGCTTTTTTGTGGCAAAACATTCGTAAATTTCAAATACACATTGTGGGGTGTGACGCCCTCTGTCTCGCATCCTCCATTAGTCTCCATTTTGGGCGCGACGTTCTCAATGTCAGGGCCAATCAATAAGGGCCGGAGAGTGCGCCGGTGATTTATTTAGTGCAGTCGTCGCCTCTTTGACGTCACGGATAGTCAAACACCGCCCCCTCTCCTCCTAAAACCCCATCCTCTATCTCTCTCTCTCTAACTCTCTCCCTCTGCGGGCCTTCGTCATCCCGCCCGTCTCAAATACACTTCTCTTCGAAGTCAGTTTGTTTGCAAAGTGTGTCGCCTGTGCCGCTGCTTTTCATTACGCGCGAAATTGAGACGGATTGCCGAACGTGCGTGGGAGGCGCCGCCGGTTGATCCCATGGGAGCCGGTCGCTTCCCAGCGTTCCCCCCTCTAACTCCCCTCCCCCAGTCGATAGAGACGAAATGAAATGTATTTGCCGTCGAGGGGTCGTTCCCATTACTCTCAGAAGTAGCGCATCAATTGTAGGCAGGTTTGAGAACATAAAGAAATGCTATCTTTCGATCTTCCATAGAGCCGCGCGCTCATGTATCTCATCGTCTGATGAAAATTGCCTCTCGGCATCCTACGTACCAATATACGTCTTAATATCTGTCAGAAATTTCTGCCTTCGATTCAAGAACTACCGTGGAGGATTCAATTTGTTACATCCTTGGGGTTACTTCTAAATACTGGTTTAAAAATTAAAGCTTTGGGTACAACGCTACGCTCCATATGAAGCTGTTCACATCCTTGCCTAAGTTCCCCGATGAGGATCTGAAGAGGAGGCTGGTGAAGATCTTCATATGAAGCGTAGCGTTGTATGGAGGAGAAATGTGGGCCTCCAGAAAGGAGGACGAGAATAGGCTGAAGGCATTTGAGATGTGGGTGTGGAGAAGGATGGAGAAGGTGAGGAGGACGGAAAGGAAGACTAACGAGGAAGTGTTTTAAATGGCGGGCGAGGAAAGGAAGCTTCTGAATGAAATCCGGGATAGATGGGGTAAGTGGCTGGAGGATGTAATAAGGGACGACGGTTTGCTGAAGAGTGTGATAGAGGGAAAGATGTTGGTCCAGCGGGGAAGAGGAAGAAAGAGAATAGGTTTCATGGACAGGATGAAGATGGATAGATCGTATGCTGCAGCGAAAAAGGATATACTGGAGGGGGAAAGGTCCCTGAAAATGTAGAAAACCGGGAGGAGATACTCTGGCCTTCTTCAAAACCTTCCTTTACCGATAGAAAACTGTAATAAAAATGGAAATAGAGAAGAGGTTGGTGAAGAGTTTGACATGGGATTTAACGTTATATGAAACAGAAAAGTGGACTCAGAGAAAAGAAGATGGAAGAGGAGACAAACGAGGAAGTTCTTGGCGTGGTTGGTGAGGAAAGGAAACTTCTGAATGAGATAAGTGGGCAATGGTGAGGAAGTCAGGAAGAGGTAATGTGTGGCAAAAGGTTACTTAAGGATGTAATATTGGGAAGGATTTTGGGGATAAGGGGGAGGAAAAAGAATAGGTTTTATGCAAGGATGTAAAAGGGTAGGACATACGCTGAGATGGAGAATGAAGTTTATTATAAGTTAATCGGGGCCTCCATTTGTTAACAAAATACGGAGGATTTTTAATGACTCCCTCATAAGCCTAGCCATACAGGTAGAGGTATTATCTAGATTCTTAGCTATTATGTATCTATATCTCACATGCCTCTAGTTTACTTTCAACCTCTTTCTTTATTGTCCAGGTGTTTCCGCGGTTCAACATCTTACTTCACTCACCTTTTTTCAACATTATTTTCCATCCTTGTAATACCTTCGCGCTATTTATTAATATAGTTGGTATACAACTTTCTTCATATATATTTTGTTTTTAGAGACGGAGGAGGAAAAATTTCAGCACACATGTTTTCACTGGTTACGCGTCTCTTCTTCTTTTTTAAACAATCAATCTCCACCAAAACAAAAACTTAAACATATCCTTAACAACGTCGAAACAAATACATAAATACCATAAACTCATGAAAATAATTTAATCAAAGAATCATTTTCGGTTAATGCAACCGAAAAATAAATAATGTATTAAAACACATAAAAAGAACCCATAGACAAAAAGTAGCAGGAGCAAAATAAACGGGAACGCGGCGTTACACCCTGTCGATAATTCTCCCCAATCATTCACTACGTTTACCAATCGAACTCAGATCGATTTCGCCGGTTCAGCTTGGTATGGTAAACTCAACGGGCTAATGGTTCGATAAGAGAAGTGGGCTAACTCTGCCCGCTTTCTCTGCCAGTCTGTGATTTCAAATCGATATGAACCGATTCAAATCGATATTTCAATCAATTTCGCATTGGTGAACCAGGCGATCCGAGTCGGCTGGCTCACAATGTTCAGAGCGGGATGAGTTCATATAGATCTGAGTTTGATTGGTAAACGTAGTGATAGACGTATCTACTGCCCACCCTATTCCTATCGTACTATCTTCTCTTATATTTTATTATTAGACGAAGATAGTTTTTTTTCCTCATGGTCTGTTTATGTGTTTTATCTTGTAGCATATATCTATATATTGATTGTATTTTTACCTATCTCCGAGTCCTGCTGTTTAAGATGTAAAATTATTGTTTTTCAATGAGAGTAGCTGTTTTTGTCTCTTTTTATACATTGTATGTTATTAAGCTCTATTTATTTTTTGATTTGAACAAAAAATGTTAATTTGTTTATTACCTCGCTGCTATATTATGATATTATTTTTGTATTCTTGCTCTAAGGGATCTGTCCCAGAGTAAAATAAATGATTATTCTATTCTATCTCTACCCTTATTCCTATTTTCCTTCTACCGTAGGTTGTTGGTTTTTCTACTTGCTGCAGTTTGTTTCCTTTTGCTGTGTCAGTGGCTCACCAACTGAAGGTGGCGTGCGAATAGGTGTAGAGCCCATTTCTGCGGACCAACCCCGGCCGGACCGACCGACTAACTGCACGGCGCACGCAAAGTCTTCCGCCCCTGATGCATTTTCCAATCGATACTGTTTTGTCTGGTGAAGGCTCCCCCATTCCTTCCACCTCCCCCCACCCACCCCTCACCCCTCTCGACAGTCGCCATTCCTCCTTACGTCTTTCCACCCCCGTCTCCTTCCCCCTTCCACGCACCACACCCCCCTCTTTCCCTCCGGCTTCCTCCCACTCTCTTCCCTTTTCTTTTTCCCCTAAACTCTCTTCGTCCGCTCCGGGAGTGAACCCGTAAAAGCCGGAGAACGACTCCCTCGAGGTGTGATAAATAAAAATTCTCCATTTTTAGCGAACGTTTTCTCAGGTGGGTGTTTGGCGAAATTTATCTTTCGCCCTGGACCAAGAATAAAATGATACTGCTGAGGGATAAATCGATATGGCGTGGAAATTTGTGACTTCTTTAGGTGTCCTCCCAGAGGCTTTACGGGACACGGCGCACTATTCTGGGAAGATTTCTAGAGTGTTCTTGTTTGCGTCTGAGGGATTGCCTCAGTATTACATAATTTGTATGGTTCCGGAACCGAAACTTCAATGTAAAATGATGGGAGTCAATGGGAAACCTTAGAGCTGTGTCTTTCGACTTGGAGGAAGAAATATTGCCATAAAGGCAAAGGAACAGACTGCCATAGGTAGCATGGTTTTCGAGGCTCCTTGATTTTATTATAAGAAAATCGGTGGGTGGTTAGGGTATACCTGAATATGATGCAGTACATCTAAACATAGGTCGCATTTAATTTATTTATCATTGGATAGATACTCTTTCAATCTTCGTCATGTTGAAGTTGTACAGCGTGGCGCATGATACATCTCTTTTTGTGAGAAAATTAGTGTATCCTAGTATGTGTTTTTGAGTGGAATGCTGTCATTATAAATGATTTTGATTTTCATTCCAGACTTTTCTGTAACACGTTAAAAATTGGATAACTATAATTAAAGATTGTATTGTACTCAGGGAGATGAGTCTTATTTCATCTGATCGACCTTCCCCCAGGAATTCGGAGTGTGATGGTTCATTTTTTACAAGTCTGTGTTATATCTGTCGTCCTAACGAAGAGGAAATCGTTCCCTTGAGCTCCTATGTTTGTCTTAGCTGACTCAGCTGTCAGCTGGAAATCGACGAAGACATAGTATGCTGAAATTAGGATCGATAAGTTCCCTAGTTGAAAATTGGAAAATTTGTCCGAAATACTCCAGTCGTTTCTGCTATCCACATTCTGTTCGCGGATAAAAAGTTCTATTTCGTCCCTCTGTACTCTGATCATACATTTGGGTTCATCGTCACTGTAACAATTAAGTACTGGTATGGAAATTTTACCGCCAAAGTTGCCGTTTTGGTATAGTCTTTGCTTGACCATGAGGAACATTTGATGTCCTCCTAACCAAAATTTCAGGATCTCCAATAACTCTGTTTCGCAGTCTACTAAGCACATCCTTAAGAAGGGTTCTTGTGTCCAACGTGTAAAGAATAAATTGTTTTTCGAATGTAGGATCATAAATTCTCTCACTATCGGAGAAACTTCTTCCTCGTATGTATCCATCCTACTGATTTCCTCATCGATTCTATTTCAGACGACGTGCTCTTTTATTCGCCGATCCATTTCAATTGTCCAGGTCTCTTTTAATAAATGCGTCTTACCCTTGGACTTCTTTTTGCCCTTCTAGATCCAACTTTCATGACTGCTTGTGCAGGTGCCGTCTGTCTGTCTCCCCTCCCTGTCGCCTACAAGCGTGGATTCGAGGGAACGGCTGCAGTCCTTCGGGAAACTCATTTCCGCGCTCCCCCTTTCTTACCTCCACCTTCCTTCACACCCGTCGAAGCTATTGGAGCAGCTATTGCATTTTTAATGACTTTGCTCCGGGATCGAGACGGGAATGGTGCTGCCCGAGTAGTCTGCTTAGACATTCAAGCAATTTTTCTGGGCCCCGCGAATTCTTGTTGCATCTTAAAGGAAGGGAGATTGTAAGTAAACTCAAAAGCCGGAGTTTAACGTGACAGGGAATGGAAAATGTCTCTCGTCTGCGTGGGAAGATGTTTGATCGAAATCCTTTACAGTAATTGATTATATGGAGTATGAATGAATGCAGTAGATGTTTAGTTTGATGAGTGCTGGGGAGTTGCAAAATAATTAGTGACGGGATCCAGTTTGGTTCTGGCTTACTATACTGGAGATTTGCATGATCAATTTTTGAGGTTTTTAGTGCAAAAATTAATGCTTCCTTGGTATACCTGCGCGTGATGAAATTAAAATAGGCTTAAGGTAGTTTGAGCGAAATATCATTTCACCTAGAAATCAGTGAATTCGGTCTCATTTAAATGAAAAATATCCCACCCCTCCAAAGATACCAAAATATCTATCCCTCACTTCTTTACTTTCCGATATATTTGCCTACAAAATACCAGCTATTTTACAGGGAAAATTGTACGTGTATGCACTCCAGAGAGAGCTTTAAAAAATGAGGAATTTCTAACAACTAGATGTCGTTAAAAAATAACTGCTTGTAGTTTCAATGTTTTCTCAGAGGTTTTGGGAATAAAATCATGATTTTTCCGCAGTAATTTTTCACAGAAAAAAACATTGTGAAGGTGTTTTAAACGTACCGTGCGAAAAAAATGAGTCAACTTAACCACTAATAGAGATATTTTTATTTAATTTATTACAACTTCAGTCGTGTAGGAGTATAATATTTCACCATTCATTATGCAATATTTATGTCTTTCTTCCTCTAACTGCTGAAATTATGACGTATAATTCGAATACGGTCTCCATTATGACTAGGGAACCATCTCGCTCAAAATATCTTAAGAGAGTTTACTTGGGTACAAATGATTATCACTTAAGCATCTACTTAGCTATCATATGCACAGGAGTCACCTAGTAATGCTAGTATGACTACTATTACTAGTCTTCCTACTACTATGTAGTAGGTGTTGAAATTACTGTATTATGTGATAAATTATCACCATGAGATAAGAATACTTTTCGGTATTGTCAATTACTTGCCCGAGTCCATAGATATTGATTTTATGGTTTCTTTCTGGCGACCGAGGGACGGAGAGATTCAGGCTCATTGAAGAGGAAGCGAAAGGTGTGGAAGCTAGGTTAAGGACTGAGGAGAATTCAGTCTGTTCGAAGGTAGAAAAAGATGCGAGATGATGAAAATGAGGTAGATATTGATAATAAAGAATGGCTTAACGAATACAACGACAGAATGCCGTCGCTTTTTCGGATATAATGGGTTGAACTCTCCAAGGAACCGCCATTCGCTTAGCTGGCTTGACCATGCCGATGAGTTTTTGAGCTTGTCGCTTATCCCTTTTTTTATCTTCATGTATTCATTTTTTGTATTTCATCTCCTGTGGCTGAAGAAGCAGTCTCCCTCCATTTCTTTTCATTCATCGCGTGGAGGCCCTTAATCCTCCAATTCTCACGCCTCGTTTAATCCTTCTCTTAAGCCACCAATCCTCCTCCTTCCATCGTCTGGGGTAGTCGAGAGCAGAAATGGCGGGCGGTTAGCGGATAGGAGATCGCTTCAAGCTTGAGAGGGCTGTGCTTCTCGGTCGTAACGCCCTTTAGGTTTGGCTCTGCTGCATTTTAGGTGAGGTATTTGCCTTTCCCTACATTCCCCGCCCCTGACAATGACGCCGGTGATGGTAAAGCGGAGAATGCATTGCATGGGTCCACTAGGGTGTTCGCTATAATACGTATTATGCCACAATGTGACAGTCCCTTATGGAGATTGAAGGATTTATATGAACAATAAAAAAGGCTACGCTTACGTACGTATAATTCTGCTGTCAGGCGTAGTGATACAGAAGTGCGCCAATAGATGGCTATCGAGCTCCCATGTACGTTATCCTGTAACTGACAGATGGTGAGGAGGTATGCGTTTTTCACAACTCGCGAATCGGAGAGGAAATTGCTTAGTAGCAGTTCCTTCTGCTTCTCCAAAAAAGTTATATCCAAAGAACTCTTTGACATTTGCTTTATATATCTTGTGGAGCATAGTTGCATGTATTAGTTTCATTAATAGATTACAAACTTGACAGTAATTTGTCTCGATAACCATTTAATTATTTACTCGTCTATCTCGCCTGTATAATAGTCTGTTTCCGCAGGATTGTAGATTTTTTAAAGAAAAAATGCGAATATTTTAAAGAAAAAATCGTCGTACGCCTCACGGCGATCACGACAATTTTCGACTAATTTAAAGTTCTTCCGTGGTCTAAAAAATAATGTTGATACCAACGAGTGAAAATTTATGAAGCTAACGCTAAATACTCTTTTCTCGGATAACTATTCATATGAGGGGAAACTTCTGGAGAATCAGTTAAAAATAAGTTAGATACTATTGCCAATTTATTTTTTGTTTTATGAGCTAATTACTGCGGTTTTGGAAGTCAAAATATGATCATTCCATAGAAATGGCGCTAGAGTCGGCTTATTTGGAGATGAAAATGTGTTAATTGAAAACGTATTCAAGGAATAATCTACATCTACATCTACAAAATACCGTGCAAGCCACCACAAGGGTGTGTGGCACGAGGTGATTCCACTTCAGGCATACAGCACTCATCCCAGTTTAAATCAGAACCGCGCACGTTCCCCCTAATGCCAGGCACTGGCCAAAAGCAGTCAGGGCAACGGTACGCAGTCAGACCAGAAACTAGGAGAGTCATAGGTAGAAGAACAAACTACCATGCAGTACACTACTCAAGGTACAACTTCTGGTTAGTATTATTAATGCGACAGATAAATAGCTCTACAAAGTACTAAATCATTCAATAGTATACATGCCAGAGATTACATGCGAGGTTAGTAGCTAATAATCATGTTAAGATATTTAGCATTATAGAAAAAACCTAATTAACCTGGTCAGTGTATTGGAACTGATCTATCGAAACTATTATGGTCTCTTATTGTACCTGGAAGAAAATGACATTTTAAATCTATTGGTTCTGCAGTCTATTTCCTTAATCTTATTCCTGTGATCGTTTCTACCATAATAGTTTGGCTCTAGCAACTACAATATAATTTGATTATCTGTACCTAAATTTTGGTTTTTAAAGGTAACCCATTTCGTAAGCGAAATCAGAGTTGTTGAAACCAAATAAATTAGAAGGTGTAATTTCGTTTTTGTTTTGACTCACATAGTCCGACTAGGGCCACCTTATTCTCCCACTTTACTCTTCTCCCCCCTTGCTACCTAACCTCTCTCCCCTTCGAAGCCCCGTGCACCCCCGAGCTCCCTTCCCACCCATCGGCATCCGATGCATCCGATGAGGTAGCCCTTCGATGGATCGATCTTCAAACTCTCGCGAGCGCCACCTTCCTTCTAATGCCCTCACCCCCCTCTCCTGCCGTGCTAAATCCCAGTCCATTCCCATACCATCTTTTTTTTCCATTTATTTTTAATCCATCCATCCCCGGGGAGGCTCAAGTGCGCCCGAGCGGTAATGCCTCTCTCCCCCCTGGTTTGTACGTGTTTGCGTGTAAAATGTAACGGCTCGAGGGGCGTGCTCATCTCCCAGGTGGTGGATTTCCTGCGAGGACTCCGGGTCTGGAAACGAATTGAAATGGATGCCCTTGGACTTGGTGGTATCATGTACTATTTTAATTATTTTTTTGAAGCACTGCCGTCGATACATCTTTTCCATTTTAGTTTTCGTAAATGGAGCGTTCGTATGTATGCATGTATATGTAAGATAAGCGGCTAGGTATGTGCTAGGGAAACACAATAAAACAGAGAGCGTAACAGAAATGCTTAGAGTACTGGGATGAGAGAGTTTTCAGTTTAGGAGGAAAAGGAGCAGGCATTGTGGGATGTACAAAATGGTGAGTGAGGAAAAAGCATGGGATGAATTTGGGAAGGATATAATAAAGCCAAACTTTGTGGGAAAAAATGGTCACCAGTTCAAAATAAAGTGCCGATCACAAACGACGAATGTTAAACAGTTCTCCTTGAACAGGACCATACGGGACTGGAACGACCTACCAGCAAAAATATTTGAGCCCTCCCCAAAAAAATCACGTATTTTTAAAAACAGGTTAAAGAAGTAGAAGGTTTCAAGGTTTATTCTTTTACTCGGCTGTTTTTAATGTTACCACCAGGCCAATGGCCTACTTGTAACTGTTTAATTGTAATAATAATTTTACATTTTAATACTCAGTAATAATGTACTTCGCCTGACTGTGTGGATGGAAAATTTCAGTGGGTTTGTCGTTTGCGAAACCTGGCCGAGTTAGTGAAGCGATTAAGAGATAGTCTTTCTCTCTGAAGTCTTACGGAAGTCATCGAGGCGCGTTGGGCCCTGTGTAAAATTATATAAATGGAAAACTTTCGTGTAGATTTTGTCAAATAATGATTTTTGAACTTTTGACGTTTTTGAAGATGGTGAAGCCTTCGTCGTGTATTTTTTTAAAATCGTAGTGTTGTAAATGTTATCATAAATTATTTTGAAATATGTTATACCACAAAGTGAGAAAGGAACTTCTTAAATTTATTTTGTCGCTTACACTGTTACTATCAATGCTGTCAACAATTTCTCATCGATTAGTCGGTCGTGGACAAAATTCAATTCCTTTGGTGTTCATTAAAATAATCACAAATTGAAAGTAAGCAAAAATTATCATTGATTTTCTGTTAACCATATTCCACTCACAAATTCAATATTCCATTTCATACAAACTTAAAAGTGTTATTTGACGGAAAAAAATTATCGTATGCAACGTTCTGGGCGTAATACATGAAATCTGTTGCTTTTCCAATGGAAAAATACTCAGGCTTAATGGATCATCAATTTATTTTACAGCCTATACCCTGAGTCGTATTTGAGTTTCTCTCTCTGTTGGAGGAACGATATTGCATGACTCGTTATGAAATGCTTGCTTAGCGGTGTGAAATTGGCGTGAATCAGACGGAGGAGAGCGAGTCTGAATCACTGTGACACTCATTTGTTCGGCGGAAATACGATGTAACTTGTGGCGCCACATCGTCATTCTTAGTATTTCAGATTGTTGAGAGAGAACACTCTTTACATTGTGTGGGTATAGTTTTTCATTTATTCGCTTAAGTAATGAAATAGGTTTTCACAGTGCATTGAATGGAATACTACCTCCACGTCTAAAGCCAGCTGCAGTGCGAGATATGCATGCGCTGTACGCGTGCGAAATGAGTTATCATCACCGATGTCCATTATCTTGCGTCCGACTTAGTAATTACTTGGATGCAGGGATTTCATCGTGTTAGGGTTCATTTCCGGCTAAAACATATCGTTCGGTCACAGATTATCCTGCTCAGCTCTGCGCGTTCCGTGATCATGCCTTCGCCATGCGGCAGATACAAAATCCCCGCTCCACAGCTTGCCTCTGCAGATGTGTTGGAAATTGATTCACCTGTGCATGTTCTTGCATTGATTCATCTTTTTTTAGAATCAAAGGGAAATAAATTTGATTTAAACAGACCTGACTTCGTGGAGGTGTGAAATGTATACTCTGAATAATAATACATGAAGATTCCTCATCAAGGTGAAGCCGGTCGCATTCTTAAACAAGTAGCGGAAAGTATAAAATGTTAACATTCAAATGGATTTATTTATTAAAGTATCCTTCCGGTAATTGTAGGTTTTGTTGAATGTCAGAATCTCCTCCCGGTTTTCTACACTTGCAGGGGCCTAATTACCTCTAGTTTATCATTTTTCGCCTCAGCATGCGATCTACCTTTTTTCATCCCGTCCATGAAACCTATTGTCAAAATGGATTCAAAGTTAAATACATTTGAATTCATTTCATGTGACATGTTATGTTAGTATAATCGATTAATTGGACGCCACGAGTTTTGAAGGGATTGAATATTGAAAATACCGATAGTTTTGTGAAGAAGACCTCGCCTTTGCGGAAACTATTTGGCAGGACTGTCCTAAACCCTAACTTTCTATTGAAAACTTGTGATTGCGCTGTACTTTTTATTGATTTAAAATTCTCAAAATCGATATTCACGGATACTAAATCGACTTGGTTTTGGTGCGTCGTATTAATTTATTTTTGAGTTATATTCGCAATCAAACATAATTTCCCGGTTTGATCGACTTTGGTTAATTATTTTCTTGTTTGAAAGCCGATGTGGTTACAGCATCCCATCGACAGTTCATCGGTCAATTACTATGCAGTCTGTTGTTATTGATAAAACCCGAATCCTCTGCCAAAACCTGTTCACGTGCAACGTACATTATCTTGCGGTTGACGTCAATCAGACACTCCCTGAGTTAAATGTGGCATTTTATCATTCTAATTTTATGTTTGGCGGAAGTAGTTTAGCCATATTTCAGGATGTAATGAAACAACACATCATTAGAATTATCATCAAATAGGAAACTAATTTATTTTGGCATTTATCGAACCGTTATCTTAATTGAATTGGAAAAAAGAAAGTTCTTGGAGGATAAAACTCTTGATATTATAATTGATCAAGGAGTGATATCATATCTGCAACTCCTTCGTGTTTCGGTTAATAAAACGGGTGGAGGATCGATAAACTTAGCTAGGGCAGGGAATGAGTTGCAATAATCCTTTTTGAACCTTAACCGGTGGGAAATTTTTATTGAGTAATCCCCCTGTAAGGGGAGTTTCAGTGGAACTCTAATGTCCTCTGCATTGTTTTAGACCCCTACCTTGACTCGGTGTAAGGGTTTGTACGTTCCAGTGACTCCTTGAACTGGACTGGTGGGGACAATTGCTTCCCCAGCCATGTCAGAAAGGTTAAAGGGTAGGAGCCTGATGAAAGGCAGTTCACGTGAAGGTGTCATATTAAAAATACCACTGGTATGTCAATGGGAAGCCCACCCAACTATACCCTGATAATGGAAGTAAGACAAAAGAGTTTTGGATCATGGGTACTACGAGAACACACCCGCTAGGGCGGGTGTCGTACCCGGCAGCGGAGGAGGCAAGGTCTCCGCGGTCGTCCACCGATGGGTTGACGTTAATTAATAACAAGTGTCACGATTCTTGTCTTCACTTCCCTCTGTGCGTTCTGTCTCATCCCTCCCTCCTTCCTACCCTCTCCTTTTCATCATCATTTATTACTCTCTTCCTCGTGTTCTCCTTTCTCACCCTTCCCTCATGTCTGGCTCCCACCCACCCAGCCAGTCGGCGACCCTCCCCGCTGTACGTCTCACGTCAACCCCCGACCGCTCCTTTTTCCCACGACAAAACCACCCCCTCATATCTGTCTGAGTGAGCTCACTACACTCCGCTGCGTCACCCATTTCTGTGGAGATGCACGTCGTCTTCTTTCTCGAGAGCGTGCAAGGGACGTGACAACATGGTTAACGGAAAGAAATTCACATCCCGCGGAGGTTGCTTCGAGTTCTTTTATATTTTCTGGCGAATTGGATCGCTAGTGGGAGGATGGGGGTCAGAGAAAGGGTGAAATCGTATAGCTACCGCAAAAGTTCCTGGCGCAGATGTGCGTGATAAGGAGGGGAGGTAGAAGTGGAGGAGGTGAATGGAAAGCATGCAGGGGAAGAGAGAGAAAGAGAAAATAAAACAATATCTTTGGTAACTTTGTTGTATATTTCCATAGCCATATTTTATTGTAACATTAAATACACCACAGAGATAGAGTACAAAAACATGACCCTGGTTTCAATACATTAGTATCATCATCAAGTGATTCTAATAAATTGAAACTAATACCAAAGTGATACTAATGTATTGAAACTCGGGTCGTGTTTTTGAGTTTTATCTTTGTTGTGTGGTACAAGTTACATTTAAATGTGGCTTCAGAGAGAGGCAAGCTACGTGCTTTGGGCCAAATAACTTAAACTACATCTGACTGAAGGCCCTTCTTGATTTTCTTGTGTTTGTCTGTCATTCCAGTGAGCTTGCATTGTTTTACATCGATTTCTTTTATATATTTTGATGACGAGTTTTGATTTACTCTCAATTCGAAATCTTGTACAATTCTGTCTATTTATTATGAATGGAGACGTAAAACTAATCGTATCGTATGCGTAACGTATCGATGTGCGGATTATTTCTATGAAAGTAAGAATTTATATAGTAAAAAATTATAAAAATGAAATTGAGCCGTTTTTCACTGCCTTTTGTGCCCTCAGTGAAAGTTGCGGCTCGTTAGGTAATCTCAACTTTTTCTTAATTCTGTCTCCACGCTCTTACGTCGAACTCTCTTATGGCTTGATTAAAAGAAAGTGTTTTTGCTCTGCGGCACGTGAAACGTCACCATTTCTTCTCCTTTCCCATTTATTCATTTTTTATGGCCCTTCTCTTTCCATACCCCCAGTGTCTTTTTAATGACTGCCACCTTCTCTTTCGCCATTCGTCCTTAATCCCACTTTTTTACGATTTTTTTCCCTCCACAATCCCTTCCAGTCCTTGCATTTAATGTCATCTTTGTTCTCTCCTCTCTGCCCACGTCCCGTCTCCTCCTCGTGACTTGTCAACCCCCTTTCCCACCTCGCCGTTGCCTTTTCCGGCTCACCCTTTCTTTTGTTCCAAGCCTCGTCTCCTCCTCCTCCTTCTGCTAACCTTCGTCTTCATCCTCTTGAAGACTTTATGTGCGTCCGTCTGTACGTTCGTACCTACTAGTAGGACTCCTTCCTCCTCTTCCCAAGGACGCTTCAAGTCGAGAGAGTTGGGGAGGGAAGGATGGAGGGGCGTGTCGTAGGCGCCCGTCCTTTTCTCCACGCCCTTCTCCGCTCTCCTGCGACGATAGCGCTCCCCAAGTCCTCCTCCTCGTCGTCGGCGACGACCGTTCCTTAACCCGCCCACTCGAAACGTGTACAAGCGCATTCTTGGCAAGGTTTTTTGCCTCTCCCCGCTAAATGATGCGCCAGCTGTGTAACATAGTCATCTTTTCAATTGCAGAGGTGTGAAATCTGTTTCATTTTCCATGTAAATGGAAGTGAGGTCGCTCTTAGTTTTTGTCGCGTAAGTAGGCACGCGGGGCTGTAAAAGACACTCAAACTTTGAAGCATATTATTGATGCATTGTACTGTTGTCTGAACTTATTTCACCGTAATAATTTTGTTACAAACCCCTTATTGTTATAATTCATACGGCCGTATTAATTATTGGTACCTTAAAAGCCAGTATTGCCGTTAATGTTCGCAATTTTGCGTTTAATTTTGTGCAGTTTTAACTGCTTGCTGGCAATGGCATATTTCATTTTTTTTCTTTTCTCGCAAAATGTAGCTCCATCTGTATATTTGATTATAAAATTCAGATGTTTTACAATATGCAATAAAAAACGAATAGACTACATGGAGAGAAATACGAGAGAGAGAGAGTAGGTGTGTCCACTTCGGATCCCATGGCTTAAAAATTATCTGCAAAAGTGAAATTAAATTATAATTTAACAATAATTTATTTGTTATGGCAAATACCATGTTTCTTGAAGGTTCTTAAGATGTAAAAAGTCTATCTTACGACTCAAAATCTAGAAGCAATGATAAATGCGTGGGGGTCTGATAGAGTCTATCCTATTTTAGGGAGCCTATTTTAGGGTGAAGCCCGTTTCACACGATAATTTATCCGGCACAAGTTTGTTGATCCTCCATGGTATGCTAGCTTTAGAGGTTTATTAGCACAACCCGGGTCGTGCTAATAAACCTCAAGTGAAGTTAACAGAGTCATTTTATTCTGTTCATAATGGAAAAGATTGGTGGATATATCGCGGAATTTATCGAAAATTTTGAAGTTTCGGCTTGTTCAATTCCATTCCTGTGTACCTTGCAGTTAAAAAATGAGAAATTTTAGCCCCTGTCCGGAGAATGGCTTTCTAACGAACTGGAAATACTATGTGATGACCAAATGCAAAAGGTACCTCCAAATTGCATGCGTCACCTTGTGGCGATAAATTTGTCGGGGCAATGAAACAGAAAACCGGGAGAAGATCGTATGACCGTTAGATGATCGTATGAATGATTGTATTATACCGACTGCTGCCCAAGCTCACAGTTATTATTAATCCTTGGTACGAGTAATCATCCAATTTTCGATCATATTGCTATCGAAGGTAGGGCACCGTGGTTTCTGGTTTTAATCCCAGGGGTAGTTTGCGCCCTCGAGAACGACGGTTTTTTTATCTGGAAGTTCCGAAATGACAGCGTTATAAGCAAGAAAAAGGGTTAAAGGCAGACTGTGAGCGCTGCCTTCAGCATGAAGCTTTCCTTGTTCCTCTCTGACCCCTACCAAAGCCATTTAAACCACTGAGGAAATTTTACACTCTTTCCTGAATGGCCAGACTGACTCAGCATTCTGCACTATTGGCTTAAGCCTCGGGGGTTTCGGAGATTCGATCATTTCCTTCCCAGAGTAGTCTTCATCCACCCTATCTGCGCCCCCCTCCCCTATCTGCGCCCCCCCCCTATCTGCGTCCCCCCTATCTGCGCCCCCCCCTCCTTGTATTCTTTCTCTGTCTCAAGTCAATGGGAGTGTGTCACTCCCCCGTCGAATGCATAAAAATGGAGAATAGGCAGGCTCCGAGGGCTTTGCCCAGCGGCTCCCGACAGAGGGCAGTGATTTATGTCTCCTCCACCGATGACTCAGCACGGTCAGAAGAACTTTAGGGGGTCGATTTCGTTTCTTTTGCGATAGAGGGCAGGGTGAACGGAATGGTGCGTATAACCCCTTTCTTCTATTACAACGTTATTCCACCCCTTTCCTTCTTAAACCGTCGCCTCCGACTAAAGTTGTGTAATATTTCGATCGATCGATCGAGGGTCATGATTGGACGTCGATTGCGACTTGATCTAAATGAATGATTAGAATAAAACACGTTTTCTGTCTGTGATTACCTTCGGTATGGTGATATCGAAAATACTGTGATCAATTACTGCCGATATAATGTGATTTCCAGTGCATCGAAGCACGGATATGCTGATATCGCCGATGGGACATAAACAACCAATAATCTGACAGAAGTTAAAATATTTCAATCCTATTTTAAGGTATCGTTTGAGAATAAACTGTTTACTTGTGTACATTTAGAATGATAATGTCATCATTTCACTTTGGCTGATTCATTTTTGTGTACGTGTTTAATCTATTATAAAAGATAGTTGGAATATTTCGGAATTAAAATCTCGTCATGTTAATACTTATCACTACTATATTTCCTATAATTCATCATTTATTACTCTTGTATTTTTCAATATGGTTTGCGATGAAATATCTACTGTGAAAGCCGTGAGTAATTTTTATTTTATATATAATATTTTCTACTTGCATTCGTTCTGCTATAGCCTCTGGTACCTGTTTTATCCCTTTAGAAAAAAGCCAATGTACTTGAGTCGTCACTTCATAACGTTAGTGTAATAAACCTCCCGCCAATCCAGACCTGCATCCTTTAATTATTTCCTTCCCCTGTGGTAAAATGATTCATTTTTGAATAACCTCTCCCTTGCTCTCCAATGGCAATTCAAATGTTAACGAGTGTAATCTCCGAGTATGCACTCGTGTGTTTGATTATTGAGAGAATGGCGAACCCTTTTCATCCAGCTAACCAACCCCCTTAAAAATAACCCCAGTCTGCAGACCCTAGTCAGCCCTCTTTGTCCTGCCGCCTTTGATCGCCATGGCAACCGGGAGTCACGTGACTCTTGGCCACGTGCGTGAGTGTCGGCGCGTGACTCCCGAAGAGCAGTCGCGTGATCCGCGACGTCCACTCACCCCTATATCTGTGCGCTAAACGCCGCTCTCCCCCTCCCGACTTCATCTGCATGGATGTTCATTGATCTCTCTCTGCCAGCCACCTGTATCGTGTGTATGGAATGGAGTGAGTTTCCATTAAATGCACTCGTCATTACATTATGTGCACGTGGACCCCTTGTATTCTCGCGAACAATTGATACATTTAAGGACAGTTTTACCTCCTACCTCTTTCGTCTGCGTTTTTCCTTGCGCCACCCTCAAAATAAACTATCCATTCACTGATACCAACAAACCCAAACAATTCACCAACCAAAGGAATAACACCAAATCAGAGTTTCGAGGCCCAATGTTCAAGCATACAAAAATTCATATCTCTAAATTGATTCTACATTATTTATTAACTTACCTAAAGAAATATCTTCTCTACAAAGTGAAGCCATATGTCTTAGCCGTCTAAGAAAATGGTTATTTACGCAAATTGATATTGGCAATATTCTTCAATGTTAAAGTACCTACCACCATAACATGTCATTAATATCACAATGTTATAATTATTCAATATTATCTTATCTGTTACTTCCTTTTTATTGTTGTTGGGTTGAGTAATTACGTGGAGGGGAGGGAGGGGATTTAAAAAATATTGATTACGGTTTAGCGATCGAGGATACCTGTCGAGCAGCCTATCTAAATAGTTCCGAACGGGACTAATGGCGCTCTCTAAATGTTGGTAAAAAACTGACATTTTTACCTGCCCTTTCGGTATTATTATTCTCTAATTTAATGTGCATGTTCTAACCAGTCGGGGTATTTTGCTCTTTAAGTTTTTCGACAGCATCAGGGTAATGATCGACTCTTCACTTGCGTGGATGTTCTTATCATCTTAATGTATGCCCATTACATTGGCGACTCTTGTCTGAGCTATCATAAGTAACCTAGTGTTGCTATTAAAGCTATTGTGAGTTTTTGTTACATATCTTGACGACTTCTCCTGCGAACCCTGATATCCTTTTCTTCCCTCTATATTCTCTGTTTCTGCACCCTTACGCGTTATCCATTTCCTCCAGTGCCTTTTAGGAGGGTTCCGAGAAACGTACCTGAGCGAGTGTGCCTCGCCTTCCCCTCATGCGCTGCGATCTCTATCTCATTCTTTCATTATTTCGAAATTTATTTCGTGGGCAAGTCGTTTCACCCACGCCCTTGGAGCCGTGAGCACGCTCTGCGTAATTATTTTTTTCGCCGTCGGCTTGAAATTAGTTCCGAGAGTTCTTACGCACGCGTTCTTAAATATTTCATTCTACTAATTCCCGTTTCTCCCCCTTGCTGTGAGTCAGCCGTAGGATGTGATAGTGTGCCGTAGGATGTGACGTGATAACACTGTACAGTGAAACCTGTATTAAGAGACCACCGATGGTTCCGCTGAAAAACGGTCGTTAAAAGTGGTGTTCGTTCGACAAGGTTTCAGTTTCTAGGAGTACATAAAATGCAAATGAACGGGCGGCTTATTTTAAAAAATGGAAAAACTCTTGAATCGGTGGTTTTGTTAAAGCGTATAAAGATGGCGTTTATTTCCTCGTAATTTAGTTGCTCCTGGGAATATCAATGCATATTAATTTGATGCACGCTTAGTGAAACCTGAATTAGGCGACCAGCGACGACTCCGCAGAAAAATCGCGGCCGCAGTCGTCGAGAGGGGTGGTCGCTTGATAGGAGTGGTCGTTAAGACGGGTTACACTGTATTTATTCATGGTGGCTTTGACTGTACGCTGTAGCTATTACGAGAATCTCAAGGGACGTTCCTCCCTATATATTGTAACACGTACAATATTTCTAGAATCCTTCAATTTTTTCTTTGTATTGGTTCTGCATTCTGGGCAGAAAGAACTAAATAAATACAGGGGGATTCAAAAGTCTTGTTATGATTACGGAAAATCAGAACTTTTTAAAAATATTTTTCATAAATACATAAAACATGCTACACAACGTCTGGGATGGATTCTCCTATCGTGCAGGTGTGTGCCGTGCTTCAAATGGAGGCCACATTGAACATTTGTCGCGATAACAAATAAAACTTAATGTATTTAGTAACATTTTCATCTTTGTTTCATGTATCTATGTTGAAAAATAAAAAAGTTCTGATTTTCCGTAAATATAACAAGACTTTTGAATCACTCTGTATTATGAAAAGAACTGGAAACACGATTAGGAGAGGAACTGCGTGAGAAAAGAAAGTGGAGATTGGAAAACAATGATGCTACAGAAATGGTCCAAGTTTCAAACCCTCCTAAACCGGTTCGATACCAGTGATATCATTCCACTTTCTCTCCCTCGGAGTGGCCGAATTCACATCCGAGGCTCTCTTGGAATTGCCCTTTAAAGTTTGGAGTTCATGGATCACTGAATGCTTAAGCTTCCTTTATTCCCTGGGCAGTATTTCTTTCACATGGCCTACTATACTCCCGTCTTTTTTGATGTAACATTCGCGCAATATCCTTATATTGTGCATACACTTTCTGCTCTACTCGGCGAACTTCCACTGCTGCTATATTTTCCACGATCTATTTTTAAGAAGATTACTATGAATATCCAAAGGTGACACTACTACTGTCGTGAGGAACCTTTCATTGGTGACGGTTTGTGGATGGAGGCAGACATCTTGATGGCCATGACCGTGGCTCTGGCAAGGCAAGGAAGACATAGTATTTAGAACATTTTAGTTATGCGATAGATAATGTGGGTGTATTCATTTAATAACCGAGAATTTTATTCGTATATAACAATATTTTTCCGCCGTAAATACTACTATGTTTACACAACTTGCTACTTACAGCTGCATATGTAAAGAACAAATGATACGAGTATGATATTCATAATGACTAAGGAAGAATCTCACTCAAACCAGGATGATGATGCCCTGTGGCGAAACCGATCGTGTCAATAAATCTGTTACCATGTGGAATTGCCGTGTTAATTCTTCTATCCCTGACTTAATAGTAGATGCATCGTCGTGCTATGTCCTAATTAAAAAGTTATCGCATTGATTTTTTTATAAGTATTCGAGGCTTTATAATTATTATTAGTTATTATTTACGATGTCGATGCCCATTTCGTTTCTTTTAGTTATTAATTACAATTTTCTCGATGTTTCAAAAGAAATGCTTTTATGTTAATGGTTGAATGTTTGTTTTTTGGAAGAAGTTGTTAAGGTAATCCGAGCGAGATAGTTCCCTAGTCATAACAGAGACCGTATTCGAATTATAAGTTTTAATTTCACCGGCTGTAGGACACATGAATTAAATATTGAATTATTAATGGTGCAATAATTGCACCTTAAAATGTTGTTGATTAAAGAAAGTAAAAGTGGGATTGTTGTGGGAGATGCTGTGGAGAGAGGTTCGGACATGTATCGTGGTCTCAAGTGAAGAAGTGTCTGGAACTTTGGAATACAAATTTTTAATTTGAAAAAAGTTCACGACATCTAGCAGGAACGCTTGTGTAATATTTGTTATTTACCCGTTTATTCGCTGTGTGCTCGTGTGATAAAAAAGGCGAGGGATACCAGAGAGAGGAGAAGAGGAGAGGAAAGAGAATCGCCTCTCGTGGAAGGAAGAACGTCCGTCCCTCTGTGGACCGCAGTTGGACTCTCGCACAAAGACGTCGCGCACGTGATATCGGCAGAGAGGAGACGGGTCGCTTGGGTGAATGTGGCGGGGGGGGAGGGGTTGTGAATGGGGGGAAATGTGGCAAGGTTGGAGCAGGGTGAAAAGAGGAGGTGGGGGGTAAAAAAACAGCGTTTGCCATCGGCCACAGAGAGAAAGATAGAGGGATGGATGATAGTTGAGTGAAGGTGGCGAGGGTGAGAGAGGGTGGTTGAGGAGAGTTGGTGGGGGAAAGGAGAGGCGGTGTTGCGGTCAACGACCCCGCCACTTGAGGGCCCCGTCGGAATGGTTTTTCCACGTTAAAAGCTTTCCTTCCCGATGGAGGAGGGGGAATAATTTGGGTCGAGCTCCGCGCGCAATAAAAAGCCACTCGTTCATTGAGCGAATTGTCTCTCACCGCCGCCGCCGGCCGCTCCCTTCCCGAGTCCGCGCTTTATTCGATATACATCGCCTCAGCCCTCGCGGCAGTTCTCCTGAGTCCAAGGAAGAAGGGAAAAATGGCAACGTGTTGAAATAGCGTTGTGGCTGCATTGTTGACTTCCCTCGCGGAAGGCCTGGGATCGAACCATGTCTTGTGTGTAAAATGTAATATTGATATCAATATCATCATCAGCTCCTTTCTATTAATAAACGCCTCCTTACCTAGTGCTATTCTCTTCCGCATGTCTTAGCTACTTTGGCCATTTTCTTCTAGCATACTACCTAAGTAATTATAATGCTCGAGTTTGTGAGTTTGTGTCTTCCAACTTAAGGTGGTCCGAGCGAGATAGTTCCCTAGTCATAATAGAAACCATATTCGAATTATACGTTTTAATTTCACCTGTTGTAGGAAACATCAATTAAATATTGCATTATTAATGGTGCAATAATATAGTTTTATATGACAGAAATTCTAAACCTTAAACTTGACTAATTTATTTCTCTCGGTGCGTTTGAAACTCCTTCAAAACGGCAGATTTTTTGTGATACCCAAGAATCTATATCGGTGACAATATGATTAATTTTAAAATATAGTTGAGAAAACATACAAAATAAACACTGTTAGTGTTTTTACGACATCTCAGTGTTATAAATACCTCATTTTGTAAATAATTTCTCTCTGGAGTGCATGCACGTACCATTTCCATTGTAAAATGGTTGGTATATTTTGGCAAATAACTCCGAAAGTAATGTGGTAAGGGGTTGAATTTTTGGTGTCATTAGAAGGGTGAGATATTTTTCTTAAAAATGAGACTAAATTCATTGCTTTTTATGTAGAATGATATTTCACTCAAACTACCTTAAATCACCAGCCTTAATTTCTTTCCTCCGAGAGAATACTTCTTTTACGGGATGGGAATCAAGACTGCCTTCACGAAGTCCTCTGTCCATACTCCTTCCTCTAATGTCCTACGCATAGCTAAGTTCGAAATAAGCCTGCCTACCTTACAAGTAACATTATTCATTCGTTTGAGTTTTGTGTGTGATCGAGTGCTTCAACCAATAGCTGCTTTCCAACTGTTCCAACTATTCAATTTTGATGTTTTTTTTCGGGGACTACAAAGAATGTAAAGGAAATGCTAGTGTGTGGAGTGGCTAGGCCCCCTGAAAGTCTAGCAAACTGGGAGGCGATTCTCTGACTTTCATGAAAACCTACCTTCACCGGAGAATACTTAAAAAAAAGAATATGGAAACTGTAACGTTTATATATTTATAAAGTATGTATGTATTTTCCGAATATATATTTATAAAGAATTTTCCGGACGTGTCTATTTCACGTTTGAGGTAATAGGTGTCCAAGGCTGTGGAAGAGTACGGCAGTATTTCTTAATCCATACTAAGCTACCGTATTCATTAGAGTGCCTCTAATGGTAGGTAGCACAGTCGCCGATTCGACACCATGTCGTTCTGAGTGCTGCCTTTTCTGTCGTTTTCTGGTTGACAGTCGGAGTAGAAGTGTTTGTTGGAGAGGGGGAAGTGGATTGGCTGAGCAGACGTTGGCGCCACTCCCTTGGGTCGATCCTACACTCGTGCATCCCTTGGGGGTTGAAGCGTTGACTGACGGCGCCCGTGCTATTCCTCTAAACCTCCCTGCCTCTCCTTGCGGAGGGATAAGTGGAGGGGGTGGCTACAACTTCTCCCCTTCGTCGTCCGTAAATCTGCCGAGTGAGACGGGGACGGAACACGCGTGACTTCAACATCCTCCGCTTCGTTACTCCTCTTTCGTGTCTTCCTCCACCCCCTTACATTCGTGATTCCGCATAAATGCGTGCTCCCTCGGGTAAAGGAGGGGGATGACCGGACGTTGTTGTTAGGGAGAAAGTGTTTTACGAGTTACTATGCGTAATGCCAATATAAGCATGCACAGGAATGTAAAAGTTTTACAGTAAGCAAGTATGACTTACTGTTACTGCTATATTTATTGGAAGTATTCTACCGATTAAGGTAGGTTTTGCTGAATTTCAGAGAATCTCCTCCCGGTTTTCTACATTTTCATGGGCCTATCTCGCTCTAGTATCTCCTTTTTCGCCTCAGCATACCATCTACCGTTCTTCATCCCGTACATGAAACTTATTCTCTTCCTTCTCCTTCCTCGCTTGCCCAACATCCTTCCCTCTATCACGCTCTTCAGCAACCCATCGCCCTTTATAACACCCTTCAGCCGTCTACCCTGCCTATCCCGGATTTCATTCAAAAGTTTTCGTTCCTCGCCCACCATCTCAAACACTTCCTCGTTAGTCTTTCCGTCCACCTAACCTTCTCCATCCTGCTGATGAAGTCTTCTCGGGTTATTCTCGGGCATTATGCCCTGAGGACGATGGCGGTGGTAGCCATCGAAACGTCGGCCCATAACGACCTGACCCGGTGGCAAAACCCGAGAACACTTCATCAGCATAATACGCCGGGAAGGAACTAAATCATACTTCTCCATCCTTCTCCACACCCACATCTCAAATTCCTGCAGCCTATTCTCGACCTCCTTTCTCAGGGTCCACGATTCCGCCTCATACAACACTTCGCTCCATGTTAGTACTATTTCTTATTAGCATTGAAATTAAATCAGGTGTCTTCAAAATGATCCTTCGAATTAATAATTTGAAATTTTCTATGTTTAAGTAAGAGTACATGCATTCCCCGACTGAAGTACGTAGCTATCAGACCGTCGTGTCAGTGCTACACTACTCAATCTTTTCAGTTTTCTTTCTTAACTTATTTTCCGTTGTAAACCTCACATGGGATATCTTTCTTCCCTTTTTCATTTCTCGTCAATCTCGCTCGGCGTTCTTGAATGCCGGAGTGTTTTTCGCTTGCGTCGCTGTGGAGAAGTCCGAAGCGATTGTGTATGAATTTTTTGTCTGACTGGGTGTGGCACGCTTTGAAAATTATTTTTTTTTACTCTCTCGTCGAAGGACATAAATATTAGAATATAGTGTTCTCAAATGTATTCATGTGTTAGAATGTTAATTTTTTTGTTTTTGAATATGCTCTTACTATTCTATCGTACACTCCAGTCTCATGTTTCTGTTTTCTATATTTTATACTGTGGTAGTTTTGTCACTTTCCGTTCTTAACTATTCATACTCAGAAATCTTTGGGGGATGATAAAATAAATGCTTTGGTTGCGCTATTACGTCATGTGTAATGGTTTTGTGGAATGACAACTGAGTAGTGCTACCATTATTTTTGGCTACTATTTGCCTTTTTATTGACTGTTTTCTTATTTGGTTAGGCAATCAATATGACTAATAAAGTTGCCTTACCGAGCAGATTTTACGCAAATAACGCTTTTTATATTGTATTAATTCTGCAATCGGACAAAAACGTACATTCCGGTTGTCTCATGTCTGATTTCTTCAAATTTTCAAATGATAATTTTCTTTGTGGTCTCCCCTATAGATGACTAATATTTCCCTTCAGTGTTTAATGGAGTGGCCTCAGTGATTTCGTGTTCTTTTCCGGTGAATTTTCCTCTCAAGATCAGCTCTGTTCGTTTGAGTTGCATAACGTTTCCACTTCCGCAGTGTATTCGATGCGATAACGTCCCTCTCTCTTGCCAGTAAAGGTAGTTCAAGCAAAAAATCATTTAACTTAAAAATCAATGAATTTGATCTCATTTTAAAGAAAAATATCTCACCTATCCAATAACACAAAAAAATTCTACCCCTTACCATACTACTACCTTACCTTACTTGCGGAGATATTTGCCAAAAAAATAACAGCCCTTTTACATGGGAAATGGTCCATGCGTGCACTCCAGAGAGACATTATTTACAAACAGAGGTATTTCTAACACTTAGATGTCGTAAAAAAAACTAACAGCGTGAAGTTTGTATGCTTTCTCAACTATTTTTGAAAATGAATCATATTGTCACCGCAGTAGGTTCTTGGGTATCACAAAAAACCTTCCATTTTGAAGGAGTTTCGAACGCACCGCGAGAAAAAAATGAGTCAAGTTAAAGACTTATTTAGATATTTTCATTTAATTACTTCCAAATTCTGTCATATAAAACTATATTTTTGCACCATTAATAATGCAATATCTAATTCATGTGTCCTACAGCTGGTGAAATTAAAACATATGAATATGGTCTCTATTATGCCTAGGGAACTATCTCGCTCGGACTACCTTAAGTTCGTCTTGAGCCGACAGGTGCAGGTGCTAGTGGCTACGGCCATCGCACCAAAAAGTTTGGAGCCATTTATCCGTTGCTTCATCGGATGTTTCCAGTTTACGTTTTGTCTCCCTCATTTGAAGTGTTCGCTTCGATGCACGCACCCAGCCTCTTCCATTTATACCATTAGCGCCCATCCCCTGCCTTCCTCCGTTGTGGTCTCCATGCTCGTCCTCCCCCCCCCCACCTCCCACTCCTGATATTTCCTCCCGCTCTTGGGCTCTGTCCATTGCCTCCGGCCTGATGTAATCTGATCACCTCCCCACCTCTCGTTTCCTTGCTTCGTTTATTGAATCTGTTTGCCACCGTGCGGCGCCCTCTTGTGCCTAAGTGCGTCATCGGGGACGTGCATTCTTTCCGGGTCGCCATGACAACGGAACCGGCGCACGGCCCCTACCACCTTCTCCCCCACCTCCCCCCCCTATCTCGGCTCCCTCTTCCCGACTTTAAGCGTGGGAATCTCGGGAAGCGAGTGGTCAACTGTCTGCCTACCTTACCTTTCTCCGTAATGTTGGTACTTTACAATAGTCTCCTGGTTGGACTTATTCAAATTCGGAGAAAATCATCCAGTTTTCCTGAACTTGCAGGGCCTTATTTACCTAATAATAATAATAACAAAAATTACTAACTATATTTTAACCTTGGCTATCATTACCGACAAAAGAATACAGCACAATAGACCTGATATCACATTAGTTGACAAATTAAATAAAACTGTACTTCATAGATATAGCAGTTCCTTTGCTAGATATTATGGGAAGGACCTTACTGGAGAAAAACAGCAAATATCAGGACTTTGCAGCTGAGGTATTAAGGATATGGAAAATGAACAAGGTTGAGATTGTACCCATAGTAGTATCAGCGACCGAAATAATACCAAAATAATATTTTTTAAAGTCTGAAAAAACTAAATTACATTACAACGTATATGCCCAAATTCAGAAGGCTGTCATTTTAGCAACATGCCATATAATAAGGAAATTATTAAATTTTGGTAAAACAACTGAATGGATTTTTCCTGGGAGTACTTGGTATATTACCTGTCTTCCCCCCGCGATCGATAAGAGACCATAATGGCTGCGTTAAAACTTCGAAGTAGATTCGTTGACAGGTAGTGTAGCTGATTAATCCATATGCATACTAATGCATGTTACTAAATCAGCCGAGTGGCGCTAACACCATTTTTTGCATATTCCCTACATGACTCCTGTGTCATGTTTTCATAGTCACATTATAAATTGTTTCAGTAGTTTCTGTTGTATTTGTTGTATACCGATAGTGTGGTGCTTGTTGGCAAAAGTAAATTTCTACACTGTAGATCATGCTGGTGATAAGCCACCCCCTGCCTAACTCTTTGTGGTAGCTTGAAGGTTAATAAGTAGATGTAGACATTTTCTACAGGCTTGAATACTCAGTGGGTATGGAAAACACAATTGTTGATAGCACGGGCGTGATGCATAGATTTTTCGAAAAATTGTCAACTATGATGCTTTCGGGTAAATGATTCTTTCGCGAAGAGAATGGAATTGATGAGGGGTTTCTAAGAAGACACGTAGGGAAAAGAGCGGTTAAAGGTATATCGTGCAGCGTGGTGCAGAATGGGTTTAGAAATAGATACATAAATCAGAGCGGGGATACGCGTAAGTTGGAGACATTTGTTGAGATGTTGGTTTGGATGAAAATAGAAAGGGTAATCCGAGTAGAGAGTATGACGTACGAAGAAGTTTAAGCTGCAGTACCTTACTTACTTACTTACTTACTCCTAGGCGCTACAGCCCTTGAAGGGCCTTGGCCTCTCCGACTATGTTAGCCCAGACCACGATTCCCGGGATGCGTTCTCCATCGTTTAATTCCCATCTTTCTCAGATCAACCTCTACATCATCCAACCATCTTTTCCGGGGTCTCCCTCTCAATCTTCTACCACCAGGATGACCACGAAATATCTTTTTCACCATCCTATCCTCAGGCATTCTCTCGACATGTCTTAACCACCTTAGTCTATTACTCTTAATTTCTGTCACTATGTTAGGATGTTTGTGGAGTCCCTCGAGTTCTCTGTTTCTCCGTATTTTCCACTTTCCACCTTCCTTTGTAGCACCATAAATCTTTCTTAGTACTTTCCTTTCCCATCTTTTAAGTAGCTCTTCTTCTGCCGTGGTCATGGTCCACGTTTCTGAACCATTTATGACCACAGGTCTAATCACTGTTCGGTAAATCTTTGTTTTCAAGTTCCGACTGAGGTTGCGTGACTTGAGCACTTTCAATAAAGCTCGATAAGCCCTATTGCCTGCTGCAATCCTGGCTTTTATTTCTTCATGTATTTCATTATCTTTTGTCACCAGCACTCCCAAATACTTGAAGTTGTTACATCTCTCATACTGCAGTAAGCTGCAGTACCTACATCTACATAATACCCTGCGAGCGACCTCAAGGGTGTTTGGCTGGGGGCGAGTTATCACCATCATGCATAACACTACCCTGTTAAAGTTAATTTAACTACTACGGCGGATGCATCATAAGACAACCTCCTAAAACCTGTCATGAGGCGAAATTTCACAAATATTCCCAGTGCTGAAAGCCTGCTTATGATGTGTCGGAATGGAGAGGAAGATGGTGGCGGAGATTCGGACAAGTCAGTGAAGATGGATGGAGGACGTGTTCAGACGCAAGGGCATGTTGAAGTGAGGAGAGCATGGAAAACAATTTTGCATCCATTTTTGACTCAAATAAGTGTGATCGAATGGCATTTAATCAAAATTGACGTGCGTCCCTCGACACTAGTTTTCCAGTTCCCCAGGTCTTATGCGACCGTGAACTAGTTTCTTTCTTTCTAAGTATCTTAATTATTCATTAAGTATAAAATAATTGATTTGAAGGATGAAATAACACCGAGCGCTTTGTTCATAAGGAATACTTAAAGATCATGAAATGCCGTCCCGTCTCTGTATTTTTATGGGAGACAACTTATATTCATGAAAGTATTTTACTGGTTAAAAGAAGGATTTGTAAAAAATAGTTATGTCACATTCGCTGGATCAGACAGGACCTGATTGAATTTGCCGACTTTCACAAAATGAAAGAACTATTCTAAAAAAATTACATCTTAATTATTCATAAAACATAAAATTCAAAATGAAATGAAGGATGAAATAATACCAGGCGCTTTATTCATAAGGAACACTCGAAGGTCATGAAATGTCGTGTATGTAGCTAAAGTTAAATTAATATCGGTGGCTGTAATCAATCAACTTATGATCAGTATTGTGATCGTTTATGTCCCTTGAATTACTTCGGGAGTATCAGCAATTTAAGTGAAGGTGAGCTTATTTAAAAATATTTTATCTCGTTGTTGAGAAAGAGTTATGGGGAAACACGGTTGCCGTTCGTACGTCCCCTAATGCGTATTTCAAAATCTGCCGAGCAATGCTAACACCATGTTTTGTATGTTAACTGCATGACCCTTGTGTCACGTTTACGTAGTTACATCAAAAATTAATTTAGTAGTTTCTGTAGCATTTGTAGCATACTCATAGTGTGGTGCATGTTAGTGAGAGTAAATTTCTTCACTGTAGTTCATGTTGGTGATAAGTCACCCCCTGCCAAACACCCTTGTGGTGGCTTGCAGGGCAATAAGTAGAAGTAGTTTTCTAGTCGAGGAGAAATTTGACACCGGCGATTGTTCCATGTTTTTTTTGAGCGGTTCGTTCGAGTCGGAGCGCCGTCGCGCGTGAATCATCGTCCTTCGCAATGGCGCCAACATCTCGCCACCGCAGTCTGTCGCCCGCCTTCCCCCCGCTCCTCGCCACACCCCCATCTTCTTCCTCCTCGTCAACCTGTTCGGCTGAGCATCCAAGTCGGGAGAGGAGGAACCAGTCGTCCGCCAAATTCAGGGTCACCTCCCCGCTGCTGCCGATGGGCCGTCAGGCTAGCTACTCCGTCGAGCATCGCCGATAACGTAAACGTCCGAGACGAAATGGACCGCGGACATTTCGAGGCAATTTTGTTGGGCAATGTACGTCCGTGAATCTTTCTCTTATTATATAATTGATTTAAGAAAACAAAAGTAATGTGATTCTCTAGGACAAAGAAAGCGAAGCTTGTGATTAAAGTTGGAGGACACAAACTAGAGCAAGTAGAACAGTTTAAATACTTGGGTAGTGCGCTGGAGGAAAACGAGCATAGTAGCAAAGACACACGGAAGAGAATAGCGCTAGCTAAGAAGGCGTTTATTAATAGAAGAGAATCGATGACAGGGACAATGGGTAAGGATGTGAAGAAGAGGCTGGTGAAGAGCTTGATATAGAGCGTAGCGTTGTATGGGGCAGCAACGTGGACCCTGAGAAAGGAGGACGAGAGTAGGCTGCAGGCATTTGAGATGTGGGTGTGGAGAAGGATGGAGGAGGTTAGGTGGACGGAAATGAGGACTAACGAAGAAGTGCTTGGGATGGTTGGCGAGGAAAGGAAACTTTTAAATGAATTCGGGATAGGCAGGGTAGATGACTGAAGGATGTAATAAAGGCTGATGGGTTGCTGAAGAGTGTGATAGAGGGAAGGATGTTGGGCAGGCGGGGTAGGAGAAGAAAGAGAATAGGTTTCATGGACGAGATGAAGAAGGGTAGATCTTATGCAGATGCGAAAAAGGATATATTAGAGGGAGATATGACCCGGAATTTATAACATACCGGGAGGAGATTCTTTGATGTTCAGAAAATTCTACCTTTACCGGTAGAATACATTATAATAAATAGTAATAATAATTGATTTGTGGGATTGTGACTTAATATTTGCTCATGTTTGTCACAAAAGCGCACCACCACTGTTTAAATTCGTTTGCGTTTTTTTTTAAATATTTTAGTAAGCCCTCGATTTACGTCGCAGATGCGTGATGAAGAAGAGCGACGTATGTCGAAACAACGTAAAACGGTACCAGGTATTCCTGACCACTTTGATCCCGCGATAAATCAAGGCGTTAAGTTTAAAATTCGTTTTTTGCCTGTGTCCAGGAAAAAATAGCTATTTCTGATGGGATGATTATGTCTCAGTTATCAAAAGACGCAAGCATATACACATACGGTCTATTTTATTAGCATTAACCAGGGAAACATTTTTCGACGACCCTTGTCAGTATGGACGTAACATCGAATCAGACGTAAATTGATTCGACGCATACCGAGGACTTACTGTATCGATGATTCGAAAGAAATTTCATTTACCCTAGCGTGATTGACATTGCACTCAAGGAGATAGTAATTTTTACTTTATTTCTACTTGCTAATGGGCCTTAATTTGCCATACGAGGCGGTGAACACGTATAAAACTCACGGAAATTGTACTTAGAATTGTTAATAAACATTTTGTCAAGACTGGAACAATTCTGCCGTAGACGGAAATTTGTTTATTAACAGTGAGTTTTGTAACTGCCCTGTGTAAAAACTAACGAAAACAGTTATTGTTCATGGAGATAATGGTGTCGTATCCATTGAAAAATAGACTACTATTTGAATTAAGTTACTATATCTTAGAGTTCGAAGAAAATTGTATGGGAAGAGTTCAATTTCAAAGATTGAATGCTATTTGTTCACTCATATCGTCTCGTTGTAATGTAGTGAGCCTGGAATCCAAAATATTACAGATTCTCGAAGAATACAGGTCCTGGTGCCATAAGAACCCTGCCTTAGGCCATGGTTTTGTTTGGTTAAGGATTTAAAGCCATCAGAGAACGCGCGACGACGCGAGAGACTTTTCAGTCTCAGAAGATCTGAAGAAATTTGAATAATATTACTCTTGCGTCTACAACTGTGGAATTTAAGAGGGATCCAATGGCGGATCACGTATAGGAGGGAAAACTGAAAGAAATTGCGAATAATTAGCACACTAAGACAAGTACTATCCAAAAACCTATCAATCAGCTGGTGATATACTCGAATGAAATGTTGGTTTTTTTTGTCTGAGAATCGCTGAGATTTTAAAAATCCCTGAAAAAGTTCTCTTGTGGACATACGAGGCACGGAGGGAACTGTGGGGGCGACCCTCCTGCTACTGCATCGGGAGCGGGGATCCTCTCAGACTCTCGCAGAGCACATTCTTTACGAGGAGGATCCAAATCACACCGAAACTGCTCCCACGATTCCGTTCTCCCCCGTCTCCTCAGCCCCTGCCGCCGCCGAAAAGGTGTATATCCGACCCACTTTCCATCCGAGAAACAATGAAAGACTCACTGTACAACACACGCAAATAACGAACACCTACCGGTCGACCTTTTCTTCCTTCCTCGTCTCCCTACCAAACATTCGCTTGGGAGGCTCGTCTCTTAATTAACCTCTCTGTGGTCGCGGAGAGACAAGTGGCTTATTTCGGCTGAGCTGTGGGCTTTTTAGAGGGTGAGAGAAAAGTGGAAGAAAAGTAAAAGAAAGAAGGCAAACGAAATGCCCTTGAACAATGGCTTGTATTCAAAACGGCGCCAGGCGGACGGGAAAATGGAACATCTTAATTGGTAGAGAAGGGCTTATGGGTATGAACGGAGAGTAGGAGTTAAATAACAAACGGAAGCACGAGTTAATCAGTCTGTCTGCGTCACCCATTAGGTAACCGTTTATTTGTACCTGAAGGGTACTTTTCAATTTGCGAGAAACTTTAGTCTTGTGGATTCATCTTTGTCACCGAGGAAACTTGCTTCCAAACTGGGCACGAAAAATCTCTTTCTTTGGTCATGAAGAGTTAATTCACGAAAATGCATGGAAAATAAGAAATGTTTAGAGGTATATTCCTTATCTGATTATCTACTGGAACAATAATGAAAAATTACCATCGCAATGAATACTGTGCCCATATATATGATGACGTACGACATACTTATTTTTGATACATTAATTGATGAAAAACACAATTTTCCAGCCATTGAGGTACGTATCCACCATTCAACAATGAAGAAATCAAACATGAAGTGTTTTTAACTGATTTCAATAAGTCTGATGAGATGCAAGTTTACTAGGTAAAAGATAAAACATTTATTGCTAAAGACACTTCGCACATTTTCTTTCTTTGCTATACCTACGTTAAGTTGGTCCTAGCACATCTTATCTAGACACACCAGGGAACTTCTGTGTAGCAAACGTCATTGAGCATTTCAAAACTCCGACTCAGCAAAACTCAGCAGAACTAATATCTCTCGAATTTGTGCATCAGGTCTCTTGCAAGGCTTCCATTTATTATTTCCAAACCAAAAAACTAAAACATCTATGCCATCGCATGATGATGAATATACTTCAAAAATAAAAAAAATTAGAAATGAATCAATGTTGTCAATTAACGTAGAGGTCATTAAAATCTTACACATGCAATTTGGTCATTTAAATGATCATGGGCATTTTAATCTCCTCAGGATATTTCCGAATGTAAATCCACCCTCATCGTTATATATATAATTCTTCTGTACGTGTGTATGTCACTGAACTCCTCCTAAACGACTGGACCGATTTTGATGAAATTTTTGAGGTTATTTGAGTGGGTCCCTGGATGGTTTATATTCACAAATGGATCCGGTAGGTGGCGCTGCGATCGTGTTCTAGGAAATTTTTTTTGACGACATTTTTGTGGTGACCGTAAATGGTGCCATCATCTTCTATATTGTTGCCAAGGAGGCCTTGCTGATTTGTTGATGTTTATGTAACTAAGTCAGAGGACTGAGATTGTAGTGAACATTGATAAAGGCTCTAATAACTTGATTTGATAAACGTAAAGATCTCCTCTCTTACCCATCTCCTCATTGGTGACCCTGACCAGGAGAATAAATAGACAATATTTGGTGAAAATGGTTTTGCCGCGCGACGACGAGCTTCAACGCATACGTGAAGAAAACTCCCAGCTCCACCAGCAACTAAATGATTCTGATTCAAGACGCAGCCACACAGATAACGAGCAGAATCCGCTTGCGGTTCGTCGCATCGCCGTGGAACTACCGTCATTTTTGCCCGAGAAACCGAGTCTTTGGTTTTCACAGGCGGAATCTCAGTTCATGCTGTCGGAGATCACAAGCGAGGTAACGAAGTTCCATTACGTTGCCTCACATTTAGATTTTCGCGTGGCCTGTGAGGTTGAGGACATAATCACGAATCCTCCATCTCAGAATCCTTATTCGACTCTACGATCGAAGTTTATAGAACGTCTTTCAGCCTCTGAGGAGCAGCGCGTTCGCCAGTTACTGTCGGACGAGGACCCTGGCGATCGCAAGCCTTCCCAATTCTAGCGGCATCTTCGCTCACTCGCCGGAACGACCGCTCTTCCGGATAACCCCTTCCCGCAACTGTGGCTGAGGCGATTGCCCCCGCACGTCCAAAGAATCCTGACTGCCCAGGCGGAGTTACCCCTAGACAAGCTGTCGGAGCTCGCTGACGAGATCATGGAGGTGTTAACTCCTCATATGGCCATCCATGCCGTTTATCCTAGCAGCAGATCGACGGGTGATAAGCTGTACCTAGCCATCGAGTGTTTGTCAAGACAAGTCGCGGAGCTGTCAGTTTCACAAGATCATCGCTCCCGGTCGCGCGATCGTCGGTGGTCAAAATCGAGAAGCCCGTCGCCCTCTCGAGGTGGTAGATGGTGTTGGTACCATAACCCCAAAATTTGACCCCCCACCCTCTCCTCCAATATTTTTAAATGGAAAAAAATCATAATTTTATGAATAATTGACCGTTTATACCTTCTGAGAAGTTCATGAATAATTGACCATCTGAGAATAATTTATAGCTATATTTGCATACCAGGGGGCGCTGATGTCGAATTCTGTGTTATTTTACGTACGCATCAATACATGCGCAAGTCTTCGCACTTGCGTCGTAGCTTGGCGTTGTTTTGACGAAACGAAAAGATTGAAATTTCAAAGTCAAATGTCATTTAGTATGTAGTTTATCGAAAATTCGAGTATCGAAAAAACGTTTGCCTAACCTGCTAATAGCAGGAAAGCCAACGTTTGGGCAGGACAACGTCTGTCGGGTCCGCTAGTATAATATATAATGAGATATTTTGGCAAAATCCTATTTGTATCGACAAACTTAAGGAACCAGGCAACTTTATCTGTGAAAAGTCACTCACAATTCTTTTTTGCTCGTAAATGTTTTGGTGGTGTATAATTATTGTTTACTCGGGTGCATTTCTTCAGTTCTCATTCATCAAAATCAAAGGAGCCGTTTGGCTACAAGCTCTCGAACTTCGCTGGAAAAAATTCAATTTTTAATATACTTTATGAGATATTCTTTTGCAGGATACATGTAAAATTATGATACGCTGGTATATTGTATATACCAACTTTGAAAAACTCGAAAAATAACCGGCGTCTTTTGTGGAAAGCCCTTTCCCATTTTCCGGGAATCAAATCGGGGCGGATAAACAAGAAAAAGATATGAAATTTCCAATAATGAATAAAAAAAGATTGCGTCTCGCTGACAGTTTACAAATGGATGAATTATTCCCCGAATTTTGGGGATTTACTGGATATACAAACTTATCTTATGTCCTCCCAAGTAGCTGATAGTAGTATGGCTTTCTAAATAGATGAGGGTTCTCTGCCGTCAATTTATAGCGCAGTCGAGGGACTGTCTCTCACGTGTGACGCGCGGTCGTCAAATAAATTTGTATGCGATTGATACCTACCTTATCGCAGTTCTTGGAGCCCAGTATATACTCCAGCGGGGTTTGCACTTTATTCAAATTCCAATACAATTTTAGATAGGAAGGCTATCGACTCCAAACTGTTATGCCCACTGGCTAAATAAGAGAACATCAAATAAGCAATGACCGCAACTGAACTCCATATGGCAAGGTAAATAATGTGTAATCCTGAAGTATGATTTACGACAGCTAAATCCTAATCGAAACACACCAGAGAACACGAAAGTTAGATTATTTAAATATTGCAGATCACGCGAAATCCCAAGTGACTCTTGACGATTTCCAATTAATCCTGCTCTGTATTTCTAGCAAAGCTAGCAGAATGAATGAGAGAGATACCCCGAGAGAGGCAAACTGATCGGTGCAAATATTCTTTCTTCATTAAGTATCATTAATGATTACTACAACAGACATGGAAAAGACCTAACACACTCCTAACAGCCCCTGCCACACGCATATGCGCCGACTCGCATGTCAGCATGTAGATTGTGAAGATTAAGAATAAGAAGGTATTGCTTCACTCAGTTCAATAGATCGCATTTATATATGGTGTTTATTTTGTAGTTGCATCAGTAAAGAGTAGGAAGCAGATCGTTTGAGATTAAAACGTATGTTAAGATAGTAATTATCACTTACCGTGGATAGATCCCGAAGAAAAACGAAGTTAATCGGCTTGAATGGCTCCGTTGAATGCCATATTACGAAAAGTAACCACTGGAGTGTTGATTTAAAATAATATTGGATTGGATTTTGGGGAGGCGACAGACAGGTGAGGTCATTTGCGCCATAGGGGACAGATAAGGGCGGATAGAAACCGGGCGTCAGCATTAGCCTGCTCTTAACGAAATGCGCCTAGGGGACCACGGTTGAACGTCTCATCCGACATAGCGAGCGCTGTTCTTGAACTCCCCTCCACTAGACAGTCGAGTGGGGCTCGATTTTCCTCTGAAAAATATCCTCCTCTGTAGGGATTTGAACCCTGGCCGCCCGTATGGTTAGCCACCACACCATCCCGATCCCTGATTTTAAATAATTACTACTGAGGAAAGATCCTAGATGAAGCATGAAGATTACTTTTGAAACAAATGGAATGCATTTTTCTGTACTAGTTTTGGGAAAATCACCAAAACGCAACGAAATTTCGAGAAATTGAGATGGCTTCTAATGACCCGAACACTCCGAGCAGTAAGTAAAATTTGGACGAAAGTTACAGAGACATATGGAAACGTGGCTACGTACCGCCTTCCAGCGGAATTAAGATTCCCATTCGGTCCTTTCACTGCTTACTGCTCTTTAGAAAGGTCGAAGCCAATGGAGGTCATCACGCGTTGAGCATCAAAGGCGCGGGAGACGGAAGTACCGCTTCGTGCTCGCCGTTTACGTAGTCTATTTTCGTCGGAATGCGTCGATGCGGAATGCCGCATGGTCGCCAAACCTATTTCTCCGGATGTTTATTTTTTTCCGTTCTTGGGCAGAAAATGAGGAAACGCTTCAGTGAATGTACGTGGTTCACCGTAACATCCGAGTTTGAGAGAAAACGGCTCGCTGAAGTGTGTGGCAGAGGGGAGAATGCCAAGTTGAGACGGAAGACGAGGGTACAGAATAGGAATTTTGTATGTTATAAGGGAGCTTGATATGGAGCGTAGCGTTGTATAGGGTAGAAGCGTGGACCCTGAGAAAGGAGGACGAGAATGGGCTGCAGGCATTTGAGATGTGGGTGTGGAGAAGGATGGAGAGGGTGAGGTGGACGGAAAGGAAGACTAACGAGGAAGTGCTTCAGTTGGTGGGCGAGGAAAGGAAGCTTCTGAGCGAAAATCGGGATAGGCAGGGTAGATGGCTGAAGGATGTAATAAAGGGTCATAGGTTGCCGAAGAATGTGATAGAGGGAAGGATGTTGGGCAAGCGGGGAAGGGGAAGAAAGAGAAGAGGTTTCATGGACAGGATGATGAAGGGTAGATCGTATGCTGAGTTGAAAAAGGATATACTAGAGCGAGATAGATCCCTGAAAGTGTAGAAAACCGGGAGGAGATTCTCTTACATTCGACAAAACCTACCTTTACTGGTAGAATACATTTAAAAAACTGGTAGGTTACTTAATAAAATGATTGTACTTCAGTTTCTCTCCACCTTTCCTGCAGACTTCAATCCATCTTTCCCTAGTTATTCTCCCTACCTATTGTTGTTGGCGCTAATCTCCGCCCTTGTCGGTCATCTCACTGTATTACAAGCCGTCGTGGAAATTGTGTTGGTTGGGCATAGCTTCCCTTAAGCGTTGGTGGGAGGGAGGTTAAGGGTTGGGGTCCTTTAAGGACGTCCTTATTCCCGTTTAAGCATTCCCTGCGCGACGCCAACCCCTTCCCCTTGTCCGCCGAAATTACAGATGCGGACCACGCCCCATTTTGGTCTCTTGCTCCCTCTACGCCATTTGTTCCCCTAGGGAGCCGTTCGTTTGTTTCGGGGCTTCTTCTCATTCAGGGGCAAGTTGGACGTGAGGAAAGATATCCTCCCTGGGTTCTTGTTACACGAGTATTCCCAGCGCTGCGATTTATTTCGTGGCAAAAGGCTCTTTAACTTTCGTGTTTGACCAAGGTGAATTTTCGCTTGAAAATATTACGCTTATGTGTTGAAAGCTCTTAGTCCTTAAATGTTATACGTGGAATTTCACGGCGTTACCTCTTATCGTAGCAATCAGAGAGTATGTTACTTACTCTGTTTGACTTGTCGACGACCTTATCAATTTTATAAATATCCCTTTCCGTGGCCCGAGATCTGTCTGATGAAGTAAATATTTTTTTAAAACTTACTCCGGGTTTAATTCTTAGAGTGTGTTTTCTCTGGGTAAATTGCGTAGGACTGATTTGTTATCGTATTCTAACACTAACATTGGTCATCTCAACCAGTCGCATATTTTTTGTTTGACGCAAATATGTCTTCTATGCCAGCATACTTTTTGGTATGCATTTTCCGCTTATTTACGCTATATACTATTAAGTTATCTCTTTGGTTAATATGTATCTATTATACTTGCCTCCTATCTAGCCTTCAGTAGGATATGCGGAAGTTTCGTTTATTCCTTACATTTCGAATTTAAAATTAATAAATTCATAAACGTTCATACATGTAGGTAATTCAACGTTGATGCTAAGCATTGTGTGCTTTGTTCTTAGGTTTCAATTTCATGTTGAGCGAAATTTTGAACTGACTGTTTCAAAAGGCCCACCTTCCCACGCACCATTAATGACCAAAACAAAAATAAATCGAACCCTAAGTTATCGAAACAATCCCATCCCTCTATTCCCATCTCTCTTTCGTTTTTCTATCCCCCCCTTCCCTTCTTCCTACTTTATAAAAACCGATTTACACGGTACATTTCATTGTGCAAACGAATGTATGAACTCTTTCATGGGAAAAATTGTACCTTGTGAAGCGACCTTAATGGCTGTCTTCCCGACATCCCCTGCCATACGTCCTCGCGACGTCTCGCGGAATAATGTTTCGGATGCCGGAATGATAGATGGCGGTGTTTTCGGTGTCGGCTGAAAGTCGATTCTCCGCGCCGTGTGCCGGGTTCGAGCGACGGCCTTGGGGGTGCTCGCGAACAGACGCCCAGGAAGCGTCTCCCAGCCAAGGCCAGGCCGACGTCGATAACGCCAGTCGGAGTGGTCTTAATAACGCACCATTTTCTTGAGCGCTTGGGACGGATATCTCGGAAGGCCCGCACAACCACGTGCGTTGAACGCACGCGTGACTTACACTCGACCTTACGAAGGGTTTGATGATTCATCGCAGGAGTTCTACAGCGGGAAGTTTATGGTGTGAATTTCGTTGACTGAAAACTCGACCTTCTTACGCCCATGTATTTTCCCGGATTTCCGTGGTGGGTTTGCTAGGGAGGACTAATGACAATTAGCTTAAAAGCGTCATTGTTCTTTTATAACATACTTTCTAATGCTTAAATTTATATGTTTGTTGAGTAATTAGGGGTCTTCGGCGTTTTTTTCCCTTTCCGAAAGTTTATGAAAGTGAATAAAACAATGGTTGTGCTCTAAGCCATCGGCGTCTCCATTTGAAGTGTACGTCCTTTTAATAAGGCTATCATGAGATTGACTCAATGCGGAATCAAGGATTTTAAATATCTACCCTGAGTTAAGGTTAGCGGCCGTTTCTATTTTTCCTGTCAAAGGGTTTTTCATATAGGTTTTACAATCGCTGTTACATTAGAATACCTGAGGTGTCAATGGCCTTCTCAACATGTTTTTTAGCCTTACCACCTAGTAAGTTCGATCTAGCTATTACTTAGGGTGGGTGGTTATTTCGATTCAGAATTTTTTAGGAATTTAAAACGCTCCTTTACAAAACCGTGAATTTGAGGGCTAGTCTTGATCAGTTGGGCAAGCGCGGTAGAGGTCCCGTAAAGAATGGAAATATTGACAGCATAATTGGTTAGAAAGAAAGCGGGGGTTTAAAAGTGGGTTCAATGTTGGAAGGGTAGATGCCGAAGGAATCGGTGCAAAAGTGCACGCTATGGAATAAATTATGGAAAAGATATAGAAGGAACTACTCTCCACCCATGACCGTCCCTTAAGATGGCTCGCAGAATACACTGCAGACGTATACGTATTCATTAGGTAGCGTATAGTGGGGACGGTATTAATTGCGGAAGTTAACTGAAGCTTGTTCTCAGTAGTGCATAAATGTATCGTGTTTTATTTAAAAAAATTCAATGCTTGGCTCTTATCGGTACCACCTTTCCGCCTCAGTGAGATGCCTGGCCGAGCAGAGTGGTGAAAATCGTGCGTTAACCTCGGGAATTTCAGGTTTCGGCGGAAAAACATTGCGTGTCCGCAGCGCAGGTTGACGCCTCTGCATTCTGCGTCCACTGTCCTCGGAGCCCAACCGGTCGGCCGGCGGCGAGAGTGGTCATCTACGGACTGCTGTCATCCGACGGGCATTCATGAATCACTTCAAAAGAAGAAAAAAATGTTTTATCAGGGCGGACTTCCTCTCTCGTGGTGGCGCGCGTCGAGCGACGGTCAGAGGAGGAAGTGATTCATTTAAAGGCTCTCAGTCTGGCCGCTCTCTTCTTTGGAGACACATACTGCTCGCGCGTGGTGGTGAATGGTTACAGCGATATTTGTCGACTGGAGGGGGAGTGGTGTATGGGTCACGGAACTGACGATTTCTCGTACGTTTGGGTGCTGAATCCGGGAGTCGGGATGCGAAACACGTCTTTCTCGCGTAATTTTGTCATTTCTTATTAAGGTAGTTTGAGCGAGATAGTTCCCTAGTCATAATAGAGGCTATATTAGAATTATACGCTTTAATTTCACCAGCTGAAGGACTCATGAATTAAACATTGCAGTATTAATGGTTCAATAATATAGTTTTATAGGACAGTAATTGTAAGTAATTAAATGAAAATATCCAAATAAGTCGTTAACTTGACTCATTTTTTCCGCGCTATAAGTTTGAAACTCCTTCAAACCGGACGGTTTTTTGGGATCCTGAAGACTTTAGTGCGGTGACAACACGATTAATTTCCAAAAATGGTCGAGAAAACATGTAAAGTACACACTGGCCATTTTTTTACTCGATCTATGTGTTAGAAATTACTCCTTTTTAATATAAGGTCTCTCTGGAGTGCATGAACGTACCATCCCATGAAAAAGGGCTGGTTTTTTTGGCAAATATCTCGGAAAGTGGTGTGGTAAGGGGTTGAATTTTTGATGTCATTGTAAGGGTGGCATATTTTTCTTTAAAATGAGACCGAATTCATTGATTTCTTGGTGAAATGATATATCGCTCAAACTACCTTAAGTATTTCGCTTTAACTGGTCATTGAAGTTTGAGGGTACTAACTCGAACAAGTGGAATATTTTAACTTCTTAGGCCGTACGATTGAAGAAAATAGGCATACTGGCAAAGAGATACGGAAGAAAAGGGTTGTGACGAAATTTTGACGTCAGAGCCGCATAAAATTCAAAGGGGAGTAATCGAAAGTTCAGATTTGTCGGGGAATTTGACGTCTTATCAACGGATTTACCGACGTTCGACCGCGTCGATTTCTTACTGAATAAGGCCCGTGTACTAAAGGTGATAAATTTTCCGCGGGGTTAAAGATGGTTAATGCCGCAAAGACGGCGCGTGGTTTTTTAGTGACGAGGAACCAATTATCTCACCCGCCTGCAGTATTCGCCCGTAAACACATCTTGTTTGCATCAGAGGGGACCTTGAAAGTGTGGGTGGAGGAGTTGGTGAATTAATCTCCGTTTATGTTCAATCCTTGCCTTTTCTACGCCCTTCTTATTTCGTTTTTGGGGCACCGTGGGAAACGGCTTCAGCTCCGAACTAAGTCCCTCCCCGTCCTCATTCGTCCCTCTGCAGCTTTATCTCCTCATTTCTGTCTTGATTTTTATAATATTTTTCTGTTTTACGAACTTTCTCCTCCCTTACCTGTGTCCCTCCCACTCATATCCCAGCCTTCTTCCTTTGCGTTCTTCCCCTAATCTCCCTCCCTTGCTGACCTTCGAGTGCCCTTAAACCACTCCTCTTATTCACCGCCCTTTGACCTCCACCCGGGACGTTGACCTTACAACATACGACCACAACACCTTAGAACTCTCTTCCAGATTATCGCCTTACATCTGATTTTGAAAGAAGCTGACGATATGTTTTCTTGGGTAAGATTTTGGATTGATTAGTACAAATAACTATAACTCTCCACTGGTCTGTGAGCACTTGAAGATGATGCCAGGCATCGAAATCCAGATTGTGCAATAAATTATTGACCTGTGAACTGACCAGTGGAGTGTAAAAGTTATTTTTACTAATCAACATGGAACCCCACAAAGTTGAACCGAGATTTATTTCATTTTTAATTGAGTTTGGATTGTTTGTGAATCTTGCAAGCTCTTACCAAGTTGGTCTATTAATTGTTTTATCAATATTTTAGGCTTGCGTGACAGGTCTGCTGTCATTTTCATAACAACCGACCTTTGGATTATCTGGGATCACTCATTATCATTCTTATTATTAAATACGAGCCGTCTAGCTGCATGTGACCCTATTATCTAGCGTGTCTCCATTAAATATCCTAGTTGCATGTCAATAGTGCATGCTTGGTGATCTTCACCCCCTGCCACACACCCTTGTGGTGGCTCGCAGGCTATTACGTAGATTTAGATGTAAAAGCCACACGGAGAGATTTTCATCTGTGATAAATGAAGAAGAATGAGTGAAGTATACAAATTTAATGTCGCAAAGCGACTGTACTCTGATATCAGAGTTAGATCGCGTACAGCGAAGAGGAGCTAGGTTTGTGAAACGATGCTACGATAAGTTGGCTAGTGTGTCTGGACTGTTTGAAGAATTAGGATGGGAATCGCTATCACAGCGTAGATTATATTATAGGCTTAACCTACTAACTAAATTTCAGGAAAATCATCTCTCTGACGACGTAAAAAACATACTATTAACCCCCTCGTACTACGGCAGATTAGATCGCGCCAATAAAATTAGAGAGATAGATTGTAGAACCGATAGGTATAAAATGTCATTTTTTCCGCGTACCATTCGGGACCATAACAGCTGTGATCGTCGTCATGAATAGTTCGAGTAGTGACAATAGGCAGACAGTAAATCTTTCTCTTTATATTCTCTACTCTCTTATTTATGCATGATGTAAATATTGATGTTCTCATTTTTGCATGATATTTTGAATCTGTAGTAGTAGTCTTTGTATCCCTTGCATGTTGGAACGATTGAAGATAGAATGTTTCTTGGGTGTTAGATTTTTAATTGGCGCTTTGCATGTGTGGTACGCGGGTTTCAATGTAATTTCGGTGTTCTACCATATCATTCATGCATGCCTGGTGTGGAAGCACCCCCTGCCGCACCACACACCCTTTGGGTGGTTTGCAGGGTACGACGTAGATGTAGATGTACTCTGTAAATGAGCAATATTGTATGACATCGCGCGTCGTAGTTTGTCAAACCTCATTATTCATTATATTCCTTATTAGTGGGTTAATATTAGGAGTTATACGAACATGATACTGTTTATGAGGCTGTTCAAAAATGTAATGAAGCGAAAGAGGTGAACAAGAGTAGGGCAGCTTGAAATTAATTAATAAAATAGGGATAGCTTCCTGTGCATCGTGCCAATAACATGTCCGGCAAGCCGGGAAGAGGGAGAAAGGGAATAGGTTTCATGGAGAGGGTGAAGAAGGGTCGATCGCATGCTAAGGCGAAAAATAATATACTAGGGTTAGATAGGCCCCTGGAAGTGTAGAAAATCGGGAGGAGATTTTCTGTCACTAAGCAAAGCCTACCTTAGCCTGTGGAAAACTAAAAGAATGCTCTTTGAATATAATAACCCCGGAAGGTAACAGCGTAATGAGTATGTATGTATTAACTATCATGACGCTACATGTCGCGTTAGATCTCTCTATGGCCCCCGTTTTCATGTCTCATAGCGATAATGAAAAGTAAAGAACACTTTGTAATTCCACATAAATATTTATTGTACGACCTAGGTTTCGACGTGGCACGTCATCATCTGGTGATGCATCCACCAGATGATGACGTGCCACGTCGAAGCCTAGGTCGTACAATAAATATTTATGTGGAATTACAAAGTTTTCTTTACTTTTCATTATGTTAAGTCGATTCCATGAAGTCACGCCCGAGACAACGAATTATCTCATAGCGATATTATATTTAAGTGTTATTAGCCGTTAGAGTAAGTGTTTTATTTGTCGTTGAATTTTTTTAATATACACAATCTTATAAAATATAATTAATTTTACTGCGCATACTACGAGGGTGGCTCTGAGGAAAGAAGCAATGGTCCATCGACATTAGAGTGCTTTAGTACTTATGCTGAATTATAACAAGAACAGTGATTGCACTTTTCTACAAGATATTTTACCTGATGATGGCTCTGTGAGCCTTCTCTCTGATTGGCTCTGTGAGTGAGTCTTGTACCTGATGATGGCTCTGTGAGCTGAAACGCGTCGTACTCATTGAAATATCCTGTGGAAAAGTGCAATAGTTGTGTCTGTTAAAATATGACGAACTTCCTCGATATCTCGCCTGAATCTGTTGAAATCATTCGGCAAACTTATGCCGTATGCCATATTTCATCGAAGTGCAGTACTTGTACTATATTTCCGCCCTTGGAATGTGCGGAAAATAATACAACGGGTTAGAAGGGAGAAATATCTTCCCTACTCAGTTGCCCACCTTCACTGCTGTCTCTCCTACCGTGGCCCCATCCTCGTTTCGGCAAGGTTACGTATAACGCTTTTTCGCCCTCTTCTCCCGTACGTCACCGTACAGTTTAGTACAAATATACGCGTTATATCCCTTTCCCGTGTTCTTTTCTTGGAGGAAAAATGAAAAAAAGCATTCAGCTCGCCGTCGGGGGGAAAAAAATCCTCGTCAACCTTTATCACCTCTGCGGACGTAAATCTGAAATGTTTTCCGTAATGACGACCTTAGGGCGCACAATAAAAGTTCCATCATTCAGCTTGATGCTTTTCTTCTTTATTCCCTGCTGAGGGTGTCTGTCGTCTGGAGTCATTACCTATTTCCTTGATGGGATTACCGGTTCGAATCCATCCCTTGTATATTTCACTCCCAACTCTTAAGGAGACATGGTGGTCATTAGTGAAGGGACTAAGATTACAGGGATCCTCAAGGTGTGGATTCGGTGTTGGTCCTGGTGGAATTGAGGCATTATGTTTGCCTCATTTTGTATTCATTTGATCCTTATCGAGATTCATCTGTCATTTAGTTATCAGAGTTGGGAAGATTTTATTCATTCCTCGTTAAGGAAGGGCACGTTATGTGCGTTCTTATCCTACAGTTCTTCCAACGGATTCATTGGTTGTTCAATCCTGAGATTGGTTGACTGTAGCCCTCCACCCTTCCCTCTTTAATGCTAGTTCCCTTACCTCCTGGTATCTCTTCGTGTGTACTTTCCTCTTTATTTGGTCCATGAACTTATTCCTGTGTCTTCCTCTAGGGACTTATCACTCAATTTTGCCTTCAGTTGTGTTCTTCACAAACTCATTGTATCTCAGGGTGTGTCCCATCCATCTTGTTCTTCTTTTCTCTATCGTGTTTCATATGGTCCTTTTCCCTTCTACTCACTGTTCACTTCATCTTTCCGTGTTTTGTCCGTCCATTTTACATTCATCGGGAGGCGCAAGTAATTAGCGGATAATTTTCTCTTTAGCAAGGATTGTGAGCCCTTCCTTTTGCAATTTTGATATTTATCGGTGGTCGATAATTTAAATAATCTTTTAAGATTTAATTTTTTTCCTACGTAAATCTTTATTTGCTTGTATTCCTTGTATAGTTACTCACAGTTGCGTCGGCAACCATGCTTAAGAACTAAGATAAGAGCATCGTTGGAAATTATAGTTATTTTTATTGGCTTCCATTTAATTCAGCAAAATTTTTCTACCCTGCCACTGGGTATAGTTTGTATGCAATTGTAGATTTATAATTAAACGCCATGATGCACTCGAGAGCGTGTTGTTAGCGACAGTGATCATTTTTTCGAATTTTAGTTTAATTTTATTTAAGGCGTTTAAGTTTAATATTATTAAGTTTATTTACGTCGTTTTATTAAAACTTCTCAGTTGGTGTACTTTCCTGAGTCAGGCACCGAACTTATATTTTAGCGAATTGGGATTGAGGTGGAGATGGTTACTTTTTTTTAACAGCGGTCGTCCCTTGAAGGAAGAAGTGTAAATCATTCTTTACACGGGCTGAGAAAAGTATTTTGGGGTGCGAGCGTTAATATCCTTTCGATATTCTATGAGTTTAAGTGCATTTTCGTGTGAGGCGGCTCCGGTTGCGTAACTACCCGTCGTTCCGTTTCAAGCGTATTTCCTTCGGATGCTCTTGAATATTTCAACGCTTGCCGTCTTCCTGCTGGCCTGTACATCCTATCGATCCGTCTCTTAGGTTTTCTTGCCATCCCATCGGTTTTCTTCATATTTCAAGTACCTTAGAATAGTTTAAAGAGAGGAGTGGAAACTTCCGTGTGTTGCGTAGCCTTTTCTGATTCGCTCAGCGGATCCTGTGGATCCCGTTTTTAAGGCTTGATTAAATTAAAACCTGCTCTAACGTTCGTATAAGCAGTATGTAAAATTCTTGTATTACGTAAGTGGTACAGTTGAAGCTGGAGATTTGATAACTTTCGCTCCACTTGATCAACTCGGGCAGTAATGATGGCAAACGTTCTGGAGCATTCAAACTGGCGCTTCGTTTTCCTAGTTTCTATCGATTATCCTCTTCAATTTAGTGCACTCTTTCTGTCCAAGTGTCCGAATGCAATCTTTGTTAACTTTTTAAGTTTTTTTTTGGGTGACGCGACATGTGACGACTGTAACGTAGCCCTCACGGATTTCGGTGCTTTATTTGGGTATAAAAAAGGGCTTTGTGTAGGTCTGAAGTAATGATTGAGTATAAGGACTTTTGGTTTGCCTCTTTGTAAACTTAAAACAACTTTTCGTGTAAATTATTCTCGGGAATTTCAACGGGTTTCATTTGTACAGCAACAGGTTTGATCAATAGATGGGCTGGAAGAGTATAATAATGAGGGGTTTGAGATAGTAGATGTCGCTAGTGCATCGTGTATGTAGTTTGTTAACACAGTATAGTGGTCGATTTGTTATTTCTACCCTGTTGAAGGTTGAGGTTGAAACTGCAAATGTTAAGTGTTAATTTTTGCTCGATAGTGAGGTAGAAGTGACTGGGTCGTTTAGTAGAGACTTAAAGATAAGGGAAGTAAAGACTGGGGGACTTTAAGTGTATTTCGAATTAGAAAAATTATCTGCGGGTATAGACGAACACCTTTCCCGCGGACTATAACCTTGACGTGGTGGAAGGGCTTGCGCGTTCCAATGACCCTAAGAGCTGGACTGACGGCAGCAATATTAATTTCTTAGTTAATAAGGGTAGATCGTATGCTGGGGTGAAAAAGGATATATTAGAGCGAGATAGGCCCCAGAAAGTGTAGAGAACCGGGAGGAGATTCTCTGACGCTCAACAAAACCTAACTTAACCGGTCGAATACTAAATTTTAAAAATGTAGAGGAACATGTAGGATGTAGAAATGGGGCTGATGAGTGAAATTTGCAAGCAAAGCAAGCAAGAAAAAGCATGGGGGCTGATGAGTGAAATTTGGGTATGAAATTTTGAGTTGGAAGAGTAAAATTAGTGAAAAAGTGGTTCTCTTGAAAATTTAGATAATAAAGGTCGAAAATTCCTGTGTATCTTAGTTTTCTGACACTGTCCAATTATACCAAGAGGACCTTACATTTCGTATTGGTTTCTATGCATTGAAGATGTTTCAATCAATATCCAAATTGTGCAGTATCGGAGAATTCGGTTTTTTCTCCTTTCCAGACATAATGAATTCATTCTCATCGCTATCCATCCCATTGTTAAGTGAAAGGTCATGTGAAAGGCCGCTGCCGCAGATCGTCATGTTGCAGGTGTTTCCATCTAGCCTTGCCAACCTACTCGCGTTGGAGGAGTTTCCATTTCTGAAACAGTCGATCGCCTTCTCTCGTATTTCTTGTTTTACCATTTTTCTTATTTCCTTTTGCGAAATGGCGCCGTCTTTTCTCATTCTCGCTCCTTCCGGCGCTTCTCTTCGTGACCATCCTCGCTCGCCAAATAAGTCGCCCTCCCAAATGGTTTGATTTCCCATCATGCGAACGTTTTGGCCAAATCACGAAAAAATGTATTGCCTTCGCCGCACAATCTGCCCGTTCCCATTTCTCTCTCATTAGTCAAGATTGCTGAAGTGAAGTTACAATGCGTTGGGCCTCGGAGGATAGAAGTATTTCATCATGCTGTCATATCAGGGCTTTCTATCACGGGACCTGGCGGTGGTTAGCTATTGAGTATTAGGAGTTGCAGTGTTATCACGTTTCATATCTCAAATTGTGCGCTTTGCGTCAAGGTAGAGAGAATGTTATTTTGTGCCTGTACTTTTGCTAAGGAAATTTAGTTGTTTTCAAACTCGTTATATATTTTCAATCGTATATTTTTACAGCCAGAATGTTACTTTACAATTTTAACGAGTGCATGGTTTCTTCCATCACATTCTTTATCAAAAGAATGTGATAGCGGGAAGGATGTTGGGCAAGCGTGGAAGAGGAAGAAGGAGAATTGGTTTCATAGATAGGATGAGGAAGGGTTGGTTGTATGCAGATGCGATAAAGGATATACTAGAGCGAGATAGTCCCTTGAAAGTGTGGAAAACCGAGAGGAGATTCTCTGACATTCAATAAAACCTACCTTTACCGGAAGAACACTAAAAAAAACATGGTTTCTGATTACTATGCCAATTACCAAATAATAGTCTAGATACCTCTCCAAACTCTGATAATCTACTCGGCCTCTTTACACGAATAAGAAATTCTCGGCTAATATTTACTGGAACGATGTGCTTGCAATGTGACAATGTTACTTGTCTTAGTGTATTCATGCATTTCCTAATGATTTCATTTTATTTTTCAGGTAAGAAATCTGTCCAGGGTGTGCAACTGGTAATCTTTAGAGTATGGCGTTGGCAGTAAGTACCAAAAACTCCTTTTTCTCACTTCGTCTCTGTGAGTTGTGAACCTAAGTCTCGATGGGAGTAGACTGTAATTGACCTAACGACGCAAATGATTGCGTCGTTGCTTTGGTGACCGGATAGGTCGTCAAAGTCTATTAGTGGGTGCTTAAACTCGATTCTTTTTTATAGGCGCCGCGGAATCCTGCAAGGCTTGCGGCGAGTTTATCGCCGGCAAGCCGGAAACGTAAACGTTTTAAGAGAGATTATTCGAAACTGCTTCTGATTGGTCTCCTCTTGCTTCCACCTCGTGCAATTATTTTCAATCTATAACATTGCCATCTGGAATCATTAGCTAGCAAACTGTGATGTATTAAAATGTCGACTTCGAGGTCTTGAAGTCGTGAGAGTTTTTGTTTGGCGAACTTCTCTTTTTTTATCGGGAATGTACCCAACGATTTTGTGTCATTAAGTGTCCGACTTCCTTTTTCTTCCATCGTGAGTTTTATTAAGTTTTCTCTTTGTGGTAAAAAGTGCAATATTAGTATTTTTTGTGTTATAAAATGAACCTGAGGAAGCCGGCCCTGTTTTTTTGGTGGGGTAGGATATGTTTCGAGGTCATACGTCAACTTTAGGATAATACGATTGCGTTTATTGTTATGTTTTTGATGTGAAATATCTTTGATGTGATCCCGTCATCATACTTGAGAAATCGCATTGTTTGTGTTAACGCAGCAACGCTTGCTGCGTTTCAAGTGCGTGAAAAGGGCACTGGCATTTCGTTTTCAAGATTTAAACCAAAATTTCTCATTACTCTGTGACTGTACTCTTGTGAAGTCTCATCTGTCATTCAAATGTAAGTAAAATTGATTTCGGATACCCATGGTATCAAAATAGTGGTTAATTCGTGTCAAAATTTTATATTGTCCCAAATCCTATATCTTGCTTGCTTATTAGTTCTGAAAATACTATGTATGTGTCAGAAGTAATTTTCTACTACTCAATTTTTGTTGAATACATCTGTACAGGTGACCGAAAGTTCATTCCCCGCGATTATCCACATATATTAGCTAAGTTTCCTTTGTCATGATAACATAGAGATCTTGTGTGACGAGACTGTGCCACGTGATGGGTTCATTTCTTCAGTCGTCCTAGAATATTTTTTTCTAGACCATTGTGTGATTCCTGCGTGTTCGTTTTCTCTTTTCGCTTTATTTGTTTGCCGCGATTCTTGTTTCCCTCGACCTCGTTCGTTGCCACGCGCTTGTTGCGACAAGAGGGGCTGACAGACCGGGGGAAACGGCTGCTCTGAAATTTGTGAGGATTCTCCTCCCAGGGCGCTGCTGCAGTGTGTCCTTCGCGGGAACTCAGCGACCTTCCGCTTCGCAAAGGCGATCTGGAAACGGGGGGTTTGGGGGTTGCTGCCTGCATGCCATTGTCGCGGGGGGAAGCCTTTGGCAACGGGAAACAGATAAATGGAATGATGCAGATGGGAATGTTTTTTTCCGCCGAACAAATAGGATTCAATATTTTCGAGGCGTCTGGTTAAAGCCGTTCCTGGAAGGTTAAGAATTCCGCGATTCCGTGCCTCTCCTGTTTTTTTCGCATTTTTGTGAGAGTTTAGGAATTATCTCCACTTTGTAGAGTGAACTAGTTCGTAACTCAGGGACATGGAAATTCGTTCCGCCTTGACCAACATTGGTGGGAGGTAACCGCGTGGGTTTTTTATCACTTTATGACGGGTGCAAATCGATATTGGCAGCCATTAGCCGTGAGCTGGTTGAAGGTGAAATTCTTATCACTCTTGCGAACGGAAATGAAACCGAGGGTGTCCCTTGTCTTGGACGAACAGCGATTCACTGGAAAGTTTTCATAATTTTTATTCGTGCTTTCTCAAGAAATTTATTGGCTCCCTTGCTCTTTAAACGGGGTGGTATTATTATTAAAGCATTCCACTGGTTAAGGTAGGTTTTGCTGAATGTCACAGAATCTCCTCCCGGTCCTCTACCCATTCAGCGGCCTATCCCCCCTCCTGTATATCCTTTTTTGCCTCAGCGTACGATCTACCCTTCTTCATCCAGTCCATGAAACCTATTCTCTTTCTTCCCTTTCCCCGCTTGCCCAACATCCTTTCCTCTATCACACTCTTCAGCAACCCATCGCCCTTTATTATATCCTTCAGCCATCTACCCTGCCTTTCCCGGATTTCATTCAACAGTTTCCTTTCCTCGCCCGCCATCTCAAGCACTTCCTCGTTAGTCTTCCTTTCCGTCCACCTAACCTTCTCCATCCTTCTCCACACCCACATCTCAAATGCCTGCAGCCTATTCTCATACTCCTTTCTCCTTTCTGAGCGTCCAGTTTTCTTCCCAATACAACGCTACGCAAAGCTATTCACCAGTCTGTAAACAGGGTGGTAACGAATGTGTTAAAATTTGGCTTTATGAGCGAGTATTAACCGTTTAAACAGTTGGGACTTAATTATAACTTACATATTATGTCCCATTCGCGTTTGGGTTCTGTGTGATATGCCTTATATTATTGTGTAAAAATCTAATGTTTATATCACGTTTTTTGGAACTTCATCCCCCAGACCTGTGGTATACATGTAGTTTCTTCCTGCGAATTCGGGGAATTTCTCTGCTATGCTAAAACCTACCTACTCATCGAATTATACGACACCAAGGGGAAAGTCTAGTCATCCTTGCGAGTAATTCTACTCTGTTTACTCCTTGAGTCAAGTGTTTTTTATGTTTATTATTGCTTATCTACTCTTTATTTGTTTTAAATTGCTAATGTGTGATGTGCACGAGATGCGTCATTAATTTTTTTAGTTTTTCATGTACTGGTTGATAACCTAGTTTGCATTGAACGAACAACGGTCTTGTAAGAAAGATAACTGCGAGGCGTAATGCTCTCGCATTCGCTCAACTGTTTTGTGATGAACTACGTCGCTCAATGGCGCGACTATTTCTCGTTAGCCGTGCGCTTTGATATCCGCTTGGTTGGCGTCATTGAATAGGAAGACCGATCGCCATCTAGCGGGAGTAAAACGTGCATTTATAGAGCCATTTTTTTCTCCTCCCATTTCCTATGAAGTCATTAGCTGAGCGTTCCCGGAACGGCAAGGCGTTTGCCTTTTGCGTTCTCTCGACTCCCCGGGAGCGTTTTTTATTTCCATTCCGTGTTGTGTCGGTGGTATCTTTCTTGCCTTCCCATCTCCGCCCGTAAGCGTGGAGACCCTGGAGGTTTATTCCGGCGTTTCCGGGGCGGATACAGAGTGGATCATCGGAGGGAGTTGATAAAACGTGTTGAAAAGTCGCTTGTTTTTTTTGCTTCCTCTTTGCGCCTTCTCTTAGCTTCGATTTGGGTGGAGCAAAGCGAAAGTGAGGTCCAGGTTACTGTTTTTTTTTTAAATCTTCACTCCCCCGAATATAGTGAATTTAGCCAATTTATAACGGGTGAATAACAGCAAGAACATACGAACTCAAGCACCCATGCCCTGAGTGGTGATACTTCCACCCAGGCGGGATTCTAACCCGCGATCCTCTGATTGGCAGGCGAGGACTTTACCCCGTCGCCACTGGGGTCGGGATTGGGTGTGTTCTGGCGTGGCAAACCCGAGTTTTGAGGGATCGTATCCATCTTGGGCACAGGTATGGTGGCTGCCTTAGATAAGCTGGTGCGATACTTCCATTATTTTATTCGCCTAAAAACACCGACATGTTCCACTGAAAAATCAATTTGATCGTCAACACTTTGCCAGCTGGTGCTAAGCTAGCAGATGAGAAAGGAAGCCTTTTTTTTGTTCTGCACGAAGTTGGCCCGTGAAGGTGTGAAAAGTAAATTTGCCCATGAAGTAACTCTTGGAACGATTACCTAGGCGATGAAAGTAATACAGGGGTCCGTTTAGTAGAAAACACGATGATTTTTGCTAATTCCGTGTCTGGACGACTGTAAATCATCTATGGTGCTAAGTTAGGAGATGAGAAAGGAAGCCTTTTCCTCTTTTTCTGCATTAAGTTGGCCCGTGGAGGTGTGAAAAGTAAATTTTCCCGTGAAGTAGCTCTTGGAACGATTATCTAGGCGATGAAAGTAATACAGCGGTCCGTTTTGTAGAAAATGCTATGATTTTTTTGCTAATTCCGCGCCTGGACGACTCGAAATCCTCTCCCACTCTTATTGTCGTTGGAAGGCATACGAAGGAACGCGTCAGCGCTCCGTCCTTCGCCCATCTACGTCTCTTCGCATGTCAGACGCCTCCGTCTTCTCCCTCCCACCCTCTCCAAATCCATTATTACCTCCCGAAGGCAGACCCGCCCACCAGCCCGCCCGCCCGCCACCCCGTTTCCGGATGCCTCGGAGTTTGATCCTTCCCCCTCCTTTCAATTCCAGATTTCGTCTCTTCTCTTTTTGGGATGCCAGGAAAGATCGTGCCTGGATATTGCGCCGAGCGATCTGTAGACCTGTAGGCTTCGATCTGTGCGCACGGTTTCTACAGGGATGGAAAATCTAAAAACATCATGAAAAATAAGAGATTAGCCTTGAAATGCCTTTACTAGAGGCCGCTTTACACGGTACATTTTATTGTACAAACGAATGAATCATAGAATGTACATGTTTTGTGGACAGGTTTGCTACAGGGATGGAAAATCTGAAAACATCATGGTAAATAAGAGATTAGCCTTGAAATTTCTTTACTATAGGCCGCTTTACACGGTCAATTTTATTGTACAAACCAGTGTATCATAGAGTGTACAAGAAACGAATGGAATTAGAGCAGGTTCTAATTGCCGTTAAGTCATTCAGATAATCATACAATTTGCCGCTTTACACGGTACAGGTTCCTTCATGAAGGAATTTGTACATTCGCTTATACATACAACAAAATGCACCGTGTAAAGCGGCCTTGAGTCGGAATCTGAATGTGTTCAATCATGGAGTATTGCCATTGATACTGCATGTTGGTGTCTGAACAGGTTTTAGCTGCCCTACTTGGTGAAGAGCATGAAACGGAGCGTAGCGTTGTATGGGGCGGAAACGTGGACCCTCAGAAAGGTGGACGAGAATAGGTTGCAGGCATCGAAGATGTGGGTGTGGAGAAGGATGGAGGTGAGGTGGACGGAGAGGAGGACTAACGAGGAAGTGCTTGAGATGGTGGGCGAGAAAGAAAACTTCTTTATGAAATTTGAGATCGGCAGAGTAGGTGGCTGGAGGATATAATAAGCGATGGTTTGCACAAAATTGTGATAGAGGGAAGGATGTTGGGCAAGCGGGAAGGATGTTGGGCGAGGAAGAAGGAGAATAGATTTCATGGACAGGATGAAAAAGGGCAGATCGAATGCTGAGGCGAAAAAGGATATACTGGTGATGGATAGTCCCCGGATAGAATATAAAACCGAGAGGAGATTCTCTGACGTTCAGCAAAACCTGCCTAAACCGGTAGAATACATACTTAAAAAAATAAAAAAATTAATTATATTTAAAACGCACTATCTAGCGTTACTCGGTGGTAAATAATGAAAAAACACCTTGTTATGATTCCACAATGAAATAAAAGAGAGAAAATCTCCAAAAGTCGTAAACAAATTTTGTGTGTGAGTGGGTGATTTTGTGTGCTTGTGAGTGGGTGATTTCGTGTGCTTGTGAGTGTGCTTCCGTAAATAACCGCACATCCTTAGCCCTGTGAAGGATCCCAGGTTATAACCCAAACATCCTTAGTGGGGTCCCATTAGCCCTTGCAAAGGATCCTTTTTGGTTGTGTGTGTGCGTCTGTGTTTGGTCCCTGGCGAGGAAGTAACATTCCCGTAAACCAACACGGGGGTATTCTTGGTTGAGAGGCTGTGCTTGGTCTCTGCTGTGGTTTTCCCAGCATACCAACGCAGTAAATTTGGTGTTTGTTGACGAAGGGTACCAATTGTTTACGGCTTTTGGAGATTTTCTCTCTTTTATTTCATTGTCTAACCGTAAGAAGCTCACCCCATCTTCGTGATGGCTTTCCATATGATTCCACATTTTATTTGAAGCTATACGACCTAAGTTTCAGAATATCATGCCATCAACAGGCACGATTATGGCATGATATGCTGAAACCTAGGTCGTATTGCTTCAAATAAAATGTGGAATCATAACCAGGTGTTTTTTCATTCAAAACGTTTCTAGATGATAAAGTCACAGTTACGGTTCCTCATGCCCTGCCTTGTGGTCCGTTCGTTTTCAATTGCAATTCCCAACCTCTCTTCTGGAAGCTCCCCCTTTCCCCTCGTCCGGTACATCCGATTCCGATGGCTCCGTCCGGTTTCTTCTTTTTTTCCCGTCGTTCTCATCTCCGCGATTCCCACCGGCAGTGTCGAGAATCTCCGTAAAACGATTCATGCATGGGCGGCCCGCCGTTTTTTGTTCCACGTTTCCTCTTCTTTTGCGCTGTACGTGCACGGCTAATTAATTTATAACGGCATGCACTCCTCCGCAGTTGATTTTATCGCTTTCTTTTCATGCGAGTACAGATCCGGGTCCCTCATTTTTTTTCTTCGAATGATCGTCCGGGAAATTGTTGATGGAGAAGTTTTATAAGTTGGCGAATTAGTAGTGGTCCTTTCATGTCGTGGCAAGACGATTGCCAGTATAGTTTGATGATTGTCCGATTCAATCAAAAGAATTATTCTTCTAACCTGTTCGTAAAATTGATCAGTGACTTAATTCGCCCAGCACATTTCATCAATGTTCTATCTTTCGGTATCTCTATTCATTCTGTATCTGCATTCCATCAATATTCTATTCCATAAATGTTCTATCTATTCGAAAATACCGGTTCGGTTACGAGGAAAACAGATGTGAAATATTCTTCGTGTTTAACTGTGCCCTCAGGTATGAAATAGTATGAAACATGGGAAAGAATAAAAAAAATTCATTCTTCTCTTCAAGATCTTCAAGTGGAAAAGTTCTCAATCTTCAACTTGTTTACATTGCTCTCTATAACCGGTAAGTAATTATATTTTTTCCATGACAAATGGTATTACCTTTGCAACACACTGATATGACTTTTTCAAGTCCTCTCTCGGAAAATGTGGTCTCGGATCCCAGTCGAGTCAATTTTTTCATGTATAGATTCTCAAGTTGATAAGTGTAACGTATCCTGGCATAATCTTGAGGAAGTTCGTCATAATGAAAACTGCAATCGCTCTTTTCCGTAAATTTTAATAACGATGCGACGCGTTGGAACTCACTGAGTACTTGATGATTACTATGTGAGTTGAAACGCGTCGCGTCATAATTAAAACTCGTGGAATCATACCATTGTTGTTTTCATTAGTCTCTAATTGTTATTTTGAGTGAAATCAATAATGAAACTACCGGATGCTCAGGACGCGGAAACGTGTGAGCTTCCTCTGGGCTTCTTTTGCGTAATTTACTCCTATTTAAGGATAGTTTTAAATATCGCCGCCCTTATCAACCGTTTGTGATGTCATTTGCTCGTATCGTGTACGGGTAAATGACGTCAAAAGGCGTGTATTGCTACTTTAGTGTCCTCGGTATTTTAGCGATCTTCGTTTTAATTCTATGGTATTACCATGCATATCCACCGCAGAAACTCACAATTTTTCCTAATTCTCATTCAATTCCCTACGTGATGGTCACGTTTTGTCGTAAACAGATTTTTATCCAAATATCTTATTCAGCGTCTACTATTAGGACAGGATGATGCATGAGTTACGTTGCAATCCGAGTCACTTACGTATCAGCCATTGCTTTGTCCAGATTGCGTGATTCAACCCCAAGACGTTGAGACGGCCGGAATTTAATACCGCTCAGTGTTGGGGCGGGGCCCTACGGAGTTGAAGGGATGGATGAATGAAGGTGTCTTCTCGCCGCCCTGGCGGACTCTCCGTGACCTTTCTGGAAAGCCATTCCCGGGGAGGAAGGACGAGGGAACGAAAGGGCGAGATAGACAAATGCCTTCACCCTTTTCAACCCCTTGGATATCCGTGCGACCATGATTCCTTTCATCCAAAGTCCCCCTCTCGGTCACTCTCCGAGATTGGAAAAGGACATTGGTTGTGTCAGATAGGCCGTCCCCGATAACCCGTCTCATCTTCCCCACTTCCTCCCTCTGCCGCGCAGGGGTTTTTCAGGGGTCGGCCCTTTTAAGGGATCGTGCCAATTATTCAGTGTCCCTCAAGGTTTTCACTGTGTCCTTTCGACTTCTTTATTCCACCCCAGGCCGTTCGTACGGCGGAGAAATATTTTCACGTCTTTACGCTATTTCATCGCTGTAAATAACTCGAAAATCTGGAGGATTTTCTCCGACTTTCAGTGAAAAATACGTCTAACCCGCGGATTTATTTAATGTTATGTAATCGCCCAGGGTAGTAGGTTTGTGGTGGTCCCTAACCTAGCTCGAAGCGGACCAATTTTTACTTTTTTAAATTTTCGGTGAAAAATTCTCTTCGGCAAATACAACCATGCAAATTGAAACTGCTTACTAATGTGCATGCTTCGTATCTTGCAAGTGAATGGAGGTCGTCCATTTGATCACCGCATTTCCACTTATCGACGGACATTAATTCCTACATTGTGCCTCTCGTCAAGTTTTCTTCCCTCTTATTTAGATATTTTTGTAGTTTCAGATTTTTTTGTTGGGGACTGACTTTAATGGATGTTTCATGAGGGAGGGGGGAGGATGTTGGGCAAGCGGGAAATGGGAATGAAGAGAATACGTTTTATGTACGGGATGAAAGAGAGTAGGTCCTATGCTGAGATGAAGAAGGAAATTGGTTGATAGAGCTACCTATTTCTATAGGTAGATAGGCTAGAGGTAGATAGGACCCTGCAAGTGTAGTAAATCTGAAGGATTTTCTACACTGAAGGATTCTGATCTGAAATCTGAAGGATTTTCTACACTTTCTTCTACACTACATTTCTGAAGGACTTGCAGTGAAAACTACTTTCAACCCGTGGATATACAGCGCAATGGGCCAATTTGTCGGGTGAATAACATTTACAACGCACTAGACACAAACACCCATGTCCCGGGCAGAAAATATTCTACTCAGGCGGGACTCGAACCTGCGACCCTCTGGTTAGCAGGCGAGGACTTTACCCCGCCGCCACCGGGGCCGACAATCGACAATTATTGTTATGTAATCACTTACGGTAGGTTTGTGGTGGGCCGTAACTGCCTTTTTCCAACAATAAACTTGTCTTCCTCATCTTATTTGAGGACCCCAGAAGTCAAGGGGTCTAAGTAACAAAACCATTGTTTAGAGAAAACTTAAGTCAAAGTTGAAAATGTTTGGTACAACCCACTAAATTATTAAGAGGCATTACCCTAAATAGCAGCACCTATGAAGAAAATCACTTGGATGCCTTAACCACCTAAAAGATTAATATTTTCACAACCCATTCCTGTACCTAACTTATTTTTTTCAAAAATTTCACTTAGACCCCTTGACTTCTGGGGTCCACATTTATAATTTAGCTCACATTTTAACTGAACGAATGGATTTTAAAATCATTACATACCATAACAGAGAGGGAATAGAAAAAAAAGTGGAAGGAAAATGAAATATTAGTGGGGGAGAGCAGCGGGGAAGAGGAAGAAAGACGATAGAAATTCTGGACGAAATAAGAAAAAAGGAAGACGATATGAGGTCATTTAGAGGGATCTGATGGCGGGTTATCCATTAAAGCCGTAACGAACGATGTACCAGTAGGATAATAACTGTCCGAAAGCCTACCAATCAGCTGGTAGAATACTCCAATGAAATGAAATGTTAGTCATAATGCGTAATAACTCATGCATTGCAAGCATCCATGGTGGTCAGGTGTTGTATACGTCTCTTGGAATCTTACCATCGCGTTGAATTTGATTTTTCCTTGCGAGCGTGGACGAAATAGTGGCGGAGTGGAAGGGTGAGGAATGCAGGAAGCAGGTGGCGTGCTCGTGTGACGACGAATGAGATGTAATTCGGAGTCATGGACGTCTCACAAGTCTGGAATGTTTTTCCGTGCGGCTTAAGTTTTGACCATTTTTTTTATACCGACGGCGTTCCAAGGGCTTCTTACCCAGGGATGTGCATGCATGCGCGTAATATGTACGGGGAGTTGAGCATGCGCTGGTCTGTGTGACAGATTGTGATGGTACAATTTCCCACTCTGAACAGTCTTGGATTATCTCTCGCGTCCTAGAGCGAAATAGCTTCTTTTGGTTCAACCTTAGCGTGGGGTGTGAAAAACGCATACCAGTGGAAGTGGGCATCGTTGTGGGGCGACTCACATTCCTGGGCAAACTGAACTATAATAGTTCTACTTTATTGCGAATCAGTATTAAAATATCTACTTGTTTATACTGCTTTTCTGTATCTGTTGGTTTTAAATTCTTCTTGAAAATAGATGAGAATAATGACACTGTCGTCACGAAACTGCAGCATTGAAATGAAATGTAACTCCACTTGAGTGAAGAATACTTGCTGTCTATATCTAATAGCAGCGGTTATAGTCATAACTTTTTCTTCGGGTCTGAGGAATCATGTCCAGGGCTTCCTTGACCAGTATTCATAATACCGTGTTATCTTTGAATGATGCTATTCCAGGCAGAGTAAGTCTGGAGAAAGTTAAACCTACTGCATACCGAGTGAATGTTGAATGTTAAAACTCCCCGGAGTGCCGAATGTTGCTTTCAGACGCATTGGTTTCATCACTCGTATCTGAGCAGTGTCATGCTTCCTTGTTTTAGGATTCGCTTGGTATCCAAGACTACGGCGGCGAGAATCCTACCCATTTTTCATTTCTGTTCTCTTCAGGAAAACTTGTAAAATTTACATTTCCAAACATTGCATGTAACAAATGATGTGGTACGAAGTCACTCGCACGGGTGCATATACACCAGGGTTGAAATTCGCTATGAAAAAATCATTTGACTTGACCGGGATTCAAACCCGGATCTCCCAATTGCCGGTCAGATGTGTTAGCCAGTTACACTCCCAAGCCATCTTCCCTCAAGGGGAATTTCGAGGTGGGTTTATGCGAACTAGATGTCCGACTTCGTCTCATGTGCTACAATGCAGACTTGAGGCCTGGACATCTAGTTCGCATAAACCCACCTCGAAATTCGCCTTGAAGGAAGATGGCTTGGTAGTGTAACTGGCTAACACACCTGACCAGCAATTGGGAGATCCGGGTTCGAATCCCGGTCAAGTCAAATGATTTTTTCATAGCGAATTTCAACCCTGTTGTAAAATTTAATTAATTTAAGACTAAAATCAAAGAAATCGGTCAATCATAAAAATATCGCGGAAAGCATCGGGTTACCCTTCAAATTTACGACTTAGTTTAACTCACTGGTCATCACCCAAAGTTTCCCTCTGCCTAATTTATTATCAGAAGCTCGTATTTTTTTACGCAAATTTACTCTGGCTCACCTGGTTTCATTAAAGCCTGATAGCTATTTGAACTAGTGAGAATAGCTAAATCTACCTTTAAATTATGGTCCATAATATCATGGAAATATGTGAATCATTGGAAATGAGAAACGATGTACGCAATATGTTTATGTGAATCGTGTTTTATTTTTTTATTCGTTCTTTTTTCCGCCTTACTGGACCTAATTTTTAACCTAAATCCGAAACGGTAGCAATGCCGCGGACCTTTAGCCTTCTATCACGCAGTGTGACCAAGAGGTAAAGTTTTATTTTTTCTCTGTTTAGGTGTCTTTACCACTATATGCCTTTGTGACATCAAATTTTACATCTTAGCAACGCAAATATATCTCATTCGTAACTTTTAGTTCCTGATTCTGCCACGAGTGGGGTCACATGTGAAATGACTGCACATGTTGGGCAATAAAATCGGTGTATAGAGGGTTAAACCTCTTCAAAACGATCCATTTGCATTTAATGAAATTGATATAGTTTTGTTTCCTAGCTTTTTCACGAATTTTCTTCGCATTTCGGCGCCAATTCAGGGGAATAATATTTTTCAAAGGCCTCGTTCGTATTCATTTTCCTTTCTTTTACTCTTCCCAGTGTCCACGGAAACGGTTACGGGCCTTCCCTCCCTGCCTCCCGCCAGCGTTCGTTCACACGCGGGCAAAGGGCACTGGGAGGTGGGAAGAGGCGTTGTGAGTGGAATCAATCGAGCCATAAATCAACGAGGGCCCCATATGGTCCACAACTAGTCTCTTACCCTGGGGGTGTGAGTGGGAAGGAGACGGACTGGTTGGGGGTAATGGGAGTTGAAGGACCTTCGAGGCTTACCCTGCCCTCGTGCCCTTTCCAATTCACTCTCCTCTTCCCGTTCATTCTTTTTTCAATCTCCCTCGAGTCCCATGCTCTCAATTGGAACCAGAGCTCGTATATCCTGCCTCGGAACATGGCTGAGGATAACAAGCCATTCATACGTTGTGATTAAGGTTGTTTTATCAAATTATCATTTTACCTAGAAATAAATGAATTTGGTCTTTTAAAGATTTCACACGTACAAAATTTCACACATACAAAACATGGCACAGCATTAAAGAAACAAGGTTTTGTTAAACGTAGGAAGGTGCTCGGATGAAAAAGTCAAAGAGAGATGCTACTTCGCTCTGGTTAGGCCACACCTCGAATACGCCGCGAGCATTTGGGACCCTGGTTAAATAAATTTAACCAAAAGAAATCAATAAAATACAAAGGAAAGCAGCGCCTTTCGTTAAAAACTGCTACGAGCGTAAATAAAGTGTCTCACAACTTTTAGAGGGGTTAAGGTGGGAGCCCCTGGCGACTCGGAGGCTACGCGCTTGGCTTAGGTTGCTTGAGAAATTCAGAACTGATATTTTTTCAGAGCGACGCAGAAAATATTATCATGACTCCTGACTACATCTCTAGGTCTGAAAGAAGCGATAAAAGAAGAGAGGTACACTGCCGAACATATAGGTACAAAAACTCCTTCTTTCCGCGAATAATAAGCGACCACGATAAAAATTGAGCTCCACTAAATACACTCCCATAATACACGTCACCATTTCATCTCCCAAAGATATCTTTAAATGGCTGGTGACCTAACACCCCCTGCTACACGCTCATGCGGCGGCTCGCAGGGTATTATGTAGATGTAAAGAAATCAATATTACCCTTCCAAAAAAATAAAAATATCAACCCTTTACCGTGCTACTTTCCGAGATTTTTACAAAACGAGCGTGATGCGCCCGCTCCCAGCGGGCTTCCTCCGTGGAAATATTTAAGTGAAATAGTACTTCATGGCGGCCCTGTCAAAGTAAAGGAAACATTTAGACCGTTGAAACACCAAGGTTAGACGCACATGATGACTCATACTTACGTATCAACAGGAGACTTGAATGTGGAATCAGCCGCATTTTGATAAAAGTTATTTAAAGAATGCGAGATATTGTTGCAAATGAACAAATGTATCAGTTTGTGCGCCGTTAACGTCAGGAATATTTACCGGTTTACCTCTCGAACATTCCACCATAACCAAGACACGAAAACAAAGAAAAGAGGGTGCCAGAGAAAGAGAGACAGAAAATGGTTCGCCATAGACTGAGTACGTGTTGAGTCCAAGACCTTTCTGTGTTAACTTGAAATATTATGTTGAAAGCGCGTTATATTGCAAAAAAATATAATGTTGAAAGCGCCTTATATTGCAAAAAATATAATAATATGTATCTGAAACTAAATTGGTATCAATTAAATATCCTGAAATAAAGGTTTGCTCTGCACCATGGAGCAAGTGCGTGACGTCAAGATGGCGGATCGCCTCATCCCCTAAGAGAAATATCAAGGGCCATTTTTTAAAACCAATTTTAGGAAACAATAGCAATATTTAGGAAGTAAGATATGCCGTCGCATGTTCTCTGATAAATTCTGTGCATTTTGGTACCTCATTTGTAGAGTTTGGTTGCGTATAAGTTGAGAAAAAGGTATCTATACAGTAGAAATAATATAGGAGATAATACCACCCATTTTACACGGGAAATGGTGGGTGTACTCCTTCAAGAGAGACCCTATTTAAAATATGAGGCATTCTTGCACGTAGATCTCTTCAAAAAAATAAGTGTGTAGCTTGCATGTTTGCATGGTTTCTCGACTTTTTCAAAATAATTCATTTTGTCATCACAGTAGTTTTTGTCAGAATCGTAAAAAAAACTTCCGTTTGGAAGGAGTTTTGAACAAACCGCGTGAAAAAAATGGGTAAAATCAATGACTTATGTTCACTTTTTTTTTAGATAAGGTAGAATTTCAGACGTATCAAAGTATATTATTATACTATAAATAATTCACTCCTTTTTTCATGCATCCTACAGCTGCTAAAATTTAAACGTATACCTTATTCGAATATGGTCTCCATTATGACTAGGGAACTATCTCGCTCAAACTACCTTTTAACTAAAACTTTAGGGAAGCAAATCTATTTGCGTACGAATCAATCCTAAATGTCTGCAGGATGAGGAATTTAATCACTCTGAGCGTTACATGGTGGTGCAGCATTCTCAAAAGATTTTTTACTTTTGTTTTTTGTCGCTTCAGTTAAAAAAAAATTCATTCTTTATGTACCGTTCACGGAATGTTTTTAACCCTTTGAGCAGTACGAGAGTTCATTTACGTCCTCGTGTCTCTTGGCCATCTGGAGTATGATTGTACGTCTTTCAAATTTTTGCTGGAACAGAAAAGGCGTACGTGCACGCCTCCCATTCAGATACGTCGTAACATGTTGTTCCATGGTGCCTGGTGGCTGGTGAGCCAATTATCAATGTAAAGTGTCTCTGAAGAGTCATGCCACTTATCCCATTATTCTGCTACGTTCGGCCTTGAGTACGTACATATCACATGTAGTTGGTTCCATTGACGGAAGTTTTTGCATTGAAAGCTGGTTGTAGTCCTTTTCTAAGTTATAATATTTTTGTTCTTTTACCTCAATATGTATTATCTTACTCAGTAAAATTGTTGTATTCATTTTGTTTTTCTTGCGTGATGCATGTTCTTCTTGTTTTCACTGATTGTTTATCAAACAAACTTGAGTTCTGTTCTGGTCAGCTTTTCCAATGGTCCATGCTTCCGATCAATAGAGTGCTTCGCTCCACACGAATGTTTTCGCAAACTTCAGTTCTGAAGGCAGGGCCAAATATATCCAGGTCATCGCGAAGACCTTTGGATGGCGGAAACTGATGCCAAAAAAAATATACCTGTAATTTTCCGGTATCGAGCAGTGGGAACTTCCTTTGGTAATTTCCTTTCCCGAGCTCACATTTGGCGTATCGATCTGAGAATTCTTTCGATGAACGCGGCTATTCCTGTCCGTTAGCATTTGATTGTTCGTAAACTTCGTACTCCGTCGTCGGCCATTGGATTTTGATGAGCCATTTTAGTGGGCGTAGCCCCGTATGTGGGTTATGTGCCGTTAAACGGTTTAACGCACCTTTGGCGCCCACCATATATTCCCTCGTCTCGCCGTTAGATGGTCATTTTTACGAAAGTGGGCAGACGTCAATTTTTACAGTCCATCCTCTACCTTTTTTTCTCTGGGATTCCATTTTGGAGTTGTTCGTTTGCCCTTTATCTTGCACGCAACGGTTTTTAGCCACCGCAGTTCACCCAGGGCCTTCGTTGACGTCTTGAAAAGGAACTGTTGTTCCAAGTTGGAATTCGTTTGTGAGCCCGAGATTCATGCTATGGATTGTTTAATAATTATTTTTGGCCGAGTTATTCTACCTCCCAGTCGCTGTAGTACATCGGGGGGAAAATTCAAAATAGGCATTAGTTAGATAAGTAATGTATTTTCTATCTACTTTTCCGTTTGCTTTCATAAGCATCAAGCTTTTAAATTCAACAGATTCAGGCGAGATATCGTGGAAGTTTTTCATAATGTAAGAGAAACAATTGCACTTTTCCACAAAATTGTTTTAATGCGTACAACGCGTTTCGGCTCACAGAGCCATCATCAGGTACAAGACTTGGTCTAGGTCATATACCTGATGATGTCTCTGTGAGCCGAAACGCGTTGTACGCATTAAAACAATTTTGTGGAAAAGTGCAATTGTTTCTCTTACATCATCAAGCTTTTGACCAAAAACGTCGAGCCTTCGAGCCTCTATTGATCGATATGGAGTCCTTGATAAAGGCGGTTTGTAAATCCTCTGACTGAAAATTAGGTTCGCCGATGGTGATGGTTGTTCTTGTATTCCTATTGATCGATAGGGATGGTCTTTGTCTAAGGCAGTTTATCAATCCTCTTGACAGAAAAGATGGATCGCGTATAGTAATGGCTTGTTCTTGGATTCATACATAGTGTTTCAGTTGCTCATTCACTCATCCCTATGAGTGAGTCAATGGTTTCCTAAGGTTCCATTTCCTCAATTGGTTTTCCTCTGTGAAGTGACGATTTCCAACATCCACCGTAAGCGTTTGCTGTCAGTCGGGTGATCCGTTATACGTTCTGCTTCGAATTCGATTCGTCCAGTATTGCGATTATCCTTGCAGGGGGCGCTCCGGAGCAGTGGGCCGGAGCGAAGAACCTGGTTGCTCTCCTTCTCCATCGGTCGATACGTTAAGCTTTAAAAAGTGGTGCTCTGTGCATTGGCTGCGCTTTCTCGAATGTATATTTCCCTCCTCCTAGGTGTGGAGTTCTGGGTCTCACCGCGGTAGTCGTGCTGCCACCGGCCGGCGAGACAAACGCGCCGTCCCCACGACAACCGCGGGTGGCATTCCACCCGCAATTGTTTTTTCCTGCGGTCGTAAAAAGTTTGGCGCACTCGCGATTCGGTTCCGTCCGAAAACCTCGACGCTGGGGACGATTTAGTTCGCAGTTGGTTGGTCGGGAAAATCTTTTTTTTTTCTGCACTCCACGATCTCACCACCTTGCTCGTGTGTGAGGCCGTGGCTTTGGCGCCGGCTGTTTTTTTTTCTCATCTCTTCTCGGAGCGAGAAGGGAAACTTTTCCGCCACCCTGCAGCGCCTTCGTCGTTCCTTAACCTCTTTGCCGCAACCACCTCCGCTCCTCATCCCATCCCTTCGCCCTTCTTGAAGGTCCTCCCCCTCGCGCGGCGACCCGACCGGCGAGTTTATGCTCAACGCCATGTATGCGCCACGCATACTATGTATGTATGTACCCACGTGCTAAACATGCCCGGAGGATGTAAGCCTTTCTCCGCCGTGTAACTCACGTTCACTTTTAAAGAGAGGGAACGGCAAAGAGTTCAAAAGTTCTCAAGACTTCGCTCTCTCTCTTTCTGTCGATGTTTATGAGCGTGTCTTTCTCTCTAAGGCTTTCATTCGCTCGCGTCTCCCTTTCCTCCTCGTCTGCTTATTAGTTGGCAGATCTTCGCTCGTTCCCCCGACTTCCCGCAGACGAGACGTCGGGAGATGAACTCTGCATCTTGCCGTCGAGTGGGACTCTCGTTTTCTTTCACTACGAGTCTCCGGAATGGGAAGCGTGCTTTAGGATTTTTTGTTTTATTGTTTTTATACAGGATTTACAGGCGAGGTTTAAATTATTCTGATCTTGTTCTCTTCAATAAAATTATGCACCTTGCAGAAAATTGTTATAACACAAAACAATTGGTGATTCATGGTAAGAATTGATACCAGTAGGTATATGGACAAAATCGCTTTTCATATAGCTGTGTTTGAGGAATATAAAGTCAAGGATAATACATGCTAACTTTTAAACTTCTTGAATAATTCAGAATGCTATGCTCTGCATCAAGTTTTGTTCCTGCTAAAAAATTGCCATAATAACGAATAATCAGATAATTATGAGCAGAATCGAATTTGTGCACATTAATGAATGGAGGAATTTATTTTGATGAAAGCTTCGCGGAGAATAGATTTTTTTTGACTCCGTGTGGAAGTGCGATAACGTGGAGTGAATTCACGCCCGTTAAACTTTATTTAAGAGTTCTGTACGAGGGACTTGTTGCATTCTTTTATATATGATCCTAAATACTAGCGGTTAAAGCTTAGACTGCCAGTCTATTTGTTTACATCGTGCTCTAAGATAAACTGCTTTTCTGGAATCTGTACCGTGCATAACGTCACTTTTTGAACCAGTTGGATGTTCTTTCAAGTAATTTAAATCTAATCCAGCAGTATTGTTCATTATATGCCAGCGATATACAATCTCTCTGTTTGCGACTCAGTATTTTATCCCTAGACATGAAAGAATATGATCTTACTGGATGGCTCATAATTTTTCATTTCATCTTCCATAACTTTATTTCCACGTCGCCTTATGAAGACAACACAGATCCTTATTCTGGTTTCGTTGAGATAATTGAGGCTTAAAAAAAGGATCGCATCCGTAATATTTCTCTCAAAAACCTCTGAGAACTGTGTCCTAATAGTTTCTTGTTTTCCACTTGAAAGTTGTGATGGTGTACCAGAAGAAAGGATTCAGTGGAAGAAAAATTGTGATAAAATTTTTCGTGCTCACGGTCGCGGGAAAAAAGTTGCGGTGCGGGAAGTGTAGTTTGAGGATAGTTTCGAACTTCGCCGTCGTAATGAGAAGGCAGAGTAATAACGAACTCTCATCCTGGGTGTAGCCTCTAGCCTTGGGAGTTCGCGTCGGGAGAGACAATGAGATATTATAATTTAGAAGTTCATCCAACGACCGCTTTACGATCACGAATAGGGGCCGCAGCATGTCACCAATGGGATGTAATTGATGGCTGTTCCCCGGAGGATTAGGAAGTGCTCACAATCATCATACATTTCTGATGGAGTTACAGAACGATGCATTTGTTCCTTGATGATCGGGTAAAATTTTTGTCATGAAATGCTTTTCACTAGTTGTTTTGCGTTTTGGTCTCATTTAATCGCTAAATTTATTGCAATTTTATCTTTTGTTGCATTCACTTGTAATTGTTCTACATTAATTTGGTGGCCGTGTGTGTTTATGTATTCTGTTTACTTTAGTACGCATACATTTCCTCTGGTAAAGTTCTTCCGTGTGAAGTAATTGATTGCAGGTAAATAAGACTTCGTGTTACATCAAAGTAGATACCTATCGACTGTGTTTTATTTCCTTTAGTTCATGATTAATATTAAGTAGTTCAGACTCCGAATCAATGATGCTATAAGCCGTGTTTTCGTTGCTCTTTTGAGAGGAACTACTGTTAAAAAATGTCATTATCGGTGGTCGAAGACGCTTGTCACATAATTGGATGTTTCCTATTTAATTTCCTTTAAAAATGAGACTAATGAAGTCATCACTCAAGGTTCTTGTTTAAACTAGGCGGTGAGAAGATTGGCTTATAACGTGTCTAATGCAAGGATAAGCTAGACTACTTGATCAGAAATTATTTTTATCAATTATTATTGGGAAATTGGGTGTACTACCTAATGCCCGATGAGCGAGTGTTTACTTAGCCTTATTTCGTAACGAGAATATGTTTCGTGATTTTTTTCCTTCTTTTCTTCCCTCTAAAATCAATGGAGTAGGAAAATCGGTGGCCGCCTGAAAGCGCCGTGCATTTGGGATAATACATGCTAAATACCAACTCATCGAGCTTGCCTTGGGATGGTATTTTCCCGTCGTTCGGAAAGTGGAAAGTGTTTGGAAAAAAATAATACCGTTCGAAAGGTTCCGAGAGGTAATTGAAGGGTGTGGGAAAGAAAAGGTGGATGGAGGGTTGTTGGTTGATTGTTGCTTCGTCTCCGGGGGCAAGATCAGGAGGCGCCGCCGTTCGGAGGAGAGCCATCTTTGAGATGTGCCCCGGAGTGTTTCGGGCCGTCATTTTTGACATCCGCTTTCTCTTATACCGCTCCTCTTAAAGGTTTTTATCCCCTTCCCTCCACAAGGGTTCCTGCCCAGAGGGGGGTTCGATTATGAGGAAGCTGTGTTAACGCGCTCAGGTTCTCCCGAAGTAGATGGGGATGTCTAGTAGATTGTTAAGTTACTTCACAGCTTTCTCTATGATGTCAAGTTAGATTACTACTGTTAATCGGGTTGCTATGCTAATATTCTCGCGCGGAAGTTATGGAAGAACCTCAAAGCGTTGATTCAAAGATAAATGTTAAGAAGAACCTACCTGTTATGAAGTAAAGAAAGGTAGCAGACGTTAAGTTACTCAGATTTGATTTTTCCACTCACCCGCTTTAATAATGGCTTTGCTTTAATTACAAAACATACGCAGTAAGTATACAGCAAATACTCCGTATTGGCCTGAATCTATACTCTGAGATAAAGTAAACCGGTCCGAATTGAATGGGAGCATATAGTTTCGTACCTGAAAGAATTAAGTGCCTTTTCGTACCGAGAATTATTTAGTGCATTGTATTTCTTACCGTGTACGATTTATTGAATGAGGTACGAAACGAAATAATAACGTACTTTTAAGTGTAATATAGTACCGGATCACATTCCTGATATCCACGCGTCCGTTTTCTCTCCAGCGGTAGACTGTTGGGTATGACCGGGGTGGATTAAAATATGGGAGAGATTGCTACTTATTGTGATAAGCAAGCATGCAGTAATACCCTTATTGAACAGGAGCTCACGAAAAATATGATTGATCAATGGGCTAATATAGACAAGGAAGAATTGGTGTGCCACGTGTTAGGAGACAAAGTCATCACCTAAAGAGTAAAAAATGAGAATGGAACGGAGGAAATGTACGTGGAGACGAACGACTTGCATCAGGAGCTATGTGAGAAAAGTTTTTAGCTTGAGTTTTATTTTTATAATTGTGTTGTGAAATAGATCTCATAAAGCACATTTTGATAAATATATATCGGTAGTCTCTGCTCTTATAATTACCCTCGTGGTGCAACGAAATTTGTCTGAATGGCGTGAGAAACGATGAAAATCGAAGTTCGTGCGGGAATGTGAAAAAGAATGCGAAAGCAAAAATCTGCTTAAAAGATTTTATTAAGTACCGATAATTAGTATTTTCTTGAGAATGTGGCGCTAGAGGATTCTTGTGCTCATATTTTAGCGATCATGAAATAAACCATCCGATAAAAACGTGTGATAAGTGTTTGGAGAGAATTCGCGATTGAATTTCCGTTTGGAAACATGCTTCAGCTCGGTGGAGCAGCAATAAACAATGATGAGGTCCTTGCGCATTCAATTTCGTTCTTATAGGACAGGGCGAGCACCCCAAGGCTCGTATTTCTTCACTTCAAGAGTTTTTGCTCTCCAAATCGGTCCAACTTGGGAGAGAGGCTCCACTTGCCCCCTGGAGGGCCTTAAAATCAAACCAAACGCTCGTTTTACCTCTCGTCTCTCCTCTCCACTCTGCTCCTTTCGTTTTCTGTACCGTTTTCTCCACTCATTCTTAAGACTTTGGTTATTGTATAGCTTTCAATGAAAGTTTTTTATCAAGTGCCTTGCTTTAATTTTATTGAACATGTGTCTGGGAGCCCAAAAACTTTGATTCCATTAATGTTAGGAGTTGAACTAGGTTGCAAAAGAGTAGTTTTTAAATTTGGGGTAGCCATTTTGGGACGTAGCGAGAAAGATATCGAGCATTATAAGCTACGCAATGAAGATATAAAAGGGAAGAGTCTGTTAATACCCAGCCGAATAAGCTTGGAAATGGGGTAAATAAACTAATTCATCTTATTTATTATGATAATGTATTCTACCGGCAAAGATAGGTTTTGTTGGATGTCAGAAAATCTCCTCCTGGTTTTCTACACATTCAGGGGACTATCTACCCCGAGTATAACCTTTTTCGCCTCTGCATACGATCTACTCTTCCATCCCTCTATGAAACCTAATCTCTTTCTTCCCCTTCCCCGCTTGCCCAACAACCTTCCCTCTATCACACTCTTCAGCAATCCCTTACCCTTCAAGGTCCTTATGCCCTAACGTAGGGTATAGGGTATAAGGTTTTGTCACCCCTTATTACATCATCCAGCCACTCTACTCTGCCGGTCTCTGAAATACTCTGCCGGTCACGAATTTCATTAAGGAGTTTCTTTTCCTCGCCCACCAGCTCAATCACCTCCTCGTTAGTCTTCCTCTCCGTCCACCTCACCTTCTCCATCCCCTCTCCATCCTTCTCCACACCCACATCTCAAATGCCAGCAGCGTATTCTCGTCTTCCTTTCTGAGGGTCCACGTTTCTGCCCCATGCAACGCTACGCTCTATATCAAGCTCTTCACCAGTTTCCTCTTCACATCCTTGCCTGAGGTCCCCGTCATCAGCTCCCTTCTATTACCAAACGCCTCCTTAGCTAACGCTATTCTCTTCCTTATGTCTTTTACTATTATGCCCATTTTCTTCAAGCGTACCGCCTGAGTAATTTAAGGTAGTTCGAGCGAGACAGTTCCCTAATCATAATAGAGACCATATTCGAATTATACGTTTTAATTTCACCAGCTGTAGGACACATCAGTTAAATATTGCACTATTAATGGTGCAATAATATAGTTTTATATGACAGAAATTGTAATTAATTAAATGGAAATATCTAAGTGAGTCTCTAACTTGACTAATTTTTTTCGCGCGGTACGTTTGAAACTCCTTCAAAACGGATGGTTTTTTATGATACCCAAGAATCTACTGCGGTGACAATATGGTTAATTTTCAAATATAGTTGAGAAAACATACAAACTACACACTGCTAAGTCTTTGACGACATCTAAGTTAGAAATACCTCATTTTGTAAACTATGTCTCTCGGGAGTGCATACACGTACCATTTCCCCTTGTAAAAAAACTGGTATTTTCTGGCAAATATCTCGGATAGTAATGTGGTAAGGGGTAGAATTTTTGGTTTCATTGGATAGGTGTGATATTTCTCTTTAAAATGAGACCAACATCATTGATTTCTAAGTAACATGATTTTTCGCTCAAACTAACTTATATGTTCCACTTGCTCGAGCTTGTACCCTCCAACTTGAATCAACAGCCTCGCTTTCTTTGTCCCAGAGAACCTCATCACTTTCGTCTTCTTACGATTTATCTTAATTCCAAATTCTCCATTCAGTTAACATTTGTAATTGCTTATCCACCAAGTATCGCCGAATGCGGTTGACTCTACACGCTTTAGGTCGTTCGCCCCATTGGCGCACGCGTATCAATTCCTGCTCCCCTTCTCCGCATCCCGTCTCTCCTCCTCTTCCTTCCCGCTGCATCCCAGAGGGATCTTCAAACCCGCCCTTCTCTCTTTTTTTTACTTTGTCAAGGAATGCTCCCCGTCTTCCCTGAGCGTCAGGTGTTTTCGTTTCCCCTCCCCACTTCTCTCCTCCTCCCCGTCCTCCTCTTCTTCCTCCTTCCAGAAAGTCAGAACCCCGACTCCTCACACGACCTCCCAAACGCCACCGATTCTCACTTCTGCCCCGGGGAGAGAGAGGAATGAAAGAGGAGTGTTGGAAAGAGGGGTGGAGTGGAGGCGGGAGCGACTGTTCCGTCTTTTCCTTCGCCTTGTTTTCCCCCTTCCGAAATGAAGTGTTTTCCGAACGATGGAGAGGCGCGGGAGGTTTGTTTCTTACTTTTCTTTTGGGCGGTTTGTGAATGGAGGATGGATGGACGGAAAAGAAGCAAGAATCTAACTCTACCCCGGGATGAAAGAAATAAAAAAATCTTCTACGGCAGTCGTCGAATGCGCTCGCCGCCTTAGTTGCATGCCGATTTATTTCTTTTTGGTGTTTTATCTTCATCTGAATGCCAATCTGCGGCTTGTAGCAGAGGGTTTCGATTCAATAGATATTGGAAATAGTAAAATAAGTGCATGAATGTTGAATTTGTGTGGAAAGTGAGTAACTTTTTATTTTTGAAAGTGAGTAACGTTGTTTCTAGACGTAACAGTGTCTTGCTTTGTGTCTGCTTTGGCCATGTACGGTGCGAGGGAAAGGATTGTAAAATGAACCCCTCCTAACGACCACTCCTATCAAACGACCACCCCTCTCAACGACTATTTTTCAGCTGAACTATCGGTGATCGCTTAATTCAGGTTTCACTGTATGTACAATACAGAATAATACGCATTGAAATTTCCCTGGAGCAACTAAATTATCAGGAAATAAACGCCATCTGTATAGGTTTTAACAAAACTTTAACAAGACGGTTGCTTTTAGATTTTTTTTTCCATTTTTTTCAAAGCATCCGCCCGTTTATTTGCATAATTCTCCTAAAGACTGAACCCCCGTCGAAGGACCACCCCTCTTAAGGACCATTTTTCAGCGGAATCGTCGGTGGTCGCTAATACAGATTTGAATGTAGTATATGTGCGAGAAAGTATCTCTCGGATGATGTCAATTTATTCTGTTCCACAAAGATTGTTTCAGGAAATAACATCCCTTTCTTCAGCTTGTAACTTGTGCGTCCAGGATTTATCTTGTAGTGATTTATTTTGAGTGCAACCTAGGAGTCTCTTGCGTCTCGTAACGCTATCCTTAATAGCTGTATTTCATGCTTCCTATTCTCCCATTATGTTTCTTTCAGGCTCTTGTGGCATTATTTTTATCAACTGAAATTTGAATACGACTAAGCCAGGCACAGGTCCTCTTTTATTCCTTTTTTTAATGTGTGTAAATTTTATATTTTTTTGTATTATAACTCTGCCGTTTACACATTAGTTTTCCCCAACGTATGGATAGGTTTTCTTGGACCCTCTTACCTTAGTTAATTGCGCCGGTCCGTGATTCAAGGTATTTGTTTCGTTTCATCATGGAAACCGGTTTATTATAATTACTCCGCCTGAAGGCAAATTGCTACCTTACTCGAATCATGGTTTCTTTCCGTTTGGGTCCAAAGGGCTAAAAGAGTGGTTGTTCCTCACTTAAGCCTTCATATATATGTACTCGCATTTTTTTTTATGCAGCTCCATCTGAAGCGTTCCCTGCTTGAATTCTGATTTTGACATACTCGGGTTTGAAACTTTAATCTCTATCGTGGTTCTCTGCATTTTTTGGAGACTATGCTCTCGCTGTTTTTAACCTTACAGAGACTTCGTGAATTATTTTTTTCCTTGTAGCGTAGTAAAATAAATCATTGCTAAAATATTAATAATGTACTGATATTTTGAAGAAAGTTGAGTGAAAGGAAGAGGTGACCCAAAGACGTGTGCACCGTACTTCTGTGATCCGAATATTTGTTAAATCACTTAATGGATGGATACTCCAATTATTTCTCATTTTTCTCTCTGGAGGGTAGGATCTCGTCTCTGATATCTTTTTTATTTTTGAAACTGCAAGATGTGAACCGGAAATTTATTTAGACATTCTCAAACCGGGCAAAAATAGCATGCAGTGTTAACTTGTGATGTTATGTCCGCGCTTACACGACATACGTGGAACTTACGAGTTACGTGATGTTATCCTGATACCAGTCATTCTCGTTCGGGAAGCCAGTCCTTTCCTCTCAGTGAACTTCTCGGTATTAAGGGTCAGGGGTCAGACGCCTAGAAAAAAATGCCTATGGTCCCGCTTCACACGTGGGACCTACAAAATTTCGACGATTACCCTAGTCCGAATTCCTTCCGTCTGAGTATGAAATTTATTGGTGTATTCCTTCTCTAGTCATTAATTTTTTTTCTTTTTCTTTCGCAGGTAATGATGAAAGCAAGAGATGGGCGAGCCCTGCCATGTGGTTACCGTTAAGTAAGTGCTTGACTATTTAAGAAGGGCGACGAAAATCGCTCCGAAGTTAAGCCGTCTTCTATTTCTATTCCTGTCTTTTTCTTGGCTTCTTCAAGTCCTTCAGCTTGTGGTATGTGGAACAGATTTGGTTTTGGTCTTTTGATCTCAGTCGCGGTTTTGGTTCTTGGAAGTCAATCATTACGAGAATAACGAAATGCACCTGGAATCTTTCGCTTGCATGGACTTAAGTATTTTCTTTCGATATTTTTATGAATCGCGCGTGAGGGTACATTGTCTAATTATCGTACGTCATTCTTCACTTTTGATCTCCTGGAACCTTTTTGTCCTCAGGGTACCAAATCAGTTCTGTTAATGAAGGACGATCGCTGTTAAAAGAGTTGTGTGTAATACCACATAGAATGTAATACGGCTAACCGATACAGTGATTATGAAACAGTCTTCTCCAATTTTCCAATTAAGTATTTGCTCCATAAAATAGGCTCCGAAATTATAAAGTTAAGACCATGGTTTAGCGGGAGTGAGTTGTTTATTAAATTTTGGGAAGTTGTCGAAGAAGTGTGAATGATAGATTGTATATACGTATACTGAATGCATAGATAAGTAAACTCATGTGAAATAGAATAGAGTAGTCTGGTGATGCAAAGACGAGATATATACCGTTAAAAGGCTGTATAATATAGTCGATATAAGTTATTGTGCGCATGGTATGTTTATGCGATGAAGAAGTGCTGTAGATTTTAGAACAAATGATGCCTTCATTCATTGGTTGTTCAATCCTAAGATTGACAATCTGCAGCCCTCCACCCTTGTCTATCCAATGCTAATTTCCTAACCTCCTGGTATCTCTTCCTATGTACTTTCCTCTTTATTTGGTCCATGAACTTATTCCTGGGTCTTCCTCTGGGGACTTTTCTCTCTATTTTGCCTTCAATTATGTTCTTCACAAACTTATTTTGTCTCAGGGTGTGTCCAATCCATCTTGTTGTTCTTTTCGGGATGGTGTTCCACATGGGCCTTTCCTCTTACACTCTTCTGCGTACTTCATAATTTCTAATCTAATAAAAGATGCCTTATCAACTTTCAATTGAATATAGTTACTGTGCGTAAAATATGTGTATGCGATGGGTCGATCTTCTATGTTAAAATACGCTCGGGTTTACCTCCTTTGATTGATTGATTCTGGATATTCTCAAAGAAGATCGAAATTCTTATAATATTAAAATTTAATTCCTAAATTTTAGTGGCGAAAGCAATTATCATTTAGGTGATACGTTAGTTATTCATCCGGCCTACGTGAACACAATCTATGAGAGAGAAATTGATACTTAAATTAAAGATTACTCCAGATTGTCAGTAGAAGTAATGGTAGGTAAAGAATGTATACTCAGATGACCGTCGACTGTGAAATCTCATGAACCCGTGCTTTGTCCGAGGACTTGATTCGACCTGGATTGACTCTTGGGACTCCTTTGCTTCGGGCAACACGTGCGGGTTAACCTCCCTGTGGATGATCGAAATGCATGCATAGGAGTCTATTTTCCTTTGCCTCTGTTGACAGTTTGAAGTAATGTTTAATGTAGAATATTACGATTTTTGAGTGCCCGTGTTGGAACCTAACTGTCGTCTATGGTTTCCGACTGCGCTTCAGTTCCTCCGATATCGCATTCGTATGTCATTGTTCATACGCGAAGCGGACTGCGCTCAAAGCCCTTTCGATGCTTCATCTTCCCTCGCTCCTCCTCTCAAAGCGACAAGCCCAGTGGGAGGAACGAGTGTGATTTTTTTTACACCGATTTCTCATCCTCTGAGCGAACGCTATTGCCTGTCAGCAGGAAAAAATCCAACAGTACCCTCCAATAATTCTTCTCTCTTCGGGTCCCTCTCCATAGTTTTTTTCTCATTTTTGTTCCGGTTTTTTTGTACCGCGCGGCCATACAACTCCATCTCCGACAGGAACATGTGACGCCGCGGTCACTCCTCGGTCGTGTTATCGCTTCGATTTTTGTCTCCCGAACGTCCTCTGTTTTTTTCGCTCGTTTTTTATTCCAGTGTCATCATCTTTATTCCCTCAGATCTCTTTTTCTCTCCTCTCTCTCGGCGTTTCATCGCAGTTTCGTTTTATCTCCGTGCTGTCAATGTCGCAAAAATGAAAACGACCCCGCGGAATTTCGGTAGGAACGTGGAAGTGGCGGGGGAGTTCTAGTGTTTGTCCTTATTATTTTTTTTTTGCGCGCCCCACAGTGGTCCCAGTATATGGAAAAATGGGACATGGTAAGAAAAATAAATTATTCAGGTAAATCTTTTGAGCAGTACTTTTGGATAGAGTAAGTGATGACGCATCAGAATTCGACGATCCTGAACCGGTATCACGCACCTTTACTGTTAGAGGGAATATAAGAGAACGCTCAGGTAAGGTATGCATTCTATTAATAATCGAAAGTCAAATGCGCGTTAACTTTGGAGTCGCGTACATAGAAGACTGTTGCATCGATTGTAGTTCAAAGAACTAGATTCATCTCCGGAGCGTATGTACTATTTATATATTTAAGTAAAAATTAATTGTTTAGTTGTCATTATATGCGATTTCAAATTTATAATCATGAAAATTAGAATACTTTAATCCGCGATATATAATAAAAATTAGTGAAAAGTTTACTCATTCCGTGAGATTCCATTAAAAAGTCCATTGGAAAGTATAACTAACATCACTAAATATACAACAAACTCATAAGTGTCTCCCGAAATTTGCCTATATTAATTTTATTTGTTAAATTTACTTAATTATCTTGGTCCTATTTGCACTAAATAAAATCTATTCGTACAAATGTTGCAAAAAATGAACTCCGCAAGTTTTCACATTTAATGGAAAAAATTCAATTGTTTTGGCATCATATTCGTTATCAGCGACCCCGAAAACCTTCATACACCAAACTCCATCTTGACCTGAGAAAATCTTTTAATGTCCCAGGAATACATGGGCCGAGGACCACTGTGCGTCCGCCAAAACACGCCCTCGCTGAATCGTGCTCTAGCCGAGCGTGCGCGAGCACGGGGTAACGGGGGACTGTGTTTTCCGATCCTCGCTCTCTCGCCCCCCTCCCCCCCGCCCCATCGCTGTGACGTCGCTCGAATGCTCCCCGAATAAAACATAAAAAAGCAACCCGCGCGCGACGAAAAAAAGAGCCATCCGATAAGAGGATCCTAGGCCATTGTCTTTTCCCCGTTTGCGTGTGTTTGCGTGGGAGAGTCGTAGTCGGAATTTGCGGTGGAATGGCCTCAAAAAAAAAGGCATTGGGGGCGTGGTGGCTTTTGCTTAACCTTTCCGAGAATGCGAGGATGAATATATCTGTATTTATTTCAGACATTCTAAGTCCATTTACCAGTGTCGTTTATCACATAGTCGAACTGAATTGTCATTTTTTTACGTCATTTAAAGTGTGATTTTACTTGTTATTTTCACGCATGCGTGAGTTTAACTCGTCAAGGAATTGAAGTTGTCATGGCGCCACCATAAATGTGCTTGAAAGCCATTTTGTTTAAAATATGGCTATTCGTATAAAAACATATATATTTTTTGATACAGGCATTAAAATCAGAACATTCCCTGCTAAATTTTAAAACTCAACTTGAAATTGAAGAGAGTTAAATGAGAGAATAGGTGAAATAGGATGACATTTCATTTTTCTGTCGTAACAACCAAGGCATGTAATCAGTAAAAGTAATACTTTTCTTGCAGTACGAACGAAAAGATGGATTTATTATCAGTTGTGACACGCTTGATCGCGCTGAAACCTCATCAAAGCTCAACATGTGGTCTGTTATATGCGCGGAAGTACACATATTGAATTGGGAGAAGGGATTGAATCCGGAAAAATCATGTAGGTACTGTTGCATCTCAACGGAGGTGAATTACGGGTTTTTTGGTGCGTAATAGGATTTTCGCATAAGCTGTTTACCTTTTACTTTGAAATTTGATGGCGTAGGGTATCAAAAATTTTCTCTTTCGAGCGTGATCATCACACAATACGATATCCGTTACTTGGAGGTGGTGTTTAACAATAGCAAGTTAATAACCATTTTGGTGAATTACGGGTTTTTTAGTGCGTAATAGGATTTTCGCATAAGCTGTATACCTTTTACTTTGAAATTTGATGGCGTAGGGTATCCAAAATTTCCTCTTTCGAGCGTGATCATCACACAATACGATATCCGTTACTTGGAGATGGTTTTTTTTAACAATAGCGAGTTAATAACCATTATGATGTAATTGAGGATTCATCTGGATCAGCTTTAGAAGGGGTCATACCTGCCCCTTGTTCGATCCGTACGTAACAATTTAATGCAGTCATCCAAGTAAAAATTTCTCCCCTGGGAGATACCAATTCTCTCCAGCTATTTCATACCACTCCTTTTCTGTAAAACCTTGTTAACGAAGGCCTATTTATAGTCTTACAATTCTTATTTATACGTGTTGTAAGTGATTATAGACTTGGTGTACCGAGTGCTTCAGCTGCAGTGGTTAGATGGCCTTAGATAAACCCGTAATCTCTGCTCAAATTTTGAGGATCACAGAACCAGCCTTATTATTAACTTGACGGAGACACCCTCATATGCATATATGCGCTGAATTCCAGAGTGAAAAAAATCAGATGTCCTGACCGAGACTCGAACCCAGATGCTTCAGCCAGTTAATCTTTCTAGGCGTTTCCCTCTCCTGCGGGTTTTAAATGAACGAGGCCCTTATGACTGCCTGACGAACAATGTAACGAACAGTACTAGGTGTGCGTCAGGCTCAACAGTCCGCGAGGTTCAAGCCAGAGTTTTAAACACAATGAGGTATTCGCCCTATTTTTTTAAATTGATATATTTTTTGCCTAGCTCCTCCTGGAAATCCGCGTCTATTCACGAAGCGGGAATATACAGAGGCTGCTGGATCCCTGTGCCTAAAGCATATTTTACTCTATTTAAAAGATCCTTTTTATACATGGGACCGTAAATATACAATCAATTATCAAACAAAATAATTGAGGTAACATGCTGTAAAAATTTCATTAGATTAGTTAACAATGGTTTATGTCTTGTAACAATATCTAAATTGTGCTTCGTTGAGATTAGTTGTTCATTATCCTGCCAAAGTCTTGATGTCAAAGAAAGTTGTTTGTTTGTAAAACAGCAAAAGAAGTTTATATTTCTGTTAAAAAAATTGTTTTTCTCATGTACGCTCATGTATCTATTCGTATTGTATATATCATTTTTTTTTAAATGATTTACTCAGCAATGCGTGTTAAATAAAACTGATGATACCCTAAAAACGGGCATATTGCATTGTAGGGTACCTAACTTCCGAATTTGTTGGTGAATTTGTCAATCTATTTGTTTATGGAAGAATAAATTATTATTATATATATATATTCAAATGTTAAATGGAGGGAAATAAATGCAATAATTTTTTTCTCCTTCGTCATAAAACACTAGAGATTGTTTCCCTGACTGATAACGATGGGGTATTTTAACCCGCGATATAGTCGCTAAGAGGAAAGTTCCGAAAAAGACTCACGCTTTCCTATCTCTCCCATCTGCCTCCCATTCCTTCCACCAAACTCACACTCCAGTCAGGCTCCTAATTAGACCGTGCGCAAGTTTCCACGGAGTGAACCAACCGTATAATCGTCTCATTCTATACCGCGTCCTTCGGAGAAACCATACTAATTCGCAGGCTCGCGAAAAATTATATCTGCATGTTATACATATATTTTTTCTCTCTTTCTCTCTCTCGTAATCCGTCGTCAAGGAGAAAAAAAATCCGCACCGGTCGAGCGACAGGGGGCGACATCACGTTGCGTTGTGTGAAGAGCGGGAAAAAAAATTAATGGAAGAGGCTCCATCGCCACAAAAGCTTCGATCGATGTAGCCTCTCTCATTGTCGTCCCTAATGCGATAATGCGTCGTCTCCCTGGGCAACCGGCCCTTGGCCAATCGGAAGATGTCATCGTCAGATACGTTCGCCAAACTACTCTTCATCCAAGGGCTCGATTTACAGTTCGAGGTTATTGCTCTATTCAGATAAGGGTTTGTGAAAAATTTTTGTATTTTTTTTTCGTCGGCTGAATCTTTCCTGTCTTCCTGTTCCCAACTTTCTCCACCCACGTTGAAAAGTGAAAGCATTTTAATTCGCGCCGAAACTTCGAATTTTAGATCCCAACGGACAAATTATTATCCGTGATCTTCTGTACGTTTATTGATCACATCGGGAGTCATGCCTGTGTGTTATACATTTCGTGTAAGGAGTGGATGTTTATGTATTTGTTATCGGTTTCGTATTCAAAGTAACTTATAAGGTATTGATCAGCGGAAAAACAATGACAGTTACAGGAAAGTAAATGGACGAATTGTATTTTGTTCTGAATAAAAATTCCGGGTGTTGCGGTATCACTAAGGTGGGAGCGCCCAGAGAATCGGAGGCTACTCGCTAGGCTTAAGGTTCCTTGAGATATTTAGCCCTGGTGTGTTTCAGAGCGACACAGAGAATATTATCATGACGCCTTGCTACATCTCCATGTCTGACAGATGCGATAGAATAAGAGAGGCACATTGCCGAACAGATATGTAAAAAACTCGTTCTTTCCGTGCACAATAAACGACCAAGATAAGAACTAATCTCCACTAAATACACTCCCAAAATACACGTCACCATTTCACCTCCCAAAGCATTTTACCTTACATCTTTACACGGCTAGTGTCCTAACTCTTCCTGCCATACGCCCATGCGGTGGCTCGCTGGGTAGTATGTTGATGAAGTTCAAAGGATCATTCTATTGTTAATCAATATTTTCGGCTATCGTTTCTCAATTATGTTGAAAGTATTAGTGTACGTCTGTTACATGCATCTTATTCTCCGTAAAAAATTTCGTAATCCTCAGTGCAATGGAGATATTTTGGTTTTTCTGTCGTAGCAACAGTGGATTAAATCCATCTCTGTAATGTAACTAGAGTTCCTATTAAACAGTATCATTGACTGCGGTTATTCTTTTACATCAACATCTACATCTATTTACTATTCTGCAAGCCACTGCAATGGTATTTGGCAGGGGGTGACTTATCTCCAACATAAACTAAAGTGAAGATATTTACTTTCACCAACAAGCACCACACTATCGGCATTCCTGCTACAAATGCTACAGAAACTACTAAAATAATCCAATATGTAAGTATATAAACGTGACGAAAGAGTCATGCAGGGAAAATGTAAAACATGGTGTTAGCACTACTCGGCAGATTTTGAAACATGCAATCTTGTACATATAAATTAATGAGATACACTACTTGTCAAATAACCTAATCAAATTATTAACGCAGCCATAATGGTCTCTTATCGGGAAAAACGACACTTTAAACCTTTCTGTTCTTCAATTTACTTCCCTTATTTTATTGTCATGATCTGATCTACCGTAGTATGTTGGAGTTCGTAAAATATTGAAAACTTCGTCTCAATATAAATCGGTTTCAAATTTACGTAAAATATTGAGCCTAATTTTCAATCGACAGTCTGAATGCGATTCCCATCCAAGTTGTTGCAAGTCATTAACAGTAACGAGACTATCATAACGGCATTTCGCGTATCTTGCTGATCTTCTCTGCATGCGTTCTCTGTTTTTAAGCCTAACTCATGAGGATCCCAAACACGACCAGCCTATTCTAAGTGGGGTCTTATCAGGGAGAAGTAGTGGGTTTAATATATCTTTTGGAGATCACTCACTTTCGTCAGTATCACTTGGTGGTATTCCATCATTGAATAAGAAAGAGGACAACTTTTACTGAAACCACTAATTTTTATTACAAATCGACCCGGGTTTCGATGTCTCGATGTGTACAAATCGACCCGGGTTTCACATCAAAACCAAGGTCGTTTTATAATAAAAATTAGTGGTTTTAGTAAAAGTTGTACTCTTTCTTATTTAATATCTTTTGGAACATAAACTTGTCTTATCTTGTGACTTCTATAGTGTTAGGACATGTGATCATTGTGTCATAAATGTTCCAGTTTGATTTTGTTTTGCCGCTTTTATCTTTGAGCAATTATTTGTTGTTCCTGGGATGTAATTTTCTAGAATATGTCAACTTGGAATTTAAATGTTACTTTGATGGCCTCCAATGTCTGTCGGTCTTATAAACTCCAAACAAGCTCGCGCACGAAGAGTGTAGTGTCCTTTCCGTGGTAGATCTTTCCCTTGTGCCTCTCCCAATTTCCTTTTTTCCATTCGGTTGCTTTTGCGGCCCTGAATTAACGTCCTCCTCCGTTCCTTTTTGGCCCGTCAGGGTATTTCTGTCCATTTTTTCCACGGCGTAAAGGATTTTCCCGCGTGGCTGGGTAATGTGGGTGTCCACCCTCTCTGTGACGTCACTGAATGTTCCCTGGTCTCTCCTTTGCTTTTTTGTGTACGCTCGTGGACTTATTCGCACATCGAAGGGGATGTTGCCCGTGCTCAATGCTGGGGGATCCGTCAATTTTATTCTTTGGATGGAACCCATACGAATTTTATAACTTTCCGCTTTGCCTTAACTCCCTTATCATCAATACTCACGGGATTATGCGATTTCATCATGTCTTCATTCTCTCATATATTGTGTTTTCGTATATTCCGTGCTCAATGCTAGCGAATCCGTCAATTTAATTTTTTTTAGTGGAACCCTTACGAATGTATATACATTTCCGCTTTGCCTTAAATCTCTTACGTATCATTTCTTTGCAGGATAATAAAATTTTCTAACGGGTGTTCTTATAGAATGGTGAATTTTGCCTTGAAGTGCGATGATTCCGAAAACCTAAGCACAATACTCCATGTTCTTATATTGGTCGTTCAGTCCTAAGATTGGTTAGCCTCAGTCCTCCACCCTTCCCTATGTTAGTTCACTTACCTTTTGTTATGTCTTTCTTTGTACCTTTCTCTATATGTGGTCCATGAACTTATTCCTGGGTCTTCCTCTGGGGACTTTTTCCTCTATTTTACCTTCAATCATGTTCTTCACAAACCCATTATGTCTCAGGGTGTGTCCAATCCATCTGGTTCTTCTTTTCTCTATTGTGTTCCATATGGTCCTTTCCTCTTCTGCTCTTCTGTACACTTCATCATTTCTTATTTTGTCCGTATATTTCATCTTCAGCATCCTCCTCCAGCACCAGGTTTCGAAGGCTTCTACTCTTTTCTGGTCAGCTTTTCCAATGGTCCATGCTTTTCTTAAACTGTTTCCTGGTTTGTAGTCCTATCTTCTTTCAGTACATACAGTACTTAATATAAGTTTAAAATTCGGCAACTACGCAAGAATGATGAGTATTGGAAAGAGGGTTGTGATATGTGGGCGTGGAGAAAGGTAGGAGGAGGAAGCTGAGAGAGAGGGAGAGAGGAGGGAAGCAAATTAAAAATCCAAGTTTGGTCGAGAGACAAACGTGGAAGGATTTAGTACGGTGGGTGAGGAAAGGAGATTTATAAATGATTTTTGTAAGAGGCGAGGTAGGTGTTTGGAGGGGTAATGCGCGATGAAGGCTTACTAGTGGAAGAGGTTGTACTATTGGGAAGTTAAGCGGGTAGGGGGAAGAAAAAAATTCATTTTATAAACGGAATGATAAAGGGTAGCAGCTATGCGGAGATGAATAAAGTAATGTTGTTCGGCACGGCCCTAGACATATGAAAATCCAAAGACCTTTTATTTAATCACTTCATTTGAACCTACCTAAACTGCTATATAGCCGAATAAATGAATAAATGACTTTATGACTCTGTCATGATCTCTTAATTTAAGTATTTCTTCGCTTTCCACAGAATGTTATTCACCAACCAAGGTTTCGACACAAACCATGTCATTTTCAAGGTTATTGACGTAGCTTAAGACGAAACATTGGTCGGTGAATAAAAATCTGTGGAAAGTGAACGGAAACTTTCATTGTGAGATAATGGCCTTTGTGCTCCATTTCCACAAAATTTCGCCTATTACGCTCAACTGAATTTAAGATTCTAGTTCGAAGACGGCAGCAAAAGTACCGGCAGTATATTTTTAGAGGTAGCATGTTAAATATGGTGATTGTTGGAGAATTGTTGTATGGGCGAGTGGATTGGATTTTGTAAGCGTGAGAATGGAGATAACGTGAAAGTTAGCAAATGATGCAGATTGAAGAGGAATTTTTATACTCGTAAAAATGGTTTGTGAAGGATGCGTTGCAGAGGAATCTCCAGCGTCGGGAAAATTATAAACAGGACTGACCTTTCATGAACCATAAATTGGACAGAATAACTTTTTTTTTATTTCTTGTAAGAAGGTATTGTATTTTGGTTTGAGTGATCGATTTTTAGTTATTTTATGCTGCTTGAGATTGCCACGTCAAAAATTAGTCATTTAAGAATTATTTCCCGTACAGCATGTTCCGTATTCTCGCTAGTTTGTGATGCTCAGCTTTCTGCTTTATATTGTGTGGAGGTATTCCTCCGATTCTTCATACTCCTCCCCGCCTATATCAATGTCGTGTCTTCTCACTTGAAGAATGCCCATGAATTGTGAAAACACGTTTTTCCATTAGGTCTCTATCTCGCGAATGCCTTTCCCGATCTTCTTCTGAAGTCATCCCCATCCGTTTAAACGTCCAGTGCCTCCCACACCCATGCTGTACGTACATGAGAATGAGTCCTACGCGTCTATCCGTCTTGTTTCGCTGTTTAAGGGCGGTCATGTTTCTCCGTCAACTCTTTGCGAGATTTGTTCATATGTTCGTCGGTGTCTCGGGTCGTTAAATCATGTTTTTCTCGATCGCACGATTGAGGAATTAGGAAATGACGGTAAAATGAGAATGTGTGCGCGGGGCAGTAATGGCCGATGCTAATTTCTAAGACGGAGGACTCGAAAGTTGAATTGCCATGGAGCTAAATATTTTTGCATTAATTGACGCGAGCTTTTACCCGCCGCCGATTCGTCACGTGTGTTCGCGAGGCAACACGTAACGAATGTTTCCTGTCCGCGACTAATTCCTAGGGGGAGATACGATGAAAACGGAATATATTATGCGTTCGTTCATTTTGTGCTGCTTTCACTCTCTGCGGTTACCACCCTATTTCTACGGAGACAGAGTGTCCTCCTTGCTTATATTTTCTTGTTTTTGGCTGTGGAGATTTCACCTTCCCTCCATCAATTGCGAAAAAAATACACATTGTATCATTTTCCCGAAACACCCTTCGCTTTACTTGGCCTTTCCCATTTGCTCCTCTGCTGGTTGCATGAATCCCATGGGTGTAATTCAACTCAAGACTACGAGTAACTCATGGTAATGTCAAGAGTCCGTTGAATAATACGCTCTTAACAGAGTAGGGAATCTCTCCGTCTTATTTCGAACTGTATCTCTATACTTTGAAGTAGCCAGTGATGAATCGCGACCGTCGCGTGCATGCATATCGTCGATCACGGTGATAAATTTGGCATCGTTTCGCTAATGAATCTAATGTATCATGTATGTCCATGGGTGCGCCTCGGAATCCATTTCCTGCTGTGTGAGCGATGTTGGTAATCCGCATAATTATATCCTCTTCGATTAGGTTTGACCAGCCTCTGTGGAAATCAATGGATTTCTTCTGTTAATGGATAGCTCACCTATCCCTCGGGGTAGGTCCGTGTGGATAATTAAAATATTTCAAACGCCGAATGTTTCATGGCAGTGCTCTTATGGTAGGAAATACTAGAGGTAGTTAGGCCCCCAGAAGTGTAGAAAACCGGGAGGAGATTCTCTGACTTTCACCAAACCTACCTTCACCGGAAGAATACTTAAAGAAACTGAAAATCCTTGTAGGAAATTCAGAGTAGAGGGAGACAGGGAGAAGTGGAAATTCAAAGGAAGATTTATGGCGGGCAAGTACAGCATTATCTTTGGAAGGTAGTGCAAAGCTGATGTTGCGTGGGGACCGCCAGATAAGCTGCCAATAAGAAGGTGGAATAGATACCTAATGATTTTCCTTATGATAATTCTGCATGATAAAAATTACTATGAATTATTTCTCCATCTCTCGTGACATTTCTTCAAAATGCCTTTATGTAAGACTTGCCAACAAAGTTAAGTGAACAATCTGTAAACATTTATTTGCATTTGCAACAATGGACAGTGATGGAATTGTTATACCTCAATCATGCTAAGCGTTCTGGTTTATTAGGGAACAGGTAAGCATACAACCATTAGAGAGTTAATCAACTAACTATCTTCCGTACCTATCCATCCAACTACATGTCTAATTAGCAGCTACAACTACATGTCTAATTGGCAACAATCAACTACATGTCTATTAAATGTCAACTAACTATCTTCCGTACCTATCCATCCAACTACATGTCTAATTAGCAGCTACAACTACATGTCTAATTGGCAACAATCAACTACATGTCTATTAAATCAACTTCATGTCTCATTGGATGCAGTTATGGTCTCGTATTGTTCGCAGGAAAAATAGCATTTTAAATCTGTTCGTTTTGCGGTCTAGCTCCTTAATTTTATTCTCATGATCTGATATACCATAGTATGTCGGATTTCGTGAAATATTTATTTGCGTCGTCAGAAAATAAATTGGTTTGAAACTTACATAAATGATTAGAGTCAAAATTTTAATCCTCATGGAGTTCAGGCTCTTCCCATGGCCACGTCGTGATGCTCACCTGTGACCACCTCGATAATTAATCACCCTTCAAACGTGGACAATGTTCTCGCGCCTTTTTTTACGCCTCGGCTCGAAACATTTTTTTGAAATTTGACGGAAAACTGAGAAATGAGGCTCTCCTTTTCCCCGTCGCCGGACCTTTCGCCCCCTTTTCTTCCCAACCTCGCGTGACTTCTCACGCAAAGCCTCTCTCTCTTGCCTGCACGTCTTTCTCCCGCGTGTCACGTGGTGCGCGCGTCCAGGCGCATGTGCGAAGGAACAATTTTTCCCCTCACTCGCGTGCGACGAGTTCATTGCTAGTTGCTGTGGGAGCCCTGCGGAGAGCATGATTGCTGGGGGAATGATGTGGGAGGTAGGGACGGTTGGTGGTGAACGCGTGTCGTGAGGGACAGTGCATTCTAGGCTTGTGCGATGAACGAATTTGCCCATCGAGGGTCGATGAAAAAAATCATCGAGAATATTCGGTTTCGATGATTGTCATCGACGACGATGAGTCGATGAATTCATCGCCGTTCGTGAGTCGATGAATTCATCGCCGTCGATGAACTCACCGACCTCGATAAGTCGATGAATTCATTCATCGCCGACGGAAAGGTAGGGATAGGCTCGGGCGGGCGACGCAACACAAATAATTATCATCTAATGGGGATGGATTCATTGACTCATGTACATCGATGAATTCGTCGACTCATTGACGTCAGTTTATTTATCAACTCATTGACGTCAGTTAATTCATAGACTCATCGACGTCGATGATCGGGGACCTTCATTGTCATCTACGCGGTTCATCGCATCGCGATGACTAAAATCATCGTCGATGAATCCGATGAATCGACTCATCGCACAAGCCTAGTGCATTCCGTGATCTACAAGCCGTATTCGCGTCTCGCCTCATTAAATTGGTCCTTCATTTTCGTCCGCCTCTTCTATTTTCTCGTGATCTTCTCGCACTCTGACTTTAAGAGTCACCTTCTCTTTGTAAAGTTCTGATGTCCCTTTAATAATTTTAGCCTCACCTCGGACCTCTCATCTTACACGTGCTACTCACTTCAGCTGCACAGAACACTATATGTGCCAATTCATTTTCTCATTCTTTCACAAAATACGACTCGCTCTTTCAATTTTACATCTACATCCACACAATACCCTGCGAGCCGCCGCATGGGCGTGTGGCAGGGGGTGTTAGGTCACCAGCCGTGTAAAGGTCTAAGTATTTGGAGATGAAATGGTGACATGTATTATAGGAGTGTATTTAGTGGAGCTCAATTTTTATTACGGTCGCTTATTGTTCGCGGAATGAACGAGTTTTTCTTCCTATCTGTTCGGCAATGTATCTCTCTTATTTTATCGCATCTGTCAGACCTAGAGATGTGGTGAGGAGTCTTGATAATATTTTCTATAGTATTGTATTACGAATTTCTCAAGCAAGCTAAGCCTAGCGCGTAGCCTCCGAGTCTCTATGGTCTCCCACCGTAATCCCTCTAAAAGTTGTCACTGTTTGAAACATATGTGAACATTTATTCCAAATAATCATGTATCCATTTGCAAATACCCTCGTTATGCAAATTATTCTTTGTCTAATTAGTTATATTAATTGGTGCAAATACTCAGGTAATTATTGTTCAATCAGTTCAATTGAAAATCAACTGATTGATCGTACCTTTCTATTTCTCTCTATCTCTCTCGATTTCACACGAAAAATGACTGCTATTACATTGTACGGCAAGCTTCTATATACATTCTGTATACATTCATCCGTGTTCTAATTACGTCAATAATGATGATAAACTATTGTGGAAACGATTTTTGTAAAATAATCATTTTGTGTAGATTTGCAATAATTTTTTTTCGCGTGAAGTGTGACTGAGCATACTCTCCCCCGAATCATATAGTTTTAGGGCTCAATTATTGTTTGTTCTTTTTCTTTTAATTTTGTGTAATGTAAACCATTATAGCGTCTTCGAAAACTTTTAAACCTCTATAATATTATCATTATGGACACGGTGTGGATGCAGGAAATGCCTTAATTTCTCCCGATTATAATTCTGTCTTCTTGTTTTTTTTGTAGACCTCTTCTCGGAGGTGTAATCCCTTCCGCTGTGCTTTATCTCTCTCCTCTGTTACAATTATCCCCAGTTGATTACACGTGCCGCTATAAGCCTTCCTAGAAGCGCAATTACGTCCACGAAGTCTTTCTGAGTCGAGGGTTAAGGCCTTCGGCTCGCTCTATCTCCGCTCTTGGCTCTTCCGGGCCTCGTTGGCTGCCTCTGTGAGCACTCTTTTCCGTATTGGCTTCTCAGAGGTCACTGTTTTATTCGCGTGCTTCATTCTCTTCCCTCGAGTAATGATTCTTTCGATAAAGCGGATTATTTTGGTCCCTAATCCGACTAGGGACTTGGGCCATCTGGCTTTCTGTCGCGATGGGAAGTTCTCCCGCAGAACAATGTCGAAACGAGATAGTGCTATCAGTTTGTGCTGAGTTCGTTGAGTCAATTACTATGGCTGATATTTTTGTTCATTTCCTACATGTCTCGATGCTTAACTGAAGATATCTTATCATTTTTGTCCCAAGATTTCGTTTTGTTTCACCATCAAAGAAGATTGAATAGAGTAAAAATGAATATGATCTTATGAGAAGGCCTACATTCTTTAAGAGTAATGCTAAGTGTGGTGGAGGGTAAAGGATTTGGTGGTACTGGTTCGAATAAAGCAGCTGAATTGGTTTGGAGACGTATGATTAATTGAACTGATACTGGATTGCATTTGAAGTTTTTCCTCAATCTAGGCATGACTAGAGTTTTCATAAGCAAGCATTCAATTTTCGCAGTATTCATAAGCAAGACAAAATTATGTTTATAGGTTTTGCCGAGAACTTGACTCGGGCTGACAACTACATATTTGTTACCAATCATTATAAAAATAATAAATGTTATGTTGTGCGCTGTCGAGAAAACTCGTACGTATTTTTATGAAATATAATTCGAATTATTGCAAAATGTGTCTTGTATGCCATCAGGATACGTATTTAATAGTATTTGAAGTGCCAAAAAATCCAAATCATTATGATACGATTTATTCCGTTCTTTTGTTTGGAGCCTTGGTCATTGCGAAGGGATGATGTACCAATGTTGAGTTGAGGTAATTGAGATAAGCGTGGAAAGGTTGGGCTGGGTGGTGAGAACGAGCGAGAAGGTACTGGATATGGTTGGAGAGGAGAGGAAGCGGGTGGCGGAGGCTCGAAGAAGGCAGAGGATATGGTCGGATGATTTATTGAAAGAAGAGGGAATGTCGAAGGGGGTAATAGAGGGGAATATAAGTCTGGGAAAGAGGAGTAGAGGAAGGAAAAAGATCGCTAATCTGGAGGAAATAAGAAGATATAAATGATGTGTACCGAGCGAGATAGGCCCCTGAGAGTTTAGAAAACCGGGAGGAGATTCTCTGACTTTCGACAAAACCTACCTTAACTAGTAGAATACTTTGAACAGAATATGGAATATGATAGAGAAAAAAGGAGCAAGATGGACTGGACGCACACTGAGACACAATGGGTTTGTGAAAAACATAATTGAAGGTAAAATAGAGGGAAAAGTCCTCAGAGGAAGTTTTAGGAATAAATGCATAGACCAAATAAAGAGGAAAGTACATAGGAAGAGATTCCAGGAGGTAAGGGAACCAGCGTTAGGCCGGGAAGGGTGACGGGCTGCAGTCAACCAATCTTAGGATTGAACAACCAATGATGATAAGAAATAATATGTAAAATTTAAGAGGGATCTAATTGCAGGACATCAATAGAATAAGGGCTGTCCAAAAACCTTCCAATCAGCTGGAAGAAAACTCAAGTACAATAGACCTCCGCATAACGATGGGTTTACATTTTCGATCTGCTTACAATTTCGTGCGAATTTCAAATTTCGACGATATTTTATAGCCATATTTAATTAGTCATTGCTTTAATATTTTTAACCTTATTTGTAAACGGACTGCATTTTTCCTAATAGATACGTCTTAATATTTTTTGTTACGTGTAAACCGATCCCGAGGCCGATATATACTGGTTCACTTTACGACGATATTCACTTAACGAACGGTCCCGTGGAACGGATTAATGTCGTTAAGCGTGGGTCTACCGTAATGAATCTAAGGATATCACTTTTGAGAACTCGCGTTCAAAGTTTCACACAAATCGGAATATAATTATAGATCGCTGTTACCGTCTTAAGTCTTTGCTTATCGGCTGTGACTCCCAACCTTTGCTATAGCCTCGCGCCTCTCGCCGAGGTGTTCTTTAAGAGAATTGGCAACCATCCCTGGTGCACGCACCACCACCGTCGGAATTCTCCGTCGCCCCCTCCTCGATTCCTCGCCCTCTATCCCTTCCTCTCGCCCTCCTCCCCACATCCCTTCGTCTCCCTCCCTCTCTCTCCTCCCTTCCGTCCTCTTAATGCTATTCCATCGGCGGCTCCTCTCCACCCTCCCTTCTTCACATCTCCCTCCTTCACATCTCCCTCCCCTCCCATGCGTTCAGCGACACGGCGACTTCGCCGCGTCAGAGCGATGCTCGGAAAATGAGTGAAAGAATCGTTTGCTCGGAATGTTAATGCACTTATTATATATATGCGTGTATCCCCTCTTCGCTGGAGAGAAATGGGAAATTTTACTCCGGAGATACATCCCGAGCCGGATTAAACGTGTAAGCCTACGCGTGCGTCAGTTCAGTACGAGTGTGTGAAGGTTTTGGGTCTCACTTAAGCCTTTTTCCATGTGCGCATTCCCCTACCTTCCTCCCTATCTGAACGTCAACTGAAATTAATGAGATGAGCGGGAATACTTATAATAAATCGCTATTTTTTGGGTTGCATCAACGAAGCCATGCAATGAGTAAGTGAGTTTCGTTTAGTAATTTAGCTGTCTTAAATTGCCCTTTGTACATATTGAGAAGCTTCCGTGGATGTATGCTTGTAGTAGTGGAAGTATGTGCTTGGGATTTCGCTGAAAACGTTTGGGCTCGCATGTATGAAAAGCCTTCTTATTTTTTTTTACTTTCTCCCCAGAAATTTCAACGAAAAACGAGCTAAATTATCGGTCACCTGGATTTGGAAGTAAATGTATCATTTTTGTGAAGTATTGATGGTGCATTTATTTTTAATTATTATTAAATATTATACGGTATGCTAAGTTTCCAATATTGTGGACAAATACAAAGTGTTCTTTGCATCATGATCGGTCTCCACGAAGATACGCATGGACCTACCGAGTTTATAATACAGTATGACTGGATAAGTAAAAATTAAAGGTATATATTAGCCGACGACTTGGATTTATATCTGCTTACCTACCTCGTAAGATGATGTCCTTGTAACAGTCCGGAAATACGAGTAGAATTAATGATGAAATAGGAAATTTGGATCTTGATTGTTAGGTCATGAGATATTTAATGGAGGGAAAGTGAAGCGCGTCATGACAAGCTGATGTGTCGCCTCATTTGCCGTAGCTAGGTATCGTGGACGATGATAATGAATAAACTTGTTTGCTAAAGTTGGTGGAAGTAAAATCTTGCGGCAGTTTGGCCTTTCGTCCATGTTGTCGCCGAAACTTGTAGTTCCTCGCAGCGGCGGCGGCCAGCATCATCCTCCACCGTCTCACCTAGGCTTGTGCGATTAACTAATTTGCCCATCGAGGGTCGATGAAAAAAAATCATCGAGATGATTCGGTTTCGATGATTGTCATGGACGGCGATGATTCGATGAATTAATCGCCGTCGATGAATTCATTGCCGTCCATGAGTCGATGAACTCACCGACCTCGATAAGTCGATGAATTCATTCATCGCCGACGGAAAGGTAGGGATAGGCACGGGCGGGTGACGCAACACAAATAGTTATCATCTAATGGGGATGGACTCATCTACATCGGTGAATTCATCTCCTCATTGACGTGTTTATTTATCAACTCATCGACGTCATTTAATTCATCGACTCATCGTTGTCGGTGAATTCATCGACGTCGATGATCGGTGACATTCATTGTCATCGACGGGGTTCATCGCAACGCGATGACTAAAATCATCGTCGATGAATTCGATGAATCGACTCATCGCACAAGCCTAGTCTCACCTTCCCTTTCTCGTTTCTTTCCGCGGTCCATCATCATCTGCGTCTTCCCCTTCCATCGCTCCTCCCCCCACCTCTCGTCTTCCCCCCACTCCATTCACCCCTACTCCCACCCCCTCCCCTTCCACCTACCTCATCAAGGCAGCACCCATCGCGTTAGCAACCTGCTCCTCGCATTCCAGTCTCCCCCTCCTCCAGCATCCCTTCTCCTGCTCCTTCCTGCCATCTCCTCTCTCTCCATCTCTCCCTGCGAATCTCCTACCTCCAGCATCTCGCCCCCACCGCTGTTCACTTTCTTCTCGCCGCTTTCCTTCGTTTTACTTTCGTAACAGAGAGAGAGGATGATGTTAACGCCTTATTACGAGTCAGAGAACTCCGTCCGTTTCTGCTTTGGAGCTTTGTTTTTGGGCGTTCGTCATCCATGGTCGTTTCATAAGGCGTTGCTGAAATTTTTACTTGGCTGTTTCCTTTAAAATCTGGGGAATATCTTCAAGTTCCACGCGTGTCTTTATTTATGGGATTTTTCTTTGGTAATTTCATCTTTTTCATCATCTCTTTCACGAGGTATTTTCTCATTCGTGGCAATTTTTACATTGGTATCTCTTATTACCATTACAATTTATCTATTGAGCAGAAGATGCAATAATTCTGTCTCCATCATTTTATTTTCTAAACGTCTGTAAAATGCTTGTTTTTTAATGATCACTCCATTTATCATCTGCCATGTCGCGTTCGGATCATTTAAGTTATGGTGACTACATTTCCTGCTTGGTCATTTAGCTGTACGTCGGCTTTTTGATTTCAACAACTCATTACGTTTTTCAAGCGATATAAAATGTTCCATGATATCTGTTGTGGTTTCTTATTTATATAATTCGTAGAACGAAAAGTACAATGAAATCGAGGATCCAATTTTGATGAGGTGGTAGGTATATTAATTGAGCGTAGAACACTGGGGAAGATGAAAGAGGATAGGAGTTCTGGACTAAGTAAAAAGTGGGAGACGATATGAGGAATTAATGAGGGATCTAATGGCAGGCTATCCATAGGAGTGAAAACAGATTAGGAGAAGTACTTTCCAAAAACCTATCAATCAGCTAGTAGAATACATCATGATGATGGTATATGAACAAGTGTGGTGAGCATTTAAACTTTAGAATAAATATTTCATTCTTTTAGAAGTGGCAAAATGATTCGCGCGATGGCATTGGTCGATTTTGCACCATTAAGCCACTCTTTCCGAGGACTAGAGTGGATACCAATGGGATCGTTAACGACTACCCAAAAAATATTGCTTCAAAGTCCCTCCTTGTTGAGCCAAACCGTTTCAAAATTTCATAATATAGAACTCGATGATGCTATAAACTTGTCTTTTTTTGTTAATTCCTGATAAAATTTTATATTCATGTTTTTTAATCCGGTTTACAGCTTCATGATTGGCTGGAATATTAAAGGTATCTCAGGAATGCCGTGACTGGATAAACAGCGGCTACGTCATCAACGTAAATGCGCCAGCCGGCTGATGAGTCTCCCGGCCGTATAAGCTCTCGAACTCCGTCAAATGTCTCTCTTTATCGTGACTGCGCATTTCACATTCTCCGAGCTTAGCGTCATACTCGCGATTTCGGATTTTGTCATGGAAGTTGTTTATCGTCCGTTTCCTGGCGAAAAGTGAGCGAATATTCCGCTTTGCAAGTTTTTTTAAGGTCATTCAACCTCATGCTCTTGAAGATTATAATACATACCTGTTTCTTCTCTCGCCTTTGAAGGTCGGGCTGCTTCCCGTCCTCAATCCCATCCGTCGTTCGATGTTCTCCGCGAAAGACTTTTCTGCCGAAATAAAAGAACTCTTTGATGTGGTCCGTAACGATGTACGATGTGGTCCGTAACTTGGCATCTTTTTCCCATCATTTCATGGATTGGGTTGAGCTTATGCCTATTGTATTTGGTGATCAATTCTGATGCACATTTAGTATCGACATGCTATAACCGCTTCTACATCTAAATCTGCGAAATACCATGCATGCCACCACTAGGGCGAGTGGCACGTAGTGATTCCACGCCATGCATGTAGCACTCATCTCAGTTTAAATCAGAAACGCGAACGTTTCCCTAGATGCCAGGCGCAGGCCAAATGCACTTAGGACAACTGTGCGCAGTCAGACCAGAAACTAGGAGTGTGTTACGTAGAAGAACATTCTACCATTTAGTACACTACTCCAGATATAACTACTGGTTAGTATTATTAATGCCACAAATAAATAGCGCTACAAGGTACTAAATTATGCCAGAGTATATCATGCCGGAGATTACATGCGGGGTTAGTAGCGCTTAATCATGTTAAGATATTTAGCACAAGTACAAAAATCTATATTACCTAGACAGAGTCAAAGTATCGTAGAAAATGATCTATCGCAACAATTCTTGTACCTTATTGTTCGTGGAAAAAATGAAATTTAAATATATCGGTACTGCAGTCTATTTCCTTAATCTTATGCCTGTTATCGTTTCTACAATAATAGTTGGGCTCTAGCAAAATATGTAGAACGTTAAGTGCTTTCATATGTTGGGATTAATCTGCTTTTAGCGTGAGAGTCCATAAAAATTCTGATCGTGATTATGATGGGACTTCATACCATCTCTCAGCAACCACCGAAATGAAAATGACTCCTCGCCAGTGCATTGTCACGCGGAGTGTATCTCAGCTTTTGCCCGGGGTAAGGTCGCTTTGCCTAATTGTTTCCCCGTTCGTTTCATCCGAGATGTCATGGGCGGGGTAAAGAAGAAGACGAAAATGCTGCAAAGAATTGGGAGGAAGGAGTTATTATTAGGATGCATTAAAACAGTGAATAAGAGGAAGATAGTGGGTAAGTGAAAAGGGAAGGGAGAGAAGAGGTTTTATAGATGAGCCGTACTTATCGCAAAAAATAACATGGGCTATATGACACGCCGTCGCACGCATGTTCGTAAAACATATCGCCAAATCAAAGACTGCTCCGTGATTTGATTCAATAAAAACCGTGATGAAAATTGTGAGATTGGGGTGTGAATAGTGCCCTAACTATAATTTTTACTCTGCGAGTTTTCCACAATAGCTATATGAGACAACTGTAGGAGCTTACCTTACGGAAGAAGTTGGCTGTATGTAGACTTAGTTGCCTTCTGATTTAAAAAAAGCGTATGACAGAGCCTACCATTATTCATTTATTTAGTATTTTACCTCCTGATTTGTAGGTTTTTGAACAATCAGTAACCAAGCATCCTCATTAATGGTACATCTTCCCGCTCTCCCACGCATGGATGGCTAGCTATTTGGTCCCTCTTAAATTCCTAAAATCGTCTACCAATGTTTGAATCGTCCAGAAACCCCATCCTCTCCCACGCTTCTCCAGGGTTCTCGCCTCCATTACCCTCATCAACATACATTCTCCTCTCAAAACGTCCTCCATCCATCCCTTACGCCTCCTCCGAACCTCCGCCTCTAGCTTCCTCTCCTCTCCAACCGTATCCTGTCCTTCCTCGTTTGTCCTTCGCGCCACCCAGCTCACTCTCTCCATCCTACTTCACACCCACATCTCAAACGCTTCAAGTCTACGTATGTCCTCCTTTCACCATGACCAAGTTTCCGACCCATTCAGCGCCACGCTCCGCTTTAGATTTCCAGCCTTAACTTCACGTCTCTTGACTGATTTTGAGTCACCCGGGACTAGCCACGGATTAAACTTTACGGCGATTGGTCCCGGTCAAGGCGTATGATTTTTCCTCTGTGGAATTTCGCGCAATTTACGTCTCCTCTCACACCATCCCCCCCACACCAATTACCTCCTCTTTGTAAGTGCATACATATTTAGCCAACTGCCGTAAAGAAACTACCTGATCATTGTCTTCAACATTTGATATACCACCTTTTTTGTCTGCTGAATGGGGAGTTTTGTTACGACCAGTTTCAAGGAAATGAAAATACCTGTCGTTGTATTGTATTTCCGTGAAATTCTTGCAAAAAAAACTTGCCTGTGCTATTTTCGGGCGACCCTTTTCCGTGATTGAAGCTGTGGGGTGAGTGTATTCGAAGAGTAATCATCCGGCGGTATATCATCGAGCAGAAAGAGGAAGGGAACAAGTGGAGAATTCCCACACGCGAGAAACACCTTAATCACCGGGGCGAGGTGTCCCATCTCCGAGAGAGCGATTGAATTCCGCGCATGCAGGCTCAGGGCGTGCAGCCGTGAGGGGAGTTCCGAGCGGGGAATGTCTTGGTTCGAAGCCCAGCGAAGGCCATTGACACCACCACCTAACCAGGCGGCCGGGCGATCGCCCGCTTCGGCGGAGTTGATTCGGCCTCGAGACGCGCTAGGGACTTACCTTGTGTGCATTATATTAATCACGTGATTAGTTTTTTGCCCTAAAGTCTGCTTGAGTACAGTGGAGAATTCTTAAAAAGATATCAATAAATCATCATTGGTCGTTCAATCCTAAGATTGGTTGACTGCAGCCCTCCACCCTTCCCTATCTAATGCCAGTTACTTACCTCCCGGTATCCCTTCCTATGTACTTTCCTCTTAATTTGGTCCATGAACTTATTCCTGGCTCTTCCTCTGGGGACTTTTCCTTCTATTTTACCTTTTTTTTATGTTCCTCACAAACCCATTGTGTCTCAGGGTGTGTCCAATTCATATGTTTCTTTTTTATGGTGTTCCGTATGGTCCTTTTCTCTTCTACTCCTCTGTACACTTCATAATTTCTTTTCCGTCCATTTTATCTTCAGCATTCTCCTCCAGCACCAGGTTTCGAAGGCTTCTAGTTTATTCTGGTCAGTTTTTCCAATGGTCCATGCTCCCGATCGATAGAGAGCTACGCTTCACACTAAGGTTTTCACATACTGTTTCCTGGTTTGTAGTCAAATCTTCTTTTAGCATAGCATTTGTCTTTTTCCCATTAATGCCTTCTTAGCTTGGGCTATTCTCCGCTTGATGTCCAGTGTACTTCTTCCGTCCCACATGGTGGTACTTCCGAGATAAGTGAAGGAATCAACTTGCTCCAATATCAATAAATAGGAGTTCAAGTTTGAATCGGTTTGGTGGTTGATAAAGTATCTTTCCCATGAATGTGTTTGAGGACACAACTTCAGATTCTGTGTATATTGAAGTTGCGGCAGGCCGCCTTAAGAACTCTTTACTAAGACTTATCAAACTACTTATTATGCATTCACAGGTCAATTTTACGTACGTGCGTTATTAATAAACGTTTCAGAGTGCGTTCAAGATAATAGCGCAGTTTAAAGTTTTGTAGAGATAATTTTCAAACACGCCCAATGCCGTTTTGTGGAGGGAATCAATTGCCCTAAGCTTTGTTCACATCTACGAAGTAGCGTGCAAACCAGTACTAGGGTGTGTGGCGCGGGGTGATTCCACACCTGGCATGAAGCACTCATCCCAGCTGAAATCACAACCGCGCACGTTCCCCCGGAATGCCAGGCGTAGGCCAAAAGCAGTGAGGACAACAGTGCACGGTCGGACCAGATACTAGGTGAGTGCTACATGGACGAACATACTACCATGTAGTACACTTCATAACGATACGACTACTGGTTAGTGTTATTGATGCGACAGAGAAATAGTACTACAAGGTGCTAAATAATGCAAGAGATATATCATGCCGGAAATTGCATGAGAGGTTAGTGGCTAATTATCATGTTAAGATATTTAACACAAGTGCAAAAACCTATGTTACCTAGTCAGGGTCCAAGTATCCTAGAACTGATCTATCATCGTTCGTGTCGGGTGCCAATAAATCGCTCGGGTGTTCACTATACGTTTGAGGCATCGCAGGAGGTAGCAGGATATTTAAGCTTACCCGTCGAGTTTAGCATCGACGGTAGACGAGAGGGTAGGTCAGTTAGTGGGATCGCAAAGTCTGCATTGCCTAATTGTCAAATAATGAATTTTACATCATATGCTCGTTAAATATTGTTCACTTTTCTTTTTACTGGGAATTCCAGGAAGGGGAAAGGAGAAAATAGGCTTATTAGACATTGCAATGAGTGGTGAAAGGCATGGGGAGTTAAACCCAGACATAGGGTTAATATTGGAACTTGATTGTCACGAAAAATGCTTGGCTGAAAAATTGCAATCTTCTCCAAAGAGCTCATAAAAATTCGTGTGTTATAATGATGTTTAGACTCTAATTCGCTCTCATCCTGAAATGAGGGCAAAGGCTTAAGAGGTATCCGTCTCTTGCAGTCAGAGAAGGATGATTGTACCGGTGTGAAATATGGAGAAGATGCGGTGGGCGGAGAGAAATACAAACGAGGAAGGTCTTGGATTGAGTGAGGAAAGAGAAGTTTGGATAAGATTAGGCGGGGGCAAAGTAGGTGGCTGGAAGAGGTGATTAGGGGTGATGGTGTGCTCAAGGTCATGGTAAAGGGAACGATGTTGGACAAGCGAGGAAGGGGATGAAAGAGAATAGGTTTTATTGACGGGAGTAGAGAAGGTTAGGTTTTACGCTGAGATGAAGAATAAAACATTATACGTTAAAATTTATTCGTAAATTATAGTTATTTTTTGTTTTTTTCTGGGAATGCCAGGAAAAGACTAGGAGAAAATTAATTGTGATACGTAATCCAGGTAATTTTTACTGGCTTCTATAAAATCTGATTTTCAATTAAAAAAAAATATTTTACCAGTGAGGGTAGGTTTTGTTGAAAGTCAGGGAATCTTCTCCCGGTTTTCTACACATTCAGGGGCCAATCTACCTCTAGTATTTCCTTTTTCGTCTCATGAAGGGTGTAAACGTTACCACTAGGATAATGCCTAGTGTAATGATGTTTGGTCGTAATAAATTACTGGCAGATTATTCAATAATGATGGGCGTACTACGACGGCATGTCGCCGTACTACTGCGATATCTTTCGCCAGGCGTGCGTCGCGGTTCGAGTGTTTGTCCTGCGTGAGTGGTCTCGGCCATTGAGTGGAGAATGAAGGGCGAAGTACGGAGAGAGAGATGGAGGAGTCGTCACAGCGACCGCTTCCTGAAACGCCGAACACCCAAACGTGAGCTGGAGTCGACGAAGCCGACGCGGGGCAACCGGCCGAGAACCAACCCCTCCCTCCCCTTATCTCATCTCTGCCTTCCCCTCCCTCGCAACCCCCCCTCTCTCCTCACTCCCATCGTGCCGAGACCGGAGTCTGCCCCCTGGCGACCGCATTCCACCGACACTCATCCCCTTCTCTCCCGTCTTTTTTTATTTTATTCACTCTCTTCTCCCGCCCCTCCACGTAATCTCCTCCCCCCTCACCTCCATCTCCTCCTTCTTCCTCATGCGCATAACTCATTCCTTTTACTCGCTCCGGGGTTGGGTTACCTGGCACACTACTATCCCGCTAATATAGTGTGCTCATTCTCCGCGATGCTGAGTCTCGCTCCGACTTCAGGTGGAACTAAATGTCTTGTATCCATGCATTTATTAACCAACTTCAATAGATAGTACTATCCTTTAGTAGCCGTATTCCATTTTTCCATTCTAAACTTCATTATTTTCGGATATATCCACGAATCGTTGATTATAATTAAATAATATACCGTTAAGGGTAGGTTTTTAAGTGGAAGTGAGTAAAGTCCTCCGGATTTTTCGAGCGTAGGGCCCTATTTACGTGTTATGTTTCATTTTTCATCTCAGCGTGAGTCCTATTTTTCTTCATCCCGTCCTTAACCCTCGATCACGCAATTTAACCTACAAGTAAATTATAGAAGAGCTTTTATTTCGTCTCTGGTTAGGTTTCTTTACGTCTATCTGCCATTGTGATATCAAATTTTTAAAATCTTGGCAGCGAAAATATCACTCATTCGTATATTTTAGTTCCTGCTTCTCCCTCGAGTGGGGTAACGTGTGAAATGACTGCATATGTTGGAAAGTATAATCGGTGTATGGGGGGTTAAGTAAGTATTATCTTTCTTCCCATTCCCCGCTTGCCCAACATCCTCCCCTGTATCTCGGACTTGAGAAATCCTTAGCCCCCCAGAACCTCTACCAGCCACCTACCCTTTCTAAGCACTTCCTAGTTTGTTTTCCTTTCCATCCTCCGGACCTTCTCCACCCTTCTCTACTCCCACATCTCGAGAGCCTGCAGCCTTATCTAGTCCTCTTTTCACTGAATCCTCGTTTCTGACCCACGCTACCCTACACTTCATGTCAAACTCTTCACCAGCCTCTTCTTCGCATCCTCACCCAAGGTCCCCGTCATCGCATATATTCCTAAACGTTTCTTTTGGTAGCCATTCTGTTACTCAACGCCTCTTTTGCTAAACGCAGTTCTCCTCGCGTCTTTGCCACTCTGACCATTCCCTTATAACGTGAAGCCTTGTGATTAGTAAGCAGTTCTACTTGCTCTGGCTGTTTTAGCCAGAAAACATAGAGATAAATGTTGAATTTTCGAGCTAGAACAGCCTTATTACCGTACTTGACGTCAAGCACCATGTGTTGCTGTGGAAACCTCATCTGTGAGGAGGGCGTATCTAGTCTATGTATGATATGAGACCATCCCTGATAACGATGATTACTTAAACTCAACGAGTTTATTTCCTCTGTCAGCTTGTGGAATCCAGTCGTATTAATCACTTAGTCTTCCTCTCTTCTACTCTTGCTCCATCTCTCTTCATTCGCACTCTCGCGTGAAACATTAGAGCCTTTGCATGAGGGCCTGAATTGGAAATTAATCCCGCCTTCCTCCACAACCCCCTCTTAACCTTCCGACCACGTAACATTCAAGTCACGGTTGCCGTTCACTGCTGGGGAGGAGAATGAGGAGCCCTTCAAGGCAGTTCGGGGAGGGCGTTAGGCCGATCGGGTGGAAAGCCCTTGTGCATTTTCCATCACTCTCCTCCAATACCTCCTCCTTGGGATCCCCTCTATCAGCCTTCGATTTCATCCTACCGCCCCTCCTGACGAGGAGGGAAGGGCTCAGTAGAGGGTCCAAGAAGAGTAAGAGGGTCCCCTTCTCTCCCTCTCCCCACAGGGAAGGAGTTAGGGTCTGCCAATATCTCGGGACAATGGGATATCTCGCTAGGGTCCGGAGAGGCTCGTGGGACGGAGGATCCTGGGAGGAGGGAGAACCCAAGCCGGGGTTGAGTTTCTTCCATCCCAGGGTTTCGCGCATGAAGTTTGAAAGCGAGTGGTTCCATTGGGGAGTCCCTTCGCACACTCCTCGCGCTTCTTAGGGACTATTCATGGAATCCCTTTGACCTTTTTCCCCTCATTTTTCCCGATAACATTCCGAAAGGGATACATAAAACAACCCGATATCCGAAAAGGGCATCATTGGAATGGGAGTTTTTTTTTTGGAGAACGGCGCTATCCACAGCGTTGCGTGGAGACGGATTCTCTCCTGTAAATTCAAACTATGCCATCGCTTTTTTGATCCTTACAATTTCCATAGTTAGGAGTGTATATGTGACTACTGGTACTGCTGGGTGTTCTTCCGTTTAAGGTAGGCTTAAATGGAAGTAATCAAGTAGCAATCCTCCAGATTTTTACATGTGCAGGACCCTATCTACGAGCATTTCTTTTTTTCATCCCAGGATACATCCGACCCTTTTTTATTCCGTCCGTAAAATATTCTCGTTCTTCCCCTTTCTCGTTTACCCATCATCCTCCTCTCCGTCACATCCTTCTGTAACCTTTCACTCCTCTTTACGCCGACCAACCACCTACCTTACGTGGCTGACGTTCATCAATCGAATCTGTCGAACAAAACTATCCAGGTGACTTTTTTCAGCTGAATCTGTTGGTTGTTAGTTATTTGTATCTCGGTATAGTGAGAAATTATTAATTTTAATTTTGCTGATGCTGATTGTGTAATTCTTCGGTTACATTGGATCTGCGTGATATTCAGCGCTCCTTTGCTCTGCCGCTCGACATTATCTAGTAACACATTACCCAACTCGTACGTTGACATAAACGTTAATATTCTGAAACTGAGCCCTTCTTCTTGGTCTTTTGTGTAACTTGAAGAAGAAGAACAGCATGTTCCCGTTGAGTTATGGTGGTGGTCGCAGTCTCCGTTGGTTGGAGGCTTCTAGTATGGGACTCGGGTCCATTTCATGATAATAATAATAATTTCTTTATATCTAACAGCCGAAGCTAACTACTAGATATGTAATATATGGACGAACACAAACAACCATGCCCAGGGAGGTGTAAATCTCCTACCCAGGCGACTCGAACCCGCGACCTTCGGTTTGGCAGGCGTGGACTTTACCCCGCCGCCACCGAGGTCGGCAATATATAAATGCCGAAAATATGGCCGGCAGGATAAATATTGTGCCATCGATTGGAGGCGAATATCTCAATCAAATAAATGAGGTTTTCTGCCTACTGCGTGAATAAAAACAAAATAGAAATGCCGAAAATTTCGATTCAGCCGTTGAAACAATACGAAATCACCGATGACGTGCCCTAGCGGAATACTTACAAAAATGCAGATAAATGGGCGAGTGTAATAATTTTTGCTTGCAGTTTCCAGCCATGAGAGACAATTGTTTTGTCATTAATATTGATTTGACTCATTTTGCTTTCCATAATTGCAGTAATTTGCTCAAAAAAGTCACACATCCTTGTTACTTCATTTTTAAACCATTTGATTTCCTAGATAACTCAGTTATGGTGTCATTATTTGTATACTGACGTTTGTATCAGACCTATAAATACTGAATATATATTTGTCCTTCCCTTAGTAGCGGCGAATGTCATTTTATTCCTTGGTCCTACCAATAAATTGATAAATATTGGTAGATTTAAAGACAGTCGTTACCATGTTCCAAACATCCAGAACCATTGAAAATGTCTACACTTTTTGAAGTATCAAGCATATTATAAAAAAGTTGTTTTTATCGTCTGCGCATGGTGGTGAGCTGTAATTAAAAAAAGGATTTTTTTATCATCGTCGGAGACGTGATTTTCGCAATAACCTTTTTTTTCCGTCGAACAACATTCTCCTATTTTTTTCCAATGCCGTAAAACGTGCGCTTCCATTCAGCCGCGGCTGGACGGATGTTGTAACCGAAGGGAAAGGAAAGAGATCGGTCGTTTTCAAAGCCCTAGCTTTCCTCCGATTTCCGCTCGGTTGAGCTATCCAATGATCTGCGAATCCGCTATTTTGAATCCGCATCCCTGAAAGGAGATTAGGTGAATCGGATGTTGGTTTTGATAAGGGAGAAACTGCCCACGCCCTTAAGGCCAGACGCGATTTTGCGGGTCGTTCGTTTCGGACGGCTTACCTTCTACGATAAGGGTGGTGTTGTTCCCTCCAAATCAGTAATATTGAAGGCAGCTAGCTATCCTCGCGCTGTGTATTTTTTCAAACGTGCTCGATAAAACTTGAATGAGGCTTTTTGTTAACCTCAAGAAGATGCTGATAGATATTCATGTGCTCAAGCCACCTGTTGGTTGATGGTGTCCAGCTGGGGGTTAAATAATTGTTTTTTATTAACAACCCTTTTAGCTAAATGGAAATTGACCTTTCGGATAATTAGTGATGTGTTAGCCAGAATACTTTGATGATAATGATGAATTGTTATGATTTAGTTGCCTAAGTTTCCGCTAGATAACAGGTTTTTCGCTATCGCTACTTCATTCGTGCGTTGGAGGTGAATATTTGGTAGATACAGATGGTAAAAGTAATAATCTTCCCCTTCTTCCACCTTTCTTCCTAGGCTTGTGCCTGTTTCCTTCAGTATATTTCCTCATCCCGCATCGAGGTTATCCTTCCACCTTTTCCGTGGCCGACCCACACTTCTTGTCCCTTTTGGAGCATTGTCTCTTGCCACCTTTCACCATCCTCTGTCCATCCATTCTGTCTATGTGTTCATTCCATTCCATCTTCCTTCGACGAACCCACTGATTAATATATTCCACGCCGCACTCTCTTTTTATCGACTCACTCCTTTCTCTGTCAAGTAATGTTTTGTCCGCAATCCTCAGCAAAATTTTCATCTACGTGGTTTCAAGTAACCTCTGGATTTGGAAGTATCTGGTCTTGTCTCTCCTACATATGTTAAGATTGGTCTCACTACAGTCTTGTATATTCTGCTCTTTGTTTCTTTCCGTATGTGCTTGTTTCGCCAGATTGTGGCGTTAGGGCAGCCAGCAATTCTGTTTGATTTTGTCACTTTCTCTCCTACTTCCATCTTAATATCCCCAGAGTTTCAAAGCTCAATTCCCAGATATTTGAAGGACATTTCTTGCTGAATGACTCTCCCATCCATCTCCAGTTTACAGCGGATGGGTTCTTTTGATGTAGTCTTGCATTTCGGGGGAGATAATCATACCTATTATATTTTTTGCTGTAGTATTAAACATGTTCAGGAGTCTGTGTAAATCATTCTCGCAATCTGCCAAAAGCACTGCATCGTCAGCATAGCAAACAATTCTTATTTCTAGATTTTTCCATTCCATAGCCTCTTCCATTTTTAACCTTTTTAATTATCTCATCCAGAACTATATTGAATAAAAGGGGGCTTAGAGAGTCGCCTTGTCTAATGCCATTATTTGCTGGAATATGATTTGTCAGTTTTTGGCCTAATTTGACTTGAACATAATTTTCTGAGTAAGTATATGTTTAAGATCGTGTGGATGAGGTTGGTTGGTATCCCACGGTCCTGTAGCAGCTGAATCACGTCTTTAAGTCGGATTCTATCAAATGCCTTCTCCAAGTCGACGAAGCAAATATATGCTGGTCTATTGAATTCAATGGACTTCTCTACCACCTGCCTCAAGATGAATGCTAGATCTGTGCAGGATCGCCCAGTTCTAAATCCTTGTTGCTCTTCTTTGAATGTTGTGAGGGAATTGATTTTCTTCGTGATTATTTTTGTCGTGAGTTTGAGTGCTTGATCCAGTAGATTAATTCCTCTGTAATTTGATGGTTCCCTCCTGTAAATTAATAATAATGTCTTTAATCGCCAGTTATAATCAGCAAGCAACAAATATTCCGAAAAAAATATTACCCAAGACCTGTTTCTTATCCCGTTTCGACAGCTGAAACCGAGACACTTTCTGTAGCTGCATCCCATACGGGTAGAAAGGCAGGCATACATACGAAAACTACCCTTCTTCAAGGAATTGATTATATAGTTGTTGGTATTTTGATCGGGTGGCATTAACTATAATTAACATAATGAAATGTGGTCTTTTTGTTATAATCGGTTTAACATTCCTTCCTATTCCTCCGCCATATAGTACACTTGAGATCTCCGACGATGATGTGGCTGCATCGTAGGAAAAAAATATTAACGTGTGGAATCAGATGAACGTATATGTATGTACTTTGGTTGCTTAGATCTGTTGAAAATACATCCAGACAGTAAATGCAGGGTGCGTGAGCATAATTTGCTGATTTGAAGGGTCAATAAATCAAAAGATGTTGTAGGTATCATTGTAATTTTTACAACAGGAACAGATGTCAAATTTAACCCCTCCCTTGACAACATAGTAGGTATCAAGTATAGCGATGTTAATTGATCAATTGTTCAATAATTATCTACGATTACCAGCACGCTCGTAAGAAATATTTGCCAAACAAAATATACAAGAAGAACAAAGAAGACAAGGGATTAATTAATGTTATACCTAGTATAGCTTTATGATGATTTCTTCCTTGCTCTACTAATATGCCTTCCATTCTGTCCACCGCATCTCCTACAATCGTGAAAAATGGTTTTTCTTTCATTTCTTTCTGAGCGAAATCAATGTCTTTCGACTGCGCTATTATCTTGGACCAGCTCTACCTCTCATTGGTTTTAAACTCGGGCACGCCGTGAAAACTTTGAAAATCCGATTTTCAGTAGAATGGATGACCATCTCCGGGAGAGTCGTCGAAGTGATTGCATCGATAGAGAGAGGGAAATGGTTGATGTGATAGTCTCTCCGAGTGGCGCGCAGTGGAGTCGGTTGTTTGCGCTGCGTCATGTCCGCGAGCGGTACTCGATTGCGTTTGGGGCGGCGGAGATTGCCCCCGTCCGCCCCGGGCGGTGGTCAACGGAAGAATGCCGTTTTCTCGTGGGAGAGAGCGACAGGAGTATTGAGGGCAATCCGAGAGGCATAGCGATTGGAGATGTGCGGAGCGGCGAGAGAGTGAGGGGTCAGGGGTCGCGGGAGATGGGGCAGGGGTCAGCGCGAGTGAGGGTGGTCCACGTGTTTGATTGCCCACTCCGCCAGCGACCTCTCGGGGGTCACGCTCTCATTTTTCTCTCGTGACTTCCGTCTTCATCATATCTCGTGGGACCGCTCCGTTCAGTCTGTCTTCGGTATTTGTTTTGTTTTCTCTCCTCTCTGACGATCTTTTTTAACCCATAGAGTGCGCAATGACGTTATATAACGTCATGGTTGTCTTTACGCCGGTGCTGATGACGTGATATCACGTCATGAGTACCGTGAAGGTTCCAATTTTCCCTAGGAAACTTTCATTAGAGAAAGCTGGAACACTCAGGGTACCCATGACGTGATATCACGTCATCAGCACCAGCGTAAAGGCAACTATGACGTGATATCACGTCATGCCGCGCTCAAAGGGTTAAGCGTTTATACGAATACTTAATATTTCTGCTGAGGAAATGGTGTTGGGAGAACTCAAGGTGGGAATCACAGTGGCTGAAAAAGTCTGTAAGATTCGCGGACGATCAGGCGTTGGTTAGTAGATCTTCGAAGGGACTACTAGCTTTTATAGATGTTTTATAAATTCAGTGCGGGAAATTCAGAATGAAGATAAACCATAAGAAAACAAAAGTAATGAGATTCTTTAGGAAAAAGAAAGCGAGGCTGGTTTAAATTTGGAGGACACTGACTCGAGCGAGAAAAAAATTTTAATTACTTAGGTAGTACGATTGAAGAATATGGGCATAGTAGCGAAGAAATAAGGGTAATAGCGTTAGTTAAGGAGGCATTCAGTAATAGAAAGGAGCTGATGACGGAGACCTTGGGTAAGGATGTGAAGAAGAGGCTGGTGAAGAGCTTGATATGGAGTGTGACGTTGTCTGATGCATAAGCGTGGACCCTGAGAAAGGAGGACGAGAATAGGCTGCAGGCATTTGATATGTGGGTGTGGAGAAGGATGTGGAAGGTGAGGTGGACTGAGAGGAAGACGAATGAGGAAGTGTTTGAGATGGTCAGCGAGGAAAGGAAACTTCTGAATTAAATTCGAGATCGACAGAGTAGATGGCTGGAGAATTAAAACAATAAGAGCGTGTCACTATCTTACGGCACGTCGTTAACACAGTTCTCCTCTGCCCTCTCTTCTCTCTTTTCTCCCAATTTTTTCATGCTTGGTGTCCAAATACCCTCAGCCAGTCACCTCTTCGGTGGCTCGCTGAGAGGTGTATAGATGTAGCCGGAGGATATTATATGGGAAACATGGAAGGAGATCGAAGTGGGGTAGAAGGTTGGGCGGAGCTAATTAATGCAGTTGTTTTGCTCATTTACAACGTAATACTGTCGATTATATGTGTGATATATCACACATATAATCATGTATATATACAGGTTATTTAAAAAAGAATGACCTGATTTTGGACGGTAATAATTACGAAACATGGGACGTGCCGGCAAGGAAATGTGCGTTGGCTTGAATGGGCGTGGCCTAGAGTTTCAGAAAATCACCGATAGATGGAAGTCAATGCGTCTTCTCAGTTTGCAGTTTCCATTTTTGTAGTATGTTTTCATCAATAAATATGGAGTTTTAAAATCAGGTCATTCTTTTTTAAACACCCTGTAGTTGTCGGTGAGCTTCACAGCCTGAGTATATGGAAAAAGAGGTGAATTCAAGGGACACCAATGTGACGAAATTTTGGAAAATGAACGAGAGGGAATAAATCTGCAGGAGCAAGGGTATGAAGGTGAAACAGATCTCGTATTTATGTGATGTACCGGATGTGAATGGGTTTTACGTGTATTGTGTTAGTATCAGCATTGTATTGGCTAAGAAAATTTTGAACTAAGGAATGGACACGGTTGAAAGGAACCCTGGGTGGCGACATGAATTGGAAATCAAGTTTAGTGTGTTATATGAGGCGTAGCACAATTTGGTAAACTTTGTCTTGTGGGCAGATGATGTGAGTTGACGAACGGATTCTGAGATGTGACTTTGGAGAAGAATGGAGACGATAAGCTGGATAGCGTGGAAGGACAAAAACGAAAGCTGCTTCTCCGAAAAATTTATTTATCGACTAAATGTGCCCAACATGCCTTGCAATGCTTCTTTTTCTTTCTATTTATGCACACATTTACAAAGCAGACACGTTTGCATGTACAAAATAAATGAAATTCTATGATTTTTTGCGTATTTAATTAAATTTGAAAAAAATTCTCCAAGTGCTTTGGGATTTACAATATTTTTGGTCTTCCCGCCCTCTGCAAAAACAAATAAATGTTTCAGTGCTGCGGTTTCTAAGTAAATAAATTATTCTATTGCCAAATTAGTGCAGACATTTAAGATTTTTGAGCTTAAAAATCCAATTTTGCTTGTTTGAGAAGCTCGCGTGCCAACACTCATTTGTTGAAACGACTCGCGCTGCTCCTATTGTACAATGGAATTATGCCCGTATTCATAATCGTATTCCTAGGGGTTACCTGGGTATCCCCTAGCCAGGTAACACCTAGGGGTCCCCTATGCTGAGCGATTCATAAACCTTACCTGGGTAATACCTAGCCAGGGGGCGCCTGGGTAAGAGATTTGGCAACAATCCCGCGGAAAAATACATATGAACGGTTCCGCTGAACGGTTATCGATGTTTACGATGCTCATTTTTCACTGTAACCAGGCACGCTATAAAAAATAATATACTATACTGTTTCACGATGTGGATGAAAAATAATTGAAGGAATATGGGAGAATGTTTACGATATTACTTAAATATTTATGTAATATGAATGGTGTGAAATACGAGGGTGGTTCATTAAGTACCCGTGTTTGTAAACAGAAGATGTTACTATGAAAAGTTATTGATATTACTATGTACTGCGATTAGTGCAGTAGTATCAATTCGTCTCACGCGTAGGCAGCAGTGCGGCGTTAGGGGAGCTTTGGGTAAGCTTCATGCCTTACCCAGGAAATCGACGGCCTGGGGGAGAGTTCGGGGACGGCAGTCCCCTGGGTAACGACTATGAATGCCATTTCTGAGCCAAGGGGTTCCCCCACACCTGGGGGACACCCAGGTAACGACTATGAATACGGCCCTTAATATTTCAGGAACCTTCGCGGGCACGTGCACAACCTCTCTCCAATTTTTCATCGTAATCCGATGAATGGTATTGGAACGCTTAGAAGACGAACAAACAAACATTCATTCTTATATAGTGGATGTAGATGTAGATGTAGAAGTGTACTCATTTAATCGAATTATTTCGAAGTATTGGTCAAGAGTCATTAAGTTAGCATTGTATTGCCGAGAAACCAAATCGGTAACGTGCAATTTTTTCATTACTATCAACACAAGTAAGTACAGGTACACACAGTTTCACGTACATCTGTGAATACATAAATGAAAATCGCTCCAACCATCTTTAAGGGAAATACACGAGGAGTACGTTACACGGGAAGTAGTCTGTAGTCTGTAGTAGTAGTCTGTAGTGCATGATGCATGTAATAACAACCAATAATCCCATCCTTATTATATAAATACTAACCATCTAGCTCCATGTGAGGTAGATTGTCGTACCGATAGATTTAAAATGTCATTTTTCCCGCGTACTGTAAGAGAGAGCAATAGGCAGCGTAGCAAAGGATCGGTGAAGTATGGTTGGAGTGGTCTGTAGTGCGTGAGGCATGTAATAGCAACCAGTAGTCCCTTTCTTATTATGTAGATACTAACCATGTGACCCTATTATCTAGCATACCTTCATTAAATATCCTAGTTGCATGTCAATAGTGCATGTTTGGTGATCTTCACCCCCTGCCACACACCCTGGTGGCTCGCAGGGTATTACGTAGATGTAGATGTAAACGTAGATGTATATGTTAGAATTGGCAGGTCCCCGGCTGACTCACTGACTCTTCAGGGCTGAGTAAAGCCGAGGCGTAAACCTTCGATCGTGGGAGGGATGGAAGGAATGTCCGCCGGTTCTTGCGCACGTAGGCGCCGTGACGCTTATTCGCGAGCGTGGGCCAGGAGCTCGACCGATTTGCATAATTTCGATCGGTCGATCTGGCGCAAGATTTTGGCGAGCCATTGACGAGCAAGTGGCGAAATCTTATCGTGGAATCGATTCAAGTGCTTTACCAACCGTGAAAAAAACTGGGTCCGGGTACGTAATAGGCGTGCCGTATGAAATGTCGAAGCGCTGCGCAAGTATTTTTCCAAAATTTCCTTGTTTCCAAATGAAACTTTCTTTGCTGAACTCGTGAAAATCATCTTTTTTTCTGGGTGACTGGATTGTGATTTGGGAAATAATTTTGTGTATTGAAAAACTGATTAATCCTTATTGTTACCATCGACCATTTTTTCATGCAATTGTTATCCTGTTGCATGGAGATGGAAGTGACACGAAGACTTTGGACTATTTATGCACAGTGCGTTGTGACGTAAGCTAGTCGCTTGTTCAATTATGATTGCGTCATAGACTTTCATCTTATCGCCTCTATATTAAATGATTGATTTGTCGCTGAATCCATGGATACTTATGGAAGTTTGGAGACCAACATTCTGTTCTATTGAATTAGTTAACGTACAGCTGACATCTGTCACTGAAACTTGAAACAGTTGATAGATAAAAATAAATTCGGTTAATCACATTCACTCTACAGTTCTACAGATTAAAGAGTCAGTAGTTTGATGAGAATATACGCTAGTCAGTACCGCCCAGGGGAATACCTTGCTATCCATTAAACTGTGTAGCGCACCAATTGTTTATTCTGTAGTTTTTATTGATATACTGTCTTCGTGTAACTTTGTTATTGTGTACGTGCTCCTGCTTGGTTCGAAACATGAGCACATTGTGCGTACTATCTCTGCAAAGCATCTCTCTCCTTTGGCTTTCCTCCATAGTCGCTGGCACGCATTGTGTTATGATGGGAGGTGTTAACTGACTTCACCATTCCATTCTCTTCGTTTAATTCATTATTGCATTGTTTTGGCTTCATACAATAGCCAATGAACGCCCTTACTATGACCTACACTGCGCTCTCTTGCCAGGAAGTACGCATGTTAATAAACTACTGTATTAGCTGTGGCCGGTTAAAATTAATGATTTCGTTTAAAGTGTATTTCCTGCGTTGCCTATACCTCAATCGGATAACATCCAGCGGATTGTGGTTCAGTTTAATTTTTCCATGATTCCAGAAGTTTGTTTCCCAAAATTTCACCTGCAGTTAGTGTTCACAAACGTTCAGCCTCCTATGTATTCTCCTTTTGATTTTTGAAAAGTATTCCACCGGTTAAGGTAGGTTTTCCTGTATTTGAGAGAATCTCCTCCCGGTTTTCTTCACATTCAGAGACCCATCCTCCTCTAGTGTATCTTTTTTTTCGCCTCGGCATAAGATCTATCCTTCTTCATCCCGTCCATGAAACCTATCCTCCTATTTCCTCTTCCCCACCTGTCCAACATCCTTCCCTCTATCACATTCGTGAGCAACCCCTCACCCTTTATTACATCCTTCAGCCGTCTATCCTGCCTATCCCGGATTATTTTCAGGAGTTCCTTTTCCTCGCCCACCATCTCAAGCACTTCCTCGTTAGTCTTCCTTTTCGTCCACACCCTTTGATGGTTATCGAAATTGAACTCAAGTAATCTTCTGTACAGATTAATGTTTGTTTCAGGGGTTAAATTGTTTGTATTTAAATTATAGATTTTTATTTTGCTGGTCAACGCTGAACACTGTAAATTAATTCATTCAGTCGGTTACTCACTGGTCTTAGTCGGTATTCATCGACGGGAATAAATAATAAATGATTGGTGAATCTACGATAATTCGCCAATCATTGATAATTTGGATCAAGTATTCATAGACGGTAAACAATCTCCAATTCACGAATCAATGATTCATGAATCTTTAATTATTTAGGCTAATCCGTAATTGGTGAATATATTTTTGTTAATTGCAAATCGAAAAAGAAAATAAAAAATTTATTTGCAATGTTGCTTTGATAAAAATGAATTATCCGTGCCCACAACTACCAACGTACAGCAATGAACAACTCTAATTAATTACGTTTGAGAACTTACGTTTCACGAATCGATAATTATTTGGCCAAATAATTACAGCATGCTTGACTATGAATACTAGAATAATAAACAACGATTACTTGACGACTATGAATACATATTTATCAAAGATTGATGAATCTCTGATTCCAGAATCAGCAATTTCGGAATAATTGATTCTTTAACGACTATGAATTGGAAACAATATTTAATTAGAGATATAGTCATAGGTTGCAACACATCTGTTATTGTTGAGGACTATGAATACCTGCCTTAGTTTGTTTGATAAAGAATGTTTCATAAACAGGATGCTACTTCCGATGCTTTACACACCTACACGTGGAATGTTTACAGTAAACATTTTGATTCTTAGTCTTGCTCCACTTTGATGGTGGGCGGAATTCCGTCGTCATTTGTTTGGTTTCTCAGAGGCTTTCGTGTGGGCGGGGCGCGCTTCTATATAGTTATGAGTGCGCGGGCGGGTCGTTGTTGCCCAAGGCACTTATGCAAATCTTACGTCGGCGCGAAGCGATCAAGTCGTCTTGCTGATCGCCGCCGTCTTCTCCCTAAGTGAGCGAAGTGCCGCGTGGAAGGCTGTTCTGCATGCCGCGGACTTTCAGCGGCCCGCCGTGGAATGCGGCGCCCCCATCCCCCCTCCCGGACCGACCACGTGGCGGTCCCCCACGCCCGGGGACGAGCGATTTTATGATACTTTCATCGACTGCGATATGCCGGAGCTATCGCATTGCGATCTGTAGGAAAATTCGCCTCGCGATTTTGCTTTGTCGAAATGTTTGGGATCGTGGTGGCTTGTGCGGTATTTCTTAGATGTAGATGACTAATCCAGGGTCTTCATGGCTTCCAGATCGTCGATAGAAAGTTGGACGCAAATCTTTTATGGAGATTCGAAACTCATTTATTTTCCGACGAAGTTATCAATATCTTTCGAACTCCAACATAGTGCGGTAATTAAGATCATGAGAATAAAATAAGGGAAATTGGTTTTGGAACAGAAAGGTTTTAAATGTCGTTATTCCCTCGATAGATATTTCCTCGAAGAGACCATATTGGCTGCGTTGTGACTTTGAAGTAGGTTGGTTGACAGGTAGTGTAGGTGATTAATTCATATGCCCCCTAATGCATGTTTCTAAATCTGCCGAGTAGTGCTAACACCATGTTTTACAAGTTCCCTTCGTGACTCCTGTGTCACGTTTACCTAGCTGCATTTTAGATTGGTTTGGTAGTTTCTATAGCATTTGTAGCATACCCTGCATACTGTGATGCATGTTGGTGAAAGTAAATTTATTCCCTCTTGTTCATGTTGGTGATAAGTCACCCCCTGCCAAACACCCTTGTGGTGGCTTGCAGGGTAATTCGTGGATGTAGATGAAGGATATGCCTCGAGTCTCACGTTACTGGGGTAAAAATCGCTGTAACACCGTCGATTTAGATTTGGACTTCATCTGTTGTGTCAGTTCCAAGCCATGTTAATGGCCGACGACGTTAATAACACCTTACAAACTGCGACATCCAATGGCGGATTAGATCATGAGAATGAAGATCAGGGAAATAGGCAGCGGAACGGACCGGGTCAAATATCATGTATCCCGCAACCGGTAACAGATTATATCAGCTGCCTATGAGACTTTTAATATGTATACATCTGTATTGTAATATGTTTTATACATATATAATACATACATAATACATAATTTTATACATGCATACATAATACGTAATACATAATTTTATACATGCATACATGATACATAATTATATACATGCATATATAATACATATTACAATAATACATAATAATTTATACTTTTGTGCCAAACAGTTTCAATGTTGTACTGAGTAACCTGCCTTAATTGATCTTACTTGCTTTAAAGAGCTTCACTACTAAAGATAATTATTATAATTCAGAGAAAAAAAGAAAGTGTGTGTTGAGTCATCATTTTTTTTTATCTTCCCCCGACAATTTCCTTGAATATTTGCGTATGGAAGTTAGTGCAGGCTTTACCGCTTCACGTTGAGCTGCCTTCGCTTTGGAGGACTAGTATCTTCACTTTGTAGAATATATTATGGAATTAGATGTCTTGCGAAACATGATTTGATTGGAAATATATTGGTATATTCGTTGAATCGCGTTCCATGTCACCAATTCCGTATTTATATGGCATTTCAAGTTCGAATTTCAAGCATCCCAGATCCCCCCCTCCTCCTCGGAGTGCGGACTTGCTGCTTGCTAGGTGTGCGGGTTTTATGTAACGATTTCCCCGCCGTCGAAAACAACTGCCTTGTACTGCTTCGCCCTTTGCTCGCTCGAAGTCCCGTCACTTGCGAAATGGGAGACAGGAATGCCGGGAAGGGGAGAGGAATGGAACTGGCATTGAAATGGAAAGAAATAAATAAACGCGTCGAACGTTGTGGGAATACTTTGGTTCTTCCCTTCCCACTGACCTTCTTTGCAATGTTCCCGCTGTTATAATTCGGGATATAATTGCTCGAGTGAAATGGTTGTATTATATGCTGATCAACCGGATAAGGCTAGTAATTAAGCGAAAATCCTCCAGATTTTAACGCGAGCTGCGTCCTGCCCAACAATATTTCTTTCTTAATCTCAGCGCCCTTTTTCATTTTCTCCATAGAACCATTTCTCTTTTTTCCCTATTGTGACATATAGCATTTGCTAAGGAGGCGTTTAGTAATAAAAGGGAGCTGGTGATGCAGGAAGGGACCTTAGGCAAGGATGTGAAGAGGAGGCTGGTGAAGAGCTCGATACGGAGCGTTGCGTTGTATGGAGCAGAATCGTGGAGCCTCAGAAAGGAGGACGAGAATAAGCTGCAGGCATTTGAGATGTGGGTGCGGAGAAGGATGGAGGAAGTGAGGTGGACGGAGACGAAAACAAACGAGGAAGTGCTTGACATGGTGGGCGAGGAAAGGAAACTTCTGAATGAAATCTGGGGTGGGCAGTGTAGGCGGCTGTAGGATGTAATAAAGGGCGATGGGTTGCCGAAGAGTGTGATAGAGGGAAGGATGTTGGGCAAGCAGAGAAGAGGAAGGAGGATAGGTTTCATTGACAGAATGGAGAAGGGTAGATCGTATGCTGAGGCGAAAAAGGATATTCCAGAGGGAGATAGGCCCCTGAAAAAAAGAGTAGAAAATGGGCGGAAATTCTCTGGTATTCAGTAAAACCTACCTTAACCGGTAGAATACTTAAAAATAAAGCGAAACATCAGCATAACAGATTTGCAGTAATTCATCAATAATTGGATCTATATCTCATGACAAAAATCTTTGTTAATGAACAGTGGTCATAAGAAGGATTCATATATATGTAGTGACGTGTGTTGTCTTAACAAAACCACATTCCATACGTTTCACTTACTCCGTCCCTCATTCCATTCAATGTGTTCGCATTTTCCTTAAGCTCAGGAAAACATTCTAAAGTGCTGGGAGGAGAGTAGTGGTTCTCCTGAGTATACGGAGTCTGCCTTACAAACGACTTGCCAAGGTGTCCGGAAATCGCTCATGTCAAGCCCGCTCATTACCGTCACGCACCAAATGGAATGAAGCGAGGGTCCGCTTCTGCATCCAGGTGGCCTTCCAGAGTTTCTCGCTCACTCGGTACTTCATGCGGAAAGGCCGTTGCAGCGACATTCTGTCGCATTCCAAACAGCAGAACCATAAATTTGCGGAGCATTTGCTTCTTTCGTGATGTGTTCCTCGGTGCCTCAGTTTTCTCACCGCTTGGACTTTGCCTTCGGGAGCGGAGGTAAAGACATTCGTCCCGCTGTTGATCCAATTGCTCGATGGTCGTCATATTCAATTTTTATTCAAGTCCACGCCTTACGAAAGATTGCTTTTAGCTCGTGTTTGTTTATTGATTGTCTCTTTCATGTTTTTTTAACTTAAGTTTGGAAAGCCGGGAACGAGGAATCTATTTCAAATGTTGTCTCGTGATTTCTCGGAGCGAATTCGGACATTAAAATTTCGATTACAGAGTCCTTGGCAGTCGCACCGATTTTGGTGGAATCTATTGAAGTGGGAAAGGTATGACTCGAGCATTTACAATCTCTGCTTGAACCTAAACTGGAAGTATTCAGCCCCAAGCTTTCTTGAATCTTCTTTCCCAGCGGTTCCACCTCGACCGTCCCTCCGATGTGGCCTTTCCTTGTGACCTCATATAACAACCGCAGCATTCTCATTTCTGCAACTTACATTTTTCTTTCCTGTGCCCGTGTGACTGGCCAGACCTCGGCTCCGTACTGCCGCAAGGGTCGTACCTCAGACTTATAGAGCTTGCTTAGATGCGAGTTTAGTGCGAACACCACCATGTTTTGCATGTTCCTTGCATGACTTTTGTGTGACGTTTACAAGGTTACATTATAGTTTGTTTTAGTAGTTTCTGTACTATTTGTAGCATACCATTGTGTGGTGCGTGTTGATTAATTTCTTTACTCTAGTTAATGTTGGTGATAGGCTACCCCCTACCTAACAACCTTGTGGTGGCTTTCAGGGTATTAGTACATAAAGATATGTCCAAACAACCCTGCTACACAGTGGTGCGGTGGCTCGGAGGTTAATATGTCGATGTATTTGTTGGCAAATGTGTCAAAAAATAGTGAGAAGAGTGGAAGATATTTTGTTACCTTTGAGGAAATTCTTAGGGGGAGAAATATTAGGAGTCTTAAAAACAGGAGAGCGTGTATGAAGCAGTGTATGGGGGTAAATGAAGCAAAAGAAGTTTGAAAGGATAGGTCAGTATGGAGGAAATTACTGAAGCAGAGTTAGGTGTACAAATAAATATGTATTTATGAGTGAAACTTAGTGACTCTGCCTACCCCGGAAGGGAACGGCGTTATTGGTATGTATGTATGTAAGGGAGAGATATTTTTTTTAAACGAATGCAAAGTCATTGAATCTTGGTGAATTCGTATTCCAAGTACTTTAACTGACTTCAAATCAAAGTACTTTAACGTTTAAAAATAATGACAATACCAACTATTAATAAATTCGATGGTTTCGGGCTTAACTTTGTGAAAATCCATTATGAAATCAATAATGAAAATGACTTAGTTACTTTGATGATTTTTATACCAACTATGTTTAAATCCACAGAGTTCTTTATTGGTTCAACTAGTTTCAATGGACCTGTATCATCGTCAGATACCTAAAAAGGATGCAGTAGCGTTGAAACTAGTTGTGCCAGTGAAGAACTCTGTAGATTTAAGCATTGTTGGTATTGTCATTATTCTTCAATGGTGGACTTCCACAAGGTCACGCCTAAAAGTATTGATTTCTACTTTAACGTCTTAGCTCAGCTCCTATCTGCGAGCGGATGACTGACTAAACGGAAGGTGTGGAATCGAAGGGGAGGGGGGTGGCGAACCCTGTCGTCGAACCAAAGTGTGAGGGGACGTCGAGACTACAAATCTCTTCGAGTTTAAAGGGCTTTCGGGGGGCGGGGAATGAGAGGTTAGGGGGTAGGATGGGATGAGGTGATGCTTCGAAAGCCCGTATGTGAGGGAACGGGGTTATGGGGGGGTCTCATGCGTGTGTAGTCGAGGACTCTCTCCGCTATTGGCTTGACGCTGCTGGCTTCTGTTCTTCCTCACGGAGCTCGTGCCATCCGGAGTTGTTATGAAGCGGAAGTGGGCGGGGTTCGACACGAACCGTCGGGAGAGGGAGGGGGGGGGGGTCGTAGACGAGACGTGAATGCTTGAAAGGCCGCGAAGGGGTGACTAGTGACTTGAGAAGCCGAAGGGGAGAGCCGTGGTTTGATACGAGCACCTTGAGAGTGAAGAAAAAATAACACTAGCCTTCTAAAATGGTCATAAATTGGAAAAAAAATCACCTTTTATGTTCCTTGGATTCAGGCTCAACTATATGAAAGTTGATTTTCGCAAATGAAGAAATTACTTTATTAACTTCCACTGATTTATTTTCTTGGAACCAAATGTTTAGACACTACGCTACCTGGTGATGACAGCGTTGTGTCGAAACATGTTACCAATAGAATAAATCAGTGGAAGGAAACCACGTTATTTTTTCATTTGTGAAATCGCCTTTTTATTGTTTTCCTGAGGGAAAATGAGCGGGGAAATTTTTGAAGCAATAAAACATTGCATACTATAGGTGTATAGAGATAGGTCCCTGAAAGTGTTGAAAACAAGGAGAGACTATGATTTTCATCAAAACCTACCTAAACCGGTAGAATAATTAAAATAAAGCATCATTTCAAAGTGCACTTGAAAATAATGCTAGCTTTTACGAGTGAGTCTAAGGTTGTGCTCCGAAATGAGGGAATTGACCGTGATAAAATATTATCAGACTCTCTTGTGTTCATTAGGAAGTCCGGTTCAATCGTCGGGACTTGTCAAAAGAGTATTATTAATCTACCGTTTCAAAGTAGGTTTTTTTTGAAAGATTGCTTTCTACATCTCCGCGTACATCCTAACATCCTTCATCCCATCCATAAAACATTCTCTTTCTTCCCCTTATTCCCCAAGTTCTTCCCTCTATCACATTCTTGAGCAACCCATCACCCATGATATTATTATTACATCTTCCAGCCACCTACCCTGCCTCATCCTGATAATATCCAGAAGTTTCTTTTCCTCATCCAAAATACCAACCACTTCCTCATTTGTTTTTCTTCCTGTCCACACTTCTCCATCCTCCTCCACACTCACATCTAGAAAGTCTTAAAGAAACGAATTCTCGTCTTCCTATCCTTTGCAATAAGACGAAAATATGGAGGGAAATTTTAATTTAGAGCTTAAATTAATCATTTTCGGCAATCTTTCATCCGAGCTGTTGCGGCTCCCCATTCCAGTTTCGTAATAGTTAATTGTTTGATACATCTTTCAAAAGAAATTATTATTTATAACAATGTAAGTCATTGTTTTTAGACTTTTCATCGTCAATTAGGAACATAAAAAATTATACAATATTTAGAGTTCATATGTTACAAACACAAATGGATGGGGATTGGCGGATACATTATGTAAAGTAAAAATAAAAGAGCAGAGAAAAACATCGCAAGTTACACTCTTTCAAGGGCTTGTAGATAATGAAAGAATCTATGCTAAACACAGATAAAGGGGCAGAATCCTTAATACCCTTGGGAATACCGTTCTATAATCGTGTTCCGACAACAGAAAAAGATTTATGGAAAGTGGTTGTTCTATTTTGGGGGTGATTTATAAAATCAGGAGCCATTATAGTCATTACATTAGACTTTTTATTTCTGACAGGAAAAAATTGCTTCTAAAAAAGGGTTGTTTATTTTTGAAGAAACAATACAGGAACGCACCAAGCAAGTAATTTCTTTTGGATTTGGCCATCAACAGTGCAAGGCGGGTAAAATAAAGGGAAATATATTCATCTTTATTTAGGTTGAAAATAAACCTAACACATAAATTTAATAGTCGTTGGAGATTTGTATTGTGCTCTTCAGTAAGATCATGGTGAACAAGGCAGCAATACTCAATGTGAGGGAAAATGAGCGTAGATATGAATTGCGTACGAGTATGAGAAACAAATGTATGAGAAGAAGGAACAACGTCAGTAAAAAATAATAAAACACCAAGAAATCGTTTATTTCTCGGTAATGTTTTGTCAAATTATTGATGGATACCGTGTTTTAAGGACTTGAAGGAACGTCACCGTGTAGATAAAGGCTCTGTCCCCTCACCAGTTGTGCAGAGAAAGTCGGTGACAGGAAGAAGGCCAAGAGGGAGACAGGCGTGATGCTGACGCTCGCATGCGGTGCACGCCCGCATAAGGTGCACAGCACACGGACGCATGCTACTCCTCGTGCACCTGCGTCCTCGTGTCCCGTGTGGCGACTGCCCAGATTCTCATGCACGACAACAGGTAGCGCCCCTCGTGAGAGGAAGAGCGGAGGGAGGGGCATGATGTTTATGAGTGGAGGGGAAGTCCTTTATTAGATGAGGGATGGCGCGACCGTGGCGCTCCTCTGCGATGAATGGGCGAAGCTTGTGGAGGCATCCTCACTTTGATGGCGAGGCGGGAGCGAGTTTCGAGGTACATACAAACATTCGTCTGGTCACCGCTATGTCCTCTAGTTTAAAGTCTAGTTACTGAGACTGAGAAAGGAGGACGAGAATAGGCTGCAGGCATTTGAGATTGGGTGTGGAGAAGGATGGAGAAGTTTGATGGACGGAAAGGAAGACTAACGAGGAAGTGCTTGAGATGGGAAGTGCGAGGACATGCGAGGAAAGGAAACTTTTGAATGAAATCCGGGAAAGGCAGGGTGAATGGCTGAAGGGTGTAATAAAGGGTGATGGGTTGCTGAAGAGTGTGATAGAGGAAAGGATTTTGGGCAAGCGGGGAAGGGGAAGAATGAGAATAGGTTTCATGGACGGGACGAAGAAGGGTAGATCTTATGCAGGGGCGAAAAAGGATATAGTACAGAGAGATAGGCCCGTGAATGTGTAAAATACCGGGAGGAGATTCTTTGACATTCAGCAAAACCTACCTTTACCGGTAGAGTACATTATAAATAACTGAGACTAGGTTAGTCAAGAAACTTGGATGGGAAACGCTTTCAGACCGTCGATTGAAAAATTAGACTCAATCTTTTCTGTGAATTCAAAGCTATATTTTCCGACGATGTTATCAATATCTTACGAACTCCAACATACTACGGTAGATCAGATGATGAGGGTTAAATAAGAGAAATAGATTGTTGAACAGAAAGGTTTAAATTGTCGTTTTTCTCGCTATCGATAAGAGATCATAATGGCTGCTTTGTAATTTTGAAGTAGGTTAGTTGGCCGGAAGTGTAGCTCATTAATTCGTATGCGACCTAACGCATGTTTCTAAATCTGCTGAGTAGTGTTAACATTATGTTTTGCATGTCCCTGCATGACTCTTGTGTCACATTTACGTAGGTACATTATGGATCATTTTAGTATTTTCTGTAGCATTTATAGTTCATCGATAGTGTCGTGCTTGTTTGTGAAAGTAAATATCTCCAGTGTAGTTCATGTTGGTGATAAGTCACCCCATGCCAAACACCCTTGTGGTGGCTTGCAGGGTAATAAGTATATGTATATGTAGTTATCATCCAGTTTGGAAGAAACTAATTATCCTACCTGAGTTACATCATAGTACCGTGATGACTTTTTAAAGGAAATCAATGTAGTAAATACGCCATGTTTCCCTTACTCCCTATCGCGCAGCTTGCGTTTATGTTGAACAAGATGACTATTATCCTACATAAAATGGTGGAATTGACTCATCCGGACGGAAAGTAAAAGTGACTTTGTAAATGCCACAAAAAATCCATTGCACCTATTGAATCCCTAACGATTAAAGTCGGTTTTGTTGTGTGATAATACAAAAACAATTTCGTGGGACTGTGGAATTTTTTTTAACTTTCATGCAAAACATTGTTGTTGCTTAATGGTTGGTCAAACTCAACAGAGGGAAATGATAGTCTATTTCATGGTAAGTTGAAAGGAATCTGTGGCACCTTCTTTCAGCATTAATCAGGAGAAAGTTGAAATCCGTTCCTAAATACTTGAAACAATCTTTTTATTGGCAATTTTCGGGTTCTCCCCGCGTTGAACCATTTTTATGGACGACTGTTTCGCCTGTATTAGAGTCGGCTTCATCAGGTTCTAATATGATTAATGTAGACCTGATGAAGCCGACTGGAATGACTGGGAAACGGTAGTCCATTCAAATGTTTCAACGTAGGGAGAACTCGAAAATTACCGATAAAAAAGAAAACCGCGGAAGACTTCGTAGCAGCAATATTTTTTCATTGGGAATTTTAACGAATAACTTTAGTATTCTTGAATGTTTTCCTCACTCGCGCCTCTCCCAACGGTTCTTTTTCTTCTTGCGAATGTAACGTTTTGTCTTTTATTCGCCTCCGGAATTCGATCCGGGCGGAGGAATGTTCCGCTTCCGTGTGCGGTGAAGTGTTTTTTTGTTATTTTTTCACCTTTCACGTTTCATTGAGTATGTGTTCTGTGTGTGCATGTGGGTGTGGCGTCCCGCACACGAAACGTGTCTCCTTGTCTTGAGTAGGACGCGCGCTGCAGGACCACAGACGGCGGCGGTTCGTTTACTGTAGGGTTGCGATGTTTTGTAAACCTCGGCATACTTTCGGTGAGAAGTGTCTCGCCGTGCCAGAACGTGCGGCGCGAAGTCCGTCAACACGGGCACGCGAACCACAATGGGGTGGGTCACATTCCTCTGTCATGTGGGGCACATTCCTATCTCATTCGCGACGCGTCTCGTCTCCGGTGGGAAAGGTAACATGCGGTCGGAGAATTTAGGTGGAAACTTGCTTGTTCAATACTCCGTCTCTGCATCTTCTTCAGTCCTCGTGTAGCATGTATGCTACTGGTGTTATTGCTTTTTCAACACCTACTTTTTTAAAAGTATTCCATCGGTTAAAGTAGGTTTTGCTGAATGTCAGGGATTCTCATCCCGGTCCTCTACACCTTCAGGGACCTACCTCCCTCTAGCATATCCTTTTTCGTTTCGGCATACGATTTACCATTCTACATCCTGTCCATGAAATCTATACTCTTTCTTCCTCTTCCCCGCTTGCCCAACATCCTTCCCTCTATCACACTCTTCAGCAACCCATCACCCTTTATTACACCCTTCAGCGATCTAACCTGCCTATCCCGGATTTCATTCAGAAGCCTCCTTCCCTTGCCCACCATCTCATGCACTTCCTCGTGAGTCTTCCTCTCCGTCCACCTCACCTTCTCCATCCTTCTCCACACCCACATCTCAAATGCCTGCAGCCTATCCTCGTCCTCCTTTCTGTGGCTCCGCTTTTCTGTACCATACAACCTCCATATTAAGCTCTTCACCAGCCTCTTCTTCACATCCTTATCCGATGTCTCCGTCATCAGCTCTCTTCTATTACTATACGCCTCCTTAGCTAGCGCTATTCTCTTCCGTATGTCTTTGCTACTACAGCACCTATTGCACTTAAGATTTTTGTTCGGATAGTGTATATGATTCTGTGACTTTGGTGAATTCATTTTATCTGTGATTTTTCGTCAATATATTTTGCTTGTGCATTAAACATTTTATTTATACCCAAAAATATCAATCTTAATCAGTCATACAAAAATTTATGGAGACAAGAGTGACAGGTCTGGCGAGAATATAGTGACAATGTGCACTCTTTAGGGCGTAATTCGTGTTATCGCGCCTCCTTCCTCGAAACTAATTTTATGATGTGCTTTTTGGTTTTAAGTAATCTAACGGTAGTGGCAAGTGGAAGTAAGTAATATCCCTGGGATTTTGACGAATGCAGGGTCGTATTCACTTTTATTGCCTCATTCCACATCTCTTCCTTAGCTCTACCCTTCTTCGTGCGCCTAGAAAGCCTATTCTCTTTCTTCCCCTTCCCGCTTCCCCAGTATCCACCTTGCGTAACCCTTCGTCCCCCATTACCTCTTCCAGCCACCTACTTAGCCTACTCCATAACTTGCTTCTCACCATTCATACAAAGCACGTCCACGTTTTTAAGGCCGTGATAGAGAGAGCGATGCTGGGCTAACGGGGAAGAGGTTATGAGTCTGATTACACCGTAGCTGATCGACGTCGAATGACCGGTATGGCCTAAAATGTCTTCACCTCCCGGAATATCGTCAGTGTTTCATTTACAAAACTTTTTCAGTTTCAAATCCCTTATAAATCCTCCATTTCTTTTTACTTAATTCAGATTAATACTCCTTCTCTTCCTCCTGCTTCATCCCATCATTCTTCCCCTTTTATATATTTCACTTCAACCGCTCATTACGCCTTCTAGCCAACTTTCCTACCTCCAAATATTTCCTTTCGAATTAATTTTGCGTCCTGCCTTATCGTTCTCTTACTCATTGGTTTCCAACCTAGGCAACCGTTCCCATCATGTCCACACAGTCTCATCAGCTACGAGTCTACTTTCATTCTCCTTACCAAGTTTCTTCATAATGCGGCTGGTAAATTTTTGGGGAAAGCTACTTTATTTCGTGTGCTTTTTCTTTATATAGTTAACTCGAAATCCCCCGCTGGTACACTTCTCAACCTAATGCCTCATTCCTAGGATGTTATCTGCATATATTTTCATGCCACGGTCAATTTCGGTCGCCGAATCATCTAAAGTCGTGGTTGTATTCCTGTAAACTGCATTTAGAGTGAAATCTGTACGACTTACAGAGTTTTACTTGTGAACTAGATGGTAGATGTAGTTCAGCGTAAAGGAATACACTTTCAATTGTGATCTTAGTGAATATTTTTAGTGTTTTGATTACGGATTGGATGTGCTGTATTTATTAGTGCGTTTTTATGGAGAGAATAAAAGTAATATCCCTAAATATCGCTTTATTATATAGTCATGTCGTATTAAGAATGCATTCAACTCGTTTGCAAAAGATTGCGTAACAAGTGTCGTAGTTCGGAGAGAATTGAAAAAGACTGTCGTTTACAATCGTAATTATGAGTGATTTTTTTTATTTCGCCCTATTACCTTGTTGCCTCAAAGCAATTATTGAGGGAGGAATGTCATCAGCGAAGAACTTCGAAGAACATATTTTTCCTATTACTTTAGCTTCTCCCTACGGCTGTTTTCTTTCAGCCGCAGAGAGGGTCGCATTTGTACACGCAAGACGGATTTTGTCGTGGTCTCGTAACACACTGCTACATCTCAACCGTTTCCCGGGTTCGTTAAACTGAGTGGAGCAGTTGCCGAATCCAATATTGAGAGACGAAAGCCCCCAGCTGCCCCTCATTAGCGGGTGCCGTCGCATTTTCGCCAATAAACCCACTCAGGAACCCCCGGTCACGTCACCAGGGAAGATTTCCAAACGGCAAGACCCTTTCACTATCGGAAGCAGCTGTATTTTGAAACTACGTGCCTTCGAGTCTTATTTTATTTTCTCCCTTAGGGTGACGCGTGGTTATTTCAACGGAAATAGAGCCATTTCAAAGAAAGCAACCTTTGAGAAGTTTTTATTTGTCAGAATGTCGGATCTCATGATAGAGAAAAGTAAACGCCAATGACAAATTGTGGGTGCTCTCAATTCGCTCCTGTGCGCTAGTCATTTCCCGACACAGTAGCCCACTTGCTTTCTATTAGTTTCTCACCCTGCGTACTTCATAATGATCGGGAGAAAATGTGCGTTAATAATAACAAATGAACGTCTATATTCGCATCCGTGATTGTTGTCGAGTTTGACTAATTTCAGTTTAGGTGTCAAGAATATAAGAGGACCCCAGAAGTCAAGGGGTCTAAGTAACATAATCGTTGTTTTGAGAAAACTTAAGTCAAAGTTGAAAATGTTTGGTACAACCCACTAAATAGCTAAGAGGCATTACCCTAGATATCATCACCTGTCAATAAAATCACTTGAATCCCTTTACCACCTAAAAGATTTATACTTTCACGTCCCATTCCTGTACATAACTTGTTTTTTTTAATGTCACTTAGACCCCTTGATTTCTGGGGTCCACATATATTGTATGGTTTTTAATTATTTCGTGCTAAAAACCTTTCTATTTTTGGTCCTTATTTTGAATTAATTCAACATATTTACACAAAGCATTCGGCGTGATTGTACCTCACCCGTGAAAGCTACCTAAAAAGACATTCCGCCGGTCGGTTAAAAAAACATTCCGCCGGCACAGATCGTTCCCTTCAACGTCGTTCGTGTGCGCTTAAGTGTTCCGTTGTGCGCTAACTTCCTTACCTCCAATATAAACCTTCCGTTTTATGGTGTTAATCATGATTTTTTCAGTTTTTGAATATTTTCTCTTGCTTTCCGCTTTAGTTTTGCTGAATTAATCCTCACAATATTTCTTCGTGTACAGCCAGAACTTGAGCTTTCTCCCATCCTTGCTTCTTTCGCTCACCAAATATGACTACGCGTTTCTTTTGCAGTCTTTCCATTTTTTTTCGCTCCCGATACAATACCGTATATAACATTGGAGGGTTATCATTTTACAATTTATGATGTGATAAGGCGTCATTCAACAACCACGTGGTCGTTTTGGGGGGCGGGGCGGGGGTTAGAGTCTCGGCCACGTCTGGTCTCAAGGGGAGAGGGGGGGGGTCGGAAAAAGTCCTAAAATTGGCCACGTGGTCGTTGAATGGCCCCTAACTTTTAACTTTGTTATTCCATATATTTTTATTTGAAACGACCAGGGATTTGACGTTCAACGTCATTATACGTCATAGTAATTTTACAATTTGTCTTGTCGAACCGTCTCCTTGGGTAGCATGTTATTAATTTATCATTCAAGTTAATTTTTTTGTCAAATGTCATCTCCCTGTATTTGACTCGACTTGGAATCATTTTTGCTATTCGATACTTTTTGCTCATTTTTTATCATCCCAGATAACGGCTAAGGAATTCATCTCTCGAGGTCGCAAGTAAAGAGAGTGCAGATGGGCAACTTTTCCTAGGGAAAGTGTTTCGTGTATTGATGAGAGTTATGAGAATACTATACAATGGAACGAATTGAAGTAGATTTAAGGGGGCTGTATATGCGACGGCCGGGAGCGCCTTCACGAAAAGCAAATCTGTTTGCGATGGCCTCTAAAATGAGGATTAATGTTTTGCATGAATGTTGTAACTGAACGCTATAAGCTTTCATAATAATTAGTTCAACCTCGGAAGAAAGGTTAAAAATGCCGACAGTTGAAATATCGCCGTACGAGGTATCTTTCTGAAAAGTCTCTATTGAAGATATTATTCTAAATGAGAATCCATTGTCACCATGGAGTATTAATCTTATTGTTGTGTGTTGCATATTCCAGCGTCGCAGTGAACATTAATGTGAACCCAGGCAACGCACTTAAGGTAGTTTGAGCGAGATAGTTCCCTTGTCATAATAGAGACCATATTCGAATTATACGTTTTAATTTTACCAGATGTGGGACACACGAATTAAATATTGCATAATTAATGGTGAAATATTGTAGTGTTATTCGACAGAAATTCTCAGTAATTAAATGAAAATATATATAAGTCTTTAACTTGTCTCATTTACATCGCGCGGTACGTTTTAAACTCCTTCAAAACGGAAGGTATTTTGTGATCCCGAAGAAATTACTGTAGTGACAATATGATTTATTTTCAAAAATAGTTGAATAAACATTCAAACTATTCATTGTTAATATTTTGACGAGATCTAGGTGTTAAAAATTCCTTAATTTTTAAATAAGCTCTCTCTGGAGTGTATCTACGCTTGTTCCATTTCCCATGTCAAAGAACTGGTATTTTGTGGCAAATGTCTCGAAAAGTAGTGTAGTAAGTGGTTGACTTTTTGGTATCTTTGAAAGGGTGAGATATTTTTCTTTAAAATGAGACAAAATTCATTGATTTCTTATAGTGACATGATATTTCGCTCAAACTATCTTAACTCTTTGCCATCAGTTGTTGCCATCAGGCTCTGTTGTCCGGTACGGGGAATGGAGGGGAAGGCTTAGATCTCTCCTGGACTTGGGTGGTATCCAGAACTAAAAGGGCTTTTTCGGCCGAAGTATCCAGCTCCCTTAAGACTAGCCGATCAATTTGCAGAATATCAAATGAAAGAATGATAGATGTTTTCAGTACTCTCCCCTTGCTCCAGATTCGCCCGCAGCCGAAGTGCGCGTCATTTTCTATTTGTCGCCATTCGAGCGAAGGGTAAGAGCATCTGGTCTTGAAGTCTAGGACTCATCCCCATTCCCCGCGCACCACGATGCTATATTTCCGCGCGCGATCAATAGGAGAGGCTGCGGCGGCCAATCGCGATGCCCTCGCTGAAGTTCCGCTTAACTCGATTCTTCCACCGTCCTTCTGCGAGCCCACCTTCGAATCCACTCCCGAGCACTCCCCTAGTTCCCCTCGGCTTCTTTCTCGAGAAGTTGGTCGTTCCCCGTCCCCCCTGCGCGCTAGGATTCGAAAATTTGAAGGATATCCTAAAAATAGCATGGGGCTGACATGAGCCACTTTTGGCGATGAAAAGGCTTGTCGAAGAAGTTTATGTACAGCAGATGATGTATTTAGGTTAGGTAACCCTCCATGTTTCTTTTTTCAGAACTATGTACTCGGAACTAAGTGCCAGAAGTCGGGACGTAAGGGTGACAACTGTCCAAAGACGTACAAATCGTTCAAAGACGTACAAAGACGTCGGCTGGTAGAATACTCGAACTAGATGGGTACTACGTAAACATTCTTTCACTTCGTTGTGAAAAATATTTTATTTACGAAGTGATAATGAAGAAAGGAAGACTTACGATGAAGTGCTTGAGATGGTGAGCGAGGAAAAGAAACTTCTGTATGAAATCCGGGATAGGCAGTGTAGATGGCTGGAGGATGTAATAAGGGGCAATGGGTTGCTCAAGAGTGTGACGGAAGGATGTTGAGCAAGTGGGGAAGAGGAAGAAAGGGAATAGCTTCATAGACGGGATGAAGATGTGTAGGTCGCCGGGAAGGATAGGACTTCGTGAAGAAGTGTAGATCGTATGCGGAGGCGAAAAAAGGAATACTAGAGGTTGATAGGCCCCTGAAAGTGTAGAAAACTGGGAGGAGATTCTTTGACTTTCATCAAATCCTACTTTCGCCGGCAGATTGCTTAAAAAAATGAAGAAAAACTTTGAAGGAAGTGTATAAAGAAAGCCCTACCCCAAGGGTGTACTCTCAGGGTTGTACATATGTTAATATATGTGGATACTATCGCTTGAAAATTTATTGGTGGTGGGCCTTCTAGTGTGGCCTAGGATGTATATGAATATAAATGCAGATTTTCTAACTTTTTTGGAATTTCTATAGTACTACACATGTGTGAAATTTCGCCTCCTGGCTAGTTTTAGCGGGTTTTCGGCTATTCACCAGTAGTCATTGTTTCTTTAATTTTAATAGTGTATGGTTTTATCTGCCAAACTCCGAGATCCCTTCAATGTAGGTTTGAAGAACACTAGAGAGCGACCAAAAAGAAGTAGTTTCGCCATTCTGCTGTTGCTGGACACGCCTGTCCAGCACCCGACCACGAAATAAATTTTAAAGATTATTAGATCATCGCCAAGGAAAATAAGTACTTCCCTCGGCTGATACGGGAGGTGATCGAAATCGCTAAGAATCCAAATTAATTGAAATGGAAGTTGACTCCTCCAATTTTAAACAATCCAAGACCGTCCGATTCCTCATCCAATCAGAGCGCTCCGGACTATATCCCAACGAACATTTGACGGACCAGATCCCTATGTATAGATATAGAATATACAATTGGTAGTATCAGGCGTAACTTGGAGGAATACGTTATCATTACATACATAAAATATACAGTTCTCCTGTTCAATAGGAGCTGATGAAGCCGACTAGAATGCTGGCGAAACGTTCGTCCGGAAAAACGGTGCCACGCGGGGAGAACCCGAAGGTTACCAATATATGGTTAATGCATCTTAATGATACCTTACCCTTGCTACACACCCTCGAGGTGCCTCGCAGGTTATTGTGTGGTAGTAGTAGGCAGAAGTTCTCTGTTGAGATTGGTCATTAGCCGTCGGTGAGCATGGGAATGTGCAAACCCGGAATAAAGCACACCCCTCTTTCTTGCCTGCATTCTGGGGTGCCGATCGCTCTTCACTTTTCTTTCTGGCTTCAGCCCTGAGGCGTCAGATGTCGACCCGATCGCTCGAAGAAGTTCTCCTCCTTCCACCCACCCACTCACACCCTCTCCCCCTCTTTACAGTCACGTCATCCACTCCGCACGCCCTTGGCGTTCCCAAAGTGCGCATAATAAGGATAACTTCGGAATGAAAGGGCGAGAAAATTTATATAAAAAGCGTGACCGGAATATGCGGATGAGTATTTTCATATTAGAAGAGGCCGAATCAAAAGAAGAAAAGAAAACCGAGGGGAAGAAGTTGGGAGTACGTTTTTTTTTTTACGGTGTCGAGGACCAACTTTTTCATCTCACACGTCATATGCCAGTGGGCGTTAAATTGCTTTTTTTTCCTTCTTCCCCGTTCCCACACTCCACCCCCTTCATCTCCATCTCTTTCTTACTGTTTGAGAGAGGGGTGAACTCGTGCGAGTGATATATTTCTGGGGCCGCCATGGTGGAGAATTGCAATGAGAGAAATGAGAGCAACTAGGGATTATTTCATCTGCATCTGCATAATACTGACCCTGACTAGGTTAAATAGGTTTTTGCACTTGTGCTAAATATCCTAGCACCATTACTAGTTCCTAACCTCGCATGCAATTTCCGGCATGATATAGCTCTTGCGTGGGTTAGTACCTTTTAGAACTATTTATCGCAATAATTATAACCAGGGATCGTATCTAAAGCAGTGTACTACATGGTAGCATGTTCGTCCATGTAGCACACTCTTAGTTTCTGGTCTGACCGCGTACTGTTGTCCTGACTGCTTTTGGCCTCTGCCTGGCATTCCGGGGAAACGTGCGCGGTTGTGATTTCTGCTGGGAAGAGTGCCTTATGCCTGCTGTGGAATCACCCAGTGCCACATACCCTGGTGGTGCCTTCCACAGTATTTCGTTGATGTAATTGAATACCCTATGATCCACCTTGAGATTGTGTGCCGGGGGATGGGTTATCACTAACTTGCATTACACAACGAACTAAATAATTTAATGTATCTACAACTACTGATGCATTTGCAAAATGCTGCTAAAACTTGTAAAAAGGCATAATTCCAGTAATGTGCGCTACACTAAAGACATGTTACCAATGCAAGGCAGTTTGCATTGTTTCTTTTTACAGTTAACAGATTTTTTATTTACGTCCGTGGAGATAACGTAGGCATGAAAAATAACGATGAATATAATCTTTGGTTTGTATCCGCGATGAAGACAAATACTTAGTTATTTTCTATACAATTAATTGGAATACACAAAAGTACTTAACATTTGTCTTCATTATGGATAGAGGCGTAAAATACTTCTACTTGGTGACGTCTGACGCAGGGAGTTGATAATCTTTGGTACTTGAAGAAATAATCTAGTTTACTGGAGAACCATTTTCATAATGTAGTTCCTCTGGTTTTTGTTACCTGTGCTATGAATCTCATACTTGGCTCTAAATATATATGCTAACTTATTATCAGGCTGGCACGTGAAGTATCTAAGTTTGTTCTACCTTCCCTTTCCAGGCTATTTACTAATGTAAAAGTGTTTTTTTTCTGGCGAGGATACTGTCGTTAAATGGCAGTCATCGGTGATAAGGAAACTTTAAAATTACCAGCGTGTGATTTGTTAATATATGCGTAATGTTTTAAAAGTCCTGAACTAATCGTATATGTTGGGGCATCGCTATTGTTGTGAATTGTGTCCAAGATATTGCAGCATAAATGTGACTGCCCTAATTGTTCTGACGCCACCCTTATCCGTTCTGTGTGATTGAGTTGAGGACGATTGCTAAATCACGTGCCAATAATGCTCCATTGTCTGGGAAATGAATGTCACTGTGTTTGGCACGATGTTTCATTATGTGTTTGCCTTGAGGACCCAATTTGTGTTGTGCGCAAGTTTACGAAGCCCTTTCTCTCCTAGCCAATGCCACTTCAGGTATTCCTTAAGTTATTGTCGAACTAATGAGCATTGGAGCCAATGGTAAGATCGTCCGTTCATGGAAAATAACTGCACGTCACTGTAACCCTCTCTCCAATTTTTCAAATTGATCGATATTTATTAATGCTATTGGAGGTGTGAGAAGATGCTCTAGGCTAAGCATTGATTGCGTTACTATTGCTTTCTACGCATTAATTTTCGTAATTAACTCATTATGTTCATCTAAAGTGGCTAATTTGTTAACAATCTCACGTCTGTTTTCGTTTTGTGTAATAATGCCATGAGAATGAGTGATTTTTACATTCGAGTTTGCCAATTCCTATTTTTTAATACATTTTTAGTTTTCTGTTTTACTTTCTTAATAATTTTTCTATGTATAAAACACTCGAAAATAACGGGGATACAGTTCTCCACAATTTTCCAGTTGTATACAGTTTTACACAGTTTTTTATTACCAGTAATTTGTATACCGATGATACCTCCGTGAGTCGAAACGCGTGGTACTGTTAATAAAAAATTGTCGAAAACTGCGATCGTTGTTCTCATTATGTCCACAGATGTTTACACTCCTTTCAAAAGATTTTCCTATTTTAGCTATGATATATTTTATCAGCATAACTCTCGCCAGCTAGGTAAGACTGAGGTCTCCACAGTCTGAAAGCACGTACTATCGATTTGTAAATAGATTAAGAAAATATTGTATTGCTGCTATGTTTCGTTGAAACCGCCACGATTCGCATTTTGAATGGTATTATTGAAAAATTCATAGTTATAATTCACTCTAGTTATTTATAGTTTTGACTATTTTTATGCATCAAATGGTTTTCATCCAAATAATTGCTTTTACTCTATCATTTTTTCTTTCCTTCTCGTTTCAGGTGAGCTCCATTCTCGCGCTGAACTGTATTTCAAGCGGTGGGGCACGTCTTAAAGTGGAGGCTGGCCTGAATCGTACATAGAAGTGCGGCTAGCTCCTTTAACGGGTAACTCCTATTTCTTCCAAGGGCACCGCCCCCTTTTCTACAGCGCCTCCCGTGAGCACAATTGTGCTTCCTTTCCCACGCGGCTTCCAGACGGCAATTGTCTTAACGGCTGTGGGGAGTTCGGAGGGGGGGAGGGGAGGAGAGGGGAAGAACTTGGAGTTGGGGGGTTGTTATAGTGTGTAGCTGGAGAAAGGTGGAAAACGTCTACCCGTGTGCTGTGCGAGGTAGCGTAGGCATGGGAGAATGTATGCTTAGAGACCTCTCCATTGTTGCCGGATTGGATCTAAGCCATGTCTGAGAGAGATGAATCGCTGCGAAGAGTAGAGAGTTGTATTCAGATGTATACAGAAAGCAGAGTTGGTAGATGAATAGATGTATTCCACAAACACTATACCCCAAGAGCAGCTGTTCCCATCCTGGGATACCCTAAAGGGTGTAAACTTGGTGGTTTATGGGCACATGTACTTCTTACTAATTACCCTTCCAGCCACCACAAGAGTGTTTGGCAGGGGACGACTTATGACCAACATGAACTACAGTGAAGAAATTTAATTTCATCAGCAAGCACAACGCTATCGGTATACTACAAAGCTACAGAAATTACTAAAATAATCCTTTATGTGCGATAACTATGAAAACGTGACACAAGAGTCATGCAGGGAACATGGAGGTAGCCCTACTCAGAAGATTTAGAAACATGTATTGGGGTGCATATGTATTAATCAGCTACACTACCTGTCAACTAACCGAATTCACAGTCTTAACGCAGCCATTGCGGTCTCTTGTCGATAGCGGAAAAACGACATTTTAAACCTTTATATTCTGCAATATACTTCCCTTATTTTATTCTCATGATCTGATCTATCGTAGTATGTTGGAGTTCGTAAGATGTTGATAACATCGTCTGAAAATAAATAAGTTTTAAATTTACATAAAATATTGAGTATAATTTTTTTATCGACGGTCTGTAAGCATGTGAAGTAAGTTGAATACATTTGGAATTATTAGATACGCATATGAGCTGAATCGATGGTACTAGATTTTTTTTGCTGTGATCGAAGACTTTTAATGTTTTCGGCATTAATTTCACGACTCAAGTGTCGTAGTGTTGATTTGTGTTAATGGCCCTCCCCGAATGGAATCACTTAGCCGCTCCAAATCGGACGGCCCCTTTTCCACCGAGGTATAAAAACGGCTTCCTCTCGCCCTTAATGTGAGGCCTGACCCATTTTTCACTCTCTGGGCACCCATTTCGAAAGAACGGCTCCTGCTGAGCCTATAGCGTTCACTTTTCATCGGGTGAACCCTCATCCTCCCTGTCGTGATTTTTAGATCTAACCACACGTCTTCCTGCCATGGAAGTGGGACGCAGTTGCGTGAAATTATTACGATGGCGATTCTCTGTCATGCGTGACATTCGGAGAATGACGACGTTGTTATCCAGTGAAGATCATTATTATGTATTGTATTTCGTACTAAACCGCAAATCCCATCAGGTATTACTGAGAGCGTTTAGTGGAAAGTTACCGTGGATAAACTTAAATTTTTTCTCATTGTATACGTGGACCCCAGAAGTCAAGGGGTCTAAGTGACATTTTTGAAAAAAATAAGTTAGGTACAGGAATGGGATGAGAAAATATTAATCTTTTAGGTGGCAAAGGGATCCTAGTGATTTCCTTGACAGATGCTGCTATCTGTGGTACTCCTCTTAACAACTTAGTGGGTTGTACCAAACATTTTCAACTTTGACTTAAGTTTTCTCTAAACAATGGTTTTGTTACTTAGACCCCTTGACTTCTGGCGTCCTCATATATATATTTTAACTTAACTACGGGTTACAATGAGTAAACGCGCAATCATTGGGTTTACATATTCCTATGTTAGTTCAAATAGCAGTTTACCTGTGAGAAATATGTTATGGGTTGTTATAATGACTAATTTTGGGTATCTGTTGAAAGAAATCGTTCTTGTTATCATCAATTTCCTGAATTGAGAGTTATAGAACATTGGATTCGGGATTTTTAACAATCGCGTATCATAACACCGAATATTACGGAATACATATGTATCTGGTAAAACCATGTTATTTTGGGGATTCTTCAAATACTTACGAATATTCGTTGTAAAGGTCTTAATGCGAATAGGACTTACATTGAATCGCCCGTGTAACCGATATTACATGCGCATTCTCTACTCTCTGTGCATTCAGAACTGCAAATATTTTGTTCGGACGGGGTTGAATGCGACAAATTGTCTTGCAAAGCACGGGTGAAAAAAATACTCCGACGGCGTCATAACTCCGGGACGGGGGAGACAAAAACAAATGATTTTGTTCATCTCGGGGAAATTCAATTACTAGTGTCTATGTTTGTATAAGGTTAGGGTTAAATTGTTTTTGTAGATTCAGCGCCACCGCTTGTTGAGTATATTCACCCATATTTGCTCAGAGCTATTGCAGCAAAAAATAAATTATTGAAAATATTACGAAAATGTTTGAGAACCTTCCATTATTCAGATGACGAATGTTTACTAATCGGAGCAGTTGGTCATTAGCATGTGAAAAGAAGGCGCGTAAAAATTGGCGTAGTAGAAAATTGAGTAAGCTTTATTGCGTCACGTTCGTAAGATGTTTCACTCGAAATAGAATTCGAAGCTTCAGGTGGGTGGAGCGGTAATCATGGGGCATTGAGTGCACATTTTAATGATTTATCAAAGTAATTCGAACAAACATTCTTGGAGCATATTTATTTTAAGCACTTCCGTTTATGCATTGAAAGTCATCATATAGATAGTGATTAAATTGATAAAAATATTATATTAAAATTTTTTCCTTAATCAATGCATATTATGGCGCCTTTTCTTAATAAAAGCATAAAATAAGCTTTCGACGCGATATCGAAATGTAACAAATCATCGTGAGATATGTTTGTTCCGAATATTTAACCGCGGCGATACTTCTTGATATTGGGCGATTACAGTGATAAGAAATGTATTAATGTATAAATTCGCGTTTAGCAACACATCTGATCTCATCATCTGCTTGAGAATTCAGAACTGATATTTTTCAGAGCGACGGAGAATATTATTATGACTCCTCAGTACATCTCTAGGTCTGACAGATGCGATAAAATAAGAGAGTTACACTGCCGAACAGATATGTACAAAAACTCGTTCTTTCCGCGCACAATAAGCGACCACAATGAAAATTTAGCTCCACTAAATACACTCCTATCATACACGTCGCCATTTCATCTCCCAAAAACTTACATCTTTACACGGCTGGTAACCTAACACCCACCCTGCCTTACGCCCATGCGGCGGCTCGTAGCATATTATGTAGGCGTAGATGTGGATCTAATCGAACTATTGCGAATGTCATGTGCCGTAAGTCTTCTGGTTATGATAGCGTTGAATTGCTGAAAACCAAATCGATGTGTTGTAATTCATTTACTTTCATCTAAACATGTCGCTTGTTACGGCGCTTTTGAATAATTCAATGCAAATCTGTACATAACAATGCGGCAACCACCTTGAGAGAGGCGTAGATTGACATGTCGTTATTCCACGTTTATAGGGAACGCACGGGATTTGAACGGATCCGAAAATGCTGTTCGTGCCTCTACGGAAAACCGTACGAATCCGCTAAAGGTTGTCGCGACCCATATACATACTCCTCGCGCATCGGCCGAAGTCCTTGCCAGCCCTCTATTCCGGCTCGTCCTTAAACTCGACCCATTTCCAGCGAAGCCGCGCTTTTCCGCTTGCCCCCATATCGGAGCCGAACGAGTTTTGTAATCGTCCCGACGCTACCCTTCTTCGGAGAGCGCAAGGGGTTTGGGTACACGGCTTTTATCGCCTAGTAATGGACTTCATGCTGTGCGGTGGCGCCCCCCTGCGATGCTCTTGTTTTCCATCTGGGCTCCCATCATGCACCCTGAATCTCGTAAGAGACAATCCCTTAGTGTTGGCCGTCGATACGTTTCGCCTATAGTTTTTTTTTCACGCGTCACTGGTGATTTCGATGAACTTCGAGGAATACTTGATTTAGGCTATATCTTATTGTATGTCCTTCAAAGTGAAGCTATCGGTGTGCGAAAACAATCTGCTTTACGTTAAGCAGTAAAGCCAGCGCTAATCTCTCATACTTAAATATTCAATGTTTCATTCATTCACGGCAAATGTTTGCGATAAAAGTGTAATGATTACATTTGAAGTTATTTAGTCATTTCATTCACTGTTTTAAGAAGACGGAGTTTCTTAATTTATCTTGTCTCCTTTTCATTTTACAAGAATGATCATTATTTTGATTGATAGACGCGCGAAGTCATAGTTAAGAAAAACGTTGTTCCTAATGATAATAGTCAACCAGCAGATTTAAAGTAAAAACGTATCGTGAACGTAAAAATATAAAAGAAGAGATATGTTAATGAGATGATTCAAAAAACTATTTTTTAATGAATAATGGATTCCACTAAGAAAACAAAAGTAATGAGATTCTTCATGACAAAGAAAGCGAAGCCTGTGATTAGAAACGCAGGGCACAAACTAGAGCAAGTAGAACAGTTAAATTACTTAGGTGGCACGCTAGAGAAAAACGGGCATTGTAGCTAAGTCATACGGAAGAGAATTGCACTAACTAAGGAGGCGTTTTGTAATAGAAGGGAGTTGATGACGGGGACATTAGATAAGAATGTGAAGAAGAGGCTGGTGAAGAAATTGATATGGAGCGTAGCGTTGTATGGGGCAGAAACGTGGACCCTGAGATATGAGGTCAAGAGTAAGCTGCAGTAATTTGTGATGTGGGTGTGGAGAAGGGTGGAGAAGGTTAGGTGGACGGAAAGGAAGACTAACGAGGAAGTGCTTGAGAAGGTGGGCGAGGAAAGGAAACTTCTGAATGATATCCGAGATAGGCAGGGTAGATGGCTGAAGGGTGTAATAAAGGGTGATGGGTTGCTGAAGAGTGTCATAGAGGGAAGGACGTTGGGTAAGCTGGAAAGGGGAAGAAAGAGAATAGGTTTCATGGACGGGATGAAGAAGGGTATATCTTATGCAGAGGCGAAAAAGGATTTCCTAGGGGGAGATAGGTCCCTGAATGCGTAAAAGACCGGGAGGAGATTCTCTGACATTCAACAAAACCTACCTTTACCGGTAGAGTACATAAAAAATAATAATAATTCTTAATATGCTGAATATGTCAATGCTTCTTTGAAAAAAAAACTTGGTGTTGTGCGCGAAATATTTTTATTGAATTTTCTGACTAAATGTTCGATTTACACAGTAATTGTCAAGTCCTTGATAAAGACTCTGCGAGTTGATACTTTGGTCGGTATATTCATTAGATATTGTGGTGAATTTTACGAATTTTTCCCTTACTTATTAATGGAATACCAAGAGGTAACGTGTGAGAATATAAAATCAGCGTATGTGTTGCCAAAAGGCATCAGTTCAGGAGAGTTGGGACTTATGTAGTGGTGGTGCTGAGCCGAGTAACGTCTTGGCTTTTTGTCTTGAAAATGATTGCCCTCAGGGTTGACGTAGAAGCGTGAAAAAATATATCGTAGGAATAAAGGTTCAGGAAAGATATACCTATATAGTATATTCCATCTGCTCTCCAAAAATGTATTTCTACCCCAGTGTGCCTGGAACCTTAGAACTCCTGTGTGTACTTTGGTATTTACATTGAATTCGAAAAACGAATTTTGGAAGCAATCTCCTGAAAAGTTCTGGGGACCAGGGTTTATTTCTTAAGCCAATGAAATGATTCAGGCCTCCTCATAGATGTGACATACAATACATTTTTCTAATTCGATTAAGAGATAGTGTTATTGGCGCTTGCTTTTTTTGTTCTCCTTCTTTTCTCTTACAAATCGTGACTTGTACGCTAACCGGGCAAAGCAGACGGCGTTTTTTTCTAACGCGATTGACTTCATATCATACTCTCTTTTCATTCGCTAAATCACGAAATATATGTTGCAGCGTTGATGTTATAGATGAAAGTTTGCGACTGCTATTGTATTGCTTTTCGTGTCCATGAAATGGAAATAAAATTTCCTCCCCTCTAGCGAGGTTTTGTAAGCGTCGGAAAGCCACTTAATTTTCCTGATAAAGCTTTTTCGATATTGTGCAGCGGCACGCATTGTAAGCTCTGGTAAAGCCCTTGTAATGCCTCTGCCCTCTCCTGGAATTTTCCACGTGTCGGCCCAGGGTCCGAAATGCGATACACTCCTCCCCGCTGTTCATTTTGGATCTGGCGGCCTCTATAAAATGCAGCAATAGCAAAGCGCTCTTGCGCTGCCCTGGCAATCGCATTCAGTATGGCTCTCTAAAGGACCCCGGGCGTCACCGTCCCCTTGTGTAATTTACCGGTGTGGCACCCGGGGAAACGCCCCCCTCTGTGGGAAATAAGTGACCCTCCCGCCCCCCCCCCCCCTCTCCATGTCCCCCCCAAATCACATGCGCTTTTCTCATTTCAGGGGAAATAGGAGATAGGAGTCCCTTGTTTCCTAGGGGAAAAATATGCGGTAGTTTCTATGGGACCAGGTTGTGTCGAATGGCTTCGATTGTCCACGACTCCGGGGAAAGGGTTACAACTTAGGAGGAAATCCTGATTCGGTGGTGGAAACCATGTGGTGGGAAGCAATTGGAGCCATTATTTCCACATTGTTGCGTGGACATCATTGTTTGAGAGTTCCTGTTTCTGCAAGCCTTTCCTATTTCCTCTAATTTTTCGTTGTCGGAAAGGTTTTGATGTTCGGGCGTTGAATATCACATTCTTGGAAATATAGGAAGGAAACATTGAGGATTCATTTTCTCATTTCTCATGTCAGTGGATCGAATGGAATCCGCTAATTCTTGTTGAACGTGCAATTATGGGAATGGTAAATTCTCAGATCTCTATGAAATCCGTGAGAACGCGCCAGGGAAATCCTTTTGTCTCGTGCCTCTGTCGATACGGTAGAGATTTTTCCAAGATTTTCTCCCTAATTTTAAGTCTTAGAAGAATTAATTGCCAGATCAAGATATAACTGATTCCGTTGGGTGGTTGAAATTTTCTTGGTTATACCATTTTTCATATAATTGTATATATTTACATATATTATAAATTGTTTACCCATATTAGGAGAAGATAAAAGGTGCCCCTGAAAGGAAAACGTGCATTGAAGTAGTGTCTGTGCAAAATTCTATGAATCGCTTGGTAGAATTACGAATGGTGGTGACGGCAAGGTAAATATGACCTGCTTTAGTTCTAAGTTTATCGCCTTGGAAACCATGAGGGTGTGCGAAGCGCGTTCGATTTGTCCATCATTCCTTTAAAAACCCTCCTCATTTGTTTCAACAGTTACCCTTCGCAATTATTTCGTGCTCTGCCTCATAAACGGGTAAATTTGAATTTGTATAATTATGCTGTATGGACATGGCGAAATGCACCTACTTATTTTATTGAATATTTCACTCTGGCATGCTAGAATTTTGGTTGTGAGAACTCCCATTGGTCAGCGCCGCATGATACGGCCAGTATATGCTTCATGGTTTGTGTGCGGCTCAACGCCGTAACAAAAGTTGATTTTCTTATTGTGTATTATCATGAAAATCTCACGGAAGTACCGTCTTGCCATGCTGTGTCTTTGAATTTTATTTAGAGAGAGGCATAGCACATTTATTAATATCAATTTCACTTAAAGAAGAATAGAAATTCACTCAATTTTCTTACGGATTACTTCACTTATTCCGAATGAAATGCCTTAGAACAAAACAGTTTTTAAGTCTTTAAGGGACTATTTCATGTCATCGGCATTTCAAAATTTTTTAACTAAACGCTTGCACATTCATGAAATTTTTTATGAAATTTGAGTCCTTGAAAATTTATAGAGAGAAATCAAGCGATTGCGTGCTTAAGAATTGAGCAAAAACAACTGTCTCCATCTGGGAGAGATGGGAATTCGAGCACCAATGTATCCAGGTTACATCAGTACCTGGATGGCATTTGACTGTTGGCATACGGATGATTGGAGTTTTTAATTAGTAGATTAAATAAAACTTTGTATACTCCACTAGAGGTTTATTAACACGACCCGAATTTTGACACTTCGTGGAAGATGACACGAAGTGTCGAAAACCAGGTCGTGTTATTAAACCAGTAGTGGAGTATACAAAGTTTTATTTAATCTACTGTGAATAACTTTCAAAAAGTCAAGCCTGGAACCATTTCCTTTGTGGAGTTTTTAATGTTCGTTTTTCCCCACAAGTGAGAGAGAATTCGGACGGTGAGGCTTAATTTGGCTTAACTATTAGTTGATTCTACCTCAGTGTGTGTCCCCGTCGCCATGGAGATAAGCTGTGCTATAAATAAATGACCTCATGAATATCGTGGTACCGACTGTGCATCCTGAATTTTTTTTCTCCCCCGGAGAAGCGTTGTCGGGGATGACGAGGAAAGTTCTTTTTTTTTATTTCTATCGAGAGCTTGTCTCGTATCCGGCAACTGAGCGCCTGCCTCTATTTTCAGAGTGCGGATATCTCAACGACCGTGTGCCACAAAAGCTCCCGCATGTTGCGAAAGGGATACTTAGTGGAAAGTAATAATGGGCCGTGATTGTGTGTGGTGATCGATATTGTGTTTAAACGATGGTACCGCTGAGTGGCTGTGTGCCTGAGCACGTGGTGGCAACGGGTATGAAAGGAAACTTCATAATAGAAATGACGAAACGTTGGATAACCACTCAGACAACGCCGGATATTAGTTGTGACGTAGTTATTTAAGCGGCTGTTGTAGAAGTTCATTTATAGAGTTTCGGCTTATCCACGATGTAGTTCACGTCAGTAAGTTCTGCGAGAGCCGTTCAGCAAGCATGTATCCCAGTATCATCTACATCTAAATACTACCCTGCGAGCCACCGCATGCGGGAGTGGCAGGGGGCGTTAGGACACCAGCCGTGTAAAGATGTAAGGGATAAGGTTTTGGAAGGTGAAATGGTAACGTGTATTATGGGAGTGTATTTAGTGGAGCTCAGTTTTTATTGTTGTCGCTTATTGTGCGCGGAAAGAACGAGTTTTAGTACCTGTATGTTCGGCAATGTATGTCTCTTATTTTATCGCTTCTTTCAGACCTGGAGATGTGATGAGGCGTCATGATAATATTCTCGGTGTCGCTCTGAAATACACCCGTTCTGAATTTCTTAGGCAACCTAAGCCTAGTGTGTAGCCTCAGAGTCTCTAGGGACACCCACCTCAATCCCTCTAAAGGTTGTGAGACAGTATCAACACACTTAATTGTACGACTGTCTTGGTTTTCCTAAATTTAATTTGGTTGTTCTTCAAGAGGATTTTGACCCTAAAAACAGAAGTAGTAATGCATTTTTGTTCTTTAAAACCCGTATTCTGAATAATATAAAAATACACTGTGACTTAGAAGGATATCTGGTCTGGTGTGCAAGCCAAAGAATTCATAACATAAGGTGATGACCATGTTCTTTACTCGTTGTAAAAAAATTATCATCGAAAGAAAAGGGTCGTTTCGATAGCAGATAGTGAATTTTCAAAGTCGTCTATGAAATCAGAGGAAACTTCTCTGTCAATCGGTAGTTTAAGTGGAATTTTACCGAACATTTTTCATTGGCACCGTGGTTTAGACTTTAAAAACTTCGATTCGAGGATCCTCGGCGTCAGTAGGCGACGTATTCAAAGTTGATTGGTAGGATTTTGGACAATACTTAATCCGAACATCCCTATTTCTGGTCTTACCTCCTACGCTCCCGCATTTAGATCCCTCTTAAATCCATCATATCGCGTACCACTTCGCATTTCTTCCATTATTGACGTGTCGGAATTTTCGAGGAAATGAACAACCCGAACGGTGGACAAAGAGAGATTTTATCCTCGAAGATTTTAAGTTACATCAACTAAGCCATGCCATTGCAAGTTGAGTTTCATTTAGTAATTGAGCTATCTTATCCGTTTAGGGAAGAAAGACATAGAAGTGATCAATATGGTTTGTGAGGTGGGGAAACTACTCGATGGGGTTAGGAAGCGAAGTAGTTGTCTGTAAGGGTGAATGGGGGTTGATGTGTCGCTCTTGGCTGTGGAGGGGAAGATATTGAGCAAACTGAAAAGGGGAAGGAGGAGTAGAGGTTTTTTCGATAGACTGAGGAAGACTTAAGACTCAGATAAGGAATGAAACAATACGTTAATAAGCCTTCCATTTTTTAATAGTCAGAGGATATTTACCGACGTCCACTTAACACGATGCGTGCTGGGCTTTATATTGAAAGTACTCTCATAAAATTGAGGATTTTACACACTTACCTGGATTGTGAAAGAAAATTCTTTAATCTAGGTTGATGATCTTTTATTTACTGTTAAAACTTATTTTGGCACATTGTGGTCGTATGTATTTTCCAGAAAGACTACAACCACACGATTATGTCCAGCTACCGTTCAATAATGATATTCCATGGATCCTAGTACGTCCTTCGTCATTCTCAGGAAACATAGAAGGACGTGCCATTACGTCCGTAGCACTCAAAGTATTAAATCTACCCTGACTGATAAATTACTCAATGGGAAAAGATTCGATTTTAGGTCGCGTTGGTTCTTTTATACAGCGATTGCTATTGTCTTTTGAAGTACAACAATTTAATTACTTAGGTAGTACGCTGGAGTAAAAAGGACATAGTAGCAAAGACATACGGAAGAGAATAGCGCTAGCGAAGGAGGCGTTTAGAAATAGAAGGGAGCTGGTGTAGGGGAACGTGGGTAAGGACGTGAAGAAGAGGCTGGTGAAGAGCTTGATATGGAGCTTAGCGTTGTATGGGGCAGAAACGTTGACCCTGAGAAAGAAGGACGAGAATAGGCTGCAGGCATTTCAGATGTGGGTGTGGAGAAGGATGGAGAAGGTGAGGTGGACGGAGAGGAGGACTAACGAGTAAGTGCTTCAGATGGTGGGCGAGGAAAGGAAACTTCTGAATGAAATCCGGGATAGGCAGGTTAGATCGCTGAAGGGTGTAATAAAGGGTGATGGGTTGCTCAAAAGTGTGATAGAGGAAAGGATGTTGGGCAAACGGTGAAGAGGAAGATGGAAAATCGGTTTCATGATCGGGGTGAAGAAGGGCAGATCTTATGCAGAGGCGAAAAAGGATATACTAGTGGGAGATAGGCCCCGGAATGTGTAGAAAACTGGGAGGAGAGTCTCCATCATCCAACAAAACCTACCTTTACCGGTAGAACACATTAAATAATAATTGTCTTTTGCTAGTGTTGCATGTGTTCTTTTTGCGTTGGCGAAATTGATGCTCAGTTCAATTCCAGTAATATGACCACCGTTGGAAACTCGAGTCCGCCCGGTCCCCCAGCTAGCTGTTCCGGTCCCCGTTCGTGTCTCTTGTAACCCCGAGTTTCCGCCGTTCCCTGTCAAATCCTCCCGCCTAACGCCTCCACCCTCCCACTCCACCAAATATCCGTTCCAATCCCTCGTTGTGCACGCAGGGGAAGCCAATCTGTGGATTAATTCGTTCGCCGCGACAGGGGCGAGGCCTTTTAATCACGGCCCTTAATTAACTTGGGTCTCTCCTCTCCAGGGTCCGGTCCCCCCTCTCATCCCGTCCGTTGCAGATGCGACCATTGGGGTCCGGTCGCTCTCAATCGACGCAAGAAAGACGCTGATTAATGTTATACGTATGAAAAAAACACTTGTCTCCCCTCTCCTCCCCCAAACAGAAGCCCACTCCACCTGTCCCTCCCCCTCCGTTTGTAACTTATTTCCCGCTTGCATTTCGCCTTTTTCGTTGAATCACGCGATCGTCTCACCTCGCTACCTGTTCTTGACTTCATTCGTTGATATCTGGTGAAACTTAAAGATAGATTTAGCGAATATATTCAACCGTATTCGGTGAGATTTTGTGTAACTTCATCGTGATTTTTCGTGTAAAAATTACAGCGGTGAATAACTTTAGTTTTATAAATAGCTGAGAAAACATACAAACTACATATTTTTATTTCTGACGAGATCTATTCGTTGGACATTCTTAATTTTTCAATCCAAGTCTCTGGAGTTTCCCATGGAAAACGGTTTCTCTTTTTTGCAAATATTTCGAAAATTAGTGCAGTAGGAGAGTAATATTTTAAAGTTTCTGGAAGTATGAGATGTTTTTTATTTTGGAATAAGACCTAATTATTTAAGTATTACCGCCAATATCAAATGATAACTCGCTTAATCTAATTTTAAAAGAAATAACTTTGTAATGTCCACTAGGCAATTTATTTGTACAACGCGTTTCGACACATACAATGGCGTCCGAATACGGTTGTAATATCTAATCGGTAATTTATTTGTACAACGCGTTTCGGTAGACATTACAAAGTTTTTTTCTTTTGAATTTCGATTACGCTAGTTATCATTTGATATTGGCGGCAAAATTTTAGAAATTTGATATAATTTTAAATAGAAACATTTATCTTTTTCAGAAACACTAAAATATTAGCCTCCTACCGCACTATATTTCGAAATATTAGCCGTAAAGTGAAACTGGTGTTCCATTGAAACTCTCGAGAGACTTACATTGAAAATTGATGAATTTCTTAAGTATAGATCTTGTCAGAAATAAAAATGTGTTGTTTTTATGTTTTCTCAGCTAGTTATAAAACTAAAGTTATTCACCGCTGTAATTATTACAAAATTACCAAAAAACCTTCTGTTGTGAAGTTTTTTCACCGTACGGTGCGTTTACATGAGTCATGTAAATGACTGATGGACGTCTATTTTGTTAACTGCTGAGAATTCGACGCTTAGGACAGTGTTTTTTTGCCATAATATCACAGTATTGGCGACTTGATCCTACTGCTACTGTAAAAGTAAACAACATTCCAAAATGGTCGTCATTATGACTAAAAATGTCGCTCATACTACATTATAGGGTCATCAGCTAGTGAAGAGTAAGGACCTATAATGAAAAAATAAACGTGATACGTTCGATCGTTTCAGTTTGGCCAAAATTTGAGCTTTCCGCGAGAATTTGGGACTCTTCAATGGAAAATATAGTACGTAAAACAAATAGGAAGGAAAGCCGCAGTCCGCGTTTAATGTTGACATGACCAGATACTGCTAAACAGCTGGTAAAATTAATATGTTTGAAATCACTGGAGCCTCGGAGGCTACATGTTGGGCTGAGAGTATATGAAAATCACTGTGATTTCTAGATTGGTACAAGAATTTATTCTCCCCAAGTGCCATGGTCTTTAGGGTGAATTATGAAAAAATGCCATGAAGTGGATGGCGTGTAGCCGTCGAAGCGTCGATGTCTACCGTGTGGGAACCTCGAGAACGCTTCGAGTATTCGCCAGGGAAACTCTAGATCTTTTTGAAAAGGCTCTGCTGCAGAAAGTCGGGAAATCCCCCCCGGGGCATTTCGATTCGATGTAAATGTGGCTTTTTTTTGCCATGGAAACGAGGTGATGCACCGTTCATCTGCTGATGTGGAATTCGGAAGCCGAGCGATTCGTCCGTTTCACTCGTGACGCAACGGCTTCGACTTTCATTTTTCGGACGTCCCAATCACGCAGCGCTCGTCTCGTTGAAATCCCAGCATCTCATCACAGAAAGAGACAAAAGAGAGACGCGCCCCGTAAGACTTTCGTGACCGATCTGTCGGAGCAGAGCGAGGCCTGTCGCTGTCATTGATCCCTCTCCACTCCCCTCGCGATCTCGCCCACCGGAAGCTGCTACCGGGGGCGGGGGGAGAGGAGGAAGCCGAGGAGGGCGGGATAGGTGCTTGCGTGGGGACACATACGCATGTACGTATAACATCATGCTTGCACCTGCAATTATATTGCAATTTTGGAATGGCTAGTGTGGAGGGTTACGCTAAAATATTGACTGTCCTTTTATAGTAAGGGTAGGCGAGGAGTATTGAGTTGACGGATGTGCCCACGCTTAGACCAGAATTGGTCCGAATTGACCCTCCATGGGTCCGGTGGCCCCCGAGTGGAGGACGTACTCCGGCAGGCCGCACGGCGTCTACCCGGAAAGGGAGCCAAGGAGACACCAAATCCAAAATCTTTGGGCAACGGGCTCTTTCGGTTCTCAAAGATGTGCGGTAGGTTTTTCGCGAAAGGGAGATCGACGGCTACTCGTCTCAGTTGTTTGGGTAACCAAACTAATACGAGCACTTCGGGGAGGTGGAGGCCCAATTGAGGTCCTTTTGAAGTCAATCCGCCTCATTGGTGTCGGCCTCGAAGGGGCTAAATCAGTTGCTTCCCTCTGTCACTAAAGTTGGTTTCGCTAACTTTCCCTTCCCATCCCTTCCTTCCCACCTCTTCCTTGCCTCGGACATAAGCGAGAAGCTTGATTCCAGGGCGGAAGTTACAATCCCGCGGCGAGAGCCGAAACACCTGTCCTTTTATAGTTGTCGTTGAGTTTTATTTTAAATTAATGAAGCTTCAAGATAATGCACCAACTGAAGCGTATCAAAATATTTTAGTCCCATTCATTGAAGCGTGAAATTTAGAATTTTATTGAGAAAAAATTACGTTCAAGCTACGAATTTTAAGTGTGTTATTATTGAAAAATATTCTATTTCTTTTGATGAGATTCTTGATTTTTTTCTCTTATACGAATTGCTATTATAAAAATGAAGTCAGACCCTGAGCCATCTGAATGCTCTACCCTTGTCTTCGCCATACACTCCTAATTCCTGCCCTCTGCTCTCCTTTTTTTGCTTCTGTCTTCAATGTCAAATGACCCATAGAAATGTTAAAATGATACTCCAAAATGATTTTCCTGTTAAAAATTGCTAATGTCATGATCTAGGTACCATTGTTCCTTACAAGGGAGTCTTAATTTTAGACAAGTGGGAAATTTTCGCTAGGGGAAAACTAAAGGAGGATTTTTGACCACTGTTCAGCAAAATATTATGCATATACATACGAAGAAAGATGTCACGCCAACTTCTCCATCATAAGACCAAGCCAGAATCAGACGTCTTATGCGACGGACAGAGTAAGTGAAGTTAGGGTTTCCACATTCTTAAGTTTGTTTGAGCGAGATTGAGCCCTAATCATAACAGAGACCATATTCGAATTAAACGTTTTCATTTCACCAGCTGTAGGACACATCAATTAAATATTGCATTCTTAATGGTGCAATAATATAGTTTTTCATGACAGGCATTGTAAGTAATTAAATTGAAATATCTAAATAAGTCTTTAACCTGACTCATTTTTTTCGCGCGGTACGTATGAAACTCCTTCACAACGGAAGGTTTCTTGTGATCCTAAAAAATTGCGGCGGTGACAATATGAACAATTTTAAAAAATAGTTCATAAAACATGTTAACTATACACTATTAATTTTTTGACGAGATCTATGTTATATAAATTACTTGTTTTTTGAAAAAATTATGTCTCTCTGTAGTGCATACACGCACAATTTCCCATGTACATGGTCTGGTATGTCGTCATTGTCGTCAAGGGTAAGTTCGGTAAGGGGTTGATATTTTGATGTCTTCGAAGGGGTGGGGTATTTTTCTTTAAATCGAGACCAACTTCATTGATTTCTCGGTGAAATGATATTTCGCTCAAACTACCTTAAATCTCTTTAGTCCCTGTCGGCTAAACCGAAGGTCGCGGGTTCGAGTGTCGCCTGGGTAGAATTTTCACCGCTTTTGACATTGGTGTTTGTGTTTGTATGTCGTTGCTGTTATTCATGCGATGTGAAATGGCAAAATTGTGTTGCTTCCGGTGAAGGTAAAATAAATTAATAAAGCCGTAACAAATCTAGGTTTGAGTAAACAGAAACTGGAACAAAGTCGCGACTTATTTTGTGAGAGTTAGCTTAGCGTTTTATAGATTTAGCTAATGGTCAAGAGTTTTTTTATTCTTTAATTGTTGTTACAGAATAAATTTAGTGCCCATAGCAGCGGGATCTTATTTTAGTGCTAAATTCTGATGTATCGAGCTCAAACATCGCCACCAGTGGGCCGAGTGAATCCTTCTTGGCTCCACTTAGGAATTCCTTTGAGACCGGAGGGAAATTAGAAAAGTAACGTAGCTCAGTTCGGCTTTCAACGCGGGTGCTTTTCAACCAATTGATTCACTCTTAATTTACAACCTAGAGCCTTGGAGACTATGATTCAGTCTAGTAATATTTTTTCGCTTAGAAAATTTCATGCCATGCATGTCTCACGGAAAATTTCTCCGTACCGTCGACAGTGGCCATGACCGAGACATTGCGGAACATTTCAATGTCAGCTGGAACTAATATTCCAATCGTTCGTCACACCAGGTGGGTTGTGTTTGAACCGTTCAAGACTATATCGATCATTTACTTAAGGAGTCGCGTGCAACTAACCCGAATAGTTCGAGATTTTAGGGTTTTTTTATCGATTCGTAAAAATCTCACGCAGCCCTTCCGATCGAGTTTTTTCCCGCCGGAAGTGTGTTGATGGAGTTGATTACACTGTAAAATATTTTCTCCCAAATTTGCTGAAATTCAGCTAGGTTTTCTTAACTGAAGTTGTACCAACTTTTAACCAAGACTGGAAAACTAAAATTTAAAGCAAAAGAGTTGCTGAAATTCAGCAAATTTTCCCGAAAATTTGAAGACCGAACATTATTAACCAAAATTTCGGATAGGGTTATGCTCACAATTAAAAGGCTACAACACGACTTCCAACACTATTTATTGAAAAGTTAAAATATATATGCCCTTTAGCTTTAATTTTAACTTTAAAAGCAAATGTAAATAGTGTGCTGGATTAATTATATGTCAAAACAAGATTATAACTATCTTGTGCCTAGGTTGAAGAGTGATTTAAAGAACAATGACACAGTACACTATTACCCAAAGCATTTGCAGCCTATTCCTTTGAAATAATTTGCAGCCTATTCCTAACGAGTTTTTAATGAATTTCAGGCCTTAAGGGATCGTCAGAGAAAATAAGCAATTAAATGAAACAGTTACCCTACATTCTATTTGGAAGAATTGTTTTTGTGGAAACTAAATACATTTCTTCCATATTTTTAGAGAAGAATAGCGTATAGATTTGCTGATGTCTAAGACTAAATTCAATTTGGACAATTTGCTGAATTTCAGCAAGTTATGTTATCCATGTGGTTGGTTATAGCTCACCAAAATATTTAACCCGTCGTGATTATTACCCCGTGACTCATTACATATGAGATCTGAATTATCTCGAACGGTTGAAAACCTCTCAGGACAAACTCTTCTTACCCTTGACCAGTGGTTCTTAACCTCCCTAATGCCGCGACCCTTAGATACAATTCCTCATGTTGTGGTGACCCCCAACTATAAAAATATTTTCGTTTCTACTTCATATCCATCGGAAGACCGTCATGACCATCGGGCCACCATCATATGTGTTTTCCGATGGCCTTAAGCGACTCCTGTGATAGGATCGTTCGATCCCCAAAGGGGTCGTGACCCACAGGTTATTATTCGTCCAGGGCAGGTCACTGCTCTAGACGAATAATAAACCACTGCAGGCCACTGCCCTAGACGAATAATAAACGCACATGATGTGTTCTCCACTCTGCTCCCAAAGAAATTGGAATTTCGCCGAAAAATATACGCCACTTCGTTCCCGGGCCCACCAAATAGGAAGCCTCGGGGTCCAGGCTCCAGCCTCACCACAGACCCCCATCCCTGTCTCGCTTAGTTTAAATAGTTAAAGGATGGAAGTAACACACCCATAAAAGGGTAATGGGAGCACAAGAGTCAGGCGATGGCCTTTCCTTGGGCTCCGCGGGACGTGAGCGTACCGTTCCCACGGTGATTTCTTATGAGAAGAGGGGGAGCATGCGACCCCTCTCCGCGCGCGCGGCGGTCGTCTTTTGTCGGTTTCCCTTTGAAGTGAAGTGCTGGCCCGCCTTGGCTTTTGGAGGAGAGGCCCTCGAATTAATGCATTTGCTCTCGCGTTGGCCCGAGTCATTTTGTCCGTCTTCGGCCTGGAGTATTCCCTATCATTATTTCGTTGGCCAACTCTCATCTCGATGATGCATGTTAATCATTTGGATGAGGATCACGGCAAGGACATTGTTTGAGAGATCGCGTGCGTGTTGTGTCTTCAGAACTGTGTTTAAACTTTTTTACGGTTCGGATTTTTCTCTGCTGCATTGATGCAAGCATTATCCCGAATGCCTAAAGTTGAGGTGAGCATTTTCTTATTTGGTATTGAGAGATCTTAATTGATTTCAGTAAGTGGTAACGATACTGTAAATGAAGTCTTCTAGGTTCTTCTTCCAGGTTTCGATAGCTACCTCCGCCACAATCTTCAGGGTTATAAAACTCAGAAAACGACGTATACATTTAGAACAGAATTCAAATTTAAGAATTCCCATTCAATAAATAAAAAAAATGATAAATAAACAATTAAATAAATTCCAATAATAAAGAAAGTTTATCCAATAATAAATAGACCAACAAATCTAATTTACTATGCGCTGATACAATATGTATACTACGATAGTGTACGCCGAGAAAAACCAAATCCTACAACGATAGCGATTCTCTTTTTCTTTCACTGTTTTAAAGAAGGCAAATATTTCTAGCATGCCGATTCATCATTATCTCTTACCTTCAACAAATCATTCGGAGGATCGCGTTGGTTTGGTAGCTAGAGTTCTGGCTTCCTATCCCAAGGGACCGATTCGTATCCCGGCAGAGATTTTTACTGAGATAAATCTCGATCCCTACTTGGGTTCGGTAAATACACTACTTAAAGTTTAGGGCTGTGTCTTTCAGATGTGAGGTTCAGCTATGATAGTATTTACACCTTTCGTTAAGGAGGTTAAGGAGATCCATAATTGCTTACTATTTGAAAATCATGCTGAAACAGACTAAAATATTGGCGAATTTATTGGGAAGTTTTTTATTGTTGTGATAAAAACTAAAAAAACGTAATGTAAGGCTTAACAGTTTTAAAAAATTGACGAAGATCTCCTTGAGAGTTCTTCAGAATGATTTAAAATGTATTTTTTAATGAAGGATACATGTATTTTGAAAAATGCATGCTCTCGCGCCGTGTGTCAGTTAGTTGGGAACGGTTGTTGTGGCGGCATGTAGATGGTATATAAACTCGCTTACCGGTTATTGTCGAACATCCGAATCGCTACACCTAGCAACTCTTTCATACGTACGCATGCGTAGCCTTTTATATGGTAGGTAATGCTAGTTGAAATGAGCAGTACGGAAATAATTAGAATTCGGCCTTGCGCAGCGCTGTACCGCATTCGCCTAGTTTTCGGTGAGGATGGGAAAATTCTGCCCTTCCTGTCGGTTCAGCTTATAGGTGTGACGAGGCGTTGGAACTAATCCAGTCTCGTCCCTTAAATCTTTCGCGTCCGTCAGCCTGAGTTGTCCGCATGCGAGGGTGTTCGGTGGGTTCGGGTTTTTATGTCGAGTTTGAGGGTTGAAAGCGTCTCGGGAGAGGGGGACCGTAAATAGAGGGAGGGAGGGGTAAGCTGGTTGGGTGGGGGGGGAGGGGGAGATTTCCAATGAGGTATCGAGGAAGAAAGGGATGGGATGCTGCGAGTACGGTGGATGTGTGCGCGCCGGACCCCGCTGGAACATTCTTCGTCATGGAGACGTCGACTTGGGTTTGGGAAGGGGGGAGGGGCGTTATGCCCAGTGGAAGTGTGCGGGGGTGCCGTTGATGCTTAGGAAAAGGAGCGGCTGGGGACGTAAAAGGTTTGTTTTTGAAGACCGGATGTCTTTGGGACGGAGATGGAAGATGCATCCCTTCCGTTACTCTTTTAAGGGGAGTCTCGACGAACTAGTCTCGGGTCGTGAGGGGATAAGCAGAACTCCTTTGAGAGATAGAAAGGGAACGTTTGGGATGAGTATCGCCTACTGTGTTCTTCGTCACCTCGACGGAGGGTGAAGGGATACTTCGAAAAGTTTCATGGGGGATGATTTTACGGAGCGGAAAATGAAGGTTTTTAGCGTGTGTAATGGTTTTCCCGAGGGTTCTTGGCGTTCTCGTGTTAAGGAAAGAAACTGCAGGAAACAGAAAGGGGATTGGTTGGCGTCTGAGCGTGCTAAAAGACATTTGTTCTCGGTGCTCAGAGATAAAAATGAAACTTGTCACTCGCCCGGAACTGGCTCATGTATTCTCGCCTAATCCGGGCGCGGCCTTGTAATCAGGTTTGCCTTCCATGAGACTTATCTGGTTTGTATGATTCAATCGAAGAGTTAAATGTAAATAAAACTAATGCAATAGTGTCTTTATAGTATACACTGTAGAAATTCTACTCGTACGTTGAAACTGTATGTTTGGCTTCGGTGGCCATTGTAGACCATAATTCTTTGTTGTAAAAACAATGAATTTCAAGAATAACAAATATGTTGACTGATACAAGTGAAAGTTTTCTTAAATTTAGCTATTGCCCTAAGAGTCATGCGATCAGTAAAAGGGCAGAATATTCGGGTTAAGTTTTAAATTTACCAGGGACAGGCTTAAATCAATGTTGGGGGGGGGGTCAATCAAATAATGGGGGGGTTGGAGGGACGTCTACGTAGACAATGGCTACTTTTACAACTGCATGGCAAAGTTCTTGCTATTACCTGAAAAAAGTTGGATTTGAGAAAGTTTAACTTGTCTGAATTTACCAAATGTAGACATTTTCTAGTTTTACAGTTTATAGTAATTGACAGATAATCATAGCTACAAGAGTAGTTTTTCTTTTACATGTCTTTCTTTAAAATCAGCCTTAAATTACAGGTGGTCCATGAAAATCAAATTATAACCCGTTTCTCAGCGTTTTCCGCAAGAAAAGAAAAGTCTACGTAGACAACAGGGGGCAGAGGGGGGTCCGGATGAAGCCTACGAGTGTCCACGATGAGGGATTGGGGGGGGGGGGTCAAAAAATGGCCTCTCTTTGTCTACGTGGATTATAGACAGCCCCTTACCGTCCACCTACACTTAGGTCTTCACTCCACGCAGTGGTGCACGAAATAGCAGTTAGTATGTCTGAATTCAATGTTAGATTCGTAGGATTGTGGTCGCCCGACCGAAAGGTCCGGCGTGAAAGTAAGCCCGCAAACCTCCCCGACCGTTTTCGGGTCCCTTTTCCCCTAATCGCGTCGAGCACGGGAGTAAAAAAGTTTCGGCCCCCGGCTCGTTTGTGTCCTTTTGTGCGAAGCTTCTCCCACGCCCTCGCTCGGGCGAAACTGCCCCCACCGCCCGCCCACGCGACGGTGAAAACGGTGGGGGATTTCTTTTTTTTTTATTCTTCCTCTTCTTCTCCTATTTGGAGTGGACGACGAGCGAAAGAGAGGAGGAGGATATGAATTGAGGTGGGGAGAGGTCGCGAATTCGTGCGTGTTTCGTGCGAAGGACTGCCGTAAAAAAAGGCTTCGCTCCATTTCTCCATGATCTTGCTCATTTGAGCACCCTCTTTTGTCCCTACCCCGTCCATTTTGCTTGTTAAAATTAGTGGAGTGGAGATATGGTGTTCACTAACATCTAGGTCTATTCTTAGGTCTTCTATTCATTTGGTAAAATACCTATGATGATTGCATATCCCTGAGTGGACGATACTATTTTGACTTCACGACGCTTACCTAAAAGGAATTCTGCATTACTGTTGCTCATTGATAATTTTTAGCTTATACTTCATCATCATCTGACACTAAAGGGTATGCCATTTCTCTCTTGTCTCACTTATCTTTCCATCTGTGCTTCCTTCAGGCTAGCTAAACTCCATCACATGCTCCATATTCTTGAATAAAGGAGCTCGGGATATCCTCTTGTATCTTTCCGACAACTTTTCCATCAGATATATTTTTTAAGGTATTGATTTAAGGTATCCTTAGAACATGTCCAATCAGTTTTTCCGTTCTTAGTCTTATTGTTCTCAATAACGATCCATTTTCTCTCACTTCGTCTAACACATTTTTATTACTTTTTCATTTTACCCAGCTTATTTTCATCAGTTCCTTCCAAATCCGCTGCTCCGTCGCGTCAAGCTTGTTTATTTCTCGTGGTTTTTGTTTGCTGTTTGCTCTGCCTTTTGTTTTTACCGCAGCTGTTATGTTGTATCATAACATGGGGAAAAAATGACGATTTGAACTTATCCATGCGGAAGTTTAGTGCCCTAATTTTATGCTCATTATCATATCCGCAGTGGTGTGTCTAGGTTCGCAAATTAATTTTATTGCCGTAAGGAGGTAGATATGCTTTTAATTTACTGGAAGCGTTTAATCTAACTTTTAAGGGACAGTCTGGTTATGATTCACACCCTGGTTGTTGTATCAGAGGTGATGCACAGGTGAAATTATCAAAAGTGGCATGTCTTACCCATCTTCGTTGCGCACATTTTTTCATTAAAATTTAATAATAATAATTAAAATGTTTTGTTCTAGGACTAGTGTCCCATGGAACAATATACCTACATTGTAGCTTGTTAGAATTGGGTGCTGTTACAAATAAAAAAGGCGAGATCAGACAATACACTAAAAACTATATCGTTTTCAGAAATAGAGATGTCCTCAGATTGTAGGATTATATATCAATATATGTATTGATTTAAATATGTACTAATTTACATAGATTGGGATATGGTATGTCCTTGTATACCATTATAAACACATGAATATTCATACAATAGTATGCATATATTCACATGCGAAATATAGAAATGTGAATATGTATATACAAAAATACATGTACACACATGTACGAAATATACGAAGATACACATATAATTATACGTCGGACAATAGATAAGACAAATCATTTTTCCACGCTGATTCGCCCAAATTTTTTTATACAAGTGAGCTGACATGAGCCTTTTAAACTGGTAAGTATTTTTTGCATTGACAATTTGGTCAGGGATATCATGCCAAATTCTCATTACTGTATTTGATGGTGATTGCTGGAATGAGTTTGTTCTACATTAAGATATTTTGAAGCGTCTTCGTGCCCTAAAAACCCTGTCGGAATAATTTAAGTTGACAATTATTAATTCATATCAACAATCAGGAGCCTTGCTTGACAATAGATTGAACATAAAAATAGAGAATTGTCATTTTTTCGGTCTTTGAGTTTTGCCCACTAAATGTTTAAGTAATAAGGCGTAATGCGTTCGTGCACTGTCACATTAAGTATAAATCTTAAACCAGCATTTAACAAGGTTTGCATTTCATTGTGCATTTCATTAGTTAAATCAGACATTACCAGTGAGTAGAGAAAAGAAAGTGGAGAATGTAGAGAGAAGGCCGCAGAAAAATAGAGGTTGTAAGACGAGGAAAGAAGGAATTGAACTGAGAGATGTAGAAAATGAGTATTCGGATGAATGGGAGAGAGGGAGAGAGAGAGGCCAAAAGGAATGGGATAGAGGGCCAAGTTTATTGGTTCCCATGTGAAAAAAATCTCTGGGGGGAGGGATAGAGAGAGAGAGAGAGAGAGGAAATATATTTCGAGAGGAACTTTATGGATATGGCCCGGCAGGACGGACATAAAGGAGCCCTAAATGATGGTGGGTGATTTACTAAGGAGCATTAGTTAGGAAAAACTATAAAACTGACAATCGTGGATTATCGCCGACGTTTGTGCCTACATTGTGTATGAATTCGTTGTTAAGGTGCACTTAAGAAAAGTAGTAGATCTTTGCCCATATGTCATAAGACGTTAACGAAATATTTCAATCTTCCAGACTGTGAGGATTGATTGTTATGTCGTAGAAAAATTAAATCAAGTCATCGGCATGGATATTTCGTGAAAGAAGAATCTCCCTTTCATTACTTGCATATGTTGGTACTATTGATCTTTATTTACGTCGACCCTTTTTGACTGTGCGTTGCTTTTTATTTTACTGCCAAGCATTCATTATACGTTTATATCCTTGGCATTCATCATTATCTTCTCTAGGATTTAAATCGGAGCCTATCTCTTTCTAGAACTATTTATCCGAAGTAGACTTTACGTAACTTTCTACCGATTATTTTCCCGTTTCCGCTTCGAAAGCCTATCCGATTGAAAACGAAAATAAATTTCGAATCGCAATCGATGAGTTGCGTATCGTATGTGCTTTAAGTGGTAAATGAGGAGTTGTATATATAAGTGTACATTTTGTCCTCGAGTTGTTGTATTACAACTTAGATTTTATCGCCATTTATACTTCCGAATCCAAAATCACGGCCGTCAGTGTCTCGATTAACGGTACTCATTGAAACGCAAATTTTCATTCTTTTCTTTGATGTAGAAATCGCTCACGTCTGGGTAGATTTTCTATGCCCCCGTCATGAATACACAGCTGCGATCTCCGGGAAGGAAGTCCATGTTGGTACATTTTGACAGATATGTATTTCCATACAATGGCTCCCGAGTCATAAATTATCCTTGGTAGGAGGAGCTGCCGTTTGTTTGTTTCCTTCTCATCTCACCTCGTGGTCCCAACAAACTCGTCTCCTCTGGCAATAAGGGAGTTAACCCCGGCAAAACAGCTAACGCGTTAAAACTAGATCATGGAGGTATGCGGTCGACTTTGTATCGGGTAGGGTAAACTGGGTAAGAGGAATGGGGCCGTTGTGGACTATCGGGGGTTGGAAGGGAGTAAGAGCCCAAAATTTTTCGTGCATCGCCCGGCTTTTACGAGCGTTTGGGGGCGGAGGGGCCCACTAGGGGGGGTGGAGGGGGCATGGGTGGCGTTCCCTTCGGGGGGCCTGAGGCTTCTCGGATGAGTGGAACTAATAATGACCAGCGGGGGAGAGTTGAACAGTGGCCCTCTTTCAGAGAGCGCCTTTCCCCGCGTTCAAGTAGTCTCTCCACTCCCCCGCCTCTAGCCCCCTTCCAATCCGCCCCATCCGTTCCCATGGTGACCAACGGTTCTCTCGGCTGCCCGATGCAAACTCCCACGCACTCCTCTCTCCTCAGTAACAGCATAACGGGCGGCGGACCTTTCTAAGCCGTTCGCTCGTTCGAGTCCTTTTGGTCTGTTGGAAGACCTGACTTACGGATATATTTTAGCCATTAGGAAGTTCCCCATGACTATGTGAGTCACAATAAATAATTTATTCCAACTTTTTGTGTGATCAGTTAAAATAATTCTACTTTCACTAATAAGATGAAATAGCTATTTAAAACTGAATTATAGGTATATTATATTTAAGGTAAGGTATACACTATATTCGTATGCTGAGGCGAAAAAGGATATACTAGAGGGAGATAGGCCACGGTTGGTGTAGAAAACCGGGAGAAGATTCCCTGAAATTAAAAAAAAACCTACCTTTACCGGTAGAATACTTTAAATGAAAATACATATACAGAACATTCCACGAATGTATTTCTATAAAATCTCTTTTTACAGAGAAAGCAATATGGGGACGATAGGTTGCTCAAGACTACGACAGAGGGAAGGGTGTTGGGCAAGCGGGGAGGGGAAGAAAGAGAATAGGTTTCCTGGACGGGATGACGATGGGTAGAACGTATTCAGAGGCGAAAAAGGAAATACTAGGAAGGGTAAATAGCATGCAACTTATCGATTGCGAATAAAAAAGTCGTTTCATTTTCAATCGTATAGGATTTCGAAGCGGGAACGGGAAAGTAATCGGTAGAGAGTTACGTAAAGCCTACTTTAGAGGATCCGTTCTACTGTGAGATACGTTCCGATTTAAATCCTAGAGGGCTTTGAAATGCAGAAAATCGGGGGGAGTTACTTTGACTTTCTAAAAACCTACCTTTACTGGTAATATACTTAAAGATGACCCAGAATGCTGAATTCGAGTGAATGAAGGCCTAATATTTCGCCAGAGTTCTTTACGCATAAAGGTGTACTGCCGAGAACCATGAGTGATCGAAACATTTAAGGATCCCTGACCACCAGGGTTACCAAAATTGAGCGGTGGAAGGTCAGGTCAACGCATCATATCTGGTAAATCATACCGGACTCAGGGTTCTGGGGGGTTCCTCCTGCCTCCGGCCCAAAGGTGGTGGGGTCCGGGAAACTATTTTGAAAATTTAGCCTCTATTAAATGCAGTTTTTCACTTTGCACACAAATATTCCGCTTCTGAAAGTCTCTTTGGACTCTACAATACAACTCTATGCGTTTTTACATTATAGAGGATACGTTTTTATACGTGGTTTTATTTATTGTGACATAGAGCAATGGAGCATGTACTCACATGACTAAATAGCTACGTATTTAGCGCGATGAACTACAAATAATGTGTGAGAAAGCCCTGCTAAAAATTCCTTAGAAGCTGTTCTGTAGAACGTAAGGAATTTTACAGAAATTGACTCTTTTTCTTCAGAACTAGTTCCTTTTCTAAGGATCTGTACGGAACATGAGAGCCTGACTCTACAGAACATATATTCTGTAGAGTTATTTTCTGCAGAGCAAAATAACTCCTTACCAGCTGTTCCGTAGAACATCAGCAACTCTACGGAAATATGTGAGGTTTCCGTTGACCCAGCTCCTTTTCTAAGGACCTATATGGAGAGTCGTAGGGAATTCCACAGAACGTCCTAAGAAAATCTGCAGAACGTGCTGAGGTATTCTGCAGAACATCCTAAGGTATGCTGCAGAACGTCGTGGGCAATTCCGTAAAATGGCGTTTCAATACTTTAAGGAATATGTTCAGAACTTTTTAAGAAATTTGTAAAAGTATTTTAAGGAAACTGTTCAGAATTTTTTAGCAGGGAGGGTAGCGACATCTGATTAGGACAACGAAGTAAAAACAGGTGAGTACTGGAACTTTGAACTTTCATGACTATGGCGCTCCACCTACATTATAGGGCTTCGTATTTCCCGGCCCTCTCTGACATTCGATAAAACCTACCTTAACCGGTAAAATACTTATAAAAATTGCGCATATTTGTGAGATTTCACCTCCGGACAAATTTTAGTAGGTCTTTGTATATGTATCGGTTGCCGTAGTTACATTAACTTAATATGGTATTGTGCAATGCACGTTTGTGATGACGCACCAACTGCCACACACCCTAGAGTTGGTTCGGAGGGTATTTTGTAGATCTTTCAATTTTACATGTCATGAAATGCCAAGGGATTGTAAATATAACATTACGTATTCCGTCTTTAGATGTGATGCGATGTAGAGATATATGGGATTCAATAGCGATATCTCGCAACTTTTGCCCTAAGCTTATTGATGGAATAGGATATGCAAGAGTAAGGATGTACTAGAGCGAGATAGGCCCCTGAAGCTGTATAAAACCGGGATCAGTTTCTCTGAAATTCAACGAAACCTACCTTAACCGGTAGAATGCTTTTTAAGAAATATCTCTCGGCTCTTGACTCGCCCTATGAGCTGAGTAGGTCCGAGCCCTACTCAGAGCTCAATATTATATTTTTTTAACCATTTTAATTGCACGCAAATCGGGAATATCGGCGTTCGGACAAGCATTATTTCGGTATGCGGGACACCCGGTCAAAAATCTGGACAGTCCCGACGGAATCGGGACAGTTGGCAACCTTGCCTAGTACCCTTCGCTGATATTCATTCGCATTGGCCGGGTAGCGTAGTAGGTCCCTTGTGTTTACCACTCCTGGGTATTGCTCCTGCACTTCCCCCTCTCCCCCCTTTCCGACCATTTTGCCCGCATCTATTTCCAAATGGGAGTCGCTTAGTTGGCTTGGTGGCCGACCGTCCTTGCGTGAGGTCACCCGGTTGCAAGGCCGTGAGGAGTCAACTTGGACGAAACAGATGGGCAGTTTGGGCATTATGGCAGACAGGCTGAGGGCGGATTCCAGGGCCGAGGTCGCGGAATTGTCAGAATTCAAGGTACTTCTTTTATTGAGTTGCTCCTGTCGTCTTTGAAGGTCTCGATTTTCGATTACTTCTCATCGATTGATTTTTGATAGATCTTCTGTTTTCCAATTTTTGTCGTAAAATGATTTAAATTTTCCCCCGAAATATACACAAACTTGCGTATCGATCAATTCCTTTGTAATTAAGTAGTCCTAGCGAAATATCATTTTACTTAGAAATCAATGAATTTGGTCTCATTTTAAAGAAAAATATCTCATCTATCCAATGACACCAAAAATACTACCCCTTACCATATTACTTGCGGAGATATTTGCCAAAATATTCCAGCCATTTTACATGGGAAATATTACGTGTATGCACTCCAGAGAGACATTATTTACAAAATGAGGTATTTCTAGGTCTTAGATGTCGTAAAAAAACTAACAGTGTGTACTTTGTATGTTTTCTCAACTATATTTGAAAATTAATCATATCATCACCGCAGTATGGTTTTTGGGTATCACAAAAAACCTTCCGTTTTGAAGGAGTTTCAAACGCACCGCGCGAAAAATTGAGTCAAGTTAAAGACTCCTTAAATATTTTCATTTAATTACTTACAATTTCTGTCACATAAAACTATATAATTTCACCATTAATAATGCAATATTTAATTGATGTGTCCTACAGCTGGTGTAATTAAAACGTATAATTCGTTTATGGTCTCTATTCTGACTAGGGAACTATCTCGCTCGGACTACCTCAAAGTATGTCCCGACATATTTGGACACGGTTTTCAGCGGATTGGATGTGGAAATTGATTTCGAGTTGGAAAACAAGGAGAGTCAACTACTTGGTAATTTTTGAAGACAGTTCTTTTCCCGAGAATCTCGCGTTTGTGCGCATTCTGTCCATAAATTCTGCCCTTGTACCGAATTACTGGCGAGTCTCCTCGAGCGTTGCTGGGCGGCGCGAATTACCGTGAAGGTTGGCCCGTGACCCCCGCGCTCACACATGCCTTCCGACCGCTCGGGGAGAAGTCACGTTCACATGCTCAGTCTTGTGCCCTTTTTTTATCCCTGGACGTGGAAAAAAAGAGAGAGGAAATGGGCGCGGCACGTAAGTAAAGCCAATTGTTTCAGGAAGTCCCTCGCAGTTAGAGCCGGACAGGTTGAGGGATCGCTGACAGGAGTGGGGTGGCTGGGGGGTTTAGTAGTTCGAGGGGTTGTCACCGAGGGAGCGGGCGACCTGACGCCGAACTCCGGGGGAATTGTGGGAAGGATGGCGGGGGAGCAGAATGGATAGGAAAAAAACCGCTCTCGGTTTTGGAAGCAGGTCGATATATATTGTTTGCGGCGAGCGGATTCAGTGTGCGGGTACGAGTCTACGCTTTATTCATCTCTCCCTATTTTTTATTTGGATTTATTTTTGGGGCAAAAAAAGACTCGCAAAATGAGCCGCAGGATTGTGTTTTTCCTTTTTTTTTTCAATTATATTTGTACAAGCGTGATGCGCCCGCTCCCAGCGGGCTTCCCCCGCTCTTTTCAATTCAGGTCCATAGAGGGATAGGCGCGTTTCTAATTTTAAAATGTAGAAAAAAAAAGGCAGGGTCTTATGTACAAATTTAATTGGAATGTTCATGTACAAATTGAGGTCAGAGGACCTCTTTAAACACAACATTGGAAGAAATTGCACTATCCTCTGTTAATACTTGTAAACACCAAGGTTAGACGCACATGATGACTCATACTTACGTATCAACAGGAGACTTGAATGTGGAATCAGCCGCATTTTGATAAAAGTTATTTAAAGAATGCGAGATATTGTTGCAAATGAACAAATGTATCAGTTTGTGCGCCGTTAACGTCAGGAATATTTACCGGTTTACCTCTCGAACATTCCACCATAACCAAGACACGAAAACAAAGAAAAGAGGGTGCCAGAGAAAGAGAGACAGAAAATGGTTCGCCATAGACTGAGTACGTGTTGAGTCCAAGACCTTTCTGTGTTAACTTGAAATAATATGTTGAAAGCGCGTTATATTGCAAAAAAATATAATGTTGAAAGCGCGTTATATTGCAAAAAATATAATAATATGTATCTGAAACTAAATTGGTATCAATTAAATATCCTGAAATAAAGGTTTGCTCTGCACCATGGAGCAAGTGCGTGACGTCAAGATGGCGGATCGCCTCATCCCCTAAGAGAAATATCAAGGGCCATTTTTTAAAACCAATTTTAGGAAACAATAGCAATATTTAGGAAGTAAGATATGCCGTCGCATGTTCTCTGATAAATTCTGTGCATTTTGGTACCTCATTTGTAGAGTTTGGTTGCGTATAAGTTGAGAAAAAGGTATCTATACAGTAGAAATAATATAGGAGATCTTTTCATTTCATCCTTTCATCATTAACCAGAAGTGTACAAAATGAATTTCCCAGCGGATCTTTATTTTCGTTTCATCGTTGTTTGCCTTTTTACACTGCTGCATCCGTCAGGCAGATCCATTTATATTTTTTTGGCGGTTATTCATCTCGTCATTCCGCATTTTATTGTGGGGTTCAAAATTAACATTGAGGTGATTCACAATCACTGTTTATTTATCAATTATTTTAAAATACTTCCGTATTTATAGCTCCCTCCGCTTTTGTTGGAGTGAGCTTTCTCCTGTTTTCATTATCGTGCACCATCAAAAGGTCTTCAACTCATTTTAGCCGTTTTTTTATGAAAAGGGATAAGTTATTATTAATAAATTTTATTGCGAAATTAGCCCCTACCATACATTTCTCCATTAGGTAACGTTTCATTTCGCCATATTTTTTACCAATGCCACAATTCCATAACCCTCATAACAATATGATCCTCTCTGTTTGACCAAAGAACTTCGCTATACGCCTTTCCGTGTCAGCACACCCATTTTGCTGTCGGGTCACTGTTGACGGGATAACTATTTTGTTTCGATAACAACGCGACAGAATGAAACCATGGCCGACTTCATTTTTATGACTCCTGAAAAATGCTTTATTTTGAAAAAATTGGACTAACGAACTGCAACAAACTGTGTAAAACCTTCGAATTCCACTTTGAGTTGTCCGGTCTATTTGTGCTTTGTTCTCTGTCCTCGTCTTTCTGGGAAATGAGTGAAGAAGTTTCTATTCGTCCATTTTGGACTAAAAGTATGGGTTGTCAGGACATCCAACATCATTGGTACGGTTTTTTAGCGTTTTCCTTGCAAGTCCAATGTGTAAAAAAGTGAGCATTCGGTGAAAATTCGTCGGAATTATGACGTGGGTGAAAATTTACGTGTTCATTTATCTTTGGTTGTCCTCTGCTTGTGTTTAATCTTTTGAACGTTTTTTACTCTTGAGATTTCGCGTCCGTAAGAACCTCAATTGTCTCATTACCCTGTGGAACCCTCAATGTAGTGTTGTTTCACAGAGGTTTTGGGTTACATTAGCGACGGTGATAATGTGAAAGGGAGGTTTTTTTTTCATGGTTGATGTCTCTCAATTACGGTGTCCCTCCGAATTTGTATCGCATATATTCCCCCGTCCCTCCTTCGTATCCTCTTCCCTACTTATTCTTTTCACGCATCCTAATTCACCCTTTTACGCTTCCCTGAACCCTTAAAGGAACCCCTTTTCCATATGTCTCTTCTATTCGCACTCACTCGCGGGGGGGCCGACGCCTCACCACCCACCCACGACCCGCATCAATGCCTCTCCTTCCTGCTTCTCCCCTGCGTCGCACGGTGGCAGCACTGGTGAAGGGCGGGATGGATACAGGAAGCCTTCAGTTCCGCTAGGGTTGGCGCATAGAGAGAGACTGAAAAAAGGAGGAACGGGAGAAGTGGGAATGGGTTGGATATACAAGGGGGAATGCAGTGGAAGGGGGCGTATTCCAACTCGCCAGCAAAATGATTGAAGCAGACGCGATCGCGCATTATCCTCCAATTCGTGTTTTGCGAGTAAAAGAGTCGACAAATTACGATTCTATGCTGGTCAATAAATGTTCATTGCTACTTTTTTTCTGTCTTTTTTTAAGAATTCTACCGGTGAAGGGGAAGAGGAGAAAAGAGAATAGGTTTCCTGTACAGGATGAAGAAGAGCAGATCGTATGCTGAGGCGTAAAAGGATATACTGGAAGAGTAGAAAACCGAGAAGAGATTCTCTGACATTCAGCAACACCTTCCTTAACCGGTATAATACTTCTAAAAAAGCTATGACGGTAGGTTTTGATGAAGGTCAGAGAATCTTCTCCCGGTTTTCTACACTTTCATGGCCCACTCTAGTATTTCCTTTTTCGCCTCGGCATACGACCTACCCTTCTTCATCGCGTCCATGAAACCTATTTTCTTTCTTCCTCTTCCCCGCTTTTCCAACATCCTTCCCTCTATCACTTTCACGAGCTACCCATTATTATGTTCTCCAGCCACCTACACTGCTTATCCCGGATTTATTCAGAAGTATCTTTTCTATGTGACCTTTTTTGTGAGGCAGTTGGTTGAAAGGAAGGACAGCGTGCAAGTTTTCCTAACTTGCCCTCAAAGCGGCTTTCCCAACTTAAGCTAATAGAGCGATCTCAATTGAGTATTTTCCTAGCTTTTTTTTTGACCGAGTTTACGATCCATACAGCGCCTCGATATACACACTATGTTAGTTTGTTTTCTTTTCTCCTTTTTCTTCTTAGCCTTTTGATGAGTTTCTGTTAGACAATTGATTAAAAGGAAATGGAATATACAGTTTTTCTTGACTTGTGCTCTGTGCGATTTTCTCAACCTTAGCTGATTGAACGTTCTATGTTAGAACAATCTGTTGACAGATTCCTACGATTATTTTCAATGAAAAGGAACAGGTTTTTTTCATGTGGCTATCATGAAGCCTATTCAAGGGGAGCCCCTAGAGACTCGGAGGCTGCACGCTAGGCTTAGGCTGCTTGATAAATTCAGAACTGATATTTTTCAGAGCGACACGGAGAATATTATCATGACGCCTCGCTACATTTCTAGGTCTGACAGATGCGATAAATTAAGAGAGATACTCTGCCGAACAGATAGGTACAAAAACTCGTTGTTTCCGCGCACAATAAGCGACCACAAAAGAGACTGAACTCCTCCAAATACACTCTCATAGGACATGTCACCATTTAACCTCCAAAGCTTTTCATCTTTACACGGCTGATGACCTACCTCCCCCTTCCACACGCCCAAGCGGCGGCTCGCGGAGTATTATGTAGATGCAGAAGCTCTCATGTGCATTTACTGTCATAATGAAATTTAAAGAAAAAAATGTGAATACTTTCCCATCCCCATCGAAAAGTTCCGACTCCCGCCCCCAGTACGACGGCACGCCCAATTGTTTGCAATTACACCGGCCGCCTCCGCTCTCCGTCAGCCTGTACCCCCTGCTCCAAATGTAATTTAATTTCTTCTCTTTTTTGTCGAGAAAAGTAGAATGGAAGGTGTGGATTGGGAAAGGGAGTAAGTGCCTTTTTTTCCACGGTCGGACGGATTATTGTTTTTTTTCTCTCAGGGTTATTTCGACTGGAGGGAAGGGATGGGCCCCCTCTATTTCAGGGAATCCAGCTATGGGTTCGTTCAGATGTTTGGCAAGCACGTTCCCGCTCGCTGACGGCCGGTTTCAGGGTGTGCCCATGATGAAACGTGGTGAGTGTTCACGCCCTCTCGGGGACTTCATTTGTGCTGAACGATTCAGGAGCGGAATCGGTGAACGAAGTTTCCCTTTTTAAGATGTCGAATATGCCTTTCGCTCATTATATTTTCGCAGTTCTCTTAAATAAACTCAACGTGGAAGGTTTTGAAATAGAAATATTTTACTAGACAAAGATAATAATAACTTCCGGAAGTAGTGTGTCTATAATAAATGACTATCTAAATGTGTTGGCTTAATCTTACGTTGCTGAAAAATTTTACATTAAGGAAGGTGTATTCAAGATGAGGTGGACGGAGAGGAAGACTGTTGAGGAAATACTTGAGATGGTGGTCGAGGAAAGGAAACTTCTGAATGAAATTCGAGATCGGCAGAGTAGGTGGCTGGAGGATGTAATAAGATGCGATGGATCGATTAAGAGTGTGATAGAGGGAAGGACGTTGGGCAAGCGGGGAAGGGAAAGATAGATAATAAGTTTTTATGGACGGGATGAAGAAGGATAGATCGTATGCTGAGGCAAAAAAAGGGAGATAGACCCCTGAAAGTGTAAAACCCGGTAGAAGATTCTCTGACATTCAACAAAACCTACTTTTACCGGTAGGATACTTTTAAAAAAATTCTAAGTGACAACTAATTCAGTTAGGATATTAGGCGAAGAAGAAGAATGCTCAAATGTAACTGGAGAATCATTTTTTGAAAAATAATCCTCCAAAACATACCGCGGTTGGTAGAATCTTAGGCCGGCTGGACCGTCTAAGGATCTGTCTTTCAATCGTTGGAATGCCTATAATGGTGGTCTTTGTAATGACTACTTTAAAGTGAAGTCTATAAGCTTTTTCTTCCACTCTGCGCGTACCAAGTTTTATCGCCCTCTTCAATATGCCTCTCAGCACTTCCAGATGGAGGAATAGTACGCCGACCTAATAGATCCGTATCTCCTATATACGGCTGCGTTGATGTGAGGGGGACGAGCCGTTGTCCCGATTAGTCCACGTACTACGATTCGATTTCGAATTATTTAAGGGACAGTGCGGAGATGGGGCCATGAGATTGCTCATCAACTCTTTTTCCACATCTCACACCCCCTGCCAATTCTCCCTCGCCCGCTTCGTGTATAGGCGCGCGTATGGCCGGCCCTCACTTCCGCTCTGGCACAGCTTCCGGTCAACCCTTTGAATTCTCTCGCCCGGTGAGCGAGGGAGTCGCCCTGATCGCCCTCGGTCAATTGATGGGAGGGGCGCGACCCCCCACCCTGTCGGCTTTTCATTTCGACGCAGCTTCCCGTGTGACGCAACCTCTCTGTGTGACGTTGCCCTAATCGGGATGAATGGAGGCGACCAAAGCTTGTTGCGGCGCGAGCACGACTCAATGTTACGCGTTCATGTCACTCTGGCGGTGTTGCTATCGCCGCTTGGTTGTCGTATGTCGTTCTTTCATTGGCAGTGACTGGGTTTTTCAAAAATCAGTTGGTGAAATAAAATATCGAAGGAATTTGAACGAAACTATTAACTGAACTATTAACGAAACTGAACGAAGAGCATTTTTAAATTATTTTTGAGTACTCTACCGGCAATGGTAGGCTTTTGTGGTAGAAAACTAAATCTTCTTGATTTTTTTATACAAATGGAGGGCCATATTAGCGTATAAAGTTTCATTTTTAATCTCAACGTAATGCATCACCTCGTCCATTAAACCTCTTCTTCTCTATTGAGTCAGAGTGAAATCCTAACAAATAATCGCAAGATGTCTTTGTGCTGTAGTAATTGCCAACTCCCGCAATGTATGTGTATTCTTTTGAGCACTCTATGAATCGGAAGCATGGACCATTGGAAGAGCTGACAAGAAAAGATTAGAAGCCTTCGAAACCTGGTGCTGGTGGAGGATGCTGAAGATAATATGGACGGACAAAATATGATATGAAATGATATGAAAATGATGATGTGTACAGAAGAGTAGAAGAAGAAAGGACCATATGGAATACCATACACAAAAGAAGAACCAGATGAATTGGACACATCCAGAGAAACAATGGTATTATGAAGAACATAATTGAAGGTTAATTGGAGGGAAAACACCCCAGAGGAAGACCAAGGAATAAGTTCATGCACCAAATAAAGAGAAAAGTACATTGAAAAGATAACAAGAGGTAAGGGACCTAGCATTAGATAGAGAAGGGTGGGGGACTGCAGTCAGTCAATCTTAGGATTGAACGACCATTGATTATGAGTGGAAGTGGATGTTCTGGAGAATAGAAGGAAAGAAAAATAGAGGTGAAGAATAGAAGTGATAACTATTTGACATAATGCGTTGTAAGAAGGTAGGAATACTGTCGGAGATTCATAGCTGGCGGAAGAGTTGCCAGGGGAAGGCTGGAAAAGAGGAGTGACTAATGTTATGTTAAATGAGAGCACTGGTTAATCGTGTAAGTGGGAGAAAAAGTTAGTATTTTATGTTAGTAAAGAAACAATTCTTGAAAATTAACAGTACATCTACATCTACATCTACATCTACGTAATACCCTGCGAGCCACCACGAGGGTGTGTGGCAGGGGGTGAAGATCACCAAACATGCACTATTGCCATGTAAGTAGGATATATAATGTAGACATACTAGAAAATAGGGTCATAGTTTATTAGTTACTACAGTAGATTATTAGTTATTGCAAGTAATTGCAGTAGTTATTACAATAGAATATTAGTTACTACGGTATAGTACAGGTTAAAATCTACATAATAAGGAAGGGATTATTGGTAGTTATTACATGCATCATGCACTACAGACTATTCTAACTACGTTTCACCTACCTATCCCTTTTGCTACGTTGCCTATTGTTCTCTCTTATGGTACGCGGGAAAAATGACATTTTAAATCTATCGGTACGACAATCTATCTCTCTAATTTTGTTAATATGGTCAAACCTAGCATAATACATTATGGACGAGATGGAGAAGGGTAAGTCTTACGCTGAGATGTGGAAAGTAACATTGCACGTTAATAGAGCTCTCACTTTGTATAAACCAGCGAGATTCTTAGTGGTTTCTACTCTAACGTACCCTTACAGGAAGATCACTGGAAAATGATTAAAAAAGGTAGTATTTCTGATACCAATCCAGCATGAAAAATCTACATGTGGTTGTCCCCGCAGGAGACTTTGTGATTAAAATCCTTTGAACATGACTTCCTTTGTGTAAAGCAAGCAGACCTCCCGCTGCACGTATCGTCGGCACATCAATTTTCGAAGCCGAGTGGTGTGCCCTCGACGGCGTTTTCTTCTCGCTCGGATACCGCCTCGGCTCTCAAAATTGGGTTGGCGTATTGTGACTCAGAAACGGTGACTCGACGTCCCAGAAATCATGCACAGCTGTTGCAACCGCTCTTTTGTTCCGTTGCTACGTACGCAGACGGGTGAGCGTCCGGGAGGGAACATGCGACGACGCCAGCTCGAGGTAAACGGGTGAATTATGTTTTTTCCTGTCGTTTTTGGGACGTGTGGGAGGCGTTTCCCGAACCGCGATGCGCGAAACGTAATCTATCCTCCTGTTTTGATGGAAATATCACCTTGCCAACGGGAGATTACGTTTGTTTTCGCAACAAGCATGAAGCCTGCATAACGTGGGCGCGAAGACACCTGCGTCATGGATAGGCAGATCTCTGAAAAAATAAATGCTCATTAGGCTCTGTATTATTGTGACAAATGAACTGTTGTTGCATGAAAGCTAAGCCGCGCTTCGTGCTGGATCTTGAATTATATGTCACGGGTATAACCTACTTGTCAGTCTGGCTGTTGTGTTCTAATTACGAGGCAGGTAGAGATTACCGAAATAATGCCGACGCAACCCATATTCCGTCATAGGTCGTCATCAACTGCGAGCAAGAAGGTCTTTATACAGCTGTGATAGACAATTTTCTTCGTGATCATTTTGCTCGAGGAGAGAATGTGAGGTTTGTGCGGGAGAGGTGGATAATGTATTGGGCGGTCTGTAATCTGGAAAAGAAAAGAATTATTTCTCATAAATCGATTTCCTTAAATGGCTTCGTTTTTTAGTGAATAAAAAGGTGAAGGAATGAACATTTTTTAGATGACAAAAGTTGAAGAAAACTGTGCTGGACAAAAATATATGCAGAAATATTCTTGGCAAACAACGTCTTTTATAGCATAATTACCGACAGGTATCCACTCTGAAGACATTTTTAATTGGAGAGGCTTAGTCTTGGGTAGGATTGAAAAATCTTTTATTTCATTCGATGATAATCATTTTAATTGTTATTTAGTGGTACCCTTATCAATGAACAATTCCAACACGGAAACCGTATGAGGGAACTATTTCTGATCTTTCCTCACTTGTGCTTTGATCCCGAGAATTTAAAGTGGGGCGGGGCTGTGATTAGCAATTTCATTCCACGCGGCAGACCACCAGCTTTCACTCAGAGTCATTAGTGGGTCTTCAATCCTAAGATTGGTTGATTGCAGCCCTCCACCCTTTCTAATGCTAGTTCCCTTACCTCCTGTTATCTCTTCCTATGTACTTTCCTCTTTATTTGATCATGAACTTATTAAGGGTCTTCCTCTGAGGACTTTTCCCTCTGTTTTGCCTTCAGTTATGTTCTTCACAAACCCATTGTCTCTCAGGGTGTGTCCAATTCATCTTGTTCTTCTTTTCTCTATGGTGTTCCATATGGTCCTCTCTTCTTCTACTCTTCTTTACACTTCATCATTTCTTATTTTGTCCGAGCTCCACACGAATGTTTTCTCATACTTTTTCCTGTTTTGTGGTCCTTCCTTTAGCACAGCTAACTCAGAATGTAATACCTTAATGTTCCCCTTCAAATTCGTTTATCGTGTATGGTAATTGAGAACGTGAACGTTCCGTTTTCTTCCTTGCGAATGGTTTTGTGCAGATAGATCCGACACTGACGCCTCTCTGACCCTGAAGCGAAAGTATCCTCCATAGATGGAGTATTTTGATATAATTTGCGTATCGGTGTGATGTTCTTACGGGTACTTGCATTGTCCACCTTGTTGTCACTACAAAATTTTTCGAGGGGATTGATTCGGTGTGGAGGCTTCCCAGCACGTGGACTTGGGTTCGAATCCCGATAGTGAGTCGCGATGCGTCATTTGCTGTTCTTTAGTTAAAAGTTTCGAACTCTTAGTGCTCAGTCCAATGGATGAGACCAGAAACGGTGAACCTACTTGGGCCTTTTGCTAAAAGTATGCTTTTAATAGATATTTATTTATATCTCCACTTTTTAATGTTAAAGTAACTTGTGATATACCCGTGTGATTGTTATTTTACGATTTTTAGCGTGCTCTTACCATTTCTTTAAATATTTTTACTACCAACGATGATTTGTATTTTTTATTTTTTCTACTGCTCATTTGTTTATGCATATCGGTTCCCCTTATATTTTCTCTTTTATATTTCATTCAGTTTTTAGTTACATAACCTTTTTCTATCAATAGATTCTTGCAGGTTTTTCACTTTCCTTGATGCGTGGGTGTTTTCCTGCTCTTAGTTTTTTCGTCAAGGATGCCAGCTTCTTATTCCTTACGTTCTTATATAATTGTGTGTATCTGTCTACACTATTTACATATTTCAGATAATCCATTGTGAACAATTGATGATAATGTTTCTATTCTTTCTCTTTATAACTTTAATCGCCAAGATTCCATGTGAGTATTTGACGAGATGGCAGAAAGGACTGCCCCAGTCTGAGATATCGCTTGAATAGATAGGAATTATTATTCTTCGCCGACATCGGGTTTCTCTCCAATCTTTCTCCATAATCTTTCCCTTTCCAGCCTACCAGTAATTAAAAAATGTCGCAGATGACGTCAGTTGTCGATAGACTCCTCAACCGTAATTTTTTTTTCGTATTAGTGGAGATCATTTGTGGTGTTCCATTAAATGCAGGCGGTTATTGTCCCGGCTGTTGCACTCGACTTTGGTCTCGTGTTGGTGCGATCATCTGGACCGTGGCTGCACGTGTCCTCGCGGGACGCCGCAGATGCGTCCCCCGGCCGGGGGTTGGTTGGTGGGCGGTGGGGCCTCCCGGGGACTGCTCTCCCCATGTAGTTCCCGCCCCGTGCCACTCGGTGTCACTCGGATTCCGATGAAAAAGATGGAAGGCCGATACGCCCCCTTTCGACGAGGCGGCGCAGCACGAGGGCGACCTTGGGCTAGCGGTTTGAGGAAAATGCTGTAATGAACATCTGTTAGCGATGGCGCAGTAGAGGGTTTTTCGGTGGAAACGCAATCAGATGCGAGAAGAATTACGTAGCTCATTTGTCAAATGTGTGGGTTTAAGGTTGTCCGAGCGAGATAGTTTCCTAGTCATAATAGAGACCATATTCGAATTATACGTTTTAATTACACCAGCTGTAGGACACATGAATTAAAAATTGATTTATTAATGGTGCAAAAATATAGTTTTATGTGACAGAACTTGTAAGTAATTAAATGAAAATATCTAAATAAATCTTTAACTTCACTAATTTTTTTCGCGCGGTGCGTTTGAAACTGTTTTAAAACGGAAGGCTTATTGTGATGCCGAAGAATTTACTGCGGTGACAATTTGATTAACTTTCAAAAATAGTTGAGAATACACACAAACTACAAACTGTTGTCTCTCTGGAGTGCGTACACGTACCATATCCCGTATAAGAGGGCTGGTATTTTTTGTAAAATATCTCGGAAAGTAATGCGGTAAGGGGTTGAATTTTTTGTCAATGGAAGGGTGAGATATTTTTCTGTAAAATGAGACCAAATTCTTTGATTTCTAGGTAAAATGATATTTCGCTCAAACTACCTTAACTCATAAAACATGCCGCATCCATGCGAAACACAATAATGGCTGAGTTTCAATCGACACTTCTATGCGCCTGCGTTTTTTTTTAATTTTCCCTCTGTTACAATATAAATTAGACCATCCGTTTTTATGTCTGCCTACAAACCCAGAATTTGCTCTTTTTTAGGTGTCTTTGTCATGTGATTCGCAGTCTTCGGTCATCACGAGTTCTTCCGGTGTAAGCTAGGCAAAGTATATTATAGAAATTCAGTTTGCTTCACGATCTTAGTTGTACATACTAAGTAAAATTTTCTGTTCTGTCTTAACTTTCAAGGGTAAGCAGCCATTCCTTGAGTTTTTTTAAGATTGTAAACTCAATTTATTACCATTTAGGGTAGGTGGTAAAATATTGTATAGTTTAGGTCCAATGTGAACATAATGTCCCCTTTTTGAAGCTGAATGCTCGAGTTCAATGCGCGATGAGTTATGTCCATTTGGCTCTTAGAGTTAGGTTGATAGATAGATATTCTGTCGCTCAATTTTAGGTACACAAACATGAATTTAATAAAACATTGAGCTTTAGGTAGCTTCAAGGACTTCATGTGGGAAGCTACTATCATGACATGAGTACACAATACATAATATAAAGGCAATACACATTACTAGTGTGAATGATACAAATTATATATGGCAGCAAAGTATATACAACTAATCATCAAATTTAGGTGAAATATGCCAGCGACAAGAATTAAAAAATAAATAACCTAAAAATTCAAAAATGAAATATAAGCTTTTTTACAATTGTGAAGAAAACAATTATTTATTTATTATTCTTTTACACAAAAAAGTCTAAACTTTCAAGAGTAAGCAGCAATTCCTTGAGTTTTTTTTAAAGAATTTAAACTAAATTTATGACCATATTCGGTAGGTGGTAAAATATTGTATAGTTTAGGTCCAATGTGAACACAATGTCCAATGTGTTGCCATGAGATCAATCACGAATCTTTTGTTTGCTTTCGCTGCATCGTCCTCTCCGTACATTTATGTTGCCCGTCTTTTGAAACCATACGCAAAAGGTCCACCTTCTTTGATATTTTATTATCAGTTTTAGTGGAAAAAATTTTGCTGGAAAACACTTTTGCCAACTATTTGAATTATAAAAATTAGGCACCAATAATGGCTGCCAGAAATTGCCTCCAATTTCTTTGAAGCTTTTTGATAATGAAGTTTTTTGGGCAAGAGGTAAAATATTTGAGAGAAGTGTTATAGATAGTGAATTTTGGGAGATAATGGTAGGGAAATAATCACGTCTTTTCCTGTGCTGCAGGGATTCTTAAGTGGAGCAGACGTTAAATAGGACGGGAAGAATATATATACTTCTTGGATTAGGGCGTGACAGTGAATTCTCCATTTTTCACGGCTGACTTCCGGATTTATGCGTGGAAAACACTCGTCTGCCCGCATATCCTTTGGGAGAGGAGAGGTCGGGGGCAATCGTATCGAGGTCAGGGTCACCGTTTTTTGGAATTGGGTCACGTTTGAATTGCAGCGCGATGGGAAAATGGCTGGTTGATTGAGTGACATCTACTTCGGCGGTGGGCAAACCCTTTCAAAACGTCGGACGACCATGGCGATCCACCCGTTTGTCTGTCTGTCTCAATCCTCCTCCTGTCCCAGGAATCAATTACCCAGGGAACGGTAGGAGAGCTAACTGCCGACCCAGTTAACTCCGTCGGTGACTCACAATTCGTCCAATCCGAAGGCCACCGGTATAAACACTTACTTTGGCGCTTTGCTTTGTCCTATAATGAGTTTTTGCCTTGGTGAGCGTACGATGGGTAAGGCCTTTGTCATTAAATATCCCTTAAATAAAAACACTGCTGCTCTCCGTTTCATGGTGCAGTCATTAAGCGAACGTCAGGAATCTAATGTTCGCTCTAATTGAATGAGCAATGAAGGAATTAATTGCAGTAACATGATCAAGTTTTTTCTCTTGCACTCACTATCCAGGGAGGAAAAATCGTGAGTTAATTAGTAAAAAAAGTAAATTAGTGAAATGTGCTAAATGATAAGTTTCAATCTACATCAGAAAACCTGGAGGATTTTCTCTGGCTGTTTATGAAACATTCTTTTGACCGGTAGATTACTTTAGTGATGATTATAATCTCATTTCCAGAAACAGTAAAGCTGTTTAGAAGCATACATTGTGATAAAAGTGGCGAGGCGATGGTAATTCCTTTTGGAGAAAAAAAGGTTTTATCGAAATAATATCTCACGGGTTCATAATGTTTGTATCGAATCTTTTCATTTTCTACTCAAATAATAGCAAACCTAATGATGATAACTTGTAACTTTGTTTTTCCACATGTTTTATTGAAAAATAAAGTTACAAGTGATCATTTTTTGTTAATAAATTCCTTAAAGTTATGCCTGAAACCACCAATAATGGCAAACCTGTTATTTACTAATCTGAAATATGTTCGTTCCGAGTTGTTGCTCTACGATCAAGCCGTTATTCTCTTTGTCTCTAAAACAAGGCTGTCAACTTTGGAAATGATAATCATTTTCAGCGTTTGTTCCCACTTATCTTAATCTTCCGTGAGAGAAAAAGTTGTCAATTTCTGCGTATTTTATAGCGCAAGCCGGCCCCTATCGCCTTCTTCGTTTCCGACCTTGTGATTGCATCTTGAAAGGCTCTCTCCTCTGCACCTGGGCAAACTCTCTCATGAAGCCTTCGTTCGTCCGCATGCGAGTTCCTCTCTGGAAAGCACACGTAACAAACCGATTGCGCGTTTCTTTCCTCTATCCTTGGACTCCCACGGTTCGCACGGTTATTATTGAGCCCCGCCGTCTGATTGTCTCTCCCTTTCCACTGTCGTGTCTACGTGTTTGAATATTCACCCGTAATTTGCACACTGGCTGTTCTAGGTTCCTCCCTTTGAAAAGCCGCGACCTTCAGGCGTTAAAACAATCCCATTTGATTAAAGATTGCGCCATAATAATATCATTCAGCAGTAAGGGTAGAAATGTACTCAGGAAAACGAAGATTCGGCTACATAAAACACTCATCCGTGCAGTACTGTCTTACGGCTGTGAATCGTGGACGATGACATTCAAATCTGCGGAGTTGTGGGACAGATTTGAGAGAAAAGTACTGCGGTGAATGATGAAGAGAGCGTGGAGAATCCGTCGTAACAACGAAACATACAGCCCATATAAAGAAGCCAGCATTTCTACATACTGCAAATTAATGAGACTTCAATGGGGAGGGCATGTCCTGCGGATGCCGGTGGAGTGGGCAGCTAACAAAGTGTTCATAGGACAGATGGTAGGGAAGAGATCGGTGGGAAAACTCAGAGCTCGGTGGGAAGTTAACGTTAGCAAGGATGAACATGAACAGCTTGGGGTGATGAGTTGGTGAAGAGTGGCAGGCGATAGAGAGGAATGGAGGAAGAAAATTGAAGAGGCCAAGGCACGATTTGGGCTGTAGCACCATCGAAGACGTAGATGGGTAGGTTTTATTTGAAGTCAGTTAGAATCTTCAGGATTTTAAAAATACATGAAAATGTAAATGTAATTCACTAAATGTGAAATGCACTATAATGAACATGATAGATGGCACATAACACCACGTTCTAATGGAAGAGTTCTTGAAGTCTAGCTCATAATTTCTTTATTTTTTGTGGCTTGGTCAAAAATAAAATGACGACATTGTTAACAGTGTGTGGAGGCTGAGCCGAGAGCCGCTACCTTCAGGCGTAAAATACAGGGCCATATAAGCGTATATTGTTACTAAGTCTTCATCCCGTCTATAAAACCATTTCTCTTTCTTCCCCTTCCCCGCTTTCCCAACATCCATTCGTCTATCGTAGTCTTGAGCAATCCATCGCCGTTCTCTATTCCTTCCAACCACCTACTTCGCCTCTTCCTAATTTCTTCTCGAAGATTCATTTCCTCACCAGCCATACTGGACACTCCCTCGTTTGTTTTCCTCTCCGTCCAGCGCATCTTCTCCAGCCTCTTGCACACTCACATTTTAGAAGCCTGCAACCTATTCTCGTCTTTTTATGATGGTGACTTTCATCGTGTGCTTAATTCCACGATTGAAGATTCTCAAGTTCACACATGTTTTCATATATTTTCCTAATGTTGTAGTGAATATCCTATCCGCATTGCACCGGGAAAAATGCCAAAAAATTGATATTAAAGAGATATTTTAAAGTGAAAACGTCTGCCATTATATATTCTTATACCTTTTCCCATCCGCATTCACTTACCCGCTCGTGTATTAAGTACCAATCTGTTTAGTGCATGATGTGAGCAGAGTTGTTTTTAGACGTTTTGCATGAGTCTTGAATATATGTTTTTCATGCTGGTCTTAACTTATTTGGACGAATTTGATAACTCTCTTCTCAATTTATTTGAACCTTTTAAAAATATGTTCCCATATTATTTGGGAGGCTGAATATATAATGGGCTTAAGAAGGACTCACGCAAGTCCTATAGAGGGAAGCATGTTGGGCAAGCGGGGAAGGGGAAGAAAGAGAATAGGTTTCATGGACAGGATGAAGAAGGGTAGATTGTACGCCCAGGCGAAAAAGGCAATTCTAGAGGTGGCTATGCCCCTGAAAGTGTAGAAAACTCGGAGGAGATTCTCTGACATTCTTCAAAACTAGAGATGGGAGGTTCGAGTAGTCGAATTCTTGAATACCCCGAATAATGAGCTATTTGCTTTATTCGATATTCGAGAACACAAATTAATAATTTCACCCTCTCGAATATGTTACACGAATCGACTGTAGTGTTTTTTTTTAAATTCGCGGTCATTGGTTGGGTCTTACATGCTACAAAGCGTTTGGTCTACCAGATTTGGCTGGTACAAATTCAATAATTAATATTTCGAACAAAATTTCATCTTTCAAGTTAAGTAAGTATAAATATATATGTAATCCATAATAACTTCAGGGGAATTAAATGAAAAAACAAATGAATGGATTTTCAAACGCTCGCGAGGTTGGTCGGTCCTTTTTTTGATTCCTCGATGCATGATGACTCTTACATTTTGGAAAATTCAATTTTTAAAATAATTGAGATTTCTTCATTTAATTAAAGGTTTGTGATTAACGTAGTAAAATACTAATTATGATTAAATCTGTAAATCTTCCACATTCTTATAATCTTCTTTTTAAAAACGCCCATGTAGTATTCTATATTCGAGTGAGATATTCGAAAAAATATTAGATATTCGAACTCGATGTTCGAATTCGTGAAAAATGCTATTCGACCCATCTCTAGTCAAAACCTATCTTCACCTTAGAATAGTTGAAAAAAACTACCCTACTCTTACAGCAAAAATGACCCAGTGTGTTTTTACACATTGTGAAAACTTTCAATGTTGAAGAGGATAATAGAGAGGAGAACATTGGGGAAGCTTGCAAGAGGATGGGAATTCTGAACGAAATACGAAGAGAGAGAAGACAAGTGGAGCATAAGAGGAATATAATTGCATGGCATTCCTAGAAGGGGTAAACGTAACGATGAGCTAGAATCAGAGGTCGAATTGAAAATAAATAAAAAAGGTTATTTTTTTAAAAATCGCTTTTGTTTAACAAAAAATGTACTTTTACTTTTTAGTGCATTTTTCTGTTTTATAAAAGCGATTTAAAACATATATTTTTAATATTTATTTTATTTTCGAATTTTTAGTCTCAAATATTGTAATCAATTTTCATCCGTGATTTTTTCTAATCATATTAAATCAATTATCAGACATTTGAAATTTTGCACATTACTGCACATGCACTTGGTTGATTTATGTGTCAGGCTATTACACCCATTTCTAGGGGATGAAAAAATTGTCTTCGATGGGACGCTTAGCAACATTTTCACCCCTTCGGTTTGACACACAAGTTTGCAATATTGCATACACTACAGGATATAAAAAAGCTATTATTTTATAAACATATTTCTTTAATATTAATTTTATTTTCGATTTTTTTATGACTGAATATTGTATCGTCACCGTAAATGAACCCATTTGCAAAATTTCAGATCTCTTGCTAGTCAGGAAGGTAGTTTAAAATTGATTACAAAATTTGTCTCTGACATACAAGTGACATTAAATTTTAAGTGATTAAAAATACAATGAACGAGAACGATATATGGAATCCCGTGAGAGTGACTAAGGCTATTGGCTAAGCTGTTAGTCTTGATTCAGAGGTTTTTTGCAGGTGTCAAAGTGGAGACAAATGCGAGTAATTTCATCAAATTTTTATTTACGTAAGACTTTTTTTTGAGAATCCGGAATGCATGAACGTGTTCGGTGCTTCAAAAAAAATCTGAGAAGAAAAGGTTTCTGCAATGCTTCTGTATATCCGGAGGGTGTGGGACTGAATGGGTTGACGGTGCACGGCGGAGAGATGTAATTTAAAAGGCGCTCTCGAATGCGTGGGAACGTCGAGTTGAATTCATTGTGACGAAATTTCCTCCCCACCATTCTGAAGTGGGGGAAGGAAGGCCTTTCGGGAGCGACCCCGCCCCCTTGAATGGCAACAGAACGAACGTGGATGCGAATAATGACATGAGAGAGGGAGGGGAGTGAGATTTTTATATTCAAACGCTCAAAGAGGTACCAGATTAATTACACAGTCACGCCCTATCCTTGGCTGGGGGCCATAAACCAATTTTAGGTGACTCAAGGCTTTATCTGATTTTAGTGGAGAATCACCTAAATGCCTAACCACGTTTTCGAAACCTGGGTCCCTAATTATATCGTTATTGCATGCAGCTGAAACAAAGTTCGTCAGTCAAATCCTTTAAAACCAAATTATACGAGTATCTTATGTGACAACAGAACACTTGCAGGTGGGTATTCGGTTATCACACCAAAATATTAGTCGTTACTTTAAAGCAGTTATGAAAAAAATGTGCACTAAAGTCAATCAAAACTATGTATGTAATCAATAAAACAAGAATATATATATATATATATATATATATATATATATATATATATATATATATATATATATATATATATGTATATAGACACACGATGTGGATAGGATGGTGGAGATAGACACACAAAAAAAGAGACGATCACACTTACATAGCTAGCTCTCGGAACTAGTCCGTTCTCAAGGCGTATCACGGAACAAATGTCCCATTGAATGAACAAATGTGGACATTTGTTCCGAGATACGCCTTGAAGACGGACTAGTTCCGAAAGCTATCTATGTAAGTGTGATCGTCTCTTTATTTTTGTGTCTATCTCCTCCATCCTATCCATATCGTGTGTTCATCGCCGCATGGCTGACTCCAATCCATTATATATATATATATATATATATATATATAAAATCGTTCATCCATTCACTCAGACCGCTCAGCGGCAAATATACTCATATAAATGTTTATACAGAAAGGTAGAAAGAAAATGGATAGGAACACATAAAATTTACGAACACAATGGTGGTGTGAAGATGTAATGATGGCCGATTCCAAGCAGAAAAAATTCGACTGGACCGGGAATCGAACCACGGACCTTTGGATTTCGCGTCCAATGCTCAGACCACCAAGCTACCCAGTCTACTAAGAAACCACTGGAATCGGCGGGGGGTTTATATGAACAAACACTCCCCAGGGCATGACCCACGAGAGCGGCCAATAGATGGCGCGCGGGCTGCTTATCACCCACCGGCAGAGAAGGAATGACATACACAGAAGGCGAAATGAAAGAATAACTCAAGCACACAGACAGTGGTGAAAGATATAGAACAGGCGTTTCGGGGTACGCTAACCCAAGTAGGAAATGAGCCATTCCGGCCATACAATCGAAATCCAAAGGTCCGTGGTTCGATTCCCGGTCCAGTCGAATTTTTTCTGCTTGGAATCGGCCATCATTACATCTTCACACCACCATTGTGTTCGTAAATTTTATGTGTTCCTATCCACTTTCTTTCTACCTTTCTGTATAAACATTTATATGAGTATATTTGCCGCTGAGCGGTCTCAGTGAATGGATGAACGATTGTATGGCCGGAATGGCTCATTTCCTACTTGGGTTAGCGTACCCCGAAACGCCTGTTCTATATCTTTCACCACTGTCTGTGTGCTTGAGTTATTCTTTCATTTCGCCTTCTGTGTATGTCATTCCTTCTCTGCCGGTGGGTGATAAGCAGCCCGCGCGCCATCTATTGGCCGCTCTCGTGGGTCATGCCCTGGGGAGTGTTTGTTCTTATAAACCCCCCGCCGATTCCAGTGGTTTCTTAGTAGACTGGGTAGCTTGGTGGTCTGAGCATTGGACGCGAAATCCAAAGGTCCGTGGTTCGATTCCCGGTCCAGTCGAATTTTTTCTGCTTGGAATCGGCCATCATTACATCTTCACACCACCATTGTGTTCGTAAATTTTATGTGTTCCTATCCATTTTCTTTCTACCTTTCTGTATAAACATTTATATGAGTATATATATATATATATAGGTATATATATACCTATATATAGGTATATATATATATGTGTGTGTGTGTGTGTTAAATGGCATTGACGAATACTGACTTGTAAAAACTTAATTTTTGTAAAAACATTTGTAAAAACCGAGCATAGTTTTTTCTAACTTTTATTTAGTCCAACAAATGTTTCCCATCGGGATTGCTAATCCATTCCAAGCTAGGCTGGAGATAATATAAAATTAATGAGCGATTCCTTGGAACTGAAACCGTATTGGGCGCAGTGGAATTGTATCGCAATGAAACTGTTATAAATAAAATAAAAATTCTCTCAGCTCAGCCTCCACACACTGTTAACAATGTCGTTATTGTAGTTTTGACCAAGCCACAAAAAACTTTTAAAAATAACGAAATTATGAGCTAGACTTCAAGAACTCATTCCTTAGAACGTGGTGTTCTGTGTCATCTATCATGTTTATTCATCATAGTGCATTTCAAATTTAGCGAATTACATTTTCATTTCCCCCCTAAATTTTATGTTTTGTCAGTGACTAAAACTGGTAAATCTTAATGAATAGGGGCGCTGTTGACTTTAACGTTTCCTATTTTTTTATATAATCGTGCTATATTTAAAATCCTTTTTATATGTCCTCAGTAGTTAACATACTTATATTTTTAGGCCCAATCAATATTTTGTGTATATATTACTCTAAGCTACGACTAGTCAATCGTATTATATTCGGCTTGCCTTAATTTTGCAGACGTCCCGAATTATTACTCTTTGGAAACGCCAAACTCTTTCGCTGAGTAGGAGTATACGTATTCATTTAAGCCGATGGCGCTAGGCTCGCTATTTTGCTCTCTGGTTTGCCACATTCCCCAGTGCTGTATTTTTTTCATCGCCCCGCTTTTAGTCCGAATTCCCGATCGAGAATGCGGTTCCAGCCTCTCTAGCATCTTGCGTGACAGTGTAGGCGATTCCATCTTTTATTCATCAACAGCGATTCAGCGCTATCCCAGTCGATCCTAATTTGTCCGTTGATCGTCAGTATCGGTCCCATCTCCCCCGGATCTCATGATGACCGGCTCACTTTATTATTTAGAGATGTTGGTTTCAGGTGTATTATCCAGCGATCATGATCCGACGTCCCGCTGTTCCAATTCGTGCTTCTTGTTCCGCTCGTGTGATGCAGGCGGGAGTATCAAATGACTATATGAAAACGTTTTGTCGCTGAGAACTCGTTAATTGCTGGGGAAACTGTAACCACGAAGGGAATATTGCGAACGAAGTTTTAATTGTCTATCACTCGTTGCTGTATTTTTTTGAATAAATTTGACAATGAATTATGACTTTTATATTGCGTAAAATTTGAATTCTTATCCAAACGGCTATTTTTTTTTTTTTGTTTTGAGAGAGAGAGTTTTGGCCAGTTATGAAGAATAAACTCAAACATCTTTGCCTACGTTTCGTCAACCTTTAATTCACATTTATTTGCTGAATAATTCCTTAGAAGCTGTACTGTAGAACGTAAGGAATTCTACAGAAATTGACTCTCTTTCTTCAGAACTAGTTCCTTTTCTAAGGGTCTGTACCGAACATGAGAGCCGGACTCTGCAGAACATATGTTCTGTAGAGTTCTGTAGATGTTATTGTCTGCAGAGCAAAATAACTCCATACAAGCTGTTCTGTAGAACTTCAGCAACTCTGCGGAAATATGTGAGGTTTCCGTTGACCCAGTTCCTTTTCTAAGGACCTATATGGAGAGTGGTAGGGAGTTCCACAGAACGTCCTAAGGAATTCTGCAGAACATCCTAAGGTATTCTACAGAACGTCGTAGGGAATTCCGTAAAATTGCGTTTCAATATTTAAAGGAATATCTACAGAACTTTTTAAGAAATTATCTAGAAGTATTTTAAGTAAACTATACAGATTTTTTAGCAGAGATTATCAGGGTTTTGATTGGTTTAGTATTAGTTGACTATGAATTTACGCATTAGCATCACTTATCAAACAATCTCTTTGACAATTGACCTAAACTGCGGAAAAAGTCCTTATCTATGCATAAGTGGTCGAGAAAATGAGAGATTTTAATGTTACATGAATGTTTGTCAAAATATTGTACCAAAAATGTTCATCGTCAATAACAACTGACAGAGTTTTTACCCCAGAATAGGAGTAACGGTACGTCTCTGGGATTGGTGTATTTTCCTCTAAGCAGAGAATTTTCAACAGTGAGGTAATTTGTCGTCGAGGAATTTGAAAATAAAGGGAGCTTTTACCATCGGTGACCTTTTTCGACAGATATGGCTGTGCATAGTCCCACCACGCCAGTGAGTGAATGACATTTAAATTTTCATCGATAGCCTGCCTTTCCTAGAAATTGGAAACTCAGTCCCGAAAGCCCTCTCTAATATATTTAATCGAGCCTTCATCTAATCCGTCGATTCATAAGCGGATTTCGCTATCTCCTCATTGGTATCCCTTGTTTTTCTTTTACAATTTAGGTTAAAAGTGGTAGGAAACTTGGCGTCTTAAAGTGGAAATTTAGGCCGTGATGTCATCCGTCTGTCGTTCTACGCGGAAAATCTCGTCTTCCATGCTAACGATTCGAGTCGGCTCGCCGTGGGAGGTCAAACTCAAAGGCACACTGCCCGCCTGTCCATCCACAGATGACCTCAAAATAAATCTCCACGTGCCCATCTCCACTGCTCTATTCTGCTATTACAAAAAATCTGGACATTTTGTATCCCTTCTCTGTCGTTTCAAAGGGGAACCGCATGAAGATACATCCGCCGAGATTTCTTTTCCAAAATGGGCCTTCCATATGCTCTGTCGCGCTTTTAAGCACTACTTTGTTCGGAATCTAGTGTGACTTTTTTAAAGACAGTGACAAGATGCGTGATACACATCACCAAGGTGTACGCTGGTTTCAGTGTATTAGTTTCGGTGTTCTGCGGTATAATTCATGCATGCCTGGTGTGGAAGCACCCCATGCCACACACCCTTTGGGTGGCTGGCAGGGTATGACGTAGATGAAGGTGTGTGTTGCTGCTTTAGCAGCTGTATCTCAGAGTACGCCTTATTTATAGGGCATTGGTTCTATGCTCATTCTTCTTTTTATTACCTAGTTTGAGGTCTTCATTATCCTCGTGTCATTTTGGTGATTCTTCATTTTACTATTACATGTGATCTTTTATGTGTATCATATGTATTTTCTTTGGTAACTGCTGTATAGTTAAGTGTCCGGTTATCCGTTTTTCTCTTAGTTTATCAAAATATTTTATCGCAAGTTCTTTTATAGTATTCTCTATTGGTGGTAGGTGTGCTAATTTGTATAATTTTTCTGTTTCTGTCCATGTGTATATTGAGTGCAAATCTTATTACTCGTATGTGTATTATTAATATTTATTATTAATATTATTAATATTAGTGGCCGACGTTTAGACATTTCCGTACCATATATGTGCCGCGTAGGTAATTATTAATATTATCATCGACTTTATGAGCAATAAATCCGTGAATTTATACGAGGAACAACTGAACCAGTCATGAAAAAGTGTCACAATCGCTGATGGGTGAGTATGGATGACCATTACATGTGCGTCTTGCCATCACATTTTGAACATAAATGTTACCGACAATGCGGGGGCCGGTCCTCAGCTGTTTCTCAAATCACTGTGCCAAGCAGAGTGTTGTAGATTTGGCCCAAATAGCCGTTAATCGCAAACAATGCCCCGGAAAGGAAGTTCGCGCTACAGATATCGATAACGCCCATGAATAAGTCATCCGTCTGATCCTAGGTCACTTATAACGGATGTGGGTACAATGTCTGTTTTTTACGCTCAGTCCTACTTAATCTCACTGGTGTGAAGCATTTTTGCGTATCGTACCTTAAGGATAAAAATACTCTTGAGAAAAGAAGACAAGAATTGGGTGCAGGCTTTGGAGACATGGGAGTGGAGGAGGATACAGAAGGTGCGGTGGACGGACAGGAAGACAATCAAGCAAGTTTGGAGCATGGTTGGTGAGTAAAAAGGAATCTTCTGGATGATATTTCAAGGAGGCAAAGTTGGTGGTTGGAAAAGGTAGTGGGGGGCGAGGGGTTTCTCAAGGTTGTGATAAGAGTGGAGGACGTCCGGAGAACTGGGACGAAAGAGAATAGGTTTATAGACGGGATGAAGAAGGGCAGATCGTGCGCGGAGATGAGGAATGAAACATAATGAGTTAATGGTGTCTTTAATTTATAAAACTCTGGAGGATTTTTCTGACTTTTATTGGATAAGCAGAGTAGGTGGCTGGAGGATATAATAAGGGGCAATGAGTTACTCAAGAGTGTGATAGAGGGAAGGATTCACAAATGAAAAAACGACTTCGTTTCCTTCCACTGATTTATTTTTTTGGTACGACATGTTTCGACACATAGAGGTCATTTTCAAGTACAAAAAATTTTTAAAATTCAAGCAAATTGAACGTATAGAGGGAAGGATGTTGGGCAAGCGGGGAAGAGGAAGAACGAGAATGGGTTTCATGGACGGGATGAAGAAGGGTAGATCGTATGCTGAGGCGAAAATGGATATACTAGAGCGAGATAGTCCCCTGAAAGTGTAGAAAACCGGGAGGAGATTCTCTGACTTTTATAAAATTTAATCCTACTCTTGCCACTAGATTTCTCTATAAAACAATGATACCAGTAGTGAAATTCTCCGTGAGACGGGCAACCCAACGAACGCCTTCACATTTCCGTCATATTCTCTGAGACCGCAAACTTCGTTTCGTTCTCGTGATGAATGGATGCGGAAATCGCACTCGTAATGAATCGTATTTACGATTTCCTCATTCGTGCGATCGCAGACTGAAGGCACATTGCCGTAAAATGTGAATTATGCGTCCCGTTGAAATATCGGTGTCCTCTGTCGGCGAGCGTGCCTCGCGGGCCGCGAGAGGCGCTCTCATCTACCGAGCGCTAAATAGGCGTGCGCAATCCTTCAACATCATCCCCCGTTGATATCCGAGCCCTTGGTGTGTTCGGCGTGCCGAAATGTATTCCGCCATCATAAGGAGTGGTAATTAGCTGCTAATTACGGCCAAATTACTCCTTTTTAAGGCATTGATACTCGTGTGTAATTTGAATCTCTCTATCTAGATCCTCTTCGGCTTTCCTAATTGCCATTTGTTGTGGATTGTTAAATGTGTTGCCCCATTGGTGAAGTTTTGAAAAGTAGCCTCCTCCGTCACTTACTAATCGAGTGTTTAACGCGTCCTTGCTGCATTGCTACATGTGAAGAATTTGGTAAACAAGGTACACAGCATATGCTTCCCATGGCAACATAGCAACATTAGTCACAGCTTGACGGCTGTGTTCCGACGAATACCGGAAGTCTGTAACTTAAACCGAAATGTAAATGCCTAAATTAAATACGAAGAAAAGCTGCTTGCTTCGTTCAAAACTGCTACGAGCGTAGATATAGTGTCTCACAACTTTTAGAGGGGTTAAGGTGGGAGCCCCTAGAGACTCGGGAGGCTACACGCTTAGTTTAGCTTGTTTGAGAAATCCAGAACCTTTGTTTCAGAGCGACACAGAGAACATTATCATGACGCCTCACCACTTATCTAGGTCTGGTAGAAGCGATAAAGTATAAGAGATACATTGCCGAACAAATTGATACCAAAACTCGTTCTTTCCGCTCATTATAAGCGCCCACAATAAAAACTAAGCTCCACAAAATACTCTCCGAAAACACACGTCACCATTTCACCTCCCAAATCATTATCCCTTACATCTTCGTACGGCTGGTGTCCTAACACCCCTGCCACACGCTCATGCGGCGGCTCACAGGTAACATGTAGATGTAGGTGTTTTACCACGAGTCGAAAGGAAATATATATGTATGCATGAATGTTTTTCCCATCATTAGTTGTTCAATCCTAAGATTGCTTGTCTGCAGCCCTACACACTTCCCTATCCAGTGCTGGTTCCCTTACCTCCTTGTATCTTCCTATGTGCATTCCTCTTTATTTTGTCCAAGAAATTATTCCTGGGTCTTCCTCTGGGGTCTTTTCCCTCTATTTCGCCTTTAATTATGTTGCTTGTTGTGCCCATTGTGTCTCAGGGTGTGTCCAATCCATCTTGTTCTTCTTTTCAGAATTTCGTTCCATATGGTCCTTTCCTCTTCTTTTTTTAATTCTTATATTAATCTTTAATTTTTTCTATCTCTTTAGAATATTGCCAGTTGTATCAATTGAACCAATTCATTACCTTCCACCCTTATTAGTTATTTCCAATCCAGTGCCATTTATGTTCCGATAATTTTGTGGCTTTCATATACTCATTTTGAGTAAAAATTCTACGTATCTGTTACCTGTCAATATTTGTATTGGTAGGTTAGTGGAGCAGAATTCCTGAGAAAGAATGTAACCTTGGCTGCGTCATTCCAAAAACAGAAATAGAAACATTCTGGATTAGCTCCAAAATATTTGTCTGCAGCGACTAGTGGTTACGTCACTTGGCTGAGCTACGTCGAAGGTTCCTTCCTGACCTAGTAGCGCGAGTATCATACTGAACCGATTGGGTTGGATGCTGTGTTGAATATGCTAAATGCATTTGTTCTTTAGCTCCATCCTAAGAAAAGAAACTTTGCGGTGAGTGCTGCCGAATATTGGATAAATAATGTCACTTTGATGCATTACGGAACTTAAATATTTCATACGCAATATTTTAGTCTAAATACCGCTTCACACGATACATTTTATTGTATATAAACGAATGTATGAATACTTTTGTGAGGAAAATTACGCTGTGTAAAGCAGAAAATTGTGTGATTGTCTGAATGACTGAACTGGAAATAGAACCCGCTCTAATTCCACTCATTTTCTTGTACAATGTATGATACATTCGTTTCGTCAACCGTGTAAAGCCGCCTTAATGGTATGACTTGCATTGTTTAGTGTGGGGTTAACCATTTGTTTGGGGTTGGAAGCAGTCTTTAGGTAATGCTGCTAACCGTAAATATATTTTTTCTTGTGTTTTTTTTCATTTTGTTATATGTATTTTGATTCGAACTAAAATTTTATGCTTTTATGGTGTTGGAGAAACAAAATTTTTCGCATGAGATTAGGAAGAGACAGGGTTAATGACTTGAAGATGTAATTAGGGTCAATGGTTTACTCCAGCCGTGCTTAGGGGAAGGATGTTGGGCAAGCGGGGAAGGTTAAAGAAGGAGAAAATGTCCTCTGGTTAGAATGCAGAAGGATACGACCCACTGGGATATGAAAGAGAAATTGTAGCGGGAGGTGAGGCCCTTCACGTGTAAAAATCTGTAAGATCATCACCGACTGTCGATAATACTTTCTAGGGATGAGTCGATTCCACTTTTTTTCCGATTCTGGTTCCGATTTCAATTCTTTCAAATCGATTTCCAATTCTCGATTCCGATTCCTTCCATTCTTATTCCTAATAACAGGTGGGGTATTGATACCCCAGTAGCGTACCACTATTATTAGTTAAATTCAAGTGTTGGCTGAAATAAAATAACAAAGACAATTGAGTCGCTCAAAAAGTACATTTATTAACAAATAGCAAATATATCATCAGCTTATTGAGGTAAATGAAAAGTACAAATTGATAGCCTACACCCAAAATTACTGAGACAAATGTGATGTGATCAATGAAGTTTGATTTGAATATTTATCTATCTGGAATCGATGGAATCGGAATCGACGTTAGGTGATCGATTCTCGATACCGATTCTAATTCTGAGAATCGGTGGAATCGACATTTGGATTCGACTCATCCTTAATATTTACCCATAACCGGTAATTGATAGTAATAGCAATGTCTAGTGAATGACGATTTCTGCTGGTAACTTTGGTGAAGATGCAACCGATTGGCTGAGCACTTTCGGTGCTAGTCATAGTGGTGGAGGATGCTACCATTTCACATTTTCAGTCCCTAACGTTTTAAGTCCCGACGTTCAATGTGGATTAGGAACTCTGGCGAGTCGGAGGCGTGAAGGCGTGGGTGCGCCCTACATCCTTCGAAGGCATTGATCCGTTCCATTCGTGTCACAGCTCTTTTTTTCCTATTTCCCTCCGCCATCAAAACTCTCCGTGGAACTTTTTTTTCGCGGACTTTCTGGGCGTGTTGCCGTCGTTACGCCTCCGCCTCGTAAAAGCGCCACCTGATGTCGAAGGAGAGGAGGCGCGAGAGAGAGAGAGGGGGGGGGGAAGAGAAGAGAAGAAATGCAATGAATAAGGAGACGAGGGAGAGAAGGAAGGGTAGAACTTGGCCCTTTTTTATTTTACGCGCGCTCATAAACGTATTTTTGAGGTTTCCGGTGAAAGTGTACGTTTTTTTTTAAGTCTTCCGTTTTTTTTATTTCTTTTCATGTCTCTGACCCGTTCATGTATGCTATTTTTTTCATGCGTCTCGAGGCTGTCGCTTTTGTCGAGAGGCTCTTTTCTAGGAAAAGGTCCTTCCTCCCTTATTTTGTCGAGCTCCTTTTTTATTTCAAGGCTGTGGTCAGTTTTTTCTCCCGTCTCTCTCCACTCCTCGCACGATGGTGGACGAGTCCCTGCTGAACTTCATGGTTATGTGCTCCCCGGGTTAGATGCGCTCAGGGGAGAGCAAACTGCTGCTGATAAGGGAAAATGATACATTCTGTCCAAGTATAGTTTGTGTGCCAGTGTGAGGATGAGCGCCTAATCATCATATATATTATTTCTCAAAGGTGTTTATTTTGTCGCAACACCATAACTCCCATAATTCTTCATCAAAATTAATGATTCAAATATCGTTTTAAAGCTTATGTTCCCCGCTATTGACAAAAAATAGACAAATAGTTAAAAATTAAAGTTTTTGTAAAAAAAATTAAAATTAAAGTTATTGTTAAAAAAATTTAAAATTAAAGTTTTTGTTATAAAATTATACAGTACCCTCTGATGACAATATAATCAACTAATATGTTGGCTATGGTTACGTGCTTAAAAGACTGTAGGAGGCGCCATGTATTAACACACTGTTTAGTTAGATTGTTTACATTCTACTTGCAATCAGTGTGACCGTTTACGTTTATGTTATGTATCTTTAATACAAATGTCAATAATTTATAATTGTCCATGGTAAGAAACAGTTAGGAGACCAGAAGGAAGAAACTGGAAGAAGCTGTGCGAAATATTCGACAGGTAGAAGAATAGGAAGAAAGAAGGAAGAAACAGGAAGAAGCTGCATACTGTGCGAAATAATTGCAAGGGTCAGCTAGTACATTTTTATTCCTTCTTGTTCAATAATTTAGCGGAGGGCTGAGGATGAAGAATGCTTAGATAACCTACTATTAAGCATGGCTATCATATGAGGAGTTCAGCTCATTCTTATTCTAGAGGTGATACCTGGAAATGTATGTGGCTTTGAGTGGACGTCAATGTTACTGGGTACCCATCTCAAGGGACGTGGGTTCGAATCCTGGCCATGGCGGGGATATTTTCGCTGATATTCCAACCCTTGCTCGGGTGTATTGTGGAGAGCACTTCAAGTGTGTTACTCCGTTCATTGAATGAGGCTTAAAACTGTGGACCCTGGCACCCTCCAGTGTTAGGTTTAAGGCGACATCAATCCTTATGTTTCCTGATGAGTGGAAATTAGGCATACTTGAGCATTCACACGACGACACAGCACTAGTAATACAGACAATATGAAAGTTTTATGTTGATTTTTGAAAAATGACTTCATCCAGCGAAACTATGCGAAATTATTAATCTTATTTCGGGTAACAAGCGAATGAAGTGGTGCATGTCGCTCTAATTCTTCCTAATTTCTCAATTAAAATCTAAAACATTCATCTGCACTCTCAATTATCAAGCATAAAGAATCAATTTGCCGGGTAATATTGTTTGATCACATGGGGATTTTCCATTGCCTTTTATCAACGCCGTTGCGTAAATGGGTTGATTTGTAAAAAAAGACGCTTCTAGTGATTTTCTTCAACGTAGTTGCTGTTTATCCCCGATGAAATGTATTCCGTGATCTTAGTTTTGGGTGGCCATTAGCCTGTCGGTGTTTGGATACATTATGCTAATGCATGCACTCAGGGAGCACTTGCGGATGACGTGGAGAGCTATTGTGAAGGTACTTGATATAATCCAAGTGCGGTACAAGTTTTAAGTGATTGAAACCCATCAGCCGTTTTATTGGTTTCAGAACTTCCGGGTTCAGCTACAGTGCTGCGTTGTCGCTGGCACTGCCACTTTGTCGCTAAGCGTCGTGGAGGACTCTGTTGTGAAGTTCTCTCGGGGTGAACGCATTGTCGGTTGTGCCATGAAAGGAGATTTCCCGAAACCCTAGTGCTACAGCAATGCCATCTGGCCTTGTTACAGAGTTACCGTTACTCGCCAGAGATGCAGTAATCTTTGAATGGTGCGATTAACTTGGAGTGTACGGGATTATCATTTAAGTGCTTGCGTTGAAACCGTTGCATCTTTATGGTGAACTTATCACAGAATGTAAGGATATCGCATTCAGTCTGTAATCTATGTTTATCAAGCAGCTTCATGCATGAAATAGTTAATGGGTTGGCGTTCTCATGTCCTTGTTGTGCAAAGAGTTCTTCTGATTTGCTCTGCACGTATTATTCTGTGAAGGTGAAACTAAACTGAGTGACTAAGTGGTAGATATGAGTTCTATGCATATTTTTGTTTTAAGAATGTGAAAATTAATGGCTAATTTTTAGTACTGGAAGTTCCTTTCTTTGGGTATTCTTTTAGAGAATTCATCATTTTAATTAGTTTTAGCGCTGTCTGCGATTTCAATATAATATGAGTACTATTAATCGTTGTAAATATCTTGCTGTACATAAGTAAAGCTTAGATTTCCCTAAGCGAATTTCCTTCTTCGTCAAGATATTACCTGCTAAATGAACATTGTGCTCTCAGTGATTTGGTTTTTCAAACTTTTTTACCCTTTTATGAAGTAAAAACTAGATAAAAATGAATGACTGATGAGTGAACCTATAAGGTAGATATTTATTTTTCTAATAGGAGACGACTGTTGCCAGCCTTGAGATAGGGTGAAATATAACATAATTAGCTTTTATGGACGTTCATGTGAGGTGTATTTGTGTGAAATTTCCATAAGCGAATGTTGCAACGAGCATTTCTATTCCATTTAAATTTATAATTTAGAGCTTGTATGCGTCTCATTGTCACGTTTGCCCTTTTCGCTGATGGTATTTTGATGTCGCTTGCCGGACGTTCATTGTTTCGCATCTGTTCCATCGTCATCGCTCCGTCAACCTTTCCCTTAGAAACATCTCGCTGCCATGGCGACGGTAATTAATGTCTCCTTCGCCCAAAGCACACCAAGAGCTAATCAATCACTCCGATTAAGAAGGTTCTCATTCTTCTCCACCACACTGCTCAAAACAAACGCTGAAAACCGTCATTCTTTTATTTTGTTCTTTAAAAATCTACAGAGCGTATCAAATAGCGGCTGATTTTGAAACCTTATGCCACTGCCAGGTCCGCTTAAGCTCACTTCTGTCGCACTTGTCTTGGATCGTCAAACAGGCAAAATATTTTGTCACCCTCTGCCGTCAGTTTTGAAAATATTTACCTTTTTTGTTTCAGGAATTTGTGTGATGAATGTAGGTGCCATTAATCTTCATGTAGCTATCCTGATGGAATTGAGGGTTCCATGCCTCATGAAAACCGTCTTGATGAACTCAAAACGGTACCTTTATTTATACCCGGGAATTCCCTCTCTTATGGGTAAGAATAAAATTACAACATTAATTTCATCATTGTTTTTATGAAAACCGACCGTGTTTTAAACATTTTGTCATTATCAAGGAACCATGGTTTCAACATAAAGTGTCGAATTCATTAAGACAGTGTGGAAATTACAACGGTCATTTTCTTCTTACCAATATGGATGTACAATATTTCCAAAAAGTTACGCCTGAAACTCTTTCATAAATTCCCTCACGTTTGCTAATGAAGAGTATTAAGTTTTGGTCGCTCTCTTGATCATGAGGTGCAAGTGGCCGGTAGAAGAGATCTCCTCCGCCTGTCCATTACATTTCACAGAAATCTTGTGAACTGCACGATGAAAATAATTAGGGTTGGCTTTGTGATTTCCTCGGAAAGCTGTTATTCACGGCCTCATTTTGTCTCATTACTTTTCGTGGCAATTTGAGTTTGGCCTATAATTGGCGCCTGTAAGTTATTTTGGTGTTATTGCCAATTGGTTTTTTTTTTGGCGACCGGAAACTGAGTTCGTTAAAACCAATCAGTATAAAGTGAGATGTAGGACGGGAGGAAAAGGATTAATTGTGGGAATAGAGGAAGATTGAAGAGAAACACGTCGTCGGCATTATCCTGCTGTAGAGGAAAAACGCTAAGGTTTCTCCGTTTGTCGACCATTCATTCTGACAATAAATTTCACATTTAGTGCTCTCCGCATAGCGTGCAAGTAGGGATGGGTGTTCGAATGGAAAATCTTCATCATTGTCAGGACTGAACCACGTACCCACGGGGTGAGAAGTTGGTCTCAGTATTATCAAATGGAATTACTTTTTTGAAGTTCCTGTCTCATTTCCTCTATATGGCTGTTCCGTCGGGCGTTGTTACCTTAGAAAATAATTTCCGGACAACAATAAAAAGGGTTTGCGTTTTGCTCCTTCAATAAGTCGGATCTTACTTCAAACTTAAAGTGAAGATTACTACAAATCTTCACAAGAACAAAGGGAAAATTGACTCCTTGAAAGCATTTTATTCAGATGGTCCAGGTAACTATCGAACTAGAGATCTCTTGAACACGTAAAATTAAATAAAACGTCTGAGGCTGGACTTGGTGGAGTTGTACGATATTCATGATGTATGATACAATTAAATGCCACAACGTGGTGAAATGCGTCGTGTTATTAAAATAAATAAACGGAAGATTACCAAGTGTTTAATTCATCAAGAACTTCCTGTCGATGGTTACTTGAATGACCGAAATGAATGCTCATGAGAAAAGACTGGAAAGAGTCATAGTCATAGGTTTTTACCATAAAATATCCGGTTTTTGCCAAAAAGTCATGAAACGCGACTTCGCGGAATTAACGTCATAAAATGGTAGTAGTCACTTCAGGCTTAAGTATGTGGAACCCCTCCATATCGGAAAATAAAAATTACACTTTGTAATGGTCCACTAAATTGATTTATTTCTTACGACCCGGGTTTCATCACGTAGTGACATCTTCAGGTACATTGATCATTTTTACATCCGTATACCTATATACAGAAATGCAGGTGCTTAGGTGTAAGAGGGGAAGCGAGGGGAGTTGGAGTGCGGTGTTGTGGGTTTGATGGCACAGGGGGAGGGGTCGGCGAGAAAAGGACAGCCTTAGGTTGGGTAGGGATTTTTCGGCGTTGATGGGTCTCCGGGCAGCGGGGGGTGTAGCGAGTGAGGAGAAAAAGGGAATGATTCGTAGGGATTCCGAGTAAGTGTACCTCTGCATTAATTAGGTACTAGCTGACCCGTGCGAATATTTCGCACTGTATGCGGCTTGTTCCTGTATCTTCCTTCTTTCTTCCTATTCTTCTACCTGTCGAATATTTCGCACAGTATGCAGCTTCTTCCTGTTTCTTCCTTCTATCTTGCTGTTCTTCTACCTGTTTCTTACCATGGACAATTATGTTATTTATGTTTGTATTAGAGATACATAACGTAAACGTAAACGGTAAACGGTCACACTGATTGCATGTAGAATGTAAACAATCTAACTAAACGATGTGTTAATAGATGGCGCCTCCTAATGTCTTTTAAGCACATAACCATAGACAACATATTAGTTGATTATATTGTCAACAGATGGAATTGTTAATTTTTGATCATTTTTTAACAAAAACTTTAATTTTGACCATTTTTCTATTGCTCGTCAATGGCGGGGAATATAAGCTTTAAAACAATGTTGGAATTATTAATTTTGATTAAGAATTATGGAAGTTATGGCGTTGTGACAAAAAAAGCACCTTTGAGAAATAATATATATGATTTGATTCATTCTTTTGAATCACTTACCCTGTAGTAACTATACGGATCATAGTTATTATTATGTATTCTACCGGTAAAGGTAGATTTGTTGAATGTCAGAGAATCCGCTCCCGGTCTTTTCCATTTTCACACACATTCATGGGCCTATCTCCCTCTAGTATGTCCTTTTTCGCCTCTGCATAAGATCTACCCTTCTTCAACCCGTCCATGAAACCTATTCTCTTTCTTCCCCTTCCCCGCTTGCCCAACATCCTTTCCTCAATCACACTCTTCTGCAACCCATCACTCTTTATTACGTCCTTCAGCCATCTACCCTGCCTTTCCCGGATTTCATCCAAAAGATTCCTTTCCTCGCCCACCATCTCAAGCACTTCCTCGTTAGTCTTCCTTTCCGTCCATCTAACCTTCTCCGTTCTTCTCCACAACCACATCTCAATTGCCTGCAGCCTATTCTCGTCCTCCTTTCTCAGAGTCCACGTTTCTGCCCCATACAAAGCTACGCTCCATATCACACTCTTCACCAGTCTCTTTTTCACATCCTTACCCAGTGTCCCCGTCACGGATCGTGATATTAGTTAAAATTTTACTGTAAAATAAACTTCACTCTTTTGCCAAAAGCGTCATGAAATGACCGAATTTAAGAAAGAAATAGACGTCATGGAACAGGAAAATAAAATTCATGAAAGTCTTAGAATAAAGGTCATAAAATGGAAAAATTAAAGTCATAAACTGCCCTGCTCATGAGCATATTTTCCTTTGCTTCTGCTGACAATTTGGAGTTGTCTTTAATTCGTTTGTCTGTTGCTCTCTTCTTGATATACCTTCAGTCACCACGTATTTGAGAGAACAAGCAGTTCGACACAAGGGGTCTTGTCTTGGCCATTGTCTCAACAGCGAGCACCGCGCAGGTTGTGGGATACGGCAGCACGCGTGCCAAAAACGGATTCGTTCGGCGTCGGAATTCCTCAGGACGCCGTGCCCAGCGCACGGGTTTGGAATCCGCAATGAGTGCGCCCGTGAGTGTAGAGCCACCTTCGACGTCGACTACGGGACACGTTCTCTCTGCCGTTAAAGGCGTCTGGTGTTTTTCCTTGAGGAAACGTCGCCATGTTTCTTGATTGACACGCAAACTTATGTCTCCCTCCGCCCACAATTGGCGGGTTCTTGCTCGGGGGATTCTTGTCCTATTATCAATGAAGTTGAGTGTGTTTCCTGCTATTACTACTCGGAGACTCAAAAGATAGGAATTTTTTCGTTGATATTTCAAAATGTATTCATTACTCTGAGAATTTTACGATGTACATGGTAGGTTTGCTGTTTCCGTCAAAATTAGGAAACAATATGGAGATAGAATTTATTAGTCCTGAAAAAGTGCACAGTTTTTGTAAAACAAAACAATCGCGTTCGACAAGATCCATACTGGCCGGAGAAATTTTGGGCGTCGCTGTCTAAGAATCTCGTTGAAATTTTGTACAATAACCATTACGGCCATTATTTTATGGTTTCAATCAAAATATCTCTGTAAATCGATAGGATATGTGCATTATATGTCGTGGCAAGGAGGCTAAAAAAGACGAAAATTTAACTATGTACGTACAAAGAAAAGACACATACAAGAAATAACAATCAGCTACCAACCTTTTTTAGCGCCTTTCAAATGTGTGATAAATAAGAAAGTTTATGTTCCCATTTTCTAATGCAACACATGATCGAGTAAAGCCTTTCGCCCGAAAGTCTTGTCTTAGGAAGCCTTTTTTCTAGAGAGAGGTTGCATTTTCTCCTTGAACGAATATCCTTTGGAAATCTCCGTGGAACGGTCAGTTGATTTTCTGTGTCACGATTGACTTTTGCCGTACTACTCGCTTAAATTTAATTGGTGCTCGTGATCCACAAAATTATTATTCATGGAATCAGAAGTAAGAGCATTTACTGGCCAAGTTTTAATTGTCCTGGTTGTCTTCGTATTTTCTCTTCCTGCCCACAAATTTAACCGCAATGTTCAGTGGATGTTCTATTCACTCTCTTTTTTTTCACGGGAAGAAGAACGTGAACGCAGGATTTTGTTTTGCAGAGGGAGCCTTTCCCGCAAATAATATATGGAACTTAAGGTTTATGCAACGCGTTATTTTTTTCAAAATTTCGCTCGTATGTTCAATGTTTGGCATAATCATTACCAGATCTGTGGAGATATATCCTTTTTTCCTTTTCAGCAAATAAACTTGCATTCATATCAGCGAACTGAAATGGAGAAGGTGATCGAACGAACTAACCTTTGAATACCCTTCGTAACAGGTTTCCCCCTTCTCGTCCAAATTGAAGTTAATGTTCGTTTTATCAGTCTGACCTTAGAGAAAGGTATTACGTTTCCTTTGCTTAATGTCCCGCCTGCTCGCTTGACTGAAAGCCCTCTTCTCTTTCCTTTTTGATTCGCCGACATCCTCGTCGTTAATGAGTTGACAAGACCACACCGAGCCCACCAGCGGGGACGACTAATGTTTTTTTTCCGCACAAAAAATGAGGTGTACGAAAGTGGAAGCCAGAAAATATCCGCCCTCGTGGAGTCAACAAAAAGAAAGATTAAAACCAGGCAGTGATGTCTGCCGCATTATGTCACCGCGGCCCATCGAATGATCCATCTCTCCTGAGCTGGACGTCTCCTACTCACGGTGATGGAAAGCGATATTACGCTTGTGCATGTGTTTGAATGGGAAGATTAATACCTCTTGGCTGTCCCCGTCGTGAGTCCTTTCCTTTCCTTTCTGTCTTCTCCAGGCAATGTGTATATATATCGACTCTGAGGAAATTCGAGGGAGGGTTTAAAGGAACGTCGAATGTCGTAATTGATGACATCCGGGTTGTCGAGATGAGAGTCGGTGGCACCAGCGTGGGGTGGTGGAGTGTTCGAGCAAAGGGGTGAGGTTATGCTATCCACCAGAGCTTTCTTACTCCACTCCCCCATGACCTCTCTATTATGTCCTCTCCTTCTTGTAGTCCCCCCGTGCACCCTGAGCACGCTCTTCTCAGGTCGTTCCCACGTCCTTCTTGCCCTCGTCTGTTTCACTTTGATTAATTGAAATTGAAGGAAACTGTCCGACCCTTGGCTCTGTCCTGTCTTGAAGGAAACTTACTTGGAGTTCTAAGGCGTGTGCTTTTTGTCACTGATTTAAAGATTGCACCGTTTGTTTTTGAAGAGCTGAAACCAACGTTTGACTCAATAAATTGTCGTGTTATTTTTTTCTGGAGGCATTTTTTGTTGTATTCTACCGGTGAAAGTTTTGATGAAAGTCAGAAAATCTCCTCCCGGTTTTTAAACACTTTCAGGGTGCTGGCTACCTCTAGCTTTTCCTTCTTTGCCCCAGCATTCGATCTACCCTTCTTCATCCTGTCCATAAAAACATATTCTCTTTCTTCCCCTTCCCTGTTTGCCCAACATCCTTCCCTCTATCACACTCTTCAGCAACCCATTGCCCCTTGTTACGTACTCAAGCCGACCAACCAATATCCAATAGGAGTCAGAAAAATCGTCCGGATTTTTAGGTCCCATTATTTACGGATAGTGGTTTTAGTCTTTTGCCGAAATTTCGCATATTAATTATGCATTTTCAGGGCCCAGAATACCTTCTTGAGTTCAAATTCGGAAGATTCCGGCGATATTCTGTGGGATCGAAGCATAACTGACGAATCACAAAACGAGCAAATCCCACGAGTACAAATTTATTACACGACCAAGGTTTCGCTTATTACAGCATCATCTGGTACAGCATCATCTGGTACAGCATCAAAACCTGATGGTGTTGCAATAAGCAAAACCTAGGTCGTAATAAATTTGTATTTGTGGAATTTGCTGGTTTTGTGATTTGTCAGTCATCCTTCCTAAGTCCGTCCTTTTTATCAGATATTGATAATTTGGTTAATATTTAGAAGGAACTGTGAACCTTTAAGAAGCACCAAATATTCGTGGAGCGTCAACAATGGCGTAATACTATAATTCATTACTGATTGGGATATCTCCAGACAAAAATAATATGAATAAATAGATGTTGAGAGAAGGAATCATGTGAATACGTTTTTATGATATCCGATCTATCTGAATTCCGCGATCCTGATAAATCCACCTCTCCATTTCGCATCTTTTCTCAGAGGCTTTCTTTAGGAATTACGGAATCTTTTTCCGAATATCTGGGATTAACTGTGGTGTAACTAAATATTTTTGTGTGATAAGGGTTCGTTCTCCTCTCTGTAAGGAAACGTATTCATTTCTATCGCGGCGAAAGTTCCTGCTTCTGTTTTATTTTTATCCCCGTGAGCACTCCAATACTTATTGTTCTCTCGTAAAATATTAAATGGAAACTTCTTGTGATGAATTTCACTTAATTTCATTTGTCTTTTTCTCTCTCAGAGAAATGTTTTATTGTTCTATTCACCATTTTCCTCATCTATCACCGTCTTTTTCGACATTTTTTCTTCATTTTTACGTCGATCGTCTCTCTCATATCTCTTTGCATATCCATTTATATCCGCACCACTCTTTCTTCTGTGTATCTTTCATTACTCCGCCTTGTTTTTCCTCGCTTCCGTGCCCCTGGTCATGTTTGTGACTCTCATTAATCTACGGTGGTGGACGGGTTCGTCTTTTATTAAGTCACTTATCACTTATTTAACTCTCTCGGAACGTACCAATTAGGTAATAGAATACTCGAATGAATGTCACCTTGTTAAACATGTATTCTGAAGAATTCATTTATTCATGCCGATGATATGCAGAGGATTTATTCAGACTTCCACTTAAAATCCACCCTTACAGGTAGATTTAATTACATAAAATTTTACTTCGTAGGACGCATTCTCTTATTATATTCAGGTTATTCATAAGTAAGCTTCTGCAATTGACCGTATTCTGTGTGGCTTCCGATATTATTCCGATTTTTCGGTCGTTTTCAGAATGGGATAGTCATCGCATTACCGTGCACATCTTGAGTTTGCTGTATCCCAGGGCAATAAATATAGCGTCTCCTGTTTGCTCACTAAATGAAGCCGTAACCCCTTTTGTGCCCCTCACCTCGGTCACTGAAGTAGACTTCTTTTTTTCCGCTCTCCCAGTGTCCCGAGCGTCGTGAGTCAGGCCAGCGCCATGACGGGGCGATCTTTTGTGCGTGATGAGATGGCCATTAGGGGCAATTTGTCTGGTGGTTCATGGTGGGGAAGGAGGATCGGGAGATCCTAGACGCGGCCGGTCTTCCTGGCCAGTGTCATCGTGTAGAGAGTGTGCAATGGGAGAAGACTTCCATGTACGTCTACATTTACTATATACCCTGCGAGCCACCTCAAGAGTGTATGGCAGAGGATGAGTCGTCACCAACATGCCTTTCGCTGAACCCTAGGAAATCAAGTGTAATTACAAATGATTTAGTACTTTCCCGGCGAATAGTATGAGTGATATTCTCTCGGGATTCATACTGGGTTAAATGTTTGGCTACTGCCAACGTTTCGACGGGTAACACTTCCATCGTCATCCGAATAATGATCATCACTACCATGATCAACAGGGTAATAATCATCCATCGACATCAGGGTAATGGTCTACATTACCCTGATGACGGTGGAAGTGTCATCCGTCGAAACGTTGGCAGCAGACCAAACATTTAACTCGGTGTGAATCCCGAGGGAATTTCACACAATTGTAACTACGAATACTATTACATAGCTAAACTTGCAGAAACTTGCCCAGAGTAGAATTTTTATTGAATCGATATAAGTTCTCCTCTATAGGCACACTATGAACGTAAGGATGTTTGTGACTTATCACTAACATGCATTACCCTATACCCTATTTAGGTTAATGTAACTACGACTTGTGATATAAGAAAAAACCTGATAAAGCTTGTCAGGAGACGAAATTCCTCTAATGCGCGCTACACGCAACACTCGCACAGGCGAGCTACAAACGTGTGTATCAATGTCTTTAACCTCCATACAAATGCACAAAGACTCAGTATTAACACCGAAAACATGCACGATTTGCTGTTTATGCTTGGTAATAGATAACGATACAAATATTTGTGAGGAAATCAACTAACTAGTTCTCTACCTCTCGGAAACCTAGTTTAAAGTCTCGCTGTTATTATTATTATAATGTATTCTACCGGTAAATAGGTTTTGTTGAATGTCAGAGAATCTCCTCCCGGTCTTTTACGCATTCAGGGGCCGATCTCCCTCTAGTATTTCGTTTTTCGCCTAGGCTTATGATCTGCCATTCTTCATCCCGTCCATAAAACCTATTCTCCGTCTTCCCCTTCCCCGCTAGCCCTAAGACCTTCCTCCTATCACACTCTTGAGCAATCCATCGCCCCTTATAACATCCTTCAGTCACCTATCCTACCTATTCCGGATTTCATTCAGAAGTTTTCTTTCCTCGCCCGCCATCTAAAACACTTCCTCGTTAGTCTTCCTCTCCGTCCTCCTCACCTCCTCCATCCTTCTCCTCACCCACATCTCAAATGCCTCCAGTCTATTCTCTTTCTCCTTTCTGAAGGTCCACGTTTCTGATCCAAAACTGCTACGCTCCATTTGATTAATCATCATGCGCGAGACAAATGACATTTCAAACCTGTCCATAAATAAAATTTCAGAAGTAAAATTTCCACCCCGCTCTAAACGGTCTGCAAGAGGAATCGTGCATCGAGTCCGTGTCCTTTTCCGTGATTTCGTCTCGATGACACGCCGCTTTTCTGTCGTGGGTGTGTGGAGGGAAATTAATTTTCCCCGATCGCTCTCGAAAGCGACTCAAATTTTGTCGCGTGATGAGAAGTAGGGCTTCACCGGCCTCTGTCTCTGCCAAAAGCAGTATGCGTGCACGCGAAAGTAGCCGAGATAATTTGTTCATTTATCTACATATTTAACCCTTTCCGGTCCGGTCCGGACGCAGGAAAGCGACGTGATTCCAAACGGAATCACGTCGCTTTCCTGCGTCGAGCGTCGATTTTTTCAAATGGCTTTCATTAATTCATAAATTTATTTTATCTCACCACATATTTTCACCTTACGTAGATTACATCATCTTCTACATGAAATACATATGAAAAAATCGACGCTCGAAGCAGGAAAGCGACGTGATTCCATTTGGAATCACAGGACCGGAAAGGGTTAAACTAGGTCTTATTGGAAGTCAGAGAATATCCTCCGGATCTTCCCGCGTGAAGGGCCTTATCTACCTCCATTATTTCTATTTCGGCGTACGTCCTACGCATCGTTATCCCGTCCATCAAACCTATTATCCTATAGCCTCTTCCAGCCACGCACTTTGCCTCTTCCTAATTTCATCCAAAAGTTTTCTATACTCGCCAGCAATACCAAACCCTCCCTTGTTGGTGTTTCTTTCCGTCCACGGAGCCTTCTCCAGCTTCTCCACGCCCAAATTTCGAAAGCTTAGAAGCTTAAGGCCTATTCTCGTCATCCTTCTCAGAGTCCACGTTTCTGCTCCACTCAATGCTACACTCCGAATCAATTTTTGTCAGCCTTTTCTGTATGTGTTTGATTGTTTACAATCTCAAAACACTGTGCACTGATTGAAAGAAATCAGTGCATTGACTAGCGTCTTTCAATTAGATATTATTTGCGAGTAGGCCAACATCCTTACTGTTTTGGCGAAGATGGACGTATGAATGCTTTCTGATTTCCTCTTTAAAATCACTGCAGACGATTTAAGGCGGAATCGGATGTTCGCATCGAATTTTCCGCCGATTCACTGCGTGTTTCAATCCTTCAGAATGTTATCAGCTTTGAGAGGAGTCGTTGCTCTCATTTCAAGCATTCATCTCGAATGCACGCGAGGAGAGAGAAAAAAATAATTCGATACGGATGCTTATTTTCCTCTCGGGAGGAGTGTTTGAGGCTCGCGCTTTCCGATCGGGATACGTTTGCCGCTGTCTTTTTTTTAATCGCATCTCGCGCTTCCAATCTTCATTTTGTTTGACATGCAATCCAATTTTTACATATGCATTCTTACTGCTTGAAACTTCGACGCATATATCCAAAGTACTTCTGCGTACTACTCTCCTCATAGTGCAACGCTTTCCGAACTAGTAGGGACATCTAGTTATCGAATATGTAAATCCATTACGTATTCAACGATTACAAATGCCACCTAGCTGAGGAAGAATTTACGTTACCTGTAGGACGGACATATGGAGGAGAATTGCGTTAGCTAAGGTGGTGTTTATTAATAGAAAGGAGTTGATGAAGAGGACTCTTGGCAATGACGTGAGGAAAAGGCTGGTGGAGATTTTCATATGGAGCGTAGCGTTATACGGCGCAGAAACCTGGACCATCAGAAAGGAGGACGAGAATAGGCTGCAGAAATTTGAGATGTGGGTGTAGAGAAGGAGAGGTAGACGGAAATGAAGACTAACGAGGAAGTGCTTGAGATGGTGGACGAGGAAAGGAAACTTCTGACTGAAATCCGGGATAGACAGAGTTGGTGGCCTGAGGGTGATGGGTTGCTCAAGAGTGATAGAGTGAAGGATGTTGGGTAAACGGGGAAGGGGAAGAAAGAGAACAGGTTTCATGGACGGGATGAAGAAGGGTAGATCGTATGCCGAGGCGAAAAAGGAAATGCCAGAGGTAGTTAGGCCTTTGAAAGTGTACTGTGAAAGAAAACGGGGAGGAGATTCTTTGACTTTCATCAAAACCCACATTCACCGGTAAAATACTTAAATAAAAATGGAATGCAAATGTAAAACAAATACTTGCAATGGAAAATATTATTAAATAGTCACTGTAGTTGAAATATTTTCACCAGTCGTCTGTCCGGATATTGCATTTCCACGTAACTTCCTCCAAACTTTGTATGTTATATCCTTATATTAGCCTCGATGTATTGCGTCCTTGGTATCCCTTGGTAATTTTCGTATGCAAATGTATATCTCATTTTTTTTCCGGAGTCAATATTTCTTTTTGAATTTGTATGTCATTTTTTCGTATGAAATTTTCCATTGACGCTTAGTCTTCTAGTTCATAATTTTTTCATCGAAGCATCCTTTCTCTCAAACGATTCGTCACTTCTCTATTTACTATTCATTTTAACCATATCATTTTTCAGCGCTTGCAGTTCATTCTCTTGCATTTCCACTAGTGGTTTATTAGTATGCTCCTCTTGGAATAGTGTCGCGAAGTACCATGCATAGGATTTTACGCAAACTGTTTATTTAATCCAACATCTAAAAGCTTGACGCCGCAAAAACAGTTGCTGTGTGATCAGTAACCACTGTAGACGTAATTCAACTATTTTCTTGTGCTGAATAAATGTATGGATACTGAATTGAATTCCCTATTTTGTAGGTATTTCTTTTAGTTTGTTGATGCCACGCTACGTAATTATTTGGTATATTTTTTTATTATTTCAACTCGGGCAAAATTCTCAATTTTTTCAATGAGAGAAAGTTGTCCTTTTTTTTGGTCAGGTCAAATCAGGGCCGCACAAATGTTTGAAGACGTCCCACTTCTTCCAGCTGTTTCGTGCTCTCACTTCTCTTGGAGGCGGGAGGAGGGCATTGGCAGGAAGCTAACCGACTAAGCGCCCTCGATTCTCTCCCTTGCGGGGTCCAGTGGGGGAGGGAAAACAACAAACCTTCACGGCGAAAAAAAAACTTGAAAGGCGCGGGGCGAAATTTTCCTCTGGATCGCATATTTTATCATGGCGTGGAGCGCATGGTTTTTTTTTCTCTCCGTTTATGCAATTTTTTGCGTGCCTACTTCCTTTCCGTCGATCAGCCATCCCCTCAAACGTGGCCAACACACCGCCCGTCTGCCGAATACCACCACTCCCCCCTGTTGTTCTAGAACTCCCCCGTCTTCCTCTCTGTGGGAAGAAGAGGGGCTGCCTTTCTATCTTCTCCGCTCGAAAAGTGGTCCGATTTTCCCGCTCTTTAAATTGCCGGCAACATTCCCTCGATCCTATCTGCCTGGTCAAACCTCCGCTAAAAAACTGTTGTTTTTATTTCCCCCCTTTTCGCTTTCTTGGTGAAAAATTAAATATCTTAAAAATGGATTCGTTTCTTCTCGTATTTTGCTGGTGATAGTTGGACGGATTCCGGAGAAATTATTATTGAGCAATCTACCGTTAATGTTGGTTTATGTGGAAGTCAGTAAAATTTCTCTGGATTTTTAGAAATTGTGGGCCCTATTGACGTGTTTTGTGTCATTCTTCATCTCGGTGTACGCCTCTTCTTCTTCCCGACAATGAAACCAATTCTCTTTCTTCCCCGCTTGCCCAACATCCTTCCCTCTATCACTCTCTTGATCAAACTAACCTTATTACCTTATCCAGCCACCTACACTGCCTATCCCGGATTTCATTCAGAAGTTTCATTTCCACTTCCACCATCTCAAGCACTTCATCGTTAGTCTTCGTTTCATACTTTGGGAAATAGTAAAAGCTTTGATTTTTAAAAATGGGCACTTATTGGAAGTTAGCGCCATTTATGTCTATCCAATTATTCTATTCGTCGTCAAAGTGACTGCGAATAGGCAACGCAGTTAGTATTCGACATAGGATAATCGATCAATCTTTTTTGTTGTTTTTATTTTACGGTCTTGGTTTCGAAGCAAGTCTATACTGTGAGCCTTAGCCAAACTTCGATTTACAGGGAAGCCGACGCAAGTACGTCGCCGGATATCTGTATGTGGATAAGATAGATGAAGTCTTGCTCTGAACTTCTGACTGTTGACTTTAGGGGCTTAAACCAGAAAGCTCCCTATAGTTGTGGAATCATTGTCCCGGGATTAATTTCTCCCGGATGGTGTCTTCATGTTTAATTTGCAGTACGTGCTAATTGGAGGAAAATAGATGGAAAAGTCCCCAGAGTAAGACACAGGAATAAGTTTGTGGGCCAAATATAGACGAAAGTGTATGGAAAGAACTATCAGGAAGTATGAGACCTAGCATTAAATAGGGAAGGGTGGAAGGCTGCAGTCGACCAATCTTAGGATTGTACGACCCATGAGTGAATGATTGAATGCGAGCTCAGCTCATAGTTCTTTTTCCTCTCGAAAGTTGTTGATGATTTTCGTATAGTATTTGTCTTCAAAGAAAGAGATTGCTCTATTATTTTCTCTTATCGCTTTAGTAAAAATTATTATATTCTTCGGAATTTAATGTCATATCGGAGGAAATATATGGTTATATTTTATCGTTCGTGTGGAAAACTGATTGCGTTCTTATTTTTCTCGGTGAAGAAACGGCTCAACCATTCGCATATCGTTTCATTTGTCTTCTTGAATCGCTTCAATTACTCTTATTATATTATTATATTAATTATATTTTATCGTTAGTGTGGAAAACTGATTGCGTTCTTATTTTTCTCGGTGAAGAAACGGCTCAACCATTCGCATATCGTTTCATTTGTCTTCTTGAATCGCTTCAATTACTCTCTCTTGTCTGCTTATCCTCCGCGTGATTCATACAATTAGGTTGTTGACTGAGCAAATGCAGAGTGAGGCAATCCGGTCGTCAAGTCTCGTTTCCCTTGGAGGTTCCATGAGTTAGGCCGAGTTAATGTCATAATTACGCACATAATGTGCCTCGTGACTGTGAATTGCGTGCTCGTGTCTCGGTGCGTCAGCTGTGCACGCTCGACCTTTGTGGGTGTAGATTTGCAATTCCAAAGAAATCATTTACGTTTTTACGTGACTCGCGTGTTTTGAGCGTCCTTAGTTTCGAAGAAATCGAAAACATATGTCCTTTTTTTCCATGGAGGTTGAGAGTGGAGAGAGTAAGCTTGGTGGAGCGGTTAGCTAATGAGGAATTGTCGACGCGGTTGAAGAGGAAAATAGGCTGATCGGAAGATTGTGGAGGAGGCTGAAAAAGCGTTAGTTTGACTCATTTATGGGTAGAAGATTCTTAAGGGAGTGTAAGAGGATGAAAATCTACTTAAGCGAGGGAGAGAAGGAAACAAAAATTTTAGTCTGAACAATGGAAAATCAGAAATTTGGATTAGTTCAGGTGACACTTTGATTGGATATTTGAAGAGGCGACAAACAGTTATGGTAATTTGCGCCATAGGGGACAGGTAAGTGAGGAAGGGTGGATTGAGGCCCGGCGTAGAAATTAGCCTGCTCTTAACGAAAGGCACCTAGTGGATCACGGTTTATTGTCTCATCCGACAGACCTACTTACTTACTTTCTAGAGAGGATAGGAGTACTGCATTTCATGCGCTCTCCACTTGACAGTCAAGTAGGGAAAAAGTATCCTCCTCTGCAGGGATTTGAATCCTGGCCGTCCGTATGATGAGCAAGTACTCTAGCCACCACACCAACCCGATCCCCTGTGGACACTTATAGATTGGGATTTTGTGTTTCCCCCGAAAGTTCTGATGTGTCATTGCGGAGAATTAAGGTGACATTCAAAAGCTACCAATCTGGCACCAAATGATGTTTATGTCGTGACAGTGTGTTGCTTGGTGGACCAGACTTGTTGTTCTGTCTATGTCGGGCTACCTAGTAATGCCTGGTGATGTCGGAAGTATCCATGCGATCACTAATCAGGGAGATCGGTGACTGTAACTCCATCTTGTGTCGCCTGGGAGGAGTGTGAGGACCCTGGTTTTCGAAATGCGGTGAAAGGCCATTTCCAGTTCATTGTCGCCATGAGATGGGGATGTGGATTGACCGGCATTCAAGGGGGAGACCAATCATTACCTGCCACGTCACATCCGGCATCGTGGCTTCAAAATCGGGGTGGGGGAACATCACACTCTTACTTTCCTCCCAGCTTCCCTTTCGGAATTCACTCCCCTGGATCTCTTCCGTGATCCCGCTTCCAATGGTCCTCTTTTCATTCATAGCGCCGAGATGCGCGGCCGAAGTTTTCGTCTTCTCCGCCAGGGGTGCCGGGCGCTCACGTCTTTGAAGAGGAGTCGGCCGAGGCGGAAGACGTGGCCGAATCACAATGCTCTCCTCATGAAGAGCTCCCTTGGAATGCCGCCAAAATATTGCTTCCAGCGTAGCCTCTCCATTCAGCGTTTTCGATTCATACTCTTTGAATGAGTGTATTCTCACGTGCTCAGTTCCTTGCCATTGAAATATTCCCAAATGTATTCTTCTCGTTCTCCATTCCGTTCACTTGTTCCAAAGTTTTGTTCTGCGGTTAGCTCGGTCGCTGAAAGTCGAAGAGGCTGTTGACTCCGAAGCCAGATGGGTTACGCCTAGGGATGCCACATCGACCGAAAAACATCGAGTAGTCGATTTTTCGATCTTTATGAAAGTAGTCACTACTCACTCAATTTTCTTCGTATTATTTTACTACTCGATGTTTTCGATGTCTCGGCCAAAGAACTTCGAGTAGTCCGCTACATCGATGTCGATTGGCATCCCTGTACACATCGACCTTAAAACATCGAGTAGTCGATTTTTCGATGTCATTAAAGTACTCACCGCTCACTCAATTTTCATCGGATTATTTTACTATTCGATGTTTTCGATATCTCAGCTGAGAAACATCGAGTATTCCGATACATCTATATCGATTGGCAGTCCTAAACACATCGAGTAGTCGATATTTCGATATTTATTAACGTACTCACCGCTCACTCAATTTTCATCGGATTATTTTACTATTCGATGTTTTCGATATCTCAGCTGAGAAACATCGAGTAGTCCGATGCATCGATGTCGATGTGACATCCCTAGTTACGCCTTAAGCTTGCCTTCCTGAAGCACTCTGGTTCGAATATGGTCTCGGGTGTGGATATTGTTTCGGCCTTTTGATTCAGGTCGGACGCGCGGTGTGGTCTAAGCAGCCGGAGTGCCGAAAAACCCAATGACTCGGCTGCGGTAAAATGATTTCATTAATAATACCGGTGATTACTGGCTGCTCCGTTATTTTAGCTACTTAGCTGCTGCATATTCATTGAAATTCAATTTTTCAATTCTTATTTTTGTGATGATTACGCCAGAAACTGGAAAAATATCATGGAATGTATATCTTTTACACCACATTAGACTTTTACCACCACATTAGGCGAAATAAGAACGAAAATTTAAGTTAAGTAGATTTTCAAATTGGGTTATATCAAGAATTATTTTTCTTTATTCCATTAGGGATCGTCAAGGTTAATGGCATTGTGGAAGGTTAATACTTTCCTTGCATCAAAAGATGCATTATTCTCCCGGAATTATTCCTATACTCGTTGTTTGTAGTTCTTTTATCATACCATGAAGTACTTTGATGACTGATAAACCGGCTAAGTAGTCCTGTTGTCTGCGTAAAGGGTGCCTTGTAAATGTCATTATTCTGATTTACTATCGCCCGCTTTGGCCTCTGAACTTTGGTTCAACTTAAAACCCGCATAGCCATGTCATCCGTTGAATTTATGAGCACTCATAATGATAATCGCGTGATTCTTTTCATTCTTCAAACTTCATATTTTGTGGGCCTAGATTCGCCGCCGTTTAGTGCTTATAGAACCGCGCGTACGATATATTACCTACCGCCATGCTCCGCTTGTGGTTTGACTTAACTCGTTCGCCCTTTAACCCTTTGTTGAACGTAGGGGCAACCACCCGCTGAGAACAACGTAGCCCATTTTTTCCCGCTCAGTCCGTCATCTGGAACGGTGGTATTTCACGGTGGCATGCTGGCATGTGGAATTTCGGTGGCTCCCTGGCAGAGCATCCCACATGATGCATCGACCTCGGAGGAGGCGACTGGTGAGATGTTATCTATTGAAGATTACTTGTCCTGTATCAGGATGAACAACGATCTCCAGAGGTGATTTCTTCGTGCGGTGTTGACGGAATATCCCATATATTTGGCATCCGGAATGGCCTGGATCACTCAAACACGTAGCACCTCATTCGTAACACACTTGAGGGCAGAGTTTACGTTCTTAGGCATTCAAGTCCCGTCGATGCACGTCTGGTCGTAAATTTTCTTCGCCTCTAAAGGACTATGTGTACATCGAATGGGGTAAACTCCCAAAATTTTGTTTACTCAGTTGGGAAACTCGGAACTTGGGAGATTTTTAAGGGTTAAAAGCGTTCCTCTCCCGGCGTTTTTGTAACGTGATTCATGGGGGCTTTCATTGCGTGAGGACGGATGTGTTTTTTGAAAGAGGATTTGTTTTTCTTGCGTTTTCTGGTTGGATTATGTATATTTTTTTCTTTCCAACTTGGTACCAGCTTTCTCACACTTCGTTTGATTGATTGTAACGAAATGAATTTATTTGCTTTTTAGCTCAGCTTCTCTTCGTGCTCGTTTTTATCATGTTTATCTCGTGGCTTAATAGTCCTGCGTACCACGCTATTTTCTTTTCATCTGATCGTATTCCTTCTAAGCCTGCCGTGAATTCTGAAAATCCAGAAATGTTTGCAGAAACCCCCTCTCTCTACGTGCTCGGAAGCATATTCATGCATTTTCTTTGTTCTTAAATGGGCCAATTTTTTGAAGACCTGAATGTTTCATTGTCTTATGGAAATGAACTATACCGTATGGAAAATGTAGCGATTAGTATATTGTAAGGAGATATTCAGAAGTTTTTTTGTAATTGATAATTACTGGTAGCTTAGTTAGTGAGTTTTGTATTATCTCTTAATAATCGCTTATGTTTCAAATTTTGAATTCGATGCATGCGACTGATTGTTTATTTTGTTTTCCATGCTGGGAAGGATTGGGCTGAATGACATGTTGTATCAAATACTTTTATGTCCCTGGGGTACTCGCAATCATTAGAAATTGTTTGGGATTGATGTGGCTATCCTTTGAACATATTTGCGTCGATTGGAAATGAGTGTAGTAACTTCAGACGACAAATGAATGTTTCTGTTGGGCGATTGAACCGGTTTCTTATTTTTGTTAATGTGGCTGAAGCGGCATTCGTGTGTCTAAAATAATGAAAGAACAGCTATAATTATTTTCCTTTATTTTGAGCGTGTTGGGACACAATATTTCTTCGAGGTAGTTGATATTTGATCGAAATAACATTATTTTCAATGTATTTGCGAATATTGGACTCGGTTTGACTCTTTAGTGTGACTCGGTGTGACTATTTAGTGTGACTCGGTGTGGCTGTGTTAGCGACAATATTAAAAGTCTAATTGGGTCATTTGCGTTTACAGAAGAATATGTTCATATTGAAGCGAGTTATCACGAAATATATGTAAGATTTACATAAAGGCTGCGCATTAAGTAACATTGCATTGCAAAGATAACAAATCGTTGTGATGCAATATATTTTCCACTCTTTTACATCTACTTGTTACCCTGATTGCCACCAAAAGGGTGTTTTGTAGGGGGTGACTTATCACAAGATGAACTACAGTGAAGAAATTTACTTTCACCTACGAGCACCACACTATCGGCATACTACACATGCTACAGAAACTACAAAAATAATGTATAATGTAACTATGAAAACGAGGCACAAGAGTCATGCAGGGAACATGCAAAACATGGTGTTAACACTACTCGGAAGATTGAGAAACATGCATTAGGGTGCATATGAATTAATCAGCTACTCTACCTGTCAACTAACCTACCTATGGGTAACCTATGGGTTGATGAGAACTACTGAGAGGTGGGATGTACTCACGCTTTGACCTGAATTGGTCCGAATTGACCCTCCATGGGTCCGGTGATCCCCGCCTCGAGGACGTACTTCGGCAGACCACACGGCGTCAACCCGTAAAGTGAGTCAGAGAGACACCTCATCCCAAATATTTGGGAAACAGGCTCTCTCGGTTCGCAGAGATGTGTGGTAGGTTTTTCGCGAAAGCGAGACCGACGGTAACTCGTCTCTGTTGTTTTGGGTAACCAAACTAATACGAGCACTTCGGGGAGGCGGAGGCCCAATTGAGGTCCTTTTGACCTCAATCCGCCTCATTGGTGTTGGCCTCGAAGGGGCTGCGGTTCCGCTAACCTTCCCTTCCCATCCCTTCCTTCCACCTCTTCCAAGTCCCTGGGTATAAGCGAGAGCTTGCAAACCGGGGACGGAAGTTGTAATCATGCGGCGAGAGCCGAAACTCCTGTCAACTAACCTACGTCAGTTTAAACGCAGCCACTATGGTCTCTTGACGATCTCGGAAAAACGATATTTTAACCTTTCTGTTCCACAATCTATTTTCCTTATTTATTCTCATGATCTGATCTACCGTAGTATGTTGGAGTTCGTAAAATATTGAAAACTTCGTATGAAAATCAATCGATTTTGAATTTACATAAAAGATTGAGCCTAATAATCAATCGACGGTCTGAAATCGATTCCCATCCAATTTGTTGCAAGAGGTTAGTAACATTAACAAGACTATCATAACGGCCTCTTATCTATAGATGTCACAAATACGAACACGGATACCTAGTTTCAAGCGTATGTGCAGATAAGTAAAAATCCATCCAATCGCGCGAAACATCAGTTCTATGAAGTGGTTTAGGAACCGTCGGTGATTTATTCTTTTCAATCCCTCCATCCTGTTTTCTGACGTTCCACTCCATCTCCCTCCGTTCGTTCTCTATCGGCCGTTATACTCTCGGAGCGTCGGGCAATCTCGTAATGCTTTCATTATTTTTCGGTGCGCGTCAATTCCCAGTTCCACTCTTTTGTTCCAGAACCCCCCTCCCGTCCCATATCTTATCCCACCATTCCCTTTTCCCCCACTATGGGAGCGATAACTCGATTTCAGAGAGAGGGCGCGACGTAGGCGCTGACGTCACGATATTAACGTCTGCCTCGTTCGACGTCCGTCCCAATGGCCGTTTTGTCACTCCCCCTCGACTGCGCGAGAGCCGTATCGAGTCCCCGAGGCGATCAAGGGGGGAAAACCGAATGCTCGCAATTTTCATTCCCTGCTGATTCTCCCGCTTTGGGTATTCTACCAGCTGATCGGTGTGTTTACGGTCAGCCCCGATCGTAACATTCCAGTTTGTTGGTTATATGTTTTTACTTTCCGGCACATTTCTACCTTGCCATCACGTCTTCCTATCGTTTATCATACTATATGCCCATTCTCCAATCCTCCTCGGTATTTATCCTTGGTAGATGTTTTAGAAATGCAGTGCGGGATATTCGGAATGAAGATAAATCAATAGAAAACAAAAGTAATGAGATTTTCTAGGACAAAGAAAGCGAAGCTTGTGATTGAAGTTGGAGGACACAAACTATGGCAAGTCGAACAGTTTAATTACTTAGGTAGCACGCTAGAGTAAAACGGGGATAGTAGCAAAGACATACGGAAGAGAATAGCGCTAGCTAAGGAGGCGTTAAGTAATAGAAGAGAGTTGATGACGGGGACAAAGGTTAAGGATGTGAAGAAGAGGCTGATGAAGAGCTTGAAATGGAGCGTAGCTTTGTATGGGGCAGAAACGTGGACCCCGAGATAGAAGGACGAGAATAGGCTGTAGGCATTTGAGATGTGGGTGTGGAGAAGGATGGAGAAGGTGATGTGGACGGAAAGGAAGACTAGCGAGGAAGTGGTTGAGATGGTGGGCGAGGAAAGGAAACTTTTGAATGAAATCCGGGATAGGTAGGGTAGATGGCTGAAGGATGTAATAAAAGGTGATGGGTTGCTGAAGAGTGTGATAGAGGGAAGGATGTTGGGCAAGCGGGTAAGGGGACGAGGAAGAAAGTGAGTAGATTTTTTTTGACGGGATGTCGAAAGGTAGGATCTGCGCTGAGATGAATTATGGAACATTATACCTTTCATTTATAAGGTCGTCCATCGCTAAAACCCAGATAATTCTGACTGGCTCCCACTTAAACATCCCCGTTTTACTAAATATTACAAGTAAAAATACAAATAAAATTACTAAATAATAATATCTTTGCATCACAATTTTATGTAGTAATCAGTACAGCTACTTGAAGTTGTTCGGCAACTCATGTTTTTGTGGTAGGCTATGCCACGAAATAGATTTTACAAAAATACGTTTGATATATTGGCATAGCTTGCCATTTTCACAATTCTATCTAAAGCCGGATAAAAGTGCTACGCGCTTACTTTTTCCGTCTTTACTTTACTTTTAGATAGTTATAATATCTTTGCTATGTGAGCGTGACTTGCCGTTTTCCTATCTTTGCTTACTGAGGCAACATTTAAATATGCCACCCTCTTATTTTTTTAAAGACTTTTCAATCCATGAATTCGGGAACTAATCGTTGGGCAGAAAATGCTTCCCACATTTACTTTTGGTGTTTTTGACTATGTATCGATGGTCAACCATCGTCCCCAGCGCATTACAAGGGCATTCCGCATGGTCGCCGAATATTCGAATCTGGAGGATCACGAACTATTGTCGTCCCAGTCACCAACATGTCAAATAAGTCAGTTCAAATGTTGAGATTTTTTGAGGGCTTTGACTCATAATAATAATGATAATAATAATAATAAATTCATTTTATTATTCTAGGAGTGCACTCCTTTAGAACTAAGTACTCCATAGTGTGATGTGCAAGGACAAGTAATAAGAAAATAAATCATATACTCCATGAAGAAACAAATAAAGAATAATTTGTTCATATAAAAATTAGCAAATGTCATCATACAACAAACCATGAGGAACCCAGTAAAGAATGATTTGTACATATAAAAATTAACAATGGAATAGTACAACAACCAGAGTAAAAAAGTCATATCTACGGAACTTTCGATGTCCGACCTAGTCGAATCCTTAATGAATAAGGCCCCGTCGTGTCTGCGGGGGAGTACTTCCCAACTCATTGGAAGCAAAGGATGATGGGAGAAACTAATGCTGTTTGCCCGCAAATTTCATTTCCTGGTTTATCCCTTTCTGCTGCCCACGCTCCTTGTTTCCACCTGCCGTTGACCGTTCAGCAATTTAGACCCTTCTACCCTCCCCACCGTCCCTAGACTCCTTTATTGGTGGAGTCGGCTCCTGCCAGGACGTAACTTTTCTTTGTGGATCCAGTTCTCATGTCATTCGGTACGGTAGACACATACGTACGAGTTAGTGGGCGTTTCTGTTTTCATCTACATCTACGTAATACCCTGCGAGCCACCACGAGGGTGTGTGGCAGGGGGTGAAGATCACCAAACATGCACTATTGACATGCAACTAGGATATTTAAATGAGACATGCTAGAAAATAGGGTCACATGGAGCTAGATGGTTAGTATCTACATAATAAGGAAGGGATTATTGGTTGTTATTACATGCATCATGGACTACAGACTACTCTAACTATATTTCACCTACATATCCCTTTGCTACGCTACCTATTGTTCTCTCTTATGGTACGCGGGAAACATGACATTTTACATCTATCGGTACGACAATCTATCTCTCTAATCTTGTTAATATTATCAAACCTAGCATAATACACAGGGGTTCTTAATATATATCTAACGTCATCTGTGAACAGATCGGTTTGGAATTTACTTAAAAGGTTTAACCTAAATTTTAACCTGCGTTCTGATATTAATTCCCATCCTAGTTCTTCTATGAAACTCGTAACACTTAAACAATTATCATAACGGCCTAACAAATCTAGCGATCTCCTTTGCACACGCTCTAATTCTTTTATCATACCTTCCTCGTACGGATCCCATATACTGTCGACATATTTTAAATGGGGTCTGACAAGTGTAAAATAGCTTCTTTCTCGTACTCTCTCATCGCCTTTGCCTAGAACCCTTTTTACAAATCCTAATCTACGGTTTGCTACACTTGTAATTTCCCTGATGTGTTTCCCCCATGACATGTCTTCAGTGATGGTGACGCCTAAGTATTTAATAGATTCTACGTTAGATATTTTCTTTTCTTTCATGCAATAATTATTCCAGGGAAAGCCTTCCAAAAATTCATAATCGCGCATTTCTTCAAGTTTAATTCTAGCTGCCAACTATCACACCAATCATCAATCGCATCTAAATCCTTAGCTAAAGACTGACTGTCCTCTTCGTTACTAATTTCCTTATACACTACTGCATCATCGGCAAAAAGACGTCGTTTCGAAGTTTTGTCGGTGAGAATGTTTCACCCGACGATTATCCATGGGGAATGAAAATAAAGAAATGTGAAAAGAGGACATTTTATTATATCAGTATGGCGAAGAAAATTTAGAGATGAGTTAAGGCAAAATTTAACATACTCTCATGAGAATCACAATCCCAATATTTGTTGTCAGGGCCATTGTTTTAGGACCGACGATGAATTTTCACCACCTCGATTACCTGTGTATTTTTGAGTAATTTTGTCGTAAAACCCATAGGTTGATTCTTTGCTAGAGTCTACTGCTACTTTGTATAATTCATATAGAGAGAGTTAATATAAAACACAGCTCCTGGTGTGATGGGATCTAACCATTCTATAATCTCAGAAAAAAAAACACTTGCAGTTTTCCTCTTAATGTATAAAAATACGTAATTGCAAATAACTAAATGAAAACAGAATATTTATTGGTAAAAAGCTGTTGTTCCTTGATCGTCTAATTTTTTCTCTTAAGTTTCCTGTTCCTCTTATTAGGGAGAGAATGTTGCTGTGAATGGAAAAGTAATTTAAATATGTATTCAGCTATTTAATTTGCTGAAAGCAGCATATCTTCTAGTGCTCCAAGATCCCTTCTCTATAATACTCCAATACTCTCGTACCGTCGTACACTTGCACAATTAATTATATCTTATCGATTTTCGTATTCCCGCAACCTCATTGTGTTTTCTCTACACGTTTTCTATGTCTTAGACTGCTGTCTTAAAATTTTCTTACCTCTCACACTAAATTTAGCGATTGTGGGTTCTGACCATCCGTAATCATAATTTTGCCCTGCTGCTAGCCACATCGCGTTTTTGCTCTGCTTTATTCGGTCAAATGCTTGTCTCCTTTATATTTTTAAATTCTTTTAATGATTGTTTTTTCCTGTTATGCTAAAGTTGATGGCTAACTTGTCTGTTTCTCTTATTTTCAGGTGAGTCCTTCATCGATTTGTCTATAACTTCACCTTGTCCACTTCTCTGCGGCCGTTAAGGTAAACCTTCGTGTGTTATTAGACTCAAAGTATGTTTTTCTTATTCGAGTTAAAACAAAGTTATCGGAACCACGAATGTGTCTCTCGGAAGATAATCTTTTTATATTACCATTAGCAGTCCAAAAGTTTCTTATAAAAGTTGGCTTTTGGTGGATTATTTGTACAGTGACTGTTCTAATGATATATCATGTACTGTGTATTTGAAAACCGTCGCTCTTTCTGTTCTTCATTATATTTTTATTCATATTAAACCGAATATTGATTTTTTATCCTATTCTAGCCCTTCACATAGTGTTTATTAGATATTGTAATCTTAAAGACTTCATGTTGTCATGCGTTTGATGCAGTAGAACAGAAGTGTCATAACAGTTCATCAACAATTGGTGAGCGTGCATGAGCTGTGATTAGCCCATAGTTCCATTCATTATTTTAATCGTAGTATTTTATTCTTTAAAAAACCTGCGTCATCCCTTTTGATGGACATTCAACGCGAATTATTTTCGTTTTAATTTTTTTTTTATCTTTATGTCAGTGGTTGTTGGCTGTGGGATGTTCAATTTTGCGAACAGTCCAATTTTTTTCAGTTACTAGTTTATCTATATATACGGTTTTATTATGCTCCCACTTTATTTAGTTTACACGTTCATATTGTATTTCTTGTCTTTTAGAACCCTATAATACCATCCAGTTGTCCCGCTTTAATAATGGAGGCTAACAGTAGAGCGAGAAGCGTTCGCTGAAATGGGAATTTTGATTGTGAGGGAAAAAAATGTTGTACGTACCCATTGGGTGAGTAATTTTCAAATTGCGCTGTACCATCCCCACTTTTTTGGAGTATTTTTGTCTCTATTGTAACCGCAGGATAATGATGCGACGTCGATGAAGCATCACTCTAACAATGTTGCGGTTGACAATTCTTTTGTCCTTTAATTAAAAAAATATGAGATGATTGTCATTGCGTGCTGCGCGAGAAACGAGTTTAAAACGTGAACGCACAATTCCGTATTTCATCTCTTACGACTGATTTACCTATGCTCTCTATTTTTCTCTGAGTGCCGCTAGTGGGAAATAATACACGCCTCTCGTTCATTGCATCCCCCAGCCAATTGTAAGTCTCAACTTGGTGATTCGAGTGCCTTTTGTTGGAATACGCTTGCGTTTTATGACGCGAATCATTGCAAGCGGTGGGTTCATCGGTTGTATCTCCGCTTCAATTTCTTTTTCATTCCACTTGGAAAATCTTGTGTGTTGCTCTTGTCCGTTGATATTCAATTATTCAATTATAAGTTTCCGTTAATTACGGCTTACAATTCAATGCGGATCGTAAGCGGTGCATTGAATACATGAGCTTCAAAGTTGATCCTTCATTAGTATTATATCTTTCCGACGATGTACGCTATTTCTTTGGATACCTTAACGTTTCTATTTCAAATACTTTTGTTGATATTTTTTATATTTATATATGTTATGCATCTCTAGAAATATAACGTGTTTAGAATTATTAGCTTCATTGATCTATCTGTATAGATTTGAATGTGTCGCAAAGGAGAACATATAAAACTAATTACTTTTACGCTACATACTCGGAAAACGTTCATTTTTTCTCTCTTGAGGTTATATTTTCTTAGTTTTTCATTTCATCTGGAAATGTTGATGGCTAAAAGCTCATTTAGCACTTTTTTAAGGGGATCTACAAAAAAAACTTGTAGATATTGTTTATGTTTGTTAGTTTCGTATTGTTTGAAATTGCTCGCCCATTGAGGTTTTATTTTAAAAACAATTTAACTCTTGTTTCCTGTCAGGGAGAAGCAGTTTATGAAGTCTACTACGATAGACAGTGCAGATAAATGTAATGTATGTGTGCGAATCCATCTATAAGTGTTTGTTCGTATGCCTTAATGAAGTTTTCATTACTGGGCGAGCATAAGCGTGACAGAGATCAGTAAGATGGATGGTCACCAGTCGTTTCATTTTTTTCCTTGTTATGATACGAAGATGCTGTCCATTTTTTTAAATTTGGAGTGTACTGGTAATGCTATGACAAGGGCGAATTAGAATTTTTACGGATTGCCACTACAACCTCTGAGTATATTGTGCCTACTTATTTGAACGTATCCATTATTTCCTTCGTATCTCACGATGTGGACCTTTTTTGTGTAGTGAAAAAAGCGGACTATGTTTATATTGTCACATTAATTGAGGTGAGTAGGGCAATTTGCATTTTATCATTAGTTACGGGAGCATTGTCAAAATTTATTGGACAGACGCGGATATGGAGGAAGAAATCATAGAGGAAGAAGATACGTGTTAGAAAATTTGATCGGTTTTCTCTGACTTTCAATAAAACAAACCTTTTACCGGTTGGTTATTTTATAATCTTTACCAATATATAAAAATGCAATGGTGTCTGTTTGTCTGTCTGTTGCTCCATCACGCAAAAACTACTGGACCGATTGTACAGAAATTTGGCGTGTAGATATAAAATATAACTGGTTGTAACATAGACTATATTAAAAAGCTCTCAAGGTCCCTGAAGGCCCCCGGGGGGGTCCATGTTAAGCATCGAGTTCGGTGCCGTGGTTTCATTTTTTGCTTTTTAAAAGTACTTTCACTCAAAATAGAGTGCTGGGAATTTTTATCGGATGGCTGAATAAATGAAATTTCTAATTCCTTAGTTTATTTTGTTTTACGCTTCATAATTGCCTGAAAATTATGTTTTTAGCTGAAAAATCTCTACATTTTTCTCTGAAATCAACTATAGCGTATTTCCTTGACAACCAGAGCTATGATTTTCAAAGGGCATTCACGCCTCTAGCATTTTAATATCACGTTTTCCTACAGGCCAATGATAGTACGTAGAAAGAATATCTGAATGAGAAGGGCCCTGAGTCCCAAGGGCCCCATGATAGATTGCTTAGTGGGGTAACCGATAAACCCCAAATGACCACGCTGACAGTATTCTTCAGGCTTAGTGGTTTTCTTATTGAATGAGTTCAGTGTTTTTCATACCCGTTGAATTTCAGCGAGTACCTTCCGCTAGTTATTGATAATAATCAAAATGATTCCTTCATATTTTCTGCCTTTTTTTGTTCTTCATATTGGGAATTGCCGTTCAAATAGGTTTGTTCCTTTGTGGAATTGCCTGTGGCGGAGGTCAGTGCGTTCGTGTCTTAGATCGAAGAAAGGGATGACATTAAGGACACAGACGTGCCTATGGCCTGGAAGGAGAAATAAGGGTTACGTGCTGCCTCGGTGAGGGTGAACGCCCTTATAGTGGCTTCCATTCGTCGTGATAAATGACCGTCCGTCTTGGAAAAATATTTGTCCGCTCTCTGCGGTGCGGTCGTGGGTGCCCGTGGTGCATCACCCGTCCATCTCCCGTATCGCGAACCGATCTTTCAGATTGACCTCAAAGCTAAGCGGCGTCGCATTATTTCTCTTGAACCGTGAGCTGGGAAAAACATTTCCGGCGAAAACACATTTCACTTCCAGTTACTGCTGTCTGTCTTCAATATTTATTTTTTTTATCCCAGAAAAATGCTTTTTTTGTGCCCGTCCGCTGTCGGATTTCATGTCTAGTATGTGTATGCATCGATGGAATGCCATGTTGGTCAGCAGATGTTCAGTTGTGCAGAGCGCTTCACCCGAAATACCTGCGTTGTTAACGTTTACTTTTTATCTTGCACCGAAGACTAAAGCTGGTCTCCAATCATCCCGAGGGTTTGTCTTTTAACGTGACGCGTAAAAGGTAAATATTCGTGCCATTCCCCTACTCCGGTTGGTTCGGATGAAGGCCGTTGATTTCGAACAATGCATTTTTACTGTTAATATTGTTGCTAGTGTCAGGAACTGGTGGGCAGGGTGAAGGTCGTTGCTATCAATTTTTGCGTTTTTCTTGGATGTTTTGTTTTCACTTTTATTTAGTCGCTGCTTAACGAATGCGTTAAAATAAAGAGCGATTATTAAGAGTCTAAGAATGCTTCAAATCCAAATAATCACTGAATTTGAAAATGATTAAAATTTTAGCTTTTAGGCGATTTTAGTTTGGTTTTGTAACCCTTTGCAATGTTTTGCATAGTTTTAATTGACATCTTCGGTCTAAAATATCGTGCGCTGTTGGCCCTATTAACCTTATTCATTATCATTATGCACGTTTCTGACTCTCTATGTCAGCCGATGTAGTATAACTCTTGATTGAAACAGAAAGTGCCTCCATGTATCCAATGTTCCTCCTCTGTTATGGTTATAGTCGTTGACTTTGTGTTCCTTATTACTGGGGAATCTTCTTAGACTCTGGAACCCTCTTCGATTCCCCCTCGTATTATGATTTGAGTGTGGTTTACTTGGAAAAGTCGTGTCAGATTTGGGTCATTGCAGGAGAGATATCAGTCGACCGGATGCATGTAGTGGAGCGTGTTGATCCTAAAGCGACGATATGTGGCCAAAGTGCTCTCAACATTCCGTGAAACTGCTTCTGCTGGCTTAGGACTTAACAGCTGATATTATTTTTCGTAAATATTTCAACAATAATAATAATAACAACGTTTATTATCGTGGGCTACTCTTAGCCCCTGAGATAATGAAGTACAATTTTTCAAATTAATACAATTTTGAAATTCAAAAATTAGATTAATAATACAGTGATGAAACTCAATATACAAAATCGAATTAATTATACAATGATGACAGGCTAAACAAAAAATAAAAAAAACTCATTCTAAGCTTGGAATTCGTAATACAGCCGTACATATTACTGCAGAGAGCACTACTAGGATAACATTTAAATACATGATTACGCTTATACACCGTGAGGAAAAAGGTAATTTTTGATAACAGTAATAATTACAAGTATAAAGTTGAATACATTCATGTTCAATAGATTAATTCTTCTTCAATATGTATAAGGCATCCAATTTAACATTTGTTTAATTTTACTTCGTTTCAATTTTAGACAGACAACATTTTAGGATTATTTTTTAGGATATCATACACCTTAATCCCATAGTTAGACATTAAACTAAATAATCATGAAAATGTTCTAAAAAATACCGATTTTGATCGAAAAATTACTTCTTCACTGCCGACGAAGGCGGTTGAGGCGATATCGTAGCTTTTTTTGGGTGGCAACAAATCTACAAGTGTGAAATTTTATTTATCGCCATTACCATTATGCATTTTACTTAACCTAATAAATAAGAGATTCTGTCTGCATGCCACTCACGTTAATTTTTAATAGAATTCCTTAAAATTACAAGTAGTTTACGTTTAGAAATTGTGGATTCATACGACTTGAATTCATTGCGAACGCCTCTGTCGGTTAAACGAAAAAAAAAATGAGTCCTAAACTTCGTGAGTAGCAGCCTTAGGAAATGAGGTTTTTCGCGTCACCGCCTCGAAATTATAAAGGCATCGGCAAAATCGAGTATTTCGAGAAAGACACACCAGTTCGCGTTCGATTCGGAAATAGGTCGCCTGGTAGGGTAACGGGTGTGAGTCTTGACTGAAAAGAGGAGAGATCGCGCGTGGAAAATAATTTCCAACGATTGGGATTTGTTGGTGATGTGCACGCGGACTGGAAGAGGAGATAAAAGGGGACGGATGAAGTGTCCTCGTAGTCTATAAAAAGGGTGATCCCTAAGGGTTTGGAGGGATATAGATTAAGGAGGCGGCACTCCGAAGAAAAGGGGTCAGAGGGCGTCTGAGGGGAGGGCGCAAGAGGTCTTGTCCTCTGCTGCGTTCCTCCTCGCGCCCTCTTCCTCCTCCTCTTAAGCTCTCCTCTCCTTAAATCATTCCTCGTCTCCACCCTCTCTCCACGTACAACCTCCTCTCTCAATCTTTTTCATTACCTCTTTCTCCGGCTCCACTCGTCGATTCCACTAAAGGTGATGGCGTCGTTGAAATATTCTGATTTGACTCGGAAAGAAGTTAAAATAAAGGAAACTTGAGCTCTACGGCCTCGTAGAATTAACAAAATAGGGTAAGAATTTTCTCCAATGGCCGTAACTATTGGCACCACTCGTCTAAAGATAGATTTTCTAGGTACTCTCGTCAAAAGATAGAAAAGTCCAGGTTCACTCGTCAAAAGATAGAAAATATGTACGGTAAACCAAAGACTCACGGTTCGATTCACGGTCCAGGCCGAATTTTTCTCCAGGCAATTTCATGGTAATTCACCTACTATCTTTCTGAATGTTTTCACTTCTTATAGATAGATAGATTTTCTATCTTTTGACGAGTGGTGCCAATAATTACGGCGATTGGAGAAAATTCTCACCCTATTTTGCCGGAAAAGACAGAAAATCTATCTTTTGACGAGTGGTGGCAATACTTACGACCATTGGAGAAAATCCTCACCCTATTTTGTCGGAAAGAAGTGAAAACATTCAGAAAGATATCAGGCGAATTGCCATGAAATTGCCTCGAGAAGTATTTGGCCTGGACCGGGAATCGAACCGTGGGCCTTTGGTTTACCGTACCAATGCGGAGACCTCTACGCAATCCAGTCTTCCTCATTGTTGTAGCAGGTTTCGTGGATACAAGGAAACTATATCACTAGTAACTAGATACTAGAATGAATGTTTCTCGGATAGAAGTGACAAGTAAACATTTATTACTCGATGGTACGGTTAACAAAGGCCACCATCATGAATTCTTTTGTCACGTGATCCCTGTGCGAAAGTGGCATGTTACGTTATTTCTGATTGGCTACATCTCTCACTATCAACTGAGACAATAGAGGGAAGAACTCTGAGGAAGCGTGGAAAAGGAAGAATGAACATAGGAATTCTGGACGAAATAAAAAGTGGTAGATGATTTGAGGAATATGAGATGGATCTAATGGCTGTGTATGTGAATGGGGGAGGCGGACGTCGCCCCAGAAATAGGTGTTAGAATGAGATCTCCGATAAATTGGGATGAAAATTGTCCAAAGACTTGCCGGTCAGCTGGTAAAGCACTCATATGAGAGAATGACCACGCTGGTAACTAGTTTGGCTAAAAAGTTATTATGCCCATTAGTATTGTGAAAACGGGATAATTTTATTACGAAGGCTTCCGCGCTTATATTATTAATCGGTGATTTTCGGCTTCTACCCGCGTTGTAGCATTTATACTCCTCAGCCAATCAGAGTGCTCCGAACTAGATCCCAGCGGACATTTAACGGACCTATATGTAGCAGCAGACAATTCTCCTGTTCATTAGGGCTTGATAAAGCCGACTGGAATGCCGGCGAAACGGTCGTCCATGAAAATGGTGCTACGCGGGGAGAACCCGACAAATACCAACGGGTTAATTTTGTTGCGATTGGGTAAGGATGTGAAGAAGAGGATGGCGAAGAGCTTGATAGGGAGCGTAGCGTGGTATGGGGCAGAAACGTGGACCCTGACAAAGGAGGACGAGAATATGTTGCAGGCATTCGAGATGTGAGTGTGGAGAAGGATGGAGAAGGTGAGGTGGACGGAAAGGAAGACTAACGAGGAAGTGGTTGAGATGGTGGGCGAGGATAGGAAACTTTTGAATGAAATCCGAGATAGGCAGGGTAGATGGCTGAAGGATGTAATGAAGGGTAATGGGTTGCTCAAGTGATAGAGGGAAGGACGTTGGGTTAGCGGGGAAGGGGAAGAAGTAGAATAAGTTTCATGGACGGGATTAAGAAGGATAGATCGTATGCTGAGGAGAAAAAGGATATACTAGAGCAAGACAGGACCCTGAAAGTGTAGAAATCCGTGAGGAGGTTCACTGACATTCAGCAAAACCTATAATAATCGGTAGAGTACTTAAAAAAAGTGTCGTAAAAATGGGCTAATTTTTTTGCGTTAACACTGTCATTTTTACAGTCGCTCTCACATCTGTAAAACGTGTTTGACGGCATCCACGTGGGGAGGCCTGATCATTCTTTTCTTTAGAAACTTATCTCTGAGGTAGTGAAGGAAAACTGCGGGTATCTTTTGAGATCATCATCGTGCGCCTACTATTCATCTTCTTTTTATCGGATGTTTCCCGACCGGATTTCGGTCTTAGATGATGAGATCTCCCTCTCTCTCTCCTCCCTCGCCGTTTCTCTCCCTCTTTCGCCCTTATCTTTTATTTCCTTCCGACGGACCACGCCCATGCTATCCCGAAAAAAACCCTTTTTCCTCTTATTCCCTCTTTCTCCGCCCTTCGTGCATTCCTCCGCCATCTCTCGCACCTTCATTTTTTATTCCGGCATCCCGGCAGGTGTGGTCACCCACCGGCTGAGACCATCCGCATTGGCGTAGGAAACGAATAAAAGACCCGCCAAAGTCCGCTCGCCTTTCTCTTTGTTATTCTTTTATTAATTCCGCCCCGCGAGCTCGGAATTTTTTTTTCGTTGGATTTTTATTACAGATGTTCCTTAGGGATAAAAATTATGTTCGCTGGCAATAAAGGGAGTGGCTTTAATCTCATTCCGCAAGAGGGCTGGCCGTCCTTTCCGATTCATAAGACTGCTCATCGGATCGGATTCTTGTGGTTCATCTCCATCGTTGCTTGTTAAAAATAAATGCGTTCATCAAGGGTGTTTTTTTCGAATATCTTATGAAGTATCTCTTATAATTGGTTAGCAGTTATTTTTAACATAGTTTTATTTTTTCTTTATTTATTTATTTGTTCCTCGTTTAGCACATACTCATAAAGGTTAATATTTAAAAAATTCAAAACGAGGGACTTAGGTTCCCCTTAGGATAACATCATGTTTGGGGTTAGCCGTCTCTTCTTTTTTAACAAATTCACATAAATAAAGAAAACAACAAATATCAGTCACTGTGCAGCAAATTACAAAGAACTTTGCAAAAAATATATAGTGGATATAAAAATATAAACAGTGGGAAAATGGAAATGGAAAAAAACGTTGTTAATTCCGAACGCACTACAGAATCGAATTAAGATTACTGTAATTTACAAACATAGTTTTATAGGATTATGGTATATAAATAAAGTAATATGAACCTTTTGCAGGAAAAGAATCCAAAGTGAATTCATTACAAGCAAGCATAACATGCAGAATACAAACTGTATTTCAGGTCCTCCATGACATTCTCACTGGTACGATTTTCCTGTGTGCATAAGGATGGTTAAAATAATAGGTTTGACATTCTTTTGTATATATAAAACTCATCCACTGCTAAAACTTAGGTTTTTATTGAACGTCAGAGAAAGTCCTCCTGATTTTTACACTTGAAGAGTCTTGTCTACCTCTAGTATTTCTTTCTTCATCTCTGTGTACGTCCTTCCCTTCTTCATTCCGTCCATAAAACCTATTCTCTTTTTTCTCCTTCCCCGCTCACCCAGCATCCATCTGTCTTCCACTAACTTGAGCAAACCACTCCTTCCTCTTATCACCCCTTCTAACCAATTAGCCGGCCTCCCCCTGATCTCATCCAGAAGTTACCTTTCCCCATCCTCCGTATTTTTTTCTTTTTGATCACGCTTTCTTCAATTTTTAGCCGTTATTATGCCCATCTTTTGATAGTTTTCCCTCCGGTAGGAAGCCTAACAATAACAAAAAACCTTTCTTTGGGATGTTCATATAAATAATCTTTGTAAAAACCTAAGGTACACAGCAATGAGACTTAAAAATAGCATCCACATAATCCCAATGTGTAACAGAAAAATTTTTTATTTTTCCTTGTTCGAATCACATGTAAGATACGGAATTGAAACTCGGGGGTTGGCGTCTCAATGTTATATGATGAAAATTATTGGTTTACAGAAGAGTGTATTGAAAATTCTTAATCATGGGAATAGTAGCAAAGACATACGGAAGAGAATAGCGCTAGCTAAGGAGGCGTTAAGTAATACAAGGGAACTGATGACGGGGATATTGGGTAAGGATGTGAAGAAGAGGCTGGTGAAGAGCTTGATATGGAGCGAAGCGTTGTTTGGTGCAGAAATGTGGACCTTCAGGAAGGAGGACGAGAATGGGCTGTAGGCATTTGAGATGTGGGTGTAGAGGATGATGGAGAAGGTGAGGTGGACGGAAGGGAAGACTAACGAGGAAGTGCTAGAGATGGTGGACGAGGAAAGGAGATTTCTTAGTGAAATTCGAGATGGGCAGAGTATGTGGCCGGAGGATGTTATAAGGGGCGATGGGTTGCTCAAAAGTGTGGTAGAGGGAAGGATGTTGGGCAAGCGGGAAGAAAGAGAGAAGGTTTTATGAACGGGATGAAGAAGGGTACATCGTATGCTGAGGCAAAAAATGAGGAAATGAGATACCAGAGCGAGATAGGACCCTGAAAGTGTAGAAATCCGCGAGGAGAATCCCTGACATTCAACAAAACCTACCTTTACCACAAGAATACTAAAAAAAATCCAACATTTGTCCCTCACTTCCTGTGAGATCGCGACTTTGACAGGAGGTCTGTTGGGAATCGGTGTAGTGTGTGTCATGGCTGGGTGCGAGGGAAGTGGTTGTGGAAGTGAAGGGGGTATGTTTTTTTTCGAACGAGTGGAACCGTTGTCTAGACGACGAGCAAAAATAAACGAATCCATCGGGGCATTTTAATGGGTTTTGAAACGTATTTTTTTTCCCTTCCCTTTCTCTTGCACGGCTTCCCTTCAAAGTTGATTAATTTCCTCCCCCGTTGGCGTGATCCCTGGACCCACTCGACTACTACTACTACTGCCCTCCCACGTATTTATTTTTTTGCTGACTCGTATGTCCGTGCATTGAGTGCGTGGGTCGTTCTGAAGGGATCGATTTGTCAATTGTTTATTTTTTTCCGGGTAAGCGGGACGATTTTCGTGTGATCGGCTTTACGGGAAGGAGTGGTAGAAAGGAAGAGGGATTGGATCGGGGATTAACTGGGTACGAAATGAGTTTTTTTTCATCGAAGATTAGTCGGATCAAGGGTTTACGAAAGGAAAGATCGAAAGTTGAAATTGTCGAGCTTTCATTTTCGAGGATGAAGGCGGTGCGGTATTGTTAAATTTCCTCCTCGCGTAGTTACGCAAAGCACATGTTAACTTTCAATTTTTTCAAAGGGGCTTTATTTTTGTACCCATGGGCTCACGTTCTCGTAGAAATAAGCTTATTCAAGGTATTTATTATCCTATTTATGAATATATCTTGGTTTATAGGCTCCTTCACTATTGTGTCGTCACTTTAGTCGAACAAGAAATAGGTACGATAATATCTTTCTTAGCTAGTGATATGTTTGGTTTTTATATCAATTTTCATTTCATAAATTCTTAATGAAATTTTGCTCTGTTTTCAATACTACTCTTTTATTAGCTATTATTATGATCACGTAAATATCCCCTTTTGAGGTGGGTATTACCGGCGCTCTCATTATGTCCATGCATTTAAATATTTGATAATCCGCGCCCCAGCGATTTTAGTCTTAAGTTCGGAATCATTATAATGACATGTAGGTAGATGCCCGTCCTTCTAAAATTTCAGTAATATTTTTAAATGCAAGGAATGTATGCTTGGATATCCATGGGAAGCCTGGCGTCAGTGGCAGCAAAAAAACCAGCATATTTCACGCACTTTGAAGACGTTAATCGGGCAACGTAGGGTGCTTCGTTTCCGTAGTCACGACACCAGATGGCGGCGGAAATGTTATCATCGCAAAGAATCACGACAAATCTCGTGTACCAATCTTGGACTAGCGGCGAGGGAAGCCAATGTAGTAGAAGATCCCCTAAGGGCAATTCGATATTTATGCCAGTAGAATGTGAGAAAGGCAGCTGATTTCCTTTGTATAATATTGCAAACCGCGGCAAAATATTTAGAATTCTCTTATAAATGGTTGCAATTTGCATAAAAATGTACTCGTTCGACATTCTGCTTGGTGTCAGTGCCTTATAATCAGGTCAAACACCGCGAATCCATTTCTTTCCCGTCATTATCTATGGAAGTTCCAAAATTCTCCTCGCGGCGCGGGTCGTCGAGAAAGAATGACGCCATGGCGTATGTTAATCCTGATAAACGACTCAATTTTAGCTGGGTGACCCTGGACTCTGGAGCAGATGTCTCGAGGGATTGCCCTTTCACCTCGTCGAATCCAGATTCTCAAAAAAATCGCGAAAAACGTCGTCTTCAACGCGAGCTTTCTTTCAGGCTTTGACGTCTTGTGGCGAACGCTTTCCTCCGTCCGCTCTTCGAGGGTTTGTTGTCGTAGTTTATTGAGACATCGTCACCATGTCCTGGAGAAGTAGTTCTTGACACTCATGTTCTTGTCCGAATCCTAAAACTTCGAATAACATTCGTGATTCCGGTTTTGACGTCTTTTCCTCCAATCGGGAAACCGATAAATAACTAACTGCGATATTTTTTGGATGACATAGATACTGAGCAGTGTGCAGTTCGAAGAGTCCCCGTCGAAAATTGTAATGTTTGCCCTTACTATCACGTCCTGAATGCTTCAATAGCTTAATTTCTGACATTTGAACTGTTATTTTTTATGTTGGTGTAAACTTCTGCTCTCAAAAGTCCTCCTAGTTACTGCCAGTCATTATATATGTTTATCTAAACACCTTTTTTCACATTTTAAGATTTTCGTAGCCTCCGTTCGCTTCCTGTATCGTCGAGCTGATTTTTTTGTTCTTCATAGTTGCAATCATGTATGACCAACTGAAGAGAGATGCCACCAGCTTACCACCAACATAAAGTTTTTTCGAGTGGAGACCAGAGCCATACTCCACCCAATAGTATAGCCTCAAAGAATACGTGAGCGTGGTGATATTTTTATTTTTTCTCGAATGGAAATGTTCTGTATCTCATTAATGGTTTCCAGGATATTTTTTTCTCTACGGCCACGCGCGCATATATCCTGATTTTTTTGTTCTCGGCTTCCGCTTCGCTCTCCTCTTTGTGTTCGCTCGTATATTATATTTTCTCCCTCGTCCTAATCTCTTCCCCATCCCATCTTCCGCAGTCCTCCGCCAGGAGGAGTGGTTTTCGCTGTTGTTTCGATGGACTTCGCGGCGTGACCGCGGGGCTATAAGGAGATCGGTGGCGGGAGGGGTTTGGAATGGGCTCCTCCGCCGATAAGTGGAATGAGATGGAACGCGGCGGTTTGAGGGGAATTATGGGAAGGGTTGGGCGGGGAATGGGCGTGGCTGCCCGTGATATGCGTGAGAATGCGTGGAAAATCGTTTTGGAGATATGCATGAGGTATATGCGAATGTGCACGTCTCCACTATCTTTTGAAAAAAAAGGCTGCATTCTGCCCTAATGGAGATCGTTGCCATCGTGGTGAGACTTGAATGGCTTTCACTCTCTGCCTGATGACTTGAAAATTCCGTAAAATATATTAATTATGTATTATCAGGCACTCTACTGACTAAGTATTGTTTAAATGGAAGTGAATGAGTAAACATCCTCTCAATTTTTACACGTCCTGGGCCCAGCCTACCAATGTTTCTAAAACTTCAGTAAGTCATGAAATTTTTCTTCCGTGGAAATGTCCTAAAATTTAATTAGATTTCGAGTTTAATGAAGCCGCACAACATTTTTTGTGATTCGCTTTTAAATTTGTGAAAGTGAGGAAGTGTGGTTACCTAGATCCTATCAATCAACTGGTAGAATACTTAAAAGAATGAAATATTCTCCGAATGCTTCGTACATAACTCCTTTTGTGTGGCAGGTATAGGCTTACTAGTATTAGATAGATAATGCAGCCTAACTCAGCACAGTTTTTCTAAAGTTCCCTGAACGACAACGAATCTACGTCAAGGAAACAGGCATTTGGTAGAATGCATTGGGGATGTTGGGATATTTTTTTGTTGATTGTTATGTTAAAAAATAATAATATTCCTTCCCTAAACGGTTGAAAAGTTTCTATTCATGAATGTTCACTTTTTATGTACATGTACCTCGAAAAAATAATTTCTTTGAAGTCTTACTTTTTAATATAGCGGCTGGAGGATTTATTTCTACTCACAGGGGCGATGGGTTGCTGAAGAGCGTGGTAGAGGGAAGGATGTTGGAAGCGGGGGAGAGGAAGAAAGAGGATAGGTTTCATGGACAGGATGAAGAAGGGCAGATCGTATGCAGAGGCGAAAATGGATATACTAGAGCGAGATAGGCCCCTGAAAGAGAAGAAAACCGGGAGAAGATTCTCTGACATTCAACAAAACATACCCAAACCTGTAGAACACTTAAAATATATAGGTGCCTGCAGTTATGCTCCGCAGGCAGCCATGATAGCAAAATCGATCTACATAATAGTCAGGGGGGTAAAAAAAAAACCACTAGCTTCCTCCAGAAAAGTATTTTTTTTTCCTTTGATTACGCGGATAAACGACTTTCAACTTTTTCTCGTCGTCACGCGCGCCGAGAAGGGAGTCTGCGATGGGGAGGGTTGAATTTGCGGGCGAATTGAGGAGATGATTTCCGCGGCGTTGCTCTGCTTCTCTTGCGATTTTTTTCCCCGTTCACTCCACGAGTTTTGTCTCTCCGGCTGCATTCTTCGTGCGCTCGAATCGACGTATTTTCATAAGGAGGTCAGCATTGAGGGCCTTGAGGAGGGGATAGGGAGGGGGAAAACAACGCCCCGCCCCCTCCCTATCAACCCTCCCGACGGGGGGTGTCTGCTTTTTTCCCCTCTGAAAGGATTAATGGGAGCGAGGGAATTCCTGATGTGGTTGCTGTTTTTGATTGTTTTTTTTTCCTCGTTTACCCCCCCTCTCTCTCTCTCTCTGGGCACGGTGATCCTGCCTATGGATCTGTTTGCGGTGAGGCTGAAGACCTTTTCCGTCGAGACCCATTTCCTTCGAGAGAATGACAACTTCTCTCCTCTTCTCTACGGTGGTCCCATCCAGTTCGCTGTTTTAGAGACGGCCCCTCGCCTTGGTTCTTGCCCCTCAGTTAACTGACTTAGAGATGGAGAAGGTGCGGTGGACGGAAAGTTAGACAGACGTGGAAGTGTTTGGTATTGTTGATGAGGAAAGGGAAATTCTGGAATTAGATAAGACGGAGGCAAAGTTGGTGAATAGAAAGGTAATGGCGGGCGAAGGGTTGCCCTAGTCCGAGATAGAGAAAAGGATGTTGGGCAAGTGGAGAGGGGAAGAGAGAGAATAGGTTTTATGGACGGCATGAAGAAGGATTTTCAATTATTTAAGTGTTTACCGGTAGAGGTAGGTTTTGATGAATGTCAGAGGATATCATCCCGGTTTTCTACACATTCAGAGGCCAATCTCCCTCTAGTATATCCTTTTTCTCTCGTATTAGGATCTACCCTTCTTCAACACAACCATGAAACCTACTCTCTTTCTTTCCCCTACCCCGCCTGCCCAACATCCTTCCCTCTATCACACTCTTGAGCAACCCATCGCCCCTTATTACATCTTTCAGGCACCTACAGTGCCTATCCCGGATTTCAGTCAGAAGTTTCCTTCCCTCGCCCACCATCTCACGCACTTCTTCGTAGAATATGAAATGAAGTGTGAAACGTTTTATGTTAATAAGGCCCTCCATTTGTAGAAATTCTGAGAATTTTCCCTGGATTAGACTTAAACCTACTAAAACCGGTAGATTACTCAGTAATAATAAAAACGACAGTAATCCCACGTGGACCGTTGTTTTCGAGGCGACCCGTCAACCTTGGTTTTCTCTTCGCCCAGTGTCATTGCCCTCCACTGCGTTACCTTGTCTTCCTGACGACCTTCCCTTGCTCAAAAAAATCTTGCCATTCATTCAAGAGTATCCTATCACCAAGATGGGTTTGATTGGACATTAACTGGCAGACAAAAGTTTCCCGAATGTTTCATGCCACCTATATGCACTTATTCTCTTTGCTACGTCTTTTCTCCGTCCCTTGTGTCTTCCCCCCTTTGAATGCCAAAGGAAGTGATGAACGGGTGGAGGTTTCGTGCCCGCGGAGGAGGAAGAGGAATTGGACTTTTGAAAGAAATGATGTTTAGCAGAAAGTGTGAAGAATTAAAAAAGAATCGATGCGCTAGTGATAGTTACTGATTGCAATTGTGCAAAATGCCTTTGGAGTGCTGCACTTGATTTTGGTTCCCCGTTTTGAACCTGACAATCAATCAATTTTTTAAAAAGTATTCTATCGGTTGAAGTAGTTTTTGTTTAATGCCAGAGAATTTCCTCCCGTTTTTCTACACTTTCAGGGGCCCATCGTCTCTACAGTATCCTTTTTCGCCTCAGCATACGATCAACCCTTATTCATCCTGTCTATATAACCTATTCTCTTTTTCCCCTTCCCCGCTTGCCCAATATCCTTATCTCTATCACACTCTTTGGCAACCCATTCTTATTTCATCCTCCAGCCATCTACTTTGCCGATCTTGAATTTCATTAAGAAGTTTCCTTTTCTCGCCCACAACCTCAAATGCCTGCAGCCTCTTCTCGTCCTCCTTCCTGAGGGTCCACGTTCCTGCCCCATACAGAGCTACGCTCCATATCTAGCTCTTCATCAGCCCCTCTTCACGTCCTTACCCAATGTCCCCGTCATCAGCTCCCTTGTATTACTTAACGCCTCCTTAGCTAGCGCTATTCTCTTCCGTATGTCTTAGCTACCATGTCCGTTTTCTTCTAGCGTACTACCTAAGTAATTAAAATATCCGATTTATTCAATCAATTGAACACCAAATAATTAAGATCATTCCTTTAATTTTCCCATCTTTTCTCCGGCATCTGCGACTAATACTCTCTAATTACGTTTTCTATCCGCCTATTCTTTCTCACATCTATCTCTCCCTGCAGTTGCGCTTGGCATTTTTTGCCCTTGATAGAGAAATGGGCCAGAAACGACTGAGATCTCTCCGAATATGTTCGTATTCTAATAGTCTTTTGTTTTACTGAATTTTAGGACTTAAATATAAGGAAGTGCAGCGCTGTATTGTTACAAAAATTGTCTTTGAGGAATGGCGAAATACATGTTTGGTTGTTTTTTTTTTCGAATCTGGGTTTGAGGATGTATGTTAAAATAAGGCATTATAGTCCCAAAATATCGAATATTTTTCGGAAAATGAATAGCCTTTTTCTAAAAGAAGCCTCATTACTAAATGAATGCATGAATATTCTCCACTTCTTAAATTATCCAGATTTTTTATTCAGAATTATATGGGTAATTTGACTAGATAGTAAGAGAATTCGACTTCTAAATCTCACTAGTTCTCTCAAATTACTTAGAGGTTTTAGTCGCTTGTCAAGCGTGAAATTTTTTGTAAACTCAAAATTTGTGAGCTTCACGGACGTTTTCTCCGCGAATTGTGTTTCAAAAGTGAGGTTCGAGAGAGTCAGTCACGAGCAAGGGTTTAAGAGTTCACCGAGAAATTCGGGCTGCGAGAAATCTGCTTCCAGTGAAAAGTCTTTTTAAGTCCAGGTCGCGCGTGTTTGCTCCGCAGTTTTTCGTCCCGCGACGAAGTTGCTCCACTTACCCCATTGTTGGGACTTCAACTTCGAGAATGCTCGAATTGAACGGGCGTCCTGAGTACACTCTCTGCGCGAAGGTGTAGGCAAAGGACTCGTGGTGAGGTGCCATTATTCGCCTCGGGGACTTAACGCGCGAAATATGGCCGGGAGTGGCGTCAGCCGTCTTGTGAACTATCGTTCCAGCTAATTTCGCTCCACTCCGGAAAACCTGCAGCATATTCTTCGTTTGTTTTTTTTTATTTTTCAATTCAACCGCTCTTGCGCTTACACTCGGCGCTTCTGGAGTGACACGTCAAAAACTCAACGATCCATAGTCGCAGTGGAGAATCGAATCAGGTCACGGATTCCGAATGCACATTTCAAGGTTAAAGACGACAACAATTTTCCGCGACTCGATTACCGGCGATCGCTGGGTCTCCTTAGCGAAAGTTCGAGATCTTAATTTGACTCGCGCGTTCTCAAGTGTGCCGAAAAGTAAATCCTTCATCACCCTCCCCTGTGTACCAGTTTGAGAAAAGAGGTAATGAACCGTAATGAGCGGAATAATTTGTAAAGCATACGTTTTTGAGGAATTTCCACAAATATTTTCGATTGTGTTATTTTATTTTCCGCACAAAATATTAAAAATTGGCCTACTGCTGAGTAAACTAATTAGTCACCACTAAAGCCAATGAGGAGTTACACCATCAAACGCTCTTGACTTGACCGCGCAAGCTTTTCTTCTGAGACATCAATTGGAGCTTTCTTTCAATTTTATGTGCGTTAAGGTAGTTAGAGCGAAAAATCGTTTTACTTAGAAATCAATTACTTTGGCCTCATTTTAAAGAAAAATATATCACCCTTCCATTGACGTAAAAAATTCTACCCCTTACCATGTAACTTTTGGAGATATTTGCCAAAAAATACTAGCCCTTTTACATGGGAAATGGTATGTGTATGCAAACTTACAAATTTACAAAATGAGGTATTTGTAACGCTTAGATGTCGTAAAAAACTGATAGTGTGTAGTTTGTATGTTTTCTCAACTATTTTTGAAAATCAATCATATTGTCACCGCAGTAGGTTCTTGGGTATCACAAAAAAACCGTTTTGAAGGCGTTTCAAACCCACCGCGCGAAAAAAATGAGTCAAGTTAAAGACTTATTTAGATATTTTCATTTAATTACTTAAAATATCTGTCATATAAAACTATATTTTTGCACCATTAATAATGAAATATTTAATTGATGTGTCCTACAGCTGGTGAAAGTAAGACGTATAATTCAAATATGGTCTCTATTATGACTAGGGAACTGTCTGCACCCATTCTCGTATGATTTAAGTCCTTAAGTCCTTTAAGGCAAAAAAGTTAATATGGTAAGATGTCAAATATTTGGAAGTATTAGACTGCGTTTCAACAAGCTAAATTTGAAGCTCTTCTCTTTACGTGAGTGTTATCTCAGACGTCGAAACATATTTATGGCAATTATAATTAAAGAAGCTATTTGCGAGATTGTATTGCACTTAACATTTCCTCCCACAGTTGTTCTTCTTCTCCCTCGTGTCAATGGTTTGTGTCATCTCAAAGTCGTGCCGCTCTCTTTAAGAACATATTTTCTGCTGTGAAGCTATTGTGTTGTTAAGGAGTCTTAAAAGAGCTTGTGAGATTCATAAATGTTAGTAAGAGAGGAGATGCTGAGGAATCACGTTTAAGAGCGGTTCATTTTCGCGAATCAAGAGGAGTGCTTCAAGTGTGCCTGTGAGCACCCGACTCTTTTCTCTCTCCATCACGAAATTAATTTTTCCCGCCGCGCAAGCCTTCAATGGAAGGAGGGACAGTTGATGAAAGATCCTTCGAATCCAAGTGTCATTACCTCTCATGTTTTAATTTCCCCGCTTGGATTATTATCCGCGACTACGTTGGCGTGACGCGCATTGCGGGTAATGAACTCTGCTGAAATCAAAACGGAATCATCCTTTTTTAGAACTCAACTTTTCCTTCCTCGCTTTTCCGTCTCCCGTCCAAGGAGGAATCTGTGGCAGCCGTATTCACCTTCATCTTTTTCTTCGTTGTTTTATTTCTGAAAATACGTTGTATCTCGCCGGCGTATATAGTGAGACAAATACTATTTATTGTCTTTTATTCCTACGCGTACCAACGGAGTGTTTCAGTATGGAAATGGAAATGACGGCCTCACTGTCTATGAATATTCCTCCTTGCGTCTTTAGTCTTTTATGTTGAACGAACTTCGTGCGTGTCTTTGAATCAAGATGTCCATAAGTGATTACAGTTTATTCAGCCGTTCTGCTGGCGTTTTCAGGTCTAAGCCGTCACTAAAATCGTCGATCGAAACTGTTTTTGTTTACGGCTGATTATTTTACGGAAATTTGTCCGTTTTATCTTATTGATTGGTTCTATGATGTTATCGCTGTCCGAAAAACCGTCAGTTCGCTACTTATATACTGTTAAAATCAAAGGAAACCTTATAGTTGATTTCAATCATTTGAAATTCTTTAATTCTGTACTCAGTGGGTGTCTTATTTTGTCTCTTAACATCTCTTCTCCTAGTGTTACCCCTTAGATTGACAAACCTAGCTTCTTTTACATTCTGGTATATTTTAATACTATCTAGAAATACTCTTCGTAAATTGATTAGTTAAATTGATAATTGAACTTCTAGCATTAAGCTTTTGTTTGGTCGATACAAGGGCGAAAGAGTATTTTCGTGACGGTAAGTGCATATATTGTTAGCGGTATATCTTGAACAGTATCCTAAGCCCTGCTAAAAAATTCTGTATAGTTTTCTTATAAATACTTCTACAGAATTTCTTAAAAAGTTCTGTAGATATTCCTTAAAGTATTGAAACGCCATTTTACGGAATTCCCTACGCGGTTCTGCAGAATTCTCCACGACGTTCTGCAGAGTTTCCGTATTTCCGTATATTTCCGTAGAGTTGCAGAAGTTCTACAGAACAGCTTGTAAAGAGTTACTTTGCTCTGCAGAAAATAACTCCGCAGAGCATATATTCTGTAGAGTCAGGCTCTCATGTTCCGTACCGATCCTTAGAAAAGGAACTAGTTCTGAAGAAAAAGAGTCAATTTCTGTAGAATTCCTTACGTTCTAAAGAACAGCTTCTAAGGAATTTTTTAGCAGGGAATATTTTATCAATTACCATTGTTGTATTTGTCAGTAGTCGCGCTCGGCCTCAGTGTCTCTGGTACTCTTGAGTGCAAACTATGTCCATCTCCGTTCTTCCGTCCGGATCCAGTTTCTTCTTGCATGCTGTATCTCCCATCTAGTCGCACATAGCCGGATCTCCCTCAACCCTTCCTACTCGAGTGCGTGAAGTAACATGTGGACAGTCCCTCGTACGGACGTCAGAAGAAAAACAGAATGTTGGCAACAGACAGCAGATGTTCCGGACGCCTCCACCGTCGACTTCTCGACTTCTCTCGATCCTGCCTCCTCGCCTCCCTCTTCGACTGTTCCTTCCCGTCCATTCGTCGTCCCTTTGCTCATTTCACCCCTTCCCGTCGGGGGATTGTAGTGGCGTGTTTCGTTGGTGGACGAGTGTGCGGGTGTTGTCGAGGGGTGCAGACGGAGACCTCTTTACGAGAGCCTCCTCCCGCATCCGCGCCCCCTCCCCTATTCAGGCGACAACTTCCGCTTCCCGCAGTTGTGGCCCATGTCGTGTGGGTGGGGCGAATACCTATCCGACACGTTCCTCTCCATCGCCACCCGTTGTGGAAGGTCCCCTCCCGGCCAGTTAACCCTACGTCTTTCTCTCACCCTTGCATTCCCTTATTCTCTCCTCTCTGCATTCTGTCGCCTTTGACGGTCCTCGACGGACCAAAGACGGCCTCGTGGTCTCTCACCCCGTAACTCTCTTACCGTCACCCTGCTTTGCCCCCAGTCCCCGTTATTCCCCACCCACCTTCATACCAAAATTGCATTCAGTCGGAGGATTCTCGCTCATTTATTATTATTTATCGAACGTTGAAAGTTAGGTTTCATTGAAATTCAGAGAAAAATCCTCTAGGTGATCGCATGTAAAGGGATGTATTTCCCTCTCTATATTCGAGGGTGGAGGAGGTGAGGTGGACGGAAAGAAAATCTAACTAGGAAGTGCTTGTGATTGCGGGCGAGGAAAGGGCCCGGCATTACCTCTTCTATTCATCAACTTTGCCTCCGTCTTATCTAATTCCAGAATTTCTCTTAGTTTAATTACTTAGGTAGCACGCTAGAGGAAAACGGGCATAGTAGCAAAGACATACGTAAGAGAATAGCGCTAGCTAAGGAGGCTTCAAGCAATAGAAGAGAGTTGATGACGGGGACAATGGGTAAGGATGTGAAGAAGAGGCTGGTGAAGAGCTTGATATAGAGCATAGCGTAATATCGGGCAGAAACGTGGACCCTGAGGAAGGAGGACGAGAATATTTTGCAGGCATTTGATATGTGGGTGTGGAGAAGGATGGAGAAGGTTAGGCGGACGGAAAGGAAGACTAACGAGGAAGTGCTTGAGATGGTGGGCGAGGAAAGGAAACTTCTGAATGAAATCCGGGATAGGCAGTGTAGATGGCTAAAGGATGTAATAAGGGACGATGGGTTGCTCAAGAATGTGATAGAGGGAAGGATGTTCGGCTAGCGGGGAATGGGAAGAAAGAATAGGTTTCATGTACGGAATGTAGAAGGGTACATCGTATGCTGAGGCGAAAAAAGATATACTAGAGGGAGATTGGCCTCTGAAAGTGTAGAAAACCGGGACAAGATTCCCTGACATTCAACAAAAAACCTATATTTACCAGTAGAATACTTAAATGATAAAAATCCGCGTGCGTCCGACTCTTCTTCACCCCGTCCACTAACCCAAATGTCTTTCTTCCACTTCTCCGCTTGCCCAACATCCTGCCGTCTATCACAGTCATGGACAAACCATCGCCCCTCCTATCCTACCCCATGCGAATCTTATCCGAAAATTTCCCTCCCTCACCCTCCGTACGAAGAACTTCCTAGTTTGTCTCACTTTTCTTTCACTATACCTTGTCCCTCCTCGGCCACACCCACATCTCGAAAGCCTAATCTCGTCTTCTCTTCTCAGAGTAGGTCCTAACCTTCTTCCCGTCCATTAAACCCATTCTCTTTCATCCCCTTTCTCGCTTCTTCTCATTCTTCCCTGTATCACTGACTTGAGCAACCCATCACCCCTTCCATACAATTGCCATTTCTCCTCCTGATCTCATCCAAACGTTTCCTTTCATTACTAACCATTCTAATCACTTCCTCGTTTCTCTTCCTCTCCGTCCTCCGCACCTTCTGCATCCTCCTCCGCTGCCACGTCTCGAAACCCTGCAGTCTAGTCTCATCCTCTTCTCAGAACCTACGTTACCGCCTTATTTAATGCTACAATCTAAAACTGGCTCTTCTTCAACCTCTTCTTTATATCCTTACCCTTGTTCCCCGACATCTGCTCCATTCAATTGCTGAATGCTTCCTATTTTCCTCATAATACCTGAAGGATTATCTCCAGATTTCTTCCTGCGTACTCCCTGCTAAAAAATTCTGTATAGTTTCCTTAAAATACTTCTACAGAATTTCTTCAAAAGTTCTGTACATATTCCTTAAAGTATTGAAACGCCATTTAACGGAATTCCCTACAACGATCTGAAGATTACCTTAGGACGTTCTGCAGAATTCCCTAGGACGTTCTGTGGAATTCCCTACATCTCTCCGTATAGGTCCTTAGAAAAGGAACTATGTCAACGGAAACCTCACATATTTCCTTAAAGTTGCTTAAGGTGTACAGAACAGCTTGTAAGGAGTCATTTTGCTCTTCAGAAAATAACTCTACAGAACATACGTTCTGTAGAGCCAGGCTCTAATGTTTCGTACGGATCCTTTAGAAAAGGAACTTGTTCTGAAGAAAAAGAGTCAATTTCTGTAGAATTCCTTACGTTCTACAGAACAGCTTGTAAGACATTTTTTAGCTGGGCTATCTAGGTAGTAATTATGCTCTACGTTCTCCGGTTTGTTTTCCGTTCAACGTTTTCCATTTATAAATTTTACCGCCGTCGCTAGGTCTCGAACGTCCTTCTACCCTCGGATTGGAAAATGAGCACTCTATCACAAGGCCCCTTGTTCGCGGCATTGTTGCGTATTTTCTCCGATTACGTCATTGTACCATTTTTTTGTCTTTCCCGACTTGTCGCATTTTCCTTAAACGCACAAAGTTGGCAAAGTCGCCTACCATTTCACCCTCCCCCGTGCAATGGCTTTAAAGTGGGGTGGGTAAGGGTCGTGGCTTTTCGAAGGTTAGGAAAAGGAGTCTGAAGGCATACGTCTACATCCACCCCTACCTCGCTGTCGCAAATCATCCCTTTCCATTTAATGCCATTCCGAGTCTCCTCGCCCACACCTCCCCGCCTTCCCTCCAACCCCCGTTCAACCCCCACCCGAGCCTTCTGGCCAACTGTGACGCAACCCCACTCTCTGTCTGCATACTCCCCAACCCCCAGTAGACCCGGAACCCAACCCTACTGGAGTAGCGAGAGTAGCTAATTTATGCCGCGCGTTCGGCTTGCAGTCATGGGCGGGCGCCACGACACTCCAGTGGGATTAATTCCTGAACCCTTATCCCTCCCCTCGAAGCCATTACATGCTGTTTTCCTCCGACCCCCCGAAAACCTCGTCGTTGCGAAAATTTAGAAGGGGTCTGCCAAATGGATTGGGAACGCGAAGGAGGATGGCCGGTTGATTTTTTGGTGTCCTTGCAAGTTTTCCCCGAGTTTAACGACTGGTGTATCCTTTTAAGGATTGTGGGTTTGGCGTATGACCATATATCATCGCAATTAGCACTTAGCTTTCATTTTCCGGAGCGTTGCCCCATTCAACTTCATGTCGTGGGGACCACGTGCTAAACCACCCGTTCGCGTGAGAGTTGAACCCCTTCTTAGACCTGAGTGTTGAATTGGTTCCGTTGTTCCTAAAAATCCTTAATTAATGCCATATTTCACTCGGCAACAAAAACTTAAGCTTGCATAATATATCTTTGTACTACAATTTTTATTGTTAGGGTAATTGCGTTGAATGCTTGAGTTGTTTTGCATAGAGACCATCACTTTACGATTCATTTTAAGCCCTAGATCCCAGGCTGTTTCTTCTCTGAAACAGTTTTAATCTTAGGTTTTTTAATTGCCTTAAATAAGCGAGGATGAGAAAGAGTGGTTCAGGTCAGAATTTACAAATTCATGTTCTTGTGCGCCCGCGTTCATGTGAATTGAATGAATGGTATAATTTTCTGGTGTTCATTTCGAGATTTTTAGAGCGAATTCCTTTGTTTAAAATTTCCACGGGATTTAATTTTTTAAATTGAAAACAGCTTTATTTTTCCAATTATCGTAATGAAATATGAGAGGAATTTTTCATTTTCTTTTGAGAATCCTAATTAGCTTAATGAAGATAAATTGACGGACAAGTCATCGCGAGACCTTAAGACTAATTACTCGTGGTAATTCGGGGCGTGTGAACGCTGATTTTTATCTTCAATATATGGTAACAGGTTGCTTTTATGGAAAAAATTGGGAATTAATGAAAATGTATTAGCTTGGCCTGGCCTATGGTGAGGTTTAGGTCGGAAGACGCATATGTCATTTTTTACAATGATTAGCATTTATTACAGACACACGTACCAATCACGCTGTTCCCTTCCGGGGTAGGTAGAGTCACCAAGTTTCACTCATAAATACATATTTGTACACCTAACTCTGCTTCAATAATTTCCTCCATACTGACCTATCCTTGCAAACCTATTTTGCGTCATTTACCCCCATACACTGCTTCATACACGTCCTCCTGTTTTTTAGACTCCTAATATTCCTCCTCATAAGAATTTCCTCAACCACAACTTTCTCGACCTACCTCTACCTCTCGCACCTTTCATTTCACTCTTACATATCTGTTTCGTTATTCGACTCATCCATTCTCTCAACATGGCTGACGAAGCACACTCCTTTCATATACGTCCATTACTGTAGCATATAACCCACATTCATTTATTACACACTCATTCCTGACTCTATCCATCCTACTATTGCCGCAAACACTCCTCAGAATAACTCATACCCACGGCGTTTAGTCTACTCTTATGTTTATCGTGACATACCCATGTTTCACTACCATACAACAAAGTGGGGAGAAGTACACTTTTGTGCATGGCGATTTTCGCTTCCTTAGACAGGCACTCATTCCTTGATATGCACCACATGCTACCTACCGCTTTTCTTCTTGCATTTTCTTGTCTCTGTATCTCCTCATCTATCCGTCCACTTTAGCAAACATCTTACGTAAGTACACAAAATCATCCGCTTGTTCAATCACTTCACCATTCGCCCTCATCATACAGTTATTCTCCCCATTCTCCTTATCAAAAACTGCTATGTACTTTAGTCTTGCACACATTTACCCTCAGTTCCATTGCTTCTGTTAATTCAAATCGTTTTATATTTTTATCGTTTTGAATCTCTCGTTCCAAAATTGTGCTCAATTGGCAATAAAAATTTGAGTCCGAATTATTATAAAAATTGTGATTTTTTACCTATTGACATGAATTGTTGTGCATCTCAGATGTCACATCCGTTTCGTTTAGAGTTCACGGCCTTGTCTGTGTTTTAGTTACAAAAAGAATAAAAATATTTCGGAAACAGTTTCTATTGCTGATATCTGATTGGCTTTATGGTGGTGTTCATGAGGGATTTCCTATTGGAGTATTAACATTGCATTTTTGTCGGTGTCGAGTTAGTGAGTTTAAGTACACGGTACATGTTCGTCACCAGAGGGATATCGCTTTCGTTTTGTCCCGAGCAACCCTACGGCAAAGTCAGTGTGACTGAAGACTCAACTGATCCACTGTCATTTGGAGATTAGATCGTCTTTTGCGGTCTCATTGGGTTGGACATTATTCCTAGCGGATCCAGGCTCAGTCGGCAGATCTTCCTCTGCAATTTCTCCTGGGAAGCTCGGAAGGCAGCCCGTGGGTAATTTTCATTTCATGCCTCCCGCGAGCCGAAGTGGTCTCCCTCGGAGAAATGGTTCTGGATTATGGCGCGTCTGCGAATTTCTGTGACTGGGGTCCTGCGAAACGAAAATAGGATTTGGTCGGTAATTGGTGCACTCATCTGTCATTATGTCGTCATACTTTTCCTTGACATCTTATTCTTTCTCTTCGCCCTCGTTTTCATCAGTATTTGTCGCATTTTGTGGCATTGTATATGATTTATAAACAAACTATTTGCCGTGATGTGTAGTGCGTTGTTTATAAGATATTCTTAATATATTTAAAATTGACTGTATGACGAACTAATTAACCGACGAATTAATAAACCGAAATAATTTTCCCACAGTAAACGTTTCTAATGACATCAGTGCAATATTCTAATTCTCACCTATCTGTGATGTTCTTAACCAATATGTTATATTGGAGGTATATATATATATATATATATATATATATATATATATATATATATATATATATATATATATATATATATATATATGAAGGTAAAAATAATTTGTTTTACTCAATAGTTCACGCATTATAACTAAATGATAATAGTTTGTAAATTTATGTCGAATAAGGATTGCTATAAAATGCCAGTGCGCTTGCCATCTGGAAGTTGAGCTAAGACATTAATGAGATAATTTAATTTTGTCATATGCTGATACCATGGAAACAAATATCCTCAATGTTTCAGGCTTAATCAGCTAATCGTAATTTGTTCGTCAATTAATGAATTTTATGGAAATCAAGGACGGCGCGGTGGTCCAATGAATCGTCAATATTTTTTCCCTGTCGCAGTTCTCAAAGGACGTTTAGTAGTAGAAGGGAGCTGATGACGGGGACCTTAGACATGGTTGTGATGAGGAGGCTGGTGAAGAGCTTGATATGGAGCGTACAGCTGTATGGAACAAAAAAGTGGACCCTCAGAAAGGAGGACGAGAATAGGCTGCAGGTATTTGAGAGGTGGGTGTGGAGGAAGACTAACGAAGAAGTGCGTGAGATGGTGGGCGAGGAAAGGAAACTTCTAACTGAAATCTGGGATACACAGGGTAGATGGCTGAAGGATGTCATAAGGGGTGATGGGTTGCTGAAGAGTGTGATAGAGGGAAGGATGTTGGGCGAGAGGGGAAGGGAAGAAAGAGAATAGGTTTTATGGTCGGGATGAAGAAGGGTAGATCGTATGCAGAGGCTAAAAAGGATATGCTAGAGGGAGATAGGCCCCTGAAAGTGTAGAAAACCGGGATAATATCCTCTGAAATTCATCAAAACTTACCTTAAAAAAATTACTTAAAAAAATAACTTTTAAAGATACTTCCATTCGTCCCAATGCCCAAGTGTGCCCTTTGAATGTGCACGTCGGTTTTGTACGTGCCCCTGTGGTAGACCTCACCACGTACTCATCTTTTATTTTTTGTCATTCCTCGGGAGTAATTTGCGGAGATGGCTCGAAAATGAAACCCGAGAAGAGAGCCGGGCAAAAAGTGATAAGAAAAGAAAACGAAATTTCATGTCGTATTTTGCTCGATTCAAGTTCTTGTCGGTAATTCGTGCAGGCAGAGGGATAGTCAGAGCACTTGTGTAGGGATGCTTCTTTTTTTCCGTGGAATCGGATTGTACACTGAATCGTCGTGGAATGAAATTCCCCTGCAGCTTTCTCGAGATCTAGCCATCTGTCTCTTGGTGCGCGCGGTAATTGGTGCTCTTTTTAAGGGTTTCTCCTGTTTTTCATTGCAAAAGGCAATTTTAACATTGCAGTTTTAAAGGTAATGGTGGGCATTAATCTTAGTTGTTCATACTCCTGAGTCTTTGGTATTGACGCGCGTAACAGACAACGCCGCATCTAGGAATGTTCAGTATTTCATCCTTCCTTGTGCAATATCGGTTTGGGGTGTGTTATCTCATCATGAGTTATTTTCCGAACTCTCTGTTTAAAGCTAGTTTTGTCATCATCCTTTCTGCTATCTCTTGAGAAATACTTGGTCTTCTGTATTACGTGGTAGGTGGAGTCATTAAAGAGTGAAGTAATTTTTCATATTACTCATCGATAAATATTTCTCGGGTTTGGCACCGGGTAAGGCTGTTTAAGGCCAACGTTTCGATGAGAAACTCACTCATCGTCATCAGGGCTAAGACTGACTGCCGAGTTTGGTTCACGCCGGGTTTTTATACTAAGATAGCCAATGGACGGTTGAGGCCCATTGTTGACCAGCCGATTCAAATTTGGCTCAGGGCGGTTGGAATTTGAGTTTTATCCGCGACCGTTGTATTTTATCAATCAACGGACTCCATATTTGGCTGATGCTCTGCCCAGAGTCTCGGTTAAGCTTTTTCTCCTCGAGACGTATTTCTATTGCCTCTTTTACTAATCGATCCCAGTATCCATAAGATCGGCATAGGATTTTGGCGCCGTTAAAATTGATGTAGTGCGCCATATCGAGGCTATGCTCAGCTAAGGCCGATTTTTCGGGTTGAAAAAGTCTTATGTGCCTCTTGTGCTCCGTAATTCTGGCTTCTACCGTACGTGATGTCTCTCCAACGTAGGGCTTGCCTACGTTGGAGATTACGTTACGTTACGTGGAGAGTTGGAGGTACGGTATATTACTCATCAATTAACGACAATATGAGGAAATATTTCTCACTTCACGAAGAAATAATATAGAAGTAGAAGCTCAGTTTTAAGGGAAAATTCAGATATTGTGACCATTTCAGCATCATGGAAGTGATACATTGGGGGTGAACTATAATTTTTCGTAATCAATTGAGTGAAGCATTGAAGAAAATTGCTTGTGAATTCGCAATTTTTTTTCAATCCGTGATCCGATGATTTTCACGTTTTTTTAACGGTTATCAACTACAATGCAAGTACATAAATGCGTATTTTTTTATCGTTTATTTCTCAGTCATATTTATATGTTTAACTTATCGTTCACCTCCTCCCTCCATGCCCGGGCAGTCTCGGAGAAGGCGGAGGGAAAAATAGGCGTAGTCTCACCAAAGGAACCAAGCGCCCTTCTCTCATATAGCACCATCGCCATTCTGGAAACAGTTTCTGATCGACTGCGAGTGAGATTGGTTCCGGTTAAGGGTGGTGGACCTAAGGAGCCGAAAAATTGTTTTCCCCTCTCTTCGATCCGGCGAGGCAAAACATTTACCGACAAGCGCCGCTCGCCCTCCCGTCTCCTCATCCCTCCCTCCCGAGGTCTCTGGAGCGTCGTCTCCTTCGCCGATCTTCCGCTCCGTTGTCCGCAATCCAATAAACATATCCATGGGAACGGGACCGCCTTCTCGCTCGTGGAGTGACGACGCCCGAAACGAATTAGCTGTGAGGGAATCCATAATTTTCCAATTACCTTCGGCAACCGAGGCCTCCCAAGGTCTAATACTATTTTCATCATTACAGTTAAGCTCTCGATTTACTTCGGAGATGCGTGCTAAAGAAGTGCTACGTAAATCTAAACGACGTGAAACGGAACCAGATAATCGTGTCCGTTTTATGCCATCATTCTAAAGTCTATGAATTTGAATGGCTATTTATTATAGGATTATTATTATTTAAGTATTCTATCGGTAAAGGTAGATTTTGTTGAATGTCAGGGAATCTCCTCCCGGTTTTGAGCACTTTCGGGGGCCTATCTACCCCTAGTATATCCTTTTTCTCCTCAGCATACGATCTACCCTTCTTCAGCCCGTCCGTGAAACCTATTCTCTTTCTTCCCCTTCCCCGCTTGCCCAGCCCCCTTCCCTCTATCACTCTCTTGGGCAACCCATCCTCCTTACACTGCTTATCTCAGATTTCATTAAGACATTTTCTATACTCGCCCACCATCTCTAGCACTTCCTCGTTAGTCTTTCTTTCCGTCCACCTCACCTCCATCTTTCTCCACACCCTCACCTCAAATGCCTGTAGCCTATTCTCGCTCTCCTTTCTGAGGGTCCACGTTTCTGCATCATACAACGCTACGCTCCATATCAAGCTCTTCACCAGCCTTGCCTAAGATCCCCGTCATCAGCTCCCTTCTGTTACTAAACGCCTCCTTAGCTAGCTCTATTCTCTTCCACATGTCTTTGCTAGTATGCCCATTTTCTTCTGGCGTGTCGTATAGGATAAATATCTAAAAATTATCAAATATCGCAAACATATGCACATGTGTTCCATTTTATTAGCCTTAAACCGGGAAAACTTTTCAGACGGCCGTTGCTAGTATGGACCTAACGTAGAAACACATATTAATGGAAACGACGTGAATCGCGCACTTACTGTTCTCAATTATCGGAATACGCCCGCGGTAATGTCTCTGTTTCTCGCAAACTGTCGACGAACCTCTGGATATTGGGCTATTTCATCTAACTCTCTCTTATCTTGTCCTTTAATATAAGAAAACCCATTTAAATATGTTACGACATGGGTATGCAAATTGAATTATCACTCTTGAATCTGTAGTTTTTCTGTCTTAATATTATTTGCTGTCTTCTATTATTACATTTTTGCAGTAAGCTTCCTGTTGCAATGTGAATAAAATGCTGTCGAAATGAATGCGATTTGTTTTTTCAGTAGAAAATCATTTTATTTAAGGTTATAAATGAGCTCTTTATTAAACATTGATAGGCGCATTAATTTTGTGGTATCCTAGCGGGTTGGCCCTGAATATTCTTTTTGCTCCTTAGGTCATGAGTTCCATTCCGGAGTGTACTTGTGAAAGCTACGATTCAATACTGGTTTGATTTACTAGAAAGCTCTGAATACCTTTTGGTATCACCATTTCTTTAAACTTTGAAAACCTATCATATCTGGGCGATCTACGAGTGAAAGACTAGTTTTAATGCGTCTTTTACGTACGACTCTCAGGGAGCGTAATCTAAAAAATGTTTGATTATCCACGCTTATTCATATTACCTCTAACTTCTATCCTGTGTGGAGTTTTACCCGTTATGGTAAATTACTCCTAATCACCGTATTGCCATATTGCTTCGTAACAATGGCCTATTAAAAAATAAATGTTCTAATCGCCCGTGGATACTCAAGAGCATGCGTAATTGCCATCGGAATTCATGGAATGCGTGTTTCAAAACGAGAATAATTTTATTTCTAGATCACCCTGGGTGGGCTTAGGTGTGTGGCATTGTTCTCGCCATTTTTCCCTCGTCAAAGTATGATAAATGTGTGGAGCTTTATTCATAACGTCGCCATTCGTCCTAAGGGATTTTCAGGGAGACTATTGTTCTTTGTCGCTACGCGAGCCTGACCAAGTTGCATGTTTAATTTTATTTCAAATTTAAATGGTACCCGGAAATAATAAGACACCAAATGGTATGTTCGCGGAGACAGTCTAACATCGCTGAACAGACACCTCCAAATAGCGGACACCACCTATAAACGGAGAGTTTTTCAATCCCCGGCAGTAGAACATGGACACTTGTGGAAATATTGCCTCCAATTAGCGGACAATCTCAATAACGGACGCGGACAACAGGAAAGAAACATTTTTCCTTCTATTACCTCCATTAACGGACACTCGCGACGACCTATTCTGTAAAATGTCTCCTCTCCGGAACAATAAACCTCATTTCTTGAAGGAATTTGGGAATTTTCCAGACCACAGCTTACCTTAGCAATTCGGATTCAATCTATTGTCCGTCAACGAGGTAGTATTCCTGCCCGTTCCCTTTCCCCTCGTGACTAACCATGATGCACCATTTTGCAGCGGTATTATTTCAATTAATGTAAATTAATCTATTTTAAACTTTGAAAGGCATGTACTGTCTCTTTTCCAGGTGCCACGTCATCAACTTTTGATCTGTTGGTGATGTGCTACCAGCTTCTCTATGGATAACAAATGTATCATGATTTTATTCCGTATTTTTTGTCAAAATGTGTAATTTTTCAATACTAAGACAAATAAGATAAATGAAATATTTTTAGCACCTTTATATTTTTATATACCGGCGCAGTTACTGCGTAGAGAAACGTGTCGTAATTTCGGTCCCCTCCGAATAGCGGACACCTCTCAATAACGGACGCGGACAACAGGAAGGAAACAGTTCTCCTTCTATTACCTCCATTAACGGACCCTCGCGACGAGCTATTCTGTAAAAATGTCTCCTCTCCTGAACAACCTTAGTAATCTTGTCTCTTCCCTTTCCTCTCGTGGCTAAACATGGTGCACCTTTTTGCTGCTGGATAATCCGCATGGGATGATGATGCGCCACTAGCTGCTCTATGGATAAAAAATGTGTAATGATTTCATTTCATATTTTTTGTTGAAATGTGTAATTTTTCAATCTTAAGATATAAATGATAAATGATATATATTGACACATTTATATTTTAATGTATTGGCGTAGTCACTGCATAGAGAAGCGTGTCGTAATTTCGGCCCCCTCTGAATAGTGGACACCTCTCAATCGCGGACGATTTTTCCGGGCCCAAACGTATCCGCTATTGGGAGGTTTGACTGTATTACCCTGATTAGCCTGATTGTCCGTGTTCAATGGTCGACGACAGTAGGAAATAGGAGAGGGGCACATTTATGTATTTGTTTACTCACCTATTATTTAATAATTGGAGACAGAGGTGCGGAAATTACGCATTCCATCGATCTTCATCATTAAAATTTTTTCTCTTTTTGATATTTCCACTTCAAATTATATAAATTCCTATTTCTGCCCGTTTTCTGATATCAATTTATCACGAGATGGGATCTGTGATGCATTTCAGGTTTTTGATGGGAACAGAGATAAGAGTCAAGCCAGCGTTGTGATTTGTGGCTCCGATTCGGTAATCTCCTGAGCCCCGAAACCCTTGGGGAAGTGAGAATCGCGTACTGAACCCGTAGGGGGTCTGCTGGAATGAGAGTTTCAGGGATCGAAGCTGGCGTTGGGCGTGTCCCAACATGTTCCCCAACCGTGTGGCTCAGGACCAAACTTCAATGTGCTCCGCGTACCCTGTCGACGAATGGTACTCTTTTGATCGATGTAGCGTACGTTACTAAAATGCAGATGATTTACGCTTAGGATTATACGTGGCCAATATATTTAAAAGAGCCCTGCTAAAAAAAATTCTGTATAGTTTCCTTATAAATACTTAACAGAATTTCTTAAAAGTTCTGTAGACATTCCTTAAAGTATTGAAACGCCATTTTACGAAATTCCCTACGACGTTCTGCAGAATACCTTTGGACGTTCTACAGAAGCCCTTTGACGCTCTGTAGAACTCCTTGCAAGCTCAAGGAAACCTCACATATTTCAGCACAGTTGCTGAAGTTCTACAGAACAGCTTGTAAGGAGTTATTTTGCTCTGCAGAAAATAACACTGCAGAACATTTATTCTGCAGAGTCCGGCTCTCATGTTCCGTACAGATTCTTAGAAAAGGAACTAGGTCTGAAGGAAAAGAGTAAATTTCTGTAGAATTCCTTACGTTCTACAGAACAGCTTCCTGAGAAATTTTTAGCAGGGAGGGTGAAGTCCCCAGAGTAAGACCCTGGACTAAGTTCATGTATCGAATAAAGAGGAAATTACATAGGAAGAGCTACCCGGAAGTAAGGGACCTACCATTAGATAGGGAATGATGGAGGGCTGCCGTCAACCAATCTTAGGATTGCACGACCAGTGAATGAAGAGTGCTTGAGATGGTGGGCGAGGAAAGGAAACTTCTGAATAAAATCCGGGATAGGCAGGGTTGATGGCTGAAGGATGTAATAAAGGGCGATGGGTTGCCGAAGAGTGTGATAGAGGGAAGGATGTTGGGCAAGCGGGGAAGGAGAAGGAAGAGGATAGGTTTCATGGACGAGATGAAGAAGGGTAGATCGTATGCAGAGGCGAAAAAGGACATACTACTAGTAGTAGAGGGAGATAGACCCCGGAATGTGGAGAAAACCGGGAGGGTATTCTCTGACATTCAACAAATCCTACCTTAGCCGGTAGAGTGCATTATACATATATAGGTTTCGATGATTTTACATCATCGGGTGATGATGTAAAAATATCGAAACCCAGGTCGCAGTAAAATTTATTTCTGTGGATAATTGTAAATATGTCATTTCTGCATAATTTTCCACTCAATATCGTAGGATTATTCGGATTTTACATCTTTTATTTTGACTGCCGAAACTTTTCTTCTGGTCTAAAGCAGTTTTCTAAAAAACTCCACTCATCGTTATCAGCCCGTCTTATCTATCGATTTGTATCCATTTCGCGGAGTGTTCCCTCGTCCGTTTGAGAACATCAACCCAGAGCGTTTGCTCTCTCATTTGCTCGAATATTGATCTCAAAACGCTAAGGAAGTCGGAAAGCCTCGCATTTTCTTTCATTTCCACCCTCCTTCCTCCGTCGCTCTGCGTCCGCAAGAAAAAAAAACAACCCTTGACTCGATTTAATCATTCATCTCGGCCACGCCCTCTCTTTCTTCCTCTCCCGTCCGTTTCCTTTTTTCTGCTCATTCCATTCCTCTTTATCTCGTCTCCGGTAATCTGTTTCGAGGGAGAGGACCGCTTCGAGGTGGGGGAATTGGGGACGTTTCATGCATACGCTTAGCAAAGAGGTAAGCAAGAGAGCGAAAGAGATGGAACGGGAAGGAAGAGTGACGGACTTTTATTATTCCTCCGTGGTCTGTTGGGATTGCTTTTGTGTTTTCGTGAGGTGCATGGGGGAGGGTTTTTTGGGATAGAGGAGAAAGATAGGGGAAGGTGAGTGGTTGGGAGAGTTGCGGATAAAGCCCTCGAGATCATTCGAATCGCGTCACCAAGTAGTCACGTGGTACAATCACGATCGGTTAGAGATTTTGGTGTGCTTGGATCTCTCGGATCTGGATGCTTTAAGGGCCCATATGTTGTTTATTCTGTCTCTAATGTGGATTTTAACCCTTTGAGTGCCACCAATTTTTTGGTGGGCACCCCCAGAAGTGCCATGGATATTCTGATATATTTGCAGGCCTTTATTCGTAAAATTATTATTTGTTTATTACGGCGAATTAATTGTTATTTTTTACCATTTTTACATGATCATTTCTGTATTTGAAAGAGGATGCTTTTTTGGTATTGAATACGAAAATACTAAATTTTTTAGCAATGACTCATTGTTTAAACAGGTCTCCTCATAGACAACGATATATCGTCGTTGGCACTTCTGGCACATTCTGCAAACGACGATATATCGTCGCGTGGCACTCAAAGGGTTAAACTCCGTCAGCTATATTCCCGCGAGAGAAACTCGATCGGGAAGGCTGCATGTTATTGTATGAAGAGTATGCACGTGTGCACCAGGACGTCGAAGCCCTCGTGATTGAACCGCGTGAACCTCAGTTGTGTGATCGGAATAATCTCGAACGGGTCAAATACTCCCATAGAGTGAAGTGAGTTAGTGATTTGGCTGTATTTTTAAGAAGAGGGTTGCTACAAGCCCGAAACTCCTGGAAAAGTCGTTAAGTTTGAAATTGGAACAAGTGGATTCCTTCACCTATCTCGGAAGTACCATCACATGGGACGGAAGAAGCACAACGGATATAAAGCGGAGAATAGTCCCAGCTAAGAAGGCGTTCATGGGAAAAAGACAACTGCTTTGCTGAAAGAAGATAGCACTATGCACCAGAAAACAGTAAGCGAAAATGTTAGTGTGGAGCGTGGCACTCTATGGATCGTAAGCATGGACCATTGGAAAAGCTGACCAAGAAAAGACTAGGAACTTTCGAAACCTGGTGCATGAGGAGGTTGCTAAAGAAAAATGGGACGGACAAAATAAGAAATGGTGAATCGTACAGAAGAATAGAAGAGGAAAGGACCATATGGAACACCATTCAGAAAAGAAGAACCACATGGATTGGACACACCCTGAGACACAATGCGTTTATGAAGAAGGTAAAATATAGAGAAAAGTCTCCAGAGAAAGACCCAGGAATAAACTCATGGACCAAATGAAGAAGAAAGTACGTAGGAGCAGATATCAGGAGGTAAGGGAACTATCATTAGATATGGAATGGTGGAGGGCTGCAGTCTACCAATCTTAAGATTGAATGACCAATGTTGATGACCCCGAATACTTTCACCTGGAAAAATGAATTATTTTGGCCCGTAAAGCCTGGAAAAATGCTGGAATTTCATTATATTTGGTCTGTGTGGAAATCCCTGAGTGAAAGAAAGGCGAAAACTGCTTCGGTTGCTGAGTGGGGTTAGAGAATCGTGATGGAATAGAGAGTTTCAGTAGAGTTGGAAGAGAGTGAGGTAGGGAGAGGTGGCTGTACAATGGGGAGGGAGAACGAGGTCGGTAGGTGTCTGGAGGACGTGGAAGAAGTGAGAGATGAAGTTATTACTTGGAAAGCCCCGGGGAGAATGGGGGGGGGGGTTGGAGCGTCGTGTCGTACAGGGGGACCAAAATGAGAGAAGGAGGGGTAAGAGGAAGAGGCAGCGGTTTGGCGGAAGGGGCGAGGGAGGGAAAGACTTGAGGCGAGGCTGCGGAATCGAATGGGATTTCGCTCTCCGTCTGAGAAAAACGCTCCTCTCCATTCCTGGCTCTGCGAGGCAGACAGAAACGCCACAAAATTCAAAAAAAGGGGAAGAAAAGCTGCAGCTTACTTCCCTCAATTGGATATTATATTTGACTCTCTTGTGGTGGGAGAAGGAAAGAAAGAGAATAGGTTTTATGGACTGGACAAAGAAGAGTAGGACTTGATGGAAAATGATGTGGAAATAATGGATGAAACTTTATAAATTATCGGGGCCCTCTATTTGTTAAACAAATCCATCAGAGATGTACCTGCTTTTACCTTTACCGGTAGAATACATGTTTTTTAATAGGAAGCTAGGCTCCTGAAAGTGTAGAATACCGGAAGTAGATTCTCTGACATCAACAAAACCTACGTTTACCGGTAAAATACTTGTTGTTCTGACTTTTGCGTGACCTACCCTAATTTTTAGAATGCTCAATAATATTTATATGTTGGCGGAGGAAACTGCAGCTGCTGGAGGAAGTATAATATAATGACGCAGCAGTAGCAGTTTGGAAAACATTGGGATTGTAGGGAGTATGAGGATTTTCAGAGGGACTCAATACATGGGAAAGGGATATTTTAGTCAAGAAAGTTAATGTGCGACTCCGTAAAGGAGTGAACCCAAATCCTATCGGCTGATTTCCCGAGTGAGCATTTCAACTGAAAACTGAAGTTGAAGAAAGAATTTAGGTAAACCGCTTAGAAATTGGGTAAATACATTCAAGACGAGTAAATTATTGGTTGGGAGTTTATACGCAGAGCTGCCGAGAGGAATTTGTGACAAAGAGATTATATTGGTTATAGCGAGTAAATGACGCGTTGGCATTTTTCATCGTAACTCGTCTTAAATTGTGAACCTTCTTGCAGTGATGTTTGACTTTTCTGGCACCTTCTGTTCAATTTCATTTTTAGAAAGGTAACTTTTTTGCGCTTTCGTAAATGTCGTTTGTTTTGATTGCATTATAACGATAAAATTGTGAAAAAATTAGATGTAGACTTCCCGATGAAGAATTACGCCGTGGGAATGTTTGAGTTTTCACGCCAGACAGCCAATTTAATTTGAAAGCGGTTTTCGGGGTGGCGTGAAACGCTGCATATTCAGCAGTAGCTAGAAGAAAAATTCCGTAAAAATACTTGGACTCTATTTTGGGGGAATTGTTGTCAAAGTATGCGTTTGAAGGTGCTGAACACAACGAGATTTCCGCCCATAATTGTAACTTCAATCTCGAAGGTGATCGTGGGGTCATGCTTTGAGGTATCTCTCTCTTAGCTGGTCGTTAATGCATTGTTGCATGTGGTCCATGAGCAAACGACGTGTCAACGGCAAACCTAGAAGAAATTAATGGATTGTTTGGAGCGTGAAAAAAAGTTTGAAATAAACTGTGGGAACTCCTGTGATGGCTCCGTGCCAGAATTTGCGGACGAGGGAGGGGGGGTGTTTGGGGGAGGGGTATTTGAGATAAGGGGAGTGGACAGGGTCAGGGGGGAATGGAGAGGGAAATGGAAATGGGAAAAGTGCAAATTAGGGGCTCGAGAGGGAGGGCCTGGGACTGAAATGACGGAATCGTGGAGTGGAATGCTCTCACTTGTAAGGTGTCGGAGGCCTAGGGTAGTGGGAATTGTCTATGCAGAACCAATATATATGCCAATGAGTGCTTTCTGCGGCGGTCTAATCAGAATCACGCCTTGGACTTGCTGATCTCACGAGTTATGGTAATGAGACAAATACACCCTCGGTTTAAAATATCGAGGAGACTTAACGGTGTTCTAATTAGCATTTATGGTCGAGTAATTTGCTTGTCCTTCCTTGCTTGTTCCTTTGCTAAATCCTTGTTGGCACGAGTTTATTGCCGTTACACATATCTCATAAATTTGATCATTTTTTGGCATAATTTATTTAAGGTGTCCAGTGTGTGGGTTGTTTTCGGTGTAATCGTGGCGAAAGTTGACCTAAATCACTCCCCAAGTGCTGAGTTACTGTTAAGGTGAAGCTTATGGGTCCGCCATGATATTTGGAGCGGCCATTTCAATTAATTACGTGAGCGATTAGGTGACAATTATACATGACGGTTGCATCATTTAGAGTATTAAACGTCAGAAGCTCTGTGTTTTGCGAGAAGTGTCCCCTTTCTCCATGTGGCTCTTTTCCTATTCGGAATCTTTATTCTTGGGGATGGAAATAAATCAATCTCCTTACCACTCTTTGACTATTTAATCTCTGTTCTAAATGACTCTTCACAAATAATTGTACGCACCGAGATCTTACATACATACCAGTCACGCCGTTCCCTTCCTGAGTAGGCAGAGTCAATAAGTTTCACTCATAAATACATATATGTACACCTTACTCTGCTTCAATAATTTCCTCCATACTGACCTATCCTTGCAGATCTCTGTTGCTTCATTTACCCCCAAGCACTGCTTCATACATGCCCTCCTGTTTTTAAGACTCCTAATATTCCTCCTCCTAAGAATTTCCTCAACCACATTCAACCACAACTTTCTCGGCCTACCTCTACCTCTCTCTCCTTTCATTTCACTCTTATGTATCTGTTTCGTTATTCGACTCTCATCCATTCTCTCAACATGGCCAAACCAACGAAGCACACTCCTTTCATATATGTCCATTACTAGAGCATCTAACCCAATTCGTTTATCACCCACTCATTCCTCACCCTATCCATCCTACTTTTGCCGCAAACACGCCTCTGATACCTCATATCCAAGGCGTTTAGTCTACTCTTATGTCTATCCTGACATACCCATGATTCACTACCGATATCTTAAAGCCTTTAAATTCTTTACGGAATTACATATACACCTATGTCTTTACTTTATTCTTGTGATTTCTTTTAGCAAGTAGATGCTTAGGAAACGTGAAGATCGTCTGTAAAGCATAGGCTCGTCCGTCACGCGTTAAATTGCACGATGCCGTGCTTGTTAATGTTTTTTGACCGCCTCTAAATCAAGGTGTTTTGGAATGATTACTTATGTCAATGTACTCATCGTCCCTTCTTCCTTGCCACTTATTCAAAGGGGATTTTCAACCTTCGTCATGATTTCAGGATATCGTCATGGAGTCATTCACGTATTGTGCATCATTGTTCGCTTTATGCTACTGAATATAGATCGATGGTTTTCTTGGAGGAACCCTGCTGGTCTTGAGAAGCAAATCCTCTTTCCCAGTGCAAATAAGCCCTTCGTTCAGCTTATCGTGAGCACAGCAGGTGAAGATTTTCGAGTAATGTCCGGAGGTTGTTTAGATTTGTTTAGCAGCTTAACTGCACATTTCAAAGGCTTTAACTGCCTGGTGGTAGCTTTTCAATCATAACCCTGTATGCATTCACTTGCCTCAGTGGTGTCATTTGAAAAGAGTTCTACGTTTCTAAATCCTCCCCCCAGCATAATGCTGAGGAGACACTTCAAGGGTGGTAAGCAGAGGGTAAGTTATCCGCAGCATCCATTATACCATAGCCTATTAGAGTTAGTGTTACTAAGACCCCTGATGCATTAGCAAAACCTGCTAACATTTTTCAAGATTCGAAATTACCAGCATTTGCACTGCACTACAAGCGTTCTACATAAGTAAGACTTATGATTAGTGTGTTGTACTGCTGCACAATAGATTTAAAATGTCATTTTTTACACGTACAATAAGGGACCATAATAGTTGCAATAGATTCTAGGATGTTCTAGTATATTTTGACTCTGATTAGGTAAAATAGGTTTTCGCACTTGTGCTCAATATCGTAACGTGATTATAAGCTACTAACCTCGCATGTTATCTCCAGCATTTTATACTCTTGCATGTTTGAGTACCTTGCAGTGCTATTTATCTGTCGCATTAATCATACAAACCAGTAGTTGTATCTTCAGTTGTGTACTGCGTGGTAGTATGTTCTTATACGTATCACTCTCCTAGTTTTTGGTCTGAATGCTCATTATTGTCCTGACTGCTTTTGTCCTGCGCCTGGCACCCGGGGGAACGTGCGCGGTTCTGATTTTAACTGGGATGAGACCTTCGACCCTGGTGAGGAATCACCCTGTGCTCACACACCCTAGTGGTGGCTTGCACGGTATTTCTTACATGTAAATGTAGACAACTGCACAAAGAGTCCGGCAAGAGTCACACCGCAAACATGGACGGCCTGCTGTTATTGCTGACGGAATGATGACGATACAAGCTCCGGGGAGTTAATCAATAAGCTACCAACTCCCCTCACTCCCCCTTTCCAGAAGTAAAGTACATCTTCCTTTTTAAAGTCAGCTTCTCTCGAGTGATGTTCATAATGGCACTGCCGTCCCGGACAAAAATCGTCATCTGTCACCTTCACTCAACCCGGCCCGTAATCTTTCTCCATTTACGTTTCGCCCGACCCCCACTTTTGGTAACGAGCGTTTGCGAACCATAAAACTCGCTCCTCGGCCGAACACCCGGCATCGTCCCCGCTCCCCGGAGAGCCGCACCCGACCCTCCGAACCACTTCTCTAAACTAAACTCCCTTCCCACCCTCGCCCATTCTCCTCCCCCCCAACCATACAGACCCATTCCGGCACAAACTTCCCACCGAAAACCGTGTTATACGAACTTCCTCGGTCCTGGGAATAATGTCGTCATCGCTACATTGTAGTTCTCGCATCCCGTTTCGGGAGGTAGTAACTTCAAGGCTTGCCTTTTTAGTGGTGCGTGTTTGAGGGGTGAGGGGGCAGTGGTCGAATTGGTGCGGGGACGTGGTGCGTGACTCAACAATGACTGAGAGGGCGGAAGGGTGAGCTGACGTGGTGGCCGAAAGGTGTAACTTTTTTCAACATGTATCGAGATTAGTGGGATGGAGAAGTTGGGATGGACGGAAAGGGAGACTAACGAAGAAGTGCTTGAGATGGTGGGGGAGGAAAGGAAACTTCTGAATTAAATCCGGGATAGGCAGTGTAGATGGCTGAAGGATGTAATAAAGGGTGATGCGTTACAGAAGAGTGTGTTAGAGGGAAGGATGTTGGGCAAGCGGGGAAGGGGAAGAAAGAGAATAGGTTTCATGGACGGTATGAAGAAGGGTAGATCTTATGCAGAGGCTAAAAAGGATATTCTATAGGGAGATAGGTCCCTGAATGTGTAAAAGATCGGGAGGAGATTTTCTAACATTCAACAAAACCTACCTTTACTGGTAGAATACTTCAAACTGGTAGAATTCAAAAATCGAGATTAGTAGATGTCGGACGAACCATATGTTTTCTCGAATCCGTAGCCTCAAAGTGTCTCGAATTTTTTCTTCTTGACCTTTCTGTTCTATCTCAAGTCCTTCATTTTTTTAATGCCCTCCATGGATATGAAATTGAAAGGCACGTTTCATCGTAATCTTACATCTCCTTTCTATTATCTTATAGGTTTAGCCTGATTTTACAGGAGGAGGAAAAAATATTTTTCTATCAGTCTCAAATTACCTGTATACTCCTGTTTGCCCATCTCTCCATCACGGGCTTAATGCAACCGTTCGCTCTCCTTTATCCTTTTCAGCCACCTATATTGCCTCATGATCTCATCCAGAAGTATCCTTTCCTCACCAACCATTCATTCCGGGTACTTCTGCGTTTGTCTCCCTTTCCGTCCACTGTTCCTTCTCCTTCCCTCTCCTAACCCACACTCAAGAGCTTGTACAAAAAGAGAAGTATCAGGCTTGATGTGGAGGATAGAATTCATCGTAGGGAATGATAGTTAATGCAATTTTACCCCTGGATAAATTTTATTCGACCTAGGTTTCGATGTATACTTGATAATGATGACCTGACTACTTACTAGCCTGATGATGATGTAGTACATCGAAACCTAGGTCTAATACAATTTATCTTAGTGGAATTTTGCATTTAATCTCATTCTCTATCAAGGGCTTGTAGCCTATTCTCGTCTTCTTTTCCCAGAATCCTCGTTTCTACGCCAAACAACGATACACTCCATACCAAACTCTTCTTCAACCTATTCTTTAAATTCTACCTCACCTAAGGGCCCCTTCTTCTGTTCCCTCCTAACGCTGAACGTTTCCATCGCTAGCGCAATTCTCTCCATAATGCTTTTGCCTCTGTCCTTATTTTCTTCTAACGTGCGATCCAAGTGACCAATCTGTTATAGTACAAATGATAAAACAAAAAATCCTCTCGACTCGACCTCTGAACCAATTGCGTCTCGCTAGCTCCTCTTTATCATCCTCCTCTTCGTTCAGAGGACGCGCGCAAAGTGGAAAGAGAGGGAAGGAATAGGTTAGGAATCGGGGGAGAGAGTGTGAGGAGGCTCATGGATGCTCAGGAGTAAAACGGGAAATTGAATTCGGGGATCCCCGAGCCAACTCGAGAAAAACCTTCCACCACTCTCCCTCTCTCCTTGGCTCATTATGCTCACCATTGGGGGTTGGGGTAGACGGGGGGTGGGAGACTATGGCGGGGGTGGATGATGGTGAGGAGCGCTACCCCGATCTCCCCTCAGTTGGCCGTCACTTTTTCCTAATGGCCTCCCCTCTTGAGAGAGAAGTTTTCTCCCCGGCCACTCTCGAAAGGAACGGGAAAAAAAGTTCAGCAAACATTTAAGGGATGGAGATAGTAATCCCGCTCCAACGGCCGGGCATCTAATTCCTTCCATCGAGCTTATATGCCTCTTTATCGATGCTCGATCCAGAGTGATAACCATGAGTTGGGGAGGTAATCCTGTTTTGCGAATTAATGAAACGGTTATCTCCAAGTTTCAACGAAAGTTACCGTTTCGTTTGGGATACGCGTTCTCCTTTTTTTCATCCCTCGTTAATTACCAGCGCGTTTGAGTTAGAAAGTTCGGTATTTCGAGACTTGCTTCTTTGTTCTTCAGTGACTACATCATTGTGCATGCGAAAAATGAAAATAAATTCCCCGCTTCTGATGAGCCCCGTTGTCGGTATTCTTTCTTGCAAAATTACAATAAGTGGCGTGCTTATAATGTAATTCTCTCAAGTTCTAATATATTTTTCGAAAGTCTCAAGTATTCGTTGTAATTTAAAAATAGGCTCGTGGAAAGAATGCGAAAGTGTAGATAAGAAAGACTAAGACAGTGATAGCAGTCCTCCAGTGGACTACGTGGCAGTGTATTTAAAAACTAAACATCCGTTTTATCCATTGCTTACCCAGCTGATACTCCCAACACTACATTCATAATGATTTTCTCATTCTCAACCAGACATTTCGAAAGGACATAGAAGTACTGGCTTCAGATTGACTGTTGTTCTTGTGACTTCTGATGTGATACAATAGTTTGTCGAATCTACCTCTAAATATTTATCCATTGTTGTATTAAATGGGAAAAATCCAGCATTTAAAGCACTTAATTTTGTCTCTGCATATAATTTCCTTAAGTCCATGAATACTCCGCGTGTTAATAATGTACATTTACTACATTTTTAAGGTTATGACAGCGAGACTGGATGCTGAAGTCTAAGTCCAGCGCTTGAAAAAATATCCAGGCCTTAAAATATCGCCATGTAGTTAATGGCATCTCTTCCATTGGTCCATTGAGCTTTAATTTTATTTATTCTGACTATGATATTAATATAATGCGTGTCCCCTAATCTTGTTACGAATTCCATGGTCAATCTGTGTTGCCATTTGCTTTGTCTTTGACTTCCCTTATCACTCGTTACGTAGGCTAATGGAAAAGCGTTAACTACGCTCTAGTGGCGAATGTATATGCATATTGCCACGCGGTATGCGAGTCGGTGTCAATGGTCAATTCTTTCAATTGCGGTGACTGGTAGACCAACTGGGCGTGAAAAAAGAAAACATATTCTCGTAAGAAAACATCCGTCGTATTTCCAGTAAATTGCCCATTGTTTTAATTAATACTTCATTAACTGGTTAAGGTAGGTTTAAATGGAAGTAATTAAGTATTTAACTATCCAGATTTTTACATTTTAAGGGCGATTTCTACCAATGTTCATTTTTTCAAGTATTATTTCTTCACCTTCCCTGCTTGCCGAACTTCCTCCACTCAATTAATTTCTTGAATAACTCTCCAGCTCTCATTACCCCCTTCAACCACTTTTCGAGCTTCTTTTTCATCTTTTCCACCATTTTCTTTCCTCCCCCACCACACCAAGCACTTCTTCATTTGTCTTCCTTTTCGTACTCCGCACCTTCTCCATCCTTTATCCGTCCCAAATATCGAAAGCCTACTGCCTCTCCTCGTCGATCTTTCTCTTAGTCCAGGTTGCTGCACCATACAACGCCACAGTGTATGTGAATAACGCAAAATAAAACTAATAATGTTGCCCATTCTCCGATATTTGCCTAGGTTCTTTCTTGGTTCCCTGGAGGACGCTAATGCGTGTATGGAGTGCTGAATTCGCTCACGCGTTTTTGATCCCGGTGGATGTGCGTGGGCTGGCGGAGGAAATCTAGTGACGCACGCTTTAATTGTGACGCAACTCTGGGTACGCCCCCGCAGTCGTATCGCTTCGGATAATTTGATTCTGCGTGTCTTTTTCGCCTCAACCTGACTTGCAATTGGTTATTATCAACTACCTCACATCATTTTTCGCGGATGATCTTATTGAGAAAGTTCCCTAAGTGGGAAATTTAACAAATGGTCCTTTGGTGATATTGAGTTTGGAGCGACAACTGAGGTCATTTGTTCCATTAAGGGAATGTGTATTTGGGAAGGGTTATATGTGTATTAGGAAAAGGATGGATAGGAACTCGGCATTGGAATTCATTATCATAAAGCGTAATCTCACGGTAAGAGTAGGATTAAGAGGAAGTCGGAGAAAGAATCCTCAGCGTTTTTTAAATGCAGGGTCCTATTAAGGTAATTGGAGCGAAATAGCATTTTACCTAGAAATCAATGAATTTCGTCTCATTTTAAAGAAAAATATATCACCCTTCCATTGACACCAAAAATTCAACCTCTTACCACATTACTTTCCGAGATATTTGCCAGAAAATACCAGCCCTTTTATATGGCAAATGTTACGTGTATGCACTCCAGAGAGATCTTATATAAAACATGAGGCATTCCCTACACTTATATCTTGTCAAAAATCGGCAGTGTATAGTTTTTGTGTTTTCTCAACTATTTTTTAAATTTGATCATATTGTCATTAAATCAGTATCAGTAAATTCTTCGGGATCACAATAAACCTTCCGTTTTGATGGAGTTTCAAACGTACCGCGTGAAAAAAATGAGACAAGTTAAAGACTTATTTACATATTTTAATTTGATTACTTACAAATTCTGTCAGGTAAAACTGTATTATGTCACCATTAAATTTGCAATGCTCAATTCGTGTGTCTCACAGTTGGTGAAATTAAAATATGTATCTATCGAATATGGCCTCTCTTATGATAAGGGAAATATCTCGCTCGCACTACCTTAACGTTTAATGTTTCATTCTTCATCTCAACGTTAGTCCTACCCTTCTTCATCCCGTCCATAAAACCTATTCGCTTTCGTCCCCCACCCCGCTTACCCATCATCCTTCCCTCAATCACGGTTTTGAGCAATCCTTCGACCTCCATTACCTCTTTCAGCCTCCTACTTTGTCTCCTCCTGATCTTATTCAAAAGCTTCCTTTCCTAACCCACCATACCAAGCACCTCCTCTTTTGTCTTCCTTTCCGTCTGCCGCCCCTTCTCCATCCTCCTCCGCTTCCAGTTTGTGTGGTGTCATATTCTTATTTCTTGAATGTTATTAGATTATTTTCCATTCATACGGATTAATATTGAGTGACGAGGAAGTGGTTGAGATGGTGGGCGAGGAAAGGAAACTTCTGAATGAAATTCTAGGTCGGCAGAGTAGGTTGCTGGAGGATGTAACAAGGGGCGAGGGATTGCTCAAGAATGTGATAGAGGGAAGGATGTTGGGGAAGTGGGAGAGAGGAAGAAAGAGAATAGATGCTGAAGCGAAAAAGGATATGCTAGAGTGAGATAGGTCCCTGGAAGTGCAGAAAACCGGGGGAAGTTTCTCTGGCATTCAACAAAACTTCCTTAACCGGTAGAATACTTGAAAATGCGGAATTTCCCCTCTTTAAGATGAATGCAGTTTCTTGATAGGTGACTTGCCTGACAATTATGTATACTCAGTAAGTTTAATTTTAAGTAATGTAGTTTTAGCAGTTTTAAGTAATCCTGTAATTGCTTTGTCAAGGCTTATTATTGCGAGGCTAATATATCTGTGATGTCATGAGTGAGTAGTTGGGGCCTGCGAGATATCGACCGCTCGATGTTCATATGTAAATGTTTGGTCTCCACGGTGGACCTTTGCCGCCCAGTGATGTTGTCGAGGGGACCGAACTCTTCATTGAGCGCGTGAGTTGGACATCGAGTGTGTTGTCCGTCGGGTGCCGTGCCCTGCCTGCCCGCCCGTCTTTCATTGCGGTGACCACGCCCCCCTCTTGCCGATCGAGTGAGGGTGAAGAGTGGATGCAGACCGCGGTGGTTTGGCTTGGAGAGTGAAGGGACGAGGGTGGACGAGATGACTGGGTGGATAAACCCACGCCCCACTCACCCCCCCCCCCCCCGGTGATTGGCTTGCTGAGGGGCAGTTTGCAAAGGGGTGCTCTGAAAAGGGCATGTTCTGTAGTCGGGGGTGGTTTATTGTCGTGTGTTGGATGGAGGGAAGTGGATTCAGGAGAAAGTTGGAGTTATTCCTTGGTTATTCACCATTTTTGGTAGGTTTTTTGCTGGAATACATACTTCTTACCTATTATTATTAAAGTTTTCTACCGGCTAAGGTAGGTTTTGTTGCTTTCAGAAGCTTATCTCGGTCTAGTATATCCTTTTTCGCCTCAACATCCTCATTCATCTTGTTCATGAAACCTACTCTCTTTCTTCCCCTTCCCCGCTTGCCCAACATCCTTCCCTCTATCACAATCCTGAGCAGCCCATCGCCCTTTATTACATCCTCCAGCCACCTACTCTGCCGATCTCGAATTTCATTAAAAATTTTCCTTTCCTCGCCCACCACCTCAAGCACTTCCTCGTTAGTCTTCCTCTCCGTCCATCTCACCATCTCCATCCACCTCCCAGCCAGCATTTCAAATGCCTGCAATTACACTGCGTTATATCGGACACGACAGAAATAACACACGCCTTGAGAATGGAAGACAAGTCGTTTTCCGAAACGTCGGCGCAATTAGAAAATATTACCCGGTGCGAAGACCGAGAAAGATATTTAAACATTCTGGTCCCTTATCGATCGCGGGAAAAGAGACATTTTAAACCTTTATGTTCTTCAATCAATTTCCCATATTTTATTTTTATGATCTGATCTTCCGTAGTATGTTGGAGTTTGTAATACATTGAAAACATCGTCGGGAAATAAATTCGTAAGCGTCTTCAATGGCTGGGCAGGTCAAAGGTATGTGGTTCGATTCTCAGACCCGGTCGATTTGTTCTCGTGGCCATTTCTATGTACCTATATAATCGCCGTAATTGCGGCAGAAATGAATATATTCATAGTGCAAAAATCATTTTCAAAGTTTCACCAAAAATATTTCTCATGACCAAGATTCGAACCTAAGTGTTCCAACAGCCTGTCAGGTGTGTTAACCAGTTACACCTCCAAGTTGGGATATCCAGATACGAACCCTGGCCGCGTCATATAATTTTTTTGTTATCACATTTCACTTTCTTTGTTTAAATTCTTTACACGCGTGTACATGACTGCGTGCCTCATCAGTGCAGCCGCCGTGATTGGAGAAACCGCTTCGAGAAATTGCTTGGACAGTCCGTGGTTGTGTGCTACAGGAAAAACAATGAATGGATGCATGATGAACGGGGCCCGGTTCGTTTTAGAATGGCGTGGAAATAACTTTGGGGATTTATGGCAGGATGCGGAGGTGGGGTATACTAATCGAGACCGGTTGGATGACTTTATTACACCTCAGGGGCATATGGCACCAGTGCCCGTGAGAACGCATACGTTTGCATGTAATTGGCGGGACGTATGCACCGAAGTCAGATAGCGAATTATAAAGCAATCTCTTTTGAGTTGAACATATTGTAAGTTTTTATTTACAACGTAGATTGCGAGTCATTGCACAGTGAGTTTTATGATCCTAAAATGTGTCTTCTACATTTTCATTTCGAGTTTTGATAGCATGAGTAAAGTTTGATAGGTAGAGTTGGGCGCTGGTAAAATTATATTATTTTTATAGAGTAATCTAGTGGCATAGGTAGATTTTTGTGGACCTCATTAAAATACACTCAATTTTTACAGATAAAATGGATTGTTAACGTAAAATGTTTCATTCTTCCTCTCAGTGTCATAAGCTTGATATGGAGCGTAGCGTTGTATGGAGCAGAAATGTGGACCCTCAGAAAGGATGCCGAGGATAAGTTGCAGGCATTTCAGATGTGGGTGTGGAGAAGGATGGGGAAGGTTAGGTGGACGGACAGGAGGACTGACGAGGAAGTGCTTGACATGGTGGCCGAGGAAAAGAAAATTCTTAATGAAAGTCGAGATCGGCAGAGTAGGTGGCTGGAGGATGTAATGAGGAGGGATGGGTTGCTGAAGAGTGTGATAGAGGGAAGGATGTTGGGCAAGCGGGTTGAGGAAGAAAGAGAATAGGCTTCATGGACGGGATGAAGAAGTGTGGATCGTATGCTGAGACGAAAAAGGATATACTAGAGCGAGATAGGCCCCTATATGTATAGAAAACCAGGAGGAGATTCCGTGACACATAACAAAACCTATCTTCACCGGTAGAATACTATTAAAAATGTCTACCTCAGTTTTTAATTTCACTCATTTTTTTCACGCGGTACGTTTAAAACTTCTTCGAGATCGGCAGAGTAGGTGGCTGGTAGAATGTAATGAGGAGCGATGGGTATGGTGAAGAGCGTGATAGAGGGAAGGATGTTGGGCAAGCGGGGAAGGGGAAGAAAGAGAATAGGTTTCATGGGCGGGATGAAGAAGGGTAGGTCGTATGCAGAGGCCAAAAGGAAATACTAGAGGTAGTTAGACTCCTGAAAGTGTAGAAAACCGGGAAGAGTTTCACTTTCTCTGACTTTCATCAAAACCTACTTTCACCGGTAGAATATTTGAGAAGAAAGAGTGCATGCAATCAGCATAAGCAAGGCTTTTTTAACCAACTAACCCAAGTGGTGTAATTTAGTAATTGCATTGACTCAGACAGTCGCGATGGAAATGCCCCCTGCCATGGAAAACTGAAATGACGCGCCCTTCTATCTCTTGAGTCCCGATTGACCTTTAGCGCACGTTTTTACCGAAAAATAGTTCACGTCGACGTCAATGCTCTCCCTCCGTGAGGGAAACGCCTTAATTTGCGCGTGCGATAATATTTGCACGTGTGCGAATCGGAGATGGATAGAGGGAGGGAGACCGAGAGAATGGACAGTTTTCGAACGTGGACGCGAGTTGGCCGTGTGTTGGGATGTTTGCGAGCTCCCCTCCTCCTCAATACTTAACCCACCCCGTCTTCTTTTCTGCCCCGCCCCTCTCCCCCGCCAGTCGGAGGCCGGAAGGGGGGGAGCGGACTGAAAGGCGCGGTGAAAGGGAGAGTGGATGCGTGGGCGGGTATCCATAATATGCTAGGGGGGAGGATGGAAGGGATAGTGAGAGAGAGAGAGAGAAATCGAGATGGGGAGGAGAAACAGCCTCAGGGTGAACGGGATTCTGGGATAGAGGGTGTTGGGCGGAGGGGGGTGGGTGGAATGTAGGAATCGTGAGAGGGGGTGGATATAGGCAATCGACGAATCTCCACGTTTCCGTTCCCTCTCAGCCTGCTGCTAAATGTCAAAATTTGAGCGATTTTTTTATTCGCTGCGTTTACCAATCAATCTGACCGGATCAGCTCGGTATGGTAAAACGTAACGGTCTAGTGAGATCGATCTGAGAAGCGGGCCGACGCAGCCCGCTTTCTCAGCCAGTCTGAGATTTCAGATCGATCTCAACCAGCGGGTCTCGTGCGCTCCTCGTCACTGTTTGTTCACGTCGTTTGGTTGTCATTTTCAAACAATATATAATGGTCATTATTCAAGACATTCTTGTGACAACTGGCTACAACAAAGAATACTCTATAATATCAATCTAGCTATCGTGCCTGTCAAACTGATGGATTCGATTGTTCAATATCGATATTTTTAGTATTCTTTATTGTAGCCAGTTGTAACAAGAGTACAGTAATGGAGAGCGCAATAACGTTGATGATATCATAACACATCGCATTCTATCTCCGATTGGGCAATTTTTTTCTCTCTGAATGCGACTGAAAATTTCTAACCCTGCTCTTGTCTACACCCCGGATGTCTAGCCATCGTGCTTCTTCAACTGATGGGTTCGATTATTCAGTATTGATATTTTAAGTCCGTGTTGGTAAACCAGGTGAAACTGAGTCGGCTCGCTTGGAATTTTCAGCTCGGTCCGAATTCACTTTGACCTGAGATCGATAGGAAAACGTAGACTATTAGCGTGAAATATGATTGATATATATCACATACCTCGCGTGGGTATATAAAATATAATTCAATATAATATCGGCTAAAGTTTTTAAGTATCGCGCAGAAAACGTAATTGGTGATATGCTATGGATATAAATATGGAAAAAATCGAATATAGAATGTTACATTATCCCAAAAATGCCTGTATTGTGAATGCCAACGTATAAACAATGTTTTGAAGCGTAATGTGTTCCCAGAATGTTCCTTCGACTTGCTTATAAAATTATCAAATGTGCTCTTAATTACTCACTGTTACCACTTTATCCACCTTAAAACGAATATTGTGTGGAAATATTACTGGAAAATTTGTTCAGTATGGTGCAAATCTCGAGGCGGTTCAGCTTCCCCACATTGCTCTTGCTACATACGGCTGAGGTGATGAGAAAATGTGTTCACCATCGGCAGTCGTCAATCCGAGCATCGGCGTGATTGCTCAAGATCGCCATTCCATTGTGTTTTCAGCTGCTTACTTTAACCCTTTGCAATTCCTCGTTTACCTTTTATAATTTTCCTTAAGTATTCCATTATTGAGCGATCTTCCGGGAACTTATCAGGATTTGTTAAAATAATCATTTTTTCGGCCGTCGATTGGAGGCCATAATGGCTGCTGTTATGACTTGTTCAGTATAATACATTGCCCAGCTTGTTCATTTTCTGTCGGGATCATTTTCCGATAAGCTAACAGCTAACATCATTTACAGATAAGCTGCCTACAACTCACATGCTTGCGTTACGTACAAAATTAAGTTTAGATTATCCGGCGATATTTTCTGGAAATGCACTACAGATATCATTATCTCAAAAATGAAAAGTTTTTGTTCACTTTCTACAGAAATGATTTTATTTCCCGACCTGGTTTCGACATTAGCTATGTCATTTTCATGGTGAAACTTGAAATTGACATAGCTAATTTCGAAGGTGAAACTTGAAAATGACATAGTTAATGTCGAAACCAGGTCGGAAAATAAAATTATTTCTGTGGAAAGTGAACAAAAACCTTTCCATTTTTGAGATCACGATACCTTACGTACGAAAGTCTATCGCCTCTTTGCTTGTACATGCATATATGTATCTTCCATAGACTGTGGTTGTTCCTATAAATTTTGCAGCTTAGGAATGGTGCTTTTTGTTTTGGGTTAAACTCACCCTCTGCCTCACACTCACTCAAACACACAGGGGATGGCTTTTCAGGGTGTATTTAGGTGCAGATATGTACCCCCATTTCCCCTCTTTCCCCCATCCACTCCTACCTCTCCACTCTCTTATTCAACTCACGGGTACATTCGCCCACTCGGGCCGGCTTTCAATTATTACGGGATTAAGCACTCGGGAAGGACGGCCGTGGGAGGGATGCTGTGTGGACCGCTCACCGTCCCTCATCTGCTCAACCCCTCCCCCAATTCAAAACTCTCCATCCCTCCCCTTCCACCTCCAATCCCTCCTGCCTGGCCCCTCCTCTGGGCCATCTCACTCGTGAATCCCAAGTTCTGTTCTCCTTGTCCTCGGCGACGAAGATGTGACAGACGGTCGACTCCCACGTCAGTTGAGGACGGCTCACTTTGAGCCGTAGAGCCTAATTCAACATGGTCGCAAACAAGAAAGTGACTTGATGTTAGGTGGAAAATTCCGCCTCTTCAAACCAACCAATTGCGATATGTCTTTCCCGAAGGTGGTTCCGCCGTATTATGACTTAAATGTCATTAAATTCAAGTTAAGAATGCATTCATGGGAAAAACACGTCTGTTATACTCAAAGAAGATAGGACTACAAACCAGGAAACAATACGTGAAAACCTTCGGGTGGAGCGTAGCACTCTATGGATCGGAAGCATAGACCATTGGAAAAGCTGACCAGAATACGAAGCCTTTGCTGGAGGAGGATGCTGAAGATAAAATGGATGGATAAAATAAGAAATGATGAAGTTTACAGAAGAGTAGAATAGGAAAGGACGATACGGAACATCATACAGAAAAGAAGAACTTGATTGATTGGACACACCATGAGTCATTATGTGTTTGTGAAGAGCATTATTGAAGGCAAAATAAAAGGACAAGTCACCAGAGGAAGACCCAGGAATAAGTTCTTGGACCAAATAAAAAGGAAAGTATATACATAGGAAGAGATACCAGGAGGTAAGGGAGCTAGCATTAGATAGGGAAGAATGGAGGGCTGCAGTCAACCTATCTTAGGATTGAACGACCAATGTTGTTTTAAAATTCATGTTTCTGGTCTCTCGTGGAAAAACTTGCCCCGTCTCTTTGAACGAGAAAATGTTACCTACACCCGCTATTTTTCTCGCGAACTTGAAATTATTTCGTCTTCGATGGAATAACGGGAGAGTAGCGGGGAAAGTAACATTGTTCCACCCAATATAATTGCCATTTTTAGCGAATAATAAATGTTTATGAGAGAGAAATTCTGGAAAATTTGAATGCAATTAAAAAAATACGCATCTTACTACCTTATATTCAATTTAATTGCTAAGTTTCTGCGATTATTGAGGTCGAAATGCGGGAATTCCTTCGAAAAGTCACTCGTCATGAGAAACGTATGAACGAGAACATTTTTATTTTATCGTAATGCATAGAATCATTCAAGTGGTTATTATTATGGGCAAGTATTTTCATTCAAGTGGTTATGATAAATTGCTGGAAATAATTAAAGCATTATAAATCGGTACCCGCGTCTGTATCATTGCTCCTTCTATCCCGTTCCTTCACATTGCTGGCAGTTCCATAATAATTTTAGAGATATATCTTATAGACTAATAAAAACAACCGTATCGAACTTGTCCGCAAATTTTGATGCATACAGTGCACTGCGCGTTTCAACCCACAGAGACATCTTCAGGCTCAGTCAGGTTCAGGTCTTCATCCGGAAGATGACTCTGTGAGTTGAAACGCGCAGTGTTTTGTATGTTTTTTAAAACTGCGTAAAAGACGCCGAGTAGGAAAGGAAAATGACGGCGTGGCACTTCTTTTCGGTTGAGCGCAGTATTAACCGATGCGAATTGAGGGCAAGGAGTACTTTCTTATTTGACCTTTGGCGGCGGCGTCGTAATGGCGATTTATCGATTCTCGGAGCAACGTCTTGGTTGAACACCAATGTCGTACTCGTCGGCGACTTGCTCATTCGTGGAATTCCTAATTATCTCTATGATAACCTCCTCCTTTCTGTTCCCCCCATTCCATTTATCGATTGGTAAAAGTTATTAATAGGTTTCAGGCCATTTCCCATTTTTGATTCCAGATAAATGAGTTGCGTTCTCGAGAAATGTTGAACGCCGCGATTAAACTTTCCTAATGCGTTCACCGCCTGCAGATCGTATGATCGAGTTATATACATCTATATCTACGAAATACCGTGCAAGTCACCACTAGGGTGTGTGGCACGTGGTGATTCCACACCAGGCATGCAGCACTCATCCCAGTTTAGATCAGAACCGCGCACGTTCCCCAGGATTCCAGGCGCAGGCCAAAAGCTGTCAATACAATAGTGTGCAGTCAGACCAGAAACTAGGAGAGTGATACGTAGAAGAACATGCTACCATACAGTACACTTCTTAAGATACTTGAGACAATATATTGTAATAGACAACTTACTCTATGTAGATACCAATTACTAAGGTTTGTCCAAGCCGACAACGACTCTGTTTCAATTTCCAGGGAGGAAAATTGTTGCCTTAAAAAGCAAGAGCTCCTGTATCTCCTCATCTGTGGTCCGTATGAATTATTCAATGCATATTTTTAGCTCTTGGCTGTTTTATTTGCGAGCGCACTTCCTCGAAATCGCATCGGTTTTCCTGGACTTAATCTTCCTTACGTGTCACGCCACCAGTACTCCGTGATTTCCTGTTTTCAGGATTCGTGACGTTTTCGAAGTTGTAGCTTCCGCAACGCTGACGTCAGTTAGAAGTTAGTCACCTTCAGCCGCTCTTTACTGTTGTGCGGTCAGCTGGGAATATAATGATAATTTTATCCTCATTTCCAGTTAGGTCGGTTTACTTGTTCATCCTTCAATGTTTTTGTGTCAGTGTCAATTAGTAATTAATTTTACTTATCTCGTCTTTTTTGTGTGTATGGTGCGAGGGGTACGCAACATTAAAAAACAAGTGTACCTACACCGCATTTCCATTCCAGCCGTTTCTATCCATTTCTAACAATTTCCATCCATTTCTGTCCATCTCCAACTATTTCTGTTCATTTATCACCATTTCTGTCCAATTATAGCCATTTCTGTCCATTTCTATCAATTTTTGTCCATTTCACGACCACATCTCAGCAAGTGTACACCATTTCTCAGAGTTGTATACCCCTCGGTATAGTGGATATAAATTATTACCCTATGCCCCAACCCGAAGTTAGAAGTTCGGTAAGCCAGTGATATAGTAGACTTATACCTAAATATTTAGATGATTGTGAAAATCTGAAACCTTTTATGAAATCGGATATCAATTATAATTATCGATATTATCATACGGATACTATGGAACGGTGGCATAGCTCATGCAAATCAAATAAAGCACTATTTCTAATGGATGAAATACTCTTTTCCTTCTTCAGAAGCATGTGTTGCTCGACTTCGTGCCACGTTTAGTTGAGGCTCTCTTGGATATTTGTTTCCTGCGTAAATCTCCATAACCCGATGGTGGGATATTGCCTATAGCATTTGGGAAATTATCATAGTGCTGCGCATAGAATCGTCCAATATGCATATGATATTCTCCTGAGTAACTTTTGAGCGATGTTGGAAATGGGTGACAGCTTGGCTCAGAGGTAAGAAGGCTGAACGCAAGTTTGGCAACGATTGTCTTCATGAAGTTTATATTGTCATTTTGGTGTGGAACGTTTCAACCCTTTCATGGCGACTTGTGCATTGCCACGTAGATGTAAGATTTGGATACAGTTTTACATCTGAAGTGGAATAAGATTCAGGAACATGAGAATAAAATAAGGAAAATGGACTGAAAAACGGACAGGTTTCGAAATGTCATTTTACCCGCCTTCGATATAAGACAATAATAGATGCCAAAGAGACTTAAAACTAGGTTTTTTTGTGGGTATTGTTGCTAGTTAGTTGACTGACTCCCTAAGGCCTGTATCCTTATCTGGTAATTACAGCAGAGCATGCATGTTTGTGGTCAAATTCTTATATACCTGTGCATTTGTGTAGTTGGAAAAACGTTTATACAAATCAACATGCCTTTATTGTTGCGTGTATTTAAGAAATGTTGCCTCCTGGCAAGCTTTAGCAGGTTTTATTTTCACATGCGTCAGTAACTGTAGTTTCATTGCCTAGTAAGTAGTCAGAAGGAAGCACCTAGTAAGTCGTCAGTAGTAAGTACCTAGTAAGTAGCTAAAAATTCAGACTTTGAAGTAGGTTAGGTAGTTGTAGTAGCTGATGAATTCATATGCTCCCTAATGCATGTTTCTTAATCTGTCGAGTAGTGTCCACAGATGACGTTAGATATATATTAAGAACCCCTGCGTATTATGCTAGGTTTGATCAGATTAACAAGGTTAGAGAGATAGATTTTCGCACTGATAGATTTAAAATGTCATTTTTCCCGCGTACTATAAGAGAGAAAAATAGGCAGCGTAGCAAAGGGATAGGTAGGTGAAATATAGTTAGAGTAGTCTATAGTGCATGCTGCATGTAATAACAACCAATAATCCCGTTCTTATTATGTAGACACTAAACATCTAGATGCATGTGACTCTGTTTTCTAGCAAGTCTCCCTTAAGTATATTACTTGCATGACAATAGTGCATGTTTGGTGATCTCCACCCCCTGCCACACACCCTCGTGGTGGCTCGCAGGGTATTACGTAGATGTAGATGTAGTGCTAACACCAAGCTTTCCATGTTGCTTGCATGACTCTTGTGTCACGTTTACATAGTTACATAATAGATTAGTTTACTAAGTTTCTCTAGCGTTTGTAGCATACCCATAGTGTAGTTCATGTTGGTGAAGGTTAATATCTTCACTTAGTTCATGTTGGTAATAAGTCACTCCTTGCCAAACATCCTTGTGGTGGGTTGCAGGGTAATAAGTAGATGCAGATGTAAGTAGTGTATTGTGTGACGTGGGTCGGTGGTTACTCGTCCCCTGCCACACACCCTTGAGATGGCTCGCAGGGTATTTAGATAGTCCGAGTGAGATAGTTCCCTAGTCATAAGAGAGACCATATTTGAATTGTACGTTTTAATTACACCAGCTGTAGGACACATCCATTAAATATTGCATTATTAATAGTGCAATTATATAGTTTTATAATACAGAAATTGTAAGTAATTGAATGAAAATATCTAAGTAAGTCGTTAACTTGACTCATTTTTTTCGCGCGGTGATTTTGAAACTCCTTCAAAACGGAAGGTTTCTTGTGATACACAAGAACGTACTGCATGGACAATATGATTAATTTTAAAAAGTAATCGAGAAAACACACAAACTACACACTGTTAGTTTTTTTTACGACATCTTAGTGTTAGAAATACTTTATTTTGTAAACAATGTCTCTCTGGAGTGCATACACGTACCATTTCCCACGTAAAAAGGCTGGTATTTTCTGGCAAATATATCCGAAAGCAATGTGGTAAGGGGTAGAATTTTTGGTCTCATCAGAAGGGTGAGATGATTTCTTTAATTTGAGACCAAATTCATTGATTTCTAAGTAAAATGATATTTCGCTCGGACTACCTTAAGGAAGGGGTATGCAAGATGTGGAATATTTCACGACTCTGAGAAACTTGCACTTTAAGGTGAATGGTTAGTGTGGACGAATGGATGTTCTCTCATTTCCCTTTGTTTTGGAGCGTGCTTCTTGGCGTGCGTCAGCTGCGTCGTTTGCCCCAACCTTATTCGTTATTTATGCGTCTCCATCCCCTTTTACTGTCCCTCTCTCTCAGCCCTCCTTCGTCTTCGTCTCCCGCGGGGGTTGTCGCGAGAGTTTCCGGGGTCTTTTCATGAGTCACCCCCTTCCCTCTCTCGCCCCCTCATCGCCCGGGAAATCCCATCCCGGCCCCTCCTCTTATGATACTGCCTCTTCCGCCTTCGCAGCAGCCGCTGCCCCCGCCGCTACCACCGCCCCCGCCGCTACCACCGCCCCCGCCGCTACCACCGCCCCTGCTGCGAAGTCAAGCTGTAAGCTGGTGTTTGCTTTCCCACGATCTGTCGCCGTTCCCGTTCTACATCTATGCAATACCATGCAAATCTGTTTGGTGAAATCTTTTTTAGTTCGAAGCAGATGATTTTTGGCGTGGCTAATTATCCGGGATGTCCTTCGCGTCGACTAAGTTACATCAGATAATGAGAATAAAATAAGGGAAATAGATTGTAGGACGGATAGGTCTAAAATGTCGTTTTTTCCGCTATCGATAAGAGGCCATAGTGGTTGCGTTGAGACTTAGGAGCAAGTTGGTTGATAGGTAGTGTAGCTGATTAATTCGTATTCCCCCAATGCATGTTTATAAATCTGCCGAGCAGTACTTGCACCATGTTTTGCACGTTCCCTGCCTGACTCTTGTGTCAGGTTTACGTAGTTACACTATAGGTTAATTTTGTGGCTTCTGTAGCATTTGCAGCATGGCTTTTGTGTGGTGAATGTTGGTACAAGTAATTTCCTCTACTGTAGTTCATGTACCCCATGCCAAACACCCACGTGGTTGCTAGCAGGGTAATAAGTAGAAGAAGTAGAAGTACATCTATGCAATAACATGAATCGACGCGGAGGACATCTCGGGAAATTAGCCACGCCTACTCCACCACTCCGCGTAAGCCTTTATCATTATAAATGATATTTTTGCCGGGCGTTCAACATATTTTGCTTGAACCAATCTATTACGCCATATTCATTGCTTGTAGTTGCTCAAGGGAGTGACAGAGGGAAGGATGTTGGGCAAGCGGGGAAGGGGAAGAAAGAGAATTGGTTTCGTGGACGGTATGAAGAAGGGTTGATGGTATGCCGAGTTGAAAAAGGAAGTACTAGAGGCTCTTAGGCCCCTTAAAGTGTAGAAAACAATCCTTCAATCAAAACCTACCTTCGCCGGAAGAATACTGAAAAAAAGATACCTGTTGAATCTACTACCTTATTAAATACTTTTTATTGCGGTAGGAACGATCGCAGGCATTGCATAAATGAAGTATACTGTGTTGGAAGCCAATAATTTTAAATTTTCTCAGTCGTACTTTCGAAAGACTTCATTGTAATTCATCATTATTGATCGTCGGAGGAGCAATCTGCTTTATTCTGTCTGTTGAAAACATTTGCTTTCAATTTTATACGTATTTCCTACTAAGTTACATGTTTCTCCCTTCTATATACGGGTTGATTTCAATTTGTCCTTTACTGTAAACCATTGTTTTCTTCGGATTTGTTTCTATCTTGTTATTAACGAGTTCATTTTGCGGTTGCGGCAACGTTTTAACTGGAGAGCAATACTTCAGGCCTATTATAAAAGGTTCTTCATTTTGGTCGTTTCTCGTTAAATTCATCTTTCAGCTTTCTCTTGAAAATATCTTTTTTATTATGTCTATTTTTTATTTTTTTATTAATTTATTAATAGTACCTATATCATATCTATTTTAATGATATCATTACATTATTTATTTTTCGGCTGTCCAATCTGTATGAACTAATTTTGACCTTTCTCTCTTTTACAGGTGAGTTACGAATGAGAATAATATATATCTGCGTGATACTGGGCCGTCAAAATCTGCAAACATTAGTAAGTTGTTTCTTTTGGGATGAGCTGCTTTTTCCATCCTATTGTTGTTCCCGATAATTCCGAGAGTGACACAATTCTGAATACACAGTGTTATTACTTTGGTCCCTTATCTTTCGAAAGTGTTTTGATCACCTTTTATAAGTTATTACTGTGCTTTTGGCTCACCACTGTTAATTTTATTCAAATAACATAAATACCCAAGTTCTTGCAATACATACACTCATTCTTCGATCTTCACCTAAATCTCGCGAATCTTTGACGCTGACTATTGTTGCTTTGTATACTCGGTCTTCAAGGGAGCTGTTAGGGAGCGTCCATTAATTACGTGAGGCGTTTTAGGGGGGAAGGGGGTCGATATATATATATATATATATATATAACTACACTTAGGATCACTCACGTGACGAATATATGAACAGTTTGCCAGAGAGAGGCAGACGCTAAACACAGAAAAAAATGAACACACTTACAGAGTTTCTTAATATTTCGATATATATATATATATATATATATATATATATATATATATATATCGAAATAATAATTTCTTAATATTTCGATATATATATATATCGAAATATTAAGAAACTCTGTAAGTGTGTGTGTGTATATGTATGTATATATATATATATATATATATATATATATATATATATATATATATATATATATATATATATATATATATATATATATATATATATATATATATATATGCAAATTTCTTCACTGTAGTTCGTGCTGGTGATAAGTCACCCCCTGCCAAAAACCCTTGTGGTGGCTTGCAGGGTAATTAGTAGAATGTCATACGTTCCATAGTTGGAGGCTCAACCATGTGGAAGTTGAATTTCACAACTGAAAAAGTAACTTTGTTTCCTTCCACATATTTATTTTCTTGGTACATGTTTCGACAAAGCGGTGTCATCATCAGGTACAAACTCAAAAAATGTTTCCAGATGTATATATATGAATACATCTTAGAGAAACCCTTTACGATATATATACATCTGAAAACATTTTTTTGAGTTTGTACCTGATGATGACACCGCTTTGTCGAAACATGTTGTACCTAGATAATAAATCTGTGAAAGGAATCAAAGTTACTTTTTCATTTGTGAAGTAGAATGCTCCTTCTCTTCAACCTTAACCGTTCTCCGTAACTCACCCAGTCTGGACCCTGGTCGCGTATTTACCTTGGTAACGCGCTTGTTTGTGCGTGCGCTCCTCTGCACGCAATCACTCATAACAACCCAAGCCGTGCGTCCTTCCCTCCCTTCCCCTCCATCCCGCCTCCCCCCTTAACCTACCTTCGAGAGACGACGGGCTTCGATCCGTGGTCCGTGTGCAAACTCTCCGTCTGACTCTGCGCCCCTCTCCCGCTCATTTGTTTTCTCTCCCCCTCCCCCCCCCCAAGCCCCCCCCTACACCCTCCCGCGAACCCCTTGCGTGGGCGTGCGAGACTTACATACGTCACTCACACAACTCCGTCCTATCTCCACCGCTCACAAGGAGACATCGCGGGACCGATATATTGACGACGCTAACGACACTTTTTTTCTGAAACTGGAGAGGGAATGCAGGAAAAAGTGTCACGGCTTTCTCTCCTATTGACTCGGGTTCGCGAGAAAATTGCCGCTATAGAATTTCGCAACCTTCAGTCGCCTTCTTATTGGACCCGAATGACAGTCACGCCTTACCTCTACATTTGATACATTGGATTGGATTTTTTGGGAGGCGACCGACAGCTAAGGTCATATGCGCCATAGGGGATAGGTAAGGGAGTAAGGGTGGATAGAAACCCGGCGTCGGCATTAGCCTGCTCTTAACGGAAGGCGCCAAGGGGACCACGGTTTAATGTCTCATCCGACAGACGGACTACTTGTACTTGAAGTGCCCTCTACAAGGCACTCAAATAGGGATCGGGTTTCCTCTGAAAAACATCCTCTTCTGCAGGGATTTGAACCCTGACCGCCCGTGTGGTTAGCCTTAGTTAGTAGTCTAGCCACCAAACCAACCCGATCCCCTATTAGATATATTTATTGGTCGTTCAATCCTAGGGTTGGTTGACTGCAGCCCTCCACCCTTCCCTATATAATGCCAGTTCCTTTACCTCCTGGTATCTCTTCCTATATACTTTTCTCTTTATTTGGTCCATGAACTTATTCCTTGGTCTTCCTCTTGGGGCTTTTCCCTCTATTTTGCCTTCAATTATAGTCTTCACAAATCCATTGTGTCTCTGTGTGAGTCCAATCCATCTTATTATCGTTTTCTTCTATGGTGTTCCATTTGGTCCTCTCCTCTTCTACTCTTCTGTACACTTCATCATTTCTTATTTTGTCCGTCTGTTTTATGTTCAGCATCCTCCTCCAGCGCCAGTTTTCGAAGGCTTCTATTCATTGCTGGTCAGTTTTTCCAATGGTCCATCTTCCGATTCATAGAGTGCTTCGCTCCGCACGAATATTTTCAAATACTGTGTCCTGGTTTGTATCTTCTTTGAGCTCAGCAGATGTCTTTTTCCCATGAACGCCTTCTTAGCTTGGGCTATTCTCCGCTTGATGTCCGTTGTTTGGCACATGAAGCTCTTTATTTGTTCTATCGAGGTTCCTATTGTGGGCGTTCTAAGCTGAATTCCGAAACGGTATATGTTAATGGGGTCTTCCAGTTGTCAAAATTCATAGTTCAAAAATTCATCCCGTTCAATCTAACCTTTCTATCGATCTATCTACAATTAACCTACATTCGTAGGTCCGACAGAAGCGATAATATAAGAGAGGTACATTGCCAAACCGATCGGTAGAAAAAATCGTTATTTCCACGCACAGTAAACGACCATAATAAAACTGGTGCTCCAATTAAAACATACTCATGATACACTTCATCATTTCGCCCCCCAAAACCTCGTTTTTTACACCTTAACACGGCTGGTGTCCTAACACCCCCTGTCATACGTCCATGCGTTGGCTTGCAGGGTAGTATGTAGGTGTAGACGATCCTCGCCGTTAGATTACTCAATAATAATAGTGTAGTATTTATCCTTATATATTCAGTCGTAAAATCAGAATGTATTTGTACGCTAGCTCGTCTCATTAGAGCTGTGTCGATCATGAGTGATACGTTCATTTTGAACGATTCATTGGCATGAACCAAATGAATTGAATCACGTTCTCCGTTAGAATCGTTCATAATGAATCAAATCAAGCTGTTCTCGTTCATAGATCGTGTGGAGTGGTTTGTGAAGAATCACACCATTCGTGAGTGATAGAGAACAACTTGATTTGGTTCAAATTGAACCAAAACACGCTGTCCATGAGTGGAGAGAAACGTGATTGCGACATCCCTCATTCAAAACATTCCATAGTCTCTTGGTCACATATAGAATTTACTGATAAAAACTGAGGAAAAATTTTTATAGAGGTGATCACATAAAGTTAATTGATTATAACACCGAACACAACCATATGCACCCACACATCCCACGTACATAAGATTCTTAATATATAATCTCCAATCCCCGTAGCAGTATGGATGAGTTTTTAGGCTAACAACTCCAGGCATCATGTTTTTGGCTGTTCTTAGGATAGGCACTTTCAGGCTCCTAAAGCCTCCCAATATTTCGACGGTAAGACTTAATTTATCTGAAAAACAGATTTCATATCACGCAATATCTCCGTGTAGGCAGCTTCTCAATGGTACGAATTGGTTGGATTTGATTCTTTGCCTTAGTTTGGTTCCTCACTGGTATTTAATTCTTCGTGGTGAAATCATTCATCGTCGTTAAGTCACTCATCGCAGTCATTTGGTTCTTCCATGGTTCATTTCGTTCATGATGAATGATTCAAAAGAACGAGTCATTGTCATGAATCAAATCGCATGACTCGAATCTTCGAATTCCCAGCTGTACGTCTCTTTAATAATATCTATTTATGATGTTTTAATCAGCGCCTCATTTTTGCGGCAGGAAAGGGATTAGAGGCATATTGGTACGTTGAATGCCAGTTTGTGGTGAAAGACGACATAGTTAACCATGGTTCAATCACACAAGCTCACTACTTAATACATATTAAAATTATCATTTGCTTATCATCAAAGCAGATTATTTTTTAGGTTTCTACAGAGAAAAGAAATGTACGTTTGAATTGACATTAGTGTTATTTATTTTGTCAAACGCAGCAATAATATCGTGTGGTTTCACCTTTGCCTCTTGTCGTGAGACGTTTGAAGCGTCCCCGCGGCTTAACTTTCCGTGTGAGCCATGGCGCTGCTCCGGAGTGTCATCTATCGGAGGCAGTGGAAAGCTTTGTTACCTTACTCGACGCCCAGGCGGCGTTGGAGCTGCTATCACGATCGAGGGAGGTAGTGGATTTGTCTGACGCGGGAACTGGACGCCATTACGAAACGTCGATGTTAAATGTGCTTATTCTTCCAATCCCTGCGTTTACGAGGTATTTTGGAATATGCTGAGTTCTCTGTAAATTTTCGCCTACTAGAATTGCTCGCCTACGTGTCTATACTTCTCTAAATTTCGGAGAAAATGTTTCATTAGCGTCAAATTTCTTAGCAGAAAATAATAGGTTAATCATCGTGATCGTACCTTTCTCTTATTTTGTTTGTAACTTTGTTTAAGTAGCTAATTGACGTAAATGAAAGCCTTAGTTTTTAGCGAAAAAATGTATCATTTGATCTTGACCATTATAAAGAGAAGCAGTATATTCGCCACTTTTGTATTAAAAGAATCACCACAATAGTTTGCCACTTATGCGTTAACCATGATTTGATGATCGTGAATATTTCATCACGTTTGCATTTTATTTTGCTTCGTGGAACACATCACTTTATAATTGTATTCTCTATGGCAGCTCATACTGTTTCATGTATAAGAGTTGATGAGCAACATACTTTTACTTAATATGTTTTAAGTTTATTGATTCAATCAGTTGGATTGTAGTCACGAGCTGAATTCAAGATTGTTATATCTCACACTGAATAAAATATCTAATGGCTGAATTGTTCAAGATAAATCCATCCACGTTATGTAACAAGATATAAAACACAAACATTCACGGTGATAAGAAGGCTAGTTACTACTAAGTACTATTTAATTCAGCAATTGCTTTGCAGGTAACTCATAAAGTGTATTAATATTTTCAAGTGTCTTTCAATCTGTTGTTTTTTATATCTTATATTTGGTTAATTAGTGAAAGTCGATTATGTGGATCTTGCCACTGATGCTGATTTTGTCTTGTTACGACCAAGTTTGCATCATCATCGTTATTTGGTAACGTTCTGCTATGCATATATAATCGACTTTGAATAAACATTTGAATAATTAAGTAGGGAAATAAGCGAAAAGATGCTTCGCGTGTTATAATTTCATCTGCATAATGGATACGACCAGAGGTGGAGAATAATTGCTGCGTGTATCTTTATTGTAGCTCTATGTCCTGCTGAGGGACGTAATAAAGTTAGGTTTGTCAAATATTACGAAACAGTAATAGCCTCTGTAATAACGGCTATTCATGATCAAGTACTTCATTTGGGAGTATTAACAAGCATTATTTTTAATCAAGTTTGAGCTAATTTGACTATAAATGGAACTCATACGGCAGTGAAAGCACACTTTAGAAACCGGTCCATGTCAATGCAAATACGATTTAGCCCATAATGCGTTCGCAAGATTACCATAATTCGAATGTGTGCGATATTTATTGTGATTCGCTTCATGATTCGATTGGCATTGTTTTAGTTATGCACTCCGAATTTTCCCGTGAAGCTCGAACTGCGGCGCCAACGTAAATGTATTAAAATATTGACGAAGAAGAATTTAGGTTAAAATGAGCTGTGTGATAAAAGAATGGATCCTGTGATTATATTTCTGCCTATACGTGGACTGTTCAAAACTAACGGGAAAATCTGTAAAACAATTATTTCAGTTTACTTGCAACTTATTGGTCCTTATAAGTACTTTCCTTAAGGTAGTACGAGCGAGATAGTTCCCTAATCATAACAGAGGACATATTCGAATTATACGCTTTAATTTCACCAACTGTGAGACACACGCATTGAACATTGCATATTTAATGGTGACATAATATAGTTTTACATGACAGAAATTGTAAGTAATCAAATGAAAATGTCTAAATAATTCTTTAACTTGACTCATTTTTTTCACGCGGTACGTTTGAAACTCTATCAAAACGGAAGGTTTATTGTGATCCTGAAGGATTTACTGCGGTGACAATATTATTAATTTTCAAAAATAGTTGACAAAATACACATACTGCACAGTTTTGATTTTTTGACGAGATCTAAGTGTAGGGAATGCCTCATGTTTAATATAAGGTCTATTTGGAGTGCATACACGTACCATTTCCCACATAAAAGGGCTGGTATTTCCTGGCAAATATGTCGGAAAGTAATGTGGTAAGGGGTTCAATTTTTCGTGTCAATGGAAGGGCGATATATTTTTCTTTGAAGTGAGACCAAATTCATGGATTTCTAGGTAAAATGATGTTTCGCTCAAACTACCCTAATTAGAGTTACACTTTTTCCAGGGGTGTTTCTACTTCGCCATACAGTCCTGGAGTGCTTAATTGGGAATCAACTCCCTTTCCCGTGCCGAATTCTCTTTAATGTCGTCAATGGCGTTAAAACGACGTCTATGAAGAACTAATTTTAATGGCAGAAATTTAAAAAAAGGTCACTCGGAGGTACGCCAGGTGATTGGGGAGGGTGAAATGGGACGGTTTGTTTTGCTATTTTGCGCAATCTCACGCATTTACAAGGATTAATGGCGGGCGCGTTATCGTGGTCGATGAAGGTCGTTCTGCTCGGCTGGAATCAAACGAGGAACAACCTTTGCTGCAACACGACCAATACTCAGTTTTTCGGTCAAACTGTCATGATGTGACCTGATCAAGATTTAAAACTTCTCAGCTAGTTCTCTGGCAGTCTAAAGACGGTTAGAGCGCAACAGGTCGTCATATTTCCGAGTGATACTGCCATCAGTTGGCATCGAAGGCCTTCCTAGTTGAGGATCATGGATTGGATTGGATATTTGGGGAGGCGACCGACAGCTAAGGTCATTTGCGCCATAGGGGATAGGTAAGGGTGGAAGGGTGGATGGAAACCCGGCGTCAGCACTAGCCTGCTCTTAAAAGGCGCCAAGGGGACCACGGTTTAACGTCTCATCTGACAGACGGAGAACTGTTCTAGATATGCCCTCCACAAGACACTCAAGTAGGGATCGGATTTCCTCTGAAAAACATCCTCCTCTGCCGGGATTTGAACCCTGGCCTTCCGTATGTTTAGCCAGTACTCTAGCCACCACACCAACCCGATCTCCAGTTGAGGATCTTGTTGCACTGATTGACGACCAATTTTGAATTGAGGAGGCCATTAATAACACTCCGCACGACTGCGAGCAATGTTTTTGTAATCCCTCTCCAAAATTTTGAAAGTTTGCGTAAAATATTTCCAAGATTAAACGCAAACTTTCATGTTGCAACGATGACCCCCGAAACTCGGGAACTGGAAAAATCGCCACGGTGACTAAAACAGCATCCACTTATAGAGGTGAATGACGAAAACTAAATAAGATGGAAAAAAAGCTGAAAACCATGGCTACTCGAGAGGAAGGGAAAAACGCAGCGCTGCCAACCAGACGTTGCTTGAACATTCCTTTACCGCGCAATAAATAAATTACCGTTACTTTTTGAGCATCCCTCGTACACGGTAAGTAAATCTGTTGATATTTATATTTGTGGAATGATTACTTATATGCATTATAGATCAAGAGGATACAGGGTAGGTAGATAGAAGGGATGATTCGAAGCTGACAAATTCATGTTCCAGTTGGTGCGGTAGACGGAAAGGAAGACAGACGAGGAAATACGTTGTATGGTGGGTGAGAAAGGAAGATTTTGGCTGAGATCAGGTGGAGGTTGGGCAAATGGCTGAAAGAGGTGATTCAAAGAGGTCAAACTCAAGTTCCAGTACACCCAGGGGCGATCCCAGGAATTTATTTCAGGGTGGGGGGAAGACTACCTCAGTAATCGGAATGTTCAATGTTGTATTTGATAACTACATCTAGTTGTCAAAATTGTTCTGTAGAACACTAAATTTTCGGGGGGGGGGGATGTATCAGCATCCCCCCCCTGGGATCGCCCCTGAGTACACCTGTAGATGCGGTGGACCGAGAGGATGACAAACGGACTGCCATATTGAGTCTATGTGACCATAGAATGTAATGATTGCAAAGAAAATTAAACTCTTTCGTGGGTCTAATATCCATTTCATTCCAACTACCGTGCGGGTCATTCTTAAATTTACCAGTTAATCGCTCGTTTTTTGAATAATTTATAATAGTGGTCAGCCGATTACGTTGTCAATGTTTGAGGATATCTGAAGAAGCCACGGTATTACGGTGTCATCCGCAAATGCACGAAAGAGCGAAATTCCACGGAAGGAAATTCATTTGCTCCGAACAGGACTCGAACCCAGATTCCCCGATATCTCACCCACAGGGAAGGGTTACTTAAGGATGTAACAGATGTGAAGATGTTGGGGCAAGGGGAAGAATGATAAAAGGTTTTATGGACGGAATATAGAAGGGTAAGAAGTATGATGAGATGGAAAAAGAAAAATCCTTAAAGAGGACCCTGCACATGTGAAATTTTTATGGATGTGTTTCTTTAAATTATTTCCATTTTGTTCGGAAGATCACCTAATAACAATAAACCTTGAGAATTGAGAGCTGTCATGTTTCATTTCGATCCATCCGAAAAGGCACGCCCACTGCAAATTAGTGGAACAAGGAAGGTGATGTATAACATGTTGTATTCCATACAGTCCTAACTTGCGACAAGGACACGATTACAGGGTGGCGATCGTCAGGGAAAACCGGGAAAACCTGGAATTGTCAGGGAATTTTGAATTTCTGGAAAAGTCTGGGAATTCTCATAACAGTCAGGGAGAAACTGGAATAGGAATCCTCGTTATTTTTCTACCATTACGTTTATCGGCCAGTCTTTCCCGCCATTTATTTCACCAACTGAAACTAGCGTCCGTCGCTGACGTGCATGGAATAAGCACCATCAATTCGTGGAGTATTCAGTTGTGAAGATAGTTGTGATAGTTGTGAATCAAACGTACAATGTATACCTTTTGCATATCCTTATTGCGATATTTTCCTATTTGTGTTAAAAATCATGATCACAATGTATTACGCTCATCACAAGGAATCCGAGGCTATGTTGTTCGGAAAATTATACCTCGCGTTTTTTTTTTAACTTCCGAAACTCTGGTCGAGAAGTAGCTAGAGCACACTAGCTTATAGTGAATACGTGGTAGCAGTTATAAAATTACGAAACGATGATTAGACAATTTAAAGCAGCCGTAGAAAATTCAATTCGGCAGAAAAAAATATTCCAATAATAGGTGACCTTTTGGCGATCGGTCAGGGAAATTGGTAAAGCCATCAGGGAAAAGCCAGGGAAAGGTCAGGGAATTTAAAAAATTATTATCAATAGCCACCCTGGATTAAAACATTCCCTCACGGTTTCGGAAAACATTCCCTCACGGATGGTACACGATATCTTGTTTGAAGATAAAAAAATTCCCATTCTCTTCATCATGATATTTTAGATTTTCCAGTTACAACAGACAGGGAATGGTTTCCACGCTCTCTCCCCAAACCCTTCAACTTCTCCCCATCGCTCACGCCCCATTCTTTTCTGGACGAAGGCCCCGCCTTCTCTTGTCACCGCTTATCTTCACTCTTGAGAGATGGCCCATTCGACCGCAGATCTCCTGGGTGCTAAAATGCTCCCATCGCGAGGAAACGCGTGCATTGCTCTTTCTTCGTTCATCTGGGACCCAAGATTTAATGCAAAATAGAAATGAAAAAGATGCAAAATCGCGCTCTTTGCCTAAAACGCTCACGTACGAAGAGAAAGGATTACAAAACTATAGGAAGGACAAGGTTATTGGGCGCAATAGACTGGAAGGTAACACGAAAAGCTAACGAAAGATTGCGAGGACATTCATCTAATCCGCACATGAGTTTAAGATTAGGATGGCGGATAATATTTTAGTTCCATTAAACATTGATTTGATAGAAAAAAGCAACTAGAGAAATCCTATGCTTAGCGTATAGATTTGAGAAGTTGTTCCTGCAGCGTCCCGTTGGCTGCTATATAAAAAAATAACTAGACACACATCCACCGAAAAAGTTCTTATATTTTTGTCGTAGATTCTCGCAGTTCATTTTAATTTGGATAAAAGTACCTTTTGGATTTACTGCGTTATAATTAATATTTCAGCAACAGTTTCGCCTGGCTATTCTGCCGGCTTCGTCAGGCTTTCTGAGACAACAATCATTAATAAATAAATAAATATTGCTGCAATAGTATTTATAACGCAGTAAATCCAAAAGAAACTTTTATCCATATCTTATAATGTTAATGAAATAGTCTCAGTAGTAATTTTCACCAGATATTATTTAACAATATGGGACGCGTTTCAAAAAATTCAACGCAACCAGGAAGAGACAAAACTTTTTGTAGGCAAGCTTTGTCTTACACATGTCCATTAGTCAGCGCGGGACCGCCGGATGTTTCATGCGGAGTTTGTAGTTAATAACGTTGTTCAGACATTTAGCAAGAGTGCTAGACCCACTTTACTAAGTGAGGGTCAAAGTTCCCAAGAACCGAAATATTGCTACTATAATGGTCCCTTATTGTGCGTGGAAAAATGACATTTTAACTCTATAGTTTCTACAGTCTAATTCCTTGATTTTATGCCTGTGATCAATTCTACCATAATAGGTTGGCTCTAATTTAGTTAGGGGTTTGGTTCTCGTTCGCGGAAACAGCAGGTGATTCGGGTCTCCCCGCGGGCTAAAAACCTGCCTCCCAGTCTGAAGCCAGGGTCTTATGGCTGGTAGTGGGAAAAAGGGAAAAGGATGGGAAGGGTTAGCGAACACAGCCACTGGGAGGCCGACACCATGAGGCGGATTGCCGTCAAAAGGACGACAACGGGCCCCCACCTCCCCTTAGTCCTCATAGCTGTTGGGATTCCCCCATAACGTTGGACGAGTCTCGCTTACAGTGGTCGAGTGGCCAGTCTCGCTTGCGCGAAAACTTCCCACACATCTGTTGAGAACCGGCGAAGCCCATCACCTAAATTTTTGGGATAGGGTGTCCGCCGACTCCCTTTTTGGGGTAGACGTCGTGCGGTCTGCCGGAGTACGTCATCTAATCGAGAACCCGCCGGACCAATGGTGGTCAAATCGGACCAATTCTGGTCAAAATGTGAGACCCTTCACCTCAGAAGTCCACGCCCACCGATACGCAGCGGAAACTGCAGTTTTCTTCATTTATTCAGGGTGCGTCTGTATCTCTCGTACTTTCAAAAAGGGTTAGAGGTTGTAAGCGACCCCTCCGTCGACGTCGCCGGTCTATGCGTATTCATTTCATTCGCGTCCTATCCCTCCGGCCGCTGCGGCCGTGACGGGGAAGAGGTGAGGAGCTGGAACGGTCGGATGTGGCTTATTTCTCGCCACCCCCATCCCCTCTCTCCTCCCGCAGCCGCCAAATATCTGCCACGGGTCGAGAGAAGTGGGATCAACCGAGCAGAAAGGATGTGTGTATATGTATTACGTTCAGTCAAGCAGGTTGGATCGAGAAAAATGAAAGGATTTATTTATCTGTGAATGTGACCCTTGAAGAAAGTAGTACCATTTTTAGTTAATTTGAGCGAGGTGTCATTTGATATTGAGCGTACATCTACATCTACATAGTACCCTGCGAGCCGCCGCATGGGCGTGTGGCAGGGGTTGTTAGGTCCCCAGCCGTGTAAAGGTGTAAGGTTTTGGAAATGGAATGGTGACATATATTAAAGGAGTGTATTTAGTGGAGCTCAATTTTTATTGTGGTCGCTTATTGTTCGCGGAAAGAACGAGTTCTTGAGCCTATCTGTTCGGCAGTGTATCTCTCTTGTTTTATCGCATCTGTCAGACCTAGAGATTTAGTGAGGAATCATGATAATATTCTCTATATCACTCTGAAAAATATCAGTTCTGAATTTATCAAGCAAGCTAATCCTAGCGTGTAGCCTCTGAGTCTCTTGGGGCTCCCACCTTAATTCCTCTAAAAGTTGTGAGACACAATATGTACGCTCGTAGCAGTTTTTAACGAAGCGTACTGCTTTACTTTGTATTTTATTAGTGTTTTTGGTTAAATCTATTTGACAGGGTCCCAAATGCTCGCGGCGTATTCGAGATGTGGCCTAACCAGAGCGAAGTAGTATCTCTCTTTGACCTAGTGTAGAGTTGTATGGTGCTGAAACGTTGACCCTCAAAAAGGGTAACGAGAATAGGCTCAGCAGGAATTTAAGATATGGATGTGGAGAAGGTGAGGTGGACGGAGAGGAAAACTTTTCATTCAAGTTTACTTTCAACTTTTCTTTTACCTTTCCTTTCAAATGCCTTCTCGCCGAATTGCTTGAAGAAATGATTGACTTATTTTGATGTATTAATTTAATTATTGTGCATTTCTGTCGCATAAAACTATGTTTTTTCACCATTGTCCTTGCAGTATTTACTTCATACTTCTGGCGGCTGCTTGAATAAAAAAAATAAATCCGAGCATCTCGCTCAATATGCCTGAACCGACCAATTGAAAAGAGTCCCACATTACTCTTCGACCTTTTTTGCTGTTTAATCTTTAAATTACTCATGTTTAAATAGCGTGTGTTTCACATGTGGTTAAAGTATTTTTTATCAACATTTGTAATACTTTGCATGATTTCTCGAGCGGAGACCCGTACAATATTCTTGAGCCAGTTCCTCTTTTTATCCAGAAATATTTCGTTCTCGTGTAACGCTATGCTTGTTCCTCTTTTGATGTCCGCTCACGTTTTTGCTTAGTGCTGACTTTTTTCCATTGATAAAAATCTCATTGCTCATGCTTAATCTCCCCATGGAGTAGAGGTGTTTTTCAGTCAACATCCGCAACATATTGTACGATTTCTCCTGCGGAGAATTGTACACTATTCATGAGTCTTTTCTTCTTTTTGTCCTGAAATTGATCATTCTCGTGTAACACTATGCTTGCTCTTTTTCTGAGGTTCTCTCCCGTTTGTACTGAATATTGACTTTTTTCGAATGCAAAACATATCATGCCTAATATTCCCATAGAATTACGGTATTATTCAATCAACTTTCGCAATTTTTTTATGATTTCGCAGAATTGTGCAATATTCTTGAGTCACTTCCTCTTTTTGTTCAGAAATAGTTCGTTCTCATGCGTTTCGTGCCATGCTTGTTCCTCTTCTGATGTCCTCTCCCGTTTATATTTAATATTGACTTTTTTCCATTGTGAAACAATGTCAAAACTCATGCTCAATCTCCCGAATTTGCGAGTGAAAATTGATGTGTTGCTTCAGTTCAAAGTGCTCCAACTTGGGTGGTTATCCAACGGAAGGGTGTGAATGTACGAACGAACACGAATGTATGTATATACGAACAGGCCCTGTGAATGTCGCCTGGCAGAAGAGCGGCCCCTTAAGTCTTCTGCTGTTTGCTCCAGGGCTCCCGACCCCGCCCTCCTCAACCCACCCTTTCCACTTGTACATTAGGTACCCCCCACCCTTCCTCTCACTCAAGCCTTCCCCCATCCAGCCTCGTATCTCCCTCCAGGCGGTTCTGTCCTCGCCGCGCCGTAAAGGTCAGGGGCAAAGGTCATGTCCTTGTTGCACAGGGAAGTGAAAGGGTCACGATGGTGATTGAGGTGATGTTTAGCGGGGGCGTGTGGAGGAATTGAATTTCTGGAAGGGGAGCGTGTGATGGAGATGGGCTGGTCCCAGGCGTGGGATAGCGCTATGTAAGTGGTGGGTGTCGTTTGTTTGCCAGATTAAATTTGCCAACGGCCTCAGATCTCCTCCTCCTCCTCCCGAACACCCGAAATGCATCTGTTCTCCGCCCTCGTCTCTCCCTCACGTCCGTCTTTCGGGAGATTTTTACCTCCTAATGCTTGATATGGAGCGTAGCTTTGTATGGGGCAGAAACCTGAACCCTTAGAATGGGGAACGAAAATGGGCTACTAGGCATTTGAGATGTGGGTGTGGAGAAGGATGAAGAAGGTGAGGTGGGCGGAGAGGAAGACTAACGAGGAAGTGCTTGAGATGGTGGGCGAGGAAAGGAAATTTCTTAGTGAAAATCGAGATCGGCAGTTTAGGTGGCTGGAGGATGTAATAAGGGGAGATGGATTGCTGAAGAGTGTGATAGAGGGAGGGATGTTGGGCAAGTGGATAAGAGGAAGAAGGAGAATTGGTTTCATGTACAGGATGAAGAAGGGTAGATCGTATGCCGAGGCGATATGCTAGAGGGAGCTAGGCCAGTGAAAGTTTGGAAAACCGGATAGAGATTCTCCGACATTCAACAAACTCTACCTTAACCGGTAGAGGACGTTATATATATACTAGCTTATTCACGCAGTGATTTCCATCAAATGTCAAATATCTACCAATTTGTTGCCCAATAATTCCGGTCAACATTCGCTTTTAATCGGATAGTGTGTAGATCCAAGCCGTTTGAAACAAAATGGATATCGCATGTCTGTATTCAATCGTTTTTCTGATTGTTCGGAGCGATTTTAATATAAAGCCTCTGAGCTCGTCCAAGATAACGGCGCAGTTGAAATATTCCAATGTGGCCACTGTAGAAACGGAAAGTAAACTTGTATTTCCTTCGTATGATGTAAATAAAAGGCCTCCATAATGGACTCTTTAGTCTCGATGTTCCCTTCCCCAAATGGCGTAGCACGTGTATACAAAATGGCTGCACTTCTGTCGACTGCGCTATTATCTTGAACGTATTCTAGTATGCGGTGGCGTAAGCACTTTTACCTGTTAAAATATCAATATCACGTGCTAAAAGGGTGAATCCTGTGAAAGCATCGCTCTCCTTGGAAAGGGAACTATATCTGAACACGCGTCTCATTCATAGTTGATGGTCTTTTGAGCTGGAAACTTCTCTCCATCTATTATGTAGTAAGACAAAATGTTGAACTAATGGTTATTGGTCGTTTCGTGGTCAGCTCCTGCATAACTCACAACCTTTAGTTACCTAGCAGTCCATTTCAGTTATTTGGAATTGGATTGGATTTGGATTGGGGAGGCGACCGAGAGCTAAGGCCATTTGCTCCATAGGGACAGATAAGGGAGGAAGGATGGATAGAAACCCGGCTTCGGCATTAGCCTACTCCCAACGAAGGGCGCCAAGCGGATCACGGTTTAACGTCTCATCCGACAGTCGGAGTACTGTACTTGAAGTGCCGTCCACGAGACCCTCAAGTAGGGATCTGGTTTCCTCTGAAAATTGGTTTCCTCTGCAGGGATCCGTTAATTTGGTCGCGAATCACTGGGTACACCTATCGTTATTCCCATCTTCTGACATCTCCTATGCTCCTTCGTGGGGTCCAAAATCCTCACTGTAAGGGTGCCTTTACAGCTCCGCGTCACGTTATCGCCACAGGCAGCGACAGCGAAGACTCCACTTGGGGCCCTATATAGCTCTGCGCTGCGCTAACAGACGAAGGACGATATGCGGGACGAGAAATAGGCGCTATATTCCATGCATTTCATCAGACCACGCTACATCCTCTGACTCGTTGGTTGATTGCTACGGTTGCGCTTCAGATTTGCCTCTGAGTATTTCTTTCTTTCGCTTTCGGTTAGTTGGGAGTGTCATTAGTTTGCTTTTAGTGTTCTTTTCGTAATTAACAGTTAGGCTTTATTAGATATTATCTAGGTAGTGTAAGGTTAGGATATATCTTGTGGTCATAGTTAAATGTGTTTTGTTTGCCAAGGGTTTAAGGTAGGTTATTAATTTTCACTTTTCATATTCATATTTATGATATTACATTTCTGATGGACAACCACTTCTATGAGCTTGCGGCCTATACCGTTGCCTGCGTTTCATCCGAGACAATTGTCATATATATTATTTCTCAAAGAAGTTTTGTTGTCGCAACGCCATAACTCCCATTATTCTTCATCAATATTAATGATTCACACATCGTTTTAAAGCTTATGTTCCCCGCTAATGACGAAAAATAGACAAATGGTATAAATTAAAGTTTTTGTAAAAAAAATGATACAGTGCCATCTGTTGGTTGGAACTTTTAAATATTAGTAAGCCATTATCATTTGGGGAAAGGCAGGGTAGATGGCTGAAGGAGGTAATAAAGGGTGAGGGGTTGCTGAAGAGTGTGATAGAGGGAAGGATTTTGGACAAGCGGGGAAGGGGAAGAAGGAGAATAGGTTTCATGGACGGGATGAAGAAGGGTAAATCTTATACAGAGGCAAAAAAGGATATAGTAGAGGGAGATAGGACCCGGAGTGTGTCAAAGGCCGGGAGCGGATTCTCTGACATTCAACAAAACCTACCTTTACCGGTAGAATACATAAATAATTATTATCATTTGGTACGGACAAGACACTTAAAATGTTGGTAAATAATTTCCATTATTATTTTTCCTCTCCCCATTATATTTCCTATTTCCATTGCTATATTATTGATGGCACTCGGTTGATGCTTTCTCCGTGCTTGTGTTTTTAAGGAATCAATCATAACTTTCTCGACCGATATTATATAGATAATAATAAGATTCTTGAATATTTGGTCATTCATGTATTTAACTCTCTGTCATCGTTACGCCAAATATATTGGCATCCTCTTAGATTTGCAACACAAAAAAGACATATACAAGCAGTAATAATACAGATATTAATACAATTAGATAACAATAAGATTTTTGAATATTTGGTCATTCATTTTTGTACTTCTATTGGTATAAATACCTGGCTGTCTCTCTTTGTTTTGTGTTACAAAGTCCTGAGGATGCCGATGTATTTGGTGAAGCGTTGGCAGCGAGTTTAATACATTAATAGACTAATATTCAAGAATCTTATCATATATATTATTTCTCAAAGGTGTTATTTGTCTCAACGCCACAACTCTCATAATTCTTCATCAAAATTAATGATTCAAACATCGTTTTAAAGCTTATGTTCCCCGATGTTGACAAAAAAAAGACGAATGGTTTATCATTAAATTTTTTGTTAAAAAATGATACAGTGCCATCTGCCGACAATATAATCAGCTGATATGTTGGCTATGGTTACGTGCTTAAAAGACTGTAGGAGGCGCTATCTATTAACACATCGATTTGTTAGATTGCTTACATTCTACATGCAATCAGTGTGACCGTTTACCGTTTCGTTTACGCTATGTATTTTTAACACTGACATAAATAACATATAATTGCCCATGGGAAGAAACAGGTAGAAGAACAGGAAGAAAAAAGGAAGAAACAGGAAGAAGCTTCATACTGTGATAAATATTCGACAGGTAGAAGAACAGGAAGAAAGAAGGAAGAAACAGGAAGAATCTGCATACTGTGCAAAATACTCGCACGGATCAGCTGGTGCATTATATTTGGAAAAACCTCAAAATTTAAATATTCTGAAGCTCACAGTAATTTAAACCAACATTAATAATCACATTCCAAGCCCTTAACCCAGCTGATACAGCACATTTTATGCGTTAAACCTTCCTATCCATCCTTGTTGCCGCTTCAAAATGCCCGGTCTATTGCCGCGTCCTCGCTGTGAAATCCAACAAGTTCAGAATTTTCTGCGGCGCCAGGGAGCTGGCGACATGACGTCATCAATTCTCAAGACGTGATTTCGTTGGCTCACAAGTCCTGGCGAAGACATATGGAGGAGCTATAAAGCCGCCCTAAAGCAGTGCCAAATTTTCGCGCATTTTTTAAAAATCTACCCTGACGAAGGAATTGTTTAAGTTTCCGATGGTTGGCAAAGAGAGATAAAGCGTTTCCTTTCTGACCATAGATATTCAACGAGGAATTTGACCTGTATTTCAGTTATTTGTTCAATATGCGTGATTCGTTTGCCTTCCGTTCGTTTCAAATTGATAACGCGTGCGAAACCGGAGCGATTTTAGCGTCGTTCATTGTTTCGCCGCGGGATGGCGCGCCTATTCCGCCCGCGATTGGGTGCCGCTCGCTGTAAAAAATCTCCTCTGGACGGTGAGCACGACTGTTTTCCATTGGGAGTGTTTGTTGACTTTGTTGCGCGCCAAACTCGCTTTCAGTCGCGTGCGCGATTCGCTTTTTTTCCGGAAATCCGTTGCGGAGAAGTTTTATCTCTGACTTGGCGTCGCATTACTAATCCCCTCCGAAAAAAAATGGAAGAATGAAATCGTTTGTTCGAAAACGGATCACGATGGCAGTTGTGCGTAGATACTATCACCTTAGCGTAAATATACGAATATTGCGATAATTATTATCTCCATTCTACCGACATTGTGATTATTTGGTCTGATGACACACTTGTATATAGCCGCAATTGTCCCATTACCATTTAATTCTTCCCCCTGTCCATTTCTCCTTTTTATTGGAAGTGACATACTGAAATTCTAACGTCTATCTATGATGTTCAAAACTCATTCCTTCGCATTCAATTTCGCGTAATTATTCTCCCAAATCTCATGAATAAAATAGTGGGAAAGAGATTGGATGGAAGTTGCACCTTATCCAATAAAACAAGTAGAGGAAATTGGGCAACAGCTAACGAAACACGGGAATAAATAAGTATATTTGGCGGCATGAAGGGGAATATTGAACATAAATAGCTCCAGCTTAATGGTTGTATCGGACGACGATTTTATGTTATGCAAATCACATATTATGTGAAAGTTTTATATTATGGAGCGTACCGTTATATGGTGCAGAAATTAACTTAATAGTTGAAGGCGTAACTTTGTGGAATGACACTACAGATATGACGAAAAAGAAAAAATTCTTAGTATTTTCCACACTTAAATATTTTATTCCTGACCCAGGTTTCGACTGCCTGGCGATCATTTTCAAAGGTCCCTTTGAAAATGATTGCAAGGCAGTCAATGATTGCAAGGCAGTGTGGAAAATACTAAGAATTCTTTCTTCCTCGTCATGTCTATGGTGCAGAAATGTGGGCTCTCAGAAAGGAGGATGAGAATAGGCTGCAGGCATTTGAGATGTGGGTGTGGAGAAGGTTGGAAAGGAAGGCTAACGAAGAAGTGCGTGAGATGTTAGGCGAGGAAATGAAACAGAAGTTGATGATGAAATTATGTCCGGGATATGCACTGTAGGTGGCTGGAAGGTGTAATTGGGGTGATGGGTTGCTGAAGAGTGAGATAGAGGGTAGGATGTTGGGCAAGCGGGGAGGAGGAAGAAAGGAAATAGGTTTCGTGGATGGGATGAAGAAGGGTAGAACGTTTTCCGAGGCTAAAGAGGAAATACTTGAGGGAGATAGGCCCCGGTAAGTGTAGAGAACCGGGAGGATATTCTCTGACATTCAAAAAATCTACCTACCTTTACCGGTAAAATACTTTTTGAAGTATTCTACCACTTTTTTAAGTATTCTACCGGTTAAGGTAGGTTTTCATGAATGTCAGAGAATCTCTTCCCGGTTATCTACCCTTTCCGGGGCCTATCAAACTCTAGTATATCTTTTTTCCTCTCGGCATGCGATCTGCCCTTCATCCTATCCATGAAACCTATTCTCTTTCTTCCCCTACCCCGCTTGCCTAACATCCTTCCCTCTATCACATTCTTGAGCAACCCCTCGTCCCTTATTACATCCTCGAGCCACCTACTCTGTCGATCCCGAATTTCATTCAAAAGTTTCCTTCAAAAGTTGAGTGCAAAGGGGTTGGGCATTATGGAGAAAATTACTGGAACAGAGCCTATTTGGTTGGCCGAACACTGAGGGTGAACGAATAGTACAATTCTTTTGTTTCAAAATAGATTGGATTGGATATTTGGGGAGGTGACCGACATCTAAGGTCATTTGCGCAATAGGGGATAGGTAAGGGAAGAAGGGTGGAAAGAAACCCGGGGTCGGCGTTAGCCTGCTCGTAAGGAAAGGCGCCAAGGGGATCTCGGTTTAACGCCTCATCCGACGGACGGAGTACTACACTTGAAGTGCCCTCCACAAGACACTCAATTAGGGATCGGGTTTCCTCTGAAAAACACCCTTCTCTGCAGGGATTTGAACCCTGGTTAGTCAGTACTCTAGCCACCAGACCAACCCGATCCCCTCAAAATAGATTCTGCTCTACAAATCTTTGATAGGCGACTTCAGCGTATTGTGAAAAATGCTTTAGACTTTTAAAACTTTACGAAAAGGGTTTGTAGCTTAATCAGTTCTAGATGTGACCCCGGGATTTAGGTAAGTGAACCTCTTAAATGATTCAGAGCCCGCGTCCTCTTCTGCTTTTGTTTTCTTTTTTTTTAATGTCTCCGTCTCTCGTGTTGCGAGCGCTGCACCTCTTCTCCGTCCTTGTTATCCTCGCCCACTCGCGTGCATGTCTTGCTGATGCACGCTGGAGAGCGGGGCAACGTTAAATATTTACCCACGTTAAATCTTACGGAATGCCTAGTCCCTCTTCACGGGGCAGAAGTATGGATGCGAAAAAAAGCAAATCCGGGTACACTTCCCGGCACAGTCTGCGAGAGTCGTCTGCTGCACGGCGCCCGAGTGCCGCTCTTCAGCTCCGTGTTTCCCATAATGCTAATTGCCGCACTTACCGCGCTTCCCGTGATTACCGTAGATTCCTTGAGTGGCTCCCCTCGACCCCTTTTTCCCGGGCATCTCCATCCGGTGCTGCAGGAATTCCTCGTGTGCTCTGCACGGGCCAATATCATCATTATTAGTGGTATTCATGCTTGGTGTTTCCGGGTTGGGATTCCATTCCTCCCGCGGCCGGGGATTTTCGCGATTTCTCGGTCGCGAATCCCGAGAAACGTTAGTATAGAAATGGTGAAAGAGGCTCCTTAAATCCAGCCGTGTTGTTGTCTTTATATGGTGCCATCATATCTAATTTATCATCTTTCTAAATGAAACACTAAAATATATAGAACTTGTTCCACAGGTTCAATTTTTAAGGTACAACGCGTTTCAGCTGTCAAGCCATCATTAAACCTGTGAAAGAAGCGCTATATATTTTAGTGTTTCATTATGATATCCTTCCACTAAGTCTCGTCGGACACAGTTACGATATTTCTAAATATTATTGTTACATTTTATATCGTGTTCCGGCAAGGTGTGCGTTGCTGCTTTCACTGCTGTGTCTCAGAGTGCGTCTTATTTATCGGACATTGGCTCTATGCTAATTCTTCCTTTATTACCTGGTTTGAGGTCTTCCTAAACGTCTTGTCTTTTAGGTGATACTTCCTTTTAGTATTGAATTTGGTCTTTTATATTTATCATATGTAATTTTTTTATTAATTGCTGTACATTTAAGTGCTCGGTTTTCCGTTTGTCTTAGTTTTAAAGTATTTTATCGCCTGTTCTTTTATAGTATTCTCTATAGGTGGTAGGTGTGCTAGTTTGTGTAATTTGTCTATTTTTGTCCATTATTTTTACCATTTTTGGCCATATCGTGGTATTATTTTGGAGTTTTTTTTCATTAATCGATGGAAAGGCCAGCGATCGTTTTATTTCGAAGTATGAAAAATATATTTCAAATATTATTATTCGGTAATCTATCGGTGAGGGTAGGTTTAAGTCGAAGTAGGTCAAAAAAATTGCGCCTTTTCTCAAATGTAGGGCAGTATTGTTATATAATGTTTCATTCCTCCTCTCAGTGTAAGTCCTACCTTTCAACATCCATAACATAAAACCTATTCTATATGTTCCCCTTACCCATTTGTCCAACATCCTTCCCTCTATAAGAGACTGAACTACTCTTCGCTCCTGATTACTTCTTCCAGCCACCTTGTCTGCCTCCTCCAAGTGTCATTCAAGAGATTCAAACTTAAACTCAATTCAAAATTCAACCTATCAATTGCAGTAGTAATGCTAAAATGCACTGAAAAAATACACTGAAAGCAATGAAGAATTTAATTGTAAATGAGAAGCCAAAGTGTTCAAGTGTGCTGGAGTCTTGGGCTAGAGATGCAGTTGTCGTGAAGTTAAGCCATCTATTGAGAAATCATAAAGTATTCTGCTTTGATGACAGGATCGCCTACGCGCAATACTTCTCGTGCCTAATTGCCCACGCTCCCGGACGCTTCCACGGAATTAATCAATAGTTCCGTTCTCGGGAAATAGAATTTCCCGATCTTGATTCACGAAGGCTCCAAAGTATCTGCGTTAAAGTTACCCTGATTTTACACCTTATGTAGGTGTTTTGATGGTCCATTTCTTTTTTCCCCTTTGTAATGTCGGCCCCAGTGGCGGCGGGGTAAAGTCCTCGCCTGCCAACCCTAGGGTCGCGGGTTCGAGTCCCGCCTGGGTAAAATATTTTCTGCCCAGGACATGGGTGTCTGTGTCTCGTACGTTGTTACTGTTATTCACCCGACGTAAATTGGCCAATTGTGCTGTATTCGGGGTAGTGAAGATAAATAAATAAAATAAATAAATAAATAAATAATCATCTCTTGACAGGTTCGTCCCCCGAAAAAGAAAGTTATTCACCTGAATTATTTAGTAAATACTTACCTGTAGAAAACTCGTAGTTAACTTGTTGAAATTTGACCGGGCTGATGATTATCTGTATTATCAGAAATACCAAAATGCTCAATCATTTGTGATAATTGAAAATTTCGACTCGTTGAATACATCAATAATATTTGCCATCTAAACACTGTCTGTGATGCTGTTCGGTGTGGTTCCTTTGACGTTTGAAATTTGCCAAGCAAAAATCGTCTGACACCAAGTTCGCTTAAACCCTCGTCGAAATTCGTGAGATGGTGGTGTAGCTGTTAACCTGATCTGTCCGGCATTTGTACTGTTCGGGTTCGACTCCCGGTCAAATCGGATGATTTTTTCTATCAATGGTTTCTCCTTCTTTGGTATACTTCCATATTTGTCTTCCTTTCCCCCCACTGCACCTTCTCCATCCTCTTCCACTCCCACATCTCGAATGCCCTCAGCCTATTGTCGCCCTCTTTTCAGAGAACCCGTTTTTGTCACATGCATCGCTTCACCCCTTGTAAAATTCATCACCAACTTCTTCTTTACGTTCTTACCTAAGGTACCAGTCATCAGCCTCTGTGCAACACTAAACGCATCCTTATCTAATGCTACTCTCCACATAATGTCCTTTAAGGTTTTCTTTCCTAATTTTTTTCTTTTTATCCATTTCCTTAAACATGTATACGTTTCCAGTGTGGTCCAACTATCCTGGAGATTCCACTCATGCGTTTTCGACCGTGATACACATTCCCCCTTAAACAGTATATATCGATGTATAAATATATAAAAATATGTCACAGGCTTGACTGGCAGACACACAGTAAACACAAAAAAAGGAAAACTCACGAGATTTACTAATATATTTCGGCGGGCACAACCGCCTTCGTCAGAATATGTGTGGGTAGTCACCTACATTAGTATTACTAGTACATACTATTTGTAGGTAGTCACACTACCTACTAATATTCTGACGAAGGCCGTTGTGTCCGCCGAAATATATTAACAAATATCGTGAGTTTTCCTTTTTTGTGTTTACTGTGTGTGTGTCAGTCAAGCCTGTGACATATTTTTTTATTATTGTGCACTACACGTGTTTTCCATCGCTTGCACATATGTATAAACATATATACATATAGCGGATAAGGGAAAGGAAAGAGGAGCTATATGCAAGATTCACAGAGTAAGTTACTTTATGATAGAATCTATAAACTCAGTCGTCTGATGCCTCCCCTTGACGCTACTCAGCTCCTGATGTCCCGAAACAGCCGAAGAATCACATTTCCGAACCCATTATCTTGGGACATTAATTACGTGGGGGCCTACTCATGAAAGTTGTTGTGCATCAAAACTTGTCCAGTCCGCCCCTCGATGGAGAAGTCTTGCAATTGCCTTCCGTGCACCCATTTTTCCCAGCGATCGCTCTCCCCGGATTCAGGCTAATTTTCGCTTTCATCAAGTTCCGCTAGAGGGGAGGAGGGAAGCTGGCGTTATATCATTTCGCTCCCGTCCTAGTGCGAGTACCTCATTCCGCCTCGGGAGTGAGTAATCTGGGTCAGCCCAAATTCATATCGCCCTCTCTGCTCGAACGTGGGACTTTCCTAGTGGTTTCATGTGCGCCCTACGCCTCATTATATGGTGCGCTTGTATTTCCTCTCCGTTATCCGCTAATTATATATAAATATATACATAGATATATACTGTTTAAGGGGGACTGTGTATCACGCCCGAAAACGCTTGTGTGGACGTCCCGAAAACGCCCGAAAACGTCAGCGTGCCGTTATTTTACCAAACAACTTTAGTACTTCAAGAAAATCTTTGCAAGCTCGAGAAATTCGGCTTCGAATCCCGGTCAAGGTGGATGATTTTTGCAATGTGGTATTTCGCACTAATATGCTCTTGTGGGTGACTCCGTTGAGATTATACCTTGGGAAGTCCAGATATCCTCGAAATTTGTGAATGTACTTGGAGCGAAATATCATTTCACCTAGAAATCAATCAATTTGGTCTCATTTTTAAGGAAAATATTTTGGGATGCTTGAAATTCGAACTAAAATGTAGAATTGCCCTATGAGTACTGTATTGGTAACATGGGTGGCGATTCAACGCATAAACTATTTCGCGTTATAACACGTGTCGCATGAGATCTAAATCTATAATATATTCTACAAGTGAATCCTCTGGTCCGCAAAAGCGCAGCCTGCTCAACGTGAAGCGGTAAAGCCAGCACAATCTTTCCTACGCATATATTTAAGGAAATGGTCGGGGGAAGATTTGAAAAAATGATGACTCATCACACACTTTTAATTGTTTTCACTCTGAATTATTATAAATTATTAGTCGTGGTGTAGCCCTTTAAAGTAATTAAGAGCATGACTACTAATACGTTAAGCTTCACCAATTAAATTTTACTTTGGCAGTGTTAGTGATGGTGATGTTTGAGCTTTAAGGTAGCTTGAGCGAATTACCATTTCACCTGGAAATCAATGAATTTGGTTTCATTTTAAAGAAAAATATTCTAAATATAATTTATTTTAATATAATATAATAATAATTGTAATAACATAATTTATAATAATAATATAAACTTCCAAACATACAAAAGTATCAACCAATTACTTTACTACAATTACAATTAAGTACCGCGTGAAAAAAAGTGTCAAATTGAAAGACATATATACAGATTTCTAACTTCTACTTCTCATAAAAATCTTAAGTGTGTAATCTTGTAATAACTGTATGTTATTTGAGCTATTTAAAAAAATACATCATACAGTAATTACTGCAATTTTTTCAGAATCTCAAAAGCATTTTGTCTGCCCCGGTGGTGGCGGGGTGGAGTCCTCGCCTGCTAACCTGAGGGTCGCGGGTTCGAACCCCGCCTGGGTAGAATATTATCTGCCCAGGACATGGGTGTTTGTGTATGTAAAAGAGAGTTAATCGTAAGGAATATGTAATCAAGAGCGGTTATGCTCGTTTAAGTTCAAATAAATAAAAAAATAAATAAGAAATCTTCCGTGTTGAAAGAGTTTTAAACGTACCGCGAGAAAAAAATCCAGTCATGTCCAGTTTAAGATATTTTTATTTAATCACAGATAATTCCAGTCATGTAAAATATATCATTGAATCAATATATCGTGCAATATTTATTTCATGCTTGCTATTGCAGCTGAAATTAAAACGTAAATTTCCTACATTGTGCCCATTAAGACCAAGGAAAAATCTCGCACCAACTACCTCAATCCATTTTTTTTCTTTCTCTCCTCGTGGAGTGCGGTATGAAAAATCCCGACGCGGACGGTGATGACCATTCAGGCACCTCACTCGGCCCGCTCCCCCGTCCCCAAGACGCGCGTCGGCGAATTCTCGAAAAAAATCCAGCCCCTTTCTTGTCATCACTTTTGTCTCCCGCCGCTCGTAATCCGACGATCAAAGGAGCATTGTCGACGAGTCGGATGACCCGTCGGCGTCCGTGCCGGCAAGACGATCCTCGCTTTATCCCTAACCCAAGCAGTCTTCGTAGAAAAAGAAAGTAAGGGGGAAAAAGACGGAGACACTAAGGAACTACGATGGGACGTGAGAAAGAAGCATTTGGCGCGGTTTTATCGAGAAAGGCAATGGGTCAGCGGGACAGCGGTCACTTCAAAAGGAAACACGAAATAAAAAGTGTGAAAAGTTTTTTAATTGGCTGGGTTCTCTCTTTTCGCCACGTGATTTGGCCCTCGTAGCGATTACTGGTGATAAATTATATTGAGTACCTAATCTATAGGAAATGATGAAGTGTTCAGAAGAGTGGAGGAAAGGGCAATGTGGAGCACCATACAGAAAAGAACCAGATGGATTGGACATACCCAGAGAGACATTGGGTTTTTGAAGAACATAATTGAACGTAAAAAGGAAGGGAAAACCCCAGAGGAAGACAGTACATAGGGAAAGATACTAGGAGGTCAGATTTAGATAGGGAAGGGTGGAGGGCTGCAGTCAACCAATCTTAGGGTTGAACGACCAATGTTGATGACAAGTATAGGCGGGTCAATGTGGAAGTCAGTAATTTAGAGCCCTATGTTGTTGAGAGGTGTATGTTTCATTTTTCATCTCAGCCTAAGTACCACCCTTCTTTATCTCGTCCATAAAGCCTATTCTCTTTCTTCCCCTTCTCCTATTGCCGAACAGTCTGCCCTCTATCACCTCCTTGAGCAGCCCATCGCCCTTTATTACATCCTCCAGCCACCAACCCTATTTTCTCCTGATCTCATGCTAGAGTTTCCTTTCCTCACCCACAGTACGAAACTCTTCCTTGCTTGTCTTCCTTTCCGTCCATTGTATCTACTTCATCCTCCTCTTTACCCACATCTCGGACGCCCGGAACCTCTTCTTGTCTTATTTACTCTGAGTCGATGTATCTGCCCCGCGCAAGTCTGAACCCCATATCGAACTCTTTATGTTGTGGTTTTGTAAATGTAATGCTTCGTATTTATTGAAGTCCACTTAATTAATTGTAATAAATATCCTACATGCCATCCTTAAACAGTGATGATATGAGATTATCATGCGAGTTTCGGGATAACTAGGAGAATAATATTTTAATCTCTCACTCTAGAGCTGCTAGTAGCGGCTTAGCAGTGAGAGAGAAATTGCCGCAGTATTTTTCCTGACCCAGTGGTGATTATTGGGAAACCCAGCGGAAAAAGAGGAAACACCTCTCTCCGTTTCCATTATTGGCTTTACTACTATGGTAACTCTCTACTTGCGTAATGCTAGGGATGGAATTGCATTGAAACGTCTACCGTGGTATTCTACATCTACATACTACCCTGCTAGCCGCCGCATGGGCGTGTCGCAGGGGCGTTAGGACACCCCTTTGTGTAAATATGTAAGGGATAAGGTTTTAGGAGGTGAAATGGTGACATGTTTTATGGGAGTGTATTTAATGGAGCTCCGCATTTACTGTGGTCGCTTATTTTGCGCGGAAAGAACGAGTTTTTGTACCTATATGTTCGACAATGTATTTCTCTTATTTTATCGCTTCTGTCAGACCAAGACATGTAGTGAGGCGTCATGATAGTATTCTCTGTGTCGCTCTGAAACACACCAGATATGAATTTCTCAAGCAACCTAAGCCTAACGTGTACCCTCCGAGTCTCTAGGGGCTCTCACCTTAATCCTTCTGAAAGTTGTGAAACAATATACGTTCGCTCGTAGCAGTTTACAACGAAGCGTGCGGATGTTCTTTGTATTTTATTTATTGTTTTTGTTAAATCTCCATGACCAGAGTACCAAATTTATTATATTAAATACTATATGGTTATATTGTTGTTTTTGAGATGTAAGTAAGATAAAAAGCCGAATAAAAAGAAGCAGATTGTGGGACATCAGCTGAAACACTGCAAAGTGGTGTGTTTATTTGAATTACGATGATGTGCTCCGAAGTACCATCGTGATGCACGCTCTTCAATTTGGTATCGTGTTGGAATTTGTGCGTCTTTTAATATCGTTCGTCGTTTTTCTCTTGAGCTGAAAAACTTGCGATCATTACGTCGTGAAATGAGTGAGTTACATGGATGAAACCCAGCTGATTGAAACGCAGACCATGGTGGAACGTTAGTAATGGAAGCGGGACATAAGGAAGGATCATGAGAGTCAGTGATTGATCTCTGCGCTGTTCTTACAAACGGGAGAAATTGCATTTAATTCGATTTTGGAAGAGGCGTGGAGTGGGAGGCGATACTTTCCTCAGGAGTATGGCAGGGACTCCTCCGGAGGGGGTCGCGTATTCCCAAAGGGAGAGTGCGAGGAAGATAGAAGTGGCTCCCTCCATCCTGCCCCCCCCCCCAGTTATCGCCTGCCCTCCCGTCGATGTTAGCTCTTTCCTCGTAAAAGCCGCTCTCGCCTTGTCCCTCTCTTTTAGTGCCCTCCTCCACTTTTGCTATAGAGCGTCCCACATTTCGTTGACACTACGGGCGTTATGGAGAGCGCTGTTGCCAAATGTACTCTCCGCGTCCTCGTCTCTGAAATGAATGAGTAGACTGCAATACCTACCCGTAGCGCAATCGGTAGACTACATAACAATAATTGCAAAATATTTCATTTTTTTAAGGATTTTGCCGAAAAACCTGAATAATATATCAAGTTGCCTTTGCCTACTGTTCCATTTAATTATAACGCATCATGCGAGGTAACATAGAGGTACGAACGTACCGAAGAGAACAGCTCAATGAAAACAAAAATAGAGACTGTCATTGTACATAATTTGGCAAGGTGATAACGTTTACAAAATATGTCGTTGACTTTTTAAACACCAACAAACTTTTTTGTCATAAAAAATTATAATCATCAACTGTCACCTTGCAATAAATAGCCAGACAATATAGGCATCACAATGATTTAAACATTCATACTACCCTTCTTCATCCTGTGCATGAACCCTATTCTCTTTCTTCTCCGCTTGCCCAACATTTGCCCAACACTTGCGCTAGGCTTAGATTGCTTGAGTAATTGAGAATGGATATCTTTCAGAGCGACACGGAGAACATCATATTAGAACCACATTATATTTCCAGGTCCGACAGAATCGATAAATTAAGAGAGATATTTGCCGAACGGATAGGTTTGGGAATTCGTTTTTCCCCCGAACAATTAAGGACTTTAATAAATGCCAGGCGGAACTTTTATTTTATTTTATTTATGTTGACGGCTGGTGTCCTAACACCCCCCACCACACGCCTTTGGAGGCGGCTTGCGGGGTATTATGTAGATGTAGATGTAGATGAACATTCTTCCCTCTTTCACACTCTTCAGTAACCCATCTTTCAGTAACCTTTCACACTCTTCAGTTACCTTACATGACACGCTACGCTCCACATCAAGCTATTCTTGCGCATATAATCGTGGAAATAGTTGGGGGAAGATTAAAAAAATAAAAATTCTGTTTACACTTTGAATTTTTTTACTTTTAATTATTAAAAACTAGTTTGTTTGCGCTGTAGCTCGTTTAAGTAATTAAGAGTATGACTACTAATGCGTGTAGCTTTAATCATTTAAAGTTAACTTCTTAGTTTTTCTGATGGTTGAGCTTTTAGTATTAAAATTGAATAAATATTTGCAAGGGGGATAGGGTTGGTGTGGTGGCTAAAGTACTGGCTAACCATACGGGCGGCCATGTTTCACATCCCTGCAGAGGATGATGTTTTTCAAAGGAAACCCGATCCCTACTTGAGTGTCTCGTGGAGGACATTTCAAGTACAGTACTCCGTCTGTTGGATGAGGCGTTTAACCGTGGTCCCCTTGGCGTCTATCGTTAAGGGCAGGGTAATGCCGACGCCGGGCTTCTATCCACCCTTCCTCCCTTACCTGTCCCCTATGGCGCATGACCTTAGCTGTCTGTCGCCTCCCTAAAATCTGTTCCAAATATTTGCAGTTTGAATTTGTTTATATTGAAAAGAGTTTTGGTCATTTTATTTACTGTTTTCACCCAACATTTCTACAACATTTGTCGTTCAATCCTAAGATTTGTAGACTGTTGCTGTCCACCCTTCCCTATCTAACACTTGTTCCCTTACTTCCTGGTATCTCTTCCCATGTACTTTCCTCTTTATTTGGTCCATGAACTTCTTCCTGAATCTTCGTCTGGGGACTTTTCCCTCTATTTTGCCTTCAGTTATGTTCTTCACTAACCCATATTGGATGTGGCGTCTCCAATCTATCTGGTTCTTCTTTTTTGTATTGTGTTTCATATGGTCCTTTCCTCGTCTACTCTTCTGTATATTTCATCATTTCTCATTCCTATCTTTCCAACATTTCTTATTCAGCCGATTTTTTTTTACGTTTCTTTCTTTTTATTTCCCGTTTTCAGCGGACGGAGTGCGCTAATTTGTCAACCCTTTTTAATATTTTTACACCCCTTGGGCGTATCACGGCCCAGTGCTTTGACAGAATTGGAGGCGATCTAGTGTTTAGGCGTAAGCTGTTGCATTCATCCGCTCCGCATCCATGTAACCTCTCGAACACAGTTGAATTTCCCTGTCGACCGCTTGAAGGGGCGCATTTAGTGATGAGAGACCACTCCATCCGTCCGTCATCTGGTGGATTGAGTTAGGGGATGCATCGTTTGGTCGACCGGGTATGAGGAGTTTTCGTCCAATGGTGGTGGTGCATAGTTCACGCCGCTGCGTCCGGATCTGTGGAGTAGGAGCCATTATCATCCCGTGCGCCTCAAACCCATCGCTTGCTCACAGTAGCTACTTTACATTGAATATTAATTTCCGTCCGGGGCGTCATGTTGAGCCTTCTGCCGTCCCACCAATCGGAATATCGTAGCGAATGACATTCGAAAATGCACCTCTCCTCACGGGAGATATTCTCTCCTAATGGATATGGAGGTGTGAGAGTTGGTATTTTTCGTCGCGATGGCGTGTAGCTATTCCTAGGTAATTCTGCAATGGACAGAAACGGAATCAATCCGTTCATTCATTGTCCTGCAATCCCAAGAGTAGGAGTTTGAGATGTGGGTGTGGAGGAGGGTGGAGAAGGTGAGGTGGAAGGAGAGGAAGACTAACGAGGAAGTGCTTGAGATGGTGGGCCGGGAAAGGAAATTTCTTAATGAAATTCGTGATCGGCAGGGTAGATGGCTGGAGGATGTAATAAGGGGCAATGGGTTGCTCAAGACTGCGATTGCGGGAAGGATGTTCGGTAAGTGGGGAAGAGGAAGGAAGAGAATAGGTTTCATGGATGGGATGAAGAAGGGTAGATGGTATGCTGTGGAGAAAAAGAATATACTAGAGCGAGATAGGCCCCTGAAATTGTGGAAAACCGGGATGAGATTCTCTGACATTCAACAAAACCTACCTCTACTGGTAGAATACGTATTAATAAAATGGATACGGAGGTGTGAGAGCTTGTTTTTTTCGTCATAATGGCATGGAGCTCGTCGAAAATAATCGTGCAGTAGACAGAAACGCCACCAATCAATTCATTCATTGGTTCTGCGATCCTAAGATTGGTTGACTGCAGCGCTCTACACTTCCCTATCTAATTCTACGTCCCTCACTTCCTGAAAGCACTTCCTATATACTTTCCTTTTTATATGGTCCCTGAACTTATTCCTGGGTCTTCCTCTGGGGGAGACTTTTCCCTCTATTGTTGAAATAGAGGGAAAAGTCTCCCCCAGAGGAAGACCCAGGAATAAGTTCAGAACTTCAGCTATGTTCTTCAGCATGCTCATTGTTTGTTAGGGTGTGTCCAATCTAAATGGCTCTTCTTTTCTGTGTTCCACCAAACCAATCCGTTAACACCTTAAGAAACGTTTAGGGAAAGTGAATCATATGACCGAAGAATCCATGATGGTGGCCTTTGTGTATAACACTCGGTAGTTTATTTTTCTTTTCTTTCGAAGCCAAATCAGTGTATTTCAACTCACTACTATCCTGGGCGGACTCTTGACTTAGTTCTTGTTCTAGAATATTCTGCAGCGTTTTAAGGTGACGAAAGGGTGGCGTTTGTTTTTTGTTTGCTCTTGGACGTCTCAAAATATTTGTTTGACCTTCAGAAGAGTAAGGCCTTGACCTTGTCATCCACACTTTGAAGGCCACTGGTTTGTTTTGTGTCCATCCAACTGATTCCCAGCATTCGTCGATGACACCACACTTCTTAAGTATCCAGTGTTCTTCTTTCTTCCTTTGCAATGGTCCAGGTGTCACATCCGTACAGAGCAGTGCTCCATGCGAAAACTTTAATCAATTATGTTCTTATGTCCATGCTGATGTTTCTAGCAGTAAAAAGTTTTTTTCTTCTTGTTGAAAGCTCTTTTAGCCATGGATATGGATATTCTATTTCTAATTTCTCTTTTGCTTTCTGCGTCACTTTTTATTGCCCCCGGGTATTTGAATTCCTTGACCATTTGAATGCTTTTGCCTTGTCTACTTATTTTACAATTGACATATCCCTCTTTACTGCAAACTATTCCCTTTGTTTTGTTATTGCTAACTGTCATATTGTATTCCTTTCCCAATATATCCTCTAAATAACATCAGCTGCAATATTAATTAGAAATAACGTAAAAATGTAAAATGTTTTCTACTTAATATGGGCGACATAAAAAATATATGTTTTTTACTTAAGATGGGCGAAAATATTTTATGTCGTGAACATAGCGCTAAATAATAGTAAGAATTGTAGTATATGATTCTGCTACTCTTTGTATAAGTTTAGTGATACCGTTATCTGATGTCCGCAAAACATTTTGAGCATATTATTTGGCCCGTTTGTAATGTTGCTTTTGTTCTTCTCATTACAGGTGAGTTAGCCCGTTCTACTCGGGTAAATTCTGCATTAAAACTGAGGATTTCATGTGAGTAGTAGTCTTATTTCACTAAGTCTCAGTATGTTCTCATTGGGAAGTTTAGGAAGTTTATTTGTCACTTTTTTGAGGAATATCATCTCGAACGGGAGTATGTTCATGGGCGTCGGTATGCCTCTCCGGCAGCGGGGAATCTTGTCTCTCACTCATAAGCGAAGCACACGGGAGTCCGAAATGCGCGACGTTTCGCAGCAGTCGCTGTCGTTTCCGATCGCCATTTTTTATTGGCTGTGACTACTTTTTTCCTTTATGTAAACTATAGACAACTTTATCAAAAATATACACCCGAAAGTTACGAGACTTTGAATCTTGGAGACCTTAGTTATGCCGTCCTCCTTAACTCTGAATATTTTCTCTTGAAGCGTTAGCTACAAAGGTTTTACATTTTTAGGACATTTATAATTGATATTGCAGCTGATGTTAAATATCGTCAACTATATTGATGATTGACTGATTGCTGACGTTAAATACATATCGTTAAAGTTAATAGGGCACTCCATTTGTTTAAAAAATTCCGAGTATTTTTACTGGCTTCAACTTAAACCTATCCTTGCCGGTAGATTACTTGAATAAGTTATCAATCTTAATCGGTAGATCGTCGATATTGAATAAAGTACTTGTCAGTGCATATTCACGCTTGTGAAGACGTATTAAAAGTGAACGGGTTTATTAATGGAGGCTGGAACAGGGTTTTGGAGTAACCATTGTTGGATTTTTCATCATACATTCCAACAGTCTTTCTCGGTTTTTTCTCATTGTTTGTGGAAGAATAAATATGTTGCAATTTACTGCCTAACTCGGAGATCGAACCCTAGTTTTCGGCGTGGAATGCCGACGTGGAATAGGCGTCCGCTCCACCTCGTGCCATTCTTGATTCTGATTCATTCTTCTGCTTGCCTCCCGACTCAAATATTACCCCTAATCAAAATTCTCGGTCGAACGAAGACTCCGCGCTTCCTCTTTCATCTTTAATGTTTACCCCTCCTCGAATTCCTCTGCTTTTTTCCCTTCTTTCTTGCCTTTTTTAACCCGGTTCTGTCCCCCCGCTCTTCTTCCCTTTAACCTCTCCTCGAAAAAGAAAACCAAACAACCAGGCTAACGAGGAGATTGTTCGCCAAAGGGCAAAAGAAAGGTTCCTCTTTTTAATGTTGAATGAGTGAGTGTGCGTGTGCGCGCTTGTGATTTTAGAATGCGTGGGTAGCTCGTGTTTTTTTCTCCTTTTTCCTGGAGGCTTGCTTTTTATTCTTTTGCGTCTCCTTTTTTTCCCTATTCTTTCGGTCGAAGGATTAGGGAATATAATCCTTAAATGCGAAAGGTGGCGGGTAGAGTAACATAATGGGGATGAGAAGGCAGTCGAGACATAATGCGACCCTGGGGATTAGTTCCGGGATGCGAAATAACAAGAGGAACCCGGAGCCTTGTATATATATTTACATTCGAGTAAGCTGAGTAAAAGCGATAGTTGGCGAACTAACCTTTTGAAACGGAGATTTTATCGGTGTGGTGTTGACTTTCTAAATTATAATTCGATGTACTATGAAAATGTAATGTTAAATTACTTGCGAGGGACAAACTAGAGGATAGGCAGTTTACTGCAATATTTTCTGTAAAATGTTTTTCCAGAGCAATGATGAAATGTGTGAATACATTAAAGCAACATGTATTTGCGTGCACTTACGCCGTCCCGTAAAAGTATGTTTAATTAAACGTTGTATGGAATGGAGATGCCTCTGTTTCCATTGTTTATTCCTCAAAATGCAAACGAAAATGGAATTTAAGTTAGGTTTTGAGGTCTGATTTTCAACGTCAACGTTCGTTTTGATCAACATTCAGATAAATCGACCTAATCCGCTGTTATCAATCTCAGAATTGCATGCGAGCGTTAAGATAGAATGACACGTTTTTTTAGAACGTGATATAAAGTGGATAGAAAACGCTGTTAAAGAGATGAAATTTTGTGGGTGGGAATGAGAGGGGAGAATGATCGGTTTTGATTCTTGATCAGAAAAAAGAAGATTAGTGAGCGGCGTGATGGGAGGCAGAAAGCAGGAGTATCTCCTGAAAATATTAACTGTGAGATCATAGGAGTCGGGAAGTTATACTATTTCCAGCTATTTGGTGTGTTGATGTGGAAATTGTCCACGAGACCTACCCCAGTCATCATCATTGGTCGTTCAATCCTAAGATTGGTTGACTGCAGCCCTCCACCCTTCCCTATCTAATGCTTGTTCCCTTACCTCCTGATATCTCTTCCTATGTACTTTCCTCTTTATTTGGTCAATGAACTTATTCCTGGGTCTTCCTCTGGTGACTTTTCCTTCTATTTAGCCTTCAATTATGCTCTTCACAAACACATAGTGACTCATGGTGTGTCCTATCAATCAAGTTCTTCTTTTCTGTATGATGTTCCATATCGTTCTTTCCTATTCTACTCTTCTGTACACTTCATCGTTTCTTATTTTATCCGTCCATTTTATCTTCAGCATCCTCCTCCAGCAAAGGCTTCGTATTCTGGTCAGCTTTTCCAATGGTCTATGCTTCCGATCCATAGAGTGCTACGCTCCACACGAAGGTTTTCATGTATTGTTTCCTGGTTTGTAGCCCTATCTTCTTTGAGTATAGCAGTTGTGTTTTTCCCATGAATGCCTTCTTAGCTTGAATTTAATGACATTTAAGTCATAATACGGCGGAACCACCTTCGGGAAAGACATATCGCAATTGGTTGGTTTGAAGAGGCGGAATTTTCCACCTAACATCAAGTCACTTTCTTGTTTGCGACCATGTTGAATTAGGCTCTACGGCTTTCTCTGAGGACAGTTCCCTCTATTTTTGCCTTCAATCATGCCTGTCTAATGTGTCTAATTCATGTTGATCTTCTTTTCTCTACCGTGTGCCATACGATCCTTTCCTCTTCAATTCTTTTGTACACTTCATCATTTCTTATTTTGTCCGTCCATGTTATCTTCAGTATCCTCCTCCAGCACCAGGTTTCGAAGGCTTCTATTCTTTTGTGGTCAGCTTTTCCAATGGTCCATGCTTCCGATCAGTAGAGTGCCACGCTCCACATGAATTTTTTCACACATTGTTTCCTGGTTTGTAGTTTTCTATCTTCTTCGAGCACATTCGTCTTTTTCCAATGAACACATTCTTAGCTTGGGCTATTCTCCGTTTGACGTTCGTTGTACTTCTTCCGTCCCACGTGATCTTACTTCCAAGATAGGTGAAGGAATCCATGTGCTCTATTTCCTCTCCTCTTAGGGTGACTTCTACATTCAGCTCCTCTCTTCCGCATACCAGGATTTTCATGTTGTGTTCTTGGAGAACTTGCTGCATTACGTTTAGTGACCTAAACTTTGGTATCTCCAGAAAAATGAACTGTGGGAAAATAGAAGCAGGAGAGTTTAACTATTTCCAGGTATTGGTTTGTTGATGTGTAAATTGTGCTTGAGACATAACCCAGTATTGGTATGAGACCAAAATGTAATTTAGTTACGAATAGTTATTTCAGAATAAGCTGAGGGTTTAGGTGCTATGCCAAATAATTTTCTGCCCCTTGCTGCTGTTGCGTGGAGGCTGAGCTGTTGAGTGGGAGGAATTTCTACATGACCTAATAACCCTCTTTTTCTCAGCAACCTTCTCCGGTTTCGTGATGGAGCGTTTTGAAATTCCCTCGAGGCACTAGCGCGCTCTTACCCCAACTAGGAAGATGGATTACTTCCCCAGGGTGGATTAACACTCCATTGATAGCTAAGATTGATCACCAGTGGTTTTATTTTCGTATTTCGGGTTCGTTTGTGTAGAGAAAGATTCAGGTTCGTGATGTCGTCAAAATAGGTAAATATATTTTCAACGCCAGGATAAAATTGACAAATTTTCCGTTGCCGAATGAATCATGTTTCCGACCATGAATGATTCGTCTTCCCCTTAATAGTTCACGCTGTATATAGTTGAAGTATAATACGATGAAGGTGTATATTTTATATGGCAGTCAAGTGAGCGTAGCATAGCTTTTTAGAGTAGCAATTTGCCTGCCACCTATGCAAGTCGTTCATGGAAGTTCCCCCTATCAGGAAATATATAATATTTCAGAGCGGACTCGCTGCATGAAATTGTGCCAAAATACTTTTTCTCTTTTGGAAAAATGTAAAATTTGTGGGTTGCAATTTATATTGTTTCCGACGCGGAGTCTCTTTTGCATGTCAAAAATGTCACAATTTTTTTTAATTTCCATTGACAGCTCACCGCCTAAATAATAGAAGCGTTGAGTAACATGTTGCTCCATAAACACGCAACGTCAATGGTAAACTCGGCACCAACATTTTATTTTGGTGAACGTTGGTCGCTGAGTTTAACAAATAAAACTACTCATATTTTAAAATAATTTTTTTTTTAAACTGCCGGTTTGAGTTATTTTGCCCTTGGTGTTAATCAAGTCACATTGCTTGTTAAATATTTATTTTTTATGTATTTATTTGTTGATCACCAAACAAAACATGGAGGACTAACTTTGGCGGACATAATAGATAAATCAATTTAATATCTTGTCAGCGGACGTTGACTAAGGCCACCTAAAAACAACCCATGATAACTCCAGCCACAAAAAATATAACATGCTAAAAGAATGGATTAAAGGACGTTGCACGAAAAAGATCGGCGGGAGGAAATTTACCTTCAAGGGAATTAAATATGGTCGGAATTTGAAAGGAAAGGGGATCCCTGCGAAATGGAGAACTGAAATTTAGGAGCACGTTCAAGCTAAATATTCCGGGAAGAACGGGCAGGTCCAAGGAGAAAAAAGAATGAGAGCAGATAATTATAACGGAGGGCCCATTTTTCAATTTATCAACTTGGAACTTTTACAGACCACGGAATATTTCCAACTTCAACACGACTCTGGTTTCGATGGCTAAGTATCATCCTCAGGTGATTATACAAGTATCTCATTCCCTTATATATACTACCAGTAGGGGGAATGGGGAGGAGGAAACATTTGTGTGTGAGATTAAAAATATGGGTGAAGGGGAAGGTTATACAATGGCTGATAGGATGGAGGTATTGTGAGGAAGCAAACATTCATTTACAAGATTAGCATCTGGGTCTCCTCATCTTTTCAAAATTTCGAGCTGTTCTAACGCATTTAGCTCGCGTGGATTGTCTGTTAAATGCAGCGCATTCACTATTGTGGTTTTGAAACAGTAAAATTTTGAAATATTCTGTGGTCTGTATAAGTTTGAAGTCAATAAATTTGTGTGCCGCAAAGTTAACGAAGCTCAAGTTTTATTCCATTGTTAAATGCTTCTTAAAATATTAGGTTTAATCTTCTTTGAAGATGATAAAGTCCTACATTCCTAGGTTAGAAAGAATTTAATAAATGAACAATTACCCCAGTTTGCAAAGCTTTTGATAACACTTGGAGCGGCCTGACAGTGGTTTGAGCGAAAGGCTTCACAGTAAATCACGTATGCACGTCAATCACAAGGCGTGTTCTGTTCGAATGCATGTCGAGAGTGACTGCGTGGGCGAACGGGGAAGCGTGTCCTCCACGACGATATGATGCGAATAAACGAACTGCCCGGGAGACCGCCGAGAGATTGACTTTGTATCGTCCATCGCGGCTGATGAATGAGCGATCAACTCGAGGCACATTCTGATAGAGTACTGCCGGGTTCGTAGAACGAGGCCGGTCGTACATAATAAGTGGTCCGGGTCCTAGTAGTTCAGCTCTTTGTGATGCTGTTGGTATATTGCGGGCTGATCAATTGGTTAATGTCTTTAGTTCTCTTTATGCACGGTGCACGGTGGATGTGTGGCTTTGCATACCATTGTCGGAATACTTAAAACGTTTCTACGAAGTGGAACATGTGATGATAAAGGAATAGAAATTGATGGTGGAGATCCAGAGAAGATAGAAAAAGAGAATGGGGAGCTTATTGATGGTGTGGACATGTTGAATAGAGGGCGATGGAGAGAAGTGTGTTGTAGTAGCATGGAAGAGGAAGGAAAGGAATAGGCATTTTGAGGAGTGGAAGGGTAGGACTTAAGCTATGGTGAAGAATGGAACATCATGCGTAAATAGGGCCCTCAGTTTGTTAAATTTGTAAAGAGTCGGTTACTCGATTATAGAAATAAATGTTGAGGAGGGGCAGAAGGTATAGGAGAGTTGTGATAGACTTGAAATCAAGCCAGTGGTATTTTGGGGAAGTGTAAGGTGACCCCAAAAGTTAAGAATCGTCCGTAATCCTAACACCCGTTGAGTATGTTTTGTGCGAGACAATCAAGTGTGCATTCTGAAGGATGAAGGAAGTAAGGAAGGAATGAATGTCTAGTAATAATTACCGCGTGTGAAGTGGTAAGTTGCTCGAATAACTGCGCAAGTGAATGACGGAGAGATAGGGAAACAGCCCTTGCTTCTCGCTTGACGTGTACTTGCATCAAATGGCGCAATTTATTGCCTCGTGTATAACAACCTTTTGAATAAATACCCTATTGTCGGGAGAATGGCCTAAGTTTTTTTTTTCTTTTTGAATACTGTTTTGAGTTTAATGTTGCTACAGTCGGTGATACTTAACCTCGTAATGGTCGATCTTCTAATGTCTATAGATGTCTTTCAAACTTCATATGTATATTTTAGGTGTCGGTCCCAGACATTGAATTCACTTTGTCGTGGATAGTTTTTAATGTTACTTATTTGAATTCCCACCGTTAAATATGGGCGCTGTTCCATTAAATTAGTATTTTAGCAGTACATTTAACAAATATGAACGTGAGTAATACCTCACTTGCAATTGTGAGGATTGGAGGGATCGAATTTTTATTGAAACACTCATTTTGATTATAATTGGGTAGTCACGTCATGGCGGCGATTTCTATCCTTAATTTATACATCTGGTCTGTGTAATTTAATTCTGTTATCTAGATAAATATGGATTTGAGTAGTTGCGAGGATATTCCATTTCGTTTCGGCTAAAAATGGTCTCAGCATTGCGACATTCTCGAGGAATAAATCCCACTTAGAGTTTTTTCTTTAATCACGGACACGTAATCTTCGCGTCGCAGCTGTTTCGAGCCTTGATTAGATCACAGTGTGCCAAGTCTAGACGTGAAAATCCCGCTTCACAACAAAAAAAAAACTATTTGCATGAAATAATTGCAATTCTGGCCTTTTGGCCTCAGTAAGTTTTCAGAACGGTTTAATAAAATCTCGAATCCTCGTTATGTTTTTAATTTCCCTCTTGCTAAGAGTGAGCATATTATCCTGGTCACCAATTTTAATGGGAAAAGATATAAAAATGGCAATTCGTAAATTTGTCGTGTAGATTTTTTTGCCATCATGGAGTTCTTGTGGATCATTTTCCTGTCCGGCTTAAGCTGCTCGTTATCAATTAAATCCTAAAATTGCAAGTTTTGGAACGCGAAAACATACGAACACGCGGAAAACGTTTTTTGAAAAAAACATAAATTTCAAAGTATTAACACTATTTCCTGCGTTTTCTTACCTCATTGATTCCTGTCAGGGCTCAACTCTCTGTTGGTGAGTGACTTCATCATTAATATTATAAAAGTAACATGCCGGTTTAAGATAGGTTTGCGTGAAAGTCGGAGAAATCTTCCAGATTTTCACATGTGAAAAGTTTTTTCATCCTCTGTTATTTTCTTTCTTCATCTCCGCTTAGGTCCTTTCATCCGTCATCCCGTCCCTGAAACCTTTTTCTCTTTTTCCTGTTCTTCGCTTTCCCAACATCCTTCCCTCTATCACACTCTTGAGAAACCGATCGCCCTTATAACACACTTCGGCCACCAACATTGTTTATCCCGAATTTCACTCATAACTGTTAAATGTTTAAATGACTAAGGTAATAGTATTTTTTTGCGGAAACGTACAGATACCCAAAGCGAGATAGCTATATTTCTTTTATGTAAGTTTCTCACGGCCTCGGTCAACCCACCGCGCCTCCTCATCCTTTCCAGGCACATGTTGTGCCTCCTCCTCATCCAAAAGGTCCCTTTCTTCTCCCTTTATATCAAAGACTTCCTCGTTTGTCTTCTTTTTCGTCCACCGTACCTCTCTACTCCTCCTCACCCATATCTTGAAAGCCTGCAGTCTATTATATCTTCTTTTTCCTAGAATCCACGTTTCTGCTCCAAGCATCGCTACACTCTTCATCAACCTCGTCACCAGACGCTTCTTTTTATCCTTCTTATAAATATGATTTTTCGATATTCTTTGGTAGCGTCTTTGTGCCGGTATGCAAATTTTATGCTGCGTTTCCTTCTGAAAACCAGGAGTACTGAAAAGCTGCGGGAAGGACGAATGTTTTCCACATGTTGAGACACTACCTCGGTTTAATGGAGACCTGAGGTGGATGTGGCGAGTCGAGAAATGTGTTTTATTCATGAGGGGGATGCGGTTCGAGAGAAAGCGAATGCCGTTGTGAAATAGAGGTGGTGGAAGAGAGGATGTATTCCGCTCTAAGAGACGAAAACCATTTGAATGTTTTACTGATAGTGTCGCCGTTTCTATCTAAAAAGTATCACATCAAATGTGACTTAACTCTATGAAAGAGTTTCAGGCGTAACTTTGTGGAAATATTGTATACCCATTTGGTAAAAATGAAATAACTCGATATGTAACTAGTAATTTGCACACTGTTTTGATGAAAACCGACCATGGATTCGACATTTTATGCCATTATCAAGGTATAATTGATCACGGTATTGTGTGACTCCCTATTACCTCTGCCTCGCAACTACTTTGCCTCCTCGTGATCTCATCCAGAAGTTTCCATTCCGCACCAACCGTGCTAAACGCTTCCACGTTTGTCTTCCTTTCCGTCCACCGCACCTTCTCCATCCTCCTCCACACCCAGTGTATTTTTATTCTTTGATTGTAAGACTTTTGCTCATTTCTAAGGTTTAGTTACGAGCGAGGGTTCCCCCGAAGGGTTAGGGTTCTAGTTCGCAACTTCAAAAACAAGTGTGCACCGCATCTCCATTTCAGCCATTTCTATCCATTTCTAATCATTTCCGTCGATTTCCGACCATTTCTGTCCAATTCTATCTATTTCTGTCCGTTTCTACCCATTTCTGTTCATTTCTATCCATTTCTGTCCATTTTTAACCATTTCTGTCTATTTCTGTCCATTTCTCTGTCGGCCCCGTTGACGGCGGGGTAAAGCCCTCGCCTTCTAACCCGAAGGTCGCGGGTTCGAGTCCCGCCTGTGTAGATTATTTACTGCCCAGGACATGGGTGTTTGTGTTCGTCTCATGATATATTAAAACACTGATAATTGGGGAAACCTATTAGTGTTAATGAAATTACTGTTATTATTTCTATCCATTTCTGTGCATTTCTGTCCATTTCTGGCCATTTCGGAAAGCGTTTCTCAACAAGCGTACACCATTTCTCAGAGTTGTATACCCTTCGGTTACGAGTAATTAAATCATGCTCAGCATCGTTGAAATCTGTTCGTACATTGTGAGACTCGGAGTTCTTTTATAACGCCGTGACTTGACAGGGACGCATACCGAGACGAGCAGTGGCGACCCATATTTTACTTTGTAAGAGCCAGTGTCCTCGTCTGAGACTGTAACTTGACGGGTACGCATCCTGGGATGAACAGTGGTGACAAATTATATTCCTCGACTCTCCTCAAGTCGTGGGTAGTTGTTCGTTAGCGTAGATCGACCAGTGGGGATAGGTTTGAATGGCCAACACCTTTGTAAACAATTACGAAAGAGGCTATTTTTAACCAATCAGGTGAATGGCACAACATTTTGATAATGATGCCTTTTTTTTAAGTATTCTACCGGTGAAGGTAGGTTTTGTTGAATGCCAGCGATTCTCCTCCTGGTTTTCCTTACATTCAGGGGCCTATTTCCCTCTAGTATTATTTTTTCGCCTCAGCATACGATCTACCCTTCTTCATCCCGTCCATGAAACCTATTCTCTTTATTCCCCTTCCCCGCTAGCCCTACATCCATCTCTCTCCCCTTCTCCGCTTGCCCAACATCCTTCCTTCTATTACACTCTTTAGTAACCCATCACGCTTTATTACATCCTTCAGCCGTCTACCATGCCTACATCGGATTTCATTCAGAAGTTTCCTATCCTCGCCCACCATCTCAAGCACTTTCTCGTTAGTCTTCCTTTCCGTCCACCTTACCTTCTCCATCCTTCTCCACACCCACATCTCAAATGCCTATTTTGAGTGATAAGTGGTGTTTATAAGTCAAGTGGTCTGGGAGGCGGTTGGCGTTTTGCAGTCGGGACGGGATAAGGAATGAAGTGAGGAGAGACAAATAGTGCGCGGTGCGGAAGTTCCCTGTCTGTTTTGAGCGGGAGACATGAGTGGCGTCTTTCATTGGCGCCTCTCCAGATGAAGCAGCTCGATGAGTGTTTGGTTTTCTTTTTTTCTTTCGCGAGACGACGAGACGGAGAGAGTGGGTGGCCGACTCAAGTTGGCTTTTCGAAATGAATGGGCCGAGCGAAACGCTTCTTCCGCCGCGAAATTGCTTCTCCTTCATAATAGGCTGTTTATTTCACTCGAAAGCGTCGCAGGGTCGTATATCCATCGTCGTTCGTTCACATAAAACATCCGAAACCGACAATTAAGCCATCGAGATTGGTCTGCTGAGTTGCAATTTTTTGATCGATTGATCGAGCTCAGTATGAAATCGGAATTTCTATGCCCGCGTTTTTTTATCATACACTCCAGTTTTATGTTTTATGCATTAGATTAACTTAATTTTTCGACCGAGTCCGACTGCTGCCTTTTGTAATGGTTTAAAAATGTCTAGTACAGCGATTTGGATAGACAGGTGGTATTCTGAAATTCAAAGAATCCTTGTTTAATAATAGTATGCGGGCGAGAAAGAGGTTATAAGGAAATACATTTGTGAATATGAGGATTTTCTTAAGAATGTCTAAGATCTTACAATATAAGGTGTTCACCCACGTGAGGGTGTTAAGGTTGTTTGAGCGAAATATCATTTTACCTAGAAATCCATGAATTTGGTCTAATTTCAAAGGAAAATATCCTCCTACTAATGACACCAAAAATTCTATCCCTTACCTCATTACTTTCGGAGTTATTTGCCTTATTTGCCTTTAAGGAAGTCCGTGCGAGATAGTTCCCTAGGCATAACAGAGACCACATTCGAATCATACGGTTTAATTTCACCAACTTTGAGACACACGAATTAAATATTGCATTATTAATGTCGCAATATTATAGTTTTCTACGACAGAAATCGACAGTAATTAAATGAAAATACGTAAATAAGTCTTTAACGTGACGCATATTTTTCGCGCGGTGCGCTTGAAACCCCTTCAAAAGGGAAGGTTTTTTATGATACCCAAGAACCAGTTACGGTGACACTATGATTAAGTTTCAAAAATATTTGACAAAACATACAAACTACACGCTGTTAGTTTTGTTACGATATCTAAGGGTTGGAAATTCCTCATTTTGTAAATAATGTCTCTATGGAGTGCATGCACGTACTATTTCCCATGTAAAAGGGCTGGCCTTTTTTGGCAAATATCTCCGAAAGTAATGTGGTTAGGGGTTGAATTTATGGTGTCAATAGAATGGTGAGATATTTTTATTTAAAACGAGATCAAATTCATGGATTTCTAGGGAAAATGATATTTCGCTCAAACTACCTTAAGTCTACCTAAGTAATAGCAAAGTTGTTTTGCTTCGTCAGTGCCATGCTTTACCTGTGCACTTCCTTGTCACGTGCAAGGAGTGGTAGTACGAATAAAATGCAGCAAAATGGGCGCCAGGCAGCTGTGACTCAGGGAGTTTACCGAGGTGCTAAGGTTGGCAGCAACTAGAAAAGATTCTATCACCGACGCTCCACAATTTACAACCTTCCTCCCAGGCAGGCAGGGATTTCAAATTTCTGAGGTCCATGCCCCAAAATCGTCCGCGGCGCAGCGCCAGCTTCTTTTGCGATTGTTATACTCGACAATGAAGGCGACCATACCGACCGAACCTTTTGCCCGTGACGTATTTGATCCGTGTGGGTTAAGGAGAGGTGGAGATTGGAGGAGAAATTGGCGGCAAGGGGAGGGTTGTGGAGAGATGAGAGGGCGGGGGTGGAGTGGGGAAGGAACAGCCCTTGAGGAGGGGGTTGGGGGATGAGGAGTTGGACCCTTTTTCGGGATGACGTAGGAATGTTTTTTTTCCATCGTTCCTCTTACCCCCGACCTCTCCCCACCACGCCTCTTCCATCCTAAGTCTCTCTCTCTCTCCGTCGTCTTAGAGATCTTCCAATCAAGACGAAGGCTGCGGGCAGATCTTGAATTCGTAATGATAAGGGAAATGGATGGGGTGGCGGGGTACCTAGTTGTTGGAGGTCTGGAGACGAAGGGCTGCGTAGATGGCGGTCTAAAGAGAAGGGAGCCCCTCGCTCAACAATGGAGACGGCTTCCTCGGATACGGCATCCTTGACAACTCTCCCGCGTGTTTAAAACTCGGCGCGTCTCTGCAAGTTGAGTATCCTATTATAGCGAAGCGTAGGTTCAGAACTGTTGTAGATGCAACAGCGAAATATTCGGATAAATGTGTTACGTTGGTATCACCCTTCTGATTTTGCCGACGAAGCTTTTGTTATTATCTTAGCCGTAGGCATAGTCGAAAGGCCAGAGATGAAATAGAAAGGACGGGTATCTTGCAGCTAATAGATTCAAGGAATCATATTTCCTTCGCTTGATTCCTAAATACAGCACACACAACTTGAACCCTTATTTGAGAAAACGTCTCCGTTCCTTCCTGTGATTACTTCTTCACGGATCACCCTTCCACCCACTTTGGTGGATACTTACGATAGAGGCTATTTTAAACCAACCAGGTAATTAGCACTGGATATTTTGATAACGATACATATAATTGGACTTAATGAGATCGTACTCCAATAAATTTTGAAAAATAATAAAGCCTATATGGCGTGTGAATCTAAATGTTGCCTTTAAAACAGTTGGGTTTGTGATATAATCCATCTTTCACCGTTTAGAATGATGTATCGTGAAGACTCATTCATTTTAATGCATACAGTTGGTATCCTACAGGGAAGCCGTAATAGTTTGATGAGTAATTAGTGCACTCACCTCGTTGATAAATTGATATTTTCGGTCTCCGCTTCCAATTATATTGTAAGAGACGATTTCAACGCTTTAGATGCGTTTCATGTCCACAAACTGAACGAACAGGCTCGCCGTTCAGCGAATTGACCTCTCTGTAATATCGGCAAGATCCTTGCCAGATGCTGATTCCTCTCCAGATGTGACCTTTAGAGCCGGCGTGCCACTGTGCCGTCCTCGCAGTCAGTGCGTGGGTGGAATCATAAGTAACGATCGGTGATTAAATTGGAGACTATTCCAGACCATGGCTTTCTACATCTGCGTTTAACCTTTTGAAATTTATATAAAAATGAGGTGCGGTGATTTTTGCCAGTGGCTATGAATTTAGAAACCTACTCTCCTCGATATTGAGTTGTTATGGGTAAAAAAAATTATGTTATAGACCAGTCGTACTAGCTTGATTGGTTTATCATGTGATACGCCGTTCAAAATAATGTATATACTTAAAATTAAATAATTAAAAAAAACTTACATCTGGTAAGGGGATGTAGCATTTCTGAAAGTTGATGAAGGTGAAGAGGTATTAGTGAATGTCTGATTCTGAATTAATTATGGCAATACTAACTTTGTTTCAGTCCACAGTTTTTTATTGGTACAACTGGTTTCAACACTGCTGCGTCATCTTCCGGTACTTGTGTGATAGGTACCTGAAGATGGCGCAGTAGCATTGAAACTAGTTCTGCCAATAAAAAACTCTTCGAATTGAAACTAAGTTGGTATTGTCATTATTAATTCAATGATGACCATCCATAAGGTTACGCCTGAATGGATTGGACTCCTGTTCTAGATAAGAGCTCTATCGTATACATAGTTGAACTCCGAGGTTAATGTAGTGAGAATCGTGTTAATATGCAAGAGGAGAGTTATGATCCTATTGATTGACTCAAGTGAATGTTTTCCCATCAATTATTTCATTATGTGTTTACGATAGGAACACGCTAGTATTTCGGAAGATGATTCTTAATATATTTATTGTCTGGACTTTTTTCAACGGAATACATACTTAATATTATCAGCTAGTCTTCATTAGGTCTTAATTTCGACTTTTTTGGTTAATAAGTTTGGCCTAACCTTTAGTTAATGTAGATATCTTGTTTTATTACCCGGTATATTGCACAAGTGATGTCTCTGGAGCGTAAATATAATTGAAAGTACTCTTCATGTGCTGTTTATACGACGTTATTGGCCCGTCACTTAGTACTCTACGTACAGTATGAGAAGACTTAATAAAATGACGCTCAATAACAATCTACAGTTTATCAAAATTTTGATTCGTGACTCTCTTGCTCCTGAAAATCATTCTCTTGCCGAACAAGAAATGCCACAGTGGCCATTCGTAGAAGGAGCATTTTTTTTTTACTCAACCACTCTGCTCATTCTTGAAACACTTTCCTCAAAGAGTAACCACTTGTCGTAGTTGAACGCCGTAGTTCACATTTTATGCCGCTTTCCCTCGTCGAGTAATAAAAATACAGGACCCGTTTAATCATCATCAGTATTCTTTTTTCGAAATTTCCAATTCGTCTCTGTGATCAACGGAAAAACTTGTCGTTCAGCGTTTAATCCCCTCTGAGCTCCTGAGGCCGCCGAAAAGGATATTTTTCCCTTCTCCGTCGTCCGTGAAAGTCACTCATTCCCTATTCCCCTCTCGTGTGGCTTTCTCGCCGCCGCCGCCTTTTCCTATCCTGTCGTCGCAGTCATCTCATAACTCAGAACTAGTTGAAGGGTAAGCGCTCGGGACGTGATCCTCGTGCTCGCTACTCGACGTGAACTTCGGGGGCGGAGAAATATTTCTCTTCACCTTCACACCCCCTCTCGAAAGGGTTTTTCGCACAATCCCTCCCTCTTTTTCTTTCGTGTGAAATTTTGTGTCGGTTGCTCCTTAAGGAGATACCACCGCGACTGGGTCGAAACAAATTTTAAATTCCAACTTTTGTCGTTTCGATTTAAAAACACTTCTTTCGATTTCATTGATGAAGTCGTCTAATGGAAATTCTTTACGCTGAGCGATACTGATAGATCAAAATATGAGCAGATTCCACGATCGAAATATTTTTCACGACCTAGGTGCGCTTGTTACTCCGTCATCAGGTTGCCTTCCGTAGCATTACCTGATGATAACATCTTCAGATACAGTTAAATACCTTGGAATTACCTTAACTTCTGATATAGGGTGAGGAACGCACATACAATACGTATGCGGCACCGCATTTAAGAAACTAGGTTTTGTTAAACGTATAATAGAATTGTCCTCGGACGAAAAAGTAAAAGAGAGATGCTACTTCGTTCTGGTTAGGCCAAACCTTGTGTACGCCGCGAGCATTTGGGACCTTGGTCATAAAGACTTGATCAAAAAATTGATAAAATACAAAGAAACGCTGCACGACTCATTAAAAACTGCTACGAGCGAACATATAGTGTATCACGAATTTTTGAGGGATTAAGGTGGGAGCCCCTATAGACTCTGAGGCTACACGCTAGGCTTAGGCTGCTTGAGAAATTCAGAACTGGCGTGTTTCAGAGCGACACGGAGATTATTATCATGGGGCCACACTACATCTCTAGGTCTAACAGTAGCGATAAAATGGGATAGATGCACTGCCGAACAAATAGGTAGAAAAAGCTCGTTCTTCCCGCGCACCATAAGCGACCGCAATAAAAACTGAGCTCCACTAAATACACTCTCATAATACACGTCAGCATTTCCTCTCAAATCCTTATCCCTTACATCTTTACCCGGCTGGTGTCCTAACACCTATTTGAACACGCCCATGCGGCGCCTCGACGGGTAGTATGTAGACGCATATGTAGATGATGCTGTAACAAGTGAAACATAGGTTGTAATAAATATTGTGCTCGTGGAATTGCTATATTTTTTTAATTTATTAGTGATGTTTCGGTCCCGAAAAATATCCCTTACGTCTTTAGAATTTGTAAGCTAAGCGTTATTAATAAAATACTTTGCCTAGAAGATGTAGTATACCTGCACACGCTTAGCCTTTTATGTGTAGTAGATTAACTTTAATTTAACTCCGTCTTCCCCTTTTTATTTATTTCAAAAAATTGTTCACATACAGTAGTGGCGCCAACTTTCAGTGAAAAAAAAACATGAAAGAGGACAAAAACACAATAACAGCATAAAAATAAGCAGTGAGAGCCCAACATGGAAAGGGGGAATATTTAATTTGTTGACAGGTGGGATATCGCTTGGGTGGTGAAATTGTTACATGATAAATAAGAAGACAGGATCGGATTATAATTTATTTTTGGTGGATCGCAGCCTTCAGCACACAATTACCTTGATCCAGTTTTCCTGCCTCGAGCCACTTGGGAGGAGCGTTTCAATAGCGTTAAAAAAACAACTCTCTGGGAAACAAATCCGTGACTAAGGCGGTGAGAACTCGAGCAGCCTATCCAATGCAATTTACCGCGTTGTGTGAAAGACCTTTACCTATCCCGCTCGACGTCCCGCGGTCATTCCCTTTGTCTTGAAAATGCAATCTACTCGCTTGTCTCCTCCGTGCGAAAGGGCCTTCCTCCCCAGTGCCTTTTCTCTTTCCTCAAAGGAGTTTTATGCGTTCTAGGTTCGGTATAGAGAAGAGGCGTGGTGGGGATGAAGAGCAACTAGAATGCTGGGAACATTCGATACAGCGATGCATGTTTGGTGAGCAATCCGCGATGCCATATTGTGATATCGATATTAGATTGTGAATGAGTAAATTATGCGATCACCGACTGGTGATGTAAATGTTGTGTGCAACATTATTTAGCGGATGATGTAACACTAACTGGGGAACACACATACAACACATATGCGGCACAGCATTAAAGAAACTAGGTTTTGTTAAGCGTATAATAGGAAGGTCCTCGGATGAAAAAGTAAAAGAGAGTTGCTACTTCGCTCTGGTTAGGTCACCCCTCGAATACGCCGCGGGAATTTGGGACACTGGTCTTAAAGATTTAACCAAAAAAATTAACTAAGTACAAAGAAAAGCAGCACGCTTCGTTAAAAACTGCTACGAACGAACATATAGTGCTATGCAACTTTTAAGAGGGGTTAAGGTGGGAGCCCCTAGAGATTCGGAGGCTGCACGCTAAGCTTAGGCTGCTTGATACATTCTGAAGTGATATTTTTCAGAGCGACACAGAGAATATTAACATGACGCCTCACTGCATTTCTAGGTCTGACAGATGCGATAAAATAAAAAGAGGTACTCTGCCGAACAGATAGGTACAAAAACTTTCTTTCCGTGCACAATAAGCGACCACAGTAAAAACTGAGCTTCTCCAAATACACACTCATAGGACGTGTCACCATTTTACCTCCAAAACTTTTACATCTTTACACGGCTGGTGACCTACCACCCCTTGCCACACGCCCAAGTGGCGGCTCGCGGGGTAGTATGTAGATATAGATGAATTGTACTTGTTATAGTTGGTAAGGGAAGGAAACTTCTGAATGAGATGAGGCAAAGTAGGTGAATGGAAGAGCCAGTGAGGAGCGAAGGATTTCTCGTGTCTGTGATAGAAGGATGTTGGGGAAACAGAGAAGGGGAAGAAAGAGAGTATGTATCGTGGAAGGGATAGGTCTAACGATGCAATGGAGAATGTAACATCATGTGTGTATAGGGACTTCCATTTTTAAATATCTCATAATTTGAGAATTTTATTCTGAAATCCTTTTAAACCTACCATCACCAATAGATTGCTCAATAATAAATATCAACTACTGTTAAAATTTCGTATGAAATAAATACGTATAAATGTATAATACGTGTGTGCTTTGGATGAGACACCTCTCCATCTTGCTTATATTATATGCCGTATCGTTGTAGGTCACACGTACCATTTATTTGTTAGAATTCTGCGAATGAAATGGGATCTGCGATGCAAACAAAATACCAGAGCCATTCCTCTACCACCGGTGAAGACGACTTAATTGTCAAAACCTCGGGCAATTTTTTTCTGAGAGTCTTTTTTTACGTGTTTCTTAGTGTCGCAAGTGTTTTAGTTTTTTTTGTGCTCGTTGCTTCGTCACCAAGTTTTCTTCAGGAGATTTTATATGTATCGAAATGTAGTAATCTGGCTTTTTGGGATGCAAATGCGACGTTCAGTTACTTTTCTTTTTTTTTTGCTGCCGGACGATTCTGTTGGCCCGTGTGTCCCCGGAATCCCTATAGGCTGCTGAGCCTGTCATCAGGTTTTCCAGGGACCGGACCAACAGAACTTGACATACATCCATGCCCTGGGTGGTGAAAAACCCACCCAGGCGGGACTCGAACTCAACTCCAACTCACCCAGGCGGGACTCAAAATGAAGTGCTAATTAAATGCGCGCAATGAATTAAAATTGTTAAAATTCTGCGTAATTATTTGCCTTGTAACAAGAAGGCCTCGTAAATGGTCGGAGGAGATAATGAAGAGCGAAGGAACCTATGCTTGGAAGGCCTTGGTGGAGGGTAAGGTGTTGAGCAGTTGGTGAAATATGTATGTGCTTTATGGATGGCGTGAAGATTGGAATGGCGTCTGCCGCGCCGAAGCCTATTTTCATCTGAGCCCAAATCATCCGGTATACTAGTCAGATAACAATGATAAAGTATCGTGATGGTGATATATTGTCGCCCTGTGACGATGCTATATTCAGATTCCGATATGGTGCCGCCTTCGAAAGGGTTGTTTTTGATGTTGAGGGTAGTGAATGAGGCCATGAGGTGTGGATTTTACCGCCCTCTCTCTCGCTTGGCGTTTCTCAACTGTTCCTTCCCTTCACCCCCACCTCAATTTCCATCCTGCCCATCCCAGTTTCCCAAAAGCGAGAATTTTTATTTCTCTATGTATACATGTACATTTAAGAAAACAAAAGTAAGGAGATTCTGAAGGACGAAGAAAGGGAAGCTTGTGAATAAAGTTGGAGGACACAAACTAGAGCAGTTTAATTACTTATGTAGCACGCTAGAGGAAAATGGGCATAGTAGGAAAGACATACGGAAGAGAATAGCGCTAGCTAAGTAGGCGTTTAGTAATAGAAGAGAGCTGATGACGGGGGACACTGGGTAAGGATATGAAGAAGACGCTGATGAAGAGTTTGATATGGAGCGTAGCTTTGTATGGGGCAGAAACGTGGACCCTGAGAAAGGAGGACGAGAATAGACCTCAGGCATTTGAGATGTGGGTGTAGAGAAGAATGGAAAGGGTTTGATGGACGGAAAGGAAGACTAACGAGGAAGTGCAGGAGATGGTGGGCGAGCAAAGGAATCTTTTGAGTAAAATCCGGGAAAGGCAGGGTAGGTGGCTGAACGATGTAATAAAGACTGATGGGTTGCTAAAGAGTGTGAAAGAGGGAAAGATGTTGGGCAAGCGGGGAAGAGGAAGAAAGAAGACAGGTTTCATGGACGAGATGAAGGAGGACAGATCTTATGCAGAGGCGGAAAAGGATATATTAGAGGGAGATAGGACCCGGAATGTGTAGAAGACCGGGAGTGGATTCTCTTGACATTCAACAAAACCTACCTCTACTGGTAGAATACCAAATAATAATAATAACATGTAAATTTTCCTTCCCTCGCTCCCTTCTGGCTCTCGGAAATCTTTCCCTGAGAATTTTTTAGTGCAACTTTTTTGCCCTTTCACCTTGCTAAGGGAGTGGGATCCTGCTTTTTTTCCCTCCCCCCTCTCGTTTTTATTTTTCACATAAAAGGTGGGAGAAGGAGGCCGAGAAATGGGAAATAGCGATTCCTTTTTCATTTCTTTCGCTCCAACATCCGCGCCATCTACTGAAATCTTGCCCCGGCTGCAATTTTGTTTCATATTTTTTTTTCCTACCTCTGGGAGATTCCTTTCGTGGAAATAATGAAAATTGTGTTTTCCAGTCCCACGTTCAGTTCTCCTTTTTCTCTACATCTCGTTGCGAACTCTGTATATTTTTCTAATCCTCTCTATACCGCCGTTCCCACCCCCCCCCCGCCACTCCCATCTCTCTGGCCTCTACTTTTCCGGTTGGGGGAAACGAAATGTCCCCAGATTGATTTTAAGAAAAAAACTAATATGAGCGTCGCCCTGATCAAATTCGAAATTTTTGCTTCCTTCTCCTGCGTACACCGAGATGGATCGATGCTCCGTGTAGTTGGTCCCTGGGAACGGTTTGAGAGAGCTCGATGAAGAAAGAAGTGATACGTTGGAACCTGGCGCATGACTCCTATTTTTGAGCAATTCGTGTTTTGTCCACATCTTGGGATCGAACGTATCGTATTTTTGGTATCCTAACGTGATAATTTTTGTGTCAGTAGATTAAATACATCATTGTCGGCCCCGCTGGCGGCGGGGTTAAGTCCTCGCCTGCCAACCCGAGGGTCGCGGGTTCGAGTCCCGCCGACTACCGAACTAATTTCCGAGATCGTTGACGAAAAAACCTGCCCTTATACTTGGAAAATTGTGCCTGTATGCACTCTAGAGAGAGTGTATTTTTAAAAATGAGGAAATTCTAACGCCTAGATCTCGAAAAAAACTGTCTAGTTCGTAGGTTTATCGACTATTTTTTAAAAAATAAATCGTGTTATTACCGCAGTAACTTCCTCATAATTGCAAACGACCTTATGTTTTGAAGGAGTCATATAAGTACCGCGTGAAAAAAGTGTCAAATTGAAAGACTTATGTATACAGATTTCTGTCTTCTAAATCTCATAAAAATATTAAGTGTGTAGTTTGTATGTTATCCCAGCTATTTAAAAAAAAATACATCATATAGTAATTGCTGTAATATTTTCAGAATCTCAATTAAGTTTTGTCGGCCCCGGTGGTGGCGGGGTAAAGTCCTCGCATGCTAATCCGAGGATCGCGGGTTCGAGTCACGCCTGGGTAGAATATTATCAGCCCAGGACATGGGTGTTTGTGTCTCGTCCGTTGTTACTGTTATTTACCCGGCGTAAATTGGCCCATTGTGCTGTATTCGGGAGAGTGAAGATAAATAAAATCGTTCGTCTGTTTGTATCAGCAAGTTGTCCCCGCTTAGTCTTCCGTTGACTTCTGATCGAAATTCGGGATAGGCAGGGTAGATGGCTGAAGGATGTAATAAGGGGCGATGGTTTGCTCGAGAGTGTGATAGAGGGAAGGATGTTGGGCAAGCGGGAAACGAGAAGAGAATAGATTTCATGAACTGGATGAAGAAGGGTAGGCCTTATACCGTGGCGAAAAAGGAAATACTAGCTAGGCCCCTGAAAGAGTAGAAAACCGGAAGGAGATTTTCTGACTTTCATCAAACCCTACCTTCACCGATAGAACGCTTTTTTAAGAAATTGTCTTCTTTTATGCTGCAGTTATCGTCCTAGCTTCACTACCATGTAAAAGAATTCTATTATGTGTTTTAATCGAGCGCTTCCTCATTCTCAAGTTTGCGTTGCTGACTTGAGACTCTTCTTCCTGTAGAATGCTTCATGGCTTGAGCAGCTTAAGTAAATTGAGGGCGCTATTAACGCCTGATGTTCCATTCTTCATCATAGATTAAGTCCTATCCTTCCACTCTTCACTCACTATTCCACTTCCACTATCACTCTCCATTCAACATGTCTACACCCATCACTTACTTCCCCAATCTCTTATTTTTTGCCTTCTCTTGATCTCCGCCATCAATTTCTATTCCTTTATCATCACATGCCCCACTTCGTAAAAGCGTTCTAAGTATTGCGACAATGGTACACGAAAGCCACGCATCGACCGAGCACCGTGCATAAAGAAAACAAAAGGCATTAACCAATTGATCAGCCCGCACGCAAATAAAATTCCTTCCCGTTCTCTTCTCTCTCTCTCTTAGTCTCTGTGTCCAGTGCTCTCTGTTCCCATGCCGACCACCGCACAGTGGTCCTCGGCCCATGTATTTCTGGGATATGAAAAGATTTTCTCAGGTCAAGATGAAATTTGGTGTATTTAGGTTTTCGGGGTCACTGAATACGAATATGGTGCCAAAACAGTTGAATTTTTCCATTAAATGTGAAAACTTGCGGATTTCATTTTTTGCGATATTTCTGCGAATAGATTTTATTTAGTGCAAATAGGACCAAAATAATTAAGTAAATTTAACAAATAAAATTAATATAGGTAAATGTCGGCAGACACTTGTGAGATTTTTGTATACTTAGTGATGTTAGTTACACTTTCCAATAGATTTTTCAATGGAATCTCACGAAATGAGTGAACTTTTCACTAATTTTTATTATATTTCGCGGATAATAGTTCTCTAATTTTCATGATTTTCAATTTGAAATCGCATATAATGACAACTTAACAATAAATTTTGACTTCAATATATAAATAGTACATACTTTCCGGAGATGAATCTAGTTCTTTGAATTACAATCGATGCAACAGTCTTCTATGTAAGCGACTCCGAAGTTAACGCGCATTTGACGTTCGATTATTAATGGAACGGGTACGTTTCCTGAGCGTTCTCTTATATACCTTCTAACAGTAAAATTTCCAAACATTGCCTGTAACAAATGATATGGTACGAAGTCACTCGCACGGGTGCATATACACCAGGGTTGAAATTCGCTATGAAAAAAATCATTTGATTTGACCGGGATTCGAACCCGGATCTCCCAATTGCCGGTCAGGTGTGTTAGCCAGTTATACCACCAAGCCATCTTCCTTAAAGGTGAATTTCGAGGGGGGTTTACGTCTAGTCAACATCTAGTTCGCATAAACCCCGCTCGAAATTCGCCTTGAAGGGAAATGGCTTGGTGGTGTAACTGGCTAACACACCTGACCGGCAATTGGGAGATCCGGGTTCGAATCCCGGTCAAGTCAAATGAATTTTTTCATAGCGAATTTCAACCCTGGTCTAACAGTAAAGGTCGTGATACCGGTTCAGGATCTTCGAATTCTGATGCGTCATCGCTTACTCTGTCCAAACGTACTGCACAAAAGATTTACCTGAATACTTTATTTTTCTTACCATGTCCCATTTTTCCATATACTGGGACCACTGTGCACCGTCTCAATAATCCACATGCGAGCCGTGCTCGTCGCGGCCTCATCTTCGTCCTCCCAATCCTTCCTGGTCGATATTCAATTCCTGTTTTGCGTGGACCTTCGTCCTCCCTCGCCGTCCATCTTATTTGTGCCCTGAGGATGTCTGAGGGCAGAGGGGACGGTGAAGGGAGGTCTGGGACCCTCATCGTCCTATTCAAGTGCTCCCCCATCTCTCCGTCCTTCTTCCCTTTTCCCTCGCCAACAATTGCGTCACATTCCGCTCACGATCACCCCTCTGATTTTTTGTCCCAACAGTTTTAAATCCCCACACGTGATTTGGTTTCCCATTTCCTATTTTTTGACATAGATGGGCTAATTCGTCCGACTTTCTCCAAACTACTGCTTCCGTGGATCAATTTCGACCTCCAATCTGTGGGGAGCTGATTTCGGTGTAAATACTTTCTGATGATACCCGTATGTTTGAAGCTTGTGGGCCTTTGCTTAAAAACAATCAATTATCATCTATTCGTTCGGTATAGTAGGCTGTTGAAGCGAGGAAACTTACTTAACTTCCTTGTGTGACTTTACTGTAGGATTCTTGTGATACTTGCTTTTACTTTAAAAGTTGATTTAAAAGAGAGAAATTGTGTCAAAAAAATGTCGTATGTCTGGTGATAGCTACTCCACCAACATTTTGTGAGAACTGAGAGACTACAGGAACCAAAGATTACTTGCTAAGTCATGCAAAGTCCAGCTTTCAGAGGGATGCTGGTTAATGTTCCAGATTTCTCTGGCGTATACATTGAAAATTTTCAGTTGAATTTCCTTTTACAATGACAAAACTTTTTTTTGTGACAAAAATCACTATATTAAAACCGTATTAGAAAATGTTCAACTTCTGATATATTATTTGATACAACCATACTTTTGATGTGGATATTTGCGCATAGTGTTTTTAGTTACATATGTTGAGAATTGATGAGTGATTGCGCATTTTTAAGTTCTTTAATGTAAAGTACACAATGTAGTATATTACGATCTCACTCATTCCGTCGTGGAACGTAATATATTTTATCCATATAATAATTTCAATTTCTTAGTTATTTAACGTCCAGAAATTTTGTCTCTTGAGAACGAATATTTTCCGTAATCGCCTCTGCATGAGTCGCTAGTTATACCGATAGGTTGAGACAATGTCGTACCATTGTAGCACTGTGAAAAATGTAGGTGGTCAGTACTTTGTATCTAAATTTACGAAATACCGCGCAAGCCACAATAGCGGTGTATGGCACGGGGTGAATCCACACCAGGCATGAAGCACTCGTTCAAGCTGAAATCATATCTGGGCACGTTCTCCCGGAATGCCAGGCGCAGGCCAAAAGCAGTCAGGATAGCAATGCGCGGTCACACCAGAAACCAGGAGAGTGCCACGCAGACGAACATGCTACCATGCAGTATACTACGTAAGATACAACTACTGGTCATAATTAATGCGACAGATACACAGTATCACAAGGTACCAAATCATGCAAGAGGTATATCATTCCGGAAATTGCATGCGAGGTTAGTAGCTAATAATGATATTAAGATATTTAGCCCAAGTGCGAAAACCTATTTCACCTAGCCAGAGACAAAGTATCCTGGAAATGATCTATCGCAACTATTATGATCCCTTATTATGCGTGGAAAAAATTGCATTTTTAATCTATCGGTTCTACAGTCTATTTCCTTTATCTTATGCCTGTGATCGTGATTTACTCGTGCAGTAGAATGATTGTCGGCAGTTATGTTAGTCTCCAGGGTAGACCTCGCCAGACAGTTGTTCTAAAGAGGGACGAAAGCCCTTAGACATTGTCCGGGTTTCCAGCTTTGGTTCCATCTACTTTAAATCCTTTAAAGTATTCTAGCCGTTGGATGTAATACCCTCGCAGGCGAGAGACGGAACAACTGCTGGAGGTCATCATTTTTCTTTTTAATTTTTTAATCTGATTCTCTCGGGGTCCATTTTTTCTTGATTCCCTCCTGAAGTGGAAGATTTTAAATAACTCATGCCTGCTATTTGACTTTATAATTATGTAATGCTCGTTATTTCGTATTTAGTATTCCTGGCGAGTTGATTTTTAGGCATTGACTGAGGTTAATTTTCGTGCGTGTCGATCGGCGGGTTTTTTTTTTCTGCAGTACCAATTTTATGTTATTAACACTTTGCGTTGTGGGCTTTAGATTGAATGTTCTCTCAGAAAAACTGAAGATTTTACTCACACCTGGATTATGAAAGAATACTCTCTTAAATCTAGGTTAATGAACCTTTATTTACTCTGAAAATTTATTTTGGCTGTTGTGGTCATATGTATGCCTACCAGAGAGACTGCAGCCGTACCATTCCGTCCAGCTGCCGTTCAATAGTGATATTCCATGGACCTCCTAGCACGTCCATCGTCCTTCTCAGAAAATATAAGAGGGCGTACTATTACGTTCATAGCACTCAAAGCGATATGCAGAGCAATGCAGTTCTCCGTCTATCAGATATAATATAGACTTAACGTTCTCTTAACACCTTTGGCTTGTCGTACACATGACCTATCTTTTCCATTCACTGTTCTTCCTCTTTCCAAGTTGTCCTATCATTACGGTATTATCTGAATGCACAACTGTCCACATTTCTCGTTCGCCTATGCCAATAGCTACTATACTTACCGCAGTCATTAATTAGCCTATTTGGTCCCTGAGTCATTCGTTCTCCTGATTCGTGTAGTGGATCTGGGAGATACGTTAACCGTCTTCAGTTACGTTTTATTGTAATACTAGCTGTTCTCGGCATGCGTTGCAATGCCTGTTTTTCTTTTAAGTAGACACACCGTTTTTAGATAATTTACTTCCAAGCCTCAATGTTTTCGGTGCATTTTTTCGTATTCTAAGTTCGCAAAATAAATTACTCGATACTGAAGTCCCCATTGATTTCCATACTTTTCATACTTGGGCCCTTAGTCTTTTCTGGGTTCAAAATCGGTCCCTAAACGAATGTGAGACCCAGTCCAAAAATTTCTCTTACCTACTCAGGAATTTGTAATGCACAAATGATGGCATGAGTTTCCATTCCATGCCTATGCTGTGGTTTACAAGTAAATGAAATATGGGGTTGTAGAAGTAGTGCAAAAATGTAAGACTTTCGAGCTCAAAAATCCAATTTTAGGAGGAAGCGAAGCGTTTACGAAAATCGAATGCAAGAATTTAAAAAAATGGCAAACAAAGAGACCAATGCACCGAATCTTATTCTACGTACAGATAAATTACGTACATTTTAACGCAAATTATGTCTCACTGATACTATTCTGATGCTCGTGATTGAGCAACTCGTAAACGATGTGCATCGTTGCTGGCCTGTCGTTCCTCGCTTGGTTGAGAAACTCGCGGCCCAAACTCATTTGTTGAAACGACTCGCGCTCCACCTATTGTGCAATGGATTTAATAATTCAGTAACCTTCGCGGGCGCGCGCACAGTAACTCACAAAAGTTTCATCGTAATCTGATGAATGGTATTGGAACGCATAGAAGACGAACAAACAGGCATTCATTTTTATATATTTGATTGCCGCACTCCCTTCAGTACTTGCGGAGAAATTCCTGTACGTGACATGGACTTATTTACCTAAGGCAACCCCCCCAGTAAGGCCTCTCCTACGCACAGGAGCAACTTAGTTCCTTGGAACGCGAGTGAGCGCCGTCGGCTTCTCCCACAAGTGGTGATTGCGGTGCTTGGAAAGAGATTCGCGGCGCTGTGGCTCCAGAGGGAATTCCTGTTTGCTCATTGCTCTATCGAGGGCGGCATCTAACATTCTTTTGGTCGTTTTGCACGGATATTGTCCGTGGGGTCACTAGGCAGCTATCGATCGTGCTGCCGTGACCTTATTAACGAGTCGAGTCCGTGCAGGGCACACCACAGCACACCGGGAAGAGTTCTTGCGGAGTGCATCCGTAACCCGCTCTCCTGCTCATCTCCCCACCTTTCCTTTCCATTTATTTATGTCCGCGCGGGAAGTCACCGCTGTGTTTATATCGAGTATCATCTGAGGGTAGTTCTTTGATTTCTGTTAAACGTTTTATTTTCCTTGACCAAATGCGCAAAATGTCGCTCTTCATTGCTTGCTTTTGAATTAGTGAAATCTCAAAAGAAAATAATGTGGGGAAATGTAAGTCGTCGTTTTCTGAAGAATTTCCGATTAAACGTTAATTTTGAGGTTATAAATACCGTGACGATTACCAGTGTATAAGTTTGCTGGCAAACATGAGCTTGGATAGTACTGGAGAAAAATTAATTTTGAAATTTGAGCTTAAACAATTCATCGTACAAGTTAGACCGATATATAGGGGATTCATTTACTATCATAACCATGGTGTTTAGACCCTTGATGTCAGTTGAAACAACTAAAAAGAAAAGGCAAAGCGTGTGCTTTTTAAAGTTTAGACAATAAAATAAATAAGCTGCTGTATTTTCATTGAATCATTTCGAAGGTTCATATATAAGAAGAAATAACTATAGTTTGCCTGCCGCAAACCTGAACGAATTCCTCGTTCGTTAGATTGCGGTGATTATTTGCCCTTGAGAAATTTTTAATTCCTTGTTGACTAGACGACGGATCATTTGCATGTCAAAGGAGAGTGATGCAAAATGTGTAGCATTAGATTAGTATATATTGTTTGACTCTGTGCATATTCACTTTTGGCTTTGATGGATCATGTAATGGATGATTTCCCCTTTACTAAACCGAGTTACCTCCTTCTTACATCCGTCCCACTATAATCTCGTCTTAAGTAACTGTGCTTTACCTATTCCCCGTGCTTATTTAGCATTCTTATGAAGGCAATACGTACCCTATCGTTTATAATCAAATGTTCGTGAGTACATATTCCCTCTCCCCCAAATTTCAAACTCATCCAGTCGATTTTTTAGCGCCGTGAGGGATCGTGTTGTGGCTCATGGTCAGAGGAATGAACTTCCAAACCTTGAAAAAGTGTTGAAAGGGTTCTTGTATGGTTCAGAGACCGTGGTCGCGTCTCTCCAAGAAAAAAACGAGAACAACGTCTATGGCTTGTGCATCTTAGTTACGGGTTTTATTTATACTTTTTGGGATTCATTTTTATTATTGGGTTTATTTTCGCAAAGCGAACAATATCCTTGCGCCATACTCCGCGGATTTAACCTTTTTTTATGAACTGTATTCATTTTATTGTTATTATACCCGATGAACGTATTCCTTCCTTCCCTATGGTGTGAATTAATTAATTATATCGTTATATGCTAATCATAAATATTCTCTGGCGCACCCGTGTATCTTCAGCTGAGAATCTTAAGAGTCGTTGATGCTTAAACTTGTTCATTCTTCATGTCTCTCACTGTGTATTTGGTATTTATTCCCTCCTTATCTTTTGAGCATTTTTGTGCCTATCCTTTTTGTAGATTGCGGGCTTTTGATATTTTGGTATGGAGAAGGATAGAAAAGGTACGGTGGACGGAAAAGAGGACAGATTGAGAAGTGCTCGGATGAAAATTGAATGTATGCTGCGTGAGGAAAAAAGCTTTTTGATGAGATCAGGCATAAAGAGGCAATCAGAGGCGATGGTTTGTTTGAGGCCGTGATAGAGGGAAAGATGTTGGACCAGCGGGTCTGCATGAAAAAGAGAAAAGGTTTTGTGGACGGGATGAAGAAGGGTAAGGTTAATAGAAAGCATATATTAGCGTATAAAGCGTAAAAAGATCTGATTAGAAAAATTATTAAAGATTAGCGTATAATGATCTGGGAGGAGTTTCTACGAATTCCAATAAAACCTACTTTCAACCGGAAGATTACCGTAATGAATATCCTTTTACGATTGTGTACGACTTCCGGCATATCCCTCTCTTCTCTACGCATCCGTGAAGTATTTTTGTTTTAGTAAAATCTTCTCGGGTTTGGCACCGGGTCACTCTCCACTCTCAATCTCCACTCTCAACAATTATCATCGTCATCAGGGCTAGAGAGTTTCTCGTCTAAACGTTGGCCTTTAATAGCCTTACCCGGTGCCAAACCCGAGAAGATTTTACTAATATCATTCGCCGGGAAAGCCTGCGATCTTTTATTTTTGTTTTCTTTTTATCGGCTTGGAGAAAATCCTTTCATCTCCTATTCTCTTCTTCCCATCTGGGAGGTAGTAATTCCACACCGCTAGCGATGTTTACTTATTTCCAGGGGAGCACAGAGAGAGGTAAACTCATACAGTCAATCACAAGTTACATATCGCGAGCCGCATACATCCTTCTGTCCTCTTCTGCGAACGCATTGCCATTTTCGTCTTTATCCCTTTAACCCCGTCTCTATATCGTCTCTCGCTCTCTCTCAACGGAACGAATTTTCATCTGTATCGACTTTTGATGTCACCTCTCGGAGTGCGGGTTCCGAACACACGCACGTTTGGGAGCACATCACATGCGTGGAAGGTAAATGTTAAAGTGTGCTCCCATCTTCTCTCCACTTCCCAGATGGTTTGACCTTATTCGGGCCCTTTGACGGCGCCTCCACTCTACGCCTAATCGATTCCTTTCTAAGGTAGGACGATAGTGCCTTCCTCGGTGGGGCCTCTCCGACCTATACCACATGATGATGGTTCTCGGTATCTTCGAAGACATTCCGCTGAACCTTTGATGGATTTGGGTCAGGGTGAGCTCTGCTTATGGCCGTTTTGTGCTCGAGTATTGGCATTCACGATAAAAATGTAAATAGTCATTGCATTTTCTGTTTGTACACTCGATTGCACAATATGTGTATTTTGGAATAATACTCTTAACCCTTTGAGTGCCAATCGATTTTCTAGGTACTATGCTAAAATTGCCGAGGCATTTTTGCTGATTTTGCAGTAGTTTAGGAAAATAATTGTCTCAAATACAAGTGAAGGTAAATATTCAAAATCTCAAGGAAAACTTTATTATATGTGGTTTCACCTTTTTAATATATAATTTGACGATTTTTTTTTTACAAAATCTGCATCTGTAATCTGAATTCAGGTGCCATCTGTGAACAATCAGTGAAATACCAGCATCTAAGAGTGACATTGCAGGAGGAGCGTTATCGCGCTACTGGCACTTTTCGCGAGAAACAGGAGGAGCGCGATAGCGCTCCCCGGCACTCTAAGGGTTAAATCTGATTTTCAATCTTAGCGTTCGTACTGTGTTCGTGTTTGAGAATCTCTCAAGCAAATCTTTAAGCTTGAATTAATGATATTGGCGGTAACTTGGTGGAATACCTTCAAAATGAAATTATGAATTACTTAGATTTCCACAAAATATTTATTACGTTATTACTAATAATTATTTTGTGGAAAACTTAGCAATCATCGTTTTATTATTCGTTTAATTAGTGTATTTATTGATTATTTTGGAAACTTTATCTGGTTATAAAGTTCCCTCAGTACGACTTGGTTATTATTACTTTTTTGTTGCCTCAGTTCACATCATGTTATCGATTGTTCGTTATGATTTAATTGATAAGTCGTCTGCGTTCTTGTTATGGGGTCTTAGTAGAGACAGATTTTTTTGCGATCCAGTTTTCCTCTCCTGTGGGCACGGGTTTGAATTCTGGCGGCGTTGAATATTTGCCGTGGAATTCTGATCCCTTTATGGGTGCCGTAGAGTGAATTATTACAGCCAAGTATTCGATACGCCCTCGAATTTCGCCGAACCTTGACAGAGGGTTTTTCATTCCCGCTACTGACTGCACGAAACTCATGTAGACTCGAGTATAAACCTTCCATGATTTGGCTCTGAAATGGTTCATGTAATTTTCTCATTAAATTCATAATTGTGGAGATAATTTGGTTTTCTGTTAAATGAATGTGTAAAATAATTTTTGTTCAAATATTAGACTCGTTTTTGGCGTCAGAGTAAAAAAGGTTCCTGTAATTTCGCGCTACCCCAACATGTGTAAAGTTGACGTTTCATAACTGCAAAGCAAAGCTTTCGGCACGAACGAAATTGTTATAACGTGTGACTTATAGCTTTATTATTACGTCTTCGGGGTTTAAAGTTTTCAACTTTAGTCGAATTATTAGAATGGTGGTCCATTTAGAAACCTTGACCAACCTTTTATGGATTACTTAGCGTCATAGCGCCGTGAGACTTAAACTGTCTTCTTCCTCTTAAAATTTCAAGAACGAATCAGGTATATCATTTAGTTGACTTTGTTACCTAATTTGACATTGAATTGTTTTTTATTAGCGGGGCATGCCTATCTCCGCTCGTACGCAACAGTTGATGGTCATCTCGCTGGACGCCGGTTCTCGCCCTCTAATGACGCCTCGATACTCGGGACGCGTTCGTATCTTCCGGGGTTTGTGCGCGGCGAATGGGTGTTTAAAGCGCCACACTGCCGGGATGAGTTTGCGAATTCTGGGGAATGGTATTTTGGATATGTGTCCTCCGCGTCTTCTTGGATCGGGAACATTGGGTCGTGAAACTTTTCTCGTTTCACGGGCGCCACACATCTATCTCCCTCCGTGATGGGATTTGGCGGTTTCTGGTTGGAGAGGAGAGATTAGGAAGGGGAATGGATGGACCCTGGATGTGGAGGCATACATTCTCCCTGAAGTTGCCTCGGCGAACCCCGCCTCCTGGGGCCGCCGACGCATGTCTCATCGATTTGTGTTATGCGTGCGCTATCAGCCCGAAAGGTGAACTTATCCTCTATTTTCATTAATTTTATCAATTTAATTTTAAGTTTAATTAATTTGATCCCGGCCTTCATTAATTATGATACGGGTTTTATGCGGAGTGGTGCGTTGCATTGGGAACTAAGGAAGCTTTTCAGATTGGCAAATGATCACGTGTTTGCCAGCCGGTCGGGAAAGGGACTGCTGTCTTTTCGGAACGCGTAATTACCCATGAAAAGAGTAACATGGGATGAAGATAACAGTCTAAGTATCGTAAGTCAGGAAAACGAAATTATTGAGAATGTTCAGAATTAGAGAAGCCTGGCAGATCATTTTGTGAACATAAATTAGGGCAGGTGAAACCAATAAGGTATCCAGATAACAGTTGAGAAGAACAGAGTAATGCGAGAAAAAAATACCCTTAGCCAAAGGAACGTTTATTTATGGGAGTTTAAGTAAAGAACTGAAAGTAAACGTGAGAAAGATTGGTTAGAGAAGCCTTTACGTGGAGCTAAGCCGTGTATGGTTCCGAAACTTAATTCATGAGTATTGCCCTTTTTAATGTTATTTAAAATGTATCCACTTTTGTTGAGTAAAGCGCGTTTTCTTTTATGTTTTTGCGTTTTTGTGTCCGTTCTTTTGCTAAAATATATACCTTCATTATCACCTACCTATAGCTACTACGGGTAATTTACTGCTACTTATTGTTGAAATTTTGCATAAATAACTTGATCTGAGTGCACTTTCTTCGATTATTTCGCTATGTTTGGTTGTAAAATAAGAATCACTCGAGAGAAATTCCTTTTATTTTAAGGTTTAGAAAAAGAAATCTAAAACTATAGTATTTATAAATATGGAATAAAATGATTTTTAAGTTTTTGGACGCTTAGATATATTTAAAAATCTATATTTGTGTGGCTTTAATATTACTTCGATAGCTAATTTTGTTTTTCATTATCTTTCAGGTAAGAAGCTGTTTTAGTTTTGGTGTAGTTGATGAATGAGCTTTGGCATCCAAGTATGTAAGTATTTCATTAGCTATTTTACGGTAAAACTTGTTAAGTTACAGATGAAATTTATAGGTTTGACTGAACATAATCAAAACCCAAATATATGGCATCCCAAGTGGCCAAATATCGTGTGCAATGGCTCGACAGGTCTTCCAAATAACTCGCCAATCTAAAGAGATATTTTGTAGTCCTACTTTACATGTCTCATGGAATTCTATTTTCCTCCTGTATGAATTGTTGATTAAACTATGCAGTTGGATTTGATATGGGCACTCATCAAGGCCATGAGTGTGCATACACCATATGTTCACAAAGTGTTTGCATCTTAATTCAACCTACCATAGGTAGTGTTCATGCAACGTAGATGTAGGTGCTATTTAACAAAGAATGTTCGTCAGTGCGGAAGTTCGGTGTAAGACAGGGTTGTCGCGGAGGAAGAAACCAGTGAATTCGTGCGCGTGATAGAGAGAGAGGGAGATGAGTGGGTGAAGGGTGAAAGGTCAATCAGGGGGCGTGGTGAGTTCATGGGCACGTGTACGTTCTCGGTGAGTGGTGCCGATGGCCCCCGAAATCCCACGTGCGTGCCATTCCAACGGGGCGACCCCGCGCGACCTTTGCTCGCATCACGCCCACGCACGCCCTCCGCCAACGCGCCTCCGCGTGCTCCGGACACGCGTGATGCCCGCCCCCTTCATGCGCCTATCTCCACCCTGATATTCAGCTTCCTTAAAATGGAGCATGGATGGAATACCTCGTCGTGGGGGAAACGAGTGGCGACTTTAGTTCATTTGCAATTTTGCGTGAAACTTTGCATACTTGTTCTCACGAGTGATATTTTAACGCGTAGTTTTATGGGACATACATACAGTGCGTAATGATTAATTGATGACACAGATTTTTTCCAAATGCGACATTATAGTTTTCTTACTATTTTCATTCTCATCATCATTGATCTTTCAATCCTAAGAGTTGTTTATTGCAGCCTTCCACCCTTCCCTATCTAATGCCTGTTCCCTTACCTCCTGGTATCTATTCCTATGTACTTTCCTCTTTGTTGGGTCCTTGAACTTATTCCTGGGTCTTCCTCTGGGGACATTTCCCTCTATTTTACCTTCAATATTGTACTTCACCAACCCATTGTGTCTGAGGGTGTGTCCAATCTGGTTCTCCTTTTCTCTCTGTTGTCCAATATGGTCCTTTCCTCTGCTACTCTTCTGTACACTTCATTATTTCTTATTTTGTCCCTCAATTTTATCTTCAGCATCCTCCTCCAGCACCAGGTTTCGCAGGCTTCCAGTCTTCTCTGGTCAGCTTTTCCGATGGTCAGCTTTCCCGATCCATAGAGTGCCACGCTCCACACGAGTCTTTTCACATACTATTTTCATTGGGGCTAACAAATATCAAAGTATGCGATTACCTGATTCCAGTTTAATCAATCAAAACATGGTATGTGAGAAAAGAGTACTTCAGTATGAGCTATGGAAGGAGCAAAGTGAGTGGTGGGAAGAGGTGAGGAGGAGTGGACGGTTACTTTAGGATGTTAGGTTAGCCGGGAAGGGAAAGGAAAAGAATAGGTTTTTTGGGCGGCATGAAAATAGTTGGGTAGTATACTGTGATCGACAAGGAACTATTTGTTGATAGGGCACTGCGCATGCAAAAATCCATAGGAATTTTGTGAAGTTACTCATGTTTAACTCCTTAACCGGTAGGCTATCACCTTAAGTGGCGTAAAATCGGTAGATTATCTGGTACGAGAATGTATTCCCAAAATTATTTCCTTCTTTCTGGCGATAACTTCTAGGGATTTATAGGTTTTAAATGCTCCCTTTCTCTCTATCTTTATTTTGTTTTCCAATTGCGTATTGTAGTTTTTACTCCTACTTCTGGAGCCGTTTTGCTACGGTCCGACTGCAGTGTTTGTTGACTCTTGAACTGGAGCAGGCAGTAGTATTTCAATCATTGCGAATTCCCGGATCCCATGGGTAACATTTGCCATTCGCCAAGCTTTCCAGCTAGGTTGATTGGCTTCATGAATGTTTAATGACTTCATTGGCGTAGATTCTCCCGTTTCGAGCTCCTGATTGGATATGGCCGGCGTAAATGTTTAAGTGACTTCGTAGAGATACCTAGAACACCAAAGCAAACAAGTTTTTCCGCCATCGAAAAAAAACCTTGGGGATTCTGTGGGTCGAATAGCTTAGGTCTACTTTTCATTCGACGTTGCATAAATTATCAATGATCCGCTGTGATTTCAGTTCATTACTTTCCGTGTGATTGATATTCATACCGTTTATTACGAATGTGTAGCCTCTATTCTTATTTTTTTAGATTGATTGATTCTAAAATTGATTAATGCACATTGATTGGCTTTCAGTAAGGTCTCCGATGTTAGATCCGTTCTCCATAAATTTAGCATTTTAGCGTTAACTGTCAGGTTTTGGTAAAACAAGAACATTTAAATCAAAGCATATTTGGTCCGAAAGCTTGGTAAATAATGGTTTAGTTTAATGTTATTTAATTTCGAAATTTTGTAAATGTTGTCGAAAAATTGATCATAAACTCACTGGTAAATTATTTTTTGTCATTTTTAAAATAATCGCCCGTTATTTGATGATACATCGTGACACTTTGTCGAGAAAGGGATATATCTTTTGTCAACTAAACTTCTGGAAGAAATCTTGAACCGGCTGGGTAGTTGGCTGGATGGGTTGTTTGCTCCTGACTATGATTGAGGGAAGGATGTTGAAGAAAAGGTTAAGAGGAAAAAGGAGAATTGTTTTATTGGGAAGGATGAAGATTGCTGCGTTATTTAAACAAATGACATATTTCTCATGCTAATACCTCGTTAGATATCTAACAGCTAGTAGTTTCTAGAATTTCCCTACTCTTTATTTTGTTAAAAAAATATTTTTTTCAGAATTTTAGAAAATCCTCTGTTGTCAAGGCGTTTAATCCGCAAACTTGAAGATAGTTATTCTAGTGAAAGAGTTACATGGATAAATTAATTTAATTGCTGAGAATTCAGGTCAAATTAAACCACCTGTATTACTGCACCATTAATATATAAGGTGTGCAGAGAGGGAGTGGTTTATGTCCTAATTAATTGTTTGGAGAAAAGCAGGAAAGGAGGCGATTTGTCTCAACTGCGGTGAATTGCTGTACCCTGTGTGAGGAAGAGTAAACTTTGGACTTACCTGACTTAGCCCCTGGAATGTGGACGACATGTTTTGTTCAGACATGCCATAATACGTAATGTATCGATGTTGGACTTACACCACTTCTGCATGGCAAGCGTCGTATGTTTCATGCTTCTTTTTAGCTTCTGAAATTAAACAACGAACTTCGAATGTGGCCCTCACTATGGCTGAGGAAGAACATCGCCCAAACTACGTTAAGGTGGTTGGAGCGGAATCTGAAGTCGTTGAGTGTACATTTTAATAACTTTTAAGTGAGTCAAAAAAATTATCGGACCACACTTCACTTCAGGACATCAACTTATATATTAGAAATAACCATGAATCGATTTCAAATATTAATGATGCAAGAATTATATTTTAAAATTTTCGTCCCTGTTAAAGCTTTGTTATGACTTGGAGTTACGGCGCGGAATTCGAAATTTAAATGAAAATCGTATGTAAATACCTGTTTTTTAGCCGGCATTATACCTCGTTATTTAATAAGAAATTTTATGATGGTATCAAAGGTATTGTGTCGCGTTTAAGAAACTATCTGTATGTACTTGTGATGGGTCGATCCCAAAATTTTAGTGATTCCAATTCCGATTCTGGCATTTCGATACCGATTCTTTGTGTTCTGATACCATCGATTTGATGCCACTGACGCTTTACTGCATTATTCACCTTAATAACTTCGACATCAGGAGATGTGGGGGTAGTTAGTGCTCCAGGAAAAGAACAGCTGTGGCCTACTTCATCTGATGTTGAACAGGAACTCACTGAGTCACTATGTACTTCACTTTGAGTGGGAGGCGACAATACAGGTAATTGAACCGTCAATGGTGAAATTTGAAGTGCACCAACTTTCGGTGATGAGGCCTCTGCTAGGGACAAAGATATTGTTTATTAAAATGTTTTAATAATTTCGACGCGGATTTTGAAGTTCCACCGCGGGAAATTCTTGCGTGGCAGTGGACGCACACGGCATATTGATCATTTATAGGATCAGTGTGAAAATGATTCCACTCTATAGACATTGCAACGCTCAATAAAACTCAACTACGACATCGTGGTGCACCTAGAAAATGTATTATGTATCTCAAACTACGCCGATTAAAAATGTGTATTTTTGCTCGAGTACGTGGCGCGAAAATTTAAATGATCGTGAATCTGTGAAGCACGGTCGTGCATAAGTTCGTGGTTTGTAGGATTACCGGAATCGGGATCGATTTCTCACGTTTAAATACTCTTTCCCGATTCTGATTCTTGGCCTAGAATCGAAGAATGGGGTCGACCCATTGCTAATCTGTGCATATGTCATCGAATCATTTCAAAATACCTCTCAAGTGCCAATAGACTGTATTGATATAGTGTTAAAATACCCAGAAACCAAATGGAGGACATGCAATTTTTTTGCTTTCATCTGTTCGTATTTAGGTAGTATGAGCGCAATACCATTTTACCTGGAAATCAATGAATTTGGTCTCATTTTAAAGAAAAATATCTCACCCTTCTAATGGCATCAAAATGTCAACCCCTTACCGCATTACTTTCGGAGTTATTTGCCAAAACATACAACCCATTTTACATGGGAAATGGTAAGTGCATGTACTCCAGAGAGACATTATTTGCAAAATGATGAATTTCTAACAGTTAGATATCGTAAAAAAAACTAACAGCGACTAGTTTGTATGTTTTCTCAACTATTTTTTTTAATTAATCATATTGTCACCGCAATAGGTTCTTGGGTATCACAAAAAACCTTCCGTTTTCAAGGAGTTTTAAACGCACCTCGCGAAAAAAAATGAGTCAAGTTGAAGACTCATTTAGATATTTTCATTTAATTACTAACCATTTCTGTCAGATAAATCTGTATTATTGCACTATTAATAATGCAATATTTAATTGATTGGACCTACAGCTGGTGAAATTAAAACGTATAAATCGAGTATGGTCTCTATTATGACTAGGGAACTAACTCGCTCGGACTACCTTGATAATGATTACGCATATGAAAAGTTGCTCGCAAATCTGTACGAAAACGGGAATGGCTCGAACCATTTTGAACGCATAATTTACAGAGAGCGCTTCGACCGTCACCCGGCAACGCCTGCAAAAGGTGTTCCTCCGATGTATGTTCGACACCTCATCCAGCAGTTGACCACATCAAAACGCTGAAGTGCGTTCCCCCCGTCTGCTGGCTCCATCGCTGCCTAAGCTGTCCCGAGTCATCAGGCGCAAACGCGGAGAGAACCCATGATCAAGGAAGTTCGGCAGGAAAATTCCATTAAGGAAACTTTTAGTTCGGATACGAGCACTTTCATGCCACGTAGCGCCCTTCGAAGAACGCAAGGAATTCGGAGATGTTTGAGGCTGTAATGACTAGAGGGAACCACAACGAATGCTAACGCCATAAGGCCCCAAAATAGCTTCGGAGAGGTGCCGTAAGCACTACCAGGGAAATTATAGCAGACGCTCTTAGAATGTGAACACGGATTGCGAATATCTACAGGAAATTGCAGTATGCGGCTAAACTGGGCGGATTATTACACCGTGTATCACAATTTACCATTAAGGTAGTGCGAGCGAGATAGTTCCCTAATCATAATAGAGACCGTATTCGATATATACGTTTTGATTTCAACATCTGTGGGACATGAATTAAATATTGCATTATTAATGGTGCAATAATATAGTTTTACATGACAGAAATTGGAAGTAATCAAATGAGAATATCTAAATTAGTCATTGACTTGACTCATTTTTTTCACGCGGTACGTTTGAAACTCCATCAACACGGAAGGCTTATTGTGATCCCGAAGAATTTACTGCGGTGACAATATGATTAATTTTCAAATGTAGTTGAGAAAACATACACACTACACGCTGTTAGTTGTTTACGACATCTAAGAGTCAGAAATACCTTTGTAAATTTTTGTAAATAATGTATTCATTCATTTTCTTGGTTAGCAGAGATCTCATTCGTGCGGTAGCATTGCGTGGGAGGAGCAGGAAATGGAAATCTTGCGGGAGCGGAGAAAAAACTCTCGAAGGACACGAGATTGAACGTGACAAGGTGAAATTTTCATCACGTACTATTCAATTTGCTCTCGCGCACGCGAGTTGTCCCATCTGGCCTTTTCTCTCGCCTTGCGGTCCTCTTGCGTCTGCCGATCAGCTGACTCTCTCCCTTTTCGCTGCTACTGCTGCCATGTGTCGAGTTTTTTTTATTATTTTCATTGAGTGTAGTCCCTCTCTTTATTTTTACGTCGCCGGAAAATTTTTATATTTATTTACCGGCGTCTAGGACAAAGAAAGCGAAGCTTGTGATTAAAGTTGGAGGACGCTAACTAGAGTAAGTAGAACTGTTTAATTACTTAGGTAGCACGCTAGAAAATGGGCATAGTAGCAAAGACACACGGAAGAGAATTACGTTAGCTTAGGAGGCGTTTATTAATAGAAGGGAGTTGATGACGAAGACAATGGGTAAGGATGTGAAGAAGAGGCTGGTGAAGAGTTTGATATGGAGCGTAGCGTTGTATGGGGCAGAAATGTGGACCCTGAGAAAGGAGGACGAGAATAAGCTGCAGGCATTTAAGATGTGGGTGTGGAGAAGGATGGAGAAGGTTAGGTGGACGGAAAGGAAGACTAACGAGGAAGTGCTGGAGATTGTGGGCGAGGAAAGGAAACTTTTGAATGAAATCCGGGAAAGTCAGGGTAGGTGGCTGAAGGATGTAATAAAGGGTGATGGGTTGCTGAAGAGTGTGATAGAGGGAAGGATGTTGGGCAAGCGGGGAAGGAGAAGGAAGAGGATAGGTTTCATGGACGGGATGAAGAAGGGTATATCTTATGCAGAGGCGAAAAAGGATATACTAAGGGGAGATAGGTCCCTGAATGCGTAAAAGACCGGGAGGAGATTCTCTGACATTCAACAAAACCTATCTTTATTGGTAGAATACATAATAATAATAATAATTTACCGGCGAGGTTTATTCCTCCCCCCCTACAAAATGAGATTGCGAGTGGCCGATCCTTGGATTTTCCCAGTGAGCAATGTGAAAAAATAATAATTAATTCACTGAAAAGAAGCCGTCGACGGAAGAATTTCCGTGTTATAGTGAGCGCAGAATTTACCGGTTCGATATTTAATCAGCACCGTGTATTTGGCGCCAAGGTCGCCGTGGCGACAAGATGTTTGACTAATTACTTCCCCCTGGAGTTTTCTTTGGTGCTCCGCCTACCCTATTTTTATATCAATTGCAGACGTAACATGTATGCTGACCTTTGACCTTTGGTTACTTGGTTGTGACCTAGCACTACGGAGATCTCTAAAACAATAGCATAATCTGCTGTAAATTTTTCGCAGATCTCCGGGTAAGATGCTCCATCTTGTTTGCCGCCGACGTTTCAAAAAAATCTTTAACTTGATTCATTTTTTTCGCGCGGTACGTTTGAAACTCCTTCAAAACGGAAGGTTTTTTGTGATACCCAAGAACCTACTCCGGTGACAATAGGAATAATTTTCAAATATAGTTGAGAAAACATACAAACTCCTTGCCGTTAGTTTTTTTACGACATCTGTTTGAAATACCTCATTTTAAAAAAATGTCACTCTGGAGTGCATATACGTACCATTTCCCATGTAAAAGGGCTGGAATTTTTTGCAAATATCTCCGGAAGTAATGTGGTCAGGGGTTGAATTTTTGGAGTCATTAGAAAGGAAAGGTATTTTTCTTTAAAATGAGATCAAATTCATTGATTTCTAAGTAAAATGATATTTCGCCTTAACTACCTTAATACGGTAAACTTTTCCATGGTGGAGCGTGATTTTTTTTTTCACATTTTTTCGGAACGCACCCTCAAGAGGGTCTGGGTGAAGGAATTTTACCTCCCTGCCCTCAAGAGCCTCGTACAGGCGATGAATTTTATTTACGGGGTCAATGCGCAGCCAACCCCGTTCCGGTCCCGTGCGACTCCTGGAACAGGGGGAGGGAGGTCAGGAGGAGACCTGCGGCTCCCTCCCACTCCTCTCCCTTACTTCAATTAATTCAAGTTAATTATTTAGTAACCGCCGTTTTACGAGAGAGTTCCGGTTTCTGCGGCGCCCCGCATTTGTTTTCCCTCTCACCTCTCTCTTTGTCTCGGCTTAGTTACTCCTCCATGATGGCGTCTTTCCGGGCGCCGGAAAGCTGGTCGCCCACGGAGAATGAATAATGTTTATTGGCCGACTCGCCTTTTATTTCTCAGGAGGTTTTTGTTTGGGGCTGCGCAGATAAAAAGTCCCAGGCGTCGCAGTTATGAAGGAAATGATGGGGCAGAAACGTGGACTCTAAGAAATGTGGACAGGAATAATACATACCAATCACGCCGTTCCCTTCCGGGGTGGGCACTTTCACAAAGTTTCACTCATAAATACATATCTGTACTCCTAACTCAACTTCAATAATTTCCTCCATACTGACCTATCCTTGCAAACCTCTTTTGCCTCATTTACACCCATACACTGCTTCATACACGCCCTCTTGTTTTTAAGACAGTAATAAAATAGTAAGATATCGATCGGGCGTGGAGGAGGATGGGGAAAGTGCGGTGGACGGAAATGAAGACAAACGAGAAAGTGATTGGTATGATTTCTACATCTGCATGCTGCCCTGATAGCCGCCGCATGGGCGTGTGGCAGGGGGTGTTATTACACCAGCCGTGTAAAGATGTAAGGGATAAGGTTTTGGGAGAAGAAATGGTGACGTGTATTATGGGAGTGTATTTAGTAGTTCGGCAATGTATCTCTTCAATTTTAACGCTTCTGTCAGGCCTGGAGATGTAGTGAGGCTCAATGATAATATTCTTTGTGTCACTCTGAAACACACCAGTTCTGAATTTCTCAAGCAAGCTAAGCCTAGTTTGTAGCCTCCGAGTCTCTAGAGGCTACCACCATAATCCGTCTGAAAGTTGGGATACAGTATTGTTCGCTCGTAGCTGTTTTAACGAATAACGTACTGCTTATCTTTATCCTCTTTTATAAATCTTTATGACCAGGTCCGCAAATGCGGCGTATTCGAGGTGTGGCCCAACTAGAGCGAAGCAGCACATCTCTTTTACTTTTTTATCCTAGGACCTTCCTGTTATACGCTTAAAGAAATTTTGTTTCTTTAATGCTATGCCACCTGTATTTTGTATGTATGTTCCCCACGACATATCAGAAGTTGATTCCGAAATATTTTCACTTTATCTCATGATTTTTTGTTTACTCCACCCGCATTGTAGATATGTCATGTGTGTGATGGCTTTCGTTAGAACGATGAATGGGACAGTGTCACAAAGTGAAGACCATACAGGAATTATAAACGTTGGATCGGGTACACATTGGATAAAGCTGCATGCTGATGAAACTTCTTCCATTATTCCTGTTTTCTAAACTCGGAAAATTTTAAAGGGCGCAGTAAATTTGTTGACACATCCATACTCCTCCATTCCCTGGGGGGGTAACTTTGAACCGAGGGCTCTTTGACTCACACTTGCCTTTCGACGCACTTGCCTTAAGCCGTGTCCCAATTCGTTAGGCATTAAGGAGGATGCGGTTAGCTACCTAAATATTTAGATGCCTTTCGCTTAGGGAGCTTGATTTGGGACATCCTTCGCTAGTGTTGCCGTCTACCGAGCTGGAAAGGAATGAAAAACATATGAGTAATTAATAAAGGACTGAATGAAACAAATGAAACCTGAAATTGAGACATTTTGGCGCATGTGGCTACCTTCGTTTGCGTTGTGAGATTTGGAAAGTGAAATAACATTTTTTCATCCATTTCGTTATTTGGAGATTCGTTAGTTTTTTGTTTTCGAGGTATTTAAGTTTTTGTCGGTGTTCTGGAATGTAAATTCGTTTTTTTTTAAGTGTACTGAGTAGACTTTTATCTTTTGTAGTCGGGTGTTGGGTTGCGAAATATTAGAGAATTCTTTCAATTACAAACAAAATACTTGCGTTCCATGTTTGCCACTTTTCAACTACTTCCCTGTGTACGAGTTTCCTTGTACGACGCATGCAGCGCTTTGCATGATGGGAAATTCAATGTGGAGGTGGATTTACGATAAACTCCATCTACCCTAAATTTCACCCCCGAGAAAGGCACCTAAATCCGCTCCCCCATGATGCCTAACGAATTGGGACACACTTCAAGATGGCGTCCTCCCTAAATCTGCCGATTTAGCTGCCTAAATGGCGAATTGGGACACATCTTTAAATTCACACTTGCCTTGGGACGAATGCTCTTTAGGAAAATCAAACAAGTGCCGAGTTACCGTTGGCCCTGGAACGGACGGAAGTACTTCGCTCCTTCCATTGACATCTTAATGGGAAAGGAAATTGTCGCTTGCTTGGCAAGGGAAATGGGAAGGATATGTCTGGCGGGGTTTGTGCACCCGGTTTTGAATTCATTTGAACATTGAGTAGCGGTGCGAGCGGGTATTAGGCCCGCATTCTGCAATTCCCTGAAAGCGGGAAGAGTTGGTGCTTGGGAGATTTAGATGATAGGTATAGTTGACCCACTGAAAAGCCTTACATCCTCTTGGTATCAGGGCATATAGTATCTATTATTTTCCCTATAAAGTACATTGCTGTGATTGGTCCCTCCGGCGTCTCAAATAGTGACCGCCCGGCATTAGTCTCATTGTGATTCTGCCATAACCTGCGGTGCTTGTTGGTCTTTTTAACAGAAACATTTTCCGTGTGGGTGAGACATGAGAATTCAAATACCGCGGTGTATTTTAATTTGGAAAAGGATTTTTAATTGCCCCGGTAAAACAACTCAGACCTGTATGAAAGACTGATTCACTGTGAATTGTGTCGCATTCATGTCGTGGGCTGAGTTTATCTCTTTTTTTTTAAGATATAATTTTCGTAATTAAATATGGGAGCTACATTATTTTGAATGCAAAGCACCGAAAGCGATCATCTCCCATATTGTAGTTCGTTTGAGTCTGATTAGTCGTGTTTATGTGTTGGTTACTACTTGGGGATTTGCTATCAATGTGTTTCATATTTTCCCAGCTTGAATGGCTGCGGTTGAACAGTGACCATCAGGGCGAATTTATTATCATAGTGAAATTGATAGTTATTTTGGTATTCGGGAATTTTCTGCATTACTCTCCAATTACATAATTATGGGAAGCTGACATCTCTCATTATCTCACCTCTGACCGCTGTTTCTTATTGGCGTCTAAATTGATTCCTTCAGGACTTTACTTTTTCATTTGTGAAATTCAACTTCCACACAGTTGAGCATCAAACTATGGAACGTAACTTTTATCAGCTTAAATTTGATATCAAGATGCAACGAATGTCTATGACTTGCTTTGCCAATTTTCATATTTTAGTCTCTTCCATTCCGTCGATAGTGAACGACTTTTAAACGAACCCTGTTGCTCGCCCCCCACGATATGAAGTTCGGCGATGAAGCCCCGCGTTTGGTTGTGATTGGCAGATTCCGTGAGTAATTCCCGCTGGGAGCCTTTGGCGCGAATGAACCGGAAATTAATCGTCAAACTTGGACCGAAGTATCGTCGAAGTTAATGCGGAGAACCCGGGGAGCGACCTTGGTCTTCGTCGTTAACGCTTTGAGCCGTCTCCAGCGTCAATTTTTCGAGCCGCGCTAAACTTTTACGGCGCGCCGAGTTTAAGGCCTCGAGGAAGAGGAATAAAAAAATGCGACCTGCTTCCGTGGCATTTTGATTCCTTTTAAACGGAGGCATTTAAAGCTTGGCTCTTGGCATTTGTTTTTCGACACCATGCCTCTCCTGGTGGAAGAGTTTATTTATGTATATTTTTTCGTTTATCGTTTCGTTTATATTGTAGCCCGCACTTAAGCCTCGTACCATCCACTTGGCTGCCACTTCGGGTCTAAAAAGAAAACGGAAGTAGAGAACGAAGAAAGAAACAGGTTGTGAATATTTGGAGGCTGGAATTAGCGACATTTTGCATGCGGTGGAGGTGGAACATCTTTTTTTATCTGAGAAGTTCATCATGTTTCTAGTTTATTCCGTCTCTCTGCTCTCTGTCGCATGCTTTGATTTTTTATAAACATTTTTACTGTCCCTTGTTTAATTTTTGGCTTGCGGGCTTTAGGAAGTTTTCCTGCCCGTGTTATAATTTCGGTATTTGCATGTTATCTTACCGAGGCTTTTCATCGCACTTAGTGTATACAAATTCATTATTTTCGTTCTAATGTTCGAAAATAATTACGCTTTTCTGGAAGAGATAGGAAGCAGGAACGTGATCAAACATGTCGAACGTGACTACGTTTGGGGGCATATTGTTGGTTGTTTTCCAGATTTCATTTTAAATTTTTACTTTCTGCGGTAACTTCACAAAACTCGAACTAAATCCGAGAGAAACCTCACTGAGCCTGAATTTTTAAAAAAATTCTGTTTTATATTGGAAGGAATGGTAGATAGCGAATATCATAGCGCAAAGAACAATTGTGATTTCAGATTTTGAAAATAACTATGCATATTTTGAAGCTAAGCTCTCTTAGTTTTAATTAGTAGTATTGTACATGCGATGGGGTGGGGAAAGAAGCATGAGAAAATGATGTGACGCAATGTCATTCTAAAAAAAAAGATAAAGAATTATGCTTGGCAGATGCATTTTCTTCTCTCATCGTTCTGCAAGCGGCCCATTTAAGTTCCTAATCAAAATTTGCATTGGTTTTCGTGCTCCAAATCTCTGTAATAAGAACGTAATGGGTTTTACTTCTCCGTTCTGATGGATTTGGATGTCCTGGCGGCTGTCATTTCTCATTACCTCCTTCAAAATTGTGTCGTCTCGGGAATAAGTATTCCGTCTTCACGCCCGCTATTCATCTTTCCGGCCCAAGTTGGACAGCAATTAATTACATCGTCCCTTTTAAAGAGAAGGCCTTGAAAGTAATTAGGCTCTAATTGCCCACGGATGTTCCCCGCAAAGATTTGCGTCGTCAAACAACGCGTTCACCTTTCAATATGACGTTGAGTAATCGTCCAAGTTCATTTAGTCAGTTAGTAACGTCTCTGTTTTTTTCCAAGGATCCCCTCTATTAATTTATATTAAGACTTCGAGGAAGTTATTCCTGCCGAGAGGGAATTTTCTCGTTGCTATTCATCCTTGCTCGTGAATGTGAGGCTGCTACCTTTCTTGAGGATGCATTACCAGAAATTAGTAAGCAGAGTTTTGCGACATGATTGTAGCTCCCTGTGACCGAGTCAGTGACTTGAAAGGAAGGAATCTTCGGTACATTATAACATGGGAGTCTTTTGAAAGCAAAGAAATTATGGGAAGAGTATGCATATCTTAAAGATTAAAAGACTGTCTTATATGCAGAATATCGGGTGATCAATAGCCCATAAGATGCGCAATTAAACAAAAGATAACAGGTGCTTCGGTAGCAATATTGGGATTGTGAGGATCATGATCTGGGGCTCTTAGAGGGAGACCCAGAATTGAGTAATTGAGGCTAATATTCAGAGGAATACTAGAAATAATCATCGGTAGTGAGTAACAAGGAAAATTACATTTCTTAGATGATCTTGGGCATGTAAATTGGATGTTTGGAGAAATTGATGTATACTAACAGGGTTTTTCTATTGCGTTGATTGTTTCGTATATCCTTATGTAACACTTTCAAGGTTATTGTTGACTTTATAGTTTGTAAGTCGGGGTTTCCAGGTTAATTTCTTTGACCAATGTATATTTTTAGTTTTACTCTTTTCGAGAGTAATGTGTATTTTTGTTTGTTTAAGAAGGTAATTTTTAAACAGGTAATAATATTTTAAGGTTACCCTTAGCATCCCAATTCATGTTGTTGCCAGTATTTTTGTACCATTGTTGGATGCAGTAAGTATCTATATCTTAAGACTTTGGTGGAAGGGAGAACGCTGTCGAAGAGGGAGAGGAAGGACAGACATTTAGGATTATTTTAAGAGGAAGGCAAATGTACTGAAATTTAGAGAAAGATATTTATTGAATCGTTATATTGAATTTAAGCTGATAAAAGTTTGTAATGTTACCTCTGATTGTCAACAAGATAAGACTTAATGCAAAAAATGTTTGTGTAAAAATCAGTCATCTGCGTTGATCATGAGGGACTCATACAAAACATATGCGGCACAGCATTACAGAAACTAGGATTTATCTAGCGTATAATCGGTAGGTACTCGAATGAAAAATTAATAGAGAGGTGCTGCTTGGCTCTGGGTAGGCCACACCTCGAATGGACATGCAGTGTTTCTCATCTTTTATAGGAATTAGGTTGGAAGCCGCTAGAAACTCGGAGACTACGCGCTAGGCTTAGTTTGCTTAATAAACTCAAAACAGGTGAACAAGTTTCAAAGCGACGTAGAGAATATAATTTTGACTCCAAAAAACATTTAGAGGTCCGACAGATGCGATAAAATAAGAGAGATACATTGACGAACAGGTATGTACAAAAATTCGGTCTTTCCACGCACCTAAAGTGATCGTAATAAAAACAGATCCAAATAAAGAGAACTGGTATCCCATGATCCACTTCACCTTATCACCTCATAAAGCCTCGACGCGTTTACACGGCTGGTGTCATAACGCCCATGCGGCGGCTCACAAGGTATGTAGATGTAGATAACTGAAGAGGAGATTTTGTGACTATATTTTTAAACTAAAATTCCTCAGTATGAGACATTTGAAGAGAGATCGTGTAACGAAGTGGTGAAAACATTTAAATGTTTGCAGGACAATACATCCATAAAAAAATATACAGTACTGGTATGATTAAATCAAAGTAAGGATTAATAGCAACCATGTCAAGTGAGACGGTAAAGATTGGAACGTTTGAGGTTTAGAATGAAACAGTTCGCGCCGTCCACAGGTAACTAATTTTTTTTATGAGCAGCGAAAACCACGCTCCGCCTCTGCGCATTAACGTTACCATGAGGCGCAGTCCTTCCTCAACTGTGAACGCTGAAACATTGAAACGTCCAGTGAAGCTAATTAAAAGTTGGTTCGAGGAAGTGTTCTCAAATATGAGATAAGGAAAGATGGCGGGCTACAGTCCGCCTATCATTTGATTATAGGGTCGATATTGACGGTTGTTAATCTATTTCCGAGTCATTGGCAGTGCTCAGTGCCTATTTCGGAAAAATATAATCCCCCTCTTGTCTCTGGCTTCGGAAATGTTATCGGACTTTCTCGTTTGATCGCCTGGGTGTCCCCATTCGTACGTGTCACGCCCAGTCCATTCAAACGGTCTTCGAGTTTCCAGGGGCGTTTTTAAAGGTCGCCATGACAACACCAACGCTACCACTCCGCCATTGCAACCTCGCGAGATTAGGGGTGGGGTATGGCATCTTGGAGACGGGGAGGCGCGGTGGGGAGCACAGGCTTTAACGGCTGTCTCGTTGCTTTGTTTTCTTTGCAATCGGCGAGCTGTGTTTTAGTGTTGGGCGATAGGGACGGCAGAATAGACGGAGCACCCATATATCCCCTCTTTAGTCGGTCCATTTGTTGGGGTAATTCCCTTTACGTCCTCCGAACTGAATATTTCTTCCGGTTCTGTCACTTCCAACTTTTCTTTTTCCAGCTTTCCACCGCCTTCTCTCTGCTCCTTCTCTCACCCTATCTCTCACCTTCTTGACATCCCTCCCTGTCTAATGCTAGTTCCCTTACCTCCTGGTATCTCTTCCTGTGTACTTTCCTCGGTATGTGGACCATGGACTTATTCCTGAGTCTTCTTCTGAGGACGTTTTCCTCTTTTTTGCCTTCATTTATGTTCCTCACAAACCCATTGTGTCTCAGGGTGTGTCCAATCCATCTGGTTCTTCTTCTCTGCATGGTGTTCCATATGGTCCTTTCCTCTTCAACTCTTCCGTACACTTCATCATTTCTTATTTTTTCCGTCGATTTTTATCTTCAGCATTTTATCTTCAGCACCAGGTTTCAAAGGCTTCTAGACAATTCTGGTCAGAAATACTTATTATTCGATTGAAATGAAGGTATACTGATATTTTTTTAATCAAAGATTACAGTAACCTTTCTGTTTTATTCTAAGTAATGTAACGTTGTAAATATAGACTCAAGGTCAACTCTGGGTCATAAACAATATCGACATGGGGGGCCGTCGCTAGGGACGCCAATTGGATGTAAAGAATTAACAATAGGGAAGAGGGGAGTAAGAAGGGACCGGCCGTTGGGAGCGGACGCACGCGGCGTGTGCGAGAGGCGTGATAGTTTTTATATCCCATATCGAGGAGTGAAAAAGGATCTGCCGTGAGGAGCGGACTGCGGCCGCGGAAGCAGAGGATCTTATGGTTTGTGGCCCGCTGTGAGCAAGGAAAGGTTCGAGTGAACTAGAGGAAGGACGAGAGGCTAGAGATTCGGAGTGCCGCGAGCCTGCGAGAAAGGAGGGTGACCTTGGCGCGGTGTTGGATAAGTGGAAGAAATGTTGGTTAATGGGATTGCATGAAGCTTGGTGCACGCTGGACCATTTATTTGAGTTGAGCTTGGGTTACATATGTATACATGTGTGTATAGTTGTATGTAAATTGGGCCCAATAACCTTTTGAATTGAATATGTTCTTATGAACTGAAGACTGATATTGGTGCGTGCGTATTCTTATGTGTTTTACAATATCTTTATAAACTTAAGACTGAAATTGGTGCTCGCATTTTGATTGTGTGTTACGTAGCATTACTTTGTGTTACTATTGCTGTGTCTGATCAATTAGCCTTAAGGCAGGGACACAATCAACGTGTACGTGTGACGCGAGACGTTAACGGGACAACGGGAGACGGGGACCGCAAGTCAGCGGACACAATCGACGTTAACGCGGCCCGGAGTAACAATTGACTCAGGCGCAGCTAAGAGATCAGGTGTAAACAAGTGTGAAAGTAAATAAGTTGTCTTCGCCAAGAGCTATCTTCAACAGTTGGATGTATCTGCCGACAGATGGCTCCCATTCCCGGATTCTCAGGACTATTCTGATTGGTTTTCCGTGTACGGGACACGGGAAGAGATGAAAGTTGCCCATCTTTCGCGTACACGTACTCCCCGTACACGTTGATTGTGTCCGTTCGCTATACTTTCCCGTCAGCCATCTTTTCGCGTATTCCCGTTAACGGCTCACGTTACACGTACACGTTGATTGTGTCCCAGCCTTTACCCACTTGTTCCTCTACGTCGCCTTTTCTTCCTTCCCCCGCCCCCTTTCTCTCCTCAGCCCTATCGCTTTTCCGTCCTTCGTCTCCTTTTCCGCCTCTTCAACCCCTCCTCTCCCACGTTCATTCACAAAACCGAGAGCCGGCGCTAGCGTCGCTTGCAAACACTTCCTCCCTCGTGCACCTTTGTGCCGTCGCCGTGGTGCACCATGAGATTGCAATGGGCTCCCCATTTCAAATTACCCTGCGCACCGTGCCTCGCAGGAATCGAGGGTATTCGCTTCATAATGGGAAAGAGGCCGCGGACTTCCTTCTCCGCCGTGCGTGCGAGTATATTTCAACTCTCGGCATCCTGGCGCTAATTGTTCCCGCGCCCTGGTCTGTGGTTTGTTGGAAGGTATCGGATTGGGCACGGGAGCCGTTGGGGGTGGTGGCTGGAGGTGATATAATGTACGGCGACGCAGAATGTTGTTCGCTATTAGATCTTCAGTTGACTATGATGAATTTAATCAGGATTTTAAGTGGCCTTCCTTTCCTTCCTTGGCTTCGAAGTTGAAATATAGCGTCCCCGACAACTTTTGCGTCGTGCATTTTCCATTTATACATTTTACCATTTCCGTCACAAGAGAACAGTCACATCGCTAAGTGACGTTTTTGTAGGAACTGCATACTTTAATAGGCCTGCTTGTATCGAAATTATCCGTGTCCGTGGTGGACGATGATGTTTTGTTATCGAAACCGGTCTGTTATATTTTGTTAATATGGACAATTATAAAGTAATATATTTATAACCGTGTGACGATTGCACTGAGGTAATTCGTCTACCATCTAGTTAATTGCTTATACCCACATACTCTACTAGGGAAATGGTTGCAGGTTTACTTTGTGGAAGTTATCCATTATGGACAAACTATAAATGACTTTGTTAACTCGTCTTGAGGTTTATTAACACGACCCGGGTTTCGACACTTCGTGTCATCCTCAGGTGAAGTATCTTATGTGGAGTTGAGGATGACACATGGAAGTTGAGGAAGTGTCGAAACCCGGGTCGTGTTAATAAACCTCAAAAGGAGTTTACAAAGTCATTTTTATTTGGTTCACCCACATATTCTACATGTCAGTGAATGGTAGTCCTACTTCTCCTTGAAGTCTAATTTTTTTCTGAAAAGTGAATTAAATTGTCGAAACGTAAACCATAGTAGGAATTCTGTGTAAGTCTAATGCCTAGCTCCGAAACTAATGACATTTTGAAAATTTAGGGGAACTAGTTTGTTACTTCTCAGAATGTGGTGTCCTGAATTCTGTGGCTGCCTTTTAATGACCTCTGAAATTAATGATTTTTGTTTCACTGAATAGAATGATGCTGTAATTTTTTTGATCGGTAAAAGCGACAGTGGTTATTCTTGTGGTCCTTCTTACTATTGGCATAAGAGAATAGTTCCTCTGGTTCAAATAACCTTTTCGGACATCTACGAACTTTGTTCAATGCAATCCAGTGGTGAATCATCCGCGATTATATCTCAGTAGGTATATGTCTTTGAATGGGTAAATGTAGGTATGTGCCAGATAGTTTGTTTTTATATTCAAGAGGAAAATTTGGTGTCTGAATTTGGTGGTGTTAATATTTTGAAATTTACAGGAACATACTTACCAAGTTCTGGTTTATGGCTTTCGCCTTTACTCATCTGCTCTGAACATCGACCCCGCACTTTGTTGTCGTTGTTGTTTTGGGCGTCTGCGTTGCTAAGTGACCCTCAGTTCAGCACGTTGGGTGAAGGAACCCATTTCCCCGTCTTGTTGAAGCAAATTTTACGTAGCCTCTGCAGTCACTACCATGTTCGCAGGTGCTCCTTTTCGCCGTTTTTGTACGTCGCATATTTTTTTATACACTAGAGGAATTCTATATGTGAGACTTTTCGTTTGTTTATTTCGTCTCTTTTTAAATGAGAGTTAAGGTCGGCTAGTTTTTCGGGCGTAAAAGGGTGAAGGTTAGAGCCGTATTGGGGGAATGGAGCGGGGATCCACACTCCACAGCCACCGAGCAACACACGCTCTGACATCAATGGTTTGGCTTTCGTCCATTTTCCCGAAAGCGAGTAATGTATCTTCCTTTTTCCCCACTTATCTACCGACCTCCTCCCAATAAAATATCTTCTGCTACACCGCGTGTGATGGTGGGCTAGGAAAGGAAACTTCTGAATGAAATCAATCCGGAATAGGCAGTGTAGGTGGCTGGAGGATATAATAAGGGGCGATGAGTTGCTCAAGAGTGAGATAGAGGGAAGGATGCTGGGCAAGCGGTTGACCATGTAGCATTTGGATTTAAATTATTATTTTTAAAATATAGTGAGTTTCGGTTCTTCAACATTGTTCTTGAGTTCAATGTTGAAGGTCGATGTCTTAAAGTTCGTTAACGGAGGAGGATTATTTGTAACCACCCAACCTACAAAACTGTCTTGCATCTACATCTACATAATGCCGTGCAAGCCACCACTAGGATGTGTGGCACGGGTTGATTCCACACCAGGCATGCAGCACTCATCCCAGTTCAAATCAGAACCGCGCACGTTCCCCCGGATGCCAGGCGCAGGCCAAAAGCAGTGAGGCCAACGGTCCGCAGTAAGACCACAAACCAGGAGAGTGGTACGTAGAAGAACATGCTACCATGCAGTACACTACTCAAGATATAACTACTGGTTGGTATAATTAATAAGACAAATAAATACCTCTACAAGGTACTAAGACATGCAGGAGTATATTATCCTGGAGATTGAAGGCGAAGTTAGTATCTACAATTCATGTTAAGAAACTGAGCACTACCGGAAAAACCTATTTAACCTAGTCAATATCCTAGAACTGATCTATTACAACTATTATGGTCCCATATTGTGCGTGAATAAATGAGATCTGAAATCTATTGGCTCTGCAGTCTATATCGTTAATCTTATTCCTGTGATCGTTCCTACCATAATAGTTTGGCTCTAGAAAAATATTTTCGTATTATTGGTTTGCTCTCGTCGATTTATTCGTTAAAAGTATACTACCTGTTAGAGGTAGGTTTTGTTGAAATTCAGATGAAATTCGCCAGATTTTCTTCATTTGCTGGGACATTTGACTTCTAGTATTTCCGTCTTCATCTTAGAATGTGATCTATCCGTCTTCATCTATTCCATAAAACCTATTCCCTTTCTTCCCCGCTTTTCCAACTCTATTTCCTCCATCTCATCCTTCAGTAACCCTTCGGTCCTCATATCCTTTTCCAGCCACTTACCCTGCCTCCTCTTGATTACATTTAGCAGTTTCCTTTCCTCTCTCACCTTACACTTCCATGTGGGGGGAATTCAGACTAGATTTTCTTTTTATGGTTTATCATCATTCCGTGTTCCCATCCCTGAGTTTCTAAAGGCCGCTTTACTCAATACATTTTATGATACAAACGAATGTATGATTTGTTTCATGAGGAAAATTGTATCATGTAAAGCTGCTAATTGTTAGATTGTCTGAATGACTGAACGGAAATAGAACTTGCTCTGTTTCTATTCATTGTCTTACACAACCTCCTATGATACATTCACTCGTGCAAAAAACTGTACCGTGTAACGAATCTACTAAATCTCGTAAGGGGCTGTCCATTATCCACGTAGACACCAAGCAGGGAGTGGGGGTACGAGGGTTGTCAACGAAGGTCCACTTTGGGGGATGAGGGTGTTGGAGGGATGCCTACGTAGACAATGATCGTAGTAAAAGTCAGGTTATCATAGCTACAAGAGTAGTTTTCTTTTACTTCCCTTTCCATAAAATCAGCCTTAAATTACAGATAGTCCATGACAATCAATAAATAACCCGTTTCATAGCTTTTTACGCAAAAAAAGAAAAGTCTAAGTGAACAACAGGAGGGTGAAGGGCAAGGGGGCAAGATGAAGTCTACGAGTGTCCACGATGGGGGTGGGGGGGGGTCAAAAAATGGCCTCTTTTTGTCTACGTGCATTATGGACAGCCCCTAATCCCGTCGAAGATCGACTAATCAGCTTGTGTTCGTCAACAAACCTGACCAACATTTTAAGCTGGCCTCCCACTGACCCCTCGCATCTAGGTCTCCCCGTGCTTCTCTGTCCAGGCACCCAAACAACAAACACTTTCTCTGGCACCATTGGTTTCGCCCCCGTCCATTTCCCTCGATGAAAGTAACCTATCTTCATTTTCACAGAACACCGGAACTCGCCGCACAGGAACTTCAACGGAGTCAACCGCTAGTGATTACACAATTGTGCAAAATCGAGGGATCTGGGTTCGATTCCCAGTCCAGGCGAATGATTTTTCCACTGTGAATTTCACACAATTGTGTTAGTATTACGTTCGACGATTTATGCAATTTTTGACCCCACCTCCCCCTATGTAAGACAATGTAAGAATTTTCCAACCACCCTCGTTAGATATTTGTATCTACTCTTCGTAAAATGTTCGCTTTCTGCTGTTTCATCTTCCCATAGAAGCCATCTTACAGCTTTGGGCACTAGATGTAAGAATTCCCCCTATGTAAGACATTGTAAGAATTTTCCAACCACCCTCTCCCTCTGTCTTACGTGAAACGAAAATATTTGTATCTACTCTTCGTAAAATGTTCGCTTTCTGCTGTTTCATCTTCCCATAGAAGCCATCTTACAGCTTTGGGCACTAGATGTAAGAATTCCCCCTATGTAAGACAATGTAAGAATTTCCCAACCACCCTCTCCCTCTGTCTTACGTGAAACGAAAATATTTGTATCTACTCTTCGTAAAATGCTCGCTTTCTGCTGCTTCATCTTCCCATAAAGCCATCTTACAGTTTTGGGCACTAGTTATCGTATAATTATGAACTGTTGGAGTATTACATTCATTAACATTAAGAGCGAAATAGTGCCACGGTTGATGAAGTGGTAAACAATCATAGGATACTTGGGAAAAAGACACTGGATATTTGGAAACGATACAATGTTTCAAGACGGACAAATATCTTTCGTGAATTGGTTCCAGACCCTCTACCCCCGCCCATGCATGAGACAGTATAAGATGGTCCCAACCCCCCCAACCCCAAAAACGTCTTACGTAGTACTTGAATGGGTCCTAACTAGGGATGAGTCGATTCCACTTTTTTCGATTCCGATTTCGATTCTTTCCAATCGATTCCCGATTCTTATTCCTAATAACTGGTGGGATATTGATATACCAGTAGCGTAAGACTGTTATTTAAATTCAAGTATTGGCTGAAATAAAATAACAAAGACAACTAAGTCTCTCAGAAAGTATATTTATTAACAATTAGCAAATATATCCTCAGCTTATTGAGGTGGATAAAAAGTACAAATTGATAGCCTAAACCCAAAATTAATGAGACAATTATGATGTGATAAATGAAATATGAATTAAATGTTTCATATTTGAATTAAAAATGACAACACAACAATACATAACTATATTTTATTTAGGAATTTGAAAAACAAATAGTTTCCAAGTGTAATAAATTAGTTGATTGGTATTTTAGGTTACAACTGTACAACTTTTTCAAACTGAAGACCTTTAAACGATGAAAATGAAATTTGATTTGAATATTTATCATCTGAAATCGATGGAATCGGAATCGATCTTAGGCGATCGATTCTCGATACCGATTCTTTGCCTCAGAATCGAGAATCGACGTTTGGATTCGACTCATCCTTAGTCCTAACCTATCTTTCTTTTCCTCTCTCTTTCTGCCTCCGTCCAATCCTCAAATATACCTTTCTCCCTCCTAACATCTCTTCCTGACTCAATCTCACCTCTGCCGCTCCATTCCCTCGCCATTCAGATACTCCACACTCCTCGATACACACTCGTTCCCTCCGATACCCTCCTCTCCCACCCCTTCCCGCTGCTTTTTCGTTCCTTTATCGCCCTCCCATCCCACTTTCCCATCAGATCGACACACAAACCCCCTCTCCTCTCCTCCGGAGCGATCGATGTTATGGACTGAAGCCACCACACAACGTATTCCTCCCCCCACCCCATGCCATACCCCCACTCTCACGTTCTCCGGGTGCGATCTGATTCTCGGGACCCCCGCCGCAAGAGCTTCGGCGCTGCCAACGTTTCTCCTCCCCCCTCCCCTCACGTTCCATCCCCCTTCTCCGTTCTAACCAGCCCCCCCCCTTGCACTTCTCCGCATCTCGCCCTTCTTTTTTTCGCCCTCTCTCTCTGTCCCTCCCTACCGTTACTATACCACTATCCTCTCCTCTCCTCCCCCTCGGACCTCCCTCCATACACCTCCCGAGCGCGTAATGCGCCCCCGTGAGCTCTCCGTCGTCTCACTCCGGCGCCGGGTCCGTCCGAGACGGGAACGCTTTTGCCTCGCCGCCTCTATTTGCTTGTGTCATGCGTCGTCTCCGGGACCGCTTGCTGCCGGAAGCTGGCCTACACGCTTCTAATACTTCCCCCGCCGGAATTATGTAGTGAGCGAGCCTTAAGGAAATGATTGGGTAGGGGTTCAAACTTTTTCGCCGACTGTTGTTGGTGCCGGCCTAGTATTGTGAAAAGTTTCGTGCTGCGCGAATCAGGGAGAAGTAAGCATATCCTTGATTTCTTTTATTCGTGTGGTGTCTTCCGGACCCGTCCTTATCTTCTCAGATGGAGGACTGTTGTCACATGTGTTCCCACCTGTCAGTGCACCAATTTGCCTTTGTTCGTCGACGGCTTCGTTCGCCATGCTGAGGATTTTGCGTGAAATACCGAATCTAACTCCTTCCCGCTTGTGGTGACCACCTGACACCTGGCCCACTCTTCCATTCGGGGGATTTTAGTCACCTGTCCGATTCGAGTGTCTGTGATCTGTCTTTATAGAGGATCCGCTTTGGTCCTCTTGACGAACTTGACGAGAAAATCATACCGTGTAGCCTCACCTGTGTGGTTTCCACCGGACTTGGCCTCGCATTCTGCGCGGAAGACTTGTTGGAACTTGTCGATCTCGATGGTCTTCGATCAGTCAATCCTGAGGCTCGCCCTTGGTCCTTGCTCACTGCCGGGACATCGCCGTGCGAGGACGACGCGAGAGAATTTGTGAGCCCGGACAGGCCTCGGATTGACCGAACGTCCTCCGAGTGACCATGCGGAAGGTGTTGACTCTCTCCCGGCGGCGGCCCATGAGTCCGCCCGGTCTCGGTCGCCTGCGCGGGCTGCCGTGATTGAGATACCCTGGGGTTCTCTCTCGTGTTGCCACTGCTGGAGAGGAAACGGACTATCCAGTGTGGCCGTAGGATGTCGCGTTGGTTTCCCATCGACGAGAGGAAGCCAAGTCGGTTGTTTTGCGGGGACGCCAGCCGAATTTAAAAAGGCGCAAACAAAGTTGCCTTCCCCGACGGCTGCTGCGGTTTTGAAGTCACCGCCGTGGGCCTGTTGTGTTTTTATCGCTTGTGAGTGTCGCCTCTTGAAAAGATAACATTTTAGTCTGTCGAGAGTATCGGTTGGTATCCAAATTTCTTCTTGCCAGTCATTAGGAGGGAGTTGTGGAGTGAGTTTCTCTCGGGTGAGCCCATGACATTACAGTGGTGGATTTTTCGTTTGTATGTGGATTTGCTCGCACCTCAACGTCCTGGCTGCTAGTTGAGGATATGCCTACACGTTCCGGGTGGTCGTCGGAAAGTTTGGATTCCCGCGTTTATGTGAGCCCATGTTTACATTCCTCCGGCCGGCCGGTAAGAGAACAAGAGGCTTCAACGCTCCTGGATTATCCCATCCGTTCGTAATTAATTCCTCCGCCCATCGCACCTGAGTCATCGGAAGGTTTCAATGGTTTATCGCCTTCCTCTCTCCTCAAACCACGCATGCCTACACTCCTGAAGGCTCGATGGGAACTTAGACGATGATAGCTGGGTGAGAAGTGAAAGGGAGGAACAGTTGAACACTTCTCGATAACAGCTGAGGAAGCAAAAAAATATCTAATGTTTTATTCCGTAAGAGATACAAACTGAACGTCAGGTGATAAGGCTCTATATCAATTTCGTTATTTTCTTGTGCACGATGCTGACTTTGATGTGAGCTTGAGCTGTTTCCGTGTGTTATTTTTTCATTCTCGCATCGCACAGTTGACTCGTTGTGTCACTCGAGCATCCAGCTGCGTCACGAAGTATGAAATGTGCCCGAGTTAGGAGGGAGTTGTGTGCGAGGAGTGTTTCGAAAAACAAGTGAAGGGTAGACGACTGTTTTGTTGTGAAATTAAAATAATAATAAACAAATCGTGTGCTGTTGAAAAGGAAAACAGTCGGCGACTTTGCAAGGGGTTTGAGAGCTTCCTCGCTTTATTGTTAATTTTTGTGTAAAATCTCTTTTTTTTATCTTTATGCTGAACCTTCTTCACATCCCCAATTATTTGGTGCTATTGTGAACCCAGGTGTGTTAATACTTTTTAACCTTGTGTGCGTGTGATTGTGTGGGCAAAGTTTGGATTTCGCGTGATAGTTTATGTTCTTTTGGATGATGCATTAAGTGCGTAGTAAGGGAATACGAGTGAGTTACGGGATTAGGAGATTGAGATACAGTCGCTGTGGCTACGGGATTGAATAAGATTGCAGCGCCCATCATTATTTCCCTTGAATCTCCTCGGAATCCTGTCCTGTGAAAGATAAATCAAATCACCAGCTGGTTTTTTTCCTTCGCCCTCTTTTTTTTCGACTCGAGTGCTTTCGGATTACTTCGCGGCGCCCCTGTCGCCTGCGGCGTCCCATCAATGCTTTATGGATGTCCCGCAGCCGCGTTCGACAGGTGTGCCCAGAGCTCAGCGCGTGATTTAAGAGAGTGCAAGCCGTGAGTTTTGTCTTTGTTCGGCGGGAACACTTCCTCCCAATCAGGTTCTTCCGGTAGAGCGTTGAAGAGCTGCTCCAATCAAACCGTGTCCCATCTGTTTTTCTCATTCTTCGCCCCTCAACCCCTTTTCCCTATTTGCTCTTGTCAATTGGGGCTTCCATCTCAACGTTGCGTGGAACTCGAGACTGGTGACGTCCAAACAAGTTACCATCTTTGATTTTTCATTTTTTTTCCTCCCAATTTTTCTGGCGACCTTCGTCGAGAGAAATACCGCAGACCCTTCCTCAACCGTCTGTCCCTTGTATCTCTTCTCCTCCTCGTCTTCTTGTACTCTTTGCTTTCTTTGCTGAGGAGAGAAAGTCCACACCGAACCGAGAAGTCATTTCATTTGAATTTGTGGACTTGCGAACGCCTTCGCCGCGACAGCATGTTGGCGGGCGCCACTCTTCGAGGGTCGAGCAAACATATCGGGAGCGCTCCTCTCAACAAGTGTCGTCTCACCGACTCTTCGAAACAAATACAAGCCCGTGGCGCCCTCGCTAGTTCGCACTTGGCTTTTCCCACCCCCTCAGCCGATTTCTAAGTATACATTTCTCCCATTCGAATCGACCCCAGCCTCGAGAATATTGTCGCTTCGCGAGAGTCGAACTACATTTCTTATCCTGTGTGTACATTGAACGCGCGAACGTACATACCGAATCCACCCCGTGTCCGCAGGATTTGTCGCTTTCCTTTGCCGTCCTCCCCACTCCTTTCCCCTTTGTCTCGTCGCCCATCGTACCCTGGGCGACTTCCCTGGGATTATGTTAACGAGGTTGCCATCACGAAGCTCAAGGGCCCGTCCTCTCTCCATTCACCTCGTGCCCACCCTCGACAAGGGTTTTATGCCTCGGTTATCTACCGATCAGCGGCTCCGTGAGGCTTAAATGAAGTGGTTTATTTTGCGTTCTTTTCATCTAGCGTACATCTCATATCTTGATCGAATCCGTGTGATCATTTCGGCAATCCTGTAAGTTCCCAATCCATATAGCCCTCGAATTAGACAGCATTCTTTTTCTCGGGAACCTCTTCGGTCTACGGGATTTGAATAGTGTGATTAGTTTTGCATTTCATGCATTTTGCATGCACGATCGCTCGCTTCGATGCGTTAGTCAGTAGATAGTTCCTCTCAAAAGTTTATTTTTTGACTATTTTTGTGCCGGGAATCACAGTACTTGGAGCATTAAACGGAGCGGTTAATTTTACTCGCTTTCCCTCTGCCAATCTTGAATCGTAGTCGGTCGTGAACAAACTTTTGGTTTTTCAGGGTATCGATGTGGTCGCTCAAATATATTTGCTGAAAACCTCTTTCATTTTTATTGTCTTCCTTCGGTGCGTTCTCTACAATTTCTCCCCGTTGTATTTTTTATCCTGAGGTCTTTTCCTTATTGCAATCGTCCCCTTTATCTATCAAATCTTGCCATTAATTTCCGGCTCCTTTGTCGCGTGCAGACCTCGGCACACTCCCTCCAATTCATCCTCCACTTCACCCCTTCATTCTGCCCAACTGTCTCCCTCTGTAGCGAGGACGTAATTTCCACTCGCCCTCCGACTCCCTTACACTCAGCCCAGCCTCTCCCAACCTGCTGGTCCCTTGGCCACATTCCCCTCAAGTCTTGTTAATCCCCCCCCTCTTCTCCCTCCCCCTTCCCTATCAGCCCCTTACCCTTTCATTCTCGACGGCCCCTACTTTATATCCACCCTCGTGGGGGAAATGCCTAACCCCTCTTTTATTTTATAGTGCGGCCGACTTCAACATACGCGTCACTGAGCCGTGTCGCTGAATTAGGTTGCGGCGACCTATAATACCATACTCAGATTCCTTTCAATTGACATACATATATAGAGAGAGAGACACTGCTTCCGTACCTCTCGATATATTTCACCCTCCTCTTGCTCCCTTGCCATATAGCCTTCTCTATCATTCGCCCAGAGGTTTTTTTTAAAGGCCCCGTCTCAGTTTGAGTTGGTTAGCCAAAGACCTCCCCTGTACGTTCGTGTCTGTCCTAATGGCTTCGCTTTTATCTCTTCCGCCTCGGCGGTGAGAAGTCCCCCTGCTCTCCTTCCTTTGCCAATTCTCGTTCCTCCAATCAGCAACGGCAGCTAAACCCTTAACGGTCCCTCCATTCTGCTGCCCCTAGGCCTTCTCTCAATTTCGCCCTCCGGAGTGCCACGTTCGCCCTTCCCTATAAGCCTAACAACGCCGCCACCCGTTCGTCTCTTGTTCTATTCTTCCGGGAACCCCTCTTGGGTGCTCGCCCCACTCCTTCCTTCTCTCGCCTAGTGCAGCAGCAGCACCCGATCCCCTGGTTGGTGTCGGAAGAAACAGTTGATAGTCGCTGAATTGGCCAGCACCTCGCGACGCACGTATTAGCGCGGAAGAGAGTAAGGAATTAACCCGTGCCTTGATAGCGTTTCGCTCCGGGAGTAATGAAAATTGGGACTCGCGGGGTAGACTTATTCATGGCCGTGCGATCGTTTTATTGTTCGGCGTAATCGAAATGGTGCGAGATCTACTGTTGAAAATCGTGACGGTTCACTGACGGGTTTCAATTCATTCCAATTTGAAGCACGATACGCCTAAAAGAAATATCCCCGTCGGAAATCACCGGGTTACAAGACGCTTTCCCGGGACTTTATTAAATTTTCGGTAACCTCCTGGCGTAAAAGAAAGGAGTTTGTCGGAATTCCCCGAGTCCAAAATAATTAAACCCAGCCGTCTCTTCCGTGAATGTAATCCTGGGTTGCTTCGGTTTCCCTTTTGCTTTGAATACATTTCTATCTTCTGGGCAAATTTTTCACGGAAAGATATCCGAAGAGTGCGGAAATGTAGATTTTTTTACACAAGTTCAGGTCATTATTTTATCCCTGAATACATTACCGAGTGGTTTTGGGGAAGTAGGGGGTGGAATTTCTTTATTTTTTGGGAAATTTTGAGGGGGTGGTTTCGGGCCCAAAGTGCTCACCTCAGGAACTCATCCCTACACCCACCCTCCTACCGCGAGGCCTCCTCATCACGTGTATATATACATATATAAAGAAACTAAAATCCTTTTATTTTTGTGTGTCCCTTCCTCTCCCTATTTTCCGCGGGTACACACATTTTTCGGTCGGGTCCTCGACGAATCCCTGAAGCACACCCTCTACTTCACTCCTCACCAGTTGACATCCCCATTTCATTCATACGACCCCTTCCCACACACTGTCTCCTTTTGTCTTCCGTTCGATTGAGATCCGATTTCATAATAATTATAATAGTAATACATATTTGTATTTTTTCACCTTGTCGATCGGCAGGGTTGTTTCCTCCACGAGAAGGTGCGGTGTAAAGGGATTAAAGGATAGGGTCTTTTTTCTATTTAAAAAATTGGTTCCTCGGGGTTTTTTTAAGAAAAAAAAGGGTCTTCCTCCTCCCTTCCTATCTGTCCTCCCACGCATTCGGGCAAGGGGGTTCCTTTTAAATCCCTGACTCAACCGTCCCGGCCCGAAACCCTGGCTTTCCCTCGCCCTAATGCTTCGTGCCCGCAACATCCCTCCCCCCCACAGCCCCGCTCATCTGACCCCCCGCCTCCTCCTCCCTTTCCCATCGCTTTAAGATAGATAAGATTGAGGAAAAGGGTAACTTGGGGAGTTGAGGTTGTTCCCCTCTTCTTTTTTATACCTTTCCTCTGACCTCACGTTCGCCGTAAAACGCGTCCTCTTCGAGTTTCCCCGGATATTCTTTCACTCTCGCTATCCCCCGCTCGTTTCACTCCGGTTCCATCTTTTAAGCTCGAGTGTGGGGAGGGAAGTATTTTTTCTCCTCGCTCCGAGGGCCGCCAAGAGACCATACTACTACTGCGACCGCTGCACAACTTCTCCCCTCGTTCTCTCAGCGTCGTCAGGTGTCCGCTTACTCCTCCTTCGCCACCCACTCCGAACGAGGGTGGATCGCAGTTCCCTTGCCCCAGTCTGCACGTATTCCCCCGTGTTTGGTAAAAGGGGTCGGCCCTGAAACACGTGGGAAGGCGTTCTAGGAAGCAGGGATTGGGATACCCTTCCGAGAGCTGTGGGCGTAATCTCGGTGGCATACTGGGTGTCCCCTTCGACGTATTTTGTCTCTGTTCCGTTCTCCCACTCTGTCAAGAAAACTTCAGTGTTGCCACTTAAGGATTGACCAATTAGGCTTGAAACTTTCCAATGGTTAGATGTTACTCTTTGTGATGATAGAGCTGAAAAATTCGGTAAAGTTGTATTCATTACTCTGAGAAGTACTTTCATGTTCATTGAATTTTAAAATTCGAGAAGCTTTTGATTGTTGATGAATGTGATCCTGTTAAGCTCTCATAAAGAAGGTTACCAAACTGTATACGTATCGTTGTGATATTCTCTTGTTTAATTTATTAGTCAGGTTTTGTGACCACAATCTACGACCTTTATCTGACAATTCTTTGTGAATAATCCGAGCACAACCACACTTTTATTATCAATTGTAAAGATTGACGTTCCCCATTACGTTGCCTCCCTCGTTAAAGTTCTGTTTTTCCAACGAAGGAAAGTGACGAGAAAAATATTTCTTCGGGTGTTTCGTAATACACTAGCATATTGCTAAAACAGGAACACTAGCGAAGTCTGTGGGTGTTTGATCGCATCTGAGGACTCACGTTTTTTAGATTCCCTTCCGTGTAAGCTTTCTTTCGAATCAAGGCATCTTCCCGTCATAATCGGTGTAAGCTTTCCACGTCTTCCACTTTTCCAGTGAGAGTGGGCAATTAAGTGGTCTATCGTCTTGGAGTGAAGAGAGATACTTATCGGGTTGTGCGAGTGGATGATTGAGTGTGTTGGTGCATCGTCTTCCCGGAAGCAGTGTATTCTTCCGCAAACTTTTAGCTGAAGATTTTTAAGGATATAGAAAGAAATAAGAGAGAGAGAGAGAAGTATTTTCGGTAATGATTACGTCGCCGCCATGGATTCCCTTAATGTATCCTTGTTCTCTCATTCGAACTTGGGCCTCGAGGACCCTCGGGGAAAGAGGAAGGCCTCTAATGTTTCCATTGAGCACAGGATACACTTTCTTCGTCATTATTTTTGAGTGTTCGTAAACATCTGAGTGTTTTTCTCACCATGGAACAAAATTGCTCTTCTACGTGTAGATGGCCTGTACATGTTTTTCACCCCGTAAACATAGCGAAACGGGTGGAATGGCTTTCGGATCGTTTGGCAGTTTTTGTTTGTGGTGTACGAATCAATTTGAGTGTGAGCAGGATGGACTTTCAGTGGCTCGTTTGAGTGAAAGCAGACTTACGAACGTGGTTCGCGCTATGGAAGAAGATCGGCCTACTGTTACCTGCTACGTCGTAAACCTCGCTGACTGGATAGTTTGATTTTCTGATTGAGTGACTCTGAGGATATAGTTATATTTCTTTCGATTCGTCGTTTTTTGTGCGAAAGTCTCCCGCGGTACTTCCTCTCCCAACTTTGCCCTCTTGCACTCTCGCGCTGCTGTGGGCAATGGAAATGTTGTGAACTTCCTGAACCACCGCGAAAACGAGGATAATGACTCTCGGATTGAGTGCGGGAAAACTTTGAAAAAGAAAATTTTTTCTTCTTTCGATCCCTGACTTTTGCCAATTAAGTATTTTGTTCGGTGCATCGCTCTACTCGCACGCGCACGATGCACAAGCACACCCAGCGGCCTCTGCCCCCGATTCCCACGGGGGCGTGCTCGCTGCCTTCGACGCCGCCCCCGACGCCCCCGCCCGTGCCCCCCAACAGGCCCTCGCGCCACCCGTCGGCCCCTTCCTCGCCCCCGGCCATCCCACGGCCGGATCCCATCCGCCGATGGAATTCCTTCCACAGCCACGAGACGCGGGCCTCCAAGTCGTCCTCGCCTTCGGTGTCGCCGGCGCCCTCGCTGCGGTGTCTCTTCGGATCGGCCGTCTCGGGGCACGCCTTCTCTGCGCTGGGGGCCGCGGGGCTGGTCCGCAACCTCCCCTCGCCCCGCGTGGTGGCTCTCCGCTCTGAGGGGGGCAGCCCCTCGGCCTCGCCCGCGCCCCCGCCCCGCGCCGCCACCACGTCGCTGCCCCGACGGAGGTTCTCAGTCTGGTGAGCAGACGTGGTCTTTCTTGACGACAGACGAGAGTGTGTATGGGCTGGAGGGAATGGCATTACACTATCTCCCTCCTCGGGGTGATTGAGGGCTTGTTGAGTGTTTTTGCTCGAAGTAGGGTAATAATTGTGTCGAAATGGAAAAGAAATATCGGTTGACGAGGCTCAGCAAATTTAATTTCCCTTTAAATTATTCTTAAGGTCACTGGAGCGGTAATCGTGAATCATTGAGTTTACATTTTAATATATATTTTAAAAAATCACATTTAAAAATACCTGCAAAATAGGAGTTTTTATGAATTACCTTCATTGAAACCTACCATAACCGGTTGATCGCCTAATGATAAAATAGATTTGCGTGACATTTTACATATGTCTAATTTATGACAACTAAGGTTACAGGGGAATAGTACCGATTGATGTTTTTTTCTCAAATCAGTCCTTTTTTAAACGCGTAGCCTTGTGGCGTATGTTATTTATTTCGTAAAAGTTAATTTACATATGCACCGTATTTCTTATAAATGCAAGGTAGGTCATACATTTCTCATTGTTATAATTGGACTAGCAAATATCAAGGTATCTGTCTGAGTTTAACTTCCGAAAACAGAATATGTCAACATAGTTTCGTCTAAAATTCGAGTACGCCAACAAAAACTCTAATTAAAGATGCTTTCATTTTATGTACCTTTTATAATTTTTGACGCCTTTGTTGACCGGATTTTCATTATTAATAAGTTTATTTCTTCTAAATACAAAGTGATTTCGGAACGGTGACTGAGTATTCTCTTGACTGCCTTAAAAAATGTCTGAGTCCTTAGAGAGAGAGTCTGAGGTTTTAAGTTTTTCACTGCCTTTGCTTACTTTATTTTCTTTTTCGAATTTAGTATTTTAAAAGTTTTCTTCAAAATACTTCTCGGAGCAGTGCGCAGTGGTTTCCTCGTCGTTGCCTTTAAAAATATCAATGAGTCTGACTGGCTATCTTTCTTCATAGGGAGGACTTTTAAGGTAGTTTGAGCGAAATATCATTTTACCCATAAATCAATGAATTTGGTCTCATTTAAATAAAAAATGCATCACCCTTCCATTTATACCTAAAATTCAACCCCTTACCACTCTACTTTCGGATTTATTTGCCAGAAAACCAGCCCTTTTACATGGGAAATGGTACGTTTATGCACTCCAGAGAGACATTATTTACAAAATGAGGTGTTTCTAATACTTAGATGTCGTTAAAAAACTAACAGCGTGTAGTTTGTATGTTTTGTCAACTATATTTGAAAATTAATCTTATTGTCACCGCAGTAAATTCTTTGGGATCACAATAAACCTACCGTTTCGTTGGAGTTTCAAACGCACCGCGCGAAAAAAATGAGTCAAGTTAAAGACTTATTTAGATATTCTAATTTGATTACTTACAATTTCTGTCATATAAAAATGTATAATTGCACCATTAATAATGCAATATTTAATTCGTTTGTCTCACAGTTGGTCAAATTAAAACGTTCAATTCGAATATGGTCTCTATTTTGACTAGCGAACTATCTCGCTCGGACTACCTTAAGCATGCGTTGATGTTGAAAAGTATTATTACATGGAGTTAGATCGAAAAATCATCCATGTGCGTTACCGTTCGGAGTGTGTCGCTTGAAGTCTCTCGCCAAGGACGGCTGAGGATTCTCTCCTTCCTATTTATTCGCTCTCTTCGCCTCTCCGTGTTGGATGGCTAGCCAGACGTGTAAAACCTCATCCCCCCCTCCCCCTCCATCCGCTCCGTGAGGCTTGGCCTCCCATGCATTACGTGGCTCTCCCGGGGAACGAGTCGACGGCTCCGTGACCAGCGCCGAAAACTTTTTAAACCTCGAACGGGTTTCGTATATTTAATTTATTTTGACACACTGTTGCCAAGTACTTCTAAACCTCACCCCACAGGCGTTCATAATTTTTGCCTTCCTCTCTGTTAAATGTTGAACAATTCAAGACTTTTGATGTCTTGCATTATCGACTGTTTTCGCTATCATCGGTGTCTATGGGCATTTGTGCCGTTAATTTTATTCAAAAGGTCAATCAGTGGGGATTCGGTAATCGTTGCGAACAATGATGACTTGTATTCTTGTCACTAATCTCTGTTTGTATGAATTAAAAATTTCATTTAATCGTATCAAATTATTTTTAAATTTTAAATCCGTCATATTTAAAAGAAGTATTGTTTATTTTTATTTTCAATGTTATTTCAATGCCATATTGCTGACTTCGATTAGTAGATCAGACTTCGATTTTGGTGCCCGGTTTTGTCTGATTTCAATATCATCCTTACCTCGGAGATACCTCGGAGGTGTTATAACATGGAATGGAAGTTGTACGGAGGAAATAAGAAGTAGAATATCACAGGAAAATGTAGCCTTCAGTAAAGTTACCGTACTACTTTCAGCCAAATCAATCAACATTGGCGTAAGAAAATGTTTTGCTTAGTGTTTCATTTGGAATAATGTGCTTTATGGAATAGAAATGTGGAAAGTCAGAAGGAAAGAGGAGAAATATGTTAAGGGGTTTGAAATGTGGCTATGGAGAAGAATGGAAATGATAAAAGGGAGAAATGAAGTAAGAAACGAGGAAGTGTGGACAAGGATAGATGAGAAAAGAGGAAAAGAGATAGAAGAAAAAATATTTGAAGATCGATGAGAAAGCGGAAGTCAAACTGGATGGGACACGTCCTGAGGAAAGATTGCATGCTGAAAAAAATATTAGACGGAAAGGTTGAGTGAAAGAGAGAAAGAGGAAGATAAAGAAATAATATGTTCACTGATAGTATGAATGGGAGGAGTTACTAAGAGCAGAGGGAGGCAGCACAGGATAGACGAGCATAGAGGGAGCAGTTCAGCAAGTCATTCTTCACCTGAAGATACTGTAAAAAACTAAATCGGTTGTAATAAATATGATCACAGTGGAAGTTGCTCTTTTTTTCATACTGCAGTTATGTTCGGTTTCCACTCTAATAGGCCTGAAATCTCAGAGTATGTTCACAAAAGGTATCTGTGATGTGAAATCTCAGCCAGCTTTATTTCATACCCTGAAAAACAACACAGTCATGCACCCTGTTTATACTTCCACCGCTGGCACTTGTTCCCTTACCGAGTGACCGCGTGACCTCGCCTCAACTTGTTGCTTCGTGAGCCAAATCTCGCCGAGAGCCCTGAATATCAGTTCTTGCTGACAAACACTACGTGTTCAATGCGGTCAAGGTTTCATCCCTTCTGCTTCGCCCAATGTACTACATTAATTATGTATTAAGTAGAGCATTTTTACTTAGGTAGATGAAAACTAGCTAGAGGAAAACGGGTATAGTAGCTAAGACATACAGAAGAGAAGAGCGCTAGCTAAGGAGGCGTTCAGAAATAGAGGGGGTTTGGTTGGGATGTGAAGTAAGGATGTGAAGAAGAGGCTGGTGAAGAGCTTGATATGGAGCGTAGCGTTGTATGGTGAAGAAACGTGGACCCTTAGAAAGGAGGACGAGAATGGGCTGCAGGCATTCGAGATGTGGGTGTGGAGAAGGATGTAAAGGAACACTGACGAGGAAGTGCTTGAGATGGTGGGCGAGAAAAGGAAACTTCTAAACGAAATTCGATATCGGCAGAGTAGTTGGCTGGAGGATGTAATATGGGGTGAAGGATTGCTCAAGAATGTAATAGAGGGAAGGATGCTGGGCAGGCGGGGAAGGGAAAGAAAGAGAATAAGTTTCATGGACGGGAGAAAGAAGGGCAGATCGTATGCTGAGGCGAAAAATGATATACTGGAGATAGATAGGTCCTTGAAAGTGTAGAAAACCGAGAAGAGATTCGCTGACATTAAACAAAACCTACCTTAACCGGTATAATACTTAAAAAAGATATGTATTCGTTGGTAGTTTCAAGTTATTCTGAATGACTGATAATGCTGAAATGCCGCATTTCCTATACGAATACTTTGATGAAGAGGTCGTGTCACTATCCGTGAAAAATGGATGTACTTATTACATCTTAAATCGAGAACCTATTATACCTTCAGTTTTGTCCTAACCTTGTTTATCGTAAACAGTTTTCTACGTTTATGTAACCTTGGGGATTGATCCCTTTTTTTCGTACTCTGGTATTCGTGGTACCCTACCAGCTGATTGGTAGGTTTTTGGACAGTTTTTATCCCAATTTTTGGTACCTCGTCCCTATTGAGCTGTTTTATGTAAGTAATGAGTTTATATTTTGTTTATTGTAGCTTTTATGATGAATACTGTGGCTACTTATTTTTCTTGTCGTCTTTTTGTTCGGTGGAAGTTGGCTCTGATGCTTAAGAAAATGAAATATTTGAATTCAGGGTTATAGTGTTGCTGGTATTTTCTGGCTCATTGTCAGTTATGGAAACGAATTTTAAGAAATCGGAATTTACTCCTGCTCATATTTCATACCACATAACACGTATAGCCAAAAACCAAAGCTAGAATAATTCTTGATCCCGTGTATCTGCGATTCAATATGGTAAACTTGGATTATTATTAGTCACTTACTTTTATTTTTCCTGTTGGGGGATTGTAAGTCTTAATAGTGGTTCTCACTTGTATACGTACAGTCCAGTGAAGACAACAGTTTATCTTACTCGGGTATCAGATGGCATTATTCTTATTACTTTTTCGTTTCCGATTTTCTTGAAGTGTTGAGGGGCACGAAAGTTGTAATTGCGCGACTCCTCCCGCTTTGTCAATTAATAAGATTTTTCTTCAGCTCATTCTCTGAAGAGAGGACCCGTATACGTATGAATTCTAGGTTCAGTCTTTTCTCGTCAGGTCGCACACGTGTTGCTACCGCATTGTATCACTGACATCTTATCATCGTATCTTATAAAGATCATATCACTGATCCATCTTGATTGCAGCAAATATCTTTATAAATGTTGTTACCATGTTAGTGAGTTGCATTATTTCCCCATATATTTAAGCATATCGTAACTGTTCACCAGTTTAATGTAAGTGTATTGTTGTCACATCTCTCTCACCTTGTTTTCGTCTCGGTGTCATTTTTCCAGTCACACGTTCCACGTACACGAATGTCGCGTTACAGTTCCCGGTAATGATGTGACAGGTGACTGCTGGCTGGCTCCTGAATTGCGAATGTTACCATCCAATTTTCACTTTCCAATAACTGTTATTGCTAAATAATTCATTCTCAATAGTAGTGTGCCATGGGTGTGTTTGAAGGTGTGTGATAGATGGCTGAGCCACCATGACTACCTGTGGACCTGGTTCGGTAACAAAGGCTTATGGAGGAGGGTGTCCTCATGATGGTTTTCCGATGAAGAGAAATCAATGTGGAGAGCAGTCTGGGGAGAACCCCGGTTGACGATTAATTATCTTACTACAGCCATTATTGGCGATGTACCGAATGCTTCTATTTTGTCGAATGATTAAGTAATGTTACACACCCGTCCATGATCGTTATGCAGTTGTTGAGTAGACTTCTTTCGAAAATAGAAGTAAGATCTACTTTTGGCAAGGCATTTTTTAAAATGTTAACAACACTTGGCGATAAGGGAGTTATACATCCGCTGATGGAAGGTGTTGTGCATTTTCGTCAGTCCCAACTGCTGCTTAATATAGAAAAAAACCTTTTTAGAAAATATTTTTTGGGGAAAATGACAATTCATGACTTGCCTTGCTATATTAATGCCGGTGATTTTAATTATAATGTGACAGAACGATATAGGATCATGAAATTTCAGAATACAGTATGTGAAATCGACTTATTTTTTCTCCTTAGTGCTCATTTTATATTTTAAATCATATTTTTTTTCCTTTTGATGGATTCCAAAGGATAATTTCAAATTGGCTTCGCGTTTTCCGTTTAAATACGTTTCGTTTTCCTTCCTTTACTTTACACACCCTGATGGGACAGCTAGGAAATCAAGTTTTATCTACTACCATGGCTCATCCAGGGAGGTATATTCCTGGGTCACCTTGAGGCCGGGTTTGGAGTTAGCTTATCCCTTGATAGAGGCTTTTTTCGTTAGCAACGCTTGATGATAAAGGATTCAAGCCCCGTTTGCTGTTACGTGTTGCGCTTTTCCGTTGTCGAGGACGTAATGGGATTGTTATCTCGTCTATTTCTGACGCCAGTTGGTATTTATGGTCTTTGGGAATTGTTATCTCTTGCGGAGTCTGATTGCATAGAGTGAGTTAATTCTGAACGGACTTAATCCCGAAGAAATGAGACGCTCTTGGATAAAAATAATTGGTTGAATTCCTGTTTGCTGAGTGGTTATAGACAGGGAGGAATAAATTCATGAATTTCATTCTTGAACCTCGTGATGAAAACGATGTATCAACGGCTGAAAAAAAGAATTTTGTATCAACTGAAGTTCATGTGCCTGTTAGAGAGTGTCCATCTGAAACATTTTGCTATTTTTAGGATTGTTTGATTATTCCTGTATTTAATTCTTTGATCCGGCCGACTAATAATATGATGCGTGATAAAAGTGCATCAGTGAAGATTTATTCCTTCATCTGAAGATACTTATCTTAGTTTTGCATCACCCGCAGCGTAATTCATTATAGTGCTCGCAGAGTTTCTGTGCACTGGAGAGTTCCTCCAAGCCTAGCTGCCCATGGTAGATGAGCAGCGATTGGCTGCCGGCGTCCAATCCGGTAAACCGGTTCTTAGCTCAGTGCGCGCCGCGTACGAATACTGTAAGTGGCGACCGTAAAGAATCGTCGAAAACGAACGCTATGCCTCGCCGACGCGAGGGCCTTTAGAATAGAAATACTCTGGACGAGAAACTACTATAGACATCGAGTCAAAACCTGCAGTGATTGCAATAGTTGCAGTGAGGTTAGAGAGTAATCCCCATCGGCGCAGGTCACCGTGATTACACGATAAATAAACGAAACTTTAAAACAGTGTTAAAACAGTATTCGTACGCGGCGCGCACTGAGCTAAGAACCGGTTTACGGGATTGGACGCCGGCAGCCAATCGCTGCTCATCTACCATGGGCAGCTAGGCTTGGGGGAACTCTCCAGTGCACAGAAACTCTGCGAGCACTTATAGTGTTTGCGCAGCGAACTAGGTGGGAAGACTCGGCGGATGGCCTGGAAAACGGAAGCTGAGACTTTCGACTGAACGAAAACCAGCGTCACATCTTCATTAGTATTTTATTGTGAAGAAAAGTAGATGAGGACTTAAGAAAGGCAATTGTTTCATCACATTTTATATGGCGTGGATGAGAGCTCAGTAGTCTCGTTATAACTGTTTCAAATATTAATTTCATGAATATTTGATAGAGCTAATACACCGGTCTGCGACTCAATTTAGTAAATTTGGCTTATTATTGGTCACAAAATTTAATTTTCATATTGAAGTATTAGAAGTATTAATAGTGGTTCTCACTAGTGGGTACAGTTCATTAGAGTCAACAGCTATATCTTACTCGGGTATCAGCTGGCATTATTCTTATTACGTATTCGTTTCCGATTTTCTTGAGTGTTGAGGGGCACGAAAGTTGTAAATGCGTGACTCCTCCCGCTTTGTTAATTAATAAGATTTTTCTTCACCTCATTCTCTGAAGAGTGGACGCGTACAATATGAATGATCGGTTGAAACGTTTATGGAAAGTACGTTGTGATTGTTTTCGCTTATCATCACTTATTAGGGGAGGTAAATCGGTTAAGGTAAATTCAAATGGAAGAAGGGTGGCTTATACTCTATTTTACGGCCGCACGCCTATAGCCCCGTTCACAACAGCTTAACTTGACGTAACTTGGCGCGACTTAGGAGTTGAGTACGTGAGAAAGCAACACACTGGTTCACAACAACTTTAAGTGGCTTAACTCGACTTGGCGTAGTCTTGGACTTGAGCATTTCTCGACTTTCTCTTAATTCTAGCCAATAGCAAGGCCTGGTTTACTATCGATAGTGCGGAAGTAATCGATTGCTACTGTCGATATAGGATACCTTGGTTACGCTGTTTGTGTTGTAAGAGGAGGCTTTGTGGAAGGAAGAAATAGCCAAATATTCGTATTTTGTGTAAACTAATAAATACTGAAAGGTTAAGCCAAGTTAAGTCAAGTTGTTATGTCTCCTTATATAATTTCATTCCTCAAATATTCCGCGTCATTGTTAACTTATTCACATAACCAGTTATTTTCTACTAGATCCTTTTTACTTTGTCATCCTCTTTCTATGCTTTTAACACCCTTTCTCCTTCATTCGTCATAAAGGCAGCGAGAAACAAAATATAAGCTGATTATTTACGTCAGCTAAAGAGGGACGAGGTACCAGAAATTGGGATGCTGGAATTAAGACTGCTCAAAACATACCAAACAGCTGGTAGGATACCACGAATGAGTTCCGTTTATTAGGGTTTTTCCCGCGTCGATTCATTTTTTATGGACAACAGTTTCGCCTGCGTTACAGCTAGCGTCGTCAGGTCCTGAAGTTGGATAAGAAGAAATTCAGGACCCGACGACCATAGTTGTAACGCATGCGAAACTGTTGTCCATAAAAATTAATCATCGCGGGAAAAACTGGAATAAGCGGAACTCATCAAACCACCGCGAAAGCCTCGGTACTGATACCATGAATACCAGAGAATGAAAAAAAATAGATCAGCCGCCACGGCTACTAAAACTTTGCAAAGGGTTTAAGGCAGCAAAAATGATTTTTGTCTGGATCCGCGGAAATAAATGTCGCGAATGCCACAGATATGCAGTAAATTCTTTAAAAAAAAAGAATGACTTATCCCGCCCTTAGCGCATTCATGAAGACTCCTCGTCCTATACGATTGACCAATAGTTCGGCAAACAGCTGACTTCCAAGAGGGGGTGAGATGAAAACCATTCCGGGTGCTCATGGAGAATGCATTTTCGGGGAATATCTTTTGAGAGAGAGAGATAGAGACGGCGAAGGATGCACTTCAGACTCTCCTTTGAGCGGTGCATGCCGGGAATACACGCCGCAGGGACGCATTGTCCGGGAAGGACGTAGAGGCGGCTTGGAGTGTGGCAGCGGAGATTGAAAAAAAGAAATGGCGAAGAGATGAGATGAGAGAGAGAGAGGCAACAAGGCTCGCATTAAAGGCATATGCCTCTCTTCCTTTCTGCGTCCCTCCCCCAGTCTCTTGTGCCGTTTTCGTGCGTCTGTACGCAAGTATGTATGTACCGGGGCACCCAGCAATGTGTGTGTGCGTCTGTGTTAACGTCTGTCCCAGCTGCGAGCCGCTGTCTCGGATCCCATAACCCCCCCACCTCATCCCCACCCTTTTCTTCTTTTCCAAACGTGCCTCTCATAACCTCCCCCTTTCAGTCCCGCCATCCGTCGTCATAGCGACGGGGTCCAAGGGAGAGAGAAGTGAGAGAGAGGGGGGAAGAGACATTGTATAGCAATGGCAGGCAAGAAGAGGGAGAAAAGTGCAATGGGGAGGAGAGACTGAGCGGTCGGTTTGCTTGGTTCCCGTTGGCTAGTTGTCGGGGTGATTGGTATGGGGCATATCGTCTGGAATGGACTCTCTTTTTTATGTCGCAGGAGATTACAAATAGACCAGCGTGCATCATGATGTGAGCGGATAATTTTCATTCGCTCATTCCCTCTGTGAGCAGAGCAAAGATTCGTCTGGCTACGATATGATATCCAAAATGTTATTAGGTGTACGAATTGCGAGAATTTTATAAGCTTTTTTCGCAAGGTTATTGGGAGTACATCCTGATTGTTTTCGCTTTTGGCAAAAATAATTAGAATATTTTTCGATGATTATAAGGTAGTTTGAGCGAGATAGTTCCCTAGTCATAATGGGGCCCATATTCGAATTATACGTTTTAATTTCACCAGCTGTGGGACTGATTAATTAAATATTGCATTATTTATGGTACAATTATATAGTTTTATCGGACAGCAATTGTAAGTAATTAAATGAAAATATTAAAAAAATCTATTTAACTTGATAAATTTTTTTCGCGTGGTAAGTTTGAAACTCCTTCAAAACGGAAGTTTCTTTGTGATCTCGAAGAATTTACTGCGGTGTCAAAATGTCTGATTAATCAGTGAAAATAGATGATAAAATGTACAAAAATACTCAATGTTAATTTTTTTACTACATTTAGATGATAGAAATCCCTCATTTTTTAAAAATAAGCTCTCTCTAGGGTGCGTACAGGTACCATTTCCCATGTAAAATGGCTGTTTTTTTTGGCAAATATCTCGGAAAGTGGTGCGGTAAGGGGTTGAATTTTTTGTCACGGGAAGGGTGACATATTTTTCTTTAAAATGAGACCAAACTCATTGATTTCTAGGTGAAATGGTATTTCGCTCAAACTACCTTAAGGGAGGGTGAAATTGGATCACATTGATGAGAAGGATTTCATTTAAAAACCCCACTGTTCTATGAACCAGGCTTCAGTTTCGGATTAATTTTCATTCGATGTCAACTTCGTGGGTCTGAATGATTGAGAGAGATAAAAGTTTAATGGAGGAGTAAATAGAGAAATAGAGAATTTTCCATGTTTTTGTAATGTTTATTTCAAATGCGTAAATAATGCACAATTTGTAGATGTTTTCCAAAGCACACGTTATATTCAATTGTGGGTATTGTTGACCATTATACTTATTCCTATAAACTACCAACTTAACCGCGCCATGTACTCTTGCCTGCAGGTTCCATCTGCCAAAACAATAATAATTGGCAACAACATCATCTCAGCATTTTTTGTCGTAAATTTTCCAAAATTTATTTTCTAGATTACGCCATATGAAGTGTTAAACTTTTGAATGATTCGAATCGCCAAAGTAGGTGGATGGAGAATGTAATTCGGGGCGAGGGGTTGCTCAAGAATGCGATAGAGGGAAGGATGCTGGACTTGCGGGGAAGAGGAAGAAAGAGAATAGGTTTCATGGACGGGATGAAGAAGGGTGGATCGTATGCTGAGGCGAAAAAGGATAGACTAGCGCGAGATTGGCCCCTGAATGCGTAGAAAACCAGGAGGAGATTTTCTGACATTCAACAAAACCTACCTTAAGGGGTAGAATACTTTTAAAAATGTGAAGTGTTGCGTGTCTTATAACGCTAAATTGAAGAATTAATGAAAAAATTGAAGCAAAACTTGAAAGCTGTAGACATTTCATCTCAGAAATCCAACTTTTATATTTACTGTAATCGTCACTCCCTAAAGTAGCATTCCCTTTCCCACAAATGCACGTCAGATTTGTTTTTATCCAGTGTAAGAAACTCGGGGAGTGCCTTTCTTTCCAGATAATGGCTTATTAAATATCTACCTAGTTCCTCTTTGGTGGGCGAACAGTTCCTTGAAGGATTCTGAGTGCGGTGCACTTTCGGGCGGAACGCAGAAGTCGTCGCTTCCCTCCCTCTCACTCTTGAACGAAGTACAAGGAGATTTGGACGAGAGGCTGCGCGGAGCTTTTAATGTAATTGGAGGCGAAAGTAAGGATGTAAACAAGGAGACCGAGAGGATGAAAGTTTGGATCGACTGGACGTGGAAGATGGCGGGAATTGGCAAGGGTTGGGCGAATCGCAGGACGACGCCCATCGAAAGAAAAGGGAGATAAAAATTAAGGACATGGAAGGAGATGGAGAGGGATATGGGTGGAATGAAAGGAGGAGCATAAGAGCGAAGATATTCGGAGTGAGATGGGAGCGCGAGATGATTAATGAATTGCGAAAGGAGAACGTCAACATGAGATGGCTGAAGTCTCGTTGAGCTCTGCCTGGAAGGGAGAGAGGAAACGCAGGGAGATGTATGCGGGAAATTACGACCGAGCAGGCGATGGTGAAATAATTTGCTCATTCCTGAAGAAATATGCCATTAATTACGTATACTTTCAGCTTCGGAAGGAAAAGTCGTGAAAATGAACGTCTCGACCCCTACACTTGGGGGGTTGTGTTGGAAACATTCGAGATGATCTTCCATCACGTAACTAAGGATTCACGAGATTATACCACTCGGATGGATAAAGTAAGCATCTCACATTCTGTTTTTTATGTCTTTCAGTGCTCTATTTGACTCGGATAACAATATTTCTCGAGATAAACTCGATCGGGAATGCTACGTTCGATTTTTACGAGTGTTTCAAATGCATCATTATCTCAAAACCTTCGTGATTGTATCACGTATCTCCTTGGTTACGTAATCGAAGTTATCTCGAGCGGTTCAAACCCCACCCCACTTGGTTTATTTTTATAAACGTATCATAGTAACGTATAATAAACAATATGTCGCATAATGAGATGGCGAGCATGACAGCCAACTTGGCATGATGGTAATTTAGTGTGGTTTCATAGGAAATACGTTACGTTTTCTTTGTTTTCATGCCTTTGAACAAATAACAAGTTATTCGTGCGTGAAATGTGACAAGAGTAGTAGAACTTCAAAATTAGCTCCCTCCCTGTTGGTATCGATTATTTTACGCTTGAATTGTTTAACTTCGAGAGCATCGCTCTCCGAGTTACTTGGTTGCCTAAGGAGTGTGATAATTCCAGGGACATCTTTTTGCTTCTCAAAGTCCTCTTATCTAAGTTTGCTTTCGATGAAGCGATGAAGTTAGTCATTATGAAAGTCATTGCAATCTGTATGAATGAATAAATAGATTAGTCTGAGGTGTGTGTCGGCAGTAAACTGACTTCCTTACGCCTTTGATTGAATAGGTATAGTGTTATATATCTCGACTGGTAGCGGTTTCGTTGAAGATCAAATTCGTGAGATACTTCGGCCTTTCCATTGATAATAGCAGAGTCGTACCCTGACCTCTTTGTGATTTCACGTTGTTCACAGTCATATTTAGGCCAAGGTTCAATGATTCTCCTATTGAGTGGCGTGACTCGCGAATTCTTCAATCACAACCTGTTAAGAAATTCCACCTTTTCGCGTGTGACTCTTAAAGGTTGATATTTTTGTTTGAAACAATGCGAAGCGTTAGATGAGTGATGTTAGGAGTCTAAAAATTGTGGTGAAAAGAATATACGTTTGGGTGACCCCTTTCCTTAAACTCAGCAGCCGAACTATGGTGCCATTTCGATATAAGCAGATTTTTATACCGAATTTGTTGGAATTTTTTTTAATCAAATAATATTTTCATATTGGAACGAGAACGAAAAAGATTCGGTTCTTTATTTCGTTGCCATTTTCGTTCCGGAATGATGGGTCTTTTATATTTTAATTTACACGATAAAGATATTGTTGTTATTTAAATTAAACCGGAATTGTTGGATTGGTCGTGGGAGTCGTGGCGGAATAACATTGTTTGGAATGGCAGGACTATTTTGCCGAGAACGGATAGAATTTGTCCAAGAAGATTGCGCAGTTGATAGAAATGCAGCCTATCAACAAAAGCGTCCAACTCCGGTAACCACGTGACGAAGGAATCCATGATTGTGGCCTTTGTTTAATCATACAATCTTGCAAAAAATTGTTTACTTTTAATTTTCTCATAAGCCAAATCAGTATAAGCATTGAAACTGCTCTATTATCTTGCACGTACTCGCAAGAAGACGCTTTTTCTTCTAAGATGTATCTGTGAATTCAACGTGTGTAAACAACTCTGATGAAACATGAATTCCATATTCTGAGCTTCGCATGTAGGAAATCATGAAATGAAGAGAGCCAAGGTATAGGAGGATGGCGGTCGTGGATTGAGGAAGTCGTCAGCGAGGGGTGCGGAGGCGGAAGGGGAAACGGCGAAGAGTAGTGCGGAGGAATGACAGCGTTTGGAGGGTGTGGGTTGGGATGATGGGAGCATGGGGAGTATGGCAGGGGGGGTTCGGCGGCGGCTTAACTCTCGGGGGAGTTCTGTGGAAGTGCTCCAGTCTCCGATGCTTTGCGGGGGGTGCCGCAAACCCCTCAGCCCCCGGTGAAGGAAATGGTGTCGCATTATGGGGGGCAAGAGCGCCCGAGCGGCGTCAGACCCAGCCCCAACAGCAGCGAGCAAAGGTTTCTCACTCCTCGGTGGAGTGGAGTGAAGAGGTGCGTGGTGGATGATGATGACTGCATAGTAGAGGGGAATGATTTTGATCCGTACGGATCGAGGAGTGTAACGTGTGAAGACTACCATGCATACCTTCTAAATCCCTCACAATTAGCAGCGAAACGTTATTGCGATTTTTGCATTTCGAAAAATATTGTCGCGAAATGAGAAGAGCACATGAACACGAAAATTTTATACACGATTGGTACTTATCTTCTTTAATTCCTCCTAGCGAACCGTCGCGTCGTGTCATTTGGTTCGGAAACTTGGTCCTCGTGGAAAGAAAATATGTGTTTAATGGATTTAGAACTAGGAGTGAAGAAAATCGGAGAGAATAAGTATGGCGGAGATGAAGTGGAGAAAGATCGAATGATTTCCGGCGAATGTATTTTAAAAATGTATTTGGTTCGGAAACTTGGTCCTGGCGGGAAGAAAGTATGCGCATAACGGTTTTTAGTACTCGAAAATGAAACGAAAAATGGAGAGAATAAGTTAATTAGCAAGTGAAGAAAGATCAAATCTTTTCCCGACGAATGTATTATTGAAATCAGACTTTTGGGTTTCTCCCCTGAGTCAAATTCTCCTTCTCTGCAGACGTTTCGAGTCGCCCATCGTCATCTGGGTATGAGTAACGCAGGGCATTCATGCCTTTGTGACGATGGACGACTTGTACATGAAAATGTCGTCAGATATTGAGAATGTCACTCGGTGAAATACCTTTACTGTCTTCCCCGGAGAGTGGAGGGAGAAAGTGTTAGATTTGGTATAGGAGAGACCTCGATGGCGCAGAATTATAAATTGTGGAAGGCAGTAATAACATATGAAGGAGAGGATTGAAATTTCAAGGAATGTGATGGAAGGGGTTGTGTTGGTGAAATGAGGGCTGCAAGGACTCGTAATAGAAATGTTGTATTTTAGAGTATCAGGAATGGTTTGATTAATGTTTCTGCCCATAACACAGTTTAATGGAATCTTCTGTGACCATCTTAGTGTTCACCAAGAAGATGTTTTACCGCATTTCTTTCGCAGTATGTGTTTATGCTGAGCAAAGGTATTTTTTTTAAAGTCCTCAAGGTTAATCTTTGAGGTAAAGCTGGTCGCCTTAGGCCAAATGTGACATGTTACCAGTCATTAATTTGAGTCAGTTAATTGATTTTTTAGTGCCGTGTTCCTCAGTGTTGACAGTGAAAACCGCCCCTTTGCGAATCCTCACGGACCTCATGTGGAAGTCCTCTCGCTTTGAAGATCTTGTGCGATGGTATGGCTCAAACGTGTTGACGGCGTGAATTGCATGCCCACGCCCCAGACCCGTGGGCGGTGGTCTTTTGGGAATTCTCCCTGTGGAATATTCATGAATCCCTGACGATGCTGTGTTTTATTCAGTTATTTAAATTCACTCACCATGCCTCCCGTCCATTATTTGCCGGCCTATTGAATTTACAAATGAGGCGTGCGTTACTCTGCAAGATGTGATGATGATAATTCTTGTTCCCATGGCGCGAAAAGTTTTTCGTGAGCAGAATTGCCATTCATTTTAATCGTGCGAGTTTGCGCTAATTATTAGGCTTGCTGGTGGCGCTACGGGGAGTCTTAAGATTAGGCACGTTCTATTGTAGGCTCATTGTGATTTCATGGGGTTATCATTCATCATAGTTTGTATAAAGTGGGGAATAATAATAGTTTTTATCCTACTGTAATCTTGTATTTTTACCTCCGTTTCTAATTTTATTTTCTTTTGCCTTCCAGGTAAGTCGCTGTATCATCTCCAGCTCGCAAGGATCTATAATGCGGTTTGGGGACCTGAATCGTACGTACGGGCCTTGTGCTGATAATTTCATTTTAACGATCGGCGCCTGTTCACGGTAATTCAAAGAATCACCTCGAAGCTTTGGACTAAAAATGATCCTCGGAATTAAATCACTCAGAGAACGAACAATCATCAAATCATCCGTGACTCCCTAGTCTCTCCCGACGATCCCATTACATCTATTAACAATCTCTTTCACATAATGACCCAATCATCAGTTTAGAAATTTCCATCGAGGGCTTCATGTACAATCGGAATCCAATAAAATTGAAGGGAAAATCAGTTTTATACAGCAATGAAAAAACTCAACTATAAAAACAATTCAGGCGCGTCAATGGCACTCGGATGGTATTATATGGTCAAGCACCTAACGTATGAAAACATGATACTCCAACTGTTGCCCTCTGATTTTTTTATTTGTATTAGAGTAGATCCTAAATATTGTTCTCGTCTCGAGAGGAATTTAATATACTATCAATTTAATAGTTCATCCCCTCCATTCATCAATATATTTTTATACGAGTTGATATAAATATCGTGTATCATTTAAATGAGATAGATCATTTGTTGATAAAATTACTTGTTAAGTAGTTATTTCCTAAATTGGTGTCGGTTGTGATTCCAATGTTTTATTTTCGACAGAGGCAGACAAAGGGATTCTGGAATTCAATCGTAAGCCTATCGATGATAGACGCTGTCGTGCAATGAAATTTGTGTCGTAAAGTTTTTATGCAAGTTTGGCATTTTGTACTTATTATCATTCCAGGAAGCTCCTTATTATTGTGTTTATTTGTCGTCCATAAACTTCCCTCGTACGATAAAATCACGATGTTTTTGGTTCAAAATTCTCAAATCAGTTTCAATATTTTTTGTTAGCGAAAGCAGTGAGGAAGTACCTATTAAAAGTTGAATTTTTCAAAGTTATTTAAGGATATTGTTTTGGAGTACTAGTCAAACTAACTTCTAAAGTAGCCCATACAATCCAAAGATTCCTACCAAATTAGGTGGAATTCGTACACGATGAAGAAATGAAACGTGCAATTTCCCACAAAAATAAAATTTACTTCCCACACGGTTTCAATGTTGAAACACCCATCTCCTGAAGATGATGTTTAGACATTGAAACCGTGATCAGAGGTAAATTTCATTATTGTGGAAAATTTCACGTTTCGTGCCTTCATTGTTCAAGTAGCCATAACCAACGTTTCGTCAAATTTATTGACCTCCTCAGGACTAAAAAATTCATCGCAATAAATAAAACCGCTATAATATAGGTAACTAACATTGATTCGTTTAAATATATAGATGGCATAAGTTTTGAATTCTAGTTCTCTATGCTATCCTGGTATTTTGTCGCGTTACTTTTTTTAGCTTAGATGAGGAACTATTATGAAACGTCGCTTATTGTTACGTAGTAAATGGAAACGTTGGAAATGCTTGATTTTTTTATTAAAATTTGACTAGTACTCCCAAACATAATCCCTTTAAATAATTCGTGGTCGAAAAATAGTTAAGGTGCGAAAATACCACGAAGTCCCCTGATTTAAAATATCTTGAGGTTATCTAGTTGCGGGTTCTCTTACTGAAAGTCTCCTTAAGGAGCCAAAGAAGGATGTCTCCTTGATGCAAGGACTGGGGATCCTGGCCTTTTGACTTTTGATCGGAAAATAGAGCGCCTTCGACCTCTCCGTGGCTGTGTCTTGCGGTCTGGCCACCAAGGCTCACCCTGCATCCCTTCTTCGCTTTTCCGTGGGTGCATAGCAACCGACTATCGGTTCAGCCTCCAGGGGGCTCCCCAATCTCCTGCGGCAGATCTTCCTCCCCCCCCCCCTCCCGCCTTTGGAGTTGATCCGTGGACCATCTGAGACGCCGCTCCCGAGACGCCGCCCCAATTCATGCCCTCCTACTTCCTCCCTTTCTTCAGCTAAAAACTTAATATAGAAGGGCGCCTGGCGATGGTAGTAATGAGTTTCGAAAAGGACTGCGGAGGGGGTGGATGAAGAATCGAGGAGTGGGCGGAAGTCATAAGGAAAGAGGAGGGAGAGGTTAGGGAATGAGAGAATTTAAAAACGCCCGCGTTTGGATGGGGAGGGATGCGGGTGGGGAGAATTTTAAACTTATATTAAGGAGATTTAGGGGAAGAAAAGGCGGTTGGTGGAAGTGGGAGAGGGTGAATGGCGAAGGGGGTGAATTTGTAGGGGGTGGAAGAGGGAATTGTTGAGGGTTTCGAGAGAGAGAGGGTTGGCCCTGGAGTGGAAGAGACATTATTTCGGGGGATGTGAGTATGGAGGGGAAGGGTGGAAGGGATGAGGGGTTGTCCCTTGGAGTTATGCTCGCGGGGGGGACGTGGAAGCGGAAATGGGGGGTTGGAGAAGGTTTTTGCATTCAGGGGTTCGAGTGGCGATGGAAACGGTAAAGTGTGGGCTCGGGAATGTGATATACTCTGGTTAAATTATCGACATTCTCTGCCAAAAATATATATCGAAGCTTCCTCGGGTTATTCCTGTGGTGTCCGTCTTAAATTAATTGTTCGTCAAATTTTCGGCCGCAACATATTGCTCTTCAGGTACTCATGAGTATTGTGATCAATCACTCTTGCTCTCGACCACCTGCAATTCCGTTGCAAAATATTTTCTTTGTTTTTGTTAGGATTTTGGCCCAAACTATACTTCAAGCTGCGGTTTAGTTTAAAAATTGTATTGGTAACTTTTTTAACACCAAAAAACGTTACCAAATATAATTAACAGCTATCACTTGGCGATCATTGATCAAATTTTCAAACATATCCATTGTAAACATAACGTCTTAATCATTGAAACATCTATACACAGCCGCTCACTATTACGATGGGTTCCAAAACTAGGTTCATGTTGCAACCCTATTGTAAGATTGTCATTGATGACATTCTACCCATCTTTGAAAAGAAACACTAGTGTAATTCCCATACTTATTCTCCGCTACGGACCATGGTTTCAGCACATTATGCCGTCGTCAGATGTGTGTCGATATTGTCCCAGTGTTTATTTTCAAACAGGGAAATCTATAGGTTCCACAAATTTAGTGCCGATACGCTCCCTGAAATTCTACGCTTTAGAGTTGGTCTTTTGTGGATGTTTTCCTACTCTTCTACTCTTAACTTATGAGTCTCCTTCCGTTCAATTCCTTCAATCGTACCACTTGCATCTCTTCATCCAGTCCAACACCCCTATCACTTGTCTTCCTCTTCCCTGCTTTCCCAACATTCCATCATCGAAACCTCTCCCCTCTGTTTTTTTTATTCCATCCGCTGGATTTGTCCCCTTCCCTTGCGGTAAACTTCTCCAGAAAACTCCTCTCCCCTTTATCTTCTCAAACGCCTCTTACTCTTCTCTTTTCCTTACTGTCTATCGATCTTTCCCTGTTCTCATTGCCTTCCAACTTCCAAACCGCCCAGAATCTGTTCTCGAAATTAGTATAGCGTTGTTGTGAAAACAAACTGAAAATCGCCGACAAAAGTAACCGGGATTTCTTAACCACAGTGCTGGCGAAATTAACTCAGAACAACACGCCTTATTGCCATCAATTGGATTATGTGCTCACAAATAATGATTATAGCCATCGGAATAATCGATATGTGAAGGATTCGTTAGGTGTCGAGCATTTTTTTACCCCCATCATTTACTTGAAGTACATTTTCGCAATACCATTTCTATCTTCGTTTTAAACCTTTTCAGACAATTAATGATACTGAGTACGAGTCATTCTTATTCCTATAATTTAGTCAATCATATTCTTGTGGCCGAGGAGGAAACACGGGCTCGTTAGAGGCCTGGAAAACCTGGTATACTTGGAAAAGTCATGTAAATGGAAAGCGGACCTAGAAAACCTCGAACAGTCATGGGTGATGTGAAGTTAACCTTGAAATTTGCTTTTCCAAGTTAAAATATGTTTGTTTTCAATAATTTAGAAGTACCATTTCAGGCCCTGTCTGTTGGTGTGTGGACAGGTTTTCAATAGCTTGCCTGAATGAGGCATTGGAACTGTTGTTCATTTTTGTGTTAAGCAATTATCATTTCCCAACGAAGGGTGAGAACGAGAAAGATTAATAGAATGTTTCAAACACATGCAAGAGGATGTGATGTGCGGCATAAAATCAGTTAACGAATAGTGGCCATAAACGTGTCCATACCGTGTTTGAATGTCTCTCATTGTTCTCAGGATAAGGTGCCGTGAGGAAGGAAGCAAATTTTCCCCCAGAGCAATAGCGGTGATGCTCTGTTTATTATAAAACTTTAATGTTCCATAGGACATTTTAAATGTAATGTGCTCCTATTCACGCGTCTTTTTTGTAATATACATTTACGAAAGAATTAAAATCTTCATCTATAAAATAGAAAAATTTTGTCCGGATAACTCGGAAAAGTCCTGGAATTTCGTAATTTCTTGCCTGTAACAGCCATTAAATTAAAATGCAGATTTTCCGTCAATATATAGTAGTGTGAAATGGCACCTCTCATATCCTTCCTACGGCCGAAAACTTCATGTTACACCTTGTACTCCGAGTATCGCTGGATCGCTGGACGTTTGTCACCATCTTGAAGAGTTTTTGGCGCAGATTGTTCGGTAAACATTCCTTGAAGGTAAGATTTTTACTAAAGAAAATTATAAATAGCTCATTTCCGACCAGACTTCATGCTCTGGGCGGTGGATGGCCCGGGAATCGTAAATTATGATGCATATTTGGACGTTGTACCAAAGTCGCCTGGGATGTTTATGCATCGAAATTAGTCCATAAAGTTCTTTATGTGCCCACAATACAACTGGTACGTATCAAACACTGTAGCAGTGATACACAGAAATGTATGTATCTTGTGTGCATGCTAATACATCCTTGTAAATCGTTAAATTAAATAATTAAATACAAACGACTCCACATGTCCGCCATTTGTTTCACGCGAAGTGGCGGGTCGCGCGCGTAGAAAGTTGAGCAAAACTCAACTTCGGTCGCGCGAATCCACGCGTAAGACCTGATTGGCTGAGCGCGTGAGGCTACTCTTAGTTTCGCGTAGAACGCGTGCATGTGAACCCCCCTTTAAGGGAACCCTGTTTGCATTTCGTAGAGGGTGGAGTCAAGGGGTTGTTTGGTTGGGGTGGTAGGATATATGGGCATGTGGAAACGAAAAGGGGGTTTCTGTTCGGCCGATGGATGGTTGGTTGCTTAGTCGAGAGAAGGTTTCGAGAGAGAGAGAGAGGCGGTTTTCTGGAGGAGAGGGCGGGGAGAAGAAGCTATAGCGACGGGGGAGCGGGTTTCCTCCTTTCGAGGTTTTGCCGTCGGATAGGGGAATATAAACTCAGATTGGGGTGGAGGGCAAGGGCTTGGTTGCCGGGGGAGGGTTTGTAGACGCTCCTCTCCCCGATGGATAGAAATTGGCAACGTCGCACTCCTTAAGCGCCGAGATCGCAGCTTCCGAAAGACTTCTGTAGCTTTTCAGTCTTTCAGAAAATGCATTGGTATTACTGGAGGTGCAAAAATTATGTAGACTCGAGTTTGGACACTGATTAAAAATGAACCGTGGTGCCTATATGACTGCAAGTTACACCAAACTTATCTTGTTTTTTTGCGATTAACCGTGGTTGTCGATAATTATTTCAACGCACTCTCGATTTTTTATTGCGGTGAGAACAAAAAAAGTGCCGGTTTTTTTTTGGCGTTTTCGGAGCCCTCTTTTTGACATTTAATAGTGAAGAAACTTGAAGTTTGATCGAAATGAACCTGTAGTATTGTGCAGGAAAATCATATTTATAGGAATCTTTAAACGTTCAGTTCTTCTAATTTTCCATAATAAAGTAGTATAGTAGTAGTGTGTAGTAGTATAGGAGGTATCTATTTCTGATTGATATTATATATTCCATTTTGTATTTAGTGTTAATTATCTGTGGCTGTTATTTTTATTTTTTGTTTGTCATCACTGTTAGATGTTAGCCAGGTATATTTTTTGTTCTTTTCTCATTTAAAGCAGAATTTGATATGTTCCGTATAAACTCGTGTAAGAGGCGCACCCTTTTTCCCTGAAATCGCAGCCGAAAATGAGGGTGCGCCTCTTACACGAATTCCCGCTCGTCATCGCTTACAGCAAAATATAATATGTAAAAGTTAAATACAGTTAAAAGACCCATACTCACAGCGACTACGACTTGTTCGTAAGGAAAATTGTGGGGGGGAAAACGGCATTAAAAATCGGAGGTCGGTGTGACTGTCCGGAAGGCTTTGATAATGGCCGAAAAGTTCAAAGTTAGGTCCGCAATACCTCGCGATAGGAGGAAAAAAAGCCCCAAAATTTTTTCTTCAACTTCGATGCTTAAAAAGAGGGGTGCGCCTCTTACACGCGTTTATACGGTTTTTTTTTCTTTTTGCTCTTATGGGGAAACCCAGAGCATAATAAATACTTATTCTATTCTGTTCCAGGTATTAATGTCAATTCAGTTCCGTGGCACTTTTTGATTCTTTGACATTGTGGGCGGAAGATAAATATCCGGAAAGTAGCTACTTCCGCCGTATTTCGGTCGTTATAAACTCTTATTGGTGCGCAAAATAGACGTTATAAATTGAATGGCACATCGCAACATATATATATGGTGAATTTAACCATCGGAGTTAAGCTGGGATGAATTAGGGATCATAATTAATAGAGGGAAGGATGTTGGGCAAGCGGGGAAGAGGAAGAGAGAGAATTGGTTTCATGGACGAGATGAAGTAGGGTAGATCGCATGCAGAGGCGAAAAGGATGTACTAGATCGAGATAGGACCGTGAAAGTGTAGAAAACCGGGAGGAGATTCTCTGACACTCAGCAAAACCTACCTTTACCGGTAGAATACACAATTAAAAAATCATTCGCTGATGATCGTGCTTTACTGTATTTTCGTCGGCTTCCTAATATACCCCTGGAGTTGTATCGCTGAAAAATGAAACTTTTTATACGCCTAGATCAAACCCCAGCTAAGTTTTCTCCTTCCGTCGGACAAATTGTATGATTTTGAGGGTAAAATTTGTTGGAGCTTGATACGGAGTATAATTTTGGTTATCGATGAAATTTGATGGTGAGTATAAAATAGAGGAAATGACCAGGACCTGATTTCATCTTGCTAACTTTGAAGGAATGAAGGACTAGGAAATGTTACGGAAAGTAAGGTCGAGATTGGTTCAGAGCTGAGTGCATTGGAGAACTGCAGAAAAATAATCTTCGCATTGATGACTGTTGATGATGGTGAAACCTGGAAGAGACAGAGAGAGAGAGAGAGAGGAAGAATAAGGAAGGGGAAGGGGCGGTGATGGTTGAGATAGGCTTGTGCGATGAGTCGATTAATCGAATTCATCGATGATGATTTTAGTCATCGGGTTGCGATGAACCGCGTCGATGACAATGAATGTCATCGATCATCGACGTGGATGAGTCGATGAATTAACTGACGTCGATGAGTTGATAAATAAACTTACGTCAATGAGTCGATGAATTCACCGATTTAGATGAGTCAATGAATCTATCCCCATTTGATGATAATTATTTGTGTTGTGTCGCCCGCCCGTGCCTATCCCTACCTTTCCGTCGGTGATGAATGAATTCATCGACTTATCGAGGTCGGTGACTTCATCAACGGCGATGAATTCATCGACTCATCGTCGTCGATGGCAATCATCGAAACCGAATCATCTCGATGATTTTTTCATCGACCCTCGATGGGTAAATTCGTTCATCGCACAAGCTTAGGTTGAGATGGTAAGGAGATGAAAGAAGAGGGGAATTGAGGGAGGCGTGCTGTGCTTTGTTGCCGGAGGAAACGAGGTTGCCGGCGGGGGAAGTCAAGAGGAAGTTGAGTGAGTGCATACTACTGGTTGGCTGGAGAAACAGTAGGCATGCCATAGGCTTTAAAATGTGAGGGTATATTTGGAAATCGCGAAAGCAGGAGAAAAAGGGACACAAAATATTATTTAGTGAAAGATTTTACTATTACCACTATGAGTGGGTGCATACAACTGGTTGGCTGAAGAAACAGTAGGCATGCCATAGGCTCTAAAAGGTGAGGGAATATTTGGAAATCGTGAAAAAGGGATACAAAATATTATTTAGTGAACAATTTTTCTATTACCACAATATAAAACCAAACTCGCGACCCGGGCTTCGACCAATGATCATCATAATCATCGGATGTGAAAGTTTCTGAGTGTCTCTCTCCCCCATTTTTAAAAATAAAAGAGTCGCTTAGTGACGGTTAATTTTTTTAAATGCAAATGAATTCCCTTATAGGCGTCAGATAAGTGCGGATCAAGTTACCTCTCTTCGTGTAAAAAATGGAGAGACCCCCAGCTAACTTTTCTCCTGATGGTGACGCTCGCTCGCTGAATCCGGGTCGTAAGTTTTGTTTTGTGTTAATTGTTAAATTTTCTCGCGCAGTAAATTTTGTAAATTCCAGATAGAACTTGGAGGAAAATGTCGATATTCGTTATTTTATTGTTGAAAGGAACTTTGTAATTTTGACTATATTTATTTAAAAGGCACGACGCGTTTCATAATCCTGTGGTATGATCAATTTGACTTTTAAATGAATGTGTGGAAGATTACTGTGCTTTATTTATCACACGTAGTAGATTTTGCTGGCGTTGGATTTCTACTAAGTTAAGAGGATCGATTTTTATGAATTAGAAAATGTATAGCCGTTGTATATGCGTGGGAGGATGAGGGGTAGAGGACCCGAAAAATTGAAGAAGAATAAAAATGACCTTCGGTTAGGTTTGTCGTGGAAATGCACATTCAAAGATATACCGTGACGGTAGAATTCTCTGAATTCCTGAATTAATTGATCGTACAATGAGCAAAACAACTTTGACAGTGATATGTCTTGCATGAAAATCGTCGTCGTTGGTCTGTCGTAAACTGCAACTCCTACAGTCTACAAGATCCAAACGAAGGCGGTAGTAGGATAGGAGTTTGACAGAGGGGGTGAGAGTTGAGCGATATCCACAAGGGGTTGGGCATGCGGCGTAATCGATTGTTGCGATGGAGAGGGGTTGGAATACGTTGGAACAGTTGGCATCTCCAAAGTTGCCGCCTGAACCCTACCGAAAATGTGGAGTCCTCGTTAACAATGAAACAAGCCCCCTTAGCGACAGCCGAGGGATGGAGGAACTTCTGAAGAGAGGAGGTTGAAGCGAATAACTGCTTTTGTGTCCCCATCCTCTTAAACTCTTCCTTCCTTATACCCCGCTTACTATAGACTCTTTTCTCTCGATCGGTTTATTTGATCCTGGCGGTTATTTTTGCCGTCCGTTGACGGCGTGGTTTCGAGCAGCGAGTTCGACGTAATCGGATGGATTTTCATTGGTTCTCTCAAAAATACTGTATATGTTTCGTTCTGAATATCAGATTTTTGTGTGATCTTAATTTTTTATCCATAGTTTGTAGAAGTACAATGAAATTATGCTTAAAGAAATAATCTTTCTACATGGGAATATTTTTTTAAACATTTGATTTATAAATTACTATAAATCAGCCACGACTTAATGCAAAAATTAAGGTAGTCCGAGCGAGATAGTTCCCTAGTCATAATAGAGACTATATTAGAATTATACGTTTTAATTTCACCAGCTGTAGGACTTATCAATTAAACATTGCATTATTAATGGTGCAATTATATAGTTTTACATGACAGAAATTGTCAGTAATTAAATGAAAATATCTAAATAAGTCTTAAACTTGACTCAGTTTCTTCGCGCGGTACGTTTGAAACTCCTTCAAAACGGAAGGTGTTTTGTGATACCCAAGAACCTACTGCGGTGTCAATAAGATTACTTTTCAAATATAGTTGAGAAAACATACAAACTACACATTGTTAGTTTTTTTACGACACCTAAATGTTAGAAATACCTCATTTTGTAAATAATTTTTTCTCTGGAGTGCATGGTCGTACATCGTCCCATGTAAAAGGGCTGGTATATTTAGGCAAATATCCCCGAAATTAATGTGGTAAGGGGTAGAAATTTTGGTGTCATTGGATAGGTGAGATATTTTTCTTTAAAATGAGACCACATTAATTGATTTCTAAGGAAAATGATTTTTCCCTCAAACTACCTTAAGGCAAATATGTTTACATTTTGGCATCATAAAGCTTCATGTGATGAATTTCGTTTGCTCTAAACTTTTTTATCTTTTGGCGGACATGTGTAGTTTTGTCATAGATTTAAGGAAACTGCCGTTTGCCGTAGAGAACAAGATGATTCATATGCCCTCCCCGTTCTAAGTTCAATCTACATCCAAATCATTTATTCCCCCCGACGTCAAATAAGAAGACGGCTACGATATATGACGGTGGAATTTTTTGTAAGACAGATATTTTTTGACTAGTTTGTGTTAACAATATGAATTTCGAGTTTCATTTATTTATTTGTGCGTTTCCTCTCGTATGACTTTTGATCGATTCCGAGGTAGTTGATGGTCTCGAGGTGAAATTATGAATTTTTTTCACTCACCAAAATTGTTCCAGTTCGCACGACTCTCCCTTTATCTTTCTCGCTGAGTTTGTTGAAGTGGGCACTCGAAAATTTTTCGGAACTGGAAGGAAAAAAAATAACCCTTCCTCGAGGATTTGCTGCCCTCGGGGCGTGCTTTGAGAAACTTTCGGGGTCGCGAATGTCGTCTTGTCACGACGTGCCCTGGAGGACGTCTGGAAGCGACCCGGTTGGTAGATAGGGAGTCGGTACGTTTAAGCAGGAACTGGGTCGATCGGTCGAAAGCAAGAGACAGCGTGGTCCTCTTAAGTCACGCCTAGCGATGCGTCTCTGTTTCATCCCGTCACTAAAGAAATTTCTACGTCGCTCATTGCACGCTCCTTTAGGGGTGTGTATCATTGTTATACATACTCCAAATTGCTTTCGAGTCTGCCCTTCGTCTCTTGTTACCTCATCTTAGCACATAATATTCCTCCTAATAATCACATCCAGAGGATGAAAATTAAATGACCAAACGCTTAATAATCGCATCTGATGAAGTCGGTTAGATTCGCGGACGATCAGACGTTTGTTAGTGAATCTTCGAAGGGATTAAAAGCTTTGATTGATGCTTTAGAAATGCAGTGCTGGATATTCGGAATGAATATTATCCATAAGAAAACAAAAGTCATGAGATTCTATAGGACAAAGAAAGCGAGGTTGATGATTTAAGTTCTTGAGCAAGTAGAGCAATTTTATTACTTAGGTAGCAAGCTAGACAAAACGGAAATAGTAGCCAAGATATACGGAAGAGAATAGTGTTAGATGAGGAGGCGTTCAGTAATAGAAGGGAGCTGATGACGAGGCCCTTGGGTAAGGATTTGAAGAAGAGGCAGGTGAAGAGCTTGATGTTTTGCGTAGCGTTGCATGGGGCAGAAACATGGACCCTGAAAAGGAGGACGAGAATAGGCTCCAGGCATTTGAGATGTGGGTGTGGAGAAGGATGGAGAAGATTAGGTGAACGGAAAGGAAGACTAACGAGGAAGTGCTTGAGATGGTGGGCGAGGTTAGGAAATTTCTGAATGAAATCCGGAATAGGCAGGGTAGATGGCTGAAGGGTGTTATAAAGGGCGATGGGTTGCTCTAGAGTGTGATAGAGGGAAGGATGTTGGGCAAGCGGGGAAGGTGAAGAAAGAGAATAGGTTTTAATGGATGGGATGAAGAAGGGTAGATCGTATACTGAGGCGAAAAAGGATGTACTAGAGCGATAAAGGGCCATGAAGTGTAGAAAGCCGAGAGGAGAATCTCTGACATTCATCAAAACCTATCGAAACCGGTAGAATCAACATATGTATGTTATTTCTCTGAGGTGTTTTTTTGTCCCAACGCCATAACTACCATAATTCTTCATCAAAATTAATGATTCAAACATCGTTTTAAAGCTTATGTTCCCCGCTATTGACGAAAAATAGACAAATGGTTAAAAATTAAAGTTTTGCTGAAAAAATTTAAAATTAAACTTTTTGTAAAAAAATGATATGGTGCCATCTGTTGACAATATAATCAACTAATATGTTGGCTATGGTAAAGTGCTTAAAAGACTGCAGGAGGCACCATCTATTAACACATCGTTTAGTTAGCATGTTTACATTCTACATGCAATCAGTGTGACCGTTTACGTTTACGTAATGTATCTTTAACACAAACATAAATAACATATAATTGTCTATGGGAAGAAACAGGTAGAAGAACAGGAAGAAACTGCATATTGTGCGAAATATTCGACAGGTAGAAGAACAGGAAGAAAGAAGGAAGAAAGAGGAAAAAGCTGCATACTGTGCGAAATATTCGCACGGGTCAGCAAGTACTTAAATAAAATAAAACGCTTGATTTATGCGTAAATTACGAATGAACACAGCAGAAATAGCAAAAGCATCGGCCATCTAGCCGCAAACATCGATGTTTACATGCCACCGACTATCGATGCCATTTTAAGGTAGTCAGAGCGAAATATAATTTTTCTTAGAAATCAATGAATTTGGTCTCATTTTAAGAAAAGTATCTCACCCTTCTAATGACACAAAACATTCAACCCCTTACAACAATACTTTCCGAGATATTTGACGAAGAATACAAGCCCTTTTACATGGGAAATGGTACGTGCATGCACTCCAGAGAGATATTATTTACAAAATGAGGTATTTCTGGCACTTTGATGTCGTAAAACTAACAGCGTGTATTTAAATATCTTTCTCGGGCTTCGCACCGGGTAATGTTTTCATAATCCGCCGACGTTCCGGAAAACGACTTGTTTTTCCATCTTCAAGGCACGTGTTATTTCCGCCGTGACCACTATAACATTACCCGGTGCGAAGCCCGAGAAAGATATTTAAATATAATACACCGAGAAAATCTTAAATCATTTAACAGCGTGTAGTTTGTATGTTTTCTCAACTATATTTGAAAATAAATCTTATTGACACCGCAAGAGGTTCTTGGGTATCCCAAAAAACCTTCCGTTTTGAAGGAGTTTCAAACGTACCGCGCGAAAAAAATGAATCAAGTTAAAGACCTATTTAGATATTTTCATTTAATTACTGACAATTTCTGTCATGTAAATCTATATTATTTCACCATTAATAATGCAATGTTTAATTGATGTGTCCTACAGCTGGTGAAATTAAAACGTATAATTCGAATATGGTCTCTATTGCGAATAGGGAATTATCTCGCTCGGACTACCTTAATCCAAGGGAAAAAGGCGTGAGGGTCGCATGTGGGTTTACGGCGTTTTTGAGAGCCCTGGCGGCGTGCTTGCGTGGGAGCGAAAACGGAAGGAAGGGATGTAAAAAGGGACAGATGTGAGTGGTCAGCGGAGTCTCGTAAAACATCGTAAAACGCCGACTGCAGCACCGGGGAGGGAGTTAGCACCCTCGGGGAGAGGAGTTGTGGGGTGTAGGGAGCGGCAGATGCGGCTCGAAGGGACCGCGCATGAAACCATTGAAACGCCTATACGGTCGTGTTACTCCCTTTATGGGATTAATTCGTTCCCTTCCGTACCTTACCGTACGGAAATGACCGGTTTCGTGACGGGAATGAACCGAGCGGGGACAACTAAGGAATCCCAACGACGATTTAAAAAAAAACGTCTAACACTCTTTAAGGATTGGCCGAATTACACGCGAAAAAAGATTCAAAATCTGTCCTTTTTTCTCCAAAATTGTTTTGCTCCCTAATTAGTGGAGCAGCCGTCATTTGCAACCGAGCAGATTTTACGAACGATCCCCTAAGAGGAGTTATTAAGGCATCGCGATAGCAAACCTGCTACATCATCCGCTTGGCTGTCTGTAGTGTTCCATTTCTCGCGGATGGGAGTTCCAGTCAAGGCATTCAGGATCCTTGAGATTCCGTGACGGGAAATAATGGCGCTTCCAACGCCATAGTAACAGTATATAGGTGAGGCCTGCAACTCTCTGCATGCTGTTTTACGAGGTGCTTTTTCGTGAGAACTTGAAACAAATAAAAAAATTTGCCCATTGATAATTTAGCATTGATAAATGAGTAACCATGTAAAAAGGAATGTAGACTTCAAAATGTTTTGAGGATAAGAAAAAGACAAAGTAGCAACAATCTGAAGCGTAGTTCATACCAAACTCATTTATAATTTACCCACCTACACTTCCCCTTAATCTAAAAGAGAGCCACACCTGGCTTGTAAAGAATGGATCGTCTCCCTGGGAACGCTGCAGGCACTTAGGAATGAGAAATGCTCGTGGCATTCATCTCAAGGTCTACGCACTACATCAGAATGAGCACAGCGTAAAGAAGACGAAATGTCTAGAGCTTTTCTCCAAATAAACACATGCATCATAAAAACCTTTCTATAAATTGGCATCTATATTACTCTGTATTATTTTAATAGCAGCTTTCACAACTGCATATCTTCTGCCTTAAAATCCGAAGTTCTTCTTCCAATGGGAAAAGAAAAACACTACATATAGAGCTGTAATTGACCCATTGTATCGAGCGGCAACATTTCCTAGCGAGCGAGTGTGACAGCGGAGATGACACATGACAGCAATTCACATGGAAAAAATTTTCAGCAACTAGAAAGAGTTTTGAGTTTTAGAGTGCGTCATATCATAGTCAGATTTGTAAGTAGCGAAGTTATTCTACTGAAGTGCAAGTATATTCTAAATACTTATCAGTAAAGCAAAAGGGAAATTGGGCAAATACTAAATATCGTGGGAACCAACAGTCAGCTAAACAGTAAGCGACATACGCTCAATGGGTAAGCTAGGGTACAATTTCTGGAATTGCCCAGCGAGTAACAGAACCCAGAATATCACGCATATAGTTTTACCTGGATTGCGAAGGCGGTGACCGTTCGCATACAAAACCACCCTGCAATAAATAAGTCAAAAACTAAACCAAACACCGTCCCTAAAGGATTAAATTATTTCAAAGGTTTTTCAAAACATATTTCCCTTAAAGCGTGAACATCCTTAAGCTAACACAAGGCGCATTCATTACCTATAGCAGCGAAGAAAACGCTCCTCGCCTCCATTTCGACGAATATCTCTCATAGAAGGCAGTAAAAATCAAAAGTCCTTAAAAAATATTGTATTGTGTAAACGACGCAAAAGCTCGTCTTTATCCTCGCGTTCTACCGTCATCTCGTGAGTTCAAAGTGACGCATCGCGAATTTCCCTCCAATTCATTCAGCAGTTTGGGATTATTTCCCCGTTTCATCAAAAGCCTGACATTTCTCGCAACGACATTACACGGACTTTTTCTTCCTGTCCAAGCGAATACGATTGTAGGAAAAGTCACGTTCCAATCTTCTTTCGCAAGAGGAGGAAAAGAGCTTGCTACACTCCAGTCTCTGAATGGGAGGTACTTCAACTTTGAAAAGGAGAGATGTCTTCTTGGTCTAATGCGGGCACCTGAACACATTCTTAGAAGGCATGGGAAAAACGTGGAACATAGCGAAAACATAAAAAAAACCCAATCAATTTGGACAGCGATTAACTCATGTTACTGCTATTTGTAACATGCGATTCAAGAAACGTCAATGACGTCCGAAAATTCTGGTCGAATGACGTTTTAAAGCTTATTTTCTGTGTGTAATCTCGGATTCTATTAAATGAAAAATAATTACGCAAATAACAGGTTCGATTCCATATAGAAAAGATGCTTGGTACTTTATTGGTACTTGGTAGTACGATTATTTTATTAGTACAACGAGTATCACTGCTGGTGTATGTTAATGAAATAGAAATTTTCATTGATGGTGGCTGTAGATAGTACGAAACTGAATGATAATACTTATTTATAGTTGCGAGCAATACTTTTCTGAGTAAAGTTGACTGCAACTTATCACACACACATAACAAATGAAAAAATAACTTGGTTTTCTTCCACTGTTTAATTTCTTGTTACAACATGTTTCGATACAACAGTGTTATCTTCAAGTTCTACCCAGGTGCAGATTTCAACCCCGTTGTGTTGCAACATGTACCCAAAAAATAAATCAGAGGAAGAAAAAAGTTTTTTTTCATTTGTGAAAATCAACTTACACGTAGATGAGCCTCAAACCATGGAATGCTACTTTAATACGTATTTTTTCTCTACACATTTATTTTTGTTCTTAGATTCTTCGATTCGTATCTAGTGTGTTAGATGAAGCAAAATTGTGCTGTGAAATGTTTCTTAGCCACGATAGCTCTTCCGATGGAACACTCCCGCGTTGTGAAGCGGAACTTTTACTGGCATAAAGCAGGCCTGTTCAGTTCCTCTGACATACGCTGGGCCCTACCTAAACTTTTACCTCCGAACTTGTTCATTTCTGCAAGCGTACGATCGTATGTTTTGAATGGAAACTTGTGAAGAGTTCGGAAGTGGTTACTTGCCCGGATAGTCTTGCATATCAGCTTAAAGTTTCCCTGGGACTTGTTATTCCAGCTTCGAAATTGTTTCCGGCCTCGTTCAATGATCGGGGCAGGAGTTGATTCAAAATCCCCCAGGACCGTGGACCCACGTCTCCCCGTACTCGTTATTATCAAGTTTATAAACCCAGAAAAGTGATGGAACGATGGTCCTTTGGGGTATCTCTGTCCGTTTTTTTTAACCTTATTTTTCGTTTGAAAAAAGTGGATATCTTTCGATCTGTCGGGGAGTGTTTATCCGAGGGAATGTAATTTAATTCTTCTCGTCCTACATGCTACATATTTGACCAGACTGGCGAGTCCTCAGGGGATGTATATTTTACCCCCGTAGTAGTATCACTTAGCTCGGACGTATTAACTAGCAAATGGTCCGTGTTATGCGAGAACTTTGCATCGATGCCCGAAACCGATTTTTTTTAGTGCTCTACCGTTTAAGGTAGGTTTTGATGAAAGTCAGAGAATCTTCTCCCGGTCTTCTACACATTCAGGGGCCTATATCGCTCTAGTATAACATTTTTCGCCTCAGCATACGATCTGCCTTCCTCATCCTGTCCATGAAATCCATCCATGTCCATCTCTTTCTTCCTCTTCCCCGTTTGCCCAACATCCTTCCCTCTATCACACTCATGAGCACCATTACCCTTAATACATCCTCCAGTCACCTACTCTGCTGATCTCGAATTTCATGAAGATGTTCCCTTACTTCGCCCACCATCTTCTTCTTCTTCTTCTTCTTCGTTAGTATTCCTCTCCGTCCACCTCACCTTCTCCATCCTTCTCCACACCCACATCTCAAATGCCTGCAGTCTATTCTCGTCCTCCTTTCTGAGGGTCCACGTTTCTGCACCATACAACGCTACGCTTCACATCAAGCTCTTCACCATAGAGCGCAAAATTTAAGTGATATTTATGCATCCGTGGATGATATTAATAATTCGCATTCCATTTCCATGCATGACCGTTACAAAGTTCATATTAATCTTAGCTTTCGTATCCAATCAAACTTTCTCTACCAATTTTATGACTTTTGAAATTGTCCGCATAGGATCGTAAGTGCAGGTCTAATATACCCAAGGGTTCTGGTGGCTATTATCACTCTCTTGATTAAAACTTGTCTGCGGTCTTTGAGGAAACATTATTTGTGGTGCATGCATGAAAATTGCTTGCGGGTAGAATGTCATGGTGTGTGATCATCAATTATTGGTAAATATTTTGAGGTAACTTTAACTTAGGATATTGAGAAGAACGTCATCTCCTACAGTATTTGTATCGGTATTGGTTAACCTGGAGAGGGCGGAGCGTTTTCACTGAACAAGAAATTAAACTCATAGTACGGCCTTTAGTCTGGTCTGATTTAATGCATGTGGTGCTAACTAACGAGGTTAGGTCAAAGCTCATTTCAATTTAATTTCTCTCATCTGTCGGGCCCTATCAATTGAATGATGCAGGAAAATAAAAATTTTGTTTTCATTACGTTTCTAAGTCCCTTTGAAAATGGTGACGTCTACGCGTCTACTGCAATTTAATGAACGGTTGAATATAAATTGCCGCTGCTAAAATAATAAAGTAGCTACCTCGTATATTATCGCTTCAAGTGATGGGTTGTGAGATCTTTTTCAACGATAACTTACAGCCTTTCTCACGTGCGTCGCTTTATTATTATTATACCAAAAGCATAGTACGTGTTATTAAAGTTATGAGGGTGAACATTCAGTGATTACGCGTAGCTATTTTGTAAAATTACACCATCGTTAAAAATTTTTATTACGAACGAGCGGACTGCTTCCCATGTTCTCCGCCGCCGCGCCGCTGTCGACAGCCTCGCAATTTTGTAGGCAATGCGCCCAGGAGATGAGGATAATAATTCTTTGCGCCCCTTGAAGCCGGCCCTTGCGCGCACCGCAGTATTAATGGCCTCTGGCGGGAACATCTGCCCTGATGAATATGGCCCGGCGTGCACTCGCCTTCAACTGGTCGGTTGCTACGTAGGTAGGTACACAAAACTCCCGTGGGGGTGGGGAGGGTGCCTCCCTCGTTCGCTCTTTTATCACCGCACGCGCATTCCTCCTTTTACCCCTCCTGCCTGCCCTCTCTCTTTGTCGTCGGCAAACAAACTCTTTTACTGACTCCGCGAGATGACGCATTAGCCAGAGCGCCTGCTGGCCCGAGCGGCCTACAAGTGCGAAGTCTGCCCTGGAAGAGTGAAGTTTTTCTCTAGTATATACATCAGGTCAGCCTCTGTTGGAACCCATTTTGGATATCTTTACATCTCTGTTTTGCTATTCTATGTCCTCTTCAGTCAATACAATGGTATTTTTATAGATAAAAGGAGCGTTCCTTGGCATACATTTAGAAAAATTCGTCGTACACTGATCAACTCTTGACATCCGGCTGTTTTTGTGTTTGCTTTGTTCTTTTTTTACCTTGCGGGGGCATATCGAGGAGGGTGATAAAGTAGAGAACAGTGGGGAAGCGTGGGAGAGGAAGGAATAGCGTAAGAATCCTGGACGAAATGAGAAGAGGGGGACGATATAAGGAATTTTATAGGGATCTTGTGGTGGATCACCAATAGGAGATACTGTATATAAATCTACTAACAAAATTGGTAGAATAGATCCAATGAGGATAATAACTGTCCAAAAAACTACAAATCCGGTGGTAGAATTCAAAAGATAAAAATGAAAGTCTCAAACCCGTCCACTGCGCAGCACCATCAGCCTTGGCTTTTACCTATGCATGCGCGAGAGAAGCGGACTTTTTTTTCTTGTAATTGGGACGTTATGATGAATACTTCCTATAAACGTACGCACGGAAGACTAACGAAGAATTGCTTGAGATGGTGGGCGAGGTAAGGAAACTTCTGAATGAAATTGAAATCGGCAGAGTAGGTGGCTGGAGGATGTAATAAGGGGTTTGGTGCTCATGAGTGTGATAGAGGGAAGGATGTTGGGCGAGCGGGGAGGAGGAAGAAAGAGAATAGGTTTCATGGACGGGGTGAAGAAGGATAGATCGTATGCTGAGGCGAAAAAGAATATGCTAGAGCGAGATAGGCCCCTGAAAGTGCAGAAAATGGGAGGAGATTCTCTGACATTCAATAAAACCTACCTTAACCGGTAGAACTCTCATTAAAAAAAACAAATTCGTTGGTAGAATTCTCCAACTGAAAAAATCTAATCCGTCCAATGCGCAGTGCCATCAGCCTTAGATTGAACCATGCGCGCGCGAGAGAAGCGGGTATTTCTTTTACTTTCGTCGATGATGCGTCTGCGACAATGGTTGTCGGAGTTGGGAAAGGTTGTCTGTGATCGGCGGGCGAGAGCTCATTGGCTCTCTTTCCGCCAACACCCACTCCCCCTCGTACGGGGGATGGGGAGGGTTGGCTCATGTGGCGAGGGGGGGGGGGAGAGCGAACCCCCTTCCCCCCCTGCAGTCGTCCCGCGAAGGTCGAATCCCTCTCGCCAATTCAGCTCCACTCCGCCCTTGTGATCATCATTTTAGCCCCGAGAGTGCTTACCCGCGACCTCTCTTCCGTGCCGGGCGATCGACCCTCTGGCCCCTTGCTTAATTGACCCCGCCCTCCCGGCGCGGCGTTAGCGGCGGCTCCGCGTAGAGTGTCCGCATCCCTTGCTGTTTAATCGCCACCTATCAGACGAGTTGCAGGCGCAGTGACACGAGTGCGCAGTCGGCAACGCTTTCAATTTCCCCTTGCACGAGATGAAAATAAAAGTCGGATGTGCGATGGGGCTGGCGTGGAATTGTTTCCGCGCGGAATCTCTTTATGACGACGGACTCTGCCAATAATGCGCTGGTTGAACCTTTTCTCTACTGAAACATGAGCGATGAACGGCATTCACTTTTCCCGATGATGTTGATCAAAGTCTCAGCCTGATTCCTAATTTGCTTCTGTCGGTGGTACTTGGAAAAGGGAGGCCATGATTAACAGCTGTTTTGGTTATGTTGCCGATTTACGAGAGATTTTTGTGCGTCTGCTACAGTAGTTTGAGTTGAACTTCATTGTTACATAGAATTCAATGAATAAGGCCTCACTTCATGGTATAAAATTAAATCTTTCCCAACATACCTGTATTATCGTCCTTACCTTTCATTCAGAGCCGGTGAGTTTCAGAGCGACAAAGTGAATATTATCATGTCGCCTCACTACATCTCTAGGTCTGACAGAAGCGGTAAAATAAGAGATATATATTGCCTAGTAGTTAGATACAAAAGCTCGTTCTTTCTTCGCACAATAAGCGACCACAATAAAAACTGTGCTCCACTAAATTCACTCCCATTATACACGCCACCACTTCAATATTTCCCGTGATCTTTAATGCAAATTTATTAGATGTAAATATTTAATTAGGGCACCAACACGAACTTGGTTTTTATCTACACTAATTTGATGAGAAACAACCCAGGTTTCATTAACTAGGTTCCAGGCGTATACATTTATACACCCAGTAACTCATTCAAGTGTACCTTGAAAATAATAAATAGCTGATGAAGCGTGGGTCGATTTGTATCATATTAGTGTGGATTTAAACTACCAGTTCTGCCTGTATTTACGAGGGGAATCTCTTTTTTTATTTGAAAGACGAACGCATAGACAGTCATGTTTGTGTGAAATTCAGTTTTAATTTCAGTAATCACGTTAAATTCTTTTCATTTTCAATATCGGAAAAGTATCCTTAAATTATTTTAATCAGATCTTTCAAAAACCGTGCTTTGTCTCCTTATGGTGCTTTTATAATACCTTTGCATTTCCTCTTGATTTTTATCAGTTTCGGTGAATATTTTCTGGATGTGACGGAATCATTCGAGTATGATCTTGGTATTTCGCGTAGCTTTCCAAAAATTGCTGTTCCGATGTCAATACTTTTGCCTCCTCTTATTGGAGAAGGAAAAAACAGAGGATCGCGATGCTGTATGTTTTCGGGTGTGTGCGTTTTGAACCACCGAGGGGGGGAGGGGGTTAGGTGGGGGCTTCCAGCTTCGTGAGTTGAGTTTCTGGGCGTGTGGCGCTTCGATCGCGTGACCGCTTCCCTCCCCGCCATCCCTCGACGTTGCGCCTCGGCCCCGTCCTTTGTTTTGGTTCTCGCCATCCGTCTCTGGATTTCTCCCGCTTGCCCCGCCCCTCTCTCCCTCCCCCCCCGACAACGCTTTCTCATTCCGTTGATCCCTTCGAAGGATGAAGATCCCAAAAAGATCCGAGACCGACTCGAAGTGTGTTGTATATGTATAGGTAGGTGGCGCGCATTCGTGGGTCGACGAACTTAACTTCCTTTACATCCCCCCCCCACCTTTCCGCCCCCCGAAAGGGCTTGGATGGGAAGAAGTCGCTTTCGGATGTCGATGTGTTTTTGTTATTTCCTTTCGACATGTGTTCGGATCGCCACGTTTGTGCAGACACATGTTTTTATCCTCTTCTTCAGTCTTTGTGACGTTTCGTCTGGACGCGACTTTGTGCCGCTTGCATCCGCACCGAGTATCGTGTTTTCCATAGAGCCCTCAAGTGACTTAGGTCGCACGTTAGAAGAAAATGGACATAGTAGCAGAGTCATCATAAGGAGAATGGCCGTGGCGAAGTAAACCATTGGAAATATCCTTCCTTGGACCTTTTCTCCTCTGCCACCATTTTCAAATACTCCCCGAAACGCCACTTAAATGATCCACCCCTCTTCAATCCCTAAGTCCCTTTCTTACATTTGCCTCATTATTGTTTTATTTAATTTTTATTGTTTTTGTTTGAAATTTTTATTTATTTATTGATTATGTCAGCCAATGTAATACCCTCTGTGACGTTTTTGGTGTTGAAATAAATAAAGTAATACAAGGGAGCGGATGACTTGGACCATCGGTAAGGATACAAAGAAGAGGCAGGGAAATATTTTGATTTGCAGTACAGCGTTGTATGGGGCAAAAGCGTGGACTTTGAAGGGAGTTGGCCCGCAGGCGTTCGAGATGTGGGTGAGGAGAAGGATGGAGAAGGTGCGGTGGACGGAAAGGAAGACAGACAAGGAAGTGATTAGTGTGGTTGTTGAGAAAAGGTAGCTTCTGGATGAGATTAAATAACTTCTGATGAGGAAAGGTAACTTCTGGATGGTAGAACAGGGTGTCCAGCAATCTGGAAGACCGGGAAATCTCAAGGAATTTTATTTTCACTGGAAATATCAGGGAAATCTCAGGGGAATATCGAATTGACTCTGGATTTTTCTGTGGTGTCAATATATAACACAGGTACGGAAGCAATGTGCCTTTTTCGGCAAGTCGCTAAGTCAAATTTCCCTTGCGTTGTCGCATTTTGCATTCCTGTAATCACCGAAAGTAGGTACACTGTTTTCTATATAGGTGCATTGTGTTCTTATTGGTCATAGTCTGTAAATCAGTGGCGTTAAGAACGTGCCTTTATCGGCATGTTGCCAAGTCAAATTTTATTGCGTTGCCGCATTTAGCAAAATAAGAAACAAGTCAATTCCTTCAGTTTTTTAAGTTGTTGATCATTTTATCATCATATCAGTGCTATTCAAAGCAAAGTCTGGCTGTAATATAACCTTTTTCCTGAAAACCAGCATGAAAATGTTTAAATATAAGAATGTGGTGATGTGATTTTCTCTTTAACTATTTTAAAGTTTTGTGTTTATTTTCCTCCAAATATGCAAGTTTAAATATAATCATTACGTTTAATCACCCAAAAAACATACCGAACATTCTCTTATAATTAACGAGAAAAAATCAATATTTCCTCAGGAAAAATAAAAATTATGTCCGGAAAATGTGGAAATCACAGGGAATTTTCAAATGCTCGGCTGCCGGACACCCTGTAGAAGGAAACGTATATGGCTTGAAGAGGCCATGGGGGGAAAAGGATTGCTCAAGGTCGTGATATAGGGAAGGATGATGTGCAATCGGGGAAGGGTAAGAAAGAGGTTTTATGAACAGGGTAAAGAAGGTGAGGACATACGGTGGATGAAAAATGAAATATTATTCGTCAATGTAGTCCTCTAGTTCTACAAATCTGGGGGACGTTTACTGTCTTCCACTCCCACGTACCCTTACCGGTTTGTTACTGAATGATAATAACATAATTATATTCGGTTCACCTAAAAAATGGAATAATTTGGAAGTCGTCTCAAACCGACCTGTTACTTATCTTAATGCAGAAATTTCTTGTAGAACAACTGTGGTTGCGAAATTATCACTAAATTATCAATAATTAAAAAAAATACTTCCAATGATTAGTACTTCACTCAGACATGTCTTGAAGAGATAATCGGTAACTCTTAACCTCTGAAATTATGTGTCGGGAAATATGCCGGGGCCTTGTTACATGGCTTCACTAAAGTGTTCTGAATTTTTTGTGTAAAACTCAAAATTAATATAAAACTACCGCCTTGAAAGGTACAATCAGGGTATAAATCAGGAAAATACTTGTTAATCTGTTGAAATTTAAAAAAAATCGGAGAGCTGCCCGCTATTTCACTGTAATGGAGACGAAAAGTCTTCCATATGGAATGATCAATGATCCACTATGCCCAGCTGAGGTGCGGAATGGCGTCGATTCTACAAAAAAATTAAAGGCCTACAAATAGAATTTTTTAAAACTTTTGTTGGAAAAGTAGGAACTTAGATTAAAAAGAAAGTGAAAGAATAAATTTACTTGACTGTGCGGTGCCCTAGTTTGCGTAACTTTCCGCTATTGACCCGATAGATTCCACGCTAGATACGTGAAAGGAATTTAAGTAATCTTACGAGTGACAGATCTCTTAGGGAAAACGGGAGATAGCAGATCAGAATGAACTTCTTCCTTATCCACCATTCTGCAAAAGTTTTCAGCCCAACGTCCGCCGGACTTTGTGCGAAGATGGCTAACCATTGATTGAGATGAGGACTCTATATCTTAACTGCGCATCGTTAAACTTTATCTTAGACTTAAACTATCGCTAACTATGCTTCGAGAACGAAATCCCTTTTGGTTAATATTCCATAAGAATTACCCGAGATTCATAACTAGAACACATTTAAAAAATTGGTGAACGGAAAATTCCTGGTTGAGTAGCTATTTTCTCGTGAACTCGTCCAAGTTAAAGAGCCGTCCAATGAAAGGGCAATCGATAAAATTAATGAATACGAACTGGATTTCTTGAAATTTTCCAGGAAGTCACGAGGACCACGTTTCCAAATTAATCGCTGCCCGATGACGCGGGATCCGATTGTTGCCACGACCAAAAAAAATCAGATTCCATAAAGGAAAAAATAGCCGCGTGCCGTGGGAAAGGCCTTCGTCACAAGCAGACCGGATGCTGTACAGTTATTTCGTCGACAGACTTCGCTGTTTTTTGCTGGAGCCAAAGACTGCCCCATCCAACGGAACACATAATACACCGATTAATTGAAAATTTTGTGGGGAGTTCAACGAATGAAAACAACTATACAGACCTCTTCAACTGTGTATTTTGCAGATCTAAGGATCAACGTTGGTTTTATTTTGGACGACTGTCTACGTACGGAATCGTTTATTACCGCACAAAACAAAGGAAAAACACGCAGTCAACAATAAGGATATCACTTAGGGGTTTCTCATATTATTATGCACGGTATGCTTCTTTTCATCATTGAGAAAATAAAATGCATAGCGCCATAAAATTTGGTATTTTACCGTCCAGCTGGATATTGGAGAGGTGTTGCCACATTTTGTTTGTCTTCAGGTCCTGAAGAACTTTCATTCACATTAGTATTTACTTGCCTCCGGTAAATTCTCACGCTCTACTCTCCTTTGTCCTCAGTTTCTTTATGCCTTCTGCCTCTGACCTCGTCGTTCGAACATTACCATTCAAAACCCGGTAATTGGAGAGGTATTGCCATATTTTATTTGTCTTCAGGTCCTAAAGAACTTTGTTTCACATGATTATTTACTTTCTTACGATAAATTCTAACGCTCAGCTCGTCTTTGTCCTCAGTTTCTTTATGCCTTCTGCCACCGACCTCGTTGTTCGAGCATTACCATTCAAAACGCGGTTATTGGAGAGGTATTGCCATACTTTATCTTCAGGTCCTGAAGAACTTTAAGTCACATTCGTATCTATTTGCCTACGATAAATTCTCGCGTACCGCTCTTTGTCTTCAGATTCTATATATCTTCTGCCTCCGACCTCTTCGTTCGAACATCACCACTCATTTCACCCGGTTATTAGAGAAGTATTGCCATAGTTTATCCATCTTCAGGTCCTGAAGAACTTTCATTTACATTAGTATACATTTGCCTGCAATAAATTCTTCCGCTCATCTCGTCTTTGCCCTCAGGTTCTTTATGCTTTCTGCCTCCGACCTCGTCGTTCGAACGTATATATAATTTTATTCCACCTTAACTAAATACGCAAGTACAGTTAGTACTAATACATCAATTTTACGGGAGGATATAGGTACCCCAGAGGATAACCTGTGTTGGGGTTACCATCGTCTAATGTTAGAAAGCAGCTGCTGGTGCTAATAGGTATTATTTCTTACTTAGTGGTTATGGAGCAATTTTCATCATAGTGGGTTGTAAACAAGTAAAAATGTAACAGTTGACAAGTAAAAATGTAACAATCGACAAGTTATAAGGAAACAGTACTAACAGTTGTACCATGTAACAGTACAAAATATTACAGATTCCAAATCACCAAGATCACTTTTAATAGTTTTTTTCCACTTCACCACTCTCCTTGGATAGAAGGCATTGTTTTAATTTGCGAAAAACATAGCGGTGGAGTTTTGTTTCCAAAGCTCAACCGGGAGGGCGCAGAACAACCTTTGCGCAAGGATTTGTATGCTTGTGTGAAGGCTTCGTTACCGGGCTTGGGTATTTCAATGGCTAACCCTAAGAAATAAATACCTTGTTTTGATATCCATTTCCTATTTTCTTCATTGAGGTTTTAATGCAAATCTGCTGAAGTTTGCAATTCCTTCGGAGATCTCCAAACCAACGCGTGTTCGTCTTAAGGGAGTTAAGAATCTAGTTTCCTTCGACTCGGGAGAAACGGACTTTTCGCGGGAGGCGGCGGATGAATAGTATTGCACGAGAGGCGGAAAGGCATCGCGCGATCGCGCGGCGGCGAGTCTCTGATTTTCATTTTTATGTGTTATGCAACGAGCCTTCGACTTGAGAGCCTAGTGCGAGCTTTCCGATTTGCTTCTTTCCCATCCCCATCCCGCGGCTTCCCTCCCCCCTCCCCCGCTCCACCTCTTCACCCCACCCCTTCTTCTGAGATGAGAATCGATCTGTGCCCTTACTCATCCTCCTCCCGCCCGCCTGGATACATCTCGCCAACATCTCCTCTCTTCTTATTTCATGCGCTCTTACGCGTCACTTGATATGGAGCGTAGCGTTGTATGGGGCAGAAACGTGGACCCTGAGAAAGGAAAGACGAGAATAGGCTGCAGGCATTTCAGATGTGGGTGTGGAGAAGGATTATTATGAGTATGTATTCTACCGGTAAAGGTAGGTTTTTTTAATGCCAGAGAATTTCCTCCCGGTCTTGTACACATTCCGGGTCCTATCTCCCTCTAGTATATCCTTTTTCGCCTCTGTATAAGATCTACCCTTCTTCAACCCGTCCATGAAACCTATTCTCTTTCTTCCCCTGCCCCGTTTGTCGAACATCCTTCCCTCTATCACCCTCTTCAGCAACCCATCACCCTTTATGACATCCTTCAGCCATCTACCCTGTCTATTCCAGATTTCATTCGGAAGTTTCCTTTTCTCGCACACCATCTTCAGCACTTCCTCGTTAGTCTTTCTTTCCGTCCTCCTAACCTCCTCCATCCTTCTCCACACCCACATCTGAAATGTCTGCAGCCTACTCTCTTCCTCCTTTCTCAGGGTCCACGTGCCTGCCCCATACAACGCTACGCTCCATATCAAGCTCTTCACCAGCCTCTTCTTCACATCCTTACCCATTGTCCCCGTCATCAACTATATTCTATTACTAAACGCCTCCTTAGCTAGCGCTATTCTCTTCCGTATGTATTTGCTACTATGTCCGTTTTCCTCTAGCGTGCTACCTAAGTAATTAAACTGTTCTACTTGCTCTAGTTTGTGTCCTCCAACTTTAATCACAAGATTCGCTTTCTTTGTCGTAGAGAATCTCATTACTTTTGTCTTCTTATGATTTATCTTCATTCCGAATATCCTGCACTGGATTTCTAAAGCATCTACCACAGCTTGTAGTTTCTTCGAAGATCCGCTAACCAATACCTGATCGTCCGCGGATCTAACCGATTTTATAAGATGCCCTCCCACTTTGAAGGATGGAGAAGGATGAAGATGCTAATTCCTGAACCTTTGAAGTTCTTCTAACTCCTTGTCGTGCGCAAATCAAAGCGACTTAATCAGCTTGCCTCCTACTTTCATATCCACATCTAGCTCTGTAATAATTGTTGTATGAAATTAATGAGGAGGCATTTTTTTTAATGCTCAAGAGTAATACAGGCTTGAGGGAAGTAGAGAGGATATTTATCGAATTTAAGGTAATCTGGAGGAAGTCACGTAGTATGAAGTTTGAAGTTTTGTTCTAAGGAGAGAAGGATCTATGATTTCGCTTTCATAGTTTTATGAAAGGGTTTCAGACTCTTCTCGGTGGTTACATTATTATCCATGATGGTGAGAGTAAAATAACCCAGTAGTAATTTCTACACTCTTTTTAACGCAAACCGACCATGGTTTCGACACCTTATATCACCTTGAAAATGACGTAAAGTGTCGAAACCATGGTCGGTTTGCGTTAAAAAGAGTGTAGAAATTACTTCTGAGATATTTTATTCCTACCATTACGGATTTCGTATCTGTATTTACTCTTACATGTGTCATCATATCTGCTTTTTGCATTTATATTCCCCTTATTACGCTGATTCGGTATAGGCTAAAGTTTCAAATGTTATTGTGCTTTTCCATTAGGAACTGTATTTAGACGTAAATACGCTTATCTTCCTTATTTAGATCAATTATTTTCACTAGAAATGGTTGATGTATCGTCATTGGTTGTTTAATCCTAAGATTGGTAGACTGCGGCCCTCCACCCCTCTCTATCTGACACTAGTTCCCTTACTTCCTGGTATCTATTCTTATGTACTTTTCTCTTTATTAGGTCCATGAGCTGGTTCCTGGGTCTTCCTCTGGGGGATTTTCCCTCTATTTTACCTTCAATTATGTTCCTCACGAACCCATTGTGTCTCAGGGTGTATCCAATGCATCTCACTCTTCTTTTGTGTATGGTGTTCCTTATGGTCCTCTCCTCTTCTACTCTTCTGTGCCCTTCATCGTTTCTTATTTTGTCCATATATTTTATCTTCAGCATCCTCCTCCTGCACCAGGTTTCAAAGACTTCTAGTCTGTTCTAGTCAGCTTTTCCAATGGTGGTTGGTTGATGTGGTAACCAATAATTGATGTATATTTCCACGAAAATTGGGAAAATCAGCGTTTTCTTCCGTCAAATGTTATTTTGGTCTTGGTCTTATCACAAAACCGAAGTTTCAGAACCTGGTTTCAGGCTTGATAGAGTGGAATCGGAACATAACTAAGTATGAATAAATAGGCAACTTCTTCTGTGATAAAATTTATTCCGACCGGTTTCGCTTTTTACAGCATCTTCAGGCGTTCACTTGCGACGAACGTCGCGGAAAAACGAATTGACACAGTGGGAAAGGAGTCAAAAATGACCACTACGGAATGATTTCCAACAGTCACTCTATATTTAATATACTAAATTACAACTATGATTACACGACAATGAGGCCCGCGGGCTAGCTGCCGAAACTTGACGAACGATGCCTGCTGACGAGGTACACACTTCGGTGGCTGGCAGAGGAGAGGGCCGCTGCGATGAAACGTCCGGTCGGCGCAGTCAAAGGAGGGGAGGTAGCTCTGGATCAGCGGAGAAGGGGGAAGTAGGGGAACTGTTCGTCCAGCCATTGGTAGAGACGGCGGCGTAGAGGGGCACTATTGCCACAAAGTTCCGAAAAGAGGACGCCAGATGCGAATTCACTATAAAAGTAGAGCACCTTGTTCTTGTCGCGCAATATCGCCGACAACGCGCAATATCGCCGACAGTGCGCACTTCGAAATATCCCTACCGCACTTAGAACATCTCGCGTTATGTCCGGCTCGCGACGATGTCCGCGAGCGAAAATGTCCGCGGCGAAATTATGGCCAAATTTGTGCCGAAAATTCGGCACATACTCTCTTATAACCTGAAGATGCTGTAAAAAGCGAAACCGGTCGGAATAAATTTTATCACAGTGGAAATTTCCTATTTTTTCATACTTGGTAAACTTGGAAATTAATCTCGCTCGTAGATGGCCATATGGGTCCGTCATTGGATGTAAACATTCTCCAGTCCCTTCTCAATACTCTATCGCGTCTTAACCCTCTATGTGCGGCATGACGTTCTATCACATCATGGTTGTCTTTACGCTAGTGCTGATGACGTGATATCACATCTTGCCGCACTAAAAGGGTTAATATATGGTATACGTAGCTTTTCTTTCGTAAGGTCATCGAAATTATATTCCTCTCCACTCTACCTTTCGCCCCTTCCTTCGTGATATCTATTCCCTGGCTTTAAAGATCCCGTCGAAGGAGTTTTTATCCCCATCAGCACAATCCGACTCTCTGGAGGGTAGAGGGTTTCTTAAAGTTCCCCGGAACTTTCTGCTTTCGTTTCCATCTCCGGTATCTTCCTTTCCTCGTCTCACCTTCTTCCGTCTCTCTCTTTCTCCGTTCACTGTCTTATAACCACTCCCGCCACAGCCTCTTAATCCTCTCATTTCCAACTCCTCCGTGGGCTGCTTCGTCTCCTTTCGTCTCCGTGCCTCTCTCCTCCGGGATGGATCCGAACGTTCTCTTTCGGGAACTTCCGCACAACTCCTCCGTTCCCCTTCCTCCGGCCTTTTTACTCGGAATATGGGAGTGCGTTAATACTCTTGTCTTGGTACGAGAAGTGAGGGAAATCTGCACATTTAAAAGTTTCCTTCTATGATTCCCACTGCTCTTTCGTTTTTTATTCTCAGATTCAAATTTTTAGTCTCAAAACCAGAGTCATTTTTCCGTGACTTATAATGTGCGTTCGCTAACTCTTCGGGAATTTCCCCGTCTGCTCAATTAAGTGTTGCGGATGCAATTCATTTCTCTAATATGTAAAAATGAGTGTTTGTCTGTTCGTCTTCCATGCGTTCCAATACCATTCATCAGCATTCGATGAAATTTTGGTGAGTTTTTGTGAGCGTACCCGCGAAGGATAATATATTTTTTAGTCCATTTTACAATAGGTGGATCGCGAGTCGTTTCAACAAAGTGCAAACCGAGTGATGGCATGCGAGCATCTCCAACAAGCGGGAAACGACAAGCAATCAACGAAGTAGATCGTTTATGAGTTGCTCCATCACGTGCATCGTAATCGTATCTGTGAGACATGATATCGCGTGCATCAAATACATATCAGTAAGACATAATTTGTGTTAAAAGGTACGTAAATGTTTTGTATGTAGAATAAGATTTGGTGCAGTGGTCTCTTTGTTTGCTTTTTTTGAATTATTGCATTCGATTTTCATATACGCTTCGCTTTTTCCTATAATTTGATTTTTAAGGTCGAAAATCTTAAATTTTTGCTCTACTTCAACAATTGAGTATTTTATTTACTCGGAAGCCGCAGCATAGCCATGGAATGGAAACTCTACCATCATTTCCGCGTTACAAATTCCTGTGTAGGTACGAGGAATAAATTGGACTGGGTCTCAAATTCGCTAAGGGACCGATTTTGAATCCAGAAAAAGGCATCTAGTGAACAATAGAGAAAGGCATCTCGGGCACAGATAGTGAACAATAATATCTCTTTCGGTGGTAAGATAATATCGATGAATATCGTCTTGAACTTCAGTGGTTAACTGATATATTTAGACTGTAGAAAGTAATTTCCTTGGAAATAATTAAGCAAAGGAAGCTCTGAATATTTTCTTCTTTGCTTTTATTTTTAATTCTTAATAAAAATCGTGCTCTATACTTGAAAAGTGTCCCTAGTGTTCGTGGCAGTCCGAATGTGAGAGTACCTATGTATTAAGATATTAGTATATGAACAATGTCCCTGACGCAGAGCAGTGGTGAGAGAGAGATTGTTAACCCTATATACACCGATTTTTTTCCACCATGTGCAGTCATTTCACATGTTACCCCACTCGTGGGAGAATCAGGAACTAAAAGTTACGAATGAGAGATATTTTCGTTGCCTAGCTGTAAAATTGATATCAAAGGCATATGGACGTGAAACCTAATCAGAGACATGAAAAGCTCTTCTGTGTGTAACCTCTAGGTCACACAGTGTGATAGGGGGTTAATTATAATAATTTATTCTACCGGTAAAGGTAGATTTTGTTGAATGTCAGAGAATCTCCTCCCGGTCTTTTACACATTCAGGGGCCTATCTCCCTCTAGTATATCCGTTTTCGCCTCTGCATAAGATTCCCGTCCACGGAAGGGTATCCCATAAGGTACCCTTCTTCTTCCCGTCCATAAAACCTATTTTCTTTCTTCCCCTACCCTGCTTGCCCAATATCCTTCCCTCTATCACACTCTTCAGCAACCCATCACAGAGGGTTAATATGTCCTTTTATATTATCGATTTTATTTGCATAATAATTGGATAGGGTCAGGAATGAGTGGGTAATAAATGAATGTGGTTTAGACGCTTCAGTAGTGGACATATATGAAAGGAGTGTGCTTCGTTGGTTTGGCCATGTTCAGAGAATGGATGAGAGTCGAATAACGAAACAGATATATAAGAGTGAAATGAATGGTGCGAGAGGTAGAGGTAGGCCGAGAAAGTTGTGGTTGACTGTGGTTGAGGAAATACTTAGGAGGAGGAATATTAGGAATCTTAAACTTAGGAGGGCGTGTACGAAGCAGTGTATTGTAGTACATGAAGTAAAAGAGGATAGCAAGGATGGGCCAGCATGGATGAAATTATTGAAGCAGAGTTAGGTGTACAAATCTGTATTTATGAGTGAAACTTTGTGACTGTGTCTACCCCGGAAGGGAACTGCATGATTGGTATGTATGTATGTATGTATAATTTGTGCATAATTTGGTAAGTGATGCCATCATCATCAAATTCCCTGTATTCAATTGACGTCCTTTCTGATGATGTCAGTTATTCAATGACGCGTCATTTTTGGGGAAATGGTAATTTCTGGAGAAACCACGTCGGAATGGTGGCGGTGTAAAAAAGGCGCAAGGAGTGCATTGCGAGCTCTCCCCCCCCTCTCCCCTCCCCGCATGTGAATAATTGACGGGGACCGGTCGACGCGAGTAGCTGGCCAAGGGAAGGAGGGAGCGACCCGCGCATGGAAACCATACGGACCCGAGTACGGCCGACTTCATTCTCGCGTCGACGTGCAACAGTTGGGTCGTAAAATGCTCGACCCTCCCGCCTCCACAGCAGAAGAGCGCGATGGCCCGACTTACACGAACCGTGACTCGTTCGTCGTTCCCCCGCCGACGTCGACGGTGAAATGGCGCGGACCTGCTTCCCCCCCCCCCCCACCTCTTTAAGACCGCCCCCCGTTGGCTGTCATCCCATGATCTAGTCTTGGAACCCTTACATTGCGATCCCGGCCTTCAAATCACTTCCGATGGGACATCATTCGTTTCGCAGCTACCAAATGATTGGTAGGTTTTTCGAACGGTCACTCACCTAGCACAAAGAAAGCAAGGTTGGACGCAGAAGTAAGTGGGCGCAGACTTGAACAAGTTGAACGGTTTAAGGTAGTTTGAGCGAAGTCTTTATTTATTTTACCCAGCAATCAATGAATTTTGTCTCATTTTAAAGAAAAATATCTCACCCTTCTAATGACACCAAAAATTCAGCCCCTTACCACATTGCTTTCGGACTTATTTGCCAAAAAACCAGCCCTTTTGCATGGGAAATAGTACGTGTATGCACTCCAGGGAGACATTATTTACAAAATGAGGACTTTATAACAATTAGATGTGGTAAAATAACTAGCAGTGTGTAGTTTGTATGTTTTCTCAACTATTTTTGATAATTAATCATATTGTCACCGCAGTAGGTTCTTGGGTATCACAAAAAAACCTTCCGTTTTGAAGAGTTTCAAACGCACCGCGCGAAAAAAATAAATCAAGTTTAAGACTTATGTGGATATTTTTTTATTTAATTGCTTACCATTTCTTTCATGTAAAACTATATTATTGCACCATTAATAATGCAATATTTAATTCATGTGTCCTACAGCTGGTATAATTAAAACGTATAAATCGAGTATGGTCTCTTTTATGACTAGGGAACTATCTCGCTCGGACTACCTTAATTACGTCAGTTGTTCGTGAAAAGGAAATGGCCATAGTTGTAAAGACATGAGGAGGAGGAGAATTATCCTAGCGTATAAAGCGTTCCTTATCGCTGGGTTTGCATGACGTGGGCCTGGGGTAAGGATGTAAAAAAGATGCTGGTGAAGAGTTTGTTATGGAGTGTAGCGAGCTATGTGCCAGAAACGTGGACTCTTAGAAAATAACTCGAGAATAGGCTGTAGGCTCTCGAGATGTGAGTGTGGAGTAGGCTGTAGATGGTTAGATGGACGGTAAGGAAGACAAAAGACGAAGTGCTTGGTATGGAAGGTATGGATGATGAAAGGGAGCGATGAGATCAGGAGGAGGCAAAGTAGGTGGTTGGGAGAGGTAATAGCGGACAATGGATTGGCCAAGACTGTTATTTTGGGCGGTAAGTCGGGAAGGGGAAGAAAAAGAATAGGTTTTATGGACGGGGTGAAGAAGAGTTGGACTTAGGCTGAGATGAAAAAGGTTTAAAGAATTCGATATGCCATTCACTTTTAATTATATCTTTAAAAGCAAACGTGAAAGAGAGCTGAATTAATTACATATCAAAACAAAGAATAATTCTCTTGTACTTAGGTTACTTACTACTTAAGAGTGGTTAAGAGAACAATGGTCAAGTACTCATTTATTTACCCAAAGACTTAATAATTTATAAATATGGAGGAGTGGATAAACTGGCAAAAATGGTTTTTAATTACAGTAACTGTATCCGGCGAGACGTAGTGGATGAGTATCATAATATCATTTCATCCAGAATTTTAGTGACCAATAATGCATAGGCTTGCTGATATCGACGACTAACTTCAATTCAGGCATTTTGCCGAATTTCAGCAAGTTTTGTGAGAAGTGAAAATTTCTAGGTTTTGCGGTCTAAGGCACGTTTTCTTCTCTCATGCGTGCGTTGGAATGTTTTGTTCTCCCTGCGCCTCGGATCTCCTTTTTTCTCGACCTTTCCCTAGATGGGATTTTTTTGCGCTCCGCGGCTGTCCGCTTCAGGCTCGAGGGACTGCTACTTGCAGCCATGAAGTTTCAAAGCCAGGATGCGGCAAGTTTTAGGAGTGGACGTAATCGATGTCTGTTACACCGACCAACTTTTTAAATTAAGTTTCATCCCCAGTTAAAGAGTTGATGGGGCGTTATGTTGAAGATAATTAGGAGCCGGAGCTTCCTACTTTGAGCGAAATTGATGAAATCGACTTGAAGCCACTTAAAATGTTGTTTATTTTTTTCATAAAATTCCCTCTTTGCGGTTTTTTATCAGCACTTTTTTTTTTACTCCTTTCAAATGAGGGGAAGCTATTAGCGCTATCAGTATTCTACCGGTTGAGACAGGTTTTTGATAGACTGTTTCTTCTCTTCATCTAAAGCTTTCGCATTCTTCGCTCTGGTTCTTTCAACTCAGTGTCCGTCGACTTCAATCCGCCCGGCGTGTCTTATTTTCCTCGCTCTTCTCTGTCATCCATTCATTCTATCTTTCCTAACACTTTACAAGTGTATTAAATGTGTAGATGAGGGAAGGGAAGGGTCTGAAGAGGAAGAAAGGGAATAGATTTTATGGACGGTATGAAGAAGGGTAAGGAAGCATGGACCATTGTTAACGCTGACCAGGAAAGACTGGAATCCTTCAAAACCTGGTGCTGAAGGAGGATGCTGAAGATAATTGGACGGACAGGATAAGAAAGGATGAAGAGTAAAGAAGAGTAGAAGGGGAAAGGACCACATGGAAACCCATAAAATGAAGAAGAACCAGATAGATTGGACTCACCCTTAGACGCATTGTGTTTGTGAAGAGCATGATTGAAGGCAAAATAGAGGGAAAAGTCCCCAGAGGAAGACCCAGGAATTAGTTCATGGACAAAATAAAGAGGAAAGTACATAGGAAGAGATACCGGGAGGTAAGGGAACTAGAATTAGATAGGGAAGGGTAGAGGGCTGCAGTTAACCAATCTCAGGAGATGAAAAATAAAACATTTTACGTTATAAGGGCTCTCTATTCGTGATATCTAGTGGGTTTTTACTTAATTCCAATTAAAGCTACCGATGTCTGCCAAAGTGATGCCTTCTTAATGTGAAGCAGTAAAGCCAGCGCAGACTCCCATAGGCAGACATTCAAAGAAATAGTCAGGGGAAGAATTTTAAAAGTGATAACTCTATTTTAAATTGTTTTTACTCTGAATATTGTAATAATTTTTGCGGTTTATCTCTTTGATGTCATCGGAAGCATGACTAATAAAACGTTTAGCTTTATTGATATAAACTTAACATAGATATTTTTGCTATGGCTGAGTATCAAGTATTACAATAGAATCAGTCCGCAACGTATATTTATCAATGACGCTTGTATCCACAATGAAGACTCAAGCTCTTTTATTATTAATTAGCTCTTTTTTTAGATTATTTAAATTTTTATTAATTTTTTATTTAGATAATTGATTGATAATTTTTTGATTTTGATTAGTTAGAAATTAGCTCTGTTCTATACAATTTTCTATGTCATTTATTGTGCAGAAAAGTACTGCTTATTTGTCCTCATCATGGAGACAGTCGCTCAGTACTTCTACGAAGGGACCCCTGACGCAGTGAAGTTTATTTAAATTTCATTTGAAGTTATTATGTTAGAAAATTCAATAGTTTCAGTCTTTAACCTTGTAAAACTTGTCCAAAAACTTGCTCAGGAATTAACATAACTTTGTAAGTTTTGCTTAGAGTATTTATTGTACGACCTGTTTCGTCGAATAGTCGACATCATGATGGTCATCGACCTGATGATGTCGACCATTCGACGAAACCGGTCGTACAATAAATACTCTACGTAAAACTTACGAAGTTTTGTTAATTCCTGAGCATTGCTTTGTTAGTTTGTTTTCTGTTTTACGCGAACGGAATATAAAATGTCTGTAGTTTATTAAATATATTTCTCGTGCATCTTTCTTTCGGCACCGTCGTCCTGTTTCTCTCGCGAATCGACGACGACGACGAAGAGGCGCTCACTAATGACTTTGACCTGAGTGGATGGCTCGTTCATCAATCTCGTTCCTTGGAGGGTCTCTTCATGAAACCACTCCCAATTTTCTTCCCGCGATCGCAGTCCCCTCCCCCCACGCCCCTTATGTCAGCGCCGTCGCGGGGGCGAAACTCAAGAGCCCCTGTTTTCCCGATCATTTCGAAGCCAAGTAGGCACTCTCTCGGTTCTTCACCCCCCTCTCCCACTTCTTCTACATCCCCCCCTTCTCCCCGCTTGTCTCCCCTAATACGCGTCATTTTATTTTTCAATATCGGCGATCTCCGTCGTCGTCGAGGACTCCCCGAGGAGCGTCATCATATGACTTCCACCGATATTCATCGGGCTCTACCGATGCTGTCCGGTTCCTCTTGAACAACTCCTCCTCCTTTGTTCCTCCACCTCCAAGAAAATGGTCAATGCCTAACTTCTTTCGCGATTTTTGTGCACATTTTCCCTTTCATAAGCATAAACATTTCTCCACCCACCTGTCATAACTAGCGCAGATATCATGGTGTGCTTTGTAAATAAAGTAACTTTGTTACTATGCCTAAATTTTATTTAAGATGACCCGGGTTTCGACGTGAAATTTCTCTTCGTGGAATTTACTATACATTATAAATGAAATAACTTTGTTATTCCACATAATTTTATTTAAGACGACCCGGGTTTAGACGTGGCACGTTATCATTAGGTGACCCGGTGATGTCAACCCGATGATGACGTGCCATGTCGAAACCCGGGTCGTCTTAAATAAAATTTATGTGGAATAGCAAAGTTGCTTCATCTACAATGTATAGTCAATCCCATGAAGTCACGCCTGAGACAACTGAGTATATAATGGTGGGCGATATTCAGTGTGGAATTAGGTCTTACGGTCATCCCTTCCACCGCTGATGTTCGAATAAGGTATTATTATCATCACTATAGTTGATCTGAAGATTAAGGCAAGCATGTACGGCTCTAGGAATTAGCCAAGTAATCGTTTACAACCGCCGTCATATGCTCTTAGATTAATTTTGTTATTAACCTCAGCATAAGCCCTGTCTCTCTCTATATCTTCGCCTTAAAGCTTTTTGGTGATAACTTAACACTTCATTTTTCCACATGTTTTTATTTGGGATGATCCGAATTTCGACGTTCAGCGCCATCTTCAGGGTGATGACGATGACGTTGAACGTTGAAACCCCCAAAACCTAATTAAAACATGTGGAAAAACAAAGTTATAAGTTGTCATCATTATGTTAACAAATTCCATAAAGTTACGCCTGAGACCACTAATTATATTATAGCTTTCTCTTTCCTTCCCTCTCACGTTTGCTCAAAATCCTTCTCTCTATCACGGCCTTCGGCATCATTTTGCCCTCGTATTGCCTCTTCCAACCACCAACTCTGCCTTCTTCTAATCACTTCTCATAGTTTTTACTCGCTCTAATAGTTACTCAGCCACCATGAGTTCAACATCACCTCGTTCTACCTTCCATTCCATTCTCCATCTCCCATCATACCTAATGCATAGCAATAGCAAATGCACCGCGGTTCATTTCTTGCGTAGGTCGCCCAACTATCCCCATGTATATGTTGTGGATGGCGTTAGCATAAATGCGACAGATGAAGTTAAATACCTGGGAGTTACGATAACTTCGAACCTATCGTGGTGGACACATATAAGAAATATTTGTGGCAGAGCCCTGAAGAAGCTAGGATTTGTCAAACGTATTGTGGGAAGATTTTCGGATGAGAAAGTGAAAGAAAGGTGCTATTTCGCACTCGTCCGGCCACACCTTGAATATGCAGCGAGCATATGGGATCCGGCGGAGAAAGACCTAGTCCATGAACTTAATAAAATACAAAGGAAAGCTGCGCGATTCGTCAAAAACTGCTACGGCCGAACAGAAAGCGTTACACGGATTTTGAACGATTTAGGGTGGGAGCCGCTAGAGACTCGGAGGCTACGTGCTAGGCTAAGATTCCTTGAGCAATTGAGAATGGATATCTTTCAGAGCGACACGGAGAACATCATATTAGAACCACATTATATTTCCAGGTCCGACAGAATCGACAAATTAAGAGGAATATTTGGCCGAACGGATAGGTATGGGAATTCGTTTTTCCCCCGAACAATTAAGGACTTTAACAAATGCCAGGCGGAAAAAAATTTTTTTTTTTAATTTTAATTTTTAATTTTTTTTTAACGGCTGGTGTCCTAACACCCCCCCGCCACAGGCCTTTTGAGGTGGCTTGCGGGGTAGTATGTAGATGTAGATGTAGATACCTCTTCTTCTCATCTCAAACGCCTGCAGCATATCCTCATTTTCTTTACCAAGGAGTCCTCCTTCCTACTCCTTCCAACACTAGGTATAATAGTTCTATTTTCCCTGTTGGGATGTTCAACCCATGTTCATTGGTCCGATGGCAGTCATCTCAATGCTATCCGATCCCAACTTAAGTATCAATTCTCAGCCATTCGTTAGTTGTTTGACAAGGCTACGCCTTATAAGTTTGGAAATACGTTAAGAGCTTTCTTTAAGCCAATTTCTTCATTATTTGACCTTGCTACGGGAATAACTCTCCACACGTCTCCTTATCACTCCTTTTTTTTGACTCTTTAAGGTCCTCGTGATTGTAGGTGGAAAAAATCTCATGTTAGATATACATTTTAGAAAAAAGTTAGCTTCTCTGAAGTTCATCTTTATCAAGTCAACCCACTAGGATCAAAACGTTTGCTGAGAAAGGCACTTACTAAGGGGGCCCCTTAATTAATTTTAGATCTCTGAGAACCAAAACCCAAGGAGCCTTCAAGTACAATATGTGCTTTAAAAAACCTGGGTGAAATATTTCGCTGTATTTAGATTTCGAGAAACTATTACTATCATGTGGAGGCGGCACCATTTTCGCGCATTTATTTTTTATCAGTCGATTCTAACACCAGATTTTTGCCGCCTCAAGGAATTTTCTCCTAATATGGAGTAGGACAATTACCCACAAGGGAATATGGAGTAGGGATAATTACCCACAATGTATTGCTCATTCTTATGTGTGTACCTCAAGAAAAGCCACACTAGGCTTTTCCTTGAAGGCCATGGCTTTCCCAGGACTCCTGAGAGATCTGCGAATCCGATACGCTCTTTGTTCTTTTGTTTGTTCTGCCCATTAATTAGTCGCACTAATTCGTCATCATTCTCCATCCGAGTGAGCTCGGAAATAAACTTTCAAATTGTTTTCGGCTGGAGAAATTAAGTGAAGGATCAGGCTTATTCTTTTTATTAATGACGTAATTTATACGAGTTGCTTCTTATTTCGAAAATCGTTACGGCTTCGCTTCTCTGCCACGGGAGGAAATGGAACGTTCTCTCAGCGTAATTGGTGCTCACTTGTTTCATAATCTTCTCCTCCGTTTAGCCTCTTAAATCTGCGACGTATTTTTTTCGTGCGTTTTCGTGCTTCTTATTTTAATGATTGGAGAAATTAGTCCGGATGGATAAGGCATGTTTGTGCAAATGACGATAACGTTTCCTCTTCATACTTGGCTTTAAAGGCCAAGAAAATTTCTTCTTCCATCAAGTACTTTATACCTTATGGATACTTGATCATTCTTTGATTACGACTTTGGGTCTCTATTCTACGTTTGTGCATTCTCCAAGCCAAATCTCGCAAAAAATATAAATCTCCCCTTATGTTGTGAACCTCTGCCTTACCTGTTGTTGGAGAATGTTTGTTTCGATATTTTTAGGTATTTTCTGCATGATTTTTTCACGTTACGCGCTCAATCACTTCAACTTCAGTTAAGTATTATTATGGGTGAGTCAACATTTTTGCACCTAAGAACACCAATCTCCACGTTAAACGCTTCACTATTGTTTTTCTTTAGCATTCACACAGACCGTTCTTGCCAATACCTCTCTCATACGCCTCTTTCATCCGCGTAATTCTCCTGTGTTTGCATAATGTCCATTTATCTCCGGTAGTAGCCGCAAGTGTGTTGTCTTAAAATATTAAATGATAATTTTTACCACACCGCTGATTGAAAAAAAAACACACGACCCGGGTTTCAACTTACAACTTATACTTGCAACAACCTTTACGGTTGATCACTTGATACTAATACTCCTTTTTGTATTATGTCAACTAAGCCATAATTGGCATGAATGTTGAGTTAGTCGATACTCAATATTCGGGGTCGAGAAGTGAAATTTTATTTAAGGGGTCCCTTGCATTTTGCTTCTTCTGTCTTTTATTCGACGTCTTTTAGCAGAAAAAACTTTCGATTGGCTCCCTGGACGAGACCCTCGAATTTTTGAACTTATAGTTTGTCGTCCGTTGTGTAAACTCGGCACTCGGCGCTAGTCGCTCCGAGTCTGAAAGTCGCTGGTTATTAATTAGATAGTCGAAAAAGGTCCAACCTACCGTCTCGAGGTTTTCGTGGACTCACCTGCTAAAAAGTTATCCAAAAAACTTTCCGTCAGCGTTAGCGAGTCCCCCCTTTGCTTGCGTATTACCTTTCCCTCTACCTTCATCGGGTGGAATCAAATATTACCCCTCTTGGGGCATGCAAAATTCCATTCCCTAGGAGAATTCGCGTCTTGCAAACCTGTCTTAACGTAAATTGTATTTGTGTAAGATAGAAAAATACTCTTGCCCCCATGTATCACCCACTATCACTCTCAAAATCTTGTAATTTCAAGTTCGAGTTGCGAAAGAGATAGTAGGGTGGGTATGTAAGATTATGTTTTTCTCATCAAATAGGGGAATCGTTTTTCCGTAAGTATCCAGCATTCGGGTTACTTAACATTTTAGTCATTTCATGTTACTACGACATTAATTTGAATGGCTAACGCATCGATGAACTGACTGAAACATACTTCTATTGACCTTTCAAAATGAACTCTTGCTGTTAATATTAGAGGATTTTCCGTAGAACACGGAAATAGCAGCAAAGACGTACGTAAGAGAATTGCGCTAGCTAAAGGGACGTTTAGTAATAGAAGGGAGCTGATGACGGGGACATTGGGTAAGGATGTGATGAAGAGGCTGGTGAAGAGCTTGATATGGAGCGTAGCGTTGTATGGGGTAGAAACGTGGACCCTGAGAAAGGAGGACGAGAATAGGCTGCAGGTATTTGAGATGTGGATGTGGAGAAGGATGGAGAAGGGGAGGTGGACGGAAAGGAAGACTAACGAGGAAGTGCTTGAGATGGTGGGCGAGTAAAGGAAACTTCTGAATGAAATCCGGGTTTGGCATAGTAGATGACTGAAGGGTGTTATGAAGAGCGATTTGTTGCTGAAGGTTGATAGAGGGAAGGATGTTGGGAAAGGGGGGAATGTAAAGAAAGAGAGTAGGTTTTATGGTGCGGAATGAAGAAGGATAGATCGTATGCTGAGGCGAAAAAGGAAAATACTGGAGGTAGGGCCCTGAAAGTGTTGGAAATCGTAAGGAATTCCTCTGTCTTTCAACAAAACCCTCTTTAAACCGGTATTATACAAAAAAATGTGCTGTAAGGATTGAAGTAATGCAACTAGGCAAATCATTATTCTAGCATCTTCTGACTTCTTTTTCTTCTTTACTTTCTACTTTACTTCTTTTTTCAGCTGCCTTCAGTGCCTTTCTCTGCGTGAATATTTATCCCAAAATCTGTGTCCGTTTCACATTTTTGTCCATCATTTGTTGCAGTCATTCTTTTTTGTATCTATCCCGTGTTATTTATCTTGTTTTGCGTCTTCATTTCCCTTTTTGAGGAGTGAAGCGAGCTGGGAGTAGATGCCAACGCATCGCTTTCTTCGCTAGTCCTCGAGTGCAATCATCCGCAAACCATGTCTCCATGCTATTCATTCCGAGTTTCTTGTTTTTTCCTCTCTATTTTGCGCGATAAAAATATTTTCCCGGGCGCAATTTTTTCCTATTATCTTTCCCATTATCTTTTTCGCTACCGCCTTCCAAATTTTCAGCAACCCCCGCCCAACCAAGGCGGTCTTCCAGTTAACTGCTCCCCTCGGATGCTTCCGCGTGTCCAAGACGGTCGCCTCGTCTCATCTTCGTGGACGATTCTTGCGTGTGTAATTGCATGGAAAAAAATTGCTTTTTGTCCCCCTTCTTCGGGGCGGGGGGGATGTGGCGTGCGGCTGCATATGCAAGGGTCTTTCCCCCTCGGTCCCTCTGTTCCCCCTTCGCCGTATGAAGTTACGCCCCCTTTCGCATCTCACCCCTAATGCCTTTGGGGGTTAATGGCGGTAAATACCCACTTACCCTTTCGTTTATTCTCCATGATTGCCTCTACTTTCCCGTTTAAGTAATCCAATTTCATTTCTAAAATTATGTTATTTCGCTTTTTCCTTCAAAACAGCATCTTATTAAACCGTCTCGTTGCTGTTGTTTTATATTTTCAATGCGATGAATAAAAGTTGTTTTTGTGATAAAATTTCTCTCTAACCATTAAAATAATTCTTGAAGTATATTTTTCGCGGGTGATAGTATGGAATTCCTTTGAGGTATTTGCACTCTAATCTACCAAAATCTGTGCTATAGGTAAGTTTTCTTGCATCATCAGAACTTTTGCATGCATCAAGGCAACTTTGTGAATGCAAAGCTAGCTCTTTGATCTTCTGTGATTTTTTCGTAAATGTTTCCATTGTTTCCTCATTTTTAAGCAAAATTTTTCCTTATAGTTCAAGAATCTTGCCTTTTCCCAGAACTCTTGTGTCATTTATTTAAATTTGCATTTCGAAGCTGCTTACTTCGTGGAAAACATCACATAATTCTTAGTTATTTATCGCTAATAGTGCGATAGTTTGAGTTACATGCGTGGTAGTGGTGAATTTTGTCGCTCCTTTTATAGTTCGTGCGGCCGATGGGACCGCGAAATTATCACCTGCCGGGAGCGCGCTGGTTTTTAACGCCATCTTCTTGGAAATTGGTTCCGTTATCGCGGCAAAAGTCCTCTCGCTTTCAAATGAGAAAGCCCCTTCTCGTTTTCCGTTCTTTTTTCTCCCCGCGCTCTTATCTCGTCTCAGCTGATGCCCGATAGCGCTGATTTTTTTTTAACCTCTCCCTTTTCCTACCTTGTAAGGGTTGTGGAGCGCTCCAGACATCGCAGGAGTATTCAAGGGGTATCGCAATCGCGACGGGAATGCACCGGATCCGCGCACGCTCGTCTCCGAAGAATACTCGTGAACTACGTACCGTAACCGACTTTTCATAAATGGTTTTTACGTAACAGCTACAATTCTTAACCAGGGAATTCATCACTTGCTATTACGTAAACGCTAATTTGAGTATCTGGTCTTTTCAGAGCCAGACGTTTAGTCGAAAGATAAATATAAAATTCGGAAAAAACATGAGAATTTTCGTTGCTCACCTTAGCGTTATCATTACCAATATCACCATTTCTCGCGAGGTGATTGGCACTACCAAGTATAGTTAAATAATTCTCCAATCCAAGTAATCATCGTACAAAAATTAACTAAACAGCGTTGAACGTGAAATCGTGGTAATATAATGTAAACGTTGAGGGGCACCGCCAATAGGGCACCGCTTGACAGGTCTTGCTAAAATGTTAAGCCGTTGTTATCTCGAAATCTATTTCTCCTATAAGCATGCGACAATCGTAACGTGAAGGCGACAGCTGAGCAATGCGGTAACGACTTTAAACTTCTATATAAGTTGATTGAGGCTCGTGGGCAGCATCGTTCATTATTCACTTTCTACTCGTTCACATTGCACGAAATACGGGCTTGTGACGCTACTGCTACGATTCTGTGCGAAACGCCTTTTGTTTTTTTTATCTACGATGTCATATACACAAATACTTTCTTCAATTTTAAAGTTCCTCGAAATTAACCGGAATGGTTTCATTCGTCAAATTAGTAGTATCACTCATGGTCATTTAGCAACTCACAATAAACTCAGTTTTGAATAGCGTTGGGTAGATTGAAGCTTTAAAAAACCTAAAAATGCTAAAAATTGGTAAGTCCTTTTGAAATTTCTCCCGACATTTCTTATGATTCTTTTCTCGTATCCCGTTGTTTTATTATCGATGACTGTCCATGGGCATAGTTCACCAGAAATCTTTGATATTAAGGTCCACACTCATATCATAATTTTTTAATCGCTTATTACGCGGGAGTCGTTAATGAAGTCTAAACGCTGTAAAATTAATCGATACCGATAAAACTTGAAGGAAATTATGCAGAGTTAAAGTAAATAATAATTAATTTGGCAATTTTATCACTCATTTTATTATTTTAAGCCTTTGATCCTACCTAAACTCCACTTTACTTTGTATTTATTGGCCACACGATATAGCAAAAACATCTGCCATCGTGTTCAATATATTGGTATCGAATTGTGAAGCGGCCCTGCTTCCAATATCGTTGACACCGTGCTGAGCACGTTCTCCATCCTCCCCCTTTTATACCTTCTCTTCTGTCAGACTTTTCTTCTGCTCCCGTTTCCTTCCTTTCAACGGCCGTTTCCTTTCGGCGCTCCCTCGCTTTCTCTCCCTCTCGTCCTCCCTCCCTCCACAGGTCTCATAGCTTTCCGCCCCTTCTGTCCCCGCATTCTCTTTTTCCTCCGCTTTTCTCACCGTTTCCCCCTTTGCTCTCAGTCTCCCCTTCCATTTTCCTGCAACCTTTTTCAAGCTTTCGTCCTCGCCCTTAACCCTGAAAGTTCTTTCCGTCCGTTCGTTCCTCCAGGGCGGTCTTCCTTTTGTCTTTGTTCCCCCCTCCCTGAGTTATTATTATATTATCTGTATTTTTCCTCGCGAGACTTTTGCCGCTTAATTCTTAAATTATATTGGAGTTTGTGTATTAGTTAAAGTAAGTTTTGATAGGGGTACAAATACCTGGAGTGCGTTCAAGATAGTTGCGCCGGTGAATGTTAGAAATACAGTCACATGATAATTACTCATAATGCCGTTTGAGGAAGGGAACAACATGACCGAAGAATCTATTATGGTGTCTTTGTTTTAATCATACGATCGTGAAAAAAATGTTTTGCTTTTAACATCTTTCCATGCCAAATGAGTGCATTTAGATTGCGCTATTATGTCAGACTGACTCTATAGACACCTCGTCTCCTTCCGTGATTTCGTTCTTCAGTTTAGTATGCGTCGTGCCTCTCTTTATCGTATCTATGTCTTTCCCACCTTTGCTTGCCCAATATCCTCTCCATCACGACCATCATCCTCCCTCCACCCCCTCAATACCCGTTACAAACAACTACCATGCATTATGTGCGAATTGCTCGGTGATTTGAAAGTTGATTGGTCGAAATATGAATATTGAAAGCGGTTGGTAAGATATTGATCGGATTGAATATCTTAGATAACTAAAAGAGTATCTTTCTTGGGCATATTTGTTCTTTCTTCCAATTTATTTGTATTTTAGTCAGCTTGAACTCACTCTATATTTTGGGTAGGTAAGGCTTGACTGAAATGAAGTCTGGAGACCATGTTTCCGCTTCTAGGTAAATTCTGTGAGCGGATTCATGTCCTACAAAACCGTCTTATGTGTACATATTTTATTGAAAATTGGAATGGGCGTTTCTATGGTGTAGTCAGGTAGATTTTGGTGAGATATTCTCCTTTCTCCTCTATATGGGTAACGATTTATCTCAGAATCTTCATGATTGCCTCCCATGAAAATAACGTGCTCATTTCAATGCTGAAATCTTTTTGCATGCGATTTCGGTATCTCTTCCCATTTTGTGAAAATATTATCTGCTTCCCGGGAAGAATGGACTCAAAGACCAGCGAAAATAGTCCTAAGCCTGTGTTTCGGGTTCCGTTTCTTTTATTTTCCGCCCAGACCGTCTGTATTTGCCGTCTCGTGCTGTCATTAATATCACTCCCTTTTAACGAAGAGTTGGCAGCTCTTGGAGCGCCTCCCTCGCTTAATGAGGACTGAATACGACTGCCGTCACACAGTCGGTCATCACTGAGAATATAACATTTTCCATTCGTATTCGTCGGCTGTATTTTCATTAATTTTTTCTCGATGCTTCCGCATGAAGGATAAAGGTTTACTTCGATCGAGACATTAGGAGCCAGTAATGTCGAATATTACGCGAAATTTGATATATAATATGATACAATAGATGACAATTATGACAAGGGGAACCCGTCGTGGGAAGGAAGCTACTTGAAATCGAGAAGCATATTTGGTTGATGTATATGGACATAGTGGAGTGATGGATTGGATACCATCTTCGTGTACTTTTATTGGATGCTATTTTTAGTGCATTCGAATGTCGGGGAAAGAAAGGGGAAGGACATACGAAGGCGTTTTGAAGGACACGCGAAGTAAGCTGAATTGGAGAGACAAAGCTCGAAAATTCTGTGACTCAATGGAATTGGTATTATGAAAGTAGCACTTACCCTTCCAAAATTGCCTTTACTGACTGACTGAATAATGATGAAAATTATTTTGGTCAAGTCATATATTGTTCAACTGTCAAATTTTCATCTTGTCGGTTAGAAACGCATACTCTATAATTATCGTGATCCACTCTGCACCGACAATTTTCACGATGTCATTTACGTTAGTCTGAATGCAGAGAAATTCGTTAGACCTGATGTTGCTGTGGAAATTATCTACGTTGAATACTGTAGTAGAATAATTTGACTGGTGAGTGACCTTTATCGGTGTGAAAGTTTTACTATTCTCGTATTATACAAAGCGTCTCGTCAACCCAAGAAAGAACTGGGTTGTCATTATAAATTCGATGGTGACCGGCTTCACTTTGTGAAAATCCATTCTGAATTTCAAAATTTACTCGAAGAAATGAATATCAAACAAGTATTCCAAGATCTCATAATTTAAACAAATGTTAACATAATGAATTTCTCGGTCATGTGATTTCCTTCCCACCAACGGCATTGGAAGGGTTTACAGATGGATCCATTTCTGTCAAATGCACTATTGTCTAGGACGAAATCCAGTAACCCGCCAACCGAACCTGCTGAGGTCAGTGCGATATTGGAAAGCGAATAGTATGTCGCGATATGAGGAGCACTTCGCATGGAAGTGTGTAATTTAAATGAATTATGAATAAATTTATAAAATAATGAATTATGAATAAATTTGTAAATTACTTGGTACTTTTTCACAGATTTTTCATCTTAGTCGACTGGTTTCGTCGCATAGGCGGCATCATCAGGTGTCGCTTATGTGACGTGGGTCGTCATTGATTAAAAATCGACTCTCGGATCGGGGAAGGGAAGGTAGCTGTACGGCTGGAAACGACCGCTTCTATCGTCCTGCTAAGGAAAACAGCTTTTAATTCGCCCTGTAATTGTGCTAGGGGGCATGTGTCTCGCTTACTTAGCACACCGCTCTGCGGGGGAGACAAGCCTGTGGTTTCTCTTGTCGGGAAGCGGGGGCGACGGGGAAAACGTCGGACGGCCCCGCGTGGTATGTGCGCCAGCGTCAGTGGGCGTTGTCGTCTCTCTCCTTCATACCTGCCCAACCCCGCCCGCCCGCCTGTAAACATCCCCCACACCCCTCCCGCGTTGAAGTGGTGGTTTGAGAGAAGAGGCATTTGCGTCATCGCCACCCCTGGTTGGCTCCTTTAACCCCAGAGGCCGCCCACGCTTTATTCCACGTCTCTCTTCTCCTCCCACTCCCCAATTCCTTACGTCTGGCCTCGTCCCGTCTTACCTCAACATTCCTATCGATCCTCTTGTCCACTCCTGCCTTTTGTCCCCCTAGGCTAAAATTTACCCAGCTAGTTTATTCTGCCATTCTTTCAAATTATTCCGATCAAATGTTTCAAATTTGATGTCGATTATTTTAGTTGTCGAGTAAACTCCACTTTCTCAGGCGAGATATCGTAGAACAGCATAATGAGTAATGAAGCTCAAATAATTTCGTACTGTCTACTATTTTTTTTTAAATTTCCACCTCTTGCTACACGTGTTTCGACTGACTAGCAGTCATCATCAGGCAAGACTGATGATGACTGCTAGTCAGACTGATGACTGCTAGTCAGACTGATGACTGCTAGTCAGTCGAAACACGTGTAGCAAGAGGTGGAAAAAAAAATTAGTAGACAGTACGAAATCATTTGAGCTTCATTACTTAGTTGTCGAGGCATTTGTTTCGCTAATATGTACGTTTTTACTGCAGGGTTTCTCAATCAGGAGCGGTGGCTTCCCATTGGGGATGTGAGATAGCATTCCAGAGGATATGAGATAATATTTAATTTTTTATTTAGATAAGAGGCACCTATTTTGTATGGTCTATGCAGCTTTTAATTGGCTGTTTTTTTCTTTATCATATGTTTCATTTCTGTTTTATATATTGTTAAAAATTTAACACATTTGTTTTGGTCATCTCCTGTTTAATTATTAAATAAACAATTTCCTTTAAAGGATTCGACATATTACTTCTCGAAGTATCGGAAGATATTAACATTCATTCATGGGTTTGCATCATAATTAAGGTTGGGAACCGCTGTTAATGTAGCATATACAGGCTTCCCTCTGTATCTTGCGCCATCGCTGTGATCGTGATATTCAAATTCTTTTGTTGTTTGTGTTTTAATTTATGTGGTGTTCTAATAATTGTTTTTGAGGTCTATGGATGTGGCTTACCTTCATATCTCTTCCTTATCGGGTATTTTCGTAATTTACCAGTTAGCAATAACTAGTCTATGTATTAACCTCATTTGGTCAGATGTTTTCTCGTCGATTCGGATTTTTCATACTTCCATGCGAAGTGCTACTCATGTCGCGATGTTTTATTCACTTTCCAATACCGCACTAACCTGGGTAGGTACGGTTGGTGGGTTACTGGATTTCGTTCAAGACAATAGAGCGTTTGACTGAAGTGGAGCCAATCTGTAAACACTTCCAATGCCGTTTATGGGAAGGGACTCGTGTCATGAGAAATCCATGATGTTATCTTTTGTTTTAATCAAGCCATCGTGGAAAAAATGTTTGATATTCATTTCTTCGAGCCTAGACATTACATACATGAAACTGCTCTGTTAACGTGGACGTTTGAATAAGAACTGTCCGAAAACCTACCAATCAGCTGGTAGAATACTCAAATTTAAAAAAATAAACTCTATGGGAAGCGACCCACTGCACCGTGGAGGATACTTGTGTTGGGAGGTAAAGGAAGGAGGGTGTGGGGAACGTAGTGTTAAGGGTGGAGGGAAACCCGGCGCCGGCATTAGCCTATTCCTTGGCGATAGGCGCATAGGAGTCCCCAGTTAAACGTCCCATCCGACTGGATGTTCACTCCACTCTTAGGAGATTACCACCATTCAATCGATATGCTATTTCAGGATTGATCTCGTGGGAGGATTGTATTCGAAAGCATAATTATGAAATGATAAATCAGAGTTCACGGGGTCAATTATTCATTAGGTATTGGTCCTGAAAAGGGCCTTGATTCTGACCAGGGAGCACGAACGTCCTAACCTCGTTCTCCTCGAATACGGCGAGCCAACTTTTACAGTGCTGCACGCATGACACCCGAGTAGTATTCCAAATTACCACTGAAAGATATATCGTGAGGAACACAAAACATAAGCGGCACAGCTAGATTAAAGAAACTAGGTTTTGTTTAGAATATTATAGGAAGGTCCTCGGATGGAAAAGTAAAAGAGAGATGCTACTTTGCTCTGGTTAGGCCACGCGTCGAATACGCCACGTGCATTTGGGACCCGTGTCATAATGATTTAACAAAAAAAATTGACAATACAAAGTAGAAGCAGCACGCTTCGTTAAAAACTGCTACGAACGGACATATAGTGTTTCGCAACTTTGTAGAGGGATTATGGTGGGAGCTCTTTGAGACTCGGAGGCTTCACGGTAGGCTTGGGTTGCTTGAGAAATTCAGAACTGGCGTATTTCATAGCGACACAGAGAATATTATCATGACGCCTCACTACATCTGTAGGGCTGACAGAAGCGATAATAAGAGATACACTGCCGAACAGATAGGTGCAAAAACTCGTTCTTTCCGCGCACAATAAGCGACCACAGCAAAAACTGAGCTCCTCAAAATACACTTCCATAACACGTCACCATTTCTCCTCCCAAAACCTTATCTTGGGTGGGATTTTAGGAGCTCTCGAAGTGTCCCCGGGAAAGAAGAAGGGAATCAGGGTTTAGGGGAGCAGGGTCTTGTGGGTAGGCGGTTGGAAGAGATGGGGGAAATATCTCCGCTGTTTCTGGAGGGGACCAACGGTGGGGATTGGGAGTCGCGGAATCACGAGGTAAGGGTGCGGGATGGGAGTGGGGGAGATCTCGGTGCTGGCGGTGGTTACCTGAGAGTTTGCGGTGAGAATGGAAGGGAGAGATTGAGATGTCGGCTCGGAAGAAGGATGAGAGATGAAAGGAACCGTAGCCTTGGGCGGACTAAGAAGAAGCGAGAGAGGCTGACTCGTGTGAGTCTTTACGCGCCTGAGGAGGAGAAGGAACGCGCAAGCCTATGGGATAAGGGTTTGCCATGATTTCTCTTCCTTTGCACGGGGCCACCACTTCGGAAAAAAATAAGAAGTCGTTCCCTTTGGCAGGGAACGGACAGACGGGAATAAAACGATCCTCTTATTTTTATTTACGTCTTCATTTTCCCTCTATCTTTTACCGTTCTTTTGTAGTTTACGCGTGGCAAAATTCTGCCGATAACAAGGTTCTATAATTGAGCTCATTGACTGTTCTCCCTTTTCTTTTATTGGTCTTCCACTCAGTCTTGGAGCTTAGGAGCCGAAGGATGTGACTTCAAGTAGTCCTCTTGTACTTATTGGATTGCATTGCAGAGTACTTTAAATTCACTCGTGTGAGGTATTAGGCATTTAATAGAGCTACAGTTCCCCCTTCCGTGTTTTACCTCTTTTTTTGTGCTACAAATCAAGGTGATTACTGTTTATATTTGAAACTATTACGGCAGACAGTGAAAGAATTCCAGCGAGAATAATTTCTTCCCAGACGAATTGTGGTAACGGTTATTCATCCGAACATCACCTTCTGATTTTTCCATTATTAAATCGTGTATAAATTTTTCTGCGCAATATTTCGTTGAAAAAATTAATATTAATATAAATAATACTAATGTAAGAGAAACAATTGCACTTTTCCACAAAATTGATTTAATGCGTACAACGCGTTTCGGCTCACAGTGCCATCATCAGGTACAAGACCTTGCTTGACCAAGACTTGTACCTTGACCTTGCTTGACCAAGACTTGTACCTGGACCTTGTGTCCTTGACCAAGAGCCTTGTACCTGATGATGGCTCTGTGAGCCGAAACGCGTTGTACGTATTAAATCAATTTTGTGGAAAAGTGCAATTGTTTCTCTTACAATATGAAGAACTTCCACGATATCTCGCCTGAATCTGTTGAATTTATTATAAATAATACTGACTAAGGAGAAAGGAAACTAAACAGCTGAAAAAATGCAAGTTTTTAATGGACATTGAGTATAGAGTGTCCTTTCTTATTCTTCGGCCACCAGCATCCCATGACTTTTCGCTTACTTCTCTATTCGTTCGGTGTGAATCTGTACGTCTTTGACTTACCTGATCGCCAATTAATCGTCCCTAACCATGCCTAACCTTTGTTTTATTCCTTTTCCCAGTATGGCTTCGTTCCCTTTATTCTTCATGCCTTCCTTTAAAGCGGGCGTAATCTACGCTCCTCCTCTTTCTCCGGAGATAAAAGGGTATCTGTGAATTTTATAGCTTGGGGAACCTTACTGAATCTCACATAAAAGCAAGGGGTTTTACGGTTGTGATAATCTCCTTTAAGCTTTTACTCATCCTAAATCAAAGCTGGTTCCAAATTTTTTAAGGGTGTAAATATTTTTTTTAATATTTTTTGTTTTGTCTTCCCTTTATCGTCGCTTGTTCCGTCTCGAGTTGTGATGACTTTTTATGTGCGTGAAAAGTCATATAGGCGCCTGCGGAGAGTAATTAACCTTGTGATATGTCATAGATGAGGCAAATTATGTCTTGCAGACGCTGAAAGTCTCTCGTTTTAGGTATCTGAGGAGGTACATTTAAAGGATATCTTGTAAAATCTGCGTAAATTTCCATTATCTGTGTCGTGATGCTCCATGTTTTAGCCTTTTCTTAGGAACAGGGATTTGCGTACTCATTTTGGACCCCTTTGAGCCCTTAAATATATATTTTGACCACCTGTGAGTTCGGTAGTTAGATCACCAAATGTTCATCCGACTGAGAATTTTTATCCAGGCGTCGGTGTGGGTTTTTCTCAAGCTCTTTAATTATCCTGAGGCTGGCAGAGAGTTTGATGTGGTGTTTAGCTTTGTGTAGAGCAGAATCTTGGACCCTGAGAAAGGAGGATGAGAATGGGCTGAAGTCTCTTGAGATGTGGGCGTGGAGGAGGATTGAGAAGATACAGTGTACGGGAAAGAAGACAAACGAGGAAGTGTTTGGCATGGCTGGTGATAAAATGAAGTTTTTAAATGAGATCAGGAGACAACATAGGTAGTTGTAGGACGTAATGGATGGCTCAAATCCGTGTTAGAGGGAAGGATGTTGGGCAAATGGGAAAGGGGAAGAATGAGGTTTGATAAAGACACGCGCGAAAGCTGCGAGCATTTGGAACTTTGATCATAAAGATTTAACCAAGAATATTAATAAAATACAAATAAAAACTGCACGCTTCGTTAAAAACTGCTACGAGCGGACACATAGTGTCTCACAACTTTTAGAGGGATTAAGGTGGTAGCCCCTATAGACTCGGAGGCTGCAAGGTAGGCTGCTTGAGAAATTCAGAAGTGCTGTGTTTCAGAGCGACACAGAGAATATTGTCATGACGCCTCACTTACATCTCTAGGTCTGATAGCAGCGATAAAGTAAGAGAGATGAATCGCCGAACAGATAGGTACAAAAACTCGGTATTTCCGCGCACGATAAGCGACCACAATATAAAACTGAGCTCCACTATCCTCCACCACACTCCCATAATGCACGTCACCATCTCTACTCCCAAAACCTTATCCATTTCATCTTTAAACGGCCTGTGTCCTAACACCCCCTTCCACACGCCCATGCGGCGGCTCGCAAGGTAGTATGTAGATGTAGAAGAAGGGTAGGACATACGGTGAGATGAAGAATGTAACATTATACGTCAGTGGTGCCCTCCAATTGTAAAACCACCTGGGTGTTTTTACTGACTTTCTCTTAATCCTTCCCTTACCGTATATTGCTTAATAGTTATAATAATAATTCGCTTTCCCGAAAGGCCTATTACTACTCTTTCAGCCTCTTTATTTTCGGTAGTCACTGACGAGTGATGTCTTTATTCAGTGTTTTATTTTGCTCCCTCTTTTATCGCTGGTGTGAGTTTGTGTTTTATTTAATATTTATCTTCATATATATTTTCCTCTTTCGTCAAGCCCCTTTGGTATAAATAGAGAGAAAAGAACCATCGGATTCTGTTTGGGAAGAGGAAGGTGACTGCTTCTGTAGAGGGCGTCATTCCTTCCTTTTTACGCGGGGAAAACATTTTTACGCCATTCTCCCCCTTTTTCCCTTCCTGGAGCGACCTTCTCCGAGTCCTTTCACTTATTTTTTTATTAATATTACATTTTTTTATAATATGTTACCCTTACTAGCCCTCCTAAGTTCCCGTTTACCCAAAAGAGTTCAGCTTGCTCCTTTTCTGAGCGTAACATTATTTTCTACCTCAAGCAAACGACGCGACGGTTCCTACCCCTTGTGAGCCGGCCCCCGTCATTTTTATGGGTTGGTCGCCGTATTGAAATGAAATAAAAAAGACAGCAGCGGAAAAAAGTTATTTTCGTGTCTGTATCCATGGTTATCTCTTATTATGACTCGTTTTTCCGCCACTTGGAGCTTGTTTGGAACCCAAGACGAGTATTTATTTTTTCCCCTATACTTTCGCTCGGATTCACTCGTGGGCGGCGATCGGCTTCTTATTCGGCTTCAGTGGTGCGTTCTGCACGCGCCGAGTTGTTTTGGCCGACAGCGATTGTTTGTATTTTCATCCGTTCCTTTTCTTTTCCTTTCCTTATGTTTTGTAGGTCTTCCAAGGGCAAAAAACTACTGAGATCGCATGGTTTTGACGTGCTATTTTTCCATGTTTGCAATTAGGTGTATTAAATTTTACTACTATAAAGCGCGATTGTATGGTGCTGAAACGTGGACCCTCAGAAAAGAGGACGAGAATAGGTTGCAGACATTTGAGATGTGGGTGTGGAGAAGGCGAGGTGGACGGAGAAGAAGACTAACGAGGAAGTGCTTGAGATGGTGGGCGAAGAATGCAAACTTTTGAATGAAATTCGAGATCGGCAGAGTAGGTGGTTGAAGGATGTAATAAGGGGCGATGGGTTGCTCAAGAGTGTGACTGAGGGAAGGATGTTGGGCTAGCGGGATAGGGGAAGAAAGAGAATAGGTTTCATTGACAGGATGAAGAAGGGCAGATCGTTTGCAGAGGCGAAAAAGGATATACTAGGGGGAGATAGGTCCCTGAATGCGTAAAAGACCGGGAGGAGATTCTCTGACATTCAGCAAAACCTACCTTAACCGGTAGAATACTTGAAAATGAGTGATATTTCATGACACACTGAGAAAATAAGACGAAAATTTAGGCTGAAGTCTTTTGAGATATGGGTGTGGAGGAGGATGTAGAAGGGTTGGTGTACGGATAGGAAAACGAACGTGGAAATGCTTGGGACGTTATTGAGGAAAGAAACTTCTGCATGAGATCAGGGGAAAGCTAGTAACAAAATAGTTAGCTGAGAGAGTTAATGGGGGATAATGGTTTCCTCATGTGCGTAATAGAGGGAAGAATATTGGGTATTTTTGACTTCTGTAACAGCGTTGGTGAGTGAAAGTACATGGTACCTTGGTTAGACTTTTTATCATTGTGTTGAGTGGTGTTATGAAAATCTAGAGGAGTACGCTTATCTGTTTGTGAGGCATGAATGGAACAGGGAGTCATCAGACCTGCAGACTCGTAAATGAAGGCTGAGGCTAATGCGTCGCATTGATTTGGGCATCAATAAATGAAAACGCCCAGTAATTTAGGAATTACTTTGGACTTAAAGTTTCTAGAAGGTGAACACGTATCTGTCGAAACGTTGATCGGATTGGTTTAAGAATAAATCAGCTTGGAATTTTCTTAGGTAATCCCTGTAGGGACTTGAAGGGAGTAGATACATTTCGAAAATGCAGAGGATATTTTGCCAGCATGCAGGATCAGGCTTAAGAAGCGAATGGATTGTAGGGTGGACTGCGCAGCCCCGGGGACTTATTCAGTAAGGCCTCGGCACGGTCGAGCCTCGGGAAATCCGTGGTTGTAACGTCAAAGCCCCCGACAAATCCCATCTTTTGAATTGCTCCATGTGAAATTTTCGTGGTTGTGACGTCCAAATTTCGTCGCTGCAGAAATTTGGAAATTTCAAAGCTGTGTAAAATAATACGAGTAATGTAAATGACCTTCTCCTCGGACACCACCATTGCAAAAATTCAATGAATACTGCATTCTTGAGAACTGACTGAATTCAAAGCACGCACTGATGAAAGATAAGGAAGGAGTGCGTGCGTTATTTGGTTTTCATATCACTCTTCATCGCTGAGTAGCGCACCGTGAAAATGGTATATTTCCTTCCTAAGTCTCCGATGTTTTCTTTTCATTATGTCTAGTATTAATTTCAGAAAAGACGCGTATGAGTTATCATCTCAATTTTTAGCTGCCGAATGGTGGAAACAGCATTTTTCTCTCTCTCAACATGCAGACGTGGGGATGAAAACCCCAACTAGTATAAAAGCACGTTTTATGGCGTCAGTCTCCACTTTATTCACCCCTTTAATACCCAGCGAATGGCATCGTCCGGAATATTATGAGATGCCATTGAAATGTACGGGCTTATCCAAATGGAGTTAGTGTGGGCTTATCCCAAAGGATGGCCGTTAATTGGAAGGAAATCAAATTAAAACACACCACGAACTGCCACTGTTGCTGCAGACTCGATGGTTAAGTCTCCTTGAGACGCAAAGAGAAGAGATGCTGAATACGTGGCATTAAAAACTAAATACACACAATATGTCCTTGGTTTACGTCGTTTCGCATTACGTCTGATTCGATGGTACGTTCTTGCAAGCAAGGGCTGCCGGAAAACTTTGCCCATTGTAATTGCTTATGAAAAGGGACAAATGTGCTCATGTTTGCGTAATATTATTATGTAGGCATATATCGGAGGTACCATCACATGTGACGGAAGAGGTTCTACGGACGTCAAGCGAAGGAAAGCCCAAGCTAAGAAGGCGTTCATGGTAGAAAGACAACTACTGTCCTCAAAGAAGATAGGACTCCAAACCAGGAAACAGTAGGTATGTGTAAACCTTCGTGTGGAGCGTGGCACCCTGTGAATCGTAAGCATGGACCATTGGAAAGGCTGACCAGAAAAGAATAGAAGCCTTCGAAACGTGGTGCTGTAGGAGGATGCTAAAATAAAGGACGATAAAGAAGGAAGATAAAATGGACGGACAAAATAAGAAATGATGAAGTCCACATAAGAGTAGAAGAGGAAAGGACCGTATAGAATACCATACAGAAAATAAGATCCAGATGGTTTGGACACACCCTGAGGCACAATGGGTTTGTGGAGAACATGGATTGGATATTTGGGGAGGCGACCGACGGCTAAGGTCATTTGCGCCATAGGGGATAGGTAAGGGAGGAAGGGTGGATAGAAACCCGGCGTCTGAATTAGCCTACTCTTAGCGAAAGACGCCAAGGGGACCACGGCTTAACGTCTCATTCGACAGACAGTGTACTCTACTTGAAGTGCCCTCCACAAGACACTCAAGTAGGGATCGGGTTCCTCTGAAAAGTATCCGCCTGTGCAGGGATTTGAACCCTGGCCGCCCGTGTGGTAGGCGAGTACTCTAGCCACAACACGTACCCGATCCCCCGTGGAGAACATAATGTAAGGTAAAAGAGAGGGAAAAGTCCCACGAGTAACCCACGAATAAGTTCATGGACCCAATAAAGGGGAAAGTACATAGGAAGAGATACCAGGAGGTAAGGGAACTTGCATTAGACATGGAAGGTTGGAGGGCTGGAGTCAACCAATCATAGCATTGAACGACCGATGATAATAAAACATATTTATCCCCCTGTAAATAGCCATTCAACTTTGTTTTTTAATTAAGGGAAAAATTTAACGAATTTAGCGCCTTGGTGACTAATGAAATTAAAGTAGTAACGAATTACTGGCTTCGTTGTACGTCATTTCTATTCACGGCGCACTTCTTCAGCTTGCATCTCCGAAGTAAATAGAGGACTTACTACAGTAGAGCTTCGATAATCCGGATCAATTGTTGCTGGACCCTGTCCGGATTATCAGAGTCCGCATTTTCGAACAGAACCAAAAAAAGGTTGTTAGATGTCGTAAACATCAAGAAACTGGTAAAAACCTTCAAAAAAGGATTTAATTTTAGTATTGTAGTTATATAATTAGAGAAGACAAACAAACTGTTAATTAATATGAACTTATGACGTAGTATTTTAATGAATCATTACATTGTAGCGGTCGATGACCCCGCCGAGTCTCGCATCAACGCTTTTGACAAATATGCACGTAGTGTTCTCTTCAACTTATTTTTCGCCGGATATGAATCCGGATTACTGACGGTCCGGATTTTTGACGTCCGGATTATTGACACTCTACTGTATACTTATGAACCCATCACGCCATTCTTTTTGGGGTAGGCAAAATCTAATAAATGGGTGTTTAGCCGTTAGCCCCAGAAAATTGGCCCACATTAATGAGTATCCTCCATAATTCCCCAATCTTACAAACCACTTTCGCTTCTCTTGCGCTAATGCATTGCTTTATACACGCTCTCTCCCCTGATTTATCTAAAATTATATCTCTCGTTCGGTCGTGCTTATCCCACTGTGGTGCAGTGTTCGACTCATTTAATGGCCAACTCCCCATGCAAGTCAGTGCACCGTGCTACAGCAGCGTGGTAACTCCGCTGCGGTGCCCTCTCCCGTCATAATCCCTTCGGGGGCAACGTTGCCCTAGTAACCTAGCGTGCACGTAGTATCTCCGTCATACCCCCACCCCCAATACCCTTATTCTCGATTTGGAAGGGCATCCTCAGCGCGCCGTACAGTTTAATATCCCGTGGCCACAACCCTAGACGTGATTTCTAATCGCTGCTAAACGAACATTTCTGGTATAATGCGTGAATACAATATACTGATGGGTTTCATAAGAAGACAATGTTTGCGTCTCCCCGCGTGAGGTGCCGATACTTACGGCCATTTGGTGTTTATTTTTTATCTATTGAGTTTCTAATCTCTACGGTCTTAGAATCTTATTGCTAAAATTGAGATGCTTGTCATTTTTTTGCGAGCTTTTTCTAATGTAAGAAATTTGTTGTTGTAAATAAGTGGCATTCTTCGAATTTTTAAGAACTTAGCTGTTATCATTTTCAACGCATGCATTTGTTTTACTATGATAACCAGAATGCACAATAATATCTCAGAAAATTCGAGCATTCACTTGATCAAATATTTTCCGTCTTTGAGCCATTCATATTTTACTGGATTATGTGTTTCTTCGTTGTTCAAAAATGCAAGAAATTCAATCCTATATATGTGGTTCTGCCCCTTTGGCGGCAAGGCTAACTCAACGGTAGTATGACAGGCTAATAGAATGTTGATGCCTGATGCAGCGACATCACGCCTCCGCAATTTTGTGGTAAATGTTTTAAGTTTCTAATTAAGTATCTTTTCACCAGGTAGGTTCCCTGTCCGTTGCGTCTTCAGAGAGCGCTCGAACGAATCCAGGATTCTGCTTTTGTTTCTTTGCGGTGTTTTTGCTTCGCCTCTCTTATCCCATTTGCTACTGGGAAGCCCCACAGTTACGGAAATTCTCTTGGCTTAAAATTTAACGGATTTTTCCCACGGTCATACCCTGTTTTTCTTCAGTTTTCTTTTTCCGTACTGCGGAGAATGTCTTTTTCCTTTTGACTGAATTTGTTTTGAAATGCCGAAATTAAACCCATTGTGATTAAGTCGGCCTTTCGCCCTTGACTTGTTTGAAGTTGTGTGGAAAATTTTTTGCGCTAATTCGTTTGAAATGTTGTTTTCAATTGGGATTTTCATCGAATTTTGCCTGAACTTTCACCGGGTTTCCTGCTTTTTTTCTTCCGTTCTTATTCGCTGAACTAAAGTGAATAAAATGCGCCAACTAAATTGGTATTTGTTCCTCACCATCATTTGACTTTTCACGAACGAAGTGGATTAAAGGTTATGGACAGTAACTATAATTTCCCTCAGAGGCGAGAGTTTTTTTCTGATGTTTCTTTCTCCAACCCGTACATTTACCCTATTCTATCCCTCATCACTTAAGTTTGGAAGCATTAATAATTAGTGCTTACTATCACTTTGTCCAGAATCGAAGAGTATTAAGAACTACTTGGAGGAAGTACTTTAATCGATTTCATAATATACAGTAGCAAATCTTTCTGAAGCTCTTTTACAGTTCGTAATTACCATTCATTATATGCTGAATTTACGAGTAAATCAAGTGGTGGTTTTTCTTGAGATCTCTAAGCCTTTTTTTTGCACCATTTAACTATGAGCATATGAATAAACTCTTCTCGGGCTCTGCACCAGGTGATTGGCTTCATGTTTGCCGACGTTTCGGAAAACGACTTGTTTTCCATTTTCAAGGCGTGTTACTCTGTCCGTGTCAGATTGTAAACTGACACGGACAGAGTAACACGCCTTGAAAATGGAAAACAAGTCGTTTTCCGAAACGTCGGCAAACATGAAGCCAATCACCTGGTGCAGAGCCCGAGAAGAGTTTATTAATACTATTCACCAGGTGAAACTTAAATCTTTTATGAACATATGACATTTCCACGATACGAAATCTTAGTTTGCTGATTTCAGTTCCCCAGTTCTGTTATATTGGTACTAACACTCTTCGCTAAAAATTGAGGGTTTCTTTCCTGACATGATTAAAAGCGAAAACGTTCATGGCATTCTCTGAGATTGAAATTAATATTCCTTTTCCTTTTCTTTCCAGCTTTGGGAAGCGAACCGGTGGAGGACGTCGTCCCAATGAGTGCTTCGTCCTCGAGCCGTCGGAGATGATGGTGGTAAGTCAAGCTGTTCCTTCGTTGTCACGCATTATGTAATTCTTTTGTGTTGTTCTCGCATGGATCATCATTGCCGGCAGCTGACAATTATGTTTCTAGACAAAACCTTCCGTAACATAGCACTTTGGGGTTGTCTTATCACTTAATGAACTTATATGGTTTTTATGGTTTCCTTTGGAAACGCGTTTAACCCAGCGAGATTGCAATTATGTTGGCCTTAAATGTTTCACTCCAATGATTTGTACTTACGATTCTCTGATTTCTCTTCTCGCGACTATACTTGCGTCACTCGTCTCCGGGCGAAAAGTTGCAATTCAGTTTTTACTGCGCCGTTCACTTGTGACGATGGCGAAAGAGGTGAATCCAATTTTCCGCATTGTGACAGCTCTCCAGCCCTTTATCTGTCTTTTCGCTTTCCTCTAGTGTGAAACCAATTGCGCGCATCCCTAATGGCTTGCGTAAATATCATTTGGTTCTTGGAATGCGACTTTCTTGGAATTGTATCTACAAACCTATGAATTTTGTGAGTAATACAAAATATGTCAAGTTCAAAAAAAAGCTTATATAATCAAGTGGTAAAAGCCAGAAAGTAATTAGTATCTGAACGCTCTATCGATCTTTAGTTTTTTTCAGTAAATATTTTTTTAATATGGCTGTGGCAATATTTTATTCTCGTCCAGCCCAGCATCCTCAGATTGCATTAATGTTATTGGTTGTAGTAAAAAAGTGGGAATTCGTTTGACGGTTTCTAGGATTTGTTTCATAGTTCATCTAATGGAACTATTCGATTTCGTGTCATTCAGTTCCTACTGCGCCTCCCTGTAAGCCACCTTCTTGAGTCCTAACGAGAGTGAGACTACAATTCCCTCGTCCTATTCCAGTTGTTCGATATTAGCTGTGTGTAATGTTTTAAGTTTTATGCGCGCACTGTGTTGAATGAAGAGAACTGTCTAAACGGAAGTTAATTCTTGTATACTTTGCCGAAACTTATGTTTCTACAATAGCATGTTTCCCTGCGGGTAGTAGTAGCCTGAGGGGAGAGTATTAGAGGGTATTAGGACACGAGCCTGGGAATAGTGTTGAAAAAAGAAAAGGCAAAAGTTGATTTTTTTTTTGCTGCCGGACGATTCTGTTGGGAGTATGTCCCCGGAATCCCGATTGGCTGCTGAGCCTGTCATCAGGTTTTCCAGGGACCCGACAGGATTACTTTTCGGGATATTCTCCAAAAATAAGGCCTTTTCCATGGGATATGGTATATACGTATGCACGCTATAGATACTATAATTACAGAATTAGGATTTTCTAACGCACATGTCTCCTTTGATCTCCGCAGGGAGATAATCGTAAAAAAACCTTCGGTTCTCAAGGCTTGTTCAGTATTTTTCAATTAAGTTTGCTTAAAAGATACATACAGATCCCACGTAATTCCATTTCGGTGAAGGCGTAGTCATTGAGCTTAACCATGACTATATATTATGGATTGTTATCTCGTCGCCAAAAACTGTTGCCTAGAATTCCGTAAACAAACACATTTTTGGAAAGTGGTGCCGCCTAGTGATGAAAGACGGAAGTTTAAATGTAAATACAGTCGATAGTTTGTCAATAAACACGTTGTATTGGTTTTACCATGAATATACATGGCTTTTACTTACAAATTATCATAATGCAGTGGATAAAAATGTAGTACTACACGCAGGACGTAATTATACACTTTTTTAATATCGTCCGGTCTACAGATATATTTAATTCCTCTCCAAATTTAATTACACAATTGCACAATTAACTTATTAGTACTTGGTGAATAACGCTATACGGAAATTTAATAATAATACGAGGTGACTTCATGAGTATTCCCAATGGCCATCATTGCAGTGTAGGTAAAAACGAATGCACTTACCGCCGCCTTGAACAGATTCTTATTTTTCAATCCAAGTCTCCTATTTTGGATCCTCGTAGACGCATACCCTGTTTTGTAGCATGGTACGAGGCAAGTTCTGTTTAAACAAGGCATTCTAAATTCTTTATTTAAGCCGAACGGGCTTGATGCATTCAAATTAGAATCAGAGTCTGGCAAACATCGTCGTCGGCACACGATGGACGTTTCATAAACCTCTTACACATTTTCTGTAATAGATATTTCCTCTCTAGCATTTGCAAAGTAACTTTTGGATCTCAAAAATAGCAAGATATTATTTAAAGCATCAAGTAATTCATATCTCCTCGATCGTTATTGAATATTCACCACAGTCTCACCTTAGCAACAATTAACTACGTCTATTTACAACAACAACTGAAAAGACTAATCGAAGTGGCGCCAAGGACTGGGTGAACTAAAAGTGGAAATTTAGGCAACACGTAGCCTAGGCAACAATTCCAAACATCCGTATCCATAATATATATTCATGAGCTTAACTTTTGTTGCTAGGGATAGGAAATTTGCGTTATGTAAAAACACCTTCTGTGCTTCCTTTATTATTTTATTGTATTATGCTATATATATTTATTATATATGCTTTGCATTATGAAAAACACCTCATGGAACTCCTCATTTGCTTCTGTTTGTTCATACTTTATTTTAAAAATTCATTACTTTTTTCTTGTCTTTGCTGAACAGCTACAAGCGCAGCAATTTATCCACAAATGAGTGGTTGGGATTTGAATGTCATATGCTTCACGCGAAGCGACGCAGCTTTCGGAACAGTCCGAATGTGATATTTAGTCTTTATTGTTACACGAATTTTTAAGTTTTTTGTGGGATATGGCCATAGAAGCACAGAACTGTTGAAATTCAAATTATAAATATGGTAAACGAAACAACTTTTAGTATATTTATGAGTTTTAAACATTCGGTATCCGTGAATGTTCCTTCGAAACCAAATGTAATGTGTCCGTCAATTGGGGCGCGACGTAAATTTTTTCCGAGATTTTTTTCTCCACCCGCGCATTGCGTCGCTGCAATATCCCTCCCCCCTCTTCTTGCCCCTATCCTTCCAACCCACTCTTTTATGATACGGTGTGGTTACGTCAAGTACCCTCCTACCAGCCCCCCACCCCTGCCACCACCCGCTGCTTGAGGCCACTTCCGGTGCCCGCCCACCCTTTCCACGACGTAACTTCCGCCCCCACCCACGCTCTCTGGGGGCAAGTTCTCGTAACTAATGAATGAAGCGGGAGAGAGAGGAAGAGGGTGGGAAAAAAAGGAGTGGGGCTGTCAGGGGTTTATTATTGCGGTGTAATAGTATCAACCCCCCACCCCAACTCCTCCGCCCCTCCCCCGCCACTCTCCAACCCCTCAAAGTCCCCCCCCCCCTCCTCTCTCCTCCACAACACGCCATCCTGTCTTGAAAAATAATGAAAAAATGAAATTTTTTTGTGCTTGTGTGTGATGTGCCTCCTGCCCCTCCTCCTCCTTTTCCGCCTCCATCACATAATCCTCCCCCGCACTGCTCTTGGGCTTACACTCCTTCTACTTCTGATGGCTTAAGGTAGTTTGAGCGAAATATCATTTTACATAGAAATCAATGAATTTTGTCTCATTTTAAAGAAAAACATATCACCCTTCCATTGACATCAAAAGTTCAACCCCTGACCGTATTACTTTCCGAGATATTTGACAAAAAATACCAGCCCTTTTATATGGGAAATGGTACATGTATGCACTCCAGAGACACCTTATATTAAAAATGAGGCATATCCTACACTTAGATCTCCTCAAAAAAAGTCAACAGTGTGTAGTTTGAGTGTTTTCTCAACTATTTTTGAAAATTTATCATATTGTCACCGTAGTAAGTTCTTCGGGATCACAATAAACCTTCAGTTTTGATGGAGTTTCAAACGTACCGTGTGAAAACAATGAGTCAAGTTTAAGACTTATTTATATATATTCATTTAATTACTTAAAATTTCAGTCGAATAATAGTATATTATTGCACCATTAATAATTCTATATTAAATTCGTGTGTCTCAACGCTGGTGAAAATAAAACGTATTTATCGAATATGGTCTATACGGGGTGTTTCAATAAGAATGATTGAACCTGATTATGAACGGTTACAATTACGGAACATGAGACGTGCCGGCGAGGAAATGGGTGCTGTTTGAATGGGCGTAGCCTAAAGTTTCAGAAAATCGCCGCTAGACGTCAGTCAATGCGCCTTCTCAGTTTGCAGTTGCCATTTTTGTAGTATGTTTTCATCAATAAACATGGAGTTTTCAAATCAGGTCATTCTTTTTGAAATACCTTGTATTATGATTAGGGCTCGCTCGCACTACCTTAAATGGTGTAGATTTTTATCCTTTTCCCAATCCGAATATAAAGGTAGGTAACAGGGCGAGAGCTGTAGACTTTCTGGATGTGGATGTGGAGGAAGATGTAGACGGAGCGTTGGCGGAATCGAAGACAAACGAGGAAGTGTTTGGATTGGATTTTGATATTTGGGGAGGCGACCGACGGCTAAGGTCAATTGCGCCATAGGGGATAGGTATGGGAGGAATGGTGGATGGAAACTCGGCGTCGGCATTAGCCTACTGTTAACGAAAGGCGCCAAGGGGATCACGGCTTAATGTGTCATCCGAGAGACAGATTACTCTACTTGAAGTGCCCTCCACAAGACACTCAAGTAGGGATCGGGTTTCTCTGAATAACATCCGCCTCTGCAGGGAATTGACCCCTGGCCGCCCGTGTGGTAGGCGAGTACTCTAGCCACCACACCAACCCGATTCCCTGGAAGTGTTTGGTATCGTAAGGGGAGGGAAAGAGTCTTCCCGATGAGATCAAGAGGAGATAACGTAGGTGGTTGGTAGAAGTTAAGAGGGAGGATTGCTCAAGGTCGTGATAGAGGGAAGGATGTTTTAAAAACGGGGAAATTAAGAAAGAGAGTAGGTTTTATGGACAGGATTAAGAAAGATAAGAGTTACGCGGAGATGAAGAACGATTCATCATATGTCAATGGGTATCTTGATTTATAACAATCCAGAGGTTTTTTAACTGGCTTCCACTTAAACCTAACCTTACAATTACATTAATATATAATAATATATGGGCACGAGATTAATTAAGTAGAATTGTGTACGTAACTCAGAATGATTTTTTAAGGGCACCGGCACGGAGGAAAAATAATGATTTATACAATTTCCGGAACCGAATAAACAATTTCTAGGAAATGGGAAAATATGCGGGGGCCTTTAAAAAAATAACTACAGTATGGCCTGTGTTGTTGATTTTTCCTTAAGAAGGCTTGAAAACACAAGAACAATGCGCAGTTAAATTTCTTACCACATCCAGGCGGTAGAATTTCCGTATTTATTGTTGTTTTTAATAAAGTTTCTATGGAGTGCTTACATAAGATTTCCCATGGAAAAAGCTTTCAGTTCTTTGGAAAAATCTCAGAAAATATTTTGGTATACTTAGAAAGTTCAGACCGTTTTCCTTTCAAATGAGTTCCAATTCATTGAATTCCGTGTGAAATGAATTATTGCTTAAACTACAAAACTTAAAGGCTCGAATGTTGGAAAATGGATAATGAAACTTAAGATGACTTAATGAGGTAATTGCTTGTAGTTATGGAAATTTCTTGCTTGACACATGATAGACCTACCATTTATTTGGTTGATTACCTATACCGAATTGGTGTTGTCTTTCTCCACGCCCTCAATCTACTTCTCGTCCCCCCTCGCCCATCAAATTAACTACTCTCGCCAGCGTTGGCCCTAATGATGTCTTATTTTTTTTCGTTCCTTCGTCAAGCCTCGTCGTATACTTCGTGGAGAGCTTCCCAACGAGTTGACCCTTTTTCCCATTCATAATGTTTTTAATTCTCTCCGTGCGTCCTGAGGGGGTTCATTCATTGCCGCGGACGAGGCGCTTAATCCTGCGGTCAGCCGCCCCAACCGCGGTGATTGGCATTTTATAAGAGGTATGTGATTGAGTCAGTCGGGGATTTAAGTCGGCTGTTGGCTTCCAATGTTGAATTCCAATTTGACTTGGGTAAAAGAAGTCATACATTCTCGTGTGCGTTATAAAAGGTGATTGCTCTGTAGGCCAACGGCGCGTGTTGAAGACAAGGGCAGCCATAAAACACCTTAGATTAATTATTTTTGTGAGGGAAATGATTCAAGGATGTTGCGGGAAAAGAAACGCGGATCTGTAATTTTTCCATGGGGTCAAGAAGGTAAATACAGATGGGCGTAACCGTTATGCCCTGCATTCGTCTATTTTCCACTACATTTTCAATTTTTTTTCTATTTCAATTTTTTAGCTGTTTCATACCTGTTTTGTGGGTTCATTTCTTTTCCGTGTCGTGTAATTGCGATTTATTTTTGACTTGCTCCTTTCATCTGCTAAAGGTTCTTGCCCTCGTGCAAATTTAATTTGTATCGTCGGTAATAAAAGAGTTAGAGGGTGCCAATTAGTTTGTCTCATTGGATAGGAATTTATGCTGTGAATAAGTAATTTCAAATTTCTCGTAACTCCAATTGCTGGGTTTAAAATTTCCACAGATTTGCATGTAATTTCCGAGTTCTCAGTTAGTTTCTAGGGAAGCTTATGCTAAAACTTTCTGCATTACAAGTTTGATTCATTAGAAGGAAATATTTTTAGTTTACCCGATTGGAGCCTGATTTGTTGTTAAGCGTGTGCTTGTCGCTTGATTGTGTACTTGGGATTTTTAACTCATTAGGTTAAGTCTAATACCATAGCCCTTGGCCGTAATATTGTGGTAATTGCCGTCTTTATCGGCGGAAACCCAATCTACGGCTTTATGGATATCAGGCTGGCGCATTATCGACCGTGTTACGACTTATCAACGTGCGTAGTTCTCTGTGTTGATTAAGGTTTCAATTCTCTTGCCAGGCAGGCATAAGCTTTGCATGAATGTATGTAATGAAAGGATGATTGTATCTCATTTTTTCCGACCATCCATCCGCACGAGTGGAGCACGTCTCTGCTTCCCAATTTTCTCCTGATTTCATCGGAATTCACCGCCAGTACTCGATTCAGTCACTCTCAACGAGAAGTAATCATTCCAAATGGCTTTGCTGCCGCTTTAACAATCGATAGGACATTTTTTCCAGCGGTAATATTCGGAATGAAAATTTAAAAAAAAATGGAATTCTGCGTGTGAGCGGTGGAAGACTGTTGAATAGGTTTAAGTACTAATTTTCCGCGCCAAAATAAACCTCTAATTGCTTTCCGACTGTTGATTGCTATAAAAGAAAATTGAGATCGTTTACTGTGTGTGCTACTTCTCTGACTCGCAGACCTAAGCTTTTTTTTATCATTTTGTATCTGATCCATCAGTTTAATTTCACAAAAAAATTATTCGTGTTTTTAATCAATTTATGCGGTTTGTAGTTTAAAATTTGTTTTTCAGACTTGTCTACCTTGTGGCTAATGCTATGGAAGTGATAATTGAATGTTAACTCATTCAAGGGATCATTTTGTGAGAGCTCAATGTTTAATAAATATTACTGTTGATAATTTTATCTGTAGCTCTTCGCAGTATTGAACTTACTGTATTAAAATTCGTTGCTTCTCTTGATGCATGATTTTGAAAGCTACATGACTTAAAAATGCTCATCTGGCGCTTTAAATAATATGGTTTTAAAGTTGATGGATCAGGCTCCTGTCAAGTGCTTTCCTCGGCTCAAATACCATTCATTCATATCATTATTCGCTGTTACAATGAATGAATTACAACGAAGAACTTCTTGTGTGCATCACTATCAGTGTACAGTAAATCTTATTTTATTGATTTAATTTACAAATTATGTAATAATGTAGAGTATCGTGAAAATAAGAATTTGACAGTTGTAATATGAAAGTTTATGCACTATATATAAATACTTAATATGAATACTGAATGCAATTATCGAAGCATCAGGGGGGGAGGGTGTCCAAAAGTTTTTATTCATGATATTAAATATATTGTCTTCGCTTATCATCGGATTAAGTGTTAGCTATTGTGGGAGCGCAGTTTGTCGTCTTCGTTATAGCCATATTTTCTGTCTGATTTTACTTCTCCCATTCATTCCAGCTTAATGCCAACTGCATCAAGTTTGGAAGATATAAAAAAAAGAATGGATCCCAGAATAATTCCTAATGCCCCCGATGTCCAATGTCTTTAATAGTATTACTTAGTTTAACGCCTTAACTTAGTATAATTCTTAGCGGTAAGGAGCTTCTATAGCTTACTCTGGAGAGGCATTTATTTATTTTGGTGGGTATCAATTGTATGTAGCTAGTGGTCGTATTTTGGAAGACTTGGTGGTTTCTTATCGAATTTCTTTCCTGGAAATTTCTTCCAAAATGTATAAATAATATTTGTTGGATACTAAACTTTTGGTTGAGCTTTCGTCAACCCGTAGTCTCCGCACAAGTAGATCTTTTAAATGACTTGGGTAGATCGCTTGAAGAAGATGAGTACAATAGCAAAGACAAGGATGAGGATGGAGTTAGCGAAGGAAACTTTTAGTAGTAGATGGTAGCTGATGACTGGGACCTTGGATAATAATGTGAAGCAGAGGCTGTTGAGCTTCATGTGGAGTGTAGCGTTGTATGGAACAGAAACGTGGTAACGTGGATATGGAGTAGGTGGCGGGAAGGGGTGATGAGAGGCGATGTGTTGCTTGAGGCCAAGAAAAAAGGACGGATGTTGGGAAAGCGGGGAAGAAAGAAAAAAAAGGTTTAATTCTCGGGACGAAGAAGGGTAGGACATAGGGTGAGATAACGTGTGAAACATTACACGTTAAAGGAGCCCCTCTATTTGTAAAAAACCAGACGACTTTAAGTACTTCCACTAAAACGTACCCTTATCGATATATTACTCACTGATGATAATATCGTTATATTGGGTTGGCCTGTAAATTTAATAATTTGAAAGTCGTCTTAAACCGACCAATTATGTATCTTAATGCAGAAATTTCTCGTAAAACACTTTGATTGAGAAATTATTTATTAATTTAAAAACTACTTCCAACGATTGGTAATTTAACACTTGTATGTATTAAAGATATTATCGGTGAACGATTAATTACTTATCATATTACCAACATTTCTAGCAGAACGCTGTGATTGAGAATTTATGCAGCAATAAAAAACTACTTACATTGATTAGTAATTTAACATATACATGTCTTGAAGATATAATCGGTAACTCTCAACCTCTGAAATTGTGTGCCTGGATTTATTTGTTACATGCCTTCACCAAAGTATTATGGATTTTTAAGTGTAAAACATATAGTTAACATAAAAATCTCACTGTGATAGGTATAATCAGGGTGAAGCCTGAGAGAGAGATAACTGTAAAGGGATTGGTTTTTATAATAAATAAATTCGGAGAGCTGTCCGATATTTCACTGTAATGGATGTTAGGTCCTGCACGTGAGATGATCTAAAGAATTTTCTCTGCCTTTCATTGAGGTCTATTTTTTGTTGGCAGATTATTTAAATAATAGGCATTTGAGATGTAGGTGTGGAGAATGATGGAGAAGGTTAGGTGGACGGAGAGGAAGACGAACGAGGAAGTCCTTGGGATGGTCGGCGAGGATAGGAAACTTCTGAATGAAATCCGGGATAGGCGGGGTAGATGGCTGAAGGATGTAATAAAGGGTGATGGTTCGCTGAAGTGTGTGATAGAAGGAAGAATGTAGGGCAAGCGGGGAAGGGGAAGAAAGAGAATAGGTTGCAAGGGCGGGATGAAGAAGGGTAGATCGTATGCTAAAGCAAAAAAGGATGTACTAGAGGGAGATAGGACCCTGAAAGTGTAGAAAACCGGGATGAGATTCTCTGACAACCAGCAAAGCCTACCTTTACCGGTAGAATACTTAAAATAATAATAATAATAACTTAAATAATACGTTATCTCCACGTTATTCCTCGCCGCTTCCTTTCCCTCTGTGCTAAACTAAAGTCCCTTCTCTAACTCTCTCTCCTCAGAGTCATATCCCATCTTCATCTGCCTCCTTCCTCCCCACACCAGTCCGTCAGCCTCTGTTTGGGATTCGACTATTGTGATTTGCGGTTTCCCGGGAAAGCCGGGGGGTGGGGGGTTGGGCGGTCTGCCGGCGCGCTGGTTCGAAAATCGATTTGCCCCGCGTATGAATACAACTGCTCACGCCTCTCCGATCTCTCCGCTCGCTCGACTCAAAGCGATTTGATCCCCGCTGACGCACGCCTTCTTCTGAAGTGTACGCATTTCCTGCAGTTTACTCGGAACCGAACCCTCGCCTTTCTAGCCGATTTGAGAATGAGCATTGTCTTCGAATGAATCTCTATTTGGATGAGTCTTTGGCATTCATATCACGCCTTTGTGCAGAATATGATCAGCGATCTAATCTGTCTCCTCAGTGTGTGTAGTTCTGTTGTTATACTGCTTAAGAGATATCGTTTTCTGAGAATTATTTCTATTTAGTCTTGCGTCTGTTGAGTTTTAATTATAGGTCTTTAGTGACTTCTTGGTTCACTGATTTATTAATAACGTCCGGTCCCTCTCGACGGCTAATAACAATAGAACAAAATTCAACACAAATAAATAAACATACTAAAATAAACCAAGTAAACTTAATTGTTAAAAAAACTACTTAAACCAACTTAATTGACAATTAGTATACATAAATTAAATAAATAACATCATTGAAGTCTTGTTTCGAAAAAAAATATCATACTATACTGCTCAAGGATATACTAGAGCGAGATTGGCCCATGAAAGTGCGAAGAACCGGGATGAGATTCTCTGACATTCAACAGATCAATAACCTTATCCGGTGAGATACTTAAAATAAAATTCTGCCCAATCGATCTTTGTTTCTTCCTCAGTTTAACGCCACCTGATTCTCCTCAAATGTACGCATTTCATTTTTATGGTGAATACCACAATGAAATCTGAATAGGTCGGGACAAGCGTAAAAATTGTCTAGGTGCGTTGGGAATGGGGTACCGGATAAGTGGTAGCGGCAAGACTAGGGTGGACATGTTTAGAGAAGAATGGGTCTTGAAAAAATGTGGTTTGTACGCTCTATTAATTGGTATTTGTGAAAGGAGTTTGCGTCGTTGGTTTGGCCAAGTCAAGAGAATGGGAGAGGGTCGGTTAACTAAACAGATATGCTTATAAGAGTAGAATGAATGGCGCGAGAGAGCGATATAGACCGGGAAAGTCTTGGGGGAACGTTGTGAAGTAGGAGGAATATTAGAGAATTAGTTAATAGCTGGAGGGCAAGTATGAAGCAATTTACAACTGGAAGAGGAGCGAAATAGATGTGTAATACGTGTGGGGATTTTCTTTGAAAGTATTCCGGTTGAGGTAGGTTTTGATGAATGTCAGAGAATCTCCTCCCGATTTTCTACCCTTTCAGGGGCCTATCTCGCTCTAGTGTATCCTTTTTCGCCTCGGCATACGATCTACCCTTCTTCATCCCGTCCATGTAACCTATTCTCTTTCTTCCCCTACCCCGCTTGCCCAACATCCTTCCCTCTATCACACTCTTGAGCAACCCATCGCTCCTTATTATATCCTCTAGCCACCTATACTGCCTATCCAGGATTATCCCGGAAGTGTGGAATAATTCAAAACTCAATCAACCTCACTGACCTAACAAGGATAAGTAGATCTTTGACTTTCCCTATCCTAAACGGAATGATTTGATGGGTATCTATGTGTACCGCAACGGATTCCAAGTTGTTCCGTCTTGCTTCAAGTTCTTCAATGTTGATTGCGGTAAGTCATCAAAGATGTGTATTGAAAAAGGGCCAGATATTCCTCAGGGTTTGTATTTTCTTTCTTTCACTTCGCTTCTTTCTGTTTTTCTGCTATTTTAGCTCTCTTTTCTTCGTTTTCTTCAGTAATAACCCACCTCTTATTTTCATTTTAAATTTTATCCTTTATTTAAAATTATTATAAAAATTACTTCTTCTCTTTTCTTAGTTTCAGAAATGTCGTAAGACATGCTTGCTAATTAGTAGCATCTGAATGATTAAGAAATTCGTGGTTGTGCTTGAGAATTGATGGCTAACGCTCTTTTTCATTTAAATATTTCCTCCTGTTGTCATGCGAGCATTTTCCTGAGTGAGTGAATTCATTGGCTGTATAGTTTTGTTTGGAGGAGTTGTTAATTGCTCAACCAATTTTTTCCGATTAATATACCAGTGTACACCTTGTCTTAAATGACTTGGTTTTTTATTAGTGTCGTTTAAATTTTTTGTAAAACGGCGATTAATTCGATGTCATTTCATTGAAGTATTTAGTTGTGCGGTGTCTCTTGTCAGGGACCTTGAACCTGTAATTTCCTTTACTTCCGAATGCAGATTGGCAATTTTAAGACTGCGGAATCCGTGGTGTAAAACTGGAGATGGATAAATGTATAACTACGTGCTTTGGTTATCCATGAATCGCCCGCTGAGTTTCATAGAACTTCGTCGTTGCGGAGGACGTTGAAAAATTTCGGCCCGACGCGGCGGCTCAATGCATTCTTGCGTACTTATTTCCTACCGTACCTATCGATCCGAAAGGAGTCGGTTGGTTGTATCGGCGGCTGGCCGTTCAATATCGATGACTCAAATTTTGGTCGTCTCGTGAAAGTCGAAAGAGGGGAACGTCGATTGTGATAGAAAAAAATATTCGTGGTTTGGGGGTCGGATAAATTCTGGATCCGACGACGCCGATGGATTTAGCCTCCCCGCAAAAAAAATATATATATATATATATATGGGCTAAGGGCTGCGGGGTGAGCTATGGCGTTGGGTTTGGAAACGGGGCGGTTTTATATATATATATGAAGAAGAAAGCGGGCTAGGGAATCGGAATCCGCTTTCGGATTTGTGTCCAATCACCGCTCTTCCCTTCTCTCCAATCCGCGTTCCTTCGATCTTTTCAATCATCTGTCGCCTTCGAGCCCTTTCCTACTATAGAGCTTCACTCCTCCCTTATAAAATCCCCCTGTGCATCCGTACCCCCCTGCCGTCCAAGGGTATAGAAGGTGCGAATAAGGGGTTTTGCGGCGAGGGAATCTGACGGAGAAAAGAGGGAACGGGGACTGAAAATAAATGTAAGAACGTGTCCTTTCGCGTATTCCCTCGCAATTCCCTCGTGCACGCAATTCCCTGTCTCATCTCCTTCTGCTCCTTCGATCCCCTCCCGCCTGCCTTCCCCGCTTCTCCTGTCGCATAATTCATCCATCGCTTTCACTTCCCTCCTTAATCCCTTGGTCGTGCTGGGCTCGAGTGATGTACGGGGTATTATTCCCGAAATTATCAAGAGCACTCTTATATCTGGGGATTCTTTTCTTCTGGAATAGCGCAGCCGATGTGATATCCACGCTCCAATTGTTTCAAGAAATTCAGTGTAAAGTTTTGTTGCTTATTTAGGCCAGGACAGGATTTTTTAAAAAGTACTCTACTGGTTAAGCAGGGTGGCGATCGTCAGGGATAACCGGGAAACCTGGAATTGTCAGGGAATTTTGAATTTCTAGAAAAGTTAGGGAAAAGTCAGGGAATTCTCGTAACAGTCTGGGAGAAACTGGAATAGGAATCCTCGTTATTTTTCTACCATTACGTTTATCGGCCAGAGTTTCCCGCCCTTTATTTCACCAACAAAAACTAACGTCCATCGCTGACGTGCATGGAATAAGCACCATCAATTCGTGTAGTGTTCAATTGTGAATCTTAGTTATTTGGTTGTGAATGTATACCTTTTGTATATCCTTATTACGATATTTGCCTAGTTGTGTTAAAACTCAAGATCACAATGTATTACGCTCATCACAAGGAATCCGAGGCTATGTTGTTCGGAAAATTTTACCTCGCGTTTTTTTTTTAATCTCCGAAACTCGGGTTTATAAGTAGCTGGAGCACACTAGCTTATAGTAAATACATGCTTGCAGTTCTAAAAATATGAGACGATGATTAGAAAATTTAGAAAAGTTTAAGCTGCTGTAGAAAATTTAATTCAGCAGAAAAAAATATTCCAATAATAGGTGACCTTTTGCCAATCGGTCAGGGAAAGGTCAGGGAATTTGAAAATTCGATATTAGTAGCCACGCTGTTAAGGTAGATTTTGCTGAATGTCTGAAAATTTCCCTCAGGTCTTTTACACATTCAGAGGCCCATTCCCCTCCAATATATCCTTTTTCACCTCAGCATACGATCTACCATTCTTCATCCCTTCCATGAAACCTACTCTCTTTCTTCCCCTTCACCGCTTGCCCAACATCCTTCCCTCTGTTACATTTTTGGGCAACCCTTCGTCCTTTATATCACCCCTCAGCCATCTGCCCTTCCTATCCCGGATTTAATTCAGAAGCTTCCTTTCCTCGCCCACCATCTCAAGCACTTCCTCGTTAGTCTTCCTTTACGTCCACCTTACCTTCTCCATCCTTCTCCCCACTCACATCTCAAATGCCTGCAGTTTTTCTGAGGGACCACGTTTATGGGCCAGGACAGGATAGAGTAGAATATTTGGCAATCGGGATAGAGGTTGGAAAAGAATGGAAATTTTTGCTGGGTTAATAGGAGTAAAGAGGTATGAAGAGTTTATAAATACTTTTCTATCAGATAGTTGAAAGTATTCAACTTATTTGGCAGAAATCTTTGGTCGATTGAACGATGAATTAATAATGGTGTTAATGTTACTTTCCTAATTGTGTCTGCCGCTATATGAACTTCTTTCATTGTCGTATTACATTTTGTTCTTTTTATCCCCGTAAATTGAGTGTTAATGAGTTCTTTATAATCATATTGTTTTGTAATTAATTATATATAGAGATATTTTGTTGTGAATTGAAGATTTAAGGAGTAGTTGTTTCCCGATGTACATTGCAAATATTGAATACACCGATAACGTAGGCCGTTTTAGTAGAATCCGATCAGTTTCCTAATTAATTAAAGTCACTGTTAAGTTCTTTTAATGTACGAATCATAGTGGTCATTATTGTTTTATGATCTTCGAAACTATGAAAATTATATACCTGTGCTCATTTCTTTAAGGTCTGTCAAATGTCGTGTGTATCCTTGGGACAGACTTCTCTTCCATCGAGTCTAAGCCTTCTCCTTCCCAATCAGAATGTTTAGTTTTTCGATTATTCTCGAGTGAAATCTTTTTCCCCCGTCCGTCTCTTCTTCCCGTAAATCCCTCTCCGTTCACTCTCCTGCCGTAGACAACAGAAACGACATGTGGGGTCTCTCGCTAATCAAGGACGTCACTCACCTGTTTGTCTCGAGCTCCTCGAATCGACGGAAAACGTTTCGGAACTAGACGGCGAGTCATTTCGCGCTTCAACCGCTCTGATTGCGTGTAGCGCCTCGCCTTGACAGAGCCAAATCAACTCCATTGTCGATGGTGAACAGTGTCTGGACTTCGTCTACAGTCCTATCTAAATCAAAAGAAAAAACAGGCTTGGTTTTAACTCTCTCCGATTTATGTCAAGGAACCGCCTTATCAATTATTGTAGCTATGTGTTTTATCTATGTGATTATTATTAATGCTATTGAGTGATCTACCGGCGAGGGTAGGTTTTGTCGAAATCAATAAAAATTGCCTGGATATTTTCAGAAAAAAATGTCCTTTTAACGTATCGCGTGTAGATTTTCATCGCAGCGTTAGTATCACCCTTCTTTGTCCCTGCAATTAAATGTATCCCATTCTTCATTTTCCCAGCTTGCCCAACATCCTTCTCTCTATCACGGAAATGAGTAACCCTTCGCCCAACATAATCTCTTCCAGCCACCTACTTTGCTTCTTTCCAGTCTCATCCAGAAGCTTCCTTTCCTTACCAGCCATACTATGTATGTACTATGTATGTACTGTGTATGTATACACCTCCACGTTTGTCTTCCTTTCTGTCCAATCGTCTCCTTTTTTCTCCAAAATGTTGACCTGAATAATCCTTACACGGAGGCACTGACGGTAAGACTTGTCTCACTTGGACCAAAAAGGATCATAATTAGGACTCTGGTACACCTAGTTGTTTCAATCTAGACTCATGGTGTTTATTGTACATGAAATCGTGTTATAGATGTTTTTAGTTTGCTTCATATTTTGTTTGTATGCTCTAAATTCAGGCCAGTAATTCCAAATGCAAACAGGCGCATTGCTTACATTAAGAACTACACCACAAATTAACTATGAAAGCACTTGGCCTAGTTGTGGAATAAGGTAATCGCGAAGTCTTTCGTTTTTATTGCCGTCATTACGAACTTGTCGAGTAAATTTTATGCAGGATTTAATTCTCATTATTTCCAATCGAGGCTTAAACACCGTACTGCCAATAATTATTGTCAAGTGTTTTACCGAGAAGTGTAGGATTAAGTGAAGGTCTGTAAACACGATGGCAAAAAATATTTTTAGATTTGAACATGAGAGCGAAATGCCTTTTCGTGTTCTATATTTTTTTTAATTTCCGACTAATGGAATTTGCCATCGAATTTTTTGTCGATACTCTATGCGAGTAATTCGTTTTATTCTTTCGCGTTCATAGTCACCATTTCTGTCGAATTGGTTACTCCTTTTTTTTTGTAAATTCCTTCTCTGCTCTTTTTTTCACATTTTTGCGAGATCCCTTGTTTCCTTAAATTCACCGTTCTTATCGAGTCTCTGTCCTATCCTCTGCCTTCTCATCCCCCCTTGCCCCGGAGTCTCCTTAATTCTTGCTCTGTAGCGGGTGATTTCCCGCGTGGCTCGAGCTGAACTTGGCCTGACCCATATGCGCTCGCTTTGTTTTTATTTACCCCGTTTCGTTCGCTGCTCGATTGCATTGCCTAAGTTACATTTTAAGCCTCCTCATCCATCGCGGGTCATGAAGCCCTTCCTTCACCCCTCGAAGTAATTAGTCTAGATCAGTGGCTCCCAAAGTGGGCGCTACCGCCCCCTGAAAGGCGGTGCTTTCATCTAAGGGGGCTGCTAGGGTACGCTGGAGGCCGGGCCCGTACCAAATATACGTGTCCGGGGATAAGTAAACTGTCTCTCTGTTGGATTTGAAATAAACAATAGTTTAATACATACATACATACCCATCACGCCGTTCCCTTCGGGGTAGGCACAGTCAAAATGTTTGCAAAAGTCAATAAATAATAAATTGATTCGTATAGCAAGGTTAATGGTTTAAAATAATGAATGTGTTATTCTAATATCAAATGCTTCTGTACAAATATTCTTGTTAAAGCTATTGTTTTTCAGTTGACAAGCACTGCATTTATTGTTATAAAAAAGAGCGGATGCAATATTTGGGGTACCGTAGTTTACGGCGAGGATGTTGCGGAAGTAATTCCTCACACTACATTTTTTATTTAGAGCTGAGCAAAATTTATAGCATGGAGAATGAGTTTTTCCCGGACTGTTGGCCGTTTAGCTGGTCTCTCGACTGGCACCCTGTCACAACGTTTGTTTATGTTACTTCAGTCGCTTCCGGAGATTGATTTGGAGGCGAGAGAAAGGATATTGAACTTTTATTTTGTTTATCCGTCGCGACCCTGAGTCTGCGTCCACACTGAGTCGTGTGTCCTGTCGGGATGAAGCGAAATGAAGAGGGAATGTAACCCTTTTGTGTGACTCTCTCGCAAAACGACGGCTATTGTGCTGCCCCTTTTATAACCGTGTGTGTTTATTTCGGGGGAATACGTACTATGGAATTCGCTGTTGCTCTCCGATTTCCACTGTCGCACCCTTTGCCCGCCTCCACCATGTGTTTCAACCCGCCCTCCCCTCTCGCCCCCACGCTCCTTGTCGTCTCCATGGCGATGTCGCTATTGTTCCTCTTCCGAGCCTTAGTGTGGCGTATTTATTTTTATCCGCGTCGTTTATGCCTTGGTGTCGTGATGCCCTTTTGGTTTGCTTCCCATACCCGTCCCGGCGATATCACGTCGGTCGAGAAGCCGCGACTAGCTCCCCCGGGTGGCATTCTTCAGCCGGCCAGTCATCCCTCCCGATTTGGAACACTTCCCCACAAATGATCTTTCAAAAGAAATGAAATCATATCAGATTGAGATAATATTGCGTATCATCATTGGTCGTTTAATCCTAAGATTGGTTGACTGCAGCGCTCCACCCTTCCCTATCTAATGTTAGTTCCCTTACCTCCTGGTATCTCTTCCTATGTACTTTCCTCTTTACTTGGTCCATGAACTTATTCCTGGATCTTCCTCTGGGGACTTATCCCTCTATTTAGTCTTCAATTATGTTCTTTACCAACCCATTGTTTCTCAAGGTGTGTCCAATTCATCTTGTTCTTCTTTTCTCTATGGTTTTCCATATGATCCTTTCCTCTTTTCCCCACTGTTGTATTAATAAACTTTTTCTGTAATGTTTTTTAAGTGGAGCAATAAATTTATCTATCTGTCTTTCACTCTTCTATACTCTTCATCATTTTTGATTTTGTCCGTCCATTTCATCTTCTGCATCCTCCTCCAGCACCAGGTTTCGAATGATTCTAGTCACTTCTGGTCAGCTTTTTCAATGGTCCATGCTTTCGATCCATAGAGTTGCTCCACCCAAATGTTATCACCTACTCTTTCCTGGTTTGTAGTCCTATCTTCTATGAGTGCAGCAGTTGTCTTTTTTCCATGAACACCTTCTTAGCTTGGGCTATTCTCTGCTTGATGTCCATTTTACTTCTTCCGTCCCACGTGATATTGCGTATGCCGTGGGAAATTAACTGGTAATTTTTCTGGTTAATGTTCGTGAAATCTCAGGTCGCTGGAAGGTAATATTCGGAGACACTTGTTCCCGATTTTATGCTCTGTTGATGCATTGTTTTTCTGCTAATTTTTCTCTGTACTCTGCATTTATGCTACTAGCTTGGTTATCAATATATTTATTTTTAGATTCATGCGAACTTGAAAAATATCTTCTCTCAATAACTCAGTTTAAGTTGCCAGAGCTAAATAGATCCTGTGCTCCAAAAATTGCGTCATTTGAAATTATTTTAGCATATAACTTGTTTCCAACAAAATAACTACCATTGGAAATCTCAAATAATGAAATTAATGATAAGGTTGTATGCTATCGTCGTCAGTCATCCAGCATTGTTGTTACAACCTGTGAATCAATTTTGTTGGATCACATTAAAGTCCAGTTAAGCTGTAGACGAAATATCAGTTCAACTCCTGTGCCATTTATGTCCCAAACGCTTCTTTTATGGACGTAAACGAAATGACTTTTTCGTATCGTTGTAGTTTAATTCTAGCACTCTCCCGTAAATTTACGAAACCATGTGTTAAAGCTGTTTGTATGATCATTTTTGATGAAGGCATGGTTTATTAAGTTACTCTATATGAGGAGGTTTGTTTATGGGGATGCATTTAGCCCAGAATGAAACCATTATGACCAGTTTGCCTTCGTTACCTAAAGGAGAGCATTTGCGGTGGAACGTGATTCCAGAACGTTGGACCCACTCAGGCGAAGGAACATTTGGAATCACTGGATGCTGTGAGTGTTAAGTGCATCTTCGAGAGAAGATAAAGAGGGTAGTGCTCTCTTCTCTTGCCTTTTAGCTCCCTGTGTATTCCTGGAATTCCACCGGCATCGCATCCCCCTCTGTTCCCACGCAGTTCTTTGTGAGCGGCGCAGTGAATGCTCTTCTGACATTTGCGCCTGTGCGAATATCGAATGCCGAGGGATAAAAATGTAAAAATAAAAGGTTCACTTCGGCCCCGGCGCTCTTTCCCCGGAATCCCCACGTCATTTGTTTTTCTGTTTGATAAATCCCCTTCGACTTTCTCTTCTTTTCCCTCCTTTATCCTCGCTCACGCTTCTCCCCCACGTCGTTCGTACGTATGAGAAGAGATGCGTCCAAAATGCCGCGACTTCCCGCGATCCCCCGCTGAAAAGGGATTACTGTTTTTACTTTCTTTATTTCCTTCGACTGGCACTCATCATTATTCTCCGACTTCCATCCGTACGGTACATCCCCACTTCTCCTAACCTCGCTCCGTCGTATCATTTGTGTTTCTTTTTAGGCCGCGGTATGAGGGGAGGTTTTTTTATCCATTGCATTGTTTTCTTGCGATTGACCCTTAGGAACTTGCGCTTCCGCTGTATATAAATGTAACTTTGAACCCAGAATAATCCAGTATATCTTTATTGGTCAATTGAATCCTGGAATCACTCTTTGCATTTCCTTCGATAAACCTTTATATAAACTTCGCGAATACTTTTTGTCGAAAGATCCCCTTCGGGTGCTTGTTGTCGTTGTATTATTAAGACAGATTTTTTTTCTCTACACCTTGATTCATGTGTCTATGAGACGTTGCTTGGATTGGATTGATATTAGGGGAGGCGACCGTCAGCTAAGGTAATTCTTGCCATAGGAGACAGTTAAGGAAAGAAGGATGGATTGAAATCTTGCGTCGGCATTGCTCTGCTCTTAACGAAAGGCGCGTAGGGGACCACGGTTTAACGTCTCATCCGACAAGCGGAGTACTGTAGTTGAAGTGTCGTCCACAAGACACTCAAGTAGGGACCGGGTTTCCTCTGTAAAACATCCTCCTCTGCAGGGATTAGAACTCTGGCCGTCCGCGTGGTTAGCCAGTGCTCTAGCCAACACACCAACCCGTTCCCCGAGATGTTGCTGTTAATCATTGAGTGTAGTTTGAGCGAAATGTCTTTTCACATATGAAAACAAAGAATCTGGTCTCGTTTTAAGGAATTATACCTCACCCTTCCGAAGATATCAAAGTATCAGCCCCTTACCTTCCGAGATTTTGACGAAAATTACCAGAACTTTTACATGGGTAATGCTACGAAAATTCACTTTAGAGAGACCTAATTTAAAAATGAGGATTTTATAACATCTAGATCTCATCGAAATACTAACATTGTGTAGTTTACATGTTTTCTCCACTTTTTAAAAAATAAATCACTGTACGGCGGTATTTTTTTAAGGGTCACAAGAAACCGTTGCGAAGGAGTTGCAAACGTGTCGCGCGAAAAAAATTAGTTACGTTAATAAAATGTTATAGGTTAAAAAATGAGATAAGTTAATGACTTATGTTGTTATTTTTATTTGATTTCTTTTACTTTAAAATTTAAGTCATATTAAAGTATATTATTGCGCCATTAATAATGCAATATTTTATTCATGCTCCCAACATCTGCAGAAATTTAAACGTGTAATGTGAATATCGTCTTCATTATGATTACTAAATAAAATACAAAGGAAAGCAGCGCGCTTCGTTAAAAACTGCTACGAGCGTACGTATAGTGTCTCACAACTTTTAGAGAGATTAAGGTGGGAGCCCCTAGAGACTCGGAGGCTACACGTCAGGCTTAGGTTGCTTGAGAAATTCAGATCTGTTTTTCAATGCGACACAGAGAATATTATCATGACTCCTCACTACATCTCTAGATCTGACAGATGCGATAAAATAAGAGAGTTACACTGCCGAACAGATAGACACAAAAATTCGTTTTTTCCGCGCACAACAAGCGACCACAATAAAAACTGAGCTCCACTAAATACACTCCTATAATACATGTCACCATTTCACCTTCCAAAACCTTATACAATACACGGCTGGTGACCTAACACCCCCAGCCACACGCCCATGCGGCGGCTCGCAGGGTATTATGTAGATGTAGATGATAATGAGTTTGCCTCGCTCATACTACTTAACGTTTTTAGATGGACTGCTCTTCTGATGTTTTACATCGGTAAAATAAAAAATATTGCTTTACTTGACTATTTTTATAGTATGGTTATTTATTATCGTGTATTTCATTTATGGTAGTGAGTCATTTTTGCGTACATTGACACATTAAATCTGTTTGAGATTTATTTATAATATTCAGGGCAGGTTTACAATCACTCGTTACAAAACTCCACGTATTACTCTTGCTGGTAGTTGTGCCTTCAGCGTACAAATAAGATTATTCTTTCGTACGTTGTCTCCCTTTCCGCTGTCCCTTTGCAACAGATGTTTCATCTCGCAAAGTGAGCGCTGTCATGTTTCTTTTGCAAATGCCGCATCTGCTTACTTGCTACTGCTTTCGGGAAAAAAGGAAAAAAATAGAGGAAGATAGCATTGTATTAAAAAGCTTGGGATTCGTTTGCTCTCCGCAGACTTTACGAAAGTAACGGTTTTTCTTCTCGTCGCAAATGTCGTTTATTTTGGTACATATATTCAATTACGTTCCCTTGCTTCTTGAGCGGTCCCGCTTTGGAATTTATTTTTTTGTAAGGGAGGAAAACTTACTTCTAGGAATGTGAATGTGGTCGTCACTTTAAGAGTATGAATTTCATTATTTTTAACCGTTTGTTTTGCGTATTTTCTCATTCAAATCATTCCTCTCTCCTTTCCATTATTTGTCAGCTTGTGATCTCTGAAAGAAACCGGTATCTGGCGCCTGGGAGCAGGGGTATGCTTCAGACTTGGATCCTTTCCATAATGCCCCTAGTTTTTATATTTAATTTTCTCGATATGCATCAACTGTTAAATCTCTCGTTAATTGATGCTTCTCCATGCCCTTGGAGACAAGTACCCCCAAGCGCTCTAGTATTACCTTAGAAATATTATCCGCCCTCAACTTTGAGTTAGATGAATATATTTTTAAATATGATGGTAATTTTCTCGCGCCCCTCTTCACCTGCATCTACATATATCATTACCCTGCAAGCCACCACATCGGTGCTTGGCAGGGGGTAACTTATCACCAACATGAACCACAGTGAAGAAATTTATTTTCACCAAGAATCACCACACTATCGGTATACTACAAATGCTACAGAAACTACTAAAATAATCCATAATGTGACTATGAGAACGTGATACAAGAGTCATGCAAAACATGGTGTTAGCATTACTCGGCAGATTTAGAAACATGCATTAGGGTGCATATGAATTAATCAGCTTCACTACCTATCTTAACGCAGCATTTGTGATCTCTTATCGATCGCGGGACCTAATGTGCCGCTGGCGAACCTGTCGAAATTGTCTAGAAAAGAGATGGAAACGTCCAGGTCCTCGTAAAGCTAAAGCCCCTTGAATTAGAACTTAAAAGCCTCCCATCATTGGATCCCTCTCATTCTTGCTTGAATCCCATTGGCCGAGCCGAGTCGCCGTGGAGATTTGTTATAGAAGAATGGGAACAGATTGCTTGAGAAGTATACTCTACAAGAGACTCGCCTATTTCCCTCCTTCTGCCGTACCTCTAAAAGCTAGCCCCTCTTGTTCCTCGCTCTGATTTCATTCCACGATCCTCTTCCCCCCCTGACTGTTCGCCTGAATGATTTATAGAGGAAAAAAAACACTGCAGCGGTCCGTGCCCTTCCTCTCTTTCTGCCCTTGGCGTCGTGGAGTGTGGGTTGAGGCGTGATTGTGTTTGTACACAAAGGCGGACTCGCACGCACTCTGCGGAGTTCAAAGAGATTCAGTATAAAAAAATAAAATGAAAAAGGTGCGAAGCGGGGCGCGGCAGGTGGGCGTGCGTGTGAAAGGTGGGGGGAAGATGGTGACAGCGGGGGTCAGAAGGGGTGTTTGGTGCCGGAATGGGCGATCGTGGAATACCCTCGCGCCTCTCGGTTCGTTCTGTGCCTCTCACTTCCTTTCCGAAAATCTTTGAAATTTGAATCCAGACTCGAGTTACACATTCAAATTCTCAATTTGTTTGACCTCGTCTGACTTCCGCCGTTTTAAAGAATTCGCGTCTAATTTAATGATTCAGTACCGGGGGACCGAGATTTGCTCGGTATACAATAAGTATAATTATTAAATAGTGAAAAACTAACGAGGAAAATCTCCACGTGAGTAAGACTCTTTCCTCATTTTGTTTTAAATGCTGGTATCATTATTAGAGTTGTTTACATAACCGTTGCCATTCTCTTTGTGATATATTACTGAAATCAGAGAAAAAGTTACAATTTCTTCGTTGAAAACGTAATTTGAAGCAAAAACGAAGTGTATGACAAAATCGATTGCAAGAATTAAATACTTCATTCTCTTTCCCATGCGACAGTGAAAATTTGGACTCTAAATCTTGATTTAAAGTTATTTTAAAATGCAAAAAATAGACCTGCATTAATTACGAGTAAAATAGGGTCCCATTTTGGGGACCTTGGCGGCTTATAGGCATACATATATACAGGAATTTGTCGTTTAATAGTATAAGATAAAAGAGATCCCACGCTTTGCTTTCCTGCAGTAAATTTCCATGCCTTTTAGGATGTTTTTGGGATTCTGAAGCAGAATATGTTCAGTGGTTTCTTAATTACTCTGATTAAAGTGTTTTTCTGTGGTGAACTAATTTTACTGTACTTATTTGACACGGAGCCTTTATCACCGCTTACGTACGCCAGCCGGTCATCAGAACAAACAGTATGTCATCATGATACCATCTCATTGTTTGATAACGTGAAGGGTCTAAAAATTGCCACTACTGTAAATACGAACAGAATATTTCACCGCATGATTTTATGATTTCGTTGATGCATAAATTAGTCGATAGCGTATCTCGTTTGAACGCCTATGATCAGCTATTATGAATGAAAATTATTTTCCATATAAAATCCGAAGGTTCTTGCGATATTGAGTGGAATTTTTGCATAATACAGAAATAAAATGAGAACTTTTCCACAAGGAAACAAATTTCCTACCTTTAATTTATTGAATTACACCTTAAATTTACACCTGATGATGATGTATAAACATTGAAACCCGGGTCATAGTAAATTTTATCTTTATGGAAAATTTGTTACTTTATTTCTGCACCATTTTCGATATGATGTCACCATTCGATTATATTCATCTAACTTTTATCTTCATTTGCTTGTGATTTGTCGGTAAGAAAGAGAAGGATTGGCATTTATTTCTCATTTGTAGTCGGTTGCTAACTTTTCCGTTCCTTCATTCTCATTCCAATGCCAGCTTCTTCTCGGCGCTCTCCGATAAGACATCTGGCAACACTGCTACACCACTGGTGCAAATTTGGCAGCGTTGCCTCAGATCATTTATCTCTCCCCGCTCACAAACATATTCTACTTCCCGATTCTCGCCATTTTTATCTCCTATCTGCTTCCTCTCCCTTTTCGTTTTTTTTAGATACCACTTGGCATTATTTCCTTTTCTCTCTCCGTCCTTTTAGTGCGGAAACGTGGAAGTGCGGCTGCGCCGTGGGAAAGTCTGTCCATTTTTCACAGTGCCAAGAAATCTCCCCCCATACTTCTCTCTTTCGGGTTTGTCTCCTCTTCATTCTGCATCCTGCTCCTAACTCTTCGTATAGCCTCGTATCCCCTTCTTCTCCCAAGGATGTGTGGGAAAAGGGTCTAAAGAGGAGAAGAAATGGTTTGCGGGGAGTGGATCGCCATAAAGTTAGTCATTGTGATCCTCTTCCCCTCCTAACCCTCTCTGGCGCGGCACTCTTCCTTTTAGACTACACTCCCATTCTTCTCGTCCGGATCAACGCGAGTTACATACGACGCCCATCCTGTATCTCTGCTCGCTGCGCGTATACATTCTTCACGCTTTAATGCTATTTGAGCAATAAAGCACTCCATGTGAAACTCGATGAATTTGGTCTCATTTTTAAGAGAACGATTTTATTTTTCCAATGCCAAAAAAATGTCAGCCACTACCCGTTACATTTATCAAAATATGTGGCAAAAAATACCTGCCATTTTTTCAGTAAATACGATTCGTGTCTGCACTCCGGAGAGACTTGATTTTTTTTTAATACGGAATACCGAACGCATTGATCTCGTCAGGAATTTAACACTGCATTCCTTTGGAATGTTTTCCCGGCTCTCTTTTTTTTAAATGAATAAACTACTTTCCGCGTAGTAACTTCAACGGAATAGCAGAAAGGCCTTCAATTGTGACGGCGTTTTCATCGTAGTGTGAAAAAAAATGTGTCGAGTCGAAACCATTTTTTTTCCGAAGTATTCTACCGGCTAAGGTAGATTATTTAATGTCAGAGAATCTCCTCCTGATTCTGTACACTTTCAGGTGCCTATCTAGCTCTAGTATATCCTTTTTCGCATCTATCCTTCTTCATCCTGTCCAAGAAATCTATTCCCTTTCTTCCACCTTCCCTGCCGATCTTGAATTTCATTAAGAAGTTTCCTTTCCACGCTCACCATCTCAAGCACTTCCTCGTAAGTCTTCCTCTCCGTCCAGCTCGCCTTCTCCATTCTTCTCCACACCCGCATCTCAAATGCGTAGTTGAAACAGTACAGTAGTGTATTTAATTTAGTTAACTACTGTAAATTTCAGCAATTTAAAGTTTTGTGTAATGTGTTCTTCATGGTTATTACTGTTGCTGAGTTTGCAAATATAATATGGGAAATATTTTCACGAATTTTATTCTTCCTGTCGTAGTAAACCTCTCGGAATAAATGGGGGTGGTATTGTTGGGATGTGACATGACAGATGCCTTTTTAACTCAAAGTTTATTAGTTTTATGTTCAAAGAATTTTTGGCTGGTCATTAAAATTGCAGGGTTCAAGGTATTAATATTAATATTGTCTCTGTTATTATTAGGAAAAAGGTCGTTTAAACTACTTTAAGCTCTTATCTTGAGAAAGATTGGTTTAGGGAGGTATTGAGACGCGTCTCGTGAAGAATATATTCCGCAGACTCTGGTTGCTCCCTCAGTAATTCGTGGAGCCTGCGCTGCTACGTTTCTGTGAGGCAAAATGTATTCAAGAAACAGCGAACCAATCCCACGGCACCTGACCCACGACAATGGCCATGTAAGGGGGCCCAGTACACTATACACTCCGGTCGATTTAAATGCCAAGATCCTCAGCCCTTTAGATGATGGACGACTCGTCTATCGAAACGTCGGATACACGGAATGAATTAACCACGTGGAATACCCGAATGTGAAATGCACACGCTGGGAAAGTGTCAAACATTATTTTACCTTAAGGACCCCTCTCTTCCTGGCGAGGCGGTCTCCGTCCGCAACTCTGCCTACCCTCTGCCGGCGAATCTTCAATCCCCTCTCTCGACTACGGTCTCAACAATCCCTCCCTCGCCTCCTTCCCCCCTCAATCCGGAAGGGGCTCCACCAGTCATCCTAATTTATGTCCCTCTCCCTCTGCTCATGGGTGGAAAACTCGCTCCGCACCCCGCGGGGTGTTTACGAATGTATTTCCCTGCACTTCATTCTCGTTAAATTTCCTCCCTAAATACGATCGAGGAATGTTAATGTCGCATTTTGGGCCGCATGGAAGACATTTTCACGAATTTCATTCTTGCTGACGTAATTAACGTCTAGGAATAAATGGGGGTGGTATTGTTGGGTCGTGACAGATGCCTTTTTAACTCATAGTGTATTAGTTGTAGGGACAAAGAAAGTGAGGCTGGTCATTAAAGTTCCATGGTACAAGCTCGAGCAAGTGAAACATTTTCATGACTTGAGCAGTACGCTTGAAGAAAATGGGCATAGTAGCAAAGACATTAGGAGGAGAATAGCGTTTGCTAAGGAGGCGTTTAGTGATAGAAGGGACTATAGGCAAGGGTATAAAGAGGAGGATATAAAGAGGATATGGTGAAGAGCTTGATATGGTGCGTAGCGTTGTATGGAGCAGAAACGTGGAACCTCAGAGAGGAGTACGAGAACAGGCCGCAGGCATAATGCCCTTCACTTGAGAAAGTGTGGAGGATTTTCTCTGGCTCTCAGTGAAACCTACCTTTTACCTGTAGGTTACTTTAGTAATAGTAATTGGCATTTGTACGAGAGTCGCTGTGCAGTGAAATATTTTAATCGTATGTCCCGTAGTGGCTTCAATGTAAATTGATAAGGGTTCAGGAACGTTTGATAAAAATTATTATTATTAAAGTATTCTGCCGGTAAAGGTAGGTTTTGTTGAACCTCTCCCCGGTTTTCTACCTGTCAGGGGCCTCCCCCTAGTATATCCTTTTTCGCCTCTGTATAAGATCTACCCTTCTTCATCCCGTCTATGAAACCTATTCTCTTTCTTCCTCTTCCCAGCTTGCCCAACATCCTTCCCTCGATCACTCTCTTTAGCAACCCATCGCCCATTATTACACCCTTCAGTCATCCTCCCTGCATATCCCGGATTTCATTCAGAAGCTTCCTTTCCTCGCCCACCATCTCACGCTTTTCCTCGTTAGTCTTCCTCTCCGTCCACCTCACCTTCTCCATCCTTCTCCACACCCACATCTCAAATGCCAGCAGCGTATTCTCGTCTTCCTTTCTGAGGGTCCACGTTTCTGCACAATACAACGCTACGCTCCACATCAAGCTCTTCACCTGCCTCTTCTTCACATCCTTAGCTAATGTTCCCGTCATCAGCTCCCTTCTGTTACTTAACCTCTCCTTAGCTAACGCCATTCTCTTCCGTATGTCTTTGCTGTTGATTAAAGAGAAAGTGGAAATAGGACAGCGAGCGATGCGGAAATCCGTCCTCACCCCACGGCTTGGTTGGTTTGTTTACCACTCCATTTCTTCAAGTCTCACGAACATCGCGTCGCCCTTCTGCACCGTGCCATGTGATTCACTTCTCTCTCTATCTCATTTCGATCGTTCTTTCTTCTTTATTATCTTACGGTCGAGTCTTCTTTACCGTATGCGCAGCGGCCCCTTGCGCACACCCCGGAACTCCTCCCTTTCCATGAATTCATGGCTTCGCCTCTGTCGCCCGCGCACCTCGTCTGCCCATACCGGCCGTTACTTATTCTCCTCTGGAATCTTCCACTCTGTCGTGTAGTTATGTAGTGGTGGTGGCAATGCCTGGGAATGAGGCGGAACAAAGTGTCTTCGGTGGCGGCGGCACGCGTGCCCCGGGGACAACACGATGCTGCCCCCCGTCGCATGTTTGTTCTCCGACCCCAAGCCTCCCTCTCCCGCTCCTCCTGCCCCAACCTCTCCATCCTGCAACCCTCCCTCCGTGCTTCTCCTTTCTTTTCGCGACGCAAAAGACGCTTCATTTCCCTTTCACGCCGCCATTTCTTGGACCACATTTCCTCCTGTTCATATCCTTTACAATTTTCTCTTCTTACGCCCCTCGGATACGGATAATATGTTGTTTGGGGGATCGGGTTGGTGTAGTGGCTAGACTGCTCGCCTACCACACGGGCGGCCAGGGTTCAAATCTCTGGCCGCCTGGATGTTATTCATAGGAACCCGATCCCTACTTGGTTGTCTTGTGGAGAGCACTTCAAGTGGAGTACTCTTGTCTGTCGGATGAGACGTTAAGCCGTGGTCCCCTTGGCGCCTTTCTTTAAGAGTAGGCTAATGCCGACGCCGGGTTTCTATCCACTCTTCCTCCCTTAAGTATACCCTATGGCGCAAATGACCTTAGCCGTCGGTCGCCTCCCCAAATATCCAATCCAATATGTTGATCCTTTGGTAACTAGTCGATTGGATGGTGATGAGTATGATTTGGAGTGTAGCACTTTATGGGGCAGAAACGTTGGTTTTTGAGAAAGGGCGACGTGAATATGCTGGAGTTTTTTCATGTGTAGTGGTGGAGGAGCATCTTTCCTTCAGTTGATATTTTTTTTTTTAAGTATTCTACCGGTTCAGTTAGGTTTTGCGGAACGTCAGAGATCCCCTCCCGGTTTTATACACTTTCCTCGGCCTATTTACCTCTAGTATATTCTTTTCTTTTTGAGTGACGTTAATTTTCGTGGGTAGTATAATAGCTGGGAGGGGCTCCCACCTTCGCTTCCCAACAGTGCTTTTCATGTGACAGCATCACTGGAATACCTTTCGTCTGGCTCCTACCCTACCACCTATCTGGCATCTGGCTGACCCTACTGGGAATATTAATAATTGTTTTCGCTAGTCCTGCTCTTTGGGTCATTGGAACGCGCAAGCCCTTCCACCACGTCGAGGTTGTAGTCCGCGGGAAAGGCTTCAGTTGATATCCTTCCCAATTTTCTCTTCTTACGTCTCCCCCCCCTCTTCATCGTGTTCCTTTCTTCTTGCCCCTTCATCTTTTCTATCTTTTTTAGTCATCTCTCTTTTTCTCGTATACTTGTTGGTGGCAAGTGGATAAATGTTGATACGTTAGTTACTAGTTGATTGGTTGGTGGAGAACTTGATAGGGAGTGTAGCGTTTTGTAGGTCAGAATCGTGGTTTTCGAGGAAGGGCGACGTGAGTAGGCTGCAGTCTTTTGAGATGTTAGTGTGGCGGAGTAAGTTACGGAGGACGAAAAGGAAGACAAACGAGGAAGTGCCTGGTTTAGTTTGTGAGGAAAGGATACTTCTGGGTGATTTTAGGAGAAGGCAGGGTGACTGGAAGAGATAATGGGGGCCAAGGGTTGCTCGAGACGATAAGAAAGGGGAGGATGTTGAGCAAACTGGGAAGGGGAAGAAAGAGAATAGGTTTTATGGACGAGATGAAGATGGGTAGGACGTACGTTGAGATGAAGAAGAAAATAACAATGGTATATCAGGCTCTGTTAGTGTTGAAGATCTCGAGGATTTTCTTTTACCTCCTTATGTACCTCTCGTACCGGTAGATTACTCAAAAATAATAATAAAAAAACGCCTTATTGCTCTTCCATGTCGCCATTTCTTCATCTTCCCTCCATTTGATGTCCTTCCCTGCCTCCTCTCCTTGCTTCCCCCCCTGTCCATCGTTTTCCATTCTTTTTGAGCATTCATATTTCCCCTCTTTTTCATTCTTTCACATTGTCTTGTATTCGTGTGGCCGAAATGTGGGTAGTCTTTTGATACTTTCGTTGCTCTTGGATGATTCTTGTTTTACATTCATGGCTTTCTTGAAGCTGGCTCTTCCTCTCTTTAATTAAATCCTTAGCGTATTCATTTTATTTCACTCCGCTTTTGTTTTTCTCATTTTTTTAGGCTAGGTCGTGAAGTGAAAAATTTGTAATATTTTGGTTCTTGGGGTCGGGTAGAAAAATATATGCCGTGCTTACTTCCACAAGCAGCCTTCTTGGCCCATCGGTACCCTTCACACCGTGTCCCTGGCTATTTGCGCTTTCCTTATGTCTGATCATCGTTTTTTTTTCGTGTTTCTCTTTTTTTTTCATTTTTTTTAAATTATTTTTTTTTTCATTTTTATTTTTATTTAAGCTCAAGCTCATTCTTTTTTTTTCATTAAATTTTCATTTTTTTTTCATTAAAGCTCAATCGTGTAGTGGGAAATATTTCAGTTTTTCATAAGTCTGCCGCAGGCCGTAAAATGTACTCTTGTCTATTTACTTCATCAGAACCCTATATTCTTGCAGTACATTTTCCGCTAAGCAGACTTAGGGTCTCAATTGCTTTCGGAAAAGAATGAATATTGCTTCAGGGAAAAGCTTTTTTCTGAAAGTCATTTGCAATAGTAATGTGTCTTCATACAGAAAAGGAAGCAGTAAGGGAACTGAACCAAAGTGTTGTTTGAGAGTATTAAATTCCTATTGAGAATCTCAGTATTTATATCCAAATGCTTTTTTTTACTTCTCGGCACCTACTCTCAGAAGAAAAAGAAAAATTTGTCCGAAAAATTACGTTTTTTAAGGAAATGTATAACGTTTCATACATAGCGAATATGAGACAATGTACTCTGGTTTTTGAAGATTTTTCCCGTAAATATAGTTAACGTCTCTGTCCTGAACTGAAGACGGTAGCCACAATAAGTTATTTGTAATTCTGATTCAAAAAACTGTGAAATATCTAGAGTCAAACTGAGAAAAGTCATTTAAATTCTTTATCCTATTTTGGGAGACGAACTATGGAAATCTTCTCTATTAAGCTGAAATATAAGGCTGACTGGCCGGGGTAGTGTTTACAGCCGGAATAAGGCACAATATCAGTATACTTTCAAAGAAGCAGATCCCTTCTTTAGAAGAAGGTCATTTAAAATAGATATTCGTTGTTCTACCATCTTGTCATCTCTTTTTTGTTTCCTGTCTCTTGAATTCCGTTTCTCATTTATCTGCGCGACCTAGATTTCCCGTCTCCTCTCCTGCATCTCTTATTACACGTCATCTCTTTCTAGTAATATCGGGTACTAGTTTCCTTGTTGTTCGCTCAGGGTATTTTGTTCATTTTGCAGTAAAATTTGTCCATGCTTACAAATTTTCATGGTGGTAAAATGAGTTTCTCTGTTCAAAAAATGATTCTTGAGAGAGTGTATATTTAAAATTAATTTTTTATTATTTTTATTGCGCCTTACCTTATAACTTTAATTTAAGAGAGTTTTTAGTGTAGAATTTACTGTCTTTAAAAGGGTAAAAATGAAAATTAATACATCGCTACTTACTATTCTTATGTTTTCCTGATGTGTTGGTATTCGTTTGGCATGATATTTGAAAGGACTCACTTCTAGCTTAGTTCATTTAACGAGCAAGCTGTGGTGAAATTATTTGGACTAACTTCCACTCTCAGTAGAGGTTATAAGATTGGATTTTTATGTGCTTTAACTTGATGACGTGCCATTTAACCTAAATCCGCACATAAACACAGGATCCATATCCTCGGAGAAATGCGAAGCCGTGATATTTGGGTTTGCCTGCACGGGGCGGCAAATTACCCGCCTTGCTATAAAAGCCGTTGCTCGTTGTGCTTGACTCATTGCGTGGTTTTATTATAATATGAAGTGCATTGAATCTGTTGAGTTAACGCGTCGTGACCCCTTTAATGGGTCGAGCGTGTGTTAAAATGCCCACGGGTCCTCGACGGAGCGTTGCCAACATTTTGTTTCCACCCGGATGGAAATTACGAATTCCAGTCCTATTTTCTTCGGCGAGTTATTAAGTGGATTATGTTTTCTCATGGAGCCCATTGTGCTCGATATAATTTCTCCCTCCCCCCACACTCCCCGTAATCCATTTGGAGTTTCCGTTCCTTCCCGTCGTTGCCTTAGCGACGAATGCACTTCAATTGCGCACGTTATCTCGCTTCCCTCACGAGCCTTAGAGGGCCATTCTTCGGTGGGATATCTCGCCCTCCAGCGCCTCCGGCGAGCTGAATGGGAACCAGGAGGGGTGAGAGTGAGGACTGTCTAGGACGGGGAAAAAGGGGTAGGCAAATGCAATGCGTCTCTTCTGGAAATGGAAAAAAAATCTCCCACGCTACCCTGCTTTCTTTTATGTGCCCCGCGTTATTTTTATAAAATATATATTTTTCAATTCACCTCTTCCATTTCGTCTCCAGGTTAGGATACGGAATCGCTCCATCTACATCTCTCGTCTTGACAACGTTCCACCCTTAAATGAAATTTGTCATTTTTGCGCGTTTAATACTCATAGACACACTCGTAAAATCTTCCTGTTAACGTCAACAAAGTTCTCACTTTTACTTCAACTTAATTTTGGAATGAGATGGACTTGAAGATCAAAAGGATAAAACTTGAGAAAATGTTCATCTAATTCTTTCCTATACAAACTCCATTTGTGCAAAATAGTAATGTTTTAAGTGTTAGGTGTTACGTTATGGTGAAATTGGTGGTAAAAAAACATCTTTTTTGCTTTTCTACTAGATAATAACTGCCATTTTGAAGTCTACGTTCACTTATTTAATGGAACTATGCTTTATACTCTTCATCAGGCTGGAATCGGTGGCCATTTAAATGTGTATGCACGTCGACTATTCTGGATCTGTTGTCTCTCCCCTATAGTCCATGCATATCTTCATTGAAAACAGTATTTTTTGCGTCACTTGCGAAAGCGAAGCATTTCTCAGTTGTGTTTTACCGCCTTGTCGCTATTAAACTTAATGCAAGCTTAGGGATTCTTGGCCAGTGCGGAAAACTTGGGGAGAGGGAAGGAATTTTAGACGACTTGAGGAGATGCAGAAGCTTTGGAAAACTGATGAGTAACTGGAAAGCGTATTCGTTGAGTTTTGTGGAGGTAAGATAGAGATTAATGGAAAACTTGGAAAATGGCGGGATGAGACCGGAACCGTCCAAAAACTTGCCGATCAATTGGTAGAATTCCCGTATGACAGTGGTTCCCCACCAGCGGTACGAGTACCTTATGGGGACCCTGTTGGATGATATAGGGGCACGGGAAACGTTTTTTAATAATGAAGAAGTTTGAAATAGTAGTGTGGCTATAAATGGTGTACATTTTTTATGAGTATTGAGTCAGTTTAAATACATTATGTACTAGTGACCAGTCATGTTTGGAAATTATCTTTCAATATTTTCTCTGTGGTATAATTATACCTTTTATTATCGATATAATGTAAGAAAATTGGTGAATATTGGTGAAGTTTGAGTAGTTTCTCACTACGGTATATCCTTGGCATCTCTACTCATTCCTTTGTGAGCCAAATGACATTTTTATACATTCATCTTAATTACCAACTGGTCGTACGTTTGTTGATTTATACTTTCGTTGTATCTGTTCCCGTTCAGCGTACGCAATTATTCTCTATGTGTGGCAATTAAGAAATAGAGAAGTCCTTTTAAACTAATTGGATTTGAAGTAGAATCATTCCAGAAACAAATGATGAAAACGTGGCCCAATTCTAACCACGAATAGGGATACATATAGGTAAAAATAAAATAGCTGTATGAATTTCCACACTTGAAAGAAAATCAACCATGGTTTCGACAATTTATGCCATTATCAATTGTTAACATTCCGATTCTATTTATTCCCCTTAGCAGAACAAACGTTGGTGGGCGCGGGTCAAGCTACGACGAAGGAGAGGCTAGGGGAGGGGGCATACAGAGGTGGTGGGGTTCAAAGTGACGTCATAATAAGTAAACAACAGTGGGGGGAACCAGATAATAGGAGAAAAGAACAGGTGGAGTTGAAGATCAAAAAACAACAGCCAGATTAGTGGAACACTGGACGTGTATGGAGACTTAAATTGAAAAGAGGCGATTAAGTCATAAAAACTACGTTATTACAAATATTGTCCGGGCTATTCACAGTTTTATATTTCTCGTAGAAATGCAGTTTTTTACCATTTGCTATTAAAATGTAAAACATCCAGGTCAAAATTACTAAAATGATTATAACTATTCCAGTGTTTTTTTAAAACATAATATTTTGTCAGTATTTATAAAACTTCTTCTATGTTCTATTACGCCATCCCTAAATTTTCGACCAGTTTGACCGATATACGTAATATGTATCACAGTCCTCACATTTTAACTTGTAGACTCCACTCCGCAAATAGAGAGCACACACTTCGGTGAATGAATGAGATACAGCGCCCTACGGTCTATGATGACGATGGCAGATGTTTACATGAAAGGGGAGAGGGAGAGATTAATTCTGCTCGTCTGCCTTGTCTTGATTCCTCCTCGCATTTTTTCCTCTGGACGTCCTCCAGTGATTGCGTGAAGATGGAGAGGGAAGTTGCCGACGCATCGCATTCTTCTTGCTCTCTCTCTATCCGTCTCTCCTTTTCTCATTCTCCTCTCTCTCTTTCTCCTCTATTCATCCCTGCCGTCTCCATCCTCCTCCCTTCTTATTCCACAGCCGCGTCGTGCCCACCGCTCTGCTTTTTCAACCACTCCTGCCCGCGCTCGTCTCACTCTTCATTCATCTTCTCCATTCCTTCCTTTCACCCGTTTGTCTCCCCCGTGTTCCGAATCTCCGCATTTTTTTCTCTTCAAGATTATTCTACCATTTTCCGGCGTTGATTAATTATTGAATTCTACTCCATTGTCCACCAAAGGTTAGAATCGATGTAAAATTTTGTCTTCTCTTCTCCTTTCGGGGATATCTTTCCTTTGTATGTTTCTAAATCTGCCAAGTAGTGCTAGTACCATGTTTGGATCATTCCCTACATGACTCTAGGGTCACATTTACATAGTTGCATAATCGATTAGTTTCTTTAGCATTATAGTATACACATAGTGTGGTACGTGTTAGTGAAAGTTAATTTCTTCACTCTAGTTCATATTGATGATTAGTCACCCCCTGTCAAATACCATTGTGGCGGCTTGCAGGGTAATAAGTAGATGTAGATGAAACTATAACGTCTTGATTTTAGCTCTATTGCGTCTGCATTCCGTTACTAATGCATCCAAATTTTATTCTGCCTTCAACCCGCTGAACCTTTAATCCTACACAATCATGGCCGTTAGTAATCTATCGCTTCTGAATTATCGTATCATATTTTTTACTCTATTCCTATTTTATACATATTTTTCCTGGCAACTGCTTAGTATTCTTTATAATTTGGGACTCGTTTCCTGTCGCATATTTTAGAAACTGATATTTTGAGGGTGTACCAAAAATACAAATACGGGTCTATCTAGGGTACTTATAGTTCTGGGGTTAATTTTTTGTAAAGTCAATAATGTTTTGAGGAAGTTTTAGGAGTGAGCACAGACTTCCAAAACATCTCCACGGTGAAGCTTCTGATCGTCATCCACGGTTGCGTCGCACTCATTAATAGAGAAATCCGGGTAATCAAACGTATTTATTTGGATCAATTTTCTCAATGTTTAATCACTTGAGTATTGCACCGAAAAGGCAGTCGTCAAGATGATGTTGAGCAGGTCATATGTGTGTTTTTTAATGATTCAACTGGTTAAGGGAGGTGTTATAGAATATCAAGAGAATCTTCTCCCGGCTCTCTACACTTCCAGGGGCCTATCTCGCTGTAGTATATCATTTTCCGCCTCAGCATACGATCTGCCCTTCTTCATCCTGCCCATGAAACCTATTCTCTTTCTTCCTCTTCCCCGCTTGCCCAACATCCTTCCCTCTGTAACGCCCTTTATTACATCCTCCAGCCACTTACTCGGCCGATCTCGAATTTCATTTAAAGGTTTTCTTTCCTCGCTCACCATCTCAACCACATCCTCGTTAGTCCTCTTCTCCGTCCACCTCACCTTCTCCATCCTTCTCCTTAACCCACATCTCAAATGCCTGCAGCCTATTCTTATCCTCCTTTCTGAGGGTCCACGTTTCTGCCCCATACAACGCAACGCTCCATATCAAGCTCTTCACCAGCCTTTTCTTCACATCCTTAAACATGGTCCCCGTCATCAGCTCCCTTCTATTACTAAACGTCGTATATGTATAAGTATGGCTATTTCAATGAGCCGTAATTATTATCTCTGCCGTTTACAAGGTTTGCAGAAGTACAGCTGGAAATTCGTCTGACATTTTTCTCGTTTTAATGCTTTCTTTATAAACTCACCTCGACCTTCACGATCGATCGATTCTTTATGCTTTTGTACCAGTCACTACTACCCGTACCGTTGACTTGCGGATTTCCTCTGTCTTTTTAACGAGGTTTATTCTTCAGTGACGTTGGCAAGTTTTGTGAGGAAGGATAAAGGAAGCGACTTTGAACGTAGGATGAAGTCATCATTATCTGTCTCTTTTGCGTCTCTCGTGTTCCTTTAACGCATAATAATCGCCTTCCTTATAGCGCCCGAGAATTCGACGGAGACAGCCTTGCAGTGCAGTGTTAATGCTCATTTTGCTGAAGCGGGAAGTTTATTTTTTTATCCACTGTACCCTTTCACTTGAAACTCGCACGACTTCCGACTTAATTACTTTTTTCTATGCAAGCTGAGCTGCACGAGAAGGAAATGTTTTTAATTAGCCTTTGAAGTCTTCCGTGTGTGGTTTCAGCTTTTTAATTCGCCCGCGCCTTGACTTGATGGGCTTTCATCGCCGATGTTACCAGGGCTCGTGTATGGATTGGGTTACCCCATGGTTTTGTTTTCAATTAACCCATCGCATCTCCGAGTTAAGACCAAAGAGGCACGCAGAAACATTCTACCCGGCTTCAAAGTACTATTCATTCATGGTATTCGTCTTAAGTCTCTTTTTTTCAATTTGTTTTGAATTATCTTAAATTGATAATCGTGCGATATTCTCAATTAATATCTTAATATCTTGAGATATTTTCAGTTTGATTCCATTTTCCAGATGTAAGTTCATTTTTTACGGTTTTATATTTCATATTCCATGCATTGATTCTCTAGCTTGTATTGATCGAAAATGTACTGGGTAAAACTAATTTTACCGGCCGTTTTTGTCAACTGTTTTTGAATACTCATATTTTCACAGCTATTCATGTAAATATTTGGAAAAAGGATGATATGCATTATAAAGGTACACGTATTGTTTTTTACGCTAGATTAGCTTCAATTGGTATTGTTTTACTGGACAGACGACTAATAACATGAACCATTAATGTGTTTTCATAGCGTGTCATTTACTTTTACTCGGTTAGATATGCATTTTCTCAGGATATTTATCTCTTGGAGATCACGATTCATTGATCCTCTGCGGACCACATCGCCACTGTTAGAAGTTCAAGTTCCTCCGCACGCTCAACGAGTAATTCCTGATTAGTGGTACGATATCGTCCTGGGTGTCGTTTAGTTCAAGCGGTCAAATTTAGGCCCTTTCACGGATAAGCGAACCCTTTCCATGCCAAGTTTATAAACGACGCCATTGCGGTTTGATGGTTTAAGGGCCCCTCCGCTTGTTCCCTTCACTGTCATTTACCGAGTCAGGGAGCACGATCTTCTTTGCACATCTGCGGAAATGGCGCGAGCCTTCCTCAAGTTGTTGAACGGCGATCAAATGACAACCAACTTCTTGGGTTTCTTGCTTTTTCTACCGAAGGATCAGGAAAATAGGGTATGGCCGTCCCTGATTCAGGGCCATCCCTCCGTTAACTCGATACTCACCGGTGTTAGATCAAGCCTTAGGCGAGTGAATACCAGCTACATTTACCAAGACACCCAGTTACATTTACCTAGTGTTCGATTGTCGATTTGCTTAATTTCCTCGGCGGGGACATTTAAGGGGTGAAGTTGTTTTATAAAGAATAAGAATAATTTATAACTCACTGTTTTAGTGCAATATTGTGTGCAAATATCAATGAGCTTTACGCAGCCTTAAAGGTCACCGACCTGTATGGAGACTGTCTTCCGTAAATGGAATACATTGCTGGCATCAAGCAAAAGTTTATATTAGCATATACATTAAACAAAATCATATATAATAATAAAAAGATGATTTCATTCTAGCCCAATTTTGAACAAGGGAAGCTGAGACAATACTAATTATTTAACTTGAAACAACAATAAAACACTAATTACTTCAAGTTACAACACAGCGTACATTTGATTGGAAAGGGAGAAATTACCTAACGTGGAGAAAAGTACAACTAATTATTGCTAGGCTCGCATCATCCTGGAATGATTGAAGTTGCTCGAGAATATAGACGGCGTGAGTCAGTCGGAGGAACACATACTAAGCGATGATTATTTAAGCGGAAAATAAAAAAAAAGAATGTCAGGGAATTACTGAAACTGAACGGTATTATTAATTGAATGAAGGCAGTTGTTATTTTGAGCTGAAGATTAGAGGAAGATGAGGAACAGTGTATCGAGGTGAACCTAAATTTTGCGAATGTCTTTCGGAAGCATCAGAATCTTGCATTGTATCATTGACTAAAGGAGATTTCTTGGCTCTGATAGTGGTTATTAACATATGTAAACATAATCTTTTCCGTAATGTTTGTCAAATTGGAGACGTTTGTAAATAAACTACTAATGCATATTTTCACAAAGCAATTTATCATGAGGTTATGTGTGACTACATAATCAGATGATTATTTATTTTCGGATCATGAATTTTCAGGAAGTTGATCCATAAACTTATTCAAGTAAAGATATGCTCGATACTCCGGACGGGCGCATAGGTAAACAAAAATAGTTTGTTACCCCTTGCTGCTGGGCAAGGTTTTTTTTAACTTTTATTCTACTTTTATTGTGTTTTTCAAATATTTTAGGATAAAATCTTTTAAGATGATTGGCGTTGCCTCTATTTTGCGTTGGAAACGACAAAACTATGGTGTGCAAGAGCAATTGTATGTACCTATGCATGTGTTAAAATATCATAACAATTGGGGGTCTTCGGTGAATATACCTTCGGACGCAACCCTGGTCATCCCTTACCATAAAATCGCTATCAAGGGGTATTGGGAGGGATGTGGTGGGATTGGAATCGATGCCAAAGGAGCGGGCACGTTCAAGGGGCGTCGGGCCGTAATTGTTAACGGGCGGCTTGCTTAATCTCTCCGGCAACGAACGTGGATTCCCGCCCCCCTGGCTGAAGTGATCGCCGTGGATGTACGCCTCTTGGCGAAGCAAGTGGGAGTTGGGGGTTGCATATCTTTCCCCTTGGCTGGCCACAGCCACTGGTATCCTTATCGGCGGCGGTCGGCTGGGGCGGATCGAGTTGTAGGTCCCGCGGCAGTAATTTCGTTTGGGTCGGAGGTTGAGCAGGAGCCACTGCGGAAGTTGTAAAAGATATATACGTATATATCCAGTTTGTGGTGCCGGTCCGCTGTTGGGGGGGAGTTGAATCATTGGAATGCGAAACCCACTCCCGTCGACTCCCCCTCCCCATGCCGCGCCGTGTGCGTAAATTCATTTATTCAGCACGTGCGGCGCTGTGAGCTCAATAATCCAGTTGTTCTCTTAACTCATTGGAGAGTTTTACGAAAGTTTGAGAACTTACGTCTCATACTTGAGAAATTTTTTCCCTTCCCTTCCTAACCCTTGCACTTTACCTAGGCTTGCTGTACTACCTCGTGATTTCAATGTTTTATCTGCGATTGATTTGTTTAAAGAAGCGTGTAAACAATTTTATTTGAAGTGTATACTCCTTTTAATTTGCTGCTTCTTTGAGTTTTTCTTTTCTTGAAAAAGTTAATTTTTCTTCTCATGGTCTCATACCCCTTATTTTTTTAGTTCCTCTTTGATCGTAGTGCTATTGCTACCGTTGCCTAACCTATGACTTGAGCGATTCATTCGAGGTTTCAATTCATCTACTTCTTCTAAGAAATGCCGTGCAAGCCACCACTGGGGTGTGTGGCGCGGTGTGATTCCACACCAGGCATGCAACACTCATCCCAGCTGAAATCAGAATCACGCACGCTCGCCCAGATTCCAGGAGCAGGCCAAAAGCAGTTTGGATGACAATACGCTGTCAGACCATAAACTGTGACAGTGCTACGTAAACGAACATGCTACCATGCAGTACAGTATTTACATCTACTGGTCAGATAAAACAGCTGGTTAGTATTATTAATGCGACTAATGAATTGTAATACATGGTACTAAGTCATGCAGGAGCTATATCTTTCCAGATATATTATGCGGGGTTAGTAACTAGTAATGATGCTCAGACATTTAGCACAACCGTAAAGCCTACTCTACCCAGTGAGGGTCAAATTTCCCAGTACTGATCCGCAACTGAACCGCAATCATTATGGTCTCCTTTGACGTGGAAAAAATGACTTTTTAAATCTATTGGTTCTACAGTCTATTTCCTTGATTTTATGCCCGTGATCATTTCTATCATAATAGTTTGGCTCTAACAGAATATGTTGAATGTCCGGCAATCCGATTTAAAGGTGAAATACCTCGCTAAAATATCCAATAATCTCAATTGGCTGGCCTCAGTACCCATTTCAGTCATATTAATACCGTAATCGAGCCCATATAAAAGTCGGGAGGCAAACGAGAGATTTCATGTTATCAAAAATAACAATCGTGTCTGCATATTGTGATGAATCTAGCCAATGTTATTCATCATTCAAGGGTGTTTATGTCGGGTGGAAGGAATTTTGCGGACGTTTCGGGAGTGATCCTAGCTTTCATCTCTCAGACTTTGGCGGAGGCAATCCCGTTATACGTAACACAATCGAATGCCAGCGGGCTGTGGGCTAGGCCCGGTGAATCCAATACAGCCTCGGTCGCTGCTCCTCCCGCCACCCCCAACCACCCACCCTTACCCGCTCTCAATTTTTCTCGGCGTGCCGACGGGGCAGTTCAAAGTGGTAAGAGGGAGGTTGTGTCTCTTGCGAGCGGCGATGCCCGAGCGTGCGAGCGGGGAAAACGGACCCGTCTCACAGTAGACTGTACCCCCCAGCTTCCCTCCCCGCTCTTGTTTCGCCGTCTGCATCATCTCCCGCGACGGGAAACACTCAGAAGTGGACCGTGCCGTACGCTTTTGTTTGAAAGAATCTGTTCCTGCGAGGACTGGAATTTTTAAAACGAGCGAGCCTCCAGACGTTTACCTGAATCATTTCAAGAGTGCTCCCCCAAACATTTTTTTTTCCTCTCCACCACTTGGGAAATCACGCAGAGTGAATTAAATGGGCACTCCAGATTTAGTCCGGTCTCTGGCTAAGAGCATCTTCTTAATTAATTTGTCATTTGTCCGCGCGTATTACAAAAGAAGTTGGAAGGTATTGGGCGTCCTAAATGGACGGAAGACGTCTAGAAAACATTTTAGTTCTATATAATTCAGTTTTTGTGTGGGAACCGCAGTGGTTTTATAGCCGTCGATCTAAATTATTGTCCAAGTATTTACTTGGTTTGAGTCTTTTTGTACTCTCATTTCTCTGGTGAAAAAGAAAATATAATGTAGGCAAAAGAAGTAGGCTAATGTGAAAAGTAATTTAATTACCTGAAAAATGATATCCTGATCGCTTTGTGTATTCAGGAACATGTAATGACTGAGAAATGATCTTGTCTGGACAGTTTGATCAAAATAAGGATATTAGGAGAGAAGCAATGGTCCATCAATGCCTACCCTGACCAGTCGAACTCTAATGCATGATTTTTACAAGTATAAGATGGTTTTATCAGAAAATTATTCGAGTGAGTGCATTGTCTGGGAATTTTCCTGGTGTGTCCTTATTCTGCGGTGCGATTAGTATGGTTGGTGAGATAAGAAAACTTCAGGAAGGAATCGGGAGGAGGCAAAGTAGGTGGCTGGAAGGGATGATGAGGGGCGAAGGATTGCTTCAGGTCCTGATTGAGGCAAGGGTATTGGGGAAGTGGGGAAGGAGTAGAAAAAAATCAGTTTTATGAATGGGTTGAACGAGGCCAGGATCTCCGCTGTGATGAAAAATTTCACATCATACGCTTATAGGGCCCTCCATTTGCTAAGTACCGTATTTATCGGCGTTTAACACACGTCGTATAATACGAACCCTAAAGGAAATTTAAATGAAAAAAAAATTTTAAATAAAAGTTCTAATATTTTGGATAAATCAATGCCCATATTTGTTAATATGTACTATAAATATAAATAAAATACCCAGAAAAAGACGTTTAACTGAATTAAAAATTAATATGTTCCCTTTGTTTAATAATTTTGATAAAAAATGTGTTATATTTCGTATAACACGCAGGACAAATTTCAGGCCAAATATTTTGGAAAAATGTGGCTTTTATACGACGATAAATACGGTATTTATTCGGATGTTTGCCATTTAAGGAAGTTTTTCTGACTTCCTCGTAAACTTACCCTTACTGTGAGATTCCTCTGTTGTTATAATAATTTTGCTGGTTTCTTTTTTCTCGCGCTTGTCTCTTTGATCGTCCGTACTCCCCTCCTCTTACAACATTCTTCTTGCCTCTTTGTGACCCGCGCGTAGTGGCGTCCTTTCCCACCGATAGTTTGAACAGACCTTTACTCTTTGTCGCGACAACCCACTTTCCCCATTATCCGTCCCATCTCTTCCTCTCCGACAACCCTTGGCCGTCGCAATCTCGCAAACTGTGCCCTTCTTATGGAGGGTGAAGGAGAGAGGGGGGGAAGAGGAGTGTCGACGGGGAGGTTGGAATGCAGCTGCTCTGGCGCGCGCGACAAATAATTAAAAGGATGTCCCTCGCTTCCCTTTGGAGGAGTGGGCGACAAGAAGGCGCAGCTTTCTTGAGACGCCCGCCCGCCCGCCAGCCTTTATCATCGCGCGGCGTCGCTTAATCGCTGTTCCGCTACGTCGCAATCTCATGCTCGAATTACTCCGAGGAAAGTTTTCGTTGGGAGTCGTTGTTTAAGCCCACGGTTCACTTATTCCGCCCCCAAGACATCTCCACCGTCTCTTCGATGAGTTTGCTTAATTCGTGGTTCTCTTTACGTCTCTAGTCCCATGTCTCTAGTCTGTTGTATACCCTCGCTAAAGATGTATACTAATTTGTAATCCGAAGTCGTTATCGGATTGCTGGACACAATTTATATCCCGTCCTCGACTGTTGTCCACAGGCAAACCAGAAAACTCTTTTTTATGTTTAGGAAACGTTTTTATCTGGCTTGACTTTTTGTACTGCATTTATCGTATAAATTGATGTAAACTTCGTATGATCTGCAGCTATTTTTTTAAATTACTGAACTTGCCGGCCATTGTTTTGACTGAGTTGTGTCTTTAAATGGGATTCGTGGACCATTGTCATGAAAAATCATTTCCTTAAAATCTTTTTTCCAAATAAAATCATAATATTTCATAAAATCCAAAGTCCTGAGAGAAACGACTTAGTGAATCGAAGCCTTGTTCAGCAAATTTAATAAAAAAGAGTTTTTTTTGGAAAAAATTTAAGGTTACCTCATGTCTGTGATCTAGAAAGGCGCTAAATTAAGATTTAACCTTATTAAAAATTAATTCTAAATGTAATTTTATCAGAATATCAGTCATTATTGTAGCACGATTCATAACGAGAAATATTTTTTTGTTGATAAGAAATCTGCGTGAAAGTTGGTAAGGCTGGCAATGTAGGGAGCGCCGAAGAGAGATCTAACCAAAATTTTTTTCTTGCACCGCCCCTTATGTTACAGTATCACGAAACGATTTGTTAAATTTGAAGACGATAAGTACCAGAAGGAATGTTCAGCATTCCTTATCCTATTACTTGGAATGATGTGCCTTGACTAGGTTAAAAGCTGGGTCCTAGACAGCATAAAATGACGTATTTGTAGTGTGTGGGGTAAAATATTCGAAAGAAATTTTATGTACGGCATTGGTGACCAATAGTTGTGGAACATTAATGGGAGATAACTTATCAGTGATCGAGTAATTATCTTTCGAATTTTTATTCTACTGTTAAATTTATTGACTCCAGAGTTCTTTATCGAAAGTTTTGGATAAATAGTCAGTGAATCACTGGTTATTATTTAAATGAAGTATGCTTTTCGTTGGTAATAAAAGATAGCGTAGTGTACCGTATTAAGTCTCGATACTATCGTATTAACAACTGATATGCTAGTAGCTTCTTTCGTCGTATAGGTATTGTTTTGAAATTTTGCTTTGAGATTAACCCATATATTCCTTAGGAAACTTCGCCGTTAGCATTCAGATACAGCGATTTTGGGCAATAAATGGATTCTGGATAGAGGTGACAAAAGTGTGTGATAAGTGGTAACGTCTCCCTTTCGCCAGAAATGACACCACGCTTCAAATTACAGTGTAACCTCCAGGTTATCTACTAAATAAGATAGTTGGGCGGGTAAACGTAGTGATAGGAAAACGGAAATTGATAATTTTACACCGACCCGAAAAGATAGACAGGACCCCATTTCCTTCGCGATAACCATCCATCACGCGTTGATTGTTTCGTGCGCCTGAGAGTTCGCTTATCAGTTTCATTCTGTTATGAGTCGCCATTGGAAGTAAAAAACCCAAGCGCCAAAAAATCCTATGAATTGGACCGTGATTTAGTTAAGGTGGCTACATTGCAAATGGACATATAAGTTATTTAATTCTCTTTCTCTGTGCGTATAAAAATTTTTGTCCTCTTTCCTCCGTGAGCAACAAAATATTATATCTCCACGCTATTACTCGAAATAAGAATTTGAAATTGCTTGGTATTTAATGCGAAAAGTGGGATGAATCGGGGAAATTTTGGATCTCTCTATCCTATATAAATGCCATTTTCTCTGAAGTTGTTCACGGGAAGCGGTAACTCACAAATCGAAAAAAAATTGAAAAGATGCGTCATATCAAGAGTTGTAGATATTAGCCAATTACTGCGATAATCGAAAAGACGAATTACATAGGAAATAAATAGGTAAAGAAAAGCGAAAGACTACTCTGAAATTTCCATGTGTAAAAACAAAAATTACAGAAAGGAATCCATTACATGTAGAGATTTTTCATTCCTTTTTAGCATGTATGAATGTGTTCTAGAAAATATATGATGCTGCATTTTTTTGTAATACTTCTGTTTGATGCGGATCCTAAGTTTCAATTGTGTTGTTTTAATTTAAATGTTATGGGGTATTAATTATTATGTAATCCATGAGTCTTAATCTGTGATGCTAAGAGGAATATTAAAATTGTGCCACCAGACCCTTCGTAGTTACTTATGACGAGTTAAGAAATATAAAATATGACAATGTGACGATTTCCCTGAGAAATGTCGCTGAAGTCAGTTTAGATGGCTGTATAAAAGCGTTAATTGAAAATGTATTGATGGAATTATTCTTGTTCACTGGACCATGATTTTCGTTCTTAATAACCAACTCATATTATCAGCGAACGGAGGATTTTTTTAAACCCAAATACGCAGATATTTGGAATTTCGTCATTGTATGACTCGTACATTAGCGTTGGAATCTCCTCTAGGAACGGAACGTTCTGCTCCCATCCGCGGGAGTCCTTCATCACAACGCACCGCGGGACGTGGGCCCGTGGCGTGATTTTTTCGTGTCCTGAGAGAGAAAAAAAAGACGAATGCTAGCCATCAAGGAGGATTAATTATCGGTCTGTTGTTGTCGCGGAAAACAAGAATCCTCCGATGGTGTTTGGCTCTTGATTAAAAAAAGAACAACAAGTTCTAATTTGTTATAAACTCACGTATGTCCGTCCCCGAGAGGGGAGTCAAAAAGATTGTTTCCAGGAGGACATAATGGAGGGCGATTCTTGAAACGTCTTCCAGGGTTGGATTTTCTCCTGCCTTCTCCTTCTTGCAGTTTCCCAATCTCATCGCTCCTCATACTCTGATCTGACGAATCTCACGTAATCCCTTTTTCCTCCTTCTTTCTGTCGTTTATATATTTTTTTCGCACACGTATCTCTTTCCTTTCCCCTCCCAACTACCTATAAATATAACCCTCCGTCCTTTTTCTACCTCACGTCGGTATAATTCAGAAGAGGACCAGGGGCTCGTTCGGGAATTTCGAACGCCAATTCAATGATCTTATCCCCCGCTCTCTTCTTCCTTCCTTCATATGGCGACCGAGTCAGGAATCGCAAGCGGACCGTAATGACGGAGAGAAGGCCTGTAGGACATCGAGATATTGACAGGATATCTAGAGATATTAAAAGATATGTATTTTAGTTTTTGTCTAAGATAAGGTGCTCTATTCAAACGTCTGTCGTTGGTAAGTCATGAGAAAATTGGTGTGGAGAGACGCCTCAATTAAGAATTATATCATTGAGTTTATTGCGAGTGATTTTGTTGTCATGGTTATGTAAGAGTTTTTTTTATTCTGAGAATGACGTATCTCTTCCATATCTTCTCTCATTTTGGCGTAACAATTACTTGTAATCCACTCATAGTTACCTACAGTCTTAGCTGGAAGTGAATTATTCACGTTTTCGACCGAAAAACTGCCAAGATTTAGACAAGCGAGTTGGTTTACGAATATTATACCTATATACTTATTTAAATATTGGTTTACGAATTTACGTCAATATTATACCTATATACTTATTTAAATATTCTTGGAATGAATGGTACACTTCACTGTTTTTTACATTGTTTGCACCTTTAGTATGATTCAATCTGAAAAGCTGCGGAAAAGCGATATTGATTGTCGTGTCGTATGCTAACTTCTATCGCATTAGAGAAGTCTGAGGGTTAAAATTCAGGCCTAAAATGATCCATTCTAACTAGGAAATAAACATGCATATGCTCCGAAAATAAAATAAAAAAATAACGAGAGGAATCCTGGCGTGCGCTGCAATCATTGCATTATTTCAATTAAATATCAACGGATCCGTCTCCTGCTGCCTCACATTTGCTAGAGATGCGCAGGATTGAAGGACGGAAACGGGTTAGTTTTAATGAGCGTCGAGTCAGTGGATGTTCGCCGTTGAAGTAGGCCGTCGTGACTTGATTCAGTCAGCCAGAGTGGTCGCATCGTCGTCACAATTGCCTAGCGTTTCGTTCTGTGCCGATTTTTTTTGGTACGAATTATATAAAGGATTTCTCTGGCACGGCTAACGTGGTTAGACCTTTCTTTGCTTTTGTGGTAGACGTCTATCCATGGGAGATAAGCCTCTCTTTCGGAGTTTAACCGTGGCAAATGCTGGGGGAGAGCTTTGCTAATAAGATATGCCGTACCGTACGTTGGTTGCTGAATTTAAAATGACGAAAAGAAAAAGTTGTTTCAAAAAGCTCGTTTTTTTCATGCCCCGTTCTGTCGCTTCTATCGCTTCAATTATTTCAAGTTAGGTGCCCCGACTTTATAAATGGAACTAGGATGGGAGAGCAGCGTCGCTCGACGAAATCTAATTAAAATTCCCCTTTTTAATTAAATGAATGTCAGTATTTATTCCCGCGACCGTCGTTGCATTATTACGCCTCACGCTAGAATCCTAGAAGCAAGATAAGAGCCTCATCCTTTTCGAAGCAAAGACGGGGATAATTTTGGAGAGCGAAAAATGTAAATGACACTTGTGACGTCTGTTTGATGCTTCAGTTGGGAAAAGTATGGATGAAAAAAAAACTTAAATAGTTTATGGAGTGCGTCCTGGTGCAAAAGATCATCGCGAACGCGAGGAAGTAACTATAAAATAATTATAATTTTGTCTTTATTTTGAACGAATTTGGGACTATACAGTCATTTCTTACAGTTTATTAATTATTTCGTACTTAGAAATGTAGTAAGTGGTTTATTAGGATGTGATACCATTGTTCATCTACTGTCTCAGAAAGCTTTACTTAACAAAAGACGATGGTACTGTGCACCTCAAGTACATCTACATCTTCAGAATACCCCGCGAGCCGCCGTTTGGGCGTGTGACAGGGGGTGTTAGGTCACCAGCCGTGTCAAGGTGTACTTCTTTGGAGATGAAACAGTGACATGTATTATAGGAGTGTATTTAGTGGAGCTCAATTTTTATTGCGGTCGCTTAATGTTCGCGGAAAGAACGAGTTTTTGTACCTATCTGTACGGAAAAGTATCTCTCTTATTTTATCGCGTCTGTCAGACCTAGAGATGTAGTGTGGAGTCATGATAATATTCTCTATGTCGCTCTGAAAAATATCTGTTCTGAATTTCTCAAGCAAGCTAAGCTTAGCGTGTAGCCTCCGAGTCTCTAGGGGCTCCCGCTTAAATCCCTCTAAAAGTTGCGAGGCTCTATATGTACGCTCGTAGCAGTTTTTAACTAAGTGCGCTGCTTTCCTTTGTATTTTATTAATTTTTTTAGTTAAATCTATTTGACCAGGGTCCCAAATGCTCGCGGTGTATTCGAGGTGTGGCCTAACCAGAGCGAAGTAGCATCTCTCTTGGACTTTTTTATCCGAGGACCTTCCTATTATACGTTTAACAAAACCTAGTTTCATTAATGCTGCGCCACATATGTTCTGTATGTGTAATCCCCACGTTATATAAGATGTTAAGGTCATTCCAAGATATTTGAAAATAGATTCTTAGCATCACATAAATAATGTTATATTTTCCTTAAATAGATATTTATTCATTATCGAATCAGCCGGTGGGTTGAGCAAGTCTATTTCTCACTATTTTTCTCTGTTACTCATTCTATTCATCTCCGTGCCGCTATGCTGTGTTTAGCAATAATAATTTATATCATCTTATTCAAATGTTGGATGTTTGTTTTCTATCGCCGCTCTTGTTTTTACTTAGTGCTGCAGAATTTAAACACTTTGTTTAGTTAAACTTAACTTAAACACAACACGCGTTGTCAGCGAACGTTTAAACCCAGTTTTTTTTCTGCTCCTTACCTTCCCCCTTGAGTGTGAATAACCGTAGCTCTCGGATTTTATTGAGCACAAGTTCTCTGTGGCCTGAACCCTGCAGATTTTTTCGGGTGAGTAAAATTGCTCTTTTGAAAGTTCTCCTCCAATTTAGTTCCCTGCCGGCATCATTCCGTGTGGGACGGATGAGCTTTACCTCGGTTGGCATTTGAGCATTGCTCGGAGGAAGGTTAGAGATCGGATTTCCTCTTCGAATTCAAAAATTCAGCCCCTCAAAGTGTTTTGCTTCCAACTGTTCCCATCTCTCTTTCCCGTATTGGTCGACTGTTTTCCTCCTGCGCCCACGATTCAGCCCAAAGGGCCGATAAAGTTCAATTTGAACCTTTCTCTCAATTCTGATGGAGTTACTGGAGAAGGAAACTTGTCACCTTTACGCCCGGATTTCACTTATGGAGACTCATTGATTTTATACAACTTATTCCCATTTCAGTTTTATCCTCATTGACCTTTATCGATATGCATATTTGTTACCTCCGCCGCAATTGTTCCACGATGCCGCTCTCGTTCCTGTCGAACTGGTTTATATATCCTCGTAGGTGGGTAATTAATAAGCTACTCCATATTCAAATGCAGATTGATTTTTTTCTTTTTCTTGTCCTTAAGCATCTTCCTAGATTTGACCTGTTCGATATCCGTCGTTGGTGTATGTACTTTGTATATACAAGGCTACCCTGTGTACGAATGATTCCGATTCTAGACGTAGGAAATGACGAATGACAGATGTGCGCCAATAGATGTTAGGCACGCTCTCATATATGTTCTCCTCTAATTGGCACACGGTATGCGTTTCCAAATACACTTCTCAATGAAAAACTGCTTAGTAGAAACTCCGCCTGCTTGACCTAAAGCGTTGCATACAAATAAATCTTTATCATTTAGATATTTCATATCGTTTACGACATATACATACATTTTTAACCTTAAAATATTAATAAATGCATTAATTTTTACCTTCGTGATAATGTTTTGGCTAATTTGCCAATATTTTAGTCTGTATTCGTGGTATTTTCAGCTACTCCCTCGTGAACCCCGTGTTCGCGTATGGTGTAGGGATGCCACATCGAGTAGTCGATTTTTCGATGCTTAAAAATTACTCACCACTCACTCGATTTTCATCCGATTATTTTACTACTCGATATTTTCGATGTCTCGGCTAAAAACATCGAGTAGTCCGATATATCGACTAAAACATATCGATTAGTCGATTTTTCGATGTTTTTAAAAGTATTCACTACTCACTCAGTTTTTATAGGATCACTTCACCACTCGAGACTTTCGATATCTCGGCCAAAAGACATTGAGTAGTCCAATTGATTGACAAAAACATTGAGTAGTCGATTTTTCGATGTTTACGATAGCACCCAACAGTCACTCAGTTTAAATCGGAGAAGTTCACTACTTGATGATTTCGATATCTCGGCCAATAAGCGTCGAGTAGTCCGATACAATGATGTCGATGTGGCATCTCTAGTATGGTGTTCTTTCTTACTGGTGCTAGGAAGTACTAGAGGTAGACCTGAAGGTGTGGAAAATCTGGAGTAGAAACTTTTTAACGGTCGAATACTTAATCTTAGTCACCCGATGTTTGATAACAGTTGATTTTCCGTTCCGGTGTAGATCATGTGTTGATGAGTAATAATGAGACTCAATTTGTTAATTATGAAGGAATATTGGTTACATTTTCTTGGTTAGTAGCGTCAAGAGTTGATTTAATGAGACCACGTGCGAATGAGGGTATTTGCCCCATTAGCACTGATTAAATCCTCTCATTCAACGGTATTCATTCACAGATTTGAAGAGGCATCTATTTACACGGCCGATGTGTAGAAAGGTTAGCTCTCGTTCTTCCTTTTGCCATGCACTTGCTATGTCATCAGAGTTTCTGTTTGAATTCAAGCGCGTATCTTTTCCATGAAAAGTGCTCTAATACCGGTGAATTCCCTCAGTCTATTGTAATTTTGTATCGGAATCCACTCAGCCGAGCAAGGTGACGTAACTTACGGAAAAAAAGTGGAGCAGAATAGCTCATTGGTGCTTTGGCGAGGGAAATGGCTTGGGAAGAAACGCCTCGCCCTGGAGAGCCTTAAAAAGAAACTCTACCAAGTGTGCCTTCTCTGAAGTGCGGTGAAAAGTTCAGGCGATCTCATTCGTGCCTCATAAAATAATTTTAACGCCATTAGCTCTTCAGAGGCACTTTCGGGGAAGTAGCGTAAGAGCTTCTGTCGTTGTGAGCCCCTCTGGTGGTAAATGTTGGCTGCGTTCCTCTCCTCTCTCGAGGCAAACGACAGGCTATTGCCATTTTACATGCATTATAACGCCTTAAAGAAGACGTCTTCGTGACTTAACTTTCGATGTAGCGTTTCATTTGTTTTACCTTAATTATGCGTCATACTTAATGAAGTAGGTGTACATGACTGTAGCGATAGCCCTAATTTTGCTTTTAAGATTCTGATGTATAAAGAGTGCCCAAAGTGGCACGTTTATTATTTTATGTGGTAGAGAATATATATTCCGTCCGTTCCGTTTAATGAAGTTTTTAGCCTGTACTTGTGAACGAATAATGTTTTATGTTCAGTATAGCCTTTCGTAAAATAATAATAAAGATAGTAGCCAAGGGGATCGGGTTGGTGTGGTGGTTAGAGTACTCGCCTACCACACGGGCGGCCAGGGTTCAAATCCCTGCAGTGGCGGGTGTTATTCAGAGGAACCCGATTCCTACTTGAATGTCTTGTGGAGGGCACTTCAAGTGGAGTACCGCCGTCTGTCGGATGAGACGTTAAGCCGTAGTCCCCTTGGCGCCTTTCGTTAAGAGCAGGCTAATGCCGACGCCGGGTTTCTATCCACCCTTCCTCCCTTACCTGTCCCTTAAGGCGCAAATGACCTCAGCCGTCGGTCGCCTCCCCAAATATCCAATCCAATCCGATAGTAGCCAAGCACTTATAAAGATAAAATTCAACATTAAAAATAAATCCGTTCAGCTTTAAAAAAAAGTAATATGATTCTTTTTATAACGCAAGCGGATTTGGGTTTTCCCATTTTAAGCCATGGGGTCAGAAAAACAAATCTTGATGATCCAAAAATAATGGATGCTTTATTACTTTTCATGGTGAGAAAGGAAAATTATACTGAGTGATGACCCAATTTCCCTCATTAAGCTACACTCAAAAGATCATAGCAACCTAAGTTTCATTTTTATCTGAGAGCATCATGGCCTTAGATTCTTCATTGGCATTGGGCTGAGTATTCATTTCGACAGATTTTGAGTCTACGGGATTAGTCATAGCGCACTTGCAAGCACGTAATTCCATAGAGGAATTGTCCTTTGCTTTGACCAAGACCCGACCATGAATCGCTCCATGTCGTGCCGTGTACTTTTTGTCTGTTATACTACCGAGGCGTCAACCTCCCCTGTGTGGATTTTCGGTCGAATATTCTTTATTTTACAATCAGTGTGGAACTAAACGCGAAGAACAAAATTATTTAGTGTCCGTCGAAAAATCGGGAACTCATTAATGAAATGGTTCGACCAATAATTTTCGATTTTTAATAAAATGGTATGGCGGAAGTCCATTTTGTGGGCATTAAATATTCTCTCCCGCCTTTTCCCCGTCGATCAGGGGGACATGAGTGGACCAAAATGTAAATGAAATGAAAGCATATTCATTAATTGAGATGAAGCGGCGGTGGGTGGTGGGGAGCGGCAAAAGGGACCGAATGATTGAAGGCCTTTTTTCAAGTTCAATGACGATCGATTGAAAAGACGAGTGAGAGGGAGAGAGCTGTGGGAATTTTTTCGTGCGAAACGAATCCACTTTAATGGGATGCGTAATTAATTTCATTTCCTCGGCGAGCTCGAGGGGAGGTGGAGGGGGACTGAAATATTCACCTTTTCGTCCAACCCCTCCCCGACGTGTGTTAATTTTGAAGGCCGTCGCCAACTCATTCCATCATTTCCCCCCGTTAAGAGTTTCCGAATTCCCGATTCATTTCGGACCTCAGGGAATCGAGACTTGGATATCGTGTCGCCCGAGTATTGTCAAGAATTTCCGGGAACATCCTTTTGTTTGACTTTCATTTGCCCATAGTAATAATGACTGAAACAGAAAGTGTTGACACCTTTCATTACCACCGTGAAGGTGGAACTAGTTGGCCACGAGGCCGCACCGGCTAGGGCTCGCCCTGTTTTGTTGTGAGATGCTCTCCTCAAAAGTTGACGTAGAATGAAGTTTGGCTAATTAAATGGACCTAATAGAGGTCGACAAAATATAGGATCCTCGTGAGTAGTGAACCTATAACGAGGACCTATAATAGTAACCTATAACGAGGACGCTGAACATTTTAACCTCGGACATAATCTGCAAAAAACATTTTGGCTTGTATTTTTATTTATGATTTTTTCCTGAAATGTTAACCATATTTTTATATTGTTGATTCTCATGTTAACGGCATGGTAGCAAAGGTAGATTCTACTTAAGGGATGAATTTAAGGAATTGTTATTCAGATATTATTGTTCTGCTTTTCGTTTTAACAATTCTTTATCAACAATATTTTCCGTACTGTTTTCTTACAGTTGTACATAAGATTGGTCGTCTCTACCAATTACTGCCTAGTGTCTGTGTGACTGTTGTCATATCTCACCAGTTGATGGGAATTCCGCCGATACAGTTTTTACTGGCGCGAGATTTCTTACATCTCCTCTGCCATTGGTTGTATTTTTTCTTTGTATTTAGCCTCTAATTTTCACGTATTTGAAATGGTGATATCCATCTGGTGTGTTATTTTAATTTGCTTCTAGCTGAGAATCATATTAGGGTTATTATTTGGGTGTTATGGCTTATAATCGGGTTCAAGAGGTAATTTTCGCCATTGGCCGACCAACTTATTTCGGAGTGCGGGAGCGGTTAAAGCGGAGTGCGGAAAATCGTTTAAAATTCCCATGAACATTCACCAGTTTCCCAGTTTAGGGAACTCTGATACATCCATTTTCTATGTGTATTTGTCCCTATCCCTTGTCCGCTCACCGTTTTCGATTCTCCGTTTCGGTACTCCTTCCCCGTACCACTTTACTTTCCTTTCGCCCCTCTTCGCTTCTCCATCACCATCATCCTTTTATGATAATGCTTTCCCGGCGGCCGGGCCCCGTTAATCCCTCAATGTTGGGGGTGTGACCTTTGACCCCTCTCGCGCTCGCTCACTCCCCGGGACTTCCCTTTCTCTCCGCTGCCGACGCCCACGCTCTGTGCCCGCGTGATGACCCTTGCCTGTCACGCCCCCCGTCCATCCCCCACCCCTCAATGCAAAGTGGAAAGGGATTGAACGATTTCTTTCCCGGCAAGTCCCTCTCTCTCTCTCTCTCTCTCTGCATCTCGCGTTCACTTTGACGCGGTTTTCTCGCTGTCAGCTCAAATCCAAATGCTCACCTCCATTTTCCCACCACACAGCGTATTCCCTTGCCAACACCGCCTGAAGCATTGAGCGTAAACTTCTTGAAGTTTACGCCTTCCAGCGGTTGCGAGTGTAGCTAGCTACTAATTTATTTATCTGACAAAAAGATCACGTAGAGCATGATGCCATTTTATAGTGAACGTGTAACAAACCAAAAGGATACACACGTGAAAACATAACTAGAAGAAGGTGACAAATAATAAGCCAACGTGGGGAGAGAGTAGAAATTAATTTTTGGGAATTGCATGAGGCTAGGTGTGCGAAGACGCTGGAAGATAGGAAGACTTGGACTTATAAGTGCCTCATTTTCGAATTTTTTGCGTAGCTCTGTGAAATGTTGATCGTTAATTTAGTGACTTGTGTTTAGTTTATCATTTTTATAAGTGTTCCACAGTATTAACGTGATGGTATTACCGTAAAATCGAATCCGATCATTAAAAAAAGGTGTGTACAATTAAAAATTATCTATTCTTCTACCAGTATTTTACAATTTATTTCTATTTTAGCTGTCTACCGTTTGATTGGTAGATTTTTTAAGCTTTAAAAATAGTTTGTGGTCATTTAGATGAGTCTTCGCAACCCTTTTTCCACCTGAAAGCGTTATTATTCTTAAGTCCTCCATCAGGTTAGAGAACTTCCTTGTCTTGTTCCCGGCCAATGTACCCTTCATTTTTCTCCCGCTTTTTCTTCTCCCTTACTTAATTACTTCTTTAATATCTTGCTTTAAACATATTTACTAACACCCTAGTTCAAGCTCGTGCTCTTCGACTACCCTAGTCGCGTATATTTCTGAAAACAATCCGTATTCCTATTAAAATTTAATATAGTGCATGAATGCGTTTTCGAAGAAATGTGATGTTGAAAAAACGTCATGGAGGAATGAGTATCTAGTTGGCACTGAAGTTTATATTTGTCAAAAACTGATGTTTTCACTTTTCAGCCAAAAAGACGTTAAATTGGGATAAGCTCTGCCGATGATAATGTTACATTTAATTACTGAGTGTAGTTCTGCTGGCCCTGCCTTGTCATGCCTTCTTCACAATATTATCTGTCCTATTATGTTTATTTATTAACTAAGATATTCTGATTCATTTGTTCCATAAAACTTCACTATTTGATATCTAATGATGAGAGCGCTCTTCCTTCAATTGAAAATTGTTATTTTTTATTTTATGCTTAATTTCACGTGCATGATGTCAATGCTTTGTATTGTTATGCCTCCCGAAAACTGATGCATTAAGTAATGTTAACTTTCTTTCTTTTTAGGTAAGTGTCTCAGTGTGGTCTCCCGTCCAAATAGCATTAATGAAGTTGGTAAGTTGAGGCCTGCTGCCTTAGCCGCTTTAATTCTAGTAGATCAAAACTAAATGCTTAATGGCTCATCTAGGTTTGTTTTAGCTTTAGCTGTCAAAACTGAAAGAAATCTTGCGTGAGCTTTCCTCGTTGGAAGTTATGGTCTTGTTGATTTAAATGGTTGGAATTCCAGCTACTCATTAGTAACATGCAAACTTTTTCCCTTTGTCATCTTATCATTTCCCAGGCTGATAGAGAGTAATTTTTATCTTTCCTTCTGCGTATATTTCGTAACCTTGGTGTATTTTTATCTTGACTTATCGAAAACTTTCATCGTTGTCTATTCTAAGCTTTCTTTTTTTCAGTGTCATCGATCTTTCTGAAAGCTTTTTTAAATATTTATATAATTATAATCCGACTAGAACCCCATGAAGATGTTTTAACTGGATGGTCTGTGTATAACAATTAATTACTGTTCCCATCCCGGGTGGATTAATTATTCGTTTTTTTTAACGTCTCAAAGTGTTGTGTACATATTGAGGGGCGACAAAGTTTTGAGTCTAAGAATGCATAGAATTACATGAATGCATGGGAGGATGATCTTGATGAAATTTTTTTCTATTTCTGTTAATTAAGAGGGCATGAAATTAAGGTCGTAGTAGTTGATAGGCGTATCCGAATAATCATCATTGAAGTCAGATTGCTCATGAAGTTAACAAGGCCGTTCTAATATTTTTTTGCCTCACTCTACACTTGTACATCAGAAAAATGGGGAAAAGTATTATTATTTCTTCTTTCCTCTGAAAATTCACAACTACACTGGGCACAGTGGCCGTAATTCTTCAAAACTCATCTCACATTTTCTACCTTACTTTTTCAATGCTTTTTGCCAGGAACACATTTCCATTCTTTGCGAACCAAGTCCCGTTGTTAGAACCTGCCGTTTACCCTTCCGAGAACGCACAGTGTGGAACGTAGAAGCAGGTACTCTACCGTGATTGAATTTCTTTTCCTGTTAATCTTTTCGAGCCTCGCGAAAGAGTGAAAAAAACTAACTCTATTTGTTTTAATCCAACCTATGGCCCCTGAGACTTGTATGCTCTATACAGCCCCAGCCATATGCCTTTACGGCTACCCTCAAAGAGGAACATTGATGTAGTAGCCTACCGCAATTGAGTCTGTACTCCGTAATCTTTTCGTGCCTCGCAAAAGCGTCAAAAAATCCTAATTGCGTGAAATTCACTGCGGAAAAATCATTTGCCTGGACTGGGAATCGAACCTAGATCCCCCTATTTCGCGCCGAGTGCTCTGAGGGATCTGGGTTCGATTCCCAGTCCCTGCGAATGATTTTTTCCACTGCAAATTTCACACAATTGTGTGAACACTAGCGGGTGATTCTGTTAAAGTTATTGCGCGACTGCAATGTGAGCTTACGATGGTAATTGTTATTAAACACTGCTGTAAAGAGCTTCAAAACAAGAGATCTTGCTTCTACTACTTTTCATAGCCATTTATAACAAAAGTTGTTTCATAAACTTGTGAAGAACTCTTTTATGGCTCATTAGAAAGAACTGAACGTTTATAGGTACATTTAAATATGATTTTCATTCACAATGCTACTGGTTTATTACGATTAAACTTCAAGTTTCTTCACTATTAAATGTAAAAGAGAGCTCTCCATTAGAAAACGGAAAAAAATCGGCACTTTTTATGTTCTCACCGGAATAAAAAATCGAGAGTGTAATGTAAAAGAAAATCGGCAACCACAGTTAAACGTAAAATAAAACAAGCTAAAATTTGGTGTAACTCGCATTCATGTGGGTACCACGGCTCATTTTTGATCAGTGTCCAAACTCGTGTCTACATAATTTTTGTACCGACAGTAGATCCGTAGTTCTTTGAAAAAATCCTAACTTTAATTGGTTTAATGCAGGCCATGCACTCTACTCAATGCATTGAATTGAACCGTGTGCATTCCAGTCACCCTTCGTGTCCTTCGCATGAGATTCGTATTATTTTCAAAAATCTTCAGATTTGCCCCGCGGATTTCGAGAACGTGAGACATGTCGCGTGCGCCCTTTTTCGAGTGCTAGTGACGTGCTCCTTTTCCCATCCGTCCGTTGCCTGATTCCGGCGAAACGGGAGACCCCTGTTTTTTTTCCACGAGAAATTAGTGTGTGGGGCGGTTAGGGTGGGTGGAGGAGGGAGGATGTGGGCTCTCGGGATGACGTTTGCCATTAAAACGAGAAAAAGGTCGACCTCCGTTCCTTCCTAGACCCTCCTCCCACCCACCCCACAGCATTCTTCCCTCTCTCCACATATTTCCTCCTTCCTCTAGGTTGGGGATATCCTGTTTCCTGGTCTCTTGGATACCGCACCGCTTCCCCATCGCTGCTTATCGCGCGGTAAACTCTTGCGCTCGCGAGCTTAACGTCATGTAATCTGCTCTGGTGCGGTGACGTCGGCTATTCCTTTATAAAATTTTCTCTCCCAAAAGACTTTTTCTACGTTAGAATAAAAGGTTTCCTCTTGTAACAGCGCCCCACGGTTCCGAGTTCTCCGAGCGCCATCCTCGATTCTTTTTTTTTTGTTTCCTACAGTGGAAGGCGCATCCTCGCTCTTCTTTTGTCGTCTCGTAAGCGTAGCAGCCCATCTAGCTGGATGTCGCTGGCGGAATGTAATTAGTGCCCTCTATTGTGTAATAGGGTGTTCTCTAGTTCCCTATCGGCGCTCCCTCTCTACTTAAGATCACCGGTCCGGAAAATAGGGCGCTCCGCTCTATCTTTCCGTGGGCAGCTCAGTGATTTTGCTTTTTGGAGATGAGGTGTCTACTATTTGATGGTACCTTCCCGCCTAAAAGCTCCTCCATATCGCAGAATATCCTATATTCACGACCGTATCGTGGTAGGTGCTATCTTATACTTTTAATTTATTTGAATATTTAAATACCTTCCGCTTAACTTAGATGGATCGAATAAGGCTGAATGACCCCTGTGATTGTACACTGATGTATCGAGCAGATATAGGATGCTCCTTTGGGTTTGCTTAGTTTAACATTTTATTCAGGAGTGAGTTTAGCCAATCTATGGACCCCTCCATAATTGTGTTTAAGGGATTATGTAAAGGTGGATTTAAAAAAATACTTTTAAATTGCGTAAATAATTCGCGTCGCATCCACGTCTTTTGTACCAACTGTACCATTTTTTGGTCACGTTGAAAGACTTCGTTCTTCGTTGATAAATTATGAATATATTAATTGAAATCATGTAATTAGCCGATTTTTTCCTTCATTCTTGTTCCAACTTTTGCAATGCCATGATTTTTATTTTGTTAACGTGATGAACATTAATTTCGATAAATGATTTAGTGGTGTGGACTATAAAAAGTAGAATTACCATGGCTAAGGAAGCATTTTCCGAGGGGTGGGAATTAATGAGGGAGGTCTGAGTAGAGACGTAAAGAAAAGGTTGGTGAAAACTCTAATTTGGATTTTGACACTGCATGGGGAGGAGACTTGGTCATCGCGAAGGGAGGATGTATACGTTAACTTGAGGAATTAGAGGTGTGGGTGTGGAGAAGGATAGAGAAGTTGGGCTGGGTGGCGAGAAGGACAAACGAGGAGGTATGGGATGTGGTTGGAGAGGAGAGGAAGCTACTTGCGGAGGTTCAGAGGAGACAGAAGAGATGGGTGGAGGAAGTATTGAAAGGAGAAGGAATGCTGAAGAGGGCAATAGAGGGGAGAACACTGGGGAAACGCAGAGGAGGAAGTAAGAGGATAGGAGTTCTGGACGAAATAAATATCGAGAGACTTTCAGGAGAGGAGGAATTCAAGACGGGTCTAATGGCAGGCCATTCATTGTAGTAAACATGGATTAGGATAAGTACTGTCCAAAAACTTACCAATCAGCTGGTGGAGTACTTAATGATGATTGATCATTGCACAAAGAGTGGACTTAAATTTTTCATTGTGAGTCATATTTATAAAGGAAAGAAGCAAGGTCGTTGCATACATACGCGTGCTTTGAGAATTCTGAATATAGTCACCCATCTCTTAGTCGATCTTTTGTTCGTGTGCATGTACGAATGCAGTACATGCAGACGAACAAAGAAGAAATTCTTTTCACTTTCACTTCCCCCACTTTTTTATGTGGTTACTGGCGGTTTTCCTTTTCGACTACTGTAGCGTCTTATGTCGGTTGACTTTTGCCTGTCGCGCCTGCTTGTGGTCCGACGGCTGAAAGTATGGGTGTGGGAATTTAATTGGGTTTTTTCCCCGGAAAAAATAACAGGAAAGAGGTAAATTTAGCGTAGAAGAGAAGTTAGTTATTCTCGTCAAACGAAGTACATAACGGACGGTGTAAATGTGTTCGAGGGTAGAGTTCGCAAGCCCCTTTTTGAGCCTGGGGCGTGGAGAATGAGGGAATGCAGGGCCCTCTCATCCTTTGCCATGCTCCCTCCCGCTCCCTTTCTCTCTTACCCTGACCGCACGGCTACCCACACGGCCAGACCCTAAACCCATATCCTTCCTCTCCGTCCCGCGTACCCTTACCAACCCTCTCTCTAACCTCTTATGAACCCTTTCCCTTTTGCGGAGTCGCTTAGTCTGACTAGCTTGTAATGCAGGGTCCGGTTTTCAGGCGGGTCCTGCCTTCCTTGTCTTCTTCCATGTCGCGGTGTGGTAGTCGAAGAGACGAGAAGCTTAAGAGTACTGGACTGTTGTTATCTGGTAGTTTAATAATTGTATGTTTTATTACTTCCCAAAAATATACATAAAATAATATGAAGAAGATAGGTCGATTTAGGTAACTTAGAAGGAAAACCTGTATTGAGGTTACCATCAAATAAGCATATAAATAACATGAGCATATAAACATTGAATGACCATAAATTGTTATTTAACATGAAAAAATATGCCAGCATTAAAAAAATAATTCCTTAACAAAATATGTCTTCAATATTTTGATAGTTAAATTGCCACATTTTTTTAATGAGGTTAGGTTTGATGCATTTTTGTTGGTAGAAGGTAGTCAATTGTACGCTTTTGGCCCAATTTATAAAAAACTTCACCTGAACGAGGACAATTTGGGCCTGGGCAAGGTTTGAAAAACTACGTAAATTTCAAGGTTTACCGGTTAGAATATCTTTTTGATGAATTATTACTACTCTCCTACGACCCCTTCATTGTTTTTACTACTTCCTTACTCGCTCTATCCCTCTCTTCAGTTCAGCATACTCCATACCTGTCTTCAGGACTAAAAAAATATCTCCTCTTTCCATCCCTTCGAGATTTCAGCCTACCAGCGCGGCCCTCTTGTCAATTCCATTCCCTTATTCTGCTTGAGCCCTTCGCAGGGCTGTAGTGCAGGTGATTCCATTGTTTCTGGGTTTCGATGCGTTGCGTTATCTTGTTGTTGACGTTTTGTGGCCAAAGCCTGCCACATCTTCGGATCAAGTCGGAATGCCGACTGGAGAAAATGCGCGTGTAAATTTACCGTCCTCAGGGCTACTTACTAAATACTAAAAGTATTATTTCCCTCGACTTATCCCGGGAGGCGATTGAAATAGAAAAAGTGAAAGAAAATTTCAATGAGGCTGACGGGCACCGACTCCACAACACCTGGAATGAACTGGAAGAATCCTGAACAAAAACGAGCCAAAATCAGGGTCCTCGACGCTGATTGGCCGCGCTAGCGGAAGGCTACTCTGAGGAGGCATTGGCCACGAAACGTTATCAACAAGATAATGTAACGCAATGAAACCCGGAAACAATGGAATTACTTTCATTCACTATTTTTACCTGCTCTATCACGCTACTTTTCCTCCTCTTGATTTCCTCAATCAGTTCCATTTCCTCCCGTTCCATACTGAGAACCTCTTCGTTTGACATTCTTTCCTATTATCCTCGCATTTATCACGGCCTCAAAAAACTCAAAATATCCTGAAACTTGATTTAAATGTAGGAGATGTAAGAATAAAAATGTTTTTTCCGCACGTCGCACGTATATACCTCCTCCGTCATCATCCGAACCCTCTACTCGACCCCCTCAAATCTCTCCTCGTTCTATCTCTCAAGAGTCCCATTTTCGCCCCCGTATCTAGCTACGAGAATAGTAGCAAAGACAAGAGAATAGCGCTAGCCAAGGAGGCGTTTAGTAATAGAAGGTAGCTGATGACGGGGACCATGGGTGTAAGGATGTGAAGAAGAGGCTGGTGAAGAGCTTGATATGGAGCGTTGCGTTGTATGGGGCAGAAACGTGGACCCTCAGAAAGGAGGACGAGAATAGGCTGCTGGCATTTGAGATATGGGTGTGGATAAGGATGGAGAAGTTGAAGTGGACGGAAAGGAAGACTAACGAGGAAGTGCTTGAGATGGTGGGCGAGGAAAGGAAACTTCTGAATGAAATTCGAGATCGGCAGTTTAGGTGGCTGGAGGATGTAATTGGTGGCACATGGCGATGGGTTTCTCAAGAATGTGATCGAGGGAAGGATGCTGGGAAAGCGAGGAAGGGGAAGAAAGAGAATAGGTTTCATGGACAGGATGACGAAGGGTAGATCGTATCCTGAGGCGTAAAAGAGTATACCTGAGGGCGATAAGCCCCTGAAAGTGTAGAAAACCGGGAGGAGACTCTCGGACATTCAAAAAATCTTCCTTAACCGATAGAATACTTTTAAAAAATATAGCTCCTCATTAATCTTTTCTTAGCACCCTCCATTAAGATTCATGTCAATAGCCCTTCCATTTGATTGTACGCCTCTTTTGATGAGAAAATCTCAGTCTATAGTTTTCAAATATTGTCCATGTTATTCCCGAGTCTAGAGGTACCTATTCTACAAAGTGAATTATACACCCGCCAATAATCTGCCTTTACCTTTACTCCTTTTTTCCCCTAATTTTGAATTTCTTTCACACGATACATCTTGCCATCCCTCATACTGTCCGACATAGCTGTTCACCTCCCTGCGCTCTTAGCTTCGGCTATTCTCCGCTGGTTGTCCGTTGTTCTTCTTCCGTCCCACGTGATGGTACTTCAGAGATAGGTGAAGGAATCCCTAAGGTTGCTCTCTACAAAATGTATTACCCTTGAGTACATCCTCTATAATCAATTTTCATGCTCTTTTTTTGGCCACGTCTTGCTCTTCCTTATTGCATTTCCTCTCTACCCTGCGTAGCCTCTCCTTTATTCATAATCATTTCCCAAAAGACTCCTGTCGATGCTGATCTTATAAAATATCTTCTTTACAGTTCCTCCCTTTTCTCGTGCGCTTCTTTTGATCGCGTAATCCTTCCTCTTTTGCCCTCGTTAACCGACCAGTCTTCTTCCGAGTGTCTCTGTTCCGAAGTGTCGCTTGAATTGATGAGAGAAACCCAACACCCCCGCTTGCATAAGACCGTCCTGTGCTGGGGTACGCGGGTTAGTCTCGGCTGACGCTCCGTGGGGTCAGGATGAGAGAGAGGGATGTAAGGCTTGACGGAAAGAGTTTGAAGCCGGGGAGGATCAGAGGGTCCAAGAGCGGTCGGCCGCCGAATTCGGAGCGCCCCCCCTCGGGCGGATTAGCGAACTCCTCCCCCTCATTATGCGCCCCCGCTCTCCGCCATGGAATTATTAAGCTGGGAGGGGGTGAGGGGTCATCACCCTGGGGGCACGCGGGATTGGCTGATAAAGGGGGAGTTGGGTTAATTTAGGGGAGGATTGGCTTCAAAGAGAGATAGAGAGGGGGCGGGGAGGAGCGTTGTCTTCATTCCGGTCGAGTCCATATTGTGCGGCCATGCGTATGGTCACGCTATTCATGCAATTAGACCGCATTACGTCTACACCCTCCAGTTTCGGGCCGACTCGGTGGATGCAAGATCTTTTTCCCCCAAACTAATAAGGCTAAGAAGCATCGTTTATTTTTTTCTTTCATTTTATGAGTAACTTTTTACTTAACCAATTTACTCAAAGAAGAAATAGATGAATAGCAAAGCGGATTTAAAAGTAAGAGGTGTAAACTTCTATCTACCTAAAAAAAATATGTAAAATTAATTGATAAGTTTGTCCTACCTGACATCGAGATGCGTGTGATAGTGGACTGGGAAAGAATTGCGAGGAGACTGAGACTTTCGATTCCGAATCTCTTTTTTTTAACCCCAAACAAATTCCGTAGCCCCATGATGGTAAGAATAAAATAACTATAGTAACTTCCACACTGTTTGTAATTAACTCCGACCATGGTTTCGACACTTAATGTCATTATCAATGTCTTTGATATAATATACAGTGTCTTTGATGAAGTCCCCTTACGCAAAAGTTTCCCCAGAGATGAAGGCTTCTTCCCTGTCTTCAGCACTACCTCTCGTCTCGTCAACAGCATTTATGCGCTGATTATATCCACCATCCACTTCAACATCCTTTAACTCAACAACTCTAAGCTATCTCAACTCTTCGGCCAGCCTTTTTTCCCCGGTCAATAATTACTTATAATGTCTGGTTACCATTAACTCTAAATGACAGATCCTTCCCATTCCTCGATGCTTCCTGTGATGGTTCGTGTTCTGAAAATGACGTCAAACTGTCAGTTACTTGACGAGGGCATTATCATTGATGGAATGCATCAGAATCTGGTCCCATTAGAATAAAAAATTTAACGGGCAGCCATCAGGTCTAAATAAGGCACTACTACTGACTATTTCAGTATTTCTCATATCAATTACAGGTGAACAGCTAAATTCATAGTCATTGTTACTGCAAACAAATAATCGATAAATGGGTTTCAACTTCGAAGGGACTTAGATGTCAATTAACATGACCCAGCGGTAGAAAATATACCGCGTCGCATTCGAATAAGTTCTGCCGACGTTAGGAAATCGAGCAGGTGTTCGCCTGGCTCAAACAAACCACTGCTCCGACTGAACTCCGGACGGGAAAGACATACGATCACGATAATTAATTGGTTATCCGTTAAATTGCCTAATGGCATCAGTCGGAATTAGGGTACCCATTCACTTTACGGGGAGGCAACTTCATCGCCACTTCACTCTTGAATTTGAAGGCCGCGAATCTGGTTCCGAGTGTTTCATTGCATTTCCATTTGATTAGATTTGCCTTCACGTCAAATGGGATCCACAAAAACACATAATCCGATTCTCCAGTTCATGACTTCGCCACTGAATTTTACTAGACGGGTGCCCGATTCTCCAATTTCAAGCGAAGGGCACCGCAGTAATTCATTCGAGTGTTTGAAATCCGGCCGTAGGATATATTTTGACGAACTCACCTTCAATTTAATTTTAAAACGCCTTTGGAAAAGGAATTTTCACCCGTTAGAATAACTACACGTCGGCAGGTACACTCAAGCGACTTGAAAGCGAAATTATAATCGGGGCCGATGGAATACAATATTATAATGCAATAAAGCTAAAATATCGATGCACATGGATAAATTTTTAAATAAGAAACAGTTGAGGTAGGCAATTCAATACGCAACGTTCAATATACTAAGGAAATTTGAATACTTCATCTGCACCAGGGTTGAAATTCGCTATGAAAAAATCATTTGACTTGACCGGTATTCGAACTCGGATTTCCCAATTGCCGGTCAGGTGTGTTAGCCAGTTACACCACATCAGACTTCGTGTCATGTGCTACAATCTAGACTTGAGGCCTGAACATCTAGTTCGCATAAACCCCCCTCAAAATTCGCCTTGAAGGAAGATGGCTTGGTGGTGTAACTGGCTTATTTTATGTGCAAAAGAGATTTTTAAAACTAAACTATGTAAAATGTACTCATGTATGTGTCTAAAAAATGCTTAAAACAATTATGTATTATAAATGTATGTGTCTTGGGAGCGGATCTTTTTTTTGCCCTGTATGCTAATGAATGTACTGTAATATGATATTGTTATAAAATAAAATCATTGGAACAACACACCTGACCGGCAATTGGGAGATCCGGGTTCGAATCCCGGTCAAGTCAAATGATTTTTTCATAGCGAATTTCAAACCTGGTGTATATGTACCCGTGCGAGTGACTTCGTACCACATCATTTGTTAAATGCAATGTTTGGAAACTTCATCTGCGTTGAGCGGTAAATAAAATAACGAAGTAACGCCAAACGCAATTAAGAAATTTAAATAGCAAATTTCTGTACAATCCAAATATTTAATTATCCATCATTATAAAAAAATTAAAGTAAAATAATAAAAAGTAAAGTTGAGCATATTTTCTGTCATGTTACTGATTCCTTTGAAGTGCTAAACCGCAAAAAATACATACATATATACCAATCACGCAGTTCCCTTCCGGGGCAGGCACAGTCACAAAGTTTCACTCACGAACACACATTTGTACACCTAATTGCTTCAATAATTTCCCACAATAATTGCTTCAATAATTCTGTATAATAAGGCTAGATCGTATGCTGAGGCGAAAAAGGATATAATGGAGGGATATGGGCCCCTGAATGTGTAGAGGACCGGAAGGAGATTCTGGGACGTTCATTAAAACCTATCTTAAACGGTAAAATACTTAAAATAATAATAATGTTCCTATTCCAATTTCTGAAATAAATCAGACCTGCTTCTTTATTTTTTAGTAGTCCATTTGGAAATCCCCACGAATTTATCTTTAATGTGAATAATGTATGAGTGGATTTTGGGGAGGCGACTGACAGCTAAGGTCATTTGCGCCATTATGGACAGGTAAGCGAGGATGGATTAATAGAAACCCGTTGGCATTAGCCTGCTCTTAACGAAAGGCGCCAAGGGGACCACGATGTAACGTCTCGTCCGACACACGGAGTACTGTACTTGCAATGCCCTCCACAAAACACTCAAATAGGGATCGGGTTTCCTCTGAAAAATACCCTACTCTTCTGGGGTTTGAACCTTGGTCATGTATGATTGTTTAATGGTAAATTCACAATTGCTTGAACGCTATTGTACGCCTGAATATTGTGCCTATACTTAACTTTCTTGTAAATAATTAATTCTGAAGAAAGCAGCTAGGGCTGGAACATGTAACCAGTGCATAAGTACATTAGAGAGCTTCTACCTTAATGATCGACCAATAGTTTGTGACTTTCACTATTTACTTACAAGTTACCGACCGGTTTCGGCTGTCATCGATGGCTTGACAGCCGAAATCGGTCGCTAACTTGTAAATAGGATACTGAAAATTCGTTTGAAAGATAAGATCTCCATCAACTAAGTCTTCCAGAAAATTAATGAACAACGTACACTTTGGGAGAGCTTGAAACGAAGGATAGATGAATGGATCTGCCACATCTTACGGCAGGAAAACAGGCTTAGAACGATATTAGAGGGTGACATTCCCGGAAATAATTGTAGAGGTCGACCCAGAATGAGTTACATCAAACAGATAGTGGAAGACGTCGGTTGTAAATCATATGCCGAAATGAAACGACTAACAAAAAAGAGAAATGAATGCAGGAAAGCGGTAGCTGCCAGCTAGCCCGAGGGCTGATAACCTAAGAGGAACTTATAAATTTACTGTGGAAGTAACAAACGTTTTGTCGATTATTATGATGCCCTTCCACCAAATGATAGCTTCGCTTTTCGATTCCACAGGATCTACTTTATTAAAGATCTATGGAATCATGAATGGATCTATGGAATATGTGTAAATAAAAACCATGGTGATGTATATGTCCTTAATAATTGGTTACCGAGGTGATGGTGATCACCCCCCCAATCTTAACTTCCATTCGAGTTTTCCGCGAGTTTGAATTTTCGTCTCTTCCGACCCAGGACGTGCGATATCGATTCCCGAATCTCACTCGGTTGATTAAACGGGAGTCGGCTGTTGTTGCTGTTGCCCGAGTCACCGGCAGGTTGTCAGCCATTTTTTTTGTGTCCCATTATCGGATGAACCGCTGTTTGGAATAGGCGTCGACTGCATCGATTTTCGAAACCGGGTGTGTCATTAATTGAAAGGCGGAAATGTTGCGCGGAGGCTTAAGTCTTGCCCACTTGACCTAGTTGGGCTCCCATATCCTCCGCGCCCGTAACTCAGATCGGACGCCGCGCGAAGTGATTACCTGTAATGCCACTGGATGGACAAAACCGATGCTAAACAGAATTTGCCGGGCTTTTTTGCTCACCTGCAGCCACTTTCCTCTTTTAGTCGGACTCGTACTCGTGAATGTGCCTGTCCCTGGGGGACCGTTCTCTTCGAGGATCCGAAACTTCTCCATATGTACCTCATATATATTCCCATCTTTTCCCCAAAAAAAACTTCCATCCCTTAGTCCAAAAAATCACGTAAATTTCATTACCTTTGGTATTCCGCACAATAAGTGGCAGAACATGAACTACCTGGCCTATTTTCTGCCCGTCAACTGTGAGTTTCCTCTTACGTTATCATTCTTGCAAGCATACAAGGGACCGTTCAAGTATTACGTCAGACGATTTATGCCATTTTTGACTCCCCCCTCCCCCTATGTAAGACAAAGTATGATTTTTCCCAAACCCTCTCCCTCTCAGTCTTACGTATGACGCTAGATATTTCTTTATACTCTACGTTAAATGCTCGCTTTCTGCAGTTTCATTTTTCCATAGAAGCCATAGTACAGCTTTGAACATTTTGCTACTTCGCTCTGGTTAGGCCACACCTCGAATACGCCGCGAGCATTTGGGACCCTGGTCAAAAAGATGTTACCAAAAAATTAATAAAATACAAAGTAAAGCTGCGCGCTTCGTTAAAAACTGCAACGAGCGTACATATAATGTCTCAACTTTTAGAGGGATTATGGTGGGACTCCCTAGAGACTCGGAGACTACACGTTAGGCTTAGCTTGCTTGAGAAATTCAGAACTGGCGTGTTTCAGAGTGACAGAGAGAATATTATCATGACGCCTCACTACATTTCTGGGTCTGACAGAAGTGATAAAATAAGAGAGATACCACGCCGAACAGATAGGTATAAAACTCGCACTTTCCGCGCGCAATAAGCGACCACAGTAAAAATGAGCTCCGCTGAATACACTCCCAAAAATACGTGTCACCATTTCACATCCCAAAACCTTATCCCTTACATCTTCACACGGCTGGTGTCCTAACAACCCCTGCCACACGCCCATGCGGCGGCTCGAAGGGTAGTATGTAGATGTAGACCTTGTAATTCTGAAAACAATATAAACATAGCATTTAAATAAGGGCCTTTCTGGGACTGATTCTATTGTCTTACTCTTTCTTCGTCTATAATCGCTAATATTTGTAAAGATTTTTCATGTATTGTTTTGACAATTATAGAACATTATGTGTTGTCTCCTCGTCTTTCAAGTGTTTTTCCCACACTCCATTTAGAGAGCCATCGACGGCCGTGGACCGTGAAATGATATGACGAAGGCATTGAGCGAAATTCACGTCGTTAGCCATCCACTCCTGTCTCCACCTCTTTCTCGTTTTTCTTGGAGCACTGGAGTGAAAGTCTGTTTATCGTTATTTCTGCGGTTGTGGAGAGATGATTTTAAAAAAATTAGCGACGAAATCACTGAGTAGTAAATCTCTGTCCCTCATTTCGAACTAAATGTTTCGTGTTTTTTTTAGACCTGCATTTTAATATTTTTCAATGTTTTCACCTCCTTTGACTTTTGATTTTTTTTAAACTTTTCTTCCACGTTAGGACGTGTATGCACTGCCTTGCCTAAGAACACTGCGATGATGCAGTTTTTCCCCCAGTTGCTACCCTCCCCGATGTTAAAAAAAGGTTAAAAAATCTCAACATTCTCCATGATTGTGTCTCCATTTGTTTTTCTGCGAGGCGGGAGCGGAATTCTTTTCATCAGCCGTTCGACGCGGTCGTCCCGCTTAGCGTAATGCGCCAATCCCTCTCTTCCCGCTCCCATCCTTCGTTCTCAGAATCCTTTGCAACATCCGAGGTCAAATCACGATGTATGGTGAGGTCGGAGTAGACATTTCCAACCGTTCGAATGAAAAAAAAGATAATGTCAGTTGCCCTTGCATTCTGAATGGAAGCCGGGAGCTGGTTCGGGTCAGGAAGCGACTGTTAAATAAAAAAAAAGAAGGGGTTTTATGGGGGGCACTTAAAAACTCACTCGTCCGCGACCCCGGTTGTTAATTCGGGTGGAGGTTGGTTTTTTTAGAAAAAAAAGTCGAGTGACGAAACATTTCGCGGCGCAGTTATCCTCTCCTCGCTCAACCCTCTCGACGTGTATCGCATCCTATTCGAACCGAGCGTAACCCTCGCCGTGAAATCCACACGTCCACGCCGGCGGTGAGGCGGAGGCACACGAGGAGACGCCCTTGCCTCTGACCCCGTTGCCCGTGTGAACTCACGTGCTATTTTTTTGCCCGCCTGTCCCCTGAAATGTGATGCGCCATCAAGGTATTCGCACGCGGCCTCGGCTCCTTGTATTCTGTGCGTCCGCGAGATGTGTTCCCCGGGTTGGCCGGGAGACAGAGTGGTCGGACCAGTGGTGGTAGAACTGGTGGAGTAGCTCGAAAAATTCCCGAGTGCTAATTTTTTTTTAATGAAGAGGATGCGACGAAAGCTCGGCAGCATCCCGACGGGTAATAAGACGTTCAATTCGCTAACGGAGCAAAATTATTTACAATTTTTTTCAAGCTTCCTCTTCCATTTTTTTCAACTCTTGAAGTGCTGTGGATCAAAGGGCTCTTTAACTTTTGTGTTTGTTTGCCTTATAGCCACTCGCGAAGCATTAAGGTGGTCCGAATGTATTTTTTTTCAATCTACATTGAAGTAGGGAGAAAATGATTTGAATTTCACTCACTATGTGTTCTTTGTCCTGTTGATATCAGCAGTGATGTGAATATCGGTCAGTGGGTGAGAGTTTTATCCTGAAAGGTGTGCCCTGAAGTTTATGAGCAGTATCCGAGAAAAATTTAAACTTGTATTTTTTCTAAGTATAAGTCTGTAATATATTGGTCTCTGTTCCTAATGTGTTTATACTATTATGTACTATATGTAAAAGTACTTATTATAAGGAGACGTCTCTTTTTTAGAGTGATATCTGTTTGAAATTAATATATTTTTCTCAGTTGATAAAATTGAAGGCATTTATATTGCAGTTTTTGTGTGATAATTGTATTTTATAATCTATTATGACTCTGCAGGGTCTCGCATACGGTAGACCAAGTTTGATATACGATTCCCCTTAGGTGAATATACTCTAATGACGACGCTTTATATATGACGAAGTATACTAGTTAATATTATAAAAGACGATGGCTCGTTAGAATCAGTATCTCGCCGTTTTACGCTTCGACTTTTGGACTCGTGCTTCGTAGTAAATAGATGGAATAAACTTTACACCTTCGGGCGTCATGTCATGGAAGTATTTTATATTCGAATCCATGTTGAAAATTAGTTTTGTACTTTTCCACAGTTTTTTATTATAATCGTACAACGCGCCTTGCAACTTGCTGCATACTCAAGTGCAATCGTTGGCGTAAAATTTTATCATAAATAAATTTGCGAAAACAGTTGTACCTGTATATGCAGCAAGCTGCGAAACGCGCTGTACTCTAAATAACTATGGAAAAGGACAAAACTTATTTTCAATATGGATTTGAATGTAAATAGGTCGGTTCGGAATGTCTTTTTCCGTTCCAGCCGAACGTCTTTGCCGCCTGCTACTACTTATTTTTTCCCACCGATTGCGGGTATGTTTCCAGTTTCCGATATTGTTGCCTCTGCTCCTCTTTTTGACTCCCTAATGAGCATTCAGTCGTGAGACAGCCATGCGCTCCACTTCGTTCCGTGCCACGAGGAACAACTCTCAACCAGTGTTCGCCCATCACTCCAATCTGAAGGCACATCGCGTGCCGACCAATCTTTTTCGCGTGGAATACGAGCGTGCGGAGAGCCGTGCGTGGAACATGCTTGACTGACACGGCGGCCGATTAATGAAATCCCGGGGGTGCGAATCGCTGGTCGAGCGCCGCAAGGGAAATGCCGAGAACTGTAGCTGTCCACTCTCCGTTGATAGCTGGCCTATACGACTTTTTGCGATGAGTGACGGCCCCGCCATTCACTCCAGCTTGCGGCGATCATCTCCAGTGAACGGAAAGTCCGAAGAGGGATCAACTCTGTTTTCTAATTCGAGACGGGTTAAATCTCCGTCATTGTGGCGGAAGTCGAAGCGAAAACGTGTGACGGAAAGATGCCTTCACTTTTTGGGCACGATGGTCACTTTTTTAATCCCACCTCCTGCGTAATCTCTGGGCTCATAGTGGAATTATTAGTGCATGCTAAAGCTTAAAAGTAGTTCGAGCGAAAAATCATTTTACTTAGAAATAATTGAATTTGGTCTCATTTAAAGAAAAATATCTCACCCCTCCAATGACACCCAAAATTCTACCCCTTACCACATTACTTTCCGAGACATTTGTGAAAATATACCAGCCCTTTTACATGGGAAATGGTACGTTTATGCACTCCAGAGAGACATTATTTAAAAAATGAGGTATTTGTAACACTTAGATGTCGTAAAAAACTAACAGTGTGTAGTGTGTATGTTTTCTCAACTATTTGTGAAAATTAATCATATTGTCACCACTGTAGGTTCTTAGGTATCACAAAAACCCTTCCGTTTTGAAGGAGTTTCAAACGCACCGCGCGAAAAAATGAGTCAAGTTAAAGGCTTATTTAGATATTTTCATTTGATTACTTACAATTTATGTCATATAAAACTATATTATTGCACCATTAATAATGCAATATTTAATTGATGTGTTCTACAGGTGGTGAAATTAAAACGTGTAATTCGAATATGGTCTCTATTATGACTAGGGAACTATCTCGCTCGGACTACCTTAAACATAAAGGTTTAAGTGTGTGGCTACAAGTTTACTAAATATTGTCTTTTGTCCCAGAGATGATCCTTCGTGTAAACTTTTATTTTCATACCGGAAAAAATAAATTCTCATTGTAGAATGAATCTTTATGGGTCGTAAATCACGACTGATATCAAGTATGATGTGAAATAAGTATAAGTGACATTTATTCGGGCTGTAATTGAGCATCGTACTGAATCTCCATCTCAAACGACCGGCTGCGGGAAAAGGCACATTCATGAAATAACCGAGATGCTAGCCAAGATTGTGTCAAATCTCCATCACGTGCTTGAGAAATCATGGTAAGAAATCTTTACTTGTCACTTTTTATAGCTCATAGGAAACGTTGCGAGTTTTTAGAGAAATTTTATCCTTGCGTATTCGAAATTTTAATTACATTTTCGAAACAATGAGAAATATTATCCGTACAATAATCGATTTTGTCGTTAAGGCGTCACCCTTAATACGCTTATTAGTTCCCATAAAAATTACTATAAGCTGAAAACTTATCGCTTCGAAACCAGATGTTGTGATGAGTATATTTCCATTAAATTTACGGAAAAGCTATAGGTCCCATGTTTAAATAGTTCTTGATGAATAAGTTTGAAGATGGCCCAGAAATGAGACATTATTGGCTCTCCGTGTCATGTTTTCTAACAATCAAATTGTTTAGTGCCAAATAATGATAGTGATCATTTTAAAAATGAGCTCGCTGACATTCACATCCGTAGAAAACTTGTTTTTTCCCCCTCTTCAGTTTTTTCTTCGGTTCGTCACTCGTTAAAATACGCTCGCTGCCAAACTATTGTCGAAAATATTTATTTAATGCCTACGTATCAGGTTAAGAAATCGCCTTCAGGTAGGCCCAGTCTTGAGGAAAGGCATCGCCATGTCAGTACGGGAAAGGTGCTCCCTTAGACAGGTGGAAGGATGAATGGCTGCAGGCCGAGGGAAGAATGCTAGAGGAGCACATGAAAAAGGTCGTGAAAAATTCACGCTGCGTATTTTACCTTTAACGATTTTTTGTAGCAGTCGTGGGTGGTGGTGATTGTCACTTATTCTTTGGCGTCGCCTTTTCCGTGGGGCGAGGTGGATTGGTCCGTTGGTACCGACGCGAGAGAATCACGGGAATAAAAATATTTATGGGTTATAACCTTGCTTTGTATGGTGTAGCGTTGTAGGGGGCAAAAGCGTGGAATATGAGGAAAGAACGACGGGATATAATTCTGGCTTTCCACATGTGGGTGTGGGGGACGTTGGAGAAAATAGATGGGGCGTAAAGGAAGACAAGCGAGGAAGTGTTGGGTATGGTTGGTGATGAAAGGAAACTTAAAACATACATTTGGAGGAGGTAGGGTATCAACATCTACATACCACCCTGCGTGTCGCTGCATGGGCGTGTGGCACGGGGTGTTAGGAAACCAGACATGTAAAGATGAAAGGGATAAGGTTTTTAGAGGTGAATTGGTGACGTGTATAATGGGAGTGTACATAGTGGAGCTGTTTTTATTGTGGTCGCTTATTGTGCGCGGAGAGAATGAGTTTTTGTATCTTTCTGTTCGGCAGCGTATCTCTCTGATTTCATCGCTTCTGTCAGACCTAGAAATGTAGAGAGGCGTCATGATAATATTCTCTGTGTCGCTCTGAAACACACCAGTTCTGAATTTGTCAAGCAAACGAAGCCTAGCGAGTAGCCTCCGAGTCTCTAGGAGCTCCCACCTTAATCCCTCTCAATGTAAAACACTATATTTTCGCTCGTGGCAGTTTTTGACGAACCAATGCAACTTTTCTTTGTATTTTATTAATGCTTTTGGTTAAATCTTCATGACCAGGGTCACGAATGCTCGCGACATATTCGAGGTGTGGTCTAACCATAGCGAAGTAGCATCTCTCTTTTTTGTTCATCCGAGGACCTTCCTATTATACGCTTTATAATACTTATTTTCTTTAATGTTGTGGCACATATGTTTTGTGTGTTTTAAATCTTTATGTGGCTGGAAGGGGTGATGATGGGTGGTGGGTTGATGTGGTTGTTGGTCAAGCGGGGGAGGAGAAGAAAGAAAATAGGTTTTATGAACGGAATGATGGAAGGTAGGACGTTCGTGGAGAAGGAGATAGAAATATGGAGTTAGATAAGGCCCTTAACGTGTAACAATCTGGAGAAATGTCTCTGACTTTCTACAAAACCAAGCTATATGCGAGTCATCAGGTACAATTGTATCTGGAGATGACGCTTTAAGCATCGAAACGCGTTGTACAAATAAATAACCGCGTGGACATTTCAAAGTTTTTTCTTTTAAATAGCACGATGTTTTTCCACCCGGTTACCTTAATACGGTAGATTACTTTAAAGTACATCTACATACTACCCCGCAAGCCACCTCAAAAGGCGTGTGGCGGGGGGTGTTAGGACACCAGCCGTTAAAAAAAAATTTTAATTTTAATTTTAAAAAAAAATTATTTTTTATTTTTCCGCCTAGCATTTATTAAAGTCCTTAATTGTTCGGGGGAAAAACGAATTCCCATACCTATCCGTTCGGCAAAATATCTCTCTTAATTTATCGATTCTGTCGGACCTGGAAATATAATGTGGTTCTAATATGATGTTCTCCGTGTCGCTCTGAAAGATATCCATTCTCAATTGCTCAAGCAATCTAAGCTCAAGCAATGCTCAAGCAATCTAAGCCTAGCGCAGAGCCTCCGAGCAGCCGAAAGTAGAGCTGTGCGAATGCTTCGAAATCGAATCGACTCGAATCAGGCCTAATTCGATTTGGTTCGCCTGCGAATCGGGATGCTTAGAAAGCGAATGAATCGTAATATTCGAATCAGATAGATGCGTCTTCGAATCGTTACATGCATTCAAACAGTCATGGCACTCATCCCCGAACTGCGCGCCGTCCGTTTAGAAGATGTTTTCCTCACGCGAAACGAAAACTTAAACGACCACACGTTATTCTGTGCTATTCTTTGTGCCACCATATGGATGTATAAGCTAATGTAAGGCCCTGAAATATAGTGAAAATATATATTACTTTAACTCTGCATAAACTTTTGCATTTTATTTCGAAATCGATTCGCAAGCGCATTTTTTAGGGCGATTTGATTCGCTAACGAATATTTTTTTAAAATTCCTTTCGATTCGATTAGGAATTTATGTGAGAGATTCGATTCGAAATGAAAATTCCTGATTCGCACAGCACTACTTAAAAGAATGAATATACTTGAGATGCATGTCTGCAACCATTTTGAGACCCAAATGGTCGAGAAATTCCGTCGTAAAAAAATATATTACCGCTCGGCGATTCACCGGTGAACTCCCGCGCCATTTCAGTTCCCTCCTTTCGATGTCGCTTTACTTAATTCACAAAACCTTCCCCCTTTTTATAAATTATTCCCTGCTGAATTATCCTCCTCGTATTTCTCTCAATTAACCACCTGCTCCCACCCTATCCAGCTTTAGGGTATCATATTTCACGCGAGTCCCTTTGTTTTGACTTTAAAAATCTCCCACTCTCGTGTGACATTAGTGTATTTCCCCGCTCCCAGAGACCGCCACCTCCGTTCGCAGAGCAGTTTCTTCCCCTGTTTGCTCCCGGAAAAGTTGGATCGTGCCGTAATGATTCTTTTTTTATCCCTTCTTACTCACTCCATTTACTACGGTGCATGAAAACAGTGTGAGCACGCTTCTCAGTGGCGCACAGGAAACGCCATTTTTCTCTTTCCGCAATTACTCTAAGACTTTTCCCGCTTTCAATGGAGTCTAGCGTTGTGACTCAAAGGCCTTGGCTCGGTAATTTCGCAGCGTGACCCTAGCTGTTTTCTCCTAATACATTTGTGTCTTAGAAGTGAAAAGTAATTTTGGGTATAGTTATGTATATACATCTACATCCACTTACTACCCTGCGTGCCGCCGCATGGGCGTGTGGCAAGGGGTGTAAGGATACCATTAGGGTAAAGATGTAAGGGATAATGTTTTTGGATGTGAAATGATGACGTGTATAATGGGAGTGTGTATAGTGGAGCTCAGTTTTTATTGTGATCGCTTATTGTGCGCGGAGAGAATGAGTTTTTGTTCCTATCTATTCAGTAATGTATCTCTCTTATTGTATCGATCCTGTCAGCCCTAGAGATGTAGGGAGGCGTCATGATAATATTCTCTGTGTCGCTCTGGAAAATATCAGTTCTGAATTTCTCAAGCAACCTAAGCCTAGCGTGTAGCCTCTGAGTCTATAGGGGCTCCCTCCACTATCCCTCTATAAGTTGTGAGACACTATATGTTCGCTCGTTGCAGTTTTAAACGAAGCGCGCTGCTTTCCTGTGCATTTTATGAATTTCTTGGTAAAATCTTTATGACCAGGGTCCCAAATGCTCGAGGTGTGGCCTAACCAGAGCGAGTTAGCTTCTCTCTTTGACTTTTTCATCCGAGGTCCTTCCTATTATACGCTTAACAAAAACCTGGTATTTTAAATGCTGTGCCGCGTATGTTTTGTATGTGTGTTCCCCACGTCATATCAGAAGTTAAGGTAATTCTAAGATATTTAACTGTGACGTGCTATTTCATTACTCATATGTATGCTATTCATAACCAATCCACCCCTTTCGTCTACACTCTGGCTTGTGTAATGTGTGGTAATTTTGAAGGCTTATTGTCCACCCCAAGTTGCATCAAGCAGTGGAAAAGGAAAAACATTGGTTATGTGTTGCTCTTCAGGCACTTGTTGGTAAACGCTAGGAATCTATGTGATGTTTTCCAGTTTGGACCAGTTTTTTAGAGAGATCTCTATGGGCGATCCCCAGTAGTTGGTGAGGCTTTTACTGACTCCCTGGCAACATTAACACCGTAATAATATTTAGTATTACATGTAATTTCCCCCTCGTCCGCGTAAAACTATCCTCCCCCACTTCTTGCTGTCGAAACTGTTACACTTTTCCATTTCCTTCCTCATTTAACCAACCATTCTCCCTAATAGAGTTTATTGGATCAGACCTGACTTCAGGAAATGAGGAAATATCCACGTCAGTATGAAACAACGTTCTGTCGTCAATATTTATTGTGTCACTGGTTCTAAATTCACTGACTGTGCCATAGGGACTAAAATACGGTGAAAGTAGCCAGTCTTATTCGTTTCAATGTGGATAGCATTCTCCTTTCTGTGTTACTCTATCAAGGATAACCTAACTATCAAAATTGAGGGGTATTTATCACATGAGATTGTTCATCTGAGTGAGAAGCTCGTCACCTAACCTACTAACCTACAATCGAATTTCCAATCATTGCGTTGACAAATGATATGGTACGAAGTCACTCGCACGTGTGCATATACACCAAGGGTGGAAATATCGCCATGAAAAAATCATTCGACTTGACTGGGATTCGAACCCGGATCTCCCAATAGCCGGTCAGGTGTGTTAGCCAGTTACACATTAACCATCTAGTTCGCATAAACCCCCTCGAAATTCGCCCTACTAGTCGTACTTGCCTGATTCGAATCCGGACGTCCTGCCTAATTTATCGAAAGTCCCCATTCTTCCACATCTTGTATTTGTGATATCTACTTCGTATTTGTATAATGTGGGGAATACCCTCTCATAAAAGTATATTTTTCATCGTCAAAAGTAACTTAGCCTGTATCCATATGATTCCATTAGCTTCCTCCATTTACCCGCAAATAGATATCACTCGTGATGAAGCAGGATTAGGGCAGGAAGAGGTTATTCCCGTGAGCCGAGTTGCGGCCGGACTAATTTCCTATTTCCTCTCAGTTAGATATTCTGTATATTTGAACTGGTGACGTTTTATCATTGTCTAATAAGATGATGAAATGGTGAAGAATCCTTGGTGCTTTCTAGTCGAACTTAGAAATTTTCTGGTGAGGAAGGATAAAATTATTGAGGTGGTGATCGCGTGGTATCAATCATTGAGGATTTACAGCTCCGATTTCTACACATTGCTTGAAAAAGCTATTTTTCTGCTGATATTATTATTATAAAATGTATTCTACCGGTAAAGGTAGGTTTTGTTGAATGTCAGAGAATCTCCTCCAGGTCTTTTACACATTCAGAGGCTTACATGCTTTAAAATCATTAGCAGGCAAGTATATGTTTTCCTTTTCGTCTCAAGAGAGTTAAAGGTTGAAATGAATATGTGAAGCTTGTATGCTCGCTAATCGACTGCCCCGACCGTGTTTCCTTGATGAATACATCTTATCATTCAATGCATTCGCTAACCAAGCCCTATGTCATTCCCTCATCAAAATAATTCTTACTGTCTCCCCATGTCGGAGTGTTCTCCTTGTTATGTTTTTACTCTTGTGTCTGTGTCCTTTTTGACAGATTTTAAGCTATCCGGGACTATCCACGGAGTTCCACTTTTACGGAGTCACCCACAATGCACCAGTTAAGCTACCGAGGCGTCCTCTCTGTCTAAAGCACTCGGCCGGAAATCGAGGGATCCGGGTTCGAATCCCGGTCTAAGCGGATGATTTTTTTCTCTGTGGAATTTCGCACAATTGTGTCCTTTATGTTTTTTATATGTTCACTATGAAATGGCTTCATGCTGTTTGTGATCTTTTTTTTCTAATTAAAAAAATAAATATACTTTTTCGTCGTAGATATCGTCCTCCTTAATGGAGAGTGAGGTGAGGGAAATTTGACCGGTTCCATATACATATTCAGATTGGCTAGTCGTCTTCTCCAATCCTGAGGACAAAGGAATATTTGCTCAGGGCACAGCCCTCTGGAGAAGCTCTGGAAACGGGTGAGAGGGGTTGGGAAGTGATACGGGGCAAAAGTCTCACGGGAGAGACGTAGCGGTCCCGTCCGTCTTGATGGCTTAGTAATCTGCCCGAAGAAGTTAAAGTGGATTCTTTGTCTCTGTCCTCGCGAGGATCTGCGTTCTTGTAGGGGAAGCCTTTCTCCTTTTTCTTCTGCCCTGAAACATGCCACCCCACCGTTGTGCCCCCCCACGGATTCGGGAAGTAATTTTCGGTCAATTTTCCTTCTCTAAATTGAAAATCCTCCTTGCCCACTGGGAAATGGGAGTGTCTTTATTTCAGGCGGTAAAAGGATAGGGTGAGCCTTTAAAAAATGAGCCTCTACTTCAGTGTTCCGTTTTTACGGCGTAATTTTCGTTATTCCCCCTGCCTTGGCTCGCTTTCATCTTTTTCGATGTAATTTCTGGGGGCTGTTTTAATAATTTGCCTTGTTCTTCCCCTCTGGAAGTTTTATTTTTTTGTGCGCGTAATCTTTCCTAGGAGTCATCCCGTAAATCGTAAAATGACTCACCGTTATGTATATAGTAAGGAATATAGTATTATTAAACTTATGACCTAATGTTCGTCTGGTTTTTCCCCTTGCTTATTCTCCCTCGCGGAAATGGCTTTCAAAATCCGTGATTTTTCTTGCCAACGAGGCAAGAGTGTCTTTATGAAATGAAGTTTTAATCCCTGCCATTAGGGTAATGCGCAAAGCCATGTTCTGTCTGATGTTTATGACCATGAAGTTGAATGGAGGTGTCTTGTTTTAAAAAAATAATCTCAATGGGGAAATGAATTACTCTATTGAATCTCACCTTTTACAAGCATGTTTGGCCCTGTAAATAAGTGATCTAGTGTGCATTCATCTTGTTTTGCGAAAGCGAGAGGCTGAATGATCAACAGTACATGACATGGATTCAATTTTTTACTGACTGGAGAGCCCTGATCGCGATGGCGTTGACAAGCGTTAGCATCAGACCCTATCTTGCTGAAATCATGACTTTGAGTATTCGAAGGATTGAATATTAGAACAGTAATAAGAAAGCACCGGAACAAGGAATTTTGAATGTGATTCTGGGAGTTGAAAAATGTGAAGACTTTTAGGTAGAATAAATGGCTAGGATATATTTTATAAGGTATTTGAACCGTGGAGATTAAAAATGAAATTTTTTCCAATCTCTTTATAGATAGTCCTGAAAATAAAAAGTTAATGTGAGGACTCCCAAAAAATCTTACATTCAATTTTGATTAAATGATTATTATTTAAGTATTCAACCGGTAAAGGTAGGTTTTGTTGAATGTCAGAGAATCTAATCCAAGTTTTCTACTCTTTCAAGGGTCTATCTTCCTCTACTATATCCTTTTTCGCCTCAGCCTACGATCTGTTATGTGTTTTATGGCGCTTGAAGTGTGCGAAGTATTAAATTGTTTATTAACCTTGTCCAACTTTTGAAGTTCAAGGACAGCTGCCTGTGGTGCTGGAATCGATCGTAGCCTGGCTACCCGAGGAGTGTTTTTCAATCTTAGCTTCCATACAGAGCGCGTGGGTTGCACGCTGGTTGTTCCGAGACTTATTGAAATGAATTCAAGACTCATGGTTTGTCGTTGTTTGCAATTTCACTTTCACTTCTTTTACTCCAATGGCCCCCTCACCCGCCTCGGCCCTTGAAAATTAATATCATCCCTGTTCCCCTCGCTCGCTCCTCATTTGGATCTCGATACCATTATTCCACTTCCCTTTTAGTCATTTAATGCCCGCTTCCTCATTATTTGCGCTGCGGGTTTCGTCCGTGGAGCCCGACCCAGCGGAAGTGATGAGATGGGGTGGGTTTGTGCGGTGGCGAAAGGGCTCTCGACAGTCGGCCGTGTTTGTTGTCATGGGAGACGGAAAGAATACGGGGACAGAATTTGACAGTTACTATACGTTCGATGCAATTTCATGCGAGTTATCTGCACACTCCGTCCTGATTCCGAGAGATAGCTCATCAGCCCTCTCCTGGAAAATTTATATTGCATTAATCCACCGGTTAAATGTAGATGTGTGCCTGTACCACTCCCTGTATGCATTCTTTGAGTATCGGTAGTTCTTTGAACAGTCCCTTAACGAAGTAGTTAAGTAGCACTTCAGTTTACCGGGCTCAGATGGCTAGGTCAATTTTTTGCAGTTTACTGGCGGCTTCTTAAAGACTTGGGAACTTGAACTCACGCTAATAGGAGAGGAACTTCGGCAGCTGAAGTGATTTGGGCCCTTGAGGATGAATCGTCCGTGAATCTGCCTTAATCTGATGCCCTCCTACTTCGATTCACGCTTCATGTTCTTCACTTCGAGAAATAGATTTTATTGTATTCGATTTCTTTCACTTTTACTTCGAAGCAGTTTCTTTTGCTATTAAACTGAGGTCTTTTTCATCTGTAGTTGGTAATATTTTACCCTTGAAGTCGTGAAAGTCAGGGAAAATCCTCGGGATTTTTAAACGTAAGGGCATTTGAAAATTTCCAACATGGCGGGTGATTATTTTTTGAAGAAATTGCCATGAGAAAAATTCTTAGTTAAGAATAAATAAGATCTAGCTGCCTTGTATCCACCAAAAATTGCCATGGGAATTAGGAAGCCTGGATAGCGTCGTGGTCTGCGCATTGGTGCGGCAAACCAAAGGTCCTTGGTATGGGCATTATCAACCTCTATTTTTCATATGGCCTCTATCCTCACTTCAACGCCGCGTACGTCCTACTATTCTTCATCCATTACCGCTCGTTGTTTTCGGGTTTTCCAACCGCGTGCGTTGGAAAACTCGAAAATAACGAACAGTAATGTATAACGCCGCGGAAACCTTCGCGAGAATGTTATTCTTCATCCAATCCATAATACCAATTCTCTCCCTTCCCCGTTTGGCTTTTCGTTCATCACACCTTCTCCATACTCCTCCACACCCACACACCGAAAGCCAGCGTCCATTTTACCTCTTATACTCGCAGAGTCTGCTGTTCGTGTATCAGATGCAATTTCAGATGAATCTTCAGCCCCTTTAGTCCTGATTCCGCATGTTAGCTCGTGAACGCTCGTCTTCAAATCCATCTAAAAGTGTACAGCCTTTTGACTCCCTCGCATGTATGCATTCTTTAAGTATCGGTCGCTCTTTGAATAGTCCCATAATGACTTAGTTTAGTAGTACTTCGGTTCACTGTTTTCAGATGGCTCAGTTTATTTTTGCAGTTCACGGCTGGCTTCTTACAGACATGGGCATTTGAACCCACGAGAATAGGAGAGGAACTTCGGCAACTGAAGTGATTTGGGCCCTTGAGGATGAGTGGGTGGGATTCCTCGGAGGAATGAAGGAAGGATTGTGAGAATCCTGGAGTCGAACTCATTAGAAAAAAGGCGACCACGCGACCACAGTTGAGCGTCCCATCCGACGTACTGAGTGCTACACTATGAGTGAAGTCCGGCGCAGGAGTCTGGGTTCGAATTCCCGACCAGGAGAATTATTTTTTTTCATTGTGAATTACACACAAGTGTGTGGACTTACCCTGAGACACAATGGGTTTGTGAAGAGCATTAATTGAAGGTAAAATGGAGGGAAAAGTCCCCAGAGGAAGACGCAGGAATAAGTCCAAGGACCAAATAAAGAGGAGAGTACATAGGAAGAGATGCTAGGAGGTAAGGGAAGGAGGGTAGTATTAGATTGGAAGGGTGGAGGGCTGCAATCTTAGGATTGAACGACCAATGGTGGTGATGTTGATGTGTGACTTTTAGCGGGTGACCCCGTCGAAGTTACTGCGCGGCCAATGCCGCAGTTCTTCGAATTTCCCCAATCGTTGTTTTTTTTGCTCCCGGCGAGTGTCGCGAAATTATATCGGTTTGGTCTCAGGTGAGAGAGGATTATAGGAAGTCGCCTCTGCTGACAAAGGATGTTACGGGATCTCCATTTTCTCTGACGTCTTCCCGCCTCCAATCTCGATTCTCTTCCCCTCCGTCCCGGGTCCTTGTTTAGCATTCTGTGAGCGGGGCGGTGTCGTGCTGGTTGAACGTAATGAACCGCCCCCCCCCCCACCCAGCCCCGCCCCTTTTCCGAATCCTCCCTCTTCTCATTTGCGTCAAACTCCCTCCCCTCTTCCCCATCCTTCCCCCATTCCTGTACTTCATCTCTCGGTCAAGACTGCATATTTAGTTCGTATGTGAACGGTTCATAAATACTCGGTTTGAACGTCACTACCTCGAATACTTTATGGTTACTCACACACTAGTAGTTACAGGTAGTCTCTGCAAGACGTTTCTATAGTCATAATATGGACCATGTTTGAATTTTGTTTTTAAATTTGAACTTTCGCAAGAAGCATGAAGTAAATATGTTAATTTGAGTGACGCATAAACGTAAATGTTGTTCTTTATTTGTCAGTAAAGTCCAGATAATCAGTTTACGTACATAGTACTTCTTATACCCTCGAAGCGAGTCACGTTGGGATCAAATCTTAAAGGTTCTCGCCATCGTAGAGTATTATGTCAGTTATTCGCAATGAAATAATTCATGATTTAAGTAAACTTACATGATGATTCTCATTCTTTGGTTTGTTGTTTGACTGTATTGTTTGGCGACAATGCAGTTAATGAAATCATATAAATATCATTCGTACTAGCATGCATGTTTTACTTAATTCTGTTCTTTCACTTTAATTTCGAAGCACTTTCTTTTGCCATTTAGCTGAGGTTTTTAGATCTGTAGTTGATTGTTTTTTACTCTAGTTTGGTTATTTTTTATAATTATTTCCCCTATTTGGCGTATTGAAATGTTACCGATCATCGTCCTCCTTCTTTCTGGTGTTTAATTGCAAATAAATTTGTTACTTCTCAAATCACGGACCGTTGAATATCACAAATTTGGGCAACGAGAATGTACATTACTATAGATATTCTTATGTCAAGAGATAGATTTCTGCCCTAATGTTGTCTTAGTTTGAAGATTATAACGGTAAAGTCATGTGTTTAATAAATGTGTATGCCGATGATCAAGGACTCGAAGAATCAAGATTTTTTAAAGCCAGTTATTATATCATTTTATGGCACCCCAGAATGCATACTTTTGCGAAAGAATGGAATTCATAATTTTAGTTTTGTTTATGTTTTTAGTGTCGTTAGATCTTTTGAGATGAGAGCAAATAATATAATTGATTAGTGTTATAATTGTCGCCAAAATTCACCTTAGTGCTAATTTCATTTTTTAGGCGTTCTTCTGTGCAGTCTTTCCTCCTCGTAAACTTCCTGTCTTCCTCTTCTAATCAGCGTCCTATATAGTTCTCCCTTCCCCTTCCCTTCCCAAAGGACTGCAAAAAGACTGAAATAAAAGTGATGAGTAGGAAAGGATAGGAATAGGCCAACGCATGGACTTTCGTCGGGGGTTTCATCGGACTCCATAAGGAGTTGTCTTCCCCAGTTGTTCCGTCGGAAATGCATAGTGCGGTAATCGGACCACCCCTCGTAGCTTCCTCCTCCCACTGCCTGGGCTTTTTAAGTGCCTAGCAGATGCGAATGCATCCAAGTCGCCCAGGCACTCTCTCGCGCGCTGAATTCGCATCCGCTATATCTCGCCCAAGGCGCTAGTGGAAGTCCCAGCGTATGTCCATTGATCGCGGAATTGAGGCCGACAGGGAGGGCATTTCGTCATGAAACTGAGGTCTGACAACAGAATTTTCAGCCATAGTACTTCCTTCCGTTCTTTCCTTGTCTATCTTTGGATATAACGGAGAATCTGACCCATTAGCTCATATAAAGCAAGTTCATCTAACTTCTGTTGGTGATTGGACGCAAGTAAATCTTGAAACGTGTTAGTTTCATGAAGGTATTGATTCTACTCATTTTTACAATGGCTTTGGCTGGGAATTTATCAATTTAAAGGAATTTATCCATTTAAGGAATTTATCAATTTAAACACAAATTCTATAAAAATAATGGTTTTCAAGCAGTATATTAATGGTGATTTCAAGAGGGTTGTCGAAAGAAAGCATCATTAAATTAGCAAAATTATTGTGTCAGCCCGTAAACGCTGAGGTAAATCGGGGGATCATAGATGGCGGCCCACCTTACAGCATTAAGCATTAGCCAGCGCCCATTCAATTCCACCTAAATGGATCGCACCATTTTCTTCCTTTCGTCTCATCCTGGTGTGGGAACCGTCATTTATTACTCAAGCATCTGTACACCACATCTCTCAAACACCTCTCATTTGACTTGAAACACCTTATGACTAGATAAGTGGCGGGGAAAGGAAAATTCTGGGTGAGATAAGGAGGAAGCAAAGAAAGGCGAAGGGTTGCTCAAGTTTGTGATAGAGGGAAGGATATTGGGCCAGCGGGAAAGGGGGAGAGAGAGAATAGGTTTTCTGGACGGGAAAAAAATTGTAGATCGTATGCTGGGGAGAAAAGGGACACAGATATGGATAGGGCCCTGAAAGTGTGTAAACGTATAGTATTTTCTCCCAACGTCAATAAAGCGGACGCCGAGATAAAGAATGAAACAATGAGTTTATAAGGCTCTCCATGTGCAATAATTATTTGGATTAACTGACTTCCAATTTAAGCCTTCCCTTATGGGTAAATTACTCTATAACAACGACAATATTGACTGTGGAGATGCGACACAGTTATGCCAAACATTTCTTTAAAGTTCGAAGTATATAAGAGATGTCTGTCATTCGAAAGAGGAAGGTTAAATGATTGAAATACTCGGCCATAATGCAATTTTTAATGTCATTTATACTAGAAAAAAATGACAAACATTTATGGACATAAAGTAACGTTTCGTCGATAGCATGAAATGATTGTAGCAGGTTGGAAAATTGTGCGGTGAGTTCCCGAGTAGGTTCATCTGTAAACTTGTTCCAATAAATAATGGAATATCGCTGTAATATATCTCGTAATGCATCAGCGGCTTTCCTGTTCATACATGTGTGTCGCGAAGTGGACACAAACGGAACCCTTGAACACATTTGTCACGGTGGATGGTGGAGTAATCCCTTGGGATTTATTCAGCCGCGATATTACACCTTCATTTCCGGGCGCGATCGCCACGAGAGGGGAAGCCATTTGGAAGCGGCGGTGCATCCTGGGACGCCCCCCATGCTTGCGCACTCCGGCCATACCTACTCTCGACGACCGCCATATCTCGGAAGTCGAGCGAAATTGCGGACGCGTCCGTAATACGAAACTTTCTCGCTCGTACTTCGCTCAGATTATCTTTTGTTTATTTTTAGTTTCGTCGTTTCATTGCTCCGAATAACTTTTTTTTCCCCGCGTCGAAGGCGCGTACCCGTTATTTCTGAAAGGGAGGAATGCCCTCAAAATTTCGTAGCCGAACGTTCCGAGGGGAAGGAGTCAACGGACTTCTTCTACAGGTTGTGGTCAGGCGACCTTCTCTTGTCCCATTTCTCATTTCCTGTGTGTTTTAACTCCCTTTGTTTGTTCAGTAATCAATTGCAAACCGCAGTTTATCTTCCTACTGCTTTAAACGTGTGTAGAGAGTTGAATTGTTAAACGTGTCATCTGCCTCGACATTACGAGAGTATATTTCTCCTGGCTAACTTTAGTGGAAATTTTTTACATTAAAGGGCAAAGTAAAAACTGTACGAGACCTCATTTGCGTAATAGCACCACTACAACCTAATATCTTTTTATTTTATCTTCAGGAGTATTTTCATTTTCTTTAGCCTAATGGCAGTTAGTTTCTTTCATTTTTCGCATAGGCGCATCAGTAAGATGGCATCAAAATAACGTCTTTTTGAAAATGCTGTCTTGCCCGTTCCCAGTTAACATTATTTCACCTCAACTGCATGCTAAAATTCGTCATGAAAAATTGTAGAGTTGCTGTGTCCCTTGTGATGAAATTTTTATGCACCGTGATGCCGTTCAGAATATTTCTGAGGGCATAGTGTTCTTGGAACCTCGGCACTTGTAGTATTCTATTTAATCTGCCGTCTCTGGCTCTCTGAATTCGAGTAACCCTAAGCCCTTGGTGCTCTAATTATAACGCAGTGGGTAACCCCTCCGGGCAGTTGGAGGTTGGATTACTGCATTGTGTGCCAGTGTTGCATGTTGAGCGTCCCCCGCCCCCTCCTTATCCACTGTAGCAGAAGGTGTGCGCGGCTGTCCACCTCGAGGTGACCACCACTATAATGTCCCGGCCCTTGTGTATCGCTTACGGGTCAGAGGTCACGGGCATTGTCGCAGCGGAGTTGCCTGGAGGTCATAGCGGCGAGGAGCTTTATTGGCCCGTGTGTCTAAATGGCTAGCATAGGAGTGGGCGGGCATTTGTCAGAACGTGACGACGGCCCCAACTTGGAAAATGATGGTACAAAACTCGAAAAATCTACAATTTCACTAAGCGCCACATGATGATGAATAAAGGTGCTGGGCGTTGAAAAACTGAGAGCTGATGTACACGCGACACTTCCTTAGGTGATCTTCTTACCTTAGGACTTTTTGAGAGGAACATCTTCTCGTGTGTTTTGGATATATTTCCGGAATTATCTTCAGCGCTCTGTGGATCATATGTATTTCGTAATTTTTCCCGAAACGCACGATCCTTTTCGTAACTTATATCTCTAATTCCTTATCTTAATCTTATACCTTAAACAATTCATATATTTCGTGATTCCTCACCTTCGAACCATCTTTGATGTTTGCTAACGTATCCGCTTCCGAACGTCTCGCACGATTTTTCGCATAGCTGCCCTAGTTGTCGGCTTTCGGCGCCAACTGATTTTATACCCATACTTGCGTGTTCATTGTCTTTTCTAATACGACGCCATCAATGCCGATGCTGCAGTTTATTTTATGCTTTCAACCTGCCTCTTTCGAACGGCACATGGTCCGTTCGGAATGACACTTGGGAGTGTTAAAGAAATGCTTGAAATTTCAATAGTGTTTCTTCGCCGCCACAGTTGGTATGCCTTCTATCTTTCACGATTTATTAGATATTCCAGGAGAAAACTGTAAGAGTTAGTTTCTTTACTCAGGCATGAGTCTTTTTCAAAAGAAAATTCGACTTCTAGAAGCATGAAGGTGTACTTTGTTCGGATTGAGAAAACATCAAGAAGGAGATATGGAGACTGCATGTTTAATTCTTTTCCATTTCTCTTCTAGCCTCATAGTTTAACTTCTAAGCGTATTTAAGGGGAGGCCCGGTCATAGTAATTTCGGAACGTTTTATCCCGCCAAGCATTTAGCCCTGTAGGGTTTTAGAATAAATATTTTTTCATTCAACATCTTTTTTCTATCACGGTCTTGAGCAACCCTTCGCCCCCCATTACTTCTCCAAGCCACCTGGCATCCTCTATATCTCATACTGAAGTTTTCTCTTCTCTCCATATTGAGCACTACCACGTTCATCTTCCTTTCCGTTCAACGCACTTTTTCCATCCTCCTCCACATCGACATCTCTAAAGCTTGCAGTCAATTCTATGTCCTTTTCTCAAAGTATACACTTCTGCCCTGTACAACGCTACACTCAACATCATGGACTTTACCAGTCTCTTCTAAATATCCTTACCCTTAGGTCCCCGACATCAGCACCCTCCTATTCCTTCTTTCGTTTGCACAATTCTCCTCCTAATGTCTTTGCTGTAAGGCCTTCTTTCTTCTAACGTTCAATCCTAGCAATTAAACTTTTCTGGTGTAAATATTCTGGGGAAATGAAAGTCGCTCTTTGGAAAGCCATCAACTACGAACCTGAATTTAATCATATTTATCTCCCGAGCTTTTCGCTTCTTCGATCATAACTAGCTTTTTGGAGGCTCGTTTTGTCGTTTGAGAAGTTTGCTATGTCTGAGCGATACTCCCTCAATTCTTGTATCCAATTCCTCTCCCTCCATCTCCTGAGTGAACGAACGAAAAATTGACTGATCGTATTTCATGACGAGTGGCTGGTTTTATCCTCTCCTTCATCTTTTTTTCCATCTCGTAATTTATTCCGCGTTGGAGTCGATGGGAGGATGTTGGGGTCGGAAATTTTTTATTTTTATTTTTTATTACCCTCTCGTCTCCATTTTACATCTTTCTGGTACGTATGAATTTTTTTATTCAATTCGTTCATATTTTTCGAGGAGAAAAAATTAAGGTGTCTTGCTGGAGAGCACGGAACGCTCATCCGTCGTCGTCAGTTAAAGGGTTCGTTAGCCATTAGCCGTGCATCAGGCGTTATGAGTGGATTGGTAGGCGGAAAGAGCAGTTTCAAGGGCCACCTTTACCTTTCGGTTCTCCCATTCCCTCCTACTTCCTCTCCCCCCACCGCCTGCCCCTTCAACGCACGCTTCTGCTAGGAAGGGAATTTAATTTGCCAGTGGGAGGAAAAAAGTTTGCACTTTTTCATCTCCCTACTTCCCGAGCGGCGGTTGAAGGTCGGCGCCAGAAGCTGGCGAGCGACCGGAGGCGGATCTTGTTTGGGCGAAATTTGTTTCGCGAGCGAGTTATTCGCACGGCAGCAGCTTGTAATTTCTTTTTCTCTCGTAACTCCATTTTTATTTCATTGGTCGTCGTTTTTCGCGCAATGTATCCGTATATATGCGTGTATCCACTTCGCGGACGAGTTAAAAGGAATCCCGATTCCCTTTGCCAATAGGAAGATTGCTCTTGTTTTTATTTCTTTATTCCTGTTTGTTGATTAAAATAGCTATCGATTGACTTTTTTGGAAATCTCAATGAGCTGATTAAGTTTCCATCGTGTCGAAATTCAGTAGAGGCCGTCGGGTCAATTATTGAACTCTTTTGCGCAGGGAAAAACAAAACTTTGTAAGTTTTACGAATGATATTTTACGAACGACCGGTTTCGTTGAATAGTCAACGAAATCGGTCGTCTAATGAACATTAATATACGTAAAACTCCTACAATTTTGTTGATTCCTGAACATTATGGGAAAGTTTTACTAAGTTAAGGCTGAAACTATTGAATTTATCGTACTATTTGTCAGTTACCATTCAAATTATTACTATTACAGCCACTCTTTTTCCCGATCACGTACAATTCATTTGCGAAATATTTTCTTTTCATGAGTTTTTTGGTCCAAACTATGCGTCAAGTTGCCTTTTCCAACATTTCGAATAAATTCTGAATCATCATTATGGAGAAACAAGCTTATAATTGTCAACTGCTCAATCAAATATTAGGCTTAAATATTAAATGCTTTGGAGAGTTATTGTCATCCACAAAGTATGATAGTATAATTTTTAAGAAGCAACTATCACCAACAGACTTTTGTTTCGTAACTGAATTTTAATTCAAAACCGTCACCAGGCAGTCATTGACCAAAATCCTCAGAAAATAAGAAAATAATTTGGTTAATATTCCAGTAATTTTAATTTTGAAGTTTCTGAGGTGAGGCATTCGCGGGCTTATTCTTGTTTGGAGCGTTACGAATCAAAACTTCTCATCTTTGCGCCGTAAATTCGAAAGTGGATTAACGTCTCTGCGTTAACGTGCAATTACTCGGTCACCTTGAGTATGTGGCAGTGATCTGTAATGTGTCTTCTTTGACCTAGTATTTTCTAATATAATGCGGGCCATTTATATATTATTGACAAGAAATTGCTGGAAAGTATAAAATTCGCTAATATAACACTGGGGCAATCAAAAATTATTATTCTGTCAACTATTAAGATCGCGTGGCGAAGGAGAGAGCATATTCCCCGTGCCAAATTGGTCATGTTTGTATCGCTCCTATAGGATTTTCTCATTTTTCAATCCATCATTTCCTGTTATCTGTGTCCTCTCGTTAAATGTGCGCAGCTGAATAACTTTTAGATGCCTTCCTTGGTTTATCTTGAAAGTCTTTCATCCGAATACTTTATAACTTGGCAGAGATCACGAAGCAACACCATTATGCGATGGAAGTGGAGTTTGAATCATCAGAGTAAACCCTATGCATTCTTCGTTTTCCCTTAGAAACAAAATTCTCAGATTTCGGTTAGTTCATCTTTCACCAGTCAGTTTTGAGCTCTTTACAAATATTGGGAGATTCATATGTCATTTTTTGCTCAAAAAATAACCTAATGTAGGAAGTTGTCTCTCCACGGTATGATTTGAGGTTTTCGTTTGCGTTGATTCGATATGTACGTAATTCGATTGTAACGTTTCATTCGAGACTATTCCTAGTCGGAATGAAACTATCGTGATTTTTCGGAGCACTGACCAAAATCTTTCGCTCTTTCGTCATATTTGAGGCTCGGCAATGATTAATCTCTTCTGAATAACGCCCAACGTCCACTGTGTACCAGCTTTCCTGCCCCGTTATTCCCGATTTAGATAATCCATGAGAAAACAAAACTAATGCGATTTTCTAGGACAATGTGAGCAAGCCTGGTCATACAAGTAGGAGGGGACAAAGTGGAGCTAAGAGAGCAGTTCAATTACTTGGGTTGTACGTTAGAAGAAAATGGGCGAAGCAAAAGCAAAGACATAAGGAGGAGAATCGTGCTGACGAATAAAAGCGTTCTGCGATAGTAGGGAGTTGATTACTGGGAACTTGGGGTAACTATTAAAAGAAGAGCCTGGTGAAGAGTTTGATGCTGAGTCTAACGTTATTTGAGACTGAAACGTGGACGCTGAGTAAAGGAGACAAGAGAAAACAGACTGCAGCTTTCGAGATGTGGGTGTGCAGGAGCATGGAGAAGATACGTTAGACGTTGACGAAGAAACACGGGGAAGTGCTTGGCGAGGTGTGTGAGGAAAGAAAACTTCTAAGTGAGATTTGGAGGAGGCAAAGTCGGTGGCTGGAAGGGAAAATGGGGGCAAAGGGCTGCTCAGGGCCGTGATTGAGGGATTTTGGGCAAACGGGGAAGGGGAAGAAAGGGAATAGGTTTTATAGACGGGATGAAGAAGGGTAGATCGTATGCCGAAGCGAAAAAGGAAATACTAGAGGTAGTTAGGCCTCTGGAAGTGTAGAAAAACCGGGAAGAGATTCTTTTACTTTCATCAAAACTTACTTTCACCGGTAGAATAATTTTTAAAAAATGACGAATCCGCCTCGATGATGAATGAAAGGTTTATGTGTAAAGAGCCTTCCTTTTGTTAAAATCTTCCGGATTTTCACCGACTTCCATTTAAACCTAACCTTGCCGGTAGACTGCATTACATTCCATGCTAAAAATTCTGTATAGTTTCCTTATAAATTCTTCTGCAGAATTTCTTAAAAAGTTCTGTAGATATTCCTTAAAGTATTGAAACGCCATTTTACGGAATTCCCTACGACGCTCTGCAGAATACCTAAGGACGTTCTGCAGAATTCCTTAGGACGTTCTGTGGAATTCCCTACGACATTCTGCAGAGTTCCCCCGACGTTCTGCAGAGTTTCCATCTTCTTCTAAGTGGAATCTGTCTTTTCAACTGGATGCCCTCCATTGCCGTCGGTCCTGAGCATCTTCTTTCATTTGCCTGTAACTTCAACCATGTTTTATATCACCGAACATTCCCATTCTTCTTCTTCCCCTTCCTCGCTTTCCTTCAATTTTTCTTCTAATTCTTCTAAAAAGACAATATTGGCGTAATATATGTCCCACCCAAGCTGTCTAACTTTCCGTATTTCCGTATATTTCCGTAGAGTTGCTGAAGTTGTACAGAACAGCTTGTAAAGAGTTATTTTGCTTTGCAGAAAATAACTCTACAGAACATATGTTCTGTAGAGTCAGGCTCTAATGTTCCGTACAGTACAAAGAACTAGTTCTGAAGAAGAGTCAATTTCTGTAGAATTCCTTACGTTCTACAGAACAGCTTCTAAGGATTTTTTTAGCAGGGATTAATTATTTCCGAGCCCATGTCGTTCTTCCTCCAAAGAGGTCCGAGGCTTTCCAAATAAGGGAAGAGATGAAATAGGGAGATGGTGTAAGGCTCTCCGGAATGCGCCCCATGCACTTGCATTGTCACTTATCGCCCCTCTCCTACTTCCCTCCCGTCTCCCTCCGCTTCTCCCCCCCCTCCCTCCCTCGACAAAACTCGCTCACTTTCCTCTCTTTCCGGAACCGAACTTCCGGCCTCTGGCGGAGGAGGATTCCCCCCCTCCCCCCAACTCTCTTTCCCCTCTTCCGACTTACGCGCCTTCCTTCCCTCTCTCAGTCCTCCTTATCTCCTCCGAGCGACAACCAGTTCCAACGCCTTCCGAACGTTCTTTGAATGCGCGAGCTCCCAGAACTCCAGTACGTTCCGCATGCAATGCACTCCCCTCGGCCTCTTTGAAATCACCAACGCCAAACAATTAAAACACGGATTTTCCGTGGACGTTTTCAAATTTGTGCGGTCATTTTTTTTGGCCCAATGAGACATTTTGATTTTAATTTACTTGGGAATTAATTGCTTGGGAATTATTTCGTAGAGTAGATTGGTGCTGAGGCGGAAAAGGACATACAGTCAAACCTCCCAATTGCGGACACGTTTGGGCTCGGAACAACGTCCATTATTGAGAGGTGTCCGCTATTCAGAGGGGACCGACATTACGAAACGTTTCTCAATGCAGTAACTGCGCCGGTATATAAAAATATAAAGGTGTTAATGTATTTCATTTATCTTATATGTCTTAATAGTGAAAAATTACACATTTTGACAAAAAATATGGAATTAAATCATGATATCTACATTTGTTATACATAGAGAAGCTAGTAGCACATCACCAACAAATCAAAAGTTGATGAAGTGGCACCTGGAAATGAGACAGTACATGCCTTTGAAAGTTTAAAATAGATTAATTTACAATAACCGAAGTAATCCCGATGCAAAAAGGTTCATCATGGTTAGTCACGAGGGGAAAGGGAACGGGCAGGAATACTACCTCGTTGACGGACCATAGATTGAACCCGAATTGCTGAGGTAAGCTGTGGTCTGGAAAATTCCCAAATTCCTTCAGGAAATGAGGATTATTGTTCCGGAGAGGAGACATTTTACAGAATAGGTCGTCGCGAGTGTCCGTTAATGGAGGTAATAGAAGGAAAGATGTTTCTTTCCTGTTGTCCGCGTCCGTTATTGATATTGTCCGCTAATTGGAAGTAATATTTCCACAAGTGTCCTTGTTCTACTGCCGGGGATTGAAAAACTGTCCGTTTTTAGGAGGTGTCCGCTATTTGGAGGTGCCCGTTAAGAGAGGTTTGACTACTAGAGCGAGATAGGCCTCTTAAAAAGTAGAAAATGGGTGGAGATTCTCTGACATTTAATAAAACCTACCTTAACCGGTAGAGCACTTACAAAAAAAAGAAACTTCGTAGAAGATTCCTCGAAGTCCCATTTTGATTTTCCATGTTCTGTAAATAGGACATCACCTTGGACACGAATTATATACACAAGTCAATCAGTGTACTTAGTATTTATCAGTAGGTATGTAGTCATATATAAGTGTGTACAAACACCCTCAATTACTGATAGCAAAAAAATGATGGCCTCTGGATGGGTCGTCGAGGGTACATTTTGGTAATTTAAGCAAGAAGAAAAATTTCTTGAGCCAACAGTAAAGCATGTGGTGACTAGATTCGACGCAGCAATCGAATTAGAGACGAATTTGCATCGAATTCGTACATAGTTTTGAGCGGGACGTGGCTGTATTGTGGAAACGATACATGAGACATAACGAAAGGAGATTGCAGTTAGGAAAAGGAGAAAGAACGCGTTTGCAATGGAAATCTTAGTGTATTTTATCATAATACTTTCCTTTTTTCGTCATATTAAAATTTAATTAAACTCTTCTCAGGTTTGCGCGTATGGGTTAATTGCTCCATCTTCGCGGACGTATCGATGAAAGACTTATTCATCGAAACGTGCGCAAAGGTGGACCAATTAATCCGAACACATCCGAGAATTTACTTCAATTTTTCGCCGGGAGAAAAATAAGTCCCATGTTACAACTTAAATAACTTTGCCAATTCTCGAGGTGCACTTGGCGTCATATTTTTATCCTTAACGTTGCATTTTTTATTTCCGTACATGGAGGTGGATCAATTATAAATTCATCAAGTAAATTAGGACATGATATGATTAGTTAATCGCGCATTCAGGCTACTAAGTGAAGCTGCTGCAGTTAAATCCTAATAAGTACATATTCGGTATTCGTAGCTCTCATTATGCATTGCAAGCCACTTTAGTCCCCGGTTTATTTTTGGTAATCCCTTAAGTGACTCCCTTTGTTTTCCAAGCAATTTACCAGACCGACGACTAGAGCTCTCTGTGGAACAATAGATTCCACAGACACAATTTTGAATGAAACAATTTTGCTCATCCTAGTCATCACGAGACTCATAAAACAGTTTAATGGACGTATTATTTTACGGAGTTGTTGAATTTCTGAATGACTCCCATATTGTCCCAGTTGTTGGCTTTGTTTTGGCGTTGTTTCATTTTATTTAAAATTTTAAAAGTTATATTCATGTTACCATTCATTTAATTTCGTGCGTGGGTCTGTACCAAATATTTTGTGCCTATTTCTTACAATCTCCGGAGATTCGTAATCTCTCGCCATTGTTTTGCATGTAAGAATTGAAACCACGCCGTGACGTTTCATGCTGAATAAAATTATATGTTTGAACGCAGAATAAAATTAATAAAATTGCAAGAATAGAGTAACGACCGCCTTGTGGAGTTTTTTTTTTTTTTGGGAACAGTATTTTTTTTCCATTTTGAATTCCTCATTGTTGACGCTGGCAACTGCGAAAAAGAACGCATAAGCTGTGTTTTAATTCAGCGGGGAAAATTGCAACTGCGCGAAATAGCATTTCGTGATTCCGTGAGTACCTGCTGCTCTTGACGAGTCATTTGTGGCATTTGTGCCCCACCAATCCTGGATTATAAGCACCGGAGCTGTATTTTTAATGGCCCCTCATTCCATCCATGGGGATTTGCCCCGAGAGCGGAATGGAAGAGTTTGGTTTCTATCAATTAAAATATACATCGTTGTTGAAACCTCCGTTGCGTTATCGTCCTAGCTAATTCAGTCAGGAGCCGTATTATTTTTTTTTAATCGTCGTTGTATTCAAATTAAAAACTCTGCAATGGGATCGTCGAAAAGGTTTCCTTAACGGTGGCCGCTCATGCGGATTCGTTTTTCATCCGTGCAGCCAATGCGTTCCAATTTAAACGGCGATTGGGACTTCATTTTTTTCGTTTTTGCTTTGTCTAATTCGTTCTTTTAAATGTTACCTGTTGTATAACCAGATTTTAATTACATTAGCCGTCTTAAATTTTGCCTCCAAACGAATTTAATTCCCGTTTCAATTGAAGTGTCACATTTGATTTGTTATCATATTTCTCCTCTGTCCCCCCCCTCCCCTCCCCCCCGGTTTTTTGATTTCCCAATTCAATCCCACGCGTTAAATGTTTCAGACTTATCTTCATTATTGCACTGTTCACTTGCAGTTCAGGCATTGGATATTCATTTAAGCTATTAATGTTTTTGTCTTTTCTGCTCAGTAAATTTGTTTTTATGGCGCATTATGCGTACAGTTTTATATCGTTCAAAAGCCGAATCACCCTCAGGATTTCAATTCACCCGACTCATATTGTTTCTGACTTTCATGTATTTTATTAATCAAATTTTTATTTGAATTTTAGACTCGTGATGAATTGAAGTAATTAGTTTGTTTGGATACTGCTATTTCAAAACCCCTGTACTTCGACAAACTAAGGCGTTGTATATTGTGGATTAAAGTGTGTATTTTATGTGTTTTCATTTGCGAGATTGGTTCTGTCTTGCATTTTTTCTTATCACTTCGTTTTTTTATTGCAGCCAAGATTTAGTGAAATATTCTAGTTACCTCAGTTTGCTTCAATCAAGCGAATGGCCGTTCGAAATGTCAAATGGTGAATTTGCCGCTGATAACCTGTTTTTGTTCCCGCTTGACTGAGCAACTTCTGTTTTCAGGAGGCCTTATAACCTTGATGTAACCAAGCTACAAGTTGTTGTCCGTGGTTAGTGATCTTGAGTGGATGCTCCAGTCTCCGCCGTTCGATTAGATCATATCCGCCTGCGACATTTATGCTTTCAGCATGTATATACTAAGATCCAAAAGATTAATATTTTTATTTTAAGGAAACGAAAGTTCCTCTAAACTCCGTGATTGCCCATCGTGGAGTCAACGCTGTTGAGTTACCAATCCAAAATTCTGGCACCTAGTTTCGTTTTGTGCCGTGTAGACATCCAGTCTTTAGACCCATCTTGAAGTCCTTTTATCGTCTCCCGTTTTTTATTTCGTCCAGAATTCCTAGGCCCTTCCTTCTTCTTCCTCACTTCCCAAGTGTCCTCCTCTCTACTACCCTCCTCAGCATTCCCCTTCCTTTCAAAACGTTCTCCAGCCAACTCTCCTGCCTCCTCTGAACCTCCGCCACTTGATTCTCCATAATATGATGAAAATAACTACACTAAAATTAAATAACGGTAAGACTGACGATGAAGAGCTTGAGATGGTGGTCGAGGAAAGGAAACTTCTGAATGGAATCCGGGATTAAAGGATATAATAAAGGGCGATGGGTTGCTAAGAGTGTGATAGAGGGAAGGAGGTTGGGGAAGCGGGGAAGGGGAAGAAAGAGAATAGGTTTTATGGTCGGGATGAAGAAGGGTAGATCGTATGCTGAGGTAAAAAAGAATATACTAGAGGGAGATAGGCCCCAGAGAGTGTAGAAAACCGGGAGGAGATTCTCTGACATTCAACAAAACCTATCTTTACCGGTAGAATACTTAACTAAAAAAATGACGTTAGGTCTTGAAAACTGGGAGGAGATACTCCTGCATTCGACATAAACCTACCTTTACTCGTAGAATCCTTAAATAAAGGTGCTCAGCGTGCGCTGATGACTTTTAACGCCTAAAAGCAAGAACGTGTATGGTATCGTTTACCTGCCCCGTACCTTGGCCTAAAGCCTCTCGCGTTCGTTAAACTTGGTTGAGGTCTGACTGCTCCTCCGAGCGAAATGAAGTTGTTCGAACGCACCGATTCCAAAATCGTCCGTCCGGATTGTTTTCACCTATCCTTTTTCACACTTGGCGCACGAATTGGTGTAGCCGTGGGCCAACCAAGAGTCTCCCTCAACTTCATTCAACAACTCTTTTGTTTCATCTGCGCCAGGGGGAATAAATAAAAACCCCAGTGAAGGCCAAATAAAATCGGCAGTCGCTCTTGGATGTTATAAAAAAGGGAGGGGCGGAATGTCAAATCGACTAACGGAGTATATTCCCTGGTTCGGCGGACAAGGTTTCCCAGCCTCGAGAAAAACTTTACTGGTGGGTACCAGAAGAGACGAAACTGGGAAATTTTTTAAAATTTTTCTTCCCTTTATCCCTCGACTCTCACTCTTGGAATTCAGTAAATATTTTACGAGAGCGCTCCGACGAGCATCACAAAAGACCTGCGACAGGGGACATAAAGGGAATGCGGTGAGCACGAGATGATAAAAAAAGGCCAAAGAAAGAACAACGCATCATGAAGGAAGGCCGTCAGACGCTGTCTCCTAAGCGTACCTAAAGAATATCTAATTATCCATGGTCGTTAAAAGGTTTTTAAAAGGCTTTGCTAACGCAGCAGCTTAAAATTTTAAAAGCATCCTTTCCTCGTGTAATTTACGAACTAATTAATAGTGCTGGTGCACAGCTGACAAAACTCAGGGTGGACTGATACCCTTTATGGGGAGCTAGACTATCTAACAATGATCAGCTGACAACAAAATATACCACGCAGCGTAGTCAATTTGTATATTTTTTAACCTTCCTGTTTCCTTTAGAACTACCTGACACTCGTGTTCCTTCGGGTCAAAATGACCCATAGTGCCGAGTTGTTAAAAATTGAGGCAATAAATGTTAAATGTTTTTTTATTAGTTATTACTTGTTATGTCATTAGTAAGCACAATAAAAATCATCGCTAAACAATTATTTTTTAGTTGAATAAACATAAACCTATCATTATTCATATGTATCATGGCACCTATCTATCGATCGCACAGTGGTCCTCGGCCCATGTATTTCTGGGACATGAAAGGATTTTCTCAGGTCAAGATGATATTTGGTGTACATAGGTTTTCGGGGTCGCTGAATACGAATATAATGCCAAAACAATTGAATTTTACCATATAATTTGAAAACTTGCGGATTTCATGTTTTGCAATATTGGTGCGAATAGATTTTATTTAGTACAAATAGGACCAAATTAACAAATAAAATTAATATAGGCAAATATTGGCAGACACTAATGAGTTTTTATTATACTTAGTGATGTTAGTTACACTTTCCAATAGATTTTTTAATGGGATCTCATGAAATGAGTGAACTTTTCACTAATTTTAATCATATTTCGTGGATTAAAGTTCTCTAATTTTCATGATTTTCAATTTGAAATCCCATATAATGACAACTTAACAATAAATTTTTACTTATGCGTCATCACTTACTCTATCCAAATGTACTGCACAAAAGGTTTACCCGAATACTTATTTTTCTTACCAAGTCCCATTTTTCCATATACAGGGACCACTGTGGATCGGTCTCAAAATACGAACAATGCATTGAATTTTACGCGCTGGAAAGTAAATTTTTACAAATGGAGGGCACTTTTTACGAATATTATGTCGTGCTTAGGATGTGTAATGTCTCCATGCTTTTTAATGTATTTATGGACAGATGTGTTAGAGACGCTTGTAGTGCAAACGACGGTGTTTTGATTGGAAATGTAAACGTGCGAGTTCTTCTATATGCGGATGATGCTGTTTTGACCTCAGACAGTCAAAAGGGATTACAGAAGCTCCTAGATAAGTTTTGTGAATCAACGGAGAGAATGGAATTGAAGGTAAATGCGTGCAAGACTAAAGTAGTAGTTTTTGATAAAGAGAATGGGGAGGATAACTGTATGATGAGGGCGAATGGTGAAGTAATTGATCAAGTGGATGATTTTGTTTACTTAGGTAAGATGTATGCAAAAGATGGAAGAATTGATGAGGAGATAAAGAGACGTGCGAATGCTGGAAGGAAGGTGGTAGGTAGCATGTGGAGCATATCAAGGAATGAGAGCTTGTCTAATGAAGCGAAAATTGCCGTGTACAAAAGTGTACTTCTTCCCACTTTGCTATATGGTAGTGAAACATGGGTATGTCAGGATATACATAAGAGTAGACTAAACGCCGTGGGTATGAGTTATCTGAGGAGTATTTGTGGCAAAAGTAGGATGGATAGGGTCAGGAATGAGTGGGTCATGAATGAATGTGGGTTAAATGCTCCAGTAATGGACGTGTATGAAAGGAGTGTGCTTCGTTGGTTTGGCCATATTGAGAGAATGGATGAGAGTAGAATAACGAAACAGATATATGAGAGTAGAATGAATGGTGTGAGAGGTAGAGGTAGGCCGAGAAAGTTGTGGTTGAATGTGATTGAGGAAATTCTTAGGAGGAGGAATATTAGGAGTCTTAAAAACAGGAGGGCGTGTATGAAACAGTGTATGGGGGTGAATGAGGCAAAAGAGGTTTGCAAGGATAGGTCAAAATGGAGGAAATTATTGAAGCAGAGTTAGGTGTACAATTATGTATCAACGAGTGAAACATTTTGACTGTGCCTACCCCAGAAGGGAACGGCGTGATGGGTATGTATGTATGTCGTGCTTCATCTTACTTACTCTTAAGACTTACCGGTCTTCATCCTGTCCATGAAACGTATTCTCTTTCTTCCCCTTCCCTGTTTGCCCAACATCCTTCCCCCTATCAGGGGCGGGCGGATCGGAATACAAAAAGTTTTCAGATAAGCCGGAAGCTCAATTCCACCTTGAAGAAGTGCCAATATATCGGCGATGCGTTAAATAAACATAAGCTCAATGGCAATGAATCATACAGAATTGGAGGTGTGACAGAAGTGCCTGATCAAAAATGTATTTACTCTTCTCCCGCACTCGTCTGTCTTCTTTTTGCTTTTGCGATTCCATTAAGGTATAACTTTGATCCACACCCGTGGGAAATTCTCTTTTCAGGCAGTGGAAGTGGATGAAATCAATGAGAAGTAGCTTTTTAGAGTGTTTCATTGGAAATTCAATAAATGATTCTCCCATATTTTGAAAAAAAACAGGAACGATTCTGGGGAAAGTATATGAAAAAGCGACTGAAATTATCGCTATATAGCATTCACTGAGGGAAGCCAAATATTGGACGCGGAATACATTTCATGAAAGTTGATTACACAATATATAACGGTCAGATCGCGAAAAACACTCTCTTCATTTACTTGTTGTTTCAGGTGAAACTTAGTGGAACTTGCTTAACTTTGTGAAATGAAAGCTGTGACTTAGTAATTCCACATAAACTCATCGTCTCTAAGTTACTTTCTTCACTAAACAAGCTACTAAGTTACAGCTTTCATTTCACAATATAGGTACATCAACATTTGAGATCCTTGGAGCGGCTGGAAATTAATGGTGAAACAGGCTTCTATCCCTGGAGTAAGATTATGACTATTTCGGAATTATTTAAAGACGTCTGTGGTGAAATACAGTGAGTGATATGTCGTCCACTTCAGCAGACCCTAGCAATCGAAGCATAATAGTTATTCACCACATAATGGTATATGAGAATTATTCTATTCATAAGCATTAAGATTTTTAAAATTATATTCCCTTTTAATTTGTCGCGTACGGATGGGAAGCATTTTAAAGAAGCAATCGACTTCTATCAATCACAAAAATTATGGACACGGATTGCGCTTTTCGTATATTTTACGAGATGAAGGCCGCATGATGTCTCTTCCATCGTAAAAGGGCTACGAAAGTGTCAAGTAAGCATTTCACTTCCCTAGGTATCAAGATATCTTGATGTCAAGTTAACTAAGCGTTTGCCAAGTTCGAAAACGGCCTATTTCGGAATTCTAAGGATAGGGAAAAGGATTGTTTCACGAAGAAAGCACCACGCAGAGAACTACGCACACGTGATGAAATCATAGACACGGAGGTCTGTAGAGTTAGCGTTAATTGATTTCGCAGGATATCTTTTATGCTAAGACGGCATTCATGGGAAAATGACGACTGCTGTGCTCAAAGAAGATAGGACTGCAAACCAGGAAACAGTATTAGAAAACATTCGTGTGGAACGTGGCACCCTATGGATCGGAGGCATGGACCATCGGTGAAGATGATCAGAAAAAAGTAGAAGCCTTCGAAACTTGGCGCTTAAGGAGGATGCTGCAGATAAAATGGACGGACAAAATAAGAAATGATGAAGTGTGCAAAAGAGTAGAAGAGAAAAGGACCATATGGGACACCATACAGAAAAGAAGAACCAGATGGATTGGACACACCCTGAGACACAATGGGTTTGTGAAGAGCATATTGAAGGCAAAATGGAGGGAAAAGTCCCCAGAGGAAAACCCAGTATTGAGTTCATGGACCTAATAAAGAGGAAATTACATAGGAAGAGGCACTAGGAGGTAAGGGAACTAGCATTAGATAGGGAAGGGTGGAGGGCTGCAGTCAACCAATCCTAAGATTGTGCAACCAAATGAATGAACCTTTTATAATCTAAATGCTTTTTTTATTTTCGCCGAAAGGTTTATGGAAGCAGCGGAAAAAAGGAGGAATGTACTGGCTAGCACAGACTTTGCTCACATCCGGTAGATGGCAGGGTTATCGGAAAGGATGGAGGGGGGAGCCTCCGAAGCAAAATTTCGGCAACATCTCCAAACGTGGACAAAAGGTAGGCAGAGGTAGCAGCTAGAGGGGTGGTAACCAACGAAGAAAAATTTGCTCGGGTTTGTGAAAGAATCTGGATACTGGAGGGGGGGAGGTGGAGCAATGCGACAGTTGCCACGGCAAGGCAGGCGCCGCGCGAAAACGTCACACTCTACCTGTGCGGCGTGCGCTCGTGAAAAGAGCCTCGCGAAAAGAATTGAATGACTGGGAGAAGAAAGACGGAAAAAGTGCGAGAGAGAGAGAGGGAAGGAAACAAAAAACAGACGGAGGCGCTCTCTGCGAGCCCAAAATTAATTTTACACGAAACAATTGCGCCCACGCAACTCGTGCACCCGATGACGTCACCCGTCTCTACCTGTGGGACAACAGCGAGGTCTGGGTGAAAGGTATGAGCCCGAAGCTGGAAATGAAATGATAACAAAAATAAAGGCGCGCGCGCGGAGAGAGAACAAAAATTCCCGCGGATGAGCAAATGGAATTAAGCGGAGAAATAAAATAGAGCAGCTCTCTGGTTGATTTATTCTCAAACAAGTGAGATACGAATCAATGGCGCCGCAATTTATTAATGGCGGAGAGGCACCAGGAATTTTTATGTTCGATTTAAAAATAATAACAATCGTCGCCTGCACAACCACAACGTTTCAAACTCTGTGTAAAACAAATGAATGGCAGTTGGACGCAGTGGAGTGAAGCTTGGAATGTATTACTGCGAACGACTCCCGATATTGTATGAAAGAAGTTACCTCCTGCAGCCGACTCTGTTGAGTTGCGCGAGCGCTAGGATTTATTTTTTTATTTCCACTAGTACATGGTAGAGAGACCAACATTTTGGTTTTAGAAATATCCTGGACGCTTGCATATTGGAAACAGTAAATCCAGTGCGTATTCTTTTTTCTTAAGAGGATTAAATAGTAGCGGCGAAGAAATCAGAGCAAATCAAGCACCTAAGTTCTAACTGCCAAAACTTTTCATACAAGTTGGACAATTTATTGGATCGAAGGCAGTGGTAATTGAGGGAAAATATTTTTGTAAACTAATTCGGATGGTCCAATCAAATGTCGTACCAAGAGGTTTCATTTGTCAACTTCTCTTGTATAAGTAATGGTAGCGGGCGTGACTTCGTGGAAATCCTTCATAGTAGGAGCGTCTGAAGAAATTACAACTTGGCTGTTTCCACATAAGGTTTTATTGTTACCGACCATGGTTTCGTTACAGAGTAACATTATCAAGGTGGTATGTTACTCTGTAACGTTAATTGATAATGTTACTCTGTAACGAAACCATGGTCGGTAACAATAAAACCTTATGTGGAAACAGCCAAGTTGTAATTTCTTCAGACGCGCCAACTTCTCTTGTGTGAAATTTTGTGTTTTTATCGGTTTTTCACGGCCCTTTCGTGTGTTATTCTAGACTCACAGCAGACGTAAGATTGGATTGAAATTAGATGCGTCTGAATGCAGAGCAGGTGCAGTGACTCTCAGCAGCTGAGGCTCATCCGGATGTCAAGGTTTGACGATTCTCGCAGTTTGAAAATTCATCCATATCATCTAAAGACCAAGATTCTTTTTTTTATTTTCTTTTTTTTTTTAGAATGTCACCGTTATAATCGGAGCGCGTTAAAGTCCCGCTATTTGCAAACAGGAAAAAGGAGTTATGAGTTGAGAGAATGTGTGACGGCCATTCAAATGGCTTCACGGACGAGGTCCAGAGTAATTCAGATGTGGACTTTATCGCCTTGGCGGACAAAAATATTTGGCGGGAAATGCTGTAACAGTGATACGAAGCTTGCGAGGTATGACCTCGGGAGTTTCAGGGGAGACGGACATATATGGTAGCGGTGAATCACCTGGCTGGACACGCGTCAATGCACTTTCGTGAGGTTCAAGCCCTCGCTGGGAAACGGAGAGACCGTAGCACAATGGGATCCGTGGCATGAAACGAACTCTTGGTTCATTCATGGTTTTGCTCGGATGCCACGCTACTAAAATAAAACCAAGTTATAAGTCTGCGTGGTCCTAAAAATGTCCGGCACGTATTTCTCGGCATTTTCTTCTAATTAACGAGGCGAAACGAATGGCATTTAAAGCCCGAATAAATTACTTACAGTGGAAAGCGATGCGAGAACTCAGAGCTATTTATAAGTCCCCTGCCCCTTGAATCAACCGTGATATCTGCTTTCTATGACTCAAATTGACTCCTAAATTAGCATGTATTTTAATATCATTTTTATAACTTGGGTATTACGCAACAAGATGTTGGTTGGAGTAGCAAAGAGATAAGAAAGGGGATAGCTTTAGGCTAGGAAATGTTAACTAACAGAAGGAAGCTGATAACTTGGACCTAGGATAGGGCTTTAAAGAGGTTGGTGACGTGACGCCGTGGAGAAACGTGGACCCTGAGAAATTAGGATTTGAATAGGCCGCATGATTTTGTGATGTGGGCGTGGAGAAGGATGGAGAAAGTGAGGTGGACGGAGAGGAAGACTAACGAAGAAGTGCTTGAGATGGTGGACGAGGAAAGGAAACTTTTGAATGCAATCCGGGGTAGGCAGGTTAGATGGCTGAAGGATGTAATAAAAAGGATGGGTTGCTGAAGAGTGTGATAGAGGGAAGGGTGTTGGGTAAGCGGGGAAGGGGAAGGAAGAGAAAAGGTTTCATGGACGGGATGAAGAAGGGTAGATCTTATGCAGAGGCGGAAAAGGATATACTAGAGGTAGTTAGACCCCTGAAAGTGTAGAAAACCGGGAGGAAATTCTCTGAACATTCAACAAAACCTTCTTTAACCGGTAGAATACCTTTTTAAAAAATCAGGCGTGCTATATTCTCCTCAAATTAGTGGGGATAAAAGACGACAAGCTTGCCAACCCGCCTTTAAAATTCTCCTCTAGAAATCTTTTGTGTACCGTTCCTGTCTTTTGCTTGGAATGCTCACTGAATTAGCGCTCCGGGCGTAATCCTCTTCAAGATGGTAAACCTTCTTTACTTCCGTGACCGCCGATGTTTTCCTAGTCATCGCCACTCTTTTATTTTTTTAATTTTTGAATGCTCAACCCTTCCCACTCTAACCCCCTCTCCACCTTTTGATAAGGACGCTGTTCAGAGAGCCGCTTCATTCAAATATTAACGGCTACCACCCTCGCGTCGTGCACTCGCCGAGCCCTCATGCATATTCCAGCGAGCGGGCCCAGCCAGCGCCGTCTCTAACGCCGCGCCCTCCCTCCCGATTCCGCCGTGACCGCCTACTTGGGAATGCCTCGAAAAACTGGAAGAGTGAGCAATTTTGTTCCTTCCACTGCGGGGAATCCATGGAATTGGCGGGGATTTTTCATAAAACCGCGTGCAAAAGTTTTTGGTCCCCAAATCTCATCGATTTGAGAAAAATTGAAATTCCGATGCTGTGCGAATGATTTTATAAAAGTATTCTACCAGTTAAGGTAGGTTTTGGGTTTTTTTGAATGTCAGAGAAACTCCTCCCGGTTTTCTTTTTTTCATGGGCCTATCTCCCTCTAATATATCCTTTTTTGCCTCAGCATACGATCTACCCTTCTTCATCCCGTCCATGAAACCTATTCTCTTTCCTCCCCTTCCCCGCTTGCCCATCATTCTTCACTCTATCATACTCTTGGATTGGATTGGATATTTAGGGAGGCGACCGACAGCTAAGGACATTTGCGCCATAGGGGATAGTTAAGGGAGGAAGGGTGGATAGAAACCTGGCGTCGGCATTAGCCTTCTCTTAACGAAAGGTGCCAAGGGACCACGGTTTAACGTCTCATCCGACCAACGGAGTACTGTGCTTGAAGTTCCCTCCACAAGACATTCAAGTAGGGATCGGGTTTCCTCTGAAAAACATCCTCCTCTGCAGGGATTTGAACCTTGGCCGCCCGTATGGTTAGCTAGTACACTAGACACCACACCAATCCGATCCCCAATCACACTTTTTTGAGCAACCCATCGCCCCTTATTTCATCCCCTAGCCGCCTACTCTGCCGATCTCGAATTTTTATCAAGCAGTTTCTTTTCTTCGCCCACCATCTCAGGCACTTCCTCGTTAGTCTTCCTCTCCATCCACCCAACCTGCTCCATCCTTCTCTACGCCCACTCCTCAAATGCTCGCAGCCTATTCTCGTCCTTCTTTCTAAAGGTTCCACGTTTCTGTCCCATACAACGCTAGTGAGAGTGAATTGAAGTCGAAATATTAGTGAAATTGAAAAGCTGTGCTTTCACTTGGTGGAAGGATGTCGGAATGATCGACTAAACGTTTGCGACTTCCTCAATTTATTTACAAGTTACCGACCGGTTTCGGCTGTCAAGCCATATCAGGTGAGATTATGATAGCTCGACAGCCCAACCCGGTCGATAACGTGTAAATAAGTGGTGGAAATCACAAAAGTTTCGTCGATCGAAATATTTACATATATGGATAGCGTTAGGAATGAGATGGCAATGAAAGAATTTGGGTAGGATGCTCTAGTAAAGGACATATATCGTATGAAAGGTGTGTACTTTATTGGTTTGGCCATGTCGAGGGAATGGATGAGAGTGAATAAGTAAATAGGCAGATGGTAGGTGAGTGTACGGTGTGAGAGGAAGTCCGTGATAAATCATGGGTGAATATGCTAGAAGAGACTCTAAAAGAGGAGAGACAAACTTATTGCTTTCAACAACAAAACTGATAAAAAAATTTGGTTGCATTGTCAAATGCAAGAAAGCTGGGTTGCCCAAGGAGGAAGACCTGTGCTGTGGCAACCTTTTTAAGTTCATCAGCATTGCTAACAATGAAAATTTGTTTTACACAATAAGTGAGATGAAGCTACATTAAACAATAGTGCCATTGCAATCTGAAGTATTTACAAAACATTATATACGAATATAGTATGAGTGAGTAGGATTTCTACGATGAGAGTGAAAAAAAAAGAAAATCCGATAACATGAGAAAAAATTTAAAATATTTAGCAACATTTTCCCCATTCAATATCCATGGTCTACCGCCTGCCCCACTACCTTGGATTTGCTCAACCGTCCAGTCAACTTCTTTCTCGCCATAGTTCGCCATCGAGTCCCCATCTTCAGAAGCTCATCCCGTGACCTCATCCCCTCCTCCCTTGGCGTTTCTCATTTAACTCACCGCCCTGTCCCATCAGATATGATGTTCCTACAAAGAATCTTCAGTGGCTCTCTTCGGACCAATGAAATACTCCCTCTCTTTAGTATTCATGTTCCTCCCCGTCCATTACGCAGTAACTGTCTACTGCATACTCCCCGATTCCGTCTTTCCATCTCCCAGCGCTCTCTCTTCTTCCGAATCCCCTCCTTGTTTAACTCCTTGGCCTCGAAATATCCTTCCTTGGACCTTTTCTCCTCTGCCACCATTTTCAAATCCTCCCTGAAACGCCACTTAAATGATCCATCCCTCTCCAATCCCTAAGCCCCTTCTTACGCTTGCCGCATTATTGTTTTATTTAATGAATATTTGTTTTTGTTTGAAATTTTTATTTATTTATTGATTATATCAGCCAATGTAATAGCCTTTGTGCCGTTTTTGGTGGTGAAATAAATAAATAAATGCCTTGGCTAAGTTGAGAAATTTTTTGCAAGTTTTTACTTTTTTTATTTTATCTGGTAACATATTATAAACCTTTGGACCCATTTACACAAAGGAACGTTTTACAATTGTTAAATGAAAGGAGGAACGTTAGGAGTCTATTGAATTTCATTTCGCTGTGAATGCTACCTGTGTACCCGTGATTTAAAAAATATTTCTGCTCGTTTTTGGTTTTGATTTGTTGTCTTCCGTTTCTGTCATTTTTCGTATGAGTAACGCTGGAACACAAAACACTTAAAACAGAACTTGCAGGCAGCTAGCCCGCTCACTCTGTGAGCAGGGGTGTGTACCCGCAGGGGGTAAGTGTCCTAGTCTAAAAATAGCTCCTTGGTGAAAATGTTTTTTTTTTAATTCACTCTTCTCCTTTGTTGTTTTTAAAGCCATTTAAATAGAGAGCACTGTGGGTTTCTTTTGTTTCAACATTTACACTCCTCCACTCTCCCTTTTGGCCTTTCTCCCTTGTCACTGCGTTTCCCAGCATCTGGTTGTTGCAACCACAACCCAAAAATATAACTTACACCTTTGCACGGATGGCAACCTAACACCCCCTGCCACACGCCCAAGCAGCTGCTCTTTTGGGTCTTATTTAAACTAACTAAATACACTCCTTTTTAATTCATGTCTCCATTTCATCTCCAAATACCTTACACCTTTGCACGGCTGGTCACCTAACGCCACACGACCAAGCTATAAAAATCCAAAACTACTACCAAATCATGAAGACAGAGATTTCACATTCATGGCACCAAACCTCACTCTTCTAGCTCAAAAATTGACAGAGAAAGAAACAAAACGGATACAGAATGACTGACACGCTACAAAATTAATGTATATAGATGCCAAACCAACGGATGTCCATCTCAGCCATGGTCTTCATTGTTTTCCTATGATTCCATTCGTCAATTGTATTGATTTCATTTTCAAATCGCGAGTCAGTTTTTTTCAAGCGTAAGAAACTGCTTTCCCGCTTTGACAGCTGAAGTGTTTCAATCGTTTTTCGCCAAAATGCATGGTGATTCACTAATGATTAGTTAAAATTTAAGCTTTTTTAGTTATAAACACCCAGTCCCGCGATTTGATCCGTGCGTCATTTTGTGAACTTAATGTGAAACTTTCCCAAATTTACTTATATCTATTTATTTCGTGCATATGGGTACCAAGCTGCATATATTTTCTGCATAGCTTTCGTTGGCATTGGACTTTTTAATTAGTGGGTGTGGCTCCAAATACCGCTCACGTCCGTAACTAAAGAGAGAAAACTTGCCTTTGATCATGTCCCATTCCCTTAGAAGTAATAAACGGTACAGCGTGGGAAAAAACTACGATCTCGTTATCTATTCATAATATTCTGCACGAATGTGGAAAGAAAATTTCCATAGATTTACATCATATAAAACATGGCTTGGTATTCAAATGAATTTAATTTTTTTCGGGTGGAAATGCTTCGCTCGGTCATTAAGCACATTTTTTTGACTGTGCCTCCACTCAGTCTCGCATTTTTGAGGACAGGTAGATAATTTTGAGTCTCCTAACTGAACATGTGTATTAATTCCATAGTCGATATTCCTCGTGGTTGTTTGATCTCGAATTTTTATTTCTTTTCTTTGACATTTAAAAAAAAACTTATTTTTCTTTTTCCTTTCGAATGGAAGGTTGAAAGGAAATGAAATTTACTTACTCTTCAAAGAGGGGCTTGAGTATTTTTGCTGGCGATTTACTTCAATACCTGGTCTTAATGTCAGTTTTTCTTTACTTAATATTCATTCACTGCTAGTGGTTTTTAAATAGAAGAGCTAAAATACAAAATCAGATTATTATAATCAGGGGCGATCCCAGGGATTTATTTCGGGGGGGGGGGGAAGACTACCTCAGTGATCGGAGTGTTCAATGTTGTATTTGATAATTACATCTAGTTGTTACAATTGTTCTGCAAAACTGTAGTTTCGGGGGGGATGTATCCCCATGGGATCGCCCCTGATTATAATCAATGGTGTAAAATAACCTAGAAAATAAAAATTGGCGTACAGTGTTTTAAGTTAGAGCTTAAATAATCTTCTCTTATTTTTTATGGCTCAATTCATAACTTTTACAGTATAGGGGGCTTCATTTTTTAATATCAATAAATGCTATTAAAACTTCCAGATATAAAGAAGTGATGTTAGGACCCCTTCGAAAGAATATACATTTTCTTTAATTAGACGTTTATTTCTCGTAAGTGATAAGAGAGATTTGAGTGGTTGTCCAAAAAAGGATGGCTGGATTATGGTCTTCGCAACGTAAACAAGTCAGCCAATAACCAGCGTATTTTGGTGTATTTTCCGTAACCTGAGCATTGGTTGTTCAACGTTCTTGTTGACTTAGGTGTGCATTTGTATTCGAAATCACGACTTGTGCCTCTTATTTGAAGGTTTCCTTGGGTGTGCGATGGCAGTAAATTCTCAGATTAGATAAGCATACGTGGACGTGTGGTGGAAATGGTTGATATGACCTATGTGGAACTTCGGTTATATCGAATCTGCGGGTTATTCAAAGTAAGTTCTCCGCTAACTGACCATTAGGCGGGCGCATGCATTTTTCAAAATACACGTATCACAAGGGAAAATGTTAATTAAGGGTTAACCCTCTATCGTGCTGAGTGACCTAGAGATAACATACGGTAGAGTTCTTTTTTGTCTGTGATTAGGTTTATTTACGTCTATATGCCTTTGTGACATCAATTTTACAGCTTGACAACGAAAATATCTCTCATTCGTAAATTTTAGTTCCTAATTCTTCCACGAAAGGGGTAATATGAAATGACGACACATAGTAGAAAAAAATCGCTGTATATAGGGTTAAAAGCTCTTCTTGCTTCGAGACAAATGTTTAATACGAAGAAAAAATCTTTGTTATTTTATCAAAGAATTTGTAGCATTGACATTTAGATAAATCATACAAAGTTGTGTATAGCAGACCCCCGCTTTACGATGTTAATCCGTTCCACGGTACCGTTCGTAAAGTGAATTCCGATATTAGATGAACCAGCATTTTTACTGGCCGAGGTATCGGTTTTCAAGTGACAATAAATGTTAATTCGTGTGCTTGAGATGTTGAGGAAAGGTCGAGGAAAGGAAACTTTTGAATGAAACTCGAGATCGGCAAAGTAGGTGGTTGGAGGATGTAATAAGAGGTGATGGGTTGCTTAAAAGAGTGTGATAGAGGTAAGGATGTTGGGCAAGCGGGGAAGAGGAAGAAAGAGAATAGGTTTCATGGACGGGATGAAGTAGGGCTGATCGTATGTTGAGGCGGAAAATGATATACTACAGCGAGATAGGCTCCTTAAAGTGTAGAAAATCGGGAGATGATTCTCTGACATTCAACAAAACCTCCCTTAACCGGTAGAATACTTTGAAATAAAAAAAATCATAAAAAATGCAGTATGTTTACAAATTAGGGCTAAGATGTTTAAGAAATTTGTAATTAATTGTGGTTGTAAAATATCGTCGAAACTTCACATTTGAAATCCGCGCGCATTGAAATGCAGATCGTTTAGTGAATTCATCTTAAAGTTCGTAAACATTGTTAAGCAGTGGTTTACTGTATTAAAATTTAATTAACCCTCATCAATTTCTGTCTATTTCATTAGTACATCGTAAAAGTGAATAAACCGTGAAGGGAAACCATCGTACAGCGGGGGATACTTTATTAAAATAAAAAAATACCCATCAATTTCTATTTAATTCATTACTTTATCCGTTACTTTTAGGCCATTTCGCCAATTTTTAAGCTTGTTTCAGCAGGCTTTTCAACGAGTTCATTAATAATTTTCCCTAATGCCCGAACCGGAGTCTAGACCCGCGCAAAGCCCCCCCTTTCCCTCTCCATCAGGTGGGCATTCGGTATCACATTCTCCCAACACCACCTGCCCATATCCTCTACAGTCGCTTCGCTCCGCCTACACGCTCAGTGTAATCCCACCACTCCGAAGTGAGGGAGGGAGGAAAAAAAAGAAGCGAAATTAAATTAGCATAATCACGCCTGGCCCGAGAGAGAGAGAGAGCCCTGGCCTCTCGGACCCTGGGAAAACGTGTCTGCGCATTTAATTCATTTTAATCGCCTCCCCCCCCCTCTACCCCCCCCTCTACCCCAGCCCCACGTGTGCCCGGATCTCGCCGTGCTGCGGCCGCCGCGGGTGTTTAATCCCGGAGGAGGGTGTGGTGCGGGTGCAGTCCTCTGGAGGGGAAGAAGAAATATTAAACCAAGCACGAAAACAGTCGTCGCCTCTCGGCCTCCTCTGCTCACCCTTCTTTTTTGCTTCCCTGCGGGCCTTAAACCCCTTGCGGAGAGTTGGGGTCCAGGATTCTATGGAGACCCTGCCAAGGGGCGTGGTTGTTACTAGGTATGGGCAAGGTCATTGTCCCTATGACCATGTTTGAATTATGGTGTCGAAACCATTGTTTACCACTTTCCTGGAGTCGAACGGGAGATCTTAGACCGGAAATCCAAACAGGTACTAAAGCTGCTTAGCATTGCTTTTCAACTCAAAAAGTTTCATAGCATAGGCTAAATTATTCAGGGAGATATTCTTGGATCTTTGTGCCGATGAACAGTGTTCAGTTATGAAGTCGGAAGCAATGTTTAAGACTTTCCTGGAGTCGAACGGGAGGTCTCAGGCCGGAAATCCTAACGGCTTCTAAAGCCTCTTAGAATTGCTTATCCACTTAGAAAGTTCCATAGCATAGGCTAAATTATTCAAGGAAATATTCGTGGATCTTTGTACCGATAACATCCATTCATCTGCATGCAAAATTTGAATCCCGCCAAAAATTCGATCCAAGATAGCAGATTACATTAGACAAGTACGTGTCATGACCTGGGTATAAGGACGTTGGGTATGAGCACTTCCAAGTGAGCGTGTCGTCGCTTTGGAGCAGCTAATATTTCAGGCACTATTTAGGCCCTATGGCTTTATTTGTCCTCCGTGCCTTTAGATGATAATGAACGAATCCGAAATCCGCTATTGCGATAATCTTTCGCTCCCACTTCTGATAAGTATTTTTATGGAAACATGAGTGTGATAAAGATACACCAAAGGATGGAATTCACCATGCAGCAAACTGTAGACATGACCGGTAATCGAACATGGCTCTCCCAATTGCCGGTCAAGTGTGTAAGCCACCACCACGCCATTATTTGGTCTGTTGTATTTACGCAATTGTGTGAAATTCGCAGTGTAAAAATTATTCGGACCGGGAATAGAACCCAGATCCGTCGATATCGCTCCACTCTGCGGCACCGCGGCCAGCAGAAAGTGTTAAGTATCCCTAATCAAAGTCGTTAGTTTTTATTGTAAAACTAAGACACTTGAACGCTCTGATTAAAAAATTATGCCAGAGTCTTGCTCTCTACATGCTTATTCCATCTTTCTTTATTATTTGTGGCTACGTCTTTCAGTGGCTATACCTACTTCTATTTCCTGCCTTCTTTCTTACGTGGTCCAGGCGTGTGCAGCCCTTTACAGGTCCAAGAAATTTCATTTCTGATGCTTCCATATGTCAATTGTCTCTTTTTTTAGGCACCCAAGCTTATGACCGATATTTATAGTAATATCGTATTGTAATATTTTATTTGAGTTTCTTTTTATTTTATTTTACGTATTCATTCGGAAGATTTTTATTTCAGAGGTTCTCTTGCAATCTGTTGCATCCTTAATTTTCAATCTTTAAAAATATCTTTTCGCAGTATTCGTGAAGGATATATGAGCTTTTAAATTGATTTGTCCAGAAAGGCCCGCATTACTCATCCAAGATTCTGTTAAGTCTCGCAATAGGATTAAGAATGTGCGCTATCGACCTGGGAAATGTCTCTCTGACCTACAGTTCAAGGGGTGGTTGGGTTATTCTCCGAAGCGTTTCCCCTCGTGACCCTGGGCAACCGCCCTGATCTTGGTTTAATGATGTTGTCCGCCTCACGCCGTCTGTTCGATACTTGGTAACCGGGCGGAGTCTGCACGCGACCCGAACCAAGGTTTCGTCTTTCATGATTTGCGGCTCATGTACACACACACATACCTTTATATGTTACGAGTGTACGCCTAAGGGGCTTCTCTCCTCGTGAGCCTTATTACGAAGTTCCTCTTCATGGAAGTGATCTTGCTTTTTGTGGAGACGGCTCTGGACTATTCCGTCGAATGCACTCCGCGGAGCTTAAATGTTTGACGTCGGGTCTCTCAAACCATGGTCAACGAATTTTCATGATTAATGGCCCCGCATCCAGTGCTTCATGCGGACGTACTGCTCGATGTTCTCTTTGCCCCATCAAGTAGTCCCGTGTATTATATTTGCTGCAAAAGTTCTTCACCAAAATCTCATCCTTCTTAAAGGAAGATCAAATCATCTCGAAAGCCTTTTTTCCGTGGAAGATCGGCCCCTGAAATTTTAGAAAACCGGGAGTGAGATTCTCTGACATTCAACAAAACCTACCTTTACCGGTGGAATACTTAAATAATAATAAATTTATTTAATTGTCGATGTTTTTACAGCTCCTATTTAATTTGCTATATTGCGAGTTGTTTCTAAACTTACCTTACAGTTCTATGAGTTCTACATTATCTTTTCTAAACTCTCAATTACCCACAGCATCAAGCGATCTCAAAATTTGCCTCTTTGATTTGTATTTTTGTTTTTGATATGCATTCTGTCACTTGCGGGCCATTTTTGCGTCCTCAAGTTATTTTTTTAGTTATATTTCAACCAATTAATCTCTTTATTGTTGCGATATCAGAAATGAGTTTTTGGACACAAAACTCCGTTTTAATGAATGTTCGTAAATTTTATCAATTAATCGTCAATCTATCCAACCGTACGGATTAATTTTTTACTCATTGATGCTATGGAAATTGAATTCGAAGTCGTGATTTCGTTTTCTCGTGTGGCCTGCTGGCATTTGTTCACAAGATTTATTTTTAGTAGCTGCTCTAATTGGCTTGGGAAATTCAGTCAAACCAGTATTCATGCGGACATATTTTCTGGTGATACCCAACTACCTGTGCCTGTCCCGTAATATTTTAGGAGAAAATCCATAAATAGACATGTTTCAGGGAATTTTGCGTTTAACAAGTTTTTTTCTGACCCATGGATACTCTCATTGATTATGTAAATATCAGTTGCATGGTTTATTTCATTTTCTTTAGTTATTTATGAAAACAAAACATTAATACCCAGTAATCGCTTTTATTTTGGTGGCCCTCTTCTTCTAACTTTGTAATATTCGGACACGTATTTTACATCTCTCGTGTAAAAAATTGGAAAATTATACGTTTCGTGAATGAAAAGTTGTAGAAAATCCTTTTCGATGCGGAAAATAATTGGGTGGTCAATTCTGGAACATACCACTCGTTTATTAGAATACCAAAGATATGAAAAAAGCTCATTCCAGGACACAGTCTACCGTTTACAGTCACCTTTGGCCTTCCCACAAATCGTGTAACTATCCCATGAAATGTGTGGACGTGTATGCCTTAAATCGTTCCTCTCTTCTTCTTTTTCTGTTGTATATGTATTCCTTTGTATCTCTCGAGTGTTTTGGAAGAAAGAGGAAGTTGCTGGAGGAAATCATGAGGAGGGAAGCTTGGCGAGCGGAGTGAGTGATAGAGGAAGTGATTCTTGAGAAAGACAGAAATTCCTGGAAAGGGGAGACTCAAGCGTATGTATAAGGATTCGGCGTTTTGAATAAAATGATTATAGAGACGTGGACTACGCTGAAGTGAAGAGAGAGATCGTGTATTGAAGTAATGCGACCCCTTAAATAAGGGAGTGGTAATGATCCATCTTAAACATACTGGAACGATTACGACACTACGTAAATAAAATGATTTCCCTGCTTATATCAAAAGTGTCAATTGGTTTTCTGCCGTCTGCGTACCCGAACCCCCATGGCATGAAAGACTTTTTTGTTTTTCTTGAAAAAAAAATTGTGGATGCTTTTTTTAAAAAATGTGTTTGTATAATGAAGTTTCCATGCCATGTCTCGTGACTACGGACGTCGAAGCCCGTTATCGGTTGTTGAACCTCACTGATTTGGTTTTTTTGGCAATTCAATACTATCTGAACACGAAGCCTCGTGGCACATGACTTATATTACATCACATTTCGATAAAATATGTACAGATTTTCATCTAAACGTGAAAAAAGTACACTCTTCATATTATAATAATTATAATTATCTCTAACAGATGCCAAAGTGTTGCGCCAGTTCAAAAATCATGTATCAATGGAACTTAAGCCTGAATTTCAAATCACGCGCCGAAAACTGAAGTCTTAACCTGCTTTAATGAAAGGAAAAATGATAAAATATATTTCTCCTAGAGTTTCCATTTCTGTATGTGTGGTGATTTTCACCATACGAACAGATGCGCTTGAACTAATTTGAGCGAAATATCTTATCACCTAGAAATCAATGAGTTTGGTTTCATTTTATAGGAAAATATCTCCCATTATCAAAGATGCAAAAAATCTGTCCCTTACCAAACTACTTTCCGAGATTTTTGACGAAAAATACCGGGCCATTTCCATGGGAAATGTTAAGTGTATGCACTTCAGAGAGACCTTATTTTAAAAATGAGGAATTTCTCACACCTAAATCTCGTCAAAAAATTAACGGTATATCGTTGGCGTGTTGCCTCAACTGTTTTTAAAAATAAATATATTGTCACCCCAGTTAGTTTTTCGGAAAAACTTTCTTTTTTAAAGATGTTTTAAACGTACCGCGTGAAACAAATGAGTCAATTAAAAACTGATGTAGATATTTTTAATACTATTCTACCGGTGAAGGTAGGTTTTGTTGTGTGTCAGAGAATCTCCTCCTGGTTTTCTACACAAAAAAGGCCTATCTCGCTCGGGTATATCCTTTTTCGTCTCAGCATACGATCCACCCTTCTTCATCCCATCCATGAAACCTATTCTCCTTCTTCCCCTTCCCCGCTTGCCTAACATCCTTCCCTCTATCACACTCTGTACCAACTCCTCGCCCTTTATTACATCCTCCACCCACCTGCTCTGTCGATCTGGAATTTCATTCAAAAGTTTCCTTTCCTCGCCCACCATCTCACGCACTTCCTCGTTAGTCTTCCTCTCCGTCCACCTCACCTTCTTCATCTCCACACCCACATTTCAAATGCTTGCAGCCTATTCTCGTCCTCCTTTCTCAAGGTCCTCGTTTCTGCACCTTACAACGCTACGCTCCATATCAAGCTCGTCACCAGCCTTTTCACATCCTTCCCCGTCATCAGCTCCCTTCTGTTACTAAACCCCTCCTTAGCTAGCGCTATTCTCTTCCGTATGTCTTTACTACTATGTCAGTTTTGTTCTAGCGTACCACCTAAGTAATTAAAATGCTTTACCTGCTCGAGTTAGTTTCCTCCAACTTTTATGACCAGCCTTGCATTCTTTGTATTAATTACTTAGAATTTCGATCTTACAGAAGTATATCAGTGCACCATTAAGGTAGTCTGAGCGAGATAGATCCCTAGTCATAATAGAGACCATATTCGAATTATACGTTTGAATTTCACCAGCTGTAGGACACAGGAATTAAATATTGAATTATTAATGGTGCAATAATATAGTTCTATATGACAGAAATGGTAAGTAATTAAATCACAATATCTAAATTAATCTTTAACTTGACTCATTTTTTTCGCGCGGTACGTTTGAAACTTCTTCAAAACGGAAGGTTTTTTTGTGATACCCATGAACCAACTGCGGTGACAATGTGATCAATTTTCAAAAATAGTTGAGAAAACACATTAACTGCATGCTGTTATTTTTTTACGACGTCTAAGTGTAGGAAATGGCTCGTTTTTAATATAAGGTCTCCGTGGACTGCATACACGTACCATTTCCCATGTAAAAGGCAGGTATTTTTTGGCAAATATCTCCGAAAGTAATGCGGTCACGGGTTAAATTATTGGTGTCATTAGAAGGGTAGGATATTTTTCTTTAAAATGCGACCTAATTCATTGATTTCTAATTTAAATGGTATTTCGCTGAAACTACCTTAATAATGCTATATTTAATTCATGCTTCCGACAGCTACAGAAATTCAAACGTATAATTTGAATATGTTATCCTTTATGACTGGGGAACTATCTCGCTCAAACTACCTAAAATGAAATGTGGTCGTAGATTTTTTTCCCGCTTAATTGAAACTTTATTAAAATGTTCGCTCAATTGACTCCCGATTAAGGCTCAGGCCGACTTAATGCGCGTCCATTACAAGGTTCCTCCTCGCCCGATCCCTTTCCCTCTCTTCGGTCCTATCTGGCGGAATAATAAGGAGGTTTAGTCGGCATTTTCGCAGCGCGCGTGGGAGGCGTTCCGTCGGTGTTGTCCGCTGTGGACTGGGTGAGAATGCCGACGGGCGGAAAGGTATTGGGAAGACAAGGGAGCGAAAGAGAATTCGATGGGACGTATGGATCCCTTCTCCATTACCCCCAGTCATTAACAGATGAGGATTATCGATCTGACCCACCCACTCGCCCGCTGGTTGCCCCTCTCCATTCATCTCATTCATACCTTCATTCCCCTCTGCCATGGCGGCCGTGAATGTGGAAGACCTTGGAAACCTCTCAATGTCATGCGGTAGTCGGGGATTGTCGGAATAATCGCCTGGAAACCTTGACAATTCAAGTTCATATCAAAGAGCTGAACTGAAGATAAAATAACCTTTACTTAGAGACGTAGAGAAAAGAGTGGTGAGCATTCTAACTCTTACCGTGGCACCAAGGGTTGAAATTCGCCATGAAAAAAATCATTCCATTTGACCGGGAATCGAACCCGGATCTCCCAATTGCCGGTCAGGTGTGTTAACTAGTTACCCCAACAAACCATATGCCTTCTCCTTTCTTGTTGGTGTAACTGGTTAACACACCTGATCGGCAATTGGGAGATCCCGGTTCGAATCCCGGTCAAATGATTTTTTTCGTGGCGAATTTCAACCCTTCTTGTATATGCACCCGTGCGAGTGACTTCGTATCAAATCACCTGTCAATGCAAAAAATGGAAAAGTTTTACCGTGGCGCTGTATGAGTCAGAAACTTGGTCATTGCAAAGGGAGGATAAACGTAGACTTGAGGCGTTTGAGATGTGGGTGTGGAGAAGGATGGAGCGGGTGGGCTGGGTGCAAGAAAGACAAACGAAGAGGTTTTGGATAAGGATAGGAAGTTGATGGCGGAGGTTCGGATGAGGCAGAAGAGATGGATGGAGGACATTATGAGAGGAGAGGGTAATAGAAGGGAGAATCGGACAATGTGCCAGAAATTGGGTTATTGAGATGAGGACTGTCCAAAAATCTGCCAATCAGATAGTAGAGTACTCCAAAGTTACTGGCTTTCCCTCTGAATTAGTCTTCAAATTCAAACCCCCTCCCATCGTACCACCCCAGGGCTTTATTAAACCTTACCCCATCGCGTTCTGTATCACTCCTATTCGTTTCTCATCATTTAAATTGGCTGGCGTCTTCCATGTGTTTATGCGACGAATTCTTTTTTTCTTATACCAAGGTCATCATTGACTGACGGACACTTGGCCTATGGAGATTTATTGATCCAACTGGTTACTTCCATTAATATTTAAATGGGAAGTAGGAGGCAATGTATTTTTTTGATGCGAAAATCATTCATGATATCAGTTTCATTTTCTTTTTTGGAAATTTCCATTTATAGTCGTATAATATATTAAGCCAGACTACTTAAGAATAATAATGGTTTAGTGTTCTTCGTTTGATTCTATGATGAATGCTACGTCTAATCATTTTTCCTGTGGTATCGAAAAGTTTACTAAATGATATAATTATGAAAAACTCGTCTAATTTATTATTTTCATTTTATTTTTATTTCTTTGTATATGGTATGGTTGGCAACCCCTAGGGGGGAATTTTCGACCCATATAGTTAACAGTATTCCTCAGTGGTATCTATGCAGATTCCAGAGCAATAAAGTATTCCATGGAATATATTCATTTTCGTTATGAAATAACTGATATATCTTCCGGGTTATATCAAGATTTATATTATCATGACTCCTCACTACATCTCTGGGTCTGACAGATGCGATAAAATAAGAGAGATACACTGCCGAACATGTAGGTACAAAGACTTGTTCTTGCCGCGCACAATAAGTTACCACAATAAAAATTGAGCGCCACTAAATACACACCTATAACACATGTCACCATTTCATCTCCCAAAAACTGCCTGCCTACATCTTTAGACGGCTGGTGACCTAACACCCCCTGCCACGCGCCCATGCGGCGGCTCGCAGGGTATTATGTAGATGTAAAAGATTGTTATGATATATGAATATGTCAAAGTATGCCATCACTGCTAGGCACTTGCAATGAGCAGCCCTATAAATTTCTTTTCCTCGCGAAATCGGGTCTCAAAACAATTTCGGGTGATGGTTAGATCCGAGGATAATTCTACGTACACCTATGTTCCCTTTAAACTTAAAAGCAGAAGAAGTTTAATTCGATAATTGTGTTGCTCTTTTGTTGTGCGATCTAATTCAAGGTGCGGCAACATAATTTTCTGATTTGAATGGTTAATTAATCAAAAGATGATATAGGTGACGTTGTCATTATCTTTTCACCATATTCTACTGCATATATTTCAAGCATTAAAGCGTTGTGAACGCCATGGTGAATGTGTTGGACAAAGTTGTTTCATCACTGGATCGTATTAGAATTTCATACGCTTCATGGCCCCAAATTCAAATCAGCAAATAATGATGCCTTGCCCAGTATAAAACGAACTTTTTGCAACTACGTTATTGCGGGTGAACTAATGGAAAAATTATTTGTAACTTGCGATCATATGTTTACCTAAAAGGTAAACGAGAAAGGTAAATGGTAAATGAGAAAGAGTTGTTTTAAACATTTGCAATGGCATTTTGATTTAAGAGAGCTCGCCTGTTGGACATTATGAGATTCGAATTTTTTTCCCATTATTCGACCGGATTGTTCAATGATCTCAGCCCGGAGTGAGGATTTGGATTGAGGCTTAGGGATTTATGCTCTGGTGTTTGCTCTCATCGGTGTAATGGGACAATGAGCCGCCGTTGGGCCTTAAAATTGGGGGAGATCAGAGGTTTCGCGTTGGCTGTTGGATGTGTTGTGAGCACGCCAATCCTCTCGGTGCATTTTTGTTATCTCCTTTGTGACGCGCGCTTTGCGTGGTGTGTAATGAACCAATGCAGGTCCCGAGTGATGGAGGGATTTCGCGTGGTTTCACCGCTTGATCGGGAGTTAATCGTCCGTGGGGAAAGACCGTGTCAAAAGACTGCGCTTTTATGACTGTGGGTTGGACGCCTACGCTTTCGTCACCTTCCTTCACACTCTTCACCCTTATCTCTAGTGTCTAGCGCCGTCTTCTACATCTACATACTACCCCGCGAGCCGCCGTATAGGCGTGTGGCAGAGGGGGGTAGGTCACCAGCCTTTATATTATTTTATTTCACTTTGAGAAGGAAATCTTTGCCCATGTAATGGAATAATTACGAAATATATATCACGTGCCATGAAACAACGTGATGGAATAGTATTCAATTGCCACCATTCCAAATCGGTATGATGGGATTTCTATCATTTTCATCTAAAGATGACACGTAAACAAATGAAGAGTTTCACGCAAATCTGTTCATAAACAGAGATCGCTCCAGCCACCTTAAAACGCCTCCTAAGCGAGTTGGCATAGTGGGCAATCCTGTTAACACGGTGCGGGAGAGCATGTAGGCGGAAGGAGGTGGCTGTTTAATGAAGAAGGCGTGGCGGCTGTCGCTTTGGTGCGAGGGGAAAGAGAGGGAGGAGGATTTATCGCAGAGACGGTGGTGGGGAGATATTAAGTTGCGGGAGGGAGGAATTCAACGCACTGCTCCCCTTCGCCTTAACCGCGCAAAGTTTCCAACCCCTTCGCGTCCTCCGTAACACGGTAATACTTGGAAGAGTCCCGATTTTTTTTTGGGTGCCCAGGGACTGTAAGGAAAGGAGACGAGAATAGGCTGCAGGCTTTTGAAATGTGGGCGTGGAGGAGGATGGAGAAGGTTAGGTGGACGGAGAGGAAGACAAACGAGAAAGTGATTCGTGTGGTCGTTACTTCTGATTGAGATCAGAAAGAGGCAAAGTAGGTGACTGGAAGAGGTAATGGGAGGCGATTGTTTGCTCTAGTCCGAAATAGAGTTAAGTATGTTGGACTAACGGGGATGGGGAAGAGAGAGAGAAAAGGTTTTCATTGGTCGTTCAAGACTGAGATTGGTTGAGTGTAGCCTAGGGATTGGAAATTTAAATCCAGAATCGATTTTCGATTAATCGACTTTCGATTTCGGTTTTTAAAATCGATTTTCTAAAAATTCGATGTTTTGCCCAAAATAATCGAAAAATCAAAATCGAAATTTTTAAGTAGTAAAGTAATTGTCTGCTGAAATACGGATGTGCTGTTCTAACAAAATGCGAAATATGGGTTAATGGAAGCACTAGGGATAAGAACTGAGTACGGTTAAATTTATTAATGCAATTTATTATTTTAAAGATATTAATAAGGTTTGCAGGAAAGTAGTTATGCATACCAGATACTTATATACATATAGGTAATATAACAAGCAAATACATATAATTTAGTAGCCCATGCGCCGAAGACCATATTCGGACTGGGCGAATCTTTTTTGAAGAAGACGAGTGCTCTGAAGCGATTTATCGAGAAAACGTTTACAAAAAAGGCACAATGTCAACGCGTATTATCATTTCTAATCTTCGTCTCGCGGTCTCCAATGTATTACTTCCGAGTGTGAGTCCCCGCCTAGACTAGAATTTTTGTAATAAAAATCCGCAGCCCTACAGTAGGCAACTCCAACCTGCCGGTGTCTGAAGCACTTTGCCTCCCCACCAAGGTTCCCCCACTTGCGATGCAGAGTGAAATAGCGCGGCGCCGAGTAAAGCGAGGCGGCAAAATTCAAATGCTGTAGCAAGCTAAAAATCGAAAATTGATCAGCTAGAATCGATTTTGAACGATTTTTCAAAACAAAAAGTCGACTACGATTAAATCGAAAATCGGAGTGTGATTATCGATTTTCGATTAAAATCGATTTTCCAATCCCTAGTGTAGCCCTCCGCCCCTCCCTATCTAACGCTAGTTCCTCCTGGCATCCGTGAATTTATTCCTGGGTCTTCCTCTGGGGACTTTTCCCTCTATTTTACCTTCAGTTACGTTCTTCAGATGGGAAAAGAGAGAAACGGTTCAATGGACGGAATGAAGAAGGATATGTTGATGGGATGAGAAATGAAACGTTGCACGTTAATAGGGTCCTTCATTTGTAACAAAAATCCAGAGGTTTTTTTTACCCAATTGCTCTTAAATCTCCCCTTACCCTTCGATTACCCAATAATAACGACGGAATGAAGCGGTTGACAGATAAAAGAATCGAGTGAAGGATACGTGATTGTTGACGATTGTACTTTGTGTAAGTTAGATATTGTAAAAGAAAAATGACATCGTATTTTCCACAAATATATCAAAATATCTTACCGATTTCGATGTTACTTCATTATCTTCAGAGGTAGAGTCTTTTACTGAGTGGAGGACTTCCCGTAACAGATATTCGGATTAGAAATCAAATGTTGAAGTTTTCACTTGGTGGAAGGTCGACATTGTAGTAAATGCCAAACTTTGTGTATTCCACAGATTTATTATTACGAGTTCAACCGATTTCGGCAGTTATGCCATCAGCAGGCACCCACCTGTACCTGATGTACGTACTCGTATGTGGTTGAGTTTCCCCGATGATGGCGTAACTGCCGAAATCGGTTGTACTTGTAATAATAAATCAGCGGGAGACACAAAGTTTGGTAATTACTACTATATTCGGATTGATGTCTGCTGATTAATTTTTCGTATGTGGACGTGGAATGCAATTGCGCACGCTTTTATCGTTATGGCGATGCGGCTTGATGTATGCACAAGACTGTACATCGCAGTGCTATGATATTCCAGTGCTGCCCATCCTCACCGAGGGGAGGAGCAGATTGTGCGGGGAGGAGGAGATCGGTTTTGAGGTTTAGAAGTGCGAGGGAGGAGAGCAGGGAAAGGAAAATGGTGGGGGGTAGAGAGAGAGTTGGGAAGCCCTTGGAGACCTCTGTTGTAATTGTTCACGGAAGAAAGATTTAAGCCAGGATTCGTAACAAATCGTAGAGGGAGGGGCGGGGCGGCGGTGAAGATTGGGAGGATGGGGGCGGAACTTAGTGCCTATGACAGGGTAAAGGCGCGCTGCACTTGTGTTCGAATGCTCGCGTCTCTTTTTTGCCCTCTCCTCTGTAGGGGAAGGGGGTTCTTCTTTCCGCCCACCCTCCCGACCCTGGTTCCGTAAACGGCCCCCTATCCCCCTTCCCCCCCCCCCTTGGGGATGAGTTAGCGGCTGGGAACTGTCAGGGGCCTCGCCCGATGGGACACCCCTCAGGTAGTTAGGGGGCGAGTTGGAGTGTAGCAGCGGGCAATTAATGCTCTCCCTCTCTCTCTCATCTAGTATGGATTTTTGCGGCGGGATTTATGGCCGCGTGTGTGGGATCCGCTTCATTCGCTCCGTTTTTCGCTCTCATCTCGCTAACTCGCTTATTTATCCGTCTCCCTCTCTCTCTCTATCTCTCTCTCTCTCCTTCCACATCTTCCTCACACCCTCTCCCCATCTCCAACCGTCACAAAATGCCATACCTACAGTGTGGTTGGAGTAAACATAAAATCTTCACGCATAATATTCGCCGGGGAAGTACAAAATCATTTATAAAATCTTCATCAAAAAAACATAAAAATCAAATAAAATACCTTGGAATTACCTTAACTTCTGTTATCGTGGAGAACACTCATACTAAACTAATGCGGCACAACATTAAACCGGATGTTTCATCCGGTGTTCCTCAAGGAAGCGTGATTGGCCCTCGTCTATTCATTATTTATATTAATGACCTAAGTTCTCGAGTTAACACAAATAAGATTACTTGGCCACGATACATTTATCTACCGTGAAATAAGCGAAGACGCGGACTTCGAAACTCTGTCATCGGACCTTAACAACGTTCATTCGTGGTGCCAGGAGTGGGGGTTAGATTTAAATATTAGTAAATACACCACAGTTCACTTCCTGCGAAGTCATCACACAAATACCATACCTATACTGTGGGTGGAGTAAAGATAAAATCTTCAGATACAGTTAAATATCTTGGAATTACCTTAACTTCTGATATTACGTGGGGTACACACACGCAAAACATATGCGGCACAGCATTAAAGAAACTAGGTTTTATTAAGCATATAATATGAAGGTCCTCGGATGAAAAAAATAAAAGAGAGATGATTCTTCGCTCTGGTCAGGCCACACCTCGAATACGTCGCGAGCATTTGGGACCCTGGTCATAAAGATTTAACCAAAAAAATTAGTAAAATACAATGAAAAGCAGCGCACTTCGAAAGGTTGAGAGGGACAGCTATTTACTGGTGGGAGAAGGTGGAAGGTAGCTAGTTTTAGGCGAAATGAAGGGGGAATGGAAAGTATGAGGAATTAAAGATATGAATAAGAAATCATGGGGAGTTCGCTGATGAAATACTAAGTTTTTTGTCCAATTTAAAGATGCAGTGTACTGGGTAGAATACTCAAATGGAGTAATGAAAGAATTGATCAAAGCTACATGTCCATGAACTATTTCTGGTAATGCTTTCCCCTTAGAGTGTCAGTTACCGCAATCTCTCCCTTCGCATGCTTTCATTGCCTGTGTTGCTTTCATCTAATGTCTTAATCATATTATTCAGTTTCTGAGCCTTTTTATGTTCATTCTCTACTTAATTTGACCGAAATATTCCAGAGGCTCCAGGTAATTCCGTTTCCATTGTAATGTATACCACGAGACTATTTATTGTCATGGAGCATGCATTAGATTAGCATTACTTTCCCTTATTCTTCTATTCGTGTACTGAGCGCTGGCTTCGCCAAATCGACTTATTTGTTTGCGTATGGTGTCTTGTTTGAACGTCATCGGTGACTTCACAGCCTAATCTCCTGGGCGCCAAATTGGTTGGAGATAGGTACCGAGATAAATCAGATGGCTTGACCATTACTGGTACACGGATCTTACAGTTACTATCAATCCTTGCGGGAAATTGAGCACATTGTGTTATCTTGAGGTTTGTCGCAACATATTTCTGTTAATGAAACGATACATCCGGGAAGGAGACTCCTTGATACAGATACTGATTGAGTAATTAAGGTTTGGCATGATTCTCCAACGGTGCTTGGGCTTGACACTGGATCGCCCGTGAATAAGCCCTGATAAGGACGATTTCCTAAGTTTTGAAATTAAAGACGGTCTAGAATTGATCTTCTGGCTTTTATTTACGGGTAATTTATGTTAATTTTCAGTTAATATAACCTCCTATGCCCATAAATTAATGTTTACTATTTATCCAATCACACTCTGAGCTGTGCTCTTCCTAATACAAAGAGAACTTTAGAATTTAGATACGTCATGCTTTTTGCACGCACCTAACTTGTTGAATAATCTACGGCCTATTTAATAAAAACGAATTGTAGGCATGTAAATGAAACGATTTGTGATTGCATGTCACACTTTAGCATCATAATATCCTCGTCATCCGTGTTACAGCAAGAATTTTTTTAATTCCTTTTTTCTTTTCAATGATTTTTCTTACTTTCACGCGAATCTCTTTCTTTGATCTTTAATGATATCAAGACGAGAAGCTTTCAATTGGTAGAAGGACGTCATAATGAACAAGATAAAATTTTCGGCTTCCGCAATCTATTTAAAACTTACGACCGGTTTCGGCTGTCATGCCATCTTCAGGTCTTCAGGTGGTGACGGCTTACTACCAGAAGATGGCTTGACAGCCGAAACCGGTCGTAAGTTTTAAATAAATTGTGGAAGCAACGAATTTTATCTTGTTTATTGTTCATTCTTTGATCTTTGCGTACCGTTAATTACTTATTGCATGAACGGTATGACAGTTTTGACCTACGAGCGATAACCGAAAGTATGTGAGATAACATCATACGTTTGTACCAAACTCGGAAGATGGTCATCTTTGACGCCGATGAAACTGATCTCCGCTTTGGTTATGGATCTTTATTATCTCCCGGCGAATAGTTAGTTCCGTTTGGATGTTTTCCACGATTCAAATTCGAGTATGACAAACGAGTGACTAACGTGCCCTACATATGTGATAAGGAGCCGAGAAAGACGTCCGTTGGTCCGACTTGGATCTGTTTGCGCGATCCACTTCCTGTCGTGGCGTTCATTTGGACTCAGCATTCTCATCCTCCGCTGTTATCACTGTCCTCCACACCCCTTCTCCCGAACTAACCTCTTTCTCTCCCATGTTCCCCCTCCTACCATCCTTCCCCTCTAACCACTCCATGCGACGGTCAAAACGTGATTCATCGTCTCCGAAACACTGTCGGCGGGTTCCGAATCGGATAGGATGGTGGAGTCAGTGGAGCTTCCGCAGCTGACCACCAGGCGCCGTCGGCCTAGTCACTTTTTGCTCTTTTACTCAGAAATAGTTGTCCTTTTCTTTTGTTTCAAGGGCGCTGCAATCTCCTCTTCGTGTTTACTCACTGCGGTTAAAGTTTTCGGAAGTTTCTACAGAGAGCAGTTTTTCTCCTGGCCAAAGATTTGAATTCGGTCGGCTACTATACGAGTGGATGCCCTGCCGGTCAGGGTAAATTTAACAATCTGATGCTCGTGCTTGGAGATGAAGGATTCCCAGCTAATATAATAATATAATAATGTTTATTGCTCCAAAATATTATATATAGTTAGAACAAATGATATAATATATAGTTAGAACAAATGAAAAGATTTTTTTTTGAGAAATAGCGTCGTTCGCCCTATGGTGATTGCCTAATTTTCCAAATTTTACATTTCTCCCTCGTTCAAAATAATTCAGAAATTTGTATACGACGCTAAGGACGCAGGTGAGGGTGGGTGACGGTGAATCACGGTGGGCAACTTTAGGTCGCGGGGTAAGGCAAGGATGCCTGTTTTCGCCATTGCTTTTCAGCGATTATGCTGAGGAAATGGTATGACAGCCATGGGAAGAACTTGAGGTGGGAATCAAAGTAGGGAGGACATCTGATGAAGTCGGTAAGATTCGCGGACGATCAGGCGTTGGCTAGTGAATCTTCGAAGAGACTGCAAGCTTTGGTGAATGCTTTGGAATTTAGAATAAATAAAAAGATTTCCAAAGAAATAACATCGTTCGCTTTTTGGCGATCGCCTGATTTTCTATATTTCACATTTCTTCCACGTTCAAAATAATTATGCTTAAGTGAATTAGTGATAAGTTACGACACACATGCTAAATATTAATTCTCATTCCAGAGGCCTGAGGAAACAGATTTGCTTTAAGATAGCGAAATAGTTGCTAGTCATAATGGGGACCATTTTTGAATCATTCGTGTTAACTTCAGCAGCTGTAGGAAGCATGGATTAAATATTGATTTTTAATAATTCTGCAGTACAATACTTTTATATGGCTGAAACTTTAAGTAATCGAATAAAATATCTTTATATTTTCACTTGACTCATTTTCTTCACGCGGTACGTTTAAAACTCCTTCACAACTGAAGATTTTTGTCGATATTGAAAAAATCACTGCGGTGACAATATCATTTATTTTCAAAAATGTTCGAGAAGTTACACAAAGTACTCACTACTTGTTCTTCTATTCTGTATGGTTTTCCACAGGGTCCTCACCTCTTCTTCTCTTATATACACTCCATAATATTTTGCCCGTCCATTTCATCTTCAGCATCCGCCTCCAGCTCCTAGTTTCGAAGGCTTCTATTCTTTTCTGGTCAGCTTTTCCAATGGTCCATGCTTCTGATCCATAGAGTGCCACGCTCCACACTTTGTATCATGATACTAATTTCTGAATCTATCCCAGATATCGTCATCATGCGCTATGCAATGCATTGATATGGCTAATGGAAGTGGAGCGCTTTGACCTCACAACTGCGTCATTTCATTTCGCTTGTTACGTTGGCCGGCGTAGAGCTGTGAACAACGGTAGGCATTGTAATTTCGCATCCAGTTGTGAAGTGAGTCGACGGAAAACCGATGGTGTATATGTGATTTCTGGCAATGTCTACACTGTTAATGTGCGGAATAATGATGACTATACCGTTGCTAACCTTGGAAATATACCTGTGACTTTCTGTTTAGGGTTAACTTGGATGGAAAAACCAAAAATCACACCCTTGGTTCACTCGGTCGATTTTTTCGTTATTCAGTGCTAATGGTGCATTATGACTCAATGGAAAACACAAAGAGATTCCCTTTTATGCGTGTGCATTGCAAAAATGCTGTGGCGACACTTCTTTGCTGCCCTTGAAACAATAAGCTGCGCAAAATGACCTTTCATTTCTCTGGTATTGTCCGAATGGGGGTGGATTTCCAAATACCTGGGGAACGCCAAAGGAAGTGAGTGGACCTCTAGCCGTTGGGAAAAAGAGTTACGTCTCTGACCTCGGCTTTTCTTACAAACTAAGTCTCCAAGTTTAAGTTTAATGCTCGGAGTGAAATAGACTCAGTCCTTTGATGTTGAACGGCAGAGTTCTCTGCTTCGAGTGTCCCTTAAAAGTTTATCTCGCCGATAGCGTCCTCATCTCTATATCCGCGAGACTGACGACGCCGATTGATCGACGTTGTGAAAATAAGGCGCAACGGTTCTGACGATTGCACTTCTCTTCATAGAGACAGCTTCCGTGGGCGTCCGTCCATTGTTGCGTCCCTTCGTTCGAGTTTCGTTCATCAGATGTTTTTCACAAGTGGGTACCAGCAATGGAGTGATACTCCGGGTCGGGTATGCTACACATCTTCCGAGTTATAATTTATATGCACATGCATATCATTTACCGCGAGAGTAGGTTTCGAAGGTGTTCTTCACCGTATCTGTTATCATTCTATCATGTCCCGTGATCAGGATCTTGGTGGCGAAATACATCTAATAATAATGGTGTGGGAGGTTTGTATTTGAACCGAGATCATTCTGATCGCGTAACTTAGGGGTCACGTGGTATCACAAACCAGAAGGGTTCGAGAATTCGGTGTATTTAAGCCACTCGTAAAAGTCTCCCGCAGCCTTTCCTATCGAGTTTTTCTCGTGGGAGCACTGTTCATTAAGTTCAAAACCGCGAATAGAGACGCAATGAACTGCATATCAGACGCTTAAGTTATCCATCAGAGTGGCTTACACTCTCCGTAATCTCGAAAGGTGGCGTTCATGGGAAAAAGACAACTGCCGTGCTCAAAGAAGATAGGACAACAAACTAGGATATAGTACGTAAAGATATTCGTGAGGAGCGAGGCTCTTTGTGAATCGGAAGCATGGACCATTGGAAAAGCTGACCAGGAAAGACTATAAGCCTTGGAAACCTGGTGTTGGTTGAGAATACTGAAGATAAAATGGACGGTCAAAAGAAGAAATGATGAAGTGTACATATGAGTAGAAGAGGAGAGGACCATATGGAACACCTCAGAAATAAGAACAACAAGATGGGTTGGACAGTCCCTGAGACACAATGGGTTTGTGAAGAACGTAGTTGAAGGTAAAATGGAGGGAAAAGTCCCCAGGAAGGAAGACCCAGGAATAAGTTCATGGACCAAATGAAGAGTTAAGTACATCGGGAGAGATACCAGGAGGTAAGGATACTACCATTGGATAGGGAAGGGTGGAGAACTCCAGTCAATCAATCTTAGGATTGAACAACCAATGAGGATGAATCTCGAACCGTTCATTGTTGTTCCACGTGACTCCTTAATTACGTTATCGGGATTACCTCCAACGGTTCACGACAGATACGATAGAGCGCTGGAGTAATAGTCGCCAATTGCTTCACATTCTCATTCACCGTTGAAAACTTCCTGTTCTCTGTGAGTTGTTCTTATAAAATGCTCACCGACGACATTGCTTACCTCTAAAGAAAAAACCTAATACTTTCGGTAAAATTATAGACGAAAACGTAATATAATGTGTTGAGATTTAAGGAACAAAGTGGAAGATTTCCGATTTAGTGTAAACTGATTGTCAGCTTCACGTGTCATGAGATTGTCAGATCAGCCCTTGCTGTAATTCAAAATCCCTCGGGTTTATTTTCCCTCTGTTCCTTTAATAATTTAATTCCATGGGTTGCGGCTGCAACCAGCGGAAAATACTTCATTTAGAGGATTCTAATCAGTGGGTCGTTTCAGATGACGCACGCGTGCCTAGTCCTCGGATAAATGCGTATTACTACCGACCGCAGGCGCCCCAGTATTGTTAAAAACCGAGCTCATTGTCCCAGAAGGAAAAGGAAGAATAGCGGGTCGGTCTGATTGAAAACCTCCATCAAACAACTTCGAATCATGCGTCTGTGTTGTTTAAGCTCTTGTTGATGACTTCTAAGTTTTCCACTTCTTTGTTTCTATAATTTTTAATAATTTGGGCATTATTCAGAGATTCGGCATTGTGCAAATATTTTCGGAATAAAAAATTTAACTCTTCTTATACATAATGCCCTTAGTTTCATTATTATCATATCTCCATAGCAACTACCAATCTGTTGATTGGTTTGCCAGCGCTCTCCGCTCAATGCATGTGGCCGTTTTATTCCTACGTTTGTCTTCACTCGGGCAGCCTTCGTCGTAAGCGAAATACCTTTATCAGCTTAAGAAAAATATGTGCTGATGAATCTCGGAAAATCTAAGTTGTGCATTGATTTTTGTGAGCATCCTGCGCTTTAAGATTTTATCCTCCCAAATAACTCACAACGCACTTTTCACTGTTTGAATCTAGTCCGAACCCAACGACGTTTTTACCGGCAAGACATGAACTCGAGATAAGAAACACAACTCGTGTTGTGTAGCTTTAACAAGCACTTTTCGCGTGCGGTGTAACTTTCTCGTAATTTTTAATTAGCTAGGCCGCAACGATTCTGTAACCAGCCAGGTACGTAATTTCTTATCTAAACAGTAACAGGAGTTACCCGAAAAAAAGGATTGTAAAACGCCTTCGTCAAAATACCATGACGATGAAACTTCTTACGGAGGAAGAAATTTTCCTGGAAGGAGTCCGGGGTTCTTCGGCTTGTCCGTCAAATGCGCCCGGCCCCAACCTAGTTCCCCTCTACTTCTTACTATTAGGAGTGGGATGGGGCGGTAGGGTTGAGGGGAGGGAGGAGTGGGGGGTGTTTAAAATACCCCCTCAACCCCACCCCACCGTCCTTTCTCCGTCCGGAAACTGACTCACACCACCTTCTTCCCAGCAAGCGCCCCTCCCCCTTCCTCGCTTCCCCCGCGCGGGAAGGAAACAAGTCACATCCTGAGGAAGTGTTTGAGGCCGGGAAGCAGAGATGGGCCTCGCCGTCGTCGACGGGGGAACTAGAGGAACTGGCGAAGGCGGTAAAGGGGGGGAGGATCGGCGGGTGAAAGATATGGGGTGGGGGGACGCCCGAGTGCATTGCCTGGGTGGGAAGTTTTCTTATCTCATTCTCTCTCTTCCCCCTCCCCTCCCTGCCCCATTCTCTCAAAGTCTTCGCTTTTAATTCTTCGCCATTCCGTCGAGGCCAGTCGCTGGCTCGAGAGTCTTGTGAGGTGACGGGTGTGATTTTTTTCTGGCGAGGCGTCGCAATCACTGCCTCCCAGAGACGTAACTCCTTCCGTATATCTCCCTCTACCTACTAGCAGGAGTTCCGAGGATTGGCTCTCCCTACCGCCTACGTCGATATTTCAAACGTGCTGCTCACAAGTCTTACAGTTATTGTCTTAATCCTAGAGGATACTCGTGATCTTAGTCACCCTGTGCTCTTCGATAATTCGGGTTTTAGTGTGGCCGTGGCCTAGTGTGCTCTAAATAAGAAGTGATCGATTGTTTTTTGGAAGGTTGAGAGGCCCAATACCTTACCCTTGTGGAATACTATCCGAGCTTCGTCGTTGACGCTCCCGTGGGACGTTTTCGCTGCTGTTCATCCGTCGCCGTCGATGGGTCAAGATGGAATTAGGAACCCAAGGCGGTGAATTGTCTTTGATTGATTTCTGTTGTTGGATCGAACCCGCAATCCGATTAGTCGTTTTGAAGACAAGGAGAAGAGTGTTGAGAACAGGCGTCGCGTTACGGAGCTTGTGCTGTGTTGAAAAATAAGTGTGATTGTGTGTTCTTGTGCCTGTGTTTCTGCGTTCTCAGCGAGACCGACTGAACGGTCGTTCTCGTGCTTTTTCGAAGAGGATACGTGCCAGTTGACCGCGGCCCCCCGTTGCACATACTAGAGGGGCGGGGCGTGACATGTTGAAGCACCGCTTCCCGCCGCCGGCGCGGCTGTTGGTGAAGAGGAGGAATGCCGTTCGCCGTCGCTCCACCTCGTACACGTCCGTGCACCGCGAGGATGGCTTCGATCATTTGGGCGTGGTGCTGCGCCGGAGGTCAATCAGGGGCCGCGGGTCGTCCTCCTCGGCCCCACGCTCATGGCCCGACGCGCCCTCGCAGGTAATAGTTGGAAGGTCTTCGGATAAATAATTGATGCGAGGTGCCACTTCACTCTGGTTAGGTCACACCTGGAAAGTCTCGCCAGCATATAAAGGCCTGGTTACACGATACAATAACCCATACTTACCTGTTCATGTACAAGTTCATATACGAATGCGTGAACCAAAAGGAGTAGGTTCTATTTTCCTTTTCAATCGTTCAGGCATTCGTACCAGTTGGTGTGGTTACACGGTGAATTTTCGCGTTCATTCACGCGTTCATGCATTCACACATTAACTCGTTCGGGTTTATGTATCGTGTAACCAGGGATAAAGACGCGGCACAACATGTAATACGAAACATAGGTACAATGCTAAGGAAAGCTGCGCGATTCGTTGAAAACTGTCGCGAACGAACGTGTAGTGTTTTTAATCTTTAAGGAGGATAAATTGAGGAGCCGCTAGAGACCCAGAGGCTGCACGCCAAGCTTAGACTATTTTAGAATTTCAGAACAGGTGTGTTTCAATATGGCACGCGGGGTATCATTGTGACCCCGCACTATGTACTTAGTTCCGATAGAAGCGATAAAATGAGGGAGATACATTGCCGATGAGAAAGGAAAACAACTTGTTCTTCCCTCGCACAATAAGGGACTGTAGTGAAAACTGAGCTCCTCAAAACATCCAACGCTCTCAAAATATCCTTCACCTGCCTATAATCTTCTCCATGACACGGCTGGAGTCACGACTATATTGTATTGCTGGTACACCCCAGTGCCAGCTCCGAAACAGCGTCAGTTATTGTCATCAACGTCAGAAATCAGTTGACCCTAAAAATTGATCGACTGCTGCCCCCCCCCCCCTCTTGTCCCGCGTCAGGTTACGGAGACTTCTTCTGTTCTAAGTGTTACTCGTGAGATTTTCCCCTCTGTCGTTCTCGAAACGAGTTCATTGTGCCTCTGGACGTGACCACTTCACTGCGATCTCTTCCGCAGATCACTCTGTACAGTTTCCCATACCTGCCTCTTGGTTAAGCTGAGAATATCTCCTCTCGTAATAGCAATTGTTATTTAACACACTCATCCTCTCGTAACTGAGGCTGGAACTTACTTATGCTTCCAGGATTTATTGAACAAATAGCGAAATTAAGTTGTTTATTCGATCTGGTTGGGCTTCATCCCGTTTTCGTCACTAGTTATGGGATCCGTAAAGGAAATCTTCAACACTCGAACTAAAGAAACTATCTCATGGAAAGCCAAAATCTTTGATATGAGAAAATTAAAGTATTTATTGAATTTTGAGATCACTTGTGGATAGTAATCAATGAATATACCTCTACTCTTCCTCTTCACCTGTAGAACAGGAAGGATAAACCTGAGCGAAAGATTTTGCATATCAGACATAAATGTGAAATTCCTTCTTTCAAAGTTCAATTCGCGACTGCAACTTCAAAATAGCAAGATTTTTATGTACCAAAAACGCCTTACTTTTTGTCTTCTCCATTTGCAGGCCATTTATTATTCCCTTCCTGCCTTGTATTTAAACCCCTTGCCGCATGCCAGTTCGGCTTCTAGCTGGGTCGTATATACGTTGTAATTGCGTGTCTCGTGTCTTACGGGGAAAATGGTTTTAGGATATATACGGCATATAGCGTTTATGGGAGATGAAATACGGTAGGGGCACAACAATGACAAAACGTCTCATTTGGCGGACGATTTTCTGCGCAAGACGCTCTTTTGGAGTGGCCATAGATTTCCTGGTTTACAGTTCCTCCGCCACCTGAACTCGACCCAGGGCCTTTCGTGTGGGAAGTCAATGAGCAAGCAACTGCACTAAAACGACACGCTTAGTGTATTTGCACCTTCGGCTTCGGTGAGCATTAATCATCGTGTAGTGTTCGGCAGCCGAGGTATGCAGCGTGGATGGAATACACAAGTTGGTGACCGTGCGTTTAAAGGCCGGTCGGTAGTCGACTGTGACGAGTGTCCATTGTGATCTTCCCCCCAACGAGCACATTCAGTTTGATTCTTCGAAGGAATGCGTTCCAACTATTGTTTGACGCAACGAATCCTCACTTTCTTGAGTATAGTCTGTGTTCCTTTCATACCAGTTCTTCTTCTTCACTCTTCAATGCACTGTTGCGTTTGCCTCGATATAATTCATATTAAGGTAGTGCCGAGATAGTTCCCTAATCATAATATAGACCATATTCGATATATATGTTTTAATTTCACCAACTGTGAGATCCACGAATTAAAAATTGCATATTTAATGATGATATAATATAGTTTTACATGACAGAAATTGTATGTAATCAAATGAAAATATAACAAAATATATAGAATAACAAAAGAATAAGTCTTTAACTTGACTCATTTTTCTCACGCGGTACGTTTGAAACTCCATCAAAACGGAAAGTTTATTGTGATCCCGAAGAATTGACTGAAAGAAAGAAAAGAAAAATTTATTTAAAAAATAGTTGAGAAAACACACAAACTACACACTGTTGATTTTTTGACGAGATCTAAGTGTAAGGAATGCCTAATGTTTAATATAAGGTCTCTCTGTAGTGCATGCACGTACCATTTCGCATATAAAAGGGCTGGTGTATTTTTGGCAAATATCTCGGAAAGTAATGTGGTAAGGGGTTGAATTTTTCGTGTCAATGGAAGGGCGATATATTTTTCTTTAAAACGAGACCAAATTCGTTGAATTCTAGGTAAAATGATATTTCGCTCGAACTACCTTAATATGTTCTCTCAAACATGAAAATTTCTTCTCAAGGCTTCCATTCTCAGTCGTTTATCGAAAGCTTCCCTTGTTGGTGATTCATGCTTCCCATTTTTTTACCTCCCTACCTGAATTACGTGTTCAGCAGTTATCATTCTACTAATGGAATGTCTGAATTGCAAAATTTTAGCCTGAATGTGTATCTTGGTTTCTCAGATTTTCTGCTTAAACTCTGTTTAGAAGAAGTGTTTATTTCATTGGCGTACGACGCAGTACCTTTCGTGGAAAATGTGTATGAGTCACCAAGGCTGTGTGATGCTCCACGTCATTTTAAGCTTTCGAGCGTCGTGACTCAAGTGAGTTGCTATCTAACTTTATAGTCATTTTCTGTAATCTACATCAATCGAAATGGGCGGTTTCGTGGTCGACTTCTTGATCAATAAGTTATGCTTTATTCTGGAAGCTTGTGGCAAAAATGCGTAGGTATTCACGCATTTACCAGTTCACATAATACTAGTTTATATCTCAGCTCGTCGAGGCACAGTGTAGTAGCTACTCGGCGGATAAAGAGGTGAAAATTATCCTTTTACTTTTTAATGGTGGCAAATCGAACTGCCGACAACGAATACATCTACATACTACCCTGCGAGCCGCCGCATGGGCGTGTAGCAAGGAGTGCTAGGACACCAGCCGTGTAAAGATGTAAGGGATATGGTTTTGGGAGGAGAAATGGTGACGTGTATTATGGGAGTGTACTTAGTGGAGCTCAGTTGTTATTGTGAATGCTTATTGTGCGCGGAAAGAACGAACTTTTGTACGTATCTGCTCGTCAATGTATCTCTCTTATCAGTATAATGGTGTGGCGTTGAATGGGAGGTCAACGAAATAAATTCCACGTAAAAAATTTCTTACTCGCGTACAACTTGATAATCAATATCCCAGTATGGTAACCCATGCTCCAGCCTCCTCTTTGATTTAGCTCTATGAACTGGGCGCACTCTTTTAATCTATTTTCCCCTCTCCGGTACTGGTACTCAAATTGAGTAGCCTTTCCTATCGGCGGTGGATGCAAAGCCCGCCCTAAATTACGCTCCACTCTCGCGGTTCGGCTTATTAATTTTTTTACCCAGGAATCCGAGTGAATCACGTGCATAAAAATATCAGGGCCCTCATTATTCCGTGGGAATATTTATAGGCCCGCTCGACCACCCGCCGTATTGAATATTTCCTTATGCCGATGGGCGCTTCATGAACGGGGTAAACCTGAAAATAATCGTGGACCCCCTCCCCCTTCCACCCACGTGTCGAGATATTCTCTACGCCAGCTCATTTGCATATTGAAAGGCTCCTGCCGTTATGCATGGTGTGAGGAAAAGCAGATGATATAATACCCCAATAGTCGAGTCACCCAGCCCATAGAATTATTATTTTTTTTGGCATTGTGTGCGCGTGCTTAACCGTCCCTTTCTTTCCAACTTTCATCGTAGACGCAGATCAGAAATCATTTTTACTTGCCTTTGTTAGCAGAGGAATACTGTCCGCGTTAATAATTTCTTACCAATTTCCCTATCCTTTCATACATCTTTCGCTTCCATTCTCTCCCTTCCCGAATAGCAGTCTTCCTTAATCACTTCCCGAAAGTGTGTAAACGTGTTCTCTTAGTTTCGGGTGAGAAAGTTTCCTTGAGGACTAATCGCGAATCTTAACGTTTAATGGCACCTTGGTCCTGGCTTCCTTTTTTTCATGATAGTGGCATTGTTTCAGAGCCGAGTGAAACTTCGACGTTGGGTGGAACCTCTCAGGAATCTCCGTGGGAGTTAGCGCTCTTCGCCCCCAAAGAAATCTATCAATGTATCTTATCTACTCCGTATAATAGTGTCGACAATTCTGCTCCTCGTCTTGGGTAATGGTGATCATCTAGACCATTTTCGAATGTGGAAGGATGACAGTTTTTTTCTTTTAAGATTTAATTTTTTAATTATTTCCTTCGCTTTTACGACCCTTTTCGGCACGAGAGACTCGTCAAGCTGCCCCTGTGAAAGCTTCGGGCGGCTTATGTGTCGAATACGCAAAAGAAAGAAGGAAATACATTTTTGGGGAAACCATTCGCCTTTTTTCTTAGTTATGCATGAAATTTTAGTGGAAAAATAGGGTTATGTTCATATATATGAATGAAATTTATATGGTTTCATTAGCTTCAGAAAATGTATTCACGTGAGAGAACCGTTGACATCAGATACACGTTCTAATGTGTGTAAGCCTCAAATTTGGGAAGCTGAAAGCAGTAGTTTTTTTTAGAGAGAGCACCATGCGCTTGTCACTGAGTCATCCACCTAGTCTGTATCGCTGCTTGGGGTCAAATGGAAATACGGCTGTACTATCTTCCTTAAATCATAAAAGGTCTTTTGTGAGCAAGACGTTGAACAAGTGATGAACCAATGATATCATGAGATCAAACTCACCAATTACTTACAACTTTACCTTTTACTTACAAATGACCCGTAATAATTTTGGTGATGGAATACTCAAAAACTTCAATGGATGAATGAATTGTCGCTTTCAAAATTGTCGCAAATATGTCAGCATTTTCTTGTGTGGTTTCAGCGAGTATAGCGTTCATTCTTATTGCATATAATTTAATTTTTCAGCAATCTGTGAAATTCTAATCGCAGCGCCTTCAGTTGCGGCAGAAAATTCTGCGTACCATTGAAAACTCCGTCTCAGTAGTCTCCGAAGGTGAAGAGCCACATTACAGAAATGACCTCCTTTGTTTCCTCCAGCCCCCTTGTTTGCCTTTCTGTGAAACTACGCCTTCTATTAAGAGAATCCACATCATTGTATAACCAACCATTCAGGTACTTGTTTGTGGCGCGCCGTTTTCTCAAGAGCAAAGACTGGATAATGAGGTGTTCTTGGGAGGTCGCGCGTCTGACGTCAAATGAGGGGATTGTTGACCTCGCGGCTCCTTTCAAGTACTTGGAACCGCGTAAGACGCCAGGCGGGCAGGCGGTCAGGTTCAATGTGGGCTTGTTGCTTCATTGAAAGCGAAGACTTCTTCCCTTCGAAGTCTTCATACTTTTTCCAGACCCCGCCCCCTTCTCACCGTTCAAGGATCTAACGTGGCCATTCCCACAGACAAACACATTTTCACACCCCTCCACTCCAGTTTTGTGTTTTATAACCCAAACCCGCCCACTTTTTCCCTCCACTTCTCCCTCACATAAACACCTTTCGCCCGTTTCTACGGCGCGGCTGAGTTCCGCCCGGCCTCCCACCCCCGCCATCCTCACCCACTGCGAGCCGAGAGCCGGATGTCGTTAAGATCTCTACACCGCCGTGACGATCTTCCCGCCGAATCGTTTCACAGCGTTCGGCTGAACGTATTTTCCTTTTATCCGTGCCCGTGTGAGAGAAGAGACGTAAAGAAATGACTGGTGAAGGCTCTGATATGGAACGTTGTGTTGTAGGGATCGGAAACTCGGTCGTTGCGAAGGGAGGATGCACGTATCTGGTTAGTGCTCTGGAGAAGAATGAGTTTAGTGGTGAGGAAATCTTTCTTTTGAGGCGAATCTGTCCTCTGACAGGTTTCAGTTGAACTGCTCCCTCCATGCTCGTCTATCCTGTGCTGCCTCCCTCAGCTCTTCTTAACTCCCTCCATTCATATTATCTGTCAACATGTTATTTCTTTGTCTTCCTCTCCCTATCTTTCCCTCGATCTTCAGGATCAGGTCAAGTGTTGAATTTTCCTGACTAAAGATGGGTTTTAAAAAGGAAGGCATTGATGAGGGGAGGTCTGAGAAGAGGCGTATTGAAAACACTGGTGAAAACTCTCACATGGAGCGTGATGCTGTACGGGTCGGAAACTTGGTTATTGCGAAGGGAAGATGTGCGTTGACTGGACAGAGGAGTTCCGAGTTGTGTGTGTGGCGAAGAATGGAGTGGGCGAGCTGGGCGGCAAGGAGGGCGAACGGGGAAGGATTGGACGACTGGAAGATGATAAACGTTGGAGGATAAATAAAAATGCTGTCACAATATTCCGCAAAATACGTAAAAAAATTCGATGCTTCTTACACTGAACTCTGCAAGCCACCGGTTGAGTTCGAGCTATGACTTTTTATAATCTTGTGACTGGGTCAACGCTGAGTTTATGTTGTGATTTGTAAAAATGGTTAATGAGAAGAAGATACAAATTTTGAGGGTACGGGTATTACCTTCACGGTGTCATCCGTAAGTGCTCATGAGTGCGAAATTCCATAGAGGAAAAAATCTTTCGCCATGATTGGAATCAATATTATTTTTCTTGGTCGAGGCGAATGATTAATCCTCTGTGAAGAACGTAGAAATTCCTCTAGAAGAAGGTACTATTGAAAAAGTGGCTATGGGATTTAAATCGATCTAAATCATTCAGTCATCATCAATCATTTTTCAACTTAGTTCTGTGGATTCCCTTCGGAAATTGAGAATCAAGTGTCTACAGTTTCTAGACTTTGATTTGATAAATTTGTCTTATTTCGACTGTTTGTGGCGCGAAGCGTACTTCGACTTATTGGTGCCCGCGTAATTAGAGTGGTATCACGAAAGGAAATCGGTGGGCGCCTCCCCATCCGGCTTGATAAGTCTTTATTTTCGGTTCGCATTAAATGGTACGAGGCGTTAACCTTTAGCTGTATTATTAGATTTCAGATTGCTGGAAATAAGAGTTTCAGGTCTTCTTTTTCTTCGCTCGAAGTTAGCAGTCTTGAATGGCTTCGTATTGAATTTCTTTATAAAGGAAACCATGATATTCGTTTTATTTTATTTGTTGCCAACAACCCTTATGGTACTTAGTGACATTCTTCTCTAAACATAATTGAGACTTCATTTGAATTAATTCGTATAATTCAGCTGCTGTTAGACGGGGTTAAGTTCTTGCCTGCGAAGCCGAGGGTTGTGGGTTCGAATCCCGTGGTATTATTATCACCACCCAGGGCATGGGTGTTTCTGCTCGTCTGTTCTTGTTAAATACCCGACTTAAATTGGCCAAATGCGCTGTATTCGGGGTGGTGAAGATAATATAAAAAATAAAATAAAACAACGCCAGATGGTTTTTAAAAAATTATACCCGTGCATGGGGAGACAGAAAGAATCATTTAGATTGGGAATGGCATACGGCTTGATTAGCATTGGATGATAAGATGAAAGGATCGATGTTCTCTGGTGGGGAATTTTGAAGGGAAGATAGGCGAAAAATATAGGAAAATATAGGTGAGAGATGATCTGGGAGTAGGGATATGGAGCATTGAGTGAGCCCTGGTGGATCGGGAAGGAATTCCGAAATCTATGAAGGAAATGAGGTCAGGGTAGTCGATGATTGAGTTTATAGTGTTATGCATGAGCTGAAGATCAGTTTTATGAAAGTTATTAATATTAGTGACGGAGAAAGAGGGCAAGGCAGCGTCAGAGGTCACATCTACGCCTACTTACTACCCTGCAAGCCACCGCAATGGTGTTTGGCAGGGAGTGACTTATCACCAGCGTAACTACAGTGAAGAAATTAATTGTAACTAACATGCACTACGCTATGGGTAATCTACATATGCTACGGAAACTACTAAAATGATCTATAACATAAATTTGAGTTCGTGACACAAGACTCACGCAGGGAATATGAAAAACATGGTATTAACACTACTCAGCAGATTTTGATTCATGAATCAGCTGGCGTATAAATAAATCAGCCACACTATCTGTCAACTGACCTATTTCAAAGTCTCTACACAGCCATAATTGTCTCTTATCGATCGCGCGATAAACGACATTTTAAACCTTTCTGTTCTACGATATATTTTCCTTATTTTATTCGCTGAGGTGAGGCTTTAAGCAATATATAATGGTCTGGGTAAAGGAGACTCCGAGATTATTTTTTGTATCGTGTGGCGGAATTCTGCCGTGTGTATATAGTTCCCTCTGGTTTTAAAAATAATTTTTCGGTCATTGGTGAATAAATACCGTAGAGTGAAAGTTAATCCTGAACTTTATTTTCAATGCGAGCTAGCGATTCAAGAAACGGAATTGATTTTATTAGACCCATTTGTTGCAAATATTTCTCTGGCAAGGTGGGGGAAGTGATTAGCAGAAAGTGGACGTTGTGATAAGAATTCGATGATAAGGGCTGTGTTGGTAAATAACTTGTTTACCGATTGTGACAACTGATAGTTGAATCGAGAGAGGTCATAAAATGTAAGAAATCAAATATTGAACGTTGAATGCGGATGATTGGGCAGTTTTTATTTTAGAATTGAGAACGCTAGACTGATAGCTCCGGGAAAGGATTACTGTGAAGAGTAGAGATGATGAATTGCCGTGTTTTGGAATTCTCTTTAAGTCAAAGAATTGGGTGAAAATGTATAAATATATATACATACCAATCACGCCGTTCCCTTACGGGGTAGGCACAGTCACAAAGTTTCACTCATAAATACATATTTGTACACCTAACTCTGCTTCAATAATTTCCTCCATACTGACCTATTCTTGCAAACCTCTTTTGATTCATTTACCCCCATACACTGCTTCATACACGCCCTCTTGTTATTAAGACTCCTAATATTCCTCCTCCTAAGAATTTCCTCAACCACATTCAGCCACAACTTCCTCGGCCCACCTCTACCTCTCGCACCATTCATTTCACTCTTATATATCTGTTTCGTTATTCAACTCTCGTCCATTCTCTCAACATGGCCAAACCAACGAAGCACCCTCCTTTCATATAGGTCCATTACTGGAGCATCTAACCCACATTCATTTATTACCCACTCATTCCAGACCCTATCCATCCTACTTTTGCCGCTAACACTCCTCAGATAACTCATACCCGCGGCGTTAGTCTTCTCTTATGTCCATCCTGACACTCCCATGTTTCACTTCCATACAACAAAGTGGGGAGAAGTACACTGATATTTGTAAAATGTAGAAATATCACCGCTTAATTACCAGTTGCGTGGGATTAATGTGGAATGGCAGCCGTTTGGTATTATAGAGGCGTACTAGTGTGGAATTTTTCGTAAATTTAACAACTAATTCATGCTAAGTGCTCGATTGAGTCCGAAATTGGCATGGCATTAGCTCTAACCAATCTTGAGCGCCTTGTTGTTGTTGTCTAATCTTTCACGCTCGTTCCTTGTCACTTGTTAAAAGTTGGCATACTTTATGGGAATAAATATTAGCTTGACTGAGTTGACGTGGGAGGTAGTTTTATCGCAGCCAAAGTTATTAATGTTATTTACACACAAATTTTTTCATCAGTTATCGTTCCGGCTTATCTTGTTTTATTGTTAAATGTTCATCAAATCTGATGCCAGTTATTCTTGATGAAACAGGCAGGTTGTGATAAGTAGGATATAATTGTCCAGCGTAAAAATGAATGGCCTGACATGATGAACCTGTTGTGGCTCAGTAGTCTAACAGTTGTTAACTTATTGTAAATTTAAATGTATATTGCCGCTGGTGCATAAAAAATAGAATGTGAGTGGTAAATTTTAATGAGATTAAACTCGATTTAATGTTAAGTAATCAAAAGGGGACTTATGTGAGTAAATGTGAATGCTACACCAGAGGAATGTACCTAGTGAAGAGAAAACGAAACCTATAGCAATGGAATGATTTTTAAGAAGGTAAATAAATTCTCTTTAGGGTGTGATGTCTTTTTCAATTACTGTTCGAACTGGCTTGACTAATCTACCCGAAGAAGTGATTATTTTGTCTGTCATGAATTGCTAATTCATAACGCTCTATCATTTGACTTTCCCTCATGGCAGGAATCGACTCCTGTCGCATCTACGATGCTTAGAGACTATCTAAATGTCTTCTCCCGTCTTTTCCTCTCGCATTGTTCAACAAGTGAATATATCATTGCCCGCCCTGTTTCTCAACTTAGCATAGTGGAGACCGGTTTAATTGCAAGAAGCTGGTCCCACGGTGGATTGGTATTCGTAATATTAGATTTTCCTTTTTCACCTCGTTAAAATGTACCGTCCACGATATATGTCATTAAAGTGATGAGAAGCATCCTCGTGTGCACATCTGAATTACTCATTGGTAGCTTATTCCCGTCAATGAATCAACAATTGCTCAGAATTTACAGTTACCAAGGTTACATTATTTATTTTATTAGGGTAATCTACTGATTAAGGTAGATCTGAGTGGATGAGAGTAATTTAATGTGGAATTTTAACGGCGCTGTTTCCTATCTGCATTTCTTCATTCTTGATTATTTCCTAAATCCGCAAGTCGCGTTCGCGACCAGTGGAGATAATTATTTCGTAATTATTATCGAGCCGTGCGAGCTCATCGCTTTGTTTGTAATATTACATCATAGTTTGAAAATACCTAGAATATTCTCTCTATTCCGTATTTTGTTTCCTAAAGAGGTGGTCCTCGAAAGTTCATCCTGCCCACGAAAGTCGTAAATGTCTTGAGTTGGATGAGTCTCGATGCACGCTCTTTGGAATTCACATCATGTACGTATATGGGCTCCAGACGAAAGAAACAGCTATGGGTTTTAGCGTGAAAAAAATTTTCTATTTTTGCACGCAATTCCTTCGTCCAATTCCTTCCATCGTCCTTTTCCCATTTCTCCCTTGAAGCGCGAGGGAGGATTTCCAGCGGAATCGTCGAATTTTAAAGGGGACGTCTCCATTATTCCGTGTCCTTCGTTCGCTTTAGCCCGTGCCGAGGTGCGAGAGCCTTCGTGCATTTCGGGGTGGCTTGTAAAATACTTCTAGCCTCTTCCTCTCCCGCTTGTCAGCTGAATGGTCGTCGATGTTTTGGTTGATAGAATGCCATGTCCGTCAAATTCCCCATCGGTGAGTCGTTCATGAACAGGAGAGCGATGTCACCTTTGACCTTTAGAGCTCGGGAAAACTAATAATGTGGAGCGACTTCAGATCGTCTCGTCGGTGGAGGTGTCTGGGTTCTTTTTCTTATTTGCATTCGCTCTGTGCGTCCGGCGAATTGTTTAATAAGCGAATATCTGTGAACTTGCACTTATGGTAGTGCGAGCGAGATAGTTCCCTAATCATAATAGAGACCATTTTCGAATTATACTAATCGAGGACCCCAGAAGTCAAGGGGTCTAAGTAACAAAACCATTGTTTAGAGAAAACTTAAGTCAAAGTTGAAAATGTTTGGTACAACCCACTAAGTAGTTAAGAGGCATTACCCTAGATAGCAGCACCTGTCAAGATTATCACTTGGATCCCTTACCACCTAAAAGATTAATATTTTCTCATCCCATTCCTGTACCTAACTTATTTTTTTCAAAAATGTCAATTAGACCCCTTGACTTCTGGGATCCACATTTAATTTCACCAGCTGTGAGACACAGGAATCAAATATTTAATTATCAATGGTGAAATATTATAGTTTTACATTACAGGAATTTTATGTAATAAAATGAAAATATCTAAATAAGTATTTAACTTGACACGTTTTTTCACGCGGTACGTTTGAGACTCCATCTAAATGGAAGGTTTATTGTGATCCCGAAGAATTTACTGCGGTGACAATATGATTAATTTTCAAAAATTGTTGAGAAAAAACACAAACTACACGCTGTTGATTTTTGTAGATTTAAGTTTTTTACGAGATCTAAGTGTTAGAAATGCCTCATTTGTTAAAAAAATGTCTCTGGAGTGCATACACGTACCATTTCCCATGTAAAAGGACTGGCATTATTTGTCAAAAATCTCGGAAAGTAATGTGGTAAGGCGTTGAGATTTTGGTGTCAGTGGAAGGGTGATATATTTTTCTTTAAAATGAGACCAAATTCACTGATTTCTTGGTAAGAAGATATTTCGCTCAAACTACCCAGTGAGTGCAGTTGTATGGAGAGCGGTGCTTTCGTTTCCATACAGGATGATGGTAACGTGCTGGATGGAATTTTAATCTTAACTTATTTCCAAGTCAGGGACTACAACGTTTCCAAATATTTGCATTCACGTTTGCTTGGTCTGCTGTTACATCGACAACAATGCGAAAATGTGCGTAGTTCAGTTTTTCTGCCTTGAGACTATTTATAAATAAAATCCATTTCTCTCTCATAATTAAAATAAATACATACACATCACGCCGTTCCCTTCCGGGGTAGGCACAGTCAAAATTTTTCACTTATTTATTCATAATTGTACACCTAACTCTGCTTCAATAATTTCCTCCATACTGACCTATCCTTGCAAACCTCTTTTGCCTCATTTACCTCCATTCACTGCTTCATACACGCCCTCCTGTTTTTAAAACTCCTAATATTCCTCCTCCTAAGAATTTCCTCAACCACATTCAACCACAACTTTCTCGGCCTACCTCTCCCTCTCCCACCAGTTATTCTACTCTCATATATCTGTTTCGTTATTCGACTCTCATCCATTCTCTCAACATGGCAAAACCAACGAAACACACTCCTTTCATACACGTCCATTGATTGGCATTTTAATTTGCGTCTTCTGCATGAGTTTTACGCTGTTGATATTCAGATCTTTATTTGGTATCAGTATTCTTTGTGCTGATTGGTCGGTTTTTCGACGATATCTACCTGCTTACTGCCATTTAAAAAAGTAGTATAATGAGCTCGTAGCATGAAAGTTGTACGCATATGGTGTTCGTGATTCCTCGTTAACTCTTTCCTTTTTTCGATTCGATTCGATTTGATCCATTCCTATATAGTCTGCACATTTTTATTTCAAAGCGGTATTTTTGTGTTTTGCAGACGTTAATTACTCCTCAAGTATTTAGAGTAATAATTACTGATTCCGACGACCGGAAGTGCACTATTAACACCTTTTTCATTACGCTGTTTATTACCTGCGAGTACCTATTATTGCGCGGACATGGTTATGAACTATAAATCCTCAGAACAGTCGAAACCTTTGTTATAAGCCTTTATAGCCCTGGAGCGATGTAAGATGAATACATAGTGTATTAATTTAACGTTCTGTTTGCAGTCCTAATTGGACTTTACAGTGGCTTACGATTTCATTGGCAGAGAAACGATGTTCATTATTATTTTTAACGGTTTGCTTGGAAAACTCGTTGCGGGCTCGAATAAATTACATCACCCAATCAGTTCTTTTTATTCCAGCCTATTAATTGAAAAAATGGCATATTTATTGGGTACTTTTCTCTAAATATTATTATCACTTCTAAGAAGGCGTCAGCATTAACGCACTGGCAGCGTAATGGTGGGTTTTTATCCTAAATGGTTTAATTTGAGGTAAATACCACCTTAGGTTTGGTAGGGTAAATGTTGGTTATTTGGTGACTGTGCAAAGACTGTGTTTTCTATCACCCCTCGCGAAATTAACAATGGTTATATCTGCTCAGGTTTAGCCTTACTACGACATGAACGCAAGGTACATATCGATGGGAAAATTGGAAACTGTGTAACTGTTAGCAATTTCTTAAAGCAAGATTATAAAATTAACCTGCGCCGCCAAATTACGAATTTTAACCAATTTTTTCTAGTGGATTAAATATTTCTAACGCCCCTTTTTCCACATATTTTAGTTGATTTTCGAGAGCCCTAATTTATTTCCACGTCGCGATTCTCGCTTCGTTGGACCGAAACGGACGAATTTCTCTCGTTTTTTAAGAATTCCTCGATCTCTGCCCGTCCTGTGAAATTAATTTCCGTCGTTTCCTCTGTCTCGAATCGCAGATTGACTACGCCGAGGCCCAGCCGAGCGGATCCGCGGCAGTCGGGCCGGGTCATCCCGCCAACTCGTCTTCGAGCACCACGTCGTCGCAGACTCCCCTCTCCGGCATGAACCTTGACCGGGGAGTGGTGACGGAACACAGGAGAGGCCTCTCTGGCGGAGGGGATGCCTCGGACCACGAGAGACAGGTCTGTGTACTCGATGCCCCGAAATGAGCCTGTATTGTTGAGTCAATTATTTCAATATAGTTTTCTCACTTATATTTACTAGCTGACCCGCGCGAATATTTCGCACAGTACGCAGCTTCTTCCTGTTTCTTTCTTCCTATTCCTCTACCTGTCACTTCCTTCTTTCTTCCTATTCTTCTACCTTTTTCTTCCCATGGCCAATTATATGTTATTTATGTTTGTGTTAAAGATACGTAACGTAAACATAAACGGTAAACGGTCACACTGATTGCATGTAGAATGTAAATAATCTAACTAAACGATGTGTTAATAGATGGCGCCTCCTACAGTATTTTAAGCACGTAACCATAGCCAACATATTGGTTGATTATATTGTCAACAGATGGCACTGTTAGTTTTTGATAATTTTTAATAAAGTTTTAACAAAAACTGTTATTTTAAACCATTGTCTATTTTTCGTCAATAGCGGGGAACATGAGCTTTAAAACGATGTTTGAATCATCAATTTTGATGAAGACCTATGGGAGTAATGGCCTATCCACAAAAAAACACCTTTCAGAAATAATATATACGGATTCCAATCTTTCATCTGAGTCTCTCTTTCTCTCACAACAATGCTCCTTGTTGTTCTCGAAATATTTACCTCACTGCTTGCCACCATGGCCATCTCATGACAAATCTAAATATACATCATCTTTCTCTTATAAATTTTTTTATGTAACAATAACTGAAACAATCCAACACAAATACAACAGAATCTAATAGCAATGCAGTAATAATAATAATGAATCGCCCAAACAATAGGCCGGATATAACTCTTCAATCAAAACGAGACAGGATGACATATCTAATAGATGTCTCCATCCCGAACACAGAAAATTTAGAGGCTAAATACAAAGAGAAAAATACAGTGATATGTACCTTTGGCTGAAGAATTAAAAGAAATGTGCAACCAAAAATCCGTTAAAATTGTATCAATATTAATATCAGCGACTGGTCTAATACCCAAAAACCTGCACGAAAGCTTGGAAACAATAGGAGTAGAGAATCATATGTACATGAAAATTCAAAAAACCACAATAATTATTACTTGCTCCATAGTAAGAAGATCTTTAAATGGACATTTGAAAAAAACAGTAGATGAGCCTATTCCCTTTGATGCTTAGCACACGGGATAGGTGGATGTATCCCAGCCTTCAGGCTGAGAAGTGAAAAATTTGAAAATTATAATGAAACATTTACTGTCGTAGACCTTACCATCGGCCTTTCAGACTTTCTGGTACATAAATTCAATGTTTACATTGTTTACATAAGATACAATTTTTAAATAATAATAATAATTACAAGGCACAGATCATTTTTACATAGGAAAAATAAATAATTAAAAGATAAGCAATATACGCAGAAACTGATTGACTACCCTGCTAATTTGAAATGTGCAACAACTATCACATTCTCAGTTGAAAGTTATGAGAAAGGTGGAATTAAATAATTATCTTTTAAAAATTGATCTGGATTGGCTTATTTTTACATTCTCTCGTACTTTAAAGTACATGTAAATTATGTTGACTTAAGTACATGTAAATGTTTACTTAAGTACATGTAAATAATGTTTACTTAAGACAAGACTCAGATTATGTTTACATAAAATAATGCCAAGACACACTAATTGCTAGGTGACAGATTGAATACCTTACTGCTTTCAGATGCACAACAATTATCCATTGTCACCTTCTGAGTTGGAAGTTTCTCGAAAACGTGGAATTAAATAATCAATAAGACTAAAGCCTGAATCACGCGATTCTTGACCTTGTACAAGTCCGAGAATGCTAGCTAGCATACTAGGACTTGTGCAAGGTCAAGTATCGTGTGATACAGACCAAGCATACTGGAAATCCTGCATGATCGCTAGCATACTAGCTGGTATCCTTGTTTTCGTAATTGGTGCGGTACTAGTTTGATACTTACTCCTAGTAGCCGCCGACCAATCACCTTTGCTCTTTGCAATGCGGTCGTCAATTTTTGGTGTCAGCGCCTATCCCGCGATCTAATAACTCAAACCTCACAACAAGACATAATGGCTTGAGTACCTGAGGCAATTGAGGTTGAGGAGCTGCAGCGGCTAAGAGCAGTCGTCTTCGTTCGAAATCATCCATTTCGGTCGTCAAACCCCTTCCGCGACTGTACTAGATCAAAGATCTACTAAACAGACCTTGTGCAAGTTCAAGTATCGTGTGATAGCTCCGAGGAAGATTTCAAGAATGCTAGGTTTCGTACTAGAAATCCAGTACTCGCTAGCATCCTCGGACTTGTACAAGGTCAAGTATCGTGTGATTCAGACTTAAATCCATTCAAATCATAACTGAAAGAAGTGAACTGTGCATGCAAGACATCAACAAGGGTAAAACATGGTAAAATCCCCCTTACTATTGTATAAATTTTCAATGGGGTGATCGACTTCCACGGTGATTGAGGGAAGGCTTAACAAGGAGGTAATCGGAAGAACCTGAAATGCAGACATGAAATCTTTCATCATCCCAATTCTCTCCCCAGTTTTTTTGGGATGTGGTCAACAGGCATTTGGACATTCTATTCATATGCAAACTCACTGATATTCGGACATTCTATTCAAATGCAAACCCCAGATATATCGCGGCCCTAGCCGTGCATGCACTCTGGAGATACGACGCCTAAGTTTACCTTGCTAACCTAAAGTTCTCCTTTTATGGCCGGTTGCAAGAACTTTTTGCTATGGAATCAATAGTTATGACATCCATAAGTTATAGATCTCATAAAATATTCGGGTTGCAGGAACATATATGCTAGTTACATAACTTATTTACCAATAGTCAATAGTTTCGAATATTCGATCTGATCTTCTACCGCCGGGTATAATTTATGAAAGTTTAGCCTATGAATTATTCCTTATGCACATAATAATTAGTCATTAATAGGAAACAAACTAGCCATTTGTCTCAAAGCAACTCTGTTATCAAGTAATTAAGTCTCCAAGCGGTTCATTGCGCATCCGCCATCTTGGCTACTTATGGAACTCATAACTCCATGCCATAAGTTATGAAACCAATAAATTTATCGAATGTTTCTGCAACGCTTATTGAACGGTTCCCATGGCTTATGGGTCCTTTAACTTTATTAAATAGATATGTGTCGTTCCTGCAACTGGCTATTAGTGAACGTTTTAGGCGGAATTCGTTGTATTCACCTTGGCAGAGAAAGCTGAACAAATCCTCTTCTTCGCATTTAGCTTAAAATTTTGACTTACCTCCGCTCCACTCTGACGCAAAGTTATCTCTGTGCCCTGGGAGTCTCAAAGAGGTAATTAATTATAGTCGAGGTGTTGAAGTTAGCGCACATGAACGACGTTTGACTGGAGCAATGTGTGCTAACAAAATATTATGTAGCCTGCTGGTTGGTAGCATTTCATGGGTGAAATACCATCACGGCCGAATATTTTGTGTCAAGTTTTTGTGTTGATTGAAAATTAGGATGTAAAAATACACCCTAAGACACAATGGGTTTGTGAAGAGCATAATTGAAGGTAAAATAGAGGGAAGAGTCCCCAGAGGAAGACCCAGGAATAAGTTTATGGACCAAATAAAGAAGATAGTACATAGTAACAGCTAACAGGAAGTAAGGGACCTAGAATTAGATGGGAAAGATCGGAGGTCTGCAGTCAACCAATCGTAGGATTAAACGACCAATGATGGTGATTTTAAAAAGTAAGCTTATCTTCTCAAAGTAATCTCAAATAAGAAAGAAATTACAATGTGCATATTTGACGCCTGCACTGAAAGTTTTCTTCACTTGACAACGAATACGGATGCCATTATCGACGCTCTTTTGTTCTTTAGAGCGCATCATCTTCACTTCCGAAGTGTTTTGAAGGGCGCTATGTTAGGCACCTATTTGCGCAGGGTCTGAAACCAAAGGAAGGCCCATTTATCTCTCAAAATTGATTATTTATAGCCCGCTTTCCGGTTCGTCGGCCTTGTAATTAATATCAGACCCTGGGAGCTCGTTTGTTGTTGCCCGGAACTTCTTCCCTCCCATTCTCATATCAAACATAAACCGCGCTCGTGGTCTGGGAAATTGGCAGATCGTCACAGCGGAACCCGCCCCTGTGGTTTTTGATTCAGCCTCTTTCGATTTTGCTCTATTTGGATTGCATTTTCGTGAAGCGAGTTCGATTTGAACCCACCAACGACACGTGGCCCTGAAATCTCTGATCTCGATTGTTCGAGAACTTTGCCTTTACCGGACGCTGCGCTGGTGTTGCCCGGCAGAAATTTGTTTTTCGTGAGCTAACGCGTAGCTAAGGTTGGGATGCTCACGTGCGTGTAAATGGAATCTCTTCTTGGTTTAATCGAGGGCTGGCTCTACTAAATTAGTGACGGAAATACGCGGGAAAATTGAAGTAATATGAGATTGATTCCATAAAATTATTCCCCCTCAATAGTGAAAAGCTATCGATATTGCGCTCCATTAAGGTAGAAACCTCGATTTCAAAACTTAAATTTTCGAAAAAGGGTTCATCATTTTATGATTAATGCCTATGTACGAAGGGTATGGAACTCTGAGAAATGGTGTGCGCTTGTTGAGAAATGGTCGCGAATGGGACAGAAATGGATAGGAATGGTTATAAATGGATAGAAATGGACATAAATTGATATAAATGAACAGAAATGGACAGAAATGTTAATAAATGGACAGAAATGGATAGATATGGACATATATGGTTAGAAATGGACAGAAATGGTTAGAAATGTTTATAAATGGATATAAATGGACATAAATTGTTAGAAATGGCTGAAATGGAAATGCGGTGTACACTTGTTTTTGAAGTTGCGTACCCCTTGCCTGTGTATAAATATTATTATTTAGGATTTTAAATTAATAGGTAACACATGTTTTTTTGGATTTTAGCAGAGGTCTTTAACCTTGTTTGTAATGTGATGTATTTGTAAATCGTGAATGTATATGCTCGTTTACTGCATTGGAATGCATTTTGTACCGGAATGATTTATTATGCTTTTGTTGGCGTTGGAAATTTTCAGGGAGTGAATTCGTTGGTGAAATTGCTTGCATTTCGGGATAGGAAACTGGCTGGCCGGCTAAATCATATCCCTCTAAATTAATTAATGTCTTCCGATCGTATGCCGGCTTCAATCGTGAATTCGCGTGCAAATGTGCAAGAGGAACTGTTTAAGTTTTCAGTTTTCGCGTTTCGATACGGCGATGAATGGGCAATATTCATTTCGTATCTGATACGAAACGTATTTCCGCGTTCTCGTCGAATTAATTGGGAAATCCAACGGTTCTCTACGCATAAACCAAGCCGTCCGTGAAGTTACCCTTTTGCCCTAACGTTTTCTTTTTTCCATCTGGTCTACTTTTACGATTAACGATAGGGATTCCAGTAGGGATGACGTCTCCCCACTAGAATTACCAAATTATGTCAGTAAGAGAAGTAATCCTGCATGTTTACGAACTGCACACCCACTTTTTTAGGTCTAGTCGATATTTTTTTATTTCCACTGAACGAGTGCGTGTTACGGGAAGAGAGACCTACGAGTTTCTCCGTTTTGCGACTATTTTAAACCTACTAGGCCATGGATGAGCGGCTGGAGTGGAAAATTAGCCCGGTCGGATAATTTGCTTCCCGACGAATGCTCTTTTAACTGCTAGGCAACCTGAGTCACCCATCAGCCCGAGCCCTCTTGAGCGTCTTGGGTCTTTGCGTTCGTATGTACGAGTGTGGATGTGAGGCATAAAGGGAAAGCAGTAGGCGAAGTATTTAATTGAGATCCCTCCCCCAGATGTCGCCACGTCGACCGACTTTTGGTCCGAAAATGTCCGTTTCTGTGGCATGTGCTGCGTAAAATGTTACGCGTTTTTACGCATGATTCATTTGCGAATTAGTTGAAGATAAAATGAATTGTCATAAATTGCGACCATTCTTTATTGTTAACGGTGGGAAAAGACGTTCTGAAAAGTTCAACGAGAGACTCCTATAGGCCGTTACTCGGAGGGCAAAGGTGAGACTTGTGGCCCACTGGAGTTATTCCAGCTACACTTGTTTAATATCGGAATTCCGTGGCGTTTCAAGGAAAGAAATACAGAGGGACTATTCTGTAAGAACTCGGGACTTTCACATTCTCGACAGTATCGAAATTTTGACGTCACTGCAAAGAGAATTTCAAATAGGGCCATTGAAAAGTTGAGATCAGCCGAGGGGGCATTTACGTCACATCACAGGATTTTCCGAAGTTCGCACGCGTCGAGTCCTTACTGAATATGTCCCTAGAATTGAGCTGCGGGCGGTTAAATATTTAAATACGATGCAAAAATGGATTAATACTTCTATATTAAATATTCAGTGGAATTTCAGAATTCATAAAAAACTTATGAATATAGGCATAGCACCTTCCTCAATATAAAAATGACTCTTTAAATTTCCAAACGATTATTCGATATAGTTTTCTTCCAATGTACTCCATGAATTCTAGCAATGCCCTTTTTTTTGTTGGTTTAATTATTTATAGCATAGAATAGCTCTAGGTGAGGAACCGTTTAGTAATAGAAGGTAGCTGATGACGGGGACCATAGGTAAAGATATGAAGAAGAGGCTGGTGAAGAGCCCGATATGGAACGTAGCGTTATATGGGGCAGAAACGTGGACCCTCAGAAAGGAGGACGAAAATAGGGTGCAGGCATTTGAGATGTGGGTTTGGAGAAGGATGGAGAGGGTGGGGTGGACGGAGAGGAAGACCAACGAGTAAGGTGAGGTGGTGAGCGATGAAAGGAAACTTTTGAATGTAATTCGAGATCGGCAGAGTATGTGGTTGGAGGATGTAATATTGGAATTAATGGAAAAATTTATCATTTCCTCTCATAATCATAGCTTGTGGTTGGAAAAGCAATGGAAATTTGTTCTTTGCTTCGATGAAAAGGAGTAAGAGGTGGATGGGGTGTATGAACAGAAATAGGAGATAGTCGGAAAAGTCCGGGGCTAGATAAGTCTAATAATAATGGGCGACTGGAACGCAGTAATGGGGGAAGGGAGAAATGAGGTATGAAGTGGGAGGGTATGGATCAGGAACGTGATATGATCGCGTTGTGACAGTTGAATTTTGTAGGAGAAATAAATTAATAGCAACAAACACTTGGTATAAAGGCCCTCTTAGGCGGAGGTACGCTTGGAAAGTGTCGGGAGACTTTGGGAAATATTAAATAGACCTTACCATTGTCATCAGTGTGGAGAAGGATGGAGAAGGTTAGGTGGACGGAAAGGAAGACTGACGAGGAAGTGCTTGATATGGTGGGCGATGAAAGGAAACTTCTGAATGAAATTCGAGATCGGCTGAGTATGTGGTTAGAGGATGCAATATTGGAGGATGGATTGCTCAAGAGTGTGATAGAGGGAAGGATATTGGGCAAGCGGGGAAGAGGAAGAAAGAGAATAGGTTTCATAGACGGGATGAAGAAGGGTAGATCGTGTGCCGAGGCGCAAAAGGATATACTAGAGCGATATAGGCCCTACAAATTGTAGAAAACCAGAAGGAGGTTCTCTGACATTCAGCAAAACCTACCTTAACCGGTAGAATACTTTTTAAAAAATGTCCAGCATTCTTTTCTCTAACATTACTACCGTGCGTTCCGTCCTTATACTGTTCGCTAATTATTTTGCTACGTGACGAGTCATGTTATGTATTCCATCCCAATGCCAGAGACAACGATCGAGTAACGTTATTTAGGCACCCAGTGCGCCCACGTGGATTGGTGTGTCTTAAACGCGTGCATAATTTATTCCTACCCTGAGAGGTGGACATATAAATGTGTCTTCGTGCTCTGATTTTTAGATTGGAATAATTCAAAATGTTTGCGAGTATGCGTAATTTGGATGTTTTTTTAATCGGAAAGTGTTTTTATTACATCGAATTTCGGTTTCACGAACTATGAGCCAACGCTTCATCGGCGATTCAACATTCGCGTTCCATTTTTCATTTTCAGGAGCACTTCGCAAAAAAATGAATGAATGCGGACCTCTGCGCAAAAAAAATAGTGTTTGCCTGCCCCAGAATCACTCGAAGGTAAAATATACCGTTTTCATAATGGAGATTCGCGAAGTGCGATGGGTTGGTTGCGTCCTACAGGGTCCGTCCCGCCAAGGGTATCGACCAGGTCAAATCCTTTCGTCATAATTGATTGCTCTTTTCCGCGCTGGTTTTATTTTCAATATTTCAAAATGGCTCTCGGGTGAAACTGGCGGGTTTATTTTTAATGGAGAAATTTTTTTATTTTTCGAGTGAAAATGTCGCGTCGAAATAATTTTTTCGTGCATAGGTTTGAAATGTCTCTCTCCCTTCGTGGCTTCCGAAGGGCCAAGCACTTCCATATTCCCTGCTCATTAAATTCAGAGCTCTTCATTTTCAGTGAAAGATTATCGATCTCCAGGCTACATTAAAACCTTAAGGTAATGAGTAAATCGACTAGCCCCTGTAGTTACCACAAAACGTGGGTTCCCACCTTACAGTATACAGTTCGACGCGTTTTTCCCTAACGGCCAGTAAATTTTATATTAAAAACCATTTGCATTAATTATTATTTTAGATATATTTCCTTACCTCTTCCGATGTTTCAATCTATTTTATTTGGTAGACACTAAACACATACCATCAAGAGCAGACGACATGCTTATCATTGCTCCTGCCTGCCTGTTGGATGCTAATTATTTTGCTACGCGACGAGTCATGTTATGTATTCCATCCCAATGCCAGAGACATTACGCGGATCGAGTAACGTTATTTAGGCACCCAGTGCGCCCATGTGAATTGGGCGCACTGGGTGCCTAAATATCTCCATCAGATACGTTGGAGGAGTTGACAATATATTCTGTATTATCTGCCTAACCGATACTATCCCCATTTCTCATAATTCAACATTTCCTGAACAAATCAAGTGTAAATAGCTAGGGTTACGCCTATTACTCTAATAGCATATCAGGGACACTCAATATGGCGGACGGTTACGCCACCTCTTGTACCTTAATAACTCTATGGTTCCCACCGTCTCCTAACTTGTCAGAATTTCATAGAATTTTATTATATATCCAGACGATTCAATCCCTCGACCTCTTTATTTGTTCAAACTAGTATTTTTATACTGGAGATATTGGTCCAATCATTCACTACGTTTACCAATCGATCTCGGACCGTTCTGAAAATTCCAAGCGAGCCGACTCGGATCGCCTGGTTTACCAACACGGACTGAAAATATCGATAGTGCACAATCGAATCTATCACTTAAAGCACGATTGACCCAGTGTGTAAACAAGTGCAGAGTTGGAAATATTCTGCCGTGTTCCATGTGAACAAAATTGCCCAATTTTAGGTAGAATTGCGAAGTCATACGATATCATCATCGTCACTTCTTCTATTACTGCACTCCTGCTACATCTGGTTACAACACACCGTGAAAAATAACGATTATATTTTGTCTCCCAATGACAACCAAAAGAATAGCGAGGAGCGCAACAGACCCGTTGTTTCATCGAGCTTTTGCATTATCCCTTAGCCTTCCTAAGGGAGCTTTTTCATGCATTTATATTCTTCATATTCCCTCTATTTATAAATAGACGTTTGTAGTATTCATGAATGAAAAGTATGTAGGAATGTTTTTTATTTAACAAAAACATCACATAGAGCATAAAGCCACTTTACAGTGAACGTATAACAAACAAAAAAGGACACAGACGTAAAAACATAACAAGAAGAAGGTAACAAATAATAATCCAACATGTTTTCAAACATGGGGTGAGAGATCCTTCGGATAATTTTTTTTATGAAATGAGACGACTTCGTTGCAAGTAACTTTTTCGTTCAGTGATTGATATATTTTAGCGTAGCATGATTTTTATTTTTTAAAGAACTTTTTTAATTTTCAGCCATTAATCCTCTTTTTTTCTTCCTCTTTTTCCTCCTGCAGTTCTCTTCCGCTTCGTCTTCATCTTCTTCAGGCGCCGGGAGCGGCGGCGCCATGGCGTCTTCGGCGTCCTCGCCGTCTCCGTCGGCCGGGGCCGGTGGCGGCGGCGTCGGAGTTGGGGGCGGCGTCGGCCCCGGGGGCGTGAGCGTGGTGGTCGGAGGCCTGGGGGGCGGTCGCCCCGAACTCTACCAGCGCTCCAACCGCAGCTCTCACAGCAGCGACACTTCTTCCGCTTACAGCGGCTCCGACGCCATGCAGAGCGTGCAGAGTTCGCTGGACGCTGACGAAGTGGACCTCTCCGGGCTCGTCGAGTCGGTCGTCGACTCAGACGAAGAGGAGGACCTCGCCGAGAGCATAGACGTGAGTACCCCAATGATGGATGATTGGCCCATCAAATTGTGGGACCCCGTTTAGGAGGAGAAATGTTCCCGGCGTCCGAAATGTTCATTCAATTTTTTTGTGAAGATGAATTGTTGCACCGAGGAAACATCCGCGGTTACCAAGGGAAGTTTTTAGTTTGATTCAAGCTATTTTGTGTAAAAATTTGCGTGAAACTTTGCAGATGTGACTTAACCACTAAATCGTATTGATGAAAGTGAAAGTATTACATATTACCGATTTGGTTTATCGGCAATTGACTGCTATTTTAACACTTAGCCATAAGTTTTTTGACGCATAAGTCGAAATAATTCAATTCTATGTGCACATATTTTCTTGTAAACGCGATATAATACGGTTCATGTAATTAAAACAGTTGCTAACAAATGTCTTAGAATCATGCCGAGTGAAAGTAGTCGTCACAAATGGTTTTCGCTAAAATTTCGAATAACCAAGTAAAACCAAGTCACAGCAATGCTCCGATGAGTCTGGCGATTTGTTTATCATCTAGCATTTGCATCGATGATGTAACTACATATTTGGTGATTTCATTGGAATATATAGATATACTCGAGTGCAATGTGTTACTTGAATTCTTTTAGACTTACCGGAAAAGTTATTAAATTGTGCACTCACGATTACCGCTACTACCACCTTGAAATGTTCTAGCACGGTTTAAACTCTGTGATGGCGAGCTTTCCCTGAGTCCCTTTCAGTTGTCCGTGGGAGTGGTCAGTTGCGTGGGGCGGGCGGACGATCTCGGGAGTGACCGCGACAGCTTGTCCTCTCGTTTCGGCCATGCGTGCAAATGAAGCGATGGGTCGACTGCAGAACCGCAAAGTGCGGCCCGCAAGAGCTCTAGGGTCCGTGCGGGCCGAAATTGACGCGGCCTCAGAGAGTTAGGCTGCAGGGAAAGAGGGAAAATTTTTGAATGCCGGCCGGCGCGTCGCCGACGATGGACCCGGCTTTTCACTTGGAATATACTTCCATGACAGTATCTTTGCAAGACGCATGCAAGTGCCATTTCTCTCTATAAGTACGGAATTCCGTGGCACTATTGAGGATCGATACGGGTAGTAATTGACCGATGTTCTCAGTGGCTAGGCAAATAGACTGGATTAAATTTTGCCCGCAAGTTACACATCGATTCTGCGATAAAATCACTCGCCGCCCGATGAAATATTGGTCAGATGACTTCTAGCGTAGATTCAAAATGTTAATGACGAATAAATGAAGATTACATATTATTATAGAAATGATCATATTTGATACGATGTAATTATACAAATTTAATGAAATTTATTCAAATTTATAAGATCCACGAATGTCTATTGTATTTCAAACGGCGATAAACGAACGCAATAAATTTCAAACTTAGGCGATTCTCGTCTCTTCATCGACATCCTTCCCTCTATCACTTTCTTAAGCAACCTCTCGCCCCTTGTTACATCCTCCAGCCACCTACTCTGCCTATCTCGACTTTCATTCAAAAGTTTCCTTTCCTCGTTAGTCTTCATTTCCGTACACCTTACCTTCTCCATCCTTCTCCACACCCACATCTCGAACGCCTGTAGCCTATTCTCGTCCTCCTTTCTGAAGGTCCACGTTTCTGCCCCATGCAACGCCACGCTCCATAACAAGTTCTTCACCAGCCTCTTCTTCACATCCTTACCCAAGGTCCCCGCCATCAGCTCCCTTCTATTACCAAACGCCTCCTTGACTCTTGTTCACAATTATTTAATTCATATTTTACTCCCGTACTCCTGTCTGTAGCCCATTGTGAGTCCAGTTTTCTTTGGGACGAAAACATTTATTGCTTTGGTTTTCTGCTCTATACTAGTTTGTCACATTTTACATTCATCCGGCTCGAAGTATTCCGCCTGTGTTTGGTGCCCTCCAGAGCATTGATAGGCAGTTGATCTATTGGATCCATTTTTCATCGGGTGTTAAAGGGGTAGTATTTGATTTTCGCGTCTCGTATTTTATTTTTTAGATGCTTTCCCTCATTCATTGCATTCCGATCGCTTACTCTTTCAAAAGCGCATACGTCGAACGTCAGTCGCCTTAATTTAGGTTCGGCAAACAAGTGTCGTATCGATTTTCTTTTATTGTGAAATGTGACATTTTAAGCGTGGAGTGCGCCCGTGTTATATTTTTTGTGTGTCGAGTAAAAGTTGCTCGGGACCGAGTTTTGTTTTAAAGCCCGCCAACGTTCAATGCGAGCTCGAAAATATTCATTTTTGCGTGGTCACCTGCTTTATTTGTCTCTTGAACCTTTTTTTTTACTCTTTGAAAATGGAACATTTTCAAGCCGCTGCGCTTTTCGCGACCAATATACCCATTCCAAAAATCAGTGCTCTTTGCAACAAAATTTGGGTACCTTTCTCCTAAATTCATTTTACTGAATGATATTTTGCTTTGGCGAACTAATATGAATCTGATTCTCGTTACTATACCTGAAGAAGGGAGTGCAAATTATTTTCTCATTGAGTTATTTTCGAAACTAATCGTGTTGTTGTCGGTTATAAGAACATTTAGTAATGGAATCAATAGTTATGAGATCCATGAAGTTATAGATCTCATATAAATATTCGGGTTGGAGGAACACATCTACTAGTTACATAACTTATTTTCCAATAGTCAATAGGTTCGAACATTTGACCTGATCTTCTACCGCCGTATGCAATTTATGAAAGTTAAGCCTATAAATAATTGCTAATGCACGTAATAATTAGTTAGTATGAGTGAAATAACTGGTCATTTGTCTCAAAACTACTCTTTCATCGACTAATTAAGTTTCCAGGCGGTTCGTTGCGCATCCGCCATCTTGGTTACTTATGAAACTGATAACTCCATGCCATAAGTTATGAAACCCATAAATTTATCAAATGTTTCTGTGACAGTTATTGACTAATTGCCTTGACTTACGGGTCCCATAGCTTTGTAGAATACACATGTGTCGTTCCTGCAACTGGCTATTGTTGATTTAAAAATTTAATTAATCCAGCAGAATAACTTGTAACGAATAATAAATAGTTACTTATTCTTGAGTGAATAGATAATATTCTTGAGTGAATGATTATTACCACGACGACATAGGTGAGAGACCATCGTTTTCCTATCTTTCTCATGAAACGATTTTATTTACGGAAATCTAATATGGTCCCTCACCTGAGATCTCATTTGGTCCTATTTTACTCAAAAAAAAATATTCGATTTACACGTCCGGGGTTTTGCAGCATTTCTTGGATGAGACTGAAGATTTTTTGTGACTTCTCAGTTACTTGTTCGAGGTTATCTCGAACGGTCCAGGAGCAAATCCTTTGGCGCCATTTCCCTGTACTTTTTCTGTTTTCTTGATTTGTACAATCTCGCGTCACATCTCATTTGATGAAAAGAAATTCCCATCTACTCTTTTAACTGGAAGTCAAATAGTCGGTTCGTAAATTTAACGTTAAATTATCTTAATTTGTTAAACTCCAGTTAATGTGGCGTAAATTTGTATTACATGGAGCAGCAGCCTTTATGGCGTGGGTGGTCTTCGGTGCCCCCGTCGTTGGGATTCCGCGGCCGTTTAGCGCGTTTCGCTCGTCAATTGTTTCTCCCCTCCCCCCACCGTCGGCACACTCACCCCCTCGAGCGATGGACGCCATTTTCGACGAACACCTCCCCCAATCCCTCTTCAAAGTATCCTTCCGCCCACCCATCCCTTTCACCCCTTCCGATTGTAAGCGTTACTCCTCCAACGCCTCATTCCAACCCTTACCCCATCCTCCTTCCCCCTCCGTGCCGTGAACTTTGACATTTTAGGGATCCCCTCTTCCACCGCTTGTCTCTTAGCCGTCCGCTTGTGTTGCCGCCGCCGGCCGTGGCGAGAAAAACGTGGGCGGTACCGGCGGTACTGCCCCGAGCCGAGAGGACAAATGCCCTCTACTATGCGCTCGTGTGTACTTGAAGTGCTTTTATGTATGTAATTGCCGCCGCCGTGAGGGCGTGCAAGCTACGCCCTTTCATTCGAGTATTGTACCTCCTGATTGGTTGGTTTTTGGACAGTCCTTATCCTGGCTTTCGCTTGGCTCAGTTTCCTGGAGAAATTCAGAACTGGGAGGTTTCAGAGCGACACAGAGAATATTGTCATGACGTCACACTACTTCTCTAGGTCTGACAGAAGCGATAAAATAAGAGAGATGCTTTGCCGAAGTGAGGAGTAAAAAAACTTGTTCTTTCCGCGCACAATTAGCGAGTACAATAAAAACTGAGCTCCACTAAACACACCCCCATTATTTGGTCATTTCACCTCCCAAAACCTTATACCTTACACCTTTACGCGGCTGGTGTCCTAACGCCCCCTGCCACACGCCCATGCGGCGGCTCGCAAGGTAGTACATATGTAAGTCCTATCCTCTTCCCCATTGTTATTATTACCCTCTTCATCATTACCGTCTTCATCATTCCCTCGTTTTGAAGACATCCTCCATCCATATCTTCTGTCTCCTCCGAATCTCCGCCACTATCTTCCTCTCCAACCATATCCTATGCCTCGTCGTTCATCTTTCTCGCCGCCCATCGTTGAGAAAGGGGAGTTCGAAAGGGGCACAGTCTGAATAATTTCACTAACAGTGTGAACCATGATATACTTTGATGACACGTTTTGCACTCCTGAATGAGATATTTTGTGTACAAGATGGTGTCACGTATTTATGTACAGTTGTTCATAGAATACGCTAAGAATTATGACTGCTTTTAGGCGGCTATGAAGCCATCTACAATATTGAGGTATTCCGACTTAAATATGGATATTTTCGTCGGGTAGATCTTTATCTGGGATTTGAAACTGCGTACCTCATCATTTTCTTCAAATGACTGGTTAGGTAAACATATATTTTTGAGTACTGCACCTTTGGATTGAACCCATTCTCTTTCTTCCCCTTCGTTGTTTGCCCAACATCCTTCCTTCTAATACTCACGTGAGCCGCCCATCACCCCTTATTAGATCCTCCAGCCACCTATACTGCCTATCCTGGATTTCATTCAGTGGTTTCCTTTCCTCGCCCACCATCGCAAGCACTTCCAAGTCAGTCTTCCTTTCCGTCCACCGTACCTTCTCCAACCTTCTCCTCGCCAACATCTCAAATGCCTGCAGGCTATTCTCGTCGTCCTTTCTGAGGGTCCACGTTTCTGCTCCATACCACGCTACGCTCCGTGAAAAGCAATCCATAATTCAATATTCAATTAATAATAATCAAAGTATGGTATTTATCATTTGGGACCTTCCGCTCCGCTCTCCGCGCGATTTATTCTGCTACAATTTGGTTCGAATCTATTTGGCTAGTTTAGTTCGCTTTTCGTTTCGTTTTGCCCTGTTCCACTATTTGACATATTTTCTTAGTTTTTTTTTATTCATTTACGTTGCACCTTTCGACATCTCGGTATTTTGACCTGGTTTCTAGTGCTCCTGTTCTTTCCTCGTTGTATTTTTCCAATAGTATTACCACAGTTTCAATAAACGCTCAAAAGTTCCCGCAAAAAAATGTTTACGCTCACGTTTTTCTAGCCCTTGGTTGGTCCGGAGCAACTTTTCCTCTCGAGCCGTTGCAAAGGCGCCGGCGATTCGTTGAAGTGGTATGCGTGGAATGTTCACTTCGGTGTAACTCGTGATATTAACCATGGACTGATACGTTCCGTTTCTAAAAAAATCTTTTTTTCCTGTAGCGTACGGAGTAACATGTCCAAAAATTTATCATTTCCTCTCGGAATCATATCTTGCGGTTGAAAAAAGCAACGAAAATTTGTTCCATGCTTCGGTAAAAGGGAGGAAAAAGTGGGCGGGGTGTATGAACTGATAGAGCAGTTAATCAGAAATTCCCGGGCAAGTAAAATCTAATAATAAATAGCGAATGGAACGCAGTTGTGGGGGAGGGAGAGATGGGTATGAAGTGGGAGGGTATGGATCAGGAACGTGGAATGATCGCGGTGAGAAGACAGTTGAATTTTGTAGGAGAAATAAATTTAAAACAACAAACAGTTGGTTTAAACACCCTCTTAGGCGGAGGTACAATTGGAAAGTGTCGGGAGACTTGGGAAATATCAAATTGACCTCACCATTGTCATCAGTGTGGAGAAGGATGGCGAGGGTGAGGTGAACGGAGAGGAAGACTGACGAGGAAGTGCTTAACATAGTAGGCGAGGAAATGAAACTTCGGAATAAAATTCGAAATCGGCAGAGTATGTGGTTGGAGGATGCAATAGGGCGATGGGTTGCTCAAGAGTTAGACAGAGGGAAGAATGTTGGACAAGCGGGGAAGGGGAAGAAAGAGAATAGATTTCACGAACAGGATGAAGAAGGGTAGACCGTATGCTGAGGCGAAAAAGGAAATACTAGTGGTAGCTAGGCCCCAAAAAGTGTAGAAAACCGGGAAGAGACTCAGACTTTCATCAAAATCAACCCTCACCGGTAGAATACTTAAAATATCTGAATACTCGCAAAGGAGAAAATATTATCTGTATTTAAATTCGTAACGATGCCGATTCCCAGTGGAAATCAAATTTAAGCATACTTCGCGATATTCTTTGCAGTGACGAAGTTCGAATAGTATGCCGTCTCATAATTTCTCACATCTGCCGGGTGTAGACCCAGGATCTCCCGACAATTGCAAAGAGCTATACCCCCTTTGGCTTTCTGGGACATCGTTAATGATTTTATAATGAAACTGTGTTAGTCTAGCTGCGTAGAGGCGTTCGGTGAATGAAATCACCAGCGCAGTAAATGCTGAATACTCCATATCTGTTGCTAGACTGAATCGCTTAAAGGTTTCAGAACGCGCAAGTTCAATGAAACCTGGGCTTCCGCTTACCTAAATAAATTTTATATTTCCCACTCTCGGATGATGTAAAATTAGGGCATTTTAGCAAGTTCTGGGGATGTTAAAACCGGATATATGATTTGGAGAACGATGCTCGTAGAATGAGGAGACTTTGTTCATTCCTGAGGTGAATATTGTTCTGAGTATTGTGCTAGAAGTATATTTAAATTATAGACATATCTCTTCGGGAAATATTGACGACATGAGGTTTCATTAAATGATCTATTAGTTAAATGTGGGTTTTTATTGAAAATCGGAGAGAATTCCCCAGATTTGTTACACTTGAAGGACCCTTATTTCTCTCTATTATTTATTTCTTCGTTGCAGCGTAAGTACTGCTATTCCTCATCTTGTCCATAACGCCTATTCTCTTCCTTTTCCCTCGCCGCTTTCCCAACATCCTTCCCTCTTACGCAGGTCAAAGAAAAGATTGAACAGCCCTTCCATTTCTCCGTTATCCATTTTTTTTATGTAACACTGCACTTAAGCATTCATACCCCGGGAATTTCACTCAGTCTTGTCACGCCATCGCGATGGAAATGAAGGTCAGCATGCAAATGGACGTTGTGTGTTCCTCCTTTGGATCTTTTGTGTTCCAGCTCGTCCGTCTTTAAACTCTCAGCCCTCATCTTACGTGTTCACTCCCCATTCCCCCCTGGAAAGTTTTCCAATTCCTCCTCCCGCTGCTACCGACTCGGAAGCTGCTCTCCGCGTCTTCCCAAACTTTCCCGTGAGCGCCCGACCCTGATACCTCGAGCCCGACTTCCTCGCCACTCATGCCTCTCTGAATTCCCTCCTACTCATCTACTCCTGCTGCCCTCCCACTCCAACTACGCAAAGCCAAAGACGCTTCATCGGAACATGCTCCCTTCATTACTGACGTCGTCCATGTATGATCTCCCGTATGAGTTATTTGGTAGACTCCTGGGCAGTTCCTGTCAAACGAGAGAACAAACTATTTGCAGACGGTAATTTGGGGAGGCGATCGAAAAGGAAATGTATTTGCACCATTAAATACTGGCATAATTATTACTAATATATGAAAATGTAATGGTGTCTGTCTGTTACTCCATCACGCAAAAACTACTGGACCGATTAAGCTGAAATTTGGCATGTAGATAGAAAATATATCTGGTTATAACGTAGGCTATATTAAAAAGTCCTCAGGGACCCCGTAGGCCCCCCCTGGTGATCCACGCTAAGCATTGGGTTCGGTGCAGCGGTTATTTTTTTGCTTTTTAAAAGTACTTTCACTCAAGATAGAGGATTGGGATTTTTTTTATCGGATGGCTGAATAAATGAAGTTTCTAATTCTTTCAATCGATTTTCTTTTACGCTTCGTATTTGTCTGAAATCATGTTTTTCGCTGAAAAATCTCACATTTTTCTCTGAAATCAACAATAGCATATTAATCTCACGTTTTTCGGCAGGCCCATGAAAACACGTAGAAAGAAAATCTCAATAAGAAGGGCCCAGAGTCCCGAGGGCCTCATGATGGATTGCTTCGTGGGGTAATCGATAAATTCAATGCATATTTACAATAAGTATACTCTTCAATGACCAGGCTGACAGTGTGTGACATTTTTTTTCGATTTCATAAGAAAATCACACCTTGTGAATTTTAATAAAATGGTTTAATGTTTTTCACATCCGTTAAATTTCAACGGGTACCTTCCGCTAGTAACTGATGTATTGATAATGTCATATGACACCTATAAAATAAGTATTTTGACCCCGCGTGATCATCCAATTCTATTGTTAACTAAGCATTGTCGACAATAGTAGTAGCCCTTTTAAAAACTGCCCGCGTCGAAGTGCCAACAATGTAAGTTGTCACGGCACGGCGCTAATTTAATGCGGTCGGCATTTCGTTGTTGAGCTTTCAAAGTGAAACATGGGAAACACGTTGACGAAATGCTTCAATTGCAATGTGGAAGGAGGAGAAGAAGAAGAGTATTTTCGTATGGAGGAATTATCTCCCGCTTCGGTGAAATCCTTCGAAACACCTAAGGGCCGGCCTAACGCCAAGTCGTGGGGTCCAGCGGGAGATTCCATCGCTGCTGAGGACTTGGCATTTAAAGAGTCGGAGGTGAAGGAATTACCTCTTCGTCCTGATGAAGACGCGCAGCAAGTAGGTGGCGATTCCATAGCCCATTGTACTACTGTAATTTGTCAGTGGTCAACCCTATGTCAACACCGTTCTCTACCATGTGATCCTTCTACCCTCCGAGATGTATCGGAGGCTGCGGTTCTTCAAAACTCAAATTTTTGGTCTAATTCCCTTTAAAAATGTATTTTTGGATGATAACGACCCGTTTTGTAAATGTTTGTTAATTGCACGTGAAAGTAGTAAAAAAAACACAAATGGTTGTGGGCTAAAATGTCTTTTTTTTCTTTAGTTAGCTGTATTATCAATTATCTGTTGGGGTATTTTTGGATTCTGTACTAGTGAAACTGACTTTTCATCGCATGAGAAGACAGCGTATGATATTTTCCTCTATAAATGCTGTAATTCTAGTGGCGCTGAAGCTTTACTACATCGAACGTTGTTAAATAATACGCTTCGTCATATTCCACTCTTCGTTTGACTTAACCCCGACCATGATTTGATCACTACTGACCAGTATCAGGGATAACGTGCATATCATCATGCAAAACGAGGTGTATTATCTTACTACATTTCATGTTAACTTTTTCCGCCGAGTAACGCCTGAGACTTTCGCTGGTGTTTAAGAAAATACGACAGCCGGCGATTTCCATATGTTTTGGTACGCTAACAACGAAAACCTACTCAAAGATCTCAGTTTTTATATCATTGATTAGAAGTCTTTTTTTGTAATGGCGCTATGAGGTGGAGTGCTATCCCTCTGGATCTCGCGAGCTCTGTGGCTGGTGGTGGCGATCTGGCACGGGAAGTGAATCTTTCCCAAATCGTCGCCGAAGCGTGGGAAGCCGGTTTGGACGCGAGGTGAAGGTCGGACCGGTGGCCAAGAACGCTATTCCCCGCGGCCCAAGTATCTTGTGGACGGAGAGGAAAGATGGGGAAGAAAGTAATGCACTTAAGGGACGGCAAAAGCCTGAGGGGAAGTCTCCTTCTCGTTTCGGCGGAGTTGAGTCCCGCTGGGAGGGAGCTCCGACGGGCAATTTGGACCGTGTTATTGGGAGAGATCTCTGGGAGGGTAAACGGCGGTCCGTGTGCAGGAGTGGAGGCCGAGTTACAAGGGTATTCACCGTGATCGGTGTTTGCGGCGTTCTGGGACTCGGTCCGCTGGGAGCCGTGAGCGGGGGAAGCATTACAGCGGCATCTCACGCGGGGTGTATGTGCAGTTAGTGGGCTCGGAGGAGGGAGATGATACTTAACGGTTGTAAACTATGGTTCACGAGATAGCCTGGAGAAATAGATTCCTTTATTAAAGTAAATAACCTTGTTCCTAGCCTTCACCGAGGTTTTACTTGGCAATAGAAGTAGAAAGGTGGCCTATCGTGTAAAAATAGAAATTGTCACTCGCAGACCCTGAGGAGAGAGGTAGAACCAAACTGCGATTTTCCTTTTGAGTCCAAAGCAGATTCATTGAACAAAATGTGCAATGAGGTGGAATGAGGGAGCATACCAGATTGTGACTCCTGGTTTTGAGGGCTCTCTCCTCTTAGGATTCATCCTTCCTCTATTAATTTAATCTTCTTTGTCAACTATTATGAAGGGGCTCCACCATGTTTTTCAGAAATGTGGACATTTTGATTGACTTGTTCAAAAATTTGCTTAATATGTGTGTTTTCACTACATTTTCAGTTGACAATTTTTGTGTAAAGGGTCTTGAAATTTTTCTCTTCAACAAATTTTGATCTTGTGCTTATTTATTTTATTTGCTTTACCAGTTAGAACCCCCAAGAATGCCTATAGTTGATAATTTTTTCCTCTAATGCATCGAGTGCCTTTTTCTCCTTCGAATTCATGTTATTAGCCATGATTCCTCTTGAAATGTGAATTCATAGCCATGATTACAAAATAAGATGTTCCTCCAGTGTAAATATGTCTGCTTACACTGTTATTTGCTTTAGAGGCTAGTGGCTTTTGATGTCAGCAATGCTGGGAGGATATTTAAAGAAAAGTAAGGTCCATCATAGAAGTTTATAATTTCCAATAAGGTCAGGAAATGTGTCAATAATAAAAATGGTGTAGATTATAAAATTAAGTCTTGAGAAATACCAGCAATTTTGATTTGGGATATCTGGTGTAATGGTTTTGCTGTTGGGAAGCTGGTTTAGCTCAGAGCTTTTTTGTGTGAAAAATTAATTTAAAATTCATGAAAATCCAAAGGTCAATAATCAAATAAAGTGACTGATGCGAATGCTGCCTATCCGTGAGCATCAAATAACAATTTTTATTCCCCAAAAATGTAAAATTTCCATGAGCACTCCTTTGTCTTATCAAGATTGGTGTACATTCTTTTACAGAGCTTGACAGTTCGTGACACTGTCAGAGAGTGCTTGGAGAAGGACCCATCAGAAAGGGGAGAAGAGGACATAGAGACGCTGCTGGAATTCACGCAGCATCTTAAAGCTTTCACCAATATGACGCTTGCTGTGAGACGGGCTTTGTGCAGTGTAATGGTAAGGTCTTCCAATATGTCTGTGACTTCCCTCCAACTTCCCCTTGTCATATTGATTTGCGTCAAAGTAGGAAATTGTGTTAACAGAAATGACCATGACTAATGAATTAATGGTTAATTATGCCTATCCCTTTCTGTCCTAATTGCCTCTCATTTGGTGGAAATGAACAATCATATGTATTCTAATCATTAATCATACTGTGAAAATCAGGTTATTCTGTGATTAAATTGGGAACTTAATTTGCTATTTATCTATTTTTCTCTGGATATGCTTACGATATAGTGTATTGTATGTGCTTTACTTGCCAATGTACAGTCTTCACTGGTCTGGAATATGCATTGGAAAAGTTCCATGTGGCTACTGATAAAAATTGTTTTATTTTATTCATATATAAATCAGATTCATATCATTAAGTTTCTTACTCATACTTAACGTGATGTGCAGTAATGGAAACAATTTTTCTGCCCAAGTGTCAGGTGATATCAGTCACCGAAGTTTTTTTTAATTTTTAATGATTGTTTGATATTAATTGAATCCTAATCGGATAAACAAATTAGAGTCTTGGGGAAAGGATGTGATTACACCCTCAGCCTGCACTGGCTAATAAAATCCTTGAATTTAATTTAATAACTTCTTTTGAAATATATTGAAAATTCATTTGCTTCTCTAGTCATTGCTTGTAATTGTCACCTTTATCATTTTCCCTATCAAAATAGGTATTTGCTGTTGTGGAGAAGGCTGGAACCATAGTAATGAATGATGGGGAAGAGCTAGACTCTTGGAGTGTTCTAATTAATGGACATGTAGAAGTTGAAATGCCATCTGGTGAAACGCAGCAGCTGCACCTTGGGGACAGGTACAGATAGCTTCCTTTAAATATTCACTCATTAATGAATTTATTCATAAGATAATTTTTCTCTGTGATAATATTTTTTGCTCTCTAGAATGTTGGAAGTTTGTCACTTACATTTAATGTATGTGGAGCATTATTTCTGTTTTTTGATAGTATACCTTTATGTAAGCATCATTTGCTAGTTATGCTGAAACTTTCCTGAAGAAACTTTGCCTTTGTCAATAACTGAGATGGGTAACATCTATTTCAGTTTTGGGATCACACCAACCATGGACAAGCTTCATCACAAAGGAATAATGAGAACTCGTTGTGATGACTGCCAGTTTGTGTGCATTACGCAGGCGGACTACTACAGAATCCTTCACCAGGGTGAAGAGAATACCAGGCGTCATGAGGAAGGTGGCACCGTTGTCATGGTCACCGAGCAAAGGGGTGGAGGTCCGGATGGGTCTGGGTCTCGTAGAGGCCACATAGTCATAAGGGTGAGTCACTATTTTATGCAATTAAAGTTAATTTCATTTCATATTTTCTTGTTGTTCATTTATTTGATTCATAGACATTTATGGCTTTCTGACATGACTAAAAATTACCATACGTTTGCCTTTTGGCTTGCAGGGAACTCCTGAGCGCTTAATGTTGCAGCTCATAGAAGAGAATTCCTTAATCGACCCAACATACGTTGAAGACTTCCTCCTCACTCATCGGAGTTTCATAGAAACTCCAATCCGTGTGGCTAGTCAGCTTTTAGAGTGGTATGAATGATTTTGTTGTTGTATTTTTCATTTGGAGTACACTTTCACTTGTGCAAGCTGACATTTTGAATGTTGAAATTTAATGAGTAATTTTTTGCAATAGGTTTAATGATCCTGCAGTAAAAGACAGAGTCACCAGAGTAGTACTCCTTTGGGTAAATAATCATTTCACGGATTTTGAGACTGACCCAACAATGATGGCATTCCTTGAGGAATTTGAAGTGGGATTGGAAAGGGAAAAGATGCAAGGACAGGTGAGTGAATTCGAAGCGAACTGTTTTGTGCTTTATGTAGATGTTGTTGACTGAGCTGAATTTACATTACAATTTACATTACAATCAAAAAAAGAATTACAAAGGAATTTTTAATCATAATATTAAAGTCTTCTTTTAATAAGTTTTCTCTTCCTTGGAACTTCTGTGCATAATGTCTCCAAATCCTTATTTAGTATGTGAAAAAAATGGATTTTTAATACTGTTCTGCATTGTGTGCACACTTTTCTAATGGTATTCCTACTATTTTTTGATACTTGTTTTAACTTCTTAGTTAAATGTATGGAGAAGCTGTTTTTTGCTATATTAGTTAACCATCCAATAACTTATGACGTGAATCCATTGCCAGAAGAATCATTTTCCTTGTTAGCTGTAACTCATTTCTCAAGTTATGGAAAAAAAACTTGTCAACTGAAAACCACTTAATCATTTCTAATAATTGTTTTATTCCTATACAGCTGAGACTGCTTAACATTGCTTGTGCTGCTAAAGCAAAGAAACGGACAGTTACATTGGCTAGACCAACTAGGGATGAAGTTCTTCATTTCTCCATCCTTGGAGGATATGAACGAGGGTTCGGCATTTTCATCTCCAAGGTAGGATAATTCCGCAATTGATTTGATTGTACCTTTAATTTTTTTTTATTCTTGCTAATAACAGCTAAAATTACAATTTATGCTGTTTATTGGAGAGAAATTGTTATGCTTATTTATCACATGTATTAATGAGAATGTCCACCTATTCAAATTTTCCTTAAATGGCAGATTGTGGAAAACTTATTCATTTGCTTCTTTTTATAATTCTCTACAGGTTGAAAAGGCATCAAAAGCAGAAGATGTGGGATTAAAGAGGGGTGATCAAGTACTGGAAGTAAACGGACAAAGTTTTGAGCATGTCAGCCATGCTAAGGCTTTGGAAGTTCTTCGTGGAACCACTCATCTCTCTATCACAGTCAAATCAAATTTACTTGGTAAGTTTTCTTTCTTTTCTTCATTGTAACTGGTCATCGCCTTGCTTTGTTTAGCTGATAGTCTTTAAAGACATATTAAGGCCCTACTTAGTGTATAAGTGAATAAATGGCAATCATAGTAAGGGATTGTTATTTTATGTGGTCACTTTTGGAAATATTTTGGATTCAATTTTAATGCTTTTTTGTTAATATTTGTATTTTTGGTGAAACTATGATATTAATATTTAAGATTATCAAAAAGTTGTAAATCGTGAGAACTTGTTGAGTGGAATAGCTGTATGTGAGACTAGTGATTCAGTGTATAGGAATGCTGTTTTCTCTTTGACTACAGCTTTCAAGGAAATGCTTCAGACACCAGAGAATTCCCCTCGACCACGGGGCAGAAAAGCATCCGAGATAGCAAGACTCCAAGACGACCCAAGGGCAAGGCTATCATCTGTGGATGACTCGAGCATCATGACGGGATCCAATGGTACAAGTCATCCCGACGGTGCCATTCCTCATCCTCCCCCGTTACCACCGGTCTCGCTCCATGCAGCATCCCCCGGGAAAACCAAGGATGGAGGGTCGTCGGCCTCCTCTACATCTTCATCATCATCATCCTCATCTCACAAGGGATTGAGGAGGATTCAGAATGCCATCAATAGGTTTATGCCCAAAAATGCAGTGAGGTAAGCATTTTTTTCTATCAATCTCAGAATCTCATGACAAAAATGGCGAACCACCTCTGATTCTGCTAATTCTTAGTCATTTGCAGTGTTGAACTTGATGTAAAAAAAGGCCGAATCTGCCTGATAGAATAATTGCAAGTTTTGGTAAACCATGAGAACATTTTATGGAAATTATAACATTTGAATGGTTTAATTTTCAATGCTATTAAAAATGTCATTCAATTCTGAAAATTGTTAGGAATTCACTTAAAGCAAAGAAAGTTAGTTGAAGTATTTTTCAGAGCATCGACAGTTTCAAGATGGGACTAGTCATTTTATTTTTTCATTTAAATAGTTCCTCCTAATGTTTACTTTGATTCCAAAACAGTATTAGAACTGTCTTATTGAGAAATGAAAATTCTTTATTTTGATTCAGATTTTGTAATATTTGGGGTGGAGAATGTGAAGAAACAGTATTTGATATTTTTTGGGAAAAACTCCGTATGTTATTGTAGTGATCACATCTATTTTATCATTGCCTTTCTGTAATGGAAGTCCGTCAGTTGGGGTTTGGCCGGTATTGTGGTTTAAGAGCTGGCTTTTCATTGTGAGGGCCCATGTTTCTCTCCCAGGAATCAATTAATTTATTGCTGTAATCCTATTCTATGTAATTCTATTTCAGTGCTATCTGGAGAGCACTTTAAGAGCAGTAGTCGAGCACTAAAATGAGGTGTAAGACTATGGTCTCTTGGCACCTTTCATGGGCTAATGCTGATGCCAGGACTCTCACCATCACTACTCTATTTCCAAATAATTCTTCTACAACCTCTGTACCCTCCTATGCGATATAGTCACATTGGCCGTAGTTTATAGACCCCTCCCCAAATAACTTACCAGCTAACTCAGCATTTGCGTTTTCTTTCACTTGTACCTTTCCAGTGATCGTGTCAATGGTGAGGATGGGCTGGGAGCATTTACTGGTGGTAGCGGAATCTCCCACAATTCAGTGATGCAAGTTGGTGGCGGGTCATGTGGAAACGGCATTGGCACACTCCCTCACAGTCGGAGCAACCCAGATCTCACGGGCACGCTATGCAATGAAGGAGTCTTGGACCCTCACCATATGGTTGGCTGTGCCCCAGACTATCCAGAGCATGTGCTCAAAGTGTACAAACCAGATCAGACTTGTAAATATCTACTGGTACATAAGGTAAGAGATCACTTGTTGCTCATTATTTTTTTGTTTAGAATATAGAGGTTATTGGTTATCTTCTCAGTGGCTTCAATTGAAAAATAGTCATGATGTAGTTTTAAATTGTTTACTGTTAGTGTTGTAGGCCGTACGCCTAAGTTGCTTGAAGGTAAATTTTGTCAGTATCATTATTAGAGGAGAAATTAGGTTGCGTATTGCCCAGATTAAATAGCTTGTATTTTCATGCTCTTCCTTTTAGATGCTTTTTAACGTTGAGAGATTAATGGTTATGTTTGGAATAAGTATTATATATTTTACAATTTTCACAACTTAGTTTGAACTCAGACTTGTAAAATGCTCAGTGTAGCTTTCCAATATTGAAACTACGTGATTATTTTTTAGAACATCTTGATATTTATGTGATGAATTGAGCTTCACTCTATCTATAGGGGTTAGATTTAGAGCCTGTGTCATATTTTCATTATAACTGCATATTATATAAAAGTTTATTCCCGACAAATTACCTGCCATAGTGAAACTGAAAGGATGATGTACTTTGAACAAAGTTTCAGTATTAATGTTCAAAAAATCATATCTAGATTTCATTTCTATAATTATTATTCTTATATTATAATTATATTATAATTTCATTCATGACAAATTAAAGTAATCAAGTTTTCAAGGCTGTTATTATGAATCTTACAAGACAGTAGTGAGCACTGCCATCTTTGAATAATCCTCTGATTGCATTGCTATTTTAGAACTTTCTTATGAAGAAATTTTTTGTAATGGTATTTTAATGTATTTCCTTCTGTTTATGTGTTTCTCAGGAAACAACAGCACATGAGGTAGTCATGCTGGCATTGCAGGAGTTTGGTTTGACAGATCCCAGCTCACATTTCAGTCTGTGTGAAGTGAGCGTGACAGAGCAAGGGTTTATAAAACGACGCCGTCTTCCGGACACTTTACAGAACCTAGCGGAAAGAATTGGGCTTAGTAGTCGGTAAGTATTTTTCATGGAAGATATGATTCTATATCGTATGCCTCTTTCCTTTTTTATTGAGTGAACTCTAATGGTTTCTTGGTGGTGTTTAAACTTGATGTTTTTTCTTTCATGTTTTGCATTGTAATGAGGTCCCTCTTCTTTATTCCTATGCTAAACTATCAATGGCCAGATATTTTCTTTGGGACTGTGGAACAATATTATGCATAGCTTTTGTTGTGATTTCTTAATTAGTCATGCGATAAAATTAATTATTTCACATATTACAACATTGAAAATAAGGTAGTTAACTAAATTCTCTCCATTTTTCTCCTCCAGTTATTATCTGAAGACAAATGATTCCACAGAAACTTTAGTACCTGATGAGTTGGCACCAGAGCTCTTGAGGGAAAGCCAGGTCCACTTTTTACAATTGAATGCTGTGGAAGTGGCAACACAACTCACACTGCAAGACTTCAGCATATTTCGTCAGATAGAAAGTACTGAATACGTCGATGACTTATTTGAGCTTAAAAGCCGTTATGGCACACCAATGCTATCTCAATTTGCTGAGGTGAGTAGTATTTGAGAACCTCATGTGACTGTCCTAATGAATAATGAGGAGAAGGTATAGGATTTTATGTCACCCCATTCTAATATGTATGCATATTTTTTCATGGTTATTGCAGCTTGTGAATAGGGAAATGTTTTGGGTAGTCACGGAAGTCTGCTCAGAAAGCAACCCAGTTCGTCGCTCAAAAATCATTAAGCAATTCATCAAAGTGGCCCGTAAGTATGAATTCTTATTTTACATGAAAATCATTATTTTCCTACCTCAGCCTTGGTTACAAAAATATTATTACAACTCATAGTGAAATTAGCACGATTGGGTGATGCATCTTACATGGCTGCCTAAAGTCAGTGTAACTTGACAGTTGTGCGATTGTGGACATGGCATTGACAAAGATTGAGATCCGTATGGAAGCCTTTAAATTGTTTTTACTGCCAAGAAGTGGGTGTGAAATTGATATCTCTATCCACCAGATGGCAGTGGAATGTTAAATTATGCTCCATTCGATATTGGAGTGATTTTTATTTATTCTGGATGTCAATATTTTTTCAGGTCAATGCAAAGAATGTAAAAATTTCAACTCAATGTTTGCAATCATATCTGGACTTGGACATGGAGCCGTCTCTCGCCTTCGACAAACTTGGGAAAAGCTTCCATCCAAGTACGTTCGCCTGTTCTCAGACCTTCAAGACCTTATGGACCCTTCAAGAAATATGTCGAAGTATAGGCAGCTGGTTAGCAGTGAGCAATCCCAGCCCCCTATTGTAAGTAAACTGAGCATTTGAGCATATATGTGTGAGGTTATTAAATGCTTCAAACTCGACCTGACTCTACCTCTAGGTTTCCTTTCCTAGGTTCTTTTAAAGGACTTCCTGCTGTATGCAGTCCTTTGGGGGCTTCCTTTTGCGATTTTACCATAATGTTTTCAAACTAGTATTCTTCAACTTTTCATTATGATACCTTTGAATGGGTCGTTTTTTTGGTTAATTGGACTACTTAGATCAATGGTTTTATTCAATTCCAGTATGAGACCTTGTTTACTCTGTGAAATGTTGAGTTACTTGCTAAATTAATTTGTTTAGAGGTTTGGGATACTCATATTGTAGAAATTATGCTTCCTTTCCTATAGCTACTAAGATTTTTTCTTGTCATGTAGCTAAATAGAACAAGTGGTGATAAATGCTGAGCATCTTTTGTGATAAAAAATGTTGAAGCCCTCCAGTTTTTTTGCAAATAGTTATAAATATTAACCATAACTAATAAATTATTCCTCCTTCTTACTCATCACACTCTAGATACCATTCTACCCTGTGGTCAAGAAAGATTTGACATTCATACACCTTGGAAATGACAGTCGTGTTGAGGGTAATCTTGTCAACTTTGAAAAATTAAGAATGATTGCCAAAGAGGTGAGGACATTGACGAACATGTGCTCTTCACCGTACGATCTTCTCACGATGCTCGAGAGGGGTGGACAGCCACCTTCATCTGCAATGGTGGCCCTCAACCAGCTTACGACTGGTGCCACACACCCCCACCACTCACAGCCCCATCCTCAAGGGTCAACAGTGAAGAGGCGGAAGAAGTCGACTGCCACTCCAAATCCCAAGAAAATGTTTGAAGAGGTAAGCAATTTGCTCAAATCCTCCTTAGAAGGAGGGTGAAATGTACCTAAACATGATTTTTGCTAATGGGTGATTAAGGTCATGATAAAATTGTAATCTTTTCATCGTTAAGTTTCCCTAATAGGTTTTGTAGTTTTGCCAATTAATACTCCATAGATTTTCTTGTTATTATATATATTGGGGATAATTATTAAGAATTGTGTGCTGCCCAATGACATGTAGTTTATCTCTCCCAATGTGTGAAAGCATTTCATAGTTTTAGATATGTCAACCATCAATTAATTGTGGGTAAAGATTTTTTAAAAACTTTGTGGCTGTGTACTTTGTCGTTCATTATCAGCTAATCATTTTGATTTTCATAGTCTCCTTGTAGCAGTATGATGCCTAGCCTGAAGTAATACGGGCTAATTGAGTAGCTGGGTAACAATATTTATGTTTGCTAGTTGCTGGCTTATCTTGAATGCCTCTTTTAACCACTTTGTATCCAGGCCCAGATGGTGAGGAGGGTGAAAGCATATCTGAATAACATGAAAGTGATCTCAGACGAAGATAAATTGCATTCGCTCTCATCTGAGTGTGAGCCAGGCGCAACAAGTGGTGGTGGCAGCAGTGCGCCATCATCAGTTCCTGTGCGCAAGCGCCACCCATCTCCCACACTGTCGACAGCCAGCAGTACGAGCAGCACCAGTGAGGGAAAGAGGAGTATTTCTGCCTCAGGACCAACTCCCAGCCTTGCATTGGGCGCAAAATTTGGTAAGAGCCATCCCATATTGATTCCCATGACTAACATTGAAATCATCAGTGTATGAATTACAATTCATCATGTAACATTTCATGCTGTAGTACTCTTTACACTTTGAATTTAATATTTTATCTTTCATATTTATTAGAGCGTGTACAATAAGGTTAAAGGTCATAGATATGTGCTAGTGTATTGCCATACATTGATCTTTAAGTATTTTTTATTGCTGAAGATTATGTAAAGGGAAATTCATCAAAGGTGGATAATTTTCCGTATATGCAAGTGTTGAATCTATATTTGCAGCATTCTGAAATAGTTAAATAAGAAGTTGAATCATTTGGTCCCTTCTAATTTTTTTGTGTATGGTTAAAAGTCATCCTCTAAATTCATAGTAACATTTTAAGGTAATTTACTGGTAATTTTTTCTGTAAAATGTCCTTTAGGAATCCTATAAAGCTGGTGAATGAAAGGCACATGTGTTTAATCCCAAGCCCAATCCATGTTTCCCAGCACGCTCACCAGACTCATTCCCTTTTCCAGGTGCGGCTTCACCCCAAGCGTTGAGAAAGATGATGGCACTTAGCGAACCCAAGACTCGACCACACCAGCCTCGCCACCCGCCTGCTCCCCCTCCCCCTTCGGGTGCCCCCCTGCCGCCTGGCACGGTCCCCTACCACCATGCCTCACACCCCTTCATGAACCACCCGCACCACATGCACCTCCCCCACACCCTCGGCCACCCACCGGCTGCCGCGCCATCTTCCTCCTCTGCCGTGGCACCCCACCTGCCCTTCACCTCCCTGCACCACACGCACCACATGGCCTCGACCCTATCGCCCACGCCCTCTCCCGGGCCGCACCGGAGGACCGGAGTGAGCGGCGGTCGTGCGACACACGAGCGCTCTCATTCGGACACCCCGACGACGGCTGTGCCCATACCGGGCGGCCCCATGATCCTCCCTCCACCGGTGGACCTCAGTGCCGAGAGCAGTAGTGTAACCAGCCTCAGCAACCTGCCTAACCTGCGCAAGGCGCATGCCTCTGGTAGGTCCCGCTCGGATGCTCCCCTGCCTCCCCCTTCCTCCTCCTCGCGTCCCCCTCTCGGCTCGGATGGACCCGTCCGGCCTCCAAGGCGACGGGCCCCCTCGGCCCCGCCTCGGAGGTTCTCCTCATCCTCTGTCACCCCACAATCCCGGTGTCGCTCTTTAGAACCCCGTGAGTTGGACTCTCCCGGCACGGAGAGTGCTTGTTGTAGCTGCGCGGGTTGGGGTCATGGTAGTGCCTCTGAAAGCAAGGTTGCCGCCGAGGTGAAGCCAGGTGATGACGATGACTGCAGGGTCAAGGGTTGGAGGGCAAAGGGATGGGCTTCGGTGCCGACCACTCCCTCGAGGGAGCCGGTCGCTTGCGAACTTCGGTGCCCTTCTCCAGTCCCGGCTTCCACTTCCTCGGGCGAAGTGGCGGGTGACAGTGATGGAGAAGTGAAGCATTTTGAGGTTCAAGCCGATGTGCACAAGGAAGATAACTTCTCGAGGTGTAGCCTGGTGAGGAGGGATGCTTTCTTCATTAAGGGAGTACTTCCTCCGACCAAGCAGAGCCCTTACGTGAATGATGATGTTAACCTGGAGGACTTGATTTTTGAGGAAAATGTGTGAATTGAACTCATTTTTCATGCCAAATGAAAAGATTTTCAGAAGTTATCTTTCTTGTTGCATTTCTTTTTTGGGCACTTTCTCGTAAAAAAAAATTAATGAGCCAAAGTGCATAATGAGTGCTCATACCATTTATCGTTAATGTGTGTACATTAAGTGTATATTTAGGTATGATGTACATTTCTATTTCCCTTTTTAGGTTTGTCATTTTGTCTTGTCAATCATGTCTGTGTGCTTTAATGAATTTGTATTATAAGCTTTGTGGTGCTATCTCCACTTTCAATTTCAACTGTTTTAGACAGGAATGGTATGAGGAAATGGTGCTTGCTTTTCTTAAAAGCTCACTTGTGTACTGTTTGCTTTAGTTGATACATTTGCAAAATAATAGTTCAAGCTGCTTTGAGGTATATTTCTTCAAAATTTCATGGGATCATATCCAAGAGATGATCAGTCAAAAATTTCATTGGCCAAATCATTCATTTTTCTGTGATCATTTCATCAGCCTTGCTTAAATCACCTTTTTGCTATTTGGTTAAACAGCTACAGCCACATTTGTTTTGTTTAGTTATGCTTTCTAGTCATCCTTGTTTATTGTCCTATGTTGTTCTCCTCCTCTCCATCATTAACTGTCTCCTTCCTCTCAGTCTCTCCATTGAGTTCACTTCTCATTATCCTTTTCCTTTCATCTCTCTCTATCCTTTCCCTCCCAGATCTGTACATCCTTCTCTTCCCACATGGTAAATCCCATTCCCTCATAAATCCTTTTATATGTTCTTTCATGTGTTGTCGCTTCTCTCTCTCTCCTTTCCTTTATGACTTCCATTTGCTCACATCATCAATTTCCTTCCCGATTGCCCTGGTACCTCTCCACACGTAAAGGACCAGTGGCTCCCTCACCAAGCGGCTGTGGAAGCTTGAGTTCGTCGCCCTCCTCCAATTTGCCCCCAACTTCTCATTCCCCTTGCAACACAACGGACTCTCCTGGCCCCCCAACGCACCACAAACCTCCCAACAATGGTATGGACGGAGGAGTCGTGGGAGTGATTGGCCCTCCCCCCCCAGTTCCTCGACGGTGGCATGCCCCCTCCCCCCCAACTCAGCCACGCCGATTATCGGCCACTCAGGGTGAGTCACAAAGTACTTTTCTCTCTCTCTCTCTCTCCCTCTTCCCCTTACTTTAGGTTTTGTCCTAATGGTGTTAGGTGTACATGTGAATTGTGTGTGAATATTTCTTGTCATTTGATTCTTATTTCTTTTTTGGAACCATTGCTGTGAAATGTAAATGTTGTCTCCTGTTAGATAAGATTTTCTAATGGCCTTCTCTTGCATAAGATGTAATAACTCTCTTTGTTTATTCCTCATATCACATTGTGATGTGCGGAAAAATGTTAAAGATTGCACAATTTCTTTTAAAAAATTCCCTATAGTTTCCTGTGAAGTATGTGTCCAATCTTTTCAGTTTCATTTCTGTGATTGATGTGTACCTTTTTGTGTCATCCTTTTCTGTCATATCCCTCCGTGTTTTACAAGTTTTGGTGTTTCATGTACATTAAATGTTTCTCTTCTCTAATTTTTAATCATGATCTTGCCACTTTGATCTTTGCTTTAAATGTCCTTTGGTGAAGCCAGGCTACTACTAAGCTATTGCTTAGTAAGCAATAACACAAAACAATTCTTGTATTGTTTTGTGCTGGAAACTTAGGTGCTGTCGTAAATAAACTGTTTGCTGATATCATTTGACCTTCCCTTGACTATATAAAAGTGAAGTTTTTCTCTACATTTTAGAGTGAAAAAGGGATCATTTCACTATCTTCTTGCTTGCAACAAACTGTCATTTTTAATTCAATGTTTCTGGTGAATTAAAATAAATGATTTTCCATATTAAAAAATATCAATCCTTGTCTAACAAAAGTAAATCATTCTGTCATTTTTGTACTAACAATTTGGGGTATTTCCATTGTAACGAAGAGGGAGCATTAGCTACTGAATTTCAACTTGAGGCATGTTTTTGTGATGATTATTTATCATGAAATCTTTCTGTGATGTCTGTAAGTCTTGTCGTAGTGTTGCTGTCTGTCAGTGTTCATCTCCTAATGAGAAATCATATATATAAGCATGTAAGCTAAGAATATTTTTCCCTCTCATAGGTGGAAGCAGTAATAATGTTTGTCCACCTCCTGTACCACGAGAAATACCTCCTAGAGCTCGTCGACCACCTGATTATTCCGTTGCAGCCCAAATGGCTCGTATGCAGCGTCTGGGCAGAGCACATTCCCATGAAGGAGTTGCTTGCTATCATACAGGGTCAGCTCCTGACGGCGACTTTGAAGCTGATGAAGATGACGATGATGATGACGGTAAGAATGGCTATCTTTCATATTGAAGGACTTACCAAAAAGATCTGTATTCCCCTTTTTGATGGATGTGGTGTTGATTCACATTAACTCTCTTAATACGTAGTTTGAACGTTTTGCCTGCCATGATAACTTAGTTTTCTCTCTAGTAATACATTTGCATTCCTCTGAAAAGTTAATTTGACTGGTAACAAGTATGAAAGATTTAAGGTTTTCCCGGTGAATAGTATGTAGAAAGGATTCTCGGGATTCCATCTGGGTTGGAAGGTCCATGACCGACGTTTCGGCTGCTTGCTCTGCAGCCGTCCTCAGGGAAGTGAGATGCCGATGGTTGGAAGTGTCCCTTTATATATAGTGTTAGGGAAGGGCAGGTGCGAAGCTGTTTTCCCACGCTTTCCTCTGATTGGTCCGCGTTGCCTCTATGGACTTCAATACTGGTTTCCAAGTGTTGCTGAGGTGGAAACCGCTGTCTCTGTTGAGTTTTTTCTCCTCTAGTCGGATTTCGACGGCTTCTTTCACCAAATGGTCCCAAAATCCGTTTGCCCGGCAAAGTATAGTTGTCTTGTCGAAGTCAACTTTGTGGGCGTGAATGAGGCTGTGTTCAGCTATGGCCGACTTGTTGGGTTGTTTCAGACTTTTACTTTAAAGTATAAGATCCACTGGGAATGAAAACTCCGGGTGTATATCGCATTCCCTGTGAGTGTGGAGAAGCTTATGTGGGGGAGACTGGACGAACTGTGGAGACGAGGCTGAAAGAACATGAACGATGCATTCGTCTGAAACAACCCAACAAGTCGGCCATAGCTGAACACAGCCTCATTCACGCCCACAAAGTTGACTTGGACAAGACAACTATACTTTGCCGGGCAAACGGTTTTTGGGACCGTTTGGTGAAAGAAGCCGTCGAAATCCAACTAGAGGAGAAAAAACTCAACAGAGACAGCGGTTTCCACCTCAGCAACACTTGGAAACCAGTATTGAAGTCCATAGAGGCTACGCGGACCAATCAGAGGAAAGCGCGGGAAAACAGCTTCGCACCTGCCCTTCCCTAACACTATATATAAAGGGACACTTCCAACCATCGGCATCTCACTTCCCTGAGGACGGCTGCAGAGTAAGCAGCTGAAACATCGGTCATGGACCTTCCAACCTGGATGGAATCCCGAGAATCCTTTCTACATGGTAACAAGTATATTTATAATTTCATGCCTATAATCTTCTGCCTGTGGTTTTGACAGTGTACGGAATTCTGTATGAGGAGTTATTCTTGTCTTGCTTCATACTTGTCCCATTTATTTAGCCCTTTCATTTTTCAAATCTTGTTTTTGGATTTACAAAAGACATTCTATTATGTCTTTAAAATTTACATCTTGACTAGAAGTTCATAACATCCTTAATCCAACAGGCTTGAAGAGAACATCCTCACTGAGTTGTTTATGAGAATCAGTAACCAATCTTGGATGAAGAGACGACATTACATATTTTAAAACATGTGAAATCTATTCCTCTGGCAATCCATGAATGTGAAAACTACTGAAGACGCTTATTTAAAATCATCTTTGGCTGTTGAGGAAATTGAGAGAAAGTATATGTCAATCTATTAAAATGACCATGCTTTATAATTGTAAATTCAAATTACTCTGTTATTAATTTTCGAGAATGTATCTTGTTTTTCGATATTATGCTATTCAAATTATTGCTGTTGTTGGATTGCCAAAAATTGGTTGCCAAAATGAGAGTTAAATTGCCAATTATTTGATGGCTGTGAAAATGTTTATGATTAATTCTAAATTTTATATAAATGCTTCTCTTGAAACCAGTCAAATCAGCTGTTGTTTGCCTTTTATTTGACGCATCATTTAATGCTTTGGAATGATTTGCGAGGATGTGTGACCTAAAGAATTGACACTTCTTGCACATCTCTACATTGTGTTCATTTCACATTTAGAGGTTTTTTTAGTTTTAAATTATTAATAATAGTATGTAACTATTGTTAGACTAAAAGGAACAACATAATTCTTGCTGTTGCTTTTACTGTCCTATAACTAGTCTAAATTTAAGGTTATAAATTTCTTCATGATTACATGGGATCTGAAAACTTATTCCCTCCTGGGTGGACTACATATTTTTAAGCCACTCTTTATTTGCTCATGTATACCAATATTTATATCTCCTACATTTCATGATAAAGTGGAGTGGGTTGATTGATGATTCATTCAAACCCAAATTACACGCAGTTAATAATTTTGAATTCTTGTGCTGTGAAATGGTTTTTTTGTTATAATATTCATTCACATGTAGAAATGAAGTGGGAGGGCAGCTGATAAAGTTGGTTAGACTCATGGACATTCAGGCATTGGTTAGTGGATCTTTGAAGGGACTACCAGCTTAAGTAGATGCTTTAGAAATGCAGTGCGGGATATTCGTAAAGAAGATTAATCATAAGAAAACAAAAGTAGTTAGATTCTCTAGGACAAAGAAAGTGAAGCTTGTGATTAAAGTTGGAGGACACTAACTAGAGCAGGTAGAACAGTTTATTTACTTATGTAGCATGCTAGAAGAAAACGGGCATAGTAGCAAAGACATATGGAAGAGAATAGCGCTAGCTAAGGAGGCGTTTAGTAATAGAAGGGAACTGATGACTGGGACATTGGGTAAGGATGTGAAGAGGAGGCTGGTGAAGAGTTTGATATGGAGCGTAGTATTGTATGGGGCAGAAACCTGCACCCTCAGAAAGGAGGACGAGAATAGAATGTAGGCATTTGAGATGTGGGTGTGGAGAATGATGGAGAATGTGAGGTGGACGGAGAGGTAGACTAGCGAGGAAGTGCTTGAGATGGTGGGCGAGGAAAGAAAACTTCTTAATGAAATTTGAGACCGGCAGAGTAGGTGGCTGGAGGATGTAATAAGGGTTGAGGATTACTCAAGAATGTGACAGAGGGAAGGATGTTGGTCAAGCAGGGAAGGGGAAGAAAGAGAATAAATTTCATGGACAGGATGAAGAAGGGTAGGTTGTATGCTGAGATAAAAAGGAAATATTAGGTAGCTAGGCCCTGAAAGTATAGAAAACTGGGAGGAGAATCTCTAACATGCAATATCTTACCTTTCCCGGTTGAATACTTTTTTAACCCATTCGCCTCTTCATTTTCCTAGGAATTTCTGGCTCTAAGTTCCTATTCAATTTTCTTATAAATTTTGTTTCATTTTCATTTTTTTAATCTCTGGCTGTAGAGCGCCTTTCAGAATGAAATTTCTTCAGTGGGTAATTTATATCATTTTTAATGGATTAAATATAGGGAAATTGTTCACATCTCATTAGTTACACGTTAGATATAAACATATTAAAGAATAAATACGTTTTTAACGTGACCAGCGATTCGCTGGCTCTTTACCCGAATGGGTTAAAAAATAGGGAAAAATCCAGAACTACCTACATGAGTTGGGATTCAACTTTTCGTTTGAAGGAGCTTTTTGAGAAAGACCTGTAATCCTATTTTTAACAGTTCGTACATAAGTATGGGAATGACTACATGTACAGGCTCTCTCTACTCAGTATAGGTGCTACACAGCTTTGTTATCATTAGGCAAAATGTGTGGAGGCACTTCCTCCTAGCCTATGCCTGATACATCTTGATGTCAATTATCTTGCCTCATTTGTAATAATTTATCTTTAGGCAATTGCTATGTCCAGTGCATTAAACAAATTACATTGGATAAAATATTTGAGAACTGTTGCTAGGTTGTTGCTCTTAAGCTATATCCTTATCAAATCCTTGGCTTTAAATTCCTCTTCTTCTAGCACTGCCAGTTGTCATTTCTATTTTTGTAATCCATCTTTTATATAGCTTTTATATTTATATTAGAAATTATGATAGATTATTCTTAATTGTCTGGCTTATGCTAGATCTCATGCTTAGGCCTTTGACATGGTATGCTGCTGTACATTAACATGAAAGAAGTACAAGTTGACATTTTAGCTTGCAATGATATTGTGGGATTGAGATGCTAATTCCACTTGAATTGAACATACATACCTATATAATTACATTTCTTCTTCTCAAACATTCATTTCATGTTTCGGTAAAAAAAACTTTCTGATAAAATCCATTGCCGATTAATCATGAGAATGTTTGCATGATATTACTCTGTATTCCTTTATTAATGATGATTCTCCATCAAGCTACAGTGGAGCTTTTTATTACTTAACCTCTTACAAACCAGTAGAAGCTTGTAATGAATGATTTTCTAAGGTAAAGGCTACTTTATTCAAATCAATCGGACAGCTTAGTTTTACATTCAAACAAATAACATTATTTTTCTCATATGCTAACCCTGAATATATTTAGGCTAAGATAAAATGGAATGTCTTTGTGATGTGCTCCTCTCATTTGAGGACATAATGTGAGCAGATCACTTATATTTTTCTTTTACATAAACATTTCTGAATTACTTCATGCTTGTTCTGTCATGCTTTTAATACCATACAATATTTTTAGTTTGTTTGAAAGTGAACCGCATGAAAATGAATGCCATGATTTCATGCTTGGATCAGAACTTTAAATCTCCAAGGAGAGAAGAAATGCTGAGCTAATAATCAAGTAAAATGTTGCTGCATGTGTTTGCTGTGATATGATTTACTGATATCTAGATATAATGGCATGCTGAGGTCAAATGTTCATGATACTTCATTTGATTTATTAGTGTCTTAAACTTACTACTGCATACTGCAATCTACTTGAGAATAAAGTGCATAATTATTTTTTTTACCATAATAAGAGCATTGAAGTATCACCTTCTACAGGAGTACTGAGGTTTCATTTTTTTACTGACTCTTTTTTATTTCTTTTATAATATTTAAGTTCAGTTTTTACGAAAATTTAAATAATCTCATGGCCACTTTTATTTAACATCAAGTCAAATTTTTTTGAGAAAAATTGGCATGTTATAGCATACAAAAGAAAACTAACTGTGAACTTTGTTTCCGTAAAAATTTTTGACTGAAGGAATCATTCGCGGGCGTCTTAGGCGATTATTGTAGAACCAGTCGAAAGAAGTTCCTTGAAACAATATTCTCTGTGGTGGACCAAAGTTACCAAAGGTAGGCTGGTTTTGATAATTTCATACTATCAATGTTTGCACTGTAATTACATGTTCAGTGAAAAACAAATGAGTGTGGTCAGCAGGAAAATGGGTTGTTCTGTTATAATTTTATTTCCTTTTCTTTAATATATGGTGTGAGATTGGGGAAAGCAATCAATTTCTTCTTGGATTGCGTTTACTCTCTCTTTTGGTGTGGACCCTTTGGTGTGAGGCATAATAATGTTACATTTATCAACTTTGTGGTATTTGGAATGTTGGGCATTACATCTTCATCTGCACTTGCCACCTTAGTTTTTAGCACATCACTCATTTCCTGTTAATATCATTATAGCTGTCAAAAGTGTGTTATTCACATGGGTGGAATGGTATTTTTGTATTTTTAAATCCTCTGCGTGTTTGGCAAGACATGGAATAGCTGTGATTTTAATATTCTCTTTTTCCTATTTTTTCTGAAACAGATGATGAGGAGACACAAGTTTCAGCAGTCTAAATAATTAAAGGATTCACCTTGAAGGAGTCATAGACATTTTCCAGAGATGGCCGTAGCTAACTTTTCTATCAGCAAGGTCATTACGGCCAGAGGAATAGTCATCAGTAGGCTAGAAAGTGTGTCGCTTCCTTCACACCCATTCTACTATTGGTAGTATTCTCAGTGTGTCATCGGCTGGATTGTGTACACCACCACGTGTAAGCTTTATGAACTCGAGCAAGAGACTAGAGGTGAAGCTGCCTGTTGTGTCGGTTGATTCCTAATGGTGGTATACGGAGTGTGGAAACATATCTATTGAAGGGAAACAATAAATATCACCCACCTAGGTGTTGAGTGGAGCTTGTGTCTTTTCTGTGGTGAACCAGAATCATTCCAAAGATGTATTCCCAATGATTTGGGATTTTGTTTGTCATATATTTACGTGTTGTACATTTACAAAACGATCTGAATGGTTGATCAAGAAGTGTTGTTTGGTCCCATTTTTCTCTTGGTAAACTCATATCAAACATAAACAATGGTAACAATACTCTCTCTATGTACTAACATATTGATGTGCAACTTGATCGTGCAAGTATGTAATTACATGTCTGATGCACATATTTATGTTCATGTATGTAATTTTTCTTGCTCTGCTATCAATGGTTAAAACAATCTTATGTAGCCCATAAAAGAAATGTCATGTATGTGAGAATCTATTATATGCAATGATATTCGTATTCTTGAATTGTGAGCTGATAGGTAGAAATGGAAATATTTCTTGTGATTTGCCTAGTCGTGCCAGCCAATTGGTTGCTTGTCCATCTGTATCTGCCTTTTTTTGTGATTGTAATGAAAATGAAAACTGTAACCGTTTCAGTAGAATCATATATGTTTCACATTATTTCCTCAGATTCTGATAAGGTGTACAAAAATCACCTCTGTGGGTGATTTGATTGCTTAACGTTTACTATGTCATTGAGCCTTGGTGTGTTCATTGCAATCAATGTTTCGTGAGTGTGATGTAGTAACTGTTTTCTCCTGTCTCAGTGTACACTTGGGACAGGAAAATATTTTACTGTGCTCTAAATGGGAAACTGGACTGAGGCACCCTTGTCAGCATGATGTTTATGTATAATCTTCAGAATGAGCATGAAGACTTGTGAAGGCAGTTACTCTACGTAGCCATTCAGAAGTGGCAGTGAGGTTTTGCAGAGCTTTTTTACTTTATGAACTCATCATCCTCCTATGTATGTTTTCCATGGTGCTCGCTCAATGAGAAGAGGAGGCTTTTATTGTATATGTGTGGTATTGTTCCATACAATATCAATGAAGATATCTATTTGTATACTATTTGAAGAAAAAACTTCCTTTACCTCCCCTCCCCCCTTCATGTCATTATATTTTGTGATGTAGATATCAATTTTATATTTTGGTTAACAAGCCATTGCACTACTGCATTTCGTATAGTATGTATGAAAGGTATGTAATGACATTTTAACAGTCATGGAATTGCCCATGGTGTTGTTAGCTCTTTAGCTTATCGGACCCTTTCTGGTGGTCCAGACACAATGTGCTATATTATTCTGTACAAAAATTCCCATTGTGAAATGCACCCATTATAAAAGAAAAGTGTGTTCTCATTTTTATATTGGTTATTACCTGCCTGTCGATAAGGGTGTGCTCTGAGGAATGCTATCTAGCCTTGTCTTTAACACATTCACTGCTGTGACACACAGTCAAACATCAGGATACGGCCATTGTCAAACATCAGAATGCAGCCAGAGGCTGTGACAGTATGTCACTCTTGATTCCGTCACTTTCAATGGACCTGGCTAAATTCCTATGGCCTGGGAATTTCTCAAGCAAGCTAAGGCTAGTGTATAGCCTCTGAGTCTCTAGGGGCTTCCACCTTAACCCCTCTAAAAGTTGTTAAACACTATGTTCTCTCATAACTGTTTTTAATGAAGAGAGTAAGTTTTTGTATTTCATTAATTTTTTTGGTTAAATTCTTATGACCTGGATCCTAAATGCTCATGGCATATTAGAGATGTGGCCTAACCGGAGCGAAGTAGTATCTCTCTTTTACTTTTTCATCCGAGGACCTTCCTGTTGTACGCTTCCAAATGTGTGGCGGGGAGTGAGTTTTCACCAAACATTCATTACACCCTATTAAAAGTTAACGTTACTACGACTACTGATGCATTGGCTAAAACCTGGTAATTCTTGCCAGTGGTTGAAATTTCACAAACATGTACTATTCTATAGGTGTGCCACCAAAGTAAGCCTGGATTTATCCATGTTATTGTGTATACAATTACATGCATTAACAGAGGTACAAGAGTGATAACTGAAATATGCAAGACGTGCTGTTAGTCTATACTTGGCAGCTGGTAAGTGTAGAAGGATTAGGGAGGAAATCTGCTAATCTATATGTATGCTCCCCATGATATATCAGAAGTTATGGCAATTCGAAGATAAATAACTGTATCTGAAGATTTTATGTTAACTCCACCCACAGTGTTGGTTTGGCATTTGTGTATGACTTTCGCACGAAGTGAACTGAGGTGCATTTACTGATATTTAATTCTAGCCCCTACTCCTGGCACCACAAACGAATGTTGTTAGTGGCCGATTACAGAACTTCAATGACTGTGTCTTCGCTTATTTCATGGTGGATAACTGTATCATCTGCAAATAATCTTAATTTACTGCTAACTTGAGAACTTAGGTCCTTAATATAAATTATGAATAAAATAGGGCTAGTCACGCTTTCTTGAGGAACACCGGATGTGACTTCGACCATATCAGAACTAAAACCATCAATAACTACTTTTTGTTTTTGATCACTGAGAAAGTCCTTGATCCAATTCAGTATTTTTCTATTGACTCCACATGATTGCAATTTACATATAAGTTTATAGTGAGGAACCTTGTGGAATGCCATCTTGAAATTGAGGAATATGGCGTTGACTTGCTTTTTCGATTCACCTGACTTTAAGATATCATGAAGGAAAAGCGCAAGCTGTGTGCCTTAACGGAAGCCTTTCTTACTGCTGCGTAAGAGGTTACAGTTATCCTGGAATGTCATATTATTGCTGACAACAATATGTTTGAGGATCTTGCAAAAAGTGATGTTAACGATATAGGCCAGTAATTTCTTGGGTAATTTCTCTTTCCTCTTAAAATATTGGAGTGATGTGAGATATTTTCCATTCTAGAGGCACCTTGCCTTCAGATAATGATTTGCTAAATATAATTTCTAAGAATGGAGCAAACAATGCAAACTGTGGCACTAACTCATTAGCACGTGTGCAGGTATTACTTCTGAACCTGGGGACTTGTTACTTTTAATCAAAAAGTAAAGATTTGAGAGAATAGTGTAAAATTAGAGAGAGAGAGGGAGCTGGGAGACGAGTGTAAATCAAAATTATCATATTGTGGAAAGTGATGTTTACAATGAAATAAAATAAACCTTAAGTGCTGCTTTTTAGAGAGGAACAGTCAGAGGAATGCTTCTGTGCATGTAATGTGCCATGTGGCAGGAAAATATATTTTACCCTCTTGCTCCCATTGGCTCACATGGTCATGTCGATTTCACCATTTTTGTAATCGAGTAATCTGTCAGTATGGGTAGATTTAAGTAGCAACCATGTGGAATTTTGTGAGTGGAGGTCCTATTAACATGTAGTATTTCATTCCTTATCTCGGCCTCAGTCCTACCTTCTTCATTCCATCCATGAAACTCTCTCTCTCTTTTCCTTCCCTGTTTGCCCAACATCCTTCCCTCCATTTTGGCCTTGAGTAACTCTTCCGCCCTCACTACCTCTTGCAGCTATCTGTTTTCCCTTCTCCTGATCTTATCCATAAGTTTCCTTTCCTCTCCCACCATACTAAGGACTTTCTCGTTTGTATTTCTCTCCATCCACCACACCTTCTCCATTCTGTACCTCACCCTTTATCTCAGAAGCCTACAACTTTGTCTCGTCTTCTTTTATCAGTCCACATTTCTGGCCCAAACTGCGCTTCCCTCCATATCTAAATAATTTATGTAATGCGCTCATAAAGAGTAGTACTCAGATTGTTATTTGCCAGTCATGGGGAGGGTGGCCGTGGAGGTACCAGTTTGCGTGTATTGCGAGCATGGTGACCTTCGGCCGGTGTGCAAGCCCCAAAGAACCAAGGACAGAGTAGTGACTCTGCTGAAGGTTCGTGGTTGTGAAGAACCATGCAAATTGGCGTGATGCATGGAATCCTTCATGTTGAATGGCGTTTCATTTGTGACATGGAGCGGAGGCATCCGATTGTCCACTGTCCCCTCTGGGACGTGAGGAACTAATTGATGGTTCTTCCAGAGTATATATCCGCCACTTTCGACTCCGACGCATCAGAAGTTGTCCCGCATTGGCACGAGGATGAGGCAGGCGCTCTTGCTATTCTCTGTTGAATGCGCAAGTTTCCATTAATGGCTGAGTTCCTTTTACTCATCGCTTCGAGACCGCCCGAACTCATAACACACGCAAGAAAGCCGGGCTGTTGTATTTCTGTGCTCTAAGAATGCGGATGGCAGACGGAGTTACAGCTTTTAGCCCTCAACAGAAGAAGTTGAAGAGGAACCACGACTAGCGGCAGTCACCGCGAGAGTGAAGATACTCGGATGTATTTTCGGGGGATCGCGACTCCCTTGCTCTGCTCGACCAAGGTAAGATCCTTTGCTATCTCTCTCTCCGAAGAGGCCGGCTATTCCTTCTGCATCGAAATAATACCCTGTAAGCTTGTTCAATACATACTACCCTGCGAGCCGCCGCATGGGTGTGTGTTGCAGGGCTTGCTAGGACACCACCCTTGTAAATATGTAAGGGATAAGGTTTTTGGAGGTGAAAATGTGACGCATTAAGGGAGTGTATTGAGTGAAGCTCAGTTTTTATTATTGCCGCTTATTGTGTTCTGAATTTCTCCAGCAACCTATGCCAAGCGTGTAGCCTCCGAGTCTCTCGCGTCTCCCACCTTAATCACTCTGAAAGCTGCGTAACACTAAATATTCGCTCGCAACAGTTTTTAACAAAGCGCGCGGCTTTTCTGTGTATTTTATTTATTTTTGAGTTCAATCTTGATGCTAAACCTCAAATTCTTGCGGCGTATTTGAGGTGTGACCTAACCAGAGCGAAGTAGCCCTTTACTATTTCATCCGAGGACCTTCCTGTTATACGCTTCCGAATGCGTGGCGGGGAGTGAGTTTTCACCAAACATTCATTACACCCTATTAAAAGTTAACGTGATTACGGCTACTGATGCGTTGCCAAAAACCTGCTAATTCTTGCCAGGAGTTGAAATTTCACTAACACGCGCCATTCTATAAGTGTGCCACCTGCTGTCCATTAAAAAAGTTGAGTCCGTTGAGTTTGACGCTGTATCTTCAAGTAGCATCAACCGATTTTAACGAGGTAAAATGCACACGATAGAATGATCATTTCTACGTTTATTGATACGTGTAAAAAATTTTCCTTTCCTTAGCTACACCTTTACGATATTTGTTTTGAAAAAAGGCCCTATTTTGGGCGCTCAAAACCCGATGGCCCGACTTTATGTTATCGCCATTCTCTTAATATTTATTGTAGAGATGACAGGTTTTGATATAAGTTAGCCAAACATGTTTCTAACATATCAAAGGAAAAAAATTGTTTCTCTGTCGAGTTTTACACGAGCTGTTGTAAAAGTTATAAACCTCGGCTAATTCTGAAACTAACGATGCGATAGAGATTTGAGTTATACCGCTGTAACCGCAATGACGCCAGCTTAATAAATACCTATGTACAGTCACTTCAAAATGTATCGCGACACGCTAGACTAGCGGCTCGTGTATGTCGGCTGTCGATGCTCTAAGTACGTTGGCTATCCTGGGTCGTCTGTGGTAGCAATGAGAATTTGCTGGTACAATTTCCATTTTCCATCAGACAAAGCGCCTGGTTCAGTGGGACTGCATTATGGGAGTGCTCTTGTTCAGAGGCGAGGACAGAGTTCCTCTTTGACTCAGCATTGATGACGTATTCGGTGAAAGAAGTAAGAAGGAAAATGTGGTGAAAAGGCAATATTGAATGGAGTAAACGATGGAGGGATTATACGAGTCAATTCGCACGGAGGTAAAATGAAAAAGAGACGAACGCATGGGAAAACGAGCTCCAATCTGTATGAAGGAGAATGGGGACTGCTATTGTCTTAGCTCAGCGAACCAGAGAGCCTTTCGGGTATCAAAGGCTGATATTTTAAGTTGACCGCCTAATGGACAATTATGAGATATATTGACTGAAGCCATTGGACAGTATTATTGTTTTAGTATATAGTATCCTCAAGTTGTGAAACCATTATTATGATTATTTATAGAAAATGCAATATAATAACAATTTGGAGGTAGAGAATTGAAAAGGATAAAGTACCGTTTTTACTCCTTTAATTACCTGCAGCTCACCTGTTGAACACATATTGCTATTAAGTCACAAATAAGTAATAGCGTGATTGTTAAAAGAAAAAAAACGCGACAATGCATATGTCAAACAACCACAAGTAAAAAGGTGATCAAAATTATCAGTGATTTTAGTTATCGAGTTCCTCTGGGACGCCACAGGCTAATTTTTCCGTCTCCATTACTCTGGAAAAACTTTTCATCGCTGAACATGGTGAGGTCTCAAAAGGATTAATCATTGGTGATATTTTTTGTGATAGAATCCAAACGGGCGGCCCTCTAGTCCTCGGTCAATTTTGGCTTCCAGGCCGGACAATAGTGTCGTAGGCCTGCTTTGTTAAATATATTATGCACGGTTTTTTTTAACTACACTCGAGTCTTAAATCCCTTTTAAGAGTTGGTATGCAACCAACCGTCAAAGGAGAATCCATCATTGAGGAAAATACTGACTCATCCACGCTCTTCCCACTTTCCTCTTCGTAAGAGAACTAGCGAGTATGATTACGATGCCTCTGAGTTGCGAATACCCTTGCTCTCCGCTGTGAATTCATTTCAGTGTTAGCCTTCCAATACGAACGAAGTCCATACCATTGTCGGAGTTTAGTCCCACTTGATTAAGAATATATGTCGTAGTGTACCAGACGTTTCTCATAGTCACTAATGACGACCCAGGATAGCCAACGTACTTCGGGCTTCAACAACCGACCTATACGAACCGCAAGCGTAGTGTGTCGCGATACTTTTTGAAGTGACTGTACATAACCATTCGTTAGTAAGTAAGGCTGATTTTATCCATGTTATTGCACAATTACATGCATGAACAGTGGTACAAGAGTGATAACTGAAATATGCAAGACGTGCTGTTAGTATACTTATACTTGGCAGCTGGTAAGTGTAGAAGGATTAGGGAGGAAATCTACTAACTATCCTCACTATGTGTTGACAAGGCTTGTGAAAAGTATCTCTGGCAGTTGTTACTTGCCCGTTATCACTCGTTGGTCTCTTATGGTTTTTGGCGCTGTCTTTTTTATCCAGATGGCGAGGCGGAGATATCGTCACATTTTTCGCCCAATGTATGGCAGGTGACAGAGTTGTGGCCCGTGATAGACTCGTGATTCGGGATCCCGCCCATCGATGTGAGGTTAATCTGAGATCTGTGCGTGCTCGGAAAAATTTCAAATGAAATACCGCGGGATGAGATTGTTTTTCTTTCAGGTGAAAAGTTCTATGTAAATGTGGGCGTGGAATGTTACCGTGGATATATGGTAATGGAATCAAACTGTATATTTCTTAAATCTAACCCCACTGATTATGTAACTTTTCATCTCTTTGAAGAATATATTGCTTGGCGGTGTCGCTCTCGCAAAAAGTTCCTGGACGATTTTGGGTCATGGGATAGTAGACTCTCATAATCCTTCGAAACTGGGGAGAAGGGTTGTTTAGCATGCTGAGTCAGTGTGAAAACTTTGGTAAATTGCTGTCAACGCGAGCCCTTTGACAATTGGGATGTTTCACTTCTACATTCCGTCCCATTTTGACTCGTCTCATAGGTAAGACCTCAGGATTGAGTTCCTAGAAGTCATCGGCGATGGGTGTTGAAACCAATTTCCAAAATAGCCTTATGTTCTAGAGTTTTTCGCGAAGTAGTTTGCATCACCTACCACACACACTCTTTATCTCTCTCGTTATCTTCCTCTCTTCCCCTTAGTCCATTCCCATCATCCCCTCCACTTCTACCTCCCCTCCTTGCTCCGCAGGTCTGCGCCAGCAAGTTTTGCGGGAGCTGAAATGTCACTCTGTTCGCGATATCTTCGAAAAACGGACGGGAATTTTCCAAGTTACGAGAGAAGCACGAGCTAAGTGACTAGGACTGTGGAAACAGCGGTGTCATTCGGTACGTCACATTTTTCTGATGAATTTTTTTTGTGTATTCTACCGGTAAAGGTAGGTTTTGTCGAATATCAGAGAATCTCCTCCCGGTTCTCTACAAATTCAGGGGCCTATTTCCCTCTACTATATCTTTCTTCGCCTCTGCATACGAACTACCCTTCTTCATCCAGTGCATGAAATGTATTCTCTTTCTCCCACTTGCCCAACATCCTTCCCTCTAACACACTCTTCAGCAACCCATCACCCTTTATTAAATCCTTCAGTCATCTACCCTGACTATGCCGGATTTCATTCAGAAGCTTCTTTTCATCGCTCACCAACTCAAGCACTTCCTCGTTAGTCCTCCTCTCCGTCCACCTCACCTTCTCCATCCCTCTCCTCACCCACATCTCAAATGCCTGCAGTCTCTTCTCGTCCCCTTTTCTCAGGGTCCACGTATCTGCCCCATACAACGCTACGCTCCATACCAAGCTCTTCACCAGCCTCTTCTTCACATCCTTACCCATTGTGCCCTTCATCAATTCTCTTCTATTGCTAAACGCCTCCTTAGCTAGCGCTATTCTCTTCCGTATATCTTTGCTACTATGCCCGTTTTCCTCCAGCGTGCTACCTAAGTAATTGAATTGTTCTACTTGCTCAAGTTTGTGTCCTCCAACTTTGATCACAAGCATTGCTTTCTTTGTCCTAGAAAATCTCATTACTTTCGTTTTCTTATGATTTATCTACTAAATTTGACCATGAAAAAATTGTCAGTCCGCCACTCCTCGAAAGCCCGCTCGAATCAATAGGGGAAACAACATGTTAAGTCTGGGAAAATGGAAACCAACTTCAGAGAGGGTTGCATTAAGGACAACGTCAACTTCTACGCGAAAGACGTAGCCAAGTCCCCACCCTTGATAAAGATTCTGCGTCGGAATTCTGAAAGAGCATGACTAAGACACTCATTGGAATGAGATACAGCACACTGGGCTCAGCTCTTCCTTCCTCCAGCAGGTACTTGCGGCCCCTGATCATGACGATCGCCATTTGAACGAGTTGGTCGTCTCAACCGTCGGACCCAGCAGACCCTTGTAGCAACCTTGTGATCATCCGTGAGAACAATATGAATGCAGTTTGTTACCAGAATTTACTTTGATAATAGATATTGGTCAAAATTGGCGCGTTTACTGAGTTAGCTATTTCTGTGAGTCAAGAGAGAGCTGAATCTCGTTTGATTCGCAGTGATTTGGGGGATAATGGCAGATTCTCCATGGAATGCATACATTTCTTGATTGTTTGTTGCATAATTCTAAGTTATATTTATAAATACACGCTTGATTTAATTTACACTTTTGAGAGATTCTCTGTTTGAGAAGTAAACTGCCAGAAATAGATTGTAATGTTTCCAAGAGGCAACGCATTGAGCGTGGTGGTTTCGTCCAAGAGGGCATAATGAAAGTCGGTTTCTCATGTCGTGGTATCAGTCGTATTTGACGCAAATGCCGTCTCTGTGTCAAGAGAAAAACTGATTCATAAGTAAGCGGTCGATTTTTCTTCAAATCCACTAGCAGCTCCAAGAAGAAAGGATATAAGTGGGCATCTTTGTGGCATTCACTTGAAACGGGGTTTTCACATGGAAAAATGACGAATGAAAGCGTACTATTTTATTTCGAAATGTGAATTTTTCGCTATAAAATATCCTTGGTTTTCTAAAATTATCCATCCCGAAGAATGGGAAAATTATTATTGTGTGCCGAATGTCTACTGTCATTGCATAGCGTGTTAAATATTCTTTAGTGTGAAAGAATTCTGATCGTAACGTAGGCATTTAGAAAAACATGTAGTACGGAAGAAGTATTTTATGCTTGTGAAAATAACCCATCGGCTTGTTATTTGAGTCCAGCTCGGAAAGAGAGCGAATCAGGCGAGTAAAATGAGGTCCGGCGATTTCGTTTTCTTCGCTGAAAGTTTGCGAAAACGTACATTCCCGAAGTTGTTGAGTCCAATCTTCATTTTCTCTGCACTTCAAGGCTGCCCGTACAAAGGTGGTGGCGAGGCCTCAATATCATGATCACGAATGAGAGCTGAATCATTAGAAGATTTAAAAAGAAAACACAGGGATGATTTGTGGGATGAAGAGACGCGGTGAAGGGACCTCTACGGTAATTTTTGTTAAGACTCAAGCTGATAATATGATGTTATTCGACACTAAGAAAATTGTTCAGACTCGGTAATGCTCGCCTCTGAAGAGACTCCATTCGTAAAGTGGAGTGTGTCACGCTGACGCAGACGTCCACGCGCTTTTATTTTACGACTCCGCTTTGCTACTGGAGGCAAATCTGTTTTCTCGGGCCTCTAAAATTAGGATTAAGATTTAGCGTAAGTATTGGGTCTTTCCGCTTGTCGCTTTCAACATGATTATTTCGACCGCGGAAGTAACGTAAATTTGTCGAAAATCAGGCGATCGCCATGACACGTACGGCATTACTCCATGAAACTCTGCATATATTCTAAATGCGAATACTTCATATCCATGTAGGCACATCTTCTTGTCGCATATATATGGCGATGTTGTGTATTACAACGTCGCAGTGAACATACTTACGAATGCCTTGCAATGCATTTTACTCTGTGCCATCAGTGGCGATGTCGACCGGAGCCGGAAAGGAGGGTAGTCGTAGAGGTTAGACAGAGGGCGTTTTCGGCCGCGAGTTTCCCTATTCCCTTCTCACATTTAATACTTATTGACGCGTGTAGAAGCGTCCTCATTCGATATTTCGTTATAATAGTTTGGTTACTTCGATAAATCGGAGGAATTGTCAGTTTAAGAGTGTCCCATTGAGCCAGGTACGGATTAAGAAAGCTTTTGAGTATCAATCTGTGAGATGTATCTGCGAAGATTTGGAGCCCGAGAGGCTATCTGTGAATCCTAGTCCTTCCATCAGCTTTGTTCCACTTTTTTCCGCTTGCAGCTGGGTCCAACGGAACTTCGGGATTTTGATTGTATTTTCTTTATTTCGTGAATCAAACCGTGGGACGCATCTATTTGTTCGATAGTTTTATATTCGTCCCAACCTAGTATGATTAACAGTTATATATTCGTTTCGGCTGATTCAAGACCGGATCTACTCACTGACTGCCACACAGAGGATCCTGTGCGGAAATCTGCCTTGTACATCCTACCAACTATTCAATATCCTAAATATCTTATAACACTACGCAGATTGCTGCCTTAAAAATCCCAGGTCTTGAAATTCGTGAAACACTAAACTATGAAAATGAAAAACTAACGAAAGTCGTGAAACACTGATGCGGCAGTAGGGAAGGCGTAAAACATTTCTGGTGGATACCCGGCTTGAGAACATAGAGCAATTTAAGGAATAATATTTTAATGATTGGGAACGTATTAAATGGGGTGATGATTAAAATGAGTTGTTACATTACATTACCGGAGTAAATATTCTTTGTGTGAGATGTTTGAATCGAAGTCAAAATATACATAAAAATCTGTTTTCTTAAGGGTGTTTGATTCAGGCATTTTTAATCAATCTCCTGACGAGGTGATTTAGGTTGTGACGCGGTGAAAAAACTATGCTGTGTCATGGTCGTTGTCACTTTGGTAAGAGCAGATGTTACGAATGTTGACTTGATTTTCATATTGTGTTGGGGTACCATTTGAAAAAATAGGACACCTTAGTTTGTGGAACAATCCCAGTATTTTGAGTGATTTTTTACCTATGCGCCAAACTCGTTAACTCCCGACCGAATCTGACCTTATTTAAAAGATTTTTTCTGTATTCAGGACTTGGGGAATGGAGTTTATCACACAATTCTTCTGTTAAATCAAAACAGTAATGTGATATAAACAAATGAACAGCCATGGCTTTGGAGAGAGGGAAAACACGGGAAAAACAACGAGGTATTGGAGAGAGTCTTGAGGAATTCGTACTGTCGCTTAAGACTTAGAAACTTTCACAAAAGATGCCAAAGAGGTGAAGATGGTCTGGGAAGGATTCCATTAACATTCCTGAATTTCGTTTTGAACAATTAACTTCCACCTTTTTGCCTTGATCAGGTTTTCTGTGTGAATAGAAAGAGCTGAATCATGATAACTTTCTGCGTAGCTTCCGCGTTGTGTCATTTTTGTGACGACAGCACGGAGTAGGATATCCTACTCCGTGGACGACAGTTTCGCGAGCGTTCCAGCTCGCTTCTTCAGGTCTTAAGTGTTCACGATGCATTTTGGCGCGTTTTTTTCTCTGCTTTCTTTCCGTTTTTTCCCGCGTTTTTTTGGGAAACCCGCTTTCAATTGGTGCGTAGCGTGTAATCACCTTCTCTATCGACAACATTCGGCGTTTTGGATAATTCAATTGCCTCCCTTATTCACCTGGGGAAGTACCGTGTCTCCCTCGCGATAATTTTCGCCTCCTAATTCATGTCGTGTGAAGGGCCGCTCCATGTGAGCTCTGCGATCGCAGACCGGTTCGTTTGTCTATTTTTGATGGCTCTTTGTTGTTCGGAGATGCGACATTACAGCGCTCGGGAGGTTTGGCCTATGTACGACTTCCCGCATTCACATTTTACTTCCTATACTTCTTATTGCGAGCACTTCAGTAATTGGTCCTTGTATCCGCACAGTAGGTTGGCTATTTTGGTGACGCAACTGTTCCTTGTCATCACGTCAAATTTTCGCAGTACTTCGGCTATCCTCTCCGTGGTTCCCGCCACATACGGTAAAACGTCATAGGATGATGGCTTGGACTCTTTCGTCTCTTGCAAGGCCCTTTTCAGGGCCATGACTTCTTGATTTTATTTATTTCGGCCCGTCTTGAGGATCAACTTCAGCTGGAAGTCGTTTTCCTCGAAAGTGTTCAATAAATTCTCCTTTTAATTAGCGATGGAGTCTGAGTCGGAGATCTGTTGTGCTCGATGGAAAAGCTTTTTGATGACTCCGAATTTTTTATGCGGGTGGTGATGGGAGTTGGCGTGCAGGTACCGATCGGTATTAGTCTTCTTGTGGTAAACAGTGTCCCAAGGTTCCATCTTCTTTCTCGCAACTCGACTCGCTGCATTTCTCTGTCATTGGTTGTTCAATCTTAAGATTGGTTGACTGCAGCCCTCCACTCTTTCCTAACTAATGCTCGTTCCCCGACCTCCTGGTATCTCTTCCTAAGGACTTTCCTCCTTATTTGGTTCATGAGCTTATTCCTGAGTCTTCCTCTGGGGACTTTTCCCTCTATTTAACCTTCAAGAATGTTCTTCACCAACCCATTGTGTCTCGGGGTGCGTCCAATCCATCTTGTTCTTCTTTTCTACATAGTGATCCATATGGTCCTTTCCTCTTATACTTTTCTATACCGTTCATCATTTCTTATTTTGTCCATTTTATCTTTAAAATCCTCCTCCTGCCAGGTTTCGAAGGCTTCTAATATTTTCTTGTCCAATGGTCCATGCTTCCCGATCCATAGTGCCACGCTCCACACGAAGGTTTTTTTATACAGTTTCCTGGTTTGTAGTAGCCCTCTCTTCTTTGAGCATAGCAGTTGTCTTTCTCCTATGAATGCCTTGTTAGCGTGGACTATTCTCCGCTGGATGTCCGTTGTACTTCTACCGTCCCACGTGATGGGACTTACGAGATGGGTGTGTCCGAGATAGATTTCTCTGTATGAACAACTTTTTTGAGGGCACTGGCAATTGTTTTACATGTTAGTGTTCAGTGCAATCTCATACGTTGAGTTCTCCTATTGGGCCAACGATGCTGCACCTCTTCGGGAGAATCTCAGCGAGTTCTGACAAACCTGATTTCATATTTTAAATTTGGAATATTATTCATGTAAGATAATAAATCTAACCTTGTTTTCCGCCAGTTCATTATAACTAGTTCTTCTTATGCTCGCGCCTTTCTTCCCTGAGCAACCACTTCTAAATCCACTACTTTCTATACGTCCGATTCCGGTTTTCTGAACATATGGACCACCTTTGCCGCTACCGAACTATAAATCATTGACGACTGTCAAGACCCCACCCTGATTTATCTTTTTCAGCAAATATTTGACAATGCCACGAGTTATTACCCTGATTATATTTCGGTCTTAACGAATCACTGATAACATCCACCTTTTTCTTTCTTCATTCAGTTGATCTCACTCGCGACTTCTATCAATCTGCGTAGATGAGTTGTCGATCTAGTTTATCGGAGGATCGACTCCAAAAGGAGTCATATTTTTTCCGAAGCGTTGTCACATCCTGTTCGACAATGTTACGAACACGAACGAAACTCTTCATTTTTTCAGTGACATATTTAATGCATATCCAACGGTGGTAGACGCAATATGCAATTGTAGCATGGGTGTCCCAGACTTCATCGTCGCAGTTGTAGTCGTAACAACAGGTCTGAAAGAGTAGAGCAATCAAAGAACACAAATTTTCATGTTTTAATTTTCAGCACTGAGACTACACGAACTATTTCATGAGCAAGAATTATGTGAATACCGATGGAATGGAGTGGGGAAAATGATTGTGCTGCATTAAATTCCTCTTAAGCTAAGTCATCAAATGCAAATTCTTACCAAATCATCAGAAGTCATGTGCAAGTGAATTTCCTATCCCTCTGAATCAACATGTCCTGTATCATCCGGCAATTTAAATACACAGCGTGCATGGAAAGATGAGGTACTCTAACCGAATCTTAGGATGCTCTTCGACCATACCGTGGGTGTTTTTTTCAGTCCCATTCCGACATCTCCTCTCATGCTGAGCAAACAGATCCGGGAATCTTGGGACGCACAACTGGTTGTACTTACAACAAATTCATGTGATATCTAATAATTAGAGCACAAAGACTTCACATCGCTCCTGATGGGTGAATGTAAAAGCCGTCTCTCTTTCAAACACTGAGTTAAGACACTGTATTATGTAGATACTAGACGCCAAATAACAATTCTGTACTCTAAATCTGATGTGTACTCTGAGAAAACACCTTTGAACTTGACTTCTAGAAGAGGCAATTTCTTATTTTTTGTTGGGTTGTTATTTTATGACGTGACTCAAACACCTCCTTGGTTACTTGGAATGGCTAATAATTATAAACATAATTACTTATACATAGATTTCTAACCAAATACATGTGTGTTACGAGACCGGGTAACTTATTTCAATAGAGAGTTTATATAAGTTTGGAACGCCATCCGATATCTGAAATAGAAAGTAGCTTGTATTTTAAATCAAAATACCAGCAATTACCAATGTCGGAAGTTGCATGGCCATTATTTCTTAGTTTATTTACAAATGGTGGCAGAGGATAATGAACAAATATTTTCAACTCCATCGGCATCATGGAATTATGCGAAAAACGATTCAACTTACATTCGAGTTATATTACAGAGAAACTTCCTCGAACGCGGGGGTTGAGTTCCGCGATTTTGCTGCGTTGTGCGAATCTGCGTTGGATGACGCATTAGTCTTATCGAAAAACGGGTGTTCTGTTTCGAGATGGAGACGAATTCTCCTTCTGGACTTTTTTTTACTATAAAAGTGTGTTTTCTCTTATTTATTTAAGGAACGATAGTTCAAATAGCTTAAAATTTAAAAATTACAGTAGTATCTTCTTGTACACAAAAAATCATGTAGCTATAAACTTGGAAAGCTTCTAGTCTTTCAAGAGTTCCAAGAGTTAGCGTGACTTTAAACTACGTCGACTCAAATTTAGAAACGTAAATGACTCAGTTTCCCCACCGGTAAATATTACTAAAAATTTGCTGTGGTATCTTGAAATTTCTTCATAGAACTGAAAAAATAATATACAATATGTTTTTACGAAAAAAAACCGCCGTTTGGTTGGTAGGTTGATAATGGCTGTAGGTTTGCAAGAGCTGAAAGGGTCTCATGCGAGTATTCCACCAGCTTATTGGTTGGTTTTTGGAGAGTACTTATCCTAGCGGCCTAATTTCTGGGCTATCGTCCCGTTTTTTTCCTATAGGTGATCCGCCATCAGATACATTTTAAATTCCTTACATCGTCTCCCTCTTCTTATGTCATCCAATATTCCTATCCTCTTCCCTCCTCTGCCACGTTTCTCCAGTGTTCGCCCTTTATTAACTTCTTCAACATCCTCACTCCTCTCAAAATGTCCTCCATCCATCTCCTCTGCCGCCTCCAAACCTCAGCCACCAGCTTCCTCTCCTCTCCAATCACATCCAGTACATCCTTGGTCACCCAGCTCACCCTCTGCATCCTGCTCCAACCAACTCCCACATATCAAACGCTTCAAGTCTACGTACATCCTCCCTTTCGCAATGGTCAAGTTTTCGACCCTTACAGCGCCAAGCTCCGTATTAGTTTTCATCCGCCTTTTCTTTGCGTCTCTACTCAGATCCCCTACCACTCACTACCGGTCCCTACCCGTGGACCCATTCTCCTCCAAAATACTAACTATATACGTGAACTGCACGACCTGCTCTATTTCGTGCCTTCTAACCCTTATATTCTGCCCCTCCTTATTACCTCTAGAGATTCTAATCAGTTTCGTCTCCCTATTTTATATCTTCATCCCATACTTCTCGCACTGCACCTCTGACGCATTCATAATTGATTGTAACCCCTCTGCTTACCGACAAACCGGTGCTTGATCATCGGCAAACCTCAATGATTTTGTCAGATATCCTCCTAACTTTATTTCTAATTCCATGTGTCCCCTTGCATCCCTCACCATTTCTTCAGAATAGAAGTTGAAAATCGACGGCTCTAGAGAGCAACCCTGCCGCACTCCCCGCCCTATCATGGCCCATCCCGATTCTCCATCGACCTCCCTAACCAGCGCTCTCTTGCACATTTACGAGGTGCAATTTTTACGAATGATTTTTTTATATCCATTCACGCTAGTACAAAAAAAACATGCCTCGAGTAAACAGGCCTTAGCTATATGATTAATTTCTTTTCATTTTCATCATGAAATAATTTTTGGAAGCATCCAGATTTCGCCGAAGAAATACTATATAAAGTGCTATGAAATACGAGGGTATATTGAATCAGAGAATGTAGGGTAAGCGGGAAAAATATAGGGCTCCTGGAGGACGTGGAGGTCGCACGAGAGGCCACTTGTCCATCAAGAGCTCTTCTCTTCACATCAGTGAATCGATTCTCTTACGGACTTCACCCGATAGGAATTGCTAGTGTGAGAAGTAAGATGGATATAGGTAATCTCGCTAGAAATGCGTTCACAGGCCGTCAGAATTCACAGTGAATCTGATGGATTGCTGGCCGATGAAAAACTAAGAGTTTTCGCGATTCGATTTAGTAAAGACGGCGCTATGTCACACTTTCTTTCAAAGATACTTAATGCCTGCCCCACTGAAGAGATAAATGTGTATACTGAGCCTAAATCAACCATTTCCACGCTATTACTTGGTGAAAGGGTGAACTGTGTGGAGCACCATCATGCATAACCTGGAATGATCCTTTCTCTTTCAATTCATACCTTTCTTATGTGTACCAGTCGCGTTTCTTCATCGGCCTTCTCCCACGGTGCCAGCGACAGCTATTCCGATTCAGCCGACCACCTCGCTTTCATGGCTCTGAACCCCACCCTTGTCTACACCTGATACTTTTTCTCGGGCTCTCATTAAATGACTGATGGTGGTGAATCATTCCGTGATAGGTAGAGGCTCACTTTTTCTTCCCCTTCTCTCGACTCGTATTTCGCTTTGGGTGATTCCTTGACACCACCCGAGATCATCCGATCCTCAGGCTATATTAAATGGCATCTTGAAAAAAGCAACTGATCACAGTGTTGATAATTCGAAACTTGCTAGTCTTATTAAAAACAGTGAGATAAATGGCTCGGTGATTCATCCTTAAACGATGTCACGATTCCACAGAGTTACTTCGCATACCATAAAATTAAACGAAAATATGTAAAAGTGTCACCCTGTTGTTCCTCTCACTCAAAGAATATCCGGAAACAGTAGAGATGCCATATTCGTGCAGTTGACAGACTGAGCTGTCTTACTTCGGGATGAGCCAAAACCCTCTCACGCAAAGTAGGAATGTTCTCTCTGCTTGTTAAGTGATGCGGCGAAATCCATCCGCGTGAGACTCATTCTGCGAGAGAGAGATGGTTGTAACCCGAGAGAATCACTCCCCTTGTCTTCGTCTCATCTTCCCTCGACTAGCTTAGTTTCGACCAATTGGCCTCGACAAGTAGAGGCTCTGGGCCAGTGGGGTCTCACGAAATTTGAGTCGGATCTTTCATTATACCTATTACAGTACGTATTCGCAATGGTTTCGAAAGCTAATGTCTATCTTCCCTCGTTATGTAATAGAGTTACACTGAACCTATTGTAAAAACTTGCACTGAACCCTTCTCGTTTTTTTTTATATTTATCGAGCATCATATTTCAGTTTTTTTCCTGTGACACCGGCGTCGATGTAAAATAACATCACTAGGACTACGTTGTACAGCTGTCCGGGCATGCATTAACACTTCGATTACCGTCTACTGTCGTGAAGGAATATCGTCCGTATTGTGAACGAGGAGGATTAGACGTCAAAAGTGCGATGCAATTTATAGGTACAACTCCTCGGAACAGTTTTTTGTGGTTCTATTGCTAGATTACCCTTAGAGTTGCTGTTGGGACCCATTTCTGTGGAGCACGTGCAATTCCACATTAACTTAGTGATCGCCAATTTTTACAATAGGTTTAGCATCACTTAAAGAGTTCATTAGTTACATTTTTCTCATTTGTTCTATACCTATTCCCCCTCCAGTATATCAACCCCTTACGTGCAATACCTACCTTCGAATATTTTTTACGCTCGATACCACCTAACTACGACTATGACTTATTTATCTGGTGAGAGTTTATTGGGAATATCCCACCAAATGTCTATAGATATCTTGCATTACATGGAGCATGTTGAATACTAATAAGTGGGAAATTTAGAGACGATTATTTTCCCGGCAAATTAGTAATTTCGTGAATAGTTCGACGCATTTACGAAAATATTGTCCCATATGCATAATAGTTAAATTTCACCTACACTCGGTGCAAGGATTCAAAGAATTAGCAATGGAAAAATAGCAGAACGGCTATAACGAGGGCGGGTTTTAACGAGCAATTTTTCGAATTCATGCAAATTCGCCTTAGCGGCCTTCTACTGTAGATAGAGAATGAGAAGACAATAGATAGGGGGAACCTAGGTCCGTAGATACTCGGCGACTTGAGCATTTATTATTAGATGAAGGAAAGTCAAGCAGGGTAAGCAGATAATATACTTTTGGAGTATACATATAAAGGGAAGACGTTATTTTTTTCGAAATCATACACTGGATGTACAAGGAAGAATTATGGACTGAGGACTTCATAAAAGCAGTACTCATATATATTCCAAAGAAATTATCGGAATGCTAGCAAAATAGAACAATTAGTTTAATCCTGCTTGCAGCAAAAGTTTTGCAGAAAAAATGTTGTAAATGTCCCCCCCTGGAGCCTGTAGAACAGTGTCCTTGGTTGTATGTCAGAAGAAAATAGGCATAGTAGCAATGACATGAGAAGGAGAATAGCCATAGTGAAAGAAACATTCTGCAATACTAGGGAACTGATGGCTGAGGATATGAAGAAGAGGCTGGAGATGAGCTTGATTTGGAGTGAAGCATTGTATGGGGTGGATACATGGACTCAGAAAAGATGGTGAGAGTAGGCTGTATGCTTTCAAGATGTGGGTGTGGAAGAGGATGAAGGTGGTGCATTGGATGGAAAGGAGGACACACAAGGTATTGCTTGGTAGGTATGGTTGGTGAGGGAAGAAAACTGCTAAATGAGATAGGAGGAAGCATAGGAAACTGGAAGAGGTAATCCCGGGCATAGGATTGCTCAAGTCCATGATAGTAGGATACTGTGCCAATGGAGAATAGGAAGAATCAGGATAGGTGAAATGGATGGAATGGAGACAGGTAGAACTTACTCTGAAGGCTGAAACAAACATAAATAGTTAGTCAGTAAAAATCCAATGACAATCTGTAATAATTCCCTGGACTTCCACCTAAACCTACCCTTACCAGCACTAAAAAATAGTGTTAATAATTTGGTACACTGCCTAGACCCTTTAGGTTGCAGTCCTTGGGAAGAGAAACTGTCACCATCTCTCTTATATTTGTGAATGTGACTACAGTTGGAAAAGTTATTAATGTGTTTGTGTAGGATTTGGATTTTGACTAATCAGAATCCTGCCACGGGGCACGAGCCTTCTGATAACCAGATGTCTTAGACATTTTAAAAAGTCAACTTTTGAATTACTGCATTCTCACATTGAAAATTTTGCTATTTCACACTTAAGTCAAAATCAGCTCTACCTCACATTAAGGAAATTTGCCTGGTACTTGGTTAATTTCTGGATATCAATGATTTTAGGTGGCCCATATTTCAGAATTTTATTGCACTGTATCAATTATGTTGATACTGAATAATATTTTTGTGTTATCATAATTAATTCATGATGTTACAATACTATTTATTGTTGTTGAAGTAATTTACTGACTAAAAATAGTTTTTATTGAAATATTTAAGCCAAAGAAAATCCTCCAGATTTTAACAGTTCAAGGGCCTTATCTCCCTCTATTATACATATCTTTCCACGTATATCCCACCCTTCTTCATTCCATGCATAAAACCCATTAACTTTCCTCTACTTCCATGCTTGCCTAATATCCTTCCCTCCATCACAGCCTTAAGAAAACCGTTGCCCATTATCACACCCTCCAGCCTTGTTTCCCAACCTCATCCAATCATTTCCTTTCCTTGCCCAATATACCAAGCACTTCCTTGTTTGTCATCCTTTCTGTCCACTGGACATTCTCCATCCTCCTCCACACGCACATCTTAAAAGCCTTCAGTGTTTCCATTTCCCTTTCTCATAGTCCACTTTTCTACATCTTACAACAATAAATTCCATATCAAGCTCTTCACCAGTCTCTTCTTTATATCCATAACTAAGGTCCCAGTCACCAATTCCCTCCTATCACTCGAATTCTATAGCTCTGACAACCAACTACTAGTCATCTGGAAATCTAACTGGCTCTAACCAGTGGCGGCTCGTGACCTATGAAGTAGGTGAAGTGCTGGACTGAGAAGATTTTCTGTTTACCCAGTTCGGCGATTGGTCCCCACCCTCCCATTGAGCTACCAAATAAATAAGCAGCGTTTTAATAACTATTACATTCAATTTTAAGTGTCCTATGGCAAATAAACCAAGTGTTTAATGGTCAATTAATAATGAATTAATAATGCAAGCAGTACTTCAAGTGTTCGGCGGAGTCTCCGTGTTTCCGCAGACCACAAGACATACTAGGAAAGTCCCCAAATCCGGTACTGTTCCAGACATGTTTTTTCACTCTAGGAGTAAACATGGTCAACAAAAAAATTTGTTTAAAACCACACTGCCGCATAGCCAAGGAAAATCTCTGTACCAAGAGTTTTTAAAGCTAATTTTATGTTTGCTGTCTTCTGTTTTTGGACAGAAACATCAGCACTTAATTGAGGAGTGGGTCTGTCGGTTTGGATAAGGTCCTTTTTATCATCATTATTCCATCTATTAAAAGGAGTTTCCAATAAACAGCTTACTGTATCACACACAGGATTCATAATTCATGACGCACACGAGGTGACGGATGAGGTATAGCACTGTCAACACAATACAATGATCAAGCGTTTGGAAGTGGACTGCGGCAGACTGGACGGCAGATCACGTGCAAACAGTACGATAGCGCCGAAAGCTGGAGAGGGACGAGGGGGTAGTGAGCGTGCGAGACTATCACCACTACTAGTTGTAGGAAGGTGCGTAGAAGCGTACTGAGAAAAGCACTTCACCTAGAAAGCGGTTACCATGACGACGCTTACCCGCCTCACTCGCTCCTTCCCCCTCCCGCCGTGAACCCCTAGAGAGCCAGTAGGTGAAGGGCCGAAGCTAGCACTTCGCCTGCCGACATGATACGTAGATTGCCTATTGACGGACACGACAGCACCCTGCGGGAGTGCTTTATTCAAATCATGGCCTCAACATTGTATGTATATACGTTGGAAACTTGATATATATTGTTGAATTTTCCAAATGGTTTGAATATTGGAATTATTTCATTCTCTCAAAATGAAGGTGCAGTGGCACTTCACCTGACGAGCCGCCACTGGCTCTAACAGCTGTTCTCCTAACCTATATCCTGCTTCTAGCTCTTTCCATTCTTACTCAACATCAATGTTAAAAAGGCAAAGGTGACTACAGGCACCCTTGCCATACCCCACAACTATAACTGCTCATCCTAATTCACTATCAGACACACTCACCTGTACCCCCTGGTCCATGTATAAGCTTTGGATGAGTCTCCTATCTTGCGAATCTAGTCCCATTTTCCTGAATATGTGCATTAGTTTATCCCAATTTACTCTGTCAAATGCTTTTTCTGAAATTCACAAAGTAAGTGAAAACATCCTGGTTTTACTCTGTATCTTCCTATAGGTGTTCTCATCACCATACTCATATTGTGAGTTGCCCTACCATTCCAGAACTGGTTATCACCCAAGTAGTAATTTGCTTCACTCTCCAGCCTTTTGTTAATTACTCCATGCAAAACTTAAGCCAGGTGTGATATCAAGCTAATTGTTCTATACTTATTGCATTGTGATGACTCTTTAATAAGATATCTATATGTACTTACATATGTATATTTAAATATTATATGAAATCCTCTGGCCATACTCCTTCCTTTTAGATCTCACGAATAAGTTCAAAAAAAGAATGACTTCCCTTTTTCCTAAATACTTTATAAACTCAGGAGGAATATTACCTACTTCCACATCTTTTCTTGCCTTCATCTCTTGTGTTGCCTTCTCTATATTGCTGTCAAGTAACTCCTATTTGAGGTAATCCTTTTCTATTATCATCTCATTCTCTGTATCCAGGTTAATAGATCTACTTTCGCAGTTCTTCAGCTCCTCCATGAATAGTTTAAATCTCTCTTGGATAATGTCCTTTTCAATTAGTATTCGCCCCAATTTGTCCTCAACCTTTGTAATTGCTTTCCCTCTTTTACAGTCCAATAGCATTTTATTACTTTAGTGTATGGTGCACCTACTTCCCCCTCTTCCACTAGTTTTGCCTATTGTTCACTCGCTTGAGTTTGTAATTCAATAACTTGCACTTCCTGGTGCCTAGGTCACTGGTGATGTTTTTCCAACTCCTTTTCTCATCCATTTTCCTAATCATTTCTTCTGAAGTCCACTGCCCTCCAATCCACTGATTGTTTTCTCTGTTACTCTCACTAAGCCTGATTTTATCCTCTCCCATTTTTACTCTATTTCCTTAGCTTACCTTGTTCCATTACACTAGCCCCTGTGTTTCCTATTTCTATTGATTCTTTGCTCTTCTTTTACTACTTCTTATCTCTCATTGTCCTCCATATGATGATGACGTTATTGCACAAGGATCTTGTGTGAATATTATTGCATAAATCATGCCTCTACTACCAGGCACAACACTTACCCTAGTGGGTAGCATTCTGTCGTAGCTAGGATTCAATATTCTTTGATCAACTTCCATTTTCACTGGAATTATAGCTGGGAAAGCTTCCATTTGCCATGCCCACAGCATTTTAACGTGACACCATCACATGAACCACCTAGCGTTTGGCGCCTACCCTTTCGACCTTATGGTGCAACTGTTAATACCACTGTAATTCAGGCTCCAGTAGTCATAGAAATGTACAAGCCTTTGCACCACTTCAAGGTAGGTGTCGAAGGACCATGAATTAAGAATATGTACATACATGAAATTTTAAAATTCAGTATGCTGTATTGATGTTTTTGGAATATCATCAATTAAAAATATGCATTTTCTTTTGGGGCAATCTTTTTAAAGTTTGAGCAAAAATTTCTCATACCAAACAAATGAACAAACCAAGAATGTAGGCTGCCACATTTCTTTTCAAATTTTATTTCCAATAGATTAATGTAGCAATAGAAATGGTTTAAATGCTGTTAACCCATTGCTATTGATTTCTCAATTAAATCCTCTATTAGCTATTAATTGCAGAAAATTAAATATTACCATAATTTACCCCAAATGATAATTACGGTAATATACTCATCCCAGGACAGTCACCTGAGCGTGTGGTTTCTGTAAGTATTAAAAGCATGACATAGGAAGCATATTTGTGTGAGTGAACATGACTGTTTTATGTTTAAAATAATTCATTTCCTATCATTTATGTCATCACCTTAATAAATGCAAACACTGACTGAATTTCAGGGACTAGATAATTTAGCATGGAGAACATGTGTTTAGACTCTTGAGACCTAATCATTTACCAAAATAGTTCCATCACAATCAAAAATAGCAAGGATATAATACCATCATTGATACAAAATTGAATGAAAAATATGTATACACTTTGGTGTAACATATTATGCATCAATATCAAATTTATTATGGGGACTAACAACACAACAAAGAACAAGACATCTCTAGAAATTGGTTGATTTTTATGGGAAAAAAAGAGTACAAGATTTTTCTCAGAGAATTACAAAAGAACTTGAGAACAGCCTAGGGAAGATTAAATACAATTTTTTTATTAAATTACATTCTCTAAAGTTCAACAGAATTATACCCAATGGTGACACATACAACTGCTCTTCGTCCTACATCAATACGGAAGAGAAAATGCAATGATTTCATGGCAATGAATGTACGATTAAAATAATGATTGCTTAAATCTCTACAATAGTCCTTGTCTTTTCAAATCTTCAAATGTTTTCCTGTTGACCACATTTCCAAGGGAATCTTCATATTCTTCTTCTTGCTCCGGCTGCCATCGCTCACCTTGCTTCTGGTTTTTCAATTTTTCCCATACTAGAAATAAAAGAAAATTTGGCTTGGTCTTAAAAAGTGTACAATTTCCATTTTCACTCTCAACATAAACGTTAACATGGTATCTCATAGGAGTTATCCCAGTAAATTGTAAAGGACTATTTTCCTTTCTCATTTATATCAAGATGTTAATACCAGCATTACTAACTAAATTAGGTTGCCAGTTGAGAATGCAGCCTCAAAATACATCTTTAAAACAGTTATATATCAATGCCAGATATTTGTTACACACAATTTAAGATTTGATAGGAGGTGCACATTTGCCTCTATTGACTGTCACACCAACAGCCAAGGGAAGTTATGAGTTTGGAATCTTCATTTATTCAAAAGTATCACATTCAAACTGGGATGAATAGTAACTCCACTTCAGTGATTCCATATCCATAACTGCTAACTTGCAAATATGTATGATGATGAAATTATGTGCAGATGCAAGAGATCTTCACAGTTAACTTAGCAATTACATTCAGAATAAGGCCCAGACTCTTTACCACAATACGTAAATTCCCCTTCACAAAACACTTCAGAATCCAAACAGAAGTTACAATAATTATTTCTGTTTTAACTGTTATTTTACTTTGATATTATGGCATTAAGTACTTACATGAGAGAGCATCTTCAATCTGTGTGACATTGGCAAAGTGGGCTGTGTTAGGTATACCAAGACATCTCATTCCGTGAGCATGCCGCCACTCCTGGAATCATAAGAAAATTATCAGTAAATATCAAAATTAGAAATACAAAGTCTACAGCTAAATACAGAGATGTGAGAGATGCAGTCACACCCATCAACGTAAGACTTTAAGTAAAACTCATAATAATAAAACAAACAAATTCATAATTTATAGAAAGGCTTCTCGGGATTCCATCCAGGTTGGAAGGTCCATGACTGACGTTTCGGCTGCAGAGTAAGCAGCCGAAATGTCGGTCATGGACCTTCCAACCCGGATGGAATCCCGAGAAGCCTTTCTACATTCTATTCACCGGGAAAACCTGAAATCTTTCAAATACATATTTGTCCAGTAAAATCACATTTTCTACTCATTTTTAATGAACTGGGCATTTTTTCTCACTCGGTGCAAATCCTTTCATCCAACTTGACAATCTGCTCATTAATTTAGTGGCTAACCTACCTCATAATTTCTAGGTTTAGAAACAGCCATTGCCTTTATTTCCAGTCTTTCATTTCCAAAGCACCTTAGTAAGAAATGCATTAATCCATTACTCTCCCAAGTTCTATACACAATTGGCCATTCAATAGGCTCCCCAAAATTCATTCACCATTAACTTCCTATGTTTCTTTGAATGTTCTTCTTTGTATGTATGTATTTATGTATGTAATTTGACTATCAAGCTCATTCAATTACACCCCTTACCAGCTTGAGCATTGATTGTAAAAATGTTTCTCTGGTTTCCATGCCTTGGAATTTTTTCCTGTTAACCCTCGCTGATTTTCGACATAATTCATAAAATCTTTGTTTCTCCTCTCCCAAGTTACTCTCATTTAGGCTAATATTTAGATCACTTAACACTATTCTTGGCACTTATTGTGTTCTATTTAAATTTCTCAAATAGCAAGTCCTACCCAGAATTTATTGAAACAGTGTCCAGAACAACTTCTGAATCAAAGCCCCTTCTACCATTAGACTCTAGTTTGGTGATGTTAAGCAGCATTATATTTACTACTACATTTTAATATTTGTTAAAGGAATCTGCTTCCCTCCTTCAATACGATATGTATTCATCTTCCGATGCCAATCTTAAAATCACTAATTATTCCCTTTCAAATTTGGGATTCTCAAATGTTTTACATTAAAAATACGAGTTAAATTTATAATTCATTTCTGATGCCTTGATTATCAACACTACAGATGGTTGTAATTGGTGGTTTCAGGCATAACTTCATGGAATTTTTTAACATAATGATGATAACTTAAAACGTCAACTTCACAGGGTTTCAACGTTCAACATCATCTTCAGGTGAAGACGATGATGTACGTCGAAACCTGAGTTGTTTCATATAAAAACATGTGGAAAAACAACGTTATAAGTTATCATCAACTTGAGATGGTGGTTTGTTTAAAATTGTAAGCAGGTTTTTGGATACTGATATATCTATGTATCTACTACTAAATTGCATCACAGCAAGATGTTTTATGGCTAAGAAGCTTTAACTAACTCTCAAATTGAAAAGCATATAAATTTCAGTAAATAATTGATTTTATCTGAAAGGATAAAAGGGAATCTTTAGAAAAAACTGACAAACACCATAAACTGAGAAGATTGAGCACTTAAATAATTGTTTCTCAATTAGATGAACATATCAACAGAGTAATAAAGGCCTATCAATGAATTGACAGTGGGACAAATTATTGAAGGAGTTCCTACATCTTAAATTTTCTCAAACATGGCACATTTTCCTAAATTTCTTCTTTGAAGTACATACATAAGGGGGTGCCACTACACATAAGTTTTTTCCTTCAAATTTTCACTCTAAGGTGAATATATTACTGGAGGGTGAAACTCATTTGTAATCAAAGGGCAATGTTGCATGAGTATCTAATTTGAAACACTGCTGGATAACAATTCTCTGGGAAGCGAGGTTCAAAAATAACCCAGAGTAATTCCTTGGGGAGTCCTTTTTTTCCATTATGTCCATTCCAGTGAAATCCTCAACATCATGCATTAAATTTTAAAATGTCCTGTTTTAAAGTATGAGGATTCAAGCAATATTATATTGAATTTAACATCATGATGAACAAAAAGATGTGCCATTGTCAACAAAAACGTAAATTCCAAGTGTCATTTTTAGTGAAAAATAGTGCATCTTTTGATCATCAATGAGTCACTACTTTCCCTGCATTTATTCAGGTCAAAATCTTTCCAACTGTAATGTGCACATGGCAAAAGAAACAGCTGATATTATTTTGCTGAGGTTTCGGAAAGAAGCATAAATACTGAAATGATTTTTTCCACATACGAACAGAATTAATGCGCAGCAGCGTCAAACTGTCAGTGGAGGCAAAATGAAAAGCAACATTATGGAGTCCAATAATATTTTAATGATTACACTTACCGCAAAATGTCTCTGGAAGGCTTTTGGTCCCTTGTAAGTATAGTTGCCACATATCTCACAGTTGTAGCTGATATTCAGCCCGTGCAGTTTGTAGAGCCAGTATGGTATTGGCTGAAAGTTTAAAATAATCATCAATAAAAAATGAATTGGCTCACAAATGTTACTTCAGATAGTTAAAAAAGTATTCCTTTGGCCTTAATTAAGTCTTTCACAGTCTTACTGAAATGGTAGGCGATTGAGGAAGACTTACATACTTGAAATCTGAAGAAGACTGGGGGAGGAAATTAGGGAGCACATTATGTGGACAGGGTAAATAATAATGGGTAATTGGATACTGACTTCCTGAATGGGTGAGAGAATAGGGTGAACAGGAAAAGATGAGGAATATGATAGGCTTTATGGATGAAATACAAGGAGGGAGGACATGTGAAGAACTAAATCATAGAAGTAAGCACTTGAGGCAGTAACAGCATATTCACTGTCTGAATACAAGGTGAATGTTTTTACCAAATAATGCTATGCTGAAATCATCTGTCCCCTTCTATTTGAGTTCTTATATTAAAGGGTATTTTCCACTAGAATGCGGTGGGAGGCACGCCCTTTCTCAGGGTTTGCCTTTATTTTGGCAAGTACAGTAACATAGAGAGAGGTAACAATGACTCCAACTGAAAGTACAGCAATACCTGCCTTATGAACTCCCGCTGAACAAACACCTCTGATTAATGAAGACATGTCATTGGTCCCGCCAAAATTCTATGTAAATGCATTGTAAAATACTTCTCATGAACAAACTCCCATCTAATGGAAACTCTCGATTTATGAAAGGAATTGTTGGCCCCAACCCATGATTTTTTTCCCAAAATAAAAAAAAATTATCTATATTTAATAAACACTGCCACATACCAATATTCAGGTCTTCTAGCGGTTAGTAATAATGCAGATAGTGACACTCCCAGAGTTACGCAAGTCATGACTTACATGAATCCATATTTTCATAAGTAGTAGTATTGGGAAGAAGGGGTTTTGGAAGACCTACAATATGCATCATGCTTTAAAAAATATAGCGCCATGGTGGGGTGACATTTAAAAAATATGAATATTGTTAGCAGAAAACTTTGCCCCGATCTTGTACATTTTGAGGGGTTTACGATGAATGCTGTTGAAAAAGTCGTTGATCAAATTATTGAGCTTGGCTAATGTCCTCCATCTGGGAGTGTAGGTGGATGATGCAGAGGAGCCTTTACATTCACACGAGGAGTGGAAAAACAAAGATTTACTTGAGTTGAGGAGACACAAAGAGAAGCAGGAAATGAAGACGATGAGAGCTCATGAGACGATGTGTGTGGACAACAACAGGATAGCCAGAGGTTTTCAAGCATATTAATTCAACTGTGGAAAAACTTAAGGAAATGGATTCTAAAAGGTTCACGATTGTCTGCAGGGCACTTTAAGTGCCATGCCTTGCTACAAGGAAATATATTGTGAAAAAAGGTCTCCATGCACATCTCTGTGCAGTTTCTTCACGAAAGTTGAATCCACATCACCATCGACATCATCAGCAATTGATGCCTGAGGTGACGTCACCATGAAATATTAGACATTGCAGTGAGAGCACGAAAATGTATCTGCATAAGTGACAAATAATGGGAGTGTGTGACTGTAAGAATTAAGACAGACATGAAAGTGAACTTCGGGCATTTCTTTGGGGATAATTTGCCCGTAATCAATTATTCTTCTCTCACAATTATTCACAGTGAAATGGCACCACTGGAGTCATCAATGAATTTAATTTAGCTCAGCTCAGCAACAAAGGCAGGGAATAGTATTATTTAAGATTAGTAAATTATATATTGAATGGCCCTAGTGATCGCAAAGTACATAACCAATCAATATTAGTTGTCAGTTTAGTTAAGTAGCATTAAGATGTAGTGCTTTCTGAAATCCATGTAATTGGGAAATTCCTAGGAATGATATTATGCTCTAAATGACATTCATGGATGGCAACTTTCTGATGATATTAGTGTTTATTTGGGTAAATAAAGTAAGGAAAGATATAACAGTTTTTGAACTTCACAAGAATAAAATATGACTGAAAATTTGCACTGCATATCTCAGGAGCATACACTAAATTTTGGAAGAATTTTTGACTGAGAAAATTTCAAATTTGCAGTGTGTGTCGGAATGCATCAACTATGTAACTCAGGGAGTGCATGCATTGCACGAAAATATTGATTTCCCCCAAATGATAAGTCGGATATTCTCTGCATGAAGGTACTTAAGGGCAAAATACATTAGTGTATAGAGGGATTAGGTCATGCTCTACTCGGGATTCAACTGTATGAAACTTGGTCTTTGAAATTTATCGTGAGCCCCTTGGCTGACTCAACCCCCCAATGCAACTCTGATCAATGAATTCTGAAATTTTTGCCCCCTGAATTGCCCTAATGAGAGGTTTTACTGTACATATATCACTAATAAAAATAACTGAAATTAGAAACCATCCAAGATAATGGTGCAGCTGACAGAAAAGAAGCAATTTGTAAACACATGCAATGCAGTTTGGGGAAGGGTTTCACGAGACCAAAAATACATGAAGGTGGCCTTTGTTAAAATAAAACGACTGCGAACAAATTGTTCACTTTTCAATTATTTCTAGGCCAAATGAGTAACTTCAACTGAGTCATTATCTTATAAGGACTGGACATTTACAGTGAGGAAAGCATAATAAGGGTTGTCTCATTAAAATAAATATCCCCTAGGGTATCACATTCAATCACTTTGGGACAGATTAAGAAAGCATAGGTACCTTTCCATCCCAGCCAAGAGGTAGATTCTTAGGATTATAAGGAATGTCATCAGCATCTTCATCGTCATCAGATTCTGATACACTGGCTTCTGCTTCAGAGTCATCACGTTCACCTTCAGTCCTGGCTTGCTTCCTCTGGACATTTTCCTTAGTGGCTGCACGCTGCTCTGTGAGTAGGTCAGCAAATCTTTGAAGAATAATGAAGAAATAGTCATGTTCAGTACACAGAAATATTCATCCACTTTCTCATTAATATTGTACACTAGCATTAACGTATGAATCCTGCATTATATTAGATATGTTTGGAATCAATAGCTACCACTCAATTTCTCTGTTTCAAAATATTCATGAAATGAATTATCAAGTGTCACTTCAAGTGACTGGTTATACATATATCTATTTTGCAAGAAAGAAAAACAATGGCATGATTTAGTCCAGTTAGACAGGAAAGTGATCACACAATTGGGATATAATAGCAGGTCCTAGGCCATAGCAATCTCCTAACCAATTCATAATCTTCCATCAACTACAAATCATTACTCATTAGGCCTTTACATGAAATCTTCCAATGGACAAGTCCAGCAAATTACTGACATCCTCACGGAGATTCCAAACCAGTCGAAGTTTTAATCAGCATTTAAATAATTTATTGAACATATTCCTGATTTTTCTCCATTTAAGGAAACCTTGGTTTTCGTATAGTAAAAATTCACAGAAAGTATCAACTATGCGGAACTGGTTTTTGGTTGAAGAATAGAATTAGTTCATGGCTTATGGCCAGCAACTGATCTTGTATTCTCCAATAGATATCCTTATGCAAATAATATACATGAATAGTTAAAACTACAGAACAAATTAAGAGGTAATAAAATAATACAAATCTCAGACTGACTAAGATGTCTTCAAATAAAGATTTGATTTCAAACATTATAGTATACAAGTACCTGTACAATTGTGCTTCAAGGTTTGCAATTTCTTTCTGACGCTCATTATCTTTTCCTCTGCCAGCTTTTCCTGGTTTATTCTTGGCTAATAGGGATGGATCCAGAGACTTTTTACCTTTGGTACTGAAAAGCCTTTGAGCTCTCTCTTCTAGGGTCCTAAAATAAAAAAATAAACAGTGGAGCTAGTGTATTAATGACATATCATTCATGCAACAAAATTACTTAAGTTTGGGCATCCTACTATGATAGGAATACTACAAAGGATATGACAAGACAATGACACTTAATAATTGAGTGAAACTTGAGATGTATTGGTAAGATGTAATTTCTAAATCAAGCTTTAAAATTACCTTATACCAAACTAATCTGCTTCACATTTTTATCCTCAAGGAGAGAAAATAATAGGTACACATCATTCATCATTAAGGTGAGGAAAAGCAATTATGACGGCTAATGGACATACCCTCCACACTTCAGTCCCAGAGCCATCAAGGCAGATTTCAATCGATCCAGTCCAAGGGATGCCAACTCCTCCCATGACGAGAAAGCAGACAAATCCAAGTGGGCTCCAATGTTTGTCAAGGCACTCCCAGCCTCTTTCTTGAATACAAAAAAAATTAGAAAGAGATAATTAAAGTAGAATAAGCAATCTATTCCTTACATTAGTTTTGATTGGTATGATCTAATAACAGCACAAATGTGACCTCACAGCAGTGTTTCAATACTGTTAGCAGAGGGAGCATTTTAGTACCACTGCAGCCAAGTTGTCCTTATCCTAAATCCAGCAAGTTTTTCTTAAATTTCAGGTGGTTTATCTATAATAGCTTCACCTCTTTCAGGGTGTAAGATTCAATGAGGATCAGGGGCAAGGGCCTAGCCTCATTGAAACACCAGTTCCCGTAAGATCACTGAAGTTAAGCAAAGTTGGGCCCGGACGAGGGTTGGATGGGTGACCATTCATACCTTCACCGTGGTGCTCTAGTCCCCTGTCTGCATGTGTCAGGCAGGTTAAACATGGGGTTGGCACAATGGACCACTCAAGGTCTACATGCCCGAGCTCATGTCGAAGGCTCCCCCAACTAACAATCTAATCTTCAATGAGGATCACTCTTTCATCCTCTTTTGACGACCAACACATCATTATAGAATGGGGTAATTTACTCTTTCCCTTCCCTAATGTTCCCTAATGAATTATTTTAACAAAATAATGAAGAATGCCTTTGTGACTTTCCATTTTTTTGGAGATTCGTGATTCAGTTTGTATTTAATTTGAGTATTTAAGTCAGTGACGTGACAATACGGGGTGTATTGTCACGTCACTGACTTAAATACTCAAATGAAATACAAACTGAATCACGAATCTCCAAAAAAAAGGAAAGTCACAAAGGCATTCTTCATTATTTTGTTAAAATAATTCAACCAAGATTTTTAGTTGGCGAAGAAAACTTCTTTTAACCACAAAAACTCCAATTACTAGAGATGATACTTACTGGCCACCCAGGGAAAGTTCCATTCTCCCAATGAGTGATAAATTCAAGGGCAACATTCTCCATTTCTGTGTTGATATCCAAAAGTGGTTTCACACGCTGTGTGTAATCATGCAAATACTCCAAAAGAGATTCCAGGTATTTTCTATATTCAGAGTTCTTTCTGTCTTTTGGTATGTCAAACAGGTGATCAAATGTGGTCAGGTATGTTATGTAGTCCACTTTCTGCAAAAAATACAGGTGAAATATTAGAATTATTAGATTATTATGGGTAAGTTTTCCTCAGTATGCTCTGCATATTAATTTCATTTCCGTCACTGATACTACAAAGATTAACACTTGGTTATATTTACCTCAATTCCTTTGAGGTTGATGTACTTCTCATAACATTCATGAAGGTCCAAGTATTTACCATAACCTTCTTCATCAGTAAACTCAACCATATCTGAAATAAAATTACCAAGAATGACTAGCGGCTTGGCAAATCACAGTGAATTAAAAACAAGAAAATGGAGAGATACTTACTGGCAGTTTCATCACTAGGATTTTCTCGCAGTTTGGCCAACTCTTCAAACTCAACAGACATAGGTATGCTTATCTAAAATAATTTCAAGACATAAGGAAAGAATGAAAAACAAAAAATATAGATAATATAATAAAGTATATGCACTATTATCAGCTACCTTCTTTATATTAAAATTATAATATGCTAGCATGGAAGAAGTCTAGCACTGAGACTGATTAAATACATAATTAGATGTCCAAAACTTGGAATCTGGCTAGAATGCACATGAAAAAACCCAATTCGCTAACTTCCTACATGTTTAAATGCTGACAAATCCCTCTCCGAAATTTAACTTAAGGAAGAGATGTTTGCAGAAAACCAGGGTAGATCTGGAGCCGGTGGGCAAATTTCTTACAGGGTTAAAACTTACCATAACTGCACAAACATATTAATCAATACTAGAAAGAAAACGTTAATCCCACGAAGTGTTATAAACCCACTTGTAAAGTATTAGGGCGGTAAATATTTAGGAATATTATAACAAAGAATCACTAACGCAGACAGTAAGGATGGATACTATGTAAAGCTTAATAAAGTAATTATACGCATACTTTTCCCCACGAGCCCAGAAATAAAAAGTCCCATCAAAGAAAATAAACTTATAAAGACAAATTACTCAAAGGCGACCATTTACCAATGGTTCATCAGTCATACTCTGAGCCATGAAAATGATATGAAGGAAAAACGGTGGATCCTATCGGGCGAACGTTTATCCAGGATAATGAATTGTATAAATACATACGACACAACTCACTTCGTTTGGATGTCTCCTGTAAAATTCTTTAATAGCCTTCAATCTTGAATAAAATTCAGCAAATTCATTTGGTCCGGATAATGCAGCAACTTCTTCTTTTCGAAGCCCGTCTTTGTCTTCATATAATTCTTTAAGATTAGTGGTGCTCTCCATGTAATGCTAAGAGAAATTGTAGGATTAGTATACTTACAGTTAGTAATAATCCAACAATAATACACTAATTCTACATATAAGGTACTCACATCTAAAAGCATCTTTAACCTATGATCAGAGTTGATGGACTCACGGTACTGAAACAAGAATTGATAAATCACGAGGAGAATTTTTAAGTTTTACTCATGTTTTATATATATTATTCACAATGCAATTCCAAATAGTGCCACAGCTAATCTTATTACTCATTCCGTACCACATAGGTAAACATCACCGTCAAAGCAAGGCATGTTGTTTTTGCCAATTTTATACTTACCGAGGTTTTCTTATGCAGCATTTCTTTGACCATGGCATCCATTAACCTTTCCCTTTCCTCATGGTACCTCCTCTGCTGCTCCAAAATTGTTTCCATCTTAGACCGACAATATTTTTAAAAAATTACACCAAAACGTAAACACGAGAAACTCAGTGCGACTCGCGTTGATCGGCCGCCGCTTGTCTTTTGTCTTTTTGAAGCATCGATACAATCGATATGTCGAAGAATTGGTTTGTGTAGGAGGGCGTTCGTAATGTCTGCTCCTGCAGGTGTGATGTCTTTTTAGGCGATAGAATTCAGTCTTTGACTCCGTTATCATGGTAGAAAGTGCTCATAATGAGGTGATGAAATGAGAGACAAATGGAATAGTAGTGTAACTGCATTTAAAAATGCTGCTATTTTATACTCGTACTATTCCTTCGGTCAGTCACGGATCTTGCGCATAACATTGTGGGATGTTCCGTTGCGGGTCATCATTTGTGAAAGTTTTGGAGGTGTGTCGTTTAAATGAATGAAAATTATATTTTTCATCTCTTTAATGCAACGAAAGTGACTTTCTCTGGAAAATTTTGTACACTTCTGTGGGGATTTCTGTTTGTTTCATTTATTATGAAACGGGAAAAACGGTCCACTCCACCTTAATGTCCTGGTATGAATATTTTCCTATCTCGTGAGAACCTTGTCTAGTATCTGCAATGGAGCATTTAACGGCCGAGGATGAAGACTTTCGAGGGAGGCTTCTGCACCAGGTAAATTCGAGCGTTAAACTAAATTTTAAAACACTTTTTTAAAGATTTGACGATGACCGAAATGGGCGACTTGATTTTATACAATTTTTCTGTATTGAGTTGATTCCTACATTCGATACAATTGATATGATTACTTTCGAATAATTTGCTGTTGATATTTTGGGAGTTCGAATTAGTTATTGTATCCGACTGTCTTTTTCGTGTCGTAGTTGCCTTACGCAGGAAATGGATGCATTCCTTTGAGTCTTGGTAGCGAAGAATTACCGATGCTATCGCCGCAATACGGGATGTTTTCCAATGCATGATCCAAGCATAATCGTTGTTGTCTGTCATAGTGATTGTTTATCAGTGCTTGTGATAACAGGTCATATACCTTCGTGTGAACATTTTTCTGGCGGTGTGCTTCGTATTAAAATACTTTTAGTTAAGGATTCAAATGGAAAATTTTCACCAAATATTTTGTATATACACCACTCTAATGAAAAAATCGTATTTTAGGCTGCATTGTGGGACAACGCTGAACTCTTGGAGGACCTGCTAAGAGGGGAGGAAGCTGCTTATATAAATAGCAAAGATGCATGGGGCCGCACTCCTTTGCATGCTGCAGCAGCATCCGAAGACTCTCGATGCCTCAAAGTGTTGCTTGAGGCTGGAGGTAAATGAATGAGTGGTCTAGGATATGGGATTTTAAGTTATAATTACGATCCTACTCTGAATTAAATACCCAACAATTTGGTTGCTTCTTCTCACTTTCTGCTTAAGCTGTGTGGTAGAAATCATTTAATATTTATTTTACATATCTGCATTATTCCTTTTTATCGATATGTGCACCTATTGCATTCTTCAGTGAGGTTTAACCAGTGGAATTGATAGGCCCTTTAGTCTAACTGCTAATTGAATTGGCTAATTGAAATTCCCAGAAAAAATTATGTGAAAGGCATCAAATTAGCGTATGAAGTGCTGTGGAGTAGTAGAATGGAAGCCCCCTTATGGTGGCCAATGCACTTCAAGGATAAGTTCATTAAATGATGTGTGACCATTTCATTGCATACATTTTTTTATCTTTTGGCTGTCAGCATGGTCTGAAAAGCCAATTGATTATCTGGAAGCATGACCAAAATTGTTCTATCATCCCTTTGAATGGGTAATGGCATCAGATAAAATGGCTATCAATTAATGCTTTCTGTTTGTATTTTCCCCCTGATCAGCTTATATCAACTGATTTCATTGATAGAATATAGGGCTGCCTATGAATTTCTTACCCGGTGGGAGCCCGAGAGAATTACACAAACAACAACATACAAACACGAACATCCATGCCCTGAGAGGTGATAATTCCACCCAGGCAGGATTTGGACCCACGACCCATGGTTTAACAGGCGAGGACCCCGTCACCACCGGTTTTATGATAATAATCCCTACATTTACATGAGGGCAGTATTGAGGTCCTGGATTTAGTGGTTTTTTTTTTCATTCATCAGAGTGCTCAGATTACTCTGAAAAAGAGAGAGAAATCCCTCTTGGACCAATCTGTATTTGTGATATTCCCTTTTGGTGTGCTGAAGAGGACTTGCAGGTCTGAAGGCATATACCATTTCAATGAATAAGATGTCTTCTCATTGGGTGTTTCTCATGCAACAAGACTGTATTTGAGAAATCCTGATCATTGATGGTTTTGGATGCTTTTAAATCTAACTTAGAAAATTTCTTGTAGGGCATGTATTTGATGTGCTGGGTCAAGCACTGGGTTCCTATATTTGAATGTCAAGAGTTGTAGAGGCAGAGATCGAAGTAATGTGGATCCCTGCTTTGGTGCCATGTGGAGAGAACTATGTATGAATTATTGCAGCCATTGAATGAGGCAATAGACTGAACTTCTCCATGTCTTTGTTGATCGGTGTTTTCTCCAACAAATCAATATCCTTGCTTTGGCTCGCTGATTGAAATAACTAGTTATTCAGTTTTCAAGGGCAGGCATAGCATTAGCCTGGGTTTATTAATAGTAGTATTGATACTTTGTGATGGAGTGTAGTTTAATGAGAAGGATTTGCATTTAATTTCAAGTTCATTAGAGTAGCTATCTCTGGCAAATGAAGGGGAACTTTCGGTGCCTGCTTTGGTGCGAATCTGTTTAGCTGACTATTGATCATATGCATGTTTCTCCCTGATGACACACTCCCTCCTTATGACATCTATGGTTGTGGAGCACAAAATTCATCATCTGACTACACCATCTGGGTAGAATACATCATCTGAGTAGACACTCCAGTATATACATGATCATAAGAATGAATTTAATATCAGGGTTTAATTCTGTGAAGCTTTCTTCTATAATTTGTATGGACCATTTGGGAAATAATTTGACTTGTGTCATTTATTGTACTTCCTCATAATGTGGTTTCAGGAATAAATTTATTTACTGACATAATCTGTTAAAATTATAATGATAGCTTGTGATTCCACAATACTACATTTGGAATGACCCAGGATTCGAGGTTCAGCGTCATCTTCACCTACATATGATATTGATGGCATATCTGTTCTAAGTTTTGTTCCATCTTTTCTGTTTTGTCAAGTTATTCTACCAATGTAAATTAACATTAACGAGGGGTTCAAGGACTGACTCTGCTTAACTCCAATCCTTCGGGTTTTCGGTTTCATTCTTATCAAATTGTGTCACTAATCTCTGCATATATCCCACTTTATCACCATCCTAGACTCTCCAAACATCCTTAGCACATTCATGCTGTTCAATATCCCTGCTCTTATGGCTCTTTCCCACATGCCCTATCTTTCCTTCTTCCAGCACGCTCTCTTCAACTGCCCATCTCCCTTCAAACCCTCTGACCTCCTCAAAATCTCCCCCCCTGCCAGCCTCCTTTCCCCTTCCACCACATTCTACCATTTTCAAATATTTTATGTTACTTCCCTTTTAACTTCTTTCAGTCCTAATTTATCTGAATGAAAGTATTCTCATAACACTGAAGTGATGATGTATTTTTTTTTATTTCCAGCTGATGCAAATATTGCTTGTGGACCAAGAGGAGAAAATAGGGTGAGATATATTCCATTATCCATGCCCTGCTTCATTTCTGTCTTTTAAAGGGGTATTTGATTCCTTATCATGAGATAGTGGTACCAATAATTTTACTGTTACGATGTCATAATTTCATGTAACCAATCAATTTCTTAGTTTCGTGGTTGAATGAGAATTTTGTTTGTAGCTTGCATGGGTGTTTCTTGAATAGCTTGTACAGGATATTTGGAATGACCTGCACTATAGGGATTACATATTCTAAATTAATGGTGTATTTAAACTGTTTTGTTTGCAGTAATTTGTAACCCATAGGGCTAGGGACTTTTTTGGCTCCCTCATGAATAAGAGATTTGGATGTAGTTGAGCTTGATGTTGAGACATGGGGTTGAATCAATCATTTTATGCTCCAAATCATTTTAATTAAATAACGGCACAATCTGGACATCACATCACTTGACCACCATTCTGCAATGGTCTGTGTTTAGGGCATAATGAATCCTACCAGGCTCCTTGGATTTCTAAGCATGAGATTATAATGATTGGGAGTATAAATTAGGCCTTCCATAAGGTATTATTGGCCTGACATTTTAAATTCCTTTATGACCTCCTTGTTAGCTTTATGTCGTTTGGTGGTGATGTTTTCTCCCTCTTCCTTTCCCCATTTTTTATAAAGCATGCTATAAGTTTCAATTTTTAAGTCCTTAGGTAAGCTCTTTAGCTTTTTTCTGTCATGAGCATTTGTCTTTTAAATGTTGGCTCTCTCAACATCACTAATATTCTTTTGCCATACCTTCTTCCAGACACCTTTACATGTTGCCAGTGAGCATGGTCATGTGAACAGTGTACGCTGCCTGGTGCAGTACTGTGGCACGCAAGGATTGCTGGCAAGAGATGCCTGTGGGTTGACCCCTCTGGATATTGCTGAGAAGGGAGATCACACGGAATGCATGCTCATCCTGAAGGAAGCAGCTGGTGAGTGATTCTGATTTCTGAACTAATCTGATAACTGTCAGTGAAATTAGTCCATCCTGAAATTTAAGCGAGGATATTATTCAGCATTTCCCTTCATGATGTATGGAAATTAGCTGTGAAGAAATGGGAACTATTCTCTTAGTATATATTTTTATAGATACATGTATAATGTAGATTACAGTTTAGTAAGGCTGTAGTTATTTATGCTCATCCAATACAAGTAATTTTTGAATCGGTGCTTTAGACTGGGGTAGGAAAGGCTTTAGGATAAGAGTGTGGAGGGGAGGACATAATAAATCCTACAGATTCGTAGATATAGTTGGAGGTTGTCGATATGAAATCAGAATCTTTTATTTTTGTAATTTTTGTGGTAAAGAGCGATTCTGTATGATTTCACGTGGGAGGACAGAAGTAAGGCCCTGCTCAAGACTCCTCTCAACAATGGCCGATTCACGGCTTCACGCCCTATCCGATGGACAGTGTGTCGCCTGATCCTGCTCCATTTAATGCAGCTGGGCAGGTTTCGGGTTATCAGCGAAGAATCTTCTCCCCCATGGAATTTGAATCTGAACTCTCTGCCTGTGAAAGCAATATTTTTGCCACTGCGCAAACGCGAATCAACCGTATGTTCTTACCCACGGCGTTATATTTTATAAACACGGCGAAGTTGGAGACCTGGGATTCACTCTGTTTCGATAAGAATGTATGGAAGTGTACACTATCGTTCATTTGAAATTGAGAAATATGATGAGTCTTCGTGTCTGGGAAGAAGTAGAAATGCGATTTATATAATCGGATGCGATTTCTTTCCGTGCACCCAGTTGTGTGGGGTTTGCGGTCGAAGTGAAGACGAGTCATGTCTTACGCTTCGTTTTCGTTTCGTTATCCACATATTGACTCCGCGTCTAGTATTGTGGCCGTTCTTTCTTGTCCTGCAACTTCTCGCGACGGCCGCAGACGTCTTTTCGTATTGCTGCCTCAGTTCTTCCCACGGTGGGTTGAGACACCGTTGAAAAAAATGCTCCGTTTCCTTCTTACGTAACAATCCCATTCTTTTCTCGCCCAATTTCCTTCGCTCTCCATATGATTTCGTGTCGATGAAAGTCCTCTCATTGTATGTAGTTTCTTCCTCCTCGCCTCCAAATACTCTCTCGACCTTCACGGTGAAGTTGTCGGCTCGTCTTGCATCGGCAAGTGCGCCGAAATGCCATTTTTTTTTCGCCAAGGTCGCCGGGGTCTTGGTAGCTAAGTGCTGCCATTTTTAGAAGTGTCAGGTACGTGGATTAAATTGAAGGTTCTGGGAAAATATATTCTTTCTTTATTTTTAGTAAATTGTATCCCCTTTAAAACCATAAACCCCATCGCCCGAGAAGGCTAATACGTATTTGTTGGAGGGAACGTTCGGAGCGTTTTCTCTGTTACTTGCATTCCGGTCGCAAGGTCTGTTACACAGTTTTATATTATTTTTACTTTAACTACTCCGAATACGGCGCATTTGGCCAATTTATGTAGGATGAATAACAACAACTTACACCCGCGTCGAGTATTGTGGCCGCTCTTGTCCTGCAACTTCTCGCGAAGGGTCGCAGTCGGCTTTTCGTGTTGTGGTGATGATTCCACACAGGTGGGATTCGTACCCTTGGTTTAGCAAGAGGGGACCTTACCACCTTATTACCATCGCCTCCGTGGCCCGCAAATATATTTTTAATTGTTATTTATTTTATTTATATTTTATTTTCACAATCTTGACAGCGCCAATTTTGGCCAGCGCAATTTACATCGGGTGATAAATCCACCCTGGCGGAATTCGAACCCGCGACCCTTGGTTTAGCAAGCAGGGACTTTATCGCATAGCCACCGGGGCCGGCTATTTACATACAAACAAATATATATATTTACGTATCGGGTTAGGATTTTGGAGGAGAAAGGGCTACGATTTAGAATTGCCCTAGCTGAAGAAGCATTTTCAAAGGGGAGGGAATCGATGTGAGGGGTCAAATTAGAGACTTAAAGAAAAGGCTGGTGAAAACTAACGTGGGGCGTATCGCTGTAAGGGTCGGAGACTAAGGGGTTTGAGATTTGTGTGTGGAAGAGGATGGAGAGGGTGGACTAGGTGGTGAGAGTGACGAGCGAGGTGGTATTGGATTTGGTTGTAGAGTAGAGAAAACTAGTGGCGGAGGTTCACAGGAGGCAGAAGAGATGGATAGAGGAAGTTTTGAGAGGAGAGGGAATTTTCAAAGAACCACGGAACTAGCCGCGCAGTTACTTCAACGGAGCCACCCGCTGGTTATCACACAATTGTGTGAAGTCCACAGTGGAAAAGATCGTTCGCCTGGACTGGGAATCGAACTCAAATCTCTCGATTTCGCGCCGAGTGATCTAACCAGTTAAGCTACCCAGGCGTCTTCTTCCACTGTGAATCTCATGGGGGCTTAAAGGAGCAATATCTTCAATGGTTTGCGAGCTAACTTTGCGGAACTTAGAATTCATATTGAGATGAAATAAATACACTTTGTATAATCCGCGTATCAGCCCGACCGGTTTCAACACTGTCGTGTCATTCTCAAGGGACTATATATAGTCCGGTCGGGCTCATATCAATAAAGTTTTGTGTGGGTTGTACAGTATCTCATTTCAATATTAAAGGAGCAGTTGTCCTCACAGGTCAGTGCAAATAATGCCAGAGGTACCCATGTGCGAGCGTCTAGCGCCACAATCCACGGGGTAAAGCCCAACTTTAAACACGAAGGTGTTTATATTGCTCTTTTCAGGTATTTCCGTCGCGTGTTTGGTTTTTTTGACAACAGTTTCTCCCCTCTTCCTGGGGGCGTCTTCAGGTCCGTTGGACATTTTGTAATTGTTATTATTTATTTCCCGTTGTTATGTATTTCGTTGCTAGTACATCTAGGACCATAGGGTGTCTCCATTGCCCGCTCCTCGCTGTGGTTTCACCACTCTCTCCCAGGTTGAGGCAAGTGGGTATCCATCCTCCCGATTGAAATTTGATGGATATTTAACCAGCTCTACCGCTTCTCTGATCAGCCTGGGAAAATAACGATTTTCCCTTGAGAGTACTCTCACTTGGTCAAAGGCAATCAGATGTCCTGGCTCGAACCACGCATGCTCTGCAACTGCGGAGAGGCTGAATCTCCTCTTTTCGGTGGCCCTCTGGTGCTCTTTAATTCTACATTGAATTGCTCTCCCCGTTTGGCCGATGTAGGATTTACCACATATACATTTTATTTCATAGACTCCTTCATACATTGCAGCGGGAATTTTGTCCTTGGGTTTCGGGATGATATCTCCAATTTTCTTCGAGTTTGAGAATCTCGAATGGAGACACCCTATGGTCCTAGATGTACTAGCAACGAAATACATAACAACGGGAAATAAATAATAACAATTACAATATGTCCAACGGACCTGAAGACGCCCCCAGGAAGAGGGGAGAAACTGTTGTCAAAAAAAACCAAACACGCGACGGAAATACTTGAAAAGAGCAATATAAACAATTATAAGAGTCGCGGAAGCCTTCAAAGAAATTACAAATGTGTTTACTTTGGACATTTTCAAAGAACCACGGAACTAGTCGCGCAGTTACTTCAACGGAGCCACCCGCTAGTTATCACACATTTGTGTGACATTCACGGTGGAAAAATCGAGAAATCGGCATGAAATCGAGGGATCTGGGTTCGATTCCCAGTCCAGGCGAATGATTTTTCCACTGTGAATTTCACACAATTAGGAGAGGGAATGTCGAAGAGGGTAATAGAGGGGAGAACACCGAGGAAGAGGGTAGAAATAAGAAGAGACGATGTGAGGAATTTTAGAGAGAATGGCGGGTCAGTTATAGGAGGGAAAACGGAGCGATGTGCCAACGATTGGGACATTAGGGTAAGAACTGTCTAAAAACCTGCCCGTCAGCTGGTAGAATAAATAAAACGCCTACCCTGGCAGAACTTGCCGCCCCGTTCTATCGAAGAAAGTGACGACGTAGGGAGCACTTTTCTAGGCTGTTGCTCGAGTGTTGAGGTACAGCGACTACGGGGGTCCCTCCCTGTGGTTCCTTTCGAGGGTCCCTTGGTACAGCTGCGCGCTCATCCTTGCTCAATTCACTCTCACGGGCCTCCAACTACCCGCTCGAGAGCGATTCGAAGTTCTTCGATGTCAAAATCTTGTTCATACAAACGTAGATATGGGTGAAAGGATTTGGGATTTGCTCGATATTTTTTGTTTGAAGCCAGAATATGCCCGCAATTAACCCTTTGAGCAGTACGAACGTTCATTTACGTCCTCGTGCCTCGTGGCCATCCAGATTATGATCGTACATCTACGTCTTTCAAATTTTCGTTGGAACAGAAAAGGCGTACGTTCACGCCTCTAAATTTGAGAATTAAAAAAAAACCAGGGACAGATACGTCGTAACATTTTGTTCCATCTATCCTGATGGCTGGTGAGCCCAATTTCACTATAAAGTGTCTCTGAAGAGTCATGCCACCTATTTCATTATTCTACCAACTACGTTCAGCCTTTAGTACGTGCATGTCTCATGTTATTGGCTCCATTGACGGAAGTTATTGCATTCGAAGCTTGTTTTAGTCCTGTTCTCAGTTAATGTTTTTGTTCATATTCCACAATATTTAGGGTCTTACTCAGTAAAATGGTTTTATTTTGTTTTCTTATGTAATGTATGATCTTCTTGTTTTCATTGATTGTTTATCAAACAAACTTAAGTTCAAGGTAATAAACTTGTAATCGGAAGTAGTTTTCAGGGCAAATGAAAAAATAACTCACTACTCAAAGGGTTTATAGCAAAATCAATGCGTAGGTTTTTCGAAACCCTTCAACTCGTGAGTAAAGTTGCTGGTTGCACAGCTGTAAGTTTTCTCTGAATCTACAACTACGAAGTACCGTACACGCCACCCCTAGGATGTGTGGCACGGAATAATTCGACCCCAGGCGTGGGTTCTAAAGATAATATCTGGTGTCACTCCGAAACACGTCCGATCCGAGGGCGTAGCTAAGAAAATATTTTTAGGGCTGTTTGAACTGCGGAGAGCAAATTATATTACACCACGGAAATTATTTTTAAATTATGTTATAACTGTGGAATTTGAAGCGCTTTTGCGAAAGAAAATGAATTTTAAGGGGTGGAAAGTTTCCTAAATAGTTCAGTAAAACACATTTAAGTCATAAAAAAATAGTTGCAGTTTTGAAAACTTCAGGGAGTGAGCGGGTACCCAATACACACCCCTCACCACGCTGTCGGGCTGCTTTGAGAATTCTCAGTAAAATTAGCCTCAGCCACGTGTAGAGAGTCTGCGGGGAAGTCCCTCGTCGAAGACCTGGGAAAAAATACCTTGGAGGGGTAAAGAGGGGTTTGGGATGGAACTGCAGTGAAGTGAAAGTGTGTTCACGGGACAGGGAAATATGGAGGATATGCTGACAACTAATCTAAGGATTGCAATAACGATGATGATGATGGTCGTCATGATACGTGGTGATCATCGTCATTGGTCATCAGTCCTATCTTTTCGACCGTGTATTTCACGATGTATTTTAGCTTCTTCTAATTCTGGGTATTTAATGTGGGTTGAAATGATTATCTTTGGTGTCACTCCCAAACTCGAGTAGTAGAGGAATGCGGGTCCGGGCACAGCACATTTCTGCCTAACCTCAAGGGGCAGGGCATCCATCTTGAAAACTATCGATATATCGCAAAAGTCGCACTCTGATTGGTGCACGTGACCACAAAAGTGGCGCCGCGAAGTGGTAAAAAGGGTGAATTGAGGTAAGATTGGGTCATCCATGTTGAAAATATCGATATATACCTCCGGGGGTCGAGTCGTCCATCTTGAAAATATCGATATATCGCAATAATCGCACTCTGATTGGTGCACGTGACCACGAAAGTGTCGCCGCGTGGCGGTCAAAGAAAGAGGTGAAGCCGGGTCGACCGTCTCGCGAAAAAATATCGATATATATCGCGAGCGTCGCATTCCGGCGTGGGGGGAGGGGTCGGATCCGACCGGAATCACCAACGCGGCGCGTATTTTTAAATTAAGCGGTGAAAGTTTATTTAATATTTATTTCTCAACGAATCGCAGGAGATCTCCTCCACCCTCTGAAGGTATATAAGCGCATGATTGAACGCCATCCGCAGTGTTGAGATGTCTCTACTAGCAGTCAGAGCCGAAGTCGGCGGAGGGGTTCCTCTGGTCGTCCATCCCGTTCCAGTCTTCCAGACCAGTTATAACCGCTATGCAGTGCAGCTTCGCGAGTTCATGCTCAACGAAAAGAACGAGACGGATATAAAGGATGAGGGTGGATGCGTGGAGAGCTTGTGGGACCTCACCCTGCATCTGAACTTCGATAGGAAATGCTTCATCACGGTGACATATCAATATTCTAGTGTCCGCCTCGCTGGAGAGAAAATTGTATTCTCGGGATTTCAGCGGAAGTTCAATGAGACGGCAATTAGCCGTTGCTTTTTACCATCATTGAAGGAGTTCATGGGGCCGAACGTGGACCAACAAGGAAGAAAAATTTGGCCAGATGGATTTTTTTCCGATATCGAAATCAAAGTGTACGAAATAGGCGATGATGTGGTAAGCTCACCGCGCTTTCGAACAGGCCTCTGCTATGAATTGAAAAGCGATGGAGATGCACCATTGGGTGGTGTGGTGTATGAGTCGACTTCAGACGAAGAAGAAGAATGGCGAGGTTTTAACTCGAGATATAACTACAGGAATACGTCATGTGGGCCAGGTGAGCTAATTGCATTCTACGATTTTAAGCTCGTTCTCATTCCTCCCGACGATATTCATCATCGTGAATCTGCAGCGTGCGAGAGTAAGTTACTGCCGAATTGTGCAGCGAGTGGCCGCAAGACGTCCGCAAGGCGAATGTTAAAGTGAAGTGTGTGTGTAGGAAGTGCTCCTCTCCTCATCGGTATTGGACAATAGCGAAAAGAATTTGGCTGTTTTCGAATCACTTGATATTAAACTGTTTCCAATATTATGTTTTCAAATAAAAAAATGTGATGAATATACTCTGCATTACCATTCTTTCGCATGGTGGTTAAAAAAAACTTTCAACATTCTCAAAATATTCGATTTCCGACATCTGAGGAACAAGTCGTAACTTAATCACTACCTCGAGAGGTTAACTATCAGTTACAGTTCATGCGTTGAAGAGTGAACGAGTGCAAAAATGGGAGACGAGAAGAAGACTGTGAAAGATTAGGAAGAATTTTTGATAAATGGATCGAGAAAAAAAGAAGCCATCGTTCGCATGCCCAGACGTCGCCGTCTCAGGTTGGAGGGGAAGCATGATGGTGGGAGCCATTGGATTAAATTAGTCTAAAGAGGAGGAGTGAGATCGAGGTGAAGAAAAAGAGTCAAAAAATAGTAATTTTGAATGAAATATTTTATTAAAAATTAAAATAAAAGTTTGTAACCCTTCACAAGTTTTTTAAATATTAAAAATCACTTAAATTGCTGATGTAAGTGCTGTCTGAGTCCTCGTCCTCGTCCCAGCGGTCCACGGAGCCGTCCGAGAGGTCGTCTTCGTTTTCTTCTTCCTCTTCGGATGGTAATTCGGATGGTAACATTCCGCAATTAGGCAGCACCGTTACCACTGCATACTCTTCATTAAAGGGGAGCAACCTTGTACACCTCCTGCAAGCAGTGGCAGGCTTCGACTGTAAAGGTGGAAATTTCCGGCAGAGCTGGCAGGGAGAAATGTGCGGGTTATCTGCACCATTTCTCACCATCTCATGCCCCTGCATTACTGAAATGAAGGGCATGTTCAGATCTTCAAAACAATTAACGCAGACGGAGACGACTCTGGGGAAGAGCTGCCTGCACTTCTTCCTGAGAAACCTGCCATGCACACGGAACATGACGAATCTCACGCATGAGTACAACGGGCTACTTGAATTCATGGTATTGGTAGAATGAATCCCATAGCATTAGCGTTCCTTCTTATATGCACGTTTCTCATCCCCTCCACAGAAAAAAAGCGGAAAAGTGCTATCCCTGTGGAGGGGGATGGAAATTTATCATCGTGAGAACGAGTTGTGGAGACAACTAGTCAAACATATTTAGAGCGAGCGGTAGGAGTGAAGGAGGGGTGGGAATTTATCATCGTGAGAACGAAAGTTTTATCAGTTCTCAAGAAAGAAAAGACAGTGGAAGGCAAGTCAAACAACCAGGCAAATAAATAAATTAAATTGCTTCCATCTTAATCTGATCTGAGTGCTAGTTGAGGTGAGGATCAATTTAAATGAAATGCCAATTCATATTTGATTGTAATAATCTGATCTGAGTGCTAGTTGAGGTGAGGATCAATTTAAATGAAACGCCAATTCATATTTGAATGTAAAATTTTATCATAATTTTTATTAAAAGAAATCTTAAAAGACTGCTTCTATCTTAATCTGATCTGAGTGCTAGTTGAGGTGAGGATCAATTTAAATGAAACACCAATTCATATTTGATTGTAATAATCTGATCTGAGTGCTAGTTGAGGTGAGGATCAATTTAAATGAAACGCCAATTCATATTTGAATGTAAAATTTTATCATAATTTTTATTAAAAGAAATCTTAAAAGACTGCTTCTATCTTAATCTGATCTGAGTGCCAGTTGAGGTGAGGATCAATTTAAATGATAAGCCAATTCATATTTTGAATGTAAAATTTTATTAATTAAAATTATACATATAAATTCACACACCACAGCCACCACACAAGAGTCACAAACAACACAGCTATTAACATATCCGCACCGCGCTCTAGAAATAGCTTAACCCTAACTCCTGCAGAGGTTTTCTAGAACGCGGTCGGGTCGGCCGTTTTCTTCGCGATGAATTCCCCCGTGGAGGTGATGGTGGTAAAAACTCGGGAGTTGTTAGGTCGTCCGAAGTCTCCCAGCGGCGCCTTTCGCCGACCGGTTCGGGAGACTGGGGGAGGACCACCCACTCAACCCTCCTCTCCCATCCATCCTCCACCGAAGGCCCAGGCAGGGGAGAGGGGATAATATATTCCTCATCGCCAGTCGGTGGCTGCGATGGGGGGTGGGGCTCTGCGGCGGCGGCCCGCCCGACCGGTTCGGGAGACGGGGTGGGAACCACCCACTCAACCCTCCGCTCCCACCTGTCTTCAATCGTGGGTGAAGGGACTAGCCACTCTGCCGATGGTTGCGACGTGGAAGGCTCGAGGACGTGCGGCGTGTGCCAATCTCGGGAGGGGGATGGGGAAGGGTTAGGCAGGTGAGCGGAGGCGGAGGAGGAAAGGTTCAATGGTTCACTTTGTGGCGGAGCATGTGCCGCGAAATTCAATGCGGCAAACCCGTCAGCAATATCTCGACCCTCCCCACAAACTAAACATTGGGAGGTTGGCCTCACCAAAGTCGTTATGCCCCCAGCACAAACAGAGCAGGTGCTCAGTAAAAGGGGGGCTATGGCGGAGATGTGACGCCACTCCTTAACTACGAAGGACTCCCGCGTCGCACACTCGAAACAGAGAAGCTTGTTCTCCCAAGTGTAGCACAGTTGAATGGTTGTACAAGTGGGCTCCATGATGTCCAATGTGAGCTCTTCCCCTGCATGCGAAGCTTTATAAGTCAGAACCATCACGTGACTTGAGCGTCATATCGTGGAGTGTGAGGTCGTTCTGCGGCTTTCTCGGGTCAGAAATAAGATGCTGGGAAAGCCTGTTTTAGTTTCTTCCCGAGCCTTGAAAGATACGAAATGCGTAAATGATACACAAGCCATCGTTGAGAAAGCTGGTCTTAGCGAGGTCCCTCAACGCAGCGTGGGATAGCCTTCAAAGATACGAAATGCGGTTAGTATGATGACGCAATACCCTCGCTGTGGGAAGTGAAATCTTTGAACGTGTTTCGACCACGCCTTGAGAGGGCCACTTTCAGAAACTTCCCATAGCCTTCAAAGATAAAAATGCGCAATTTCCTTACCACACGTGCGGTTAGTATGATGACTCAATACCCTCGCTGTGGGAAGTGAAATCTTTGAACGTGTTTCGACCACACCTTGAGAGCGCCACTTTCAGAAATTTCCCATAGCCTTCAAAGATAAAAATGCGCAATTTCCTTACCACACGTGCGGTTAGTATGATGACTCAATACCCTCGCTGTGGGAAGTGAAATCTTTGAACGTGTTTCGACCACACCTTGAGAGGGTCACTTTCAGAAATTTCCCATAGCCTTCAAAGATAAAAATGCGCAATTTCCTTACCACACGTGCGGTTAGTATGATGACTCAATACCCTCGCTGTGGGAAGTGAAATCTTTGAACGTGTTTCGACCACGCCTTGGGAACGTTAGTTTTAGAGTTTCCCATAGCCTTCAAAGATAAAAATATGTGCAATTTCCCTATCACACGTGCGGTTAGTATGGTGATGCAATACACTCGCTGTGGGAAGTGAAATCTTTGAACGTGTTTCGACCACGCCTTGGGAACGTCAGTTTTAGAGTTTCCCATAGCCTTCAAAGATAAAAATATGCGCAATTTCCCTATCACACGTGCGGTTAGTATGGTGATGCAATACACTCGCTGTGGGAAGTGAAATCTTTGAACGTGTTTCGACCACGCCTTGAGAGGGCCACTTTCAGAAATTTCCCATAGCCTTCAAAGATAAAAATGCGCAATTTCCCTATCACACGTGCGGTTAGTATGGTGATGCAATACACTCGCTGTGGGAAGTGAAATCTTTGAACGTGTTTCGACCACGCCTTGAGAGGGCCACTTTCAGAAATTTCCCATAGCCTTCAAAGATAAAAATGCGCAATTTCAACACCAACATGTGGTTAGTATGATGATGCAATACGCTCACTGTGGGAAGTGAAATCTTTGAACGTGTTTCGACCACGCCTTGGGAACGTAAGTTTTAGAGTTTCCCATAGCCTTCAAAGATAAAAATATGCGCAATTTCCCTACCACACGTGCGGTTAGTATGGTGATGCAATACGCTCACTGTGGGAAGTGAAATCTTTGAACGTGTTTCGACCACGCCTTGAAAGGGCCACTTTCAGAAATTTCCCATAGCCTTCAAAGATAAAAATGCGCAATTTCCTTACCACACGTGCGGTTAGTATGATGACTCAATACCCTCGCTGTGGGAAGTGAAATCTTTGAACGTGTTTCGACTACGCCTTGGGAACGCCAGTTTTAGAGTTTCCCATAGCCTTCAAAGATAAAAATGCGCAATTTCCCTACCACACGTGCGGTTAGTATGATGACGCAATACGCTCGCTGTGGGAAGGGATAGGCTTTGCACGTCTTCGGGAAGTTGGGGAAGGAGAAGAGAATATATATAGCCATGAGAGGGAAGAATCCATAGCACTTGCAGACTCTTGGTGGACAGAGAGTGACGGAGAGACAAACCAGAAGGACATCAAGAACAATCTCGAGAAGTGAGTATGATTCTTCGATATTTTTTAATAATTTCTATTTTTATGTTTAACAAAACATGTGTATCTGATGTTTGATATATTTTTTCCTTTCAGATGACCGCCATGAAAGGAAAATTAATGAATCAGCAGGAAGAAGTGACAGTAGTGCGCAAAGAAGATTTGGAGCAAGATTTAATGTACCCAATAGAGAAGCTGGAAAAAACTACTACCCGATACGGAGAGGTGCTGATAGGGTACATACATTTCAAAGGAAAATCGAGGAAAATATATTTACCTAAGTACTTAAAATTATCGGAAGATGAAATTGTAACATTTAACAAAGAGCCCTGGAAGCACGATGTAAATGTTATTAAAAATAACGATTATATAACTATAAAATAAATGCTTTATTCTGAAAGGTTTTTAATTTCTGTATCATCACTAAAATTGAACAAGGTGGTAAAATAAAGATGGTAAAAAGAATAAGAATACGTATAACACGGTGAAACAGGCTATAAAATGTTTGAAAAAAAGAATTGAGTTACCTCTTAGATGAGTAATGAAGAAAAAGAGTCAAATATGAACTGGAGGAAGAAAGAAAGATAAAAACTGAGCTGACGCTTTAGCCCTGCCCCTTTTGGAATAAATGCAGAATTTCAACCGAAAAATCTTCATTCCCGAACTCGAAAGCCATGGAGGAGTTGGTTCTTTGTCAAACGTGCTACGTATACTACCAGCCTAGATACTTGGCATCCCACGAGATGTCGGAGGTACATCACCGTCATGCTATTTGCGGGGTTCAGGCCGGTGGAGGAGGAGAGCCCACGATTCTAGAGTTGGAGTCTGCAGTACGCAACCGCCTAAAAACTTACTGGGTGAGTGGTGGAAGAGTGCATACGGACATGGTCAATTTTTTGGATGGAATCAAAAATCTCTTAATTGGGAAACTTCGCGATTGTTTGGAAAATACAGCTCTGAAAATTAACATCTTGGTGAAGGCTAAATTTCGAAAAGATGAAGAGGGACAGGATCGGTGTTTTAAAACAAAAAATGTTCGGGTTTTGCAAGCAGACAATGTAGGTGAAATTTTGGATAGGTTGTTTGCAAAAATATTAAAGGAAAAATCCGATAGCTCCGCTAAAGGCTCCGGATGGTCCCTTAGTGAAATTTTGGGATTAGAACTGAGGGTGAATCGTTACCAACCACTTAGAGGATCCTCCTTCATAGACCTACCGACTAGAATTTTACGAACATTCAGCGTTATAAATATTCAAAATAAGGATGATTTCTGTTTTAAATATGCAATTTGGGCTAAGAATGTCCACCGCAATGCTCATAGAGTTACAAATTACACAACGGATGAATTTCTCAGAGGGTACGATTGGAATTGCATCAGTTATCCTGTGGATATTTCCCAAATTGCAATATTTGAGCGAAGAAATAATATTTCCATCAATGTTTTCGGCTTAGATGAAAGGAATAACGTTTATCCCATCAAAATTGTGGATAAGGAGCTTGAGGACCACCGCGATCTTCTTTACCTAGTTGAGGGAAAGAATTCACACTTTTGTTATATAAAAGACTTTAATAAACTGATGGGGAGTCAGATGAGTAAACATAAATCGAAATTATATATTTGCAAACGCTGTTTAAAGCATTGCTTTTCAGCGGAATCCCTTGTTCAGCATAACGAGGACTGCGCGCGAAATTCACCTAGCAAAATTATTCTCCCCGAAGGTGATGATGCTTATTTAAAATTCAAAAACTTTTCTCACACAGCCTACCTTCCATACGTCGCATATGCAGACTTTGAGTGCATCCTATCTAATATCAAAGGTTGTTCTCCTCAGAGCGAGCATTCATATACTGAAGCGCGACAACGGCATGAGGTGATGTCTTTCTGTCTTCTTTTGGTTTCAAACACCGGTGAGGTTTTTGAGCCTGTTCTATACAGAGGTAGAAATGCAGTGCAAGTCTTTCTCGAAAAACTTAAGGAAATGTCACTTTTCGTGCGGAGGGTCTATAAGAACACTATTTCTATGCAGGCATTGAGTGAGGAGGAAATTCTCGCTTTTAATGAGGCTTCTCTTTGCCACATCTGCGGCTATGAGTTAGGTGAGGATCGTGTGAAGGATCATAATCATCTTTCAGGTAAATTCAGAGGTGCTGCTCACCCAGCTTGCAATGTTAATTACAAAGTCCCCAACTTCCTTCCAGTTTTCATCCATAATCTATCCAACTATGACGCACACCTCATTGTCCCTCACTTGGGATGTGATGATATGAAAATTACGTGCATCCCGAACAACGAGGAGAAATATATCTCCTTTTCTAAATATGTAGATTCCTACTTCTCCTACCGCTTCATCGACAGCTTTCGATTTCTCCCAACTTCTCTTTCAAAATTGGTCGACGCTCTCCCTAAGGACTCATTCAAACAAACAGCCCTCATCTTCAAGGATAAACTCGATCTAGTTAAGCGTAAGGGTGTTTTTCCCTATGAATATGTAGACGCGTGGGAAAAGTTGAATGATGCAAGCCTTCCTTCCATGGAACATTTCTTTAGCACTCTGACAGAGGATACCATTACGAGCGAAGATTACGAATTTGCTCAAAATGTGTGGACCAAATTCAATTGTAAAACTTTAGGTGAATATTCGGATCTTTATTTGAAAACGGACGTTCTTCTTTTAGCTGACGTTTTTGAAAATTTTAGAAATTTATGCATGGATACATATGGATTAGATCCCGCATGGTACTTCACCATACCAGGCCTTTCTTTCGACGCTATGCTAAAACATACAGGGATTACGCTCGAGCTCTTGACGGAGTATGACATGATCCTAATGTTTGAAAAGGGTATTCGTGGGGGAATCAGTCAGTGTATGAAGCGATATGCAGAGGCTAACAACAAGTATGTGGAAGGCTTCGACCCGGAACAGGAGTCTGCATATTTAGCGTATGTTGACGCGAATAACTTATATGCTTGTGCATTGTCCGCGTCCCTTCCAACGGGAGGTTTTAGATGGGTAGAAGACGTTGATGTGATGACAATTCCCGACGATTCTCCTAAAGGTTACGTGCTGGAAGTAGATCTAGAATATCCTACTGAACTACACAATTCGCACTCGGACTTACCTTTTTGCCCTGAGCAGAAGACACCACCAGGTGGAAAACATTCAAAATTATTGACTACCCTGGATGATAAGGAGTGTTACGTCATCCATTACAGTGCACTTAAACAGGCATTAGCAGCAGGCTTAAGATTGAAAAATATCCATAGAATAATCGAGTTTGATCAATCTCCATGGATGAAGTCCTACATTGACATCAATTCGAAAAAACGAAAATTAGCAAAGTCAGATCTTTCCCGGGAAATGTTTAAATTAATGAATAATGCCGTATTTGGCAAGACAATGGAGAACGTGCGAAATCGTTGCAATATAGAACTCATCAATAATGAAAAAAGATTGAATAAATTGATCAGCAGTTCTTTATTTATCGATCGGACGATTTTCGCAGAGAATCTCGTAGCCGTTCACAAAAGACAGAGTTTTATCAAAATGAGCAAGCCTTTATACATAGGTCAAGCTGTTTTGGACATTTCAAAAACGATAATGTATGATTTCTTCTATGGTCATCTGAAGAAGAAGGATGTGTCATTGCTGTACATGGACACAGACAGTTTCATCATCGAAATGCGAGAAGATTTCTATGAGGATGTAAAAAAGAACAGCTCTTTATATGATACATCTAACTATCCACCTAACCACCCTTGTTATTCCAAGACCAATGCCAAAGTGATAGGGAAGATGAAAGATGAATGTGGGGGGAAGATCATGACTCACTTCGTTGGATTGCGAAGCAAACTTTATTCCTACCGTGTGCAAGGCGAAGGTGAGGCTAAACGCGCTAAGGGTGTGAAAAAGGTCACGATTGATAAATCCATCTCATTCGATGACTACGTCACCTGTTTGCGTGAAAAAGCATCCGCCTTTAGGAGAATGTCTTTGATTCGATCGCAGAAACATCAGCTGTACACTGTGGAGATGAATAAAATTGCTTTGAGCTCCAACGATGACAAACGATACGTATGCGAAAACGGAATTAACACCTTAGCGTGGGGTCATTTTAAAATTTCTAAGAAAAGGACGTATGATGAAGCGTTTCCACCATGAGGAGGGATAAAGTACATGACATTTACAAATTTTGGACAGTTATCATCCACTCTTCGCGTGGTGAGCACAGGCGTGAATCATGTTGGCTATATTTTTTGCTGCAATATTAATTCTTCCGATCAGAGGCGAAGTAAACCAGTGTGTCGCTGATTATTTATGGCGATATGGATACCTCAATATAAATGAAAATGAAATCAGGAATATATCGGAAGATAGTTTTACGAAATCGCTCAAACTATTCCAGGAATATTATAATTTGAAAGCGGATGGGATTTTGAATGAGGAAACTTTAAATTTGACGAAAATTCCAAGATGCGGTGTGGAAGATGATATCACTTTCACCGTTTCAAATCGCAAGTGGGAAAAATATGAAATCACCTGGAATTACCCTATGGCTAGTGAAGCGCACGTAAAGTTGGCCGAAGCAGCCTTTACTGCCTGGAGTGAAATCGCTAATTTAGTATTCAAACAAGATTTCAATAAACCTGATATAACAATCGTTAATACTAGGTCAAAGCATAGATATTATGGTAAATCTGGCATATGTCCATCTCCTTTAGACGGACGGGGAAATGTCCTTGCACATGCCCAATCACCAACCTTCGAAAATTCTCCATTAGAGATACACATTGATCATGACGAAGATTGGTATTTGAAAAAAGATAATAATCACTCGAATGTATTGGCGAATTTATATAAGGTTCTTCTTCACGAGATCGGACATACTCTGGGCATCTCTCATTCCAGAGATCCTCGTGCTATCATGTTTTCGCTATACACGCACGATGGTCCATTAACGTTGCAAGAAGATGATGTACTCGCGATACAGAACTTGTATGGAAAACCTGAAAAACCTACGCGGGGTGAAAAAAGAGAGAGGAAAGCGGAGGGAGACTCCGAAGAAATCCTACCTGAAAAACCGCACATACTCTCCTTATGCGACGTTAAAGATTTTGATAACCTTCTCATCATTGATCATATAACATTTATATTCAGCGGTAGATTATTTTGGATGATGGATTTAAAGAAAAGTAATGAGACTTCGTTGAAGGCACAAGTTATCACTGACTGGCTCTCATTTCTCCCGTCAGACATGAAAAGAGTAGATGCCGTTTACCGCAGACCTTCAGGAGAAATCGTAATTTTCATAGATAATCGTATTTTCATGGTTGATTACCCGAGCTTGGCACCCCTTCCAGGATTCCCTAAGAGGCTCGAGGACGTGCGTCTTCCTCGTAATGCTAACATTCAGGCAGCAGTAAACACGTATTCTGGCAGAACTTTTATATTTTACAGCGATATTTTCGTAGTTGAGATGGATGAATGCAGGTTTGAACCTAAAGATCATAAATATTTGAGCACATATTTTCCCCCAATTCCCGGAAAAATTAATTCAGCTTTCAGGTATACAAATGGATTAATTTACTTTTTCAAAGGGGATAATTACTACGAATATAGCGAATTCAATAACACTTTATTAAGTGCCGGTCCGAGGAGTCTGTCACTCTTCGGTATTCAATGTTCGAATGTCTCTACTCTATCCAATGTAGTTGATGAATTGAAGAGTATAGTTTCTAGGCTAGAAGATATGTAACATATAAACTCTGGTGAACGTTACGTAAATAGTTAATGATGTCTGCAACATTGATGTGGAAACATCCATTTACCTGCATTTGCGCCGGACCATCCTGTTGTGGGAAAACAACTTTCGTAGTAAAATTCCTGGAGAACAGAAAAAAATTAGTTAATGGAAGAATCAGTAGAGTTATTTGGTGTTGCAATCCTAATAGTAGACCAAACAAAAAACTAAAAGGTGTTCAGTTTAAAAACAAGGTGCCGACTTTCGAAAATCCCCGCAACATACCTACCCTTTATGTCATAGACGATTTAATGCACGACTGCTATAACAAAGGCGTGAGCGAGCTCTTTACGCGAGGATCACATCATTCTAACATTTCAGTCATTCTCATCACACAAAACATTTTCTACCAGAGCCCTGAGTCTCGAAATATCTCTCTCAACACTAAATATATAACAGTTTTCAAAAATCCTCGAGATAGGTCGCAGTTTCGGTATCTTGCCTCACAGGTCTACGATGATTGTAGAGAGCTCGTGAGGGTTTATAAAGAGGTTACATCCAAAGCGTTCACTTATTTCCTCCTCGACCTATCGCAAGAGACGGACGATAGAGTAAGATTTCGGACTGATATATTTCCTGGGGAAATAACCTCAGTGTTTGCCCCATCGGATACTGAAAACTATGAAGAAATTGAAACGCAACAAGCATCTCATCGGGTTGTTAAAGACTGCCGATCCAAAGTTGCGAAAATCGATCATAGGATCCGTAAACGCCGACGGAATAAAAACCATTTGCGAATGCTGTCTAAATACGTTGAACGGGAACCATAAAATTAGCCCCTCCGTGAAGAAGAGGTTACACCGATACAAAAATACGCTTAGGAAGTTGAGTTGCCCCAAAGTATCAATAAATAAAAAACGTCAAATACTGAAGCAAAAGGGAGGTTTTCTACCAGTACTCTTGGGATCTCTTCTGAGCAGTTTGGTAGGTAACCTGATAGGATGAGTCTCAAACGGATGCTGCTCATCGATCCGGAGACGTTGAAGAGGGAACGATTGATGCGGGATGCTTCAAAATTAGATAAGCAAATGCAAAATGTGCTTAAAACTGAAATGGATGATTCTAAAAAATGGCATCTTTACCGTCAAGTTTTGGATTCGTATTTAGGAGCTGTTAACAGCATGAATGATCCCATTCCCGTATCTTTCGTGGACGAGAGTAGCAAAAATAATAAGAAGAAGAAGAATAATGCAGAGGGTCGAAAGCTATTAAAGACAAGTCGTAAGATCGATAAGTCATGGACGAAAGCTCTAAAACGACGAGCGGGAAACATGGAGAAAGTTCTGGACGATTTCGCGGAAGAAATAAAGGCGAGCGAGCAGGAGGAGGAGGAGGAGGAAGAGCCAATAGGATACGACGCGCACACACCACCTCTCAAACAGCGCCTGCGAAAAGTAAAACCAACTCCATACATGCGTTGGAAGACGCTAAGCTGAATTCAGTGTATTATGATCCACTTAACCCCTACAGCTTTTCTACCATCGATAGACTTTGGGAAGGTGTCGGAAAGAAGGTTAGCAAGAAACGTGTGAGAGAATGGTTAGAAAATCAGAATACTTACACACTGCATAAGCCTACGCGGAAGAAGTTCCCCAGGAATAGATACACTCCTACGTATATAGATGACACATGGCAGTGTGACCTTAACGATATGCGAAAGTTGAAAACATACAATAATGGTTATGCTTATCTTCTCACTGTGATTGATGTGTTTTCCAAATATGCATGGGCTGTCCCTCTAAAAAGTAAGACTGCCGAGAGCGTGATCGATGCATTTCGCATAATATTAACCGATAGAAAACCTGTAAAAGTTCAGAGCGACAAGGGGACTGAATTCGCAAACGTAAAGTTTAAACGTTTCCTCACCAATCATGGGATAAACTTTTACACTACGAACAATCCCGATGTGAAGGCAGCCGTGGTGGAACGCTTTAATCGCACGCTCAAGGGACGTATGTATAAATATTTCACTAAATTCAACACCTTGAATTATGTAAGCGTGCTACCGAAACTAATAAAAGGATATAACGATCGCGTGCATTCTACCACGGGCGTGCCTCCGGCTGATGTTAGCGAAAAGAACGCGTTCCAGATTGCACGTCTTTTTACACCAAGTAAACGAAAAAGGCCAAAATACTCCATTGGTGATTTCGTTCGCATATCGAAGGAGAGACTACCATTCGCCAAGGGATACAAGCAAAATTTTTCCACTGAAATTTTTAAAGTTTGGAAAATTGATAGGACGTCAATTCCCACCTATCAACTAGAGGATCTAAATGGTGAACGTATACAGGGATCGTTTTACGGTGAGGAACTTTCTAAGACATCCGTTAGTAGAAATACAGAATTTCAAATTGAAAATATTTTAAGCCGTAGGGGAAAGGGCAAAAACCTGGAATATTTGGTTAAATGGAAGGGGTACGGTGATGATTTTAACACTTGGATCCGAGCCTCCACTGTGAAAAGATTGCAATGACTGAAGATTTATTCGTAACTCTTTTAAGTGATAGCTCGGGATTATATTTTCCCGGTAACACGATCGCACACTTTAGAGCGAAATTACCTCAGCGCATAACTGCAGGGGAATCATGGAGGGTAGGTCTCGCAGAAATTTATTTTCCTCAGCTTGATATTCCATTACCTCCCGCAGAGAGGTCTGCTCCAAAGGAGGAATGTCCCACCGTCGAAGTCGAGATTATACCAGATGTTACAATTAAGTTAGAAAGTAAAACGTATACTCTGCAAAGCTTATTATATGCATTACACAATACCCTACCGGTAGATAAGAAATGGGAATTCCACGGAATTTTGTTTGATTGGTATCAGCAGAAAATGTCCTTAGCTAGTACAGCTATAGCACCTGAGAAATATTCAATATCCGACGAGTGCTCTTATACGTACGTAGGCATAATAACAAATCGTTATCCTCCTGTCCGGTTAAATTTTATCAAGTATACCATGAGGAATCTATTAAGTTCGCTAAGAGAGAGTATGCCGGATAACGAAGCGAAGACTTGGTTTGATGGGGAATTCTTAAATGCATATGGGGGACTCACTGATATTCACAACCCGCTTGTATTAAGAAGAAAAAAAACAAAAATAACTGAATTGGAAATCTCAGAACCAGAACCTTTATCGAGTCAAGTGTTTGTTTACCTAGACGTTTTAGCACCTCAAATAATTGGTGATGTCATGTCAAAATGTTTGAGGGTGGTAATGGGTGATAGGGGTAATCATCAAATTTTTACCCAACCCTATTATATGCAACTCGATAAACACGAATTTGATATAGTAGAAATTAAATTGTTGAATAAGATGGGTGAGCTATATCCATTCCCTGATAGCATAAACCCATCGACTGTTGTTTTACATTTTGTTAAGCAATAAATACGCAGGTGGAGTACGTACATTTCATTCATCGACGGGATGTCGGAAGATGTAGATCGTTATCGTCGATACTTTTCACAGATCGGTGGAGATATCGGACCGGTGTACCGATCGAGTCATTATAGACAGCGTGGTAGAGGATTGGGTAATTTTTTCAGAGGACTTTGGAAATTCGTGAAACCTCTAGCTACAAAAGGAATAAAGACAGTAGGCAAAGAGGTGAGAGATTCTGGTATACGAGTCCTATCAGATATCGGTACCGGGAAACCAATCAAGGAAATTTTGAAAACACGCTCGCTGGAGGCCGTCGATAATTTAAAAAGAAAAGCTGAGGATAAGATGGCTAGGATGGCTGGAGCAGGTTTACGAGCTCCAAAGCGGGCTAGGGCAGGTCGTTACGTCAGGAAAAAAATAAAACGGAAGCAGATAGGAGGTAGACGAAAAAAACGAAAGCAGTCTCGAAAGAAGTCTCGAAAACGTCCTAAGGATGTATTTGCATAAATACCTCGTGAAAGGAAGCGTAAGATTTATTGAAAAGATTGTCACCGAAGTGATAACATCATCATGGAAGTCGTGGAGTACGTCCCAGAATGTTTAGATCTGTTTAAAGATCCAAGTATTCAATTGAGCGTGTACGGATGTAACATCGCGAACTATCAACCGATTGCATCCATCGATAACGCTACCGAATTACGATTCTCTATCAAAGATAGTGGTGATCGGTATAGAGATTTGAACGGAATAATTTTGAACATTAGAGTTAAGTTGTGCAAGAGCAATGGTGTGGATTACCAAGGATCAGATACGGAACAGCCTGGAGTAGTTAATAACTTGCTACACTCAATGTTCGAGCAGGTTCATGTATATTTCAATGGAAATCGGATGTGTTCCTCGGATAATTACCATTACCGATCCTATTTGGAAAAATTGCTTAATTACGGCTATGATGCTTCGCGCACACACCTTGTGTGTGATGGATGGAGCTTGGATACCGGTAACGATTTAGACAAACAGACGTCTGAAAACAAAGGATACGAGGAGAGGAAGAGATGGTTCGCGAATAGTAATGTTGTGGAATTGGAAGGGAAACTTCACGTTGATTTATTCCATCAATCACGCTATCTTTTAAATGGTGTTGACATAGATATCGTTCTGAAGTTGGCCAACCCAGCGTTTTACATCAAGGAAACGACGGCTGGTATGTCCATGCTAAAAATTATGCAAGCTACACTCTTTGTTCCACATTATGAAATCAATCCCTCAGCTTTGTTAGCTGTTGAACGAATGTTGAGAACGAAGGATGCCATATACCCGTATACGCGAGCCGAAGTTAAAACTTTTACCGTACCATCTAACGTCACTATGATCAACAATGAGAACTTAATAGTCGGTCCAATTCCTAAGACTTTATTAGTGGTTATGGTTGATGATGAAGCATTTCAGGGTAAACATAATAAAAATCCCTACAGTTTTAAGCATTACTCGATGCATCATTGCTGTATCTACGTGAACGGCTCCCCTAACCCTGTGGGAGGATTGGAAATGGATTTCAGTAGCGATAAAAATAGTTTTGCCACTCGCGTCTACCGTCAGCTTTTTTCTGCTTTGGGTGCTCACCATAGTGATTGGGGTAATCAAGTCTCATTGGATATGTTCAAGCATGGATACACTGTGTTAGCGTGGGATCTCACTCCAGATCGAACTGGTGAGGATACTCACGTGTCTAAACCGGTTTCAGGAAACGTGAGATTTGAAGCTAAATTTAAATCTCCTCTACAAAGTGCCGTGACCGTCATCACCTATGCCGAGTATAATTCAAAACTCACGATCGATTTTAATAGGATTGCAGTCGTGGATAAAGTTAAGTAGTCATTCAACATGCAAACGGATGATATCGATGACGTTTTATCACAGGATCCTCGCACTAAACACAAATTTAGAGGGGTATTCCCATCGGATCAACTTCCAAGTCGTCCTAAACGCGGAATTTATATAATTAACTTTGACCCTTCACACGAGTCAGGAACCCACTGGGTTGCAGTATGTATATTTAAAAAACGTGCAGAGTATTTCGACTCTTATGCTTTTCCTCCATCAGTCAAGGACATTATCACCTTTCTGAAACCCTTCACCGTAATTTCAAATTCAGTTCGACTGCAAAATTATAAATCAGATCTTTGTGGGGAATATTGTTGTCTGTATGCACTCTTCAAGTCCGTCACTCGCAAACCTATTTCAAAATTCCCATCCCTATTTCACCGACCTGTACTTAACGACTGCATCGCTGCAAAACTCTTCCAACGAGAGTTCAGACTTGGACGCAAGAGAAGATGTCATCCAGCATCGCAAAAGTGCTGTGCTCTAGTAGATCGTGCTCTAGTAAAACGTGGTACAATATAATCTATTCCCCCCTCCCTTTCACTGCCCACCACTATATAAGCACAGTGAAAGTCTCACGAACATCAGTAAGAATGCAGCAGTCTCAAGTGAAGAAGAGGAGACGATCTCCATCCTCCAGCCCGACAACATCTTCATCATCTATCATCCCTTTACTCCGGACATCCCTGGAGCTGAGTAAGACCAAGAGCGTGCACATCGGTTGGTTGACGGAGTCGGCTACCCCGTGCGTGGAGATTTCCTCTTCGAGCAAAACAGCGAGACTCAGCCCGGAACAGTGGACTAGCCTAGAAAACTTCACTTCCTCCGTTACTGCCTATTTTGAAACATCAGTGATTCCTTCGTACGTGGACTCATCCGTTCAATTTGTGAAATATTTTGGTAAACCTCACGTAAATTTGGGGAGTAAGAATACTCGCGTATCATTAAAAGCTAGCGATTGGAAGGCATTGGTAAACTCTTTCGATCAGATTGATTCGGCTCTTGATGCAGTCACCCAATCGGGTGATTTGGTAGTCGGTCATCTGAACAAGATTACTCAGGCGTTGAAAGATTCGGGCATCGAAAAGGTGTGCATCACTTTCGGTGACGAACAATTCAACGTCTTGAGAGTGAGATTCCCAGGATATAATGCACCGCCATCCTAGAGTTTACCCGCTGGGCCGCGTTAACGTCAACGCGTTAATATTAGACTTTCAAGCTCTAGTGAGGAAGAATAGCGGTGCGAATGAATTCATAGTCAGAGAACTGGCCATTGAGAGTCTCGGACATGACCTACGCAAGTCGTGGGTGTTCCAGCTACCTTCTGGCATGGTTGAGAACTATGGAAATACTTGGGTGCACTATGAAAATACTTGGGTGCAAGAACATCACCACGGAATACCCGCTGATGTGGGAGACACACCGTATAGAGAATTGCGTAATATCCTTAAAAAAGTAACCTGGACTTACGATTATCTATTTGCAAAGGGTATCGAAAAATGTAAATTCCTTTCGAAAGTTTTAAATCGCGATGTATTCGAAGTTGAAAAATTTTTAAATGTACCCTCTTTGAAGTGTCTTAAACCATTGGGGGGTAATTGCTCATTAGCATGTCACGAAACGGATAAGTTCGCGTGCGCTGTGAAAAACTGTTCTAGATTGAAAAAATGGATTTGCAGTAATGTTTCTCAGGACAAATTGATGCTAAAATTGAAAGCTGAAGAAAAGGAAGATTTTTAACTATTTAAAAATGTTTAATGAAATCTCAATATTGTCAAAAAGAAGAGTGTTTTTTTCTATTTCTGTATATCTCATATGTGAATAAATTAAAAATTTGTTATTTCATCCATGCCTTTCATTTAGTAACATTTTTAACCTTGAGAACAAGTCCCGACCTGTCACCAGATACTCTTGCCTCGCTTGAGTCTCAACCACACACATTTCCGGCCACCTGCGGTTAAGATACCAACATCTGGTCAAGATAAGATTCCCACGAGACGGTAACTGCGCAGCTGTTCTCACAGTGTTCCCTCCTTCCCCTTCCTCTGTCACCAGATACTCTTGCCTCGCTTGAGTCTCAACCACACCCATTTCCGGCCACCTGCGGTTAAGATAAGATTCCCACGAGACGGCAACTGCGCAGCTGTTCTCACAGTGTTCCCTCCTTCCCCTTCCTTACAGCCATCATTCCCTTCCCAACGATATATAAGAGCCTGCAGATGACTGCGTGCTCATTATACGTCCTAAGAGAGAAGTGAGCACGCAGCGAAATGAATTCTAAAGTCGCAGCATTACAGAAGATCCCCACAGCTCGCCTGGGAAATGAATACTTGCGGGTGGAGAGAAAGCCCAACGGGGACACCTATGACGTTTTTATCCCCAGAGATCTTTTGAAGATCTGCAACACCGATTTCTCATTGACTGTCAGCTTTAAAGCGTACTACTATTACTGCGTGTTTAGACATCAGCAACGAGAGTTTGATGTGGTTGGGCAGGAGGTAACATTCTCCGGCTTCCAAAATGGAAACGGGACGGTCGAGAGATTCAACATTACCCTCGCGTCTGATATCACCGATCCGGAGAAACAAAGCAAAGCCGAGGAGCAGCTTCCCATCATCTGGCTGGATGTACACGAGGCCTACAAGCCAGATCCACAACCCATCGGAGGACGTGTTCCAGAGAGAACCGAAGTCGATGGAAGGCGTGTTGTCAAAGGTGTATCTAAATGCTTAGGTGATTACGTAGTATCAAAAGGTGGAGGTGGTGAGATTGTGCAGGTTGATGGAGGAAAACCAGTGTGTTACACGGATCACAAAGAATCCCAAGTGAGATACGGTATTACGGACTGTATCAAGGGCACCCGTCTACGAGTGATAAAGTTTGTGCTTAAAATTGAAGATGAAATGTTAGTGTACTAAATTGCCTGTATACACTTGTTCGGAAATAAAAAAAGAGTATAAAAAAAAGTTCTTACCCTTGCTCTCATTTCTTATTACATTCCCAGGACAAGGTTTACTTTAATTTAAAAATACGCGCCGCGTTGGTGATTCCGGTCGGATCCGACCCCTCCCCCCACGCCGGAATGCGACGCTCGCGATATATATCGATATTTTTTCGCGAGACGGTCGACCCGGCTTCACCTCTTTCTTTGACCGCCACGCGGCGACACTTTCGTGGTCACGTGCACCAATCAGAGTGCGATTATTGCGATATATCGATATTTTCAAGATGGACGACTCGACCCCCGGAGGTATATATCGATATTTTCAACATGGATGACCCAATCTTACCTCAATTCACCCTTTTTACCACTTCGCGGCGCCACTTTTGTGGTCACGTGCACCAATCAGAGTGCGACTTTTGCGATATATCGATAGTTTTCAAGATGGATGCCCTGCCCCTTGAGGTTAGGCAGAAATGTGCTGTGCCCGGACCCGCATTCCTCTACTACTAACTCGTTTGACCCAAGTGCCTAGCCAGGAAAATATTTTTGGGGCTGTTTGAACTACCGATAGCGAATTATGCTGCTCCACGGAGTCCGTTCAATCCGGTCGATTGGTTGACTGCAGCCCTCCACCCTTCCCTATCTAATGCTAGTTCCCTTACCTCCTGCACCTCAATTATGTCAATGTCATAAGGGTGATAGCTATGACGGGCAACTTATGACGGCTATGACGCTCGAGCGATTCTATAAGCGAGCGTCAGAAGGCTTATGACGATACGTTGTGACAGGGAAACAAACTTAGCTATTAGTACGTTGGTAGCCCTTCATAAACAAGAAGAACCAATGGAAATCACCAACACATCCCCTCCTCCCATCCAAAAAGTTGACCAACGGCAACCGTGGAAACTATAGTTTCCCAACTATGAGCAAACCACAACAAACAGCCAAGGATTCTTTTAAGTACCCAATCATGTAAACAACTAACGAGTGTGTTTTATGCTTGAAAATAAATGGATACTTTGTGTTGGCAAGTTCCTTACATAAATTAAGTTTACAAGCTAACATTGTGATATGATTAGCAGCTACTATGCAGTACCCGTAATTTGAAACCAATCGCGTAATAGGGATACATTTGTCCAACATTCATCGTATGCGTTTAAGGATCCCGGAGAGAGGTCTCGAAGTAAATAGTGGGTCAAGGTTTGGAGTAAAATACGGTATTATTTTGAAGAGGTGTGCAGTTTAGATTTTGTCCCACCGGCTTCAAGTCTACCCTAGTTTCCATAAACGTCCGTATGCAGTACGTGTAGTTTGAAAGTTTTAATTGTATGAATATGCGTGCAACTGAGTAGAGTTAATGGGAGTAAAGTCCACAGACATCATTTACAATTTTTTTATAATCGTTCTTGTGCAACATGTGTAATAATAGCAATGAAGTTGTTTCATATTTTAAAACAAAATGAGGAATCCGTCGTATAATTCAGAAAACATACCGAAGTAACAAATTAGGTACCTACCTACCTTTGCAATTCATCGTGTGAGTCAGAATTTAGTATTGAGTAGCTACTCATGCACAACATAATATCGCGACTACCCCGAGCAAATTCCACGATTATTCTAATGGTAACTACAGTTAAAAACCATATAGAGATAGATTTCTACAGTCGGTGACTAAATTATGGCCACTAATGTGGTATAATTTCGTCGTTGTCATGTATGCACATATCTTCTATGATGCTAAACACAACACTTTGTGTATTCGCGCAAAATTTAACGTGTGCACTCAAAATTAGAATCGTATTATAAGTACAATTTTATAATTCCACATTTTTAAGAGTAAATACGATGATATTTTACTATTTTCAATGAAATATTGCCGATACTTGGTTTGATATACTTCGTAGTTGATGTAAATACTCATATCCCACGACCTTATGACGCTTATGACGGGGGTTTTCAAGCGTCGTACGCTATGACGGCTATGACGGACTTATATGACTCTTATGACATTTACAGAATCGCTCTTCTTCGCCAGCCGTCATGGCTATGACGCCCCCGGCATAAGAACAATATTTATGACGTTATGACATTTACAGAATCGACCCGCAGGTATCTCTTCCTATGTACTTTCCTCTTTGTTTGGGCCATGAAATTATTTCTGAGATTTTATTCCTCTGGGGATTTTCCCCTCTATTTTACGTATAATTATGTTCTTCATAATCCTATGGTGTCTCAAGATGTGTCCAGTCCGTTTCTTCTTTTCCGTATGGTGTTCCATATGGTCCTTTCCTCTTCTATTCTTCTGAGCACTTCTGCATTTCTTATTTTTTCCGTCAATTTTATCTTCAGTGTCCTCCTCCTTCATCAGGTCTCGAAGGCTTCTATTCTTTTCCGGTAAACTTCTCCAGTGGTCCATATTTCCAATCCATAGAATGCCACGATCCATACGAACGTTTTATCATACTCTTTCCTGGTTTGTACTCCTACTTTAGAAAGACATTTAATTCCTACCTTCGTAGACGTGGTGATATCTACTTCATATTACCTGACAGGACAAGCCATCTGTTTTATCACTGGGTGAGTGTTGCGTTAAAGCCACCCCGGGCAGTTCTCTTTTTTGTTCGTGATCCCTCATGTGCTCGCTTAGCCTCGCCCACTCGGGGCCGCGAAATGAGGAGGAGTATTGCCCACGCGTCGAGGCCAACTGCGCATTCGCTTTTTCCGAGCATGTTTACCCATACTTCCGCTTTGGACTCCCGTGCCGTTTTGGAACTCCTGCTCTCCTACGTTTGAACTTCGTTAAAAACTCAGTATATGTGTTATTCTGGCCTTTCTTCCGTGACTTCAACTGGGATGGATGCGTACATTCAATTTCTCAAGAAATCATAGTTCTTGCAGTTTTTGACCTCCACACTCTAGTTTGGATGAATGTTTTTGATAAACTCCGTGAGTTCAGACGTGACTTCGTGGAAATTAATCATGATGTAAAGAACACTATGCATTTTTCCACAATTTATTTTCAATCGTATTACCTTACTTGAATATATATGCTATGATTTTTTAAAAAGATTTCTACCAGTAAGGTAGGTTTTGCTGAATGCCAAAGATTCTCCTCACGGTTTTCTACACTTTTCGGGGCCTATCTATTTCTAGTATATTCTTTTTCGCCTCGGTATACCCTTCTTCATCCCGTCCATGAAACCTATTTTCTTTCTTCCTCTTCCTCGTTTGCCCAACATCCTTCCCTCTATCACATTCTTGAGCAACCCGTTGCCCCTTGTTACTTCCTTCAGCCACCTACTCTGCCGATCTATAATTTCATTCAAAAGTTTCCTTTTCTCGCCCAGATGTGCAGCCGAATAATTTGTACCTGAGGATGTCGCCTTTGTGTCGGAACTAGTTGTACCATTGAAAATAAATTGTGAAAAAATACGAAGTGTTATTTGCATCATGAATGTTTTATTTGAATTCGAATGAAATGGTTGGATTTCACTGTTTTTTATTTCTAGCCTGCTTTAAAACTGCCACTTCGTCGTTTTCTTCTACCGGGCTGAAGGGTTACTCGAGTTATCACGCCATTTCGGTTCTCTCTCTTATAAACTGTGTGGTTATTGATGTTATTTCGCCAGTTTATGGCGGGACGGTAAAATAATAAATTGATTTTTATTGATGTAACTCGTTCACACAGAATGGAAACAAGCTGCTAAGCCGTCCTTGAATGAGTGATTCAAAATTAGCTCTTGCGATTAACCTTGGAGTACTTCAATATGCCGTGGTGATTCTGCAACCGATTGTATTAATGTTTAGTGATCAGGGAGTTAATAAAAAGTTGAAACCAAATATGCGCGCTAGCACCCGTGACAAGTAGGCGAAATGGGCGTGGAAAAACCATTCGGCTTCTCATATTTCATGTTGCGCAGATGAATGTCGTCGTAGTCGTGCCCAGACGTTTTCCATGAACGTTTTTACTTCAAACATGGTTATGAAGTAAAATACTTTGTTAATCCCACTTATTTATTTACGAAAAACCGACCAATGTTTCGGCGCACATGCACCATTTTCAAGGTGTTCTTTTGGTCGGGTGAGCAAGCTTATAAAGCAACTTAGCCTCTTTAATGACAATTTATTTCAAACCTAATCACCCCTCCTAAATATTGGCCTACCACCCCTTCCTCTTCCCTGTCTCCCCACGCGAGCAATCTCGAAATGACGTCAAAAACGTTTTGCGATTCCCTGACCTTATATAGACCCCAGACCCAATGAAACCCCCATCCCATGGGTGTATAAATGCTTGCTCACCCGACGAGAAAAAAATCCTTGCAAATGGTGCATATGCGCCGAAACCATGGTCGGTTTTCCGTCAATAAGTGTTTGTAATAAATTAAGTGTTTTACTTCTTAACCATGTTTGACGCAAGTAATTTCCTCCTAGTGACGCCTGAGACCTAGTTACATGTCTTAACTATGTTTTAAATTCCATTTTTAGGTGATTTCCTCCTTTTTGATAAGCGCCTTCAGTTTTCTTTTTTCCTTTATTTTCTCCATGAATGACGTCTGCCTGAGTATCTCGCTCTCCATCCAATTCTGTTATAATTCAGGTTGTCATTGAGTTTAAAGAAGTGGGGGAAACACTGGTAGAGGAGAAATACGAAAACTTATCATTCGAAAGAAATAACTTTGCATAAATCCCGGAACGCTCTATCTTTCCGGACATTTCAGGTATTATTTCATCCATACCATAAAAAGTAAAGCCATGTCCCTGTTAGGCCTCCTAAACCATTACACTAATTTTAGAAACCCTAGAGCATTGCAGGCCTATTTCACATCTATTGTTCTTCCCATTCTCTCCTACTGTTTCCCTATATGGTCGATGTGAGCCCCAACTAATGTTACATCTCTGCGGCTTATCTCTTACTTCTTCTCAAATATTATTAAAAACAAGAGTGTCAAATCTCCACAACCTATCCTCTGATGCTCTCTTGTCCTCACTCTCCGTTAATAAACTTAGTAATATCTTCCTAAAAACTGATATTTAACTTATCCATACCACACTGAACTCGACCATTGACTGCCCCGACCACAGGGATAGCCTTAAAGCTCTCTCCAGCGGGGAGAATCGAAGCCGAATTTTGCGCATTTAGCAATGTTGTGACAATGAAAACATTGGGTGATCCTATGCAAAAGCATTGAAATTTGGTGACTTTCGTGGCTGTGTTATGGCTCAGTTGTGTATGTATTGAGTCCATCGAGGATATTAGCGAATGAAACGGGGTTGTGGCTGCCACCAAAATCAACTCAAGTGCCATAGTCTCGCGTTTTATATCGTAAATTGGGGAAATAAGGCGAGTGCCGCGAGCGGCCATCTGTGCGTGAAAAATGGCATCGTGCTCTGCGTTTGTCTGCCAAAACAGAATAAATAAGACGTCTAAACAGCTACTAATATCATTGTCTTTCCCAAAGTTCCTTGGTGTTGAAGGTGTGCTTATAAAAAAATGTAGCCCATTTGCCGTAGAGTTCTTTTCGCAGGGAGTACACTACATGTTTTGGGCAGCTTTTGCATTTCATTATTACGTTTATCATCTGTAATCCAAAGTTACGAACAGTTACTTGTGATGAAATATGTTCCAATGTGATGGCTAACTAGTTGCCATCCGTGTCCTTGGCCTCTTTTCGTCATACCATGCTCACAATTAGTATTGGAGAAGACGAAATTGGATGCATTTGTGATACCAATTATTACGTACACATGTAATTAATGGAGGACTATTGAAGAAAAAGAAAAAAACATTTGCACTCAGCAAATTCTTTGACGACGGTTGAAACTACTTGGAATGCGAAATGGACACGATCAGTGGGTATTCGGTTTTATTCGACATCGTAGCAGACGATATTTAAGGCATTCCTGACATACGTCATTACGTCAATTTGTGATAAACAGAGACGAATATGAGCTTTGAAACTGTCATTTATACACAGGAGTGTCCCTAACGATACTTGCATGTAGTATTCATGGGAAATGGGAGGTTTTCTGTTAGTATTAGGTTTCCAATGGCATCGTAGCAGACGATATTGTAGGCATATGTTATTTTCTCTATTGCTACGAACTGTCGTGAATTGAAGAATCAAAGCAAGCATTATTTTAAGGTACAAAGGTTAATATTAATATATAAATAAATTTCACGTGTTATATTAGCTCCTGGATCCCGTATTCGGTAATAATTGTACCGCTAAAATACACGGAGTTAAAGGGAAGAAGGTAATGTTTTTATAGGCAGAACATGGCCAAAGCGCAAGGATGGTGGCTTCATTTTTCTCGCGTAAGGTTACCACTGTGGCCCCGACCTTGTTTCCTTGATAAATTTCAGAATACCCACTCGACACACCAGGACTCACTCATTGCTCCATACCCCTACTCCCAGATTATCACTTACCCTTTAGCGCTCCCTTTATTTCGCCTTACTTCTATTCTAAACTCTCAACATGAGAACATCAACCCTTTCACCTTTTCTTCCAGCGTCTTCATAAAACTAGTCATATTTAATGCCCAATAAGTCATTTTTCTATATCTCCATGTTGGATTATTATTTGTTACCTTCTTCTTGTTATGTTTTTACGTGTGTGTCCTTGTTGTTTGTTATACGTTCACTATAAAATGGCTTAATGCTGTGTGTGATCTTTATCTCAAATAAATGAAATAAATAAATATTTTTTTCTGGCTATATCCACATCGGGAAAGAGACTTCCTCTCTGTCTGATCTCCGGTCTGTTTATCTCGTGGAGCAAAGAGAGTGGAAATAAATTTCCACCATGAACTAAGCATATTTATTCTCCAGTGCTTTAATATGCTCGAATGAAGTTTCAGCTTTCATTCTCATGTGTGCAGTGGTTTAATTCCTTTTGTCTGTAAACCTCAGCGGAACATAATATCCAGCGGTCGATGGCTTGCACGCTCCCGAGGCTTCTTCTTCTCCTCGCGTCCTTCGCCGCGTGTTAACTAAGTAGAACGGAGCCGTCGTCTCGCTGGGATTCGTGTAGAGGCGTGAGAAGTCACGCGTGCGCCCACCGGAGCGTGTTTACGGCCTCTGCCGCTCTCCAGAAGGTGCAGTCGGGAGTCAGTGTAGCTCGTTTGTCCATCCGGGGAAAGGTACTCCCGAAGTCGCTATCCAGAACCAGAACCTGCTGTGACCACTGGATGTCATTCATTGTTGGAGGAGAAGCGATTGGGCTCGGGAAGTGACGCTAACGCGTCCGATTAATGGATCGTACCGCATCAATTTATGTCTTGGACAATATATTTTATGCCGATAATTACGTAAATGCATACTGGGGTGGAGCGAATTTTTAGTAATGTGAATACAAAACAGATTCACCCCTAGAAAGTCAGCAAATTACAAGCACATTAAAACGCTATCAAGAAAATTCTGATCGAAGAATTTTTCAAGGTTTCACCAAGCTGTTAAAGATGCTGTAATTTGTACACCTTTATCTGATATCTGCCATTTTGAAAATCTGTTGCCTAGTTAAGCTTACCTGGTTGTGCCCGTACCCGGTGGCGGCGGGGTAAAGAACTCGCCTGCGAACCCGAGGGTCGTGGGTTCGAGTCCCGCCTGGGTAGAATATTATGTGCCCAGGACATGGTTGTCTGTGTCTCGTCCATTGTTACTGTGTTCACCCGACGTAAACTGGCCTATTGTGCTGTATTCGGGACAGTGAAAATAAATAAATAAAAAAAGGGAAGAAGAAAAATTGAACCTTTCGTAAATTTGTTATGATTTGTATTTGATATCTCCGGACATAAAATACTTAAGTTAAATAGCTTAATTTGTTTGTTTGTAATGTGTTTGTAATTTGCTAACTTTCTTGGGGTGAATCAGTTTCGTATTCAAATTAATAAAAATTCGTTCCACACTAATGGATACATATCGCACCACTCCCTATCTACATACTACTCTGCGAGCCGTCGCATGGTGGTACGGCAGAGGTGTGTGAGGACAACAGCCGTGTAAAGATGTAAGGGACAAGGTTTTGGGAGGAGAAATGGTGACGTGTATCATGGGAGTGTATTTAGCGGAGTTCAGTTTTTATTGTGATCGCTTATTGTCGTAGGAAATGACGAGTTTTTGTACCTATCTGTACGGCAATGTATCTCTCTTTTTTTATCGCTTCCGTCAGACCTAGAGATGTAGTGAGGCGTTATGACAATATTTTCCGTGTCGCTCTGAAACACGCCTGTTCGGAATTTCTCAAGCAAGCTAAGCCTACTGCTACTAGTAGCGTGTAGCCTCCGAGTCTCTAGGGGTAGGTTTAGTCGAAGGACTTAACTCCAGCTGTTAGACAGAAAATATGGTTGGAGGGGTGTGGACGCTGATGGCGGAGGTCCGGAGATGGCAGAAAGGATAGATGGAGGATGTATTGGGAGGAGAGGGAATTTTAAAAGTGTAATAAAGGGTTGAGCTCTGGGGAGGCGTGAAAGATGAAGGAAGAGGATAGGAAACCTGGAAGAAACATTGGGAGGGAGACGATATGAGAAATTGAAGAGACTTCTAATGCGAGGCTTCTTTGGGAGGGAAAATGTGATAATGTACCATAATTTGGAATGTTAGAATGGGATCTGTCCAAAAACCTACCGTTCACCGGGTAGAGTACTCAAATGAGGACCCATTAGAATTGGCTTCCTTTTGGTAATTTCTTCCGTAATGCCCTGTCTTCACCAATTGCTTTTGCTTTACTCAGTCACTGCTTCGTATGCGCTCTCGTAATTTGAAGCTAATATCACTACTCTTTAGTGTCTCTTCTAGTCCAGTTACTCACGATTTTCGTAATATACTTCTTCCTCTCACACCGTTCACTCTACCATCCTACAAATGTGTAGCTATTCGACTTTTTTCCATCCCCTCGACATGGCCTAACCAACGAAGTACATTTTTGTCCATTTATGTCCTTTGCCGAAGCATTCAACCCGCATTATTTAATCTTCCGCTCACAGCTAACCTTTTCTATTTTAATTTTCTCGCAAACACTTCTCGGTACTCCATTTCCACTGCATTTAGTCCTCTCTTCAGGTAATTAGTATTTTTTTTCAACTTTTACATGCTTGTATGTAACAAAAATTTCTTTATGCAGAATACGTTTCAAAATGCTGCTATGTCCAATAAAATGTGACTCAGTGGAATGGCTATTGACCTTTGTAATGACATGAAATATTCCACAAGCCAGGCATCTGGTGAGCATTTCATTTCAGGTTACGAGTATTGCTCTACGTTCTAATAATGCCCTCAGTACAACTGTTCTTTTCCAACAATTTCTACAATTTGCGAATGAGGAGATATTTTCCTCTGGATGAGGTAATGCATTCATCATTTATCTTCGGGTTCTTGCATGTTATATGATAATAGGGTCAATTTTTTCTGTGACTAAGTTTTTTTTGGAAAAAGGATGCACTGTGTGGAGTAGGGTGGAAAAGGTTCGATGGACTGTGAGGAAGACAAAAAGAGGGAGACTTATTGTGACGAGGGAAGAAGGAAAATTACATAAGAATATTGCGAGGATGCAGATCAAGTCGAGGGAAGCTGTACGTATTTAGAGTTCACGGGATTCTGAAACCGTAGTTGTCGGTAGAATGCTTTGAAAGCGAGGAAAGGGAAATGATGGGCATGTTGGATGGGTTGAAGGTAGGCTAGCGGCGTGCAGGTATGTTAAAGGGGGGAATCTGTGGGAGGGAAAGAATAGTTGAAAATGGGAAAGCCGATCGCATAAGCTCAATTAAAAGCTATCGTAACGGTTTGAAAACTGCTAATTTTAATTGTTTTCTTTGCATATTGCGAGATGGTTGGATAGTTCATTTTTTTATATATTATGTTTAAGGAGTATTAATTATCCCAGTAGTTCTTCAGGCAAGTTTTATGAATCAAAAGCCATGTTTTAGGATGAAGGTTTAGTATGAATTTGAGGAAGTTTAACTAAATACAACCTCGTCAAGTGAAACAACAATCTTAGTTTTGTTGAAAATTTGAATGTGCCAGTTCTCGTTCTTAAGAGTTTTTCTGACTCAATGATTTATGCAGATGTTTAGACAAATATAGTTACTAAATTAATTGCTTAAAATGAGCAATTAGTTAACTGTACCTATCTAAATAAAGATAAATTTTGGCTTTTAATCTCACATCTTTTATTTAGCGGGGCCTGAAGGTTCGGCTAATTAAAAAAAAATATTAAGCTTTAAATTTCAGCAAATTCAGAGCTATTTGCACCGAGTCGGTGAACCGTGATTAAGTTTTTTGTGTTTTATTCTCGATTATCTCGTTTCTTAGGCGTAAATGCATAATGTATTTGGCGAAACATTTTTTTCCACGCTTTTATTACCGCATCCATAATTAGGAAATTAGTTTCAGGAAATTAATTGAAAATTGTTGGTTTTAGTTCTAGCCCCGTTTTTGCTGAGGCAGTTCAGTTGCTTTTCCTAAGTCTCGTGCTCTCGGGAACCTGTTCGTCGGATCAATTAGCTCTCGCACCTGTTCTGTCGGCGGCACTCTGCTCAATCGAACGCCATCTACATCTTTTATCCTTTCGAATTTCGCGTTGTGCACGCGAGTCGTGAGGGCGGTTTCACAAGGGTACGGATGGGCAACCGTTAGCGGATTTTCTACTCTGATGATTATGGTCGCCATCTGCGCAGGAGGGTCTCTTTCAAGAATGTCCCCTTTTAAAGGTCGCTTTACACGTTACATTTTATTATGCAAACGAATGTATCATAGAATGTATATATAAGAAACTGAATGGAATTTGAGCAGGTTCTATTTCCCGTGAAGTGATTCAGACAACCAATCAATTTGCCTCTTTACACGGTACAATTTTTATCGCGCAAGAGTTCATACATTCGTTTGTACAATAAAATGTACCGTGTAAGCTTCCTTTAGACAGTATTCTTTTAAGCCGCGCTCGAAGCTGGTGGGTTAGGCATTCATGATTGGTGTAATAGGTAAACATTTGTTTTCAGGTCGAAAACAATTTATTTCGCTATACAGCAACGAATTTAATGAGTTTTTCCAGTTCATAGAAAGTGGAGCTGATCATAAAAATGGGAAGTAACAAACTCGAGCGAGTAGAATAATTTAATTATTTGGATTGCTCGTTGAAAGAAAATTAGAAAAGTGAGCAATACTAAGGAGGGAAATTGCCATAGCCAATGAAGCGTTTAGTGAACGAAAGGAGCTGACGACGGAGACCTAAAATATAAAAAAGAGGCTGGTGACGAGTTGGATAACGATTATAGCATTGTGTTGGTAGTAACGTGGACTCGGAGAAAAGAAGACGAGAATTCGCTGCAGGATTTCGAGATGAAGACGTACGCGGAGATGAAGAATGAAACAAACGTTCATAGGGCCCTCCGTTAGTAAAAAAAAGAGGCACTCCGGGAGTGCCGACAGAAGTGAAAACTTAAAATAACGTGAGCATTTTTGAATGTAGGGAAAAATTTCACTTTATTTTATAAAATTATAATAAAATCATTTTTGAATTTACCGCGTAAATTTTAAAAAATTAACAAATTTATTTTTTGAATATTTCAAATTTACCGCATAATACAAATTTTTCTATATATCGTAATGCAAAATTAACAATTTTAAAAAATTCCAATAAAAACACATTTTGAATTTACCGCGCATGATTTGTTCTGTTTCTGGATTTGAAAGCACAGAAGGCGCGCATGCGCTACATAACAGTTCACGAGACAGCTGTCTATATGTATATGTATACACTAGCGATAAAAAAATTTTCTCCACGTGTTTCCTTTTTTATATTTCTACAATATATAATTGTAAACACTTCACATTTATAAATTAATTTTATGGCACAACATTCGAATAAGCTACTCAAATTGAACGTATTAAAAGAAATTGAGTTATATTGTACTAACCTTCACTATTCTTGTATCGAGTACACTCTCCTGCACGAGTATGGACTATTATATTATCCGGCACAATATTTGTAGCAACCCAAATTGAATGAACTAAACCGTATATTAGATATATATAATGTAATATGAATACAATTATAATATAGTTTATTTGACGGTGACGGTGACGCGAGTCCAATGGCTTTTACCCATCCACAAGTACTGTGTATATAGCGAGTATACTGTGTATATACAGAATATACAATTATACATATATTTAGCAGCAGTGACGGTGACGCGAGTCCAATGGCTTATACCCATCCACAAAAGTGTATATACAGAATATACAATTACACATATATTTAGTAGCGGTGATGGTGACGGTGACGGTGATGCGAGTCCAATGGTTTGTACCCATCCACAAGTACTGTGTATATAGCGAGTATACTGTGTATATACAGAATATACATAATTATACATATATGTAGTAGCGGTGACGGTGACGCGAGTCCAATGTCTTTTACCCATCTACAAAAGTGCTCAACGCGACATAAGAAGTTTTCACTTCAAAAAAAGTCATGAGGATATTTACCGACTTCCGCCGCTTGAGTTATCTACCATTACCGGTACTCTATAATAATTATTCGTTTTTTATTCAAATAGGTATTTTACGGTCATTGCTTGGGAATCGCGCGTGCTTGTGTGTTGACACTTAATTTCTTCTCACTTCCTCTTATTCTGCGCTCATATTTAATTCTGTCTTCTGCATCTACATCTACATACTACCCTGTGAGCAGCCGCGTGGGCGTGTGGCAGGGGGTGTTAGGACACCACCCGTGTAAAATTGCAAGGGAAGTTTTTGGGAGGTGAAATGTTGACGTGTATTTAGTGGAGCTCAGTTATTACTGTGGTAGCTTATTGTGAGCGGAAAGACCGAGTTTTATTACCTATCTGTTCGGAAGTGTATCTCTTTTATTTTATCGCATCTGTCAGACTTAGATATGTAGTGAGGCGTCATGATAATATTCTCTATGTCGCTCTGAAACACACCAGTTCTGAATTTCTCAAGCAAGCAAGCCCAGCGAGTAGCCTCCGAGGCTCTAGTGGCTCCCACCTAAATCCCTCTAAAAGTTGTGAGAGACTATGTTCGCTCCTGGCAGTTTTTAACGAAGCGTGTAGCTTTTCTTCGTGTTTTAATAATTTTTTTGGTTAAATATTTACGACCAGGGTCCTAAATTCTCGCGGCATGTTCGAGGTGTGGCCTAACCAGAGCAAAGTAGCATCTCTCTCTGACTTTTTCATCCGAGGACCTTCCTATTATACGCTTAAAAAACCTAGTTTCTAAAATGCTGTGCCGCGTGTGTTTCGTCGTCCTACTCGGTGCACTATGGGACACCAGCCTCACTTATTCCCCACGAAAATCGAATGTCTGCACTTCATATTGACTGAGCTTTCTTGGAACCGTTTCCATTGTCCTGGAAGTGGATTTTCTCCGTCATTTTCAACCGGCCATTGGCTTTTACGACCTTCTTTTGGTGGCTCTGTCGTCGACAGTTGTAAAGAGGCGGCGTGGAGGGGGTCGTTAAACCTTGTCCATTCCCGTCTACGGAAGGCGCTTGTTGGTGATGATACCCTGCGCCGGAGTGAGGTCTTGTACCGGAAATATTCGCTGGAAGGGGTCGACGTTTGAGGTACGTGATCGTGTTCTGCACGCCTTCTTAATCGATGTATGCATTCGAATCACGCCTGTTCCCATAGAATCGTCGTCAGCTGAGAGAAAGCATTTCCATAAGAGAGTTCATAGTCTTGCTGGTGTTATTTCCTAATCTCCGACATCCTTACAAGACTTGTGCATGTGGGAACAAGAGAACGTGAGCTCTCTTGTAGTGCATGAGAAGAGAAACTATGTGCCGCTGTAAAATTTCCGTTCCGTCCCTGGGAACATCTGGAGTAAGTCTCGTGAGGCTGTCATGCGATAAAAGAAAGGCGAGGTTGTGTGAGGTGAATCAGGATTATTACTGTCAATGTTTCAAAGGCTTATGCTTTTCCAATTTTTGCCGGAAAGAGTCTTGCACTTCGGATACGTTATGGGGGACATTATGTGATAGCCGGCGTTACGATTTTATGTATACCGAACGACTTTTAACCCTCTATAACCGAATTCTTTTGTTTCTTCTGAAAAAAAACGTATAAAGTGTATCATAGGCATCCATTCTCTTTTACATTAAAATTGACTTTTTTAAAAAATGTTTAAACATTTTTATAGTAATATTGCTACATTGAAGTTACAATGGTATCCAGGGGTAATGAATTGTAAGTAGAGAATAAGCATATATTTATATGATACTAGCAAAGGTACCAATTGAAATTCAACGGGGTATGAAATAAAGACAGGGCTTGTAGGTTGGAGTCGCTCATGAGGTGTATTTTTTTTCTAGGTAAATCAGCTATAATTTTTGTTTTATTTTTTGATTCAGCAGATGAAAACCGCATTATATTATGCTTGCCGAGTTTCGAGATTCTTTTGCAGTTACATATAGAAATTAAACTACTGGCCATTTGCATTCAAGAGGCTAGTTGCTTTAATATTGCATATTGGCATTCTCCTGTTTTTTTTTACTCTGTTTACTCTGCTATAATTTAAGCTTTATTTTCTAATTCAGCAGATGAAAACCGCATTACATTATGTATACCGAGTTTCAACATTCTTTTGCAGTAACATATGGAAACTAAACTACAGACGATCTGCATTCTAGAGGCTTTCCGCATTAATATAACATCGTGGCATTCTCCTGTTTTACTCTGCTATAATTTTAGCTTATTTTCTAATTCAGCAGATGAAAACCGCATTACATTATGTATACCTAGTTTCAACATTCTTTTGCAGTAACATATGGAAACTAAACTACAGACGATTTGCATTCTAGAGGCTTTCCGCATTAATATAACATCGTGGTATTCTCCTGTTTTAGATGGGTCCTATTTAAATTGGTCCACTTAAAATTGATTTTGCCAATTTTAGGCCAAAATATCCTTGAAAATATCGTAATCAGCAACATTTCAGTATACGGCCTAGATTTCCATTGTAATACCCATCTCTAGATATACTCAGCCTCCATTGTAAAGGTCCCATTTCCCTTTCTAAAGCTAATACTAATTCCACGGTTACCAATGGAATATCCTATTGTTGACAGAAGTAAAATTCAGGATTTTGACATTAAAAACGCGATTTCTAGGAAAATTTTATTCGTACAAGAAAATTGAATGAAAAAATAAGAAACTACAATCTTTTAGCCATCTAATGGCGAAAACTATTGCCTTCTATCTTTAGTAGAACTAATTAAAATATGCAAAAAGAGAAGCCTCTGCACTAGAACTAAAGAGTTGAGACTTGAGTATTTCAGACACATGAGACACCAGACGGCCCAACACGCTGCCCTTGGGGCCCAGGGGCCTTCCTTATAGTCACAATTTTCTTAAAAAAGCGTTACTGGATCAGTAAAGTAACCTTGTGTGAACATTTCTCTCAAATCGGTTCTCTCGTTCAATACTTATGAGGCTTTTAAGAAAGCATTCTTTAGGAACCTTGGGCCCTCTGGGGCCCCAGCGTGACTTACGACCCCATGGTTGTTGTTCATTCATTATAGGTATATTTTACGTGTTTTTAATACTGGCAAGAATTATGTTCCAGGGCCAATTTTTGGCGTTGAAAGGGCATATTTGAGGGCCTTCTAGGGCCCCAAGGCCCTTGTTTTATAGCTTATGTGTGAACCAGATATATCAAGTATCTTTATGCCAAATTTTGTTTCAATCGATTCAGTGGTTTATGAGTGATTGAGTAACAGACAGACAGACACCACTAGATTTTTATATATTAGTTAGATGTTACCTCCAAGTCACAGTGGGTTATAGGGGGTTAATAATTTTCAAACTATGACTCATATCTAAATTAGTAATCTATGATTCATTTAAGTAACGATTTAAGTGTTACTGCAGCTTCAAACATAACCTCACGAAGTAAAACTAGTAAAGAAAAAACCTTCGGCATCGCCGAAGCTTGAATACCCCACACCACTTTCATTTTGTTATTTAAAAAAAACGTGGTTTTAGTCCGATCCAACCTATTTGAGAACTGTGCTGCCTGTGGACTACTAGAGGCTAATGAACCAACTTTCAGCTGGATATATATAATTTTTTACGGCAGTCATCGTGCAAAGAGACAGACAGATGGACATAGGTAGATGGACTCGTAAGGTGATGCTGATCATTTTTATTATAGTATATACTTTTCCATACCTGCCACGCCTCCTTCAATGCGTTCCATTTCTGCTGTGGCAAAATCAATGTACCCTGACTACGTAGTGGTGTAGGGTATAAAAAATGCAGAATATGAGCGGTTCGCCGCCGGATAGCCTAGGTAAAAATTCCTTAGACGCTGTTCTGTGGAACGTAAGGAATTATACAGAAATTGACTCTATTTCAGAACTAGTTCCTTTTCTAAGGATCTGTACGGAACATGAGAGCGAACAAATGTTCTGTAGAGTTATTTTTTGCAGAGCAAAATAACTCCTTACCAGCTGCTCTGTAGAACTTCAGCAAATATACGGAAATAAGGAAAGTCTGCAGAACGTCGTAGGGAATTCCGTAAAATGGCGTTTCAATACTTCAAGGAATATCTGCAGAACTTTTAAAGAAATTCTGCAGAAGTATTTATAAGGAAACTATACAGAATTTATTAGCAGGGAAACTAGTAACAGCTTGGGAGGGCTTACCCTTAGGATGTTGTGAGATATCGTTTGACAGAGGTTGATAATTACTCTAAAATAATTTACTAACAGTGGCATTAGTGGCAGCAGTAAAATTTTAAACTGATGAAGTGTTGAATGTGAGCCTTTTTCTCAAACATTTAATCTTGTCCAAATTCATATCTTCAAAATAGGACGGTGAATAAGTATGGCCTTTGATTACGAAATGAGAGCAGACTTAAACAAGGGGTCCAAGTAAACCTCTGTAGACAGCAGAAGAACAAATTTGGTGGATGAGGCAGCGTCGGCAAATTCTCCTTTTACAACGCCTTTCATGGGGGAAAAAGTTTCTTAGTCGATTTTCTTTTTTAAGGGATTGGTGGCGCTGACGCCGTGGTATTTTATTTTAAAAGGCTCGATCGATCAAATTCTACCTCTTGATTGTGATCGCTACCCTCAGTGAATTATGCGTGTCCCGCCAGTATCTTTTTAATTCGATTATTGTCCCGAGAGTCGATTCTCTTAATCCATTTACCTCGATGGAGCGAGAATGGACTTTTCGCACGATAAATTCAAGCGTTCATTGTGCCGTATTCTTTCTGCCCCCTCTCGGCTACGCTCCGGGAAGAAATGCGGTGACGCGAGCGATATTAGGCGATTGTCGTCACGCATTTCACATTCAAGATCATAAATCGAAAACAATGGGGGAACATTGACTTTTTATCGTGTGTGGTGCGTACAATTCTCAACCGTGAACCCGGAAAATTCCTTCCCATTTGTTCAACTACAAACAGTTTTGTACCTTATTCCTATTCATGAATCCTGCGCCAATTTAGGATGGTTTGAATGTGTTTGTGCCTCTTTATCTTCATAATAGAAGCTGATGTTAGAAGACACCTTGAGAGTAGAGAAATTATATCGAGTGCATACCATCACCTATCTCGGAAGTACCATCACGTGGTACGTAAGGAAGTTCAACGGACATTAAGCGGAGAATAGCCCAAGCTAAGAAGGCTTTCATTAGAAAAAGACAACTGCTGTGCTCAAAGGAGATAGAACTGCTAACGAGGAAACGGGATGTTGAAATCTTCGTGTGGAGTGTGGAACTCTATGGATCGGAAGCATGGACCATTGGAAAAGCTGACAAGAAAAGATCTGAAGCCTTGGAGACCTGGTACTGGAGGAGGATGCTGAAGATAAAATGGATGGACAAAATAAGAAGTGATGAAGTGTACAGAAGAGTAGAAGAGGAAAGAACCATATGGAACACCATACAGAAAAGAAGAACCAGATGGATTGGACACGCCATGATACACAATGGGTTTCTGAAGAACATAGTTAAAGGTAAAATGGTGGGAGTAGTCCCCAGAGGAAGGCCCAGGAAAAGGCTAATGGACCAAATAAAGAGGAGAAGTGCATAGGAAAGATACCAAAAGGAAATGGAACTAGAATTAAATAGGGAATGATGGAGGGCTGCAGTCAACCAATCTTAGGCTTTAACTACCAGTGAATGAATCTTTATAATTGGCTCGCCTGTTTTGCTCGCGAAGAAGATCATCACTTAATTGATTTTGTTCGTATTTTTTTTGCTTTTCGGTTAATGTATTCTTTTCTACCTCTGGCTCGATACTTTTTTAATTCACTGGAAACGGTCCGATTTCAACTAAATTAATACACACATTAATAATAAAAACCTGCGCGTTTAAGTTACATTCTCCCAATGGCACCAGAAGTATGTGATTTGTAACATCCCAAACCTTGGAGGTGCATTTTACGGTGTCCTTTCTGTCATCTACCGAATTGTATGTCGTAAGCATTGATTGTCGAAATCTTGTGGCATTTTTCATCCCTGCCACCCCTATTGTTGGTCCTCAGTTTCTTTATTGAAGAATTTATTGTGAACTTTCCTCACTTCCCATTTCTTAATCGTATACAATTATTTTCTTTGACCTATTTTGACCATTCCTTGCTCTATATAATTGTCGTGTATTCTCCTTTCGGGTACACCTAAATCATCTCATTATTTTGGTGTTAACGAAGGAGATTATTATGTCTAGTTTAGAATAAGCTTCATTGCAGAGTCTGGGGTCGTAATGATATGAAATATTTGGATTTCAAGCAAAATTCGGCTGTTGACATTTAATCTCCATACGCCTTCCTAATTAGTATTGGTAGAGTGTTAAGTGGCGGTGTCTGTTTTTTACTCCAATTTAAAAAATGGACACAATGACGTCCGTGTGATAAAATCGTCCTACAATGAACGTTTCAGTACCTTTTTCTGTAGGTCTACTCTAGTTACACGCAAATGTGCTTCACTGCTGTTCTTCGTTAAATACGAGCGGAGAATTTTTTGAATTTTTTATATTAATATCTACGCTTTGTCAATGTGGTAGTTCGCACTGTGGTAGCAGTCAGGGAATGCGGCTGATGGAACAGAATGCGTCAAGGTTTGTCTCCCTCTGGGGGACGAAGTTCGGCCCTTTGATAAACACACTCCACTCGGCGTTCAAGTTGGTGTCAGGATTCCAGTGAATTCCATCCGCCGTCGCCGATTTCGAACCAGGGAACCGAAACAATCTGTATGATCCATTTGCCTTTTTATTGCCTGTCATTTAGTGACGAGCAATGAAGGGTTCCGAATATTTGGTGGAGATAGTTATCGTCGTGCAGTACTCTTACAACTGCGTGGTTGGTTTCCAGGCGGGTTGTTAATTCATTTATGCCATTCCTATTTTATTCCTCCCTTCCGAGCGTTGGCCCACTGTGCGTTCCTCTCACACCATATTCATCATAATTTAACCCATTTATAGTGTCCTCAATGTTCTATTTTCACCATTATACCTATTTCCTACCCTAACTCGCGGACAATCAAGTGCTGGTTAGTGGAACTTCGAAGGGACTGCAAGCTTTGGTAGATGCTTTAGAGATGCAGTGCGGGATATTCGGAATGAATATAAACCATAAGAAATGAAAAGTAATGAGATTCTCTCAGACAAAGAAAGCGAGGCTGGTGATCAAAGTTTAAGGGCACAAACTGGAGTAACTAGAGTATTTAATTACTTAGGTAGTACGCTAGAAGAAAGCGGACATAGTAGCAAAGACATAAGGAAGAGAATAGCGTTAGCTAAGGAAGCGTTTAGTAATTGAAGGGAGCTGATGACGGGGACATTGGGTAGGGATGTGAAGAAGGGGCTGGTGTAGAGCTTGATATGGAGCGTAGCGTTGTATGGAGCAGAAACGTGGACCCTGAGAAAGGAGGACGAGAATAGGCTGCAGGCATTTGAGATGTGGGTGTGTAGAAGGTGAGGTGGACGGAGAGGAAGACTAAAGAGGAAGTGCTTTAGATGGTGGGCGAGTAAAGGAAACTTCCGAATGAAATTCTAGATCGCCAGTGTAGTTGGTTGGAGGATGTAATAAGGGGCGAGGGGTTGCTCAAGAATGTGATAGAGGAAAGGACGTTGGGCAAGCGGGGAAGAGGAAGAAAGAGAATAGGTTTCATGGACTGGAAGAAGAAGGGTAGATCGTATGCTGAGGCGAAAAAGGAAATACTAGAGGTAGATAGGCCCCTGAAAATGGAGTTACCGCGAGGAAATTCTCTGACATTCAACAAAACCTACCGTAACTGGTAGAATACTTAAAAAAAATCTACCGGTGAAGGTATGTTTTAATGAAAGTCAGAGAATCTCCTTCCGGTTTTCTTAACTTTCAGGGTCCTAGCTACCTATTGTATTTCCTTTTTCCCCTCAGCATACGATCCACCCTTCTTCATCCCATGTATAAAACCAATTCTCTTTCGATTATTCTCTTCCCCGCTTGCCCAAAATCCCTCTGCCTATCGCGGCATAGAGGGAACCGTCGCCCCTCATCACGTCTTCCAGCCACCTACCCTCCATATGACCCGCTAGAATCCTATTCAATTATCTTTGCGACTGAGAGGCTGACCTAAGTTATTTGGGGTTTAGGGAAGAGGACACGTGACTTAGCGTAAACCAACCAGAATGCAGTAGGCGGTGCCTAGCCTCTCGGAAATTCAGTCGCTCTCAGACCTCCATAGTGTACGTTTCGCGAGTCAGGTGGCTGTGTTGCCAAACCTCCATTGCATTCGTTCTTTTGATGTGCTGTGGTGATCTTCATGAGAGAAAACATGGCAACGTCCACCTTCCTCTCTCCCCACCCCACCTCCCTGGTGTCGAAGGCCCCACCTCCTGCCACGACGCCGCTCGAACCGTTCCGAGCACGCACGAAGGGCCAATCGCAAAGATATTTGAAAAGGATAATAGTCATTGAGTGGTTACATTGCATAAAATCTCATCTCCTGGAAATAGATGGTGATGTTTTGATCCACTCTGGAAAATTCCACGCGGGTCGAGGGTGGGTGAAAGAGGGTGTATAACGGGGGATGTGTGCTCGCGTGCGAGGGGATGACAAAGTGTGACCGGAGGGGGTGGGAGTGGAATCGATTCTCTCGTGGAGTTGGTTACGACCTCTCCGGGGAGAGAGCTTGCAGGGCAGGGCGGAAGGGAAGGTTATATATGTGTCCGTATATACGTTCAGCAGTAGGAGGAACTGGATGACGGGGACCTTACATAAGGATACATAGCTGGCGAATTGGTTGATGTTGAGTGTTGCGCTGTATGGGGCAGAAATGTGGACTTCGAGAAAAGAAGACGAAATTAGGCCGCAGGATTTCGAGATGTGGATGTGGAGGAGGATGGAGAAGGTGCGGTGGAGGAATAGAAACGAGGAAGTGCATGGTATGGGTGGTTAGGAAAGAAAACTTCTGAGTGAGATTAGGAGGAGGCAATAGGGGGCTGAAAGAGGTAATGGGAGCAAAGGGTTGCCCAAGAGTATAATACAGGGAAGTATAAAATCCGAATTATTATTATTATTATAATGTATTCTACCGGTAAAGGTAGGTTTTGTTGAATGTCAGAGAATCCGTTCCCGGTCTTTTGCACATTCAGGGGCCTATCTCCCTCGAATATATCCGTTTTCGCCTCTGCATAAGATCTACCCTTCTTCATCCCGTCCATGAAACCTATTTTCTTTCTTCCCCTTCCCCGCTTGCGCAACATCCTTCCTTCTATCACACTCTTCAGCAACCCATCACCCTTTATTACCTCCTTCAGCCATCTACCCTGCCTTTCCCGGATTTCATTCAAAAGATTCCTTTTCTCGCACACCATCTTCAGCACTTCCTCGTTAGTCTTTCTTTCCGTCCTCCTAACCTCCTCCATCCTTCTCCACACCCACATCTGAAATGCCTGCAGCCTACTCTCTTCCTCCTTTCTCAGGGTCCACGTTTCTGCCCCATACAACGCTACGCTCCATATCAAACTCTTTACCCGCCTCTTCTTCACATCCTTACCCAGTGTCCCCGTCATCAACTCTCTTCTATTTCTAAACGCCTCCTTAGCTAGTACTATTCTCATCCGTATGTCTTTACCACTATGCCCATTTTCCTCTAGCATGCTACCGAAGTAATTAAACTGTTCTACTTGCTCTAGTTTTTGACCTCCAACCGAATATTCTTGCGAAATTGAGTGGAATTTTAGCATAATGCAGAAATAAAATGGGCACTTCTCCACAAATATAAAATTTACTTCGACCCGGGTTTCAGTGTTTATAAATCAACATCAGGTGTATAATTTCTTTATTAAGGAGGGAAGTATGTTACGCAAACGGGGAAGAGGAATAGACTTTACACCGTTAGGCTTCACTTCGTGGAAGTATTTTACATTCGCATCCATATTGAAAATAAGTATTGTAGTCTTCCACAGTTATTTTTCGTAATCGTACGACGCGTTTCACAGCCTGCTGCATCTTCGGGTAGAATTGTTTATCTTTTATTTATTGATTGTTACCATAGTAACCTCAAACCAAGGAGGGGGGGAAGAGGAAGAAAGTGATTTTTAAAATGGACGGGATGAAGAAGGATAGATCTAACGCTGAGATGAAGAATGAGCATTAAACGTGGGTAGGACCTTGTATTTGTAAAAATTCAAAGGGTATTTTTTTTACTGGCTCCCACTCAAACCTACACTTGACGGTAGATTACATAATAATAATACGTATGGGGGAGGTTATGTACTCTCCTCATGCGGTGAGATATAAGCTTGGGTTCACTATTCCATCTTTTTTTGTCGTGTTTTGTCTCGGCCGAAAGAATTCTTTTCCCATTTCGACTTCCTCCTCCTTGGGGGCGGGCCTGCTCCGTTTCAGGTTCGTCCCTGTGCGGAAGTGGAGCGATGAGCTGTCACGTTAAGAATCGCGTGCAGAGTTGAGTCCATTCTCCACTCTACGCTCATCCCCGGGACCCTTCTTTTGTGACATGAAGCTGAAATGCGAAATATTTTCACACTTTCTTCATCCGCCTCGATCATCATTTTCCTACCTATGTTATCAAGGGCCCAAAAAACCATAGGGATCTCGGTGAGTGGAGAGGCTCTCTAGGTTATTGTCGAAAAAGGTTTCTCGGAGAATTTCGCGATACTATTTGAGTCGACTCTTAGAAGTTACTGGCAGTGATGTGATGTAACGAAGTGAAAGTAATCGAATTACTTGTAACGATTACATTTTCGATAATTTTTACTTATAATCGATAAATGTTTAAAAAAGTAATTTTTACTTGTAATCTACTTCAAAGCTCGTGTGAGTAATCGTTACATTTGAGTTATCGAAAGTGAAAATTTGAATTCCTCGCGCGCTGAACGCATCGAGAGGCATTTTAACTACATTTTCATATGGGGGAAGTTTCCGCAGCTTCTGATGAAGTAAATCAGTACTTGCTTTGTACTTCAACAGAAATAGAGTTACTTCACCAACTGTCAATTCTAAAAAGAGCATTTATCAAAGCAAACGCTTCCTTGCCATCTAGTGCTCCTGTGGAGCGGCTTTTTAGTGTGAGCAAAGACATTTTGGCACCATAGAGGGGCAAACTATCAGATGAAAATTTTAAAATGCAATTGTTCTGCAAAGTAAATTAAAATATTTAAATATTGATGTTTTACCTTAAATATATTCATTATATTGTGTTTTCTATTTATTTGCATGATGTTGTTTTTAGGATACATCCCCATCCACAGGTGTAAATATTTATTCCTAAGCTGCCTAAATCCAGCTTTTTAACTATTATTTAATGCTAAGGCATTGAAGAATAATTAAAATGTTGGTTTTCATGTTAGTACTCCCTGTTCGAGAAAATATTGACTGCGATTGCGTCATTTACAGGAGCAAAATAAAAATTAATTGTAATCCTACTGCTTACTTTTTCAAAGAGTAATTTGTAATTGTAATTAATTACAAATTTGACAATGTAATTGAGCCCGATCACATTTTTTCAGTACTTTTCCCATCACTGGTTACAAGTATACTCTGTGTTCGACGGTAACATTGTATCTGATCGAAGGGAAAAATGTAGATAAAATCTTTTACAAACATTTGATGTTGACTATTGTTACCCGGACGTTCAGCATTTTCTGCGAGAGCCAAACTACTATGGTGGAAATTATCACAGGCATAATGTAAATGGACTGTAGAACCAATAGATTTAAAATGCCATTTTTCGACGCACGATAACGGACCATAACAGTTGGGATAGATCAGTTCTGGGAAACTTTGACCCTTACTGGGTAAAGTAGGCTTAGCACTTGTGCTAAATGTATAAACATTATTAGCTACTTAACCCCACATGAAATATCCGGCAAGATATAGCTCCTGTATGATTTAATACCTTTTATTACTATTCATCAGTCGCATTAATGATACTAACCAGTGGTTGTATTTTGAATCGTGTGCTGCATGGAGCATGTTCGTCCACGTGGCACTCTCCTAGTTTCTGGTCTGACCGCGCACTGTTGTCCTGGCTGCTTTTGGCCTGCGCCTGGCATCCGGGGGAACATTCGCGGTTCGGGTTTCAGCTGGGATGAGAGCTTCACGCCTGGTATGGATTCACCTCGTGCCACACGCCATAGTGGTGGCTTTCACGGTATTTCGTAAATGTAGATGGTTTCTTTGCTGAATTTAATTATACTTAGGAGGGGGCGAAATCCGGGATGAATTGTTGCCTCTCTAAAGTTTACCCTATATTAACAGATAAAAAAGATTAGGACAGGGTTGTGTCACTATAGACTCTAATGTTAGCTCGCGGCTTTGGTTACACGTATGATATATATCTCGGGAGTTTCTGGTGGACACGGTGTGTTATATCACCCCAAAATACATTTATGGTATTGGCAAGTGGTGAAATGAGGGAATATCACTGCATATGAGATATCATGGTGTTCTTCCTTCCCCATCTTGGACCGCCTTGAGCCGTTTTGTATCGTGAAATGTATCAGGAGATAATGCGAACTAAATGTGTGATTTTCCACTTAATCGTATTTTTTAAATTTGGGATACGGTAGAACTGGACTTATATGAATCGAATGAGACTGCCAACCAAACATTGTTGCATGAAGGATTTATTTTCTTCTGCCGTGGAGTGAAAACATGAGGATTCATTTTATTGCATGCTGTGCGAGGGTAAAAACTAATAGATTCCCTTTAAGTATAGATTTTGCCGTATTTAATTGTAATTTTTATAGAAATTAGGCCCAGAAATAATGATGAACTGACGTTGGTGATAATGAAAGCTGAGCCATTCCAAACATGCTTTTAGGAGGGTAGTTATGATTGACCGAAGTCCACCATGATCGGAATATCGTAAAATATCGGTTTTAAAATAACATTAAGAGTATCTGGCTACAACTTGTGGAAATGAGTTATCGACTAAATTATCACCAAAAGAAGATAACTCACATATTCCACTCAGGGTTTATTACGCTGATCTAGGTTTCGGCAACTTTTTCCATTATCAAGTTTAATCGTGGCAGTTGTTGACGAAACTCGAGATCTGTAGCTTGGACCTCGGTCGGTGTAACAAATGTGTGTGGAAATATGCAAATATTGTTTTATTTGTGACAGTATTATCGATCAGTAATATGTGTCAACCATGAAATATTTGGCTTCATTTTCTGCCGTCCGCAATTTAGTGAGATTAATTAGAGATTTACAGTTATTGTCGTGGATTTCAACGCTCTACTAGATTAGGAATGATCCATGAATTTTAAGTTACCCGTGAGAGGTTCCAGACCCTGAATTAAATTGGCAAACACGCGACCGTACAGATTTCAGTTAATGGCCTCCCTTTCTCTTCCCTTAGCTCTCATAAACGAAAAGGGCGATCCCTGCCGTCACGACACCCCCTCCTCTGCTCTGCGAGGGGCGAAATTCAACCCGTGGCTCGTATCCGCGGTGAAACCCCGCCCGAGCAAACTGCTCCCCTTGCGCCAGCCTCAGATTGAATTCGCGGCTAGTCCATTTTGTGGATAGAATTGGAGGAGGTCGGCGGAAGGGGCTGCTTATCAGTTCTCCGTCGGGCCACCCTCCTGCCTGTCTCCTGCTGCGAAGTTCTTTCACCCTTCCTAGACCCGCCCTGGAAAGGCAGACGCATTAATAAATCATTGCTTGAGGTAAGAAATGATTATGATTCATGGTGGAACTAATGAGATGAGGTTTCCGTGGGGGAAGCAGCTTAAGCCGATCGTAAAAGGGGGAGGATAGAACCTAGCAAAAGTGGAAAGTCCATATAATTCCGTCTGAATCGTAGGTGAAAGTTTCACATACCGGCGTGGCACGCTGTTTAAATAGATAGATATTTCTTGAAAATCAGGACGCTAGACAATGGATAGATAGCCGAACAAGATCAATGTTATTACATTACATAATAATAATTTTCTGGTTAAATTCGGATCCATAATGAAAATGAGTCTTGTACAGTTTTCTCAGTTATTTATTGTAAACGTACAGCGCGTTAGGCAGCTTGCTGCATCTTCAAGTACATTAGTTTGTCCTGAATTAAGGTACAATTGTCCTGAAGATTCAGCAGGCTGCGAAACGGGTTGTACCTACGTTTACAATAAATAAATGTGGAAAAGAACAATACTCATGTTCAATATGGATTCGAATAGAAAATACTTCCACGAAGTGACGCCTGAAGGTGTTAAGTTTATTTTTGCCGATTAAAGTTAGATTTTATAAAAAGTAGGAGAATGACTTCCAGACCTATACACGTGAGGGGCCTTATCTCAATTATTTCTTCTTCCATCTCCGCCTACGTCCTACCCTTATCCCGTCCATGAGACCTTTTCTCTTTTTTTCCCGTTCCCCGCTTACCCAACGTCATTCCCTCTCTAAGGTTTTAAACTACCGTTCACCCCTCATTATCTCTTGCAACCACCTACTTTGCCTTTCTCTGGTCTCATTCCGAAATTTTCTTTCCTGACTCACCATACCAAGCACTTCCTCGATTGTATTCCTTTTCCATGGGGCCTCCTCTATCCACCTCCACACCCACATCTCGAACGTCTGCAGCCTATCCTTGTCCTCCTTTCTCAGAGTACGCGTTTCAGTGGTGGAAAAGCTGAGCAAAGGATTATTGAATGGGTTAGTTATAACCTTGAAAATGAGTGCATTATTTATATTCATGAGTTATACTGGTTGCCTCAAGCGAAACTTTGTGGAACATTGTGAAATGAAATTTGTAACTTAGTAATTCCACATAAACTTCATTAACGACCTCTGTTTCGACTTATGACGTCATCGTCATGTGATTATGAAGTCATCATCACATGATGGTGACTTCATAAGTCGAAAACTTGGTCGTTAATAAAGTTTATGTGGAATTACTAAGTTACAGCTTTCATTTCATAATTCATAAGTTATTCGTGCTACGGAATAAAAATGAGCGTAGAATTTTGTGGCGTAGCGTAGCATGGAAGTATTTAAGTTCTATTTCTGCAGAAAGATGGAGAGAGTAGGTGAGGTGAACTTTACCGCTTGAATTGGGTGAACTAGGTGGAATAGATATAATTATAGCTTAAATAAATTAAATAATATTTATTGTGGAGAGTAAAACTCGGGGCGGGTAAACTATTCTAGTGGAATGTATTTTGGAGGAAGGCACTCACCAACAAGGGATAAATGATTTCTGGTACTCTGGCGTTAGATGCGAAGAGAAGACGAAATAAGAATCAAATGATCGTTTTTGTGCCCATAAAAAATAAGTTGTTCAGAAAAGTTCAGTAAATTTTTGTCGGATCGCGACCCTTCTTGCTTCCTTAACCGTCCAGTATTTATGTGCTAATGGAGGGAATTCGTCGAGAACCTTTTAAAATTTGGTTTTGCGTAAGGGGTAAAATTAGATCATCTGAAAGGATAATTAGTGCCAGATTTGATGAGAAAGTGATGAAGGTTCAAATTTGGTTGGTGTGAAGAGCATCCCGAGAGAATTAAGACTTGATGGAGACATTGTCGTGAACGTTATTGGTGGAAATTTAATGTTGGCGGTTGTGGTATAGTAGAACGTGGTAAGCAGTCAGGAGAAAGAGCTCGAAATCTGTTCGGGCGAAATTTGTGGGAGAAGAAAATTATGTCATCGAAAGATGAAGTACCTACGTTTGGTAAGTTGGAATAACCTTACTGTATGATCCGTCGACCATGATTACGTCGAATGACCGTCATTCCTTATTATCTCTGTCATAAATTTGATAATAATGGTAATTTTTCGAAATTTCTGGCAGGTGCTAATGAAATTAGCAAGTTATGGGGTTGCAAGGGAAGATGCTATAGATGATAGGGCTATGTTAACAGGTAGGTATAGGGAAGGATTGAGGGCTGCTGTCAACCAATCTTAGGATTGAACAACCAATGATGATGCGGTTGCATTTGTCCTTCCTGAATGATATACCCCTCTCATAAGTCCCTACCCGGATATCCGATTGGGGAACTATTTTACCTCCGGAATAATTTACTTGGAGGAATGCCATCACGTCATATATATTGTTAGAATGCAGGGATCCATCTTCTAGGGAGACTAATGTTGTGGTTTCCCCATTGCCTTCCACATCGCAGCACCCCGGCCGATTCCGTGAACTTTACTCTCGTCAAGAGCTTTTTCCGAAGACTTATTAATTTTTAAAAATGGAGTAGTGAATATATTGGCAAAAATGGTCATTAAATTAAGGTAACTGCATCCAGAGAGACGTGGTGGAAGGGTATCATAACATAATTTTATCCCGATTTTTTAGAGACAGATAATGTATAGGTTTTCTGATGTCCAAGACTGACTTCAATTCAGGAATTTTGATGAATTTCAGTATTTATTTTACTGGAAAAGTCCGGAAAGTTTGATTCCGAGAACTTGCTGAATGTAAGAAATTTTGCTGAATTTCAGCAATTTTTGTATGAACTGAAAATTTCTACGTTTTGCAGAGTACGTAGGAATGAAGCGATTGGCGGAGAGGAGAGTGGAGTGGAGGGCTACTGTAAACCAATCTTCGGATTGATGACTTGTGGTGATTATTGTTCCAATCAGTTTTTCCGAAGCAAGAGGGGATGGCCTTGACCGGTGCAGGTTAACATCTAGGGTGTGAGTGTGTCGCTGTGTGCCAGTCACGGGAAATGATCGGCGTGTGAGTGGTAGTCGTGGCGATGCACTCTTCGCCGGCTTCGTCTAGCTGTAACCTGTTCCTCCATGGAGGAATGTCGCGGAGGGGTTATCGGAGATTCCTAAGGTTTCCGTGCAGTGAGCTCTACCTTGCCGGGTTCCCACCTTCATCTCCCCTCCCTCGCAACGTGAACCCGCCCCGCCCATTTGCAGTTCATAGAGCAGCGATGACTATGAAGTGGCCGGGAGCGCCGTCTGCCGAGGTTATTTGCTCCCTTTTGGTGGAATAGGTTGGTTGTTTAGGGGAGGCGACCGACGCCCAGAACATTTGCGCCCTTGTGAGTAAGTAGTTTGAGTTGTGTGGGTTGGGTTATCTTGGGGTCGAAGGAGAGAAACCTGGCGTCGGCAGCAGCCTGATCTTTGATGGAAGGCGGTCTGCATTCTATACTTTACGTGTCTTGTATGCGTTGCTTCTTTCCTCTCTCTCTTGATTTTCTTATCAGTTCAGTAGGATTTCTATGATTCCAAATCGGTTTGCGATTGTTAACCCTATTGTTCTATACAGAGAATAATTTTGGTTGGAATCCTTGATCTCGAGTTGAAACAAGCATGACATTACCCATCTGGAAAATTCACTTAATCTTCCTTGAATCATTAACCCACATTCGTACGCCTAGTTTTGCAGGGGTAAAGTGGCAGGGTGTTTTGCCCAAAAAATTGCACCTTAAACCTCAATTCCTTCCTTTCCCTAACACTACATAGCCCGATTCGTTTATTTACGGCATAAAAGTTTACTGCTGGGCTATCACTTTATGGATAACTTATTTTTAAATGTTCGTAATTTAATCAAAATTATCTCTAATTTTTTATCATACTGCATCAAACGATTCGTTTATTTTTGGCATAAAAGTGTACAGCTGGACTATATCTTTAGGGATAAATTATTTTTAAATGTTCATAACTTAATCAAAATTCTCTCTAATTCCTTAATCATACTGCGTCGCTTCGTTTATTTTTGGCATAAAAGTTTACTGCTGGGCTACCACTTTACGGATAAATTATTTTAGATGTTCTTTACTTAATCAAAATTATCTCTAAATCCTTGACCAATGCCAATGTGCGCATGGCTGACCGATCTATGAGTTGCGAGGCTTTTTCGTCGATAAGGAGCCAATTTCGTTTGAATATGGATTAAGGTGAGTGAAGGAGGCAGAAGAAGTCGTAGTTGAAAGGCGCTTTGAAGCTGTGCCCACCGGCTTCCGACTTCTTTAACCTTTACTGCATGATAATAATCTGCCGGCTATGTGTAAGCTTTATTGAAAGTCAGTGAAAATTTGTCTGGGTACCCGGAATGCTGTGCTTTGACTCCGATTAAAAAAATATATAATCATTGATATTTCGATTTTTTGTCTTTTTTCCTTTGGCTCCAATGAAAAAAAAAACAATAATTGTTATAGCTTGAATATGGGTGGTACGATTTTCATTATTTTTGATAAGTTCAAAATAGATAACAAATAAAAATTTTCCCATAGCAATAGGGCGTAAGGTAAGATGTACGTAATTTACCCAAGCGTGACCAGTTTCGTTCAAAAGTCGTTAATCTTTGCTTTTCTTTTGATTCTCTGGTTGTAGGTAACTTGATTTTTACTTCTAATGCTGTTCCCGCATACCTTGATTTTTCATTTCTTAATCCGGGATAAGCAGTGTAGGTGGATGGAGGATGTAATAATGGGTTGCTCAGTGTTGGTGAATGGGTTGCTCAAGATGGTAATAGAGGGAAGGATGTTGGGCAAGCGAGGAAAGGGAAGAAAGAGAATAGGTTTTATGGATGGGATGAAGAAGGATAGATTGTATGCAGATACGAAAAAGGGAGGAAGAGGCACTAGTAGCAGCTAGGACCCTGAAAGTGTAGAAAACCGGGAGGAGATTCTCTGACTTTCATCAAAACCTACCTTCACCGGTCTAATACTCATAAAAAATCTGAACCGTGAATTTTTCTAACATGCGCAGACAGACATTTAACTCGTAAAAATTTAGCTGTCTTTTTTGTCGAGTTCGTGGTATGCAACTTCGCCATCTATTGTGATTAAATTATTGAAATAGAGCTTTGCTGGTGACTGTTATAGGGTTAAGTGGAATGGGAATACTATGTCATTGTAGGATCCAACGTATTTCTCCCCAGGAATACGTCGTGCCTCTTAGTGTGATAGATAAACTTATTCCACGAAGTGGAGCGTTAAGAAATTGCTTTTATCCAGGAATGGTGAAATTTTCTGAGGAAGACCTCCCATAGCTACGTATATAACCTGGTATGAACCTTCTGTGTCATGAAATCACAAGGAGGATTTACTGATAAGGATTTTATTGAGAGATTGTATATCTCCTTCGAACCACACCTACTTTGAAGCTCACCGTTTTATGTTCATCGATGCTGAAACGGATACTCTTCTCGTTACGTGCGCACAAGGTTCCACGCCAGTTTCAAAATCCACGAGTTCGGTTGATCTGAGGAACATTTTGGCTAGAGCGACAAGGCTCGTGGAATGGACGATTTTTCATGTAAAAATTCATTTTTTCTATCTGAGAGTGTAGATTTCTACTTAAAATTGCCCAGTTATTGAAAATGCCCTGTGACTGCGTCGTTAAGATATGAGATTTCAATTAACTATTACCTACGAAAAGGAGAAAATATATTTCCAATTCTTCTTTTAATCTTTCATACTCATACTGACTAATAATTATGTCATTAACAATTATTCATGGGCTAAAATGTTTGAATTTTATCCGGCGGCAGAAGATCGAATTAGCTAGAATATTCGAAGCTATATTTTTATGAGGTATATAACGGTATAGATCTCTTTGACTATTGATTACGTAAATGAATGTTCTTGCAACCGGCCGTTAGTCTGTAAAATTAAACATAACTGTTTGTTTGTTCATCCTCGGAAAAGTTGAATGTTTGTCCCGAACTTTTGGTAAAATGCGTCTTACATTAATGATGTGAGCGCTGGTTTGGTTGCGTTTGGTAAGCGCTAATTTGATGCACGATATATGCGTGGGAACTAACGTAAACAGTCTCTCCCCAAGCTTAATCCTACGGCATCCAAATAAGCTTCAGATTCAGGCTTGAGAAGTCTCCGAAATACTACCGTTATCGCTGAAAAAGCAAATAAACGCAATATCATTTCTAATTGCAAGACTGTGCTGTCAGTCTTGTGGTTTTTTCGAAATTTCAGTCATTCCACGTCGAATTCTCTTCAAAGCAGTCCCTCACATGTGGCACATATTCAATCCTTCGACTAAGTCACGTAGAGTGCTCAGCTGGGAAAGACGAGATTGGCACAGCGAGTGCTTATCAGACCTATCGTGACTCATTTTCTGTCAGCGTTTCAAGTTTTATTAAATGAATCCATCCTCGGTAATGCTTCGTGTACTGCGATTTGAAATAATCCTTTCAGTGATTCGCTTCTCGTGGTCTAATCGGATAGCGTGACCGTTCCTACGAAAATGAGATTAAAGCTACCCGTGTTTGGTAAAATAAGACTTCGGGATCGCTTCTTTGTTTACAATAGATGTTTAATTCGCCAGCTAGAAAAGTTGCAGATAAAGCAATTTTGGGGATGATTTCAATTCACTCTGAAATCAAATTTCGTATTTACGCGCCAACCCTAATTAACACGTTTACCGTGCTAGTTATAATGGTGGGGGCTGGTTACTAGCATTTTTGATGCCTGTCAATAGAAATTAGTTATAATCTTTGTTGAAATTCGAATTAAGACAATGAATTACATCATCATCATCATCTGGTGTTCTATCTGCTGACAGGTCCCGTACACCACTGTCGTCTCCATCCGCTTCTGTCCCGAGCTTCCTTCTTTGTTTCATCATAGCTGATGTTCTTCACCTGATCCACCAATTTAATTCTTCTCCTTCCTCTCTTTTTCTTTCCTTCAATTGAACCTTCAAATGCCACAGTTATAATAATTTTCCCTCTCATGACATGGCCCAGCCAGTTTCCTTTCCTTTTCCTAATGTTGGCCCTGTGGCAGCGGGGTAAAGTCCTCGCCTGCTAACCCTAGGGTCGCGGGTTCGAGTCCCGCCTGGGTAAAATGTTATCTGCCCAGGACATGGGTGTTTGTGTCTCGTCCGTTGTTACTGTTATCCACCCGACGTAAATTGGCACATTGTGCTGTATTCGGGGTAGTGAAGATAAAATAAAATAAAATAAATAAATAATCTCCTTTAGGAGCGATCTTCCTTCTTTTACTTTGCTCAAAACCTCTTCATTTCTCATCTTATCTACCCATCTTACTTTTTCCATCCTTCTCCACACCCACATTTCATAAGCTTCTATTCTATTCATTTCCCTCTTACCTAATGCCCACGCTTCACATCCATACATGAAAACGCTCCATGAATAACATTTAGCTAGTCTCTTTCTCAGCTCCGGATCCAGACTTTTATTGCATAACAAGTTTTTCTTCTGGTTCGTTTTTTTAGTTATGCCATACACTTCACCAGAGTTCACCAGCATTTCTACTACGGTAAACTGAAAACGTCTGAGCGTAAGTAATTAGAGCAGCCACGTTAACCATCATTCAACCGTAGAAATTTACACGGGGCATGAGCATAAATGCTAGAGGCAGTTCACTTCCTAGCACCGCACACGAATTCCCTAAAACATCTGCGAGCAGAATTTTAGTCTGGATTTCGATGACAGCACCCAGGTCAGGTTAATACAGACCGTTCTCACACTGGGTGCGGCAAACTAATGCATCGCAAACGGAGGTATAGTTCTTTAATAATAAACGGAATGGATCGGAAGAGTGGACCCCTGGAAAATACTAGAAGCCTTAGAAACCTGGTGCTGGAGGAGGATGCTGAAGGTATAATGGACGAACAAAATAAGAAATGATAAAGTGTACAGCAGAGTAGAAGAGGATAGGACTATATGGAACACTACACAGAGAAAGAACCAGATGGATTGGACACACCCCGAGACACAATGGGTTTGTGAAGAACATAATCGAAGGTAAAATAGAGGGAAAAGTCCCCGGAGGAAGACCCAGGAATAAGTCCATAGACCAAATAAAGAGGAAAGTACATAGGAAGAGGTGCCAGGAGGTAAGGGAATTGGCATTAGGTAGGGAAGGGTGGAGGGCTGCAATCAATCAATCAATCTTAGGATTGAACGACAAATGAATGATGAAACGGAATGGATTATACGTTGAAAAGAACAGGTATAAACAAGATATTCGCGATATCCGTATCCGCCAAAGGCGACTTGAGCGATTATTGGGGATCACTGAGTGCACATTTTAATATTTTATTCAGTAGGTCGCACAAAATTCAATTCCAAGCCGTAAATTAAAATGGTTTGAGATTTTGATTCAAACCTTTTTTCCCGAATTACGGTACATTTAAACTAGATTTTTAGCTCGGCATTCGAGATTTGGACGTAACGATATAGCAACGCTTATTTCGAAGATTGGACTAGAATGGCTAGATTTGATGCTTGATAAAACCAGTTCTAATAATAAGAAATATACTGTGCTGCGTTTAGAAGAAATTCTATAATTAAGTAAACGAATAATTATGAGATTTGCGTCGTGTTCCATAGGGCTAAATGTTAAGATAGCATTGAATTGCCAGCAAAAAGTAATTCATATGATGAATTTTTTAAACTTTCTCCGTTGTTAACCCTGGTGAAGACAGGTATGAAAAGTTTCGCGGAGATCAGTCCATTAAATAAAATCGTTCCAAAACGCCTTCATTAACATTCATTCTAGTTCCCTGCGCGGTTAAAAGCAAACCACGGCGATAAAAATACATTCCACTCCATTATACGGCGAAGAGCAACTCCGGGCCCCTTCGTGCGAAAAGCTTTAACAAGTGGGCGTCACGCGAAGGGAGACAGACGGAGTGATTCATGCTTCTTCTCCGAGGGGAGGAGGAAACAAAAGAAGGAAAAGGCAGCGCATGGATTGAGAGAAATATCACTGACCACACCTTCTCGCCAATGAGCGGCAGTGGAGCGAAGACGGACGAGAGGGGAGGAGTCATCGTACGAAGGTATGGCCGGAGAAGGTATTTGCGTGCGAGTGACTCAAAAGGCATGGCGATGTAGACCACGCGTCGCCACGGAATTTCACTCACGACTGAAGTCCGTTTGCGGGCAAGAGTGAAATTAAATACGCGATTCTCGGAATGCTCGTAGAAGGCGATAGGAAAGAAAAGACTATCACGCACCGCACCCACCGCAAACTCACGCACGCATATAAATGCACGTACAAAACTGTCTCCCCCAAAGAAAATTTCCTTCCCAAACTTTTAGAAGCAAGAAAAATTGACCGGGCCACGAAGGTTATGGTGTCATTTTCACCTGGTTCCACCGCGAATGGACAAAAATGTCTATTAAAACATATTTTGTAAATTTCAAGCATAGCAGGTGACTTTTTTATGATATTGCCATGAGAAAAATTCGGCCTGGACCGGGAATCGAATAACGGACCTTTGGTTTGCCGGACCAATGCGCAGATCACTACGCTATCCAAGCTTTCAAATTCTGCTGGCAATTCTCATGTTTCATTGTCTCCACCAAAATCCATGGCATGGGTGTTAGGAAGACTGGATAGCGCAGCGGTCTGTGCATTGGTCCGGCAAACCGAAGGTCCGTGGTTCGATTCCCGGTCCAGGCCGGATTTTTTTCTCATGGTAATTTTATCATATTTTGTATAGTTTCAGGAGCGAGATAGTTCCCTAGTCATAATAGAGACCATATTCGAATTATACGTTTTAATTTCACCATCTGTAGGGCACATCAATTAAATATTGCATTATCAATGGTGCAATAATATAGTTTTATATGACAGAAATTGTAAGTAATCAAATGAACATACCTAAATTAGTCTTTAATTTGACTCATTTTTTTTAGCGCGGTGCGTTTGAAACTCCTTCAAAACGGAAGGTTTTTTGTGATACCCAAGAACCTACGGCGGTGAAAATATGATTAATTTTCAAATATAGTTGAGAAAACATAAAAACTACACGCCGTTAGTTTTTCTACGAGATCTAAGTGTTAGAAATGCCTCATTTTGTGAATTATGTCCCTTTGGAGTGTATAAACGTACCATTTCCCATGCAAAAGGGCTGGTATATTTTGGAAAATATCTCCGAAAGTAATGAGGTAAGGGGTTGAATTTTTGGTGTCATTAGAAGAATGAGATATTTTTCTTTTAAATGAGACCAAAGTCATTGATTTCCAAGTAAAATGATATTTCGCTCAAACTACCTTAAGAATATCTGTCCTCTTCCTGAGATGAGAAGCGAAAAGTTACCTTTCAGAGCTATTCAGAACTTTCGTTCCCGTATCGATATTCTTCCTAGATATCGAGTCACTGGTGTAGAAATTTAGTGATGTAGGCGGGGCAGTAGACTATTAGCGCTCCCAGTAGCTCAGGAGATTCACGGTGGAATTGTTCGGGTCTATTTCCTTCCAACCAGTCCATGGGGGGTGAATTGGCTTCAGCTCTGTGCCTTCGTTTGCTTTTAACCTCCCGGCTCTCCGCCTTCCATTTCATTCCTGAGGAAACATCTGACTTTGAGAAGTTGGCTAAGACTTTTTCGTTTCTACTCCTCACCTACCTTCTACGTCCCTTCTCACTATTCCTTCCATCAGTCTCTACCCGTTATGAAACGTTCTACGCGTGCATTTGCCATCAGATTTTATTGTTCATACTCAGTCCGTTATTCGAAATAAATATTGCTGTATAGTTAGGTCAAAATCTCGAATGCTGCGCTGAAAACGTGACCTCCGGTGAGGAGTGAGGCATCTCTAACAAAACGAGACTGGAATTCTTTGTGAGTTAATTCCACTTTGTTTGGCGAGGTATTGTATAACAGCATTGTAAATTATACAAATACGATATCGTACTGTCTACTTCCAATTACAACTCTTACAACACGTGTTTCAACTGACTAGCAGTAATCATCAGGTCCAACACTTCCTACACATTTCCTGATGTACATATAGATATATTCTCAACTCAAGGTGGTGGGGGGTTCGGGAGGAAGGATAAGAGGGGAAGAAGGTTAAAATCATGGTTATGAAAGAATCGTTTGTTCCTCCAACAGAGTGCGTCGTGATATCGGACCTTCGTCAAACTAAGAAAGAATAAAAGAAAAGTTTTTATACGAGTTATCAAATGTGTTTTAGGGCGTAATATCGTAGAGTATTACCTCTCATTTTTCGATCAACCGTCATGGTACAGTGAGGTATTTTTTTCTTAGGTTTTTGTGATCTAATGAATTAATCTGGTTCCTTTTTTTTATGCTGCGGTTTTTTTGGAAGCTCTTTGGAAAATTCTTCCGAGATCGGTATAAGTTTACTGCTCTGGGCTAAATTATGCTGTGCATATATACCTATCTCCAGTCTATTTGCTTAAATTCCACGGCTCGCTAACAGCATTAATGCGAAAGAAGTAGTTTTTAAATTTTCTTTGTTCTGTATTTTGTTCCATTCCGTCCGTTATAACTAGTCTTTGGTTTTGAAGTAAGTTCTTCTCGGGTTTGAGTCCGGGTTAAGTGCGCCATCACTGCCGCCTAGGCCGTAAATATGGAGCAATAAACGAAACCCGGACGCAAACCTGAGATGAATTCACTTAAAATATTTGCCGAGAGGAAATGTAACCCTACACTCTTTGGTTTTACTCGGTCGTTGGCTCGTGTGGAACTACTTTGTTGATCTGCTTTGAGTGAGTGTTCTAGCCCACGGCCGTTCGGCGCTAAACCCGAAGTTAGTCGCATTCTGTCTCCCAGATGTTGCTGGGCATTCGCAGTTGGTGCGGCGAAACGAATTTTTTGCCCAACCATTGGATTGGTGAGTCGAGCAGCTACATCCTTTTGCTACTTATCATTGAGCTCTACGTTCATCTATGCAGTCATTCATCGCGTTGGCATCTGTAACTTGTTTTTTATCCAAAGCTGTTTGAAATTCAGTGAAATTGTCTAATTATACTTTTTTATAACTGTAGTGTTTATTGGAAATTCTTGAAGTGATTTTTAGAGCGGCTATTGATGGAAGAGTTTTCGGCAATCTGTTCCCTCGACGCCGTTATGATATCGGATGTTATCTCTTATCCAATGACCGCTTTCTCATTGTTTCTAACGTGTTAGAGGCTAACATTTGCCATGTGTGACGTTTTAATTCTCAGGTGGAGTATGTGTTGTATTTAAACAATGTTTTTGTGAACTCTTGGGAGGAGAATGATGGTTTTTATGGCGTACGTGCATCACAAAGTTTTCTCGGAATAACCGTTCCATCGTGTCGAGAACTGAGTGATGATAATTGAAATTATACATTTATGTGGTGTAAATTTCAAAGTAATGTTTGAGCATTACAAATTAAATCGCTAAAATACTGAATATTCCAACGGATATAGATGCACCTTGTTGCATCATTTCCGCGTATCCAAGGTGTTAGGCCTAGCGGACATGCCCTAAACAGATGCACATTGGTGGTGACAAAGGGGCCACGGATGGATCTGCCTACTGTGCCAAGATCCCTACATATGGGTTTATAAAAAGATCTGTTAAAAATGAGAGACTCATGCTTAAAATGTCTGCCACGTTTACTTATATTGCCTTAGAGCACTGCATGAAATGCTATGTCGTCGGCATAGATATTGTGTACTTATTCATTCATTCATAGGTCATTGAATCCTAAGATAGGTTGACTGCAGCCCTCCACCCTTCCCAATCTAGTTCTAGTTCCTTTACCTCCTGGTATCACTTCCTATTTACTTTCCTTTTTATTTGGTCCATGAACTTATTCCTGGGTCTTCCTCTGGGGACTTTTCCCTCTATTTCACCTTCAATTATGTTCTTCACAAACCCATTGTGTCTCAAGGTGTCTTCAATCCATCTGGTTCTTCTTTTCTGTGTGGTGTTCCACATGGTCCTCTCCTCTTCTGTACACTTCATCATTTCGTATTTTGTCCGTCAATTTTGTCTTCATCATCCTCCTCCAGCACCAGATTTCGAAGGTTTCTATTCTTTTGTGGTCAGCTTTTCCTGAGGTCCGTGCTTCCGATCTATAGTGTGCCACGCTCCACGCGATAGTTTTCACTTATTGTTTACTGGTTTGTAGTTTGCTATCTTCTTCGAGCACGGCAGTTGTCTTTCTCCCATGAACGCCTTCTTAGCTTGGGCTCTTCTCCGCTTGATGTCCGTTGTACTTCTTTCGACCCACGTGATGGTACTTCCGAGATAGGTGAAGGAATTCACTTGCTCTAATTTCTTTCCTCTCAGGGTGACTTCTATATTCATCTTCTCCCTTCCGCATACTAGGATTTTAGTCTTATTTATTTTCATGTTGCATTATTGGAGAACTTGGTCCATTACGTTTAATGACCTTTGAAGATCATTGCATTTTCCAGATATGACTTCGATATCACCTGCATTATGGGTTGCTAATTATCGACTCGAAATGAACCACTTTTACTATGGTTTTTTTCATATCTGTGAAGAATCTTTTAAATTATGGTTGCTGATTTAGCTTCAGCGACGAAGTAGTGAGCTCGCAGGTTTGTGAAGCGATGCTACGTTCAGTTGGCTAGTGTGTCTGGACTGTTAGAAGAATTAGAATGGGAATCGCTATCACAGCGTAGATTAAATTATAGGCTTAACCTCCTAACTAAATTTCAGGAAAAACAATTCTCTGACGACGTAAAAAACATACTATTAACCCCCTCGTACTACGGCAGATTAGATCGCGCCAATAAAATTAGAGAGCTAGATTGTAGAACCGATAGGTATAAAATGTCATTTTTTCCGCGTACCATTCGGGACCATAACAGCTGTGGTCGTCGTCGTGAATAGTTCGAATTGTGACAATAAGCAGACAGTAAATCTTTCCTTTATATTCTCTACGTTCTTATTTATGCATGATGTAAATATTGATGCTCTTATTGATGCATGATATTTTGAATATGTAGTAGTAGTCTTTATATCCGTTGCATGTTGTAACGATTGACGATAGAATGTTTTTTAGGTATTAGATTTTTAATTGGCGCTTTGCATGTGCGGGTTTCAATGTAATTTCGGTGTTCTACCGTATCATTGATGCATGCCTGGTGTGGAAGCACTCCCTGCCACACACCCGTTGGGTGGCTCGCAGGGTTTGACGTAGATGTAGATGTATAACCATGAATTGGACCAAATGACGTCATTGGATGGCGGCTTTAATGGAGAAATGGGAGTGTTTAAGCAGCTATGAACTCAAATGACGCCAAGATGCAGTTCTAACGCATATTTTTGTGTCAAGGACATCATGTAATGTTAGTTAGTGAACTCGGGAAAAATCATGCAATCATTCTATTTGCGGTCTCGTGGTCTAGTCGGATTGCGTGACCATTCCTAGGGAAATGAGATTAAAGCTTCCCTTTTGCGGTAAAATAAGGCCTCGGCATTTCTTCTTTGTTTACTCTAGATGTTTCATTAGCTAGAATAGTTGCAGCCAAACCGATTTTGCAGATGATTTCAATCAACGCAGGATCAATCGATCGATTGATCCTGCGTTCGATTAATCGATCAATCAATCAAGTTTTTTCATTACGCCTCAGAGTCATTTTATGGGATATCCTATTTGGATACTATTTATGCGGAAATGTTTGTCATAACTTTGTCGTTGATTTTCTTTCATATGGAAAGGGGGGTAATGTTTCTCTTCGTTTTTATGCTGCAACAATTCCTTTATCCTCTTTGGTAATTTGAGGAAACTGTCACTTCGCGGAAAATTGAACAATTTTAGTCTCACAATGAAGAGAAAGATGTTAGCTTTCTAATTATGTGAAAATATAAGTTTTCTGTAGATATTGGTCAGGATATTTGCTAAAAAAAGCTGTCATCCATGGCATGTGGTGGTAGGGCTGGTTGTTCTTGAGATACAAGTTGGTTTTACTTCGATTTTTATCAATCTTTGAAGGATTTTCCAAATGATGGCTGGAAATCCAGCTTTTACGTCGAGGATTCTCCATGGATACGCGCAAATTACTTCAAGACCTGTCTTGAAGCAGCTATAAGCTACGCAAATGACTCCCAAGCACTTTTCTACGTCATCATATACCCTGCAAGCCACCTCTAGAAGGTATGGCAGGGGGGTGAGTTATCACCAACATGCACTAAGCTACTAGTATGGTCCGTATGCTCAAGAAACTGTTTGTATTAATGTATATTTTCGTGCCATGGGCATCATGGAGTTTCAGTCAGTGAGCTCCGGAAAAGTCACGCAAGTACCCCATTTGCGGCCGGTTGTGAGCCGACATTGTCGGCATCTGAGCTTTTTTCTCGCGGGATGGATTTTATTTCCCTCCTCAATGAGCCTTCACGGACGGGCTCGGATGGAAAGCGTTTTTGAGCAGAACGGAGTGGCGAAGGGCGGATACTGGGAGGGCTTGGTGAGTCATGCGACTCGAACTAGGTCGCGCTGCATCGGTTGCTTTCGTTCTCGACGGCCACTCGAGTTTCCGAACGAGTATTTCGGGGACTAAATCGATTCAAGTCACCCCGTGAACGTTTCTCCAGATCTGAATTCTATTCTCATCCGTCGCTCTGCTAAGTTCTGTGCGTCATCTGTTCCCTCGCCCAATAGTCATCAATAGTTTTTCAATCAGAAGATTATTGAAATTTTCCCATCTATTCCGTCGCAACAACAATCAATGCAACCTCATATACACCCCGATAATGTTCTAACTGCTTAGACTAGTCTATCTTGTGGCTTTCCTCGCGGAGTATGCCATTCCGAATTCGATGTTTCCCTATTCATCTAGTCGTGTTTTCCTGATGGTGTTACACATTGTCAACCTTTCCTCTTCTCTTCTATCCACGTATTAATATTCTATTTAATCCGTTTAACCGTTGTTCAGCCTCCGCTAAGGTATACATTTGAAGAAAACTATTTTAAACTTATAAATCTATCTTTGATAAATCGTAAGAAGACGAAAGTGTTGAGGTTCTCTTGGGCAAAGAATTCGAGACTGGTCATGAAAGTTGGAGGGCACAAGCTGGAGCAAGTGGAACATTTAAGTACTTATTGGTGTTGTGTGGGCAGAAACGTGGACCCTCAGAAAGGAGGACGAGAATTGGCTGCAGGCATTTGAGATGTGGGTGTGGAGAGGGATGGAAAATGTGAGGTGGACGGAAAGGGAGACTAACGAAGAAATGCCTGAGATGGTCGCTGGCGAGGAAAGGTCGCTGGTGAGTCTTACCTGATGATGACTGCTAGACAGTCGAAACACGTGTTGTAAGAGTTTGAAATAAATTTGGTATACAGTACGATAACGTTTGAGTATCATTGTTAAACATGCTGTTCTACAATATCTCGCCGGAGAAAGTGGAGTTTATTCATTGATAGTAATTTTAATTACTCATGTTTTTATTGTAATTTTCTCATCTGTTTTTAATGCTTGCCTCCGCGATCCGTTTTTTCTGGCAATGGTTATCATAGGTCGATATTTATGAGGTGAAAGTATATTTCATGGAAAACTTTTCCTTGTATATTTATGTTATGCAAGGCTTCGCTAATGATGTTGCATCCCTATATTCAAGAATAATTTGTGTTTAATTGACCTACATTTTCTTAGCGTTGCGCAATCCAATTAGTAGCCCGGCATATCCTTATTTTGTACTCAATCGGTGCTTAGACTAAACTCCTCAATGTTATGCAATGAAACGGTTTCTGTTAATGTGCTCGTATGACTCTCTTTAATTAGTTAATTCCCATGAAAGCTCTTTTTTTTACCGTTTTGCCTCTGCAATGGACTGTGGGTGTGCCATACCCCACATTCACATTGCATTACACGTAAAAAGGGTTTGCCTTTTCATGAATTATTATATCCGATTTTGAATACACCGGCAATAGCCACGAATAAAGAAATGACGCGGACAGTCATCTATAGGGGAAGAGGACGCCTCGGTAGCTCCTTTATGTCCCCAATGCAGCTCACTCGATAACTCACTCGATGATATCGAGCATTATTTTCTTGGCTGTAATAATATCGATAGAGATTGGATAGTGATAAAAAAAATTCCGGGCACATAAAAAACATATGCGGTACAGCATTAAAGAAACTAGGTTTTGTTAAGCGTATAATACGAAGGTCCTCGGATGAAAAAGTCAAAGAGAGATCCTACTTCGCCCTGGTTAGGCCACACCTCGAATACGCTGCGAGCATTTGGGACCCTGGTCATATAGGTTTAACAAAAAATAAGTAATGAAGTACAAACAAATACTGCACGCTTCGTTAAAAACTGCTACGAGGGAACATAGTGTTTCACAACTTTTAGAGGGATAAAGGTGGCAGCCCCTGTCGGCTCGGAGGCTACACGGTAAACATGTTGCCTTGATATAGGTATTTATGTATTGATAATAATGAACTATCATGAATTCTCCTTTAACATTTAAGAGTAACATACAATCAAGAAAGTTTGCTATTTGAACTGTATGTATGGAGTGCTAGTTATAAAACAATGACGAATCGTAGCTGAACTGGCTGAAGCAATGGGCTGGAAATTAAGGGATCCGGGTTCGAGTCACAGTCAAGGCGGATGACTTTCACCCTCTGAAATTTCGCGCGAATTTTTTTGTTTTTACTTTTTTGTGCCGCGATAATGAGCATTGTATGTCAAGTTATTAAGAAAGTCTCCCCATTTTTTCCCTTAAAATTCTTACCAGTGTTTCTCTATCTGTAAGACAAATTGTCAAGACGTTGTTATGTGTCGTAAATTTATGTTTCTGGGACCTCCTTGCGATAACAGGATGTGCGTCGACTGGAGGCTTTTGTGATGTGTGGTGTGTCAACACGACCCAGCCAATGAATCTCGCTCCTTTCACATGCGTTCAATTATAGATCATCTAATCCAAATTCTTTCAACACCCACTTGTTTTCAACCCCATCCATCCTACTTTTCTCATGAATTTGTCTTAGGCGCCTCATTCCCGCTGCATTTAGCCAAACCTTACGCATCTCCTGACCTGTCAAGGTTTCGCAGCCGTATAATAACGTCGGGAGGAGGAAAATTTATATACACTGTTAGTTTGGCCTCCTTAGACGAACACTCATTAATTAATTTATTGTTTCCTTTATTTCATTTACAAATTTGGCCCTTCTAAGCCAAAAGGCTTGTGAGAAGGTTCCACAAATCGCGCAAACAAAGCGACATGTACAAAGATATCAAATTGCAATTACAAATGGCATTGAACAACAATTTTCAATGGTCTAGTTACAATACATCTGGCAACATTCAGCAAATTAATCGATATATGAGCATAACAGATTACAAGTTTTAAATTACAAATTTTAAATTTCATTAATTAACCATGCTTTCCTAGTTAAGGTCCGCATACTATCTTCAACTTTCCTACTGGCATGAGCACGCCTCAAAATCTTTTCATGTGTTCTTCCATCTTTCGTTTACTTTAGGACAAGATACAGAGAATCGTCTACTTGTTCAATTACTTCATTTGTCCTCATTATTCTGAATAAAAGACGAGGGTACGCTGCCGGTTTTCGACTTGTGGGTGTGGAGGTGGATGAAGGAGGTTCGGTGGACGGAGACCAGGACAAACGTGGAAGTGCTTGGTATGTTGGGGAGGAAAGGAAGCTTTTTGATGAGATCACGAGGAGGCAGGTTTAATGGCCGGAAGGGGTGATGAGAGGCGACGGTATGCTGAAGGTCTTGATGAAGGGGAGGCTGTCGGGCAAGCGGGGAAGGGGAAGAAAGAGAATCGGTTTTATAGGCAGGATGAAGAAGGATAGGACTTACGCCGAGATGAAGAAAGAAACGTAATAGGTTGATAGCTGGAGGATCCGGAGGATGCTGACTGACTCCTATATAAGTTTACCCTAACCGGTAGATTTCTCCATAATAAGTTATACAATCCTTCTTACAACTGTCCCGATCAAAAACTTCAACTTTGGTTTTGAAATGCACGAGTTTATGATTTCATCATTTGACTGTACATTGTTCTCTTACTTCTTAGTTTTGGTGCTAAGCTCTATCTCCGTATCACCTTTTCTCAGTTTACATTATAAGTTCTTTAACATTTAAAAGAAAAGTAATAAGTTGAAGACTGGAGGATCCGGAGGATTTTGACTGAATCCTATTTAAGTCTACCCTAACCGGTAGATTTCTCCATAAAAAGTTATACAATCCTTCTTACGACTCTTCCGATCAAAACTACGACTTTGGTTTCGAAATGTACGAGTTAATGATTTCTTCATTGAACTTTGTTCTCTTGCTTCATAGTTTTCGTGCGAAGCTCTTGTCTCCGTCTCACCTTTTCTCAGCTTACATTATAGGTTCTTTAGCATTTAAAAGAAATGTAATAGGTTGATGACCGGAGGATCCGGAGGATTTTGACTTGACTCCTATTCAAGTCTACCCTAACCGGTAGATTTCTCCGTAAAACGTAGTATATTCCTTCTTACGACTCTCCCGATCAAAACTACAACTTTGGTTTTGAAATGTACGACTTAATAATTTCTTCATTGGACTGTATGTGCTCTTGCTTAATAGTTTTCGTGCGAAGCTCTCTCTCTCTCTGATGGCACGTCACTCGCCGTATGTCCGCGGACCGCGTTAGGCCGGCTTCATAGGTCGGCGGCAGCGGCGGAAGTGGTGGTACTCAGCCAATGAGGACACTTCTTTAGAAATCATGACGTCAGACCGATGAGCTGTGCTATGATGGCTAGAGGGGGCCGCAAATATTCAGCCTGGCTGAATCTGGACTGCATTCTGTTGCGGCGGAAGCAGGTCGAGAAGCGGGAAAACCCACTGCCTTTCAAAAATGAATCCTCTTTGGATGATTAGCGAGCCCTTCAGTTTAAGTAAAAGATTCTATAAGCAATGCGCATAATGTTTACGATATATTTAAGATGTTAAGAGTATAATTTATAATGGCTTGCGAAAATATGATCTGGTATCCAACGGAAATAGCCTTCCTTAAGGTTATATAGCATCACTAATATACTACCGTTAACCAGAGTTTGGCTTTAATCCGCCAATTGGCAAATATTAAGGCAAAATATAAGATATCCATTCTTGATGCTGCAACCACGGGGAGAAAATTTTCAGGTTGTGGCTATTATTTATTGCATGTTCGGACAGTGGAGCTGATCACGCATAAATGCTGATATGGCATTGCCTAACAAGTTAAACAACGACTAAATTACAAATGTTACTCGCTCGAATGTAAGAACCAAGCACAATATAATTCTTGAATTGAGTGGCAAGGCTTTTTGTCAACTCATTTCAATAAACATGTGATTCAGATTGAGGCGTTGCACTTTAGCTCGACGAATACGATTATAGTGAAACTACTACCATCAAATAAGCATTAATAAATAATTACATACTAATCTTTAACCAAATTTATCATTATATAGCACGAATCATTCTCAAGAGTAAAAAAATGTTGGATATTCCGATGACATGCAAATACTGCAGTGACAATGTTATTGTACGCCTACCGCCTTTCATTTGTTTTCTCGCCGCCGACCTATGAAGGGTCCACCGCTACCGGCCGCGGCGAAATCCATCGTTATCCCCGCCGCCGCCGACCTATGAAGCCGGCCTTAAGCTACATTTTCATAGACGCGTCAGACGCGCACGCGCGCGAACCTACGCGTAAGAGCTTAACCTGAACCACTTCTGGGCTTCTTTTTGTCCCTCACATATTTATCCCGGAGGGCTTTCCACCGAGCCGACACATTTTTTGCTGTAAAACACAATGATATTACCACAAATACATCAACACATGTAAGCTTTGAGAATCATCGGAAATAAAAGTCGTTCTTACCTTCCACTCCAATGGATACTCATATCTCCCTCCACGCCTTCTCCCTTAGGTTTATATCCTTGTATCGGTAGTCCTTATAATTGTACAGGTAGGTGTACCTCTCTCGAATTTCGGAGAGGATCATTTCATCCATGGAACCTACACTTCACCTGTCAGCCATGTTTGCGATTCTACGCGTTCCACGCGTCGAAAGTTGAAAATATTTCAATTCGGGCGACGCGACTTTACGCGAATATACGCGAACTCACGCGAAGAAATCCGGTCTTCTGATTGGCTGAAGATCTCGCTTTCGCGTCTCTTCGTCTGAAACGTATTCATTTAAACGTACCTTTAATCCCACGTGCGACCAAACCGCCGCCCACGGCGCTACACTCAGCCTCCTCATTACTTAAAACCCTCTTCTGCCCTTCGAGCCGTAAATGGAGTCACTCGAGTGCTCCGCGCGGCCGTCTTCCGGCAATCCCGTCTTGGGAGAACCGATGCAGTGCGAGAAGAGGGAGAGGTCTTTGTGGCGTCGGAGAAGTGAACTGAAGCTCTCACCTTTTCGTCTGCACTCAGTGGTTTGCAGCAATGCCGTCGTTACAGCACCCTTCGCTCTATATCTAGCGCTTTCTGATTTCTACCATCACCATCCATTTGACTTAAGGTAGTCCGAGCGAGATAGTTCACTAGTCATAATAGAGACCATATTCGAATTATTCGTTTGAATTTCACCAGCTGTTGGACACACCAATTATATATTGCATTATTTATGGTGCAATAATATAGTTTTATGTGACAGAAATTGTAAGTAATTAAATGAAAATATCTAAATGAGTCTTCAACTTGACTCATTTTTTTCGCGCGGTGCGTTAGAAACTCCTTCAAAACAGAAGATTTTTTGTGATACCCAAGAACCTTTTGCGGTGAAAATATGATTAATTTTCAAATATAGTTGAGAAAACATACAAACTACACACTGTTAGTTTTTTTGACGACATCCGTGTGTTAGAAATAACTCATTTAGTAAATAATGTCTCTCTGGAGTGCATGCACGTACCATTTCCCATGTAAAAGGGCTGGTATATTTTGGCAAATATCTCCAAAAGTAATGTGGTAAGGGGTATAATGTGGTATGAATAGATGAGATATTTTTCTTTAAAATGAGACCAAATTCATTGATTTATAAGTAAAATGATTTTTCTCTCGGACTACCTTAAGCGAAGAGGCATTTTCTCCTTAAATTTGCTATCAACTACGCCAAGTTTTAAGCTTTCTTAGAATGTGTTCTAGTTTTGCGGTGATAAATTTTGTTGTCGAACCTGATGGTCCCCACTCCCTGCTCGGTTCGTTGGCTACTTATGGAAGTACGTGCTTTCATCTGCTCGGGAATCGTCGATTGTCCAATCGAACAGTCGAAATGATTTTCTAGTCATTGCGTTGACAAATGATGTGGTACGAAGTCACTCGCACGGGTGCATATACACAAAGGGTTGCAATTCGCCGTAAAAATTCATTTGACTTTATCGAGACTCGAACCCGGATCTTCCAGTTGCCGGTCAGGTGTGTCAGCCAATTACACCACCAAGCCATCTTTCTTCGAGGTGAATTTCGAGGGGGGGTTTATGCGACTAGATTTTTACAATGTGCAGTGCTGTGTATAATGTGGACTTGAGGCGTGAACATATAATTCGCATAAATCCCTCTCAGAATTCGCCGTGAAGGAAGATGGCTATGGGGTGTAAATGACTAACACATCTGACCAACAATTAGGATATTCGGATTAGAATCCCGGTCAAGTTAAATGATTTTTTCTTGGCAAATTTCAACCCTTGGCAGGGGAATGATATTTTAGTCGGTGTATACAGTAAAAAAAAACAACGCTCGTTAGATCTTCCGAAGTGAGATCCAACGGGACAGGTTAAAAGGCAAAAATACTTACTTACATGCGATGCGGTAGAAGACCTTAGTTCGTGGAATTTCGTCAAAACAAGAGAATTTCGTCAAAACAAGAGAACTTCGTTGTTCCCCAATTTAATTTGTATTTCACATTTAATGTATTAAAATTTATGTTGATTTACACCCTATTTTGGTGTAATTTACGTTTGACGCGTTTTGATTTGTGTCACGTATTCCTCTGGGACAGTATCAATGATGCAAGATCAACGTATATTTGCTTAATTTCTGTGAACCCTGTGTAGACTTTGTGATATCGGTTTTGTAATGAACGACTGGTGCAATTTGATACCTATCTCAGATACCGCCGCAGGTTCATCGGTGTCGTTTAAGCGCGAGGAACGTGATTTGGGACGCGGTCGAAGTTGGGTAAATATTTTTGTTTACGTTTGTCTCCATGGTGGCGCATAATATTTCGCTGCTTGTTTCCGAGTTTAGCTATGTGTGAAGGTCGAAGTAACGGTTTTTTTCGGGAGAGTTTTTTTCTTTACGGCAGCGCGGGCCTAGGACGCATTTGGCGGTGCATGGCGATGGTGCTCAGCTCGTGCTGCGCCATCTCCCCTTCCATTTGCCTCTGCAATCCGTCGTGCAGCAAATTCCAGTCGAGCGAATGTATAATTAATTGCGCGCGGAGCTAGTCGGAGCAAGCGACGTAGAGATATGCGCGCGAGGGCGGCGGGACGTGAGAGAATGCGCTCTTCATCTGTCATTTTTAGCATCCTAAAGTGGCGTCTTTTTTTTCTATTCAGGCGCCTGCCTCATCCGTCTCTAAGGTATGTACGTTAGTGTCTCGTCCTAATTGGGTTCTAGCCGAGTGGTAAGTTTTTTTTTAAATTTAGCTTGCTCCTTCACCTAGTGCTCCCAATTTCATCTTTTGGTTTTCTGGAATGGGCGACGTTGCGAATAATAATAGAGAAACATTAGCCAATGAAATGCCGAGCTCTGGTGTGGTAATTAAAATGAGTCGTGAAGTGCTAGAAAACGAAGGGGAGTCAGAAATAAATATTTTGATTTTGTGGAAATTTTTAATTCCGCGGAGCGTGATATCGCTGCTGAAAACTTTAAAATCCATCCCCTTTAAGACTTAACGCACAGCGCGTTCATGTGATCACTTCCTTGTAAAACAAAACGTTTGTTTTAAGTGTTCTGTAGCAATTTAGTGTGAAAGTTTCAGCATTTTGCGTCTCTTACTTATATTTATTCGCTGTTTAACTGGAAAAATTTTTTACATTCTCTGAACGGTTTTTATGACTCCCGATTCTTGCAATAATTTAATTGACTCATTCATCTTGATACACATTGATTTCAAAAGGGTTTTCATGGGATTTATTTTACTATTAAAATTATAGTGACCCGATGATGTATTTTTTGCTAATGAGCGTTAGCTCTTTCGGATTACTGGAGATTTGAGCTGGTGTAGAATGATGGCATTATTCACTATCATTATGCTTCGCGTTTTCTTATATTAAGGGCTAAACCAGCTCTTAATCTTTTCCTATTTTTAAGCTTACCTCGGGTCTTTTTACTCCCTGTCTCTCTCTTGTTTTACGTTCATTTTCAACTAATACCTTGTGGAGAAACAGCATTGCTTATCTTCCGAGTCAGCTAAAATTTTATTAATAAACATTTAGCTTTAAGAATGTAATTAACTTAAATTAAAAACTTGAAGTAATAATAATATCAATTTTTCAAGGAGGCGCAAAATTAACATTTAAATATTGTTTAATCATAAATTGAGTAAAGTTTTTCTGGAATAAAGGCTGTGAGGATGGCTGTAAAAATTGGAGGGCATATTTTGGTGCGATTTGAATGTTTTGAACATCATGAGCGTAGTACCAGCGACTGGGTCGGAAGAAGTGCAACACATCAAGCGGAGAATAGTCAAGCTAAGGGGTCTTTCATGGGACAAAGACAACTGCTGTGCTCAAAAAGATAGGACTACACACCAGGAAACAGTATGTGAAAACATTCGTGTTGATCATGATACTCAACGGGTCGGAAGCTTGGATCATTGGAAAAGCTGACCAGAAAGGACGAGAAACCTTCGAAACCTGGTGCTGGAGGAGGATTCTGAAGATAAAATGGACGGACAAAATAAGAAATGATGAAGTGTACAGAAGAGTAGAAGAGGAAAGGACCATATGGAAAAGGAACATATAGAACCAGATGCATTGGACACACCCTGACACTCAATGGGTTGGTGAAGAACATAATTGAAGGTAAAATAGAGGGAAAAGACCCCAGAGGAAGACCCAGGAATAAGTTGATGGACCAAATACAGAGGAAAATATTTAGAAAGAGAAGCCAGGAGTTATGGGAATTAGATTGGGAAGAATGGAGGGCTTCAGTCAACCAATCTTAGAATTGAACATCTAAAGGATATGAACGTAGTGGCAATAGTATTAAGAAAGATTTGTTTGTGGAAGTAACGTTCAGTCACAGGAGGGCGCTGAAGATGGGGGTCTTGGAAATGGAATCCAAAGAAAAATTTGGAGAAGCAATAATTATACCCTTGGCGTTGCATTTTGAGACACGTGTATATATTAAAAATATCCACATGCCATAGAATAATGAACGCTCTGTGTACAGGATAGGAGAAAAATATTTACGTTTAACTGGTGGTTGCGTGCGCTGTGGCCAAGGCATCGAGTTCATTAATTCTTTTGACACCGTGTTTTTATCTCTATGGCCGTAAATGTGCGCATAATATGGGGTTGTGGAATGAAGACGGTCTTCTTAAATTGCGCACAAAATTGTTGTGCTTCTTTGCCATTTCCGGACCTTATTGTGGGTAGTAATTTTTTTATGAGTGTACTTCGCCGCCTCTGTCGGCATTCCTAGGAGTTCCTCCTAGTGATACTTGTATCCATTGATTTTTTTTTACGGATAATGTAATCTTTGGGCAATTTTGACTTGAGATATTTGTACAACTATTTTGGCCGCAATGAAATATAGAAATTAAATTCTATTTAAATGAATTAGATTTTGTCTTATCCCTGCAACTTGTCGATGCTCAATTTCTTTTACCTGAAATCGGTTGACCTCCTCAAATAAAATAATTTGATTAATAATAAAACTATGGTGCGTTATTAAAAAAATTACTTCAGAAAGGAGTTTTCATATTTCACTTACGCTGTGCTGATTTTAGTAGTTGTCCACTACTTATTATCATTATATCCGTCTGAAAAATGTTTTGGAGGGTCCATGGAGATCTGACATAAGAGTTAGCCGTGGGAATCTATTGATTGTGCTTTTCACGACTACATTCCTTCTCCTAATGCCGGATGCTGAGTTATTTTCAGACTGACAGATTTGAATTATTCTATTAATTTCCGTTTTGAGATATTTGTGCGTCTATGTATAGAAGGTTACAGAACGGAAATCGATTCGTTTTCCGGTGCTGGTGATGTTGCCATTTATCTTGCATTGATTTTTGCGTCAGTCGTGGACCCCGTTTTAAGAGGAATTTAATGTTCCATGGGGCGGGTTTTGCCGATAAAAATTGGAGAGTGCTGAAGTGTTTGCAATATTGCCCGGAAAGATGCATGAATTTGCTATGACACGTTTTGTTCATTTTTCGGCGTACGTCGTTAAATTCAGAGTCTTCTTTTATCATTTCCGTTTTGATGATGTTCTAATTCTTTTTTCAAATTCGTGTTTACACGATACATCTACATCTACGTCATTCCCTGCAAGCAACCCAAAGGGTGTGTGGCAGGGAGTGCTTCCACACCAGGCTTTAAATTTTTTTTAAATGAGGTAGCTGTGGGGTGTGTGAATATCAAGTCATTATTCGGCACTTGTAATCATATTGACGAAGTCACTTGAGCTGTGTCCAATTATTTATTATGACTACCAATTATTGGAAATGAATCTCTCAGTTTTTTCATGTTATAGCCGACATTTTGACTATTTTATGTAATTTCTACCGCTCATTTTGCTAAATCAGTCTTCTCATGTGTTCAGCCCTCACAGTTCACGATACTCAACCTCACCGAGATTTTTGATTATCTACCTTCTGAAATATTGAAAAGTGGTACCAGTTAGACTATTATTTAATTGCTATCGCGGGTGCAATATTCCGCCTTGATTTTGCTTCGATGAGAGAATTGAAGGCGTGCATAAACGCATTCATTTTTGTCATTATTCAGAAATCATTGTCAAACGGACGTGATCATTTTTAGCTTAATACATTTCTGAATGTCATGCTTATTTATTATCAGCAAGAGTCATTTGTTTTACCACCTCATTTTTGGCTGAAGCCGTGACTATTTCAAATGATTCGATTTGGTCCTTCATGGCGTAGTTCTTGTTTCTGTGAATCACACCCTCATACGAGGCGTGTTATTTAAATAATGCCGTTTTGAAATTCGGCCACTGTAGTGCTGCGGTCAGCATTTTGCGGATGCGCGCTGAATATCCACATCTGTTAGGAAGCCACAGACGCCTTTACGGCAACATTCGACTGTGTTTACATTTGTTTGTGAGTACTTGAAATGCCTCCGCCGATTGAGAATCCCACCGACCTTGAAATACGAGCTGTGATTCGTTTTCTCGGTGTTATAGACGTGAAGGCGACTTAAATTCATCGTCAGATCAATAAAGTTTTTGGAAAAAAATATTATGAGCGTTGGAATGATACGGAACTGCGCCGTGCAATCCAAAACAAAAGGCGTGGCATGCTGAGTAAGGGGATCGTTTTTCTCCATGACAATGCCCGTCCTCACACGGCTAATCAAACTCAAGATCTCATCGGATCATTTGGCTGGGAACAACTTAATCACCCTCCGTACAGTCCCGACTTGCGCCCAGTGACTACCACCTGTTTTTGCATTTGAAGATGCATCTTGGTGGTCAGCGCCTCGACGACGATGATGAGGTCAAAGCAACCGTGTTGCAGTGATTGTCAAATCAGGCGGCAGACTTGAGGCTAGGGATGGGATTCAAAAGCTGGTTCTACGATGCGATGAGTGCCTTAATGTTAGAGGAAATTATGTAGAAAAATAGGATAAAGTACAGGTTTTCATATAAAAATAAAATTGTCTTGGGAAGTATACTCGTTTTTTATTTCAAAACGGTACTTACTTAAAAAACACGCCTCGTAAGAAACGCTTTTCGACCTAATATATTTTTCGGGAGAAGGATGGAGAAGGTGAGGTGGACGTAGAGGAAGACTTAACGAGGAAGTGCTTGAGATGATGGGCGAGGAAAGAAAACTTCCTAATGAAATTCGAGACCGGCAGAGTAGGTGGCTGGAGGATGTAAGAAGGGGATTGCTGAAGAATGTAATATAGGGAAGGATGTTGGGCTAGCGGGGAAGGGGAAGAAAGAGAAGAGGTTTCATGGACGGGATGGAGAAGGGTAGATCGTATGCTGAGGCGAAAACGGATATACCTACTAGATCGAGATAGGAGTACTCCTGAAAGTGTAAAAAACCGGAAAGAGATTCTCTGGCATTAAATAAAACCTACCTTAAACGATAGAATACTTAAAGAAAATCTCTCCTGAAATTTTGATTAGCGTTACTAATAGCCATAATTTTATCATTACCGCAGCTTCAATTAGTGGGCACGTTTTTTCTTAAATGGGGCTCTTGATAGATTCCGTTGAAGAGATGAGATTAATGAGGATGTTTCCGTGGTTCAATTTTCATCTCCCTCTCGTGGATACTTAGCGTTTTCCGCCACAGTGGGAACGGCACTCTCCGCTCTCGTCGGTTCTCCGCTTCGCTTTTCGCGACGTGATGTCGGTGCGGGCTCATTTGCCCTTTAATGAGGATTCCACTCCTGCCCCCCCCCAAACCTGATGGGGGAGGACTCCATCTCCTTTAATGGGCGGATTGGTAATTGAATCGGGTTGCCATTCCTCGCATGAGAGGATCTCGCTGGAGGCGGGGGGGTGGGATGGGGGAGGACGGATTGTTCGCCGTTTCCATGGTAACCGTCCTCGGCGTAGGAGCCTCCCTATTTCTCTTTCGTTATTCTTTGACCTTCCACCCCATTCCCACCCTCTCCTGTGGCCATTCTTCAACCGCTAACAACCCGCAATAAAGTGTGGCAGAGGGTGTGTTGGGACAACAGCCATGACGGAGTGAAGGAACAGGGCGCAATGGGAATCTCGAGGGGAAAAGGACGAAGACTGTAGATGCGTTTGGATGCATGAGCGGCTCGCCCTGTTTATCTTGTAGTCATCAAAACTTGCATTCTGACTTGCGATACGGATTGTGTCAAATTGTGCTTGTACACAATTGTACGGCTTGTGCGCAATGGCTTGTGTCAAAGGACCTCATCCTTAAAGGTGGTTCGAGCGAAATATCATTTCACCTATAAATCAGTGAATTTGGTCTAATTTTAAGGAAAAATATTTCACCCTTCCGAAGATTCAAAATTATCAGCCCCCTACCAAACTAGTAATCGAGATTTTTGACGAAAATCGCCAGCCCATTTACATGGGAAAAGTTATCTGTACGCACTCCAGGGTGACCTTAATTTAAAAATGAGGAATTTCTAACGTATAGATCTCGTCAAAAAATTAACAGTGTGTAGTTAGTATGTTTTCTGTTCTATTTTCGAAAATAAGACCTATTGTTACCGCAGTAATTTTGGCGTACCCAAACAAATGGATGACGGAAGTGAACAATGACTACGGTAACTACGAAGATCGCCCAAATTTGACAACAAAGGCGTTCGTATATCGCTGTTTGAGTCCCATCGGCATTTGTGGGTTTAGCAAATTTGAATTACAATAATGCATTGTTACGTCGAATCAAGTATGTCCATTAATAATTATGACAGTATAATAATAATGACAGTAATAATTATGATGTAATAAAAGATAAGCAATAAACCCACCTTAGGGGTTACCATAGGGGTTCTTTGGCATTTAAAATATTTTCAAGAACAAGTAGAATTTTACATAAGTAGCCGTGAGTCTTCCTCGTACTAAGTTATTCGTTTTTTACATTTTAAATCCCGGTTTGCTGTCAATTGACCAAGATTCCACCGAATACGATGCGATTTTATCGCAGAATGGATATGTTACTTGCAGGCGAAATAGAAGCCAGTCTATTTTCTCTGCAATTGCGAACCTCGGTCGATTTGTACCACTATCGGCCTTACTCCTCTTATACCTCTATGGAAGTTGCGACTTGCAAAGCTACTGTCATGGAAGTGACTTTCATGTGTGAACCCGTCCTTACTTGTTTTAACGTCATTTAAATGAGAAGTTGAATGATTCGGTGGGAGTTATTCTTCTTTTATATTTAGTTTTATTGTTATGCGTGTCGAGAAATCACTAAAATAAGCACCAACACTCGCGAAATGTAAAGTTCTTCCCATGGATACTGGGTGGCGTTAGGTTGATTTTATGCGTTTGTAGACGAGGCATAATGCCTTGTCGTTTGGTGGCGCTAAATGATATTAGTAAACAGATGTTAAGTAGCTTTATTTTCCCCAGAACGGTGGAGAGGACTTTATAATACAATCTCTCTTTGCGTTCCGCTACCCGGCTCTATTCCCTCGAGAAGTCTCATCAATCAACTTCCCCGACCCATCAAAACAAATAAATAAACATTAACAAGTCCTCAGCAACTAGTCAAAGAAAACAAACTACTCTGAATTCCTGGGTTGCGGCGTTACGTTTTCTCGCTGTTTATATTGTAATCATTAATGATGCTCGGAAAGAAGAAATTTTTCATTAAGTATTCGATTACGTATCCCTGTTGTTCTGTGGCTTCCTTCAGTACGATCTATGTGCACTCTGGGCTTGAATAATTATCCTTGAATTGTTTCGCTGGGCCACAATGCTTTCGCGTTGTTACTCTAGTTATTTACTGTTTTTTTTTTTAGTTTGGAAAGCAGAAAGCTCAGCTTTTTTGCGCGTTAATTACGGCAATCTGCTGTTCCTTTAACATGATCGTTTTTGTGGTAGATTTTCAAGTGTTTTAAAGTTTGTTACAAAGTTTCCAGTCTCCATAGTTCCTGAGTCCACTTTTCTTTCTTTCTCCTCTTCCACCCCTCTGGATGTATTTCTCACCCCTTCGTCATTTCCTCCCTCTGCCTTGTCTCTATTACCGCCAAACTACTCCCGCACACCAGTTTGCCTTGCCGTGTCTTTTGCGGTCGTGGCGCGACAGCGGCGGTGTCATCGACGTCCCCCGGGGAGCAGCCATCGCTTCGCTCCTGTCGAGTTCTTTTGTTTCCCGAGAGCTCCTTCCCAGCATAAACCCACTGGGTTGGGCGCACCGCATGTGTATAATGTGTTAGCAGGATGTAGGCGGTAATTGTGGCGTCATATACGCTAGTTACTTGATGTTTTTGCGTGGTGGATCCTGTAACTCTCATGGGAAATCTGAAAAAAAGAATTCCAATCCGATGGTTTAAAATTTCTGGTGGATGAGTAATCTTTTGAGTGCTTCATTGTGCAGGTTTAACTGTTATTAGGAAAGATATTGGGCGGTTTTTAGTTACACACTTATGTATATATATGTAAGTTACGCATTAAGCACCATTGATTTCTTCTTACGGACCACCGTATTGTCACATAGGCTGGCCATCGATGCGAATCATTTAAAAAATAAACATTAATAAGTTTATTTTGGAATAATGGGAAAAAATAAACATTTCAGTTACCTTATGAATTCCACTCAAAATATCCTCATTGCGCGACACGGTTTTTTTATATTAACCTCTGCAATCTACAAGTTTTTTCAAACTCTGGAATTGTAATGAAGATGTCACAAGCGAACTTCGCTAAGGGGCTGACGATTTTACCTTTCTCCCGTGGTATTGTGGAAATTCTGCTTAGTGACGCTTAAAATTGCGAGTAAACCGAGGCCAAGCTCCAATTCAAGTTTACCATCTCTGTATATAGGTTTCTCTATAGTCAGTGAGTCTAGACCATACTTGCGAAGTGGAACAACAGCTAGTAAAAGATGTGAAAGAAATGATTGAAAGCAGCCGTCATTTCAAACCGTCTGGTGATAAACGCAAAGAAGGGAAATATTATATATCTAGAAGAAGTGCGATAGGCAACTTTGAAACATTATCACGTTTTCAGACTTGCTTAAGGTGTGAAAGATAACCTGCGCATTAATATTTGCCCTTGTGATCTCGCGCGAGGTTTGCGACCCTTGTCGTATTAAGACACCAGAATGAGTGTGTTACTCATTTAGTTGACAGCATTGCCCCTTAAAGAGAACACTGTTGCAAAACTTAAGGCATACTTGCTCACCTCTAGGCCACGTTGCCATTCAATCACAACTCGACGGTTAAGTTCGGTTAGTTGCTTTAGAGAATAGTACATGCTTATTGCGATATCCTAGCCTACAGTTTTAGATTAGTAATTGAAATTCTGAGCAGAACTAAGTTAGTTTTCCTGACGCTACTGGCCAAAATCGCACCTCCAGCCCTTCGGAGATTTCTGGAGACACTAGAATTTACTCCTCAATAGTCTCATCATCATCATTGGTCGTTCAGTCATGAGATTGGTTGACTGCAGCCCTTCACCCCCCCCCCCAAATGTTCCCTATCCTATACTAGTTCCCTTAAAGATCTCACGTTCCATCTCCTTATCCTGCATTTGTCCTTCATGACTGATGTACCCCTCCCAGTAGTCCCCACCCGGAGACAATTTTACCTCCGGAATATTTGACTGAGATGATTGCCATCATGTAGTTAGATAGCAGGGCTGTATTTCTAGGGAGACTAACGTGGTGGTTTCCCCGATACCCTCCACATCGCAGTCACCCGGCCGATTCCGTGAACTTCACTCTCGCCCTAAGCTGTGGCTGTTGACACCGGTCCGATTTTCTTGATCTGCGCTATAAAGGCCGCTTTACACCAGTGGTTCCCAAAGTGGGCGCTACCACCCCCTGGGGGGGAGGTGTTTTCGTCTAAGGGGGCTGCAGGGAGGCGGTGGAGAGTGGTCCCTTACCAAATATAAGTACATGTCCTAGGATGAGTAAACTATCTCTCTGTTGGATTTGAAAGTAACAATAGCCTAATTACAATTTTTTAGCTTCATTTTTATAGACATCTTGCTTTTTCAAGTTGTCCAGGACATTGAAGTGTATGGTTGGGGGCGCTGGGTAAATGTTTGTGGAAGAAAGGGGGCGGTGGCTCAAAAATATTTGGAAAACGCTGCTTTACACGGTAAATTTTATTGTACAAACGAATGTATAATAGAATGTACAAGAAACTGAATGGAATTAGAGCAGGTTCTATTTCTCGTTAAGTCATTCAGACGATCATACAATTTTCCTCTTTACGCGGTACAGTTTCCTTCATGAAGGAATTTGTACATTCGTTTGTACAATAAAATGTACCCTGTAAAGCGGCCATAAATGCCTTGTCGAACCTGCGAACCTAGGAATACGCTACCACTGATCCTAACGGGACCCCTCGTAAGAACCTACTCTACCTTATAAGTTTGGACCGCTGATGGTGTTTTGGAACCCGGCCTTACAGATTTATCGATATGTTAACCGTGTCTGTGTCCCGCGCGTAGCAATTGCTTCGGGGACACCTTCTCCGCTCAGGGTTTCTCTACAATGTGCCTGCGGGGAGGCGGGCTGCCCATTCGCTAGGCCTCGAATGCGGTGGCCCGTGTCCTCCAGTTCCCTACCCATTTTCATCCCGCTTCAATCTTTCGAAAGTAAATAGAATGACGTCGTTATCCCCGCCCATCCTGTTCTCATGGCAATTACTTGTTTCCGGTCATGTGGGACTCCGATGCTCATCTTCCCCTCCCTCGGGAAATAATATTTTGCCTCAGACAGAACGAAATATGACATTGTGAAGCGGTCATCCAGGGAATTTCTCATACTGATGAACAAAAACGTCATGGAGTTTGCTCGCAGTTGGAAATGGATTGCTCCTCGTACATCATAATAACGGACTCACTCTTGTGTGAATGCTGTTGAGTATAAATGTGAGATTAAATTGTCGTTTGTGATTTTAATCGTGATTTTGAATTCGTCTCCATTAGTGTCATGGATAAATCCCCCTCCCCCCCCCCCCCGAATTCAAGAGCTGTCGTTTATCAGAAAATATTCATAGATAGAATATTTTTCACTTCATGTTGTGGTGCTTATCTATAAAACTTACGAGAAGTTCATGGCACCATTTTTCTTCACCTTGATTTTACTCCGCCAAAAGCGTATCGAATAGAAAACATGTGAAGGACAACATTGCTATTCTTGAATTGTTTAAATTAAAAGATTTGCAATTCAAATCCACCCAAAACTGGCGAAAGACTTAGTATTTTTCAGAAAAAGAATAACTTATTACTCAACAGTGTTGGTTCAGTGTTGTGTACAAATATCCATTAGTTTTAGGTAGCCTCAGAGGTCACAGACCTATGTGGAGACCACCTACCATAAATGAAATACATTGCTGGCATTAAACAAAAGTTCTTTCAAAAGCATATATATGTAGTAATTAACAAATGACGATTTCGTTTTAGCCCAATTGTGAACAAGAAAAGCAGAGGCAATAATTATAATTCATCTTGCTGACAGTCATGTGAAACACAAATTATTTCAAGTTATAACATAAAATACATGTACATACATTACAGATCTAGTATAAAACAATAATATTGCTATGTGTCAATACGCATTCCTCTGAAATTTTTAAACATTTCTTCTTGTTTTTTTTTAGCATTTTAATGGATTCTGGTAAGGCGTTAAATAATTTAGGGCCCGAAAATACAAAGTATTCCTTAAACAACGTAGGATTTGATTTTGGAAGCCGTGTATTTAGCTTCCTTCCCAAATTATACGTATGGTCGCTTCGAGACACCGCGGACAATCGCCACTTTTCAAATAATATAATCTCAGAAGCTTAAAAATTAACATGTATTTAGAAGGAATGAATTTTGAGTTGAACAAGTATTGGGTATCTTTGCTCGTATTGTTTACTTTTAGTTATAACTCTTATTATCTTTTTTGTAGCAATATAGCCGGAACTAAGGAATACATTTAAGTCATAAGTTTCAATTACCTCACCGGATTAAGTATGACATTTTTAGTTTGGGTACCAAAACTTGGAAAATTCGTAGGAGGATGATAGTTTTGCAACGCAATGGATTTACGGTGTGGAGTTTGACTGGGGGGTATCACACCAGTTGGGGTAAGTGGACGCAATGACGAAGGTTTAGAATGTGGTTCGAATGTAGTGAAATTGTTCGATAAAGAAAGGAAAGGTGGAAAATGCGCTGAAGATTGCAAGCCAGAAAGCTTGGTTGAATTCAGAGGTAGCTGTACAAATTATAACAGGAAGAAAAAATGACGAAACTTCGGTCAAATCATGGGACGGAAGTGGACGATTTGCAAAACTTATTCGGAGAAGCCTCTCAATATAAAGCTTTTGGTGACGGAATAGGACGGGTTCCCGGGACCATGAGTCAGTATGTTTATTAGAGACTGCAGAATATTCTGATATGGTGAGATCCGCTTCGAGCAACTGAAGCCGAGACAGTGATTGGTATATCGGCAGATGTTTCATGCAGTATCAATTGTCGATTGGAGTGTCGTACGGTAATAAACGATGTCATCTTTTGGATGAAAATTTTAACCCTCTATGTTGCTTAGTGACCTAAAGGTAACTCATAGAAGAGTTTTTTTTGTTTATAATTAGGTTTATTTACCTATATTTTATATGCCTTTGCGACATCAATTTTACAGCTTGCCAACGAAAATATCTCTCATTCGTTACTTTTAGTTCCTGATTCTCCCACGAGTGTGGTGTCATGTGAAATGCCTGCTCATGGTGGGCCAAAAAATCGGTTTATAGAAGGTTAAGAAAGTTGTTAATAGCTCTGAATGCTCATCTGTAATTCTTTGTTGTCCTTGGAAACGCGCTTTATTTAAAGCAGTAGTGGTTGAATGCATATCCCAGTTAATTGAAAGTTTTAAGTTAATTGAAATTTAATAGGTTGCAAATAGAAATTGAATAACTTTGCAAACCATGATTATTGTGGAAAATCTTCTGGTGCGTCATTGCTTGATTTAGGAAAACTCTCAAATATAAGTTTTCTACGAAGTAGCGCTTCATGAGGCTCAAATTACCGGCACTCATTTCGTTTATTTAGTGTAAAACAAATGAATACTTTTTGGTGCATTTGTTTGGGATGTCTCCCATAAGGATTGGGGAGACCATAGCTGAAATCGGAGGACCTAAGTGCGAGGGAAGTGACCCCTTTATTACTCAATGTAAGAGCTCACTGTTTGACTGCCATGGCCATACTTGACTGTGGTCATGGTTGCGGTCATTTCGTAAGGCGCTGTTCAAGAGCTAAGGTCAGCAAGACTTGGTAATGCTGTGCAAACTCGTCTTCGAAAGCTGAAAGGATTATTTCTTCGCCCTGTGATATTTTTACAGATTTGGAGGATTTTGAAATCCTCTGGTGTCATTTAGAGAACCTGTTTTTGTATTTTATCATGGTAGATGGTCGATACGAGCTGCTGTGTTTGTGCTTTTGTCTTAACACTTTGTCCTTCATGAGCATCCGCACAAGTTTATTAAAGTAGTCATTGAATTTTTGATTTTTAAGTACTGCGTTTTATTGCTTTGGACTATGGTAACAGGTTGTTTGAAACAATTTCATTTCCCAGGGAAATGACTTCAGAATAAAGCGCAGACTATTATCTGGAGTGCGAAATTCCACAGAGAAAAAACAATCCACCAAAAATTTTTGATCCCGGTCAAGGCGAATGATTTTTTTCTCTGTGGAATTTTGCACAATTGTGCATTGCGGGTGACTCCGTAAAAGTGGAACTCTGTGGCTAGTCCCGGATAGTTTAAAATCTGTGTTATCTGGAGTATTATCTTCTTACGGTCGAATTATTCAATTTGTATTCTTATGTCGCATTGATTGAAACTACGCTAGTGTACTTCATAAATATTTGTATGATTACAGAATACGGTAATTGTATTTTTATAGCAATGCAAAGATTCATTTTTTTTTTAAATACATCCTACGTACCCGTCTTGAATTTAATCGGGTAATTACATCTGGTTGAAATCATGGGTGTCAGTCTCGGTATAGGTACGTACAAACGTTAAGCTGTCTGTTTTCGCAAACTTTTGCATTATATTTTATTTCGCATTATTGTTTTTATGTGTTGTAAGGGTTTTTTAAGTTATTCCTGTGGAAAAAATCTTTCGAGAAAATGGTGTGAAATGGGCGCATCCAGAATAAAGAAAGGGTGACGTTCTCTGTGGAATAAAAAAATTATAGTCCATTCATTCTTTGTCTCGGCTGTCTTTAGGAAGGTCTTATCGCGATTCAAGGGAACAAATTTTCTGAATGTGACCTTGATTTCCTAGGACTCCATCGACCTCACTTGTACAGGTTTTTTAGTTGTTTTTTTCTCCTTTGGTGTTTTCGCCTACTCGACTTGATAAACTTCGGTGATTACACTTTTTATGTGTTCATGTTAATCACCTTGAAGGGGTTAATTTAATTGTTGGTGAAAGTACTATGAAAGAAATCATTATCACCTACCATATCTGTAATTTATTGATCTGAGACAAATGACGAACAAAAGAAGACTATAATGTTTGAATTTATGGTCCTGCGGCTAAAAAATATTGGTGAAAGAAAGCATTTCTCTTTTTATTACAGTAATAATGACATAGATTAACTTCGTTGGTGAATCATATTTACTACTTAAATATTTCGGGTTTTCCTGGTAAATAGAATGAGGGAAGGCTTCTCGGTATCCCATCCGGGTTGGAATGTCTATAACCAACGTTTCGGCCGCTTACACTGCAGCCGTCCTCGGGGTGATGAGATTTGTGACAGCTCCGCTCATCGGCATCACCGCCCAAATTATATCAACCGAGAAGCCTTCCTTCACACATGTAGTAGATTGAAATGCACGTATTTCCTCTCTGGATTCTCGGTTCCACTCTTGGTTTATCAGATCTGTTCAGTACACTTCTGTGGAAATGACGTGAAGTGATGGTTTAATTAGAATTTAGGTTGACGGCATATCCTGCCTGATATCTACTTTTGACTGCTCAGAACTAAGAAGACAATTATATTGATGAATGTATCTATGCTGTCTTTTTAAAAAGTGTTATATATCTTTCATATGTCCTTATCTCTCGTTGGATTATAACAATTTTATTGCTAGCTGTAATAGTTTGAGGGTAGGTCAAAAATCGAAATTGTTTTTCTTTGCTGACGTTTCGGAATTTAACTGCTTCCATCTTCAAGTCTCGAACCGCGAGACGGACGATCAACAACAAAATACAGGGTGTCCAGCACTCTGGAAAACCGGGAAGACAGGGAAATCTCAGGGAATTTTATTTTCACTGCTAATATCAGGGAAATGTCGAGTTGACTCTGGAAATTTCTGTGGTGTCAATATATAAAACAGCAACGGAATCAATGTGCCTTTTTCGGCAAGTTGCTTAGTCAAATTTCCCTTGCGTTGTCGCATTTAGCAAAATAAGGAAAATAGTCAATTCCTTCAGTTTTTTAAGTTGATCATTTTTTTATCAATGCTATTCATAGCAAAGTCTGGCTGTAATATAACCTTGTTCCTGAGCACCAGCATGACAATATTTTATTCTAAGAAAGGGTGGTCATGTGATTTTCTCTCAAACTATTTTCAAGTTTTGAGTTTATTTTCTTCCAAATATGCAAGTTTAAAAATAACCCTAACGTTTAATCACCCAAAAAACATACCGCACATTCTCTTATAATTAATGAGAAAAAATCAATATTTCCTCTGGAAAATAAAAATTATGTCTGGAAAACCTGGAAATCGCTGAGAATTTTCAAATGCCTAGCTGTTGGACACCCGGAAATATCAGCCACCAATGCCCTTACCATTCAATATATATTTCTGCCGTCAGTTATTTCTTGGTAAAAAGGAATTTTTTATTTTTTACCTACCTATTTTTTTATGATTATAATCGTTGAATATCCAAGGTCGAAATGCATGAAAGTGAATACATTGTCGCCATTACAATATCAGCCTGCGCCTTGTTTTTTTTTACGAATTGGAATAATTGAGTATCGGCTGTTCTCACTGTACGGAAGAATTGAACATTTTTCGTAAACTCATTTATTCAAAGTTATTCACATCCGTTATCATATGATTTATCCCATAGTTTTAGCAATTTTTGTTATTATTTCATTTCCCTTTCCTTCTGTTCCTGATGTTGCGTCACTTTTTCATTTATTTATTTATTTGAAAAAGTCCCAAAACGGCACAAAGGCTTTTAATCCTCTATGGACGGAATTATGAAACGTCAGCCTGAAAAAAAATACTGCTGCTGTATTAGTTTAAAAAAAAGTGTTATTTAAGCATTTAAAACAAATTGCAATTGATTTTATAATAAAATTTATTTTTAAATGTGACGTGTATGTGTTGTATAAATTTTATTTAAATAATACTTAATATTTACACAAGGTATACTTCAACTTTGTCTTCATAACGTACCTTTTTTTAACTTTCTCAGTTTGTTCATATGACAACTGTAACTATTTATTTCAAAGCTACACCAGGCACGCCATCGTCAGTGAATAGCGTCACACATTCATCTATTCAAATTGTTTGATAAACCGCCGAAAGTGACGCAACTTTCCCCACACTTTATCCAGAGCGTTACAATTCTCTCTAGCGAGGCAACTAAATGGAAAAGCCTGTTAGAAAGCAGATATTTCAATGTTTTTGAAAAGTAACAAATTTGACTCGCTCGTCCAAGGAGGGTTAACATTGGATACCAACACACAAATAAATTATAAGCATTAACAAAATATAAAAATTATCACAGATAATGGAAAACATTCAAAAGAACAGGAGTACGTGGTCGTGGACTTAGCGATAAGTTAACAGGGTAGATGGTGTAGATGATACTCTCATCTCTATTTTTGCGCTCATCTTTAAATCCCAGCGGTCCCTTTTGTACTCCTGTGTGTTGTCGCCACGGTTACATCGATCTCTCGTGTGACTTCTTTAAGTAGTTTTCTTAGTGTGCCAAACTTGTGCTTCCTCGTGCCTTCTCTGGGGAAAAGTTGTAATCCCTCCTTTCGCGAATTGGACGAAGTGGAGAAACATGAGCATCGCTGGCCTTCTGCTCACCCTTGAAAGGGGGGCGTTAGCGCGGCCGAGCTTCGGGACAGAGTGAAGACAATCGAATTAGGAAATTGCTTGATGTACGACTAAGGGCGAAGGCGTTGCGTAACGCGAAGCCGGTGGTGTGGCAACCTTGACCCAAGGCTCGTTCGCTTTCCCAGTGCACGGGAGATGTACCATCCGCACGAAATATTGCACAAAAAAATAGCAAAGAATTTTGTTGCTGGTAATTATTTGCCGAGTATCACTTCAAATTTGTGAAAGATAGATCAAAGTGCTAGTGACGTATTTCGAGCATTTAGAAGACCAATGTTAAATCTTGTCATGATATAGTTGCTGCGTGTATTTTTATCCTTGTGGTATCTTTAAATTACTCTCAACGTCCTCTGAAGCTTCTAAATTTGAAATGGTTTTGGATTGTTTTTCAGTTTTTATTGTGTGTAATCGGAAATTACATTTTGGAGACAATTATTGATTTTTTGTTCTCTGTTAATGGTATCCCTGCTTGGAGGGCAGTTTTGTTTAATTGACTTCTTCTTCTGCCAGTATTCGGAGCATGTGACAGAAGGAATTCATGGTCGGGTGTGCTTATGTAATGTATTGATTCGTTAGTATTTACTATGATTCCCAGAAATTGTGTTGGAAGAAATTGCGCGTCCCGATGACCCCGAGAACTGTGCCTGCGGGAGCAGTAATATGGACTCAAGGTAGGGCCACTCATGGCAGATAGGTGGAACGATAGGAGTCAGACGAGAGGTAGTTGACGTAATGGCGATGGCTTGGAGAATTGGTGGCGAGCAAGTATTCGGAGGTCGAGTGAGTGGATGTCCTAGAAATGACGAAGCTGGGGAAAGGACTGTCCAAAAACCGCACCCGTATTCCACTACAGGGTAGACGAGGAGTATTGAGATGACGGATGTACCCACGCTTCGACCTGAATTGGTCCGAATTGACCCTCCATGGGTCCGGTGTCCCTGATTTGATGACGTACTCCGGCAGGCACGGTGTCTACCCAAAAAAGGGAGTCGGGGGATACCTAATCCCAATTTCTTGGGCAACGGACTGATCCGGTTCTTATAAGATATGCGGTAAGTTTTCGCAAAAGCGAGACTGACGGGGGCTCGTCTCACGTTGTTGGGGTAACCCAACAGCTACGAGGACTGGGGGGAGGCGGGGGCCCGTTGTCGTCCTTTTGACATCAATCCGCCTCATGGTGTCGGCCTCCGAGTGGTTGATCTTCGCTAACCTTCCCATCCCTTTCCTTTACCCTTTTCCACTACTATCCTCCCCGGTGATAAGCGAGAGCTTCCAGACCGGGAGGAGAGTTTTTAGCCCGCGGGGAAACCCGAATCGACTGTCCAAAAACCTATCAGACAGTTGATACGTGGGATAAGAAATCATAAGAAATTAATTGACAGGATAGTATCCTAATATAATAAAGAATTTCACCCCCTTGTCTCTTGGTTGGGAGTTTCAAATTTGCCTCTTGTCATTGACATGTTCTTAATTGCTTTTTCGTAGTTTGGAAAGGGAAGAACGAGACTAGGCTTGATGGACGGGGTGAGAATAGATAGTTCGTATGCTGACGCGAAGAATGAATCATGTTAGGGTCCTTTCGATTTTCTACACATTCAGGGGCCTATCTCCCTCCAGCATATCCTTTTCGCCTCAGCATACGATCTACCCTTCTCCATCCCGTCCATAAAACCTCTTCTCTCTCTTCCATTCCCCGCTTGCCCCACATCCCTGTATCACAGTCTTCAGCTATCCATCGCCCCTAATTACTTCATTCAACTACCTACCCTACCTATCCCGGATTCTATCCGAGTTTTCTTTCATAACCCACCATACCAAACACTTCTTCGTTTGTCTTCCTTTCCGTCCACGGCTCCTTCTACATCCTCCACCACGCCATTTTCTCGAAATAGTCTCTATCCTCTTCTTAATTTCCTAAAGGCTGGGACACAATCAACGTGTACGTGCAACGTGAGCCGTTAAGGGTAATACGCGAAAAGATAGCTGACGGGAAAGTATAGCGAACGGACACAATCAACGTGTACGGGGAGTACGTGTACGCGAGAGATGAGCAACTTTCATCTCTTCCCGTGTCCTGTACACGGAAAACCAATGAGAATAGCCCTGAGAATCCGGGAATGGGAGCCATCTGTCGGCAGATACATCCAACTGTTGAAGATAGCTCTTGGCAAAGACAACTTATTTACTTCCACAGTTGTTTACACCTGATCTCTTAGCTGCGCCTGCGTTAGTCAATTGTTACTCCGGGCCGTGTTAACGTCGATTGTGACCGCTGACTTGCGTTCCCCGTCTCCCGTTGTCCCGTTAACGTCTCTCGTCACACGTACACGTTGATTGTGTCCCAGCCTTTACTCAAGGTCCTCGTTATCTACTACCTTCTATTGTTGAACGCTTCCTATAGTTAACGCAAATTTTCTCCTTAAATATTTGATACTATGGCCATTAAAATTCCCTCTCTCTGCTCCAGTTTTTGTCCTCCTACTTTTATGACCAAGTGGAGTGATAACAACGTAATATTAATATTTTGAGGTAGGTTTGGTAGGTGGGCAAGAGGAGGTGGAGAAATGATTTATGGCGCGGGGACGGGAAGGTCCCGCCGTTGCCCGTGATTCTCTCTTTTGGCTCCCCGCCTCTCCTCTACGTCTCGTTTGATGTGGGTGAAACGATTTTTGCTTGTGTACTGAATTCTGTGAAACTTATAGAGAAAGGGTTGATTCTTAATTTTACGTGAAGTGCGGAGACTTCTTTTGAGGGAACTGTATAGTAAGTAAAGGTGAGTGGGATTGTCACGTGTTTTCGTTCCTCTAAATGTGGGATTTGCTTCCATTTCTTAGTCATCTTTTGTGTTCTTTCAATTGCATTGTAAAAAGCCTTCCTTTTTTACCTATGTACTGACTGACGAGAATATCATTTTTTATTTTTGGATTGGGTATTTGGGGAGGCGACCGACAGCTAAGGTCATCTGCGACATAGGGTACAGGTAAGGGAGGAAGGGTGGATATAAACCCGGCGTCGGCATTAGCCTGCTCTTAACGAAAGGCGCCTAAGGGACCACGGTTTAACGGGCGGTTTAACAGACGAAGTACTACATTTCATGTACCTTCCACAAGACACTCAAGCTGGGATCGGGTTTTCCCTGCAAAACATCCTCCTCTGCAGAGGATTTGAACCCTGGCAGGGTTAGCCAGTACTCTAGCCACCACACCAACCCGATCCCTAGTTTTATTATATTTTTTCCCTACAGTCTTTCGAATGTTCCTACAAATGTATGAATGATAAGGTACACCTTATCTACTTTGAAACTATATCATTCATTAACGCAGTATTTCTTCAACATTTTCTCTTTTTTATTCCTCAATGCGTACCTTTTGAGTGGATAAAATTGTAATAAATATAAATCAAATTCGAGCAATGTGTCGACAAAGAGATCTGCTCAAATTCCCGCCCTCTGTGCGGCCTTCTGAGAACTAGGAAGCTGAGATTGAAATCCGTATAGCGGGAAGCGCAGTGAGAGTCGAGAGAAAACTCTCCGGGAAAGAAATAACATAAATGTTCCTCGGGAGTGTTTTTGAGCCGCTGGCACGAAAAATTGAGGTGTCCTTTCCGCTAGAGCGGCGTCTTCGCCCGACTGACCTTTCCCTCGAGTGGTTTCGCGGGGGCCGTGAGATGTCATCGCTCCCATGAGCCCACACCCTCCGCCAGCGGCCGGCCCTTGCCCCCCCCCCCCACTTACTTCTGTCTCCCCGCCTATTCCACTATTCGTTCGAGGAGGTGGTTGCGACGACTTTTGCGTAAATCCGGATTTCCCTGAAACCTAATATACGTGTTTTCATTAGTGATATATGTATAGATATAATTAAATAAAAATATTGTAACAGGGTTTCACTTTCTCCCGGCGAATGACTGCTGTGAATTTTTCTCGGGTTTCCGTCCGGGTAAGATGCTCCATCTTCTCCAACGCCGACGTTTCGATGAATTACGTATTCATCTACGGCCCTGATGACGATGAATAAGTCATTCGTCGAAACGTCGGCGTTGGAGAAGATCATCTTACCCGGACGGAAGCCCGAGAACGATTCACAGCATATTGTTACAGGTTTTTAATAATAAGGCTGAAACTCCAATAGCCGTTAAAAAATACCTTTGAGGGATAATGATCAGAGGGAATGGGATTAGTTATTAAGAGGTCTCTAATCCTTTTCCCCCTAATTATTATCCCTAAAAGGTTTTTGTTTACGGCTATTGGAGTTTTATCCTTATTATCGTATGCAAACAGTAAGAGCTCGCTTCTTTATTATAACAGGGTTTTACATTAAAGTAATCTATTGGTTAAAGGAAGGTTTTATCGAGCCTTGATGAAAATCTTCCTGATTTTCACACGTGAAGGAAATTTCCCTCTTCATCTTCGCGTACGTCTTACCCTTCTTCATACCGTTTGTTAAAACACAGTCACTTTAATCCCCTTGCCCAACACCCTTCCCTCAATCACGGCCTTGAGCCACTCTTCGCGCCCCTCGTCACCCCTTCCAGCCACCTACCCGACACCCGCTGTACTTTCTCCATCCTCATACTAACCCACCTCTCAAAAGCTTGCATCCTATTTTCATCTTCTTTCCTAAAGAATCCATGTTATGCTCTATTTTGCGGTTAACTTCATATCCATATCTTCATCAGCCTCTTCTTTATGTCTTAAGCCAAGTTCCCCGTCATCAGCATACGATTTTTTTTATGGTATCAATAGATAAAAGTGAAAATATAAGACTGTCTCTGGCGTTACTCGGTGGAACTCGTTCAAAATGAATGAAAAACAAGTACTTGGTTATGATTCCACACTTTATTTAAAGCCACACGATCTAGGTTTCGGCATATCATTCTATCATCAGGTGATCCCCTGATAATGGCATTATATGGATATGGCCGAAACCTTAGTCGTATTGCTTTGAATAAAGTGTGGAATCATAACCAAGTACTTGTCTTTCATCCAAAAGTGAAAATAGTTGCATTTTATCAATTTGGTTATTTTTGGCAGTTCAACCTTATTTTAACACGAAGTCTCGTGACATGTGATACGTATGTCATAATAGTTCGCTTAACCCTCTATGGACAGAATTATGAAACATCATCATGAATAAAATACAGCTACTATATTGGTTTTTTAAAAGCACTATTTAAGAATTTATAAAATTGGTAATTATTTGATAATGACATTAATTTTTAAATGTGACTTATTTCTTTTGTATGTATTTAATTTTATAGTACTTTTCGTAATAGCATTAACACGAGGTATACTTCAATATTACCTTCGTACCTTTTTTTAAACTTTTCCAATTTTTTTTCATATGACAGCTGAAACTATTTATTTTAGTGCTCCACCAGGCACGCCATCGTCAGTGAATAGCGTCACACTTTCATCTATTCAAATTGTTTGACAAACCGCCGAAAGAGACGCAACTTTCCACACAATTAATCCGAAGCGTTACAATTCTGTTTACCGCAGCAACTAAATGGAAAAGCCTCGTAGAAAGCAGATATTTCAATGATTTTGAAACGTAACAAATCTGACTCGCTCATCCATAGTTGGCTAATTATGCTCAGACTTTCTTCTGAAAGCGGAATAATACGTTTCTTCTTATTATAGATGTATCTGACGAATGTCAAATTGCCATGCTTTCATCAATTTTGGTATAAAAAATGCTCTGTAAATCATGGTATTAGATTCAATAATTGAATAACGGCCTGTGACTCAAATAAAATAACCGACTATTTTTAACACATTATGAATTAAAAAGAATAAGTAATAAAAACTTTAATGATCTATGTTGGGATGAGGAGAGAATTGGAATAACTTGACCTCCATCAGGCTTAACCATGTACGGGAGAATGATGGTACAGGCTAGGCTTTGCTCGTCATCTCGCAAGGTCATACCTGATTAAATGCGAACGCCGACGTTGGCAATGAGAAATAAATAAAATAATCACCTATAACTTGACCTGAGCTCCAGGAGAATGAAAAAATCATATACCTGATATGTACACTGTGTACGTGTGTATTTGCATATTCAAAATTTCCATACGTGTACACGGTACACGTATGCAAATTTTTTCGTAAATCTGTAGATCGCTCTTCTCACCCTATGCCGTTGTCATGCATATTACGTTGTCGCTCGGAGATATTCGTTACTTATGCGATGATTTTCGATATTAGTATCCTTGCGACGATTTCCATACGAGTGAGTGGATAGCGCACAGAATCCTTTCGCGACCAGTCGCGTGAGGGAACGTGGAGGGGCGTGGAACACAGGGGGTTGGAAATGGAAGAGAGAGAGGTAGTTGGGGTTGTAAAGGGGTGAATGAGTGTTTCGTATACACGAGGGTTGCTGCCGCTTTGTCGGAAGGGGGGGAGTTCACTTTTTGCCGGCGACGTTGCTAAGCAACCGCCCGTGATCTCTTAGGTCTCCTCCGGATATCAATACTCGGGGTGGCCGCTTGCTTTTAAGTGGCTTTATTATTTTTTCACGAATTTCCGAATTGAATGAAGTAAGCCGCGCGCCGACTGAGCGATCGAACGTTCACTGCAGCAGATCTTTGCCTTCCGCATTCGGGGCCGATTCAAAGTGGATGGTCGTCTTTACGGGTAACGATCGACCCTCGGGCCAAATAAGTGACTGTGAGGGGATAATTCTAGAAAATATTTTAAGATTTTTCGGTTATCCTTTCCCTTTCTGACGGATGAATAAAATCGCTCCGCAAATTCAGGCGTCGCGTCTTGGAAATCCATTTTCAATGATGAAATGAACACTTGCTATTTTTCCAATGAAATTTGATTTTGGTGCTACTAGTTTCATCGTATATACGTCCCGAAGATGTCCCTGAAGATGAAGCCTACATGCTAAAACTTGGTGGACCAAAATAAAAATTCTGTGGAAAAACATCTTGTGAGATTTGCATTATTGAATAATATCGCGTTAAGCTTTCGCGATGCGACGATTTTCGCGACTTTCAAGTCGCGAGACTAAACGTTGTGGATTTGTGAAAAATAATTCTTGATTCTACGATAGTATTAGTGTGAATAATATGATATTTGAATCGATTTATTAGAATAACCGGCCCCGGGGTATTCGGGGTAAAGTCCTTGCCTGCTAAACCGAGAGTCGTGCGTTCGAATCCCGCCTGGGTGGAAATATCACCACTTAGGGCATAGGTGTTTGTGTTCGAATGTTGTTGCTGTTATTCACCCGATATAAATTGGCCATATGCGCTGTATTCGGGATAATGAAGATTAAATTTAAAAAAATATTTTGAATAAGTAGACTCACAGCTTATCAATAATTATGCTTCATCATTAGGAATCTTCTATGAAGCTACGCCGAAATACTTCAAAGTATATTCGTGCAATGAAGATTTTATTATACGATTCTTATATTTGTTACAAAGTTATGTGGAATCGGGACTTCCTTATTATTTTTGCACGATTTCCGATGTCAAGTAAATCACAAGGGATCTGTTGTGAAAATCTGCTTGACGAATGGGGATCACTCAAAGAGTATTTGCACAAACTTAAGCGTTAAATCCTCTTAGGTAGGGTTCTTAGCTCCTCCTATAAAATGATTCTGCATACGTACACCTGATATGCTCTTCAGAACAGCATGCCGGGACGGATGCATTGATAACTCCTTGAGTGGCTGTGAATGTATAGCTGAGGGTGAAAAAATTGCAAATTGTTAGATCAACACGAATTCATCGTTTTTATGGCTGAGTTACCAGCAGTGACAGGCGAGCGCGACTCTCTTGTACCTGACGCTTATTTTATGCAGTTACGCATATGCAGTTTATGTAGTATATGTGAATCAGTTGTTGACAATTCTTAAGGAGGGAAATATTTTCCCTCTTTTAACTTATGTGTAATAATTACACACCTATTTCAAGCTTATGTAATGGCACTCGGTAACTGTGAAGTAATGATAGATTTGGTTTGCTTTATAAATATCTCTTGCCTTCGAGGCGACTGAGGAAGACATCTTGTGAAATCGGAAATTTTGTATCCGTCATATAAAAATGTTTTGTTGCAAATGAAAATAATATTAAATTGCTACACGTTTTGCGACGGGAGATGTTCAGAGACTAGTTCTTTGGCCAAAGAAAAGAAGATTTTTCGCCTACATTGAGAATTTTCGATAATATTCTTGATTATTTTGTTATGTTTACTATTTTAAGAAGGAGGAAAGTAAATTAAAAAAAATGGAGGATGTAATTTAAAGTGGATGGTGGTGCCCATCGTTTTCCGATAATATTTTGGCTGAAATTGGTGTCCTGGAGACCTTTAAAAAAATTAAATTTAGAGAAAAATGTTGGGTAATTAAAGGTATTGGAATTTTTTTCCTATTTTTAGTTAAAATTCTTGGGAAAGATTTTATGTTCCAATTGGATCCGATGTACGTTTATAGATTTTTACGCGTAACGTTTGAGGAAACTGGATTTAGGTTTGATAGAAGATTTTTTCGATGGGGCTTGGAACGTCGGCGAAAATTAGACAATTCTTGGCGGAAGGCAATCGGAAGCGATGATTGGAAGCGGTGGACTTAGAGAGGGAGCGACTTATACACTACGTTTCTACGTTTACCGATCGATCTCAGATCGATCTGTCGATCTGAACCAGCGCTCCTCGTTATTCTTTTGGTTTGTGTAGCCAGTTGTGGCAAGGGCGCAGTAATGGCGAGTTATGTGACATTGATGATATCGTAACATAAAGCAATTTTTCCTCCAATTGGGCAATATTTTATGACTCGGTATGCGAATGAAAATTTCCAATCCTGCCCTTGTTTACACGCCGAGTCGATCGTGCTTCAACTGATAGATTCGATTAATTGAACTCGATATTTTTTCAGTGTATTAATTTGACTCAGAAACTTCTTCGTCGTATATATTTTTGTCTGATTTTTTTCATGAGTTTCCTTATATTGGAATGCAAAGTTTCCCCTGATTGATTAATTAAAGAACTGCAAATCTTCGGAATCATTACAGAATATCAAAAGGTTTTAGTTTTTCTCTCCACGTTCTTTTACTCCCTGCCAATGAGTCTTTCGTATTTAGTGCGCGTTTTTTTCATCCTTTTTGCCCAGTATCCTGTTTTATGAAGGAAATATCGGAAAATGCTGCTTGAGTGATACTATAAATGGATATTTACAAGTCATATATGTCACATCTCATTAATAACCTTTTCATTTGAATTAACTATGTATTATAAGTCAGTAGCTGTGTGCGAGTCTACCAACTATTTTTTTCGTAACCTCCTGCCAAATTGGTGTATTTGGAAATTAGAATGGGTGGGCGAAAATCGAAGTTCTTTCGTCTTAAATTAAATCGCCTTATTATCGTAGTTGTAAATGTGAATATTACTTGTGTTCTGCCATCACTGATGGATAACTTTTCACGTTCCAGTGCATAGAGTAATTGCTTGGCGTGGCATGTCACCTGTCGTTCAAACCCAGTCGGGAAAGTCATGTATTAATTCGATGTTTATCCATGCGTTACCGGATGTTCTTGTCAGGCATCGGAAAGCGAGCTTGCTGTCTTGATTTCCTCATTGTTGCCCGCTCATGGGTCGGGTCGGAATCCCATTAGCAAATCGAGAAGCTCAGTTAACTCTACGAAGCATGAGTTTACGCCATCTGTTACTGGCTTCAAGAACTAGGTTGTTTCGTTGGCCTCCGGCTTTGGCGCAAATGCGCCTTTCTATGAAAAGGATTTGCTCGCGTCTGTATGAGTCAGCGGTTTTATTATGGTGAGAAATGGTCTAAATTATTCGTGTTTTTATTGTTGCTGTAATGTCGATAAGGTTTTCACTTGAAATGAATACCTTCTTCGAAGAATCTGCTCGTGCGATTTTTCCTTTTTTCTCGCGATAGCATTAAATTTCTGAGTAGCTAATTTCTGCTTGGTGTGACGTTTAAATAAAATAAAAGAACTGCCTGGGCTTGTAAAATTATGTTTAACAGGAAAGTGTTCAATTTAATTTCATGTTTAAGAATCGGGTTGGTATTTTGATCATAGAGCTATACATAAATTTACGGAGTAGCTAATTTCTGCTGGGTGTGACGTTTAAATAAAATATATGAACTGTCTAGGCGTGTATAATAATGATTAACATGAAAATGTTCAATTTAGTTTCATGTTTAAAGGATCGGGTTGGTGTTTTGAGTATAGTGTCACCCATCCCGACGGTTCGGGTTCAAATCCTTGCAGTGATATATCTTTTTCAGTGAAATCCTGATTTCTAACTGGGTGCTGGTTGGAGGACACTCCAAGGGCGGAACTCCGTCCGTCGGATGGGACGTAATACTTACTACCCCAGCCCACGACCTCATCCGGCCAATTACCTTCTTTCCATTGTGTCTTCGTATTTACGGTTCACGACCCCATGGGTTGTGACGCTGGCATACATGTACCCAAGTCATTCTGCCATGTTGCATGCACAGCAGATGACACCTCTATCAATGCATTGGCTACTTTTTCGAGATATCGATAGTTAAATCTTGAACATAAAAATTGTGTATCCATTAAGTCTACGGATTTTCGCCGTAAATATCTGTATTCTTTAATTGGAGAAATGGTTCTCAGATGCTGGCAATGATTGACCTTCAGCTTCCAATAATGAGTAAAAACATTGCTATAACATGACATGTTAAGCTGTGGTGTTTCTGCAAGTATGCATTGCCAGGGGCATTGAGTAATTATTTCGCTTTATTCCTCAGATTAGTGGGGTCCTCTCGGTTCCTTTTGTGATATTATGACGCTAACTCTGGGTCAAAACTTGGCGTTAATTAAGCTTGTGAAGATCTTGATTTGGATTGTAGGTTTGTGTGTGGTAGAAACATGTACTCTGAGAAAGAAGGACGAGAATAGACTAAAGGCTTTCGAGATGTGGGTGTGGAGGAGGGTGGAGAAGGTGTGGTGGACGGAAAGGAAGAGAAACGAAAAAGTGCTTGGTATGGTGGGTTTGGAGAGAGAACTTTTGGATGAGGTCAGGAGGAGGCAGTTTAGGTGGCTAGAGGAAGTAATTAGGGCCGATGAGTTTCTCGAGACTTTGAAAGAGGGAGGGTTGTTGGGCAAGCGGAAAGGCGAAGAAAGAGAATAGGCTTTATGGACGGGATCGAGAAGGGTAAGACCCACACGGAGGTGAAGATTGAAATAACTGAGAAAGATAAGGCCTTTCACGAGACGTTGTCTAGGCGATTTGGGTAGGTTATCGATTAGCTTGCGTTTTAGGGAGGTCATTTGGACATTGGGGTCAAGAGGTTAGGGTGGTAACAGGGAAAGAGGAAGGTCGAATAAAAGAGAAATCTTACTCGTTTATCTTCACCGATCCATCTTTCCCTACCAACCATTTACTTACTACCCTGACCTCCTAAACCTCATTGACGCCAATGGCGTCAGTTGCCGGTCGCCTTCCCAAACAAAGAAACTATGGAGAAATGCCAAATTTGATTTAAAGTTTTTATGCATGGAAATTTATTGCAATCGCTCGATAATTGTACATGATTCATGGATGAGATATTATTACGTACTCCTAATAGCTCAAGGTGTTTGGTGTCGGAGTTTTGGCGCGAATGCCGAATATGCATGCTTAAAAATTTAATCTCGCGTGTACATAATAACGCTCTTCCCACATTTTTACAGTGTCACGCCGATTGTGGCTCGCTAATGTTTCCTTCGTTATTCAAAGGAACACGACGTTTACTCTTTCCAATCCACATAGTTTTTGTTATTTCTGTTAGTGCGGTCCAAGCTATTGCATTTTGTTAATGAGAAGTCTTAAAGTGTTCTATGTGGACAGAAATTTCAAGAAAATGTTGAGTATGTTAATCGCTTTTGTTTGCAATATTCGTTTCAACTCGTACTGATAATAATGAATATTTTATTGCATTTTTTGATGAGACTAAGATAAGTTGCTCCCCAAACTGAATTGACGTAGTTACTCAAATTTAACATGCTGATTGACACTCGACATAGCTTTAGATGGAAGAAAATGCGCTTTCGAATTGCGTTCGATTTTGGAATTTTTTATAACTATTCTACCGATTAAAGAGATTATGTTGAATATCAGAGAATCTCCTCCAAGTTCTCTACACTTTCAGAGACCATTCTATCTCTAGTATTTCCTTTTTCGTCTCGGCGTACGATCTACCCTTCTTCATCCCGTCCATGAACCACATGCTCGTTCTTCCTCTTCCCCGCTTGCCCAGCATCCTTCCCTCTATCACACTCCTGAGCAACCCATCGCCCTTTATTACATCCTCCAGCCACCTACACTGCCTACACACTACATGCCTGCAGCCTATTCTCGTCCTCTATTCTAAGGGTCCAAGTTTCTGCACCATACAATGTAACTCTACATATCATGCTCTTTACCAGCCTCCTCTTCAAATCCTTACCTAAGGTCCCCATCATCAATTGCCTTCTATTAAACACCTCTGTAGCTAACATTGTTCTCCTCGTCATGATTTAGGATGTTGGGCTGGGAAGGGTTCATCTACATAATACCCCGCGAGCCGCTGCTTTGATGTGTGGCCTTGTAAAGGAGTACGGTTTTTGAAGATGAAATTGTGACATGTATTATAGGAGTGTATTTAGTGGAGCTCAATTTTTATTGTGGTCGCTTATTGTTCGCGGAAATAACGAGTGTTTGTACCTATCTGTTCGATAGAGTATCTCTCTTATTTTATCGCATCTGTCAGACCTAGAGGTGTAGTGAGGAGTCATGATAATATTCTCCATGTCGCTCTGAATTTATCAAGCAAACTAAGCCTAGCGTGTAGCCTCCGAGTGTCTAGGGGCTCTCACCTTAATCCCTCTAAAAGTTGTGAGACACGATATGTACTCTCGTATCAGTTTTTAACGAAGTGCGCTGCTTTCCTTTGTATTTTATTAATTTTTTGGTTAAATCTATTTGACCAGGGTCCCAAATGCTCGCGGCGTATTCGAGGTGTGGCCTAACCAGGGCGAAGTAGCATCTCTTTTACTTTTTCATCCGAGGACCTTCCTATTATACGTTTAACAAAACCTAGCTTCTTTAATGCTGCGCCACATATGTTCTGTTTGTGTAATCCCCACGATATATCAGATGTTAAGGTAATTCCATGATATTTTACTGTCTCTGAAGACTTTATGTTTACTCTACCCACTGTATAGGTATGGCATTTTATTTTATGCCAATTCCCCAGCGTAATTTTCATCCCCCCAGGCTAATTCACTACCCCTCAAGGGGCATTGAATTAACCTGGGGGATGAAAAGAGACTAGGGGGTGGCAAGGGGGCGCTGGAGTCGAGAAACCTTGCCGAGCGGTAGCGTAAATGTCCAGGAATGAATAACTCTATATCTATTAGATTTGATAGAAATAAACATTAATTCAATAATAATCTTAAATAATAATTTTCTTATCCTCCTGAACATTGATTGAATAATTATCTCAAATAATAATTTTTTTATCCTCCTGGTTTGTATATGCAGTAGGTATTTTAATTGTAACGGTTGAGTGTTGTTGGTCATAGGTTTGTGCAACCATGGGGAATGAGGGGGGTGCATGTCACTCGAAAACGTTTGTGAAAATCTAGGTTAATCCCTCACTTCATGTGTCACGCCCATGATGGGTTGGATTGAATATTTTTGATTTTTTTATGCAATATGCCTCAATATACGTGCATCTTTTTTCCATAAACAGTTCACCAAAATCGTAATCCTTCTCTTTTAAGGAATTTAATTTCCCTTTCAATAGGCTTTACGTTTTCTGTTGAGCTCCCCAATGCGACATGGATCATTTTGGGTCGTGCAGCGCATGCGATTTGGGCTTGTTATTTGTGTTTGGTCGTCGTGCGCAGTTGTCGCAGACGTCACGTGATGGGTTTATTGTTCGAGTCGTGAGAAAGCGAACGGGGATTCAAACGGAATAATTAAGATTGACACCGTTGTGTTTACCGTCCTCGCCGAAGGGCACGTCCGTGTCATGTATGGCCGCCGCCAATCGATCCTCTCGGCCTCGGAGCACGCACCCGGCCACGCGTGTGCACTTATACATATTTCGAGGGGGAATTTCGGCGCATGACGAAGCGGAGTGAGATGCACATGGAAACGAGAAGGGCGGACTGTGGCGCGTGGTATCGCCCCGTCGAACTCGCATTTCGTCCCTCTTCTGACTCTCCTCGCTATTGTGGCGTGGGAAGCCGTAGATGCATTTATCCCCGTCGGTTCGCATGATAATTAACTTTAGAGGATTCCGATTTGACTATCTCTATCAGGGACGTCTATCTCTTGGGACAGCGGAGCTAAACAGGATTTAAGGAATAATTCCGTAATGATCGAAAATTGTGGGATTTCCTGGGATTACGGCGATAATCATTATGAAACCAAGGATATCAGAAATTTTAAACTTTGGATAAGAGCCAGCAGTCTGCTATCAAGGGATTTGCATTCGAAACAGCAATTCTGAGTTTTCCGTGTTATTATCCGTTGTTCGTCCGAATGACTGCGAGAGCAAAATAACTCCATACAAGCTGTTCTGTAGAACTGAAGCCACTCGACGGAAATGTGTGAGGTTTCCTTGAGCTTGTAAGGAGTTCTACAGAGCGTCAAAGGACTTCTGTAGAACGTCGTAGGGAATTCTGCAGAACGTCCTAAGGTATTCCGCAGAACGTCCTAAGGTATTCTGCAGAACGTCCTAAGGTATTCTGCCGAACGTCGTAAAATGAGGTTTCAACACTTTAAGGAATATCGACAGAACTTTAAGAAATTCTGTAGAAGTATTTATAAGGAAACTTGCAGAATTTTTTAGCAGGGCAGAGACTTTGTATTTGCGATCGGAGTATACACGTAGACTTTAGGCGTTTGGGGTGTGGGTGTGGAAAAGGATGGAGAGGGTGAGCTGGGTGGCGAGAAGGACGAACGTGAAGGTATTGGATACGGTTGTAGAGGAGAGTAAGCTGGTTACAGAGGTTTGGAGTAGACAGTAGAGATGGATGGAGGAGGATGATTTGAAAAGGGAGGGAATGTTGAGGAGGGCAATAGAAGGAAGAATACTGGGGAGACGTGGAAGAGGAATGAGAGGATAGAAATTCTGGACGAAATAAGCAGTGGGAGTCGATATGAAAAATTTGAGAGGGACCCAATGGCGGGGCATCTATAGAAGGGAAAGTGAGATGATGTTCCATAATTTGGGATATTTGGATTTGGACTGTCGAAAAATAGTAATTGGCCAGTCGAATACTCAAAGGAATGTCTTTGACTGACATTTCAATCGAAGCTTCCGGAAATATTTGAAGGTGAAAGGAGCACCTTCTTTCTCTTTCCTCTCTTTCTCTTTACCTATGCAGTTATATTTAAATTTCCAATCATTGCATTTAACAAAGGATTTGGTACGAAGTCACTCGCACGGGTGCATATACACCAGGGTTGAAATTCGCCATGAAAAAATCATTTGACTTGACCGGGATGTTGAGATGTTTTTTCAGGATTCGAACCCGTATCTCCCAATTGCCAGTCAGGTGTGTTAGCCAGTTACACGATCTTCTTTCAACTGGCTAACACACCTGACCGGAATTGGGAGATCCGGGTTCGAATCCCGGTCAGGTCAAATGATTTTTTCATGGCGAATTTCAACCCTGGTGCAGTTATATTTAATTGAATAGTCGCTTCTCCATTGATGCTCTTGGTTCATTAGTATGAGAAACACCAGTAACAGCTTCAATCTGCTCCGTTTTTAGCCCTAATTCCGCCTATCTTCTTGTTTTAGTTTTAATCTTTAAGTATATTCTTTTTATCCAATCGCGAATCATATCGTGGGCAACGTCGACGACCTTTCCGGTTTGCATCTTTCTTGGTCGATTAAAAAAAATAATTTAGCGGTGTATCTCTTCGACTTCTCGAACAGTAGCAGAGTGCCAGATGGTGTTGATAGGTGTGTATTTTTACGTTACGACGATGCGCCTGCTTCTGTCAGTTAGCCGCTATTTTATTGCCTTCGTGGCCGGATTCCCGCGGTTTTGCTGCTGAATTCCCTTGTGAAACTGTGTGCTAAAAGTGCTCTTAGATAACGTGCACTGGTTACTTCCTTGAATCTGGTAACATCTCATCAGTTCCCGAGCATTGTGAATAGACACCTGGAGGGTGTGAGAACAGATGGTGAGAGAATTGGCGGTAACTGTCCGAGTTTCATCTCAGATAATATTGTCCGCCTCTCTTTCCTCGAGAGATCCAATGACATTTGGAGTGCATGCTTTATCAGCTTTTATTCTGGTAACAAGTCCTTAGTGGTTCGTCAATTTACCCCTTCCTAATATCATTCCTATTATCTATCTACCAATGATGTTTTTTTCAGTGCCTCGTAACATGTAATATCAGCATTGATGGCATTTTATATTCAGGAAATGTGTAATACTAGATAATTCTTCCTGCGTCCTTCTAGATAATTTTATTTTATCGAGAAAGCTGCAATACAACAGCGAACGCGTTTTCTCAAGCAGTTTTTTAGAAGGTAGAAGCTCCACGCAGTTTAAACGCCACCAATGAATATAAATACAACTTGCTGTCTTATTTGTGATAAATCTCGGACGAACTTAAGGACTTATACGATATATAGAAGTCTAGAGCGAAAGGAGATTTCTTTGTCTCATTTTTGAACGATTGACTCTGTCTTACAACAAGTATGTGATCCTTATTAGATGGCATGGAATCAGAATTTTTTGGGATTGTGGCAGTGGAAAACGGTGGGACTGTTCTATTAATCAAATTAGTCATTTGAAAACTCAATGCAAAAAGGCGGTGTAGTTTTAAAGTATCCAGACGATACAATATTAACTCGCCCATATGCATCACTTTGGAAACCTATAATCCAATCAGGTCTTTGAGCGTTTCTCTCCTTATTTCTTTTCTCTCATTCCAAAGATCCATCGGTAAAATATTAAATCCGATGCGATGCTACTTTCTGAAAACATTTACAGTGAAAACAGTTTGATAAGTCGTGAGGGTAATAAATGAAATGATTATATCCTGGTTAAGTGAATGAAATACTTTTCTGCGTGAGAATTTTCACTTGAGTCCTCTGCCGCAGAAAGTATCTTTGAAATGCGTATTAAACTCATGATGGGTGTTCAAGATAACTATGTATCATGCTGCCACGAGCTAGCCGACGCGAAGCCGTGGAACGCCTTCTTTTTCTCGTTGGAAATGTTTTCTTTCTCTTACGGGATTTGTATTTAAATCTGTTTTTCCCTTCCTACGCTACCAGAGAAAGGCTTCTGTTACAGCATACCTGTTTACGCTCGTTGACCCCACGGGACTCTTGTGGTGAATCGAGTACTTTCTTGAGAATGATTTGCTATTGGGAAAAGCAAAAAACATTGTGAATGATTTGGCTATATTAGTCACCGGTTTTGCTAAAACTTACCATGTTGAAATGGAATCGATACTCTCTGCTTTCCCGGGGAAATGGTGCACGGTAGCTGCTGTGGAAACGTTGGACGTCTTTATTGTGTAGATACTAACCATGTAGCTGCATGTGACCCTGTTCTCTAGCATGTCTCCCTTAAATATCCTACTTGCATGGCAATAGTGCATGTTTGGTGATCTTCACCCCCTGCCACACACCCTCGTGGTGGCTCGCAGGGTATTGCGTACATGTAGACGTATATGTAGACGGAAGCACCTACGTAAATGGTGCACAGTGAATGCACGAATTTTATTCGAAGATATTACGTGCTTAAGATCGGAGAATATAGAAATTATATAACGATGCCTTGTTAGCATTTCTGTCGTCATTTTTATCGCGTATATATCAAGCTTTATATTACCGAGATGTAGAAATAAAATGTTTCGGTAGAGAAGTATGTGTAATACAAAATTTACCTCAAATTACGTAGTGTTAGCTATGCCTTTTTTCTCTGACTAGTGGATCAGCGGATCTGGAATTGATTTCAGTGTTGAATTTCGTACATGTTTCTTCATCTTCGCTCTCTTTAGGATTCCGAAAATCATTCGTTATGAAATGGCACCGATAAAGAGGAATTGTGTTCCGTAAGTAGCTAGACTAATTACCTTATTGTGTAGCTTCTCTTTAAGGTAAACACTTTTGTTTCGTTGAACTTAAAAAGTCTTATTTGATTTTGATAATAAAACAGCGATTACAGTAAATGCAGATGAAGACATTTTATTGGCAATTTGCTGGATTAATGTCTCTAATAGAGGAAATTTCTCTCTCTTTATTAACTTGATCTTCAATATCCTCAGATTTTAATCATTATTTTCTCCTAAGCTGTTCACTTATTCACGCCGTGGCCCTATCTATTTCCCAATAAGCTGGAAAAACTGTAAGGGACGGGAGTGAAAACTTAAATTTCAATCCGTAGAACAAGGTCATCAGAGTGATTTTCTATGCATAAATTTACCTTAATGGTTTCATTCTTACCTAATAGTTGAAGGTTTAAAACATTAACTTAGTGCTTCAGTGATTTTTGTGAGCGACAGGCGATCCTGAATGATTATTCAAACTTTATCCTCAAACCTGCTCTAAGATCAGCTCTTTTCCTGGTTAGTTACATTGAAAAGATTATAAAATACCTTAGGAAAACGAGGTAAGAAACATACCTATTGGGTTCAATACTCTATTGGTGAATTGTGTTACCTGGAGCAGACTGTTGTCAATTGTGCTACTGCGTGGATTTTATTAGGCTAAGTGTAAAATTGACTTCATTACTATTTTAAAATCATGTTTTAGCAGGTTAAATAAACTCATGATCCTCTTTCGTAAATACACCTACATCCAAATAGGTACCCTGGTTGTAAATTCATATACTTTCAAGAAGCTTGAGTTGGCATGGACATAGTTGTGTTTTGTGAAAAAATTCCGGAAAAAGAGGTAGGTACTCAGGAAATGTATATCGACATAAATTCCCAAAGGGACTTTCCTCTTATACTCTTTCGTGTCATATTTTCAAGCGGTGTCTCCCCGCTGGGACCATATTGGCGTGCGAATTGTCGGGTTAAATGTATAGTGGTCATTTGGCTCGAGGAGATCTTTAAGTGCGACTTCATCGACGGAAAAAGTGCGTAAAATGAATTCTTGCTCATGTTCTGCCTAGGGAGTGTCCGCTTCTGGTGCTTCCGCCGTCATCTGTTGAAACGGTCAACGCTTCCAGCAACCAGTCTATTAATGCGTCCCTTGCTCCAAGTGGTGCCGGTTTCTTCAGGAGGGGAAGTGCGTTGGATTCAAACGTTGCATTCCAGAGTTTTTGCATATTTAATCCCTCGCGGGGTGAACTCCCGGTTCTACCAGTTTTAAAAATGATCGCAGGCTTACTTGAAGGTCGCGAAGTAGAATCTGCCTTTGGGGATGGACGCTATGTTGCCTCAGTCATTTGATGTATCGTATAAGGATGTACATTATCGTGAAAATCCTGTGGTTTGATTTAGACTCGTAATTCTCGGTCATTGGATAACTATGAAGGTCGTAGAAGTCGAACAGGAAAGAGGGGAGAGGTAACCGAAGCCATTTTGGAGTCATAATTATGTTTTCTCGTCGAAATTATGCGTTAATCACGTTATGGTTTATATTAATTTGATTTTTTTAAATTGTTTACATGTTTCTTTACTGTTTGGAGTTGTTATTTTCTTTGATTTTGTTCAATATTATGCTCGATGGTAGGTAATTTTCGATTCGTCAACTTTTGTATTAATATTTGTGTAAATACCTGGTTCCATCTCTCTTTGTTTTGTGTTGCAAAGCCCTGAGGATGCCAATATAATTGGTGAAACGTTGGATGTGAGTTAAATACATGAATGACCGAATATTAAAGAATCTTATTGTTAACTACTACTCCAAAATCAATGTGTAATCTGAATAAGCTATGCGAATCTTAAAAATAATGTGAATGAGAAAATGTGATTGAGTTATAGCACAGTAATACGATTAAAATGTTTTGTCTAATATATAATTGATATTATTATTCATTCATTCATTGGTTGTTCAATTGGTCCAAAATTGGTTGACTCCAGCCCTCCACTCTCCCCTATCTAATGCTAGTTCCCTCACCTCCTGGTACCTCGTCATCCGTAACTCCGGAATATTTTACTGGTGGGAATTCCATCATGTCATATGTGGAATGCAGGGCTGCATGTTCTGGGGAGACTAATGTGGTGGTTTCCACCTTGCCTTCCACATTGCAGTGTATATGATTATTAATAATTATATATGATTCATTACAAGTTCTAAAGAAGAGTATGACTTAAGCTGAGATGAATAAGAATGAAACATGTTAATAGGGCCTTCAATTTGTAAAAGAAGCTACTGACTTCCAGTTGAAGCTGCTCTAACCGGTGGATTACTCAATGATGTATCCAGTTATTACCCTCGAAATTATTTTTATGACTTGCTGGTAGTCGATAGGTCATCATTAAACTGCATTTCCCGCTAGTGTTTTAATTATGTATTCACATCTCCTGTTTAACGGCGGGAGAAAAAATTGTTATGATATCGCTCGTTTCACTTGCTTTCATCTTGATCTAAGGATTGATCTGAGGTTGGAAGAAATTTTTACCCAGTTGAGTCTTGAGTGCGGTGTCTGAAAAATCACCGCCGTATTTTACTGGGGTCGCTCTAGTAACATTCGTAAATTAGATGCGCCCACAGAATCTTTTTTCGGTGTTTTCCCTAACTTTCTTTTAAATCTCCGACTTTTCACGAGACTCATTGCTTGCGAAATATTGCAATTGTCGGTTACGTAGAAATCACTGAAGCATTTGATGATTACCTGGGTTAAACTTGTTTTCACGTAGTGCACTGGACATCTCGGTCTAAAAACTTGAATATCTTTAGTTTGTACGGTTATTTCGGGGAGGCGTCCGACAACTAAGGCCATTCTTATCGTTTTCTAAATGGGTGGGTAGGTTGGTTGGAAGGGAAATGTTTATTTAGGAGCTGAGGGAGGGTTGAGGTAAACTTGACCACGAGGTCCACAGGTTAAAATACAACCTGATCCTTTATATCGCCTTTCATCTGCACTTCCCAAATATTTAGTCTGGACTAAGGATTTCCTCGTGGATGCTCAAAGAATGCCTAATTACCCACCTCTGCAGCACTTGTTTTTCTGTGCCGTTTGTGTCGGGTTAATATCGTCCAGCAATGATTTTGATTCTTTATCTCTGGCTACGCAAATTTTAATTCTTTATCTCTGGCTACGAATATTTTATTGCAGTATTAGGTTTTACTTTCTCGCTCAAAATATCTCCTCTGACAATCTCTTTCTCATTTATCGACGCACCTCTACGTAACCCAGAACTCTTTAACAATTGACTTACAAATAAAGAAACAAGTGACAAAATATGTTGATTCTTGTTCGTATCATTCATTTTTCCATTTATTTATATTTGGCCGTAAAATGGACAAATTTTCGACTAACATGGTTATCCCCTGCCTGACGAAGATACTGCGCGCCAAGTGTCATCATTTGTCCCACTCAGAATGTCACGAGCAGTCGCCAGGCGGCGCCGCTGTGTCGTGCTTTGGGTGCACGCATTCCGTTCTCACGGTCATTTGCCTACCTTGAGGCATTCTCGGAGCTCCTTGGCAACGGTAGAGCTCATTAAATTATCAAACTCAAATAACGCGACTCATGCCCCTGGGTGCCATTTCCTATGGGTGTATTTTTTCGTCAAGCAAGACACTTTAAATCGATCAACGTGATAAACAAATTTGTATGCGAAAAAACGAACGTGAAAAAAATATTGTTCATTTATTCATTCTAGTAATCTATCGGTAAAAGGTTGGTTTATCGAAAGGCTGAGAAAATCCTCCCGATTTTTAATCGTAAAGGGCCTTATCTACGTCTATTATTTATGTCTTCATGCACACTTAGTTCTTGCCCTTTTTCAATACGTCCATGAAACCTATTCTCTTCCGTCCCCTTCCCCGTTTTCCTACATCCTTTACGGCCTTGAACAACCCGTCTTCCCTAAAATACTTTCTCCAGCCGCCTAACTTAATTCCTTCTCATGTCATCTGAAAGTTTCCTTTCATCACCCGCCATACCAAGAACTTCCTCGTTTGTATTACTTTCCATCCACCGCACCCTCTCCATTCTCATCCTACCCACATCTCGAAATTCTGCAGGCAGTTGAAATATTTACTGCCTTGAAAGAAAGGCTCTATCCGCTCGTTTAATTTAAGACTATCTGAATCAATTCGGCATCTGATTGAAGCGTTGTTGAAGAGTTCTGTCCTCTCCTTCAACCCGGAAAATGCAACTGCCCTTTAGGACTGTGTCGGTTCAAAATAATACTTAAGGTTGGGTTGTTGAAGGAAGGCGTGGCGAAGGAAAAGCGTTTTCTTTTGATACGCGTCAGCATTAAAGTTATCAGCGGCTGTTGGGAGTGCTAACCTACAGAAAAACGTAAGCCTCATTCTTTCATTGTTGAGCTCTGCTCTACCTGTGCGGAGACGATTCCCTAACAATAGTTTTTGTGCCTACATACTGGCGCACCTTTTTTTCTGATTCTGAAGTCTCCCGAGTCACGATCTCATTGCCTTACTTCAATTCCCTTCCCTCTACAAGCGTTTTTAATTCAGAAATTTAAATTTTAGAAAGTTAATGGTGGATTTTTTTCTTAATTTTACTTGGTTTTAAGTTTACTGAAAATTATAAATAATATGTCTTTAAAATTTCTTATTTTAAATTTTCAATTAACGAAACATTGGAGGGAATAAGGCAGTAAATAATAGTTATTTTCGTGTATTCTCCCATCGCGGGTATTTGTTTTGATAAACACTCCCCGGGCTTTAACATGTGAATGAAGAAAACAGAGCAATTGCATATGATTATCGTTGAACGCGGGCATGCGTCGTGACATTTCCCTGATGAAATTGTGGAATATTCCCTCGGAAAATGTCAACTTAGTAAAGTGATTTGTTTGATATATCCGCGAAAAATGTCAGACGTTACGTCTTGAAGAGATATTCTGGTGATGAAAGCATTATCTTGGGTCTTTGGGGCCGGGTTGGTGTAGATATAGCTTGTCTGCCTTATTGCCCGGGTACGTACCTCGGCAGTGCCGGATAGTTTTCTGTGTCGTCCCTATTCGTAATTGAGTAATGGGTTAGATTTGGTACTTCCATTGTAACACTTAGAAGGTACAGTCACTTAAGCCACGAAGTCAGTTCAACGTTCCCTCCGACAGACTAACAAGGAACACTCACTCAATCGTACGCAACCAATTTCGTCCAGTTTTGGCAGGACGGTAGTATAGAGCTTAGAGCATGTATACAATGAAGGACGTGTGCAATCCTTCCTATGTATTCATTATGAGTCCAGACAAGGCTGGAACATGAGACGCCAAACATGGCAACCGCTTGATTTATGTACGCATGAGCCTCGAGAATATGTATGAGAAATCAATCATAAAAAATAAGTGTTTTAAAGAAATTTAATCATGATGTGTTGTTGTTCGGCATTCAATTGCCCGGAAAAATCGAAGAAAAACGATTTATCGTTTTACAAGTATGTTTTACGAAACGTGCTGGTGATAAATGATTCATATTTTTTTAGAAGGGTGTCTCAAATGTTTCATGCTGTAGCTTTTGTCTTTGTCATTTATTAGCATACCACTGGCTTTTGATTTTAACATATTGAAGGTATTTTTCATCTGCAGTTGAGGCAGGTGCGTACTCTTTGGGTAGATGGAGATCTCAGTGCGTCTACAAAATCTGGATTTTACGAATTCTCAAACTTAAAGCCATTTGCATTCGTATTCAAGGCTATGAACGTTTCAAAGGGTTTTTTGGTGGAAGGATATCTGATTGAAATTCTTGTATTCCTCCTTTCTACCTATTCAAGTCGATTATTAATTGAATCGCGCGATGAACTACCGTGAAACCCCTTTTAACGACCAACCCTCTCAACGACCATTTTTTCTGCGGAACCGTCGTTGGTCGCTTAATTCAGGTTTCACTGTATGTTCATGTCGAATTAATATCTGTTGAAATTTCCCAGGAGCTACTAAATTATGAGGAAATAAACGCCATCTGCATAGACTTTAACAAACAGTCTCTTCAAGACGTTTTCCATTTTTTTTCAAATCAGCCGCCCGTTCATTTGCATGATATGTACTCCTAGAAACTGAACTCCTGACCACCCCTCTTAACGGCCATTTTATTATTATTATTACATTGATATTGGAATTAGACATTGTCTGGTGGTAATTTAACATTAGTTTAGGCGTAAGTAATAATGACAAATTTTTAAAAAAGTACGTATATCTACATAAAACATCAGACACTCCTCTCTTTTTTATGAATATCATTTTTAAAAATATTTATTCATTCCTTGGTAATGGATTCGGGAATTTTCCTGGTAATTGATTCCATTTAAAGACCCCGCGATTTAAGGAGTATTTGGTAGCATTCTCGTTTTTTGCCTCCTTAATTTGAGTTTTAGCGGGTGGTCATTTTTTCCCACAAAATTTGGTGGTTCCAGCCTCTTCTCCAATGCCAACCAGACTTGTTGTTTTGAATAACATTTAAACATTCCCAATAGCCTATTTACATTTCTTATATCTTGCAGTGGACCACAATTCCTCTAACATGCTAACACTATCTGTATTTTTATGTTTCCCCAAAACGTACCTTTCTGCCTTCCTTTGGACCTTTTCCAAGCTCTTTGCCTTCCCCTTATCATGAGGATCCTAGACATTCATGGCATACTCAAGCATTGGTCTAACAATAGTGAAATATGCCAGCTCTTTCAGGTAAATACCCTTATTTTATTCTGAAATGACAGTATATCGAGCTTTTATAGTTAGAATTCGTAGTTGATGGGCGTGGCGTTTATGTTTTCTGAACGCTTAACCTGTTTCTTATCCCTCTTCTAATAACGGCAAGCTTAGATTTAAAAGCTTCCATGAATGGATCTTCCTCCAGACTTTATATTTAATTCTTCCCGAAGTGTCGTAATGTTTCATGCTCTAGATGATGTCCAAATATTCTTCCTCACCTTGAACAATAAATACCTGTTAAAATATTAAAATAAATGCAAGCGTCTCTTAATTGCCTCAAATCCTAAATAATTGCAAATTATTTCGCTAAGGGAAAAATTGAGATTTTAAGGCTTTTTTGTAGTCTTTAGTTTCTTGAACATTGCTCCAACTTATGACAACTTCTTATGTTTATTATTTAAGATATTTGAATCCATTTGGCCCTGTATTCTTGGTATATGTTTAGTGAAACACCTCACGACCATGGCTGCTATTCCTGGGTTGTTTGAGTGAAGGAAATGAACGATCCTGTGAATGGGTTTATACGTTAATGGCACCCGAAGATAATAAATAACTGTCACAACGCTGCAGTATTCTGATTTGCAGGAATGTTTTTTTTTTCCTCGAAGCCCATGGTTTTCCTGGTTGACTACTGGCGCTTATGTTATTTTGCTTTTTCATGTTTTATAAAATAATTGATCTTATTCTTTTCCCTGTCATCTGTCTAATGTGTGTTGGTATAGATTGAAGGAACACCGTGTTTTTAAAGTGCAAGCACTTCTTTTTGCGTCCCTGTCATGCTCTACATTTCCTTTGCCTCTGTCGCCCTTCCGCTGTGTGAGGAATTTCTCACGGTCCCCTGCGGAAACAAAAGAATTGCGATTGTGCGGCATGCCAGCGGATAGTATTCGTTTCTTCCCGCCGTTTTTAACCCCTCTCCTCCCGATTCCTGTCTTAATTCGCCGCATTCCCGCTGCTAGACTTCCGTGCCAAACCTTCCCACGCACCAGCTCGATTCTCTGCCGAGAGCAGCGCTTTCCAGCCGCGGCGGAACTCGGCCGAACCAGCAAACACAGTGCGAGTGAGAGAGCTTTTGAACTTGGAGATTCGTATTCGGTGGCGCGAATCCTGTGAGGGTACATTTCCCTGTTCCCTCTATCTCGTTCCCGCGGATTTCTTTCTCGCAAAAAAATCTTATGTGAATTCTGGTTCTTCGAGGAATACTTGAAATGAGCCCTTCCGTTGATTGATGTCGTTGCGGAGAGTTTACGAGAAATCCCACCACGGAAGTGAAGTGTGAGAAGATTTTTATAGGCTCTTCCCTATGTAGGTGGGACTGATATCCCGCAATTAAAACCCTATTCATCCATATCCCCTGTATCCAGACGCTGTTTCTCCGAGTCGTACAGTAATTAAACTCCCAGTAAAATTACGAATAGTGTCCATTGTTTTTCACTAGTTGAAAAACCTGCAGAAAGTGGCTAAAATATTGGCGAAATAGCCAAAATAATAATCTATGAAGTGAATTATACAATAGAAATGTGCGGTATTTTATTTTAAGAAAACAATATATAAGTACGGCAAACAATGTGTAGTAACTAAATTTCCAAGACATCTTTGTGTACAATGTGGAGGGCACTTCAAGTGGAGTACTCCGTCTGTCGGATTAGACGTTAAGCCGTGGTCCCCTTGGCGCCTTTCGTTAAGAGCAGGCTAATGTCGACGCCGGGTTTCTATCCACCCTTCCTCCCTTACCTGTCACCTATGGCGCAAATGACCTTAGCCGTCGGTCGCCTCCCCAAATATCCAATCCAATCTTTGTGTACAACATGTTCGGTGTACCCGGCGGAGTTCTTACTGAACTGTTTCCGTTGTGATACGTAAATTTAAAAATAATAATTAATGCAGGTGTAAGTTAGCGGAGATCGTACATGCAGAGTCATCTACATGCCGCCACAACAATTATCAACTACTTAATAGGTGTTGTGGCGGCATGTAGATGACTCTGCGTACATGGAAACTCGCTCGCCATCTATTGGCGCTAATCTGTGTCAATAAACTGAGCAACTTATTCTTATGTTCGTACGCGTTCGTAGCTTTTTATGTAGTAGATTTTAATTTCCGATTTATTGGAAAAAAACGTCTGTTGATTTTAATGGTAATCCTTTTGTGCTACCCTTGAATTTTGACCATTTTGATGCTTCAACATAAGTTTTCTATGAATGCACATCTGTCTACAACTTTAAAATAATTTTTGAAAGCTTTAATCGTTCAATAGTCACGGAATCTAGCTTGTATATAAATTGATAGGCAAGAAAATGTTCGATAGCTTGTTGTTAAACAAGTTTGTACCGTGAAGTTGTGTATTCATAAATTTGCGTCGCTTTTGTCTCTATTATTCCGTCACGCTGCCAGCCTTTAGTTGTCCTGAGTAGTACGGTATCCAGGTCAAACCTAGCGTCAAAATTGCAGAATTTAAGAATAGAATTTTGGAGGCATTAGGTGTTTGCCCATGTAATGCTGTGTCTTTTAAATGCTTATCCAAACCAACGTAAGGGATTGAACACCCTGAGTTGGCGAAGGGGCTTTTAGTTCACCACAGTCCCTCTTTATCCAGCTATTGGAAGAAACAGATTGCTCAATTGAGGCTTTAAGTCTGGCATTAGTAATCTTGGGAGTGAAAAATATTGGTGAAGTGTGCATACACTCTTGGGGCACACTCTGAGACACATTAGGTTTGTGAAGGACGTAATTGAAGGTAAATTAGAGGGAAAAGTCCCCAAAGGAAGACCAAGGGATAAGTTCATGGACCAAATAAAGAGGAAAGTACTTAGGAATAGATACCAGGAGGTAAGGGAACTAGCATTAGATAGGGAAGGATGGAGGGCTGCAGTCATCCAATCTAAGGATTGAACGACCAATGATGATGCATATATTTGTGCCCTTTCATATTTTCATCCTTATCTTTCGCTTCACGTATATTACAATGAGAAGCGCGTAATGTTAACGTTCACTGTTATTCGTTTGCAACATACGATCATAGTGAATGTGTTGTGTGCATTTTCAATTGCATGTGATTGCTGAATCTGTCCATGTAATGGTGAATTACTTGTCGATTGTCAATAGTCATGTTTATTGTGTTAGAATTATAATAATGCTCTCTCGCCCTGCGGAAGAGTATTTGGAATTGATTTTTGTCAATGATTTTCAATGCATAGAAATAATTGCATGATCACGAGAAAAAAGTTGTTTGTATGAAAGAGTTTGTGGCGTAACTTTGTGGAAATATTGTATATCCATATCGGTAAAAATGAGATAACTCGATAGTAATTTCCACACCGTTTTAATAAAATCCGACCATGGTTTCGACACTTCATGTCATAATTAAGGAACACCTGGCATAAAGTGTTGCAACAATGGTCTGTTTTCATGTGTGGAAATAACTATCGAGTTACCTATTTCATTTTTACTAATATGGAAAAAAGTTGCTCGTACTGGATGGTAATGTACTTCCGATAAATTAATATTTTTAAATCATGGTTTATAAAACTTTGGATACGGGTTATAAAACTTAGGATGTTTAGATCATCTTGACACGTTTCAAATTTGCTTTTCATCGTAAGCTGTATTGACGAATTCTTTTAGTGCTAAGAAATTAAGCTAAGCCTCTTAAGAAGTTTCCGTTTCTTAGAAATCCGCGGTGAAGCCCTACGCTTGGGGACCTCCCCTGAGTGCCACGAGGAATTTTAATGAATCTGCGAGGGAATAATGTTGATATTCCTTAAAAATAACTCGGAATGCTGAGGGATTTTGCGGTTTTCCCCTTGAACAATGATGTTTCTGAAGGAAATTCTCTCTTAGAAGATACTCTATTTGCTATAGACTTCAGCTCAATTTTCTCTGCATTAATGCTATGGAGAGACAGCTGTCATTGATGTTCTTACTACATGGAGTTCTGCTGGAAAATATCACTCACCTTAGGAATTCTCTCTCTTGGAGATCGTTTATTTATTTTTGACGCAAAAGTCCCAAAAAGGTCACAAAGGCTTATTCATTGGATCACCAACGAACAAATAAAGTAGAAGCATTAACAACGTATAAAAATAATAATAGTAGATAATGGTTTACATAAAAGAATGGAAGAACATGGACGGGGACTTAGCAATAAGTGAACAGGGTAGTTGGGGCTTATTTGCTCACGTGGTAAGTAAGGAAGGATATGAAAGCGGATCGTGGCGATAAGAGGTCAATGGAGGGTGAATGCGAAGCTAGGGAGTTTTAAAGTTTTTGGGATGCGGTAGAACAGGGAACGCTGGGATATCGAAAGACGAAATTTAGGGATGTGAATAAGACAACTATTGCGTGTAGTACGAGGGGTAAAATGAAGTGCAAAGAGTGGAAGAAGGTTAATGGTGCGGAGAGCACTACTCCAGATGTTTGAAGTCAACATATTGTTCAGTCAGTAGTCACTCTCATGATACCGTCTACCAGCTTATCATGCGCAAGTGTTGCGCTAATCATTATTCAGCCGATAGAATTCCCGCCATTCGAATATTAAATGCCCCCTTACCGTTACTGTGCTAGGAGCCAGTTATTAATGCGGTGAATTTTCTAGATAATAGGGCACCGTTAGTAGCTGTGGAGATAAAGAACGATTTGAATAATCTATCCGATGTCTATTCAAACGGTAATCCATTCGCTTTCGGAGTGGAGTTCGTAAAGCCTTGAATGGAAAAGAGGATAAATAAATTCTCCTCATAGAAGCGGCCATTCAAGGTTTTGCGAGGGGCCTTCTCGGCGTGCTCAGCATTGGAAAGTTGTCGCCTAACCCACCAACGTTTGGAATTTCCGTCTTGGTGAAGATTGGTTGAATGCGATTAGATATCACAAAAGCGTGCCTCTCTTTTATCTCAAGAACACGTATGAAATTAGAATTTCCCCGGACGGCTCTCTACTATCTCATAATTATTTTACATCTTTTCTGATCTGTGCGCTTTGAATTAAGAATCTATTTCACGCATATTAAGTCGCCAAAACCTGATCGGATACTGGGGAAAATGCGCATCCTCTTATCCGTCTTTATGTTCCTCGCGTTTTCCTATAATTTTGTTTCCCCCATCATTAAATCGTCGCTGGTGCAGTCTCGCGTTAATGGTTCTCGTTCGTTGAGCTTTAAATCTATGTAGTAGTGCGTGTGGAGATTCCACTTGAAGAAAACAGGAAGCTCGTAAAATGTAAGGTGATTTTAAAAAAACTTAATATTTTTACTGCATGGGTGCACAGGGCTCTGGAACTGCATGGGCTTGTAACTGGGCAAAGCGATGCTTTTTGAGTGCCTAATAGCAATTAGGTCATCTGTTTTCATTTTGCTGTGGTTTGAGTTTATTTATTTTGTAAATTTTAGGCATGGTTTTCTTTTGGTATGTATAATTTTTAATTATCCTCTCTTTACACTGCGCGAGGAAGTACTTTTTCATCTAGTTGAAAGGTTACCCGTTTCTTTCTTCATCTAAGGTTAATCTGTCCTCAGACAGGTTTCAGTTGAACTGCTTCCTCCTTGCTCGTCTATCCCGTGCTGCTTCCCTCTGCTCTTCGTAACGGCTTCCATTCATAATATCAGTCAACATATTATTCCTTTGTCTTCCTCTCCCTCTCTTTCCCTCGATCTTTCCTCCTAATATTCTTTTCAGCAGGTAATATTTCCTCAGGACGTGTACCGCCCAGTTCACCTTCTTTTTTCTCATAATCTCAAAATATTCCTTCTCTCGTTCATCCTTGCTAGCTCTTCCTCGTTGCTGACCTCGTCACTCCATTTGAATCTCTCCATCCTTCTCCATAGCCAAATTTCAAAACCCTCTAGATATTTCTCCTCTTTCCTCCTGACTGTCCATGTTTCTGCTCCATAAAGCACAAAACCCCCAATAAAACATTCAGCTATTGTTTTCCTTAAGCCTACGTTGATTTCTTTGGCTGAAAGAAGTTGGCCGACTTTACTGAATGTTGACTCTCCCGGCGATGTTCTACTTCCTATTTCCTCCGTACAACTTCCTTTCCATCTTATAGCACTTCCGAGGTATCCAAAGAATGGTATTTGTTCTAGCCTTTTTCCATCAATGATCACACTTAGAACTCCTTCCTCTTTTTCATGCCCACATTACTTTAGTTTTCCCGATGTTCACCTTCATTCCAAAATATTTACCTACCCTCTCGATTTTAACTACCATTTCCTGTAACTGTTTCTCCCTCTCTGCTATTTCCGCCTGATCATCTGTTTTTTTCTTAGTTTTGAAAGAAATTATGTGCAAGTGAAATGTTGGAATATTTATAGTTCTCATTGAAATAACTGCCGCGCAGTAATTTCTCACGTTTCTGTTCTCGATTTCCGTCTCTCAAGTATGCGACTTATTATTTTTTAAATATCCTTTGTGTTTATTACGTCTCCTGTTATAGTAATTATGATTAGTCAACCGATCTTGATGATGAAAATTCTTCTTCAATTAGTTTGAATCTTCATCTTGGCACGTGTTCAACCCCATTCATCTAATTCAACAATCCTCATCTTTTCCCCCGTTTGTCCACCATCTTCTCCACGTTGATTATCTTAGGAAACTCATCGCCTCTGGTTGCCTGTTACTTTCTACTGTATGCGTCGTTAAAATTTTGTCGGTTAACCTCCCAAGCAAGTTTTCCTTCGGCGGACAAAATAGAAATTTGATTTCGTCGTGAATTCGGTTTAGGAGACCGAGAAATTTTCATGCTTCATTTACCTACAACTGTACCATGTACACATGTACCTATATACTATTATATGTACCAAATGTACCACGAAGTAAAATATTTCACCTCAATTAATGTGTTTCATTCTAATGTTCCAGCATTTTTAAGGCATTTTATGTTTTTTGTAGCACTTTGACCAATATTCGAATATTCTTTTCTGTATCATGACCAAGTTGAATATTATCATTACGCCTCATTACATCTCTAGGTCTGACAGAAGCGATAAAATAAGAGAGATGCATTGCCGAATAGATAGGCACACTCCCATTATACACGTCACTATTTCACCTCCCAAAACCTTACATATTTACACGGCTGGTGTCCTAACACCCCCTGCCATGCCATATGCTCTTGCCGCGGCTAGCAGGGTAACATGTAGATGTACCTTCACCAATAGTCGCTCGAGTAAACTTCCCGCCCGCGTTTGATTCCCGAGTCTGAATCATCGCCGTTAAGTCTTTGAAATGTGGGTGCCATCCCTACTGCCTTATATAACCCGTTGGCCTCACGACCCGTCCTTTCTCGGTAGTTATATTATGCCTCTAGCCCTCTCGAGTCTTGGGTCTCGAGTCAGCTCAAGGTGACTCTCAAACTCGCAGTTTCATCGTGCTCATTTGTCCAATGAGGCGTTCTTTTTATCTTCTTCTTCTCTTCTAAAGGTTATCCTTGTAGTTGCAGCCACGACTTCCAACTAACTCTTTTTCCAGCCTTCCTCTTCATGTCATTGTACGAGGTGCATCCATTTCCATTGCCAATACTTTTAGTACGAAGTTCTCGGTCGTCCTCTCTGTCTTTTGCCTAGAGTTTTTCCTTCTATAATATTTTGTATGAAATTGTCGTGCCTAAGTAAGTGTCCGATGAGCTTTGCTTTTCTTGTTTTAATTGTTTCCAATATTTCTCTTTCTGTATGGACTTCATTTAGTACTTGCTCATTAGTTTTTCTGTCGGTCCTCCTAGTTTTTGTAATCCTCCTCCAAAACCACATTTCTGCAGCTTCAAGTTTGGTCATTTCACTCTTCCTTAGTGTCCATGTCTAGCATCCATATGTTAACACACTCCATACAAAGCTTTTCAGGAATTTCTTCCTAGTCTCAATACTAATGCTGTTATTTACTAGGAGACTTTTCTTTAATTGAAAGGCTTTCTTGGCTAACGTTATTCTTCTTTTGACCTCAGAGGAGCAGTTGTTATGATTCTCTAATATGCTACCCAAGTAGCAGAACTCTGTCACTTCCTCCAGTCTCACTCCGTTACTACATATATTCGTTATCTTTTCTCTTTCTACCACCGTGGTTTTTATTTTCTTGGTGTTTATTTTAAATTTCAGTTTGAATAAAATATTATTTAGAATCTTGAACATTCGACTTAATTCCTTCTGAGTCAGCTACTAGAGCTATGTCGTCTGCAAATCGAATGCAATGAATTTGTTTGCCATTTATTTTAATTCCTCTTGTCTTTGTTTTCATTTCAGACATTGCTTCTTCTATGTATAAGTTAAACAAGTAAGGCGATATTGGGCAACCTTGTCTAACACCTCTTCTTATGTTTGCTTCTTTCTTGGTGCCACTGATTTCTATTTCCGTACTTTGGTTTTTGTAGAGATTTAAAATCAATCTTTTGTCTCCCCAATCCAACCCTATTTTGCACATTGCTTGGAACAGTAGTCTCCAGTCAACATGGTCAAAAGCCTTTTCCAAACCAACGAAAGCTATATAAGTTTTCCTGTTAATTTCTAGCCTCCTCTCTAGGATTTTTCGCAATTCTATAATTGCCTCTCGAGTGCCTTTTCCTGGTCTGAAGCCGTACTGATCACTATCTAATGTCGCATCAATTTTCATTTTTATTCTCACTTTTACCATAACCAATAAAATTTTATTTTTATATGCTTTTTAAATTGGGGATTCAAATTTAGCGGACGATTCCGTGGCTTCGGTGTTTGATCGAGTGAGTGCTTTCGCCTTCATTCCCACTCCTTTCGTTCATTTCGGTTGGACGCAGAATGCAGCCTTGAGAGCGATTCCTCCCAAATATTGCTCTCGTTAAATTTCCTGGCGCTGCGGAGTGGAACATGTGTTTCTGAACTTAGAATCCATCGAAACGGGGTCGGAAGGTTGTTCAGTGTGGATTGTTTCCTAGCAGCTGCCACGACTAAAGCGAGCGCTTCGAGAATCGGGTTAACTCACCTCTATCTGCCGTCCGGTTTTGACTCGTTTCACAATGGAACCTCAAGATTGAATCCCTAATTGCACTCACGGCGATGGGTGATTTGAATCCCTATTTCTTTCACTTTCCTAATAGCCTTATTCTAGATTATATCAAGAAGTAGTTTGGTTCCCCTCCCTCACTCTCTTGTTTTCTCCCTTCCTTGCCTTCCGTCATTTACCTTTACCCCTACTCTTCTGCTTCGCCTCTTCACCCTCCCCTCCTTACCGCGCAGATCTTCGCCAGGAACTTCTGTGGCTGCTATAGTGTCTGACGCTATCGCTTTCGATGGATTCGTCTCACTTGGAATTCCCTTGGGGGTGATTTTGATCTTAGCGTAGCCAATTGAGTTTGAAAGCCGTTGGTCAACGTCCAGTAATTGAATCGGTTATATGGAATGCGCTCAAGAGCCTAAGAAGGTTGGTTTGGCGTTCAACCGGTCGGAATATGTCGTAGAAGAATTCAAAGAGTGCCTGGGCGTCTTTGATGCGTACCGCAAGGTGACGGGTCGTTTATCTGTGTGCATGCGTATAGGTGTAGCTCTTATTCAACACTGTATTTTCATCATTAATGGAGTCGTTTTTTATGTAATCGCTCACTTCATTTTGTTGATATGACAGGTTGTACGACATATTCTCCTCCTTCACGACGCCGATACCGTACGTTCGAGTGTAATATGTATTTTTAAAAAAAGGATGTCACCGGTGAAGGTAGGTTTTGATGAAAGTCAGAGAATCTCCTCCCGGTTTTCTACGCTTTCAGGGACCTAACTACCTCTAGTATTCCGCCTTGGTATATGATCTTCCCTTCTTCATCCCGTCCATGAAACCTATTCTCTCTCTTCCCCTCCCCCGCTGGCCCAACATCCTTCCCTCTATTATACTCTTGAGCTACCCATCGCCCTTTACTACACCCTCCAGCCACCTACCCTGCCTATTCCGGATTCCATTCAGAAGCTTCCTTTCCGCGCCATCTTCTTCATTAGTCTTCCTTTCCGTCCACCTCACCTTCTCCACTTCCACATCTCAAATGCCTGCAGTCTATTCTCGTCCTCCTTTCTGAGGGTCCACGTTGCTGCTCCATACAACGCTGAGCTCTTCACCAGCCTCCTCTTCACATCCTTACTCAATGTCCCCGTCATCCGCTCCCTTCTATTACTAAACGCCTCCTTAGCTAACGTTTTTCTCCTACTTATGTCTTTGCTGCTATGCCCATTTTCTTCAAGCGTACGGCTTAAGTAATTAAAATGTTCCACTTGCTCGAGTTTCTACCCTCCAACTTTCATTTCCAGTCTCGTATTTCGCTAAATTCATTATTCATTTCGTCTGTTTGTTTTATTTACTCTCGGAATATGAATTAGTGAATGGATTGATATTCAACTGATGTTGAATGGTGCATAGAAGCTTTCCAAATTCTAAAATATTATAGTGCTCGCTTCATTCGATGTGTTGGAGAATATGGGAAACTGAAACGTTTTCATGAAAATGAAGGGGAGTTGTTCGGAAAAGCAACTATCTTTCCTTCGATATGAATTGATTGGACAGTAATATTTCTCTCAAGTGTTCCTTTCACGGCCATATGTGCTATTATATTAATACCGCCTTGTGCTCCATCTTTTTCAATTAGTCATGCTTTGTTGGAAACCTGAGTTGTGTATCAATGTAGGGAATGCGTTTTGATATCCAGCGTTCGTTAGTCGCATGACTTGGGCCCCTCCCGCCTGCGTGGTGGAATACATTTATACCTGCGTCGCTCTCAGCTCCGATGGAGAGAAGAAAATATATGTATCGAAGCTCATAATCTCGTATCTATTGCAGTATTTAGACCGTGAAGAATCATCCTGGCAAAATGCCGAGTACATCGTCTCCACGGTGGTACTCTCAATCATATGACTGATAACTTAATGTCGTGCCGATGTCTATTGCGTTTCGAAATGCTCCCAGATTACATTGAGTTTGAATGATTGACTCAGTCTAGCGGTGGCATTCGTTCTTCGTTCTTTTATTCAAATGTGTGCTTATTACTTTGCTCATTTGTTTTCTTTTCGTCCTTTGCTTTACGGATTGATTCGTAGCCGTTTATTATTTGTACACGTCATCTTCGGCATTGCGTTTATCGCCTCTACAGTTATTTATTTTGATATTCGGCAAATATTGAAACTAGAATGCGAAACTTATTGCCTATTACTTATTTTCCTAATCATGAGTCTCACTCGTGGAATGCATATAATAAAAATACAATAACGGCGACTTTTTACATCAAAATAAAGGTTTCACTGGTAAAAGTCTTTCATTTTAATTATTTTATAACAATGGCCTATCATGTGTAATAAAATTGTAGATTAACCATACTGATATGTTACCAGGCTGGCCTTTGTAGATTTACTAATTTTGTCATTTTCTCTTTTTTCAGGTGAGTTATACATGAGAATAACATGTGAACTGGGATATACTGGGCCGTTGGAGACCCTCATATATTTGTAAGTTGGGTCTTTTGGATGAAGCTGTCATTGTCACTTCTTGTGTTGATGTTGAGTACGAGTACGAGCTAAATATACTCATGACTTAGACCCTTAACTTTCGGAAGTGTGTGTTTACCGAAGGTGTGTTATTATACATTAAGTTATTACCCTGCTTACGACTCCTTACTATTCATCTTATTCAAATAATATGGGGATCCTAGTTCTCGTAATATATAATCATCCTTCGATGTACGCATCGCATCTGCCAGACTTGAGGAAAACAATTCCACCAGCATATTTGGTATTTTCGCCTAAAATCTCCCTTATGGCTACAGTTTATCTCCCGATGTGGATCGCTTGTGACAGAACGCCACATTTATTAGCGCCTTCAAGCCTGGTGGAAGAATTTTTAAGAACCAGAATCTAATAGTTGTACAAATGGCGCTGCTAAGCTTAGTAGCGGTCTATGAATACCAGTTTGTTAGTTGGCAACTAGTTGGTGTGCTACTATGCCGTTAGTAGCCTTCTAAGGAATCTGTGAGTACGAACGCAAGGGATTGTTGCCGACTTCTAATTTTTCGGATAAGATTGCTGCTGTTAACTCGGTTGAAGTCAGATGAGGTAAGCTCGTGCCACTCGCCATCCACGCCTTGTCGAGGTGCAAATGCTTGATTCCGGATGGGGTTCCCGGTGCTTTGTCACGTCCCCGATGGGGTCGTGCATGGGTCGGAACACCGCTTCTTCGGTGACCAAAGGGGCTCTGGCTGCCAGCTCAAAGGGGCGTAATGAGTCACTCTCTTTATAGGTTTGGCTGATCGCCCCTCTAGTCAATAAAGACCAGGTTTTGCAAGCGTGCCCGGACGCTGTACTTTGCGGTCGGGTGCCGGCGGTCTTTTACCGCGGCCTTTTCCCTTTCCTTTTCCTTTCCCCCAACGGGAATAATCGGGTGAAATTAATAAGGATCCGACCCGTTGGCCTCCCTAGTGCTAGTAGACACTTCTTCTAAACCCACCCTTACCGGTAGATCACTCACTAAAATAAAGGAAAATATTTTCACGGAATCCGTATTCCTTCGAACGTTTTTCGGCTAACAAGTTTTCATTTTTTAGCCCGTCATAATTTTCTTCATACCTTCATCTTGCCCCAGCTCCATGAAGGTTGCTATTATTTTCTGAGAGACTGTTTTGTTGCAGAATGTGTCCAATAATGTCAATCCATATACTTGCGGGAAAGAGAAGAGAGAGGAAAGGTTTCATTGACGAGATGAAGGAGAATAGATCGTCTGCTGAGATGAAGTAGGTGATACCTCAAAAAAATTGGGCCCTATTATTATCAAATGTATGTCTGCGAATGTAACTGGCTATATCAGATACCCTTCTACTTTGATTCCCACCTTTAATACTTCCCATGCCTGTATTACCGTTTTCACAGCATAAATGTTAAAAAGCAATGGCGACAACGGGCACCCTTGCGTTACCCCCGCGACCTATAGTTGCCCACCCTGATTCACCATCAGCCACCCTCACCTGCGTCCTTTGCGTTGTATATAAGTTTCGGATTAGTCTCCTGTCTCGCCTATCTATTCCCATTTTCCCGATTATCTCCGTTAGGTTATTCCAATTTACTCTGCCAAAATCAATAAAGCATGGGAAAAAGTCCTGTTTATACTCCGATTCTTTCTATGTGTGTTCTCATCACCGGTATCGCATCCCGAGTGGACATTCCCTTCGGGAACCCAGACTGGTCATCGCCTAAATAGTAATTAGAGGTAGGGCCCTGCATGGGTAAAAAATCAGGGTGGTCTTCTCTGTGAATTTCAGTGAAACCTACCGTCAGTAGGTGGAGCACTTACAGACTGAATATATGGAACGTTTCAGAAAATGTCTGGTCTCTAGAAAGTGTTTCACGCTAAAGACGCCTTCGGAGAAGTGTCGCATAAAACTAGCCGTTAGTTTTTTTTCTGACCGAGTACATTTATTTTATTAAGACGTCTTCAGGGAAGTGTCGCGTAAAACTAGCCGTTGGTTTTCTTTTCTGACCGAGTACATACATCTATTTTATTACTCGGCGTCGACCTTTCGTGGCTGTACCTCCTTTTCTCTGGAAACGAACGAACTTCCTGCCTCGTCATCGATTCCTCTCGCCGCAGCTCCTAAATACCTTTCGTCGCCTCCAAAGCCGAGGTGAGGTTTCATGTATTAGCGGCGGCGGAGGAGACCGCAGTTGGGGCTCTTGTTCTCCGCGCATCACGCCCGCTCGCCGTCGATACCGTATTCCCATGCGGATACCCGTTCCGTCTGGGGTGTTGTGACTCTCCAACCGTACGCGTGACGTAACTATCCGTCTCGTGTTAAAAACTGTATAGTGTGGCATTGTAACCACTCCATATGGCTACCCTCCTCCTCGTGTCCCCATTTTTATTTACTTTCCCTTCTCGTTTCAAGTTTACCCTCAGTCTTTAAATGTTTTCGCGAGCGATAAACAGCTCCTTTCGACTATCCTCGATGAGATGCATGCTCAGCGTTGCTCGTCACATGAAACAATTTTTTGAAGGAGTAAATAGTAAAGCGAAGTTGAAACGTATAACAGTGTGTTTTGAAATGTTTCAGGGTATCCTAGGACCGCATGTTCTATATTTCTAATTATGGGTTAAGCCTGAAGATAATTGATACCAATTAGGTTGCATTTCATTTGCTCAGTTCACAGGAATGTATACATATTTGCTTTTAGCTGCTCTGAGTCTTGAACCTACGCTTAAAGTAGGACGGCTTTTCAGTTACAGAGGGCCCACGATTCAGCTACAGTTTTTCTTTTAAAAGGAAGAAGTTCATTGTTTTAATTATTATTTCAAACGCTCTTTAGAGAATATCATACTATTAAGCGATTATAACTTATCGTATATCTTTTTATTCTTATTGAAGATAGCTTCTCGAATTTTTCGTTCTTTGTAAAAAGAACGTACAATACGCATAAAATTTGTTCATCGCAGGATAGGAACTGCTGTTTATGTATTTTTTCCTTTTTAATTACATGTTCATTTTTTGCTCTTTCCTGCATGACATGGAATAGTTCGTTGAAAAAATCTCATAGCTGGTGATCCTGGTGATGTATAGCTTTCAAGTTTGGGTGTTTCCTTTTTACATGACTTGCGTACTTTTCCGAACTAAAGGAAGGAAAGATAGGTATACTATCACTGCATTTGAAGTTCTGATATTTGACTATGACTTGCAGGTGTGGTAAATCGTTCTTGTGTGCTGCCTCATTTTTTTGCAACAAAACAATTACCTTAGTTTTTAAAATTCAAAAATCAATTAAAAATTTTTTATTATATATTGTCGTATCCTAAAATTGTTGCGTATTTGTTAAAATATCTTGGACTATATATAGCCAGTGCAAGTAAGATTTTTGGCGAAAATCATATGTAAAACTACACCACTGGCGGAAGACTTGATACCTTACTGTATCTTAAATTTTTCCGTAATGATTATGTCACGGAATGGCGCCTGATGCCCTGTTACTTTTAATACCTTATCGTCAGTTTTGTTAAGCGTATATTACTAAGGTCCTCGGGTGATAAATTCAAAGAGAGATACTACTTCCCTCGGGTTAGGCCACACCTCGAATACACCGCGAGAATTGGGGACTCTGGTCGAAAAGATTTAACAAAAAAAATAATAAAATGCAAAGAAAAGCTACTCACTGCGTTAAAAACTGCTACGAGCGTACATATAGTGTTTCGCATCGTTTAGAGGGATTAAGGTGGGAGCCCCAAGAGACTTGGAGGCTACACGCTAGGCTTAACTTGCTTGAGAAATTCAGAACTGGTGTGTTTCAGAGTGGCACATAGAATATTTTCATGACGCCTCACTTCGTCTGTAGGTCTGACAGAAGCGATAAAATAAGAGAGGTACATTTCCGAACAGATAGGTACAAAAACTCGTTCTTTTCGCGTAAAATAAGCGACCACAGTAAAAACTGAGCTCCACTAAATACACTCACATCATACACGTCACCATTTCTCCTCCCAAAACTTTATCCCTTAGTTTCGACACTGCGTGTCATCCTGAGGATGACACGCGGTGTCGAAACCATGGTCGAGTCGAATTATATTAAATTGTTTGGAATAAAACAAAGTACATATCTTTTATTATGAGTCTTATCCCTTATATCTTTACACAGCTGGTGTCCTAACACCCCCTGCCACATCGCCATGCGGCGGCTCGCAGGGTAGTATGTAGATGTAGATAAGTATTAATTTCTCCTTGCTGAATCAAAAATTAAGAGAGTTCCGATGTTTCATTGGTGCAGTGTGAAATGACTGCTACTCGACCGTGTAAAAACCATTGGTTAAACCACTTTACATCTTAACCAAACCTTTTTCTCTTGAAAGAGTTTCTCAAGCACCTCTTGCGCCTAGTTCATTTCCATTCTGCTTCACGAGACCGACTTGCCCCACTATTGTCTCCCTCAATCCCTTATGGATGTCTCCGTCCCCACTTACCCCAAGGTTGTTTGGCTTCCCTGCAATCCTCCTCGTGATTATTTCTCGCCGTCCTCCGTCGCTTTGCGCCCTCTGTCTACATGACATTTTATTGACTCTTATTGTTGGTGCAAGTGATATGTTTTTCATTTATTAGTCGCTAAGATAAAGTAGATTTGCGTTTTATGTAGAGACATGGAGCCTCGTTTAAGTTATTCTTTATTTACTCATCGAAAAGGCGTGACTCTCGAAATCATGAGCATGGACGCCTCCCTTACCTGTATTACCTTACGTGTAGTGATTTTATTGTCTGCACTCGTATGAAGCATTTAAATACTTCCTTTATGGCTTTAACCTGCCCCCCTAGAAATATTTTTCTCCCTGTATATATATTTTTAAAATTTTTGAATGGAGGTTCACGTTCATTTCCATTATTAGTTTCTAGCTGTTGTTTTAAAAAAATGATCAGAAAAGGGAAAAGGACCTTAACCCCACTATTTGTGGAAGTGGAGAGAATATCCATGTCTTGAATGTATTTCCGTTATATATTGGATTCACCTTCACCAGACACCAACCGGCAACATCTACGTATGAATTGTGGCTACTAATATTCTTCTTTAATGTATTAGAATAGTCTGCAGTGCATGATGCATGTAATAACAACCAATAATCCTTTTCTTATTATGTAGATACAAACCATCTAGCTGCATGTGACCCTGTTCTCTAGCATGTCTCCCTTAACTATCCTACTTGCATGGCAATAGTGTATGTTTGGTGATCTTCACCCCCTGCCACACACCCTCGTGGTGGCTCGCAGGGTATTACGTAGACGTAGACATAGACGTATCATATATTCAAAAATGGGTCATTAAAACTCAGTTTTGAGATGTTCCCACCTTACATATTGCACTTCTGAAATATTTTGTGATGTGAGTCGGCAAGTATTCTTGTTTGCTGTGCAATTAGTGAGAAGTCTTTTCGAATTTCACGTGTTGATCGTGTTACGAAATAAGATCTAATATCTAACTTCAGTTGAGAAAGCAACGGTAAACATTTTAGTTGTAACTACTGGAACTTTTTTTTTGCTTCGCCAGCATTACAGATGGTTAGTTTCTTCTATGTTTGTTCTGCATATGAATTCTCCCGCCAACATTTGTCAGTTAATGTTTGCTTGACAGAACTTTCCCGTTTGGGCTCTAACAGGAGGAGAAAAATCTTCAAATGACTCCAACTAGCCCTGTTGGGAGTTAAGTTTTTACTGACTCAAAACCTCACCATTTACCTCACTACCACTAGTCCTAACCGGACCCACATCTACCTTTATCTATCTTATTATCTTATCTTGAGACTTACCAGTGATCGCAGAATAGGTGTCTTGATGGATTTTACCACATCAGCTCTCCCGTGGGTGAATTCAAGGCAATGATATTGAAGATTCAACTATCCAATCTGAATATTTTTTTAATGTCCGTTGTAAATAAATATTGTTTTCCTAATGTGTACTTACTTTCAAGGTCGTGGGAGCGATTTTTGTCCATGAGCATGTTTGCGTGAAAATTTGCGTATGTGCTCTGGTTGGTGTTGTATATAGACAAATGTGAAAAGAAGGCATCGTACTGAATTGTTTTTTTTTTGCATTTCAACTTTATATCAGCGGGTAGCCTTCAGGCAAATGAGATAAATTTCGTCATAATTCTTTTTCTGTGTATATCTCTCTGTACTCGAGCTCTAATATTAATGTATACTTTTTGTATGTTCTTAGTGGACCAAGTGGTCCAAGAACAATAAATATTTCTTTATCTTTATAATTCGATTATATATGTGCAGATTTTCTTTGAACGCCAAGTTACGCGGTCGTATTATTTTTTGGTTTCAGACAAGTATCAAGGTATCACGCAGATTCTAAAAAGTACTTTCATATCGAATATATGGATAAATTTTGAATACGTGGACAGATAATTTCAAAAACTCGTTCTTTCCGTGCACAATAAGTGACCACAATATAAACTGAGCTCCACTAAATGCACTCCCATAATAGACGTCGCTATTTCACCTCCCAAAACCTTATCCCTTACATATTTACTAGGGTGGTGTCCTAGCAACCCCTGCAGCACACACCCATGCGGCGGCTCGCAAGGTAGTATGAAAATATAAAAAGAAAGTACACATTTAGTATCGAATATACGTATTCCTCGAAGAAAATCCTGAGACATATATTTTATTTAAATGGTGTTTTAAGTGAGAAGTGTGGTTTTTCGGAGCTCTTATTTGACCTATAGATTTGGAGTTCCATTTATCAATCATACTGCTCTTAAAATTTAATATTTATTACGGTGGCTTTCGAAATTCGTTTTAGATAGTGTAAAAGTGTCGAGCTAAGAACTTACTGGTTCCATTGTAAATGCATATATGTGCTTTCCTGAAGTTCCTAAAGAAGATCGTAAATCTAAAGTAGATCGTAAATCATTAGAGAGCTAGATTGTAGAACCGATAGGTATAAAATGTAATTTTTTCCGCGTACCATTTGGGACCATAACAGCTGTGATCGTCGTCATGAATAGTTCGAGTATTGACAATAGGCAGGCAGTAAATCTTTCTCATTATATTCTCTACTCTCTTATTTATGCATGATGTAAATATTGATGTTCTTATTTATGCATGATATTTTGAATCTGTAGTAGTAGTCTTTGTATCCCTTGCATGTTTCTTGGGTATTAGATTTTTAATTGGCGCTTTGCATGTGTGGTACGCGGGTTTTAATGTAATGTCGGTGTTCTACCATATCATTCATGCATGCCTGGTGCGAAAGCACCCCCTGCCACACACCCTTTGGGTGGCTTGCAGGGTATGACGTAGATGTAGATGTAGTTGCATGTCAATAGTGCATGTTTGGTGATCTTCACCCCCTGCCACACACCCTCGTGGAGGCTCGCAGGGTATTACGTAGATGTAGAATATTTTGATTTCCGATAAAACAGATTTATTTAAATAATTCACGGAGCTTGAAATTTTTTCAATTTGGTTGAAACATAATTAAAATAATTCGATCAATGACCCACGATAACCACTCCAGCCTCTTTAAATGCAATGTTTAACCTCGGTGTGGCATGGCTTAGCTGCGGATGGATGTGCGTAGAACATTTTGAGTTTCTCGCCGGAGCGGCAGGAGATGAGCCCGCCCACCCTCCCGCGTGGTGGCGTGTCGTCCGTCCCGCTGCACCCACTCGCTCCCTGCTGCTGTTTTATTCACTCGGCCCGCGTCATTTCCTCTCGAGCCATTCCCTCCACACACTACCCATAACCCCGTATTCCCCTCCCCTCCCATTCTTGTCTCCGCGGAGGAGTCGCACACGTGTTTTTTGAAGGCTTCATCGTTCCTCCCCGCCCTCACCCACACTCTGCCGAGGTCTCTGTGTTCCACGGTTGGCTGTCGCGCCCCCTTTACGTCCACGTCTACGTTATACCCTGTGAGCCACCAAGAGGGTGTGTGACAGGGGGTGAAGATCACCAAACATGCACTATTGACATGCAACTAGGATATTTAAGGGAGACATGCCAGATAATAGGGTCACATGCAGCTAGATGGTTAGTATCTACATAATAAGAAAGGGATTATTGGTTGTTATTACATGCATCATTCACTACAGACTACTGTTACTATATTTCACCGGTTAAAACCGATTTTCTGGGGTCACATCTCCGGTAGTCACAAGTTGGGTGGGGCCAACCTCGCGGACGGTCCTAATCCCCAACCCATCCTCGGACGCGGAGACCCATCGCCTACTTTGCCTATTGCCTATTTCACCTACCTATCCCTTTGCTACGCCGCCTATTGTTCTCTCTTATGGTACACGGGAAAAATGACATTTTAAATCTATCGGTACGACAATCTATCTCTCTAATCTTGTTAATCTGATCAAACCTAGCATAATACGCAGGGGTTCTTAATATATATCTAACGTCATCTGTGAACAAAACGGTTTCGAATTTACTTCAAAGGTTTAACCTAAGTTTTAACCTGCGTTCTGATAGTAATTCCCATCCGAGTTCTTCTATTAAGCTCGTCACATTTATACAATTATCATAACGGCCTTTAACAAACCTAGCAGATCTACTTTGCACGCGCTCTAATTCTTTTATCATACCTTCCTCGTACGGATCCCATATACTAGCGGCACCTCACCTTCCTCGCCTTATTGACCCTAACCTCTCCCCTTCGCTCCCACAACCCACCACCTTGAATATATATATGACTGAGATGCCTGTATTTTGTACCTGATGATGCCGACTATTCGACGAAACCGGTCGTGCAATAAATATTCTGAGTAAAACTTACAAAGTTTATTAATTCCTGAACTCTCTTCACCGGTCGCGTTAGCTGTACTCCGATACATTTGAAATATTTTGGCGATATTTTACGAGGCTGGTGGTAACAGTAGGAGGTCACTAGCTGGAGCATGTAGAGAATTTTAATTTTTGGGTAGTACGAAAGAAGAAAATGACCATATTAGCAAAGTCATTAGGAGACGAATAGCGTTAGCGAAATGAAGCGTTTGTTATAGGAGGCAGCTGATGACGAATTGTAGATGTTCTTCTTCGTATCACTCTCCTAGTTTGTGTTCTGAGTGCGTACCTTTGTCCTGACTGCTTTGGCCTGCGCCTGGCATTCCGGGGAACGCGCGCGGTTCTGATTGAACTGGGATGAGTGCTGCATGCCTGGTATGGAATCACCCCGTGCCACACACCCTAGTGGTGGCTTTCACGGTATTTCGTAGATGTAGATGACTTATACCTTGGACAAGAATATAAAGAAGGTGTTGTTGAAGAGTTTGATATAGAGGGTAGCGTTTAATTGGGTGGAAACTTGGAGCTCTGGGAAACAAGGACGTTCGGTCTCCCTTGTCAATAAGCTATAAATGACGATATTCGTTCATTGGTCGTTCAGTCCTATGATTGGTTGACTGCAGCCCTCCACCCTTCCTTATCTAGCGCTAGTTCTCTAGTCTTCATGGGGTACTATTCTGTTTCTACGTGCGCTATCATAACGCGGTGATATAATAGCGTTTGCTAGAGTTAGCGAAGCGCAACGCGCAATTCTGTTTCTTATGACGTTACGGCCACTGCGACAATACGATAAACAAGCGTTAGGAACGATAAAATGGCGCCAGATTGGAAAAACAGAATTGCATTGTCGCGAAGCTACTCACTGTTTTACCGTATGGCCGCGTCGCAATGGCGTTGTGAAGAAACAGAATCGCACCCCTGGTATCTTTCCCTATGTAGGTACTGTTTTTTCTATTTGGTCCGTGAACTTATTCCTGGGTCTTCCTCTAAGGACTTTCCCCTCTATTTTTCCTTCAAATATGTTCTTCTCAAGCTCATTGTGTCTCAGGGTGTGTCCAATGCATCAAATGACGGTAATTAAATTTAAATTAAGAAAACAAACTTCGCGATCGCCACGGTCCTGTAACTTCACGTGAGAAAACGTCGATCGTAACCCCGCCCTTAGCTTCGCTCTTTTCAGTCTTCAATGGAGGAAGTTGTGAGCGTCGAGCCTGCAACTTCGGCTCGCTCGAATGAATCCCCGAGCCACTGGGAGGCGCTCCGTGCGCTGCGTCGCCCCGCCCCGGGCAGGCCGTCCTGCAACGGCTGCTTGCGGCCTCCCTCTAATCCGGAGTTAATTTGCGTCCCTCCCTCTTCGCTCATTTCCCCTCGACCTTGATCCGCTACCCTAAAAAAAGGAAACCCCCTCGCGGTGGTATTTTGTGGTTGAGTTCGCTGAACCAGTTGCGGAAACCCACGTAATCCTTAAAAGCACGCTCGTCGAAATATATCATTATCTTATGTGGAACGTTAAATACCCTTGAATATTTTAAGAGGGTTTCGCTTCCCGAAGCTACAAGTCTTGATTGTTATGTAATGCTTTCAGGCTCGCGTACTCTGGAATGTAGGTTATTCAGACGAGCTTTCCTCCATGAATGACCGTCAGTAGATATGCCATTTCATATTTGAATTAGTTAATTATTAATAAATTTTATAGTAAAATCGTATAATTCTTAGTAATTAGTAGAGGTAAGTATAATTCTTAATTTATGAAGAACTGACGAGGAAAACCTCCACGTGAGTAAGATCTACATCTACGTCTACGTAATACCCTGCGAGCCTCCACGAGGGTGTGTGGCAGGGGGCGAAGATCACCAAACATGCACTATTGACATGCAACTAGGATATTTAAGGGAGACATGCTAGAAAATAGGGTCACATGGACCTAGATGGTTAGTATCTACATAATAAGGAAGGGATTATTGGTTGTTATTACATGCATCATGCACTACAGACTACTATAACTATATTTCACCTACCTATCCCTTTGCGACGCTGCCTATTGTTCTCTCTTATAGTACGCGGGAAAAATGACATTTTAAATCTATCGGTACGACAATCTATCTCTCTAATCTTGTTAAGATGATCAAACCGAGCATAATACGTAGGGTTTCTTAATATATATCTCACGTCATCTGTGAAGATATTTTCATCATTTCGTTATAAACGCTATAATCATTATTAGTGTTGTTTAAATAGCAGCCCGTTGCCATAACAGTCTCGTTTGATATTTTAGTTGAAATCAGAGAAAAGGAGTTACAATTTCGTCATTGAAAACGTAATTTTTAAGCTAAAACGAAGTGTATAAAAAATCGATTGCAAGAATTAAATACTTCATTCTTTTTGCCTTGCGATTGTAAAAATGTAGACCGTATATCTTAATTGCAATTAATTCAAAAAAGCAAAAACTTGAACATTTGCATTGTTTCCGAGTAAAATAAGGGCCCATTTTGGGGGTCTTGGGACCTTTGCAGCCCTGAAGCCTCTAGTCGAATGGATTCCTCGTACCCGAGAACCCTTTCATGCCGACTTTCAGGAGAATCGGTTCGATAGTTTTCGAGAAAATATTTTTATCTCTATAGTTGATCTCTATAGATAGATTCTATCACTGATGAAGGTGCGTGCGAACCACCGTAATATTTAAAATCGTTAGTATGCTTTTCATGTGTTGTGTATTTAGTGTCACCCTGTGACGAAGTTTTATATTGTGTCTGCTACGTTCGCGGAATCTTCGCAAGAACTGTCTATAAATATAAACATATATATAAGAATTGCTCATTTAATAATATAAGATATTTTGTGCAAATATCAAGAGCTTTAGGCATCCTCAAAATTCACAGACCTGTATGGAGACTGCCTTCCATAAATGGAATTCATCGCTGGCATTAAAAAAAAATAATATTAGCATATACATTAAACAAGAGTGTAAATAATAATAACATAACTATTTCATATTATTCCAATTTTGAACAAGGGAAGGAGTGACAATAATAATAATTCAACTTGCAAAAGCAATGAAACACTAATTACTTCCAGTTACAACACAGGATGCATGTACGTATGTACAATGTACGAATGTACATTTCTAGTACAAAATATTAATAATGCTTTGTGCCAATATCCATTCCTTTGTTAATTTCAAAAACTTCTTAATATTTTTTTAGCTTTTAATTATCTAAATTGATTGACGCTCGTGGGATTCTCTCCTCAAATGTCTACGAATTTATTATTCCCTTTCGTTTTTTATTAAGTTTTTATAGTGCTTTATAAAGTTTTTGTTTTATAAGTGTAGTAAATATGTCATCCGTGGTCTTCCTATTGTATACCCGTTTATTTACTCTCCTATCAGTTATCTGTTATCCTAATTAGCAGGAAATTTTGAGGTTTTGTGTGTTAAATTCCTCTTGATAGATGATTTGTCGGTTGCACTTTACATATTTATAGTTTCATTTCAGTCCCCGGTAAAACAGACCCTCGGTTGATAAATAGTAATTAACTCTTCGTATCATCGCTTCGCATTCGCTTTATACGAAATCTATTTTTTCAGATGTTTCTAAAATAGGAAGAAATATTTTTATCCATGATGCTCAGGAATAAATCGTTTAAACTAAGCCATGCAAAGGTGTTTTCACTTATCAAAAATTCAATTTCACGCATTCGGTCATAATGTCTGCCGGTCCATTCTGCTCATTCCTATGGATGAAATAATAGAATCCTCGGAAAGTAAATCGGTTATATGAACTTATGAAGCTGATACTTTCATCTTTCTTTTCTTCTAACGCCTGTTCAGATTTTTTGTTGGTAGATTTACGGAAAAATCATGCTCACGATTTATTCCATGATATTTTTGAAAATGGTAATTCATCTTTCCGCAGTCTTATATCTCAATTTATCTTGTTTAAACGTAATGAAATATGTTTCTCGGAGCGTTGTAGATTGAGAGGCTAAAGCTATACACTTTCGTCTAAACTTTCGTTCTTCACTCTTTACATCTTCGTAAGTACTCGGCGTAGGGTATTATGACAGTAGCCATGGGCAAGGGAAGGAATAGGAAAAAGAATATCCAGTGTGATAGGACGTAGGTATATTGCCTTTTTACGGAGGGTTTTAGTGCCTCGCTCTGTTATTGCCGGCAATGGTACCTGGAATGCCTTCCTTTACCCTGATAGTTAAATAATTTCCGATGTAAGAGGCACCAAGAAGTTCAGAGATGGAATGGAGCTGAGCAGGAAAGATTTCTGGATGAAGAAAATGTTTGCCGACCGCTAAAGGTACTAGTCTAGACCTGCGAAAAAAATATTAAAACCTTCGTGCGAAGTGTGGCTCTGTGCGGATCCGAAAGATGGACTCTCTTGGAAAGGGATAAAATGAAGCTTTAGGAATTCGAAATGTGGTGGTGGTGCAGAATGCTCAAAATACCATAGACTAGTAAAGTAACCAATGAACAGGTTTTTGAAAGAGTGAAGGAAAAACGCCATGTAATAAAAATTGTAGAAAGAGGAAGAGAGAAACTGGTGGGACGGCTGCTAAAATATTCAGACTGGTGCGCGAATCTGATAGAAGGTAGGATGGAGGCCAACGGAAAAGGGGAAGGCCAAGGAAAGAATTTTTGGCAGACATAACAGATGGAAGATCATACAGACGAGTAAAGGAATTGGCACTGGAAGAAATACCTCTCGCAAGAACAAGATGGATTATGCTGTCCGCCAACCCAGCGGTTGAAGGCATTAAGAGGAGGTACTTGGAAAGAAGGAGTTATTGTATGTATTCATATCAGTTCGGCAGTGTTCTCTCATATTTTGTCGCTCATATCAGTTGAGAGACATTGTGCGGTGTTAAAGCACGGCCCGCAGGCCGTTTGCAGCTCCTCATCGAAACCGCATTAGATGTCCGAGAAACGTGCTACTTACACAGATGATTACTAAACCTGATCTAGAAATATTTGCGGCGAAAGGGAACTCGAAATTTATTATGAGACAAGTGATGTTGTTGGTGTGAAAACATGTCTACGTTTCCTTTCGTGATGTCAATTTCTTCCTCTTTTAGAGATTGCTGTTGATTCCTGTCATTTTTTTCTTAGCGATGGTTGTGCATAGCTGTAGATTCCACCCATGGTCGTGACCTTGAAATCCCTCCATTTCTTTTAAGTCACGTGCACTGCCTTGTAGCATTGGTTTCCAGAAATACCCTTCAGCATTACCAACGAACCTTGCAGAGCAAATAACGTTTCTAACTAGCGATTGCTATTTTTTTCAATATTCAGTATTGCCCTAAAATTGCAATCTAATTTTTTGCAGACTTTCTTTGTGCTTAAGTTAGATGTGTGTTTAATTTTGATGACTTTACCTGAATTGATGAAGAAAACTTCACTTTCTCCCGCTACATATCCCTTAAAGTAATGACATACTCTTAATACGGAGTATATCTGCATTATGGTCACTTAGCCTTTCTTAAGTGAAGTTATTTTTTATCTTTAAATCTTATTATCGTTTATTTATGATAAGTAGATTGTAGATTTATGATAAGTAGATAAGTATTTATGATAAGTAAATATGGATTCACTTATCCAATCTCCCTCTCAGATTTCTTTCTTCCCCTTCCCCGCTTGCCTAACATCTATCACACTCTTGAGCAACCCATACTACCCACCCAAGCATATTACATCAACCAGCCACCTACTCTGTCTATCCCGGATTTCGTTAAGAAGTTTCCCTTTCTCGCCCACCATCTCAAACACTTCTTGATTAGTCTTCCTTTCCGTCCACCTTCTAAATCCTTCTCCGTACCCACATTCCGTACCCACATCTCAACAGCCTGCAGTCTGTTCTCGTCCTCCTTTCTAAGGGTCCACATTTCTGCTTCATACAATGCTACGCTTCTTGCCAAGCTTTTACCAGCCTCCTCTTCACATCCTTACCCAAGGTCTCCATCATCAGCTCCCTTCTATTACTAAACGTCTCCTTAGCTATTCGCTCCTTACGCTATTCTCCTCCTTATGCCTTCTCTCAAGCACTTCCTCGTTTGTCTTCCTTTCTTTCCACGGCACCTTCTCCATCCTTCTCCACACCCTCTCTTTATTGATTTTTTCACGCCGTACGGTGATAATGCTTTCACTATAGGTTTTTTTTCGTTTCTGTAAAAATTATGGCGATGCGTAACCGGTTAATTTTAATAAGCTTGTAGATAGCTTTCAAACTACTCGCTATTTAATGGCTTATTGGATCTAGGCACTACAAGTTCCTCTTTTGTTTGAAAAATTCTCTGGATTTCATACCCGTACAATTTCCCTTGGAAAACTGATTCAATTTTTTGGCGAATTGTCGCGCAAAGAAGTGCGGTAAATTACCCATATTTTTGGAAAACTGAGGCAGCTTCCTTTAAAATGAGGCCTAATCATTGAATTCAATGAGAACAGATATCTTAAAAAAAAGTGTTTTCAGGCGTGATCTGGTGGAATATTATAGTCAATTTAAAGAAAATTGGCAATTTTGTTTAATTATGCAATTCTGTATATATACAAGACCATGAGTTATACTTGTTAGCTGATGATGAGGTAGGACATCGAAACCGGTCGCATTAGAGTTAATATTGTGGAAAATTGCCAATTTTCTGTAATTTAAAAGATGTCTTGACTTTACCTTAACATCGGGGCGCTTTCCTTAAGAATTCATTCCGCACCCGACTCTTCCCGTCCCTCATTATACTTTCCAAATCTTCAGGGCGCGCTTTCATATCCGCTTTCTCCGTCTCGCCGCTCCACGTGGGGGACAACAGACCGTATTTTAGCGCGCGGAATTCTCATAAGTGGTTTCGCACGCGCGATGCCCTCGGTAACGTCTTTCACCCGTGAAACTGCTCGCCCGCCTCTTCCTTATGGGTTTCTGGACGTGTTGGGATTAAAGTGAGCGGCGGCCAAAGATGATGCGAGTGATACAGACGCTGTGACATCCCTGTTGGCTGTGTATATGATTTGTAAGGCTTAGTCAGCGAGCGTAGTAAAGAATGATAGGAAGGAATTACGGGAAATATTTTGGAGGTAATTTTTCATTTGTTCAAAGATGATGCGAGTGATACAGACGCTGTGACATCCCTGTTGGCTGTGTATATGATTTGCAAGGCTTAGTCAGCGGGCGTAGTACAGAATGATAGGAATGAATTATGGGAAATATTTATGAGGTAATTGTTCATTTGATTATTCTATTAGCTGATTGTAAAGTTGTTGAACAGTCCTTATCGAAACATTCCAATATATTGTGCGTCGCCCTGTTTTCTCTCCAATAGATGTCCCGCCATCATATCTCTAAGAAATTCCTCATATCGTCTCCGTGTTCCTATTTCGTCCAGAATTTCGTTTCCACGTGCCTCGTCCTATCCTCTTCCTTCCTCTTCCCCACCTCCCCAGTGTTCTTCCCACTATTACACTTAATCAAGTTATAGTAGGAAGAGGAGTAGAGGAGGTGGTCCTTATGGTGAATTGCTTTTGACGAAAATTCTTCTGGAAATGTGTTGAAAATGAGAAAATTGGGCAGGTAAAACTTTGTGCGGCCCCAGCAAACTGATTTAAGCCGTAATTTTTTCCGGTGATCAATAGCTGACACTATTGGATGCTCAGAACTTGTAAACGTGTAAGAATTTCATCTGGGCGGCAATAACGTGATTCACACTGAAGTATAGCTATTGATATAAATGCGCCCAAACGGTTCGTACCTCCATTTGTCCGTGTACCTGAATATTCCTGGCCGTAAAAACGAAATTCACGTTACTTGTCCGGAGGTGGGGCTTCCACCTTGGAGTATCAGCGAAAGAAGTACGCTTATCTCACTCCACTAGTATCTTCAGTATTTTTGCGATTTCCTTTTTAATGCTTCGACGCTTGTATTCATTTTACTGCATAGGGACTTGTATTTTTCGTAATCCTAATTCAATTCTCAGCACTACGGTGCGATTTTATCTTGAGGGAAAAATGTATACAAAAATCTGACTCAGCTCTGCCTATCAGCCTGAAACGTTTCTTCATTTTTTTTTCAAGAGAGACCTATGGACTTGGCACGTCGCCCGCAATTGCCTTGTCGGCATCTTTATGGGAGGGTGAGGGACTGGGCAATGGGTTTTCTTTCGCGATCTGGGACCCCAATTTGTCGCTCTACCACTTTTTCCTTCTTAAGGTGATTGGTGCGCTAATCTTTAGTCATTGAGTGAAATTTTCATAACGTTTCATTTTAGTCGAAAAAACTCTTGGGCCACTCTTCACTTATGTTCCTACGGTGGAAATAGCCATATTTTTGGGAACATTATTGTACCCAGCTCGCGGTGTTGCTTTCTCATTTTAATCTATTTGTACGAGAGTTCATTGCTTATGTCCTGTATCACTTCCATCTCAAACTTGACATTCCTCCACCCTTATTAACGGTGTCCTCACCCCCTGTCATTCTTCTATCTCTTTATATTTCTATTTATTAAAACACCAAACAACAGAAACTTAGGCTATTGGGTTCAATAAACAGAAGCATGAAAAAAACACTAAAAATAACGAAAAAAATATAACAGTAAAAAACTACATGGAACTACAAAAACGCTGAGAAAACAACAGTATTCGGCAGTTAAAAAGTAGGCAAATTTAGGGCGGGGAATAAGACTATCACTCGGTGCATTTAAGAGGGAGAAATAATTTTAAAAATTTCGCCCTAATTCAATCTTTGTTATGCTTTGGGTTTACGGCGTGGAATACGAAATTAACCGAAAATTATTGGCCAATACGTTTTTCACTTGGCATAATACCTTTATTTTAATTATTAACCATTGTGATGATATGAAACGTTTGTTTCCCGTTTTAGGAAAAATCTGTACGCTCAGAATCGAATTATTTCGAAATGTGTATCAAGTTCCATTAGGTCACGGAAGTTTGAGCGAGATAGTTCCCTAGTCGTAATAGAGACCGTATTCGAATTTTACGTTTTAATTTCACCAACTGTGAGACACGCGAATCAAATATTGCATTATTAATGGTACAATAAAATATTTTTACATGACAAAAAATTGTAGGTAATCAAATGAAAATATCTAAATAAGTCTTTAACTTGACTAATTTTTTTCGCTCGTTACGTTTGAAAGTCCTTCAAAACGGAATGTTTATGGTGAAACCGAGGAATTTACTGCGGTTACAATGTGATTAATTTTAAAAAATAATCCAGAAAACACACAAACTACACACTTGATTTTTCGACAATATTTAGCTGTTAGAAATACCACATTTCTAAATAAGCTCTCTCTGGAGTCCATACACGTTCCATTTCCCATGTGAAAGGGCTGGTATGCTTTGGAAAATGTCTCTGAAAGTTATGTGGTGAAGGAGTTGAATTTTTGAGGGAATTGGAAGAGTGAGATATTATCTAAAAAATGGGACCAAATTCATTGATTTCATTAAATTACCAAAAAACTAAATCAGTAAGATGAAAGTTTTTTCCCCTTTTATTTATTAATATGTTTAACTTATTGGTACCCGTATGCAAAGTTTCACGAACGTCGGTACATAATCGAACATCGCACCGATCTCCTCGAGGTGGTGGTGTGATAAGGAACAGTCGAGTTCTTCGCTCCCGCCCTCAACCCTCGCCCAAGTCTCGTGCTTGTAAAATCCTTTGCACGGCTTCTCTTTGCAGAATGAACTCCCGTGCCTTTGCCGCGGCCGTTCTCCTACAGCTTCGTCGCGAATGTCTTTCGCTTGACCACGTGCTGAATTTTTTTCTTCGTCCCTTGCTTTATTCGACCGCGGAAGAAGCTACCACGAGTCTGAAACACGTGTCATTTCTCCCCTTAAAGGATAAGAACATATGGAATTCGCGCGCGTGAAATGGCTCTTTGCTGGCCGCGGTGGTCGGATCGGTAACATTCGGGCCGACCACCCTCAAAGCCACGAGAGTTGAACCACCTTGCAGACACGTGCGTTCTTTTGGTCTCGAGGATTGTTTATTTTTATATCATCGACCCTTTTAGAGAAGGTGTGAAGGCATCGTCATGAGCTTTACAACATCGTCATCATGAGCTTTACAACAACAACTAGAGCTTTACAAATTCCGTTAAATAAAAGAGTGGTTGTTATTGAAAATGTGTTGCTCTTCATTGATGATTTTGGTTCATTGAGTGTGGCATCTTCATACTATCCTGAGATCCGCCGCATGGGCATGTGGCAGGGGGTGTTAGGACACCAGCCGTGTAAAGATATATGGTTTTGAGATGTGAAATGGTGACGTGTATTAATGTAGTATATTTAGTGGAGCTCAGTTTTTACTGTGGACGCTTATTGTGCGCGGAAAGAACGAGTTTTTGTACCTATCTGTTCGGCAATGTACCTCTATTATTTTATCGCTTCTGTCAGACCTAGAGATGTAGTGAGGCGTCATGATAATATTCTCTGTGTTGCCCTGAAACATACCAGTTCTGAATTTCTCAAGCAATCTAAGCCTAGCGTGTAGCCTCCGTATCCTTGGGGGCTCCCACTGTAATCTCTCTTAAAGTTGTGAGACACTTAATGTTCGCTCTTTTTTCGTTCGCAGCTTTTTACGAATTGCGCAGCTTTTCTTTGTATTTTATTAATTTTTTCCGTTAAATCTTTATGACCAAGATCCCAAAAGCTATTCAAAGCAAAGCAAAAAAAGCAAAAGGCGTATTCAAGGTGCCTAACCAGAGCGAGGTAGCATCTCTCTTTTACTTTTTTTTCCGAGGACCTTCCTGTTACAAGCTTAAAAAAACTTGGTTTGTTTCATGCTGTGCTTCATGGCCTCATATGTTTTATATGTGTGTTTCCCACGATATGTCAGAAGTTAAGTTAATTTCAAGATATTTTACTATAACTGAAGATTTTATGTTTTCTCCACTCTCGGTGGAGGTATGTCATTCGCGTGATGACTTTCGTAGTAAGTGAGCTGTGGTGCATTTACTAAGATTTAATTCTGGCCCCCACACCTGACGCCACAAATGAACTCTTATAAGGTCCGATGAAAGAAGAATTGATGTTTTATAGGCTAGAAATTTGGGCAGCAGGTTAACGAGATATGGGCTTGGAGAAGGATAAAGAGATGTGGTTGATGGAAAGGAAGACGACCGAGGAAGTTATTCGATTGGTGGGTGGGGAAAGGAAGCTATTGGGTGAGATTAGGAGGTGGCAAACTTCGTAGCTAAGCGGGGAAAATTAAGTAAAAATCGATTTTTTGTAAGGAATGAAGAAGGGGTGGAAGTATGCTGTGATGAAAAAATAAATATTGATTGACAGGGCCCTACTATGTTAACACCTAGAGGATTTTTCCTAATTACGTCCTCTTTTTTCAATCATTGCATTTACAAATGATATTGGAGATTTCACTCGCACGGGTGCATATACACCAAGGGTTGAAATTCGCCATGAAAAAATCATTTGATTTGACCGGGATTCGAACCCGGATCTCCCAATTGCCTGTCTGGTGTGTTAGCCAGCTGGGTAAGGTTTGATTTTCCTTAGCTGTGTCTTGCTTATTAGATGTGCTGCGATAGCCTGTGCGTGGAGATGTAAGGCTTGGTGGTGTAATTAGCTATTTTTTCCTGGTAAATTTCAACCCTCGGTGTACTTCCACTTCTACTAAGTTCAACCGGCAAATCACCTAATAGTAGTCATTTACCGTCATCTCAGGTTACTAATTAGATTTTAGCGCCTCAGATACCCTTCCTTTCAATTTCCTTGCCCATTAAATATTTCCATACTCGCAATAACATTTTGAAGTGGCTTGCCAGATTCATGTTCGGATATTCACCCAATTTATGGAGGCTAGATATTCCTTTCGCAAAACCAAAATAGCTCCCAAATTAAATTTCTTGGAAGTCTTCGTAATTTAGTTCCATTCATACCATTCAAATTTCTATCTTTCGCCTCATTTCACGCTCAATGTGTATCCACGCATTTGTTTTAAAATCCATGTCATCCGTCTCCCACAAGCTTTCTCCTAATTCCTATATATTTAATATTTTCCGTGTAGGTTTCAGTACTTATCCTCTTTTTATACTACTGTGAAAATAGTCGAAAGTTTCGTTGCGATTTACTCCTTTGCTTATTTTGACCTGGTTATTTAAGTGAATATTCGTAATGTTTTGAATTCTGCGAGACCTGTTTGAAATCATGCCATGCAGTGTAGTCGTAGAGAGTTGTTGTATAGGGTGAGTATTGTAGCTGTATATCAGATTTTTGAATTTTCTGAAATGACAGGAAGCAAAGCTTTTCTATCTTGTCCTTCATTGCTTTTTCCGAGGAAATCTCTGGCGTATGCTAGCTTTTATTCTTCTGCTGACGTGTTGATGGCGTAATTGGTCTGCCGAGCGAATTTAGCAGATTCCTACGGGCGCAGGAATTCCATTTCGAGTTGAAAGGAGGAACATTTTTTGATCAAGCCGTTTTTCAGTTTTTTTTTCAATTTTTTTAACGAATATATCTTTCTTTTCACACCCGGAGAACTGTTTCTGTTTTCCCGTTACCGTGTATTAATCAGGCAGAGGAATGTAGGAAGCGAATGTATGAACTTTTGCTTTGAAGTGAGGTTTAGGGGCGATGAAAGTCTCGATGGTATTTTGATCAAATGTTGCATAGCTAGAGAATATTTTATAGCACCTCGCCTCTCGAAAGCCAGCTAGATTTGTTATACTTCAACTTTTGCTTTTTTCATACTTATCAGCCATTTTATTCCACTGAAACAGCTGCTTTCTTGACAACCAGCCATGATTATGTTTAGTTATTCGGTTCTCACGCTTAAGTTGAAGAAGTCAGAAGAAGAAGACTCGTAAGGCTTCCCTTTTTAAGGGATTGCATGAAATGATATTCTGTGCTCTTATTTCTGAGCTTATTTTCGGAATATTCGCCGTCATTGGTCCCAAAATTTTAACGTACCTACATAGACAGGATGTGTGCTACTCCTGAGTACCTTCGAATCATCATATACGTGAAATTTCGATCTTGATGGAAATACGAGGAAGCGATGTAATTACATAATGATTAGTACCTAATTTATTGTAGTTTCGTAGCTTCAGGGAAAACGTCTTCGTTATTTTCTTACTCACTGTTTTAATAAGTTATTACTTATATGCCGTTGCTAAGCGCTTTAGGATGAAAATGCCTCCGATATGTCCGTGGCTGAGTTAAACATGTGCTTATAAATTTAACTTCTGGTGAAATGTGGTGCAGTAGCAATTTCGAGTGGAGTAATATTACTTGCTTCTTTCCCCCGAGTAATTTACTCTACCACTTATTAAACACCAAAGCGTCATCTTCAGAAAAAATCTGAACCTGTAGATGATACTCTGCCGTTGTCACAATGGTCTACATCTACCCACTACCCTGCGAGCCGCCGCATGGGCGTGTGGCAGGGGTGTTAGGTCACCAGCCGTGTAAAGATAGGTGAAATGGTGACGTGTATTATAGGAGTATATTTAGTGGAGCTCAGTTTTTATTGTGATCCCTTTTTGTGCGCGGAAAGAACGAGTTTTTGTACCTACCTGTTCGGAAATGTATCTCTCATATTTTATCGCTTCTGTCAGACCTAGAGATGAAGTGAGGCGTCATGATAATATTGTGTCGCTATGAAACACACCAGTTCTGAACTTCTCAAGCAATCTATGCTTAGCGTGTGGCATCCGAGTCTCTAGGTGCTCCCACCTCTAAAAGTTATGAGACACTATATGTTCGCTCGTCGCAGCTTTTAACGAAGCCGGCTGCTTTTTTGGTTAAATATTTATGACCAGAGTCCCAAATGCTCGCGGCGTATTCGAGGCGTGGCCTAACTAGAGGTGGTGACTGTGTACAACAAATTATACAATGGGAAGAACCAATTTTTATTAATTCAGTGCATTTTGTGCTGTATAGTAACATTTATATCCTTAGAACCTGGTCCTGGAGGAGGATGCTGAAGATAAAATGCACGGACAAAATAAGAAATGATGGAGTTTATAGAAGAGTAGAAGAGGAAAGGAACCAGTGGAACACGATACAGGAAAGAAGAACCGGACACAGTCCGAGACACAATGGGTTTGTAAAGAACGTAATTGAAGGCAAAATAGAGGGAAAAGTCTCCAGAGAAAAACCTATGAATAGTTTTATGAACCAAATAATGAAGAAAGTACATTCGAAGATCTACCAGGAGGTAAGAAGCAGAGCATTTTATAGGGAGGGAAGGAGGTTTGCTGTCAACCAATCTTAGGATTTCACGACCAATGAATTAATGAATCCTTGCAACCATCCTTCTGTTCATCTGTCCTAATTGTGGGAAAAAGAGCCTGGAGTGAAGTTTTGAAGTGTGAGACTTAACTTGGTTTGCAATAATTTTTGTATCTAAAATTGGCTAACGCTCTTCTTGAAATAGTGATGGTTGTTGAAACCTGAACAGTTGTCTAAAAAATGTTTTTAGTATTTGCATTGATCGAAGTAATCCGTAATTTTAGTTCACCCACGAAGTTTCCGTCCTCTTTCATTCATGGCTCTGCGTTCATTCATGTGACTGAACCCATGATAGCCAATCGTGTAGGAATGCACGGCGTACAGCTCAGTAGATGCGTTTCTTGTTCCTGCCTTTCGAAGAAGATGCGTTTTTCCTCCCCTGCTATTTCAATCCTCCTCATCTGAAATTCTCCTTGCGTCCGTCTAGCTGCCTGCTGCTACCTCAACGCCCGCCCACCAATTACGGTGGCCCCCCCTTAAGGACTGCACCTCTCTCCCAAGATGGGCGTGGGCGTCGCTGATGCAGCTTCGTAGACCTCACCTTTCCTTAATCGTGAACGGAAGATGCGCTTGCTGCTCGTTCATGCATCTCCCCCCTCTGAACGATCAAATGTCTCGCCATTCATTGACCTGAGGGAATTATTTCCGGTGAACCTCCGACTGCTTCGGTTTCTCGTTAAACGGCTGTCCATGAGTCACGCCGAGTATTCAGCCCTGTCGCGAGTACTCAAATTATTGTGAGCGGAGGAGAAATTTTCGACATTTCTATCAACGTCAACAATGAATTAAGCGATGAAAATCTAAATTTCCATCCCCGACTTACTAATAAAATATATTTCAATGGTATTTCAAACTCTGTAGGAGCAGATGAAATTAGTATTTAGCTAATTAAAAAGATCCTTTATCTAGCTTTTTCAATGATACTTTCAATTTATAATTTCTCGTTAGATTACTCTAATTTCCCCTCCTTATGGGAATCTGCTCTCATCCAACCTATTAAAAAGAAGATTCTGCCGCGAGAAATCAAATGAGATTTCCAATGATGTAGGATACAGTTCTCATGCTGTGGCTTCCTTGCAGTCCATTCTCCCTTGCGTTGCCATCTTTGATGGCCCGCAAGGGCTTAACATTTAGTTTATACGTATCCTTCTAAATTGCCCTGAGGGTTAGGAGCCTGGGTAACGTAGTGATCTGCGCATTGGCCCGGAAAGCCAAAGGTCCGGCTTGAGTGACACCACACTGGGAATGAATTTGTAACTATTTCACAGTGTAAAAGTGCTTTTGGGATTTTCCCTGCGCTATAAATTGATTATGTATAGAAATATGTGTATGGTAAGAAGCTCGATAGGGAGTGTAACGTTGTATAGTGCAGTGACATGAACTCTGAGAAAGGAGAACAATAATAGGCCGCAGGCTTTCAAGAAGGTACACGGAAATGTACTGAGCATAGAACGATAAGCCTAATTACACATGCAGCCAAAATAATGTTGAGAGTTTTGAACAGGAGATTAATAAGAATAATGGAAGAGAATGTAGGGGAGGAACAATTTGGTTTCCGGAAAGGGAAAGGAACAAGGGACGCCATTGGCCTGTTAAGAATAACTGGAGAAAGGTATATAGAGAGAGGAAAAGGAATGGCACTTTGTTTTATTGATCTGGAAAAGGCTTTTGATCGGGTTGATGGAATAAAATATTCGAAATTCTAAAAGAGAAGGGGTTGGTATGGAAGGAGAGAAAACTCGTTAGAGAATTATATATGAGGCCAAAAGCTGCATTAAAAATAAATGAGGATATGACAAAATGGGTGGATCTTGGTAGAGGAGTAAGGCAGGGATGCTGTCTGTCGCCAACCTTGTTCAATATATATGTTGAGGACATGATCCATAAATATTTTGATGGGAGAGAGGAAGGAGTCAGCATTGAAGATAGGAAGATAAGAAGTATAAAATTCGCAGATGACATGGTAATATTAGCAGATGATCTGCAATCACTTCAAAGGTTGATAAAGGTTTTGGAAGAAGGGATGAAGGAATATGGGATGAAGATAAACCTAGGAAAGACAAAGGTGATGCCAGTAAACTGTGAAAATTATACGTGTGTAAAAATAAATGAAGGTGTAATAGGAAAAGTGAAAAGCTACCGGCACCTAGGAACGATGGTGACAGACGACTGGAGAAGTATTGCAGAAATAAAAGCAAGGATAGCAATGGCAAAAGAGGCCTTCAGCCAGAAGAAAAACTTGCTAGGCAATAAAAGCCTGGACCTGGAGCTGAGAAAGAGACTAGCTAAATGTTATTCATGGAACGTTTTCATGTATGGATGTGAAGCGTGGACATTAGGTAAGAGGGAAAGGAATAGAATAGAAGCTTATGAAATGTGGATGTGGAAAAGGATGGAAAAAGTAAGATGGGTAGATAAGATGAGAAATGAAGAAGTTTTGAGCAAAGTAAAAGAAGGAAGATCGCTCCTAAAGGAAATAAGGAAAAGGAAAGGAAACTGGTTGGGCCATGTGATGTGAGGGAAAAGTATAATAACTGTGGCACTTGAGGGTTCAATTGAAGGAAAGAAAAAGAGAGGAAGGAGAAGAATTAAATTGGTGGATCAGGTGAAGAACATCAGCTATGATGAAGCAAAGAAAGAAGCTCGGGACAGAAGCGGATGGAGACAGCAGTGGTGTACGGGATCTGCCAGCAGGCAGAACACCAGATTATGATGAGGCTTTCAAGATGCGGATGTGGAGAGAGATGAACGGAACTACAAACGAGGTAGTGCGTAGTACGGTTGATAAGGAAAGGAAACTTTAGGCTGAGATCAGGAGGAGGCAGAGTTGGTGACTGTAATGTCAAGTTTATTTTATGTCGATAGCACTCTATTTTCGATACAGATCTTCGCAAACTAAACAAGTCAACTATTGATGTGCTTATTTTTGTGTATTCCCCCGAAGCATAGCATTGGTTGGTCTACGTTTTAGTTCATTTAGCAATGCATTGATTTTGGAAATAACAAATTATGCAGCATATTCGCTGATTGTTTAGGGTGTGTTCTGTCAGTGAAGGATCAGTAAGCATGTTAATGGCCTCCGTGATGTGGAAATGGTTGAGAAGACCCATATCGACAGATCTACCGATATTTCGAATCGAACGAGTCACGGTGTACCAGAGGGAAGGATGTAGGGAAAACGGGAGAGGGGAAGGATGAGGTCAGATTTTATGAACGTGGTGATGAAGGGTGTCTAAAGCATGCTGAGATGAAAATGAAATTTTGCCGGACAGGGCCCCCCACACACAAATATCTGGTGTATTTTCTACGTAATTAATTCCATTTAAACCTATCCTGACCGACAGATCGCCTAATAATAATGAATTGATTAATATATTGCTTGGATTGACTTCCAGACCCGCGGTACCCCCCACTGTATTCCCTGCGTCATATATTTATGTATTCGTTCGTCAATCCAACATCTGCATTCATTTCTACATTCTCGCCTTCATAGTCACCATTCTTTTATCCATCTCCACCTTCAACCTACCAACATATTTTAATTCATGCTCTATCCTCCTAGATTATCTTCTTTACTTGTCTTCATGCCAATGCACATCTTCTCCAAATAGTCTTCCAATGATCTGCGCTTGTACTTTTTCCACAGCGAAAAAATTATTTCCTCCTCTTCCTAGTTGAGGTTCGTTCCTAATTGAAGTTTTCTCATTTCCCTAATGATTTCTCCACTGTCCCTCACTTTTTCATTTTCTATCTCTTTGTCATTACGCCTACCGAAATGGAGGTATGTTAAGGGTGGAGAATAGCGAAAATGAAGACATGACAGTGTTTCCTGGCATGTGAAACAAACTTGAACAAAATCTATGACCTCTAACGGGTTAACATCGTCACGTTGTAATTGGGACACTCGTGAAGGAACAAAAACTGTGGTGTCAACTTTATATAAACTTGCAGTACGCGATTAAAACTTTTGCTATTCTTAATTATAAACAAATAATGTGCTTATAATGATGAGCACTACCTTTCCCTCATTAGTGACAACTGCTTCCAGCACCTCTACGTATGTGTCGCGCTAGTTGTTAACGACTCTACAAGCATATTCGTTAACTTGTCCCTATGCCGCACCTTCCTGATTGATGGACCCTTTCCAGTAGTCCCACCCCTAGATCCGAATGGGAGACTATTTTACATCCGGAAAATTTTACTGAAGGGAATACCATCACGTCACATGTATAGTTAGAATGCAGGGCTGCATCATCTAGGGAGACTAATATGGTGGTTGCTCCGTTGTCTTCCACATCGCAGTACCCCGGTCGGTTCCGTGAACTTCACTCTCGCCCGAAGCTGTGGCTGTTGTTGCCTGTCCGATCTCCTTGATCTGCCCCATCAATACCTTCTGCTGAGACTCTGCCTCTCAGTAGTGGAGTCCATATAGGATAGCGTGCAGATGTTGGTTGGAAAGGCTAGGAAAAACTTTTTCCGTCGCCTGGCGACTTGCGACCCTTAGGAGTCGAATACCCTACCACGAATCCAAACCGGTCACCCCAAAGTTCGTTTACATCATCCTTAGTTTTGTCTATCATGGTTTTTTTTCAACAGTGATAGAAATGTCATAACGCCTGTAATTGAAAAAGTTTGTCACTTGCATGGTATATTTTTCCGTAAAGAATTTATATACACAAATCTGATGGTCATATTCTCTTCCTCCTGTAGACCTATTCGGGGCCAGAAATTTGAAATTCACGCGTTCAATTGCTCGCCTGTTGTATATATATGCATACCTACTTGAAAAATAGATCAGAGATTGCCTCTTTACGTGAAGAATGCGCCTTGGTGAATTGATGTGAAGTTCAGGTGTACCTAAAATCTCTTATCAGTTGATTGCGAAAAAGCGCGGATGTACGAAGACACGGCTCGCAAGTAGTCCCTTAATTCAACCTGAGTAATATTACTTGTGCTGGCTTTTCTTACTCCGTACGCCATTCATTCATTCGTTTATGTTATCTACCGGTTAGAGGTGGGTTATATACAGAGTCAGAGAAAACCCTCCTGATTTTCTACACTTTCAGGGCCCTATCAACCTCTAGAAGGTCATCTTTGCCTTACCTTTCGATCTAACCGTTTTCATCTCGTCCATGAAACATATTCTCTTTCTTTCCCTTACCTGCTTTCCCGACATCCTGCCCTCTACCATGGCCTTTGGCGAACCTACGCCCCCCATCACCCTATTCCTCCAAATCGTTCTTACGAGGTCGGAAGTTACATATAAATATATATTATGTCCTTTAAGCCAAACGTGGCTATTTCTCTCGTCCGCCTAGATAAGGAGTCCTCACACTCTTTTCGAACCGTATGGCGCTCCATCTGTCTTAAAGAAGCCCGTCGTGTTCACATCAGTTGGTGATTGAAGGAAGAGCTCGGAAAAGTCATGGGGAGACTTTTGTGGCTTTCCAATTTTTTTTATGGCGTATCCACCTAATCCGCTGTTGGTTCTTTTTTTAATTTTCGTGCCCAAATTAAATTACGGAGCGAGTCGGAACGGCGAGCGTCCGATCAATTAATCGACTCTCATCTCTCCGCGCTTGTTGTCACGGGATCAGATCCTTTTCTCTCCTTATGTAATCGTTCTTGATTACCCAATCCGCTTCGTAGGTTTTCCTCCGTTGGACTCATCAAGTTCTTAATGGAAAACTTTATTTTTGCTTGTTTTCCTTTATGCCAAAATGATTTCCATTCGAATTCGTCTACGCTAACTCATATTTAAGGTTGTTTGAGCGAGATAATTCCCTAGTCATAATGGAGACTATATTCTAATTTTACGTTTCAATTTTAGCAGCTGTAGGAAGCATGAATTAAATATTACATTATTAATAGTGCAATAATATACTTTTATATGACTGAAATTCTGGGTAATCAATTAAAAATATCAGCACATGTCTCGACAGACAAGATTTGACTCATTTTTTTCACGAGGTATGTTCAAAACTCCGTCTCAACGGAAGGTTTTTATGCGATTCTAAAATAATTGCCGCTGTGACTATGGTTTTTATTTAAAAAATAGTACAGATAACATACAAACTGCACCCTGTTAATTTTTTTACGAGATCTAGTTGTTAGAAATGCTTCAGTTTATAAAGTATTTACTCTCTTGAGTTATTACACGGACCATTTCCAGTGTAAAAAGGCTGGTATTATTCGTCAAATATCACGGAAAGTAGTTCGGTAAGAGGCTGATGTATTGGTATCTTTGGAAGAGTGAGATATTTTTCGTTAAAATGAGACCAAATTCATTGTTTTCTAGGTGAAATGATATTTCATACAAACTATTTTAAGGTGGTAGTTGCGATTTTTGTCCATGTACCCGTCTGCATGAAAATTTGTATGTGTGTTCTCGTTATTGGCATCAACAGACACATGTTAAAAAATTGCGTCGTACCATTTTGTTTTTTTCTCAATTCGATGTTATTTCAATACGTCGCCATGACATGCATTTCATACTCAGTAATTTCATATGAAGAAGTTTTCCTCCAACCGCGAAATTATGCATTTCTAATTATAATAATTTTTTCTAACTACCGTAAAGGTGTCACGCTGATTTCAATATTATAAACAAACATACTTTAGTGTAATTTAATCTAAATTTCGAATGCCTTTCCAGAATCTTCAGTTACAACATGATTTAATTAAGGGAAAAAATTAAAATGCCCCTTAACATCATAGTCATTACTTTCTGTATAGTAAATGACAACAGGAAATGGGGGGCTTGTACTTTTATGGCACTGGACTGTTTGACTTGATTTTTGGTTTATTGATGCGGTAGAAGTGCAGAGAATCATAAACATTGTACAAAATTATGAGTGCTTAGTTTACTGAAGTGCATAGCTTCTCCTGTATTCTTATACGTGTCTTATTTCTGTCGTCGGCAGTTCTGAAAGGCCTCTAGTTAGTGTTTTAACCTAAGTTACCCTTCTGTGTGAAGAAGGCTAAAATGTTAACATCTGTTTGTGCTCATGGTGAACTCGGAAAACATTTGGGATTACCTGTACGACTTCTTTTGTGTTGTGGAGAATCTAGCCCTTGTTATAACCTTTTTTCAAAATTTTCTTTCTTATTTGGATATACGTAGATCTTATGCTGAGGAGATTCTCAGATATTTAACAAAACCTACCTTTACCGGTAGATTACTTTAAAAAATTCGTATTTACGAATGTGTTTTCTTTGTCTGAGCAACGAATTGTTTTCATCCAGTTATGTTCGGTCTAACGACTGGCTCTGTCTCTCTCAGCTACCAAGGAAAAGTTAAGAGAGAGGAAAAATTCATCACGTACTCTACTCTCATTACCCTTTAAGTTGCACGAGTGTTCATTAGTTAGCCAAATCGCTTTTGAGTGTAAATTGCCGGTCTCATGGGCGAGAAAGCCAGTTTGGCGCTGTAGTTGATGTTGAAACTTTGAGGAGAGTAAAAGGAGTAGCGTGCATTTCCATTTCTCCATTGAATTATCTGATATTTTCCGATGTGAGTCTAATGAGGCTGGTATGCGTAATCGATTAATAAGACGTTCATCTAAGATTATATTGTGCGGTAAATTAGTGATTACCATTTAATTAGCCTGGGAGGAGCATCTTTTCATTTCCAGTCATTATTTATTTTGGTAATTGCGTCCATCCAATTCACATAAATTACCTTGTTCAGTTAGGCTGTTGTTTACCCTAGTGTGATGAATGATACCCATGGGACGCGAGGAAGGTTCTTCGTAATTATCCGCTTTGTTAATTTAATGGCGTCTACTTGTAATGAGAAGTTTCTCCCTTTGTCCAAAGGAATATTGTAATCATTTACAGCTTTTATCAATGGCTAATTTTCACTTGAATTGTTATTTATGTTTATGGTATCTGTTTTGGTTCATTCATTGGTCGTTCAATCCTAGGATTGGTTTGCTGCAGCCCTCCGCCTTTCCCTATTTAATGCTAGTTCCTGTACCTCCTGGTATCTTTTCCTATGTACTTTCCTCTTTGCTTGGTCCATGAGTTTATTCCTGGGTCTTCCTCCGGGTACTTTTCCCCCTATTTTGCATTCAGTTATGTTCTTCACCAACCCATTGTGTCTCAAGGTGTGTCCAATCTATCTGGTCTTCTTTTCTGTATGGTCTTCCATATGGTTCTTTCCTCTTCTACTCTTCTGTGCACTTCATCATTTCTTATTTTGTCCGTCCATTTCATCTTCTGCATCCTCCTCCAGCACCAGGTTTCGAAGGCTTCTATTCTTTTCTAGTTAGTTTTTCTAATGGTCCATGCTTCCGATCCTTCAGAGTGCTACGCTCCGCACGAATGTTTTCACATACTGCTGCATTGGTTATATTACTTATAAGGTCACACGTATTGCATATAATGCATGTGTTTCATGGTTATAAACTCAGCGAAATATGTACTTTGGTCGAATTATTGATGGGAGGAATTTGCACTCTCTGAAATAGAGTTAAATTGAATCTGTTAAATTCCACTTTTATTCGTATGGGGTGAAATATTTTTAAAACTCCATGAAAGCTTAACTTTGACAATTATAGCATTCTGTTGATCCCCAGTAAGTATTCAAATCTAATCGGTCAAATTAGCTGATGCAAAATAAATTCTGTGGAAAATTTTATTTTGAGGTTTCTGTTACTACTTATGTTAAATATTATACAGGAAAGATTCTATTTAATGGTAGTCTACCGGACAATAGGCTCCATTACTGCTGAAGTTTCTAAGAACGACGTATTCTTCTCCTTAAGGGCTTCTGAGTGCCGTCAAATTTGATGAACAAGCAAGAGACTACTCTGTATCAGATTCACAGGAAAGCCTTTTATCTTTTTTTCAGTCTAATAAGCTGATTACCCAATTTTCTCTTAGAAAAACCTGGATGCATATCCTTCTTCACACTTCACACTCTGCGTTCTTTCTGATGGACGTAGAGCTTGAAAAAACAAGTGGCAACCAAAAATCTGTGGGGTTCTACTTCGCGGGCGCAAGGCCTGCATTTAACGCGAACGAGAAAGTTTGCGGCATTATATTCAGAGAGTGACGGAACGGCATTATATTAAGACGGGAAAGCTCCGTAATGTGTGGGGAAGTGGTTAATGGGATCTGTCAGACGCATCTTCGCGCTTTGGTGAGTACCTCTCTCATCTTCCGCGCCTTAATAACCGGGTGTGAATGCATGTTCCTCATGTGCACGGTTGTTGGGAATCCTGGGGCTTTCCCGTGCGACCCTTGCGAGTCTTTGCCAGTCTTCCGATCCATCATAACGATAACTTGTACTTCCAGTCCTGCGCTTCCGTGTCAGGAAATATACGGCGCTGGAGACATGCAAGTAACCTCCCAACGTTTCCCGTTAGTTCCACCGAATTGGTTAGGGTATACGCTTGTTAGAAGACACGGGTAAATTCTCGAAGCGTAGAGTATAATGTCGATAGGACATAGGCATTCCGGGAAACAAGTATATTTAACAGAATATAGCGAATGCGTCTATTCCCCATGCCAATGCGGGCCAACGTCTGCTGTGGCGATATTGCAAGTAGAGGTTACATGAACAGGCATCAAATATTCCTTCACAATTAGACGTCCAAAGCGGACGAACACTTCATTAAACGATTGGATAGGTATCCTTCCGCTCGTTATTACACATGGAACTCCATTTAACTTAATGAGATGCTTCCAACACGCTCTCTGTTCGATGGATTCTGCGTATCTCGACGAAAGATCTCTTTATTAAGGAAAACGGTTTTGCTTCAAAAATTAGATTTGTATTATTACTGAGGTCACTGTTATTATTCTAATCTACTAGTTATGTTAGTTAGCTAGCTATGTTAATATTCTTATATACTAGTGAAAGGTAGGTTTCATTGAAGGTCCAGAGAAAATACTCCTGATTTACACCCGTGTCGGTCTTTATCTCCCGCTATTATTTCTTTTTCATCTTCGCTTACGTCGGCTGCCTTTCCCTGAGATATTCTACTTTTTATTTCCTCCGTACAACTTCCATTCCATGTTATAACACTTCTGAGGTATTTAAAGGATCGTATTTGTTCTAGTCTTTTTCCACCAATGGTCACATTTTGAACTCCTACCTCTTTTCCTGCCTCCTTCCTCTTTTCTTACTTTAGTTTTCCCGACGTTTACCTTCATTCCAATAGCCTTTCCTACCATCTCGATTTTATCCACCATTTCCTGTAACTGTTTCTCACTCTCTACTATTAACGCTTGATCATCTGCATGTTTTATTATGTTCACTCTATAATTATAATATGAAATGTATTTTGAGAGTTAAGCAGAACATCCGTGCACATGCCATTGAATTATACGTCAAGTGTCATAAAGCTTCGTGTTGAAGTACTTTAACTAGTAGCATAGTATATTTAGTAGATTTTTAATACTTTAAATTAGTAGCTTTAAATTGCTCACGAACCAAACAGGTGATACACTATTTCTTTTCATATTTCCCTATTACGAATGAGTACGCGCTTCTCTAAATAAACCAAAATCCGCATATAAACGAAAATTGCACCAATCGTCTTAATGAAACAAAGGGGAATAGTTTCATTGCTATGGCAAATCTGATGAAAAAACAAACCTTTAGATATGCAATAAAAATATTCCCAGGTTTTAGGTGTAGATTTGCTTCAAGAAAGGTAGAGCCTTCCGTTCCTCCACATCAAGCCCAAAGTGCACTAGACCTTCATTCATTTCTCCGAGTATTACGACTGGCTTTTGCTAGGTTTTTAGACAGTCCTCATCCTAACATCCCAATTTCTGGTACATTGTCCCGCTATTGCTCCAAGAGATACCCCGCCATTGGATCCTCTTAAAGTCCTCATATCGTCTATCACTTCTTTTTCCGTCAATAATTCTTATCCTTTCATCGGTGTAGTGGCGCATTAAGCAGGAGGCATTGTATTGGAGGAATTGAATAATGCTATCAGTACACTGAAGGTCCGGTTTGAATCAGTGGTAGCGAGTTGGATTCCAATTCCGGTCCGTGGGTCGCCGGTTCAAGACCAAGGGACAGAGGTGAGGGAGGCAGCACAGGATAGACGAGCATGGAGGTAGCAGTTCAATTAAAACTTGTCTTAGGACAGATTTACCTTAGAAGAGAAGATTATTATAATGGTTCGTAATGCCTGTTTACTCAATGCAGTATTGAAACTGGTTGACTCAGCACTATACACTAAGCACTCTAATATGTATTTAATTGTATATATTCATTTTCCCATTTATAAGAATACTAAGCCTATTGTTGGATATTGTTGGTGTAATGTGTATATTTTATGTATTATTAATTATTGATTGTCTATCTGTTGGCCCCACATGTCTATACTAATTGAAAGTGGCCTTTACACAGCATTACTTTTAAGGCTACCTAAGGCTTCCATTGTTTATGTTTATAGAAAGTTGCCTGATTTTTTCTTTTCCTTTGTTGGAAGTAATAAGCATCTTAATCTTAATAAATATCAAGGCACCATGTCGAATAAAAATACACGTATTTACATACGATTTACTCTTAAATTACAAATTCCGCGCCGTCAATCCAAGTCACTGTGATGCTTTGATCGGGACTAAAATTTGAAAATATACTTTTCCTGCATCATTTATACTTCAAAATTTATGGTAATTTCCACCCTGTGTATATAGACGTTCTTACGTGAACTGTGGGCCAAGACCTTTTTTTTGACTTACTTCTGAAGCTATTACAAATGTGCACTTAATGACTCACGATCTGCGCTCCAACCACCTCAAGGCAGTTTGAGCGGAATATCATTAAACCTAGAGATCAAATGAATTTGGTCTCATTTTAAATTAAAATATCTCACCCTCTTAAAGATACCAAAAATTCAGCCCCTTACAACACTACTTTCCGAAATATTTGCCAAAAATTACCAGCCCTTTTACATGGGCAAATGGTACGTAAATGCACTCCAGCGAGAGCTTATTTAAACAATGAGGGGTTTAAAACGCCTAAATCTCATTAAAAAAATATACAGTTTGTAGTTTGTATGTTTTCTCAACTATTTTTGAAAATTAATCGTATTGTCACCACAGGAAATTCTTCGCGATCTCAAAAAACCGTAGCTATATTATTTAGTGCCGCGCGAAAAAAATGGGTAAGTTTAAAGAATTATCGAGATATTTTTATTTAATTTATTAGAAATTCAGTCTTATGGACGTCAGTCGTATGTCGCATTGTACCATTAATATTACAATATTTGATCATGTGTCCCACAGATGGTAAAATTAAATCTTATAATGAAGATTAACCATAAGAAAACGAAAGTAATGATATTCTCTAGGACAAAGAAAGCGAGGCTTGTGATTATAGTTGGAGGACAGAAACTCGAGGAATTAGATCATTTTAATTACTTTATGTAGTACGCAAGAAGATAACGGACATAGTAGCAAAGACACACGGAACAGAATAGCGCTAGCTAAGGAGGCGTTTAGTAATAGAAGGGAGCTGATTACGGGGGCATTGGGTAAGGATGTGAAGAGGCTGGTTAAGTGGTTGGCATTGAGCATAGTGTTGTATGGGGCAGAAACGTGGACCCTGAGAAAGGAGGACGAGAATAGGCTGCAGGCATTTGAGATGTGGTTGTGGAGAAGGATGGAGAAGGTGAGGTGGACGGAAAGGAAGACTAACGAGGAAGTGCTTGAGATGGTAGATGAGGAAAGGAAACTTTTGAATGAAATTCTATACCGGTAGAGTAGGTGGCTGGAGGATGTAATAAGGGGCGAGGGGTTGCTGAAGAGTGTGATCGAGTGAAGGATGTTGGGCAAGCGGGGTAGGGGAAGAAGGAGAATAGGTTTCATGGACGGGATGAAGAAGGGCAGATCGTATGCTGAGGCGAAAAAGGATACACAGCGGGAGATCGGCCCCGGAAAATGTAGAAGACCGGGAGGAGATTCTCTGGCATTCAACATAACCTACCTTCATTTAAAAATGAAACACAATGGTAACTTGTGCCTTGATAATGGCACTAGGTGCTGAAACCATGGTCGGTTGTTATTGAAATTTGTGTGGAAAATTTGAGATGCAAAACAAATATAATTAACCTAATTGATCACTTCTCATTATATTTTCCTTTAGGAAAATAATTGAAAATCGATTTTCCGACAAGTTTTCCTACGCCACTTCCGATAATACCCAAGCGTATTTGGGTAAAAATTGAGTTTTTATTATGTGTCCAGTTAAGAGACGTTGTAGAGATTGTGTTTCATTGTGAAATGGATATAAATGACTTCCACAAAGTTAAGTCTGATACGCTTTTATATAACCTACCTTCACCGGTAAAATACCTAAATAAATTCTAATATGGTCCCAATTATGAGTAGGGAACTATCTCGCTCAAACTACCTTACGATGTTGCCACCTAGCTGCTTGAGCTTGTTTTCATCGCTTTGCAAGATTTTTTTGTTTGTCGGGCGTCCGGGAAGGCCGGAAGAGATGGATGAGGCCGACGCATTGTATAATGGGATAGCGTTTGGGATGCGGTCTCTCTCGGTACTGTCGCGCGGGATCCTCATTTCCATCTTTCGAGCATCCTTGTGCCTTCGCAGACCGGAGGCGGCATTTCCCAGCCATTCCCCCCCCCCACCCAGGGAAGGGGGATCAGGGCTTACGATCTCCCCCTCCCCACTTCTCAAATCCCCCCTCCTACCTCACATCCCTTACACTCCGTGTCCCGCTGCGTGCTGTGCGACTGGAGTTTCCTGTGCCGCATTAACAACCGTCTGGCTTGTGTCCGTGCGTGTCGCCGTGTCTTTATCGCATTCCCTCATCTTTAGTCATAGCGTCGCTCCCACGTGTCCCATGCCTGTTTAATCGGCGTGCATTTTTAAAACGCCTGCAAAGGACTGAAATGCAAAATACTTACGTTATGAATCGTGAAGTGTAATAAAATGATTGAGGCAAGTTACTATGCATGTTATTACTTACCAATTAGCGGAAATGGCTTGAAGGTGGGCTAGCAACTTTGTGTGTTCCATCGTAAAGAATCATGACGAATAATATAGTCCATAAAGAGCTTGCTTCATTGTTAAACCCGTAACTGATAAATCACAATACGAGCAAATTTCACAAGTGCAGATTTATTACACCACCTATGTTTCACCTTTTACGGCATCATCAGGTGGGTATATGAAATGTGCAACACCATGTATACTCACCTGATGATGCCGTAAAAGGCGAAACCTAGGTCGTGTAATAAATTTGTACTTGCGGAATTTGATCGTTTTGTGATTTGTCAGTTATATTTCTACCAGCCACAGAATGCCACCGGATACTTCAGAATCTGTTAAAACTGCAGTTAAAGTAAGGTATCAAGTTTTGCAAAGGAAATGTTTCCATTGCATCTAATAATTAGAGGTAATACCCAGTGATGCCATTCTGGCTGCGATACGGAAAACGTTCCTCATCTTGTAATTATATCAATTTTATATTTAAGCTAAGCAGCGGTAGAGGTATGCTTGAGTGGAAGTTTGTATAGAGCCTCTGGATTTTAACAAATGCCCTATTAACGTGTGTTTATTCAAATGCCTTTCTCATGTAACGGATTAAATAAGATTATTCGATTTGGTTTCATATTTTTGTTTTTGTATAAACGCTGTGCGAGACGTGTTTCCTTTAAGCCCAGTGAACTTAATTGTTGTCGTTCACTACTCTTTGTAGTTAAATGGCATCCTATTCGAAACTTAAGACTTTGGTTTTATTTTACATTCTACTGCCCTGACTTATTTGATTTTTCAGGTTAAACGAATAAATAATTTTGTTGTCATGTATTCAAGCGTTTTTCTGGATCTCGATGCTTGCAATGAAGCCCTATTCCTCAGTCTACTAAGGGTTTTTCTTTTTAAGAATCTCTGGCGTAGGGGTGGGCCAAATGTGTTCATTCACTGGTAATCGAGTACCTAAATGAACAACTGCGTACCCGAACGAGTACATAAGTACTCGACACTCGGCACTCAAGTCCTCAAATGAATACCTGGGTCCCAAATATTCATTTGAGTACTTGAGTGCCACGATGAAGAGTCGAGTACCTGGGTGAATACCAATTTATTCGTTCACCCAAATGGAATACGCAGACGAGTGCTGAGTACCATGCCATTGGCCATGGCATGCGACCGGTTAATCACGTATTCGTGTGAGTACACAATGAATACCTGTTATATAGGTATTTATTTGAGTACCCAAGTATGCATTGGAGTAATCAAGTACTCGTCCGGGTACGTAGGTACTCATTCGGATACTCGATTACCGGTGATTGAATACATTTGGCCCATCCGTACTCTGGCACACGACATTATAAGACGTGACTGTGTTTCATAGGAACTCCTGAGGCTTTCGGGATTATTTCGCCCAAGGACAGACACCTCCCTTGCCCGTGCCGAGCCTCTGCAAGATGGGAGCGCCCTTTCCCCTTTAGATCATCTGACCGTCGCTCAATTTTTAGGAGCTTGGACGTGGTTTTTTCTGTGGAAAATGTTTTTTACTTGAGGTTTGGAGTGTGGTAACTTAAGTGCAGTGAAACCTGTATTAAGCGACCACCGACAGTTCCGCGGAAAAATGGTCGTCACACCTGAACCTGGTCGTTGGACAGGTGTTCAGTTTCTAGGAGTGTTATGCAAATGAACGGGCGGCTTGTTTAAAAAATAATGACAAAAACTCTTAAAAGCGACGGTTTTTTTGAAATCTATTCAGGTGGGGGTTATTTCCTCATAATTTAGTCGCTCCGGGGAAATTTAAATGCGTATTAATTTGATGTGCACATGCAGTGAAACCTGAATTAAGCGATCGCCGACAGTTCCGCTCAAAAATTGTCGTTGAGAAGGGTAGTCGTTTGATAGGAGTTAAGAGGGGTTTCACTGTATTTGCTTGGCTACTATTTCACTCGTAATGTGTTACTACGTATCTACTCGGGGCTTTGTAACTAAATGGCCTTCGGTCTCTGGTTTCGGATTTTTCATCTATTTTTTTTACCATCCTTCCCCTCCCTTACCTTACTTGATCTATCCCCTGCCCGGGAATCCGTACAAATGCTACGAAGGTGTGCCTATTCAATGCGATTTGTGCTTCGGAAGGCGTTTGTTTTTAGATATGGGAAGCAACTGATTAGCAGTGATTGGGTTGAAGGAAATAAAACTTAGGTGTAAATTCCCAATAAATATGGGTAATATTTTCCTTTGATGTATTTTTAATATTTTCTCAAACTTCCGGTGATTTCACCCCCAGCGTCATGTAATACAAGGGAATGAATGGTTATTATTATTACTGTGAAGGTAATCTCAACTCAGTTTTTTCTTAGGGGCTACCTAAAGCTTTCCTACTTTACGTACCAAGAAATTGTTGTTTGAAAATTGTATTCTGGAAAGTAAATAAATTATTATTAATTTATTATCCAAAACTCAAACCGCTCTACATGGGCCAATCTCACAGTTACTGTCCGGAGAACGCACTCCATCGTTAAAAGCTAGTATTCAATAATACCTGACCTAATTTTAAGAATGATGATCATCTCTACGCTCACTTGACTATTATCTCCGTGGCTAAAGAGTGTGTTACTAATATTTACTTCAAATATTTATCTAAAAAATACGGATATATTCCATGAAAATATTGATATCTGGTATTAAAATATTTTGGTATTTTAATAAATCCGCTGCTGTGCTACATTATGGTGTATAACAGGATTATTAAATTATATCACAGCACGCAATTGCAATATAAGGTCGATGAGAAAAATTATTATTGGTTTGTTATTGTTTTTTTTCGACGCGTTTGAAATGCTTTTCTGCTGTTAGATATGTATGCTTTACAAGATTTTTTTAAATTTAATAAACGGCAACGTATGCAATTAACGGAAGGCAGCCTCCCCACAGGTCTGTTACCTTCGAGGATCCCAAAAGCTCCTGATAAATTGCAAAAAAAAAACTTTTTTGTACTTAAAATTGTGGAGTAATAAATGTATTATTTCTATTTGGTATATTATCAGTCTATGATAAGTGATCACATTCAATGCGTAGAGTATGATGATTTTCTTCCTTTTCGTTATTACGCCTTGTCGGTTATAAAATAATGTCTGATGTTAACTTTTTAAATCTGGTTGGACATATCAATCTTTTATTTATTTTCACGTCTCTTAACTGGACACATAATTAAAACTCAATTTTTTACCCGAATACGCTTAGGTTTTATCGGAAGTGGCGTAGGAAGCTTGTCGGGAAATCGATTTTCAATTAATTTCCTAAAGGAAAATAAAATGAGAAATGATCATTTAGGTTAATTATATTCGTTTTTCATCTCAAATAATTGGATGTGATAAACTGTGACCATGGATACCGGCCTGCCCTGTGGACTAAAAACTGCAGCCGACCTAGAATGAGGTCACCAACGGCCAAAATTGATCATGTTGGTAAACCCATAAGCCTCTGGCGTGACTCGTGGTAATTTAAAGGCTGCGATGCTCGTCACAAAAGTTTCCCTTTTTTATTTGGCCGCAGGGGCAATTTTCTTCATGGGTGGTTACTTTCATCGCTGTTGTTAGTTTTACCGTGGTAATCAAGCTTTATTGTCGTGATTTTTTTACGGTATAAGTACTAAAGCACCTTATGAATCCCATCCTAAAATCACCTCATGGCTACGATGTGCACGGTGTCGTAGTTGACTGAAAAGTAATGGCTACTCTGCCATTCCGCCATCTTATCTGTATACCCTATCTTCAGTCCCGTGATTGCAGTCATCCTGACAGTTAAAGAACTTCATGAGTTCTCAAATGTATGCATGCAAAACCGGTACCACCCGGCCAAAATAAAAACCACGATCAATTTTTGGTGTTTTTTGTTGAAGGCTCTCCAGTCCAGACGTCCAGAGTTATGTCAGATTATTTTTGGTAAATAAAATTGGAACGACTGTTGTCTGGAACTGTTATATTTCCTCTAACTTGGACTCATTCTTGATGGGTTTCTATATTTGCCTTACCTTCTGTTCCCATGTTGCTTAAATCTATTACCGATAATTTATTCTGAAGTTCACGATTAATCTTGATTAGATATATTTTAAATTCTGAAGGGTATTTGCATTGAAGGGACACTGTTTGCATTATTTGGTTTTTCAGTACAGATCCATTTATCAGATAACCTCTTTACTTTGAAATATCGCCGTAATTAATCCACAAACAACTTGAATTTTGTAAAATTCAGTAACTTGCCCCTTATCACAACTTGTCCATGTTTACGTAATGCCCAAGTTCCGCCCTATCGGTGGTGCAGCTTATTTATAAACCTTTTGATTTCATGATATCAGTGAGGGGCTAGTCGACCAATTTTTGTTGATTTTTTTTCTTTACCTAATGTAACAATTTATTATGAGATGATATCGCATTGACGTCAAACTGTTGGAATTGGTTATCTTAATTCTATTGCCTCTTGCATTATATATCGTTTTTCACTTGCCGCAACCTTTTGTCGCTTGTGATGTTTCTTTTTTTTCTCTTGCCTGTAAGAGTTAGTTCCCATTGTAAATGTCTTGGTGAATTTACGTGTTTTCATTATCCGTAGCGATGTGATTTCTGCAACTAGAAATAAGCCGTAATTCCACTAAACCCTAATAGATTATGGGCCCAGTAATGTTTTTCGGCGTTTCTTAATTACAAAGTACGCTAAATATGTCGATTTATTGCAAAGTTTGTGGACCACGCGCTGTGTAGGCCGACCACTTTTTTGTGGCCCGTAATCGCTGTTGATTCAGACTTTGTTGGTTTAACCCAGTGTTTTCCAAACTTTTTCGAGCCTCCGCCCCCTTTTTTCCACAAACCTATATGCAGCTTATAGGCAGCACTTATAGGCTTTAAAATTATAGACTACATGACCTAAGCAAGATGTTTATAAAAATAAAGCTAAAAAAAATGTGATTAAACTATTTTTTATTTCAAATCCAGCAGAGAGATAGTATACTCATCCCCAGACATGTATGTCCGGTAAGGGCCCAGCCTTCAGTGGTCCCTTTCAGCCCCCTTTTATGTATTCACCGCCCTCCAGGGGACGATAACGCCCACTTTGGGAACCACTGGTTTAACCTATGTATCCAAGTTAAAAGAAATAAATGTTCAAGTAGTAAGTGGTTCGCTGCCCATGATGAAGAAACTGGAAGGCATCAGTAATTCAACTAAACCCTTATACAAACCAATCTAGCTAATTGTGGGAACAATAAGCTCGAAGATCTAAGCTTTTGTTAATTATTTTTGCTGCATTTATATTGGATTGTCGTGATGTAACAATGTTTGAAATTATTGTTACCTTGCGAGACAAACGAGGAGGTATCTCGTATGGTGGATGATGAACGGAAGCTTTTAGATGAGATCCTCAGGGGGCAGGGTAGGTGGCTGGAAGGGGTGATTTGGGGCGACGGTTTGCTCAAGGCCGAGATAGAGAGCAGGATATTGGGCAGACGGGTAAGTGGAAGAAAGAGAATAGGTTTCGTGGACAGGATGAAGCTGGGTAGAGCATACTCGGAGATGAAGGAAAGAATTATTATTAATTAAAGTATTCTACCGGTAAAGATAGGTTATGTTGAATGTCAAAGAATCTCCTACTGGTTCTGTACACCTTCAGCGGCCAATCTCCCTCTACTATATACTTTTTCGCCTCAGCATACGATCTACCCTTCTTCATCCTGTCCATGAAACCTGTTCTTTCTTCCCCTTCCACGCCTGCCCAACATCCTTCCCTTTATCATACTCTTCAGCAACCCGTCGCCCTTTATTAGATCCCTTAGCTATCTACCCTGCCTATCCCGGTTTTCATTCAGAATCTTCCTATCTTCGCCCACCATCTCAAGCACTTCCTCGTTAGTCTGGGAAAAATATAATGGGTAGAAAATCGTCTTGTCTCGTGTAAAACCGGGAGGATTTTCTCTCACTTTCAATAAAACCTGTATTTAACCGACAAGTTACTTTAATGAATTACCTTGTGACAGTTGATAAGGTCTCAAAAATTGAGGTAGGAAAAAAGGAAAGTGAGAACAAAATTGCTCTCTCTCATGATATGTCTTTAGGTGAATTACGTACTTTTTTCTTGTGCACATTTTTGCACATGCATTTTGGAGAACGAGACTGTCTGCTGGGAGGCGGTCTGCTTTTTTCTCTCAGGCGCCGATTTGACTTCCCTGTCCGATAACAATCTCTGCGAATTAGAAAGCATTACTCGCGCTCGGCGGTAGACCGACGGTTGTTCACCCCACGAATCGATAAAGTCGGCTGAAATGACCTGCCGAAGGGGACGCGGAGGGGGATTTAAGACCGTCAGAGACAGCTGTCCCGGTCTTTTCATTTTCGAAGTTTATAACTAGAGCAGGTAGAACATTTGAAGATGGCTGTATACCACGGCCGAAGTCTCTGCCGCTTCTACGCGTTTCAATTTTACGGCCGAACTTTGCTAGTCAAAGCAACTCTTTGTGCGCAGAGCTCTGGGATGAGGATTAATTTTTAGCACTGGTGATTCAAATTTTCGCTGGTCGCTCTCTAATTTCTTATTTAGACGGAGGAAGAAAGGTAACTTTTGTTGAAGAATCAGGTGATAGCTATGACGCATGTGACGTATACGTCTAGAACATCTTTGCATTCACCAGGTCTGTTAAAAAAATAGCGGGAAATTTTGTGATAAGTTAATTTTGTAATGATAATGATACTTATTGCCCCCAAACAATACACATAACATATTTTGATATTTGATATTTACTGCATTGTACGTACATTAATATACATACAAGCAAGTACGGGCAGTAGCCCGATTAAATGGAATTACAAAACTTATATAAATGGACATTGAATAATACATTTACAATTGTATAATGAGTGTAAAAACAACCTAAATGCAATTGTAAAGTAGTGGGTAATAATATTATGACAAGGTATTTAAATTATGGTAATTATCACATGTTTATGATTTAATAATGATTTGTTTAATATGTACATATATATTATTATTAGGTATTCTACCGGTAAAGGTAGGTTTTGTTGAATGTCAGAGAATCCGCTCCCGGTCTTCTACACATTCCGGGTCCTCTCTCCCTCTAATATATCCTTTTTCGCCTCTGCATAAGATCCGCCCTTCTTCATCCCGTCAATGAAACCTATTCTCCGTCTTCTCCTACCCCGCTTGCCCAACATTCTTCCCTCTATCACACTCTTCAGCAACCCATCACCCTTTATTACATCCTTCATCCATCTACCCTGCATTTCCCGGATTGTATTCAAAAGATTTCTTTCCTCGCCCACCATCTCCAGCACTTCCTCGTTAGTCTTCCTTTCCGTCCATCTAACCTTCTCCACTCTTCTACACACCCACATCTCAAATGCCTGCAGCCTATTCTCGTCCTCATTTCTCAGGGTCCACGTTTCTGCCACATACAACGCAACGCTCCATATCAAACTCTTCACCAGCCTCTTCTTCACATCCTTACCCAGTGTCCCCGTTATCAGCACTCTTCTATTACTAAACGCCTCCTTAGCTAGTGCTATTCTCTTCGGTATGTCTTTACTACTATTTTCATTTTCCTCTAGCGTGCCACGAAAGTAATTAAACTGCTCTACTTGCTCTAGTATGTGTCCTCCAACTTTAATCTTAAGCTTCGCTTTCTTCGTCCTACATAATCTCATTACTTTTGTTTTCTTATGATTTATCTTCATTCCGAATATCCCGCACTGCATATCTAAAGCATCTTCCAAAGCTTGTAGTCTCTTCGAAGATCCACTAACCAATGCCTGATCGTCCGCGAATCTAACCGATTTTATAAGATTTTTGACCCACTTTGATGCCATCTTTCAAGGATATCTTCCTGCTCGGTTAACATTCTACCTCTCTTGTCCTTAATTTTTGGTACCGTTTGCCCTCTCTTACCTTTCGATAGCAATTTTACCCTAGCGTATAACGCACCCACTTCCCCTTCCTTTTGCAGTTCCTCCATTTCCTCGCATTTCCTTCTCCACCAATTTTCCTTCGCCCGATTGATTATTCGCCGTAGTTGGTTATTTAGATCCTTGTATTTTGCCCTACCCTGGTCGGTAGGAAAACCCTACCCTACCGGGAGCAATTTGTATTGCTCCCGCCAGTCCAGCTCTAGGGATCATTGGAACGCGCAAGCCCCACCTCCACGTCAAGGTTGTAGTCCGCGGAAAGGGGTACATATATAAGATGCCAAATAAAAGTAGCAGTAAAATTTAAAATTAACCACCTTCCATCATAAGAAAGAGATGATGCCTTAATCTTTTTTTAAAAGTTGGTAGGGATTTAGCCAATTTACATCTTTTGATAGGCTATTATAAGCTGTCATAAATGTGTGATATATTCATGTAAATCCAAAGGTTTTGGTATTTATCGTGACCAAGTGAAAATCATCTACACTTCTTGTTGAATAATTATGTAATTCTGAGTTTTTAACTTGATTCATATTTGAGTGAGTTAGACCACGAAGCAACTTGTATATGAATAAACATTTTGTGAATTTAACAACTGTAGTTAAGGTATGATTGTACATGAAGTATAAACATATTGTGTCGGATTTCTGGGATGAAACCCATACAGTATTTTCAGAACTCTATTTTGTAACACTTGAAGCCTTTTCAAATCTGTTGAATTGCAGTTTGACCATACACATTTTAGATAATTCAAATGATTATTAATTAAAATACCATCAAGAAGATTGGGAGCTTTAGGTAACCTAGAAGGAGAACCTGTATTGAGATTACCATCATATAAATAAATAAATAAATGACCATACATTGTCATTTTACATGAAAAATATACCAACATTTAAAAAATAACTGCTTAACAAAATATGTCTTCAATAGTTAGATAAATAAATGGCCAAGATCTAACATTTTTTAAAATGAGGTTAGGTATGATGCATTTTTGCTGGTAGAAGGTTGTAAATTGAACGCTTTTGGCCGTATATAAAAAAACTTCGCCTGAAAAAGGACAATTTTGGTTTGGGCTAGGGGTGCAAAACTATGCGTAGGTTCCAAAAGCGTGGCCTGTTTGAAACCCGGGGTTTTAGCACTATACCTCAAGAAGAGAAGTCTAAGCACTTTATATACGTATAAATGCCTTAGTGGGAGTAACTTTAAATGTTTAAAAAGCAAAAAGGAAGATTCGTAACTCTTTTTTTAAACTATAACCCTGATAAACCCTTTTTGAAGGAAGACAGCTGGTTTAATTGCGTTACAATATGCTCCTCCCCGTGCAATTATGCCATAATTCAATTTAGAATTTACTAGTACGTTATAAAATACTTCCAAACTTTCTAATGGGCATTTTTTTGCGAAGGAGATAAAATTTTGAAAGGATATATCGCAACACTTTAGTTACAGACTCTATGTGTTGCGTCCATTTCAAACCTTAATCTAGGGTTATTCCAAGGCAAGTCAACCACTAATACTGTTGACACGCTCAGTTACAGCAGGATTACAACATGAAGCAGGTGAGCAGTTGTTTTTCATGATATCACAGATTCCATTAAAATTGAAAGCGGTGACAAACATTATAACATACAATTTTTTTACTTTTATTTATATTCATATCGAGCCTGTTTGAAGAAAACCATTTCCTCAAATAGTTTAAATCAAATTGCATGTTATATCTCACTTCTCCCCAAGTTATCTCATCATAACATAAGGCAATATCGTCAGCAAATGCTGTCTCATGGCCTTTAAATTGAAAGTTACACTGGTCATTTACATCCATCAAGAATAAAATTGGGCCAGGTACTGACCCTTGAGGGACACCAGAAGAAATACATTTGTAGTCACTGTAGTTGTTATCAACCACCACACATTGCGAGTGATTAGATAAATAACTCTGAAATCTTTGAAGATGTATTCCACGAATCCGAGCTTCTTCAAGTTTAAACCAGAGAATTATACGATCAATAGTGTCAAAGGTCTTGTGAATATCGATAAACAATCCAGCTGTTCGTTTAATTCTATTTCCATTATGCCATCATCATTTCCATCATTATATGCGTAGTGGATTCCTCCTGGAAACCATGTGCTTAAATTATATGTGACCGTAGAATGTTATTTCGGCTTACTTGAAACATGGTTGGTTTTTTACGTTACCATTTAATGTTTTGTATGACGAACGTAGCGTTGTCTATGAAGTACTAGGCACTGAGAACTCGTGCAAGGACCAGAAAAGAGATTCCGCTTATAAAGTTTACTTGTTGTTGATTTTGCTTGCAAAAACGGTTAAACGGGCGAAGCTCTGTCGATATTTCACGTAAACAAAGTGGGGGTTAAATGTATTCCATTAATAATCGCCAAGATCTGTCTAGTTTCTTCCTTCCGGGTTGCTGGATTTAGTAATGAATTCCTGCGCTTTCTTAATGACAAATTCGTCTATTCTGTTTCATGAAAGCACTTCGCGGCGCACTTTGAAATATTACCGCGCTCGAAGGTAAAAAGGACGCCCGCCTCCAATGGTGTTGATGCTGTGGTGTATTTTCTATTGTGCGATTTGCATACCGGGCCCGGAGTGCGGTGCTTCACCGTGCATTTGTCTGCTTTACCCTCTCGCGCACGCTCGTTAATTTTCACCTCGGGGGGCTGTCACGACTCCCGAAAGATGAAACTCCCGATGCGGTCGTGATAAAAGTGGCCATTTCATTTTCCGTTATTGATTTGCCGTTATTCCTTTGACAGCGGCCTGAAGCAATCATCTTGACGTACTCGTCATTCACGATAGAAATATTTGAGCTTTGTCTTTTTTACCCTTTCCTTCGTTTTTTCATGCCGAGCCACACAGAAAAGACTCTTCAGGACTTTCTTTTTGTTTTGGATCCTTGATGCCTTTGAAGTCGATATGTCATGTTTCCGCTCCTGGACACGTGAGAAAGGAATGTGAGCTTTTACTGAAATTGGTGAAAAAAATTGGAAGTAGCACATCCGATTTGTGTATTCATTTGCATGAGAAATATTTCTAGCAGATCTATCCATATTCGTCCAAATTACTCATTTCAATTTTCTATTCAAAGAGCACATGAAGGATCGCGAGAACATAAATTTCCGTATTCCAGTTCGAGTGAAACTTAGCATTATCAAAGCTCTGTGGGTTTTCTGTTTCGTAGTTATAGTTTCCTTATAAGCGAAGCCTGTCGATTTAAGTGGTTTGCATCTGGGTTGCATATCTCTTTAAGTAAAGATGACTTTTATCTATATTCAACTGGCATTTTAAATATTGAATAAGGTCCTGCATCTCATTATACCGGTTATTTGTTGCACCATTATATATTTACTGGCTTGTAGGGAAGCTTTTTACCAGGAGCAGTAAATTTATTTGATTAATTTTTGTGAAAGGAGTGTTTCCCTGATGACCACATTTTTAATAAGTGTATTGCGCGTTCTTCCGATAGTGAAATATACGCCTGGTCTCTAATTCTTCTAAATCTCCGTTAATGGAAATGTTTATGATAAACTAGTTGTGCCCAGCATGTATTGCAATGCCTTGTTCTGAATTCAAAATCGGTCACTAAACAAATTTGAGACATAGTCCAATGGATTTGTCGTACCTACACCATGAATTCGTAACGCACAAATGATGACATGGGATTCCATTCCATGTCTATGCTGAGGTTTCCAAGTAAATAAAATATTCTATTGTTGAAGTAGCGCAAAAATTTAAGATTTTCAAGCTAAAAAATCTAGTTTTAGTAAAAAGCGAAGTGCATACGAAAATGGGATGCAAGAATAAAAAAAAGTAAAAAAGGAGACCACTGCACCAAATCTTATTCTACATACAAATAAATTATGTACCTTTTAACAAAAATTATGTCTCAATGATATGATTCTGATGCACGCGATATTATGTCTCACTGATACGATTCTGATGCACATGATTGAGCAACTCGTAAACGATATGCCTCGTTGCTTGCCTGTCGTTCCTCGCTTGTTTGAGAAGCTCGCGTTCCAACACTCATTTGTTGAAACGACTCTTGCTCTAATTATTATACAATGGATTTAATAATTCAGACACGTTCGCGGGCGCGCTCACGACAACTCACCAAAGTTTCACCGGAATCTGATGAATGGTATTGGAACGCACAGAAGACGAACAAATTAACATTCATTTTTATGTATTAGATATGAATCACCATTCCACACAGATTTGTAAAACGCGGCGAGGAACTGCATGATGCGTACCGTAATACTGGAGGGATATGAATTTCATTTAATGTCGCAGAGCTTCTGCGGGATGTGTTAAATTTTTGTTGGATTTATTTTATTTCTTTTAAGGCTCTTACACGAGAGAAATCCTCTAGACACATGGTGAAGTCCTCTGTTTTGCGCGCTCAAAGTGATTTAATTAATCTCACATATTTTTATCGGCCGTTTCGATTTTTATAAACTACTTTATTTACGCGATTACATTTGACGGCTTTGAGATGGCTTAATAAACTCTTCGACAATGAAGGGCCGACATTCAAACGGCCACGCCGCTGGTTATGAAAAAAGAGTTGCAAATCAAAAAAGGGAACGTTTCGACCGGATTTGAGAGCAAGGGTTTCCACTATAGAATAAATTCGTTGTTTTCGTTCAAGTGGCAAGTTGGATCGTCGGAAATTAGTGCTGAGAATTTATTCATTGGTTGTTCATTCCTAAATTTGGTTGAATGCAGCCCTCCACACTTCCCTATCTAATGCTAGTTCCCTTACCCCCTGTTATCTTTTCCTGTGTACTGTCCTCTTTATTTGGTCCATGAACTTATTCCTGGGTCTTCCTCTGGGGACTTTTCCCTCCATTTTACCTTCAATTGTGTGCTTCATAAACCCATTGTGTCTCAGGGTGTCTCCTCTTCATCTAGTTTTTCTTTTCTCTATGGTGTTCCATATGGTCCTTTCCTCTTCTAATCTTCTGTACTTTTAATCATTTCTTATTTTTTCCGTCCATTTTATCTTCAGCATCCTCCTCCAGCACCAGGTTTCAAAGGCTTGTATTCTTTCCTGGTCAGCTTCTCCAATGGTCCATGCTTCTGATTCTTTGAGTGCAACGCTCCTCACGAATGTTTTCACATACTGTTTCCTGGTTTGTAGGCCTATCTTCTTTGAGCACAACAGTTGTCTTTTTCCCATGAACGCCCTCTTAGCTTGGGCTCTTCTCCGCTTAATGTCCGTTGTACTTTTCCGTCCCACGTGATGGTACTTCAGAGATAGGCAAAGGAATCCACTTGCTCTAATTTCTCTCCACTCAGGATGACTTCTACATTCAGCTTCTCTCTTCCGCATGCTAGGATTTTAGTACTGAGTCTATTTATACATATTTATAAGCCATTTTCTTCACCCTTGTAATCATTTGTGTTTCTTCAATATTTCTTCGGCATTTCTTTGATGCTTAGCATTTTTTATTTTAAGATATATGGCTAACCATTTTTTCATCCCTAGCGTGGCAGGAGGCATAATCGTTGGTCATTAAGTGTGCAATTCGATATTTATTCTAAAGTGTAATTAAAAAATTCTGGGACCACATGTATAAGTGCATCTGCTAATATGCTGAAAATCACTGGAAAGGCATTAATTTTAATGATACAAGAGCTGCACTATATTTAATCCTAATTAAGGCATAGAGATTAAGGTGCGGTTTTCGAAATTTAGACTTAATGATTTTGAAATAAGTTAATTTCGATTACTCGTCTCTGCTTTTCGCTCTTTGAAAATCGTTAGACACAGTTGTGATCAATAGAGAATTATTATTTCGCCTAAAGAATTAAGTCTGTGCCCTTGAAATCGCGTTATTATGAAATATATGTCATATGCCTTAGGATTGTATATTCAATGAGACTTGAATTACCAAGATATACCAAATCGGCACGATGCATTTTTTTCACTCTGAAGAGGTTAAGATGGTGGGCGAGGAAAGGAAACTTCTGGATGAAATCCGGGTCAGGCAGTATGGGTGGCTGTAGGATGCAATTAAGGGCAAGGGGTTGATCAAGAATGTGATAGAGGAAAGGATGTTGGGCGAGAGGGGAAGGGGAAGAAACAGAATAGGTTTCATAGACGAGATGAAGCAGGGTATGTCGTATGCTGAGGCGAAAAAGGATATACTAGCGGGAGATAGACCCCTAAAAGTGTAGAAAACCGGGAGGAGATTCTTTGACTTTCATCAAAACCTACCTTAACCGGCAGAATACTTAAAAAAAAATCAATTTTTTCATTCCTAGGGTTTCTGGAGCGATAATCGTGGGTCATGTGTACATTTTGTGTACAATTCGATATTTCTTTTTTAATGTGAGAAAGTATTCTGGCACCACATTTCATTCAAGTGCATCCGCTTATGCACTGAATATCAATGGGCAGGCAAAAAAAGGAAATTATACTTCTCTCTTTTCACACTTTGAACTTCGTTAGACTCAGTTATGATCATAATGAAATTGTTATAACGCGTTTAGATGAAAATCTGTGCCCTGAAATCGCATTTTTGTAAACTGTCTTGTGCCATAAGATTGCCTTTTAAAATAGCCTTGAATTACAAAGAAAAAAAAACGAATCGGTACGATGTCATTTTGTACACTTTTATCAATAAATATCACCAATAATATATTCACATGAATATACATTCGAATTTTCCGGAAAATCTGTGAATATGTAAAAACCGCCCGTACCACCGTAAAGTCAATCGCACTTCGTTTGACACACATTCGATGCTTTGCGGAAACGTTGTCTTTAGATGCGGAATGCACTGTCTCACATTGGAAACCAAGCGGGCGTTCGTTACCGCGGAAGATTTAATGTACTCCCGCGTCGAGTGTCGTTGGGATTCTCCCTTCAGTCCACTGAGCGTATGCATTCTTGTTGTTCGCCTCCGGGACATTCTTGGGGAGGACGAAGCGGGGTGGGACAGCGGGGGAAAGGCCAGAGGAGCGAGGAAGCTTCCGACGGGCAGTTCAACGAACTTCCGATCTTGCCCACATCTCCCTAAGACTACTTTCGTCTTCTCTCCTTTTACGGATCGCCTCTAGATGACTTTTGGTCTCCTCGACCGGTGCCATTCGAGTTTATGATCATGTTATGCGAAAGGATGCGGCATCCTCTTATCAACGCCGTCGTGACCTGTGAAATTTATAGCGCTTTCAATGTTTTTCTCGAAAAAAATGCCTTGCCACCGTGTTGAGAAATGAATGAGGAATACGGAAAATACAAGTTTCCCAGGTGTACATTACACAGTGACGTCGCATTGTCGAAAATAAAATCGCTAATTTGCCAAAGATACTAGCGGTGTGATAAATTCCAGGTTATGTAAATTACTCGTATTCAAGGCGGAAGGCCCTGCGGACATGTAACAAGAGTGCAGTTTTTACAGTGAGGAATATCCAGGGTTACGAGTAAATGACGTCACGGCGTTTGGGGGCTGCCATATTGAAAGCTATAAATAACTCAAGCGACTCCCAGATGATATTCTCACAAATATTTTCGTGTTATGGACATCACGTGGTTTCATCTATTGATCTCAGGAAAAATCACGCGTACTCCCCATTCGGTAAAAATGATGTATTTTTTAAGGCTACGTAATGCAACGTAATGAGGATGAGCTAGAAGGGAAGGAAAGTGTGTGAGAAGATTTATGTAAAAGATGTTCTTGGAACATATCATATCTAGGAATCACCATCACGCGGGACCGAAGACGTTAAACGGACATCAAGCAGAGAATAGCCCAAGCTAAGAAGGCGTTCATGGTAAAAAGACATCTGCTATACTCAAAGAAGATTGGACTAAAAACCAGGAAACAGTTAGGGAAAACATTTGTGTGGATCATGGCACACTATGGATCAGAAGCATGGACCATTGGAGAAGCTGACCAGAAAAGAATACAAGCCTTCGAGACCTGGTGCTGGAGGAGGATGCTCAAGATAAAATGGAAGGAAAAAATGAGGAATGATGAAGTATACAGAAGAGTAAAAGAGGAAAGGACCATATGGAACACCATAGAGAAAAGAAGAACCAGATGAAGTGGACAAACTCTGAGACACAATGGGTTTCTGAAGAACATAATTGAAGGTAAAATAGAGGGAAAAGTTCCTAGAGGAAGACCTACGAATAAGTTCATGGACCAAATGAAGAAAAAAGTACATAGGAAGAGATACCAGGAGGTAAGAGAACTAGCTTTAGATAGGGAAGAGTGGAGGGCTACAGTCAACCAATCTTAGGATTGAACGACCAATGAATGAAACATATCAAAAGTGAACATTTGACAAGGGTAACAGTCAGAATGGGTGCGAAAGTTTAGTTTGTTAGCTTTGTGACCATTAATGGATGTAGTAACAAAGGTATTACGAGGAGAGTTCTTTTATCAAAAGAAGCTTTCATTAATAAATGTGGTTCAACGCCAAAAACCTTAGATAAAACATCTGAGCAACGCCGAGTAAAGATCCTGCTATGAAGTGTTGCTCTACGTGGTGACGAAAATTGTACATTGAGGAGAAAAATCCGTGACAGACTGTATGGGGTCGTGATGAGGGTGCGAACATGGGTGGGGACAGTGCAGTGTCGGGCCATATGCTGAGAGAGTGGAGAATAGAGAGGAGAACGTATAGTTTTTTAGAGATAATGGTGAGAGATACGCTGAGCGGAAGAGTAAGAACGAATGAGGAAGATTGGTAACCCTAGGATGAGTTGTAGTGGAGTATGAGTTTTAGAACTCTCGTATGTATAATTAAAGTGATCCACGGCAGAGTTGGGCGTTGGAAGGACGTGCGTTGAGAGAAACTAGGCGATAGTTATATGTTTGAAATGATTTTTTTCGCAATTTTTCTCCGCTGTCCCTTCAGACACCCTCATTATCCCGCTTGTCATTCAGTGTCCCACTTTTTAAATTGCAGTGGCTTCAATTCCAGTCGCTTGACCCTGCCCTTGAATTGTACGGAAAATTAATGTGTCGTTAGTAGCTGGATCCTATGACGATGGTTGTGCTACATGGGGCGCGCGTTACCTGAGTTTATGGTTGACCATTCCTGAGCGGAGCCTTATCTGTCGGGGCAACAATTTATCACCCGTCGGGCTTCAAATGTGAATTCCTTTATTTATGTTGCCATTGTATGTAAGTTGCAAATATGCATTAAAGTTTGTGCATCTTCGGTACTTACTACGTGAATACATTTTAGATTCCTCTTCATGGTGAACTTACTTATCATATGAAGCTGTCTGGGTGTATTTCAACGGAGGCCGTTAAACCTTTTTCTACTGTTAAGAGTACGTATTTTACCATTCGGTAAGAAATACTTCTGTAGAAAAGCCTCAAGATGGCGATACTCGCACTCGATCGACACTCGTTACTTAGCATTCTTGTAGAAGAAGGATTGATACATCTTCCTGTGTTTACGATTTCTTAATACAGATATTAGGTTTTGTAAAAATTCACTCTATTGTCTTGTGAAGGCAATGCGTTCGAGCATCCAGACTGAGCAGGGATGAGATCTTCTCGGACAGGTCGGACTCGATGGTTTGCAAAACGCATACGGCTGCAGGTCGTGGAATGCGTCGCCTCCTCCACCCGATAGGATTTTTTCATATTTCTTCTTACGTGAGTTATCCGTTATAAATGTTTGAGCGGTTAAATTGTCGTTTCACTATTGCACATCCTGACAAATCAGTATTAGATTGGCTCGATTCATATATTAGGCTCATAAGGATTATAATAATAACTTTATATAGAAACTAGGATCTCATGTCCCCCAGGTTCAAGTAGGCAATACAAAAAATATGTAAAAAATGACTGATAGCTTTACATTACCAATTTTATGATGAAGGCCTTGAGGGGCACCTGAATGATTAAGAACACCAAAAGAGCAAAAAATACAGAGCTGGATTAACTGATCATTGCTCTTCTCTACAATAACATTGGATGTTAACCAAAACATAAATTAACATGAAATATAACACGTGACAATATCAGAACTTGAATATAATACGTATCGGTTTACATATTATGCTACAATCTTAAACTTCATTAGGACCAGATATTATCAATTTGAACATATTAAAAGGAGGAGATGTTGAAATAATTTCTACCGGAACGAATTTATGGATGATGCTTCACTAATGTGTTGAGGGAGGGAATTTCATAGATTATATGGTTAATATGGATCTGATATTGTATAATAGTAAATTTATTAGCTGCGATTACTTCATGGAGTTTTTTTCATCGACAGCTAACTATGCCCCTTCGCTATTTTTTGTGACTATTTCTGGAAGTTCATCTCAATGAGTTTTAAAATGCATATGTATGAATTTCCTTCTCGTTATAGTTATTAGAATTTGGTTTTGATAGGTACCCGCGGGTATTTTAACAATAGACTCGAAAGTGGAAAATTAATTTTCGCTTTTTCACTCTTTCTTTGCCGTGGTACGAAACTGCATTTTATTTTTTGGTAATTGAAACATAGTGGCTTTAAAATTTCCTGATGAAGTTTTAGTTTTGTATCGAGTGCCTATTTTTCGACAGTTTGTAGGCAAAGGGTGACTTTAGGTCTTTGTTCTACGGCTCTCCTAATGATAATTTATAGTGGGAGGAATTTCCGATCGTGAAAACTGCTTGCACATAGGGTCTCCTTTAAAATTCACGAGAGCTGCATCGTTAGCTTCGAAACTAGGTCAACTCAACCACATGAGCTGCAGGGGCTATCGCTTCGAGGGACTGGCTCCCGTGTTTTCTCTTTAGAAATGCATTATTTTAATCAGCCTCGAGAGTCATTTCAATTATAGTTTTTCTTTTGTTTGGATGGTTACGTTGCTGCATTCTTCTTTTTAAGCTGAAATAATCATTTAGGCTTTTGTTTTCCCCGCTCGCACTTTTCAAAACAATTTGCTTATACATGAGCTTTTTCTGCCTTAATTAAAGCTTATGTTATCGCATGTTGAATTAATTTTATGTTACTGATTAATATTCGCTTGATTTCTGAGTTTAAAGAGCATAAATCAAAATATTGCTCTTGTTTAACTGCATTCGTATCGATCTGAATGATGATGATTAATATTGATTAAGTCAATCAATATCGATATAAACGACCAGTTATTGCATCTGTATTCATATTATGAATAATATATTTTGAGGATTTTATTTTGTAATTGTCGCTGTGTATTTTTATATCTTATGATAACTTCTCCGGTTGGAATTTATGAGGAAGATAGTTCCTTTTCCAGATTATAAAAGATACTTTCTGATCTATCATTGTTCTTTATGATTCGACGTTTGGGAAGTCAAAAATGAAACGAAATTCAAAATTATTGCAAATAACATGCATCTCAAAGTGTAGAAATGGGCTATACAATTTTTTTGTCGAAGCTTTAGTTTCAAGTTCTGGTTTAATATGCAGAAATATTACAGAATGGTTAAGTCTCTCAATTCACGTGAAATTATGATAGTTTGAATCTTATTTATCTTCACATTTTTTAAATTATGGCTAAAAAGATGATTTTGGCAATCCGAGAGCTATGTGCCCCTGAGTAGTGGACCCATTTCAATAATTTATTCCTCAGTTTTGATTGACACGGACGGAAAGAACTGTTGGATGAATGGAGAAATCAATGGATCTGTTTGATATTCCTATTCCATTATGAGTGGATTTGTAATTAGTCTCGTAGTGGCGTCTCGTGTTAGCCAAGAGGATTGAAGACTAGTAGCGATAGCGAGGCACTTGGTATGCTTGAAAGACACATCATCCGGCGTATCACAGTCGCTGGCTGCGGTCGAGACCTACTTATGATCGAATGAAACGGTGAGCTCATTATATTGTTTAATCGTTTGCTCATGGACTCTCGAATTGATTGCGAAGGGATTAATGCGTGAAACTGCTGCACGAATTGTTCTCTCCGCTTCTCCCTGCGTGCTTTAGTCGCATCGGTTGCGAAGCTCTTCTTAGCCTGGCTTGCGCCAACGGGAGAAAGATGGAGCAGCAGAAACAATATAATGCGAGATGGGTCGTTCAATATTGATCTGCGTCCCGCACTGATTTGTGAAATGGGGCGATATACTGTAAGCGCTTAATGATTACCTTGTTACTGGATGGATATAAATTTTATATTATGTGGGTGGAAAATTAAATTCGCTTCCCCGCTCGCTCTGCCCCCGAAGATGTTGATACTACGGCAGATTAGATCGCGCCAATAAAATTAGAGAGCTAGATTGTAGAACTGATAGGTATAAAATGTCATTTTTTCCGCGAAACATTCGGGACCATAACAGCTGTGATCGTCGTCATGAATAGTTCAAATTGTGACAATAGGCAGACAGTAAATCTTTCTCTTAATATTCTCTACGTTCTTACTTATGCATGATGTAAATATTGATGTTCTTATTTATGCATGATATTTTGAATATGTAGTAGTAGTCCTTGTACCCTTTGCACGTTGGAACGATTGACGATAGAATGTTTCTTGGGTAGTAGATTGTTAATTGGAGCGTTGCATGTGTGGTACGCTGGTTTCAATGTAGTTTCGGTGTTCTACCGTATCATTCATGCATGCCTGGTGTGGAAGCATCCCCTGCCACACAGCCTTTGGGTGGCTTGCTGGGTATGACCTAGATGTAGATGTAGATACCTTGCGCTGATACAAATGTTTTCTCACACACCACTCCCGCAGAAATTTTATTGAGTGATTGGAGAAATTTTCCTTAGGCATTTCAACATTCCTACCCAAAAAATATTTAAAAAGTTTAAGTTTAATGTGTAGTAGATATCGGTTATATATGATTGAAATATTCATATTACTTGGCCATGTTAATGGCAACTATGATGGTTCGATTACTTTATGTAGTTTCTGTTTTCGTCTGTGCGAGGTACATCCAGAGAGTAAGTTCAGTTTGACAGGTCAGAGAAAACAAGGACGTATTCAGAAAAAAAGTTTTTGGTGAAAAATCGTTTGCCCTTAAACTATTTCATACACAACTCCCACTATTTCGTGGGATTGTGTCATAGCGCGACAAAAGATTTTATATTCCCGACTTCTTAAAAAGGTGCCGCCTGTGACGTGAACCAATTACAAACATGTTATTTGATCTCGTCGTCATTGTTGAACATCTTGCCACCAATGCTTGTTTCCTGGTACAAAAAAATGCCATTTTCAGGTACAACAAATGCCGTTTTCAGGGTCCCTGATGATGGTATAATGTGCTGAAACCATGGTCGGTGACGAAAATAAGTGTGGAAATTGTGCATGTATTTATTTTAAAATATGGAAATCTATAGCTTCCTCAAAGTTTGTGCCAATGCGCTCTCACACGTATGCGATTGTTTTGTAACCAATGCTGTGTTTTTTTCTGAGCGTTCCCGGAAATATAGGGTGCTCTGAATAATCAGAAACCGTTACTGTACCAGTCTTTGCAGGTCAGGGTAAGCCTTTACGTGAGTACATATCAGTTGAATCTTAGGCTATCGGTTGTTTTTAGAGTCTGTTAAGTGCAACCAGTCGCCGAAGTTATCTGTACACTGAAAGGAAAGGAAAAGACCTGCCCTCCCGTTACTCAGAATAGCTCCGTAGTACTTGAGTTGCACGGACGAGAAGTCCATTTTCCAATCATGGGAAATCCAATCTTTGAGGCCACCCACAGTGTGTCTCTATGGAAAGGCACTCTACGGCGCCGTTAACTGGGACAGGGCAAGAGCGGGAGATGACCCAGACGTGACCGAAGAGGACTCTGGGAAATCATCCGCTTCTCTGATAGCGCAAACATCATATATTCTTTTCTGGTAGCTTTTATATTATGAAGGCTGCTTTACATGGTACATTTTATTTTTCAAATGATGTAAAATAGATTGTACAAGAAAATGAATGGGATTAGAGCAGGTTCTATTTCCCGTTCAGTCATTCAGACAATCACACAATTTGCCGCCTTACGCGATACAATTTTCCTCATGAAAGAATTAATGCATTCGTTTGTACAATAAAATTCACCGTATAAAGCGGCCTTAAGGTGCAGTTCAACACCATAGCCCGGCTGTAAACCCGAGAACTCTTCAGCCTAAGCATTCGCCGGCTAAGAATTAGATCCTACGTGTTATATTCTTTTTCATTGCGAAGTAATATTGAAAAATGGACTTGTGGCTTTTTATTCTAAATCACACCAAGGAGGACTAGTTAAAAGTTCAATTTTCTTTTTTTTTCTTTTCAAGACCAATTTCCTGAGCCCGACCTAGATAATAAGGCAGTTGAAATGTGTTGCTTTTGTGTAAAAAATTATAAGTAGACATTTTTTTAACGATTGTATGATTTAAACAAATGCTTCCATGAGAGATTATTCGGTCACGTGATTCCCTACCCCAAACGGGATCGGGTATGATTAAAAATTGGCTGCATTTCTGACTTTCAACTGCGCTATTGTCTCTTACGCATTGTAGACTCGAATCGATTTTTAATTCATGCAGGTGCAAAAAAATGTGGGAGAGGGTCGGGCTTTGAAAACCCACGGTGCTGCAGGAATTGATAATTTGTGATAGAAGTTTGGCTTCAGTGCTATGCACAGTCGTCGACCATCAGTTCTGCATACGTTTTTTGTACGCTGGTCAGGAGCAACACGAATTGAAATCATGGTTAGGATAGCGCTTCATCAATAATGTATGAGAAGTGATTTCTTGTCCGAGGCGTGGATACAACTGCGATGCGGTAGATAACTTGGCTTTTGAGGTTTCAGGTTCTTGGTAATGGTGGATTAACACAGGGAATCGTCTACGAAGAATATCTAAAAGTTGCGTTGGTTTGTTTGCATACCACTTGGGAGTGTTGTTGGAAAGACTCGCCCATTATGTGTAAATTGAGGGATGAATTGATGGCCTGCTATGTTATACCTTTCCCATTCCGGTTACATAAATGATCATTCATGTTCAAGAGAAATATGACTGATCATTTATGTAACTTAGCTTAATCTTCTCGTATCAAATGGATATGATCAATTCTTGAAATATGATTTCATGTCTGTGCGTTGCAATGTTGAATGAGATTCTTCATGTTCTATCGTATTATCATACTATTTGATGTGTTGTCTATTACTTTATATTCTATTATGCTTAATGCATAATGTGTAAGTAATGCGATAGTTTATCTATGCTGCCTGTTTTAATTTTTCGATACCTAATGTTTCATCTTAAATCTGTGCACTATTACCCTGACTTTCACATGCTATATATAATCTTATTCATTGATTATTGTTGGTTTACATGCGGTGCTCCTTAATGAAATTAGTGGGCATTGCTGTCACCTGCTGACTTCATTTGTTGTGGCATGTAATTAGGTGCCAATGTTCCGGGGGACTTAAAGTCCCAGAACAATAAAGACTGTTTTCAATTCTCTTCTTCCCCTAGCATAGGGAAATATTTTTAGCGTAGGAGATGAAAACTTTGAAACTTTTAGATTCAGTCTTCAAACTATAATTTGGTTCTATCGGAAAGAAGTTTAGGGAAGTGCCAGCGTCTAATTTGTTGTTGTGGAGCGGGTTGGAAATAGTTCCTGGACCTGTGCCGCTAATGGCTCTCGTGAAAGATCTGATGTTTAAAAAAAATGACGTGCATTTCGGTTTAATTCGACTCCCCCTAAGATCCACGTCTTTGAATTCAGAAAAAAACCTGCTTGACCTTACGCTATACTGAAGTATTTACGTTCTACATACTTTTATATTGGTTGCATTTCCTTGCCCTCCTCTAGCTGGACTACCCCGCCGGATAGTTGTGTGCGCCATTAAATTAAATCTGTTTTCGCTTCGAATTGGTGACTTTGCGATGCTTCCATTCGTTAATTCTTTTTGCATTTATGTGAAATTGCTTATTGCACTTGGACATCAGCTTTGGGTACGTATACGACGATAGTCCCTTCAGTGATTGCATGTTAATTACATCGTTCCTCAGACACGAGGAAAACCTGAAGCGAATGTTATAATTTTGACTGCAATGACAGAAGTATTGCGGCGGAAGCTGGAGAATTAAATACCTACGTGACGGAAATAATAGCAGCAATGAAAGTCGAAATGTAATTAGTTGAAAGGGCTTTCTCTCTTCTGCAGTAAGTTCTTAGAGTTATTCACTGGTGTGGTAGATGTTAGTGTTATTTATGGCGTAATTATGAATTGATTAATTGGTTCACTTAGGAAAGGGAACGTTTATTATTCTGAGCGCACCTTTTTATTGTTTCAATTGTTATATCGACGTCACAACCAGAGGCACGTAAGAACGTGTTTATACGATTATATCGTATTAGAAACAATGGATGAGTGTGCTTTGAATTCTTAAATCTTACCTTGTGGTCAATATTATTTATCCCGTTACATAAAGATGAAGTTATGGATTTGAAAAATTTTAGTCTGTTCTTGCTCATTGTGTGTAAATTTAAAGCGATCCCTTTGCTGACCCGGATAGGCGTTCTTCTCGAATTCCGATTTCATTCCTCGCAGTCGTTCTCGGTCACCGTGATGCTCATTTGAAATTCACTGCTGTCATACGTTTCCTCGAAATTTGATTATTTCTGATTTCTGAGATCTCTATCCTTTATTTTTTACTTTTACCGATGTAATTTTTCGATAATTCATTCAATTTAGCTTCTAATGTAATTAATATAACGTCTAATATAATTATCTTAATTGTCATTATCGTCGGTCTTTCTCGATATAGTTTGCAGTCAAATTCTTTTCACTGCTGTTCCCAGGGGGCTATTCTGGATCAGAATGTGCTTTACATTTCTTGGCCTTGGTAGAGGATTAAGTTTACAATTTTATTGGGCTTTAACTATTGGGCTAACTCTTGGTGGAACTTACGAGTGGTAATTCTTTCCATCTATTTGGTATTTATAATTATTTTACTGCCCAACGTTTCTTTAGCTCCTGATATCGTCTGCTGTGCTGCTGTTATTATTCAGATCTCACTGTAATGCAGCAGGCTTCATACATCTTAGTAAATGCACCACAGCTCATTTTCTGTGGAAGTTTTCTCACAAATGCCATACCTACACTGTGGGTGGAGTGAACGTAAAATCTTCAGATACAGTTAAATATCTTGCAATTTCCTTAACTTCTGATATATCGTGAACACATATGCGAACACATATGTGAACACATATGCGGCACAGCATTAAAGAAACTAGGTTTAGTTAAGCGTATTATTGGAAGGCCCTTGGATGTAAAAGTGAGAGAGAGATGCTACTTCGCTCTGGTCAGGCCACTCCTCAAATACGCCCCGAGTATTTGGGACTCTGGTCATAAAGACAACCAAAAAATTTAAAAAAAATACAAAGAAAGCTGCACGCTTCGTTAAAAACTGCTACGAGCTAACATAGTGTGTGTCAAAACTTTTAGAGGGATTAAAGTAGGAGGCCCTAATAAATAGGCAAAAAAACTCGTTCTTTCCGCGCGCAATAAGCAACCACAATAAAAAATGTGCTCGACTAGTACACTGCCATAATACATTCCACCATTTCACCTCCCAAAACCTTACATTATTATACGGCTGCTGCCTTACACTCCCTGAAACATGTCCATGCGGCGGCTCGCAAGGATGTAGCTGTAGATGCATATGTTATAAATTCGTGCTCACTTAGCTCCAGGAAGATATTCTTAGCAGTGATTACACTTTCCTTTTGTAAGATGACCTAATTTGCTTGGACTTCCGTACTCTCCTGTTATCATTCTTGCTTCTTTCATCAGTGGCGATTACACTTCTTTAGTTGCGAATATCTTTGACTATTTTGTTTTTATGCTAAGTATCACGGTGGATATTTCTCATCAATTTGCTTCACATTACACGATTTTGCTTATCTTTACTAATGACATACTTTTTTCGTACTATTTCTCCTAGTCTTTTTAGCTCGACTACTGCTTCTAGTTTCACTGTCATGAAGTCGCATGCCCTTAAGTGTGTCCTAGAAAATAACGCAGGTGAGTTGAACATTCAACCGTACAAACAATGAGATAGCATGTTGCGTGGGCGTATTCGAGTGGCAGATGTGACGTAGTTGTGATACCATCTCGGATGGGTCGAAGCCGACGCGACTTTCAATTTTCATTTGTCTTTATTTATTTGTCATGTGTTTTTGATGAAAATATATGCCACGGTTAAATCAGAGCATAGGTTTTAAGCAATAGAAAACTCGACTGAATCATTCAGAATGAGCTCATTAAAATTTAAGCGGAAATCAACTGAGACGAATCTCATTCCTCTGTTGTGTACTGTGCATCTATATGCTAAAGCAGCGTAATCATGGCGGCAACTATACCCCTATTTACTCAATATTTTAAATGCTTTTGTCGGTTGAAATATAAAGTATACTGAATTGGCAAACGACAAAATGAAAAGTAAATGCTTTCAAGAACATAGATGTTTACAAAGGCCACCATCTTAGATCCTTCGGTCACCTGATTTGTATGCCCAGTCCGCATTGGATGTGTTTTGCCTGTAGTTGATGATAGCCTGAAATTTTGCCTGTAGTTGATGATAAATCCTGAAAATATGTCTTCTTGAATTGAAATTTGATTCAAGGTGAGGTGGACGGAGAAGAAGACAAACGAGGAAGTGCTGGAGATGGTGGGCAAGGAGGGGAAACTTCTGAATGAAATCCGAGATAGGCAGAGTAGGTGGCTGAAGGATGTAATAATGGGTGAGGGGTTGCTGAAGAGTGTGATAGAGGGAAGGATGTTGGGCAAGCGAGGAAGGGGAAGAAAGAGAATAGGTTTAATGGACGGGTTGGAGAAGGGTAGATCTTATACAGAGGCGAAAAATGATATATTAGAGGGAGATAGGCCCCTGAATGTGTAAAAGACCGGGAGGAGATTCTCTGACATTCAGCAAAACGCACCTTAACCGGTAGAATAATTAAATAATAATAAGTCCATTGTATAATTTGCGTTTTTTCTTGTCACTTTGGAGGCGTGGCGCCCGACGTATTACAAAGTGTTCAGGGTGCACTCCGGGCGTCCAAATTTAGAAACTCTGCCGCGGCGTCGCGCTGTCGTCTTAAATAAGAAAGGAGGGGACTTAAAAAATATACTAGCGGGTGCAGCAGCTGACCTTAAAGCTTTTTATCGATCCGCCTTCGCTTGTCTATGACTTTAAGTATTGATCTTTCTCGGGCCGGCTCCGTTACATCTCGTGTTCCGCTGTACTTCTCTCATGTACGCGTGCGTTTCGTCAGGTGGAATAATTTCCCGGCCAGTTGGAGAGATCTCTCGGTCTGTTGGCCACGCCCACCTGACTTGATCCCAGGGAATCGTCTCCATATGGCACTGTCCAGAACTTGAGTACATTGAAGGCACTTCGGAAGAAAGGTAGCCCCAATGACTACGTTTTTGAAAATTTAGAAAAATGTCTTGTTGAATCGGATCGTAGACTGCCGGAAAGAGACGAATCCATTCCCAACCATTCAGGTGAAGTCACAACATTGTAAATTACAGTATCTTTCTATCGACCTCATTAATTTGGAAATAATCATAAATATATTGAGGGTAGGCCAGGAAACAAAATACAATCCATGAATACTATCGAGGTCGCTGTGCTTGTTGTAATGAAGTGATTGAGGATGGCTAGCTAGTGATTTATTCCAATGTAATTTTTGTATTGAGGTTTTATATTGTGATTGATTTGTGGGTGATCCTTTATTGATTGACGGTTTTTGTAATTTTATGTATTCTTTTGTACAGCCCTGATGATGGGGTGATTACAACTCGAAACTTTGGCAAGGATTGCATTTTCATTGTTTCCTGACCTACTGTCGATATTTTTTATAAATTTTGTTAAGTTAAAAGCTCCTTAATCCGTTCGCCTTATGGCCGGTTGCAAGAACATTTAGTTACGTAATCAATAGTTATGAGATCCATAAATTTCTAGATCCCATAAATATATTCGGGTTGCAGGAACACATCTACTAGCTGCATACTTATTTACCAGTAGTTAATAGCATAATCGTATATTTGATCTAATCTTCTACCACCGGATAAAATGTATGAAAGCCTAGCGTATGAATTATTGTTTAATCACATTAGAATTAGTCCGTAAGAGTAAACAAAATGCTATTTTTTCTCGAAACAACTTTTATCTAATAATTAAGTCTCCAAGGGGTTCATTGCGAATCCGTCAACTTGTTTACTTAAGGAACTCGTAACAAAATACCATAAGTTATGAAACCATTAAATTAAATTATTGAATGCTTTTGCAAGACTTATTGAATGGTTGCCATTGCTTATGTGTCCCATACCTCTATGGAATACATATATGTCATTTCTGCAACGGGCCATTAATCGTTCTTATTATAGAGTTCGTTGTGGTTTTTCTTACCTGTGTCGTTATGTTTCTATTAAAATTAAATTTTTGTAATTATTCAGTATTTAGAAAGATCCGTGCCGTATTATTATAAAAGTTGTAGAGTATTTATAATAAATTTGATGGGAAATTGTACCGTAAGTCCCTGGCATAAGATGGTTTCCTTGGTGCAGTTTCCAGTTATTTCAAGAATTTGTAGTCTAGTCCCGTGTTTGACGACGAATCTCTAATCTGTGTGCCGACTATTGAGAATGCTTGGTAAACACACTAACTCATATTGATTTACGTGCATTGCAACGAGTCACTAGTTAGCGTGCTTGACTTTGAGAATGTTTGGAATGGATGCAAAGCGAGGCATTTGACAAACAAATGTGCATGTCGGAACGCTCTCTTTGGTCGCTTGTCGTAAGCCGATATCTCATCCTTGACGAATACAACACAGAAGTCGGACTCGGGAATTTTTGCAGTAAATACTTGTGGTTGATTCAAGAGCTAGAGGAATTTTGAAAGTTCATTTATGTGAAAAGCATTTGTGGAATATTTATTACTGCTTTATAAACCAATTAAAACTATGTAATGCTGAAGATATATGGGACAATATATGCCTCAAACTTCTCTATCATTGGCTGCTCCAATGCGTGAGTTAGAGCTGAAAAAATTACGTGAATCGTGGCCGAAATTGCACCTGCGGGCTTTCCCACTGCGTTGGCGTCAAATTTAGGTGAACTTCACCTTAGATGTCGTCATTTTTGTCGTCAAAGAGAACAGTCGACAGAAACTGTTGTCTGTTCTTTTAGAATGCGAGAGTTCCAGGCGTAACTTTGTGTGAAATGTTGTATATCCAAGTTTGGTGAAAATAAAATGACTCGGTAGTAATTTCTACAATGTTTTAATGAATACCGACCATGGTTTCGACACTTAATTTCATTATCAAGGTACAATTCTTAACATTATGATTCTATAAAAACAAATTTAAACTGTGATTGTTAAAAGTTGTACCTTGATAATGAAATTAAGTATCGAAACCATGGTCGGTATTCATTAAAACATTGTAGAAATTACTACCGAGTCATTTTAATTTCACCAATATGTTCTTTTAGTTTTCTGCAATACGTTCTTTGTTGTCTGTGCAGGATTCCTGTTTGATCAAATTCAATTTGTTTTTTCCTCGCAATGTTTCCAGCAGTGTTGACGGCGAAATTAATGCAGGAATGTAATGATTTGGTTTGCTAAGAAGTTAGAACTACCTTGGAATAAGTCCGAGCATATTTTTCAGTGTCCTCGAGTGCGTCCAAGATAATAGCACAGTCGACTGAAAAACAGGCTATTTGCGAACGCGTCCAATGCCATTTGGGGAAGGGATTCAATAGACCAAAGAATCCATGATGATGGTCTTTGTTTGAATCATGCGATCGTGAAAAAAATTGTCACTTTTCATTTCTCCCCAAGCCAGATCAGTGTATTTCAACTACGAGTTTATTCTGGACGGACTCGTCCAAGTCCCATATATCTTCAGCATTACATAGTTTTAATTGGTTTATAAAGCAGTAATAAATATTCCACAAATGCTTTTCACATAAATGAACTTTCAAAATTCCTCTAGCTCTTGAATCAACCACAAGTATTTACTGCAAAAATTCCCGAGTCCGACTTCTGTGTTGTATTCGTCAAGGATGAGATATCGGCTTACGACAAGCGACCAACGAGGCGTTCCGACATGAACATTTGATTGTCAAAGGTCTCGTTTTCCTTTTCTTTGGGAAATAGGTAACCTAAGGTAAGTGGTAAAGGTTTACTTGAAGATAACAGAACTCTAACCCTGAACCTTCTACCGGAAGTATACCATTATTCTCGCTCTCTCTGTGCATTGTGGGAAACAGTCTAAGTGCATTGAACGTTGGGCGTTTCGTAGATGATTCCTTTTGCACTGACTTTGAAGCTGTGCCTGCTCATATGGTCTTCTGTTTTCTTTCCCTCCCGCCGAAGCGCCATTTTTCCCTAATTAATCACCTGTCTGTTTATACTATCACAAAAAACCTCCCAAGTTTCAGTACTTTCCGCAGTTGTCACTGCTTGATAATGGGAAACTCCCAAAAAAAGTATTCCCCATTCTATATGCGCTGCTGTAAGAAAAATGCGGCTTGCACATTAGTGGGATTCAATTCTCTTTACCTTTCTTTTTTTAAAATTAAATAGTAAAAAAAGATATTTTTCAAGGATTCAAACATTATGACTGAATATTCGATAATTACGGATGCTACGGATGCTATGGATACCGTACGTTCTTGGTTCATTTTTGTGGTTGAATTATTTGCGTAACCTAATCTAGTCTTCTGTGCCCTTAATAAGACTGCCACTGTACTGATAATGCTATACGTTGGCCTCTCTTTTGGTATTTCTACATTTATTCTCATTTCATTCTCTTATACAGTATTTTATACTTTCTGTTATCATGTAGGTATATTTTATTTTTTATATTAAATTAAAACATTAAAATATCGAAAGAAATTAACTTTCAATGATTTTCATTGAAATGAGGAGAAATGGTGACGTGTATTATGGGAGTGTATTTAGTGGAGCTCAGATTTTATTTTGGTCGCTTATTGTGCACGGAAAGAACGACTTTTCGCACGAGTTCGGCAATATATCTCTCTTATTTTATCGCTTCTGTCAGACCTAGAGACGTCGTGTGGCATCATGATTATATTCTCTGTGTCGCTCTGAAACACACCAGTTCTGAATTTCTCAAGCAACCTTAGCATCGCGTGCAGCCTCCGCATCTCGAGGGGCTCCCACCTTAATCACCCTAAAAGCTGTGAGACACTATTTGTTCACTCACAGCAGTTTTAAATGAAGCGTGCAGCTTTTCTTTGTATTTTATTAATTTTTTGGTTAAACCTTAATGACCAGGGTCCCAAATGTTTGCGGCGTATTGGAGGTGCGGCCTAAGCAGAGCGAAGCAGCATCTCTCTTTGACTTTTTCATCCGAGAACCCTCCTATTACACGCTTAACTAAACCTAGTTTCTTTAATGCTGTGCTGCATATGGTATGTGTGTTCCCCACGGAATATCAGAAGTTAAGGTAATTCAAAGATATTTTACTGTATCTGAAGATTTTATATTTACTCCACCCACAGTGTAGATATGGCATTTGTGTGATGAATTTCGCAGGAAATGAGATGTGGTGCATTTACTAAGATTGAATTCCAACTCCCACTCCTGGCATCACGAATGAACGTTGTTAAGGTTCGATGACAGAACTTCTAAGTCGCATCGCTTATTTCATAATAGATAACTCTATCGTCTGCAACTTATCTTAATTTACTGCTAACTCTAGAACTTAGGTCATTTATTTAAATTATTAATAAAAGTGCCAACAGGATTTACAGAAGCTCCTAGATAAGTTTTGTGAATCAACAGAGAGAATGGAATTGATGGTAAAAGCGTGCGAGACTAAAGTTGTAGTTTTTTATAAGGAGAACGGGGAGAATAACTGTATGATGTGGGCGAATGGTGAAGTAATTGAACAAGTGGATGATTTTGTGTATGTACTTACTGTGTAAGATGCTTGCGAGAGATGGACGGATAGATGAGGACATAGAGACGTGCGAATGCTGGAAGGAAAGTGATAGGTAGCATGTGGAACATATCAAGGAATGAGTGCCTGTCTAAGGAAGCGAAAATCGCCGTGTACAAAAGTGTACTTCTCCCCACTTTGTTGTATCGTAGTGAAACATGAGTATGTCAGGATAGACATAAGAGTAGACTAAACGCCGTGGGTATGGGTTATCTGAGGGGTGTTTGCGGCAAAAGTAGGATGGGTAGGGTCAGGAATGAGTGGGTAATAAATGAATGTTGGTTAGATGCTCCAGTTATGGACATATATCAAAGGAGTAAACTTCGTTGGTTTGGCCATGTTGAGGGAATGGATGAGAGTCGAATAACGAAACAGATATATACGAGTGAAATGAATGGTGCTAGAGGTAGAGGTAGGCCGAGAAAGTTGTGGTTGAATGTGGTTGAGGAAATTCTTAGGAGGAGGAATATTAGGAGTCTTCAAAACAGGAGGGCGTGTATGAAGTAGTGTATGGGGGTAAATGAGACAAAAGAGTTTTGCAAGGATAGGTCAGTGTGGAGGAAATTATTAAAGCAGAGTTAGGTGTACAAATATGTATTTATGAGTGAAACTTAGTGACTCTGTCTACCCGGGAAGGAAACGGCGTGATTGGTGTGTATGTATGAATGAAAGAGGGATGTGATCGAGGGAAGGATGTTATAATTAAACCTACCCCTGCCGGTAGATTGCTCAATAATAACAACAATCTCTCTCAAGGGTGCACGATGGAGGTCCTTGTTTTTACAGGAAATGCTAAGTGTAATGCTCATGTAACCCAATGCATGAATTCAAACTACGCCACTAGCCCATGTGAATGAATGGTAAGTGAAAACAGCGGCACGTACTTCCAAGTGAAATTCGAAAACACCTTCCGAAAACCGACTGAAAAATACGCGCCCATGAATACACTTCGGCTAACATAAGTTTGCGTTCAGTGGCGTGAAGTTTTTTTTTTTGGCGTGCGAGAAAGAAGAGAAGTGGAAATAAATAGTCGTCGTCTGCCACTTCCGTCGGTTTCGGTTTGCGGATCAGTCTGCATCCCACGGGATGTTCGGGAATAATAAAAATAAAACCATCCTTCTCCCATCTCATAGGTCTCCTTTATATTCTCTCCGCCCGTGCGATAAATCGTGAATATTGATTAGATGAAATACGACCTGTGGATATTTTATGAATATCCTTTCGGAGAGGGAGCGTCGATGCCAGAATTATTCCCGTGAATAACATTCGTCGTGTGGAAGCGAATATTGTACTGTTTTTTTTTTCCTTAACGTTCCTTCGAATCATCTGAAATTTGTGGGTAAAAATGTATCCGAGTGAAAGTTAATCATATATATCTAAAATTTTTCATCTTACATCTCAGTTCACTTCCTGCGAAGGTCGTCACACAATGCCATACCTATACTGTGGGTGGAATAAACAGAAAATCTTCAGAAATATATCTATACAGTATCCTTATACTGTAAAATGTCTTGGAATTACCATAACTTTTGATATATCTAGGGGAACACAAATACAAAACATATGAGGCTCAGAATTAAAGGAACTAGGTTTTGTTAAGCGTATAATACGAGGGTTCTCGGATGAAAAAGTAAAAGAGAGATGCTACTTCGCTGTTGTTAGGCCACACCTCGAATACGCCGTGAGCATTTGGGACCATGGTCATAAAGATTTCACCAAAAAAATTAACAGAATACAACAAAAAGCAGCACGCTTCGTTAAAAACTGCTACGAGCGAACATGTAGTGTCTTACAACTTTTTGAGGGATTTTGGTGGGAGCCAATAGAGACTCAGGAGTCTATGCACTAGGCTCAGCTTGCTTGAGAAATTCAGAACCGGTGTGTTTCAGAGCGACACAGAGAATACTATCATGACGCATCACTGCATCTCTAGGTCTGACAGAAGCGATAAAATAAGGGAGATACATTGCCGAACTCGTGCAAAAAGTCGTTCTTTCCGTGCACGATAAGCGACCAAAATAAAATCTGAGCTCCACTAAATACATTCCCATAATACGCGTCACCATTTCACCTGCCCAAACCTTATATCTTTGCACGGCTGGTGTCCTAACACCTGTGCCACACTCCCATGTGGCAGGTCGCAGGGTAGTATGTAGATGTAGTTGTCGTGATATTGAATGTAGCGTTGTAAGGGGCAGAAGCGTGCATTCTGAGAAAAGACGATGGTAATTGACTGTAGGATTTTGAGATGTGGGTGAGGAGAAGGACCGAAAAGGTGCGGTGGATGGAAAGGAATACAAATTAGGAAGTACTTAGCTTGGTGGGCGAGGAAAGGAGACTTCTGAATGAAATCAGAGTAGGAAGGGTAGATGGCTGGAATAAGTAATTAGGGACGATAGGCTGCTTAAGACTGTGATAGAGTGAAGGATTTTAGGCAAGCAGGCGAGGGGAAGAATGATTGGGGTTGTAGGGACGGGATGAGTAAGGGTTAACCTTACGCTCAGACCAATGAGGAAATACAGTGAGACCTGTGTTAAGCGACCACCGACGGTTCCGCTGAATAATGGTCGTTAAGAGAGGTGGTCGTTCGACAGGGGTTCAGTTTCTAGGAGAATTATGCTAATGAATGGGCGGCTGATTTGAAAAATAATGGAAAAAAATACTCTTAAAGCGACGGTTTTGTTGAAACCTATCCAGATGGCGTTTATTTCCTCATAATTTAGTTGCTCTTGGGAAATTTCAGTTTACATAAATTTGATGTGTATATACAGTGAAACCTGAATTAAGTGATCACTGACCTTTCCGCTGAAAAAATGGTCGTTGAGAGAGGTGGTCGCTTGATAGGAGTGGCCGTTAAAATGGTTTTCGCTGCACTCTGTGAAAAACCTTCAGATTTTCTCTACTTGTAGTGCTCTATCTACCTCTGACTTTCAATAAAATCTATTTTTAACCGATATAATACTTTTATGCATGAATATTCTTTAAGCAAAATTGTTGATGGTCTACATGAAAATGTTGGAAATATGGAGCAATCTACTTAGCACTTGTGGTGTTAACATTGTGAAGTATGGGCAGATAAGGACTTCAGTTAGCACTCAAATTGTCGATGTTGGTCATTTTAGTCAACCTTTTTGGGAATATGTCCACTTCCAGTCAATGAATTTCTTATTATTAGTGGGATGGGCTTATTGCGTGACTATGGGATATTTTTTCATTAAGCCTTTCACTCAAAGTTATTATTTGGGATTAGGTTTTTGAGATTGATCTTTCCATTATTATTTATTCTTAGAATACATGTGTCAATAGTTAGGAAATACTTTTGTTCCGAGATCCAAAAACAGACCATTTATTGCATAAAGTTTGTATGATAAGGAGTTCATAAATGAATTTATAATTTCCTGAGTTATGCTCTTTGGAACTGTTGGCTTAATATCTGCGGTATCACTCCTCCTATTTTATATGCATACCAACTGTACGTTTTTATGATTGGAAAATGCAGCATAAATATTCTATGCGTATTTTTATTCCAGATTGAATCCTTAATAGTTGTTGCTTTTGGTTGATAGGCATATGGTTTCTCTGCTCTCTCTATCTCTTCGTTATTAATGCCTTGAGATGTGTTTTTTTATTAAGATCACTGAATTTACTTTTGGATAACCATTGTCCACAAACTTTCGAGGACCTTAAGTGTGAGTTAAAAAAATAGTTTCTTTTGATATTTGTGCCAGCTGTATGTTATATTGGGGACAATTTGGGCCACCAATACCATATAACTCTTGTTAGATGAAATCTTGACTTCACAGGAGCACAAACTGTGACGTTTCTCTGCTAAAGACACAGTTTTTATTATGTCAGTCTTCATGGAAACTTGTCACCTCATTTGGGGCTTGGGATAAGTTGGCAAATGTAATCCATATTGTGCTATATAATAGCATTTATATCCGTAGAACCTGGTGCTGGAGGAGGATGCTAAAGATAAAATGGACGGACAAAATAAGAAATAATGAAGTTTATGGAAGAGTAGAAGCGGAAAGGAACCTATGAAACACGACACAGAATAGAAGAACCAGATGGATTGGACCTTTTAGGAAGTACAATAGGTTTGTGAAGAGCGTCATTCACGTAAAATAGAGGGAAAAGTCCACAGAGGAAGACCCGAGAGTAAGTTCATGGAGCAGATAAAGAAGAAACTGGTCACTATATTTGGGATAAGTAGGCATATGTAATCTACATTGATTCTAATTCTTCCATCTCATTGTCACTCATTTAGGATTACGTGTTCGAGAAAACATGGTCATTCAATATAATGTCACACGCATCGAAGGCAAGGAAGTATCAATTTTGATTGATTTTTATTGCGATAGGTGCAATCTTAGTGGAAAAGAAAAATGACTGAAGGCCGCTTTACAGGGTACATTTGATTGTACAAACGAATGTATGAACTCTTTCATGAGGAACATTGTACCGTGTAATGCGGCAAATTATACGACTGTCTGAATGACTGAACGGGAAATAGAACCTGCTCTGTTTCCGTTCAGTTTCCTGTACACTCTATGATACATTCGTTTGTAAAATAAAATGCACAGTCTAAAGCGGCCTTTAGAAGTTCAAAGGGAAGCTAAAGATGCGTAAGATTTAATAGGTGAGGTTGAGAAATAGAAATTTAGTTTGCTAGATGCATTAAGGGCACTACAACTTTCAGAGGGAAATAAATTGGAGGTAAAAATCCGAGGGCGCGGACGGAAGACCTATAAAAAAGTTTGAGGATGACATAAGCATTGTCGGTGTCACGGTGTTTTGAATGGAAACGACTGGCAACGAAAACAAGGGACGTTATGGCAACAACAGAGCTCTTCAGGCAGAAGGTGATGATTTGGGTGATTACGTGGAGTCTTGGGGTCTTAGTCGGGAGAGATCCGTCCATGGCTCGTGTGGTTTTTTTTCTACCATTAGCTCCGATTAAAATGATGCTTAAGTCGCTGGGAGAGCGACTAATTCGTCGGGGGAGATAATTTAATTTCCCCGCTAAATTTCCATCGATCGAATCCGTCCTCGATATCGTCAAAGTTATGGGGACAGCTGGAGACCGCGTTCGCTGCGCATGTCTGTTCTCTCCTGCCGGCCGGCCCTGCCCCGCCCGCCCTCCCCATTCTTGGTTACTGCCCCCGGAGTGTTTAGTGAGCTGTCGGAGCCGGCGTACGACCGCGTTCTCTACACCTTTCCCTCCACATTTCCACTCGAGCATTTTCAATATTGTTTGGACCCGGGGAGGTGCGTTGTTGATAGGAAAATTAGTCGCGCCTTTTCCGCCATCATCGCCAGTATTGCTGCCAAAACACGTCAGGACTGTCTCCGGTTCCTATCCCCCCCCCCAAACTCCCCCCGCCTGCACGTGGACGAGGACCTTAAAGAGTTGAGCCGAAGATTTCACTCCTATGCGCTTTTATCCGCGAGATGTCTCCGCTGAGAACTGTCGCGGTGTCGTTAATTGGCGAGTCTAATTGGCCTCCCTGCTCGGCGTGATTTGACTGTCGACGCACCGTCGGGTTAATCAATCGAGCCCTTCGTGTTGATTCACGAGTGTTGGTCATTTTCACTCGGAAGTCGGCGTCTTCGAGCTCTGTTTGGGCTCAGTTTCGTCTCAACCCCCCGACTTTCGATGATGGACCAGGTCGAGTGAGGCGCCGTAATCTGTCCGGAATGATATTCGATTTCGACGATGGAGGTAAGGCCTTCGAAACTGTGAATTACAAGTGTCCTCCCTCATTCGTTGATGTTTCGGTGATTTTTTTCTTTTCGTGCTCTGAATCTCAGCAGAACTTTCTAATTTCATCTTTGTGATGCTATCGTGGTTCGTTTTTGTCGTTCATTGCCATTTCCAGGTGGTCTGCGATGAAAGATTTGTTTGAGAATTGTGTAGTGATGGTTCAGATTCATTAGTTATTTTAAGTTTAATTAGCCTTTCTCTTACGTTCATTTTCTATTTTTATGGATCGATGTGAGTGAATCATTTTACCTCTCTGCTCGTTTTTCTTTCATCACGTGTGTGTGTGCAAAATTACTTTTCTTCGAGCTACCGTCAGAGGACGCTCGACAGCACCCAGTAAACAATCCACCGGTGGCAACGCGCCGGCTTCTATTCCATCCTGGAGTGGGTACAGCTGATTTAATTGAGTTGTATATACATTTGTTCTTAGTATGTACTCACTTATCGATGTGAATAGATTAGTGATTTATTTTTTGTGTGACTCTTCCTTTTTACTGAACTGTAACTATAGCTCTGGTCCTATCCTCATCTTTACGCAAACACACCCATAGCAATTATTTCGATACCAGTTTGAGAATTGCTCCAAGTATTGTTTCCAATTCAGTCATATATTTCCAAAAAGTTTTTTTCCGCCTCTAAAACTGCAAATAGCTCTCTGTAATCGCTGTGCGGGACTTGGAAAATAATTCTGTCCAAAATGTAGTGCGTACTTGGGTTTGAGCACAGATTTTTTTGTATTCGCTTGCAGAATTGCAGTGAAATATTTCATTCTCTGGGCGTTTGTTTGCGTTGGTGGCGTGCATGTATTCCCATGGTAGAAAACTGGTATGAACGGGGACCGAATCTTTAGGCCTGCTCTAGTTATTGTCTCTCGTTTCAGCATTACGCCGCATTGCCCTTCATGACATTGGAAAGGTCACTGTCTTGCTACAAGTTTTCAAATGTAAATCATTGATCTTCATTGCTTGAGATATATTTCAAGTAGGGGGTGAAATTTTCTTAGGTGTTCTCACCTTTCTTTTGGGTGAATTGTACTGCTTGACATTTTAAGGATAACTGTAGTTCGCCGATATGGCAGAGTTTTTATGCAGTTACTTTGCTGTAACGATTACTTTTTTTAATAGAAAACCAATAGGTCACTTCTCGAACAGAAATACGGCTCCACCTGTTGGAAAGGCCATGGCTTATTTTTATCCCGTCGCTTCTCCGTCAGCTGAGCCGAAACGTGAATGCTCATGACGGGAATTACATAAATCCTTTCGCCATGAGGGAGAACGGAATTGAATGATCTAGCTCATTCATCCTTACGGAGCGCTTGGTTCATGAGGGATTGCTTGTCATTCGTCTGTTCTTTCTCAGTTGATGTAGTGTGAAGAGTAGAGATAAAGTGTACATTAAGTCAAGTTTTGACCGTAAGTTCAATGCTTTATAATGTAAAAATTAATTGTAATTTATTTTGTATCGCTCCCCTCAGGACAATGGAGGATCAGGTTGGTGTAATGGTTAGATTACTGGCTAACCATACGGATAGGCAGGATTCATAACCCTAGAGAGGAGGATGATTTTCAGAGAAAACACGATCCCTACTTGAGTGTCTTCTGGAGGGCACTTAAAGTGCAGTACTGAGTCTGTCGGATGAGACGTTAAACCGTGATCCCTTTGGCGCCTGTCATTAAGAGCAGGGTAATGCCAACGCCGGGTTTCTTTTGACCCTTCCTCTCTTAACTGTCCCCTTTAGCGCTAATGACCTTAGCTGTCAGTCGCCTCCCCGAATAACTAAACCAAACAAAACAAGGACAGTGGGATGGCCATAATCAGTTGGTACTTGAGCTCAATGCTCAGTGGCCAGAACTGATTGCGGGTAGAAATTAAATTATGATCTCATGTAATAAATCTGATTGAGTCATTTAAAATGTCATCCATTACGAGTCATGATTAATGGTAGATAATGCACGAAAAATTATCACTCAGCATAAGCATTCAGCTTTAACTATTATTTAATGAAACACTTTTACTTGCTTCAGCTATTTTCGATGCTGGGATGTAGTTTCTAGGAATCTGTATGTGATGCGATACTGTATATTGTCAGGGTCTTAACACAAAAACGAGTAAAGAGAGGTAGTTTCATGCGATTATTCCTTTGGGTCTCACCTTACATTTTTTGACCTTTTTCCTGTTTGATGGGCGAATGTTGGGCTCGCAAGGGAATTCCGAACTGCGCTGCGCATTCTTCACCGTTCGGCAGCTCTCTCGGGCGTATATTTGGAAAGGATAAATTTGCACGAACGGTACGGAGTGCTTTTGGAGATGAGAATTCTGACAGACACGAGATCCATTTCCCAAAAATTCTCTATTATATACTACTCCTCTTAAAATTATGCGTCAACGGAATATTCAGTTTACGAATATACACGCTTTGAAACATGTATATGTTGTATTGCTTAACCAGTTACTATCATCAACAGAATTCATGTGTGTTTAAACAGCAAGGACTGGTGGATCGATGATTACCTTAGTTTGAAGTGCGCCAGGAGTATCAGCAGTTTGAATCTCAGCTCTCTAACCGGTGTCCAAACTCCATGTAAAGTTAGTGCTAATCACTACTCGTGGCTCACGCGGTAGGTGACGTTGGTGACAAGGAGTATCTATGTAGTAAAAAAGACCCTACGATTTTGGAGCCATCAATTCTTAATTCGTGTACGGTATTCTTGTCGAAGCGATTATTATCGTGCAATGTCTACATTACGTTGCATTTTTTCTCCAGATTTGTTTTCATAAAGTCAGAGAGGTAAGGTTTCCGGTAACAGCAATGTCTCCTCAAAAGTGAGCTGTTGTAATAGCTGTAAAAGATAATTACTGATCAGTCAATGAAACTTGTTATCAGAATGTACAACGTTAAATTAAAGGGAAATTTACAATTCAGGAAAATACTGGAATTTCACGAGGTAAATTTTCCAATTTTATTGTGGTCAAGATACTCTGCTCACTACTTCGATTCTTATAGTTTGCCTTTGCCGCGTGGGTTCAATCAATGAGCGAGTGGAAGAAATTGGGGACGTATGCCCCTGTCGGTATCTGTTACATTTTACTTATCTAGTTACTAGAGTTAAGCGAATGTTTCGAAATCGAACCGGCTTTAATTTGATACCGAAAGTTCGAAATATTTGAATCAGTATGATTTGTTTTCGAATTACTACATCAGGCATTCAAACAGGACTCTCATTCGGCAATTTGTATTACTGCTTCTCTTCTCTACTATCGCTGTGCCTAAGCTTTTGTAGTTTTTATTCGAATCCGATACGTGAACGAATTTGATTAGTTTTATTCAATTTATTATTAGTAGAGGTAGGTTTTGTTGAAGGTCAGAGGATCTCCTTCCGGTTTTCTACACTTTCAAGGGTCCTTCTCCCTCTAGTACATCCTTTTTCGCCTCAGCATACGGTCTGACCTTCTTCATCCGTCCATGAAACCTATTCTCTTTCTTACCCTTCCCCGCTTTCCCAGCATCCTTCCTTCGATCACACTCTTGAGCATCCCTTCGCCCTTTATTACATCCTCCAGCCACCGATACTGCCGATCTCGAATTTCATTCAAGTTTCCTTTCCTCCCCCACCATCTCAAGCACTTCCTCTCTGTCCACCTCACCTTCTCCATCCTTCTCCACACCCACATCTCAAATGCCTTGACCTGTTATAATAGCTGTAAAAGATAATTACTGAGCAATCCTGGGCCGGGGGAACTTGTTATCAGAATGTACAGCGTTAAAAATGGGAAAGTCGTAATTCAGAAAAATACTGGAATTTCATGAGTTCAATTTTCGAATTTTAATAATGCCTAGATATTTTTGCTCACTTCTTTAATTCTTATAGTTTGCCTTTGCCGCGTGGGTTAAATGAATGAGCGAGTGGACGAAATTAGGGACATATGCCCCTGTCGGTATTTGTTACATTTTACTTACGTAGTTACTAGAGGTATGTGAATGTATCGAAATCGAACCAGCCCTAATTCGATTCCGAAAGTTGGGAATTTTCGAATCTCTGCATCAGGCATTCAACAATGGCGTTCTTTCGGCTATTTTTATTCCATCTTCTCTACTGGACTTGAAATCTGCCTGAGCTTATTTATATTTTATTCTTATTCGATTCGAGAACGAATTTGATTAGTTGTATTTGATATTCTCCCAAAATTTTACGAGATTAGTTTCGATTCGATTCGGAAATGTTTTAGAGAGATTTGATTCGAGATTTGAAAGTACCTGCTTCTCACAGCTTCACTGGCGGCTTTACCAATGGAATTTGACATGTGTGGAAGTAGCGAGTGCAGCGATATCTCGAATCGTATCACTAATTGCCGGGCAACGTTCCGCTTACACGTAGATTCTAGTTTTTTTCGTATGAAATGGGTGGCGGAAGTAAAGAATTAATGTTGAAATTTCAAAAATTGCCTAAATTTTGCAATACTTGTGTCCATACATTTCTCTGTTCGAGTCCCACTGACATTCGTCTATTAAAATCAGTGTTGATTCATCCAAATATTTTGCCAGACTTTATGTTTCAGAAAATGTTTGCTCAGACGCGGTTATCTCGCAAATTAATGAATGTTAATTGCACAACATATATTTAATTCGCATAGCAGATCCAAGCATTAAAGAAACCAGGTTTTGTTAAGCGTACATTAGGAAGGTCCTCGAATGAAAAAGTAAAAGAGAGATGCTATTTCGCTCTGGTTATGCCACACCTCAGATACTCCGCGAGCTTTTGGGACCCTGGTCGTAAGGATTTTACAAAAAAAAATAATAAAACACAAAGATAAGCTGTACGCTTCGTTTAAAACTGCTACGATTGAATATATGGTGTTTTACAACTTTTTGAGGGATTTAGGTGAGAGCTATGGAGACTCGGAGGCTACACGCTAGGCTTAGCTTGCTTAAGAAATTGAGAACTGGTGTGTTTCAGAGTGACACAGAGAATATTATCATGACGCCTCACGACATCTTTAGGTCTGAAAGAAGCGATAAAAAAAGAGAGATACACGGCCGAACAAATAGGTACAAAAACTTGTTCTTTCCGCGCGCAATAGGCAACCACAATAAAAAATGAGCTCGACTAGTACACTGCCATAATACATGCCACCATTTCACCTGCCAAAAACTTACATTATTATACGGCTGGTGCCTTACACCCTCTGTAACATGTCCATGCGGCGGCTCGCAGGGTAGTATGTACATTTACATTTAAATAAATAAATAAATACATTAATTTACAAAATATTTTAAATCCTGTATTTTCCCTTAGGATGGATTACAAAAAAATGACAACTAACAAAGGAATAGGTATTTATACTTCTTTTTCTGGTCATCAATCATTCATAAATATTTGAAATCATTGAGATGGTTAATGTGGAAGGAGCGGTAATCGTGGGTCGTTGAGCGCACATTTCAGTAAATTTACAAGCATTTTAAAAACTCTCGAGCCACATTTCATACACGTGCTTTCGTTTTTGCGGTGGGACTCAAGGTACATATATACATACATTAATGGAAATGATAAAAGAATTATAACTTACTTTTTTTTCCTCAGATAAACCGTGTTATGACAACAATTTTCGGCTTGGTACCCGAAATTCAGGGGAAATTATATTTGTGTTTTTAGAATTTTGGACTCGGCACGACGCCTTCTATTTGTTAACAAAAATAACATTAATAAGACATACCTACAAATGCTATCGACCAACTACGACATATAAGTCATTTAACTTAAATCTATGTGGTAACGAAGCATTGAATACCCAAATACCAAATCGGTATGATGATTGTTTTCGCTTTTATCTGTATACAGAAATATATTCGCCTCTATCTTTATATGTTTCAGAGTGACACAGAGAAAATTATCATGACGCCTCACAACATTTCTAGGTCTGACAGAAGCGATAACATGAGAGAGTTACATGGCCGAACAGGAATGTACAAAAACTCAATCTTTCCGCGCACAATAAGCGACCACAATAAAAACTGAGCTCCACTAAATACACTCCCATAATACACATCACCATTTCACCTCCCAAAACGTAATATCTTTACACGGCTGGTGACCTAACTCCTCCTGCCACACTCCCATTCACTGGCTCGCAGGGTAGTATCTAGATGTAGATTTCTTGTGGTAGTTTGATTGATGGATCATTATTAATACTGTTTCTGTCTACCGTATTGTGAACCTTTAATTTCTATTAGTAATCATATGTCGGCACCGGTGGCGGCGGGGATAAGTATTCGCTTGCCAGTCTGAGGATCGCGGGTTCGAGTCCCGCCTGGGTGGTGTGTCACCACTCATGACAAGGGTGTTGTTGTTCGTGTGTTGATAATGGTAATCACCCGATGAAAAAGGCATTTGTTGTGATGTTTTCGGGATTGTGAGAATAAACGATTAAATAATAATAAATATGATAGTCTGTTGGATGCGATCATCACATTGCTCCCGCTTAGATCGACGTATTTTCGGTTTTCAAGTCATGTTGTTGATTTTTTTGTGATCCAAAGCGTCGAATTACATTTCCCTTCGAATAATTCCATGGAAAGATATACTATATACTACAGTGAAACATTTCCCCTCCGTTGCTAAACATATACTCGGAAAAGGCAATAAAAAACGGCCGTGGTTACGGAGAAGGTTACATGCTCTGTTTCGCGGATGACATCGCCATGAAAGCAGAGGAAAGAGATCATCCACTTGCATCCTTGGACGCAAATGATCCAATATTTCAAGGATGCTGATGCTTAACAATGAGGAGTTGGAAACCTTCCAGTTTTTAAAAATGTCGCTGATCGATTTTTATTTTCCTGGGAAGAAATTGGAACCACTTTTAATGTTATACTTTACTCGGAAGCGGTGTAGCATTAGATTGAAGATTCTCAGCTCAATAGGCCCAAGCTAAGGCGGTGCTCATGACGTAGAAGCAAGAATAACAAATATATTTCTTCCCATTAGGGAAAGAATTCCTGCTCGTGCAGTAGGCTAATAGGCCGTCGGAAAGTTGAGGTTTGGTGAGCATGGGATTTTCCTGCCTGGAGATTCAAGTAGTTGCTGGAGATGTGCTGTATAGGTAAAGAAGCAGCGAGAAATGATTACGCAGGACGAAGAGACTAGAACATGCTCGTCTGTCACTCCGGTAGTCCTGACCTATATTTTCGGCATCTCCTGTTTTCAATTCCTTCTGTGATTTCGTGACTTTTTTCAATTAATTATTTGTATTCTAAAGTTCTGGACACTTCTTTATGTGAGACCACGATACATCTCCCATCCTCTCTCAGTAGTCTCTTTCCCATCAATCTCATTTTCTTATTATTATCAATAACATCTTAACAACCTATTCCAAAAATCAAACATTCAATGATTAACAAAACACTATTTCTTTTAAACCGTCAAGAAAATTATAGTTAGTTAATGTAAAGAAACGAAACAACCATCAACGTAATAAAGAACAACGAAAAATAACGAAACCACGAATATCAAACAAAATCAATGGTTTCTCTTTTTTATTAGGGTTTGACACGATGTTACACTTCATCTCTTCTCTCATTTTCCTCCATTTGTCATGACTAGTGACATTTTACCGTATTCCAAATACTCATGCGGTGACTTATAGGTGATTATGTAGATGTAAAACTTAAGTAAACTTCCGGTAAAGGTCGGCTAAAGTATGTAAAAATCTCCTGGATCTTTACAAATGGAGGGCCCTATTAACGCTTATATATCATCGAAAGAGGAGAGTATATAACCTCCCCCCTTTGTATTATTATTTCGTAATCTACCCTGAAAAGTTGGTTTAAGTGGAAGCCAGTATAAAAATACCTTTGGGTTTTTACTAATGCATGGCCCACGTATAAAATTCATTCTTCATTTCAACCTAAGTCCTTTCCTTCTTCATCCCGTCCATATAACCTATTCTCTTTCTTCCCCTTCCCCTTTTGCCTGACTTCCTTCCCTCTATCACTGCTTTGAGCAGCTCTTTGCCTCCCATAACCTCTTCCAGCCATCTACTTCGCCCCCTCCTAATATCGTTCAGCAGTTTACTTTCTATGGAAAAATAACGAAAAAAATAGAACCGAGGGAGTGGAAGTTAAAAGGAAGATGTGTGGTGAGATTAATCGGGAAATCTCCTCGCTAAAGTGGCGCCCGTCGATTTATTGTCCGAATAAGTGCAGCATCCGGTGGATTCCCTTTCATCTCTTGGCTTCGTTTTCTCCCGCGCGGACGATATTCACGCCCGTGGAATGGAGAGGGTCGCCTCCCCCGCTCCCCTCCCACACTCTCTGCCGGCCTTAATTCCGAAGTATCCATTCCTCAATCCTTCACTGCTTCCCCCCCGAAGAACTGTTCCCTTTAGCGATGACGAGAAGTCTTCGAATGATCGGAGCGGGGTGTCCTAGCGACCGCGGCCGGTTTCGTATTTCTTGAATTTCCTGAAATCTAAGTTCGAAGACTACTTTTATATTAAAGATCGATTGCCTGCCGGTAAGTAAAAACTCTATTTTGCAATTTTAGCAAAATCCCTAAAGGAAAATTATTTTGGAAGGCCTAATAAAATTTTCTTGGACTTAAAAAAATCGACTTGACCGGCAATGGGTTGGGATACGGTGCAGATACCTCTGCGCTGTGTGTAAGATGTACACAATGTGAGCAAAAAGTATCCTATTTTACGTAACTAAGATAGTTGAAGGACGTTATTTCCGCGTTAGTTTATCCGAGGGCGTTGTCGTGGCGATTTCTCGATAAATGACCCTCCATTTAGATACGTCATAGTTCTCTGAGAATAACGGGGTATCAACCGCAACCCATGTCGTGTCGTCCTTGATTATTGTAGAATCTTTATGACTCCTTTCGGAGTAGGCTTCAGACTCTATTCGAGGCCCCTACTTTACAGTGGGATAAAAGCCAACTCTCTGATGACGACGTTTTGGATTTAGAGCCATAAAAATGTAAATACATTCATTAGCTCTCAAGCGTGTAATAATTTCGTCGCCCAATAAATTTCATATTAAGATGGTTAGAGACGTTTTATGTGCAGATTTTCGCGAAACTTTGTGTGCATGTTCTCATTGGTATCTACATCTATATCTACATCTACTACCCTGTGAGCCGCCGCATGGGCGTGTTGCAGGGGGTGTCAGGTCAACAGCCGTTTAAGATGTAAGGTTTTGGGAGGTGAAATGTTGACGTGTATTTTGGGAGTGTATTTAATGGAGCTCAGTTTTTATTGTGGTCGCTTATTGTGCGCGGAAAGATTGAGTTTTTGTACATTCCTGTTTGGCCATGTAAGTCTCTTATGTTATCGCTTCTCTCAGACCTAGACATGTTGTGAGGCGTCATGATAATATTCTCTGTGTCGCTCTGAAACATATAAAGGTAGAAGCGAATATATTTCTCTATACAGATAAAAGCAAAAACAAACATCATACCGATTTGGTATTTAAGTATTCAATGCTTCGTTACCACAAAGATTTAAGTTAAATGACCTATGTGTCTTAGTTGTTCGATAGCATTTGTAGGTATTTTCTAGATAATGTAGGTATTCCTTATTAATGTTATTTTTGTTAACAAATATGATGGCGTCGTGCCGAGTCCAAAATTCTAAAAACACAAATATAATTTCCCCGGAATTTCGGGTACCGCGCCGAAAATTGTTGTCATAACACGGTTTATCTGAGGAAAAAAAAAGTAAGTTATGATTCTTTTATCATTTCCATTAATGTTTGTATATATGTACCTCGAGTCCCAACACAAAAACGAAAGCAAGTTAATGAAATGTGGCTCAAGAGTTTTTAATATGCTTGTAAATTTACTGAAATGTGCGCTCAACGACCCACGAATACCGCTCCTTCCACATTAACCATCTCAATGATTTCAAGGGAGAGATTTTATCATTATTGTTCGGCAAAGTATATAAACACTTAATATACTCAAATATAATGGACCTTATTATTCAGTTTCATTTCTTATTTTTGACTCTCATGCTGTACTCCGGAGCAAGTTACATGATCATCTTAAGTCTGGTGTATGTCCAAAAACAGCAAAATCTTTTTCATGGATATTTTTCTTTCGAGAGTTCACTTCACCCATTTACCCATAATTTCTGTTTTTTGAGATTGAGTTATGGCTTCACTTAAAAAAATCTCCTTCCACGGTATTTATCGAATCAAGGGATACGCGAACGATGCCTGGCTCACTCTAGTTGACACAGATTGCTATTTAATCTGTAGATGATTTTATATAAGCATTGTGATACGCAAGCCATTCCTGGCTAACTCTAGTTGGCGCATATTGCTATTAAATCTGAGGGTGATTTTATGTAAGCAATGCTTAAGACATTGATCAAAAATGTTGTTTAATCTCAGGAAAATTTATCCTTTCCCTCATTAGCTATATTTTAGGAGAGAGGATAATTTTTCTCGTGACTACCCGCCCCAACCCTTCCCCTAATGATAGAATTGTCGGAAAACATTTCAAACATGTTTTAAGTCGCCTCATTGATATTCCGGCGAGAGAACCGCATCCGGCGAGATTTTGTGGAACATCATCGGGAATTTTAAAGGAAAAAAATTTGAAAAAATTTGTAATGTCCACTCGGTTAACATTAACATAACCGAGTGGACATTACAAAGTTTTTTCTTTTTTCCTATAAAATCCTTGACATGTTTTGAATGTTGAATTCTCTTGAAGGAATAAAATATACTTTTTTAGACGTTATGTCCAGCCAGATTGGGATTTCCGACCACCATGAGGCACCGATCTGTTCTACATCTACATACTACCCTGCGAGCCTCCGTATGGCAGTGGGTGTTGGGATACCATCCGTGAACAAATGTGAGGGATAAGGTTTTGGGAGGTGAAATGGTGACATTTGTTATGGGAAAAACTGTTGGCGTCGCTACGACTTGCTCATATATGACAAAGATTCCTCCTGCACGTTCTCTAGCACATCTTCTCTCCACCTAGAGTGCCCCTGAAAAATCTACCGTCCCTATCCCCCATGCGTATTTCCTCCCGAGTTAACCGTGGAGTAAATATAGCCCGAGGTGAAAACGAATCGGAATTCTCCCGTGAGCCGTGACGAGGTGAATGCCTTGTCTGAGAATTCGGAATGCTCCTTTGTGTTCCTCTGACGGAGGCTCTAGACGCGATTGTTTTTTCATGTTTATTTTTGAATGGATTCTGGAAGGGGAGACGTCTCGGTGCTTCGTTTCCTCTCCCTCAATCACTCTCAACGTCTGCTTATTTTTACATTCCTATGTTGAGGATGTATCACCGCGAACACGTGAGTCGAAGGAAATAATAATTCCAAATTGGTGTTTGTTTAAAGTCAGTTATCAAGAAGAATCGTAATGGCCAGCAATGTTGTTCCTCACGCAAATATATTCGAATGTTCCTCCTTTAAGTAAAACATCTCCTAAATCGTCTACTGTCTTCTTCAATATATTTGCCAGAAGGAAGAAAATACGCCTCCCTTCTTTCGCTGCGTATGATATTCTTGTCATTTAATCTGAGAAACTAAAAAGTGGTTAGTTTTCATCTTTCGACTGTGTTTATCGTCTGCCTTCCTCTGGCAAACTGATAAACTCAGAGAAACAAAAAAATGATGAACACACAAAATTTCTTGATATTTCGGTGCCACTAGCACCTTGGTCGCAAGAGCGTAGAGGACTCATTGAGAGAGTGTTCATCATTTGGGTAGTTTGTGTAGTTTTATATGATTTCCTTCTCACTGTCACTATGCTCCTATATAATCGCGGACCATATAAACCAGGGTTTACCAAACGTTTTCGGGCCACCCCTTTCCCCTTTCTTCCACAAACCTTTACTCAGCGCCCCCATTCATAAGCTTTAAAATCATAGACTACATGACCAAAGCAAGATGCTTATGAAAATAAAGCAATAACAATTGTGATTGAACTATTGTTTGTTTCAAATCCAATGGAGAGGTTGTTTACTCATCCCCGGATATGTATATTCGGTAAGGGCTAAGCTTCCAGGGCCCGCTTGCCGCCCCCTTAGATGAAAACACGGACCTCCACGGGGGCAGTAGCGTTCACTTTGGGAGCCACTGATATAAACTGTTGAAAAAGGCCTTTTTTAATTACCATTTATGACGTAATTTTAAGTACTTCTTGCATGCGTGTTGAAGTCGTCGATTTGTTTATGTAACGATGACCTAACCTTTTTATTTGCAACCGTGCGCAATATTTCTTAGAAAATCGTCGAGGATATTTCGTCAGCCTTCGTTATTTAGCGTTTTCCAATTAAATCCGAGAATGCTTCGCCCTGCGAGCCGTTATATAAAATCTTACTCTTTAATGGAAGTGTTTTGTCCCCACTCGTAGTTTCATTAGTTACTTAATGTTGTCTCTTATGTAAGTGATGAACAGATATCCGGTTTATTGCCTGTATAATTTTCTTTGCATGATTGTTGAATCGATGGTAACGAGCGTCACCAGATTGCTGACTTTTATTGAATTTGAATGATTGATTGAATTTGTATGTGCATATTTGGAATATTGGCATCATTTCGGCTACAACTGTACAACTCAAAAAACTATCGCATCTCAAGTTTCGGAATTCGTCGATGTTTAAAACTTTTACAACAGCTCGTGTATATATCAACATTAAATCAATTTTTCCCTTGTAAAATCATATGATAAACATGTTAAGCTAATTTATGTCAGGGTCTCCAACCTCTGTCCTAAATATTAAGAGAATGGCTATGGTATAAAATCGGGGAATCGAACTGTGAGAGCCGAAAACAGTGCCTTTTTTCAAATAAAAAAATCGCTTAGGTGCAGATAAGGATGGGAAAAAATTCTATATGCATCAATAAAGGAATAAATGATCATTCTATCAAATGCATTTTATTTCGGTAAAATCGGTTGTCCCTATTTGAAGATACAGCTTCCTAAACTCAACGGATTCGACTTTTTTCATGGACAGTAGGTGATAGATATGGATATTCTTGGTAATGTAGCTTTCCATCTCAAAAGATATTCACCGACCGATTCAAGTTTCGGAACTATAGAGTGCCACACTCCACGTACGTGGCTTCACTTTTCTTTTCTTCGCCTTCTTACTCGTTTGCCTTCCTTCAGTTTGCATTTTTTTGGTTAACGTTTCGATGGAAACCACGGAAAAGCGGAAATATAAAAATCCCGCGTGTCCAATATATGACAATTGTTCAGTTTTGATGGCAGCATTATTGTTTTCGTCGCGATCAGATTTACTGCGTAGCATTTCTGCTAGCGTTCACATAAAATCTGGCTTCTGTTATTTATGCTCCAAGAGAGAAATGGGAAGTTCAATTACTCTGAGTGGAAACAGCAATCAAAGCCGAACGACTCATTATGCTTATCTTTCCTCTCCAGATTAATTATTCAGCAAGTCGTTCACTTGACTTACCTTCGGCGTTACGTGTGTGGGATTGAGTCAAAGATAAAGGACTAAAGTGAAAAATTGCGTTAGCTGAGGAAGTATTAACAGAATGAAAGGAATTGATGTGAAGAAATAACAGCAGAGGCATTCGGAACAACTTCATTTAAACGGACGCGTGGAGCATAGCCTATAATGGTTTAGAAACTTGGGCGTAACGGATGAAAGATGAGCTTAAACAGGATGAATGTTAGCTTTTAGCAGTTGAATCAAGAGAATATAAACTATACTGACAGTGAGAGGAAAATGAATTGCTTAATGTATTAAGAGGGGAAGCTGATGGAATACATTTTGATGCAACTGATGCGACTGAAGGACGTATTGAGGAGTGGATACGTATTTGAGAGGGTGATAGCGGAAAAGTGTGGTAATGGATGAGAATCTTGGACATTAGGAAGAAGGCGAAAAAGACTAATTGTTGTAATTTTTTAGAATGATCGAGAATTTTAAGGGGATGCAATGAGAAAAGCGTTGAAGTACACTGGCTCCATCTCACGGCGAAGCTGAGTAGGCCAGCGTGTCGTGACGACGTTTCTCCACTGCTAGCGGAGGCTTCTTAAGGGGAGGAACTTGGCCACAAAACGCCGCCCCGGAAGATGGAACCAGGTACAACGAGACGCAGCGAAAGCCTTTGCTTTAATTATGAGAATAATCCCTACGATCCGGAAATCCATTCGGTAAACTGTCCAATCTATGGACCTGCCATTTGTGTGGTAGAATACCTATGATGATATTCATGGTGTATGCGGGCAGAAATGCTCTCGCATTAATTAAGTTTAACATTTCATTTCTTCAGGTTTACCTCTACAGCTACATACTTCCCTGCGAGCTGCAGCATGGGCTTGTGGCAGGGGGTGTTAGGACTCCGGCCGTGTAAAGATGTAAGGGATGAGGTTTTGGGGGGTGAAATGTTGAGGTGTATTATGGGACTGTATTAGGTGGAGCTCAGTCTTTATTGTTGTCGCTTAATGTGCGCGGAAAGAACGAGCTTTTGAACCTATCTTTTCGGCAATTCATCACCACCTAGAGATGTAGTGAGTCGTCATTATTAATATTCTCTGTGTCGCTCTGAAACACACAAGTTCTGAACTTCTCAATCAAGCTCCCGCCTTAACACCTCTAAAAGTTATAAACATTATATGTTTGCTCGTATCAGTTTTAACCAAGCGCGCAGCTTTCCTTTGTATTTTATCAATTTTCTGGTTAAATCTTTATGACGGGGGTCCCAGATGCTCGCGGCGTATTCGAGGTGATTCAGTGATATCTCTTTTACTTTTTCATCCGAGGGCCTTCCCATTATACGCTTCACAAAACCTAGTTTCTTTAATGCTGTGCCGCATATGTTTTGTATGTGTATTCCCCACGATATATCAGAAGCTGAGGTAATTGCAAGATATATAACAGTATCTGGAACTTTTATGTTTTCTCCACCCTCAGGGAAGGTATGGCATTTTTATGATGACTTTCGCAAGAAGTGTACTGTGGAGCATTTACTAAGATTTAATTCTAGTGCGAGAAAAATTAAATTTCGGTTGTCTTAAGTGGCTTCAACAATTAGCGTCCTGCAAATCATTAAGGCTATCATCCCCCTGCTGGTCATTAATTCTTTTAGACTTCGTACATCACTTGGATAATTTCGTTACTCGTCTTCCCCTTCGTGGAATTAGGGGATTTCCTCATTATTTTACGTCGTTTGCTTTCATTTTTTTAAGAAAGTGAGTAAGAGGTGGGCGGGAGCAGAAAGAAGCATCTGTCCATACGGGCGGGCATCATTCTGGCCTCCCTCTTCGCAGCAGGAAGTCTCTTGGCGGGATTGAAACATTAATTATTAACGCCGACCTATCTTCCCTTCCCATTCTGATGGGTCTGTGCACTCGTGCGCCTTATCGCCGAGACACAGGCAGGAGTGTTGAATTTGTAAAACGCTACCCACCCTTTCTTGCCTTCCCTTCATCCCCCCATCAAAACCACTTCCTTTCTTCTTGCTTCTTTTTTCTTCGCGTTGTGTGTTCATTGAATTTCCTGTCTCGACCCTTTTTTCCATTGACCAAGTGTTCTCTTTCTTTCTTCCCCTACGCTCGTTTGATGGTCTGGGTTTGGGTGGAGCCCGATTCAAGGGAAAGTCGAACGAAGTGGTCGCTTAAGGTAGTCCGAGCAAGATAGTTCCCTAGTCATAATAGAGACCATATTCGAATGATACGTTTTAATTTCACCATCTGTTGGGTACATCATTAAATATTGCGTTATTAATGGTGCAATGGTATAGTTATATATGGCATAAATTGTAAGTAATTAAAGGAAATTAAGGAAAATGTCTAAATAAGTCTTTAACTTGACTCATTTTTTTGCGCGGTGCGTTTGAAACTCCTTCAAAAGGGAAGGTTTTCTGTGATACCCAAGAACCTACTGCGGTGACAATATGATTAATTTTCAAAAATAGTGGACAAAAAGACAAACTACACGCTGTTAATTTTTTGACGTGATTGAAGTGTTAGAATTTCCTAATTTTTTAAATAATGTCTCTCTGGAGTGCATACTCGTACCATTTCCCATGTAAAAGGGCTGGTATTTTATGGCAAATATATCCGAAAGTAATGTGGTGAGGGGTTGAATTTTTGGTGTCATTAGAAGGGTGAGATATTTTTCTTTAAAATACGACCAAATTCATTGATTTATAGGTATAATGATATTTCGCTCAAACTACCTTAAAGCCCCGAGGACTGTTTAACTGACTGCTTTGTATAATAATAACTTTTATTTTCCAGTCGACAATCAAATACATTGAATATACGAGGGTAATCCCAAAAATAAGGTCTCAAATTTTTTTATAAATTTAACTATCCGTTTATTTTCTATGATATTTACATTATTTTAAAGGTTAAACATTTGTCTATTTTTCTACATAATTGCCATTTCGTTCGATGCATTTTTGTAGACGCTGTGACAGTTTTTGCATGCCCATGTCTCACCAGCTCGCCTTAGCTCGCCGTAAGGATCGAGTGCGTAAGCATTCTCCATGACAACGCTCGCCCACACATCGCTCGTCAACCTGTCGCTCTCCTGCATGAATTTAATGGAACATCATCACCCACCCACCCTATAATCCGTATTTGGCGCCCAGGGACTACCTCCTGTTCCCTAAGTTGAAAGAATATTTGGCCGAAAGTCGATTCAGCTCCGACGACGAGGTAAAAAATTAGGTTCAACGCTTTCTCAAGGACGTGGCGGCGAGCTGTTGTGACATGGGCGTACAAAAACTGTTACAGCGTCTACATCAATTCATCGACTGAAGTGGCGATTCTATAGAAAAATAGACAAATGTTGAACCATTAAAAGTGATGTAAATATCATAGAAAATAAACGGATATTTAATTTATAAAAAAAATTGGAGACCTTATTTTTGGGATTACCTTCGCATAGGATTATAATAGGATATTCGTCAAAGTGAAAATACAATTAATGTACATTGTCAACACTTAAATACACTGGTATACAAAAGAGATACACATAGTAGAATATATGGGTGAGATACAATGGGTGAGATACCTTTCAACTAACATACATCTTATCTTATCATCAAGGTTCATTCTACCTCTTTCATCTATGGTTTTTCCCGGCGTGGATTGATTGTTTTAAACACCATTAATAAACGCAGATATTGGCTTGCTGCTGCTCTCCAACCCACTCTCTCATTAGCTAAAATTATCTCTTCTTCTCCAAGCGTTCAATTTAACGTCATTTCCCCTCATTACCCTTCCAATGTATTCCATCCTTGGTCTTTCGTTGGTAAATATTTTCTTTCATTCCTCCGTTATTGTTTTCAAGGAACTGTTAAGTCGCAAAATGTAGCCAGATAGTTCGCCTCTTCTTCTCTTGGTATTCATCTTGTATCGTTTTAATACGTAAGTGAAACTTATCATGACTAAGTATTTTGGTTGGATGCCCTCAATGTAAGCGATACAGTGAAGCGTGTGTTACTGTGTTATTCATCATTATCACATTCGATAAAACTTGCTAAATTCATCGGTGATTTCAGGCGTAACTGTATAGAATTGTGTAACATAATGATGATGACTTATAAATTTGTTTTTCCACTTGTTTTTCTTTGAAACGACCCGGGTTTCCGCGTTCAACGTCATCTTCAGGTGATGAAGATAAATGTCACCTGAAGATGACGCTGAACATCAAAACCAGTGTCGTTTCAAATAAAAACATGTGGAAAAACAAATTTATAAGTTTTCCTTATTTGCTAAATTCAGATTTAAAACGGCAATTTGAAATCTTCTCGCAACTTCTTGGCGTTACATATTCACAACAGTTGGTTTTAGACGTTTAATTGATCTTATTCAGTACGATGTGTATTTTTGCTTAAGTATATTTTGTTTCTTTAGTAGTCACTGGCAAATGCGCACACTGACTGATATGGCTCTAATACCTTTCTCTTTCTTTCTAAGTCATCGCTATATCACTTTTACTTCGTTTCGACCGGCTAGAATTTAACGAAACTCGTGTGAGTATGCTGTTGGAGAAAATATTCCATTTGCTTTGCATCTATATTGGCAATTTTGTCAAATGATAGGAGCTCTTTCATCTCGTTACTCACTCCGTTGGATGGGAATTGATTCTTTTCCCGATCGATGGCGAAGGAGTTACTTTTTCAAACGTATTTTCGCAGGATACTTTGTCCCCTGGATTGTGGGTCATACTGCGTGATAAATTGCTAAGCAGTGTAATTGCCATTGCGAGGACAGAAATTGCTCCCAGTCGAAAATGATAAAAAAGGACAAAAACGCCGCCTTTATTTATATTTCTTCGTTATCAATCCTGCGTTGGAGTTTCCCGTTACTGACCTTCCCCGTTTGCCTTTCATCTTTCTTCGGCGTGAGAAGAGGGCTGCGAATCCCGTGCATAACGAACCCTGCACGAGTGCAAATCGTCATCGGGGCACAGGCGTGCAGACCCGAATGTCGAGTGCGCGCCCGGAGCGGTACTTGCCCCATGGCAATATTCCTGGCGGGTTAATTGCGCTCGCTCCCTCCGTTTCACGTGTCGGAGAGAAATAACGAGTCCTTCGGAACGCGGGCTGTTCTCTTGCGAGGCCCCTTGGCTTGATGTTCACTTCAACCGTTGAAATTTGGGCCACTATCGTTGGTCTTCTCGAAGCCTGCTGGAAATGTTATAACAAATTATTTGGAAGGTCTGAAACTGTCCTTTTATTTTATTCTGTTTTATTAGGTGATCTACCGGTTAAGGTAGGCTTGAATGGAAGCAATTGAGTGAAAATTCTAAAGATTTGTACGTGCGCAAGGCTCTATCTACCAACATTTCTTTTTCATATCAGCACACCTCCTACCTTTAATTATTCCGTCCATAAAATCTATTCACTTGCAATGTAACACAATGTCTCTGGCGTTAATGGTGGAACTCCTTCATAATCCTCCTTCCTTCGTGAACGGCAAACTCCAGATTTGTCTATGTCAAGCTTTTGTTGTTGTTGTTATTGTTTCTGTTTTTCCTGTTATTTTTGTTAATTTTTTGTGTCTTTTGTGTTTGTTTCTAGTACACTTTAAATTGGCAATTTTCCTGTATGTGGACTATTATTCTTTAAATAAATAAATTATGAATGAAAAACTAGTACTTGATTATGATTCCGTTCTCTATTTAAAGCAACATGACCTAGATTTCGGTATATCTGATGATGGCATGATGTGCCGAAACCTAGGTCGTGTTGCTTTAAATAAAGTTTGGAATCTTAACCAAGTACTTTCTTTTCTTCCTCTTTAATTTCTTCCCCCATCTCCATGTACCCAGCCTCCTCCCATCTATTGCATCCTTAACCAAACCTTCGCCCCTCAGGACACCCTCGAACCGCCTGCCTTGGCTCTTATTAATATTATCCCAAAATGGTTTTTCTTCACCCACCCTACCAAACACTTCCTCTTTTTTCTTCCTTTCCCCTTACCCCACCTTCTCCACCCTTCTAGACACCCACGCGTCGAACGCTTGAAGCTTCTTCTCATCCTCCCTTCTTAGGGTGCACATTTCAGCTCCATGAAACGCTGCGCTCAATGTCAAGCTCTTCACCAGCCTCTTCTTTATGTATAACTGTTTCTCTTCTCATATCCAGATCACCGTCGTCAGCTCCCTCATAATACTAAAAGCTTCCTCCTCCTAATCTGGAATGGAATGTAATTAATCATTTTCTGTTTATTTGAATTTAAGAGTAAACACTCTCGTTTTTGTATGCATCGTGATTGAAAAATCGATAAGAGAGTCTGACGAAGGGAAGTGGTTTTCCGATACGTTAGTTTTTATATGGATTTTTTTAAGATTAGTGATTAGAATGAGAATCCCCTTAAGGAACTCTTTATTCGTGCTTTTTTGTGGGAGAATAATAGTGGAATATATTTAACGGATGGAGAAATACTATTCGGTGAACTTCTTGAGGGAAATAATATATCCTCCTCGGTCCTGGCGTATTGTATACAATACACGGACGTTTGAATTTTTTCCCGCTCAGCTACGAAAAATATTGGCAATGCCACTAGCTTAAAAGTGGCAGCATCATTAAGAAGCTTGAGTGGCAGAGATATTAACTCTGCAAACATGGCTTACGACGCAAATCGTTAGTATGAAGAATTTTCCAAAAATTATGCTGGATATGTCTCGGGACTGAGGAGGATATAGTGTTACGCTTTCTGTTTTATTTAAAAACGGTTTAGAAAACGCGGAACCGGAAGTATCTGTCTACAATTAATTGAATGAAATTCATGTTTTTCGTTTGGTTTCACCTCCGTGCGAAAATGAAATCTTAACTGACCGTTTTCTCTACCAAGGAGGAATGAAAACTGTGTCCAGATTGAGTTTCTTCGGGTAAATATTCTTGAACGCGAATGGTTTTAGATTTAGCAGTTCCCGTTTCAGTTATGTTCGGATAAAATATTGGTTCTGTGGAGAAAGTTGAAGAAATAGGAATCCGATGAGGAGGCGAATAGTTCCTGCTTGGGATAGCGGTGGGGTTCTCGCGTGTCTCGCGTACTTTGGAATAACCGCAGTGACGGTAATTATTTATTGGTAATTCAATCGCTTCTGGGGTACGATTAGGAGAGAATGTCGATCGAAATGGGCATTAAATCTCAAATAGTTACAAACAACCTGTCATCACCCAATACTCTCCTCTGTCACCCATACATTCTATCCTCAATACTTCTCCCAGTAGAGTGGTCCATATTTTTCGAAATCCAAATTTCTTTGGGGATGGTTTAACTTTCCCAATGAGATCCTATTCTTACAGCATCCGGTGCATGGTAATGGCTTCGCCATTCCCTCTACCAAACGGTATAATGGGAACTCTAAGAAGATACATAGTTCTCTTTGAGGTTGTCGTTTACTGGATAACGTATACTCTAGTTCTTTGCTTGAGAATAAAGGAAGTATTTTCAAACCTGTTATGTGCTTACCTCATTTAACTCCATTTCAAGTATTACGAACAGGTTATCAGTATTCAAAGCTTTAAAATATGCCCTTTTAACCGTACATAACCTCAGTTAAAGCTGTTGTCTTAAACTTCAAATAATACTAGTTTTCTCTTATGCAGCTATCCTTCGAAGTTCAGCGAACCAAAGTCTCAATGAACTATCTTTGGCGTATTTTGGAAATTTTTACTTCGATTTAGTGGCACAAAAGATTTATAGTGCGACTCTAGGTTATATAGGAAAAATTGAAGTTTAAAATGTAGCTGCAATAAATTTGAGTGTTTCTCCACGAAAGTTGGATTTATTCGTGTATTCTAACTAAATTAACTTTTATTTTGACCAAAAGAAATCATGAGTTCAAATTTGTCAACGAATACTGCAATGCAAACTGATGCAGGCGGCAGCTTGGACGCTTGCAATAATATGTTTTGGGAGTTATTGTTTAGCCAAACGGAATAAATTTAAGGGGTGTCTTCAAAGAAATCCTTACTAATATATAATAATGTAATGGTGCCTGTCTGTCTGTTGCTATATCACGCAAAAACTACTGGACCGACTGTGGAGAAATTTGGCATGTAGATAGAAAATATATCTGGTCGAAACGTTGGCTATATCATAAAGCCCTCTGGGCCCCCTAAGGCCCCCCATGGTCCATGCTAAGCATCAGGTTCGGTGCAGTGGTTTCATTTTTTGCTTCTTAAGTTCACTCAAGATAGAGGGCTGGGATTTTTTTATCGGATGGCTGAATAAATGAAGTTTCTAATTATTTCAATCGATTTTCTTCTACCCTTCGTATTTGTCAAAAAATCATATTTTTAGCTGAAAAATCTCACATTTTTCTCTGAAATGAACAATAACATATTTCCTTAACAACCAGGGATTTGATTTTCAAAGGGTATTCACTTCTCTAGCATTTAAATATCACATTTTCCTGCAGGCCCATGATAGCACGTAGAAAGAAAATCTGTATGTGCAGGGCCTAGAATCCCAAGGGCTCTATGATAGATTACTTCAGGGGGAAGGTCGGGGGGGGGGGGGTAATCGATAAATTCAATGCATATTATATACAACGAGTATACCTACTCTAAAATGTCTATTTTCAAAGTAGCTCTCATCGGGGCACTCATATATATATAAGAGAACACTTACGTAGTAAACGCTACATATAAAGGAATTAAATTGTCTACACACGCAGTAAAATGTGCGAGAATAATTACGTGCTGCGAATAGTAGACAATGGTAACAATGCCACTGTTGCTACACCAAACACAGTGTTGTTTATTATCGTTTAATACTGAGATGTATTACACGTGGTGGAACTGTCTGCCTCTCATTGCGATTGCGAACTGTTTTTTAGACCAATGCCCACGTCATAAACGGTTACGAGTTGTTTATATATGTTTAAAAGTAATAATGTGCAGTTAACTTACATTCGCTCAATCATCGAGGACTTTTCTTACGTAAGCCACACAACCTCAAATGAATACAATTATACATTCATTACACACTAGCCGTAAGTTCGATTTGGTGTTAAAATTGTCCTGTCACATCATTAACATGTAGGCATAATAATCCGTGGATGAAACTTTAATGTTCATAGGCCGAAGTGGTCAAACGAACGCAACGTACAAGATAGGTTACGAACTCCTCAAATGACCACGCTGACAGTATTCTTCAGGCTTAGTGGTTTTCTTTTAAAATAAGTTCTATGTTTTTCACACTCGTTGAATTACAACGGGTACCTTCCGCTAGTAATAAATAAACCTTTATGATTACAAATAAGGACCACCCTCGTAACCCATCCTTTCTTGCTGCTTCCTCTTAGTCGCTCATAGAAGCTTCCTTTAATCTCCTACCATCGTGAGCCCATCTTAATTTATTGAACGGAGTCTTTCGTCGAGACGAGAGTAATGCCGGTGGTGGGCTTTGCTCCTCCTCTTCATCCTTCCACCCGTGTCTTACCTATTTAACTTTTATTCGAGTCTGAAGCGCAGATTCGTGCGGAACTGACTTGAAATAATTACATGATGGGTGAGTTCCTCCTTACGTTGTTTCGCTCCTGACTCCGGAGCGCTCTCTGCGTAGTCAGTTATTTCCTCGGCGCAGCCAGGATATTATGTAATGTGACGAGAAATCCTCTAGAGTTGTGGTGTCTGCTGCAACATAGTTACGAGGGATGTTGTTTGGATGATTTGTTTTTGTTGATTTCAGTTTTGATTGTCAAGAGGAAATTGATGAACCCAGGTTATTTGTTCACGAAAATAAAGAAATAAAAACTAACATTTGGTGTCAGAAGTGGGATATTTTCGGGAATTGTTCGTGAAAAGTTCCCGAACATTCCATCGAAAGAAGTTTCCAGAACGTTCTATTCGGTGACCAGAAAGGTCAAAGAATTGTGACTTCACCCTTGTGACCCGGAAAGAGATTAGTGGACCGATGTTTTCGGTTCTTCTAGAACATTCTATTCAGAAACTAAAAGGGGTTGACAAATTCTGACTACATCATCGTTAAGAGTGACTTAGAAAGGACATTTGTTAATGATTTGGTGTATAGCATCCAGCGTAGTCCCAGGACCAAAATGATAGTTGCTCATTTGGATAGGCTGACGGCGTATGCAGGAGAGCTAATGTCTGATCGGGATGAAGGTTTAAGGCGACGCATCACACCCGCTCGACAGGTCGGATTCGTGATGATTTCCGACCCCAGATTTTTTGTTAAAGTCTTACGTCATCAACTTGAAATTTTTATAGTATAAAGAATAGACCTTTTCCAAGGGAGGCTCGTATCTGAATCATGGAAATCTTATCCCGGAGCATAATTAAACCATCAGGAAAACGGCAAGATGTAGGGTATATTTTTATAAATACTATTATTATTATTGACATATCTAAAACTAATGGAGATGTATCAATCCCTCTTCTATCGGAATGCTAAGTAACACCCGTCACGGATGTAAGATAGATTTGTAATTGGTATATTTCTATAAGCTACCTGAATGGTTTTCGGCCATGATGTGCTCGGACGGTGATGCAATTAGTTCAGTCTTCTATCACAGATCTTATATCAGCGCTGCCTGTACCTACGCGCCGGAGACTTGGCTACAACTTACCGACGACAGTTGCCTTGTGCGAGAGTTATCCTGGAGTAGGAGACTCCTGACGCTAAAACGCCTCGATCGGGTGCGAGTGACGCCATCTTGTGGATTTTCGATAGAACCTTACCGAAGGGTATGATGCGTCCTCTTAAGAAGGGAGCAATGTAACGAGGAATCCTCTTAGAGTTGTGGTGTCTGCTGGAACATAGTTACGAGGGATGTTGTTTGGATGGTTTCTTGTTGTTTTTGATTTCAGGGAGAGTAATTTGAGAGAGTCAAGAGGGAATTGACGAACCCGGATTCTTTGTTCACGGGAATAAAGAAATAAAAACCGTAACAGTATTGTCGCAGCTCATATTTCTTCCTTAATTTGCTCGGAATGACAATAGGTGAACCTACGATAATGAGGAACCTCGTTACTTGAAACAGGAAAGGCGTTTGCCATGAGAGCTATACTTGCGCCGATTTTAAAAAACACGACGACCCCTCCGGAGTTGAGGGCGAAAATATACGACGTATTTGTCAGACCAACAATGCTGTATGACTTACCGACGTGGGGTAACCGGCTATCAAAGGGCCTGCAAATAAGAATAGAAGTAAATGAAATAAAATTCATTCGATCCATTGTAAGAATAAGACAAGGAACAAGCAATTAAGAACTTTATGAAAATGTAGGCATTAAAACGATACGAGAAGTTATACACTCTGTAACGAAAACTTATTGTAACAAACTAAAGGAAAGTTCCATCCCAGAGGTAGCAAATCTGTTGAAAATCAAAGCTAAAGATGGCGATAGATATTCATTAAGGATGAGTCGAATCCAAATGTCGATTCTCGATTCCACCGATTCTCAGGATTAGAATCGGTATCGAGAATCGATCGTCAAAAGTCGATTCCGATTCCATCGATTCCAGATAGATAAATATTCTTACTCCATATACAAAGCGAGTTCTCTTTTCATAAATATTCTAATCAGATTTCATTTATCACATCATATTTGTCTCAGTAATTTTGGGTGTAGGCTATCAATTTGTACTTTTTATCTACCTCAATAAGCTGAAGATATATTTGCTATTATTTAATAAATATGCTTTTTGAGCGACTTAATTGTCTTTGTTATTTCATTTCAGCCAATACTTGAATTTAAATAATAGTCGTACGCTACTGGTATATCAATATCCCCCCTGTTTATTAAGAATGAGAATCGATGGAATCGGAATCGAAAATCGGGAATCGATTTGAAAGAATCGGAATCGGAATCGATAAAAGTGGAATCGATTCATCCTTAATATTAACGCATACCGGCTATTAGCACCCAAAAGGTTAAAGTAGGCCTCACACGCATGGCATGGAAGCCAAAAACGTATAGGGTAAAATTCTATAGACGCAGGTAGCCCCCTGAAATTAACGCTGCTTCGCTGCAACGATATAAATTGCTATTAATATAACATTTCTCTTTCTATTACGTAATTCTTTGATCGGTGTTTTGCGCGTAAGTATAACTAGCTGACCCGTCCGAATATTTCGCGCAGTATGCAGCTTCTTCCTGTTTCTTCCTTCTTTCTTCCTGTTCTTCCACCTGTCGAATATTTCGCACAGTAGGCACCTCCTTCCTGTTTCTTCCTTCTTTCTTCCTGTTCTTCCACCTGTCGAATATTTCGCACAGCGTGCAGCTTCTTCCTGTTTCTTCTTTCTTTCTTCCTGTTCTTCTACCTGCCGAATATTTCGCACTGTATGCAGGTTCTTCCTGTTTCTTCCTTCTTTCTTCCTGTTCTTCTCTCTGTTTCTTCCCATGGGCAATTATAAGTTATTTATGTTAGTGTTCTTGATACATAACGTAAACGGTCACACTGATTACATGTAGAATGTAAACAATCTAACTAAACGATGTGTTAATAGATGGCGCCTCCTACAGCCTTTTCAGCACGTAACCATAGCCAACATATTAGTTGATTATATTGTCAACAGATGGCATTGTATCATTTTTTAACAATAACTTTATATTAAATTTTTTAACAAAAACTTTCATTTTAAACCATTTTTCTATTTTTCGTCAATAGCGGGGAACATAAGCTTTAAAACGATGTTTGAATAATCAATTTTGATGAAGAGTTATGGAATTTATGGCGTTGTGACAAAGAAACACCTTTGAGAAATAATATATATGATGATGATTTCATAACACCACCCTTGTTCTCTGCTTTGCCCCGTTTTCTGTGATTGTTACCAATGTGCTGAGAATTATGACGATTAAAAAGTACCGCCACATAAAGAGAGGATAGATTTTATTTCACTTACGTAGAGTCAGACAGAGCTTTGCATTAGCCACAACGGGAAGCGACCTTCACTTGAGAACGTCCGCGGAAAGGCAATCTGACATACGGGTGACAACTGTTGTAAGCAGTTGACCGCACAGTCGACTGGAATCGTTACCAGTACAATGTATCGAATCGAAGGGCATTGAATGCCCATGTGTCAGCAGACATTAAAACTTTTCAAACCCCATGCCTAGTGGGGAAGTGACTTTTCTTTCTAAACATGTATGATCAATGCTTGAAGAAAAATGCTCTTACACTGTGGATGGATTTTTGTACGAGAAATTGTGAAGTAATTGTGATTAGTACATGATGATTATATTTGTGATAAATGATGCATCTAATAAGATTTTTTCACGTATTGTGTGTATGTAGTGTGAAGGTAGTCTTACCTCAGGAATAACCTTAAAGACTACCTAAATCTTTCATATTCGATGTAAATGTAGTTGTGTAAATTATTTGATGGAAGAATAAACAATATATATATATATATATATATATATATATATATATATATATATATATATATATATATATATATATATATATATATATATATATATATATATATATATATAATTTTCAAATGTATACTTTTAATTGTATTCTTTAATTTTTTTGGTCGAGACGTCAATTTACTTATGGCTGCAGCTATGAAATGCCAATGTTTTTGTGTCAGTAAATTATTATTAAAATTTCCTATTCAGGCCGGTTTTTAGTGCATATAAGGTAATAATTAACTTCGATAAAAACAGCATTATTTTGAATTATACTCTTACGATTAAGAGTGGGTTTATGATGAGGTATTTCAGTACTTTCCTCATAAATTTGGAATTTATTAAGTTGCTTTTTGAAATGATGGGTAGAATGTATTTCAATCGATGTAGGTGCTACCTTAAAGACCTTCGCACATCTTTCATCATTTGATGCTGTATGATTTTTTTATATTTTCTACGCACTAATATTTATTATTTTTTCCTATTTTCAGGTAAGTGCTTTGATTTCGCTGTGGCGCCATACGTTTGACCCCCGCTGTGATAGTGAGTACCAGCTTTATTCATCTTTCACCACATGTGAAATTCCAAGATTTTATGGACATGTTAAGAGGGTTTTATCTCTTGTTATAATTGTATAACTCTACGTACATTGATTTCGTAATGACCAAACATCCGACCGTTACAGGACAACGGAGTATATATGAGTTTTCAACAGCCGTTTCTTTACGTCTCTTATGAGACCCCCCTCATTAATGCCCCCCTGTTTGTAAATGTTTCTTAAGCTTCTTTTTTACGGTATTATTACTATGGCACTTCTGTTATTACGGTAATATTATTAGAGTACTAATTATTATTAATCATTGTAGCATTATTGGAATACTAATAATATATTGTTGGGGAATTGATTATTAGAATAATGATTTTTAATTAGTCGGGAGCTAAATATTGGGTAATTTATTGAGTACTAGCATGTAGCATAAATTAATAACCCGCTTATGGTCTAGTTTTGAACAATTTGTCAATAATTGAGGCAGTTTGGGTTTGTAATTTGAACGAATAGTGAATGCTGGTAATTTAATTTACTGGGATTGTGGCCAGAAGCAATTCATCCTTCCGGAAATTCTGTGATTGCTCTGATTATTTGATTGGTTGATTCATATTGATGTATGCTTTGTGAAGCATTTTAATGTGATCTCTTTTAGTAGCTCTTAAAACTAGACTCGAGACATCGTAAACGGTAGGTTTCGAGATTTGTCAAAATGTACCGGGATCGATTGCATGTTTTATTTTGGTTCTTGCACTTTGTGGTATTAATTCATCTATTTGTACTTTACCGGTCTTTACAATCAGGTTTTTCTCGTTTTTCAAGATAAAATTCCGTCTATTTCTGATATGGATGCAATATTAGAGTTGTTTAACTGTGTAATATCGAGTTCGCAGGCTGGTGAAGAGCTTGGTGTGTAGCGTAGCGTTGTATGGGACAGAAACGTGGACACTCAGAAAGGAGGACGAGAATAGGCTGCAGGCATTTGAGATGTGGGTGTGGAGAAGGATGAGGAATGTGAGGCGGTCGGAGAGGGAGACTAACGAGAAAGTGCTTGAGATGGTGGGCGAGGAAAGGAAACTTCTGAATGAAATTCGAGATCGGCAGTGTGGGTGGCTGGAGGATGAAATAAGGGGCGACGGGTTGCTCAAGAGTGTGATAGAGGGAAAGATGTTGGGCAAACGGGGAAGAAAGAGAATAGGTTTCATGGACGGGATGAAGAAGGGTAGATCGTATTCCGAGGCGAAAAAGGATATACCAGAGGTAGGGTAGAGGTAGGTAAGGCCCCTGTAAGTGTAGATATCCGGGAGGAGATTCTCTGACATCCAACAGAACCTACCTTAACCGGTAGAATTCTAATTTAAAAAATCAAATTCGCCAAGGTCTTTTCATGCTTCACTGAGGGTCGGTTTATCAACCTTTTGTCACTTCTTTAATTACGGTTTGAGTCACGGTTTTACTCGAGAAAAGATTCGTGTGGCTGTGACTAGGCTCGCAACTTGTGTAATCGGCCCTCGATGAACTTGGCATTGCTGTGGCTTAAATTGCGCTGCATTCCGAATAGCATTTTCCTCAGAAGGTCAGCACTCTCTCAGCTTCCTCGGCACACCGTCCTTATCCCTGCCTTTTGTGGCTCGTGTACTCACCCGCATTCCTTGACAGTGTCGCTGATTTTGGCTCAGTCAGCGATACGTTGCGAAGCTTTAAATTCATTACTTCATGTCGACTTGACTTTGACTTTTTATTTTCTTTAACCTGAGGCATATGAGGCCACATGGCCCCCTCTTCCTCAGCCCTGTCCCCTGTCGAGTCGGTATGACAAGGTTCAATCATTCTTTTCCGTGAGGAGTTGCCATTCACCCGTGTTTTATCCCGGAGATGGTTGTCTGTATCCCTCCTGGCGTGGTCGTTTCACGGAGGTAGAAGGCTCGTCATTATCTGTGGAGATAGTTTACCGATTGAATTGGAAATGTGTTGAAACTACCATAAGTGGGAATACCACCTTCTCTTTTACTTACTGTAAAGAAGGGACCTAATAGATGTTGTTTTATGTTTCTTCGGCACGGAATACTTCCTATCTCACCTTCATCTACATCTACTTATTACCAGAGGGGTGTTTGGTAGGGTGTGACTCATCACCAACATGAACTAGAGTGAATAAATAAAATTTCACCTACATGCGCTACACTATAGGCATACTGCAAATGCTGCAGAAACCACTAAACTAATCTTAAATGTAACTATCTAAAAGTTACACTAGAGTCATGCAGGGAACATACAAAACATGGTGTTAGCACTACACGTCAGATTTAAAAACATGCATTATGCTTGCATATGAATTAATCAACTACACTACCTGTCAACTAACCTACTTCTAAGTGTCAACGCAACCATTATGGGGTCTTATCGATCGCGGGAGAAATGACATTTTAAACATTTCTGCTCTAAAATCTATTTCCCGTATTTTTGTGAAAGAAATTATCCCCCTTCTCTCTCTCGGAATATCGAATTTTTTATTTTGTCTTCTTCGCCCCTGACTCCCTATCTGCTTCATCCACCTACTCTGCCCTCTTCGATTATTCTCAAACAGATTTTTCTCATCTCCCTACATTTCGAGCACTTCCTCATTTATTCTCTCTCTCCATTTATTATACCTACTCCGTTCTTCTCTTCACTCCTCTTATAAAAGCCTTGAGTTTTCCTTCATCCGCTTTTCTCACCGTCCATTTGTCTACAATTATACTCAACAGCCTCGCTTCACCTGTCTTTTCACAGGAGTAAACAAGGAAGTTATCGAAGAAAAAAAAGATCGATTCACGCGATCGGAACGGGTCGAGTAGAGTCACGCGAACGAATCAATCTTTTCGGTCCCTTTGGGTCCCCGTTTTCCGGTCCGTCTCCCTCGAAGAGGACCAATGGGCGTGGCACGACGCTCCGTCACGGCCGTGAGCGATCAATTCCCACGTCTCGTGCGACGAGGCGTGCATTCGCATTCCCACCGTGTTGGGCCTCGTCCACGAGGGATGAAAAATATAAAGAAAAGGGACGGGCATTCCGAGAAGGATTCTCGGGGAATGAAAATAGCCGAAAATAGTGTCGTGCACTTGAGAGCGTTTGGCCTCCTCTGGGCCATTTTTCTTCTCCCTGTTGGAGGCTAAAACGCCCGCCGTGAACCTACTGCTGTTCGGAGCCGTGTCAATCGAAGTTCGTTCTCTGTCGATTTAATTCTTTCTTCGATGCCGTTCTCCTTAACCTAAAGGATTTCTATATTAATTAGCATATTTTGGGGTATTCTCTAGAGCAATGGTTCCCAAAGTGGGCGCCCAAAGTAGTGTACTGCTCGGTAGTATGTTCGTCTACGCATCACTCTCCTAGTTTCTGGCCTGACCGCGTACTGTTTATCCTGACTGCTTTTGGCCTGCGCCTGGCATTCCGGGGGTACGTGCGCGGTTCGGAATTTAGCTGGGATGAGGGCTTTCATGCCTGGTGTGGAATCACCTCGTGCCACACACTCCTGTGGTGGCTTTTACGGTATTTTGTAGATGTAGATTCGTGGATTTCCTTGAGTGTGCTTTGGCTGTAAATGCTCAATAAGCACAATGAAGGCGGCCGTGTAGTGGAAATGTCTATGAAGACCTATATCGATAGAGCCATGGATGCAATGTATAGAATCGAACGACGCTGGTGTCAATCCGCCAAGGATATCTCTCACATGAAGCAGAGATTCGTGCTTGCTAGGTGAAAAAAGTCGTTGTTGGCAAATATTCGCATCAGTGCTATTCGGTCTTCGAATTCGCGTGCTAGCGGAGTTGGCTTATTATTCGTCTCTGAGGAAAGGTGGTAATGGTAGGCTGTAACTTTTAGGTAATCGGTCTTAAAAGGGTTTTTTATAGTAGCGTAGATGAATACAAACGAATAATTTGAAATGGTATAACAGAGATGGGCAACCTTTTTGCCAAAATCGGCCAAATCTATGGCACAAAACTTTTCAAATTGCCAGCCAAATTATTTCTTGACTGAAGTATTTGATAACGTGATATTTGATTAGAGGTTATGTGAATTGTATAAATTTGTCTAAATAAGACACATGATGCCAACAAAGGCTTACGCTCTAAGTGCGCTTTACCGCTTTTACGACAGTGAGAAATTTACTCAGTTTTTTCAGTTTTAGGCTGGCTGGCAAACATAGGGACTGTTCTAGAATTGTGTCCCCAAAATTTGAAAAAAATTGGACCAGGACTCGGCATGCCACGTTTAGCAAGCGTGCCAAGGATTTCTCTCCGCTGTGATAGTGGAAGGAAGGCTCGTTGGAATAGGAATATATTTTTCATAGATTTTTAAACTGCCATGCGAAAAACCCCTTTGACGGAAATTTTTATCAGGCTTCTTACTTATTCCTTGACGGCTAACTTAGCTGAATTTGTTCTTAATAGTTACGCCTATAAGTATCAACAACGAAAGGACTAACCTGATATGCGGTTTCTTCAAACACTTGAGATTGAGGGAAGACTAATAAAATGGCTCGTCGCTTTCCCAATCCCGAAGCAATCTGGTAGTGGAGCGGGTGGCTACACTCACAGGATGCTATTTTAACAGAGGGCTCAACCAACCACAGGGCTGGGCGTTATTTGAATCCCAATATCAATATCCAATACCTTTAAATATTGAAAATGGACCAATTTCAATAATCTGTATTGGAAAATTGAATATTGGAAAATATTGGCATATTGGAATAATTGTAATATTAAAAATATTGTAATAATGGGAATAATGAAAAAATGACATATTGAGATATTGGTGAATATTGAACATAGAAATATTAACTGATAAAATTAATAGGTAAAAAATAAAAATACGGTGGCAGAAGTTTATGTCTCTCCGAAGTGTTTCTTCATCATCTTGTGTGCTGTTTTGGTGTTCCCCTTCTTCATATTTTCGTTAACTTATTCGCAACAAAAGAAAACAAAAGTAATGAGAGTCTCTAGGACAAGGAAAGCGAAGCTTGTGATTAAAGTTGGAGGACTCAAACTAGAGCAAGTAAAACAGTTTAATTACTTGGGTAGCACGCTGGAGGAACACGGGCATAGTAGCAAAGTCATACGGAAGAGAATAGCGCTAGCTAAGGAGGCGTTTAGTAATAGGAGAATTGATGACGGGAACACTGGGTAAGGACGTGAAGAAGAGGCTGGTGAATAGTTTGATATGGAGCGTAGCGTTGTATGGGGCAGAAAAGTGGACCCTGAGAAAGGAGGACGAGAATAGGCTGCAGGCATTTCAGATGTGGGTGTGGAGAAGGATGGAGAAGTTTAGGTGGACGGAAAGGAAGACTAACGAGGAAGCGTTTGAGATGGTGGGCGAGGAAAGGAAGCTTTTGAATGAAATCCGGGATAGGCAGGGTAGATGGCTGAAGGACGTAATAAAGAGTGATGGATGAATGGTAGATGGCTGAATCAGGTCAGGTAGATCAGGGTAGATGGCTGAATAGTGTGATAGAGGGAAGGATGTTGGGCAGGCGGGGTAGGGGAGGAAAGAGAATAGGTTTCATGGACAGGATGAAGAAGGGTAGATCTTATGCAGAGGTGAAAAAGGATATACTAGAGGGAGATAGGCCCCGGAAAGTGTTAAATACCGGGAGGAGATTCATTGACATTCAGCAAAACCTACCTTTACCGGTAGAATACATTATAATAATAAATAATTCGCTACAACTTTCTATCCAATTCTCCTTAGCATTCTTACATTCTCCATTGACTTCGTTCCTTAGCTTCTTGTATAGGATTGCCTCTACATCGTTTCATGGGGTTCCTGTATTTTCTTCTTTATTCCATTAGTTTTCTCACATTCGTTGTGGTCCGTGCCTTCTTAGTGTGGGCTCCGATGCTCACCAGTTGCTTTTGCGTTTCATTTACTTTTTTTTGTCGAGGAAACGGGATATTGTGCATGTATAGTTTCGGATTGTGGGTCTGTCTTTTAATTTCACCAATATACCTCTATCTGCTTTATAAGAGGCTTTTCCATTCAGTTGCTGCGCAAGACAGAATTGTGACGCTTCGGATTAAGTGTGTGGAAAGTTGCGTTTCTTTGGGCGGTTTGTCAAACAATTTGAATAGATGAACGTGTGACGCTATTAACTGACGATGGCGTGCCTGGTGGAGCTCTGAAATAAATAGTTTCAGCTGTCATGCGAAGAAAAAATTGGCAAAGTTTAAAAAAGGTACGGTCTGAAGATAATGTAGAAGTATATTTTATGTAAATATTATTTTGTTGAGTATTATTTTAAATTAAATATGTACAATACAAATACGTCACATTTCAAAATAAATGTTACTATCAAATAAATTGCAATTTTTTTGGAAAATGCTTAAATATCGCTTTAAAAAAACTAAGATAGTAGCAGTATTTTTTCCATGTTGATGTTTCATAATTTTGTCCCTAGAGAGATCTAGTTCATATTCCAGTTAAGATCTAGACAAGCCATTTGTACTTTTTTGGATTCTTCTCTTCTAAAGGTTATCCTTGTTGTTGCAGCCACAACTTCCAACAATCTCTTTTTTCAGCCTTCCTCTTCATTTCATTGTGCGAGGTGCATCCATTTCCATCGCCAATACTTTTAGGTACGAAGTTTTTGGTCGTCCTCTCTGTCTTTTGCCTAGAATTTTTCCTTCCATAATATATTGTATGAAGTTGTCGTGCCTAAGTAAGTGTCCGATGAGCTTTGCTTTTCTTGTTTTAATTGTTTCCAATATTTCTCTTTCTGTATGGACTTCTTTTAGTACTTGATCATTAGTTTTCCTTTCGGTCCACCTAGTTTTTGTAATCCTCCTCCAAAACCACATCTCTGCAGCTTTAAGTTTGGTCATTTCACTCTTCCTTAGTGTCCATGTCTCGCATCCATATGTTAGCACACTCCATACAAAGCTTTTCAGGAATTTCTTCACAGTCTCAATACTAATGCTGTTATTTACTAGGAGACTTTTCTTTAATTGAAAGGCTTTCTTGGCTAACGTTATTCTTCTTTTGACCTCAGAGGAGCAGTTGTTATGATTCTCTAATATGCTACCCAAGTAGCAGAACTCTGTCACTTCCTCCAGTCTCACTCCGTTACTACATATATTCGTTATCTTTTCTCTTTCTACCACCGTGGTTTTTATTTTCTTGGTGTTTATTTTAAATTTCAGTTTGAATAAAATATTATTTAGAATCTTGAACATTCGACTTAATTCCTTCTCTGAGTCAGCTACTAGAGCTATGTCGTCTGCAAATCGAATGCAATGAATTTGTTTGCCATTTATTTTAATTCCTCTTGTCTTTGTTTTCATTTCAGACATTGCTTCTTCTATGTATAAGTTAAACAAGTAAGGCGATATTGGGCAACCTTGTCTAACAGCTCGTCTTGTATTTGCTTCTTTCTTGGTGCCACTGATTTCTATTTCCGTACTTTGGTTTTTGTAGAGGTTTAAAATCAATCTTTTGTCTCCCCAATCCAACCCTATTTTGCACAATGCTTGGAACAGTAGTCTCCAGTCAACAAGATCAAAAGCCTTTTCCAAACCAACGAAAGCTATGTAAGTTTTCCTGTTAATTTCTAGCCTCCTCTCTAGGATTTGTCGCAATGCTAAAATTGCCTCTCGAGTGCCTTTTCCTGGTCTGAAGCCGTACTGATCACTATCTCTTTTGGATAGACTTTTATGGATAGATTTATCATAAAGCTGGCCTTAATATCATAAGCCAGTAAATTTTTTCCCATTTTTTTTTTGTTTGACCTGTACGTTAGTTTCTTGCAAAAGAGGTATGCTTTAATGTACGAATGGACGTACCGTTGCATGTTTTTCTCTCGAGAAAGTGGGAATGCTGACGTGAATTAGGTTGTCGCACGGCATGCACTGCGTACTGAGATGAAATACGCATGGCTGTGATTCCATCCGTCTCGGCTGACGTCCGCGAATTCGCAGCGAGTTCTTTCGAGAGCCCCATCGCTGTGGCAGGCGATGGCTTCTCTGATGAATGGATCGTGAAACTTGATGAAGCGACTGAGTGATGGCTTTCCGCTCGTGTACTGCGGCCGCTTGAAGGCGGATTTCTCCTAGCGCTATCATAACTTTGCTTCTCGTCTCGATTTTTGTACAGGTGGTCAGCGTACTTGGATTATTATGCGTCGGTGATTTCTCTTCTACCGTAATCTGGTGCCGTTTCCATTCTTCCGCATTAATATTTATCATTAAACTTTTTATAATTTCTTTACTATATTCGTCGTTCTCAGGAAAAATTTTAAATATTTTTTAACTAATTTATGTCAGGAGGTCATGGGTTTGAGGACTCAAGGAGTGTAAACCAGGTTGTGCACAGGGAATGTTAATGACAAATTAGGGTCATATCTGAGGATAAGATGATTTGGGACTGTCCACTTCATCTTTATTTTATCAAAACCCCTTTCAGCGTCTTGCGTCATTCGTTTAAACGAGTTGTGTTTTATGTTAAGAGCTACGAGTGCAGTTACATATAGAGACAACATGATCTGTTCCTTCACATTTCGTTACGTAATGCTTACCATGCTTGTAAAAATTATTAAGTCGTGAAAAATTTACTTCATCGTTGAATGTGATTGAGTTTTGCATTTCTTGATGAGTTTGAGCTGTGGTGTTTAATATTTTTCATTGCATTCAGTGGAAAAATAAACGAGAGAAGTGAACTCTCTATGATGAAATCCCTTTTTTCCATTTTGTTATTAGTTTATTTGTATCTCTTTATTTCGGCCATATGAATATTTTAGGTAAATGGATGTTCATTCTTTACGATTGTTGTTTTAAACAAATATATGTTTTGATTTCTGAGAAAACGACTTTGGTAAGCACTGTCAAACGCGTCGCTTAAAATCTGCTGTTGATATTAAGTATGTATTATTTATTTCCAGAGGGACACATTTGAGGTTTAAAACCATGTCAGAAAACGGTTATTCGCAGATTTGAAAGTGTCGCCGAGAAATTTGAGCGATTGGTGTTGTTTGATTCGCAGCTAAGAAAGGTTAAGGAAAAAAATCTATGTTGCTTCTGGAATATTGGATGAGAGAAAGCGAAGAATCGAGGATTCGATGATAGAGTAAGTAAACTTATTACGGTGTCGTTGAATTCAGTTGTTTTTTTCCGTCGAAATCGACTTATTAATTCACGTCCCGTGTCACATTGGCTTGGCAGCCACTTGAGGGAAAGCAAGAGGGACACCTTGCTCAAATGATAGATCCAAGAACTTGTTCCCTCTTCTTCCGCGAGTGCTAAAAATACTTCGGAGCTTTGGCTCCATAAAAATGTCTTGCTCTACAAATTCTCGTATTTGGTATTTCGAAGATTTGGTGGTGTGCCGATATGTCTGAGGTATCGGTCTGCAATGTTTGTAATCCGGTATTATTTTACAGATCTCCGAAACAAAAAAAGTATATTTTCCAATATGTATTCATGGTTTTAAAATCCATTATCAGGAGACGTTTATTCGAAGATCTAAAAATGTCACTGATAATGTTGCGTGATTGGTGTTGGACGCTGTGTAGCAAAGAAAGGTAAAGAAAGATTCCATGTTCTACAAGAATATTGAATGAGAGAAAGTAGAGGCTGGAGGAGTTGATGATCGATTAAGAAAACTCTTAGCAGCGTTCTTAAATTGTGCATTTTAACTGTCGACATCGACTTTTGAAGTCACGCCTCGTATCGCGTTGACTTGGCCACCACTGGTGGTCAAGTTTGTGGTCAAGTGGTAACCAAAGTTTAGAGGGTGCCTTACGCGAATGGCAATTCGAGGATTTGTTATACGGTGAAACCTGCCTCTGCAGCCACCTCCCTTAAACGGTCACCTCTGGAAACGGTCGATTTTTTAGGGAACGGAACGGACTTCCCAGTCACATGAGCAATATAAATTTTCCCTCCCTTCAGCGGTCACCTCATCAAGCGGCCATTATCTCATGGGTCTGATTTTGCCCGCTTAATACAGGTTTCACTGTATCTTCTTCCGCGAGCACACTAAAATACTGGGAAACTTTTGCTCCATAAAAATATCCTCCCCTGAAAATTCTCACCTTTGGTCTCCCGAAGATTGGGTGGTGTGCCAATATGTCGGAGGTATCGTTCTGCTTTTTTTTTTACCCAGTGTTATTTTATAGATCGTCAAAATCAAAAAGTATCGATTATATTTTATCAAAGGTTTTAAAATCCATCTCAGAAGAGGTTTATTCTAAGATTTGATAGTGTCATTGATAATGTTGCGCGATTAGTATTGGTTGCTGTGCGGCGAGAAAGATAAAGAAAGATTCCATGCTGCTGCCAGAATATTGAATGAGAGAAAGCGAAGGCTTGAGGATTCGATGACTGCTAAGCAAAATTACTACGGGGTTATTAAATTGTGCGTTTTTACGGTCGAATTTTTAATTCTCGCCTCGTATAACATCAGCCTGACAGACACTGGTGGGAAAGTAAGGGAGACACCGTACCCAAATGGCATATTCAAGAAATAGTTATATCTTCTTCCTCTACCACTCCAAAAACTCTGGGAATTTTTGGCTCCATAAAATTTTCTTACTTTTTGGTCTTCCGAAGGTTGGTTGGGGTGCCAATATGTCGGAGGTATGCTTTTGTAATATTTATTATCCGATATTATTTTACTGGTCGTTTGAACAAAAAAAACAAGTATCACTTCTCTTCCTTCAGATGGGGCGTGATAATCTTAGAAAAATTTTAGAAAAATTTTGGAAAACGATACTTTGCAATAGTTAAATGCTTATTCTACATCTACACGTACATAATACACCCGCGAGCCGCCGCATGGGCGTGTGGCAGGGGACGTTAGGTCACTTGCCGTGTAAAGGTGTAAGTTTTTGGAGATGAAATGGTGACATGTATTATAGGAGTGTATTTTGTGGAGCTCAAATTTTATTGTGGTCTCTTATTGTTCGCGGAAAGAACGAGTCTTTGTACCTATCTTTTCGCCGGTGTATCTCTCTTATTCTTTAATTAGCTTTGGAATTGAGGGAACCAATAGTTGCGGCCTTTGAAACGACGCGTACAGTGGTCTGAATTCTGATAGGAGGAAAAAAGTCCCGAGAGGAATTTTTTCGAATCGTTGGAAGTTGTAAAATATCTATGGTAAGTAAACTAAGGCAGTAGGATATTTCTCACTAATATCAGGCATAAAATGTATATACATCTTGAAATTTAACTAATATTTTAATAAAAAACTTAAAATAAAAACTTAAATAAAAAGTTTTATAATCAGATATTTCTGATTCAATTTCTTCGCCCAAATGACTCATTTTTGCGCTTTCAAGCAATTTTGTTACTCATTCTGGTAAAATGACTGTGGTTTCGATATAAGTTTTTGCATGGAGGATATCAATGGATCAGAGGCGAGGAGAAGCCTTCTCAATAAATCGTGTAATGTATCTCTCCTAGAAGACAGACGTAAAATTTTACATATTTTTCTTTATTGGCAGACAATAATTCAGCATTTATTCACGACTTTTAATAAATAATAGGTTGGGCAAATCTCTTAGAGCGTCTCCTGGTATGATGCTTAAAATTAAAAGAAAGATGCTACTTCGCTCTGGTAAGGCCACTTCTCGAATACGCCGCGAGCACTTGGGACCCTGGCCATAAAGATCTAACCAAATAAATAGTAAAATACGAAGGAAAGCAGCTCGCTTCGTTGTAAACTGCTACGAGCGAATATATAGTGTCTCACAACTTTTAGAGGGATTAAGGAGGGAGCCCCTAGAGACTCGGAAGCTACGCGCTAGGCTTAGGTTGCTTGAGAAATTCAGATCCGGCGTATTTCAGAGCGACACAATATTATCATGACGCCTCACTACATCTCTAGGTCTGAAAGAAGCGGTAAAATAAGAGAAATAGATTGCGGAACAGATAGGTATAAAAACTGAGCTCCACAAATACCCTCCCATAATACACGTCACCATTTCACTTCCCAAAACCTATCATATTTACATGGCTGGTCATCGTACACCCCCTGCCACACGCCCATGCGGTGGCTCGCAGGGTAGTAAGTTGATGTAGATGTACACTATGGAGTGCGAGGTAGAACTTCAAGGGGCGCATTAAAAAATTAAAATTTTGAGGGATGAGGGACATAAATCCCTTGGGAACGTCTGGACTAGATGGATAAAGGACGAAAATTTAAAGATTGAGTGGCTAGCAGTCGAGCTGTCTGTCATGCGTCCGGTGTCCGGTGGCTGTCCTGCGATCTATTTGTGTTTTCGACTCTTATCCCCCGCTACTCCACCTCAAGGTGAAGATCTCGCCGGCCTCGAAGTCCACCGTGTGTTGTGAATGTAGAACGGACACGCTTTTGATGCGGCGAAGGTTCCTCTTATCGTTCCGAGCTGAGGACGTGTGCGTTTTGTCCGAAAGTTCTCTTCTCGTCGTCTTCCCTCCGGAATGAAAGGCGTGGGATTTGAATTTGACGGTGGCCCTACTGACGTATCTCGCGTCTCTTTTAAATCTGATCGGACATGTTTACCCGTCGTAATTTTTGGCAATTGCCCTCCATTCCACTGTTTACCCACGCACGCCTCGGAATGTTTTTACGACTTCAGAATGAATGAATGAGTCCTCCTTTTTCTCTCTCTTCGAACTCTTTCTTTGAAGTTGCCATTAATAAAATGTACGTGAGGCAGTGTGTTAAAGCGTGCCAAGATTAAGCAAGATTGCATGCCTAATTCGCATTTCGCTGGTTGTTATATAAACTTCATGCTTTGGGCTGTGGTATTTAACATTCTTCCTTCTTTGCTCGCTGTGAATACGAAAATATGCGTGGACTTCTTAAGATCAAAATATACCTCAAGATTTCTGAGATAACGTTCGTTTTTTTAGTTTTTGGATATTTTTGCCGATCATAATCGTGAAAATATCTGTTCGTACCAATGAAACGTTGGCATTCTTTTGGAACGATTTATCAGCAATCTTGAATCTAAGTAGCAATCATGTAATGAAATTTGTTAATACTTAAAAAGTTTTCAAACCATAGCGAGTGAAATGCGATGAAATTGCCGCGATAAATGTTCGGCCTGGACCAGGAATCGAACCACGGACCTTTGGCTTGCCGGACCAATGCACGGACCACTGCGCTCGATTGTTAATACTTGTTATATCCGTGGAAGGACCTGCGAGCTGGGAAATGTGTGGTAATAGGATTTGGACATAATTTTTTTATTAACTTATTTCAACAAAACATCCATTTAAATTTACTGGTTACTTACTTTCTATTAATCCTATATTACTATCTAATTCTTTGCAGTCCGAGAGTTAATACTACAAACTCATGCATACTCAAACATACTCTATTTGGTCGCTGCTGTTTTTAATGGAAAGAGGTAATTTCAATTCTCCAATGTCGTATTTCCTTTTTTTATTTGCTAAAGCAGATGACCTAATAACTTCACGCTTGTATGAAGCCCGTCGAAATTGGCAAGCTTTTTATGGATTGGATTATTATTTTTTAATACTCTCTTGTAGATAATCTCACCCATCTGTGTATGAAGAATTTTATCTGCGAATTTTCATTCCCGTGCAGTTCCATGATGTTAGGTTTATTAAGCTTCAACTCTCGGACTGCAAAAAGCGTTTTTTTTAAGGGACTGATTGAAGGATTTCCAAAATCCTCGCCTGATTCTCCTCGTACGGGTCCATCTTGTTCACAAAGAATAAAATTCCGCTGGAGAAGGAAAAATTTTAGTAAATGAGTCCGGTATGATAGCAACACGTTTATTATTCTCAAATTTGCCTTTCAAGCAAAGTGTTGAAACAGAAATAACTTACATTTTTGGGTTCAAGTTAAAATCATAATTTTCAACGAATTTTCCTCACTTGTCACGCCTAGATTCTTCAGGAAAAGTCTAGCTAAAATATGGAAATTTTGCTTGTAAATGGTAATATTTTCTCATAGTGTGCCCGTGACACTTCATTGAGTACATCAGAGGCCTATAAACAGGCTAAGAGCGTTATATTAGAAAAGCTTCTCACGGTTTAAAGTCGACGTATTTTCGACAACGCCGTTGCTCGCGCCCTGGTCAAAATGACCGACGGAGTAACGTGAGTGCTCGCGTTATGTTCTAGAAGACCGAACTTAATTGGAGTACTTCACTCGCCAAAAGCCTCGAGCGAATTACGTGTGGTTATTGTGATAAGGAGCTTGAGATGGAGCGTAGAGTTGTATGGGGCATAAACGTGGACCCTGAGAAGGGAGGACGAGAGTAGGCTGCAGGCATTTGAGATGTGGGTGTGGAGAAGGATGGAGAAGGTTAGGTGGACCGAAAGGAAGACTCACGAGGAAGTGCTTGAGATGGTGGGCGAGGAAAAGAAAATTCTGAATGAAATCTAGGATAGGCAAGGTAGATGACTGAAGGATGTAATAAAGGGCGACGGGTTGCTGAAGAGTGTGATAGAGAGAAGGATGTTGGGCAGGCGGGGCAGGGGAAGAAAGGGAGTAGGTTTCATGGACGGAATGAAGAAGGGTAGATCTTATGCAGAGGCGAAAAAGGATATATTAGAGGGAGATAGGCCTCTGAATGTGTGAAAGACCGGGAGGAGATTCTCTGACATTCGACAAAACCTACCTTTACCGGTAGCATACATTATAATAATACTTGTGATACCAAATAAAAAGTGTGAGGAAGGTATACATACAGTGTGTCCCATAAATGTCACGCCACAGTGACACTGGAGCTAGGGCAGCCTAAGAGGAACCGAACCAGCCTAATATAACCTCAGTAAAAGTTGCACGGTTTTCGAGATATTGCCAAATTAAAGCTTTTTCAAAAATTTCACTTTTTTTACATTTCTAGTCCCAGAATTCACTTGAATAGCTCTCAAATTAAGTTTTTTTTATTTTACGATATCATCAATCGGTTATTAAGCTGACAAAAGGGTTATTTAATTGATAACTAATGTAAAATGAGGAAAAATGCTGCATTAATCTTGACTTAACTTAGTAGCAAAAAAAACAACTTCGACTTCAACCGCCTGCCGTGAAAAAAAATCCTAGAAAGTAAATGAGATAGTAACTTCAAAAACTTGCGTATGTCATGCCGACTTTAAAATGGTGTGAGTAGGAAAAGTAGCGTGATTTTATTTGGTAAGATACATGTATCATACCATTTTAAAATTGGCATAACATACGCAAGTTTTTGAAGTTACTATCTCATTTACTTTCTAGGATTTTTTTTCACGGCAGGCGGTTAAAGTCGAAGTTGTTTTTTTTTGCTGCTAAGTCAAGATTAATGGAGTATTTTTCCTCATTTTACATTAGTTATCAATTAAATAACCCTTTTGTCAGCTTAATAACCGATTGATGATATCGTAACATAAAAAAACTTAATTTGTGAGCTATTCAAGTGAATTCTGGGACTAGAAATGTAAAAAAGTGAAATTTATGAAAAAGCTTTAATTTGGCAATATCTCGAAAACCGTGCAACTTTTACTGAGGTCATGTTAGGCTGGTTCGGTTCCTCTTAGGCTGCCCTAGCTCCAGTGTCACTGTGGCGTGACATTTATGGGACACCCTGTATAATAGGAACTGGATCCCCGCAGTTCTCGTAAGATGGTGAGCATTATGATACGAAGTACGGGGAAAAGAGCAACGCCGGGTTAAGCACGCTTTACAATTCATTCCTTTGGTCATTATTAGTCCAAGTTTAGAGACATAACGTGCAATCAACCGTCGGCGAATTTGGTCGCCACGACCTTCCGCCTTTTGGCTGCGCCCTCCCACCCCCTCTGCCTCCCCGCAGCAACTACTCGTGGCTTCCATTGATGTTCTGCGGCGATCATTCTGCTGGCCAGCAGGGCCAATATAAAACCACCGGCCCTAACTGATCAGACCGCACATGTCTCACTCTTCCCCTCAATGTGTTTCGGGACTTCTTCCGAGGTCTCCCTTGTCGGTCGGAAGGCCGCCCTCCTGTTACCCGGACGACGGAAACCTGTTTCATTTCCACTCACTCGCCCTCTGGATTCCTTGTTGGACCTGATTCTCTTAAACTCTTCCTTTTCTCGTTTTTTCTCGCTTCTCTCGCGTTTCTTCTCGATATATCTCCTGAAATAGCATCCGTCTTATGCGATGTGGCGTATATGTGGAGAGCGCGCACATCATATTTCGTGGATTTTGCATGTAATTTATCGTGTTGATTTTTCAGTGTTTCAAATCGGCGATGTGTGATGAATGAACGATTTCACTTGGGTAGCGTTTTGTGTGACCGCGAAGTGACTTTTCTCGTCTTCAATATCCGCCGGTTTCTTTTGCGTGTCGTTGTGACCGCATACGGTGTGGATGAGGAAGGAAATTACGGGAATGATTGGGAGGTGCGGGAAATCGCATTGCTCAGTATTCTCTCTTTACTTCCTGATTAAATGAAAAATATACATCTAGTATCTACTTTTAAAAAAAACCACACTCTGGCTAGAGGTCTGATCAGTGTTTTCACGCGCGTGAAACTAGTTACCCAGTGCCAATTTCCCCGGAAGCTACGACTAGTTGTGCAGAATGTTAAGCTATTGAATCTGTCTCGGGTCCACTTTTTTCCCGAAGAAGCATCTCGTTTTCTCCTTTCTTTTATCGTGTACGATCTGTTCCCGGCATCCGTTGCAAAACCTATGCTGCGGTTTCCAAGTAAATTAAATATTCTATTGTTGAAGTGCAAAAATTTAAGATTTTCGAGATTGAAAATTCATTTTTAGGAAAAAGCGAAGCGTATACGAAGATCGAATGCAAGAATTAAAAAAAAAACAAACAAAGAGACCACTGCACCTAGTCTTATTCTACGTAAAGATAAATTACGTACCTTTTAACACAAATTATGTTTCACTGCTACGATTCTCATGCACGCGATCTTGTGTCTCACTGATACGATTCTGATGCACTGTGCCGAATTTTCAGCACAAATTTGGACATAATTTCGCCGCGGACATGAGATTTCAAAGTGCTCACTGTCGGCGATATTGCGCGTTGTCGGCGATATTGCGCGACAAGAACAAGGTCCTCTACTTAAATAGTGAATTCGCATCTGGCGTCCTCTTTTCGGAACTTTGTGGCAATAGTGCTCCTCTACGCCGCCGTCTCAACCAATGGCTGGACGAACAGTTCCCCTACTACCCCCAACTCCTGCATCGGTCAGCTGACTCCCCTCAATTGCCGGCCGCATCGACACAGCTCGGCGCTCGCCCTCTTGGCATCTGACTGTCACCGGGGAAGGACGTATCTGCTTGGTTCCAGTTGTGACTTGTGTTCGTCTTGTATAGACGAAGTTAACGGTATTTAGCCAACGGGCTTGCTTTCTATTGTAATATTTGTGGTTATATAAATGCTGTTATTTGAAGTTCATCAAACTTGCTAGGGTTGTTGTCATTTTTCTCTCGTTTCCGCCCACCAATCGCAGTCAATTCACTCGCGACGTCAAGTTTCAGTCGCTTGCGTTGCAGCACGTGATTGAATAACTCGTAAACGATCTGATTCGTTGCTTGTTTGCCGTTCCTCGCTTGCTTGAGAAGCTCGCATGCCAACACTCATTTGTTGAAACGACTCGCGCCCCGATTATTATACAATGGATTAAATGATTCAGAAAACTTCGCGGGCGCGCGTACAACAACTCACCAAAGTTTCGTCGTAATCTGATGAATGGTATTGGAACGCATAGAAGACGAACAACAAATATTCATTTTTTAAATATTAGATGCCTACCGTAGTGGCATCGAATGGCCGCCATTTGACAGATATCTTATCAAGTGGTGCGAATTCTGTCAAAGTAGCACATTGCTCGAAGAAGCAAATCGACATTACTGTACGAACTATTTTTATTTTTAAGTAGTATTTCTGAATGAGTGTGGTATTAATGAGCAATTCTGTGCCATCATTAATATTTTCTGTCGTTAAATTATTAAATATTTGTCAATTATTCTGTATGCTTTGTCCATTTATTCTTATCCAGTTTCTATGATGGAAACTGGATAAAATGACCACCTGGGTGTGGGCAATACCTTACAAGATTATTGTAACTTTTTAATCGAACGTTTCTTCAGTTTTATCCCCATAATTATCTCAGAATTATAGCTTTGTTCGGGATTCGCCGTTGATTTAATGGATTGTATTATGTCATGGTTATTTTTTAATTAGGAAATTTTATCGTTCTTTTCTTCTCTTTTGAAACCGATGTTGATAATTCTTTATTTAGTTTAGTTCAAGTATAACTTTCATTCGTCTGAATACAATCAAACTGCGTTTTACGAAGGTTTAATATTTGCGGTGATTTTTCATTTCCTTTTCCCCACGCCCTTACTTGCTTCTCATTACTGTGGATAGTGAGATCGGGGAATGTCTCTGCGTTGACTTCCTTTTATGACGAAATTTGCTTATTTTGCGGCGGGCATTCTCAACCCTGACTGATTTGATCCATTGATCGAAAGTCAAGGGGTATTTGGAGTTTTAGTTACCGTGTATTCTTAAATACTGTGCTTGTCGTTTGTCTTGTGATTATGCTGTATTTTTTTCTTTGGGAAGTTAATTTTGAGAATATTATGCACCTGATAATATTCATATTTCTATTTATTAAATTATCCGCTTTTCAAGAAATAAATTTTTTCTTTTCCTTTAAATTCGTCAAATTCAAGCGACCAGTGAAGACCTCACTAATGTCACAAGACTATTAATGTTGGCTACTGTTTTTTAACTAAATATATTCTACCAACGCTCAATAAAACGTTTATATGGTATTGAGTGTCTCGACTGTGAGCCACGCGAAGACAGCGACTTATGAAAGAAGGTCAGAAGCGTTCAAGTTGTTTGCTGTCTATTGAATGGTGAATAATGATCGGATTGCCAATGATTGCGGATTAATTAATGAAGATATTCTCTAAAGATTGAAGAGAGATGTCTAACAGGCATAAGGTCAAGGAAAAAAGACTCACTGTTCGGACCTATTCAGGTTTACTTAAATCTTTATGTAAGAGAGTGTAGAAAGGAAGACTACGGAGGAATACCTAATTCGTAGATCTTACAAAGAGCGAGAATGTTAGACGTCAGGGCAAACAGTAATGGAGGATTGAAGATAAATATGAGAAACAGCTTTGTTTTTAGAGTCAAAAGGGAATCAATCCTTGAGTGGATAACGTCTTGACCTTTTTTGCTACGCGTTTTTCAAGGTACTGTTTGGCGATGTTACGTGAATTGTTAATTAGTTCTGAGCTTTGGCATGTAACTAGTGTGGTAGCCCACTTCTCCTACTTCATCTAAATCTACATCTACGAAATACCGTGCCAGCCACCACTAGGGTGTGTGGCACGGGGTGATTCCACACTAGGCGTGAAGCCCTCATCCCATCTGAAATCCGAACCGTACTCGTACCCCCGGAATGCCAGTCGAAGGCCAAGAGAAGTCAGGACAGCAGTGCACGATCAGACCAGAAACTAGGAGAGTGCTACGTGGACGAACGTGCTATCTTGCAGTACACTAAGTATGATACGACTTCCGGTTATAATTAATTCGACAGATAAATAGTTCTACAAGGTACTAAATCATTCAAGAGGTATTTCATGCAGGAGATTACATGCGAGATTAGAAACTAAGTATGATGTTAAGATATTTAGCACAAGTGCAAAAACCTATTTTACCTAGTCAGGGTCAAAGTATCCTAGAACATCTATCGCAACTTTTATGGTCCCTTATTGTACGTAGAATAACTGACATTTTAAATCTTCTGGTTCTGCAGTCTATTACCTTAATCTTATGCCTGTGATCGTTTATACCACAATGGTTTGGCTCTAGCAAAATAGGTTGAACGTCCGGCAAATGGTAGTCTGCATCAAACTTTCGTAAAAGATTTAATCTGTATTTTTACCTTCATTCGTATAGAGGTTCCCACCCTAATTCCCTAAACAATTTAGTTACTTTGCTTTGTTTATCGTAACAAGTTTAAAAAAATCTAGCTGCCCTGCGCTGTATTCCATCTACATCTGAAACTAGTCCTACTTCGTAAGGGTCCCATATACTAGCAGCGTACCCCAAGTGAGGTCTCACGAGAGAAAAATAACATAGCTCCTTTACTTTCTCGTCACATTTTCCTAGTATTCTTTCAATAAAAAAAACCCAAATTGCGATTTGCCTGTGCGTAAATTTCCCGTATGTGCTTTCCCCTGGACAAGTCCTGAGTAATAGTCACACCTAAATACCAAACTTACTCCACATTTGATGGATTGTGATTTGTAAGATAGGGAAATAGTTTTGCTTTAAGAGTCAAAAGGGAATCAATCCTTGAGTTGATAACCTCTTGAACTGTGTTTCTACGAGTTTTTCAAGATTCTGTATGGTGATTTTAAATGTATTATTATTACTATGGAGCTGTAAACGTGTAAATAGTGTGGTAACCCAGTTCTCGTACTTGGGGAATTCCTTCTTTGGATCGTGGCTGACTTAGGACGTGTAGCTAAGCAGTAATTCCAAAGAAGTACCCTCATTTTCGATGATCAACATCATCATTACCTACTATAGATTATCTTACCTTCTTGATTGTGCCATACTTATCTGATGCTTAAATATTTTCCTTTAGAGTCTAATTGATTTTTGAAACCTGTCTGGATTTGTTGAGAGTACACCGTGAGACGTGTTTATTTAATGCGTTTTTTAATTAGGCCATGAAAACAAAATAAGGGCGAGGAGTGGGTGAGGACGGAGTTGTGAAGCCATTGCTCAAGGACGGCCACTTAACTTCTTAGTGAGACGACTCTCAGGCGCAGAAACCTCTTACCTGTCATTTATCGGATGGCTATTTTAGATGACAAGTCAGCATCGCCTCGCATTTTAGTTGCCAACTATAGAGTAAATTAACGCTTGCGTATTGTAAATTATTGGCCTCAATTATATCTTTATAGAGCTATCTTAATGGCTCTGTTTTCAGTGTCCACTTCTCAAGAATATAGTTCTTAAAAGGAAGAATGTCGTATCCTACCGATAACTTATTGCCTTCCTTATTCCACCCGCAAAGGTTTCTGTTTCAGCACGTATGTCTCTGAGAGTAGAGAGAAATATCCATGGTTCTTCTCCTCTCTTGTTAAACATTCTAGTCGCTCACAATTTATAATGATCTACTCCCTTGCTGAAGTTGTGCCCACTTTGCCAGCGGGTCCGTTAAAATACTGCTTGTAAACAAGTGATACTCACTAGCTGGGCTAAAAATCAGCCTTTGCTCTTCCTTGTTAAGTGACGTATTTTAGTGTGATGGATCGGCATTTCTTATGAGGGCCAGATTAGGGAAAAATTTTTCCTGGCGTTCATGCCGAAGAAAGTTATCGTTTCATCTTATGTAGCGAAATAAAATAAACTTTGTACCTTCCACGCACTTGATTGGTAAATCCCGACCTGTTTCAACTCTTGCGTGTCATTTTCAATGGATAATATGACGCAGGCATGGGCGTAGCTAGGGGGGTCCCTGGGGGGGCCCGGCCCCCCCCAGAAGGCTCGTGGCCCCCCCCAGAAAAATTTGACAAATCTAAATTGTGGTGGCCACGCTTCACACAGCGCTGGCAACCGCGCGCCTGCGGCCGAGCCACAGCACGGCGGTGCGGTCCCTTTGGTTCTATATTTTGGCCGAAGGTAAGCTACAATTTACACTGAAGCAGCCGGGGCAGCACTGCGAAGTTTGAAAATGTGCGCCGCGGACAGGCACTGCTGCTTTGTTCGTCTGCTTCGTCTGGCTCCAGCGGTGTAGCTGAGGTGCTCGGCACTCGTTTCAGAAGAGTTACTATATTACCCTACGTAGGACCTCTAGTCTCTGCCCGGCAGCGCGCTTGCCTGGCTGTTTCTTCCCCCCTCCCTTGCCACCTCACCTCACCATTCCACCCGCCGCGCCGGCTCGCCCGCCTCAACAAGCATCGACAGGATTGTTGTTGGTTTACATTGACAGACAAGCCGCGCGTCGTACGTCGCGCTGTGCTGGAGTGCTGGCGCCAGTTGGCCAGTTTTTCTTCAACCACTGTGGTGAGTGTGGTGTTAAAAGTGTGGTTCCCGCGGCGCTCCCAGTGACAGCAAACCGGTGCATCTTGCGGATTACGTGATAACGCGCGGAGTGAAAAGGTAAGTTTCCAAATGAAATGACGCCGGTGTCTTGTGACAGGGAATCGGGATGACGTGAGGGTTTCATCCTGCAGATAAGGTTCTTTATTTCTCTCGAAGCAATTTAGTCAAGTCACAAAACACCAACTATGATATATGATGCTGCCGTTGCTAATTGCCTCCTGTCTTCACTTGCAGACTGAGCAAACATCGCGCCTCGACGGCGCCGTAATCATTTTTCTTAAGATAAAAACGTTGTAACTCCCTTCACGATTGAGATAAAGAAATGATTTAAGCACTAAAAACAACTTTATACTTTTATTCACATTTCATATGCAGCATTAATGGACCTACAATGTAAAATACGTAAGTTAGCAGGCGGCTACTTTTTACCTTGCAAAAATTCAATTTTTTGTCCTTAAGATATTTACATCAGTATAACAACATTTTAGCTCAATTAACCACAAAAAACATGAGCACTGTTACGAAGAAAATGGTATGAGGAACCTTTATGTAAAAGTTTTAATCCAGCACGAGGAACGGTTTGCCGACAATCGAGTGAAAAAAAGTGAAAAGAACCGCGTTTGTAGGGGAAGTTTATGGAAATATTTTTTATAAACTTTATCGAAAAACTATTGACACCATTAAATGAAACGTCTCTTTATGCATTATGGCACATTTTTATTCAGTGCATAGTGCAATATTAATTTTTATGCTGCATTTGATAACAGCGCACGCCCGCCCTTATGGAGATTAACATGGGAAACGAATCTCCATAAGAGTCCATACTGTCAACTAAATGTGGAAAGCACTATAGTGTTGTGCAGTTGATTATGTTTCGCGCAATCTTGTGATTTTTCCCTTCTATTTTGTTTTTCTTTAGGTGCAAGATGAAGAAAGTTTCAGATATTCGATCATTTTTCAAGAAAACTCTCTCTCCCCCTCCAAAAAATGATCAACGTCAAGATGATGATCCTCCCAGAGACGACCGCACATTCCCCTCCTCTGCACCGTCCACGTTTGAAACTTCAACGAAAGCCGCAGATGAAAAAATGGAAGTAATCGAGGAAAGAGCATCTGAACCGACAGATCTTGGTACTTTGGAAACTGGACCGAAACAACTGAAAATTAATTTCCCGAAAACACTATTTGGTGACAGAAACCGATCATTTTCCGACGCTTACTATGAAAAACACCAGTGGTTGGAGTACAGTGTGGAAAAAGATCGAGCATACTGCTTTGTGTGTAGACTTTTCTTTACCGGGGTTGTGCGAGACCAAAACGAAAAGTTTATTAAAACGGGGTTTTGCAAATGGAAAAAATTAAAAGATGCGATCGAAAAACACGAAAAATCAGGATCTCATTTGGATTGTCATCAAAAGTATCTGGGGTACCAAATGGCTAACGCATCTGGTACTGTACACGCGAGAGTCGTAAATCAGAGTAAAGAAGAGATTGAAGAGAAAAAACGTTACTTGACAGAAGTAGCTGATATTATTTCCTATCTCAGTTGTCAAGGCATGCCACTGAGAGGACATGATGAGAGCTCTGAATCTCAGAATAGAGGAAACTTTGTTGAATTGTGTAAGCTTTTTGCGAAGTATGATGACTTTTTTGCCAAACATTTTGAGCAGTGCCTTAACTACTGCAGCCCAACGGTTCAGAACGAAATAATAGAAGTTGCAGGCGGTCTAACTCTTCAAGAAATTGTAAAGGAAGTGCGGGAGTGTGGGTTTTATTCATTGATGGTTGATGAAGCCAAATGTTACAAAGAAGAACAGTTATCAGTAGTTTTGAGGTACGTAAGAGGATTGGAGCCCATCGAAAGGTTTCTCGGTTTCTTAAATTGTTCCACAGCAAGAGATTCCGAGTCGCTAAGCCAAATGATTCAAGATTTTTTAACTAAATACAGCTTGGACGATATACCAATGATTGGACAATCATACGATGGTGCCAGCGTAATGTCAGGAAAGAACGCAGGTCTCCAGGTGAAAATGAAAGAGTTACACCCACAGGCAATTTATATCCACTGCTTAGCTCACAAAGTAAATTTGGCCGTTGTCTATTCCTGCAACGATATCCAGTCAGCTTACATTTTCTTCAATACTCTTGAAGCCCTCCATATGCACTATTCACAACCTGGTAATCATGCCATCTTAGCAGAGATCCAAAAGAAGCTAGGCATTAAGGGTGGGAAAGAAATGGGGAGCTTAAGTAGTACAAGATGGTGCTGCCGTTACACAAATTGTAACGTTGTAAAAAATAACTTCAACGCAATCAAGGAAGCCCTTGAGGAGGAAATCAACGCTGCACGAGATGGGGGTATGGTGGAGGCCATCGGTTTGTTGAGATCTATCGTACAACCTGAATTCGTTGTTAATCTTTTTGTAATCCATTCAGTTTTATCGGTGACCAACGTGCTGAGTAAGTATTTGCAAGGCCCAGATGCGACGCTCGGGAGAGCAAGTTCAGTTATTGCCAGCATTCAAACTACTTTGGCAGAGAGCAGAAATAATTTTGATGGTTTATGGGCCGAGATAGTAGAATTTGCGAACAATAACGACATTTTGCTAGAGCCTGTGTCTGTCTCAAAGAAAAGAAGGCAGCAGCCGCCCGCAAAAATGAGCGATTACTATGTTGAAACTACCGTAGGAAAAAGCCAGCTGACCGATCTACCATCTGACACCAACCCCAACACTCGAGATTACTGGAAAATCAATGTGTACAACAGGGTTTTGGATAACGTTATTTCACATTTTCAGCACAGGTTTGAGTCCGTTCCCCTGGCAAAGGCAGCGGATGCCTTTACTCAGTTGAACTTGACTGAAGCTGAAGATTTCATTAATAATTACAAAGAAATTTTGAATATTGATGCCCATTCCTTAAATGCCGAGGCTACAGTATTGAGAAATATATTAAAAAACAAGGAACTAGAGGTCAAACTTAAAAATGTCAGAGCAGAAATAAATGAAGATATCATGCCGAATGTTTACAGACTTCTCCAAGTAGCAATCGGCCTGCCCGTCAGCTCGGGTGGATGTGAAAGAAGTTTTTCAGTCATGCGAAGAATCAAGTCATGAATTCGGTCTACAACCGGTCAATCAAGATTTTCAAATCTATCCATTCTTCACATCGAAAAAAAACTTGTTAAAGAAAGGGTTCCCAGCACTACCATCATTGAACATTTTTGTCAAAAAAACAGAAAATTCCTTTAAACCAAATATTTTGTTTCTTTTCTTTGTTTTCACTTTAAATTAATATTGAAGTTGTATTTAATTTATTAGCAGATAACCATCCCAAAATTTACTATGATCCCTCTGAAAATGTATAAATCCTCGTTGAAAATAAAAGCTATTTTATTTTCCAACTCGGTGTGATCATTTTCTAGCCTACAACAATCCCTTTCAGTATTTTACAAAAATGTCATCAGCAATTAGGCTTAATTTCAGTTCTGAGAAGGTTCAATTTCAAACATTTCTGGGGGAGAAGCACCCTCTCTTGAAGTGGGGGTACCCCCCGGAAGGTAGGTGGTCCCATGGCCCCCCCCAGCCAAATTCCCTGGCTACGCCCATGGACGCAGGTATTATCCTTTTATTGGAAACGCAAGTGTCAATGGCCTTAAGTCCGTAGAGGAAGATCAGTGAATTAATACATTGGCCTAATAAAGCGTAGGGTACGCAAGAAGACCTACCAGAGGTCAAGGGTACTAGCATTGGATAGGGATGTATGCAGCGCTGCCGTCATCCAGTCTTGAAATCGAACGACCAATAATGATTAAGTATTGTATACAGCATTTTATTAATGCATTTTTCTCCTCAAAGCCTGATGAACTGTTCGAAAGGAGCTTTGTCGTGAAATTTGAGTGATACGAAGCTCAGGGCGGCAATACAAGGTTTAACGATTTTGAGCGATCTTGATTAAGGACTTAACTAATCTGGCAACCCTGTGACTCACTGCTGTTCACACCTTCACCGTTTACTATCGCCCTAGCGTCTGATACCCCGTTCACACTGTTATCATACCTACGATCGTACGGACAGTCGTAGGTACTGAAGTCGTGGTGTGAATTTTCTTTCGGACCATGGTAGTCCGTATTTCCTAACACTGTCAACTTACAGTGGTAAAGTGCTGATGTCGCGAGGGAAAACGGGAAATGATGAATAGCGATGAAAAACTCAATCATTAAAGTGGAGTATATGATGCAATTTTAATGAATAAGCACACATTTTCAAAGAAACACGGAACTAGTCGCGCAGCAACTTCAACTGAGTCACTTGCTGGTAATCACACAATTGTGTGAAATTCGCAGTGGAAAAATTATTAATCTGTACTGGGAATCGAATCCAGATCCCTCAATTTCGCGCCGAGTGCTCTAACCAATTAAGCTAATTTTTCCACTGTGAATAAACACACAATTGTGTGATCACTAGCGTGTGACTCAGTTGAAGTTACTGCGCGGCTAGTTCCGTGGCTCTTTGAAAATGTTCAAAATAAACACCTTTGTGTTTAAAGGTGGGCTTTACCCCGTGGAATGTAGGGTTTATCGCTCGCATACGGATACCTCTGGCATTGTATGCAAGGTACCTGTGAGGACAACTTGCTCCTTAATGCCCCCATGAGATTCACAGTGGAAGAGGACGCCTGGGTTCGGTTAGAGCACTCGTCGCGAAATAGAGGGATCTGGGTTCCATTCCCAGTCAGGCGTATGATTTTTCCACTGAAATTCACACAATTGAAGCATATAAATGTGTCATTTGCTTGAAAAAAATTTCAAAAGCCTCAACACTCGACAGTTATGTGGTATTCCTTATATCGTTCTCTTGGTTTATACTTGTACGTCGCGTTGCCCTGGTGAGGGCAACACTGAGTTCACGATAGCGAAGTCGATCGATATCGATTGTATTCTTTCTTCGAAATCGAAGGAAGTCCATACCTATTGATTAGATTCTTCCTTCGAAAGCGGATGAAGAATACAATCGATATCGATGTCGAGAAGGCCATTTCAGGTGGTATCAAAGGAAGACTACAATCGATATCGATCGACCTGAAATCACAATAGAAATCGTAGGAAGTCCATCGATATCGATTATATTCTTTCTTCGAAATCGTAGGAAGTCCATACCTATCGATTATATTCTTCCTTCGAAATCCGAGGAAGAATACAATCGATATAGATGTCGAGAAGGTCATTTCAGGCTGTATCGAAGGAAGAATACAATCGATATCGATCGACCTGGCCCGATAGTAGCGTGAAGAGCTTCTACGATTGTACGCGTGAACGAGGCATAAGTGCACTCCGCGTTCCCTTTCGTCGGCGTGGCGCGTGTTATTTTCTTTCTCGGCGTTACATAACTCGCCTTCCCTCGCTCCGCTGGTCACGTTGCCGCCGAGGACTCGCTCTCCGTTCCGTATACGATGCAGACGGACGGCGGGTTTGACTCAAGTCGATCTCTGCGGGAAGGGAGGGAGTCGTTCAGTCATAGCTCACGCCTCTTGATACTCGATAGCTGTTGGAACGACCAGTGTAAGTAATACCCCTTTGACGGCCTTGTGCGCTCAACTGAGGCGTTGCGGTCACCCCCAAACAATCATCATCGTCACTTCAGGCCGTTTGAAATGTTATCACGCATCCTGTGTGCTACCTTCCGAATCGAATTGTTTAGAAAAGCCTCGATTGGTTATCGGAAATAATAGCGCTACATGAATATCAAATGCTCTACCTCCTATTTCGAATATTTCTTGGAGAAACACGGAACTGATTCCTTTTCTATAGGAACTCGTAGAAAGAACACACTGTAAAGAGATGGTGACCAACGAAGTATTGCTGCTGAAGGAGGAATTATCTGTGATATTCGAGAGAAGGTTAGGTGGACGGAAAGGAAGACTAACAAGAAAGTGCTGGACATGTTGGGGAAGGAAAGGAAACTTTTGAATGAAATCCGGGATAGGCAGGGTAGATGGCTGAAGGATGTAATAAAGGGTGACGGGTTGCCGAAGAGTGTGATAGAGGGAAGGATGTTGGGCAAGCGGGGAAGGGGAAGAAAAAGAATAGGTTTCATGGACGGGATGAAGAAGGGTAGATCTTATGCAGAGACGAAAAAGATATACTAGATGGAGATAGGCCCCTGATTGTATGGAAAACCGGGAGGAGATTCTCTGACATTCAACAAAACCTACCTTTAGCAATATAATATATTTTTTTTAATTTGGAAATATTTGGGGATAGTAGGGGATATTTATGGGATATTAATTGGAGCATTCGTGGCTAAAAAGTGTTATCCGTATAGTTATGATGTAAGAGTTCCATTAATTCGTGAAATGTTATCAGGGGTGTGGCCGTAATTCATATTCATGCCTTAGTATGAATGTGTGGAACACAATTATCTCCTATGCTCTTTAAAATGTTCCATCGATTGGCCTTTCTAAAATGATGTGCCATCTTTATCGCTTATATTACAACAATTTGTCACACTTTACTTTTAGGTTGAAAATTATTAATATTATACATCTACATATTAATCTACTTATTACCCTGCCAGTTACCTCAAGGGTGTTTGGCATAGGGTAACTTATTACCAACATGGACTACAGTGAAGAAATTTACTTTGCCAACAAGCACCACACTATCGGTATTCTACAAATGCTACAGAAACTACTAAAATTATCTATTATATAACCATGTAAACGTGACACAAGAGTCACGCACTGAACATGCAAAACGTGGTGTTAGCACTACTCGCCAGATTTTGAAACATGCATTTGGGTGTTTATAAATTTATCAGCTACGCTACCTGTCAACTAATCTACTTCGAAGTCTTAACGCAGCCATATTGGCCTCTTATTGATCGCGGGAATACATTTTAAACCTTTCTGTTCTACAATATATTTACTTTATTTTATTCTCATTTCTGATCTATCATAGTAATGCACATGGGTCCATGCTCCCTTTAGGGTCAAACTTGGCATATTTTCTGTGCTTTATGGTTTTATTCGATCAATATTTCTGTATCATTAATATTGCAACAAATCGGTGTTCTTAAAATAGGTATGCCTGCTAATTTGTTGTGTTTCGGTATTATGGATTTTGTTATTATTTTTAGGTTAGTTATCGGTTTAGATAAGTTAAGTGGAAGAAAATAAAAATCCTCTCGACTTTTACTGTCGCAGGTCTGCTCTCAATTCCCGTTTCCTTCCCTCCGCCCAGTATACTTCTTATGTCCCCATCCCATCCAAAAAGCGTCTTCTCTTCCTTCTCCTTTCCCATTTACCCAATATATTTCCCTCTTTAGCGACCTTCAATCACCTTTCACCCACCATTACCTCTTCCAACCTCTTACTCTCCCCTGTCTTAAACTTCTCCTGGCGTATTCTCTCCTTATTCACCATGCTAAGCACTCCCACTTTTGTCTTCCTCTCATGCCGCACATTCTTCTCCACTCCCACATCTCAAATGCCTGCAGCCGGTTCTCGTCCTCCTTTATTTGAGTCCAGATTTCTGCATCATACAACGCTTCATTCCGTATTAGATTCTTGACTGCCTGCAGCCGGTAGTCCAGATGTCTGAATCGCACTACTCTTCACTACATGTTAGATTCTAGATCAATATTTTATTTGCCTTCTTACGGTGAGTCACCGTCATGAGTTTTCTCCTGTTGGGAAACTCCTGCATTGCTAATGCTATTCTAACATATTTATAATATACCAATTAGCTTATTTTACTCCAGTGGTCCACCCAGATTATTAAAACGTTCTGCCAGCTCAAGTTTGTGCCCCCCTACTTCAATAGTCAGTCTTTCCTTCTTGCTCTAGGTGATCTCATGGCTGCAGTAGTTGTGGCTTGTGGGTGAGTAGGGCCCGTCGTTAGCTACAAGTTAAATGAAAACTCGACACTTGCTAGCGTACATAAAAAAGGCAGATTTATCTTCAAAATGGAAGTTTTATTTTCCACATCAGTGTAGTATTTTCGTTCACGTACTCAATGACCGAATATTCACTTAATCTTGGATGCAATCGTGAAAAGAAAGCTTGTTTGTTTGTGGATGCAGTGAACATTGTTTTATTGTGTCTTCTTTTAAGTGCTATTTTTAGCGTCACCTCAATCACAACGGCCGAGGGTAAGATGGGACGCGATTGATCGGAAACGTATCGACCTTGGAGTTAACAAGCGACCGCCGTACTCGAGTTAATCATGTCAGCTCGGTAGAAATGTGTCAAGTTAAGTGCTATTCTTTTGCCCTCAGACGTTAATTGTATATGTCCTGGAACATCTGCGTGCAACACTGCGAGCCGCCACCACAGCGTGTTGCAACGGTTGTCGGGACTTGAGCCATACAGAAGGGAGGTGATTTGGGAAAGGAAGAGGGGCAGGACGAAATGTGGGTCGTGTCTTCGTAGATTTATGTCTCGCTCGGGGGAATGGGTAGAATAAAGGAGGGTAAAAAAAGTAAATTGCACGTGGACGGAGAATCTAGCAAGGATACTTATCTCCTAGGATCTCAAAAAAGGATAATAGAGGTAGCGATTATCGTCTATCGACTTTTCCCTTTATTCGGTCCATGAACTTATTCCTAGGTCTACCTCTGGGAACTTAATTCAATCTACCCTCGATTGATGGTTTTTCATCGTGCGTCGGGAGGGTTGTCTGCAGCCCTACACCCTTCCCTATCTAATATTAGTTCCCTTACCTCCTGCACGGAGAAAAAAGAGTAGTTATAACTACCACACTGATCCTGGTTGAAACCCTTTTGGGTAGAATAACGGGAATCATGGTTAAAATTACCAGGATCCTAGCTCGTGTTACCAGACCCTGTCTGGTAATATGAGCCAGAAGTTGGGTAGTGGCTGCCTGGTTAATTTTACCAGACAAGCTCTTACATAGTTTCCCCAACGACGCGAGTACCGCCGCGCCAAGCTGTTGCCGTGCTCGAACCCTTGGTCGGCGCGGCGCTAGGACGAAACCTGTTACTTATGATACATTGTTAATCAGCCATGACGTCTATCCCAACGGTCGTTGGACTCAGTAGCCTCAGTGGTACCTTGTCGGTAGAAGCAAGAGGATGGTTAATAGTGAGTCCATTATGGCTGCTCCTGTTGATGTTATATTCATGGACTCGGAAGTCGATCGACTGCTGGAGCTCTGGAATGTTTCTTCCTTCAAAGGTGTTTTTAAAGGTACGCATTACTCACGTACGGCTGCTGAAGTGATTTTTCTGTAATTACCTGTCAACCTGCATGCATTTTTTGTATCGAATATTTGTTTCCTCTGAAAATATTTGTTTCAAACAGAATTCAAAATTAAACACGTATGTATACTTTTCTTTTTTTCATGTTTGCTATGGTGAATTGTACATGTGTATTGTAAGCCTCACCTCATTTGTGTTGTCTATGTATTGTATGAAAATGTGACAAATAATAAATGTCCATTAAATTACCACCGTATTATTTAGTATTATTACATCGACTGCATCCCTTGCAATTTATAACTCGGTAGATCACCTCTGAAGTACAGGTATACTGACTACAAACTATTATAGCATTCCCAAAAAAAAGTATTTCTTACTGAACAGGGATGTTACAATAACCAGAAGGTGTAGTAATTCTAAACAAACGTGTAGTAATTCTAAACAGAAATCGTAGTAATTCTAACCTGAAAGTATAGTTATTCTAACTAGAAAGTGTAATGATTCTAACAAGATTGGTTTAACTACACGGTGTAGTACTTTTAACCAGGAATCGAGTTGGTTCATATTTTACTACACTGTGTAGTAAACATGACCAGGATCCTAGTTATTCTAACTAGAATTTTTTCCGTGTGGTATTCCTTCCTATGTACTTCCCTCTTTATTTGGTCCATGAACTTATTCCTCTATCTACCTTTGGGGACTTTTCCCTCTATTTTGCCTTCAATTATCGTCTTCACAAACCCATTGTTACTTGTACATAACTATAGCTGGAGTAATTTGTTATTTCAATGTTGGTAGCGGTCTTTTAAAAATTATTATATTTTGCATATGCTTTTATTAATTCCTCATTATGTTTCTGATTCCCTTTTAAATTATCTGAAGCTGATTGTTTATAGCGTTTTATAATTAGCGTAACGATTACCCTCGATTGACGGTGAACTTGAGCGATTTCGAAATGTGTCCGTTTCCTTGAGATGTCACGTTATTCCACGAACTCAGATCACTTGAGACCACAGTTGTGGAACGTTTCTAGTTATGCGGCCATGTCCTCTTGGTGACAACCCTTCATGCTGACAGTCGATTCCTTGGGGTTTGCATACGTCTTGCTTCCTTCCTTGACGACGAAGATACACCGAAGGATGACGAATGCGGAAGGAAATAATTAATCCTATCCACAGCTTGGACTACTCTGGACTTCCCTTTGAATCATTTTCGTGACCGTTGGAATTAGATTTTCGTTTGGCGCCCACATCTACGGTTTACCCACCAGCATTATCCCGTGCAGTGCATAATGTCATGAATTCACCTGAAATGTAAGCCTAAAACTGCGGCGTTTATATAAACGTTTGTTTGCTTCACTCAGTTTCTTTTAAGGTAGTCCGACTGAGATAGTTCCCTAGTCATAATACAGACCATATGCGAATTATACGTTTCAATTTCACCAGCTGTAGGACACATCAATTGAATATTGCATTATTAATGGTGCAAATATATTGTTTTATATGACAGAAATCGTAAGTAATTAAACGAAAATATCTAAATTAGTCTTTAACTTGACCTTTTTTTCGCGCGGCGCTTTGAAACTCCTTCAAAACGGAAGGCTTTCTGTGATACCCAAGAACCTACAGCGGTGACAATATGATTAATTTTCAAATATAGGTGAGAAAACATACAAACTACACGCTGTTAGTTATTTTTGTGACATCTAAGTGTTAGAAATTACTCATTTTGTAAACAGTGTGTAAATGGAGTGCATACACGTACCATTTCCCGTACCATTAGTAAAAGGACTGGTATTTTTTGGCAAATGTCTCGGAAAGTAATGTGGTTAGGGGTTGAATTTTTGGTGTCATTAGAAGAGTGAGATATTTGTCTTAAAAATGAGACCAAATTCATTGCTTTCTACGTAGAATGATATTTCGCTCAAACTACCTTAAGATCCAGAATTTAACCAATTTAAAACGTTTCTTAAGTTCAGATATTTCCAATCCGCTGATAGTAGGCTGCATTTTGCAGTCTTAGTTTCGACTGTATATCATTCACTTAAACTTCCATGAGAAATCAGTGCTAAGTTCACTTTTATCGCTAATAGATTAGTTTTATTGCTGAGAAATTAAATTAAACCAATGTCGTATGGAGATAAGTATCATGATAAATAAAATCAAATGAAATTTATTATTTTTATCTCTGAATTTTGTTTGAGATTCAAAATTGCGAGGCCTTTAACAAACATTCCTAAATTTCCTAAAATGTTGTTCTCTTTATGGAAAGTGTCCCGTGAGCCACCCTTGCCATTTCGAGAAAACAATTTCCAGAAGAAAAAAATGGGATATTCAATTTTGTGTTAAAAGTGGACCCTATTTTGTTTGAAAAAATAAATAAGAGAAAAATACTACGGAGAAAATACGGAGAGTTCAGTCTGGAAGAGAATTCAATGGTACTTCTAATTTTTGCGAAGATATTAGTCTTCATTTATTCACCTGAGATGTTTTCAAAGACTGGCTTGAAAATACAAAATTTTGACGATATAAATTATGCTTTAGGATTTTGGGAAAGAATTTCTATAAGAGTTTATTGCTATAGAAGTATAATTTTTGAAACATGGATGGCGGCAGAGCGAAGCAAGGGCAGTCAGGCGGTATAACTCGGTAATAGGTGGTATTACTTTTTTGTTAGAGGTAGACTAGCGTTTGCGCTGGCGTTTTAGTTTACTTTGAACATTTTACATTTTAAATTAAATATATCTTATACCTATTGATAAGGCTGAATATTTGCCATTTCCATCTTCAACGAAATAAACTCTTTAACAGATTTAGGGTTTTACTTTTTGTTAGAGGTGGACTAGCGTTTGCGCTGGCGTCTTAGTTTACTTTGAACATTTCACATTTGAAATTAAATATATCTTATATTACCTATTGATAAGGCTGAATATTTACCATTTCCATCTTCAACGAAATAAACTATTTAACAAATTTAGAGTTTTACTTTTTCAGTGTCACTGATGACCCGAATAAAATATGGACTAAATTGCGTAATGCATTCTCAGTCATTTAGAAACTAAAAGAAAAAAATACTGCCTTCATTTAGGTAGAAGTCCATATTTTCTGATTATCTATGTGTGGAAATTATGTGTCGTGACATTTAAGAGCAAATACTATTGTCAGTGGTATTTGATCTGTGTTTTGTTTATGTTCTTCGGTGCCTTGTATCTTCTGAGGAAACGATCTAAACCTACCGATGACAGAGGTCTTCCGAGTTTCGCCCCGCCATGGACGTTGTTTGAACGTGCTCTCGTCTTGGAGTTGCTAGGTCGAGTTTGTGAGTTAAGTTTGCGAGTTGGAACTTTTAGGTTTGCGATGTCGATGGCAAATCCCTCATCGTCACGGACTAGGCAATGTTAAAATTTTTCCAACTTCTAAATAAAGCTCCCATTATCTCACCCTCGCACAGTCCCATTACAAATATAATGGGAAATATGCAGCGCAATGGGACATAATTGCATTCTTCAAGCGGAACTACATTCACCATTCGTGTCGAGCGACGGAAAGTGCCTAAATGGAGCCCTTGACCATGTGGAAGACGTGAAGAGAATTCACGCGATTATAACTCCTGGAATGTTACTACCTTGTATTGCATTGTTGTACGTCATTGTATTAAGGCTGGTGTCCTAACACCCCCTACAACACTCCCATGCGGCGGCTCACAGGGTAGTATGTAGATGTACGTACGTTGATACATTGTATTTTCAGCTCAGTAAGTATTTCAACTGGTTATCATGAGTTTTGGTTTCGAATAATTACTAGGTTGTTTATTATTTTACTTGTATTGGATGTAGAAAATATTTTTCCGCCCAGTAAAAAGTGGACTATTGTCTTTTTTATTTGTTGAATCTCCTTCAGGTTTGCTTTGGATTTTTGCCGGAGTTCTCTCCTCTCTGCCCTCGCAGTTCGGATGACCGTTCAAAAACCCGCGCGGCTTATTCGATCCTACGGTAAAATTGCCCATTCACGCGTGAAACCGAATCGCCGTTGTAATGAATCTCGGCTGAACCTCCAGGCTGGCGTCGTAAAACGAGTTTTGAGCTCTCATTCAGTTCACCAGGAAGATCCAGGCTTGGTCCACGGACAGAAATGAATGAAATCTCCCCGAACAAGTTTACAATGTGCAGTGGTTCGTCTCATTTGAACTTATTTTGACCGGGGGAGTCCGTGATATTTGAACCAGCGTGTAAATCGGACCGATACCTTTACTTTGTATTCACTAAAACTTGCAAGTAATTTCGTACAATCAGTTAAGGCGTTCCTTTCAAGGTAGTGCGTGCGAGATAGTTCCCTAATCATAATAGAGACCATGTTCGAATTATACGTATTAATTTCACCATCTGTGTGACACACAAATTAAATATTGCATTATTGGTGGTGCAATAATATAGTTTTACATGACAGAAATTGTAAGTAATCAAATGAAAACATCTAAATAAGTCTTTTACTTGACTCATTTTTGTCACGCGGTACGTTTGAAACTCCATCGAAACGAAAGGTTTTTCGTGATCCCGAAGAATTTACTGTGGTGACAATATGATTAATTTTCGAAAATAGTTGAGAAAACACCCAAACTACAAACTGTTGATTTTTTGACGAGATCTAGGTTTTATAAATTCCTCATTTGTTAAATAAGCTCTCTCTGTAGTGCATAGACGTACCATTTCCCATGTAAAAGGACTGGCATTATTTGTCAAAAATCTCAGAAATAGTATGGTAAAGGGCTAATATTTTGATATCTTTGGAAGAGAAAGATATTTTTCGTTAAAATGAGACTGAATTCATTGATTTCTAATTCTAGGTGAAATGATATTTCGCTCAAACTACCTTAAACGCCTTCCTTCCAAATTTAAACTGTCAGCCTCGAGTGCTTGACCTCTAAAGGCGGAATGAGCGGAATCGTTTGTCTTCTATGTAACTTTTTCTCGTGGTGTTATAATGGAGGTCAACTGGTTTCAGTATGGGAATTGCCGCAGGTTAATCATTAATCATCGAGGAAATTCTCATTTTATTGTAAATTCTTATTTAGGTACCTGAAAGAGCTACTATTAAATTAAGCCATTTGTGCTTTTGTTCTTCCTTGTGTAATTAGAACCACCTTTAAGAGTGTATATTTAACGAGGTTAAAATTACCTGGCCATACGTTAATGATGTCAATTTACTGATGATAATATTAGTAGCAATGACATCGAGGATTATATTTAGGAAACGGAACAAAAGTTATTTTAGGGACGCTGAAGAATCCAGACAATGTGAAATATGATCGAGATACTGCTGAAATTAGACAGTGTGTTTAGAGATGTATCAATTTTTAAATCAATCAATGTAGAAACGTTTAACTACAGAATCAACCAAAGTAGTTGATTTGAAATCCTTTGCAGTAAAAAAAGGCATTAAAAACTACGGAGCATGTTATTTTGCTAGCTTTCTTATCACAGTGCGAAATTTTTGGTTCAGGTCCATTTTACATGACTGGAATGAATTACGTGACCTCAGTCCAAATTCTTCGGGACAAACATTTTTCGTTAAAAAATTTTAAATGCTATGATTATTTACCTTGGTGAAATATAAGCGTACCAGTGTCATCTTCGTTAGGAATAGTTTCTTCGGAAAATATATTCGATAAAAACGGAGGAGTCTTTGTTGTGCCATAATGGAGTTAGCTATTTAGTCGACGTTACTTGGGCCAAATTACACGGGTTTCCCCTTCTTGAAATAGTATATACGGAGTGGATAATTTTCCTTTCGTCTGCCCGATAATTCTCGATAAGCTGTCAAAGTTCTTATAATCCTAAATTACCGTTCATCTTTTTGTCATTAGCATAAGTACCGGTTACAAAAATTCTAGGGCAACACCAATTGTCTACTTCTACGTAAAGCTATCATGTTACAGTTGTGTATATTCAGTTTGTGGTTTCTGATCGATGCACTTGAATTATTCATGACAAGCTTAAAAAAAATTATTACAAAGCTACCCAGGAATGAGAAAACTAGGCAAATTCGACCATTCAAATATTTATTTAGATGTAGATTTTGCTTATTACTGTGTCATCAGGTCTTGCCGTGGTATGCGAAACCTAGGTCGCTACAAATACTTCATTTGTGGAATTTTCCAATTTTTTTGTAATTTTTCTGTGGCGTTTCGTTTCCACTCAATATTGCCCGAATCTTAAGAATTTGTACAAAGGGTTGGTGTGCCAATCGAAATATAACTATGCTATCTGCAAAAAAATCCCACATTATCATTCGTCGACTTGTGTTGAAAGCGTTAACGGAAATGAGGGTTGGCAGGGTTTTTAACGTGCTCTAGGATGAGTGGTATAATGTGGGGGGGGGGGGTATTGATCGCAGGAGTAGCGTTACCCGCATCATATTTATTACCTTTGTATTAAGCCTCGAAAGGCGATCATCAGCATCAATTAATGTTCCATCCAATCGATGTGTAGGTTTTTTTGTGCAGGTCTCTAAATGCAAATGCTCGCTTAAGCTACATTTAGATTATACCGCATTCCTCCGACAAACGGTCCTGGGAGTGATGAAGGTCAATTTAATCTGCGGCATTTTTGCCGCAGGCTTCTAGCGCTCCTCATCGATGTATTTTGTCCGCGCATCGGGTCAGAATGGCTTATTGTTAGTTGCGCCTCGGAATATTCAAATCCGTTAATCATGTTATTTTTTTGTTAATTGGGTCTCGCTTAAAGGATTGACGTCTTCAGTGACGTGTCATTGATGATATAAATACAGTCAAACGTGGAAGGTTTGTTGGTTTAGTCAATACCTTCTGTTGAGCTTGTATAAGGAATGAAATGTTTGCGTATCTCGTTTAATTATTGTGCCCTCAAAAATTGCGTAATAAACCGTTATCTTCCATGTCTCTCTCTGAATGGGCCCTCAGATTATTGGTAAATACGGTTTCCGAAGTTGTTAGTCATATATTCATCTTTCCACGTATTAGATTACTGCGTAACTGCTGACGTGTACATCTCTTATTTTCCAGTAGTTAATATCTTTACACCCTGATAACTTTTCCCTTGAATCTTTCATTACTCTTTGCAATCCTAGTGTCCAGTTCCTGTTTATTACACCTTTTGTCACTTAGAAGTCTTTTTGTTTTTCCCTTATAGTACTTATATTCTCGCCTTCTTGGGAGCTTTCTTTATTTAACGATAGAATCCTGCTCTGAATTAAGAAGGATTGTTATGTTATCGCAATGGTTTCGTGCTGTAGGAGATGATGTTCTCTTGAAGATTGGAGGAAGACTGCAAGAAAAATGTTGAAAGTCGTCATCGTGTGTACGGAAATCAATGTATTAGTAAGTTGCTCTTTCATATTTGAAGGAGACATTGCATTTGTTGTCTTAAGCTCTCAATTAGGGATGGGCCAAATGTATTCATTCACTGATAATCGAGTACCCGAATGAATCCCTGCGTATGGGTATTTGGGTACTCAAATGAATGCCTAGTACCCAGGTATTTATTTGAGTACCCAAGTACCCATATGGGTACTCATACTACAAATGAATACCTAGACACCCTATATTCATTTGAGTACCCAAGTATTCATCCGAGTTCTCATGTACTCGTCCGGGTAATCATGTATTCACTGCGGGTACTCGATTACCAGTGAATGAATACATATAGCCCATCCCTACTCTATATACAGGTAATTATTGCACTCTAGAAACATCATAAAATTTCCTCAATTCTTATCAGATTGTTGTTAATGTGAATGCATTGACGTTTAAACCAAATGCGAGTAAAATAATGCGTGCAAGGTAGTGCGAGTGAGATAGTTCCCTAATCATAATGGTGACCATATTCGAATTATACGTTTTAATTTCACCAGCTGTGAGACACACGAATTTAATATTGCATTATGAATGGTGCAATTATATAGTTTTACATGACAGAAGTTGCAAGCCATCAAATGAAAATATCTGAATAAGTCTTTAACTTGACTCATTTTTTTCATGCGGTAAGTTTGAATCTCCGTCAAAACGGAAGGTTTATTGTGATCCCGAAGAATTTACTGCGGTGGCAATATGGTTAATTTTGAAAAATAGTCGAAAAAACTGAAAAACTATGCACTGTTGATTTTTTGACAAGATCTAAGTGTAGGAAATGCCTCAATTTTAATAAAATGTCTCTCTGGGGTGCATACACGTACCATTTACCATATAAAAGGGCTGGTATTTTCTGGCAAATATCTCGAAAGATACCGTGGTAAGGGGTTGAATTTTTGGTGTCTTTGGAAGGGTGGTATATTTTTCTTTAAAAGGAGACCAAATTCATTGATTTCTAGGTAGTATGATATTTTGTTCCAACTACCTTAATTGGTAAGTAACGATTAGGGAGTAGTTTTTTTTTTGGCTCCGCTCTCCGTGCAAATGTTTACGGTACCGCTTCTTCGCTCGAAGCCATATGTTCTGTAGTCTCCCAATCACACTGGACGGCTTCCTAGGTCGAGCTTTGCTTGCGGTTGTTGCCCCTGGAGATCTTCCAACCGACGCCATGCACTCTCGGAGGTAGATGAAATGGAATCTCCTGCTCCACTTCTTTCTTCGTGGCGCAATGACTGCCCTCATCCCTTTCTCACTCTCATGTTTCATTGGTCTTCCTTTCGATCTCATTTGTCTCATGTCTCTAAATTTGCACAGCCTTAGGAAAACCGTAAACTCTAGATTCTTTTAATCAACTCCTCTCGTGTACGATAATTTATAATTCCAATTAAATATCAAGTATAGGTCCGAGTTAGTGATTCAAACAAACTTCCTTCGCCAACGTTTCGGAATTTAATAATTTCCATCTTCAGGGCTACATAAAAAGAAAAATGTGAGGGTACAACAGTACAAATCTGACATATTAACGTCAATATAACTTACAACAGATAATTTACAAAAGATAATTACCTCAGAATTTCGATGTAAGGGTACAGAATCATTAACAATGCATATTGAGGTAAAACCTGCCATGGCCATAACACTTTGGGTAAAATTAATAATAAAATTTAAGGAACATCATCCTGATGTGCATTGTCTAAAGTCTAATAAAGAGACCATGTATACTGGATATATACAACTGTAAAACGAGGTTCAATTTTTTTTGTTTTTTTGGTGAAACATCAGAGCATCAAAGTTAACAGTATAGTAACAGTTAACAGATTGTTTGAATCACTAACTCGGACCTATACTTGATTATATTTAATTGGATTTGTAAAACAAGAGGTCGATAGCAGAATACCGATAATTAATAATATAATAAAAATAATATCTTTTTATTCCATGCAAAATAAATGTACAACATTAGCTTGAGCATTTTAAACAATATGATGGAATATAGGTATCCCAGAGGAAAACCTCTTTCGGCGTTACTTTTATGAATAATTTCACGTAGGCAAATCAGGTGATAATTCTTGATTATCATTTATATCATAAAAAAGTGATACAGTGATTTGATTGTTTAATAATTTCGTGCGTTCGTTTCACAGAAAACACCACATGCAGAGAATTTAATCTCACATTACTACTAAAAAATGACACGCACATATGCATGCTAAGTATTCATATTTACACATGGATATTTATTCACCTGTATATATGTACATAATTGCGTACTTATAAGATCATACTCACACTACTTACATACCTATATACAAGTAAGCATCATTTAATAGCATTTCTGTGCAACCTTTTTAAGTAAAAACTCAACTTCCTAATTGCACATAAACCATTTTTGACCGCCTTATTTAATCCAAATTCCGTGTCTGCCTTGGCCACATCATTTGGCAGAAAAGAAAATAATTTTGGCCCCAAGTATTGACATGATTGTCGACAAATTTCATGTTTAGGTCTTTTAACGGCAGTATACCTCTCACTCGTGAAAATCTTTTTGAACATCGCTTATTATGGTACCTTAAAATTTCTTTTTTCATATTCTTTGTATAGCTGCATTTTCCGGGTGATATTTGGTAGTTCGAGCAGTGTACATCACTCTACGTTGTATAAGGCTTTCTCCTACTGTGTGGATATCGCACATGATAGCTTGTTGACCTGTATTTTTTTAAGCTTCGTGATTTTCCTGATTTGACTTTCCTTATTGAATCCGGTTAGCTTGTGTGGCATTTTCGCTCAATTCATCATTCTCTTTTTTAACTCATTTTCAGAACAACTGAAACTCTTAGGTGCTAATTTTATGTTCATATGTATCGCATGCTTGATCTTGAGTTTACTTATATAATTGGCTGCTTTTGCTTGTATGTACGTATTCCACCGAAGGTAAAAAAGGAGGCAGTGTCTGATAACTTTGGTACGCATTATCGATCACTTCAAAGGTAATTGATTTTTTTGTTAGAAGTCTCTCCATGACTATAAATATATTACGCTTCACTTGTGTATATTTTTTTTAACCAACGGGTAGAGGCACCTGTTTTTCGCAAAGTGCGAGATCGCAAAATTTTAGCGAAATTTTACTAATTTTGCTCATTACGCGAAATTATGCCTTACCTTTAAGCAAAATCGTGACATAACCGACGAAATTGTGTGGAATCACATCATTTGAAGTTAACGGCGGCAATTCGATTCGAATTATGGCAATGAAATCCGGTAATCGATGAAAATCGATTCTACGCCACTTCGATATATATCAATGAGCGACGTTGTATTGCGTGTTGGAAATTGTTGCTGATCGGTGCATTCAGTCTTATATTTTGTGAGATATTTTTTGTGTGCAGTTTATTAATATGGTAGTGACGGTACGTGATTTCATCAGATGTAAAATTTACATGTTTCTAGTACTTACGTAAAAATAAAAGATAATGTTTCACTGCAAATATGCTATCAATGATCTTTTGCATAGCTTTTATTGCTGAAAATTGGAAATGAAAAAATGGGAAATTATTGACGAAGTGAAATAATAATAGCAAAAAATATGCCGAAATAACTTTAAAAAATTGACAAATGGCCAGTTGCAAGAAGATTTCGTAATGGAATCAATAGCTAGGAGAGATCCATAAAGTTATCGATCTCATAAAAATGTTCGGGTTGCAGGAACACATCTACTAGTTTCATAACTTATATACCGATAGTTCATAGCTTCGAAGATTTGATTTTATCTCCTACTGCCAGATAAATTTTATGAAAGTATAGCCTATGAATAATTGCTAATGCACATAGTAATTAGTCAGTAAAAGAAAATTAACTGGTCATTTTTCTCAAAATAACTCTTTCATCAAGTAAAAAAATCACCAAGCGGATCATTGCGCATCCGCCATCTTGGCTGCTTATGGAACTCATAACTCCCTGCCATAAGTTATGAAACTAATAAACTTATAGAATGTTTCTGCAACACTTATTGAATGGTTGCCATGGCTAATGGGTCCCATAACTTTACAGAATACATATATGTCGTTCCTGCAACTGGTCAAAAATCAGGCAAAAATTTTCACCACAAACAGATGCCTCTACCAATACTCCTACTCCTACCTTTCTCATATTCCCAATTTGTTTAGCTGTCTTTAAGTTATTCCTTACCTGAATAGATGCATCTCAGAGTTTTCAACTTGATTCACTCCTGTGAAGCTCGAAAAGTATTGCGAGTAAGAGTGAGACGGTACCAGCGCTCTAACTTCTTACTATCGATTAGCTGTCGGGGACGTTTCAGGAGATATATTGAGGGCTCTTTCAGGCTTTCAGAATCGCTCCCTCCCGTTCTCTGTCTCAATATTTATCTTTGTTCATTGGGAATTACATTGCCGGCTGTAGTACCGATTTCGTATGTGAAAAAAGACTGGATAAATTACCGTTAGTGAAATTTTCTTCAGGTTATGTAGTCTTTCCTCGCGGTAATGAATCACTGGAGCGAAAGGTGTGTCCACATTCTTTTTCCGTTTATATAAGGAGACATTCTAGCTGTTCTCACGCTCAGTGCACTTGGGATGAAATTACGCAGTAGTGCGTTTTTATTCACCTCTCCATTGGGAGATAGCCTCTTATGTAACGATTGGAGACTAATTTTCCTTTACTTTTCAGTGATCTACCGAGGTCATGAATAATTTATTCGAGGTCTTTATGAAAAACATGTCTCCATGATTTCCAATCGTAGGTATCCATCTCTAGTGACGCGACTTTGAGAAATACCAGCGAAATTTCTGTGAGCATACCGATGAAAGGTTGCCATTAAATTCGTAATATCTTTTTGATTTTCGAATCGTTCCTATTTGAAGCATGTGATAATTATTTGACCTATCCACTGATTTCTCCTGTTGAGTTTTAATTCAAAGTGAAGACCTTTCCTTCTTCTGTAGAAGTGCATCTAATATGAACGCCTCTACTTGGGCTTTGGCAGGATTTATATTAGTGGGGAGGGCGAGACTTGAAATGCATGAAAATTACTTAACAATTTTTAATTTTGAGTTCATGTGCTGGTTAATCAGTGTGCTGCCATATTTAAGAGATTCCCAAACCAATTACAAACCTAGTTAGCATGCATTTCTCTTCCATAATTCTACGGTTTTGCCAAGTACTTTCATTTATGAACATGGTTTAGGGGGGGTCAGCTGTCCCCCCTGTACGTGCCTGTGTCTACGCCCTCGCGCATGTATGCATTTATGACAGTATTGCGATGTACTTCTGTTAGATGGAATTTTTTCTCTTGAGTGAACCCTTGAAAGCAGAATATGGTTAGAGGGTGGGAGAGTCGAATCAGCATCAGATTATTTTATTAATGCTTGTTTTTTGTTGTTCTAGTCATATGGCTTTCTCCGTGTTCTCTACGTTTGTCTTGAGATATTCTTCACATACTAACTTCGCTTACTAGTCATTTAACAGCATGTGCTGGGATGGCTGTAAATTATCCAAACTGATATAGGTATAGAATATGTATTTCCCCCTGACTACTTCCAGCCTGAGCGCAGTCCTCCTAGGGCTTGTGTGCTGCAAGAGATCAATACAATTCCTGGAACTTCTGTTTCCTTGTATTCCATTGTTTATCCGTGAATTTCGAGGGAAGAGCTGTAAAAATGTGTCATATGCTGACGTCAATGTAGTCATATGACCGAAGTGTCTTCTGTCTCTCGGACTCGGTGGAAAATATGGCAGTTGATGTTAATGTGAAACTTTTTTGACTGGCTGCATTAGGGATATTGAATGGTTTCGATAATCAATTTTTTAATATTTAATGACCAAAAATACGCCGTGTTAAATGTCAGTCGAACACTCGATATTTTCATGGCAATCGATTTTGCCGTTAAAATAGATTTTCATCAGTGGGCATTGAATTTTTATTTTCGTACTTCTTCTTTTGGACTCTATAATCGTAAAGTTGGCCTTCGAACGTTTTATCGACCTATGGATATGTGCACTCCTAGATTGAAAATTTTCATCCATTTTGCTCGTAGGTGTTCGAAGAATTTGCGTCAGACGTAACCTCTTCGGAGTTTACTACCTCAACCTTCTTTGGATGTTTGGACTGGTATTCTTTTCACCCTTGAAGTCATGTTTCATGAATCCTAACATCCGCTCTTTTAAGAATCTTTTCCTTTTCAGCACATTTATAAATTGATAGGAGAATATTTGATGTTGTAATATTTTTAATTACCTCCAGTAAATCACTCAACATTGGTTTGCGTGGAAGTTATAGCATGTAATCATTTACTGCAAGGAATCTGTTTTGGAAGAATGAAGTTGATTTTCTCCGAAAGTATTTTTGCGGCGTCTGTGTCTTCAACTGCATTTAGTCAGATCTCCTTTCTTTTTCTTATGGATACAAATATTCAATATGGAGTAACTCTTCTTGCCACATCTGCGGATACTAGATGTTATTAAATTTCATTTATGAAGTATATTTTTGGAAATTTATTAACTTGAAACTTTTACAGCCACAGAATATACCAAAGTTCAACACGACCCGGGTTTCAATGGCTAAGCGTCTTCTTCAGATGATTATACAAGCATCTCATTACCTTATATACTGCCAGTAGAGGGAAAGGGGAGGGGAACATTTGTGTGAGAAGACCAATTTTGGCGAAGGGGAAGGTTATACAATGGCTGATAGGATAGGGGAATTGGCATTCATGTGAATAAATTTATGATGTAGTACCACAAAGTTAACGAAGATCAAGTTTCATCCTATTTTTTTGGAAAACTTATGAGAAAGGTGAGCTCATGAAAACTAAAGATATCCCGGAAAATCTTATGTCTTCTCTGCCTTCGAGAATAATATCGCATGTCTACGTAGTATTTGTACTGAATCTAGATTTTTACGGAAAACTTGGCACAGTTCCCAGTTGTTATGGTTTCTGGGTCCGGTGCTTTTGCGGTATCATTAAGGGGTAGACAATACTTTCTCAATATCTCACGGAAATGGAGTGAAAAAAGACGTCAAGTTACTTGAATTTCACGCATCGCTGTGAGCAAAAAAATTGGAATTACTTGCGTCTCTCGGCTCCGATAGACCAGACTGTCGACCATGCGACGCTGAACGTCTTGAAAAACGGGTGCAGGAAAGAGGAACGAGTTTTTTTTCGAGCTTTTTTCTCACGCAGTCATGCGAGTAAGCTTCCTGGCCGGCGCCTAATGGGAGCGTCGCAGAAATGTGGAGTACCGCGACACCTGTCTTAAGGCGTCTTCTAAGACCTCAATCGGATTTCCCACCTCGAAAGAATGTATTGGCTGCGCTTTATTTTGGCCAAGAGGCTTCGTTGACATAATACGGGATCATGTTGCTATTCGTCCTGATGATATGGTCATTTCATTCTTTGGAGACCGTTTTAGAGATATGAAGGCGAGGAAATGACATCGAATGATATTCAAGAAGTCATTGATGTACTCGTACAAGTTCTATCAATGCACTAGAAGTCGCGTAAATTACAAAATTTTAAATTTTCCATGTTGTACTCCAAGTAGTCTGTCTAAGATATTAGCCTAAGTTAAATATACTGATTTGGTCTAGAAATACATGAAAAGCAAACATCTTTTTTGTTCGTTTTGTCGAAATAATAGCCATATTCTTTAACCCTGTTCCTTCCTTACTTTCCAATGGATAGTACGACGGAATAGATGAATTAGCGGATGTAAAGCAAGAACATCAACCATCTGCTTGAAATTTAAGGCAAATATCTCTCGAAACATATATTCGCTATTTAGTACTATGTATCCTCCTCTCTCCTATCTATCTCACCCTTGTTTTCATCGGCAATGCGGATTATTATTAATTTGAATGAAAAAATATATGTTTGGAGAATGTATGTTAAAGAAGCAAATACATGCTGATTTTTTTGTAAGTTATCGACGGAATACATGGTAAAATTGCGAAATCAGTACGATAGTCAATAAGAGCTATAGGAAGATGAGGGTCAACGAAGATGGCGGACTGACTTCAGCTTCTAGCATTGGCCAGCATAGCAAGTGCCCTCTCCAGAAAAACCTCACACCTCAGAAAAAGTAGAGTAAGCAGTAAAAAATATCCATTGAAAATATTCGTTCACATACTAGCGTATTTTGTACCTTCATTTTAGTTATCACATTTTCACGGATTTTATCTGCGAAATCAGAATTTAAAAAAAAAATAATTTAAAGGAAAATTTGGATTTAAGTGTCTGTGATGAGTCACACAGCCACGGTGGATTATTCTTAATAGCGTGACATATACGGCGACTGTGGAAGACACATATGCATGCTGTATACATTTCTTGTTATCTTCCCCCAAGTCGCGTGTTCATGAAGCTCCGTGTATTTTATTTTTGAAACGTAAAACATCTTTCAAAACACGAGGAGATCTTATTAAGGGATTCCGAAGTCTCTCTGCCCCTCCCTCCCGCTTGTATGGCTCATCTGAAAATGCACCACCGACTATCGGTCGCCTCGGCTGCCCTCCTGACGAGATTTTCGTGCTCTCCTCTCTTGGGGATTGGGTATTCGTGCCGTGTAGGTCAGTTGTGGTCTACCCATTTAATAACGGTCACGCGAAACGCCGAGACGCGGGGTGGGATCGCGCCGCCGTCTAGGCTTACCGTGAGCTAGCCGTTCACCTCACGGGAGAACTGGGATGCCTTTCGACCGGTCGTTAGTTTACTCACCTCTCCCTCCCGCCCACGTCGAAACTCTCTTGCCTTCGGCTTCGCCTCGTCGTTCGTGATTTGTTGCGAACCTCCCGATTGGTGGAGGATTTTGTGCGTCCTCCGCGTTCTGGTTAACTGTAAGGACTAACCCACTTGACTAGAATTGGTTTTGTGGGCGTATTCCAATCCCTCCCACTCATATTTCACCACGATATATCAGAAGTTAAGGTGATTCCAAGATTTTTTTACTGCATCTGAAGATTTTATGTTTACTCCACCAACAGTATAGGTATGACAGTTCATGGGGGTGAACTGTGGTGCATTTACTAATATTTAATTATATCCCGCTCCTGACACCACGAGTGATCGTTGTTAAGCTCCGATGACAGAACTTCAAAGTCCGCGTCTTCGCTTATTTCACATTAGATAGCTGTATCGTCTGCAAATAATCTTAATTTACTGCTAACTTGAGAACTTAGGTCATTAATATAAATGATGAATAAACGAGGGCCGATCACATATCCTTGAGGAACACCGGATGTGACTTCGACCATATCAGTGCTAAAACCATCAGTAACTACTTTTTGTTTTCGATCACTGGGATAGTCATCACTTATCCAATTCACTATTTTTCCCCACGATGTATCAAAGTGATCATTAACGAAATTGTAGCATCGAAATGAATCGCCCTGTAAACGTTACGTCACTCTTTCCATTCGCACCAGATTGTAACACATATTACAAAGACGGAACCGTCTCGGAAACTTCCTCATGGCCCGGCAATATGTATATCGAACGCTGCAGGAAGTGGAGGAGTAATAATCTTATTGACTTCCGCCGCTTGCATTTGGGCACAATCCAAGCCCAAGCCACGTTCTTGGCTTCAAAGCTGGCTTCCGCTTCAGCCGTCCGATTGCTGGAGCGTGGGGGGTAAGTATTGGCGTAAGGAAAGCGTCCTTCAGGTGTTCATGTCGTGCGCGATGAAATATTATAGCTTCTATCGTGCGATGTGTGTAAACTGTGGAAAAATTGGGGGTTGCTTAACTGCATGGAATTCTTCTCTCGTTCTGCTTTGTTTGTTCTCCGTCACATTCTGTTCATCTCTAACACCCCGTGGGCCGGTGGGAGAAAGAGTGAGGTCAATCGATGATGATAAGTGAAATAGACTGGCTATGGAGGGCTTTGAGCTCGTTCATGTGTGTTATTGTTCATTAACTTATACCTCTTGTTTCGAAATTCAAATTCTCCCGCACAAATGACCATCGTTGTTTCGTAACACGTGAATACGAAGCTGATGCGCAGTGTCAAATGAAGCTGTATCGTGAGATAGCAAAATAAATGTTGACAGCGATCTATTATTTTATGGGTTTGAAATCTATTGCAACTGTTGCGAAGAAATACAGCTGTGAGATGTGAATGGTATTTTCTCATTCTGATTATGTGTGTTGAGTGTATTTTGTAGTGATTTTATATTACTAAGGCGTAGGTTAAGTTTTTTCTGTCTGAATTCAAAACCTCGGCTTTTTAAGTGTTTTGGCTCACCTAGTCGTTAGCCCACCCCTTAAGCGGATTTGCATTTTATCGAGTTCTAATTTCCCGCTATTTCGAGGTTGTCGAGCATCGAGCATTAGTGTCTGATTTAAGTAATTTTTCGTACCATATATGTATTACAATCTTAACGATAAATAGTAGCTTATCTTATCTCATGTCTTTAAAGGTAGTTTGTGCGATGTATCATTTCCCCTAGAAATCACTAAATTTGGTCTCATTTAAAGAAAAAGATCTCACCCCTAATATACCAAAGTATCAGCCCCTTATCGAACTACTCTCCTAGATTTTTGACGAAATATACCAAGCCTTTTACATAGGAAATAGTACTTTTTGATACTTGGTACTTTGTAAGGTACTTCGAGCGAAATGTCATTTTACCTAGAAATCAATGAATCTGGTTTCATTTTAGAGAAAAATATGTCACCCTTCCAAAAGGCACGTACAATTCAACCCCTTACCACGCTACTTTCCGTGATATTTGCCAAAATAATACAAGCCCTTTTGCATAGGAAATGGTACGTGTATGAACTCCAATAAGAGCTGATTTAAAAAATTAGGAATTTCTAACGCCTACATCTCGTCAAAAATGAGCAGTGTGTAGTTTGTATGTTTTCTCAACTATTTATGAAAATTAATCTTATAGTCACCGCAGTAAGTTCTTCGGGATCACAAAAACCTGCCGTTTTGAAGGAGCTTCAAATGTCCCTAGAGAAAAAAATCATTCAAGGTAAAGACTTAATTAGATATTTTCATTTGAGCTCTTAGAATTTCTGTCTTATAAAACTATATTATTACACCATTTATAGTGCAATATTTAATTCATGCGTCCTACTGCTGGTGAAATTAAAACGTATGACTCGAATTTGGTCTCTAATATGACTAGGGAGCCATCTTGCTCAAAATACCGCAATATACGGCTGAAAACCCATGGTTATCATCCAATCGCTCTTTTAATAAAGAAAAGCCTCTTTAAATATTATGAATGTCACTTATTAGCAATAAACTTGAGTGTGCATCATGTGTATGGTTGCCATTTCATAAGATAATATGGAAAATTAATAGAAAAAGTCCAAAAGCCTGGAGAGGAGGAGGAATGTTAGAGACCTAATGTGGCTTTATGACCTTGTTAATAATGCAAATGACAGTCAAGTGCTAAGCCGTGTGGACTTCCATGTACCTGTGTTTAATACTAGGAATCATTTGTTGAAGTATCATGGTACTTGTGCTCTCTAGATTCCCTTGTGTTCCTCTGCTTTCTGTCTGCTAGGAAACTGTCGATGATAATCGACTGTATCGATTGATCGATTGTGGGCTTACGTGTTTCCGGTGAACGCTATGGGTTAGTAGATGTTCGCGCCTTTTGTATGATGGTGATCAGTACGAAATACAAATCATTAAACTAATTCTGTGTGTCTCCAAATTATTACCACTGTTTGAACCCTGAATAACATTATTTATTATTTGTAAGAAGTATTGTAGTACAGATTCTTGTGCACATTCTTTTTTGCCACGTATAATCTAATTGCCGACAGAGTTGATATTTTTAGTAAACGGACCGAATTCCAAAGTAAGCTGAAGGAATGTGATATTCTTGATAATCATGTATAAAGTGATGTGTTTTTATATACTCTGACTTTTATGTAGTTGCATTTTTTTAAATATCTTTGGTCCTCCCTGTCATCGTTATTGCTGGGAAGACGATAAATATGTGTAAATATATAAATAAATAAATTTTTGTGGGCCCTATATGTTAATTTGATCAATGCCGTGACCATGCAGTTACTGGCCTAGTTTTTTTTCCGATTAGCGAATTGAACATAGTTTTTGGCTGCGGGGCACGGGTTAGTTTTTGGGCGTGGTGTTCCATGTATTTTTTTAAGTTCGCCTGAGAAGCCACCCCGCAATCTGGTCCGCGCTCATAACCTTCACCTGTTCATGTGACTACCACAACCGCATCCTTAGTAAAATTCTCCTTCCGATTCCTTTAATAAATCTCAAACACTAAAACTCTCTTTTCTTTCTTCCTCCCTTGTTGCTTTATCTTTCTCTGGATCTCCACTTTCTCGTCTATTTTTTTTCGGAGTGATGAAATTGTTCTCATAAAGAAAGACATATAGGAATCGGTTGCGTAAACTTTCCATTTCCGAAGCACTCTTAGCTTCTGAACGTCTTCATCCGTGTCCTTGATCCCCATTTTCTATTTCGTATCTCCGTGTGCGCAGTTCGCTTTCATTTGTTGGCTCTAGCGCGCCGGTTAACTTTAACGGCTCTCTCCTTCCTGTGATTGTTTTCGTTTGTACTCTTGTTGGGGTACAGACATACCAAGGAAAAAATGTATAAATTTGAACTGCAGTAATTCCTTTGGACTTGAACCCAAAGTGTGAAGGTTTTGCACAGTCCTTGCCGGAATGAGAACATCTACGGGACTAAAATTTGTTGTACTCGACTTCGCCTCGAGATTCAATTTGCCTTTAGATAATCATTTCAACACTCGCCAGACTTAAACTTCCAGGTCTAATGTCAGTCCTCGATAGAACGATACCATGAATGCTAGATTTACATAAATTGTTGTTTTTGTCCCTTAGACCTCTTCGAGTTGGATTAGCAATGTAATAAATGTAGCCCTTGTTGGCTAAAACCTCTACGGAACGCCTTCTTAGTGGACTATTATCTGCACAACGTCCATTCTCCAGGATACTGTCCATTTAGAAGAATTTAGCGTGCGTCGCTGTAGGATTGACGGTTGTGCAATCAATTAGTATTAGAATAGAATTTTATTTTCTTCCATCTGCCGAACATTACATTCAAATGTATTTAAACATGGCAACAGAAGCTTTAGGTGGGCTCCAAAGGTCAAGACCTGAATTGAGCCACCAACGAGGTTTAACATGTTCCATTCATATTCGGTTAGCAGTCAAATAATGTAATTCTTATTTCTGTAACACAAAATCAAGAAATAACATTTAACATCTTCACAAAACAGAACTTTATGCAATTTTCAAAACTTCAAAATACATTTGGTTGAGTTGAAATAGCTTAACATAGTTCACAGTTCTTAAAGTTCATAAGTTCATAGTTCATACATAGTTCTTAAAATAGTTTAACATGTTCCATTCATATTCGGTTAGCAGTCAAATAATGTACTTCTTATTTCTGTAACATAAAATCAAGAAATAACATTTAACATCTTCACAAAACAGAACTTTATGCAATTTTCAAAACTTCAAAATACATTTGGTTGCGTTGAAATAGCTTAACATAGTTCACAGTTCTTAAAGTTCATAAGTTCATAGTTCATAGTTCTTAAAATAGTTTAACATGTTCCATTCATATTCGGTTAGCAGTCAAATAATGTACTTCTTATTTCTGTAACACAAAATCAAGAAATAACATTTAACATCTTCACAAAACAGAACTTTATGCAATTTTCAAAACTTCAAAATACATTTAGTTGCGTTGAAATAGTGAACTTTTAATTCAGTAGAATAAAAAGAAGAAACTTGAACATTTGAAGAACATTCAACATTTTCATTTGATCGAAACTTTCTTTGAACATTTTATAAAATTTTAATGTGCGTTTGGTTAGCAGTGATATAAAACACTTTCTAAAACAGAAGAGAATCAGAGAAACGACTCAGTTTCTATAAGACATTAGCAATTCTTTTACCATTTTCAAAATTTTTTTACCACATTTGCATCTATTTATTATTTTTGGCAAGGAATAGAATATTTTGCATGTACAGAAACGAATTTTTGTACAAGGTTATTGGTTATTATTGGTTTGGGCAGCACTTAATCTAAATCATTCCTTAAGTTATACTGACATTCTCCTTCAATACCTGGCATATTTCCACTTCTGGCATAAAATATCCGCAGATAATTTCCTGTTGACCATCGTGTATTGCCATTGCTTAATGACTCTTTTAGGAAACATGTATTTTTTGTTCTTGCCTTTTTCTCATAGTTTCATTTTTTCCGACCATCACCCGAAGTGTTTATGAAGATTGCACCATAGACAGATAACTCCCGTATGACTTTTATGTCATCATGACATGATACATCAAGCACCCTGATTTCCTTGTGACCTTGTTGCGTTTTTTGTGAAGGTCTGAGAGAACTCCTTTTTGATAGGTTTGCTACAATGTATATTTCGTTATGTTCCATATGGGTAGAGTTAAAGCATGTAAGCCTAGAGAAATGAAGTATTTGCTTTAATCAGAGCATATAAATCGAACACACTAAGTGAAAATTACATGATTTCAGCTGCGTTGGAATCCACATTTCAAAATAACGATTTATTCAATATTGACTTTAGTATCAAAGTCGTCAGGGATGAGGTTTTGTTCTTTCGTTGCATAGTGAAATCAAATTTTCATTTCTGTCGGTCGCTGTGACAACTGAGGAACTCGGAAATTTTCAAGTTTGATAACTTTTCTTTATGAAATATAGAACGTGTTGATATATTTTTGGATTAAATTTCCATTCTTTTATCGCAATCAATTCTATTTGTACATTTTTGCTCTTTGGTATGTACTTGAATATCGGAATGATGAATATACATATGCATTGTTGACTCGTCGCCAAAAACTGTTGCCTAGAATTCCGTAAACAAACAACTTTGTCGATTGTGGCGCCGTCTAGTGATGAAAGACGGCAGTTCAAATGTAAGTAGAGCCTACAGATCGTAAATAATCACGTCTTACCGGTTTTACTTACCAGTAATCATTATGCAGTGGATAAAAAATGTAGTATTACACGCGGGACGTAATTACACTCTTTTTTAATACTGTCCGGCCTACAGATATATTTAATTCCTCTCCAAATTTAATTACGCAAATACACAATAACTTCTTAGCACTTCATGGATATCGTTCTACGGCAATTTAACAATAATACGAGGTGAAAAAAAGTGGAATGAATTAGAAGACGGATACATATACTATAAGGATTTGAAAACCAAGATTCGGCAATGTCACCTATGGATGAGAAATTGCGCCAATAACTATCATTTTAATGACAAATAAAGGAGAGATTGTTGAACCTACTCCGAGGCCACACTTGAATAGTAGGTTACACATTAACATTCACATCAATCTATCTAGATCATACCTTCTGATTCCTAAGGCTCTCAACAGGTAATAAACCAAAAAATGTAGCTGTAAATTAACAGTAAAATATCCGCACATCGGAGAAGAGGCTCACGATGGAAGTTTCATATGCCTCTTACACACTTCCTGTAGTAGATATTTCCTCTCTAGCATTTACAAAGTAACTGTCTGGTCTAAAAAATAGCCAGTTATTATTCAGAGCATCAAGTAATTCATATCTCTTCAATCGTTATTGAATATTCATCACAGTCTCACGTTAACAACCATCAACAACGGCCATTTACGAGTCGACTGAGGAGACTTTTTTCTAAGTAGCGCCAAGGACTGGGTGAACTAAAAATGGAAATTTAGGCAACACGTAGCCTAGGCAACGATTGCAAACTTTTGAATCCATTATGTATATTCATGATCGTAATATTCGCTGAATAATAATTTTTTTCACTTATTGTCGTACTTTTATAAAATGTGAAATTTTGGGAAAGCGTCCGGTGCACCGTGAAAATTGCTCTCCGTGATCTGTGTATCTCGCGTCGTCGTTACCCATCGTTGCGCCGTCATCAGCTAAGTACGTTGTTCTCTGCCATATGAAGACGGCAGGTCAAAGAACTCCCGTCTCCCACGGCAGACGGTTAGTGCCCACGCCGTATGGGCGTTCGAGATTTCCGTCTTTTGAATGGTCGGAAGAGATGCTTCAATGGGAGAATGGCGAACTACGGCAGCGCATGAGGCCATTGTATGATGTGGAATGGTCCCGGGGTCTCCGTGGGAAAGACTTGAAAAGTTAACTAGCGTCCTTTTCCCCGGAGTGAGTTTTAAATTCCTGGCGAAATGAGGGTTGCCTGGCCCGGGAAACGACCCACGGACAATCTCAGCTTCCTGTTCCAATGAGCAGACCAGTTCGCTATCTTCATCATTGGTCGTTCAATCCTAAGATTGTCTGATTGCAGCCCTCCAACCTTCCCTATTCATTACTAGTTTCCGCACTCCTCGGTAGTTCTTCCTATGTATTTCCTTCCTATGTATAAAACAATTCAGACAGCTCATCCTGATTTCCCTTTGCCAAAAGATAGTAGACAGTCTTGTTTTCCCGCATATAGACTACTGTTGTGTGGTATACGCCGACCTAACAAAAGAACTGAATTTAAAACTTCAGAGGATTCAGAATTTTCTGTGTGAGGTATGTTTTTCACATCAAATATGTATTATGAACGCGTGACGCCATATTTTGAAAAACTTCGATGGTTAAAAATGCTAAACAGGCGCTTACTTAATATGACAACGTTTATATGCAAGATAATAACCACAGAACTCCCCTAATAGTTATACCAGAATATACTGTACAATTGAACAACAATTAAACGTCCTACGCTTCACATGGAAGAACTCTATGTACAACGATACCGAACATCTGCTTATGCTAGTTCTTTTTACGTCACTACTTGCGATATATGGAATCACTTACTTGAAGACATTAAAAAATGTAAAAATGCTTACAGATTTAAAAATGAGTATCATAAAATATTATTTAAATTGCATTATTGAATTTGTTACTTTGTGTAACATCTAAAATAGATATATTTGTAATGTTGTTTTGAAGCCTTGCTTTTGCATTCCAATGGTATTGTAATATAATAAGGGAATCGAATGTTGTCGTTCTTCTGTACTATGAATATGTTTTTTCATCCTGATATGGCATTAATTTCTGGCCTCTAAATCATGTATTATCATTTGTGTTTCTAAGGGACGTAAATTTCCCGGATAGCAAAATTCAATTCCATTCTCTACTCTTCTATTCTATTCTATTCTATGTACATACTTTCATCTTTATTGGTCGATGTATTCATCCCTTGGCCTTCCTCTTAAGAGTCTTATCACCTGTATTTTTTCTATTATATTCTTCACAAACCCCTGTGTCTCAGGGTGGGTCCAATTCGTCTCGCTCTTCTTTTCTGTTATGTGTTCCATAAGTTCCTTTCCTCTCTTACTCCTCTACATAATTCTTCATTTTTTTATTTTATCCGTCCATTTTATCTTCAGCATCCTCCTCCAGCACCAGGTTTCGAAAGCCCCCAGTCATGTCCGGTCTACTTTTCCAATAGTCCATGCTTCCGACGTTGAGTGCCACACTACACACGAATGTTTCACATTGTTTCCTTGTTCGTTGTCCTATCCTCTTTGATCATAGTAGCTGCCTTTTCACCATGGAAACTTTTTAGTTCGGGATATTCTACGCTTGATGCCCATTTCACCCCTTCCGTCCCACTAGATGGTTCTCCGAGATTGGCGAAGGAGTCCATTTTCTTAAATTTCCCTCCTCTTGATGATAAACTTTGATATGGGATTAATACATACTGTAAATAGGTATGACCGCATAACTCCACATTATGTTCAATTGAACCGCTTGAAATTAATCATTGAAGTATCATGATGATGAATACTCTGAAACTCTCTTTTTATATATAAATATTACCTTGTGATATCAATTAGTGTATTGGTCGTCAACAATTAATCGATTCAAGGGTTTGGAAGATACTTTAGACCACGTTGTTCTTTAAAAGATTGTAATTTAAATTTAATTGAAGATTTTCTTGTAATTTCGTACATATAATAGTAACTTAACTTGATAATTTTATTTGTTAAATCTGACATTATATTTGTTTCAGATTCTTTGTATTGCAATAATATCTGGAATGGTTTTTATTTTCATGCTGTTTAAGCAAGGTGACTTGTAAATTTTTCCATACCACAGAGCTTCTTTTTCTGTATCAACTGCATGTTCCATAGGACATTATATCCTACAACAATTTGTATTCTATTCTATTCCTCTTACTATGACTTCTGCTTTTCTCTTCCGCATGCAAGGAATTTGGTCTTCATCCTATTTACTCTCGTGTTAGAACATGGTCTATTACGTTCAGCGATCTGCGAAGATCATCACTATTTTCTGCTCTGAATGTGATATCGCCTGTGAAGAGGAGCATGATTATTTAGCCACTCTTCCCTATTGCAAATTGTTCATTCTAAAGCTGTTTTTTTAGAAACCTATTGGAATTTTGACGTTCGCCATTGCTATTCATCAAAGAAGGCATTTTCGTGCTTGAAGGAAGCCATGTCCTTAGTATTGATATTGTTTCTGTCAAAAAGCGGAATTAGATGTCATTTCCTTGTTCGGGCAGTTAATGAGAACCCATTCTGGTTCTTATCAACTGCCAAACGAAAGAGGAAATCCGGTTCTCGGTTCAGGGATGGGATCACGATTCCTGCAACCGAGCTGTCCTTATCATCATCCAAAAAGCGCAACGCTCTAGAAGGGCAGTGCTTAGAGTTTCATTCCTCAGAACGCTCTCCATCAATGATAACTTGTGATTGAAAGCGCCTAAGTGTGAAGAATGGCCGCCAAGATTCGCTCTCATGAGTGTAATTTAAAAAAACCTAAAGGTTAGCACACTCGTTATTGATAACTGCGATTGAGTTCCAAAAAAGTTTGTTTCCTCAGTCAATCAATAAGGTATATCCTTACTTTTTGTCGGATAATGAAGTATCAGTTTTCCAATTTTAAGTTATTATAATCGACAGGCTTCGATGCTACTCATCGATGTTGATCATTAATGAAAAATCGCAAAGTGACAAGTTGCCACTTATTCGTTTTACAGTAAACACTTCCACTTAATGTGACGAGTTGAGTGAATGGTGTCAGAGGAAGAGGCACAAATCGTGGGTGAATGTTGTGGAGGAGATAGCGAGAAGGAAGAATATTAAGTCTTAAAAATAGGAGAGCGTGTATTAAGCAATGCATGAGTGTTAAAAATGGAAAAACGGTTTGTGAAGAGAGGGTAATATGGAGGTAATTGATGAAAGGGAGCCAGTATTCTAGGTTTAATTGACGGCAATGGCTAAATTCTTTGACTTAGCCTTCCTTGAAAGGAATGGTGTTATGGGTATGTATTAGTGCTGTGCGAATCAGGGATTTTCATTTCGAGTCGAACCGAATCGAATCTCCCAAAAGATTTTTCGAATCGAATCGAAACGAATTTTTTTAAAATATTCGTTAGCGAATGAAATCACCCTAAAAAAAATTCGCTTGCGAATCGAATTAGAATCCTAAGTAAAATGCAGAAGTGTATGCAGAGTTAAAGTAATATATATTTTCACTATATTTCAGGGCCTTACATTAGCTTATACATCTATATAATAGCACAAAGGCACAAAGAATAGCTCAGAATAACGTGTGGTCGTTTAAATTTTCGTTTCGCGTGAGGAAAACATGTCCTTAACGGACGGCGCGCAATTCAGGAATGAGTGCCATGTTTGAATGCATGTTACGATTCGAAGACGAATCTATCTGATTCGAATATTACGAATCATTCGCTTTCGAAGCATTAGCACAGCTCTAGTACGTATGTAACAAGTTCCATCCCATTAATCCGTAAAAACAAGTCTAGCCGTCTTTGTCGCTCATCGCTTTAGATAAAACCTTTCCCATTGGTTTTTCGAGCCGAGTGTGTATGAGAGGATTGCAATGGGAGCAGAAGGCCGTAATGAGGAAGGTGCTCGGAGTGATGGCGGGGGAGACGGGTGGTGAATAGTGTCCCATCGTCACTTTGAACGAGGGTCCATTGTTCTCACCCTTTCCGTCTGACGTTTCTCCCACGCCACCTCCTACTTCCCCAACTTGCTGAGTGTATGGCAACCCATTGTGCCCCCCATTTGAAAACGCATCCGAGAGAAAAACGATTCTTTGCTCCGGTCCATTTCCGCGGATTGCAATCGTTACCGGTGGACCTCTTGTGAGAGCACCGTGTATTCGTTTCTCTCGTTCGCTTGGTCTCGCCACCCGAGGCGTGTTGGGTAGTTTGAGCGAGATACCACTCCTCGTGAAATTCGATGAATTTGGGTGAGAAAAGGATGAGGAGTATAAAAGGAAAGGAATTAGTGAGAAAAGTATGTCCGGTATCCAGTGGTTACAAAATATCAGCCACGCACAATTATATTAGCTGCTTCTACAGGGTAATTTACTGGAAATGATTGGGGTAAGTGGCAGTCGGTTTAAATCCTGTATTTTTTTATTAAACTTTTTTCTTAAACGTGTAAATGTTTCACATAAGATAAAAATAACACCAAATGGCCGTAAAGTACTTAACTTTACGAACACGAAACACGGAAAACATCTATTTAATAACACGTGTTATTTTAACGGTGTTATTTTTATCTTTTGATATTTTGTCATTAATGCACTTTGCTACTCTGCTGCTTTATGTACGTTACAACTATTTGGTGTTATTTTTATTTTTGTTATTCTAAGGCCATAGAGCTCCACCCATTTAATTTGTAATGTTTCATTCATTATTCCAGCTCAAATCTTACCCTTCTTTATCCCTTCCATGAAACCTCTTCTCTTTCTTCCTATCCTCTGTTTGTCTAATACTCTCTGCGATGGCTAACGCAACTCTCAATACGCCTCTTCCAGCCACCATCCAAAAGTGTCCTACCGTCATTGACTATAACAAGCACTTGGTCGTTTATCCTCTTTTCCGTCCGCCGCACCTTCTCCACACTCACATATGAAACGCATGCAGCCTAATCTCGCTGTCTCTTCTTTATATCCTTACCCATGGCCACCGTCATCAGCCCCCTTCATTTACTGAACGTTTCTTTCGCTGGCGCAATTCTCTTTGTGTCGTTGCTACTGTGTCCATATTCTTCTAACGCTCAACCCAAGAAGTTAATATGTTTCACTTGCTTCAGTTGGCGCCATTCTTCTAAAATATCTCTTCAAATTAAATAAGATGAATTTGGCTTTTTTATAGAGAAAAATATCTCTCCTTTATAAAGATTACAAAATATTAGACGCATACTGCTATAATTATCGAGATATTTGCCAAAAGTTTCCGCCCATTTTGCCCGGGAAATAGAGTATAACACTCCATAGACGGTTAATTGAAAAAATGAGGTATTTCTAACTCACGCTTGACGTCATTAATTAACAAATATTTTGTTTTTATGCTTTCTTGAATATTTTCAAGAATGAGTTTATTATTTGCTGCTTTAGTTTTTTCGAATTCCAGTTAAAACTCGAATGTGAAGTTGTTGTTAGCTTACTGAGTGGAAAAAATAAGAAAATTTGGTACCTTACGGGTGTGTATTTAGTCAAAAGTTCTGTCTTGTAAAACAATTTTTTCCGTCATTAATGATACAAAATTTCTTAATGCTTCTTACAGTTATTGGATTTTAAACATAAAATTGGAATATGGTCTTAAATATGCCTTGGGAAAAAATCTGTCTCGAACTTCCTTCAGATGCAAGCGTTCATGAAGTTTCATCGGGGGTGGGTGAACGTCTGGCGGTTGGGAATTTTCGATGCTGGAATGTCCGGAAGTAATAGAACCCCCAGAGGCGTCTATCACATCTTTCCAGCATGACCGCATGTACAACGGTGGTGCATAGCTGTAAAATTTCCTTCGGTTTGTTTCTCACGATGCCCTCAGCATTGTCGATCTACAAAAGATTCGTTTTAATTTAAACGCTCCCGCATATCTTTTAGCTTGCCTGTGCTGCTAAAATAGAAAGTGATTATACTACTAGAAAATTAATGTGGAACGATCATTTGCATCTCCTTTTCCTAACTTAAGACCTCTAGATTCATTGACGTAGACTCCTTTGAGATTGTAGTTTCATACTGTTAACATTTACAGCTGGTAAGGGATGAAAGTGATAGTTTCAGGCGCATCTTTGTGGAATAACTTCATGATTAAAGGTTGAAACTCTAAGTAATTTTCACATGAGACTTCTTTCTCCATCTGATAATGTCGCACAGCGACGAAACCTGGGTCGTGAAATTCATAAGTCTCATGTGAAAATTACAAAATGTTTAAATCTTTAATCGGTTGTTAAGGAATGTTTGTATGGAATTCATTGCTTGCTTTCTGAATTTTTTTATCGGTAAAAGATGGAGATTGCCGAAAACCTTTTATTTGTAGTGGTCGGCCTCCCATCGGATTGCTTTTCTAGAAGTGTGGTTTGAGAACAATTTAAATCCGGGATTCATCTATCTACGGAATAAGTAGCGTTGTGATTTTATGGCCTACGTTTGTATAGTACCTACCTTTTTTGTCCCAGTAACGAAATCATCTGTAACTTTTCACTCGAAACACTATCTTTCCCCTCTGTTCTTCGTGTTCACATTAATAACTTCCATTTATATCGTCTGAAATTTCCAATATTTTCAACAAAACGAACTCAATGTCGGGGGTGACTTTGTGACATTTCTCTATGATGTAAAATAACAAGCATTGCGAATTTCACCCGTAAGATTTTTTATTCTCGAAGAGGGTTTCGACAGATCTTCAGGATGTCGAAACCCGGGTCGTTAATAAAAAACTTACAAGTGAAATTCGCAAAGTTTGTTCTTTTTTCATCCAATATTTTCCTTCTAATTCTATGCTAACATAGCATTTTTGCTTCTTATAATCTCTACAGCTTGCCATTGCTTCTCAGTACTTCCTCTTTTGATGCTCCCTTGCTACTTTAGACCAATATCTCACCGTCTTCCTCATATTTCATTATTATCATTAGCATTAAAGAGGTTAGGTTTTATTTTGCGTTTATGAGGAAGGTCCTCCGATGAAAAAGTCAAAGAGAGATGCTACTTCGTTCTGGGTCGGTCACACCTAGAAAATACGCCACGAACATTTGGGACCCTGATCATGGAGATTTAACGAAAAAATTTATTAAATACAAATAAAAGCCGCACGCTTCTCTAAGATTTTCTACGAGCCTAAGTGCAGTGTTTCTCAACTTTTAGAGGGATTAAGGTGGGAGCCCGTAGAGACTCGGAGGCTACACGCTTAGCTTAGGTTGCTTGAGAAATTCTGAACTGTTGTGTTTCAGAGCGACACAGAGGATATTATCATGACGCCTCACTACATCTCTAGGTCTGAGATAAGCGATAAAATAAGGGAGATACATTGCCAAACAGATTAAAAAATATTGCAGAACAGGTGCAAAAACTCGTTATTTCCGCACACAATAAGCGACCACAATAGAAACTGACCTCCACTAAATACACTCCTATAATACACGTCACCATTTCACCTCCCAAAACCTTTCAACTTTACACGGCTGGTGTTTTAACACCCCCTGCCACACGCCCATGCGGCGGCTCGCAGGGTAGTATGTAGATGTAGATTTAAATAAATAAATATATTTATTTACAAAATAGTTTACATCCTGTAATTTCCCTTGGGATGGATTACAAAAAAATTACAACTAACAAAGGAATATTTATACTTCTTTCTCTGGTCATCAATCATTCACAAATATAATAATCACAAATGAATTTATTTTTTTACCTTTAAACAAAAACAAATATTTTTTATGTACTAATTATTTAATTCTTTCCAGGAATTACAGAGTGGTATTACAATAGATAACCCCTAAGGATAATCCTGTGTTGGGGCAACTGACAAATGAACCATGCAAAAAGCGATAGCAACAAACTTAAATGATTTAAAATTTTCGATAAAACGTTTAACAATACAGTGAAGAAACTAATACAATAATAGAAAAAAAAGACTTAAAGAGAAATACAGAATTATATAGTGATTACAAAATAGAGACACAAATACATGATCGGGTACACGTACTATAACAATATTATTACAATATCACTTCATGTATTACATTTAATTCAATAAATATTTCATGCAAATCACAAGACAAAACCGCGATGTTTTTTTTAAGTAATAACCAAGTGTTTATTTTCTTAAGAAATTTACCTACGTGTTTTTCTACCTTAATGTGGTTCGGAAGGACGTTAAATATTTTTCGAGATATATCCACAAAACATCTCTGGAATAAAGTCAAATTGGGCTTGGGTAAAGAAACTATTTCTTTCTCGCAAGCTCAGGACTTGAGTCCTGGGAAACAGATTTGCTTCGTCGCCACTTCTCAAACAGAAATTCTTTAATACTTTATTAAAAGACATATATCTGAGAGGCAATACGTTCAGTTCTAAGAACAGTGGGAGGGCATGAGAGAAACGGTTTTTGTGCATTATCACACGCACTATCCTCTTTTGCAAAAAATAGTACGGGGTTTATTGTATATCTGTAAGTTCCTCCCCAGCAAATTAAGCCATAACTTAATTTTGACTGAACGTATTTCAACGTATTCCTTTGTCTTCCTCTCCTAATTAGTGGAGGGAGAAGAAACACGGCGCTTATTAAACGTCTGTTGTCGTCATCAGTATGTCGTTCCCATCGCCAACTTTCTCGATCTATTGTTTATTTTTTTAATTTTTTTTTCGGGTGCACTCACTTTCGTATATGAAAGCCATTAGGGCCGTTTCACCGTGCGCGCTACATAGGCGATACAAGGCGAAAGTCGGAGATACTCGAAGCGCGAGGAAAACTTTCGATCGGCCGCCGTCAATTAATCCAGTAAAAGACTGTAAAGAACGGTGAGTGGCCCCAGTTTCGGTGAGGTCGACTCTCAAAAAATTTTGAATGCGCGTTATACGTTCCAGATAAAGCTCATCATCACTTTCATTTTAGACTCACACGACTGAATCTTTCGCGTTAATTGAGAGCCAGTGTGATCACTGTACGGAACGAACGCTCTAGTGAAAATGAAGGGCGTACTTACGGATTGGCCTTTGGTAGTGTGCGATTCCTTTGGTTTTAATAAAACTTATGAGCAGAACGAAATACTTTCCCTTTTGATTCTACATCTGCAAAATATCCTGCGAGTCACCTCAAGGTTGGATGGAAGAGGGCGAGTTATCACCAGCATGCTTTACACTATACCCTATTGAAGTCAATGTAAATACGTCTACTGATGCTTTGGCATTCAAATAGATTCGTGTGAAAACATTCATGTGGTGCGTAGCAGGAGCGCCTGGACAGAATTTCGTCTTATCAAGGCATGGTTGCATGTACTCGTCCACTGTCATTAACATATATATTAACTACCCTGATGTTGTTCATCCAATAGGTCGTATGAGCAGTTTGGAAACAATGTGTGAATACATTCGTGTGGAGCGTTGCATTTCATGGATCGGAAGCCATTCGAAAAGCTGACCAGAAATTCTAGAAGCCTTCGAAACCTGGTGCTGGAGGAGGATGCTGAAGAAAAAACCTACGGACAAAGTAAGAAATGATGCAATGTACAGATGAGTAGATGAGGAAAGGGCCATACGGAACACCTTAGAGAAAAGGAGAAATAGATGGATTGGACGCAACCTGAGACAATGGATTTGTGAAGAATATAATTGAAGGCAAAATATAGGGAAATGTCCCCAGAGGTAGACTCAGGAATAAGTTCATGGACCAAATAAAGAGAAAAGTACGTAGAAGGGGTATCGGTTTGGTGTGGTGGCTAGAGTACTCGCCTACCACACGGGCGGCCAGGGTTCAAATCCCAGCAGAGGCGGATGTTTTTCAAAGGAACCCGATTCCTACTTGAGTGTCTTGTGGAGGGCACTTCAAGTACAGTACTCCGCATGTCGGATGAGACGTTAAGCCGTGGTCCCCTTGGTGCCTTTCGGTAAGAGAAGGCTAATGCCGACGCCGGGTTTCTATCTACCCTTCTTCCCTTGCCTATCCCCTATGGCGCAAATGACCTTAGCCGTCGGTCGCCTCCCCAAATATCCAATCCAATCACGTAGAAAGAGATACCAGGAGGTAAGGGAATTAGCATTAGATAGGGAAGGGTGGGTGGCTGCAGTCAACCAATCATAGGATCAAACAACCAATGAATGAATGATGCTTTGGAAGGAATCTGCTAAAACTTGTCAAGAGGCGATATTTTACAGATATGCGCCGCATTATTGCCAACCATGGAATTGCGATGTGCTGCGATATCATCAACGTCACTTCACTCGCCATCACTGCACTTTTGTTATAACTGGTTATAACGCATGGCTTGAATAATTACGATTATGTTTTGTTTCCCAATGACAACCAAATGACTAATGAGGAGCGCCAAGGACCCGCTGGTTCAGATCAATCTGAAATCTCAGACTAGCTGAGAAATTGGGACGAGTCAGCCCGCTTCTGAGGTCGATCCCACTATCCCGTGTCGTTTTACATACCGAGCTGATCCGATCAGATCGATCTGAGATCGATTGGTAAACGTTGAGGTAAATGTGTGACCACTAGCAGGTGAATCCACTGAAATTACTGTGCGGCCCCTTCCGCAGTTCCTTGGACACAAAAACGTACTACCAGTGTAAGGCTCTTTGTATCACTAATTTTTTCACCAACACTAATGTGGAGAGATAAAAGTATTATACCGCAAACATGCACAGTTTTTCTGTTAGCACCAGTTCGCAGACAAGGATATAAGTATTAGGTAGGTAAACAATTGACAAGCTGCACTATTAAATGATAAACCTGGCTAAAAGTCTGATTGGCAACTGTTATGGTCTCTTAATCGTTCGCGGAAGAAATTACCCATTTAGCCCATCCGTCCTGCAGTCCCAATTTTATTTCCTACCTACAATTTCCCTACTTTTTGTCCCAAGATCTAATCTTCTGTAGTATGTCGGAGTTCTTAAGATGTTATTAACGTCGTCAGAAAATAAATTTGTTTGGAACTTATGTAATAGATTGTCTAACTTTTCCCATAAATTCCCATCCCAGTAGTTGCAAAAGGCCATTATAGTAAACGGGATTATCCTCACGGCCCTCAACGCATCTTTCCTATCTTCGCTGTGCACGTTCTAAATTGGTTTTTAAACCAAGCTCATGATGATCCCAAATACTGGCAGCGTTTTCCTTGTAGGGTCTGACTTAGGAGAAGTAGTGGATTTCTCCAACTCATCATCGCTTTTGTCAAGTATGTAACCGAATTTACTCATGTAATAAACTTTGATTGTGAACTTGATTGAATGATGACTTCGCTAACAAAATGGGTCTAGAAGAGAAAATTATTATTTATTTATTAGATTGAACCAATGTAAGTGTAAAATAAATTAAAAAATCCCGATTGACGATTGACTTGATTGGTTATATCCCGATTATGTTTTCGTCATTTTTTCTTGCTGTGGAGTAACATTCCTCAACCGAAAATACTAATTATCCTTTCATTTATATGGGATTCACTGCTTCATATTTACGCGCGAAACTTAAACCCTGGTTAAAAGATTTTTAGTTTCTTTTTTTTGGAGTTTTAATACTTTCTGGGGGTATTTTTTCACGAATATTTTCTATCTTCTTGGGCCTTTGACTGGTGGTTTCTTTTGTAATGCACGAGCTGTGATAGTTTCTTGTCATAATCGTCCGAAATATTTAATATTTTTTTCTGGGCCGAAATCACCTGTTACATCTCGAATGAATTTTCCAGTTAATGTAAAATCGCCTGTAAGCGACATTTGTAGTACTTTTGATTGCAAGATATTTTCCCTTTGGGGACGTCCTATCCTTGAGCTTGGCGTAAAAAAATTATTATTTATTACCAGTGGTCAGAATTCACCTTAAGGTTGTCAGAGCGAGATAGTTCTTTTGTCATAATAGAGACCATATTCGAATTATACGTTTTAATTTCACCAGCTGTAGGACTATTGAACTATTGATTTTTTATGGAACTCTTAAAATTTTAAACTTTACTATGCTTTTCAAGGATATAGTTTCTTGGGTGAGCTAATATTTTTAATCAGAACTTTTTACAATTTTCAAGACTTCAGTGCTGTTCAGTCGCTTACAATGGCGACCTTCGAGGAAGACTTTACAGTTGGAAGTCAATGTTTCTCTCTAATGAACGCATGTTTCTGCTTTCTCTGGACTTAATGAGAGCGACGCATTCTAGAAAATCTCAGCCGCGACGACATGGCACTTACCTCTTTTTATATCGAGTTTTACTTATATCTTTTTGCACCACTTCAGGAGTGCATTGAATTATACTGCGTATTTATTGGATTAAATTAGAGCAAAATCTTTTGCCTTCCATCGATGTATTAGATTGATTGCTACTGGTTTCGGTTGTTATGTCATCAGATGTTCACGGAGGCTGTTTCAATTCATTTCACATTTTTTAAAAAGTATTCTACCGGTTAAGGGAGGTTTTACTTAATGTCAGAGATTCTCCTCCGGATTTTGTATACTCTCATCCTATCTCGCTCTAGTATATCCTTTTTGGCCTCAGCATACGATCTACCCTTCTTCATCCCGTCCATTAAACCTATTCTCTTTCTTCCCCAACCCGCTTGCCCAACATCCTTCCCTCTATTACACTCTTGAGCAACCCAACGCTCCTTATTACATCCTTCAGCCACTTACTCTGTCGATCCCCGATTTCATTTAGAAGTATACTCTCCTCGCCCTCCATCTCAAGCACTTTCTGGTCAGTCTTCCTTTCCTTCACGGTACGCTCCACTTCAAGCTCTTCACCAGCCTCTTCTTCACATTCTTACCCATTGTTCCCGTCGTCGGCTCCCTTATATTGATAAACGCCTCCTTAGCTAGCGCTATTCTCTTCCGTATGTCTTTGCTACTATGTTCGTTTTTTCTAGCGTACTACCTAAGTAATTTAAATGCTCTTATTTGCTAGATTTTTTGTCCTCTAACTGACGTTGTTTTATCCAATGGCTCATCATCATCCTGCTTTGGTTACCTTAGCATTTTTCATCTTGGAAACAATACATATGTTATCCGTAATTTATTGCTTATTGTCCAATGGATATGTAAACGCTCACCTATTTCTTCAAGGGAAATGTGTCACGCGAAGTGGTGTCTCATCTCTTTTCGATTCATCGTACGCCATGCGATAGTGCCTCCATTAGATCAGACTCCTTTGTGCTTTGTTTAGGTACTATTTGTGTAATTTCCTAGATATTGAGGAATAGTTCTTTGAATTCGATTTAAAGTCTTTATTTCCGCGAAAATGTTATTTTTTCGTAGTGATAATTGCTTATGTGGTACCTAGAATAAGCTTCGCTACCGCTGAACGTATACGATGCTTAAACCATGATACTGCCGAAAATTTGAATAAGTTTCTCTGACTTTCAACATGACCTATCTTGTACCGGCAGAGTACTTAAATAAATAAAGGAATCAGTATCTTGACGTTCCCAGGCAGCTTATTTTAAATGACTCTTGATATTTTTGTTTCAAGTGATTTCCTGTTTTGCGTCGCTTAAAAACCGAAGGTCGCTTGGCTAATACTTCGTTTGATAACTTGTGGTTAATCTTATCGACACAATGTTTGTTTTGAAGGTAAGGTAGAGTGAGCGTTTTTAAAAGGGCATCATCATAGGTCGTTCAATCCTAAGATTGGTTGACTGCAGCTTTCCCTATATAATGCTTGTTCCCTCACCTCCTCGTATCTCTTCGTATGTACTTCCCTCTTTATTTGGTCCATGAAGTTATTCCTGGGTCTTCCTCTGGGGACTTTTCCCTCTATTTTGCCTTCAATTATATTTTTCACCTTAAGGCACGACCCCAATGTTGACTGGACTCTTCCATTTTTCTTGTGGTATATCGTTACTTGTAAGAAACAAAAAGTACACGGAACAATTGGTGGTCGTTACCAGTTCGCGTTGATAACTCAATGATGTTCCTTTCCACTAATTGGAGATTATAATCAAAACTTGCATTGTTTTCAATGTCTCTGGTCATAATGCCAGAATCGAAATGAAATGTACGCTCTATTGTGATTTGAATTATTTTTCATTTACGTGTTTCCCTCGGTAATAATCGGAAAGTGTTTGTCATTTCGCTTGACTGAGCGTTATGCAAATCAATCTAATTGTTTGATTTCCCCGACGATTATCAACGCTGGGTTCTGGCTGTGCTTGGTGAACAGTATGCATATTATTCGGTCTGTATAAATTATAAATGGCCGAAGGTCGGTATTGATGGAAATAATTATTATCGCCGATCATGAAATGGGTAAATATCAAGTAACCTATAATATCGTTAATGTGGTGAAACTTGTTTTTGAAATCCCTTGGTTGTGCTGAAAAAAGTCTCCGTAATGGATAGAGCATTTACTCGTCAAGTTAAACAGACCGATGGAGATGAAGAAACGTCCTTGGTCGTGTCCTTGTCCCGCGGTGCGACACTGAGCTATTTGAATTTGAAATTACTTTAGCATAAAGACATTATCTCCGGCGTCAGAGGTTGGTCTATTGTAGCTCCTCTGTCCTATTTCTTATTGCTTGCTTTAATGTGGTTTCGTAACTTCCCAAATGAATAAATCCCAATGCCTACTTGACAATTGACGTTCTTTGGCTTCCTCTTCAGCATTTGCACCCATCTACCTTTCTATAATTCGTAACGGAGTATGTTATATGTGTCTGCCAGGATAATTGCATTAGTGATGTATGATCAAAAGTCTTATCTTTATATGGGGAATCTAAAAGTCTTTTCTTTCTATTTCATCTTACTATAACTTCAATGTCCTTGGAGAATATTTAAAAATAATGTATTGGGTTAGATATTTGGGGAAAAGACAGACAGATTGGGTCATTTGTGCCATAGGGGACAGGTAAGAAGGGAAGGGTGGATAGAAACCCGGCGTCGGCATTAGCCAGCTCTTAACAAAAAGCGCCTAGGGGGCCACGATTTAACGTCTCATCCGACAGACAAAGTACTGCATTTGAAGTGTCCTCCACAAGACACTCAAGTAGGGATCGGGTTTCCTCTGAAAAACATCCTCCTCTGCAGGGATTTGAACCCGTCTGTATGGTTGGCCAGTACCCTAACCACCAAACCAAACCGATCCCCATGGATAAAGTTCTGATTGTGACTAAGCGAAGTGTGCCACCTCACTGGGTGTCTTTTGAATGTGAATAGGCTTTTTAGACCAAAATAAACTCATTCCCACGTTGAATTTCGCTCATTCATTGGTATTTAATTAGGTTTCTTAAAAATAATATACGTATTTAAGTCACCTCCTTCTAGTCGAGCCTCCTTAGCTGTATGTAGTTACGTGCTTTCATGCTATTCTTACTACTAATTCATAGCTATTGCACAGTCCTCAACTCATCTTGACAATTCTGGGGTGGCATTTGATTTTTCATGCGTTTAAATATATCCTCTGTTAAGAGGGATGGGACTTCTGTATTTTCGCCGTGGCACTTACCATATAACAATTTTTACGATATTCCTTTATAAAAACACTGATTGAAAAGTATTTTTATGTAATGATAACGTATTATATGCATCTGGCCTTCATAATCATCGTAGACAGAAAGTTTTTCAAGCTGTAATTAATTTAAAGTACATTGCATATTGAAATAGGTTGTTTTCCTCGGCTTCGCGGAACGCGGTGAAGTAGTGGACCTCCTTCTAGTTTCCCTTTTAGAAGATATTATCTTTCTTAGATGGCGGCTTGAGGACACTTCAAAAGATAATGACTGGATGGTGAAGCTGAAACTCGTTTGCAGGTGTCGTTTTGTAATCCTCTGACATTTGATCTACTGAGTTTGTCTGGGAATATTACCTGGTTTGCCGAATTAGGAATTTAGGTCAGCAGTGTGAAATTCTTATGTGAAATCACTTTTTACTGCCAATTCATGGATTTGCTGCAGCAAGACATACCTACGTCGCATATCTTATGCAGTATTATTGAACCTTTTATGAACCAGAATTTATATTCCTGAGATAGGGTTTTTCCTCTATATCACAAGTATTTAAGGTCACAGAAACAACGTTCTCTACTATTTTAACAAATTTTAAAGTTAAAAAAAATGATTAACAAAGTCAGCGGATTAGGCAATTGAGGCATTCTTCAAGAGTATGCATGGAATTCGATACACTTCATCTACATTTACATACTACCCTGCGAGCCGCCGCATGGGCGTGTGGCAGGGGGTGTTAGGACACCAGCCGTGTAAATATGTAAGGGATAAGTTTTTGGGAGGAGAAATGGTGACGTTTGTTATGGGAATGTATTTAGTGGGGCTCAGTTTTTATTTTGGTAGCTTATTGTGCACGGAAAGAACGAGTTTTGTACCTGTCTGTTCGGCAGTGTATCTCTCTCATTTTATCGCTTCCGTCAGACCTAGAGATGTAGTGAGGCTTCATGATAATAATCTCTGTGTCGCTCTGAAACACATTAGTTCTGAAGTTCTCTATCTCATTACTTCTGGTGGAAAATGTGGAAATGAAAGCTGGCAGTTGCCTTTGATCCATCCAACACAAAGCCCTTGGAACAACGGCGAGGTTCTTCGTAATGTCACGGAGGAGATTTCTCGCCGGGTCAGAATATCACACTACTTGGGGTAATTAGTCGCTTAGTTGTGATAATATTTGTTTACTTAATTATTGTGTTGGCTGGAGAACATATGCCCTTACATCTCTAGTTAACGTATAATTTGACGAAAATTAGGATTTTTTTAAACATTAGTTCCTGTGAAAATAAGGAGATGCTTTGAGAATCAAAGATATGAACCTCTTCTCATCAACATTTTGAAAATATTTTTTCATTTGGAGTTAATTATGCGGGAGTTTTTAATGTGTAACGTCCAAAAGCACTTATGTCAATTGTGGCACTCCAATTATGCTCATTGAATTTTTTAATCTAAGCGTTTTACTTTTTCATGTTTTAATTTTGGGGATGTTGTAAATGCAGATTTCCTGCGACGAATTCTAGCTCAAAAATGGATAAGTTTGTTTTGCTGCATTGATAATGGTTCTGCGAGAGTCCACCATTTATGTATTACGCATAGGGGCCATTCAAGTATTGCGTAATATGTTTTTTGGGAGGGAGGGGCGGCATCATCTTACACTGTCTTATGTAGGGTGTCTGGAACCAATTTACGTAAGATTTTTGTCCGTCTTGAAACACTGTATCGTTTCCGAATGAAATTTAGCAGTATATGGGGTATCCGCTCATTATTGGCGTATTTTCCGTAATCTCACCGCTACACCAATGATCCTATTCTGTCGCCTGACCGGCTGGCTACATTACCTCCATGCTCAACCCAAGCGAGCATTTAACGAATTGTAGATTCAAATATCTAAAGTCTTACTTAAGTTTGAGAGGGAGGGGGGGAACTCTTACATTGTCTTACATAGGGGAAGGGGGAGGGGTCAAGAATAGCATAAATCGTCTTACGTAATACTTGAGCGGCCCAATAGCTGTATAGTAATATACGATCCTATAGATACATTTCAGGGCTCATTAAAGCACACTGCTGAACACGGATCTGTTTTCACATTTTATAACCCCGGAGCTGTATACACTTTTTATCTACACTTTTCTAATGTTCACTGCTAAGTAGAGGAATGCCTACAAGGTGTAATAATTTACATGGTATTTTATTTTCACCACAAGTTTATGTGAGGAAAATATTGCCCTTCTTGCAAATGAATATTTCCCCCGATGGATTGTAGTTTTCGTCCAACTCCCTAAAATTGCATGTCATCTCCTATCATACCCAAGTCCAGAGCATATTTTCAAGCCATATTTGTGTTTTTTAAAAATTTATTATATTTAAATGGTGTGTGATGTGAGATTAACAAATTACCTGGTAGAGAATTCTTTGATATTGGACTTAAACGTATTTACTCTTCAAATTCGTTCCTGACGTCACTTAATGTTGTGAGGGTGTGATACTATTACCGCAACCTAAAACCGAACTAAATGTGTACGGCTTGAACTGATGGTCATTTCGAATTCTTTGTGGCTTACTAACGTGGTGTGGGTGGCGTTATACACGATATCATCGTGAGAAAAGGGGACTGTTACTCTGGGGATTATCTATTGACAGTGATGAATGAAGCTACGATTTGCGGCATTACTAATGAATGCAATTATGAACTTGATAATATCTATCACATAATTGATTTCTTAATGACTGAAGACTTATTCATAACTGTACGTATTATTAGCTCAGTAACCATATTTTAATGCTCATTCTTCAATTAGCGAATTTACCTCCATGTTTATTTTCCAATTTATAATCTTTCGCTGTAAAATGCTTCAAAATTTTTTACTTTATCTAGGGCGTAATTTTTAAGAGTAACCAACCTTGGTCCGTTGCTTGTACGCTCGAAGAATGCCAAAATGTCGGATCGTCCGACAGCTGTGATTTCAAGGAATGTGGTTGATGTTATTGCCGCCTCATGCAATCAATCTGATTATTTTATTGCACTAATCACGGGTTACGTATTTGTTTGTGAGTGTTCCTTTTTGGGTGAATGAAATTAGCTCTTTACCTCTGCCTTCAGACGAAATGGAAAAGTGCGTTGTTTTATCATCGGTATTGCACTGTTTAATGGTCCGACTTTAGGCCCCCCATGAGAGACAGTTACGTATCGTCGTGGACTTTTAAGGACTTGGGTACAGCATGAACATTTTCTCTCACTGTTGTCTTCTTTAATTCAGCTTCTCAAATATTCTACCTTCTCTCATTGCGTCTTCAATACTGAATATTCGCATCTTATTTTTCCATTATTCCCTTGATTCTGAATGCGTCCGTTAATTGTCATTTCTATGACTAACAACGCTGCAAAAATAACCTTAAATTATCTCAATTCATCTTACGCGTGTTGAGATAATGGCGACTATTGGGCATATTGAATCAGCTGTCTATATCAATTTCTAAGTTAATTTTTTACAATTGGTAATTTTAATTTAAGGTCAAATGTATGAGAGGAGAATTTAAGTTTTAGAGGAGAAAATATATTCTTTGACTGTAGGATCGCTAGTCTTTTGTCTTCGTTCTGCATTCCATTTATCATGTTTTTCAGTCGTATTTGATGAGTGGTAAGCTTTTCAATATATCTAAATGCAGCATTACATAGTAATTTTACCTTTTTGCAAACAGTCGTCGGTATAGGTCTATTTGGTCTTCATATTTCTTTTGACTTAAAAGCCTTACAGTTTTTGCGACTTTGATGCTCGTACGTTTATGCTACTGCATCTTTTAAGGAATAGTTGTCATTATTAGTTGTGAGAACTTTAGCAGTCAGAGATTATCTAATAGGTAACAACTTCTACCTTATGGATAATGTAAATCCTCTCTCAGTTACTGAAATATCACCAGATTATTGCTAGGTTGACTCGGGAAACCTGATGTAAGTAATGTAATCATGCGGGTTTGGGAAATATTTTCTTATTGCCGAAGAGTCGATTTCAAAATGTATCACTGAAATTATCATAAAAGGAGTTACATTTTCCTGCAGTTGCGCAGTTTGTAACCAGTTGTGGAGGTGCTTATCGGTAGCCTTGAACCCCTCGCTTCTGTACTCAACCTTGCGATGCTTGCATCGTAATCATGCTGAACCTGTCTCGCAAGTGTCTTTTATACTCTTCCGTTGAGAGAAGTTGCTTCCTGTCGGACGGAGAAGCGAATGAGAGTGCTCGAGGATTTTTTTCATAACTGTCAATTATTGGTTGAGGCCAGCGCAGTCAGATATGTCCATTGCAGGTGCATGTATTGTGTCGTGGTCTAATTTCTGAAACCAAAAAGAGGCTAGTGTTAGAGATGTTAGGAATATAATTGTACATTAATTATACATATCGAGTGGTTAAAATAATGATATAGGGCCAATAATGGTATTAAGAAATGATTTAGGGTATAGTTGGTTATGGTTTGTGAATCTGTGTAGCCCTTAGAACCGCATGTGTTCGAAAAAGAGTCATAATAAACGTGAGGCTTTTGAGATGTTTCGAAAAGAAGGGGGGAGGTGAAATGACCTAAGGGGAAGAAAAGCGGAGAAATAATAATCAGGGTTAGGAATAGTCTGTTGTTGTTAAGTTTTAAAAGAGGAGGCAATGTCTATAAGTGGGAAATTGGGATGTTGTGAAGGGATGGTATTTAAGGCTGTTTGAGCGAAATATCATTTCACCTAGAAATCAATGAATTAGGTCTAACTTTAAAGAAAAATATCTCGCTCTTCCAAAGATACCAAAATATCAGCCCCTTATCGAACTACTTACTTAGATTTTTGACGAAAAATAACGGTGCTTTTACATGGGAAATGGTACGTGTATGCACTACAGAGAGAGCTTATTTAAAAAAAGGAGGAATTTCTAACACCTAGGTCTCGACAAAAAATTAAGTATGTAGTTTGTATATTTTCTCAACTCTAGTGAAAATAAGTCATACTGCCACCGCAGTAATTTTTTCAGGATCACGAAAAAGCTTCCGTTGTGAATGAGTTTTAAACGTACCGCGCGAAAAAAATTTGTCAGGATAAAGACTAGAATGGATATTTTTATTCAATTACTTATAATTTAAGTCATATTTAAGTATATTATTGCGCTGTTAATTGTACAATATTTAATTTATTCGTCCTACAGCTTCCTACAGCTGCTGAATTGAATACGTGTAATTCGAATATGGTCTGCATTATGACTATGGAACTATCTCGCTCAAACTACCTTAACAGGGTAGATGGAGGAAAGACTTCATGGATGGGATGGGGTAGTTAGTTTAAAGAGATGGAGCTTTAATTTAATGATGTATGGTGATAAATATTTGCTGCCATGGGACACCGGAGAACTTCGTGCCATTCTCTTGTGTTAATCTTTAGGTGAGAGAGATTGAGACCGCGGATTAGCGGGCTGAGAAACATGCTCAGTAGAGCAGCTATCACCTTGGAGCTACCCCGTTGCAAAGTACAGGGGGCGTAAGTCCCTACGATGGTTATTAATATATTGCCACTGGAATTGATTTGTTCAGTGTGTTACACGAATTTGTACGTACAAATGTTAGAAAAGAGAGTTTTCAAACATAATATTATTTTATAACACGCATGGTATACATGTCGTATGCGCAAATTTATTGTTAAATATTTCTGTATTTTTTGCTTTAAAAAATTTTTTTTACATCTTTTAATCTTTTCAACGATGAATATTGAGTCTAATTATTTGGCTAAAAATTAACAGCATATGTATTTCTACGTAAAAAATGAATTTTAACGCGGTATGGGTTTTATTTTAATGTGTACATTCCTCTGGCAGAGGAAGCCCATAGCCTTCATCTTGTGCCGGGGCCCTGGACTGCATAGTTTCGCTAATGAACAGACTAGGAGACATCCACTGGAGCCTTTTCCACCTTAGTCCCATCAACTTCAAAAACTTTTCATCTCCCTGCCTTTACACTGTACGCGGTTCAGTGCCACAATGCTCAGCCGCCTATGCAGAATCAATTCCATTCTCATCCAGGCCTTCATTAAACTGTTCGAAAGCCCCTCTATCAATAATGAAAATTATACCTTTTAGCTTAATTGTTGGCGTGCGTACTGTTCGGCAAATTTTCCCGCCCATTTCCGCCGAAGAATTCGCAAGAGATCATTTGTCATTGTCCTTTGGAACGATGGAAATGGCGCGTGGGAGTCATTAATTTTCGTAGAAATCGCTCCTTACTTCGTTCAGAAAGGCTTCGTCAAAAACGCCAGACCTTTTTCCTTGGCGCTGAAGAGGAGCGGCTGCCGAATGGTGGGAAAAACAGAAGTGGTTCGGTGGCTTTTCTCATCGGCGCGGCTCGAAACGTAGAAAGTAGTTAATAACCTTCATTCTTTATTTTGGCGCGGTTAAAGCAGAGAAAAAGTGAAGGCGACAGCTCGCCTAGTCTGTTGACGATCTGGGCAATGGAACCGTGACATGGAAGCGGCGAGTCGATGAAAGATTTTTAAAGGGCTCCCTGCGTCGATAGTTCTTACCTCTTGTCCTGATTAATTTATTTTCCGTTTTTGTATCGGAGAAGAGAGAGTCAAGACTTCAATGTGGGTATAACATGTAAATGGGTTACATTTATAAGGCATTCACTTGTTCCTTGTAATGTCCTTGAATTCTTTTTCAACGGGCGAGAATTTTTTCGGCTCTTATAGCGTTAATTTGTTGGCTGACGTTAAAGAACTTATCTCGTTGCGCCGCAGTTGGGCCAATTAAACCCCTTGTAGGCACTTAGAAGTTTCGCATCAGTTTTAAATTGCTTATATTATCTTATACGCGTTAACTAAGCCTTGTAAATGTTGTCTCTTTACTTATGCGTTAACGAAATATTCCTTTGTGAAACCATGACCTATTAAATTCCACCCGAAGTATTCTTCTATTTATCCTTAAATTGCAGTAATTCATTTCAATAAGCACGAGTATGGGGAAAGTAAACCTCTGACCATATCATTCGGCGATATTTCTCCTCGTTAACGGCCCTCATTTGTCTTTACTAACCGTGAAATGCTCTCTGGAAACCGAAAGGCGTTTTCACCGCTGCCGCGCGAATGGTGCAAAATCTCCGACTTGCAGTTTTCACCCTCACTCTCTCCACCCCGTAACGCTCTTTGACAATGAGTCTAGGGCGGCGCGGCGGTCTTGTCTCGCCCTCAAAGGAATAGATCGTTTCCCCCTTTGGGGACTTTCACTCTACGTTCCGATCTCCGCCTTGTTGTTTCTCAAGCCCCAATTACCACAGTGCCACAATCGGAACAGATGTAAAGAATGGACTCCCACTAATGGTTTCCGGCGGCCCGTACCGTTTCAGCGCGCGAAGAATTGTCCGTCCGATTTAAAAAAAAATAACCAGATCTCTCTGAAGATTTTTCATTGAGAGATCGCTAGCGCGCGAAGATAAACTCACAATTTCCGGTCCAACCTACTGCGTGTGACTTTCGGGATGAGGGAGAAATTTAAAAAATTATTTCTTCATACATTGTTGAAAGGAGAGGACATCTAAATTTACATACAGCCCTGCTAGCAGCCGCATGGGCGTTTGGTTGGGGGCGTTAGGTCACCAGCCGTGTAAAGACGTCATGTTTTGGGAGGTGAAATGGTGACATGTATTGTGGGAGTGTGTTTATTGAAGCTCAGTTTTTATTGTGGTCGCTCATTGTTCGCGGAAAGAACGAGCTTTTGTTCCTATCTATTCGGAAATGTATCCCTCTTATTTTTTCGCTTCTGTCAGACCTAGAGATGTAGTGAGGCGTCATGATAATATTCTCTATGTCGCTCTGAAACACACCAGTTCTGAATTTCTCAAGTAAGCTTAGTCTAGCGTGTAGCCTCCGAGTCTCTATGGGCTCCCACCTTAATCCCTCTAAAAGTTGTGAGACACAATATGTTCGCTCGTATGACATGTGGAAGAGGGTATTAGAGGGGGGGGAGCACTAGGGAAGAGGGGAAGAGTAAGGAAGAGGATAGGAATCTTGAACGAAATAAGGAGAGGGAGACGATATGAGAAATTTAAGAAGGATCTAATGGCGGGTCATCCATAGTTGGGAAAACGGAACGATGTGGCAGAATTGGGACGTTAGAATGAGGACTATGCAAAAATCTATCAATTATCTGGTAGAATAGTGAAATAAATGAATGAGGATATTCCATATGCTGAGGGACTGCTTCATTTGCTTTCACAATTCTTTCTGTCCCTTCAATATCTCGTCTTGAAACATTTTCTCAAAATTAGTTGTACTCGGCAATCATTGTCGACACCTGCGGCTCGGCTAATTAATCAGAAGTGTTGATAAATTAGCTTCCGATCTGATGCATCGACATGGGTTAAGACAAGAAAATCTGGTTAATTTGTCAATGAGATTCTCATTTTGTTATTCATTTCTAACAATCGGGAAGACACAAAATAAGGAAGGTATAGAATGGCTTTAGTTTTATTTAATTATCCGTTATATATACTAATCGCTTATTTTTCAGTAGCTTTAGTGATTATCGTATTTTGTTCAATATAACATTTTTTCTCTATTAAGTTGTTGTTCGCCGGTGTTACAACTGTTTACTTGTTGGGTATGGCTACAAATTATCGGAATGAACTTACTAAAGCATTTTAATTTAATGTATCGAATCATGTAGTAGTTCTGTGTTCGAATAATTATTCAATTATTTACTCTCTGCCAGAAATCCCTTCTTTTATTCAGCCATTGAACTCGGAGTATAAACTGTCGTACACATTAGGAAGTTTGAAGTGAAATATTACATTTTTCACTGGGAAACATTTTTTTCGGAGGAAATTCTGTGCGACATTAGGTTGCGAATTGTAAGGAGCAACCACTATTGGTATTTTCGGGAAAAATGAAGTTTCTTGATTTTATCATATTTAATCATTATTAATTGAAACAATGGCTTTGTGTTGATCTTTGAGGAGATGGTAGTCGATCATGTAATAACTCACGCCTACTCGAAAGAAATAACTGTAAAACGAACTTTCTTCTGCTCCTCTCCTTCTCGTTTTTAATCATTTTCGCATTAACCAACTGATCTTTCATCACACTTCAACGAAAAAAAACTGTTACTCATCGCAGTCGTGTTTAAAGAAGTGCAAAGATAAATTTGTTTTTTTTTTCATTTTTTTGCCATTTTTATTTACGCTTGATGAAATGTTAGTTGGATGAGTCACTTTTTAGTTTGGTATTCAGCATGTTTCTGTTAGGCGCAATCTTTATAGGGTCGTGAGTGCATCACTTTGCGTTGCCAAATAGTACTTATGCAGAGGCACTGATGGGAAAAAAATGCTTTTCACATCTTAGGAGGTATCTCACCTGGATTCAATTTATTGTGGGTCATCAGTTACGAATTAAATTGGCAGTCTCCGGCAAAGTGTCGGCTCTCATGTCATTAAAATTAAATTGCTTCTTTTCCGCGGATAACCTGTCACCGCATGTTTCTGCTAACTTAGTCATCTGGTCAGCTTACGTTGCCGCAGTCCTCGGGTGATGCTCGTGTTGGCTGTGATGAGTGGTCACCACAGACTTTTTTCGTGGAATAGTGCATTTCATTTTAATGACATTTAATCAGCTTCTTGCCCCAGCATTCTCGGAAATGCTGTGTTAAATTCGTGTTGATTGCTTCAGATTTGTGCGTCGAAATACGGGTCAACGTGAACGAGGATCGATTTTGGGTCGATTCTTTGGAAATCCCTTTCAATACGCGAGGATTGCTCATCCTACATCTCTTCATATCACTTCGCTTCGCCTGTGTGGTTAAGATCTCCAGCAATGTGGACCGCTCTAAATAAATACCTCCTTAAGCGGCTATAAATGGATTTGTAAAGAATATTTAGTGAACTTTAAATGTAATCGAACTTGACGCCCAGTCACATATGAGTAGTGGATTATAATTTCCGTCCCTTTGTAATTCATCCGAAGGAAGTGGTGATGGTTGCTTTAAAGAAAACAGTTTTCAGATCTACGGTTTTTTTTTCAAATTTCAGCATCTGTTTGGTGATTATTGAAATCCCAAGCTTTTGACTCCATAAAATATTTTAAAGTTTTTTAGCAAGCAATAATCTTCATCATTGGTCGTTCAATCCGAAGATAGGTTGAAGCCCTCCACACTTCCCTATGTAATGCTATTTAACTTACCTTATGGCATCTCTTCCTATGTACTTTCCTCTCTATTTGGTCCATGAACTTATTCCTGGGCCTTCCTCTGGGACTTTTCCCTCAATTTTACCTTCAAAAATGGGGTCCAGTTAGGACCAGTGGTAGCGTGTACGGAATTTTTCCTGACTTGCCAACCAAATTTTGCACGATACCCAAATTTGACCCCACTACTGAGAGACAGCAGTCTCAGCAGCAGTTTGGATGCCACAGAGCAAGGAGATCAATCGCTACGGCATCAACGGATCAATTATCAACGATCAAAGGCATCAATAGCCATAGCTTCGGGCGAAATTGAAGTTCTCGGAATCGGCCGGTGTACTGCGAAGTGGAAGGCAACGGGGAAACCACCACGTTAGTCTCCCTAGAAGATGCAGCCCTGCATTTTAACTATAGGTATATATAACGTGATGGCATTCCGTTCAGTAACATATTCCGGAGGTAAAATAGTCCCCCTATCGGATTTCCGAGTGAGAACTACTGGGATGAGTACATCAGTCTGGAAGGACAAGTGCAGGATGGGGGCAAGCAATAATATTAGTTGAATTTTTTTCGCTCTCAAGTAGGTCATTTGTTTTTGCGAGTATCTGAGTAATCACCATTTGATGTGCTTCGTCATTCATGATGTATCCTTTCAATGGTTAATAATCCGTGCTTTTCTCTTTTCGTATACCCTAATTTCTGCTTGTTTCTCCTGACATATTCCGGTAAAATTCGGAACAGAGCCATGGGATCCGTAAGTTATTTCGATTTTGATGGGTTCGGTTATGTCAATGTCTATTTCTTCAAATTGGCCGATGTGTAGATATTTGGCGAAATTCCATTTTATCTATTTCCAAATGGAATCCTCTTGAATGTGTTATTGTTGATTATTCCATTTTCTTTCAATACAGTATGTAGAGAAATTGTTAATCCTTTCTGCCAGAGAACCTTTTGATGGTTGAAATTCGATAATGCTTCTTTTTTAATTGAAAACGCTTAATGTATGACTTAAAATCTGCATATTTGAAATTACTTAAATGACTTAAAATTAGTGTATCTGCGTATATTTCGGATGGACTTCGGATGGAAGTTTCCCAAGGGGAGAGAATATTTATAAGACTTTTATCTGGGAGATTATTATCTTCGTCTTGCTGCAATGATGTCTATTAGTCTCCTAGCATGTATGAATTTAGGATAGCAAGTTCCTTAACCCTTTGAGTGCCACGCGACGATATATCGTCGTTTGCAGAATGTGACATAAGTGCCAACGACGATATATCGTCGTCTATGAGGAGACCTGTTAAAACAATGAGTCTAAAAAAATAATTTTTTTCATGTTCATTAGGAAAATAGTATTCACTTTCAAATACAGAAATGATCATGTTTAAATATTTAAAAATATAATAATTAATTTGCTGTAATTAACAAAAAATAATTTTATGAATAAAGGCCTACAAATATATCAAAATACCCATGGCACTTCTGGGAGTACCCACCAAAAAATTGGTGGCACTCAAAGGGTTAAGGACGGGATGAGAGAATTAATTTGTCAAATTGGTACTCGATGGTGAAAAACCCATGCCACTCACATTGAAAAGCTGCTAGACATATGCTGGCCACCGCATGAGCTTTATAATCACTGCGATTGAATATACTAGATGATGATTGTTTGACTGCAGGTTATTTGTTTCAACTAATGACTTTCCCTCTTTTGCTCAAACTGTCATAGCTTGGGTTTCTTCGTCTTATACCCGTCAATAAAATCGCTCGGATGCGATGCTAGTGGTTGTCACAATGTTGGTATTCTGTCGTGGGTAATGCCACTTGCCTTACTAAATATGGGTGATTGAACAGTTGCCTCCGTAAGTGCTGAAAAAGCTTCCGATCCTTAAGTGGCTCATTTTATCGGTCCTGTGATGTTTGCGTGGGCATGCGAGGCGCCGCGTATCGGTGTGGTTGCCATGCAAACGATTGGTGCCCGGTTACGTAACTGGCCGTGCGAGGAGCATTTCGTATGGATCATGCGGCGAAGTCTCCTCTCAACTTTCCAGCCTTTTTCTCTTCGAGGTCGACGGGCTCTAGCTCTCCACGAATATACCTTGCGTGTGTGTTTCTTTTCGCTCGTCCAATTCGTCCGGAATGTCCATTTTCACCTTTTTCACTGTGTTCTGCATTTATGGTTTTGGGACACCGAAGTATATACATCCAGAAAGTAAGTTCCGTTTGAGAGGTTAAAGAAAAGAAATACTTATTCAGAAAATAATTAACTGTGAAAACATCTTTAGAACTTAAACTATTTTTCTGTATAGATCTAATCATTTTGTAGACACTTGTCATAGCGCGGCTGTATTTTGTATTCCTTTATCATATCATGGTGCCGCCTGTGTTGTCAACTAATTAAAAAATATTTTTTGATCTCGTTGGCATTGCTGAAGCTCTTGCCTCGACCAATTCTCGGATTCAGGTGCAAAGAAGATAGAAGTAATGAGAAGCGAGGTCCGGGCTGTATGTAGGGTGGTTGAATTGTTCCCAACCAACAAGTTCTGTAAAAGTTGTTGTACCACATTCGCAGCCTGAAGGTGGCCATTGATGTTAATGAAAACAATGCCGCTGGTTGGCATCCCTCGGCGGCGGTATATATAATTTTATTGGCCATTTAAAAAAACTAGCACCGCGAAGCGTATGAAACAATCAGCTAGCTGATAATGGCGTTAAATCCTTCTAAATAGGTCGGGGTAAGTACCGCGCATGCACGAAACTGCGATCGCAGCGATGCGGTTGCAAGCAATACAGAAGGAACTTACTTTCTGGATATGCTTCTTATATCTGCTTCGAAGAAAAATCCGCCGACCGTTGCACGTATGTGTGAGCAAGAACACAAGTTTTAATGTCCTAATATAAGAGTTAGCGTTCAAAGTTCGTTTGAATTTTGATCCTAAATAGTCTCTTTTTCTATACGGATTTTCTGTCGTTGGTGTTATATTTAACTTGGAGATATTTTATCTGGCCGTGAATCGATGAACCATTTCTCTCTCATGTATCAATAATTTTTCGTCTTAAACATTCGATTCATGGATTATATTTTCACTCTATGTAACCACCTTGTAATCATTCATAGCTACTATATCAAGATTTTGGAATTCACTCCCAATGGATCTAAAAACATGTCAATCTGAACCTTGTTTAAAAAAAAATATTTAATTCCATTATTTTCGAGAAATTTCAACGGAGAAAGTGACAATAGATAATTTTTGTGCATCTGAGAGCAGTATGGTATTCAATATGTCGCCGTACAATTAGTGTGTCTTGGAATTATTTTATGTAAACATAATCTGTGTCTTTTAATTATTTTATTTTTATTTTGTCTGAAGTAAACATTATTTAAACGTACTCAAATGTATGAGAGATGTAAAAATGTGCCATTCTAGATCATATTTTAAAAGGTAATACCTAATTAAATTCCGCATATCAGATAACTTTCAACTGAGAGCGTGGAAAGAGATAGTTGTTGTACATTTGAAATCAGTAGGGTATTCAATCTTTTTTGTGTACATTGCGTATCATGTAATATTTATTTTTTTATTTTTCCTATGTAAACATTATCTGTGTCTTGTGAAAATTATTATTATTATTTCTAAATTTATCTTATGAAAACATTAATTTTATGTACCAAAAAGTTCAGAAAATCCGAAGTAGTCTACGATAATAAACGTTTTGTTGTTATTATTATTATCCCGTTTATATTGTTTGTCTATCCTATATTTTTTCTATGATTTAATCTTTAGATATTTAAATCTATTTCTGGGACGGGATTGAAAACATTTTTAACCGTTAAGTAGGAAAAATTAAGATAAATGTTGTGCCTAATTTGTACATCCCAGCCTTAAAACGGAGAGAAATGATTTTTAGTGTTTATGGCTCCTCTCCTATGTCAAGGTGATCAGGTGATTTTTACCAATAAATAATACAAGTTCCTTTGTAACTTTGTGGTACCTATTCCATATTTCAGAGAATTTAATGGTAACATTTACGATATCACAGACTTTCAATACCATAGACACAAAAGTCTGTGTTATTGTAAATTTTATCATTAAATTCTCTGATTTTTAGCAATTCAAATGTTAATTAACCTGTAGATACTTGAGGCAGAGTTCTAAAGTAGGTACTCGGAAGGTTGCTCATGAGTAAGGTTTGCGCGTCATGAATGAGGTGGCCTGGTGAAATCGATCTCTCATTTATTCCTCTAGAATGCCTTCATACACTTGCTTGTCTTCCTAGGAAAATTAAGACTATTTTCTTCTTAGTAATAATTATGGTCGATGGAACACGATGAATTCCCATCGCTTCCAGTTAACTGGTCGCGGTCATGAATTCTTCATGGCTTACTCACTCTAAATCCTGGGGCCATTGAAAACCCATTAGGTCTTTGGTCTCCAAGCATTTCTGTCTTCTGCCATCTCCAATTCTGCTCCCATTTCCCTTCGGTTACTCTTCGCTTGGTCGTTTCCTCGCATTCTTGGTCTCCATCCTTGTGATCTTCTTTCCCATATTCTCTTCGTCATAGAATTTTCATTTCTTCTTGAGACATGGCTCAGCCACCTTTATCTTTTGCTCCTAATCACTCCAACAATGTCTGGTCTGTTGTACAGCTCTCTCAATTCTCTGTTTCTTTTTATTCGCCATGTGTCTCCTTTGAGGGTCGGGCCAAAGATTCTTCTTAAGACTTTATTTTCAAAAGTAATAAGTTTCTTTTGCGACTGCTTTGCAAATGCCCAAACCTCGGAGCCATATAACAAAACTGGTTGTACAAGTGCCTTATATATTCTTACTTTAGTGTTCCTCGAAAGACTTTCTTCATGGCTTCCTTACTTAAATCTTATGTGCCTTTATTCGACCATCAGTTAAGTGATAAAATTGATATTATCTGTCTAAATGTGTTCGACTGGCGATTTCCGACTAAATTATTTGAAACAAGATATGGAGCTATCATTTCCCTCTCACCAGCAAAATTTAAACGAATCTTATCGCGAGTGTTATATAGAATGTCAGAGTTATGTTTCCATTTTTATATTTAGCTAGTAGATATAAATACTACCGCGAATTCTGGAATAGGAGACAGTGGTGAAATAACGTCCGCATACAGTGCTTTTATTGCGTTGTTATTGTGCTCGGCCGGTGAGTGTGGGGTTGACATTCATGATTTGCTTTAATACCTTTTATGTAATATCGGAATTTAGAAAGGGTAAATCTTGGACTGGCCACATTACCAGTATTCGAATGGCCTTTCTCGTATTTCTTCACCATCACCTCGTGATTACTTTCTTTCCTCATGGAACGTCAATTTCAGTTAATACGAGAAATTCACTCGTTTAACTCTGCAGTTTTCTCAATGCTAGTGTTGATTGTGGGTACGTTATCAACTGCCACACTCTCAGTAAGTTATTAATCTGAGACATGCTTTTTGGAGGACCTTGTAGCTCACTCCGTTACATGGTTCTACTATTTCATTTCTGTGTACGAGGATAACTTTAAGAAGCGTGCGATAGAATCTTTTATCCAAGGAAATGTCTTTTACAGTGATTTCAATCATTGTGATTTCGCAGAAGAAAAATAATGAAGGAAAGTGAAAAATAAGCTACAAATTTCGGAACGGGTTCAAGATGCTACTTTTATTTTTAACCATCGAGGATAATAAGACTTGAGTTTTGAGTTGAAATGTCCCGTACAAGTTAAATTATAGATAACTCAGGTAGAAGATTACGTTGGAGGTGCAGAGTGAGAGACATGGACTGAAGATAAACCGTAGGAAGACGAATGTGACGAGACTCTCTAGAAGTAAGGACGCGGGGCTGAATGTAAAGGTGGAAGGGCACGAAATAGGGTAGGTAGAGCAGTTTACGAATCTAGGTAGTATTTTCTAAGAGAAAATGTTTGCTGGTAGGTAACTAAGATGTATACGAATCGTAATTGTCTTGACTAAAGAAGAATTTTATAGAGGAGGGAATTGATGAAGGGGGGGGGGGTCTGAGCAGAGACGTAAAGATGAGAACTGTAATGTGGAGCGTGGCGCTGTCTGGAGCGGAGACTTGGTCATTGCGAAGGTCCATAGACATGAGACGTTTTAGATGTGGATTCGGAGAAGGAGGGAGAGGTTGAGCTGGGTGGCGAGTAGAACGAACGAGTGGATGGTGGATATGGTTGGAGAGGAGTGGAAACTTTGGTTAAGGTTAGAAGGGACAAAGGATGTCTCTTTATCAAGTAATAACTAAGGGTTTGCTTTTTGGAACTCAAAAATATTAATAGAGTACTTTCAATTTCGAATTTAAGTCCGCCCATGATGACTGCCCTGTCGGAATTCACTGGTTTGGCCAATGAATAAATGAAAAATACAAAATTTTTTAAGAGAACGAACGAGGAGGCATTAGATATGGTTGAAGAGGGGAGGAAGCTATTGGAGGAGTTTCGCAGAAGGAAGAAATTGATTGCAGTCATTGAATTGTATCAAATTTCTGTGACGTATTGAGAGGAGAGGGAATGTTGAAGTGGCTAATAGAGGGGAGAACACTGGTAAGCGTTGAAGAGGAAGGAAGATGATAGGAATTCTGAACGAAATCAGAAGAGAAAGATGATATCAGGATTTTAAGGAGGATCTATTTTTGGGTCATCCTTAGGAGTGAAAAGGAGAGATATGCTATATATTGGGATGTTAGGATAAGTACTGTCCAAAAATCTTCGTATCAGCTGGTTGAACAATCGAATGTTTATGTGATGCCTTCAGCCTTTCATATCACCTCTTCGGTTTCAATCACTGGGTTATCTTTCGTAACCTTTTCCGCTCTGTCAGTTTTCTCTTTCAGTGTTATTCACAAATAATTGGACAACCTTAGTCGTCGAGAGATTTTTCATGCATCGAATCATTCCTTGAAGGCTGTAATAATCGTCGCTTAGCTACTGTCGTAGGTTGTCTGTGTGTTTCTGTTAGTGAGTCCTCTGGTGAAAAACCACATATTTCTGCTAGCCGTTTAAGGAACTACCCTTACCACGCCATTTTACCTTATGCAGATAATATCATTTTCCCTGCCGGGTGCCGCACTCTACCGAGGCGTGGTGAAATCGCCTCAATTGGCCATTAGTCCGTGAAAGAAACACGCTCCTCATTTCACTCTTATCTAGTATGCCTCAGTAACCAGTTACTACTTTATCTAGATTCTAAATTGTGTTCCTTTGTTAATTTTGAAATGGGAAGTCATTAGTGGTAAAATAACTTTATCTTTGCATCTTATTGGATTACGCCACAAGTTACCAAGATCCATGTTTGTAATATATCCGTGAGTAATTACCTAAGTAATGTTGATTTCAAGATAGTAGTACGCCGCACCCATGTTATTGACATTTGGAAATGTTATTTCATGTGCATTTTATGTTAACAAGTAATAGGTAATATTTTTCTGTTCTTAATAACGTTGATCGTCCTCTTTAGCCACTGCTTATTAGAGTTGGCACTCATAATTCATGAACATGACATTTGTATATTGGAAAAAGCACTAATATAATTTTCTAGGTCATCTTGCAGTCATAGAATTGTATCAAATTTCTGTGGTTGTGCCTCCTGTGTGGTTTGAAGTGCAGTGGATCCGAGTGCATGTCAGGGAACAAAACTATCTCGGACTGATTTCTATATGTATATCATTACTACGTCCACTGAATATATCAGATCATGATGATCTATAGGGGGGATTGTGAGTAATATGAGCCGTTCTGTCGTTTGCTAAATCATTGTTAAATATTTCATCCTCACTCTTTTTGTCTGCAATGCCCTCAGTTATACGATGGTTTTTGAGTGGAATGATGAAGACCTTAATCAACGATTGAGTAACACTCATATACACAAACTGGTGCCACCTGGTTCTGTAATCTGGCCTCAGAAGTTAGAGCGAGAGAGTATCCCTAAAGCCCGCCAAAAATTAAGATGCCAAAGAATTCATATAATGACATAGATAGAAAGAAAATCCAAAGGAGAAATTTCATGTTTACGCGGAAATGAAGGAAGTTTCTCAACGAAATTTATCCTAAAAGACGTACGGAGGAAAGCATTAGGCGGCTTGGTTTAAAAAAGGCCGCACTACAGATTTGTGAAATTTGAATTGAACGATGAAAATAAAAGTAATTTGCAGGAAATGTGAAGTGATGAAAAATTTTCTCGTATAACACGGTGCTTAGCATTGTGTGATGATTCATTCTTACGCATCCTTTGACAGAAGAGGACCTGAAGTAATAACTAGGTAGGTATAACTGAGTAAAAATTGTGCATCTGATTAGTTGACAAGTTAAAGTTACAACGTAAAATTCTAATTACGATAGCAAAGGTATACGGGAGGCTACCGGAGCTTCGCGAGTTATTAGTCACAATATGGAGGGGAACATTTTTCATTCGTTTCTCATCGTATGACAGGAATGCCTAGTCGCATTGTTGAAAATGTGTACGTGCTTCGCTCTGTATAACATTTGTGGAGGATATCGTGAATTACTGCCATTATCTGTGAGTAAATATTTATCAGTTTTCTCTTCATGCAGTATTATGTAAGCAAACTCTTCATTTTTTTATTTTCTGGCATAAGTCATGCCCTTTGTAAATGAAAATGGATCGACACATCTGCTTGCTGAGTTTGCTGTGACGGAAATTCTTGGTATTTCATGATATTTGGTACTCTGTAAGGTACTGTGAGCGAAATGTCATTTCACCTAGAAATCAATGGATTTTGTCTCTTTTTCAAAGAACCATGGAACTAGCCGCGCAGTTACTTCAACGGAGTCACCCGCTAGTGATCACACAATTATATGAAATTCACAGTGGAAAAATCATTCGCCTGGAATGGGAATTGAACCCAGATCCATCGGTTTCGCGCTGAGTGCTATAACCAATTAAGCTACCCAGGCGTCCTCTTCCACTGTGAACCTCATGGGGGGCTTTAAGGAGCAAATTGTCCTCACAGGTACCGTGGATATAATGCCAGAGGTACCCGTATGCGAGCGCTAAGCGCCACTAAATTTCACACAATTGTGTGATCACTAGCGGGTGACTCCGTTGAAGTAACTGCGCGGCTAGTTCTCTGGTTCTTTGAAAATGTCCAAAGTAAACACCTTCCCGTTTAAAGTTGGGCTTTACCCCGTGGACTGTGGTGCTTAGCGCTCGCATACGGGTACCTCTGGCATCATACGTACGATACCTGTGAGGACAACTTGCTCCTTAAAGCCCCTATGAGATTCACAGTGGAATAGGACGCCTGGGTAGCTTAATTGGTTAGAGCCCTCGGCGCGAAATCGAGGGATCTGGGTTCAAAACCCAGTCCATGTGAATGATTTTTCCTCTGTGAAGTTCATAAAATTGAATGTGGTCTCATTTTAGAGAAAAGTATGTCATCGTTGCAAAGACACCTACAATTCAACACCTTACCTCGCTACTTCCCGAGATATTTGCCAAAAAAATACAAGCCCTTTTACATAGGAAATGGTACTTCTATGAACTACAGCGAGAGCTTACATAAACAATAATGAGTTTGTAACATATATTTATCGTAAAAAATAAAGTGTGTAGTTTGTTTGTTTTCTCTACTATTTTTGAAAATTAGTCACATTGTTTCTTGCCACTTTCATCATCCTCTTGTTCATCCATTCTGTCTGTGTTCATTCCATTCCACCTTCCTTCGACGAACCCAATGATTTATATCTTCTGCGCCGCACTCTTCTTATCGACTAACTCCTTTCTCTGTCAATTATTGTTTTTTTCAGCAATCCTCCGCAAAAATTTCACCTCCGTGGTGAACCTTCAAGTAACCTTCTGGTTTTGGAAGTGTGCTCCAAAGGGAAATAGAAGTGTGGGTCGGCCAAGGAAAAGGTGGAAGGATAACCTGGATGTGGGATGAGGAAATGTACTGAAGGAAACGGGCCCAAGCCTAAGAAGAAAGTTGGAAAAATAAGAAGAAGAAGAATCATATTGTTACTGCAATAAATGCTTCGGGATTACAAAAACCTACCGTTGTGAAGGAGTTTCAAACGTTCCGCGCGAAAAAAATGAATCAAGTTGAAGACTTATTTAGATATTTTCATTTAATTACGATTTCTGTCATATGAAACATTATTGTATCATTAATAATGCAATATTTGATTCATGTGTCCTACAACTCGTGAAATTATGGCGTATATTTCGAATATGGTCTCTATTATGACTAGGGAACTATCTTGCTCAAACTACGTTAAAATCTCTAAAAAAGGGTTGGTGTTTTCTCCCCATCACTGATGCCTAAATGATATTTCCTTTGAAAAGTCGTACATGAAAAAGAAAGCTTGTATTTATTCAGGACCACCCTCGCTACAGCCCAATAAAAGCACGAACTCGTTCTAGATACCTCGCCCTGCTCATATCGTAAATTTTAGTGGAATAATGCATCCATTTCTCGGCCGTGATCACGAAGGAAGCAACCAATTTCACGTTTGCCTCTAGGGTGAGTGTGCTTATCTTTGCCGTGTGGTTCCTTTTGCGTATATACTAGTTCATGACATGAAAAAGTGTCTTTGAACCCTTCTGATGCCCGCCTCCCGCCCGTTTTTGCTCTATTTTGGTAAGGTTGAGAGATGAGTAACGCCTCACAGGTTGGGTTTAACTATGTAATTTTATCTTTGCCTCCTCGTGTTATTTTTCCATCCTAGAATCTAAAAGTATGTTCTATCCTTGGAGAAATAAATGCTCATACTGTTTTAGGATGTTCCCTCTTTATTTTATGAGAGCCATAACGTTTCTCCAATGCCTTGGGCTTCTTAAGGAATGAATGAACCCTCGAAGATAAGCCTCCGGCAGAATGGCATTGATGTCGGGTTCTCAAGCAAAGTTGAGCATTTCGTTAAAAAGAGAAGTTTATAAAAATAATCGGAAAAATGTGCTGGGAAGGAGGTCATATTTCTCGATTCGCAACTTCATTTCTGAAATAATTTAGTCTCACTGTTTCGTTGGAATGTTCGGTGGGGAAAAATGTGGGATAAATTTTTTGATATTCTTCGGTGTAGGTACTATTTTGATGCATTGAAGGGCAAAGAACAATCCTCATGAACGTCCATACCTGCGATCCGAAATGTCGATCTCCTGAAAAATTAGATATTGTGATAAGTGTGTACATGTTGGAAATTTATGGCTGGCGTTTGAGTTTTAGGGTTTGGAGAAGGCGAAGATAAGACAAAAAGTACTAATCATGGATAGAAGCTGACAGGCTGACGGAGGGAGTTTGTAGGAGTTCGAATAGTTGAATGGGACAGATAGGCTGTGATGGAAAAAAGAATTTCGGTGGAAACCTCGAACATGTCGGGAGAAAGTAGAAACAGGAGGGACGGTAGTTTTTAATTGGGCGAATGTTAGTTCAAAGTGTACGAAGTGGAAGAAGAATATAGCCGATAGAATAAGGGGGTTATTTAAGTGAATTTTTAACTTTAGGCAATGGCATTATGTCCTTATTCATCCTGCACTAGTTCTTGTTCGATTCAGTGGGCGCATTCCTTTGAAAATATGTGCTGTGGGCAATCCACAAAGAATTCACTCAAGATACTCAAGATTCATGTGATGTACCTAGTTATGGATTTGAGATGTAGTTTGATGTTTGAGTGACGGTTAAAGTGTCTTTGATTGGGGAAGAGGATTGCAACAGCTGGAAATGTTATTGGCGACAGTTATTTTCATTCAGTCAAAATTATCCTAGTATCGTAACAATATTTACGTTTTTTGTTATTTAGTTCATTTGTTTTCTGCATTTTCAATTTTACTTCGCTGGTTTTGTAGCCGTGTTTTTAATCTCCCGTTTTTATTTTGGTATTAATTTTTACTTTCAGAGTGAAATATATTACGTTTCAGTCCGTTGTTTTGAGAGGATATAGACACAAAGGTGAATTTATGTTGCAAGTTACATACCTTAATTCTTAGATAGTCGTTAATTTAAAATTTCAATGTGTAGCGTGGCATGGGACAGATACTGGGACTCCGAGAAAGGAGGACGAGAATAGACTGCAGGCTTTCGAAATGTGGGTGAGAGAGAGAGAAAATATTGTATTTCATATTTACTATACCATTTTTTTTAGAAAATTGAAATTATACTCTGAGGCTACATAGAGTCGTATGAGCATTTAATAAATTAACATGAGCATGATCGTCCGCATAGTGCATTCATTTACAGTATTAAGTGGGTATTCATATTTTAGTAAATAATAGGTTTTTTAAAGGTAATGCAAACATTTAAAAGATATGATATAGGCCACTCATTATGAAAACAAGACGATGCATATACTAATACAATGGGTGTGTAGGAGGATTGAGAAGGTGCGGTGGACGGAAAGGATGACAAACGAGGAAGTGCTTCGCATGGTGGGTGAGGAAAGGAATTTAGAAGTGGGTGGCTGGAAGAGGCAATGGGGGGTGAAGGATTGACTCAAGGATGAAATGGAGAGGGAAGGGTGCTGGACAAACGGGAAAGGAAAGTAAGAGGGTATACTTAATTAAGGGGATGTAGAAGGGGAGGACGCACTTGGAGATGACGAATGAAACAACACGTTTGTAGGGCCCTCCATTTGTAAAAAAAAACAAGATTTATACTGAATTCCTACCAGAAACCTACCCTTACCGATTAATTCATAGTAACCTATTTATTTTTTTAAGTATAATGTGTCCCATGTTCCAAAAATTAACGTAAGAAATACAAGGCAAGTATTAAAATATACATGCCCCTGTCAAATGAAATAAAAGAACAATGGAACAAGGATAAAGTACCAATAATTTAAATTATTACATCATCAACATGAGTCATGCGTATTAATATTTACAGACAAAGAAAAAAAACTGGACGACAATAAATATTTTAATTATAAATAAACAGTCTTGATAAATAAAGCATCAGTAAAAACGCAATGGTGTAGCTTGAAACTGAGTTACGCAGTATCCGTATGTCTTTGGTAAATATTAAGACCAAGGAAACATAAAATTATTATAATCCACACATGATAGTATTTGGGCGTTAGCTATGCGCAGACTTGAGATGTAGCGAATGAGTCCATGTTTATAGTAATTTTTTAAATATACGTGTTATTTTTCAGCCGTAGGGTGGACGATCTTTGGAATTCCACGTACAAAGTTGCAGGTGACCGAGATCTAGCAACACCTGATTTATGCATAGAAAATTAAAAGTCAAGCAAGGGTGAGATTGCTAGAGTGTGGGTGGCGAAGTGGTCTATGCGTGATTGCGCTGAAGCATGTGAATCGAGGTTTCGATCCCCGCCCGATTGCTTTTGACTCTCGAGGTTTAGGACATGGATTTAGCCTGTTTTTTTTAATATTTCAAATCTAAAGATTATTGCATTGTGAGTAGAATTAGAAGTCTTAATATGTTCGATTTTTAGGCGTTAAAACGAGGAAATTCCACTTTTTACAAAGTATTTATTTAAAGTAAGGTAATTAGCGGTCTGAACACGTTGTTTTAACTTTCGTTTTGCTTTAAAAAGAGCAAATGCAATGTCTTAAAATTTGAATGAGCAGCTCGCGTTTCGCTTCGAGTTTTGTTGCCGATTAAATATTTAAAATGAATCTGAAAATGAAGCGAACTTATTTGTGAGTAAAATACAAACGTGGGCTTAACTGCCGCTGAAAGTGGCACCTTAAGGTAGTCCGAGCGAGATAGTTCCCTAGTCATAATCGAGACCATATTCGAATTATACGTTTTAATTTCGCCAGCTCTGGGACACATCAATAAACTATTGCATTATTAATGGTGCTATAATATAGTTTTAAATGACAGAAATTGTAAGTAATTAAAGAAATTATCTAAATAAGTCTATAACTTGATTCATTTTTTCGCGCGGTGCGTTTAAAACCTCTTCAAAACGGAAGATTTTTTGTGATACCCAAGAACCGATTGCGGTGACTATATGATTAATTTTCAAAAATAGTAGAGAAAACATACAAACTACAAGCTGTTAGTATTTTTTACACCTAAATGTTTGAAATACCTCATTTTGAAAATAAGTCTCTCTAGAGTGCACACACGTACCATTTCCCATGTAAAAGGACTGGTATATTTTGGCAAATATCTCCGCAAGTATTGTGGTAAGGGGTAGAATTTTTGGTGTCATTGGATAGGTGAGATATTTTTCTTTAAAATGAGACTAAACTCATTGATTTCTAGGTAAAATGATATTTCGCTCAAACTACCTTTAACAGAGCAAATGCAATGTCTTAGAATTTGAATGAGAAATTCGCGTTTCTCTTCGAGTTTTGTTGCCGATTCATTTTTAATAGTTTTTGTAAAATATATAAAATGTATCGGGAAAGAATGCGAACATTTACTTAAGAGTAAAATACAAACGCAGCTTAAGCTTGTGATGGATATCCGTGCGCGTTGCGAAGAGAGGGATGAAGTGAGCGAAATGTGGAGCGGTCGGTTCCGTCCATCGCGCGCTTTGGCGCCGCGGAACAACAAGAGTCCTCCCTTGAGCGGAGCGCCTCATTTCGTTCGCCGCTCTCACCCACACGTTTCTCACGTGTTTTTGCTCTCGAGACCACCAGTCAGTCGAATTTCGGTATTTTTTTCTTCTTCTTCTATTTAATCTCGTCCGCGGTCGCCCTAATGTTGTCCCCCCGGGAGTTGTCGTGTTCGAAAGCCCTCCCCTCCAATGCAAATGAGGCGTCTGCCTCTTTCCCTCTCTCTCTCTCTCTGAGGACAGGTTGTGTGAGGAGGGGAGAAAGGAGCGAAAATCCCGCCTCTTCCCTCTTTTGCGGCTCGTGGCTCGGGTCTCTCTCGCCGAGCGCCCGTTTTGCTCTGCTCTCACGAGCCGCTCGATAAGGACGCCTCCCTCCCCCTCCCCCCACCCATCGTATCCATCAACCCCCTGCGACCACCCCCACACCACACCACGCCCCCTTTAACCTCTCTCCCTCCCCCTTTCCACCCTCTGAAATCCCCCCTTCGCACGATGTACCCCACCCCACCAGGTCTCAGGCGATTCCGTCTCATTCCACCAGAATACGTGACCCCTTCCACCCCCTTCTTTTTTCCGATTTCCATTCTCCTCCTCCCCCTCCCTCACAAACGCTCTCCCCCCTCACTATTCCTCATTCCCCCCCCCCCTATCTCCCTCCCGTTTTCCCGTCCGGTGCCACACAGACTGACTGCGCGTAGTCCGCCGATCTTCCGCTAGTCGCGGCTGAGGTGTCGCCCCGAGCGGTTAGGAGGCCGTGAGTTCGTCCGACCGGTGAACGTTCGTCTTCGGCAGGTGCGGCTTCGCTTGAGTCTCTTGTTTGTGTTACCACTTCAAAGAAGCGTGTCGGAGTGCTAAGAAACAATCCCGTGTTTGCGCTCTCCGAAGCCGTTGCAGGCAGAACTCTCTTTTTCAGTCAGGCGAATAAGGTTGCCGTACTGTTCGCGCTCGTTTTTGCTCAGTGTTACTGCCTTCATCGGAAGTGTCACGTGGTTTGAGTCCTCAATTTCTAACCAGCCGACTATAGTGTCCGGCCCGTCCTTTATTTGTTTGGCGTTTTTTAAGTGTTTTCCCGCGCCAGCAGGAGTGTTTCTCATTTTCGGACGCGGGTTAGGCGGTGGACGTTGTGGGTGCCGATCGCATCGTTCGTTTGCTATTATTTCTTGTGTACTAGTGCTGCTAAATGTATTTCGGCTCCGCGCGTGCACATATTGCGATATGCTCGAGCGAACGGTCGTTATCGTTTGCGTCGATGAATCTTGTGCAAGTGTACTAAGCTTTCCTCGTAGCTGATTGGTAAAGCTTGTCGTTCGTGTTTCAGTCAACGCTCTCCGGACTCCCATTCCGCCCATCTCCGTCATCGAACATCAGCTAATCGATGACAGTCTCAACTCCTAGGCTTAGGAGCGTTCTGCGAGAAAATTGACGGGTCCATCGGCCGTCTGTGAGTGGGTGCGCCGAGTCGATCTTCAAGTGTTTGCCGGCTCAACTTCCCGCGGTTTGACGTCATAAAGACTCCTTGCACCCCACAACGGACGTAAACAACAACATCACCGGCTGGTGCTCAACCTCCCCCCCAATCGTTGTACATTCCTGACTGATCTGCGGAAACTCTGGTCCGAATGCTCTTTCCCATGATAGTGGTGAAGAAGTCACGAATCCGACGGTGGGACAAGTGAACGGACTAATCTATCTCACGTTGATAAGATCCCCGTCTCGTGCCTTGTCACGTGTGCCGGGAGGGCGGGAGGGAAGGGCAGATTTTTCGCCCCTTTCGTGGGTTTTAGGGAAGCCGCAGTGAAAGTGCCCCCACACCCGTGTTTTCAGTGAGTGATCGCCTGTGGTCGGTTTATTCCCCTTTCCCCGTGCCCCGGGGAAGCCGGCTCAGGAAAGCGGCGAACCGCCGTGAGGTCGGTCTCCTTCGCCGGTCTGTGTCTTGCGGAGCCCCGCCGCCGCTTGCCGAGAGGGTGGGTGTCGTTCACCCGGTGTGTGTACCATGGGCGACGTCGAGGGCCTTTAGATGCCCCGCAGGAAGCACCGTTGGGGCCTCGGCGGGGGCGCCGAGGCCGAGACTGAGACGGCTTTCGAAGCTTGCAGCTACTTCGTGGACGACGTCGCGGACGGAGGCGAGTCTTGTCTGGTGGTGGTCACTTATACTCGGGGGGGTAGTTGGGTGCCGGCGTTACATAATCATCTCATCTCTCTCCGGGCCGTGGGGTAATAGGGGAGAGATGTGATTTGCAGCGACCCTGGGCTCGCTTTGCCTCTGGTCCTCAAATAATTTCCGTAGATAAGGCTCATTATAGTGCGTACAAGATAATAACGTAGTTGACGGGAATGCACGGGAATTTGTTTGCACGTCCTTTGCCTTTTTGGGGAAGGGAATCACGTGATCGAAGAATCCATGATGGTGACCTCTGTTTAGGCTTTACCTCGTGGACGGTAGCGACTAGCGCTCGCGCATAGATAAACTTGGCTTAGTATGCGTGACGCTTTAGAAGACAACTCTCTCCTTAGGGGTCGTGTTTAAACTACGTTACTAACTTGGGGAATGGGGGAAAGGGGTCAGCGGGTAACGAGGGTGGGGTTCATTCAAAGTAACGTAGCTGTTACAGTGCGCCTGTTAACGTTTCCTACTCGTCAGCATCGCATCGACAGTACTACAGAGTTTAACATTAAAGCATGGGAATTGAGCTCTACGGCCCTCAGGACAGCAAAAATAAATGAGTCTCCAATGGCCGTAAAAAATGGCACCGAGTATAAAAGAATGAGGCAGGCTTTAACATGAGGATGCGTTTAAAATGACTGAGCGTCTTACTTCAACCTTAGTTTATCTTATTTCATCCAAGCCCTAAAAATAAACTCACTCAATAATTGAGAAATTATTTTTGAATTGAAAGTTACATTTATAGATCAACGTTACATGTCGGGGGTGGAGGGGTTGGAAAAAATACTACGGTTGTCAACGATGGTGGTAGGGGGTAAAAGAAATCACCGAAAACGGTAACGTAGTTTATGTACGACCCCTTAGAGCCTCCATGAAATTCGCCGTGAATTTGTACGCCTGGGTAGCTTGATTGGTTAGAGCCTTCGGCGCGAAATCGAGGTCTGGGTTCGAATCCCATTCCAATCGAATGAATTTTTTGTCTTCAATTTCCAACAATGCTTGCCTTTGTTCAAAGCATCATCAGTCATTTGGATTTTCTTCCGGCTGACTTGTAGGTTTTTGGGGAGTTATTATTCCAACATACCACTTTGTAGTACATACCTTTTTCCCCTCTCCCCCCCTCTTAAATTCCTTATACAGTATCCCTCTTCTTATTTCGTCCTGAATTCCAATCATTTTCCGCGCTTCCCCATTGTTCTCCCCTCTACCACCCGCTTCAATTTTTCCCCTCCTCTCAATATCTCCTCCATCCACCTCTCCTGCCGTACTCGAACCGCCGCCAATAGCTTCCTCTCCTCTTCAGCCATATCTAATGCTTCCTCGTTCGTCCTCTTAAAAAATTGTTTGTAAATCAAATCATTATATTCCGACTGCGCTATTATCTTGGGCGGACTTTAATCTCAAAATGAAAAGTAATCTATTAATATTTGAAAGGCTCTTTACTAGCAGTCCCTTCGTTATAACTCGATGAGGAGATGGGGGGGGGGCTCAAATTCGTAATCCCTGTATTAGCAGGCGTGGACTATTCCTCTTCTGTTCCAGGGCCGATGAATCCAATCGACGACTCCAATGAGGCTCCAAAAACTTCATTTTCTTGTCAAGCACTGTACCTACTGTTTAGTGTGTATATATGGTACCGGCCCTCTGAGAGAGCCGGTAAATATATATTTATTGGAAATTGTTAATTATTTGAGAAATTTGATAGAACTAATTAGTCTAGACTCATTGAAATATCCGACAACTCGCTAAAAAGTAGCACCGACCCTATCAGCAACGTCTAATGATATACCTGTCAATTATTGCTAATTAATACGATTTGATGGTTCATGCTGCATGACTGAAAAACTCTCTAGAGAGTAGCACCGTATATAAAATCCAGCAAATATTAGCAAAGTTTAATAATGTACCTATCATCGCTAATTATTACGAATTGATGTTTCATACTGCATGACTGAAGATAAACAAATTGGCTCTCTATGCATTGGAGAAAACAGAAAATGGACAGAATTCTTTTGCTTGCAATATTGCTGAGGAAAACTGAAAGTCAGAAACCTGAGGACATCTTACTTTCTGTTATCACTCTGGCTATTGAAGTAATAATAAACCAGCTTTCGATGTCTTCATGGCACGGCGTCGTAAATTCTTGCATATTAATGATTTTAAGTGGTCCGCGGGTTAAGTGTCGGACAAGGCTACTACTTATTTCACGGTAATTATTATTCCGCATCGACGTGGCGTTATATGAGGAAAATGCCAAGGGTTGTGATTTTTTTAAACTGCATGAATGGCTGCCAGTTTGAGCGTGAGAAATGCTCCCATTTTTTTATTTTCATTATATGCAATCCAGTTTTTAAGGTAGTCATTTTTTTAGAAAGGAATTATCCATTCATCTGATTCTTAAGGACTGTTCACGCCATCACGTTGCCACTCGGGTTCATGCGCTAATGTATGGCCCTTCGAAAACTCACCGTGTAAACCTATCATCATAGTAGCAAAGAATGAAGGATAAGAAAAGCGTTAGAAAAGTATAAGTTTATTAATACAGAAAGCTGATGACGGGGGAATTGAATAAGGATTCGACGAAGAGTCTGATACGGAGCATAGCGTTGTATGGGGCAGAAACGTGGACCCTGAGAAAGGAGGACGAGCCTAGGCTGCATGCATTTGAAATGTGGGCGTGGATAAGGATGGAGAAGGTGAGGTGGACGGAAAGGAAGACTGACGAAGTGCTTGAGATAGTGGGCGAGGAAAGGAAACTTTTGAATGAAATTCTAGATTGGCAGGGTAGATGGCTGAAGGATGTAATAAAGGGTGATGGAATAAAAGAGAGAAAATCTCCAAAAGCCGTAAACAATTGGCACCCTTCGTCAAAAAACACCAAATTTACTGTGTTGGTATGCTGGGAAAACCACAGCCTCTCAACCAAGAATACCCCCTTGTTGGTTTACGGGAATGTTACTTCCTCGCCAGGGACCAAACACAGACGCACACACACAACCAAATAGGATACTTTGCAAGGGCTAATGGGACCCCGCTAAGGATGTTTGGGTTATAACCTGGGATCCTTCACAGGGCTAATGAGACCCCGCTAAGGATGCCTGGTTATAGCCAAACATCCTTAGCGGGGTCACATTAGCCCTTGCAAAGGATCCTATTTGGTAGTGCGTGTGCGTCTGTGTTTGGTCCCTGGCGAGGAAGTAACATTCCCATAAACCAACACAGGGGGGTATTCTTGGTTGAGAGGCTGTGGTTGGTCTCTGCTGTGGTTTTCCCAGCATACCAACACAGTAAATTTGGTGTTTTGGACGAAGGGTGCCAATTGTTTACGGCTTTTGGAGATTTTCTCTCTTTTATTTCATTGTCCAGCCGTAAGAAGCTCACCCCATCTTCGTGATGGCTTTCCAAAGGGTGATGGGTGCTGAAGAGCGTGATAGAGGGAAGGATGTTGGCAAGCGGGGAAGGGGAATAAAGAGAATAGGTTTCATGGACAGGATGAAGAAGGGTAGATCTTATGCCGAGGCGGAATAGGATGTACTAGAGAAGGATAGGCCCCTGAGAGTGTGGAAAACTGGAAGGAGATTTTCTGACATTCAACAAAAACTACCTTTACCGGTTGAGTACGTAAATGAAATCCATAGATAAGTCGTAAATTTACATCGTATGGCTGGAACACAAAGTGATGTATGAGTTGATTTACTATGTTCATGATTTAAAATCCAGTAATTGTTTAACTTTAAGTCTAAACAGTTTTAAATTCAGCGAATCAAATTACAGTGTGTGTAACATATTGGATTGGATCGGTGTATTTGTTAGATTTATACGCCTCTGGTTAAGGTTTTGGATGCTCGGGATGGGCCTTCTGTCATTTGTTTTCTGGTTGCCGAAACCAGTGGTCACCTTGTGTGGTGCTTTATGTGGAATGTTTGATGGTAAATCCCACGTGCCATATTAATTAAGGGCTGACAAAATTCAAAAGTTCTGATTCTGTATTTGCTTCTCTTCCACCCTTTATAAACCTGTCTCTATTTAGCACACCGGCTTCTATCAATGGCTTTGATATTTTTTTATATATCTCTGAATGTTATCGCTAAATTTCCATTAATTTATCAAGCAAAATATGCTGTCATTCAACATGGTTTGCGTATTTTCATGATATTTTTTGCTCGATCACTTTAACTTCCTGAATAATCCGTGAAATATCTCGGAAAGTTTTCGGTATTATGAGTCCTGTTGGCAGAGTATCAGTCGCATAAGTTTTGTGATTTTTGTCAGGACCCTGTGATACAGAAATCTGTGGAAACGTCTGCTCAGAATCGTAGTTGGAGGATTTTTTTTAAATTCCTGTAAAACTTATCGGTCTCATGGAAAAAGCTGATAGGGGCTATGAGCTTGCGGGTTGTCTATTGACGTCAGTGGTCGTACCGTTGTGGCAGTCGCGATTTAACACGTGTCATTGACAGCATTACTGTGATTCATTAGTTTCTATGCAGTGAGCTCTCACTGTCGTAAATATCCAAGGTATAACGGCAGGAATTTCCATTGTTTGCGAGAAATGCGGGAAAATGTCTTTTATATAGCCGCCCTGGATTTTTGCAATTCTTTTCTTTACAGTCGCGTTATGTAACCCTTTTCCACACGACGTACGTTCCTGCAGTCATGGCTGGCGTCCTTTACATAATGCAAAGAGAGCTGATGACGGGGACTTCAAGAAGGAATACAAAGAAGAGTTTGGTGAGGAGGGTGATTATGGACTGTAGCGTTGCATGGGGCAGAAACGTGGACCATGAGAAGGAAGACGAGAATGGACTGGCTGGAAGGGGTAGTTAGAGGCGAAGGGATACTCTAGACTATGACAGAGGAAAGGATGTTGGGCGAGCGGGGAAGAAGGGGAAAATAAAAGGTCTTATGGACTGGGTAGAGCGGGGTAGATGAACAAGGGTAGATCGTATGCTGAGGCAGAACAGGAAATACTAGAGGTGGGTTTGGCCTTGCAAGTTCAGAAAGTTCAAGAGGATTTTCTCTGACTTTCAATATTCACTATCTTTAACCGGTTGAATACTTCACTAAAACAAAATGCAACTTTCCATACTTAATTGCTCGCAAACACGAGGATAGTTTATTGGATTTATGTTGAAAAATGTAGCGAGCTAGAATTCCATAATTTTTAATATAAGGCGCCACTTAATGTGTTGTATTTTTCAACTTTCTCATAGAGTGGATAAGAATTTGTGTATACAATTAAAAGAAAAGATGAGTCGCCTGTTTTTTCTCCGCTGGAGTGAGGTTTCCTGAAAACTTATAAAAAACATAATCACCCGTTCGAGGCGAGGAATTGTACTTGTAACTTCCCGGCAACTTTCTTTGGAGAGTGGTTTTTTAAACGTTGTCCTCAGTAATCCGAAGGCCCTTAACTCTTAGCCCTCACTTGGATATAATTCATTCGCTTAAGTATCCGAACGGTAAACGGTAAGTATTATTGAAAGTCAGAGAATGTCGCCTCTCTTCGCCGCTTCCAGCCACCTTCTATGCCTTCTCCTAATCTCCTCTAAAAGACTTCATTTTTCCGACAATCCATACCTAGCACTTTCATTCTTGCCTTCATTTCCGTCCACCGCATCTTCTCCATCCTCCTCCACACCCATATTTCGAAAGGCTGCAGCCCATTCTCGTCCTTATTTCTCAGACTCCAAGTATCTGCCTCATCGCGCGCCACTGTCCGTATCAAATACTTACCAGTTCGTGGCGATGTTATCGTTTACCTTGCTAAGTAAATTTACCGTAGGATTTGGGACCCCTTCATTTTGAGTTAGAACTTATAGCAATGAATTAATTTTTTCCCTCTTGTAGTTTCTAACTATTTTATACTCGGGTTTCATCAGTCAGCGACGGTACTTGACTGATTATCTTTAGGAAGCCTCTGACCCCGTAGTCGGTCTGACTCTTCTCTCGTTTGATATCAGACAAGCGTTTGGTCGAGGTATCATGCCCCACTCCTATTTTCCTCCTCTCCAGAGCCCTTTCTTCCCTTCGAGGAAATTGATACACGGTTCCCGTCGTAAGCCCACTTGTATTCCCGAGAGAAATCAAGCTGATAAAAGTTGAGCTTTTAGGCTATTGGTCAGTAATCCCTTGGCAGATGTCGACATGTGCCCATATCGGCGTGGTGCCCACTCACGCAGGTTTGAGCCTGGATATAATATGGAATCCAGTGGAGAAGTCAGGTGTTCTCGTGTTGGATATCCCAAAGGCTCATAGTTTGTCTTGATCGTCAATATCACCATCAGTCTCACTACCAGAGCGTATGGCTGTCTTAATAATCAACTACCCATCGACGAGAGTTGCTAATGGATGGGCAACGTTGATCTTTCAACCAAAAAATGAATTAACAACTTTCGTTTTTTATCAGGAAATCGATGTTAATTGGTTTGCATTAATTTGGTTCTCGGCCTACATCTAAAATATTGTCATCAGTGCTTATATCTAAATTAGTAATGATTTGAGATCCGATGCATTTCGTTTGAACCATAAAAAAATATAATTAAAATAGCCTCTGGTTTTCAGATTCTGGTATAAAGATTGTCATTTTAAAAACTTAAAACCAATACAATGTTCATTTATGTTCTGACGTTATTACCCGAAGCTGTACTCTAGTTATCATATTTTCGTACTTTAACGATTCTTATCAATACAAAAACCTTACTTATCCTTGCTGTTGGTCTGCCACATAATAATATGTTATCATAATTCTAAAGGGTTTTCGAACAAATCATTTTAAAGATAAACGGTTAAGTTTAATGCCCATCAGTTTAAAAAATCGACAGGTTTTAAATAACAATTACGACGCGTTTCAACTCAGTGTCATCATCAGGTACCAGACTCTGAAAAAATGTCTAGCACGTAATTCTCTGTGTCAGTTCACTTAATGATGACTCTGTGAGTTGAAACGCGTCGTAATTGATATAAAAAACTTGTGGAAAAGTGCTATCGTTGTTTTCATTATGACAAACTTTCTCTACATTCCGCCTGAGTTTGTTTAACTTATTAAAAATTTTCATTTTCAAGTGTCGCTTTTTTATGAATAATTAAGTAAGACTTGTATTGTGTTGTTACTTCTTCGTTGTTGTTACCTTCGCTCAATGTAGGTTTATTTACGTGATGGTAGGCGAAGTAACTTGGTGGAATAGTTAAAGAAAATATCACAACGTAATCTTCCGCGCTGTTTTTATACATAATTGACCGGCTACGATGACACAGCGTCATTATCAGAGCTTGAATTATGGCCAGTTGCAGGAACGACACGTATGTATTCAATAAAGTTATGGGACCCATAATCCATGGCAACCAATCAACAACTGTCTCTGAAACATTCGATGAATTTATTGATTACATAACTTACGGTATGGCGTTTTGAGTTCCATAAGTTGCCAAGATGGCGGATGCGCGATGAACCGCTTGGAGACTTAATTTCATGATAAATGGGTTGTTTCGAGACGGATGACCAGATTGTTTACTCATACTGTGTTATTATTATGTACATTCGCAATTGTGATGATGAAATTTCACGCATTTTATCCGGCCGTAGAATATTGTATCAAATATTTGAAGCAATTTACTATTGTAGATAAGTTATGAAACTGTTGCTGTGTGTTTTCAACGTTAATATTTATATGAAGTACATAACTTAATGGATTTCATAACTATTGGTTCCGTGACTAAATGTTCTTTCAACCAGCCATTAGTGATGTTTGATAGAAACCGGTCAGTCATATTGGAAAGCACTGTGGCAAATTAAAATTATTTATTCTTCAACTAGGTTTATTTGTGGCTATTCCGCGTTGACTGGCAATGCGGATATCATATATTTAAATATAATCTCGACACCGAATGACTACACATTTTTTGCGATAAATTGCGGATATACCAAACAAATATTATTCCCCAGACGAGGGAATCATCAAACGTATCCACTCGTAAAAAATCCTTCATTTCGCCGAAGGTACGTGTTTCGGGAATTTGAAATTTATGATCTTTTAATTGAACACTTCCTCCCTCTGCCAGTCATCGTGCCTCTTCGTCGATCGTCGGTCGTCGCGTCTGCTCTTTTTTTATTTTTTTTTGCAACTGCAGTAATGCCACGCGATGCCAATTTAGGACTGCCCTTAATCCCTCCGCGGTCGCCAACCGATGACGGCCGCCAAACGATTCCTGTCTTCGAGAAAGCGTGCGAACTGAATCCATTTCCGGAGAGTCGTTTTCCTTGTCTCTTTCCTTCGCGCGCAGTTGAATCTAGAGGTTACGCTTCCTTCGAAATTCTTGTTTGGCGTGGGCAATTCTTCTCTGATCATATTTTACCACGTTTTTATTAACTCGCTTTCTTGTCTGTCTGTTCGGTACAAATTTTGCAATCGATTTGAAATTAACTTCTCGATGAGCAAGACGCTTGGAACTTTTAACATGGCTCCTAACTGGATGACAGTGCAATAATATACAATGATAATACGTATATAATACAATACTGAATAATAATAAATATAAATAATGATAAATGTTAGCACCAGAGGAAAAAGGAGAATACAAAAAGTTTGCACCCGGGGAAAAAGCGGAGCACAAAATGGAAAATCCTGTGTCATCGACTGCGATGCTATTGACGAATTAATTCGTATTATCCGTTGAACTGTATTCTATTGGTAGATAGGTATAAAAATTTCCATTTCAGATATGATCTCAAAAGACTAAAATGTTGAAAAGAAATATTTAAATAAAATTTTTGAACAACCACGTTTTTGAAACGGACTAACCCTATACGTATTGTCCTGAAAATTTGTGATTGTGAACGAAAATAGCTATGAAAATACTTGTTAGATTTAAAACAAAAAACGTGAGGCGTATGCAATAGATAAAAGTACGGAGTGCATGGGAGTAGCTGTCGTAGAGAAAAGTCACACAAAAGTTCATATAATTTGCTGTACAATAAAATTGTTAGTGACTTAGGTGAACTATTCATGCATCAATTATCTATTTCATGCGCCCCGCGTTTTTCGTTTTGAATCTTACAAGTATTTTCATACCTATTAAAGCTCACAATCACAAATTTTCAGGACAATCCGTATGGGGTTTGGAATCTGTATCAGTTATTAATCTGTATGGGGCTAGAAGAAATTATTTTATACTTATTATTCCGTTTTAAAAACGTGATTGATAACATTTTTTAAAATATTTTATGCTTCTTTTTTCATTTTGATTGGACTGCTAAAGAAGAAGAATACCTTAACTTGATCTCTGGTTGATTAAACTAATTTATTTTAACTTGTATGCTGCTGATAAACCTCCTGATAAACAGCTATCTCTCATGTGACTCGAGGAGAAGATTTATAAGGACCTTCGAGTGCAGCGCACTCAGGTATGGTTGTGAAGCATGGATATTAAATAGACAAGAAACATTTACGCTTCAGGCTGCCGAAATTTGGTTCTGGAGGAGAATAACAAAGAGTTTATGATTCATGAAGACTACAAATGAACATAAGAGAGCGTAATGGCACAAACTTTGTGGAAGCTATGGATTTCCATGTTTGAAAATAAACTCTGGTACAATTTACACACTTTTATTTTCGTCACCGACCATAGTTTCAGCACATTATGCCATCATCATGGCCTGTGCCTGCCTTTCCACCCAAAAACTAGTTTGTTCTCTAACCCCCCCCCACCCAGCTTATTGGCGTTGATTACTATCGTAACTATCAATAAACAGCATGTAAACAATTGTACCTGAGGATGCAGCAAGCTGCGAAACGCGTAGGACAGTGATAAATATTGGTGGAAAAGTACAAGGATTGTTTTAATATGGATTCACTCCAGAATAATTGAACTTGTTGGTCATCTAATAGCACATGGCGTGTTCATTTAAAACAAAGTGGAATAAAAATGTTGGGAAGGACGACGAGAGGACGACCAAAAATGTCATTACTTCACAGAGTGATGGTAATCACGAAGTGCAACTCCTATGGGGAGATTAAAACATCAACTTCCGAAAGAGACAAAAAAAACGAAAGAGACGAGAAACAGCAACACTGTGAATCTACTTTCTTCTGATCTCCTACGTCATTATCATTTAGAATACCTGTTAGATCACATGCAACCAAAGTTTTTTTTAGCTCTGGACTTCTTAGTGTTTAGTTTGATAATAATAATAATGATAATATATTTATTAATGTTCTGTGGCAAAGCCACCTAAGAACAGCATTCATTACACAGCGATTTTGACAGTCGCAGAGATAGCGCAACAAGTAACAAATAATTATAAAAAATGCAAAGAAGTAACTGTTGAAATATACACATTATAAAAAGTCGCTGTTGGTCAATAAACATATCATTACATATTGCACATATATCATATTACTATCGGTTGATAAATACACAAATTACACATATTAAATATTAACCACATCAACTTTCTACATAATTTTCATTCAAAACAAAAAAGAATGTTTAGTAGTTTACGCTTTTGGAATTTCTAGTTTTTATTTTTTTTATTCACAGCGAGAAATTCTTCATTTAAGCCTTCGCCTCGAGCAGATTTTAATTGGGTTTTTATGAAGCTTTAGCTTTCGCAGTGACGTATTGATAATAATGTTGCTTTCGGAGTGAGTTGTGTTTCGTTAGGTTTCTTTCTGTAGGTCTCTTTTTGCAGTTAAGAGTCTTAAAGGTCGAAGTACTTAGTTCCAATCCATCTAAGAATGTACATTTAACCCAGTTAATCGTCAGAAAGCACATTCCCTCGAAGAAGTGTTATGCACTTATTCACGTAACCGTGGGCAGTAGTAAGCAACTTCTTTCGGGTAAAGCCCCATCCCGCGCGTTGAAGCAAATAGAGACATCACAAGGATGTATACTAGTTGTTTGTACCGAAGATTTGAAATAATAGGTATTAATGCGAAATATTAAGTCCATTCGGGTGGCATTACAATTTTCAATGTTTTTGAAACAAGGAGTGATGAGGAGTGCTGCGAAAGTAATGTGTAGCCCTGGAGTAGTTTTAATGGCCGTCCCTGACACGTAGGAATGGCATTTAGTTAGAAAAATGAATAATGCGAATGATAAAATCAGGCTTAAATGTCATGAAAAGGCATAATTCAATGATGAGACTCACTGATAAAGTATGTAATGTTCCGAAGGGTTTTCCTTCTTCTCTAAAGGCGTAGTATCAAATCACATGGACTAAATTATATGTAAAGAGCGTTTTTAAAAATTTCTTTCTCCCGAACTAAGTTGATAATTCAAGATGGACTCGGCGAATTCAAATTCTGAAGGCTCCTCGAATACATCTGCATTCCTTAATTGCTGTGGATCAGATGATTTACACGAGCATTGTCAATAGCATAGCTATGAAGGCGTAAATAGGCATATGCTGGAAGTCTTTACTTTTTCTTCATGTTACATTCTCAAAACGTACGACGAAAAGTGGTAGGACAAAAAGTGGAAAGACGAAAAGCGGAAAGCGAAAATTATTAAATCCTATACTCATTACATCGACATGAAACACATATATTTACCTATGATGTACTCCTTTTCGTGTTATCGTTAACTTTCTGGTTCAAACTGAACAATCAGCTCATAGCTGCACTCTTTACGCATGATGAGGAACTCAGAATACGGAAATGTGAATACATTAATATGGCGAATTAGCAGATCAGGGCGACGGAGTAATGGATTAGTGGCGTTATATTGCACCAGAGTTACGACTGAGCTGACGCCAATTGCGACGGCGAAAAACGGGAACCACATGTATTTGTTTTTTCTGCTGCGTAGGAAGTGAACGGTAATGAGATTAAAAGGTTATCGCAGAATTAAAGGAAAGCGTACGTTATCTATGGAGAGAAATCATTCTGCTGTGTTGATACAGCGAGAGGCCCGTCCCGTGATACTGATGTGTTTTCTCTCGATTTTTTTGCGTCGTCTGCTGAACTTTGTCACTCCGCGGCTCATTCGCGTCGCGTCTAGAAACTCCGGAAGCGAAGTGTGTCTCCTTTGAAGGTCTGCTTAGGCGCGTGAAACGATGAATCATGAAGTGCCCCTCACGCGGCGAAGTTCGACGGCCATCTTAGAATTGCGGCAGGATTCTGCGATAGGAGTTGAGTACTAAGTAAGATAGAATAGAATGGATTTACTCAATGCTCTGGGTACATACCCCTAAAAGCAACAAAAGTATAATGTAAGTGACATTTTGAATTGTTATTAAATAAATACAAAATGAAAAACCTAACAAAAACCTAATACAAAATTTCCATAAAAACATATAATAATTAAATGCTCACAAAATAACGGTAGTATTAAAGTAAAAATAAATAATTTGATTATTTATTTTTTTTATAAATATTACTGCAGTAACAGGTAACTATGCATAACATTTATAATTGAATGATTCCACTGTCCAGTCCAGTTCCAGGCCACAAACGTGTACTGTGCATGAAATTTTGAAATTTTATTGACTACAAACAAAAATGAAAACGTATTGCAAATTCTAAATAAAAAACAGATATTAATTACATGCTTGTAAAATAACTGTATCATTAAGGCAAAAATGAATAATTTGATCACTTCTGTAAAAGGTTGATAACATTGTTAATAACATTGATACTTGAATAATTCCACAGTCGCACTGATTTTTATTTTGTTAGGAATTGCATTCCATAGCGGTAGATCTGACAACGAACGATTTATGGAACATTGTGGTTCTATGTGATGGTAGATATAGATTTGATGATTGGCTCCGTGTTATCAAAGTTCTGGTTATAGGCGCATACTGAAAGAGGTCAAGTAAATATTTCGGTATTTTGTTTTGAAACTGGGAAAATAAAAAGATAGAAAGGAGGTATTTCCGACGAGAGGAAATATTTAGCGAGTTAAGATAGATGGTAAGAAATGAGGAAGATGGAGGCTATTCTTCGGTTTGGGCCCAATTTTCTTCATTGTTACGAACTGGTTCGCGTGGTGTTGCTCGATCGTTAAACGATATCAACGCTTGAAGTGAAATTTTTTTCCGACGCCAAACTACTTAAACACGCCAAGAAGTAAACACTTTGTCCTAATCCTTAGGTCTTTTTCCATCTACTTTAATTTTCGTGTTCGTGGATTCTCACGACCTGAGTTTATTACACGTAAAAATAAACAAAATAACTTTATTAACACGAAAAGTTTAAACTTGGAAAAAATATAATAAAATTATAGTTGTGATTGATGTTAATTTTTAAATGAAAGGCGTAAAACAGTTTCCGAGAAACTAAAACATACCATAAAAAAAACTCGGCCCTATCTTCTACATGACGAAATAGAAAAATCTCTTAGGAAATTCCACACTTAAAATTTTCATTACCTACCTAGGTTTTGATTGCCTTGCAATCATTTCCAAAGGTTTTGAAATCATTTTCAAAACCTCTGAAAATGCTTGCAAGGCAATCGAAACCAGTCGGTAATAAAAATTTTAAGTGTGGAACTTACTAAGAGATTTTTCTTTTTCGTCATGTCTGCGGTAACTTTTCACAAAGTTACGCCTTCAACCATCAATTTTATCCTATCTACTACAGTGTGGAGGTCACTGCTTCTATAACAAAGCGGCTTATTTTGAATATTGCCGAAATTGTCCTCCAGCATGCAAGGGAGATACATCCCATGTTGATGATAGAAAAAAAGCAAATATTATACTCTCATATTTAACGACGGTTGAGGTTTTGACCGACTTTCAACCCCTATTAAATCTAGTGGATGATAACTAGCAAACGCCAAAAATACCAAGTATGTACTATCCTCAGTGAGATAACTACCAGATAAAAGTAACTCTCGGTGACCCTAACAGTATTTCTGGGGAAATTTCGTAGAAAATATTGTTATAAGCGTTAAAAACAAAAAATCATTATTTCTAATAAAAAAATGAAGAAATCTGCAGCGGAAACCCAAGTCATGGCAATGCTTAAATTAGGTGAAAATTTTAAAACATACAATCTTGCATAATTTATATTAATACATTAATGGTGATTTCCTCCGAATAATTATACTCACTTGAGTGAAATATTGCACTTGTTTTTCGATTTACTTGAAGTTACTAAAATGTGCCCCCGATGACTCAGGATTACCGCTCCAGCCGCCCTAAACTATGAACTAAGTTTGATGTAGCGCAGCAAGGTAGGATCTGTGACCTCAAACCGCTGGAATCGATCGAAACAAGTCTCTGACTTTGGTTCACTCGGTGAGTCGCGACCACGGACTTAAATTTTTAGTCGCGACCAGCCTGCTAATGGTGAGACGTAGATTTTGTCAGTCGACCTTGGTAATGTCCACCCTTTGTTAACCGTCTATGGACGAGCGAGTCAAATTTGTTACGTTTCAAAATCATTGAATATCTGCTTTCTAAGATATTTATCTATTTATTTGCTGCGCTAGACAGAATTATAACGCTTCGGATTAAGGGTGTGGAAAGTTGCGTCTCATTCGGCGGTTTGTTAAACACTTGGATTAGATGAATGTGTGACGCTATTCACTGTCAATGGCGTGCCTGGTGGAGCTAAGGAGGGCTAAGGAGGCGTTTAGTAATAGAAGGGAGCTGATGATGGGACATTAGGTAAGGAGAGAAGAACATTGGGTAGAGAGGAAGAAGAGGCTGGTGAAGAGCTTAATGTGGAGCGTAGCGTTGTATAGGGCAGAAACGTGAACCCTGAGAAAGGAGGACGAGAGTAGGCTGCAGGCATTTGAGGTGTGGGTGTGGAGAAGGATGGAGAAGGTGGTGGACGGAAAGGAAGACTAGCGAGGAAGTGCTTTAGATGGCGGGCGAGTAAAGGAAGCTTCTAAATGAAATTCGGGATAGGCAGGGTAGATGGCTGAAGGATGTAATAAGGGGTGATGGGTTGCTGAAGAGTGTGATAGAGGGAAGGATGTTGGGCAAGCGGGTTGGGGAAGAAAGAGAATAGGTTTCATGGACGGGATGAAGAAGGGTAGATCTTATGCCGAGGCGGAATAGGATATACTAGAGAAGGATAGGCCCCTGAAAGTGTAGAAAACTGGAAGGAGATTTTCTGACATTCAACAAAACCTACCTTTACCGGTAGAATACAATTTTATAAAATGCAATACAAATACGTCACATTTCAAAATAACTGTTATTGTCAAAGAAATTTTAATTTAAAAAATGCTTAAATATCTTTTTTTTAAACTAATATAGTAGCAGTATTTTTTCATGCTGATGTTTCATAATTCCGTCAATAGAGGGTTAATTCACCGCTGCGTCGGAACAGTCGCGGCCCGAATCCAAAATCTGTCTCGTAGCTGCATGCTCAAATATTGTGCTCTGTGCCCAGAAGGCGCTTAGTTCTAATTGTGTTGCGGAGAGATTCGATGTCAGATCAATCGAAATAAAAAATTCTTGGGCCTCACCAGTTGGGATATTTATGACATTTGGTATGATATACGCATACGATAAGATATGTAATTCTGCCGATTTTCAGATTTTTATTTTTAAAATTGTCAATTTATACAGACATAATATAAAATCAAAATTTTCGTAAAAAATGGCAAACTGACATACGTACAAATGGCTGTAACTTTATTCCTAATTGTAGTAGAGTGACAACTTAAACTTTCTTAAAACTAAAAAAGAAAGCACTTTCTTTTTTTCGTAGAGCTCGTTTTCTGTCACTTTTTGTGTTTTAGTGTCCAATTCGTGACGGTAATCGATATTCTGATTTCGAATCATGGGTTTAGTTTTCTATTCCACGTAGAGAAAAAAACGGATTAAAAAAATAGTTTGACATTGATAGAACGCAGACATGTGACGCCTGGATTCCTCTCCTAAAAAATGGATTTCCGATGAAACGAATAGACAACGAAACCGAGAACCCTGGTCGACTTTTGATGTCATGGAATATAATGAAATCTTTTTACCGTGTGGTTCGTTCAGCTCTGTTTTGATTGAAATAGGAGTGGAAACTAGGTCGGAGACAAATAGGAGAGGAAACTTGATGACATTGGGGGAATACAAGAGTGAATTGGGAGCTGTAGAAATGAGAAATTTCTCCGGTAAAGCTTTATCCGTTGGTTCTTTTGCCTCATCGTTGAAACTTTTTTTAATTTGTTGTTCAATCCTATGGTTGGTTGACTGGAGCCCTCCCCTCTTCCCTATCTGATACTTGTTCCCTCAACTCCAGATATATCTTACTATGTACTTTCCTCTTTACTTGGTCCATGAACTTATTCCTGGGTCTTTCTCTGGGGACTTTTCCCTCTATTTTACCTTCAATTATGTTCTTTACATACCCATTGTGCCTCAGGGTGTGTCCAATCCACCTAGCTCTTCTTTTTTCAATGGTGTTCCACATGGTCCTTTCCTCTTCTACCCCTCTATATGATTCATCATTTTATGTTTTGTCCGTCCATTTCATCTCCAGCATCCTCCTCCAGCACCAGGTTTCGAAGGCTTCTAGTCATTTCTGGTCAGCTTTTCCAATGGTCCATGCTTCCGAAGCGCTAAGCTTCACACGAATGTTTTCTCGTACTGTTTTCTAGTTTAGTGCTATCTTCTTGGAGCACAGCAGTTGTCTTTTCCCCATTAATGCCTTCTTAGCTCGGGCTATTCTCCGCTTGATATCAGTTGTACTCGTTCCGTCCCACGTGATGGTGCTTCCGAGATAGGTGAAAGAATCTACTTGCTCTAATTTCGCTCCTCTCAGGGTGTCATCTACATCCAGCTCCTCTCTTCCGCATACTAGGATTTTTGTCTTCGTCTTAATTATTTTCATGTTGTATCCTTGGAGAATTTAAACCATGGTCGTTGAAGGTATGCCATTTTTATTCATAGTTTGAGTATGGCAGTAGCTGGTGCCTCCAATATTATATATGTAATTCGTTCCTCATTGATGTCTAGTTGCGTTCAGATTTTCGAAACGAAAAAGAACTGATAATTAGCCATGAATATCCTCGGGTAGCGGGTGTGACTCTGAGTGAATACGTGAAGCAACTTTATTATCATGCTAATCATTCATCGTAAAGATCGTGGTTGGTTCGGATATCTTTACTGTCTTTCTCTCGTTTGCAGACCAAAAGCGATTGTTTTGGTAGCCTTGATGTTCCTTTTTTCCTTGTTATTGTTTTATGTTCTCTGTGCCTTTCACAACTCACTTCCAGTTAAAGGAAAGGTATTAAAGTACATGTCATTCAATAGATAGGAGACGAGTCATATCTCTATATTTCTCTTCGTCCTTCAGTTTTTCTCTCCAATTTAGAAAGCCTCGAGCTCTTTTTTCTATAATTTTCGCACGTAGCTCCGATTAAAATCCACCCTACGTACTTGACATGGGTCTTCACAATACGGCCTCTATTCGTGAGTTATCTTCGCGGATCTGCCTGGAATAGTGGTTAATACATCGTTTCCCTGTGTATGTGGTAAGCGAAATCAAGTACAATATTTTCTTAGTGATTCTGTTCTCTACAACTTGTTAGCGATTTGGGCAAAGTATTTGAAACCACATGCGGCGTCACCTTTACTCTTTGTAACTACAGTAATACCTGGAAGCGAAGCATGATGTGATTTTTAAAACAAAATTTATACCTTAAGACTAAGACGTTGTTCTTGGTTCTTCGAGGAGAAGGCTTAGAATATGAGATTCCATCCATTACCATTCTGTGAAATCTCTGAAGTTGCGTAGTAAAATTTCTCTCATTCTTTTACGATGTGAGAGACATTTTTCTCTCAAATTTCCGAGTCACACAAAGAGAAGTTGTAAGATTATTTATGCTAGATCTATACTATTCATGACTGTACAATACGTTACGGGCGAATCATGCTCAAAGATATTTTTAATAGTACTTTATACACTATTTGCAATTTTCCGTCATATGTCCGTAGCTACTTTTTCGTCTAAATGTCGAACAATTAGAATGATTAGGTTTCAATCAGGTTAGGTAGTGAGGACAATTTGAAGAGGCATGTTTTTCTGGAATGAATACGAATAAAAATATTTTCAGCCTATCGTCCATTGACTATTGCGAAAGAAAGTTAAAATTACTAATCCATTATAACTTTCTCTTCCAATGTAATATAGACAATATAAAGATTCTTGAATATTTGGTTATTCATAAATTTTTCTAACAGCTTACGTTTTGCCAAATTTATTGGCATCCTCAGGACATTGCGACTCGAAACAAAGAGAAATACAGCCAGGTATTTATGCCATTATTAGAACAAAAGTTGAGGAATCGCAAATTTACCTACCATAGAGCTCAATATTTAACCAAAAACAAAGTAAATAAATGGTAAATAACAACTCCAAACAGTAAAGAAATATATAAACAAACAACAATTAAATTAAGACAATCCATTTACAAGTTACTACTGGATTTTACTTAGAACGTCAGGTTCTGAGAATCTACCGCAGCCCATTTCTGGATGTAAAAGGAGTTAATTCTAATTAAGGAATTTCTGGATGTACTGGAGTCACTGTAAAACCTGAATCTCTCCTATTAATTTTTGTTGCATTTTAATGGAATCCATCGCATGATTACGTAATTTATGAGCACATCTCTATGCCTAGTATGGGGTTCCTACTTGGAGTACTATTTCTTGAAATGGTTTCGTGCGCCGCAACTGTTCCCTCAAACTAGCTAGAGTTTATTTGTGATCATATCACGAGTCGTAATTGTGGGACCGTTGATTTAAGACAAGCTCCTCCTTCGTGCTAGGGCCTCCTAATATGCCTCTCAAGCATGCGAACCTTGAGAAAATCTCTGAGTAAGAAACGAGCGTTTTCGTCGGCAAATTTCTTTGCTGTTTCCATGATATTTGAATATGCATGGTGCTTTAATATTGTTACTTCACGACAACTTACACCAAACTTAGGTGGCCATTTCTGATGATTTATGTCACAACAACAATGCTTCTGTGAGTTTAGGGTAGGCTGTAAATATACTATTCTCCGTGGGCTTCAGTCTTTGTTTTGATATCCAGGCAGAAGGATCATGTGTCAATTTTATGGTTGATTGAACAAAGGCCCTTGCAGCCTTGAGGCGACAGTGCGTGATTTATGTAGCAAGTAATCCAAACCTTCCTCGTCCGTCTTGTTTAAAAAATTCGCAGGTGGGGTTTTACCGGACCGGAAGCTGTGTCACTCCAAGAATAAGTTAACCGTTTTTGGAGGTTCGACCATGTGCGTCCTTCGCAGTTATCCTCGCAGTTGCTGCGGAAAATATTTCGTCCACATCACGTCACTGTTGAATTTTTGTAAAATTTCCTTTACGTATGTCATTTTTTAGCCCTGCTGAGTAGTCCGAAGTGACGTTTTTCGTGGAAAATCCTCTTGCTTATCCTTCATGCTGCCGATTCCCCTGTTTGAAAAATTCTTTCACTAGAAGTTATTTTTAGCCTTCAACACAAGTCCTTGAACACTGAGCACGTGATGGAAATAGAAATATCTCTTGAATTACTGTGATTCTTTATTACACTATTTCTCGGAGCTGTATTTATCCGTGATCAACCTTTGTCATCGTCATTTTAGTTCCCCCTGCGAATAAATAGTAGATCCATAGAAGGCCCAGCCCATTTTTTTCCCCATCGACTCACAGTGGGCTGGAATCGAAAAAAGCTGGCCAAAATTCCAAAAAGGGATATTTTTTTCAGTCTAGAAGTTGATTTTGCATATTGACTCTCCATTGATTGGTGCATGCAATACGTGATTTCATTTTTCATTCTGCAAGCGTATTAGCAATGTGCAAGGGCTTAAAGTTAAACAAAATGTGCTAAGATAACGCGGAAATTTATTTTTCGCTGAAAATCTCCAAAATTTAGACGATTTTGAACCGTTTTTAGTTATTTTACGAGATGAAAGGTGATAGTTTTTTTCCGAGAAATGACCTTAATCTTCGTCTGGTCGTAATTTTGATTGGTTTACAGGGATATATGCTCGGGTAAAGGGATAAAATGGCGTACCCTATTCTCCACCGATTTTCTGCGTTGGGGTAGGAAAATAGTTGGCATGCACCCAGAAAAAGCGTAAGTAAATCATATCACAAGATTTACTGAGTCTTCAGAAACGTAAATACGTGGAAAAAAATCTGCGACCGTCTGCGACAAAAGATTCGACAACCTCGTCATTTCGAAGTTTTTCGGAGAAAAATAAATGTCTGCGTTTTTGCTTATTTTGTTTAACTTTGAGTCCTAATGTATAATGTTAATATGCCAGAATGATAAAAAATGAAACTAAGATTCGCACGCTCAAATGAAAGGAGATTCCCAACACCAAATTTCAACTTCCAGAAACTGGCAAAATCCACTGTTTGAATTGTTGCCGGGTTTTTTCGATTTCATCCCACCGTGCGATGGGGGGGCCTCTCTGACGCTTGCCTCATCAAACTTTTTTTTTAAATGAAGCCGCTCTTCAACTATTTCGTGACTTCTCCCTTCCTTCTTCCTGTTCCAAATGCCTATCGGTACTTCTCTCTCTTTCTCCCCACCTCTCTCTTTCTCACGCTTGTAACAAATTGTGCATTATTCAATTTTTTCGGCCGGCAGGAAGCTGATGAATTATGTTTCGGACTTGGGAGTGGGGGTTCATACTCGTTGTTCCTTTATACTCTTGCAGTCACACTCATTTCATTGCTATTCTCTTGCGCTTATCGTCATGTCTTTGTTTGGCCTCGATGGCCGTAGCTGTAATAAACCCACATGAATCACCGAGTATATCAATTGAATATCAAAATATATTTTGTGGTATTTCTGTCTCGGCCATTGTCTTGATTCCATTTCAGATATTCTTGCTTCTCGTGTGCGTGGTCACTGGTTTTTCCTTGAACACCCTGTGTTATCACTGACAGACAATTCTCTGGTTTCCACTTATTTCTTTGTTTTTTTTTTCAAATAGACATATGCCTCAGAATGCACAGTTTTCTACGTCTTGTATTTATCTCCTTCAGGTTCTCGCTTTTTTTGTACTGTTTTGCGACATTTTTATATAATTATTCATTCTGTTCATTTTCTTGATTGTTGTAAGATCTCTGCACGACCGCAGTATCGGAAGGAAACTCTAATGAGGCTGCATGCAGCACTGCAGTGAATGGAGGGGAGTGTGAAATAAAAGAGAGAAAATCTCCAAAAGCCGTAAACATATGGCACCCTTCGTCAACAAACACCAAATTTACTGTGTTGGTATGCTGGGAAAACCACAGGAGAGACCAACCACAGCCTCTCAACCAAGAATACCCCCGTGTTGGTTTACGGGAATGTTACTTCCTCGCCAGGGACCAAACACAGACGCACACACACAACCAAATAGGATCCTTTGTAAGGGCTAATGGGACCCCGCTAAGGATGTTTGGGTTATAACCTGGGATCCTTCACAGGGCTAATGAGACCCCGCTAAGGATGCCCGGTTATTTACGCAAGCACACAAAGTCACTCACTCATACACACAAATGGGCCCAAATTCTGGGAGAATCAGCTCAAAAAGAGCGTGGTCAAATCAACACAACAGGACGAGGGTGGGGGTCGAATACGCGTATTTCGGCTACAAAGTAGCCCTCTTCAGCGAACCGAAGGTAACGCATCACTTTAACGCAGGGTTGAAGTGAGGAAGGGTCAAGACATCCGAGTTGTAAATAAAGGTAAACTGAGGAGGGGGGGAAAGAGACACCCAATTGGGAAAGAGAGAGGGGGAAGGGCGATAAACAAAACGCGAATGAAAACAACCACAGAAAATGATTGGGGAAGGGGGAGGTGTAACAGAGAGTGGGGGTTGTAACGGACGTGAAGTAGAACGTTGGAGGGAGGGGGGAGGAAAGGGAAAGGAAGTGATCCGTTAACGGCGTCCGTTAAGAGATGTAAGGAATTATTTAAAGTTCACAACTGAGTAGAGGGAGGATTGAGGGATGGGTCCAGCGTCGCTGTTTAGGAGTTTGGCTTTATTTTTAAATATAAAGATACCTTCGTAAGCGTCTAATAGGTTTGCTTGTATGCTTTACGAGTTTCAAATTATCTTTTGTAACGTCGTGCCCGGTCATGATTAGATGCTGCGCTACACTAGACTTTTCGGGATTGTGATTTCTGAAGTGAGAGTAGTGTTCTTTGAATCTGGTTTGTAAAGTACGTCGTGTCTCCTATGTAGGCTAAATGGCAAGTGTTACAGTTGATTTTATAAATGCCTGATTTTTCTAATGCCGGAATTTTATCTTTAGCGTTTCCTAATAGGTGAGTGTAAGGGGATTGTAATGAAAGGTTACAGGCTATTGAAGAGAGTTGTGGCGGGTAGAACGATAGGGAAGTTGAAGGGTGGGGAATTTCAGACTCCTTGGAGGTGGTTAGAATGTGCGGAGAGCAGTTGGATTGGGGCAATGTAGAATATGAGCAGGGATAGGTTATAGAATTGTATTTGAATGGACAAGTGGTTCTGAGGGTTGGGAGCTAGAGCGAGGTGTTTTTTGAAAACATTTTTTTCTGAGTAAAAGGTATGTCATAAAATTGGTACTAACTTTTTATGGAAAGCATCATGGAAAAACGCAGAATCTGTTCTTCTTAAGCACAACTTCGACGTAACTTAAATTTATGTAGCAAAATTAAGAGTCTCCAATAGCCATAAAAATGACACCACTCGTCAAACATGCAACCACACAACACTTACTGTGTTGGTTTGCGGGAAAGGGAACCACCTCCAAAGGTCTTTCTTAGATATGTTGATGACATTTTTGCTATCTTTGATACAAAAAGTACGATTTAAAACAATTCGTTTGTGTTCGAAATAGTTTATTTTCCTCCATTAAATTCACGTACGAAACAGAAAATAACCACCAACTCCCGTTTTTTGATTTGACCACCCTCCCCCTTCTCCGCTATCCACCAATGCTTTTTGCTCTCTTCAACACCCATTGGTCATTGGTTTCCCTTCTCCCTCCCCCCTATTTTGTCCCTTCAGTATGTATTCCTTTTGCCGAAATACGCGTTTCTGACGCTCACCCTCGTTTGTCTTTGTGTTTATATTTTGACCACGCTCTTTTTGAGCGATTTCTCCCAGAAGTTGGGCCCGTCTGTGTGTGTGAGTGAGTGATTTGAGTGCTTGTGAGTGTGATTGTGGTAATGATTAGGCATCCTTAGTAGGGTCCCATTAGCCCTATGAAGGATCTCAGGTTATAACCCAGGCATCCTTATCAGGGTCCCAACTGGGTTGAGTGTCTGTGGTGGTCACTGACGAGGAAGTAACATTCCCGTAAACCGTCACAGGAGGGTATTCTGGTAGAGAGGCTGTGGTTGGTCCCTGCTGTGGAATCCCCATTCCCGCTAACCACACAACACAGTAAGTGTTGTGTGGTTGTATGTTTGACGAGTGGTGCCATTTTTACGGCTATTGGAGACTCTTTTAATTTTGCTATCTTGAGAGGCCGTAGAGCTCAATTTCCTTTGATTTAATTAAATTGATGTAGGTTTAACGGTGAATTTTTAATCGGTACCCAAACTAGAGTTTACGTAACGGACTGACAGTAGGTGAAAACAAGGTTTGAATATAAAATACTGCCAATATAAACGAGGAACTCCCGTATACATTTGCAGAACTCCCTGTGAGATTGCGTTACTCCGTCTCCGAGAATCAGGAAGCTCTTCCCGAGCCACCGCTGCCTTTCTAAAACATGCGGCAAGGGTTTATTTTTTCTCCAGATCGAATTCGCTCTCTGAATCTTTTGATCTCAATTTCACCCTGCGTACTTGAGACTGCTCAGGGGGTTCGTAGTGATCTCACAGGGAGTTCTGCCAATATACACGGGAGTTCCTCGTATATATTGGCGGATTTAATTCAAACACAGTTTCCACCTACTGTTGGTGCAAAAATTAAGTAGATTCTAGTTTGGGTACCGATTAAAAATTAACCGGTAAATCAACATGAATATAAGTTGCGTCGAACTTGAGCTTAACAAGGACAGATTCTGCGTTTTTCCATTAGTATAGCCATTATTTTACAGCACACAATTTTTACGATTTTTTTATTTCAACGATTTTTATCGTGATGAGGACAAAAAGAACTGCCGGTATTTTTGACGTTTTGTTAACGGAATGTTCTCTTTGAAATTTCACGAAGAAGAAGCTATATGTTCAATCTTGATGAAAATGTTGTTAATTTCCATATTTGAGCTCGTTTTTAATTTCCATATAAAAGTGGGACGATGATTGGTTCTCACTTTTTCATCAATTCTGCGGGGGGTCACGGAGATTGAGAAAATGCACGTTTGGCCCGAAGAGCGTCGACGACCGTGGGAGGATTCCGTGGCAATGTCTTTCCCATTTTATAGGGTCGCCCACTAGTACGCGTGGCGCCATCTGCGGCCAATGGATCCCACGCGCTCAGGAGTCTCGCGGACTGGTTTTTGCATCCACTCTCGTGGGCACGTACTCCTCTCCTTTTAAGGTGGTTGGAGCGAGCTTTTTCCCTTGCCGTCATAGAAGTATTCTACCGGTAAAAAGGTCGGTTTCGTTCAAAGTCAAAGAAACTCCTAGATTTTCTACACTTCCTCGGCCATAGCTACCTTTCGTATTTACTTTATTTGAGATGTGGATGTGGGGAAGGATGGAGAGGGTGAGCGTAGTGGAGAGAAAGACGAACGAGGAGGTATTAGATATGGTTGGAGTGGAGTGGAAAGTAGTGGCTAGTTGGCTAGTACCTCTTGTATTTACTTTGTTTAAGATGTGGGTGTGGAGAAGGTTGGATAGGGTGAGCTTAATGGAGAGAAAGACGAACGAGGGGGTATTGCATATAGTTGAAAAGAGGAGTGGAGGTTAGGAGAGGGTAAGAGATGTCTATTTCCATACTGGTAATAATGAAAAGACGATAGTAAATTTCCAAACTGTTTGATAAGTACCGACCATGGTTTCGACACTTTATGGCATTCTCAAGGTACAAAAATTAAATTTCCAGTTCTATTAACTCTGTCATATGTCTATTTGTCGAGTAATAATTAAGGGTTTGCTTGTGGTGGCTCTAAAATATTAATAGATTACTTATCATTTCGAATTAAAGTCCGCCCAAGATGACTGCCCTGTCGGAATATACTGATTTGGCCCACAAATAAATGAAAATTACACAAATATTGGAGAAAACGAACGAGGAGGTATTAGATAGGGTTGGAGAGGAGAGGTAGCTTATGGCGGGGGTTCGCAGAGGACAGAAGAAATTTATGGGAAAACGAATTTAGAGGAGAGGGAATGTTGAAGAGGGCTATAGAGGGGAGAACACTGGGGAAGCGCAGAAGAGGAAGGAAGATGGTGGGAATGTGCAGAAGAGATGAATGGAAGATATCTAGAAGAGAGGAAATTTTGAGGAGGGTAATAGAGAAAACTCAGGGGAAGCGTGTTAGAGGAAGGAAGAGGAGGGAAAATCAGGACGAATTAATAAGAGGAGGCGATTGCGTATAGGTTGGAAAACGGATCTTTTAGCAACAAATGAAGACTGGAGGATAAGAACTGGTTAGTTAAAATAACTTTCACACTCCAGTGGTGAGTTCACAGGTATATAATTCATTGCAAAATCTGGATTTCGATGCCGGGCATCATCCTCAGTTGCTCAATGACTCTGTGTCACTGTCAGTGAGCACCTGTTAGTGAGCCCTGTTAGTGCTGTATACAGTAATTACATCTTCTTTTCTTTTTTAACATTCCTCGTTTCTGATTCATTTCGTGCATTTGGTCTTCGACTAATTAAACCACATTTAGGTCACCATTGATTGCGTTTACGAAACATTTTGTCCATATCGAAATGGAGTGATGGCGCTAAACAAACAATTACGACTTGATTATGGTTCTGTCATTCATATACATGCATTCGATGTGATTTCTCTTTTTCTCCTCTCATCGGATTCCTTCCGCTACTTTCAATCCTTGGCGAGTCTGCTTGAATGTTGCCACAGCCGCGGAAACCCACGGTGTCGAAGTGATTCGTTGCTGACCTGGTTAGCGGAGAAGTGAACTCGCTTGAAAATTCAATCATTTCAATTGTTTTTCTGTCATTTCTTCCATAACATGTTTATGTGAAAGCAATAGGCTATTTTCATTTTAAAAACAGCATTATGCGTGGTCCTCGATGGCTTGAGCTAAAATAATGTGTACCTATTGAGTAGATTGGCGAGACAGGAGACTAATTCGTAATTTATATATGACGCAAAGGGCGCCGGTGAGGGTGGCTGATGGTGAATCAGGGTGGGCAACTCTAGGTCGCGGTTAAAGGCAAGGGTGTCCGTTGTCGCCGTTGCTTTTCAACATTTATGCTGAGGAAATGGTAAGGCAGGCATGGAAAGAACTTGAGGTTGGATTCAAAGTGGGAGGGCATCTTATAAAATCGGTAAGATTCGCGGACGATCAGGCATTAATTAGTGGATCTTCGAAGAGACTGCAAGCTTTGGTAGATGCTTTAGAAATGCAGTGCGGGATATTCAGAATGAAGATAAAGGGTAGATGGCTGAAGGATGTAATAAAAGGTGATGGGTTGCGGAAGTGTGTGATGGGGGAAGGATGTTGTGCAAGCGGGTTGGGGAAGAAAGAGAATGGGTTTCATGGACGGGATGAAGAAGGGTAGATCGTATGCAGAGGCGGAAAAGGATATTCTAGAGGGAGTTAGGCCCTTGAATATGTAAAAGACTGAGAGGAGATTTTCTGACATTCAGCAAAACCTACCTTTACCGGTAGAGTACTTTATAATAATAATTGAATTTTTGAATTAAAGAAAATTGGGGCATGAGTGTTCGGTGATCGAAGGAATGATAATATCACCGAGTGATCTATTTTCAGTATATAAATAATTGATGTGTCTTATTGTCGAATAACCTTTCTACTCAAGAATAGTAACTCGCGAAAGTTACCTCCTAGTACTATTTACCGGTGTTCCTCCATTTAGGGTTCCGATGAACATGTCCTAATGAGCTTTTTCACCGCCTCTTTTTTTCACTTTTACTTTTTTATCTCAGCTCAATAGTTGCGCGTCTTCAAAAGGTGGAAAATATTTGTTTTACTTATTTCTCGCTCATCCGTCTGCGGCTATTTTTTATGATAGCATTGTTCATTCCATCCCTGAATTACGAACACCCTTATATTTCTCTGAAACGCATGCTTGCATTTAGTATTGCTTCATTTAATATAAGGTTACGTTATAATTATTCGATTGAATAGTACCGTGTGTCTTCTCGAATCCGTTGATGGTACCTACGAGAACCTCCTCTATTAAAAAAAAACTCTTTGTAAAACTCTTAGATAACTTCATTTAATGCAGTAATTAGCTGTAACGAATGGTACCTGTGTAAAATTTTACACCGGTACCTGTCATGCAATGTGATCGAAAACCATTCATTATATCTTTATTTAATTCATAACCCCATAATGTTAAACAATAAAGGCTAATGTGCGGTGATTTCAATTTTTCTCTTAAAGCCGTAGAGTAATTCTCATAGAAACTGGAGGTTTTGGATAGCAGTGCTCAGCTTCCCAGCGAGTTTCCTGTTCAGGACTGTGGGAGTCAGGAACGCTTATCTTTTCTTGGAAATCATGACATTATTTGACACTCGGCTTAGGTTATATCTAATCGCCCATGCAATCATCTGTTAGTTCGCCATATGCTACCACTTTAGAATAGCAGAGGGCATATGGGACTTGGCGCGTTAATTCTTTAGCTTAGTTATCGATATTTTGACGTATTTACCGTGGTATCCTTAGGTATTTCCATGTTTTTAAAAATCGAAGACCTGTGGATGCCATAAAATACACTTTCATTTCCTCCTCCTGGGGTAATCATCTCTGGCGTCGTTTTCCATTGCTTATAAATTTCCCCGAGTTTAATACCTAATAAACACTCAGGGCTTTAAACCCTCAAAACTGTAAAGTGTAAAGTAAACTGTAAAGTAAACTTTTTTCTCCTTTGAAATAGTCCCAATTCTCGCTATTCTGCGCTTGCTCGACTTTCTTACCTCTATCACCTTATTCCTCATTGTGTTGCTTCTAAATACGCCCGCCAGCCACCAATTTTGACTCATGAGAATTTAAGTGGTAACAATTCTCTCAATCCTCTTTTTTTCTAGTGTACTCTCTCGTCTTTCAAGCATCACTGCTTTGACGTGTGAACGATGGCATAAAGCCCTTTTCGCTCGTTTTGAGCTTATAATGTAGTGGCATTGCGGGCGTTGCTAAGCGCGAATCCCGTGTGGGCAAGTGTGGAGGGCGAGTTTGAGGCTTTCTCATTAGACTCTAGTGATCTGCTACTCCTATTCATTTGCTTTCGGCCTAATTTTTTCATTTAGGATTCATCTTTCTTTAGTAATTTTTCGCTTTCCCATTCTGATTCGCAGAGGTACAAATAAGTGACATGTCGCAGGGGATCGCTAATGAAACTCTAACGCCGGCCCCGGTGGCAGCGGGGTAAAGTCCTCGCCTGCTAATCCGAGGGTCGCGGGCTCGAGTCCCGCCTGGGTGGGTTTTCACCACGCAGGGCATGGATGTATGTCAATTTCTGTTGGTCCGGTCCCTGGAAAACCTGATGACAGGCTCAGCAGCCTATCGGGATTCCGGGGACATACGGGCCAACAGAATCGTCCGGGAAGCAAAAAAAACCATCCTCGTCACTTTAGTGTGCAGTGGAGAATTTCACTCGTCTGCCATATTGAAGCCTTATCCTCGTTTATTCAAGATCTGTCTTTGCGGCTCTGTAAGTGGATTGTGCCAGTTTCGAGGTCGGGGTGTATTTTCCAAATGCGAAGGATAGAATCCCGTGAAACTATTCAATTAAATACGCGCTGTTTCTGCCGCGAGATTTTGAGAAAATTTCATGCGTATATCTAGTGAATGTGGTATATGCTGTTAGAGCGTTTCAGAGTTAGTTCAGATTAAATATGTGATATCAGCTCAAGTTGATGGTGAATGAAGTCAATGACCGGGCAATTGAAATTCATCGAGAGAGGGGAATTCAATACCGGAAATTCTTACCTTATATTCCCCCCCCCCCTATTATTTAATTTTGTGTGATTAGGTAGACTTATGGCCAGTTGCCGGAACGACACATGTATTCCATAGAGTTATGGGACCCATAAGGCATGTGCAACCATTCAATAAGTGTTGTAGAAACATTCAATAAATTTATTTGTCTCATAAATTATGGCCTGGAGTTATGAGTTCCACAAATAGCCAGGATGGCGGATGCGCAATAAACCGCTTGGAGTCTTAATTATTTGATAAAAAAATTGTTTTGGTACAAATGACCAGTTTTTGTACTCTTACTGACTATTTATCATGTGCATTAGCAATTATTCATCGGCTAAACTTGCATCTATTTCATCCGGCGGTAGAATATTAGATCCAATATTCGTAATTATTAACTAGGTATTGGTAAATAAGTTATGCAGCTAGTAGATGTGTTCCTGCAACCCGAATATTTTTATGAGGTCCATAACTTCATGGATCTCATAACTATTGATTCCATACCTAAAAGGTCTTGCAACTGGCCAGTAGAATAGGAAGGGGAAGAGCCATTCTCCACGCAAATAGAAATAAAAATGCTCCTTGTTGTAGTCTTCATTTTTTAAGTGAAAATAGTTGGGTTAGCGTTTAATTTAGCGTGAATAAGTTATCTCGGCATGCATTAAATATTTTACGAAGGACATGAGGTCCTTTTTCTTTAATTTCTTTTATTTCTACATCACCCTTGGTGGTCTAATATCCTTCTTACGGTCGGCTATCAAGCTCAGTATTTTTGTGCTGGTTTTAATAGCTTTTCAGGATTTAAATTTTGGTTTCAATACTTATTGGAATAAATTTCTCGAAAAGAACATATGGTTCAATTAGAATCACACCATTAGCAGGCCTCGCTGAGCTTTTTATAGAATTTTTTATCCCCGTTTGGAAACGGCCGCCAGTTGAAATAATGAGAGTCATTACTACATTATTTAAGCCATAAAAATGTGTGAACATTCTCGCATTGGAACTTAGTCACCGTATTTTTTCATTTTTTGGCCGTAAACCGATGAGCATGAAACTTTAAATACTCAAAGAAAATGATATATGTTGTCTCGAGTAACCTTGATGGAGTTACCGACGTATTTCTGAATCAGTTTAAGTATCATTGATGTTCTAATTCTATAAAGGATGGCATTATTATGTACATTGCCGCTTACAAAAATTTTCTGCCGCCCCTGTGCTCTTCATAGTGTTATTTCTTTAAAGAATTTTCGGTTCAGAGTATGCATAAAGCAATTTAATCTCTCGATCTAGTTCCGTACGATATTAGAGTTTGAATGTGAAGTATGAAGACATTAGGGCTATTAGTTTAATTTCAAATGCGATGAACAGTCTAGCAGGTTGCCGAGAATTGCTTTCAAAAAATTATTGGAGAGAAGCGAATCTCTAGTTTTTCTTGGAATGATTTGGTCATTTAAAATATTACCTTTCAGGGGTTCAACATTGTTTTGAAGGGTAAATTAGAAGAAGCTGTGTCAGTTGTAATGTAATGTAAAATTATTACATATTGGAGTGAGCTATGCGTTCCTCTCCCTATGATTACAGTATCATAACCACACTTTTTTCACCTTAACTCTCATATCACGAACCTTTGAGGCTCCATATCCTACACACTGGTCATTACTGCTCTAAGTTATCCTCCTAGAATTTTGAAATTCGTCTAAAGATAGTGTGGGAATATAATCATTTCATTCCGAGTATTGATAGCAGGGGCAAAAACGCTCTGGCGCTTGCGGATGTAAACAGGATGTGGTCGTATTTGACGTGCGGAGATGTACCCGTGGAATGCTTCTGCTGCGCTGCTAACTCAAGATTTAATAAACTTCGTGAATCAATCATTACATATTTGTTTTGAATTTGTATTTCATGTGGGTAGTTCGTGGTAAAATGAATCCTTGATGATTGAAACTGAAAATTGCCATTGCTGCGTCAACCTCTTGCTATTCGTTTCTCAGAAATGTCGGCTATATTTTAAAGAATGAGATAAAATTTCTTTTTTTCCTCGAAAATGTGATTAAAAATATCTCCTTAACTTGAAGGCGTATAGATCCAACGTGTGTCATGCTTGTTTTGGAAAATCCAACATACTACGGTAGATCAGATCATGAGAATAAAATAAGAGAAGAGGATTGTAGATCAGAGAGATTTAAAATGTCGTTTTTCCCGCGATCGATAAGTGACCATAATGGCTGCGTTAAGTCTTCGAATTTGGTTAGTTGACACGTAGTGTAGCTGATTAATTCATATGCTCTCTAATGTATGTTTATAATTCTGCCGAGTAGTGCTAACACCATGTTTAGCATGTTCCCTGCATGACTCTTGTGTCACCATTACATAGTTACATCATGGATCATATTAGTAGTTTCTGTAGCTTTTGTAGTGTACCGAGAGTGTGGTATTTGTTGGCGGAAGTAAATTTCTTCACTGTAGTTCATGTTGGTGATGAGTCACCCCCTGCCAAACACACTTGTGGTGGCTTGCAGGGTAATAAGTAGATGTAGATGCTTAACCAAGAGTAAACGGGATGTGGAATTTTTCTGATGAAAACAAACATGACATCGAGCCGTTGCGAGCGATTGTGAAATTGTTGAAGTCGTAAATTAAGTGGTAATCCTTTGAAATGCCACTTTAATTTGGAAGCCTTTAGGCAAGAATAATAATAATTTCATTACCTCCTCTTTTGAAGATTCTATTGACCTGACCCGGATTTCGAAACTTTGTGTCATTTTACAGTCTCGTTCCTGAAGATGGCACCACGTAATTAAACACTGGTCGTGTCAATTTAATCTTAACGGGTATAGTTAATTATATTGTGTTCATTTTCAGAATGGTTAACTACCACCAGATCAAACCTAAAACAGTTTCCTTCGATTTGGCACCTTTAGTTTAGCGACCTGATTCGTCCCGCGAATATCTGCGTGCCTGAGCTCAAGAGGAAAATTAAATCACGTCTGTTTTTCAACCAGTCGTGCGCGAGGGTCGGCGCGCCGTGCCTTGCGTTTTCAGGATCGTTGCCCTCGAAAGAACTCCCCCCTCCCCGTCGAATGGATGGGATGCCAATCTGCAGTGCCAATCCGGCCACCGTTCGCCGCATTTATTATTCAAATAGGACACCTTCTTCTGCGTGCGGATAAAACCTACGGCCTTCTCTCAACTGTCTTCATCTCTATCATTCTTGATAACATTGTTATTTGACGATTATACTATAGCGATTTAGTTGCTTGGTGTAGTGATTTATGTGTGCGCCAATAGATGGCAGAAGATCGAGCTCCGAAATACGCACAGTCCTCTAGATTGCCATACAATAACTACGAAGTGTTCCGTTGTATTATTCCGTCGTTTCTATAGTTGTCATGTTTTGAATTCTTAGTATTATGTTCCTATAAGTTTCAGTCAGCATCTTAATAACGCTTTAACACCCTGAATGCTTCACTTATGACGTAAACCTCCGAAACTAAAGATTTATACCCTTATCCCCTTGAGATTTAATGGGGAAACTAAACCAAAGATGGCGGACGTCATAATTCCCAGAGTGGAAGTGTATGCGGGAGTAGTGTTGAGAATGCAATCTAGAGGACTCTGCAAATACGTTCTCTTTTATATCACTCTTTGCGCTGGCGTACGCGTTCATCGAAATACAAGTATCACTACTTCACCCAAAATGCTGCATATAAAGAAATCTTTGGATTTGAGATATTAGCTAGCTATTTTCTAACCATTGTTAAATATATAGTTTTCATTGAAAATAAATAATATTAATGTATGTTTAATTATATCCTATATTCATTACTTTTTGGCTATTCCGCCAATATGCTTACCTGTTTCAGCAGGCTTATCAACAAGTCTCAATATGAATGGCTGATCGCTCTCTGTAGCTCTCTGCGATTACTTCTCATTGATTAAGGCTCAGGAGAAAGAAGTGTTGAGCTTAATTTTCAGGTTGTTATAAATGCCATGAAAATCCATGGAATTTTAAAACGTATGGGAAAAATGTAATCTCAGCAAAAACTCTTCCAAAATTGAGAAACGTCACGGAAAGGTTGACCTGCGACCTTTACTTTACCTGAAGAAGCGCGAGCGTCTGGCTATCATTAAGATTTCATGAAGAAATATTCTGTGGAGAGAGAAATCCCTCGCCGCTCATGTATATAAAAGTGAATTTTGGGCACTTCTTACATACCGTGAAGATTTCCGACCTAATGTCATCTTTTTGTGCCGGGCTCATATCGTGACTAGCTGCAGTATCCTACAATATATCCTACGTATGGCTGGTTGCAAGAACGTTTAGCTATGGGATCAAAAGTTATGACATCCATGAAGTTATGGGAATTAGGGCTTGGCGACCCACGCAATACTGCCACCCAAGCCAAAGGCGAGAATGGCTGAAATGTGGGGTACTAAGTCCTTTTTTTTCCCGATGAACTGATGTGCAGATTTAGTTCAGATTATTAATAATTCTAATTCGACGTTTCAATTTATCTGTTTCCATACGGTAAGACTTTCCGCAGTGTAAATGAGTCGTTGCTAGGATAACCAAACACGATGTAACATGAGCATGAATATATATCGTGGATTTAAATGTTTGTAGTCGTTGCATAGTTAATGTGTTGCCTCAATTTCCTCATTTAGTTCGCTCAATCCTTGGCGCCACTTAGAAAAAAGTCTTCTCAGTCGAATCGTAAATAGCCGTTGTTAATTGTTGTTAATGTGAGACTGTGGTGAATATTCAATAACGATTGAAGAGATATGGGCTACTTGAAGCTGTGAATAATAGCTGACTATTTTTTTGACCAAACAGTTACTTTGTAAATGCGAGAGAGGAAATATCTACTACAGGAAGTGTGTAAGAGGCATAAGAAACTTCCACCGCGAGTCTTTTCTCTGTGGATCTTTTACTGTTTATCTACAGCCACATTTTTTGGTGTATTACCTGTTGAGAGCCTTAGGAATAAGAAGGTATGGTCTAGATAGATTGATGTGAATGCTAATGTGCAACCTACTATTCAAGTGTGGCCTCGGAGTAGGTTCAACAATCTCTCCTTTATTTGTCATTAAAATGTTAGTTATTGGCGCAATTTCTCATCCATAGATGATATTGTCGGATCTTGGTTTTGAAATCCTTATAGTACTTGTATCCCTCTTCTAATTCATTCCACTTTTTTCACCTCGTATCTTTCTTCAGTTGCCGTAGAACGATATTCACAAAGTGCAAAGAAGTTAATTGTGCATTTGTGTAGTTAAATTTGGAGAGGAATTTAATATATGTGTAGACCGGACAATATTACAAAAGAGTAATTGCGTCCTGCGTGTAGTACTACATTTTTTATCCACTGCATAATGATTACTGGTAAGTAAAGCCGGTAAGACGTGATTATTTACGATCTGTAGACTGTATTTACATTTGAACTGCCATCTTTCATCATTACGGCGGCTCAGTCGAAAAAATCGTTTGTTTACGGAATTCAAGGCAACAGTTTTTGGCGACGAGTCGAGAATCCATTATGTATATTCATGAACGTGAATACAACAGGGAGGAAAAGTGCCCGTTGCCTATAGCAAAACAGGGCAGAAAAACAAACTCCGTTTCAGGCGTGGCAAATAATTATTTTTTCTGTGTGGCTATTTAAAGTATTTTAAAGCATGTCTACCAAGTACGTTGAGCTTTAATTATACGGATAGGATAATAATGTGCAATTAAAAATTTATCAATTGCATTTGAAGTTATGTTTTTTTTACTGTTTTAACCAGACAGAGTATGCTAATATCTATATTAAGAGATTATGAGATTATGCTAATATCTATATTCTGTATTCTACTTTGGTACCCAACATATCAAATGCATTATTTAAGGGGTTCATACTTTTTGGGGAACAATGTATTCCTCGGGAGCCGAATCGCTGGGCCCTTTGGAAGTGAAGAACAATGGCGCGCAAGCCAGGTGATTCCGAGACTAGCGTGTTTACTTATTCAGGCGATGATCTGAACAGGACTCAAGGATCCAAGACTTGTGCGTACAAGCCCGATGGCTTCCCACGTGACCCACTTCCCTTGGTCCGTGTGGGACTTCGACGAAAAATGTAACGACTGTTTTCATTGCATCTATTTCCACTGGAATGGATCAATTGTGTTGAGATCAATCAATAGTATTTACGTCCAAGCTAGCGGTGGCTTCAATTTATCTTTTATATAGAAGTCATAAGAGTCAGGACAGCTAGCCCATACTTCGATCCTTCGTCCATTCGCGTTGTAGTTGTACCGTGTTAGTCGGTTGGATTCATGCCGATATTTTTAATAATAACGTGTTTTTCAAATATCTGGGAGAAATCATCCAACAAACGGAGATTAGCTGAGAGACCGATCATGAAAGAATCAGAAAGCCTCGAAAAGAACACAAACTAACCTGGAATCATTACAACAATAAATCCATGTCCATCAATGCGAAATTAAGACATCAAAATGCATCCATACTTCCGGTAGCACTGTACGTGGTCGAAACAACACCAATTGGCGGACAAAAAGAAAGTAAAGAAATAGAGAAACAGAAACGGAAAACCTTCAGAAAATTTTCAGACGGATAAATAGAGAAGGACAATACTGCATTTACTAAAATTTCACCTGTCAGAAGGAGAATAACATAAGCGAAAGAAGCGTTCGGTAGTTGGAGGGAGCTGAAGACGGGAACCTTTGGTACGGATATAACGAAGGGGCGGGTGAAGATCTTGATGCAGGGAGTATAACTGTATGGGGCAGAAACATGGTCTCTGAGATAGGAAGTCGAGAATAGACGGCTATCTTCCTTGATGCGGCTGCGGAGATGAATGAAGAAGGTGGACGGAAAGAGACAAATGAGGAATTTCTTAGTTAGTATGGTTGGTTCATAGACGTCCAAGTCCGATAAATTAATATTTACAACTCCGAGAAATTCATCTGCCACTCGTATCAAATTCCGATGCAAGGCAGTAAGGACAATTTGCGCCGTATTACCCTATTTGGGAATGAGCAGTCGCACATTGTTCGCACGACAGTCGCGAAGTTTGTTCATGCTACAGTGTCATTTCATAAATGTTTGACTAGTTAATATTAATTAATTTGTATTATCAAAAATACCCGGTGCTAGGAATCGCGGTGCGAGTCTCTCTGGGGTAGAAATTGATCTCTTAATGTGGGTTGCGAGATAGTTTAGGTATGGAGTCAATAGTAATACACGAATAGATACACGAATTTATGGACCTCATAAAAATATTCGGGTTGCAGGAACATGTCCATCAGTTTCATAACTTATATCCTAATAGTTAAATGCTGTAAATGTTTGTTCTACTGGTCTATTGCTGAATTAAATTTTAGAATATTTACCCTCGGTGTAGTTGCCAATGCACGTAAAAATTACTCGGTAAGAGCGATCAAATTCGTTATTTTTCAATCGATTCAAATTCGTCATCACATAATAACTTTTTTATAAAGTATCATGTAGTTATGATTATTTTTTTCCTATGTAAACATTGTGTTTCTTTTAATTATCATAATTTTAAAATTGTATCTTATGTGAACATTAAATTTATGTGCCAAAGAAGTCTGAAAGGCCGATGTAAGGGTCTACGACAATAAACGTTTATTGTTTATTCATATTGCTGTATTATTTACTTTATTTTTGCGATCGTTCTAAATTTCCTCATGTTTCTGTTTCGTTGGTGCTGTTTAGATGAGAAGGAGAGGCGGAGGCAGGAGTCCCACTCGGCCCTGCGCACCGCGTGCGCCCAGGGGGAGCCGCCGTCAGTCATCCGCGGCATGGTGCTGGCCCTGGGCGACGAGGCCGAGCTCATAGTCAACATGGCGCCCAACGGCAGCAACACCCTGCTCTTCACGTAAGTCCCGCCCTTTATATCGGTCGTCGCAGCGTGCTTTTTTTCTATTTGCAGTGTAACGTAAAACGTTGAATATTAGAGGTGAAGGAACGGGTCCGAAGGGACGAGTCCATGGATGGAATGGGAGGACCGAGGACCTCCTTCGATGGAAAGACCGTTCTTTTCGGTCCGTCGCACACTAGGCTGGAATCGAAAAAAGCTGGCCAAAATTCATAATGTAATTTTTTCTGGCCAGGAAGCTAAAACTTTCATTAATATTCTCACAAGACATGTGAATGCGATGACGCAAGGCATTTTCCGTAGTAGGTACTCAACAATTAACAATTTGCATGAGGTCAAAGTTGCACAAATTTCGGTCCTTCAGTCCTTTCGGTCCGTCGGTCCTTTTGCTCCTTCGTTCCTTTAGTTCTGTCGTCTCTTCCAGTCCTTCAGTCCTTTCGGTCCTTCGTTCCTTTCGGTCCGTCGGACCTTTCGGTCCGCCGGTCCCTTCGGTCCCTCATTACTATCTCTCCTTTGCTCCTGTCTTTAAAAGCGACGATAATCTTTATAATACCCTAAAAATTCATCTGCTGATGCTAGCGGTGTAATTAGAAGTTCTTTTTTCTTTATATAAATTAAATCTATTTACGAAACCATGTGTAAAGTTGGTAATATTACCTTCGATATTTCATTTCATCCAACATCCTTAAACGTCGTCATTACGATATACCAAGTATTTCTAGGTTTTTACATTCTTCAAACACCAAGATCATGCTAAAAATAAAATACATGAGCACCAATATAAAAGGAACGGTGAACGAGTGAAAAGGAACAGCTCCCAAAAAAGAGCGGTCCAGAGTGAACGAGTTCCAAAAAATGTACGGGTTTGTCTATCTCTATTTCATGTGTGTTTTCATTTGTAACGTCTATCGATAAAAGTGAAAAAATTACTTCGTACCGATTTTTTTTCGACAATTTAAGTCGCATCCATTTAGGAAATGCTATACATTTCCTAGTTATACATCTGTACTAATCTACTTTTAACTCGAAAAAAATGCATTTAGTTCTACTTTAATTGTTACCTGATAATATCCAAGCGAAATGCTACATCGGACTAGACATATTACAATGTAACTCATTCTAAATTTTTAATACCGCGCCCGAAACTTGTCATAACAAGCTTTGATTCTTGTATCTTTCAATAACTACCTGTATGGTGAGTTCCCTGGCGAAAACTGTTTCACTTAAATGAAATGAGGTATAAGAATTTTTTCGGCTTACTGAAAAAGCTTTTGAAATGTGCTCTAAAAGACCAATGGTCATTGCCTTAAATTCAAGGATCAGCGATATCGGAAGAATTACCTTGGGCACTTAGCTGTCTGATTTCATCTACATGTACCTACTACCCCGCGAGCCGCCGCACGGGCGTGTGGCAGGGGGTGGTAGGTCACCAGCCGTGTAAAGATGCAAACATTTTTGGAGGTGAAATGTAAACGTATATTATGTGAGTGAATTTAGAGGAGCTCAGTTTTTATTGTGGTCGCTTATTGTGCGCGGTAAGAACGAGTTTTTGTACCTATCTGTTCGGCAGAGTATCTCTCTTATTTTATCGCATCTGTCAGACCTAGAAATGTAGTTAGTCGTCATGATAATATTCTCTGCGTCGCTCTTGTCTCTTGTGTCTGTCTTGTCTCTGGTTAAGGTGGCTCTTGCCTCTGGGTCGCTTTTTGCAGTAATTCTGGAAACTTTGCAGCGCGTTTTATGAATTCATCGTCATTATGTATTCTACCAGTTGATGGGTAGGTTTTTGGACAGTATTTATTCTAATTCGTTTATACTACAAAAGATGGCCTGCCAGTAGATCCCTCATTGATTCCTCATACCGTCTCCCGCTTTTTATTTCGTAATGAATTCCTTTCGTATTCCTTCCTCTACCGCGCTTCCCCAGTGTTATCCCCTCTGTTGCCCTCTTCAGTATTCCCTCTCACTTCAATACGCCCTCTATCTATCTCCTACGTCTCCTCTGAACCTCCGCTACTAGCTTCCTCTCCTCTCCAGCCATATCCAATACCTCCTTGTTCGCCCTTATCGTCTCCTAGCTCACCTTCTCCATCCTTCTCCACACCCACATTTCAAACGTCTCAAGTCTATGTGCATTCTCTTGCGTAATGACCAAGTCTCCGACCCATACAGTGCCACGCTCCCAAGTTTTCACCAGCCTTTTCTTTAAGTCTCTACTCAGACCCCCCTCATAATTCCCTCCTCTTTGAAAATGCTTCTATAGCCAGAGATGGGCAGTATCGAAAATACATTTATTTGAAATACGTATTTGCGATACTTTTGTAGTTTGTAATTTGTATCGGAAATACGTTTTGGGAGTGTATTTTGTATTTGAGACGAAAGTACATTGAAAGGGTATTTTGTATTTTCAAAATACATCTAAATACAAAATACATATTATTTTCCCTTAGATGTGACGCATTGGTTTGGCAAATGACCATTTAGCAAGATTTTTGCAGCGGGATGTATTCTCGGCTAGCATGCTGACTTCAGGGTATTGCTGAGTGTGGAATCTAGGTGTTTGAGCTTTTTATGCCACCGTATAAATACGCGGTAAAAATACTTCAGCCTCTCAATTTATTAGAAATTTAATCCAATTGCTAATAGTGTGTACCTAGTGACTCTCAATCTAGTAGTCACGCAGAATTTTTGATTTATAAGTGTAGGGAAAGGATGTATTTTGTATTTTAAAGTATGTATTTTGAAATTACTTTCGTATTTTGTATCAAAAATACATTTTCCATAAGTATTTGTATTTGGTATTTCAGATACAGTTTTTGAGAGTAATTTGTATTTTGTATCTTAAATACATTTGAAATGTATTTTGCCCATCTCTGTCTATAGCTATGGCAATTCTACATGTAGTGCCCCTACTACTAATCCTATTTTCATCCAGAATACTACCAATATCCTTAAACTACTCGACTTGCTCTATTTTGTGTCCTCCCACCCTTATGTTTAGACCCGCCTTCTTACGTCTAGAAACTCTCATCATTATCGTCTTCTAATGGTTAATCTTTATCCAATGTCTCTTACACTGCACCTTTAACGCATTCATCATTGACAGTGCCCCCTTAGCTGACTGACACACCAGTGCTTGATCACCTGCAAATTGCGCTGATTCTATTAGATTCCCTCCTACTTTTATTCCAACCTCCATCCCTCCCATTTATTCAGAATACGCGTTGAAAAGCAACGGCGACAGTGGTACAGCAGAAATAATTCTGCTGTGTACTGCACGGATGGGTGTTTCTTATAACCGAATCTTGGTTTTGCTGTGCAAATTTCTAGATTCCATGATTGGGAGTAGGGAGAAGAAAGTGCGGTTAGCTGCGTCTATTCGTTTTTGTTAAATTTCTAATGTGTCATCATTTTCTGAAGAGACATTGGAGCCCAAAGAGGTAATGTTGCTTATTTGTTCGAGTTTTTGGTCTCCAATGGTGATTTTGTTTGGCCTTGCGTCTATCTTGTGCTTCCAACGTTCCCAAAAGCTTCCTTTGCTGCTGATGGGCTAGCAATGCCATCGGGATTGAATGCCAGTACAGATTAGCAAGCCTCTATGAAAATATTTTAATCCTGGAAAACGCCTTGTAATCGCTACGCCTTTGAAAATCTGGAAAATACGAATTGTGCTCTCTAATGCCCGGGACCCTTTTCTTTCTTATAACACCCCAACTTCATTCTTTTTCATGTGCTTCCGTCTAAGCATACCTGCTAGTTATTAAGAAATAACTTCTCAAAAAAAATCCTTAGAAGAGGCATCCATCTATGCAACAGCAACATCTATCGCATATAAATTTTCTTTTACCATTTAGGGTTTATTTTCTTTAGGAGGTTTTTCTGCAACCGTCCGATTTACAACCAATGCTGTAATCCACTTTTCGCTTGCTTCGTTCAAAAATATAGTGATTGCACTGATAACAGTAGTTGTACCTAAATAATATATAACCTGCAGACGATTATTCGACGATTATACTGTTCGTGAACACTTTTATGGGGTCATATGACCCAATTCCAGCGCCATTTCTAGTGAAATAAAGTATTTTGACGTGAATTACGTGTTGTAACTTTCTAATTGCTCAAATGCTATGGTGGATTGGTACCTCTATTTTATTCCCATTCAATTCAAAGGTAATAATTGTTTCTAATCACCAGTTTTTCGCAGAAAGACATTTACATTAGACAGAGGAACCTTATTTTTATCCATGTGTTACTAATTCTCCTACCTGATACCATGTTTCAAATTTCAAAATCGTTTTTCAGAAGAAGTAGCGTTCATTTCTCGTATAAAACAGTGAACATATTTTTCGACGAATCTGTTAGAATATTAATAAAATTTCATTCAAGTCGTTTTTCGGTGGAATCACCTCAATTTTGCTAGAATACGTACGTAAGACCTTTATCCTTCTGTAAAAATATCGCCCCAGAACGTTAAAGGTAATTAAAATAGAGCAGTGTGCGTGGAATGTTTCTGGAAAGCAGTTATATTAATTGAAAGTTATGAGAATATGCATGCATTCTTCGCAATGTGCTATACTTTCCCTGGAAATCTTGATGTTCTTAGTTCGATAACGTCGAAAGCCCCTTGATGTTGACTGCAGAAAAATCCTTCCTTAACTGTATTTAAATCACTTAACTTGCCCAATGCCTCCGTTTCATAAGTTTCACTGTTGGCTCATCTACAAATGTTTATAATAAATTATATGCTTATTTGTAAGGTCCTAAAATTATTATGAATAAGATGTGGCAATATGCCTACAATGTCAGGAAGCAAGTCGCATTTGTTACCAGCGAAGGACGCTTAATACGCCGCTTCCAAAACCAAACCTCACCTTATATAAGAGTTATTTCTTGTATTTAGGACTAAAAATATTAAATACATTTCCCAACATAATCAAAATCATAAGAAATGATGAAAGTTTTTGAAGCAATTAATAATATGGAATCTGTTGCATGAAAATATTGATATCTTATATTAAAATAACGGTGCAGTTTTATCAATCTGTATCTGTGTTGTCTTATGTGCTATTTTATTAAATCATTGCATGTGATTTCATTTAAGCTCGATGTGAAATATTTGTAATTTATTTGTTATTTTTTGGCGCAAAAGAAATGCTATTATTTCATGAGATAATTATGCTTTACAAGGTTTGTTATTAATTTTATTAATCGGCAATTCGTTCAATTTACGGAAGGCAGCCTACCCACGGGTCTGTGACCTTTGAGCCTGCCTAAAGCTCCTGAAAACTTGTACTATAAAATTGTTGTCTATTTCAATTTTTGAAAGAATAAACCTATTATGATTATTGTTGTTTTCTTGCTAGTAAATGATATGAGTTTATTATTTCATTATTTTAACTTTCAGAGCATGCGAGGCTGGACAGAAGGAGACTGTGAAAGTTTTGCTGGCGAACGAAGCAGATGGAAGAATTCACCCTGTCACAAAATACTCGCCCATGTACATAGCTTGTTATTACGGCCGGAAGGATATTGTTGAGCTTTTGTTAAAGGTATGACGAATCAATATTTATTCTCTGCTACTTTAAAAATTTTGTTTTTAGTGTCCTAAGGTTTTATGTGTCATGTATGCTGTGATACCGGCGAGATTTGATTGGATACCATCAGCAATGGCAAATCACTGAGCTGTTTAAATGCTTTTCTTACTGAAGAGGTATATTCAATTACGTATTATTACCAAGAAGGATTCTATCTCGTTCATATCGTTGCCTGATTGGATCGGAGGCCATTTCAGGCATCGCAGCGAATGGCCCACAGTTTGTAAATGACGAAATGAACTTGTTCAAACTAAGTTTTCTTACTTTTTAAGTTGGCTATTGATTAATTTTAGATATTGAGTCATGTCTGATTTAAAAAATCCCCTCTAATGGCCAAAGACACACCAGATTGGCTCTTTAAACATGATGTCTTACCATCCCGAATAGCGGCTGAAAGCCTGATCGTTCGTACGCAGCGCCACCTTAAATCAGTGGGGCACGGTCCTTTTTTTACTCAAGAAATTTCAACTGATCCCGAAATGATACCAATATTTTTTTAGGCGTCATTGGATATCCTGGAAAGAACCTTTTCATAAACCTCGACATTAGTTTTTAAAACTCCTTGGCAGGTGATGCAGCTTCACTGTAACCCTAACCCTCGTGCCGACCAAGGGCGTAATTACTCATGTCTTAATAGAACCCGTGTCCAGCTTTTCCGGCAAAGCGTCGTTGGAAATTCATTACGTATGGCCTGTGTTTGTCATTTCCGGTGCTTTGTTTTGTGTTAATGCCCGTCGCATTCCATCCACAATGGGCGATTCTTTTCGCCTTTTCGATTGTATGGCATTTGTGATGTTTATGCTTCACAGCGAATTGCCCACAGTTTTTAAATGACGAAATAAATTTGTCCAAAGTAAGTTTTCTGACTTTTCTCCAGCATCCGGAAGAAGTGAGAAGTTGTCGGACGAGACTGGGGTATTGTTTCCAAAATCATGTGTTCATATGCGTCCTATGAGTCAGTCGATGAGAAACAGTGCTCAATCTTGAAGGAAGCCAAAAATGTATCTGTGAATTTATGCTCCTCTGGATTCTCCAGGACAAAAAAAGCGAGGCAAGTCATTACAGTTGGAGGACACAAACTCGAGCAAGTAGATCATATTAATTACTTAGGTATTACGCTAGAAGAGAATGGACATCGTAGCAAAGACATACGGAAGAGAATAGCGTTAGCTAAGGAGGCGTTCAGTAATAGAAGGGAGATGATGACGGGGACCTTAGGTAAGGATATGAAGAGGAGGCTGGTGAAGAGCTCGATATGGAGTGTAGTGTTGTATGGTGCAGAAACGTGATCCCTCAAAAAGGAGGACGAGAATAGGCTGCAGGCATTTGAGATTTGGGCGCGGAGAAGGATGGAGAAGGTTAGGTGGACGGAGAGGAGGACTAACGAGGAAGTGCTTGAGTTGGTGGGCGAGGAAAGGAAGCTTCTGAATGAAATTCGGGATAGGCAGGGTAGATGGCTGAAGGATGTAATAAAGGGTGATGGGTTGCTGAAGAGTGTGATAGATGGAAGGATGTTGGGCAAGCGGGGTAGGAGAAGAAAGAGAATAGGTTTCATGGACGGGACGAAGAAAGGTAGATCGAATGCCGAGGCGATATACTAGAGATAGCTGGGCCCCTGAAAGTTTACAAAACAGGATAGAGATTCTCCGACATTCAACAAAACCTCCCTTAAACCGGAAGACTACTTAAAAAATGGTTTCAATGAGTTATAACCCTAAGACTAAGGTCACTATGCAAAGATCCACCTCATAATGTATTCTGATAATAATCTAAATATGATCGATGATAATCAAAGAAGCAGCGTAACATTCTAAGTTTTAAACACTGTATTCGTGATAAAACTGTGAGATAAATGATGCTCGCTCATTGGCTCTCGTTTATATTCCACGCTACAGATTTCGTGGTCAACTGACAAGCATCACATGCCGCTAATTGTTCTAGCTCTCAATACCACAGTGCCGAAAACAGACGGTCTCAGAGATGTATTGGAAGGGTCCCGTTTTACAAAAACGATCAATTTTGCGACATCATATTTCATATTTACTGTAGCGATGGCTCAAAGCTTTTTTTGAAGCATTCAGAGCCTCGGAATGGACCCTTGCCCCATGAAGCCATCGCAGTGCGTGATATACTGGCCATTTACCCTCGAACATCTAGTGATTTAAACAGTAGACTTCACCCATTGCCCATATATTCGCAAGTGCTTCCTACCTGTGCTTCGTATGTTCGGAGAAAATTCTGTTGCCCACGTATTGAAAATGAAAAATTTTCAGATGAGCTAGTGAATGAATCCAGAATACATGTCTGATATTCATTCTTAGTCCATTTACACATGAAATTATTTTTGGCAAAATTAAATATATTGCCCAGAATTATATAGTGGTACCTACATGAAAAATAAAATCTTAACTATATCGAATATGATAAATGTGCATCGTTCTGTGGAAAATTTATCAAGTGTACAGTAGGAAAATATATTGAACTATGTGATAAGGTTACCTTTACTAACTTCATATGTACAACTCTCTTGTCATAAAGTAAATATGTGCTTTTCTGATTATTACCTGGGTTTCGATGTTATTTGTGGGGCCGCATTTCTAAAATCACAATGTGGAAATACATCTAGAATATATGAGAATATAGAGTTGGTCAAATGGGCACTTTGAATTGTGCCTTGTATTGATGCAGCTGTACTTGGAAAAATGCATGTTTATGAAAAGTAATGGAAATGGATCAATAATGTGGTCTTATGCTTACGAAATGCTTTTTTAAGTGCTATGTTTAATTTGCCTGACGGCGGTCCGTTGCGTAGATGCTGTTAAATCGAGGATTTTACTGTGAACTGAACAAATAATTCGAATAATTTCGGCTTTCTTGTTGTGTTACACCATATCAACTTTCTGAGGGCAAAATATTGTTTGTAAGAAAGTAAAAAATGCCTCGCCAATTTAAATGATCGTGTAATCTAAAGGAAGACGTCTATCTAGAAAATGTATTCTTTCGCCACTGAAGGGAAAGTCTCAGTATTATTTGCCATCTTATAAGAGCCTGCTTTTCTTTGGTTATCATTGGATTTATTGATTAAAAGTCCATCCGTGGGCATTATGTGGCACTCACTTATGGCTTATTGCCTTGGCCTTTTTTCGAAATATTATTTTGAGAGGCACCGAGAAAGTAGTGTGAAGATAAATCCTATTCTTCCGAAAATGCGGCAAGGAATTTTGTCGAATTTCCTTGAGGAAAAGATAACTTCACCGGAAATCAACTTAGTGACTTGTGATTGAGACCGAGGGAGAAAGTAACAGGTATTAACGGAAAAAAGCGAGAGGTTTATTTCTGTAATTGAGTGGCCAACCTGCATGCATTTTTCAATCGAAATGGCTATCCAAATCCAATTAAATCGCCCTCTAAATATTATGTTTGATCAAAACTCACCTTTGAAATAATTTTAATTACTTAAGAAATGGATAGTCAAGAGTTTTGTTTTTTTTTTGTAAATAAATTTTGCTGTTTATAAGTCTTGTACATCCTTTGCACAATCAGCTCTCATAATATTATTTTCTTTTCCAGAAATTTCCAGAACTTGTTCAGCAACAGACTGTTGAGAGGTGGCTACCCATACACGCATGCTGTATTAATGGACATGTTTCAGTGGCTGAGCAGCTTCTTCGGTATTCTTACCCTCCGCAAATAATGCAGAAATTTGTGTAAGTGAATTTATCACAGGTATTGTTTGTTGAGATGGGCCATTCTGAAAAATACCATTGCCGAAATAATTTTCGTAAAATACCGAGGTATTTTACGTAATTTACCGCAGCCCCTGAAAGTTACCTACCGATATGTACAAAGCATGATTTTTAGCCAAATTTATACATATTTAATATAGTCTTAAGTATAAATATTGGCACGTACAAATCATTTACAGAAAAATTGTGGGGCTATGGCTTTTAACAGTTAGAACGAAAGGTTCTCATACCAAACAAAAGAACGCTGAATTGAGTGTAGGCTTCCGCTGCTGCCGTATTTGTTTTAAATTGTCTTTATTTCTAATACATTAACGTAGCAAAGCCGTACACCCTTGCAATTGCTACTGGCTTTCCTATAAAATCCTCTATTAGTTATTAGTTGCGGAAAATTCAAAATTTCGGGAAAATTACGGTAATTTACATAAATTGAAAATTGCGGTAATTTTCCTATCTCTAATTATTAGGACCCATGAATTAGATTTTTTACCAGCCTTAAATTCCACTTTGCTTTGTTAATTCTTCGCCATCATAGGTATTCTGCCAGTAGGTACACATACGGATTCTGAACGTATAATCCCATCTATATTTCACTTCAGTGGGGTCTTTCCTGACACTTCCATCATAAAACTATTTGCGGCATCTTTTTGCCCCCCGTCATACCTTTTCCTTATATATTCCAATGTATGTGTTGGTAGGTTTTTTCGTGTGAATTTAGGAACGAATTTTCATTGATTCAGTTTTTACTTTATTGATGGTTTAACGCTTGGTAAACTTGAAAGGTTTCTTTGTGGTACTGTTATTTATGAAAAAAGCTCCACTTTCTATGCTCGCCGCTGACGCTCCAACCTCCCAAGCAGCTTGACATATCCTGCGGAGAGGCATTCGATCGTCGCGGCGTGCGATAGATTGCCCGGCATGAAGGTGAACGTACTCGCGCGCTGCCCTCGAGCGGAGAATTCGGGGAGAAATTCTATGCGGTCTTGTTCAATTGGCGATTTTTGACCGTCATCTGTCAATGGTCAAAATTAATCGATGGAATCCGATATCGATGATGGCCATCGAGCAGCCCAATACTGAATCGATGGTCATCGATTGTCGATGGTCGTCCATTGTCATTGATCTGTGCGCCGCGTAGTCCTCCGCATGCCAAGCCACGTGGTGAACGGTGGCTACGGGCTCATTCTCCAATTTTTTTATTTACGGTGTGTGATTTCGTCGGCAATTGATCTAATGGCGGCTTTGCACGTTGAAGTTGACCATGGAAGTAGAGATTGTAGCGGTATCGCGAATCGTATCGGTACTTTCCGGGCTCCCTTCTTCATACGCTCTCCATCCAGGTTTTCTCAGATAAATGAATGACTGAAGTAAACGATGACATGGCGATTTCGAAAATCGCCTGAAATCGACAATAGTTGCGTTCGTACACCTCTATGTTCGAGTCCCGCAGGCATTCGTGGATGTTGAAATACATTAAGAGAGCATTGTTACGGCGTATGGGCTAGTATGAGAAATGTTATATTTGTGTTACCAATATTGAGTACGATAGGAGTAACAAAATTGACCTTTGCGTTCTTTTACATTCAATACTTGTGTTTCAACATTTGAAAAGTTTCCAAGTGCAAATAAATATTAGCCAGTGTAGCAATGAGCCCTCTTCCAAAGAATTTATTCCTTGTTTACTTTTTTATGTCCGCCTGCGGTCAAGTGACCTCCAAATACGATGCGATTTTATTTAACGACGACGGCAGACGAACACAAGCACTCATTTTCTTAGTTGAGAAAAATTCTCCCCGGCGGGACTCGAGCCCACGACCCTCGTATTAGCGGTCGAGGACTGTCGCCACTGGGGCGTACAACTCCATAAGTTTCCTGCCGTTTCGGTGAGCTGCTTAAGAGTTCGGCCTGAAATGAGTGACGAGAGATGTTAAAACGTGTGTTAATTGATTGAGATAATTTTTCGAATTAAAAGTAATATTCCCGTCCCCGTCAAACCACGTTTAGGCTTATGATGGATGTAATATTTCTGATATAATCGACGAATGTCAGCTCACATTTAGCGCAAAAATGTCGTATCAATCCGTGGGTGCACGCGTTTAAAATTAAGTAGCGAGAGTGGATTCATCTGCTCGAGACCACATTTGTCGACCAGCGACTAAGGAGTGATTTCTTTAGGATTTTGAAGTTTTACTGGGTTGTCGTGTGTGGATCAAGCTTTCGAGACCAATGGAGAGGAATATCTTAAGGAACTTCGTATTGTTGACCCTACCCCACGATGATTTCGTCGGCAAACGCGGCGGTGGGGCCGATTTGCGAGACGGACAGTCGTACGCCGCGGCGGTCAGAGATCTCAAGCCCCATAGAGAGTTGTCGAATCGGGGGAGAAAGCTGAACGGTAGTGATGGCGAACCTATGGCACGCTTATCAAAGGTGACACAACGAGACACTTTGGGGGTCGCGCATTGTTAGGGGACGGTCACCACCTGACAGCAACTAATGTGCATTGAGATATTGTTACACAAAATAAAAAATATAAATAATACCTGCGAACAAGTGATAGTATGTGACATTCGCTACAAAAAGGTGGCTTGTAAAGAAAGCTCTGTTTTTGCTCTTTTAGTGGTGCGGTGAAACCAGTATTAAAACAATGTAAAAACTCTTGAAGTGACGGTTTTGCTAAAACCTATACAGATGGCGTTCATTTCCTCATACTTCAGTTGCTCCTGGGAAATTTCAACACACATTAATTTGATGTGTTCATACAATGCAACCTGAATTAAGTGACCACCGAAAGTCTGTTCCGCTGAAAAATGGTTGTTGAGAGGGGTGGCCGCTTGATAGGAGTGGTTGTTAAGAGAGGTTTCATTGCAGTGGTATTTTTATTTCACCTGCTCTGGCAGCAAAGGTCATTTCACATTGACTGACTGCCTCGTTCAATCAGAAGAATCAGAGGCTTCAACAATGCTTAACTTTGGTGTGTGATCAGAAGCTAGTGTTTCCTTTGTGACAGGCTCTTGCCCTTGCTTTTTTTAGTTTGTAAAAATGTATTTAAAAATATCTCTTGTTTTTACTGGAGCAACAAATGTGTCCAAAAATTGTGGATATTTATGAACTTGAAATGGCACCCGAGTTCTTCTAGATTTTTTTGGGAAATTTGACTCACCAAGCTCATAAGGTTTTCCATTGCTGTAGCGGACTGTTTTTAGGGTGGCACTTAATTTTTCAATTTTTAAAATATGAAATGGGCCCCCTTAAAGTGTTTCAAATTGGTTGAAATGAACACCCAAAAAATATTTTTCAAATCGATCAATATTTAGGGCATGCTCAGTGACCTTGAAGTTTCACCACCACTGGGTGACTTCATGTTCTGCTTAGTGCATTTGGTGTATGTCTGTTGAAATATTATGGTATGGGAAGAATACGAATTTAATATCAACATGATATTCTTTTAAATCTACCCATTGAAAAACAGCCACAGTAACTAGAAAATAGATGAAATGTACTTGTTAGGTGCCGAGACCAACAAGTTCTTTGGTTCTCTTTGTCTCGCTCTTTGTCATCAGTCACTCTCTTTCTTTGACATTTTCATTACCTGTTGGCCATTTTGAATATTCCTGCTCCCAATTTTGATTTTTGAAATGGGTATGCTGTAAGATGCATTCATGAAATGCACACTTTTAACTCCAAAATGTTCAGCCTGCGTCTTATGGGTCAAGAGTACATATATTTATTATTTGTTTTCAAAAATCTAACCATAATTATTGCAGTGGGTGATATGGGCCGGTCTATACAGTTATTATTTAATAACCCAATTACTGTTGTGGCTGTATATTGTGCTGTTGGGAGATATAGTTTAGGAGAAAATTTTGAACTAATAAGAGTTGGAGTTGACCTCACAAAAAATTGAAAAAGAAGAGGTACATCTTATTTTTTTCATTTATTTTGTAATGCATCCATCTCTTTGTTTGTTGCCCTTTTCATTGGGGATGCCACAGGGCATTTTCAATGGCACATGCTTTCATGCTTCCCAGTATAAATAGCTGATTTGCTTTGGGTGTGTTTCCAATTCTATTTATAGTTTGTTTTAGCATCTCAAACTCTCCTCCCCTCCTGCCTCTCCCTCTCTGTCTCATCCTCCTGCAACTCTACCTTTTGTGTTTCAGTGATCCTTCTGGCCAGTGGGAGTATGAACTTCCTTTTGATATCAACCACAAGGATGTTACAGGCCAAACTGTCCTCTACCAAGCTTGCTATTTAGGGAACAAGAAACTGGTAGACTTGCTGCTCAAATATAAAGTAAAGGCTTTTAGAATTAAGGTAAGTGGCATTTATATGGCTCCCCCATTCATTGTGTGTATGTTGCTGATTTTTACCATCTTGGGATGTTAGCTCCCAGAGGTCTCTCCTCTGTAAGATGTCAGATAATCTGCTCCTTATTGTGTTAATATTGAAGTGAGTGCATATTTTGGGTAACATATGTCTGGTGCTGTTTTATGATGGATATTTTCATGATTGTGAACCCATTAATCTCAAGTTTCAAGTGTATTGCGTAAGTGCTCTCATGACTTGATCACAGAGTGTTAGTCGATTCCCATTCCTTAAACTGTGGGGCAATTGAATTCCATGGTCAAAGCTGATTCGGGAGGGAAGGAAATTATGGTACAAATGGTGGGAACTGATTCTCTGGTCCAATTCTCTGATCTTTAATTCAGTTCTCCCATTAGTCACTATTCATTCTCAATGGTTGTACATGAGAGGTGATTTCTGTCTTCTCTGAAGTTTGTCTTTGTTCTTGGGGGTTTTTTCTCAGCTGCTTGTGTAGTGATAGAGCCTAAAGTAAGACCACAAAGAATGTGCCCTTAGCTAAGACAAGAAAAATGCAGCAATATCGTTCTTGTCTTTGTAAAATATCTGATCAATCAGTTACATATGTCGCTAATTAGTTTTTGTGATAAAAGATCTCCATTTCTCCAAAAATGAGTTCTGCATATACTACTTGTAGGTGGTTGACAATTTATCATCTTTATGAGTCCTTGAACAATTGTTACTCATTTGTGTGTGACAAGAGCTCTGCCCTCACTTAGGAATGAGTATTCTGGTAATGATTTGTGTAAATAGAGTGTAGGAATCCATAATTGGTTTTAAATTATTCTACCTTGGAAGTTAGTCATCTGACCATTTAAAGTCTTGTCCTATCACTGTCTTGGTTTAGCCTTAGAGGTGACAACTTTTACACGAACATTATGCTCCCTTCCTAAACCTACAAGATATACTAATGTGATTTTGGGGCAAGTATTTATCATAAATCTTTCAGAGTAATTTTCTAATGAAGATCATGATACTGCCACCAACACCTCTGATGATTATGTTTGATGAAATTAACATAGGTGTAATCTAATGTCTTACTCAAATGAATGTGGTTTTTACTTTTTTCTTTAAATATACACTTTTGTGTATTTAAAGGTTTTTAAATGGTTTGAATAATGGCATTATTGAATGGTTTTTAATAGCAGTTTTTTCACTTATTATTAAAGTATTTTATTACTGTGAATGTGAATTATGTACAAAAATGATTCCATTACAGTTCTAGTTTCCAGTTGCTCATCTTTGCCAGACAATTGATGTCAAAGGTTTCTTTAATGGGGGTAGACTAACCAAATATTTGGCAGCTGCTGAGTATGTTCATCTTAAGATTGTCTTTCCTAGTGCTTTCTGGGATTAGTTCCTCCTGAGACTATGGAAATCAAATTTGAAGATAGAAATACTACATAGACCTTAACTTATGGGATTGGCAAAACTATATAAATAGAAATTGAATGAAATAACTTTCATCAGTTTAAAAACTTCTTTTATCGAAGTTTTTTTTAGTCATAACTAGTAAAATTTAGAGACATTAGAGATGGTTAACTGGTAGATGTTTACTCCTTTTGAATTGGCTGTTGTCATGATCTAATGAGTTCACTCTCTACTGTTTATTTTTAAATAGCTAATTTGAAATGATAGTGCTTCTTATAAGGCAATCTTATATATCTAGTTGATGAGCCTACTAAATAGAGAATATTGTATGCATAAATAAATTGAGGAATTAAATGTTTAGGTCTTTGCAGTGTGGTTGTCTGAAAATGCACTTAAAGAAATGTTATCAGTTATACATACACACATCGTTAAAAATTTGTAGATTATGAGACACTTTAGTCAGTGATACTCTCTCTATTTAAAAACTGTGCCATTCATAAGTTTTCACAAGCATATACTATCAGAATCAATACCACCACATCACAAAATAATTGAATACCCACCTCATATTTATCAAGTAATCTACCAGTAAGGGTAGGTTTAAGTTGAAGTCGGTCAAAAATCCTGTCTTTTTCAATTGTAGGGCTATATTAACATATTATGTTTCACTCCTCCTCTCAGTGTAACTACCTTTCTTCATCCATTCCATAAAACATATTCTCTTTCTTCCCCATCCTCATTTACCCTGCTTCCTTCCCTGTATTTTGGCCTTGAATAATTCTCTACCCCCCATTACCTCTTCCTACCACCTACTTTGCCTCCTCCTAATCTCATCTAGATGTTTAATTTTTCACCAATCATAATATGATATACTCAACAGTATCTGGCGAGATGTTGTGGAACATGATTTCTGAAAAATGAAAGAAATTATTGTAATGTCCACATGGTTTTTTTATTCGTACTACGTGTTTTGCCAAGTATATCGACAACAATTCTATCGTTGGAATGCATAGTACGAATAAAAAAACCATGTGGACATTACAATAATTTCTTTCATTTTTCTGAAATCATAATAAGCATTTCTTTGTTTGTTTCCTATCTCTTTAAGAATGAGAGTAAAGGCAATTTTGATTATTGTGAATTGATATTATGTTGAAATTAGATATCTAAGTGGAAAATTGCTTTTACTCTCATTCTTTATGATGAATTTTTTCCTCCACATCAAGCCTGATACTTCTCTTTTTGTCTTCCTTTTTGTCCACCGCACCTTCTCCATCCTCCTTCTCATTCATCCCGAAAACCTGCTGTCTATTCTTGTCTTCTTTTCTCAGAATTCATGATTCTGCCCAGTGCAATGCTACTCTCCCCTCTCTCTCTCCACAGCCTCTATTGTACATCGTAGTGCTAGATCCATGTCATCAGCTCCCTTCTATTACTAAAGAATTCGGTTGCTAATGTTATTGTACTCTTCATATCTTAGCTACTAATTCCATTTCCTTCTAATGTACTGTCCAGGCAATTAAACTGTTCTTCTTGCTCCAATGTTACCCTCCCACTTTTATGTCCAGCCTACCTTTCTTAGGTCTAGAAAATCTCATACTTTTATTTTATAGCTATTCATCTTAATTGCATATTATCTGCACTGAGTTTCTTATTCAGGGTAGTATTAGTCCTCCTCTGATACCATCTTCATTCATCAATTTTGTTCACCCTCTCTCATAGACTGAAGAAAAAGAAACAACCCCTGTTACTGAGGATGCAGAGGAAGCAAGGATTGAAAATGGTTATGATGCTGTGAGCCCCACCCGTCGAAGAATCTCAGACGGGATCCAGTCTATTATGTCCAAGTTGAACTTGTCCAGTGGTGCTGTGGTTGATCCTTGGGACGGCTCTGAAGTCAGTTGGCGTGCAGGGCGTCGGGGCTCCAATGCAAAAGAGCGAATGATTAGTCCCTTGCACATCAACGTCCACTGTAACAATGGTGCAGAGACGGCTCTTCATGCGGCAGTTCGTGGCGGTCACCATTTAATCGTTAGTGCTTTGTTGACTGCGGGTAATGCTGATCCCAACCTGCCTATTCGTGCTGATCCTGGTTCACAGACTTGTGTTGCAATGGATGACATGGAGGATGATAACTCTCAGTCCTCATCTAGATCAAGATCTGGCACTACATCTGGTCAAGGCTCTACTCCTGCCTCTCGGGATGGTGTGTCAACGGCTTTGACAGAAGCATGCACTAATAGGTGATTGAATTGTTTTATTAGTGATGTGAATTTTCTCGCGAGTGGTAATCCTAATTGTAGCTTTTTAGGCTCTCGTGCAAATAGTGAGCTCCATATGAAGAAGGATATTGATTAATGAATGTTTTTTGTCCCTAAAAAAGTCACAATATGTTGCAAAAGTGTTGGTGAATTTATACAATCACTCATTTACTGAGAATATCTAATTTTGTCCTCATCCTAAACAGTTCATTGGTCGACTCCTGGTGACGTGAAGTATTTTTATCAGCCTCATTATCACCAAATGAATGCTTCCAAGTTGAAACTATTCATAAAACTTTTGAGCTTACTCAAGATTATAAATTAAAATTTACTTTCTACATTAGCAAAACTTAAAGAAACATCTATGTTTTTGTATTGAAATGTATTTTTCATATTTGTTAACAACAGAGGTTGCACATTTCTGGCTCTTGCTTGCAAAGGTCAAAGGTGAAATATTCTACAACCAAGAAAATGCCAGCTTATGCATTCAATGTTATAATGCTTGTAATTGGCTTATTCCTTAAATGTCATGATCATATGAAAATATTTTTTGAATCTTTGTGATAAATTGATTTCTTTATCTATAAAACATGTATTGATGGGCTGTGGAATTATCTTGTGTTTGTATTTGGCCTACAGAGATATACCGATGGTTGAGTTGCTCCTTCGTCATTCTGCAAGGGATGACCGATGTCAGGCACTTCGAGTTGCTCTAGCAAATGGTGATGAAGGTTTGGTTGCCCTCCTCCTGGCGACAAAAGCTCACCGTGATCCAGAGTACAGGGTGAACCCAGAAGGCAGTGTGAACAATGGTGCTCGTGATACCAAAAGTGTTTCAGGGGGTCGGCCGGGTGGCTTGACGTTCTCTACGCTATCGGCTCTGGGAATCCAGTCGAATGGCAACGGAAGTGGTCAATCCCCTCCTTCCCAAACTCCTGTGATGATAAACTGGCACAGCCAACGTGATCTCATGCGCCTGCGCACCCAGTGGTTGGCGGATGCAGCTTTCAGCCTCAATCCCAGTCTCAGGGCGTCACGCCCTCAGTTGGGACCCCCTGGGAAGATCAGTTCCTTGCGTTACCTTCCAGCATTGAACACTATCACGAGGTTGGATGTGTCAGATAACTCCCTTAGATCTCTTCCGCTCATCATTTTCTCATTACACAGTTTAAGGTAAGGAAAGTTAGGTTTTTCAGGTTTTGTACTCGTGTATACATAGTATAATACCTTTGAACTTGAGTTGAAACTGCATAATTTCTCCTTGCTTGTTATTCTTGGTGTTTGATATACCTACTAAATTGCATACTTCTACAGGTAAATAATTATTTTTTTTTAATTTTTCATAAATTTTTTCTGAAGTTCTATTGATGCAGTGATTCCTATAATTTGGGAATAGATGTACTGTTCATAAGAAATGCCCAAAAATTGTATTCAAACACTAATCAGCTGGAAAGTATTTATTTTTATTTAACTTCTCAAAATTATCCATGTGCATTACTTTCTTAATCAGTTATGCTTCTTTTAGACTTGTTATGTAGCTATAGTTTCTGTGTAGTGTAAGTGGTGATTTTTTGTTGAGGAAATGATAATGGTAATGATTGTTGTGCATTACAAAGTACATATTTGCCTCTTGTAGTTAATGATTATTAACTTGGGAATATTTTTTATTTACAATTTGGGAATAATAAGTTTTAATTTTACAATCTCCCTGTATTTTACTATCATTCTCCCATCAGAAAACATCTATTCATTCTGCTGAGGTGATAATTCTCTATCCATCCATGATTATCCATGGTAATCAAATGAAGTCATGCATGGAGTGTCAGGTTTTAGGCCGTAGTTCGGCAGTCTCATAAAGTAAAAGAGTTCATATTGCACATTGCATATTTTATTACTGTATGCATTGATGTTTATTTATTTCAGGTACCTGAATGTGGCACAAAACAAAATTGAGAAGCTTCCTTGTAGGCAACATCCTCGCATAGGTGAAGAGGATGGACTTAGTAAAGCAGGGTTAAATGTGGCTGAAGGTGACTCACATTCCATGTATACAGCCCCTGTACTTGAAGAAATTCTGTTACAGGTATGTGGCGGGAATATAGCATGTTCTATTGTTTATATGTATGTGATCAGCTCTTACTTTGTTTATCCATAGATTTTGTTCATAGGTTTTACTAGAAAGAAATTGTTTTCAGTTGTAATTTTGGATTGTGAGTGACTGCTATACACATTTTTGCTCTTTTTGTGGTACCTAAGTCAGTAACTTAACTTCTTCAGTTGCAATTTTGATGATAACAGATTACTATCAATCCTCATATTAATGCATCATACTTATTAATCAATTTGATGGTGCACTAGCATATGATTGCATATAATTTTTGGAAATTTTTTAAAATTAATCAACAATGTGGACTTTTCTTTTCTGATTACTTTCAAACTCACAGAATAAGTTTGAAAAATGATTTCTATTATTTTCTGTGCCTCTGAAATCATCTAATGTATTCATTTTTGTAGTGTGTTAGGTTGAAAATATTTTGAAAGGGTATCGTCTATGATAAAGATATACATCTGATTATAAATGTGCAGACAGCAGATTGTTCAGTTTGGGAAGCATCTCCATAAAAATTAAGCATTTTTACAACTTTATCATTCTTAAATGTTCAAGTTTAGCATGGAGAAAATGATAAGAGGGTTTATATTTTTAAGTGTAATTTGTGCACTTTTCTTTAGAAGAAGAACTTAATAAATTTAAAGAATGAAGGCATGATGTTTATCTAATGATGAATGTACATTTTTAAAGTTTCCTTCTTTTAATTTCATTAAGTTTTGTAATGATTTGATCTACTTTAATTTTGTGAGGCATCTCCATTTAAAGTTGCTATCTGTTTTACTTGACCAATTCCATAAAGTGTTTTCTTCAGTAGATCCCTTATCAAGGTATCCTGTTGTATCAATGAAAAGCTGCTGGGAAGTATATTTTTGTTAATAGAATAGAGATATTTTTGGTGCTTTTGGTGGAAATTCTGATCAAAAACGTGCTTTTTTTTCCTTCTCAGAACAACCGCTTAGAAGAGTTGCCTGAGGAAATATTCCTCCTTCCTGCACTGGTTTCCCTGGATGTTTCAAACAACAAACTCCAGGTGCTTCCCCATGCCCTGTGGCAGGCACCAAAGCTCAAAGAATTGAACGTGGCGTTCAACCTTCTCAGGGACTTGCCTCTCGCCACCCCTCCGATTCTGACTTCCCCCACTTCTGTGATAGACATTGATACATGTCCAATCCTCTCTGCCCACTCTTCAATGTCTTCCTTGGTGTCGGTCGAGGAAGGCACTGTTGCATGTGACTCCAACTCATCATCCTCTGAAGTTCCTTCGCAGTCCTCTGATGCTCCAAAAGGATTGTTAATTCAAGCTGGTGCTCTCCACATGGCCACACAAAAAGCTAAGGCTGTCAGGTTGGTACATAATTATACATACATACCCATCACGCCGTTCCCTTCCCGGGTAGGCACAGTCAAAATGTTTCACTCATTAATACATAATTGTACACCTGACTCTGCTTCAATCATTTCCTCCATACTGACCTATCCTTGCAAACTTCTTTTGCCTCATTTACCCCCATACACTGTTTCATACACGCCCTCCTGTTTTTAAAACTCCTCATATTTCCTCCTAAGAATTTCCTCAACCACGTTCAACTACATCTTTCTCAGCCTATCTCTACCTCTCACACCATTCATTCTACTCTCATATATCTGTTTCGCTATTCGACTCACATCCATTCTCTCCACATTTTCATTTCATTCAGCAAATCATGCGCCTTTCCATACACTCCTCTGACATTTTAAGTACCGAGAGTCCAGTTTGTTTCCAATCCATATCTTGATGGGCCAACCTTATTCAGCTTCTGCTGCCCATTGTGGCTTCGGCTGTCCGAGGCAACATTTTGACGTTTAGCAGCAAGTTGTAATAGAGTACAAGTTGTAAAGAAAGTTGTGCAAGGTTACCAGCCTTCGCAGTACCCGCACCACGTGCAGCTTTCCCTGCTAACGGTTATGGCGCTCTACCAATCAGTTTTGGCACATTTTCGCCAGTATGCCACAAGAGAAACTAAAGCATAGTAATACCCTAGGCCCGCTTTCCCTATTCTGCTCAAGCTAGGATCCCTTCTGAAAGGACTACCTTGAGAGCTAGCATACTGTTGCCCACGACCCACTACTAGGAGGTATATGCTGTGTACTGACACACCGGGTTGCACATAATTATATATGTAACCTTATTAGACATACATAATATATTATACATATATGACCTTATTATACATATGTGTGGGCCCTTCATGATGGGCTGTAATTTTGGGTATGAAGGAGAAACTCTATGGGTTCAATGACCAAATCTACATTTTTCTTAATGGATGGCTGGTGGATCCCACATTCCACCCCACATGGAAATTGAACCCCTCAACGTTCATTCATGGTGCCTGGAGTGGGGGTTAGAATTAAATATCTGTAAATGCACCACAGTTCACATCCTGTGAAAGTCATCACACAAATGCTGTACCTATATGTGGGTGGCGTAAACATAAAATCTTCAGATATTGCAAAATATCTTGGAATTACCTTAACTTCTAATATATCATGGGGAACACACATACAAAGCATATTCGGCACAGCATTAAAGAAACTAGGTTTTGTTGAGGGTATAATAGGAAGGTCTGCATATGAAAAAGTAAGAGAGAGATGCTACTTTGCTCTGGTTAGGCCACACCTTGAAGACTCTGCAAGAATTTGGGACCCTGGTCATAAATATTAAAGAAAACAATTAATAAAATACAAAGAAAAGCAGCACGCTTCATTAATAACTGTTATGAGTGTACATGTAGTGTTTCACAACTTTTAGAGGGACTAAGGTGGGAGCCTCTAGAGACACAGAGGCTACACACTAGGCTTAGCTTGCTTGAGAAATTCAGAAATGGTGTGTTTCAGAGTGATACAGAGAATATCATCATGATGCCTCACTACATCTCTAGGTCTGACTGAAACGATAAAATAAGGGAGATACAATGCTGAGCAGGTAGGTACAAAAACTTGTTCTTTCTGCACACGATGAGCCACCGAAATAAAAAATGAGCTCCACCAAATACACTCACTTATTGACTGAAGACTGTTCTGAGTTCTGAGAGAGGCTGCTAATGGGTTGGTGGGTCAAGCCCTTCTTCTTTCTTCCCTTGGGCTGAGGATAGGGACCAGCTTCCCATTGATTTGGGTACCTAGATATGCCTTTCACAAGGCTTCAGCTTTAAAGGGCTAAAGTTAAAGTCCAAGTGACATCCTTATTTAAGAGTTCATATTCTGGATAATTTGTTGACAATCCTGGGCCCCTACTTCAGTGTACTTTCAGGGAGCTTTTTCTCCCTCAATCAGTGAAAAAGTATCTACATTTCATAGGTTGAATAACAAGTTTGGTTTAATAGCTAGCACCGATGTTTTTAGTGCTTATAACTGCCATACTCATCAATCTGTTTTCAGTTTTCAAGTTCAATCTGTTATACTAATGTAGAATAAGTGTTTTTGATCCAGGATGTATGCAATGAACTAAATATGCACTTACATAATTTATCTTCATTGTAAAATTGCATTGATATTTAATGAAAGGCCTCTATTTATATACAATCTTGCAAAATTCCAGCATATTGAATAATTTAATGGATGATTATGTAAATTGTAGAGTGCTCTATAATTAATTTTCCTTTTCTATATAGCTAGCTTGTCATTTTTTACCATTATGGGTTATGGATACATTTCCTATTTTGTGTGTGATTGTTAATTATCCCTATCAAATGAGTCCTTAACAGACACATTCCTTGTAATTAATTAAACTGTAAATTTCTGTGTTATCACTTTGTTGATGAAGTTGTAATTTACAGGTATACACTTACAAGATCATTGAAATTTTCTTATTATTCAATGCAGACATTTGGAGCTGAGACATCATACAGTCTGGAGGAGGAGTGTTGAGGTCAGTGAGCAGGTGCATTGTGGGCTGGGCAGTGATGATGGAGATGAAGGCACTCCAACAGGAGCCAGAGTCTCCCAGTTGTCAGCCCTCAACTTGGCTCACAATGCTTTCACTCGCATTCCACATGCACTACCATGCCTTGCTGTCAACTTGACTCGACTGAATTTGAGCTACAACAAGTGAGATAACTTTCAACCCTTGTATTTATTTAATCAATCTTTTGCTAATTTTATCAAAGTTCTCAAAATGAATTTCTGGCAACCATGCTCTTCATAAGTATCTTCTACCATTGAAAATTGCTTTTATTTTTCCTTTTATTAACATGAAGCTCTTTATTTACATGAAACCCTGTTCATGAGAACATTGTGTTTCATCAACCAAAACTTGTGGAACTGAAGCCCTTTGTTGGGAATAACATTTCTTACATTGTATAGTTTCTAGATATAAAAATCATTATTTTTTTAATGCACACTTTTCACCATGTTAGAGTTTTAATTCGTAGTCATTTGGTAAAACTATTTCCATTATCTCAGTGGGTGCCAATATTCCCTTATGAAAAACTTGGTTGGTCGAGTACCAGCGCACGTCGTAAATACCTGCTTGGAACATTTCTTTTTTCTATTTTTGCCAGCAACAAACCTTCCTACCTAATGAATATGTTCCCTAAAGGATCTACTAATCATGCAATGGTTACCAGAGCAGAAACTATTAATCTTCTACTTCCGACCCATTGAACCTCTACCTTTCTTAAGTCGTTTGTCATGGCCACCTGACAACTCTGGAATTCAATTCCAATTGATTGGAGGAAATCTTGTTCATTGGCAAATTTTTTATCTATATTTTATGGAATTTTATTGAAAGAATGCTTTTCTGAATACGTAGTTTAGCCTTTTTAGTATTTAATTCTCATTACTTAATTTCTTGATACAAATGTTTTTTTTTCTGGTCCATTCATGTTTTTTGATTCGAATGTTTAAAATGTTTTTTTTTCAAATCTCTTTGTGCATTGTTACCTTATGAGTTTTTACCCTTCAATTACCTTATATTTAATCTATACCTATCTTTGAATTCGATTGTAATACTTGTACAGTTATTGTTTTTTACTGAGGGTTGTTGTTTTTCTCTTTTTCTTTATTACTAAGCTCCATTTATTTTCTGATTTGAGCACAATCATTTGTTAATTACCTATCTGCTATTTCATTGTATCTTATTGTTGCTCTAGGGAACCTGTCCCAGAGTATAGTAAAGGTTTATTCTACTCTTATTCTATCAGACTATTTGTTAAATTGTAAGAACCAATTGGTCTTAAAGGCCTTTTCTTATATACATGTACTAGCTACAGGAAAGTCAATATAACATAACATTTCCAATGTCACATTGCACATCACAATCAAATGTTGGTGAAACAAGGTCTCTAAAATATGCCTATATACTGAACCCCTGCTCTGTGAAAGATTCACATTGCAATGATAACAATTCATAAGCAGCCTCATGTAGATAATCAATCACTAAATTCAAAATCTCTTGTACTAGTGCTGCCTCTATCCTTTTTTGTCCCTCAGATTGATTCAAAATATGAATGGAGCAATCTATTGGATGCAACAAACTGTGTAATAGACACTCATTTACTTAATATGTTGCATTACCCCAACATTGGTAACCCTTATCCTTCCTCCTCAGCCTCAGGAGTATGGGCCACATTACATCGTATCCAGGGTCTTTGAAGCAGTTAGACCTCTCCCACAACCAGATATGCTGTTGGCCTAGCTTACCACAACTAGTAGGGGGTCCTCTTGGCAGCAGCCATTCCGGAGGACTCATTGGTGCTGAGGGCGTCGATCCTTTGGCCTGCATTGCTTGCTATGCTCCTCTTGGTTCTGGGCAGTCCACTGGACCTGATGGCCCTCCTGTTCCATTGCTTACATCTCCAACATCAGATATTCCCATCGTTGCTGGCAAGATTCCAGCTATAATTGCTGGTATGCTATTCTCTTTCAATATTTATGTAGATAAACATCTTCATTTGCTCTTGATAAGTGTGAGAATTATGGCCCAATTAAATAGAGATAGGTAATATATGAGTGGTTTTGTTTGTCTACTTTATTTTCTATTCTCAAGGAGGTGACATTTCATAATATCACATATTTCTAAAGTTATTCATTTCATCTTATGAAAACTTAGCCATCAAATTTTTCAGGGAAGTAATCATAATTCACCCCATTGCAGCATCTATGGATAATTCACGAATTCCTTTTATTTTGCATGAAAACAAAGGCATAATTATGTGGAATTTTAACATTGGGAAAAATAGAGAAGTCAATGGCATGTTGTGGTTGCTTATGCTTCTTGACTGTGATAAGTTTTAGCTTTTTTTCTCTGATTTATGGCTCAGTAATTATCAGTATATTTTGTTTGGCAACACTGTGGAATTTTGTTTATTGGACTATATCATTTTCTTCTTCAGTGGTGTACCTTAAAGTCCATTTTAAATTTAATTGATATTAATTTTTATCTCACATTTTTAGCTTCATTTGATGCCAAGTTCCTCTGCTGTTGAAGTGATTTCTGGAAATCTTTAATTGTTTGAAAATAAATACATATAGTTATAAATTTGTTTATTGTTAAGTTTAGGGTATAACTTTTGGAGAAAATATTGTTTGAAAAGCTCAGCTCATCATTATCAATGTTCAGTATTCATTGCTTTTTGCACTGCCTCATGGGCTGTTCTCATTTTTGTGATGGTTTGTACGCTGTAAATAAGTTGAGCAATAAATATGCGTGCGTGCATATATTTTGTTTTTTTTTATTTTTGTATTTTCTAAATCAGCAGGAATTGGCTCATTTCCTACTTAAAACTTGTTGTTTTTAAAAATATATTTTTGTGTCAAATCTTTCAACTCAGATTGCTTTGGAATGCAGTCTATAAGTTGCATTCCAATGTCTTTCTTTTTCTCTAGAGTATTTTAAAATTTTTCAGATGCTCGATGGCGATATACTTCAGTTTGCTTACAAAAGTGGAGTAAGTTTATTGAGCATTGCTCCAAAAGTATGGAAAAAATTTTTTAGATTTTTTTTGTTTTTATCCCCTACAACATTACATTGAGCTTCCTGGTTTCCGTGTTGTTATGCCCTTATGCAGTTTGTTTTTCTGCTTTCCTTATTTTTCAAACCTGTCATGAAATGCTAGAATATGTTAATCTGAAGTATGAGCCTGATGACCAGTTGAAGCATATGATTGGTTCTCGACTAAAAACTATTGACCACAAAAATTCTTTACAGCTTAACCTTGTTGTAGGTTCTCTATATATAGGTTCAGGACCATGCATTTGATCATCACATATTCCTAAGAGTAGTGTAGTTCTCCTTATATTCTTAAGAGTAGTTCATAAGAGTAGTGAAAACATTTATTTCCATTGAACTGGTCAAATAGAGCACATTAGGACCTTGCTTGTAGCCCACATGTCAAACCTCAGAGTGACATAGTAATGTGCCATTCAATCTGACTGATATGATTTTTTTTGGGAACTGCCTTTGTTCTTACCCTTATTTACACTTGTATACTTATAAGATATTGTCATCTAGTGTTGCACTTATCATCAAAATAGGTAGGTAATGTTGTGAATTTATGTGAAATAATTCTGAATGTCATGTTTTGACCCTTTTCCTTCAGAAAGCAATATTACAGCCAGATTTCATCTGAAATATTCATGTACATGTAGTAGATAATGTTTTAGTTGAAAATATTTTTGAAAATTGAATCTCAAATCTTTAATTGTTATTTTTTGGTAATTGTCATTTTTAATGAAGTATGTGCATATGTAATGGTGAACATACATTCCTCTGTGTGTGTTAGCATCCCTAAGCAGTAAAAGTGAAACAGATCTAAGTGCAATTTAAATTTACTATCTGTAACTTTAATTCAAGCTAATAATGAATAATAATTTTATATAAATGAATGGAAAACTTGAATTTTGGCAACCTTTCAAAGTGTTTTATGCTCTCCTCAAAAGTTGGTGTATCAAATTTGCAACTTCACCTTTTTGTGACAAAGTACAATCATGAAATATTTGTAGATGCTGCTGCTGCTGAATTGATCTGATTCATGAGTGTATTTAAAAGAAAACTGAGAAACCTGACTTGAATCTTATGCATAAAATCTAAGGGGCTTTTGTTGCAGAATGTTTCGATTGAAGTGAACTGCGTAGGCAAAGTGAAGAATGTTGTTGTCTAACTTAGGCTCCATATGCTCATCTCTAGGCCATATAGGTCAACATTTCCAAAACTGCACCAAATGTGTACAAAGGCATACAAGGGGAAGGTGATGGGGATCATGACCTCCCTAAAGCCTTAGACGATTTTTGTGTCACAGAAAAAGTTTGTGAATTTTTTATAAAGTCAATCATATTTCAACATTTCTTTAACAGTTAATAGCTCTGCAGCTTCAGTAATTATTTATTCGAGAACTTTCTCATTATATTCTATCCCTCTTGATTACTAGCATGACGTCAGTGGCTGTCACCACTACAGGGTTGAAAGAAATATGCTATGCAATACTACATCTCCACTATAGAATGGGTAATTCCCTGTAAAGTGATCTAGGGTTCACTGTTTGATCACCTTGGATTTTTATGACTTTTTAGGTTGAATTTCACTTGTCTCAAACGAGATATTGTAAATTTTTATCATCCAATTATGGAATGCTTCTGGATATATTGCCATTTCTGGTCCAAAGCCATGACCTTTGCTAGTTGAATGAAATTTTGTCACCTTGAGGCGTAGAATATCCAATGATTTAATTTGGAAGAAAATTATTCTCAGCTGTCTTGTACAGAACATGTTGCTCTATGTATTTTAAGTAATATCAGTCGTGTGTCTCTTCAAAATAAACTTGCCACACAATAAATAAGGTTTTAATATACGTTTTTAGCTCTCTAGGAATGTAATCCATAATTAATATGGTACTCATTTGTTCAACTTTCGTACATATCTCAGGTATGCATTGTGTATGAAAGTCAAGGAATTAATATGGGAAATACATCATCTTATCTGGTGGAACAATGGAAAAGATTTGAATATTGAACATAAATAGGATCATAGAATTGAAATACAAAGACATTTTTGCTCATATATTATCTCTTGAAATATTAATATAAATGCCCAGTAGTAATTTTTTGGTAGTCACTAGATATTTTCCAAGAGTACTTAGTTTTACTTAGGCTGGAACCAAATCACTATCTTCCTGTATCATCTATTTCATATCCTGCTCATTTTTAGCATAAAAGTGGTTTTTGAAAACTAATGTAGGTGTAGTTCATTGAAGATTAAATCCTTGTCATCCTGAGACAAAGAAGTCATCATGAATATGATCATAGGAACAATATTGAAATGATGACATGAGATCATTTACTTATAAATATTAAAACTAACTGGCTGCATGCTTACATTTTGTGAAGAAACTTAACAATTTCTGATCAATTTGTTTTCCCTAGAATATCGGTTATCTTATTAGTTTCAGATTTTTTGGATTTGTTGATGAATTTTCTGCCCCTGTTATTATTGTTAGTGCTAATTATTACCGAGAGCAGAAAATTATCTTCAATTCAAATGAGTACGTAAGTATTGAGATTGAAAGTAAACTTCATTTAATTTTTAAAATTATATACAATGTCTGTCATTGGTTAACCTACTATCATTTACGTTTTTAGGAAGGCGAGCTGGTGCAGTCATGGCTGCTGGAGGTTCACGTTCAATAAGGAGTGCTATTCTGAATGCTGTTTGTGTGCATAGAAGGCATCTAAGGTTGGACAATCTTCGGACCCTCATCCTTGCTGATAATATGCTCTCTCGTATTCAACTTTCTACTGATGATGATGGTGGCAACAGTGGTCAAAATTCGGCAAACCCATCCCCTTGCCATATGGCATTACCTTCAGATGAAGATGAGATGGGTGGTTCAGATGATGCAGTAAGTATTATCTCATTCATTGATTGGTTGTTCAATCCTAAGATTGGCTGACTGCAGCCCTCCATCCTTCCATATCTAATGTTAGCTCCTCCTATGTACTTCCACTCTTTATTTGGCCTACTATATATTAATTCCTGGGTCTACTGCTTGGGCTTTTCCCTCTATTTCTCCTTCAGTTGCGTCCTTCTCAAATATATTGTGCCTCAAGGTGTCTAATTCTTCTGGTTATTCTTTTCTGTTTTGTGTTCCATATGATCCCTTCCTCTTCTAATCTCCTGTACACTTCATTATTTTGTATTTTGTCCATCCATTTTATCTTCAGTATCCTTCAGCAGCCCCAGGTATTGAAAGCCTCTCATGTTATCTGGAAAAGTTAATTTGTGAAAGTAATAATAAAAAAATAGTTGTCATTTTGCCACTGCCACTGCTTGCATCTGAAAAATGTTCTCCTTAGTGACTATATGTGTATACTAATTATATTTATTTAAAGCATTAGCTGTAATTTAGTAAAGCATTTCTCATTATTTGAATGTGTTAACTTTCTGGGATAATTTTTGCTCTAGCATACCCTATTCACAACCCTTGCTGGTGTTTGCAGACATTTATTTAAAAAAAGACTAAATAAGAAAAATAAAAGTAAAATTATTCCATTTGAAAGATAAGCCATCCATATCAACTGTAAAAATTGGTTCAGGAAATATTTTTGATAATGCATAAGTGCCATCTCATGGCCCCTTAATTAATCACCCACCCTGAAGAAGCATGTTGGCTTAATGCAAGGAGTCTCAATTATTCTGGTCCTGATTTTTAAGGTCTACTCTAGTCATATGTGTAGGTCTCTTATATTATTAGCGTAATAAGGTTGATGGTAACCTTTTACTTATTTCTTGGAATACTTCGTTATTTTATAATTCACACTTAAAATCTCCTTCCTGATACATTTTTATGAACCAAAGATTAAAGAAGAGAATTGATGAAACTGTATGGTACCCTAGTTTTGGGGAATATAAAATCCAATAAAGAGTGTTATTGGCCATAGTAAATGGACCAGTTGTTGAGTTAATGTGATTAATACATTGATATTAAATATACAATTGCTATGATATCATAATGATGTATCTTGAATAATGGTTATTGAAAATAACTACTGAAAGAGCTATCCATTATTTATCAAATTTGTGGACTAATATAGCCTTGTTAGGTGGGTCATTTTTCACAAAATAAACAGGCTTCACTTTTTTGCATTGAGATGCCGTCAACTCTCTTCTTGGATGTATTGTGAGCCCCAATTCAAATTTTCTTCTGTCTTAGGGTCCAAGGTGTGAATTATTATTTAAGTCTAGTTTTGCCGAACTAGTGTGTGATGGTGTTTGTAACAGTCAGTGACATATTTGTCTCCCCCTTCATCTTTCATTGAAATGTTTTAAGTTTCGAAATGTCTAATGCTGGAGTTGGCTTGCCAGAGAAAATTAATCCCAGCATCATTCTCTAATTTCAGGATTTAACGTTGAGTCCATTGTTGAGTGGTGCCAAGGCTCGTCTCATGTTCCCCAACTTGAGTATGCTGGATATAAGTAACAACCACCTGAGGGATATACCTCTCAACATTCACGAATTGAACAATCTTTCAGTGCTGAACCTCAGTGGTAATCCAGGTAAGGTACTACTACTGTGAAAAATAAAAGTACTCATTCCATGTGAAAATCATTTTATCCATCATTTGAGTGAATAAAATATAATTCTTATACCTTTGGCTCATGGTAAAATTGCCTGTAAAAAGTTTTATTGAAATTTTTGTGAAAAATTTTATGAATCATATGGAGAATGTACTTTGCTTGCTCATGGTAGAAGTGTTCTCAAAACTGTGATTACTGAAGCTCCAGTAGAGCGGTCCACTCTTATTTCTCCTCTAAAATTTCCCTCCCCCACCCCAGCCAACAAGGTTAAGGGCCTATGCAGGAATGCTGATGTGGGAGGAACGAAATGGCCAATGTCAATAGTGTAATGGTATTTCTGTGAAGTGAAAAAATGCTAATTGGAATAATTAGGAAAATAAGGTCAAAGTAAAGGCCCTTTTTGGAGTGTTCAGGAAGTTTTAAATTCTATTTTAAGGACTATTTGAAAAGTGTAGCGACTGTATTAGTGTATTTTATTAGGGAATGAAATCCATAGGGTGGGATGGTGATAGGTAGGGTTTTTTCTTGTGCTGGCGATGTTGGATTACACAGCAAAAATTAGCAAACAATCTCTTAAGGCAGTAAAGAGGGCAGTAACTTAGGTGGTAGAGCTGCTATATTGTTGTTCTTGGTAATATTGATTAGTTTGTGTGGAAATTATGTAATCATCATGATTCACACAATGTCAGTTGTTTTTGAACAAGATGAAAGAGTAGCAACAATGTGATTGGTTTGAACGGTGACTTTATAGGGATAGAGGGAGGTATTGTTCATGGTTGGCAGCAATTGTCTTGTTTAAAGTCACGCAACATACCCTCTCCAATTAGAGGTAATGGGCCAAAAATGAAGGTGTCAGATGGTAGGCCATGTAGGCCATGGCATTTCTTATATTGACTGTCTTGTGGTTGGTTACCATATTTGCAGAACTTGCTCTGACATGCATATTGCTACATTCTAGACTTTAGTTTTCAAGGAATCAGGCTTGCAGTTCCTTGGAAGGCAAAGTGCAACATTGTTCGGCAGTCCAGATAAAGAGTTCTAATCAGAGTTGGCAAATAATCATCTAAATGGTAGTATTTGCATTATAAAGGTGTTCCCTCCCTTTTAAAAGTGTGTGAAACCTTCGTAGCTAGAGGATTGAGCTGTGTAAATTGCAGGAGTGAAAGTAAATTTAAAGTGTGATGGAATGAGTGTAAGTGAATTGACAGAAATTTGTTTGAAACGCTTTGTCAAGTGGGGAGATTTTATGTAGAAGGCAGGAAGAAAGTATGTGGGATGGAGGCGGTTAGTTTGGGGATGCCACTGCTTGACCTCTGTGCTATGCATGTGGTAGAAGGTGGAAAAGTATAATGAGGAGAGGAAAAAATGCTTTTCTCAGGTTTGACTGCTTCCTATTTCTGGTAGAATTAAGTGGTTGAATAAGTAAAAATATTGCACAAACGAGCAAGGTTACCATTATAAGTGATGTGCGTTTCACATCAATGCATTCACAGGAAGAGTGAACAAATTTTTCTGGTGGGAAGTGGGCATTTACCTAGGCATGTTTGTTTTCTATTTCCTTGTTGTTGCTTTTCATATCATGGATAAGAGGTTATCATAGGAGTGAATGGCACTTCTAGTTGACTGCCTCATGAAATGATTTTGTTGAATAGAGCCAGTTCTATTCCATAAAACGTTTTATTATAGTTTTATCCTGAGCAAGCGCCTTTTTGTAAAATTGAATGATAGATTTTTGTATTACATTTAAGGAAAATTTTACAGTGAGCAACTAGTGTTACATGCTTATATTTAGATAAAATTATATGATAGGTTCAATTTTTGGTAATACTGCTAATTTTTGTATTAGTATTCCATGAATGCAAAATAGCAACATATTGAGTGAAAAATTTTCCATTTCCATAGTAGAAGAATAATTTTTTCATTCAAAACTTTGTATGAACTGACTGAAAGGTAGTGATGAAGTTCCCAAGTACCAAGATTGGTGGGAATTTTGTGGCTAAATCAAATTTAGCCATTTCCCATTTATGTGCTTATGCAATCAGGTGTGCAAAATATAGCATTGGCCAATTCCTTGCTTTCTACCAAATTTTATGCTACTATCATAAATGGCAAACATATGGTTTTAGCAGTTTTCCTCTATGGATTTATTATTATTATTATTTATTATTACATTTCCTTAACTGCTAGTACATTAATTTCATTTGCTATTCAAGTTTCAAAGAAAAGAAGCCTGTCTGACCTCACATTATGAAGTTAATTAAAAATTATTTTCTGTAGGTAGTTATAACTTTCTCACTAATGACTGTGTCATGAGCTTGAGTTATCTACTTTGGTTTGACCTATTAGTTATCAACCCATTAATTGTGTCTCTAATGAGTGTTAAAGAGTAGAATTAATATACTTCTACTAGACCTGATTGGTGAAATATATGGATACATGATGAAGATTAATCATAGGAAATCAATATTTGGTTATTCTCTTACTCAAGTCTACACTTATGCCAAAGATTACTTTCAAGATGTCTAATTTTTGATTGGCGGTTAACTTGTTATTAGCAAATATTATTCCTCATTAAAAGAAACTAATATTGGATGATATATATTGTGTTCTCAGGCATATGTGAGCTCCCACCTCAGATGGGACTGCTCTCCCGGCTGTGGAATCTGAGCACTCGAGGGTGCAGTTTGCAGGAGCCTCTGCGCTCAATGATTGACTCGAAAAAGTACAAAACGATGGATGTGGTGGGGTATCTCAAGTCTGTTTTGGAGGATGCTCGGCCTTATGCTCGGATGAAGTTGATGATTGTTGGTGTGCAAGGGATTGGCAAGACGTCGCTGCTTGAGCAACTGCGGCAAGAGGGCAGTGGAGCGGGAACGGGAGGTGGTGCCATTGGGGGAGGAAGTGGCACTGGAGCCGGAGGGCCTGCATTCAAGAAGAAACCTGCTGAGGTGAGAGGGGCATGCACTGATTTTTATGTTCATTCAACTCGATGTGGTTCATGAGAAAATTGGTCTGAAAGAGAGAAGTGGCATTTTATAATTGTAATAATAATAATAATTTATTGTTCTGTTGCTCCAGTAAGAGACATAAAACATAGTCAAAGGTACAAGGAAATGGTTACCCTTGCATAATGCAAATAAAACCCTTACAAATAGTCTAATTACAAATTACCACTCATAAATTCATCCATATTGTAATAGCACTTGTGTAACAGCAGCTTCTTATGTTCGGATTTAAAAATCTGACTGTGGAGATATTTTTTAGACACGTTGGTAATTTGTTGGAAAAAAGGGAGGCTGAGTGATGTGGACCTTTCTTGGAGTTTGCTCAAGATTGCCACCACTAATGTACATCATCTCTTCCACATGTGATATGATCATGCATGCACGAGTTGGGAAGAAACAAACCAGGATTCATTTTTACCGATAACACACCGTAAAAAAAATATATGAACATGGTAGTGTCATTATGTTAAATTTAAGAAACAGTAGCTTTCCTGGAGTTCTGATGGATACTGCTGCCATGGCTTTCAAAGACCTTTTTTGCATGGAGAAGACCTTTGCTTCAGTATTAGTGTATTTATTTCAGAGGATGAATTTTGTAGTGATACTAATTTAAAATAATGATGGGCACAGCTTTGAGAAAGTGGAAAAATGCAAATATCTTGGGGTAATAAAATTGATTAAAAGAGCGAAGAACCTGGAATAGCTAGCAGAATCTAATCTAGCGAGTCTAGCTATAATCTAGCGAGCCTATCTAGCGAGTAACTGTTTGTATGTACGCAATAAGATCCTACTCTCAAAGATAATGTCTCAAAAGACAATAGTAAGAATCTCTCAATATCTCACCCTGTGGTTTCTTACAGTGCAGAAACATGGATAATGAATGAGGAGGAACAAAGAAAACTTATTATACTTGAAAACAAAATCCTGATTAAAGTCTTTGGCCCCACAAATGAAAGCAGGATGTGTAGAATCAAACACATTAAAGAAATATGAGATCTTTTCAAAGATGATATAATAGAATTCGCCAGAACAAACAGAATGTGATGGGCTGGCCATGTGATGCAAAGATTTGCTGTAAGCATTCTTCATGCTTGTGGTATATTTTGGTAATACATCTTCCTAATGTGTGGAATGGTGGCCCAGAACATATCGCACGTAATCGCACTGAATACTGGAGAGTCTTAGGTTTAAATCTAGATGGCCTGTTTGTAAAATCTTTGATGATTCTTCATAACACAATATTCTGGGTAACTAAACTTAGTTGTTAACTCCAGGGATCCAGGTGAAGGAAATGACTCCCCTGCTCACAATACATTTTTGAATTACCTTTCTGTGTAATGTTAGGTGAGTCCACCCTCACCTATGAAACCAACTCTGTGTTAGTGACATTTCAACTAGACTTAACCCAATGCATGTTTTACATGTCATCAGGAAGTATATGGACTTTCATTAACCCTGTATTAGACATCTCTCAATTAAGGCAGATGCTGTTTTTTAACTTTTGTGATGCAACCACAGTTTCATATTTTAGAAAGATCAATCGTGAAGTGGTAAAGTAGGGACTGTGTAATTGTGCCAATTTAATCTATATTTTGGAAATAGCTCAGCGAATTATATATTTCGTCATTTTTGAAAACAAAGTTTTTATTATCATGTCTCCTTGATTCCACACAACCTTAAATGCACTAGTGTTACACCGGTTGCATATTACCAAAGACCTTATACTCGGGTGAAGCCCCTTTCACCAAATGGTACATGATCCAGCTCAAGACCTAGTACGCTAGCCATTACTTGTTGTATAGAATGAAATCCAGTATGATTGGTGCCATCTTAGAAGGTTACCCTTGATCATTCTACATTTCATGGCAGAGAAGTGATATTTTCATTCAAATGTCAGTGACAGTAGGTGACCAAAACAGCAGTTGGAAGGTTTTCATTTATTGTTGATTTCTTAGTCTGACAGTTACTCAAAGCCTAACAGAGGTTAAGATGGCGCTAATCCCAGAAAGTGAAGATTGCACTGCGTCTGTGAAAGATAGCGTGATTGGTTGAAGGTGATAAGGTCTTACTGGTAGCCAGCAGCATGCTATCAAATACATCAATCATGTAATCAAGAAGCTCAGCCTGTATAATAGTGATTATACTTGCTAGACATAGTACTGGTCCTATATCACACAATATTGGAAAGCAATCCATTCTATTGAGTACCCTCAAACTTGTACTGGATCAAGTGTCATATGAAACAGACTTAAGCTTGTTTTTCAAGGGACCCATGATTCTGAACGAATCTACCAGGATAACATGCTAAACACGGTTGGTTTTCCTTTGTAAGAGGCTGTTTGGTCGTGGGTCGATATTGGAGTTAGATTCCTTTAAGGGATGTGTAACAGATAGTTTGAAAATGGAGCAGAAACCTGCCAGTGTTGTGATTCTGACATTATGAATTATTATGTTGCAGTTACTTAAATCTCTGAATTGACTGCTGCTACCAGAGTGTTGTCTCAGGAATTCATTTCTGTATGATCTCTCTTATACAATTTTAAGTTTCTTTCAAAATTGTTTGCACCCTATTGTTTACTAAAATTGTATCCTTCATCCGTAGTCATCCAGTTATTAATGAAGTTTGACAATACCCCAGTTTACTAGTTGAATATTACTCTCTGAGATTATAAATATTGAGCCAAGAAAAAGATTTTTATTTGCTCCTTTAACTGAATGTTCCAATTGTTTTCAGCATTGGGCTAAACGAATGGGAAATAAAAACATCAATGTGAAAACGGCTAAGGGTACAAATATTTCAACTGTCGGAGTGGATATTTGTGATTGGGTGTATGAAAAGAAGATAAGAGGCCAGTCATCATATGGAGCTGTAGTCTTCAGGTGAAATTCATTATTTGTATATTTTATTATTATTATACTTTATTATGATTGTAAATTATTTATGTGTATGCTTCAATAATTGAGTACTGTTTAAAGTTTTACTTTGTACTTTCATTTTCATGTAATATTGAGATGTAAACAATCAAGTCCAATTTTTTTATATCGCTCGATGTAGATATATTTTTGCATGAGCTAATATTTTGCATTTTTGTTTGTTGAATAACAATTCAATCATTATACTTGTCATGTAGGACATGGGACTTTGGTGGGCAAAGGGAATACTATGCCACACATCAGTATTTTCTGTCCAAACGTAGTCTATACCTTGTTGTGTGGCGAATTCCTGATGGACAGAGGGGAATTGCCGAGATCCTGCAATGGCTGGTTAATATTCAGGTAATGCAGAAATGAATGTAGCTCTTGATGAATATGGTGAGATTTAAAATAATAATGGATAATAGTTGCTAATGAGACATACTTTATTTTTTTAATAAGGCTCGAGCCCCTAACTCACCTGTAATAATCGTGGGAACACATTATGATATGATGAGGGAACATTATCCATCGTCAATGTCAGAGGATCTTCAGCAGATGATCAGAGACAAGTAAAACTAACAATTTTTCTTGGTGATATTTAAATAATTGAATGTGTATAATTTTTCAATTTTTACTAAAACTAGCGAGGTTTTTGGATATGAGCATCAGCTTTGGACATAATGCTTGATAACTGTTTTCATTGTTGATTTGTATATTCCTCCTTTATTCAGATTCATCAATATTGTTGATGCAGAGAAGTGTGGTCTTCCTAGGGTGTTAGACACTATAGAAGTAAGCTGTAAAACTAGACATAATATCAAATTGCTTTGCAATCTTATCTACGATACTGTCTTCAGCCTTAGACCTCCAGGTGAGAAAGTAATTTTAGCTGATCACTATAGTAATTTCATACATTTGAATTCACTCCGGTGTATTTAAGGACTCATGTTAAAAGTCAATGTGGATGTATCCCAATAGCTTTCCTGGGTCATGTCCCAGTGTGCCTATATACCTCAGTTGTTTTACTGGAATGTCCTCTGCTCTGAATTATAATATATGTTTTGTGTTACTCTGGTTGTATTGAGCAATTCTGTTACTGCTATTGATGAAGTCTCAACAATGGCTGTAGTTTATAATTTAAGAATGAATTTCTAAGCCATGAATTTTATGTAATGTATGTATTCATGGTTGACCATGCATGATGAGCTCTAATTCATCTTAGATATTAATAAAATCTCACTACATTACTCATTTTGGGAAGACATCTTTTATTCAAAGTTGTAGATAGTTCTGTCAAAGACACTTGCTTACTCAGTAATGGTCTAAAAATTGAGGAGGATGTTGAGTGACATAAGTTCTTCAACAATGTCTTCTGTACTCTAGGACACCTACTTTTTCTATCTGTATCCCTTTTAAGTCCTGGATATTTCATATCTCTCAGCTTCCCAAACAGCAAGTCTGTACTTTTTCTCTTCTTGATCCAATCACCTTAAACTTTGACGTCCATCACAGTCCATGGCTTCCCATTTCCCCTCATTGCCTAATATCTATCCATCTGCCGCACATTCTTCTGATTTCCTCCAGCAACTTCCTTCAGAAACCATGTTTGAACATTCTGTCTTTGCCTCTGGTAGGTCCAGAGATATGTCAAAGAGTTGGAGCCAAACTTAGGCTGTCCTCATAGCATTTGTATCTCACTGGTGTGTTTGCATTTAAAATTTCACTTGGGAAAATTAACTGCCTGTCTCATCATTATGCAGACATCTATAATTGATACAGGGGTGTGATTGCTTATAAAAGTTCTCACCCTGTGGAATCCTTACTTTCAGGAAGCAAAGAGTTGCTCCTGGAGCAAAGAGTCCCAGCCAGCTACTTGGCTTTGGAAGAAGTTGTGGGCCATATAGCTTGGGAGAGGAGAATGGCAGGTGGTGATCCAGTTTTGACTGCAGAGCAGTACAGGGCTGCTGTGACAAGAGAGATGCTAGCCCGCCACCATCGAACATTCAGAGATACCTCGGAGCTGAATCAAGCCACTGCTTTTCTTCATGAAAATGGTAGGTTTTCACTGTACATTTGAAGGAATCATATTTTTAATTCTTTCAAATGAAATCACATATTAAGATAGGTTGAGCAAGATAGTTCCCAAGTCATAACAGAAACCATATTCCAATTTTACGTTTTAATTGCAGCAGCTGTAGAAAGCATGAAGTAAACATTGTAATGTTAATTGTTAAATAATATACTATTATATGACTGGAATTCTAAGTAATTAAATAAAATTATATACACAAGTCTTTAACTTGGCTCATTTTTTTTTGGGCAATACATTTAAAACTCCTTCACAATGGAATTTTTGTTAATGATTCTGAAAAAAATAATGTGGTGACATAATCATTTATTTTCAAAAACAGCTGAGGGAACATACAAACTACACTTTGTTAATTTATTAACGAGATCTATGTGCTAGAAATTCCTCATTTTTTAAGTATGATCTCTGTGGAATGCATGCACATACCAGTGCCCATCTTAAAGAGCTGGGATTTTTCGTGAAAAATCTTGGAAAATAGTTTGGTTAGGGACGGATATTTTGGCATTCTTCGGAAGGGTGAGATGTTTTTCTTTGAAATGAGAACAAAGTCATTGATTTGTAGGTAAAATGATATTTTGCATGAACTACCTTAAATTACATTTAAAGGAATCACACAGATCCAAAATCTCTTTTAGAATAGAATAGAATTTATTTCAAGACACTAGTCCTTCAGACTCTAGGTTCAACATGATTACATTTTAAGAAATAAACACACTCTCCTTGTTACTTTTGCATAAATTACTGAAAAATTACAAAGAAATTGAGAACATTAACACTGTGGATAATCTACCAAATAAAAAAACAACAGAATGGCAAAAAATAATAGTTTCACTCTCACGGGTGCTACATTACAGAGAAACAGAAATAATAATAACAGTATTGGGCAATATATGTAACCAGTATGCATGTATGCCAATACACTTTGGAACTCTCTTGAGATTGGCTGGGGTACCAAAAATAACAACCCTCGTCACCTACTTCTATCACACCAACCTCTGCCCAATAAGCATTACTGATGGATTATTTGATTAAAAATTGTTGTAGTTATTTTATTGTACACCTCAAAATATTCTTTTCAACAATTCTTATTACTTAAAAAGTACAAGTACAATTTTTCTCTGAATCTGCCATTAGGGGCAAGCCTAACTTCCAAAGGTAATGTGTTCCAAATAATGTGTAATACGGGTTGCCTGTGCCAGAAATGAGTTACAAAAAGTAGTAGTTTGGTGGTAAGTGCAGGTTGTCAAGTGGGGAACGACTAACTCTTTGTTTGATTTCTACTGAAAATTTAAATCGTTTATAAAGATATTTGGATGTTTTTGTGATTATTATTTTATGGGTCAGATTTGCAATAAAGTATGTTCTTCTTGTCTTAGCTTTGAGCAGTTTTACTTTCTCATAATGCATGCTGATGTGGTCATATGTTGGTGTATCATAGATAAACCTTACACATGCGTTCATGGTTCTCTGCAGCTTATGATTTAGTTTCTCGCTTAAGTCATTATATACTGCACAGCGGTAATCAAAGTATGGATGTATGAGCGTAGTGACCAATTTCAGACTAATTCCGATGGGCAGGCTGTTTCGATTTCTTTTAAGTTGGGCCAGAGTTTTGAATGTTTTTGTCTCAAATATCCATCACGTTTTCATTCCAAGAAAGAGTTTCATCAATTTTTACACCCATATCTAATACTGATTTAAAGTACTCTATCTTCGTTGAATGGTTGAATGAAATGTTGAACGGTTATTTTGGGGATATTTCCACTTATATTTTAAATGAGTTTGTTACTTCCAATAATGATTGCTTTACTTTTAGTAGGGTTTATAAAGATACTATTATTGTTAGCCCAAGTGCAAAAGCTATTGATATCTTCGTTCACCTTCCTGATTGTCTCATGCAGTAAGGAAGAGTGTAAGAGATACAAAATTTCTATATCATCAGCATAAATGTGGTATGTAGTCGCAATGTCTAAGGCATTTTGGTATTTCTCTTAGGAAAATCGAGAACAATAGTGGTGACAGCACTGAACCCTGAGGTGCATACAATATTTCTGCATGAAAAGTGCTGAATCACTTGATTACAATATTTGATTGCATACTGAATGTAAATCACTCATGCTTTTTAAGTGTTATCACTCTTTATTGATACTAGAGGTACATCTTGGTCATACCTGACTGATTTCATTTCCAGGTGTCCTTCTCCATTATGATGACGCTACTCTTAAAGATCTCTACTTCTTGGATCCGCAGTGGCTATGTGACATGCTGGCTCATGTTGTCACAATTCGGGAGATTAATCCCTTTGCTCGAACTGGTATGTATACAAATACTGATGTTGTATGTTATTTGAGATGAGCCATAAGAGAATCTCATGAGCATGCACTGTTTACTTGGAATTTTTTTACTTGTTGGCATTTTCAATCAGTTCTAATATCGAGCTCTCTCATACAATTATGCATATGCATGCTACTGGCTGTCTTAGCTCTTTGTCATTCAGAAATAGACGTTATATAGTCTGTCTCCATTTCTCTATGTCTGCATTTGAACGTGTAAGGAATTAAATTCTGTAGTCAGTGAAAGTCTATAACAATAAATTCTTGAAATCTGAAATTTTTATAACCAAGTTTGTTCTCTGTTAGTTGTTTTTATTCATTATAATCTTTCCAAACCTTGATACTCTTTTAGAGACTATAGCTTTCTTAAATTATTCCTTATTCCCCCATTAGGTGTCATGAAGTTGGATGATTTGAAACATGTTTTCAAGTCATCATCTCCATCCCTATGTGCCAATGCAAGAGGCTACATTGTGAGTTTACTCAACAAGTTTGAGGTTGCTCTAACATGGGATAGTCGTACTTTGCTTATTCCATCGTTGCTTCCATCTGAAGAGCAAATACGCTCACCTCACTCTAACCACCTCTTTGTCCGTGTAAAGGTAAGGTAGAAAGTTACTCTGGATATTTCTTGAATATCCTGTTGTGTTTTATTGAATTCTTCTGCTGCTGTATACATTTTTACCATGTTTCCCGTGCTCAATTTTGTTTCAATTTAGATCCCAGTGAGAACGAGAGGCTGGACTGGCAGGAATAAGAAGCTTCCTATGTCAAGTGCATCTACAATTGTTGGAAACTCTACCTTCTACACTCCAAATGAGAAATTCAAAATGCAGAAACCTGTTCTTAAAGGATCTCCTGGGGCAACGAAAATTAGTGGTAGGTGCTTTATTCTCTAATCCAAATTGTTCAGCTGGAAAATACTTATTATTGGTACATTTTATCTTTATTGCTGACTCTGCACCTTTATTAATTATTCTTACATCATTTTCGTTTTTATATTCTTGACCTATAAATAAGCGAGTCTGATAATATACGAGGGTGAGTCAATAAATAAGTCGCAAACATCAGCATTTCATCATCAGCATCAGTCGTAAACATTTCATTGGGAACGCTTGGAACATCCACTGTACATTTCCGACTTAGCCTCCAGTGATTTTCATCTGTTCGTGCCCCTAAAAAATCATTTGGGTGGCCGTCATTTTGATACAGATGATGCTGTAATCTATGAGGTTACACGTTGGCTGCGACAGCAACCAAAGGACTTCTTTGCTGCTGGCTTTCAAGGACTTGTAAAGAGATGGGATAAGTGTCTGAATGTACAGGGTGAATATGTGGAAAAGTGAAATAAATGTCAGAAAGTTACTTTAATTATTTTTGCCTCAATTCAGTTTTGCGACTTATTTATTGACTCACCCTCGTATATTTTATGTAGTACCATTGTTTCATGCTTCAATTTCCTCTCTATTAGTGGAATAGTTTTTCGTCAGATCCATCATTTTTTTATTTGAATGAGCAGTTTTGTGAATTTAAAGTTGCCTTTTTGTTGTATGAAATCTCAGTTTTAGTGGCTGGATCTATCTAGGACATTTCTTTTGTGAATCAAAATTGATTTGAACTTGTGAGAGAGGCTCTTCCTTATTGATTACTTTGGGGAAAATTTGGTCAAGCATCTTGATTCCAATTTTCAGCACCTTCCAGTGGGTCATTGTCTGAGTCTGAAGATGGTGGAGATGGTGAAGTGACTTCTAAGGCTGGCAATGGCTCTGGGAAATGTGAATTGACTCACAGAGGGGAGCCAGAGCTCTCTATCAGAAGACTTCTTCTCATGTCGTATTTCCCCAGTGGTTTTTGGTCCAGGCTCACCACGCGAATTTTGGCAGATGATGCCATTGTTCAAGTTGTTCGTTCATACTTCATCCTACCGAAAGAGGTGAGTTGATCTCAAAAGTTGTACGTTTGCATTGGAATGGCATGTAAGTTAATTTCAGAGGAATGATTCAGGCAGTATTTGAATACTCTTTAAGTTAGCATTTTGGGATGCTATGATTTAATTACATGCTGAAGGTTAGTTCCTGAAAAATAAATAGATTTCATCTTGGAGTAAAGATTTTCAATTTTCTTAAAATTATTTTCATGTTTTGAAATTAATTGTCAAATTATTGCTTTTATTGTTTATCCAAACTGCAGTTTTGCAGACAATTTTCCTTAACTATCACTGTTTCTTTTTTTTTAATTGTAATTATACACCCATGCGTTTAGTTCATGCTTTTCAGAGCTAGTATATAGCCGTGTGATATATGTGGTACTGTTAATTATTATTCATCTATCATTGTATATACTATATAATGAATTTTGCTTTCGTTTTTGTTAAGGCTGAGCACATAGAGCATTAGGGTGGCTGATATGTCCTATCTCTCAGGAATGTCTTAATGTCTGGAAAAATGTCAGATTTTCTGTATGTGTATCCCTGGCTACAATGAGAGAATTCACTTTTGACTGTTGTTTGAAAGGGTTTCTCTAAAATTGAATGTTAATAATGCCCTATTATATTATGTTACTTCATCTTAAGGTAGTTTGAGCAAGATTGTTCCTGAAAATAATGGAGACCATATGGGAATTTTACGTTTTAATTTCAGTAGCTGTAGGAAGCATGAAGTACGTATGATAATTGATATTCTCAGTAATTGAATAAAAATATCTGTATAAGTGTTGAACTTGACTCATTTTTTTCATACATTATTTTTTAAACTCCTTCACCATGGAAGGTTTTTTGTGATTCTGAAAATATTACTGTGGTGACTACATGATTTATTTTTTGAATTGCTGAGAAAACATATAAACTACGTACTGCTAATTTTGAAGTGATCTAGGAATTAGAAATACCTCATTTTTGAAAGTAATGTCTCTCTGATGCTCATACCATTTCCCATGTAAAAGGGCTGGCGCAGTAGATCTCCACTTTACGGCATTAATCTGTACCATGTTTTAAAAATGAATTTTGTTGCAAAGTGACCAGCATTTAACAACCTCTGAATTGGTTTTCTCTCAACAGTAAATTCTAATACATTGCTATAGTAAACAGAGAGTCCAATTGCAAATAAGGTTAAAATATTAAGAAACGTCTAATAAATTATGGGTGTAAAATATTGTCAAAGTTTGAAATTTGCATGCAATAGTATGCAGCTCATAAAGTGAACCCATTGTAAAGCGGGGGTCTGATGTATTTTTTGGCAAAAATCTTGGAAATTATTGTGATAAGGGGCTGATATTTTCGTGTCTTATTAGGGGGGTGAGATATTTTTAAAAAAATGAGGCCTATTTAATTTATTTCTAGGTGAAATGATATTTCGCTCAATCTACCTTAATAGTGGTCACATGTGTATCATTGTTTTTATTAAGTCTTAAAAATCTCTTCTGGAAGTGCCATTTCAACTGGTTGTAATTTGTTAGGCTGTACTTGTGTGTTTACAAAATGCTTGTTGTGAGGATCAAAAGGCTGTTTCATTGAGTATGATTTCACTCATACATATTAGCATTGTTTAAATTATGGGAAAATTCATTCTTTACCTCAGGTAACCCAAGACCCAAGATTGATTAATCTGTTGGATGTTAGAGCAGAATGGATTCTTTGGCAAACTGGAATGGAGCTACGCTATTTGGACACCACTCTTTTCCGAATGAAGGAAGTCCTCCCAACCCTAAAAAATACCCCAGTTGACTATAGACAGCTGCGGTATGGAAATCTTTTTCTTTTCCTTGGAATTATTGTGTTCTTTCAATGCGAGTAGGAAAATGGCTATTTTATCAAATTTTGATTTTGTGAGCCAATCATGAAAAAATTTTGTAGCTCAATGCCTCTCATTGTGTGAGGAGACAGAAAAAGTTCACATAATTTTGTGCTTTGTTTTTTATATCATACTTTACTAATAAACACTGTGGTAATACTCATGTTGCAAGTAATAATCTCCAAATAGGGCATATTGTGGCATCTAATCTTTACGTAAGCCTTCCTTTTACATGCAAGTATTCTGAACCCATATTCAAAAGGAGACATAAATTAAAGAGTTATTTTATCATGGCACACAAATGCTGTGAGATTGAAATTTTTTGTGGAAAAATGATTGGTATGTGGGATAGAGTCAACAGGAGAAAGTGTTTTAAAGTGCCATGGTTATTGGTGTGATGATATTTGCATAGGATGTCATTTATCGAAGAATCAGTTTGAACTTTCTGTTTCAATTCCTGTTTTTGTACCTCAAAACATTATTTTTGAGGCTCATTTTCATAAGCTTGAGAAAGTACAAAGGAAGGTGGCCAGCTATGTTTTAGGGTGGTATAATGGGAAATGAAGTGTGGCAGTAATATTTGAATCTCTAGAATGGGAATATCTCCAACTCAGAAGGAAGAAAGAAGGCTATGTGGGATATTTAAAATAGTGCATAATGAACTGGGCAGAGAAGAGCTATCCAATCCTTCTATTGCCTAATTCTCTGACTACATTTAAAAGGAAGTGTAAACTTTACGTAAAATAATTGGCTGCTGTGTGCGTGCATACATTTATGTATGCTTGTATTGAATATATTTTGGGACTATCAGGCATTAGGTATATGCTTTTATTGGCGATATTAAAGGTGTATGGATATATTTAGGGTAACCCAAAGTTATGATCATTACCACCAGGATGATGCCTTCTTGTGAATCCTGCAAATGAAATAAATGAATGTAGATGCATGGCAAAGAATCAGTCTGGGCTCACTGTTTCAGGAGTTGTTTCTATGCTTCAAATGTGTAATATTTTTGAAGTAAAAAAGTTAATTTTTTTCTCTAACCATTTTTGTGAAAATTTATGGTATGTTGAATAGTCTTATTTTTTTTGTCTTCATACCTATTTTACTGTGCAATGTAAATACTGAAAGATTTGGTGTTTTCCCACAAACGAAGCTGATGAAATTTTTTTGAGTTTCCGACCAGGTTAGAAAGGCAGCTGTTGCCAACTCTTCAATGACTTTCTTTCTTTTGTTGTTTGGGCTGAGGTGGACAGGATGATGAATACCATCAGCCCTGAAGGAAAGAGCAGAGACTGCCATTGAAACATTGGCCACCTTCCTGACTCAGTAGGAAACCTGAGAAAATTTCATCAATAATTTAACCACTGTATCCTCATCCTCTTTGAATTTGTATCCCTAGGTTTCGTCTGAAGCAAGAAGGTGTCTGGTCAGATGTAGATTTAAATAATTCTTCCATTCTTGAGATATACTTTCCTGTGGACACTGTAGTGATAAAGAGACCTATTGTTGATGAGACGGCAGAAGAAGAAGAAAGAGGATCTGAAGAACCTATTGGCTACCAAGCAATTGTTTTAGATCCTAGTCCAGAATGCATTGCAAAACTCCTAGCTCTTGCTGTTGATCACATAGATATTCTTCTAGAAGACTGGTACCCCACTCTTGGTAAATATCCTCTCATTTTAAGGGAGTGCCATTAATGAAATTACTATGCCACATTCGATCTTTTGCAATAATCGGAGCCATTTTTTTCAGGTACAAGATTTGTTCACACATCTGAAGGCCGTTTCTTAGTCACTCGCTTAGTTCCTTGTCCTCGATGTCTCAGTTCTTTGCTACCTGGAGATTGGGGATCTGATGGACCAGATGGTTTAAATTCCAATGGTCAACTCCTATCAAGGCCTTCACATGGGTCCTGGTCCAGTGGTGATGGCAGCCGAGGAGATTGCTACAGTCCTCAAATGCCTCACCGCTTGTCTGAGGCATGTGAAAATGCTCTTTGCTGAAATTTAGTATTACTAAGTTTTCTCTCTGTTTAAGAAAATGCATCTTTTTGTTGAAACCTCACTCTTTCATCCTCAAAAATTCTCTTATTATTTGTAAAATCTTCATGCACTAGACAATTAACGATTTCAGTAGTGTGGTGTATAATATATCCCTTGAATATAGTGTTTTTTCAATGAGGTTGTCATTGAAATGTATTTTGTCACTCAGCAGATGCATGCTGACCAAGGTTTGGATGGAATCTCGGGGTCAAACCAGCATTATGGCCACCTTAGCAGGCAAAGGGTACGCAAATCCCAAGAAAGTTGCACCTCTGATGGTGACAGTGGTGTTGGGCCAGATAGTGCTGGATCTAGGTAAGCATTTCATTATTTCTGTGTCATTACAAACATACACAGCCGTTTCCAGCACCTCAATTATGTAACTGTGAGAGCGGTGAGATAAACGTCATTGTTTAGTGTAATGTGGTGGAAATGATGGAAAGAGAGAAAAGTGCTCCTCTCCTTTATAATAGGTTTTTTGGCCACATCAAATGCTTTTTCAATAAGTTATTGCTACGTAAATCACTTTCTCAATTACTTTCTCAGGAGAAGGAATGGGTTTCAGGTTTCTTGAAAATTCTTAATTCACTCAGAATTTTTTCTCAAGTCAATGCGTGTTACTCTTTTGATCTCCATAAAAGGAAGATCCAATTTATAAGCTGTTTTTATCTTTTCAATGCAGTCGAAACCCTTCGGTTGAGGGCCACCCTGGTCTTGGCAGGGAAGGAGAGGAGGAAGATGTTGATGGACAGGGCCCAGTGGTGGCAGAGGAGGCAGAGCCTGAGCCTCGTTTTGGCTGGATGGTGGAAGAATGCATCCTTGCTGCATATGATCGCCCTCAGGCACTCAACTGTCCAACCCACGGTGACCTTCAGTTGGCTCAAATTGCTCCTGATACTGTAAGTTGTGGGGATGGCCTACCAATATCGTTAATTCATTGATGTGTGAGCATCTTGAAATTAGAATCGAGTCAAGTTTTTTACAGTAACAATTTTTGAGTTGTTGGATAAATTGTATACCATGTTAGCACAACCCAACATTAGGAACTCGTCTGAGCTTTCTGCCGGTGAGCTAGATTAATCCAGTCATTATCACACCCTTCAGAATTTAGCATTTTGTCAATATCTACTGTTTATTTCACGACATTATACCAGCAATTGAAGTATTGAGTGAAAGGCTGTACTCTGCTGCAGGAACTGTTTAGAGGGAATCTCTAGCTTGAACATATAGAGTAAATTGTTTTCTGAGTTAAAAATTTTGATTTCAATCCTACAGCTGCCATTAAGAAATGAAAGGAAGTTTATTTCTTATACTAATTTATGATTCACTGATACATTTGCTTTTCTTATAATTTCTCAAAGGTTTGGTTTAATTGAAGAAATGATGTTCTTGTTTTTCACTTAAAGATCGTTTTTTGCATGCGTTTTTCTTGTATGCTACAAAAATACAGTAGTGGACACTTACTCTCTATGAGCACATGTTGTATTGAGATGACTTAGGAAAGTGAAAGTCAGTTTATTTCTCTTAAAGATTTAAAATTTATTGATTTCTTGTCTCTTTCTCAATTAAAGTCTTCAGTTACATTTAAGAAAGTTTTCTATCAAAATTGAGTACTTAGCACTGAAGTGTTGAAAATTAGGAAATTAATTTTTAATTAAACAAGGCTTTGAAGGATTTTAAATTTTGTTGAAATTATAAGATAGAGAATTGATGTTAGAACTCGACTTGAGACCCGATTTTCATATCAATGTTTGTCTCAAACTCGAGATGATATTGGGTGTTCACACATCCCTAAAATAACTGGAATGCTACCTGGTATTGATAATTTTATCCATCAATATTTTCTTTATGTTCATGTATCAATTGAGGTGCAGAACTATTAAAGAAGTTTATATGGGGGAAAAGGACTTTAATCAAGATTGGGGTTGATACCTGAGGACATGCATAAGTGGTCTGCAATGTTTTTATTAGATATGAAAATGATCCATCAGGAAGCTATGTGGGTTGTGTGTCATGTGCCAAATTTCTATGTGAATCATTACATGACTAATCACTGAGTTGAGGATTCTAAGTCTCTGAATCTCAAATCCATGGTTTTCATGAGATTTAATTGAATCCTTGATTCCTGACATCATGACTAATGTATGCTCTATGATCCAGATGTTGGAATATGATTTCATCCAAGTTGCTTAATCAGGTGAAAAAGCATACACTGTTGATGAGGACTGCTTTTGTCCTATGTAAATGTCATTGTAAATTAAAGTTTTGTCTGTGCATTTTATATGTGTACCTACAGATATGTAAATGGCTTTATGCTTTTGGTAAAGCTTGACACTATGGTATGCTTTTGGTGGTCACCAGAAATTAATATGGTGTCTAGAACTCATACCTGGCATTACATGCAAAGAATGTGTTGTTTCCATAGGTATTCCTAGACCTTGGTGATCGTTACCTCATTCGTCCCGAGAACATTCGTAGGGGGGCATTGCTTGGCCGTGGTGCATTTGGTTTCGTTTTCCGGGGAACTTGCCGTCTTCGTGGCCCCAACACTTGGGGTGATGTCGCAATGAAGATGTTGCAGCCTGTACAGCCAGGTGTCACTGCTCGACCATCTGCTCTCATCGCTTATAAGGTGAGTTAGAGCTTCTAATGTTTATCCCTATCTCAGGAGAAAGTTTTTTTAGTTATCGTGAAGCATATTCTCCAGAAAAGTGCTGTAAAATTATAATTGCCTGATATATGCTGTGACATTTAATCAGTGATGATTCCTGGGTGTCCTATAATTGCTCTTGACTTCATAAGTTGAAATTTTGCTGCCACCTTGAATACAATTGTTGGCTAACCCAACACAAAAAGGGTATGGCTTGGTATGGTGTAATGTGGAGTAAATTTGAACTCATTGGGTGATTTTGGTACCACTTAGACTTTCTTTTCTTTTCTGTCACTAGGCAATAGTTTTTTTCCTTTTCAAAAAAAAAAAATTCACCATGAATCTCTCCTTGAGAGGGACACATGTTTTTTTGTTCATCAAAAGGCAGCAGTGGGAAGAAAATATGTATATTTTTAAGCTGGGTTTATCAACATCCTTCCCCCTTTCTCCAAATAACCCTGTCATTACCTCACAAGAACACCAAAATGGACATGAATTTGAATTAAACTATTTTCACTTAAAAATTTTTCGTACATACAACCAATGGTGGATGTAATCACATTAAAATGACCAAATTTCCAAGTTTTAACACAATGTCTGAGGCTTGTGTGAGTTCCAAAATACTTTTCCCTCTAATTCTGAGTTCTGCAACAAGGCATGTATTTTAGGGAGACCATCCAAAGTTTTTATTTTACAATTTTATGTTATTCGTTAGCTATTTCAAGTCATTGATCCTTTAAATTCCACCCCTAAGTGATGGATAAGTAAGTGTCACCCATAGCAATGGAAGTAATTATTGCCAATTCTTATATCTGAGGAATAATTCTATCACTACTTGAAAACCAAATGTGAAATAGCTTTTTCTGTGATAGCTTCCATACTGGTGTCGTAAAAAATTTGCTTGCCTCTTGTTATCCTAGGTAGAATAATACTGATGTCTAATATTTGTATGTTTCTGTCATCATATAAGTCATTACTTTGCCTGTTACTTCAGTGCTTCTGTTTGAAGGATTTTGATTTTTTTACATCAATGTTATGAGGAATATTTCCCAGTTTAGCATTAAGTATTGAAGTCAAGTGTGCTCTTCTTGAACTTAACTTGTGATGGTATCCATTTTTTATATGATAGTTTTTTTATGCTGCCTGTGCTACCACCATTATAACATTCAAGTGATGTGCATGGTCCAATCCTGTTATCTTTGGTATGTTTCTCTCACTGCTTTAACATGTTCACATTACACTATTTCATTTTATGCAATAACTTTTCGTGATGCAGCTCTCTTGAAAAGTGGGGTTTATCTGCACTACTGACTCAATGGTACCAATGGCTTCTGTTGAGAGTCACCTCCCCTCAGCAACAAAACCAATGAATGACTTATTTTTCATGTCCTTGGATGAAATTAATTATAATAATGTGTCTATTCTCCCTTTCCTCAGGCCGCCCAAGGGAAGTGGGAGAGGGATCCACTTCAGTATGCTTGCAAGGCATATTGCACAGCCCGGCAGGAGCTGAACATCCTGCTTTCTCTCCACCACACTAACATAGTTCCCCTTGTGGGAGTGTGCACCCGGCCGCTGGCTCTGGTGCTTGACCTCGCTCCCCAAGGGGCCCTTGACACTACCCTGAGGCACTACAGGAGATCTGGGGCTCGCCTCATACCCCATGTACTTCAAGCTGTCATCCTTCAGGTAACCAGTCACTTCTCAGCATTATTTGACTTTCCTTAAGGTGTAATTTTTTCAATTAGTTGAGGATACTTGGAACATTGCTAATTCAGTTGAGCTGCTGAAAAAAAACAAAGCTGTTGAGTGTTTTAATTGAAGGACTGTATCTAGAAAATCTATCATTGATTTCAATGGAATTAGGTTAGTTAATGGAGAAAGGAATAAATCTCAATAATTTTCTGAGAATATATATGGAATTAGTGAGGCTCCAAAATGGTAGAATATATTTTATTGGTTCCTATATCACATGTTATAGTACGTGTATGGAACATGCCAACAGTACAGAACTCTGTTTATATCACAGTATTAGGTCCAGCATGTAGGTCAATAAAATATAAAATAGAATTACAAATATAAAACAAAATTACAATTAATAAAGAACAGTATCAAAAATATCATTGAGATTAATAATCAAAGATCAATATACACTATACTGATTTAAAACTGTACCTAATAAACTTTTTAACCCTTACATTTGATGAATTTACATTAATACTTGCTGTCTCTGGTTTTCCCATGTCACTGGCTTAGGGAAACCCAACATTTCTCCTCTTTTGCCATAGGCAACCACTCTGTTAATTGATCTTTTATTTACTAGGCATTACTAAAATTGGTATGTGTAAAACGTGGACTTTAGGAATTTTGAAAATGGTTTCTTTCTTCATTAATATGTTATAAATAGTTTATACTTTTGTGTAGCACATCTGTGACTGAGGAAGTTTTTTTCTTAGTTTTCAGTCCACTTAATGACTCGGTTACCATGCCACTGCTGCCTAGCATGTTGAGGGTCTTCAATACTTATGACTATTATGGTCAGCTGTTATCACATCTAAATTCTCAACTGTGTAAAATTCAGTGGAAGGTATTTAGAATTATCATATATTTTTCTCATCTTGTAGGTTGCCAAGGCCATTGAATATTTGCACCAGCAGCACATTATCTACCGAGATCTGAAATCGGAAAATGTCCTGGTCTGGCATCTGCCCCCTCCATTCCAGTGTGATCCAGCAACTGACCGGGTGCATGTTAAACTGGCAGACTATGGTAAGTAAGGAATATACATAGATAGATAGATAGGTATTCACCATAAAAAAACAAAGATTACATTTGCATAGGTTTCGTCAAGTTCATACAACATTTAAAAAATAGATTACATCATAAATTAAAAGATGAAAAATACAAAAAAAGTTTACAGCAAAAATTAGTATCAAGATATAAATTCTACAATACTATAAAATGCGTTTTTTACAAAGAAATCTTTTAACATATTTTTGAAATTTTTTTTCTGGTTATATATTTCTTTTATTTTCAAAGGAAGTTTATTGAATAGTATTTTTCCTGAGAATTCTGGGATTTTTTGCAGTAGTGAGGTTGTACAATGATCATTAAATATGTCGAATTTACCTCTGGTGTTGTACTTATGGACATCCGTATTTCTAATCCGAGAAATGTTTTTGTAGCATGCATAGAGAATCACATTATACATGTATATGCTGGGAATAGTCATGATTTTATGCAGTTGAAAATATTTCCGGCAAGACTCAAGCATTTAGCTTTAAAATAACCCTCGGAGCTTGTTTTTGAAGGGTGAGTATCTTTTTTAGATTTTCTTGGGCTGAGTTTCCCCAACAGACAATGCCATACCTAGCCACAGATTCAAATATACCACGGTATATGGGGATTAGAGTTTCTGAGTGACAATAATTCGCTTGATTTTTTAAAAGAAATATGGATGAGCATAGCTTATTGCAACATTTATTTACATGTAGCTTCCAATTTAACTTATATGCATCAGGGAGGGAAATATGGGAATCAAATTAGTGGATTTAGATGTATCACTTACAAAAATTTTAAGGACCTTCATGTGCTCTTATTTTATGATGGCTGGAGTTCAAATTTTTAAGCAAATACATTATTTGTTCTTCCTTTATAATGTTTGCATTCTGGAAATTTAAAAAATCTCAGGCATTGTTTAGGATTACTATATCTTTCTTTTAACAAGGTCCTGATTAAATTCAACTGGCTGTATATACTAGTATTTGGGCCAACCTTATCTGACCCCTTAGCCCTGATTTTTCTGCCAGGAAATTATACTTTTTCTTATGAATCGTGTATAGTCAGACCTGCATGCTCTTGAGCTTCTCGAGCTTTGAATTATTATGGGTATTCTAAGAATAGAGCTTTTTCAACCAAATTGATTCACCTCTTTTAGACACCTTACACATTCTTACGTATATTTTATTATGGTAATTAGTAGTACATAATGGGTTTCATCCAAAATTTATTGAATCCAAATTCTGAACTCAAATGTCCTATTTTTATTGAATCTCTAATACTGAAACTTGAATCTGAATCCTGCTTTCCCATAATTTTATTTCCCAGTTCCTTATAAATACCCATATTTACAAACGAATTAAAGATAAGGAAAGATAGTTAAAAAAAACACAACTGAGTATTGTAATATATTCTTGTGCATTCTTAGTTATTTTCCAATGAGGTGTTTCAAAACCTTAACATTTTTTTTGGCTAGATTGCAGGCATTTAAAATTTTTCTGGCTAAAACTGAAAATTTTTAAACATATTACCACAGTGCATTAGTGGCCTTGGAGATGCAACCATGGGATATTATATCAGAACTTAATGCACAATGACAAAGTTTCAAACTCTGACTCCGGGATGAAATTTTGAACAAATTTACGTTGGATGACAAAAATTTTACAGCAACAATGTTCATATACCACCCACACAACCGAATTCTAATGCAATCAAATCTTTTTTGGAAGGATTTGATTGAATGAATTTGAATGAATGCCCTTATTTTTCATGCTAAGATTAGGTTAGTTAATGGAGAAAGGAATAAATCTCAATAATTTTCTAAGAATATATATGGAATTAGTGAGGCTCCAAAATGGTAGAATAGATTTTATTGGTTCCTATATCACATGTTATAGTACATATATGGAACATTCGCCATCAAGAGAATGACTAGAACATTGTCCAAATCCACAATTTTTAGGAATAACTTTGGTCTCAAAAAGTCAGCTTATTGAGTATATATTGTAATCACTGCTATAGCTTATACAAAGTAATTATAAAGTGAGTTTAATTTTTATGATCGATATGCCTCTTATTAAGTTTTTTGGACCACTTTATGACATATCACTAGGTAATATATATCAAAATATTCTTGATCTTTCATTTACAGGTATTAGCAGGTTAACACTACCTTCTGGAACAAAAGGATTTGGTGGAACTGAGGGTTTCATGGCACCGGAAATCATGCGTTACAATGGAGAAGAAGAATACACTGAGAAGGTGAGTCGTGTCTTAATTTTTTTGCTTTAACCTGTGGTCATTGTGCATTAAATTACTGCACCCTTTACAATAATTATCAGTTTATGGTAAAAGGATGAAGACTTCATCTTATGCTGCATTTTGCCTAGATTCTGGATAGAGTTTTTTGGTCATAGAATTATCCTTGTAACCTTTTTATGAGTTATATACATACTCTTGTTTTGGCTCTGTTACTTGAAACCTATCTGAATCTTTTGTTGAATCTAATTCAAATACTTATGCGTTATCAAAAACTTTGTTGCACATGCAGAAACCAAATGAATCTTTGGAGGGGGTAATTTTAAATTATGAGGTGTGATTGATGAATTGTCCAAATGTTGAAATTAATGCAATTGACAAAAGAAGAAGTCTTGCAGTTTTCTGATGTGATTCACTGTGGAAATCTTGTCAATCTTGAGACAACTTCATTAATTAATGCAGTTATTTATGAAATTGATTTTATCAAATGTGTTTAGGAGTCAGAGAAGCTTTTGAGTTTTTGGAGTTCAGATCCTCTCCTATCATTATGTATCCTCCCTCTCACAACTCGCCATCAGTTGCTCATATCATAGTTTTGGATTATTTAACTATAAGAAAGGTCTTAAGAAGCAGACTTGATTAATTTTGTCTTTGTGCTAATTGAAATGATGATATTGAAAAGATCAGATAAGCTCCCTTACTTTAATGCTCAGTGTTTAGTTATGACTTGCATTACTTATGTATTTGCTCCATTCAAAGTTACCTTTGGAAGAAACTTGCTCCTCTTTCCTCTGAAATCAGCTTTATGTGCATGCCACTCATGCCTTTTCGATTAATTTTCAATACAGCCTATTTCTGTGCTTAATTTATCTGTAAATTCAATTTATAACTTGTCCCTGTGTGACTATCTATCACGGTGCTGGTATGATGGATTTTAAGTGCATTCTAATTGTGTATTTCACTCATCTTTTTAGTTCCATCTCTGTTCTAAGATAATTTATTGTATTCACAGGTTGATTGCTTCTCATTTGGAATGTTCATCTATGAGCTGCTTACATTACATCAGCCATTTGAGGGCCATGAATCAGTTAAAGAATGCATTTTAGAAGGTGGTCGGCCTCCTCTTACTCATCGAGTAAGTATAGAAAATATTAGCATTTATCATTTCTGCCTTTCATTGCATATTACAAAGCACTGGAGATATGATTTACAAGTTGTATGATAGTTGGAAGAGGTAATCAAGAATTGATACATTCATCTATTGTAGAAAGTTTGAGATGATTGGTTGATGAATCCTGAAAAAGAATCTTCCTTGCTTTCATATGATTTGTTAGAAGGAAATAACTGGAATCTCAGTACAGACAAAATGATTTTAACTTTTCAAATTTCACATACATATTTAGGTGTTTTCTCAAATAGGTAATATCTACAAAAGTTTTACTGCCTTGAATTTCATGTAAGAAAAGCTCTGGTGTTTATATGCTGTGTTTTAATCTTCTAAAAGTTGATGGCATTTGTATGAGTGAGAGTGCATCATAAAAATATTCTTGGTAACTTGTGGGAATATCTTCAAACACTCTCTGGAATTAACAGAGAAAGAGGATATTTGGGTTGTGTAGTTGGTTGTAGCACTTTGTGCTAATTTGCTAGGTTTAGGGTCAAATCCTTGCTCAGGCAAACATTTTTGTCTTCTCATTTTTCACATTTGTTTTACTCATTTTGAGGTCAGTATTATTATATGTATAAATAAATAAAAATATTGAAAATTTCTGATTTGTAAGAAAATATATTATACCTATGCAATACACAAATGTGGTAATAGTATATTTGAAGTGGCTGCCTCAAAAGAATTTAATCAGATACCACATGGTTTAAGTACCTTAACTACAACAAATGAAGTTAAGGTAAAAATTAATCAATGGGTGTTGGAAGAAAGAAAATGATAGGTTGTAACAAAACTATTTTAGTTAAATAAAATTTATTTATTGTACTTCACGGAAAGCCATATTGGATGGAGTTCGCCCATGTGCTCGGGGAAGTCCCAACAATTAGTCTCGGGGGAATATTGTTGATAATGACGGTTGGGTGGAAGTTATGATAATTAGTGAGACGTCAGGAGGAGGAGGGGGAGCTGAAAGCACCAATGAGAGGGTCGATTAAGGTGATGGAAGGGGAAAGTTTGGAGGGGAATCAAGCGTCGGGTTGGGGAGTCGAGGAGGAGAGTTCGAACGTGCGACCACAAAAGTAACGAACGGCCTGATACTGAGGGTCAAGCTAAAAGTATTCAAAGAAGCCCAGGGAAGCCCGGCTGCTATAAAAGGATCACTGGAGAGCCAGGGGTCCATCCTATCGAGAGAGAATTGGAAATTAGCCGTGCAGAAGACTGCAGAAACGTTAATGGGGAAGTTGGCATCTAACCCATCAGTGCAAGTGTTAAAACAACACTGGTGACACACATTATCTAAGTTCCATTATTTTGTGCAGAGTCATTACCCTTTATTTGTGGAGTGAACTATCATCTAGTTATGAATGTTTTGCATTTATTGCTCTTTACTCAGCCAAAAGGGTCCGTGCTTTGTATTACAGTGATATTTTGGTGTGTTTTATGTTAATAAATTGTTTTTAAATGAAGGATTATAGCACTTTCCATCTCTACCACTGACTAGCCAGGCAAATGAACAAGGTAAGCTGTGAAAGTGGAGTGAAAGAGGTGAATAAGAACTGATAGGTCGCGAAGAAGTAGGTTCGAAATAGAAGAGCAAGGTAACATGGAGAGACAATCGTTACAAGGTAATACAAGCTGTGTACAATCTTGTATTGTTTACCATAAATTTGAAAAATATACTGGATACATTAATATGCAGATATGTGTTCGCATGTATATATTTAAGTGTGTATACATACATGAATACGAGTACGCATGTGTATATATGCAAATTGGGTAAATAATCTTGGTAAATATATAATTGCCATATTCATATGTTATTGTGGAACCCGCTGACAAGTCCTTGGGACTTTGCCGGGTCAAAATGGATTTGTAGCTGAATTGATATGTATGTAGTTAATAAATAAATAAAAGGTTAAAAAAATAAATGAAGTACCTACATAATCTCCATTTAACAGGAAACGCAGCAGCCCAGCTACATAATGGATTTAATGGCTTTATGCTGGGCACAGCAGCCTCGTGATCGGCCATCAGCTAGTCAACTCGTGTCCATAGCTTCTGCCCCTGAATTCACGCACCTCTATGACGTCCTTCCCCTGGAATCAGCTGGGGGGCCAGTTCTGTGCGCCTGCCCAGCTCCTCCCTCGGCACTCCCCATGCTCCACGCCATCCCATCCCCCCACATCACTCAAACTCAAACTGGTGAGTGTAGTCCATCATCTCAGCATTGTAAATGGTAGCCATAACTCATATGTATTTAAGTAGACTAAAGAGCTGATCTCCTTCATTTTTCGGGATGTACGGTGTCTTTTGTTTGATGGTGACAACAGTTAAGCTGACACTACTGTCAGCGTCTTTACGTCGAAGATGCTAGTTCATGAGTTTGGCCCTCCTTATATAGGAACTATTTCCCACCAACTTTTGGTAGTTTACCAGGTGCCTTGTTCCTGTGGGAAATCATATAGACTTGCCGGTCATTAAAGGTACGATTGCAAGAAAACCAAAGTGCAACGAAAAATGGACAATGTCACCTGTCAGCTGTATCGGAGCATGCCTAGACCCCAGGACATGACATAAAATTTGACGAGGCCAAGAAAATAGTGAGAGAGAGCAGAAATTACCCTAGGCTAATTAGAGAATCGATCAAGATAGCACGGACGGACAACTTCAACAGAGATAGAGGATACCACCTGGACGATACATGAAGGAGAATCCTGAAAAGGACCAACAAGGGAGCAGCACCAAATATTGGTGGGAAATAGGTCCTGTATATGGAGGGCCAAATTCATGAAATGACATCTTCGACCTGAAGACGCTGACAGTATTGTCAGCAAAACTGTTGTCACTATCCAACAAAAGTCACTGCAGATCCCATAGACTGAGGAAATCAATGTAGAGCACTGCAAAAGCCTTCGTTCTCACAACAGACTATAGAGCTACCTACGTTTTATGCAATGGGTGGCTTATTAAGTTGTTATTCTTGAGTTTAACTCATGAGTAATTTCAACAGATTCAGGTGAGATATTGTGGAAGTGATATTATAACAGAAACAACAATTGAACTTTACCACAAGATATTTTAATGCGTACGACGCATTATTTCCTGGTCTTCCCTGCTCCTTTATTCCCCCAGGAGGATTTACTGGATTCCCTCCTCCCCTAGGTATTTCCTGATGTTTCCTTGGTTTTTTCCATTTACCCGCCACTTCCCCACCTTATTTCTGTTCCTCACCCCACTCCTCAAGCCTGTCAAATGTATAAATGTGATGTGCTCTCTATTAAATATGTCTTGTACTTGATGATGGCTCTGTGAGCTGAAATGCGTCGTACACATTAAAATATCTTGTGGAAAAGTGCAATTGTTGTTTCTGTTTTGAATCTACTCATAAGATTTATATTTTTTCTTAGTTTTTAAACTAGTATGGTTTTTCAGCATGACAACTCAAAAGTGGTTTCTTTGCTTATTTTAAATATAAATTTGAAGTATTTGTTTTGCCTTTAATTTTCTATCCCCCATTGTATGTTTGACTGCTGTGGACCATTAATTTTCGTTCAAGTTTTGTCATGTGCCCTCTGAATAGCTTTCTCCATTAAATAATTCATACAGTGTTTCAATATTTTCTGAACAAAAACCATTGCTTACAAGAAAATTTAGATTTTAATTTTAAGTTTATGCATAAATTGCTTCTTTCTGGTTACTCATGTTTACTTACTGGCAGTAGATGAAGACGAAGAAGAGAAAAAGTTATCATTTTAATTCCCCCTCTCACCTGTTTCCTTCAGGCATTCCAATCACTGGAGATGAAGGCGTATCTTATGCAGAACTCTGGCTAGGACGTGGAGCTGGTCGGGTGGACCTACTCGTGGCTAGTGGAGAGGGTCGAGGCTGGGTGCAGTACTGCACGCTTCCCTCTCCTCCTTGCTCAGTTCCAACGGCCGCTTGCCCCATTGGGTCGTGCATTTGGCTGGGTGACGCCAATGGACACGTGCATGGAGTCCTGTTAGTATTTTCATCTTCTCTCATTGTCTTTCAGTTACTTGTTTTTTACTTAATCCTTAAAAACGTCCATTTTGGGAGCTGTATGCCTCAGCTGAAAACACTGTTTTAATTCTGGACAGATTCTCTCCTTTCCCTCAATGCTCCACTCTGGACAATTGTGCCTCTGATGGCACAGTGGAAAACACATGGCATGGGTTCACTAGGATGTTCACTGTGACATATAACATGCAATATTCTACAATTGGATCATCCTACATTGAAATGAAGAACTTCCATTTAAAATAAATTCAAGGATTTTCAAGAAATAACGTCATCCTCTTCATTGGCATCATCTGATTTTTGATAAGTTTAAATTTCTTCTGCTGTCTAAATGATTATGTAGAAAGCAGCAAGCAAAAAGCTACAACACTTAGGCCAAACATTAATCCTTAATCTACAGTCCTGCGCAAACAGATTGGCTCTAAGTAGCAGGGCTGTGAAGTAAAAGTAAATAGGTATCTATGGAAGCGTTTTCAGGTATACAGCTCCCTCAATATTTTTGAACAAAGACATTGTCAGTATTGATAAAATTACTGCTGGATAGCCAGAATCTGGCAGGACATTTTGACATGCTATCATTCAAGAAATACTGAGCAAGCTCAATCAATCTCTCTGGTTACACCTACTGTTATTCTCTAACTTCTTATCCCTGAACCATGTAGACAGGATTGATGATGCAATTTGTTAAAATTGAATTGCTTACATTGGTTATGACTTGGTGGTGTATTGTAGTTTAGCGGACCCTAAATTGAAAGTGTATTATTTCTCTCATGTGTTGCTAGTGTGTTATTTCATGACTTTGCCTTTGTCATAATGGAATTGAAAAGACTTGGTGCTGAAGATCCTACAAAGGAAAATAATAAGGTGTTTTCTTGCAGAATTAGCTAGTTACATTAAATGAACCTTGATGTGGAAGTTCAGCTGCACCATTGGCCTGACTCTATGGTGTGAATGAATTATTAGTGAGAGCCATCAAAATTGCAGAGGAAAACTTTATTTCAGGTGTTGCTTGATACATTGCCTGTGAAAAATCCACCCTTTTTTGAGGACACTATTTTTTCTGTTCTGTGGAGATGATTTACGTACAAGTTATTTCTACTCACGTGTATAAGTTTTCTGAGATGAAAGCTTTGGATTTACATTTACTTTTTATGAATGTACTGACAGATACATGGAATGAAATACTCAGGATGTCTAAACTTGTTAATCCTTGAAGTTTGCAATCTGAATTATTATGAAGTGTTCTAAAGGGATTACTCTGATTGTTTTTTCTGAGTGAATTATTGTATTTTTACTGAGAACTGTACGTACTATCTAACAGCTCATAATTAAGAGTCCATCCAAGATGGTAGCACAATGAAATATATATGTATACTGATTTGGCTTGGAAATAAGCGAAAAGTAAACAACTTTTTGACAGATGCAATAGGAGGGAAAATCTGAGTCGAGAGGTAGAGAAAAGGCTGGTGAATACTCTAATATGGAGTGTGGCACTGTATGGGTTGGAGAATTGGTCATTGCTTATGGAGGACATATGTAGACTTGCATTTGAGATGTGGGCGTGGAGAAAGATGGAGAGGGTGAGATTGGTGGCAAGAAGGATGAAGGAGGAGGCGTGGGATCTGTTTGGAGAGAAGAGAAAGCTGGTGGCAGAGGTTCGGGGGAGGCAGAAGAGATGGATGGAGGACATTTTGAAATGAGATGGGATGTGGACGAGGGTGACAGAAGGGAGAACACTGGCGAAGCATGGAAGTGGATAGGAAATATGTAATAAATAAGAAGAGGTGGATGTCATGTGAAACTTTAGAGGGGAAACTAATGATTTAAACAAAGGCCTCAGTCATGGACTATGTGATCATGTGCTACCCTTCCCCATATGGATGTGTTCACTGATTGGTTGCATTTCTAACTTCCAACTGCCCTATTATCATGGACAAACTTATTGAAAATCATACTTTTCAATTCCAACCAGTATCATTGGTCGTTCAATCCTAAGATTGTTTGATTGCAGCCCTCCACCCTTCCATATCTAATGCTAGTTCTCTTACCTCCTGGTGCCTCTTCCTATGTTTTTTAGTACTACAGAGATCAACCCATAATGGAATACTTTAAGTTTCTATATGGCTGATGGTTCAGTCAATGTGGAATAATGGAAGCAAATGGCCAAATTCTTCTATTCCTTCGATGAAGTTTCACTGAGATAATTTTCCATTCCTCTGGCCTTTTTTCTCATTCAAGTGTTATAGAAGAGAATTGCAGGAGTGCACATATTTCTGAGCATTATATTTTGGTTTTGGGACGGGCTGTTCTCATTTTTTTTAAACCTTATTTTAAATTTTGCAGGGCCTCTGACTGCAGCACTGTGTTCTCTTACACCCTTGGAAGTGGCTGTGTAAGGTCCATTGTGGAACTTCAAGGTCTTGGCCGTGTGGTGGTGGGGATGTCGGATGGGAGTGTATTCTTGGTGCGCAGTGATTCCTTACCATCCTCACCAACTAGAGGAGAAGGTTCCTTTGTCATTGCACGCCTCCACTCGGGAGCCTCTGCTCTTCACACCCTTGTTGCCGTGGGCTCTGATCATACCAAGTGAGTACATATTTTTTTGGTCAGATATAATTGCGAAACTTTTTTATTGTTACTTAAAGAGGCTGAATACCTTGGCCAAAAACACCCCTTAGATTCTAGAAGTTCACCTTCCATCCTCTCCCAGCTTCAGACAACAGTGCCACCAAATTTTTATTGCAATGAGATTTTTATTGGCTTGCTAATGGGAGAGTGAACGAAAATCAATGGAAGCATATCAATTCCAACACTATAAAAATGAAAATTTTACAATTTAGACACTTTTTATGGTTTTTGGAGTTTTTTTATTTATTATGATGTGTTATCTCTTTACTTTGCTACTTTCTCATTTATGCATTTATTAATGTAGCAGTGATTTAAATTATTACACATTTGACTATGCTTTGCTTGAAGCACCATTACTAATGAATGGGCTGGATGGGCTATGGGAGCCAATAGAATTATTAAAGTTTTGAATGGACTGTTGCAAATTGTGCTCTGTGTTGAAATATAATGTTGGTCAGTGTCTAAATATTTGTTATGATATGTTCTTATCTACGGGCTATGGTATATCGAATCATAATTGGTATTATCTGTCATGGATTCCAAATAAGTGGTGTATTTATGAAGAGTCTTTCCTTAAATTTTGTTATATTCTTGCAATGCTTTTCTAACGCTTTCTGTGTATGATCCTGTACTTTTCTTCACTGAATAACTTTTAAACCCTTCCTATTTTTTGCCTCTCTATGTGTCATCCTTTTCCTCTCTTCCCGGTCCCATAGGCTACTTTTATAAGAATCACTTCAACATATTGTGTACCCTTTACATATTCCCCAGTCAAATTGCCCATCTTCCCGTCTTTTATCTTGTTGCATTCTTCTCCTCAGGCTTTCAGTTCTTTTCCCTTCCATCCAGCTCTCTCATTCCCTCATTCATGGCCACATATTTAAAGCCTCCAGCCTATACGCATCCTCTATCAGCCGCTACCAGTTTTATTGACTGTGCTACTCTTAACATTTGAATTTTAGTCTAAAGATGGTGACTTGATGAGCAAAATGGAGGCTGGTTTTTTTAATTACTTATACTTCTTGAAGGTATTGTTTTTTAGTGTTGGCCTTTTAAAAAACTCAAGCAGCCTTTACCAATGTTTCATCAATGTGGGTGTTTTCCTGCAGTGGGTTTTTTCGTCAAGTATATCACCTCCATATTTCCTTACGTTTTATCGCAAATGTATATATCTTTCTTCCCACTTATTTCATGACTTATTTTTCTGATGATGGGTTTGATGGAAGAAGGGACTGCCTCCATCTCACCCCAATAAAGAGGCCTTAATATTATTGCATAGCATTAAAACTTCAAAAATAGTTTCATTAAAATGGGTAGCTTTTCGAATGTCATTTGAAGTAGTTGCAGACAATTTAGACTCATGCAGTGGTGATTATTTGATTAATGTTTTGGAAACCTTTTCACATGATTAGGGAGTGTGAGCTGTGGTGTGGAGAGTCAAAGGGTAACATATCAATCTACACCATCCGTGATGGAATGGTGACCTCGCAGGAGACTGTTAACCATTGTGAACCTATCATTGAACGCTTAGAAGTCTTGCATTTGGTATCTTCCTCATCGTCAGCTTCAGTCTCCGACTCGGAGGGTGGTGAAGAGTCTTCAGTTTGGTCATATGTATATCCAGGTGAGTAGCATTCCCTTGCTGCATTCGTTTAGATGGGGTGAGCTGGAACCTTTTTTACTCACATGTGGGCATACAGGATTTTCTCACTTGCCGAGAGGAACGGTTGATAAAGCGTTAGAGATGGTGAAATATGAGATATTCAATGGTGAGATATTCTGGGACAGAAGTAATTTCTGCAATCAATCTTTCTGAAGTCAATTGAGTCCTTGGCATTGTTGAAAACAGTTCCTAGAGATCTTGGTGTGTATAAACTAACTTGGTTATTTGTCACTGGGAAATGATTCAGTGGCTTTGTAGGAATTTTTTCCTAAGTATGGAAGCATTACCCATTTTAGTTTTTTGTCATTTGGTGGTTGCAATAATAAAATGTGTTTTATAGGCATTTTATCAAGTTTCTTGTTAAATATTTTATTGACTAAATTACCAGTATAATCAACAACCTTAACATTCAGTGGCACCAACCTCTGAAATAATATGTCATCACATACATTCAATATTCTGTGCTCTACCCTTCAACTCATTGTCGTTGCCTCTTCATCTAATGAGAGATGTGAAATTTCATATTCCAATTCTTATTTATACCTTTCGTGAAGATTTTTTTCTTGGTAATTAAGTAGAAATTGATGGTTAAGGCATATTTAATGGTAATTACTTAGTTTGCAACTATGTAATCCTCGCCAGTGTCTTGATTTATTATTATTTTTTATTTTTTTAGATTTAAAAATTAACTGAAACTAATTGACTTTTAAATTATAGATGTATATTATTTATGTCTGTCTTGACTTACTTATTTGATTAATTATCTTTCTGATTTTCTAGGTTGTGTAGTTTATCATTGGGAAACAAAATCAAGAACAATCCTCAATCGTCTGGACTGCTCCAAGCTTGTTCCATGTTCTGAGAGCCTCAAGTCCATCAGTATTGAAGAGCACTTGAGTCCAGGGAGATGCCAGGTATTGATTTTGTTTGAGTGGGACTGGAATTCATTGAAGGATGTAAGAGGAAGGATTGTGAGAGAAAAGGATATATTTGTGAGATTGTTAGAACTTAAGTGGTACATTTTCAATGAAGTGATTACTAATTAATAGTTATGTAATTAGTAATTAATTATTTTGGAATGTCTCACTTCTTGGTTAGTTAAAATACCCATTTTTCTTCTCCTTTGATACATACTTCATCAGGGTTTCTGACTTGTGTTGTTTCTCCTGATTATAGGCAGTCCTTGACTATCAAACAATTTGCTTTTTTGTGCATACCAAAATGACACGTCATGTTTGACTTTCTTATGCTAAATTCTGATTTTCAGGTAATTGCCGGCAGACAATGTCTGTTAATATTGTGCGTGTTTTATTGAGGTATTTGGTCAATAATCAACTAAGTATTCCTTGCCAGTGTCTTGATTTATTATTTTTTATTTTTCTAGATTTAAAAATTAACTGAAATAAACAAGGGTAACTGTGTTTTAATTCACCAAATACCTCAGTAAAACGCCTTCAAGAATAATTGATTCACTGGTCAAGAAACAAAATTGAATATTTTTTAATTTACCATGAAGGCGCCTAGGATTGCGATTGGTGAATGTGATACATGCTTGCTGTGCACATGCAGTGGATTTCTTTGTGGCAGTGATGGTTTGAATGTGGAAAAACTGCATTCGTTGTCTGTCTATTCAAGAGACGGCTAAAAAGTTTAATTTTCTTTCTGTTTGTCTTTTGTTTCTTTTGGGAAACATTTGCAAAAATTTGTCCCTCTCTATTGTAATAATTTAGATGATATCAAGTGTAATGGCTAAAACTTAAATGTTGTTATGATTATTTTTTTAAGTTTTTCTAGTTGTTGTGTTTGTTATTTGGGGAGTGTTAACTGTAGCTCAGGAAAAATTACTTATACACGTACAATTTGTATCAATGGTTCCCTCAGAACATAGCGAAACTCTTCTTTTGAACTTATATTAAGCCTAATCTGCATAGTTTTTAACATAATTTCATATTGTTTGAAATGTCATCATAGCATTCTTAACATTTTGAAAATAATATTTCATTCAAAAAATAAGGTTTTTCTATACACATTCAGCACTCAGAAAACATAACCCCTCATTAGTATGGGACTCAACTGTGTACTTTTGTACAGATATTCTAGGGTGCATTGTGCATGAAAGTTAAGGACTGCTTGTATATGAAGAGGGGATAAGGTATTGGGCATGGAAATTCTGGAAACCGTTTTCTAGCATGGAAATTGCTGGTAATTCTCTCTCTCACAAACTTTCTGCCCAAGTTTCAATGTTGTTGTTTATATGTTGCCGATTTGTAGGGATTCTCTTGTTTCTCTAATTTTGAAATTCTTTTCTATAGCAAGTATTTTAGAATGATTGACAGTCTTTGGTAGCACGTCCAGCGATGGCTTATCTTTTAAGTTTGCCCATTTGATTTGATTTGAATTGAATTGCTCATTTATCCTCCTTGACCCTGGTCTTAATAAGACTGAGGGTGTGTAGATGGAGAAATAACATCAACAGCTCATAGCCCCAGGTTAAGACCCTGCTGGGAAGACGAAAAGTTGGGTTTATAAGTAATCAAGACGTGAGGAGTAACTATTTTTATTAAGAATATAGTAATTTTAATTGTGTCAGTAGGCTCTGTGGGTATTGCATCTGGTAATTTTGTTTTATCTGTGTATAATGATGTTTTTATGTTTGTTTTTGCAATTTAATTTTTTCATATTTGATACGAAAAAAATTGTTCACTCTCATAGTTCTACTTTAAATGTTCATTTAGTAAAATAGCTCCTCAACATCTCTTGTGATATATATTCCTGTTAGTACATTTTCCTAGATATCTGAAATACCCTAGAAAGGCAAATGTGATAATGGAGACATAGCTTCAAGGAAGAGATTCGCACTGCTAGTGTTACTCTACACTTAACACTTTCGCTGCTAATCCCGTCATTTGACGTGTTTCCTTAGCCTCTGAGGAACATATTCCAACCAACTTACAATTAAAAAAGGTAGAAGAATCAAGCTTTAAAGCAATATAAACAGCATTTTCTAAGTAATACAGTTATTTTTCTGTGATAGCATGAATAAAGCTTAAAATACGCAGCATTCTACCTATCCAGCAGCGAGAAGTGCCCAGCAGCGAGAGTGTTAAGTCTGTCTTAAAAAGTTTTAATATTCAGAGGTCCGATTCATCTACACATGCATTTCAATTTGAAATCCTTTTTACTTGTTGCTTTTCAGGTTACAAGTATGGCTGTTGTTGGCAGTGGAGAATTGTACATAGGGACCACATGGGGCTGTATAGTTATTGCCGAGAGACGCTCAATGCGACCAATCACAGTCTTCCGTCCATACGAAGAGGAGGTCAGGGTAATAGTGGAGCTAAATCCTTGGCCTTCATTGCAGTCCATCCAATCCCCTTCATCCTCAGCTAATTCATCTTTGTGCAACCAATTGCCAGAGCGCTGTCCGTTGGTGGCCACAGTCGGTAGAGGTTATAGAAGCCTGATGGCACGTTACACTGATTTTGCTCTGCCAGCTACCCCTGATGACATTGCCCAGGATGATCGTGGTGATGGTTCCAAGAGGTGCTCGTCGTACGTTTTGCTCTGGGCTGCCGGAGAACAGTGGGCTCCAATCTGAGATTGGAGATGAAGTCCTTTTGTCAGTTGTTCTTCCACAAAAGCGAGGGAAAGGCTCCTTTGGTGTACTCATCATCATCATCATCCAAAATACACAATACCAGATCATCTCCCTCTACAGTAGAAGTGAAAGAATGGCATGTCTGATATTTTTTAACCAGAAATGTAATGGCTGCAGTTTTAGGAAATGAAATGAGGGAGCTTCCGTCACTCTTGACATTGTAGCTTTTGTCTATGTTGACACACCAATTGGCTGCCTCTTGACCAGGTGCAGTTTGTTCTTCCAGTGCCTCCATACTTTAGAGGAGCAGGTATAAAAGTTTAAATTGCGACATTTTGTTGCATTTTCATGTATCTCAGTGTTAGTCTACGTAATGTAACAAATTAAGGAAGATTTTAATTTTTGTCGTGAAGTGATAAAATTAATTGGATTTTACCAAAAGACAAGATCAAGTTGAGAAAAGGGTCCACAATAAAAATAATAGTCTCAACAATTGTGATGCAAAACTAATAATCCATAAAACTAGCATTTTAAATATTTTTATTTACAGAGTTGAGTCATGAGTAGTTGAAAACAAAAGTTTTAACGTATAAATATGTGAATAGAACCAATATTTTGCTTCTGCTATACATATATGTATTATATGCGTCGAGTATTTGGCTGTCCAAAGGGGCACAATGACTATCAATGAATAGGCTTGTCAGAAATATACTTTTCTGGGTGAATCTATATGTTTACAGGTTCTAGTGAGGAGATGGCACTTATTTTATCCTGCCATCCATACATATAATGCTGAAAAATCTGCAAGTTGTTGTGCTGTGTTAATGTTTGCATTGTTGGACTTGCAGTGAAATATTGATCCTGTTGCATAGAGGACATTTGTAGGCTTTGTGCTTAGGATCCATGAGGACATGGTAAGTCATGAAAGAAGGATCATTAGCCAGAGCATGTATTTGATCTCGTATTCCTCTCACTCTGATTTTAAGTGTGAACTCTTCTTTTAAATGCCCTTTTGTCAGGCAACTTTGAGTGTACTTTCGTATTTATTGCTGTACTGCTACTCATTGTTCATATGTTCCTAAGATGATTTCAATCCTGCATATCTTAAAAAGTGTTCACATGATCATGACATTGCATTGCACCTGATGTTCAAATGACATTTCTCACATTAGGTGCGATTTTTAATTATAAAGATATTGCTGATCATTTGGTAATATATGTTTTGTACTTGGTTTACCTGGCTGTGTGTAAATGAGCAGCTGTGCATCAGTATTCAAGTGAAGCATTTGTGTTTTTAAATGTATTGTATGTCTTGTCATGTATCCTTTTTTGCAGAATGAATATCAAAAAGGGCAATATATATAAGGCAGAATTGTAGCCAAACCAAATGATATTAAATTGCCACTGCAATTGTGATAACTATAGAATGAGAATGTTATGAGAGATCTCTCTAAAATTTTATTTAATAAAAATACCTTCAGTAAGTTATTTCTTGGTCAAACTTTCATTCTTATGTTCCTCAGATTTTGGTGAAATATAATGTGTAACCTAAGGTGAGAAAAGGAGTGGCCAGGTTTCAGCTGTGTAGCTTCCATAGTTTGCGAATAAAGAAGGTAATCGGAGTTACCTGGATGTGAAGATGGAATTTTAGGGGTTTCCATGGAATTGTTGTGCAAGCTGCATAGGGACGACACCTGTTGGAATGCAACTATGAGCATGGACACGCGGTACACTTTGAAAAAGTGGTTTCTTGCCGTTGGTGTTGAGGAACGAATAATCACACAGAGGTTTTGAAAGGAAAATGATAGTTCATTTGAACCAAGTATTCGATTGAATTATTAAATGACCCAAAAAGTCATCTTGTAGAATTTCATAGTTTGCGAATAAAGAAGGCAATAGGAATTGCCTGGATGTTGAGGTGGACTTTTTCCATGAGTTTCCATGGAATTGGTGTTTGCACCACACAGAGATGATGCCCATTGGAAGGCAATGATGCATGCAGACATGTGGTACACTTCAAAAGAGTGTGTTTTTGCCCTTGGTGTCGAGGAAGCAACAGTCATAAAGAGGTTTTGAAAGGAAAATGAGAGTTTATATAAACCAAGAATTTGATTGAATAATTAAATGGGAAGGCCACCCATTGGAAGGCAATGATGCATGCAGACACGTGGTACACTTTGAAAGAGTGGGTTTTTGCCCTTGGTGTGGAGGAACCAATACATAGTCACAAAGAGGTTTTGAAAGGGAAAGGAGAGTTTATATAAACCTAGTATTCGATTGAATAATTAAATGGCCCAAATTGTGCGTCTTGAATAGCCAAATACTAATAATATTACCATGGCTTGGGAAGGAGTGAAGGCACGGATGGATGGCACTACGGCTTCTGGTGCACGGGCCTCGTTGCCTACACCTTAACTCTTTTGTATCAGCTACAACACTCGCCGAATTATAACTGACTGGCTGAAAGGGCCCTACTGACCACTGACCATTTTCACATCTGTCCATTGCCATTATATAGGATAGCCGAGGGAAGGATGTTTTCGGATAGCTGATAATGGATGGGGTGGGGAAATGGGAAGGTACTTATGTAAAGGAAAGTGAAAGGTCACACTTCTGAGACAGCTTCTCTTGGATATTCTGAGCTCTGACAAATAACATAGCAGACATATATAAGGAGAAATCAAGTGAATGCATACCTAATAAAAGAGGAAAACTACTGTTTCCATCTTGAAGAGCTGAAAACTCACCCACCAATATCCAGGTCAACAGAATTCCATCTCTGATAACTCTGCATATGTTACAGGTGGGTTGATGAAAATTGTCTGTCTGGTTGAGATGTGATATTACTTTTTTCAGGTAATATGAAAGCTGATAGACAAACTGTGGAAAACCTACAGCTGTAAAAGTGTGGGTGGAAGAGTTAAACATGTTACAAAATTTTCATCAAAACAAAGGTGAGGATATTCAATAATTATAGGTTGATTATTTACAGTGAAAAAATGGAATTTATAGTATTGGCAGTAACTTGGTGGAATTCCTTCATAATTAAATGCTGAATAACTTAGTTTTTATCTAAATATTTTGTAGAAAACTAAGTTATTCATCATTTCATTGTGAAGGAATTCCACCAAGTCACTGTCAATACTATAAATTCTATTTTGTGATGAAATGATGAATAACTTAGTTTTGAGGAAGTCTTCTACCAGGATAAACTTTTTACTGCCGATGTTTTGGAATCTGACTCATACTCGATTCTCAAGGTGAATTTTTGCTGGGAAAAAACTAAAAAAATAACTTAGTTTTTATCTAAATAGTTTGTAGAAAACTAAGTTATCCACCATTTCATTAAGCTCTACAAAAGTCAAGTATTGCCTTGGTTTTGGCTGAGTAGCTTTCATTACTCCAAAATTAAGAAGGTAATAATAATAGTCTGGGAAAATAGGTGGAAATTTCTGGATTTTTTAGGGTTTCCATTTCAAATAACTCCAAATATTTACAGGTGGGCTGATGAAACTTCCCTGCCCAGTGGAGGATGTGGAATAAAACTTATGTGGATAATTTGATTAGTGAAAGCCAAACAGTTGATGTTCTACAGCTTGAAAAGTTTGTATGGAGAAGAGTTGCACGGTTTCATGTTGCTTTTTTTTAATTTTCCAGAATGAGTAATAATTGAGCAAGGGAGCTGAAATGTATCCTAATCCACACCTGTCATATAGCTTGATTTTTCTAACAAAAATAATTTCAAATGTGGAAATTTTTTTAGAAATTTTTTCCGGGAAGTGTAATTATCTGGCATGGTTAGTGTAAAGTGTATCTACCAATTGGTATACATGTCAGCACTCCGGCTTGATAATTACACTTTCTGAGATCTCACAAATTCTTATTAACTGTGAGGGATTTCCATAAATTTTGATGTCACATTCTAGACGTAATGAGCGATGCTGATTGGCATAGATTTTAGTGCCAAAGCTTGCCTATTTATTATTCTGAAAACATTTGCCAAAAAAAATTTTGTCTGAGATTTCAATTACTTGTAGTGCCATGCATTCAGATTAGAGTGTGCGGGGGAGCACTATCACGCTCCTCCTGTCTCTCGCGAAAAGTGCCAGGAGCGCGGTAGCGCTCCTCCTGCAGTGTCACTCTTAGATTCTGGTATTTCACTGATTGTTCACAGATGACACCTAAATGCAGATTACAGATGCAGATGCAGATTTTGTAAAAGAAATCGTCAAATAATATATTAAAAAGGTGAAACCACATATAATAAAGTTCTCCTTGAGTTTTTGAATATTTACCTTCACTTGTATGTGAGATATAATTTTTTTTCTAAACTACTGCAAAATCAGTAAAATACCTCGGCAATTTTAGCATAGTACCAAGAAAATTGGTTGGCACTCAAAGGGTTAATCAACAATAGAAAATTTTGAGTGTAAAAGATGTTATGTATTTCAATAATTTTTGGTTCGTCATTTGGTTGGCTTAGGGAGTGACATCATTTCCTATAGGTTTCAGGTCTCTATTAAACTGATAAGTTAATTTTACTGGAAATCTTTTAAAAAAGAATTTGATGTTGGGAGTTTCTGTAACTTTTGAAGCCACAAGTTTTTGTAGCTAGTGACGCCAATAGGTAATGGTTCAAACTCTGAAACTAAGTTATTTAGCATTCTATTAAATTTGTATTAAAAAATTAATGCCAGCGATTTCAAGAATTTATTTTGAATTGCGTTTGGTTTAGTAGGTGATGCCATTTGGTATAGGTTCTGGCTGTATCTTGTTCATATCGCATTTTGCAAAATTGTGACTAAAAATTACATGTCGGGGTTTCTATCAATTTGTGGTGCTTTACCTTCGGCTTAGCATTTGATGCAGATTGGTATAGGTGTCAGTCCTTTTTCTTGCTATTTTAGCAATCTAGAAAATTTGACTTTAAAAATACTGTCCAAGATTTCAATAATTTATGGGGCCTTGAGGGCTTATAGCGAGTGACTCCAATTAATTTTGTTTTCAGTTCTTTAGCTTGTTTATTTTGCAGGCTGGAATTATTTACATGTACCTATTTTACTGGTGAACATTTAGGTTTGTTGATAGAAAACTCCTACTGGTTTTTTGCACGTTCAGGATCTTATATATATATATCTGGTATTTCTTTTTTCGCATTTCACACACAAAGGTTCAAATCCGAGGCTTTGAAGAGCGATTGGAGGGATGGGATAGGTCTGAGCTCCTACTTCCACAGAACTACTAAGTGGGCAGAATAAGAAATGTACTACACGCAAAGCATCTGGTAAGACTATTTCAAATTATAACACCTTGTTATCAAAATTTGATTTTCAAAGTCCTCACACCTTTCTTTTCTATCACTCCGGTGAGTTGTATTTTGTTGAGTCTTCTGAGGGTGAAAGCGTCCCTGATATTAACATCATCCAGAATCTGCCTCTACTTATTGCAGGTGCCAGAAGCAGGCAACTTAGTGCAGCCCCAGAGCTTCCCTATGGCACTGGAAAAGCCATAACTGAGATGGTGTGCAGCATCATCAATAAATGGAAAATTGCTGAGAATTTAAAAGCAATGACTTTTCATGCAACTAACACACACATAAGTTAGTGGCTTTGTATATCAATGACTTCTTCCGAAAGGTAATGATTGAACTGATGTCCACATAATAGTATTTGGGCTTTGGCTGTGCACAGACTTATATATTAATGACTTCTTCTGAAAGGTAATGATTAAACTGATGTCCGCATAATAGTATTTGGGCTTTGGCTGTGCACAGACTTATATATCAATGACTTCTTCCGAAAGGTAATGATTAAACTGATGTCCACATAATAGTATTTGGGCTTTGGCTGTGTACAGACTTAAGATGTTGCGAAAGAGTCAAGGTTCATGGTAATTTCTTTCATAGATGTTGTAGTTTTGGGCCATAGGGTCAACGTTTTATGGTATTTCACATACAAATTTGCGGGTGACCGAGATGTAGCAACACCTGATTCATGCATAGAGAACTAGAAGTCTGGCAAGAGTGAGATGGCCAGAGTGTGGGTGGCGGAGTGACTAGTGTGACTGAGCTGGGGCATTTGTTTGTAGTATTTCAAAGCTAAAGATTATGCATTGTGAGTAGAAATAGATGTCTTAATTTGTTCAATTTTTAGGAGTGAAAACGACGAAATTTTTATTTACCTAAAGGCAATTAGAGGTTTGAATACTTTGTTTACGGTTAATACCATGTCAAGAGGCTCTAACTAATGGTGTCCAATAACTAATCTTATTTACCCTCATTTTCAGCAATTGGCCACCCTGGCCAATAACTATATAAAATCAAAATTTTCAACTTACTTCAAAGTTATCATATTTCAGTAGTAGGTACCGAATCAAAGAATGATGATGACAGTAGATGTGAATTGGGCAACTCGCAATCAGGCTATTCCAAAGTGAACTAGTAATGAAAAGGGAAAAGAAAGCAAACCTTTAGGTATTTGAGAGTAACTTAAACACGTGGGCTAAACTGGCACCGAAGGTGGAAGCTTAAGCTAGTGTAACAATAACGGCGCATTCATATGAAGGATAAAAGCATGAACACTGTAAAAGAATGGCACAGTGTGGACTGAGAGCACTCCGAGGAGAGATTTTGTTTTGGTTGCCTAGCTGCCACGATATTTTCGAAATCGTTTTGGAAGGAGTTAATACCATGAAATACTGGAAACTCATGCTACACCCAATACAGTGCTTTCCGAGAAATTTTAAGCCGCAGTGGTCATACCGGTCGTACTACGATAGTTGACCAATGACGGTTATCCTGTCTCAAGAGGGACTTGTAGTTATATATGCCTTTCTTTTCAGCTCTTAGATCATAATCATGTTATTATTCACTAATTATATAGATTTCTCTTTTGAAATGTCGATTAAATAGTTTGCAAATATAATTTATCAAGATGTACTTCACAATACAAATGATTTTACCACAGATATTTTCACAATTATTAGCCGAGGCGGGATTAAAACAATCGGATGAAGTCGCGTTGCGTGCCGCCGTGGTCATAGGGCCGATGAAGCAAGATGGAGGGATAGAGATCTGGCATAGGTGCTCTATGCACGCTCCGGCGCCTCTTGGCAGTCTTGCTTAGGAATTCTCTATCTCATAACAGATAAATGAAGTTCCATTTCATTGGTATTTTCTCCCGAAGAACCGTGAACTCGTACTTAGACTCTCTAGGAAGCACGGATTACTAGGAAGTAATGCTGGCAGGAAAATTCAATTTTCCGAGTGGGGTATTTTATACCCCATGCGGAATGAGTCAATCACATCGCACACCGACCGTAATTAAACATATATGTTTTCTCATCAAAATAATTTTGGTGGGTGAAAATATCACTAAACATATATTCGGAAAATAAGACGTGCTGTACTCAACAGCCCTTCACGGCTTCGTGAAAAATTTTCTGATTGGAACGAGGATGTTATCGGAAACAGCAGACCTGTGCAGCTCGATGTACGGGGAAAGTACACGCCAAATGTCTTGTATCAGTCAGACAATGCCGATTATAAATATGGAAGGTAATAAATATATTTCTCCAACAAATAATAGTCGATTTACAGACATGAGGAAAAAACCTCCATCTGTATCTCATCATTTACATTTCTAGTCGACAATCACGACGACGACAAAAATGTATTTATTTTTATCCAGATATAAAATTTTATGTACGATCTACCTGAAAGAATATTTCTCAAAGAATGTAAAAAGATTATCAGACATGAGCGGAAAACATCGTTTTCAAACTCAGAATTTAGTTTTAAAGTTTGCATTCACGGTAAAGAGCATTTATTCCCGGAGATTAAAGTCCAATAAAGCTCTACCTAAAAGAATACATTCCAAAAGAATTATACACGATTCTCAAATATGGTAAAAACTTGGCTCTTACTCTCAGTAAAATGATTTCTAGTTAAAAATCACACCCTCATGTAAAAAATTCTTATTTATACCAAACATAAAAATCAATATGGACTCTACGAGAAAGACCTATAACCAACAAATAAAGAACACTCTTCCGACATTAGCGTAAAATTTCGTAATCTCACTCAGATATTGTATTTCTAATTGAAACACATTCCGAAAAGCAAAATGATCTAATTTCATTTAAGATATTAAAATCAATATAAGGAATAAAGGAAATATATTTCTCCAACAAATAATGTCACATCGCCGCCAATACAAAGCAAAGGCTTGGGAAAAACTTGGTTCTTACTCTCAATAAAATGATTTCTAGTTAAAAATCTCACCCTCCAGTAAAAAATTCTAATTTATTCCAAGTATAAATATCAATAAAGGCTCTACGAGAAAGACCTTTATCCAACAAATAAAGAACAGTCTGCCGACATTAGGGTGTAAATTTCGTATTCACACTCAGATATTGTATTTCAAATTAAAATCACTCTGAAAAGCAAAAAAATCTAATTTCATTTAAGATATTAAATTCAATATAATCTCTACAGGAAATATATTTCTCCATCAAATAGTAGTCGATTTACAGACATGAGGGAAAAACCTCCAACTGTATCTCAAAATTCAAAATTCTAGTCGACAAAAACGACGACGATAAAAGTGTATTTATTTTTATCCAGACACTAAAATTTATGTACGATCTACCTGAAAGAATATTCCCCAAAAAATGTAAAACGATTATCAGAATACGAAATTTAAGCCTAATGTCGGAAGATTGTTCTCGTGGAGCCTTGATTGATTTTTATACCTGGAATAAATAAGAATTTTTTTCTGGAAGGATTGATTTTTAACTAGAAATCATTTTACTGAGAATAAGACTTTTTTCCGTATATATTTTAAAATCTTGTATAATTCTTTTGGAATATACTCTTTCAGGTAGAGGTTATATCGAATTTATTCTTTGGGAATAAATGCTCTATACCGTAAATTCAAACTTTAAAACTAAATTCTGAGGTTGAAAACGATGTTTTTCGCTGATGTCTGATAATGGTTGTACATTCTTTGGAGAATATTCTTTCAGGTAGATCGTACATAAGTTTTAATATCTGGATTAAAATAAATACATTTTTCTCGTCGTCGTGATTGTCGACTAGAAATTTTAAATGATGAGATACAGATGGAGGTTTTTTCCTCATGTCTGTAAATCGACTACTATTTGATGGAGTATTTCCTGTAGAGATTATATTGAATTTAATATCTTAAATGTAATTAGATTTTTTTGCTTTTCAGAGTGATTTTAATTTGAAATACAATATCTGAGTGTGAATACGAAATTTAACCCTAATGTCGGAAGACTGTTCCTTATTTGTTGGATAAAGGTCTTTCTCGTAGAGCCTTTATTGATATTTATACTTGGAATAAATTAGAATTTTTTACTGGAGGGTGTGATTTTTAACTAGAAATCATTTTACTGAGAGTAAGAACCAAGTATTTCCCGTATATTTGAGTATCGTGTATAATTCTTTTGGAATGCACTCTTTCAATTAGAGCTTACATCGAATTTAATCTCTGAAAATAAATGCTCTTTATAGTGAATTTAAACTTTAAACTTGATTTCTGATTTTGTGAACGGCGTTTTCCGCTCATGTCTGATAATCGTATTACATTCTTTGGAATATAATTTTTCAAGTATAGCGTACATAAATTTTAATATCTGCATTAAAATAAATACCTTATTTTTGTCGTCGTGATTGTCGACTAGAAATTTAAATTATGAGATACAGATGGAGGTTTTTCCCTCCTGTCTATAAATCGACTATTATTTGTTGGAGAAATATATTTCATGTAGAGCTTATATTAATTTTAATATATTAAATGAAATAAGATCAATTTGCTTTTCGGAGTGTGTCTCAGTTAGAAATACAATACCTGAGTGTGAATACAAAATTTAAGCATAATGTCTGAAGATTGTTCTCGTAGAGCCTTTATTGATTTTTATATCTGGATTTAATAGGAATTTTTTACTGGATGGCGTATTTTTAACTAGAAATCCTTAAATTTCTGAGAGGAAGTACCACGATTTTCCAGTATATTTGATAATCGTGTATATTCTTTTGGAATGTACTCTTTCAGGTAGAGCTTATATCGAATTTATTTTCTGGGAATAAATGCTCTTTACCGAGATTTCAAACTTTAAACTAAATACTGAGGTTGAAAACGATGTTTTCCGCGCATGTCTGATAATCGTTTTACATTCTTTGGAGAATATACTTTCAAGAAGAGCGTACATATATTGTAGCATCAGGATTGAAATAAATATATTTTTCTCGTCGAGGTGATTGTCAACTAGAAATTTAAATAATGAGATACAGATGTGGGTTTTTCCCTTACGTCTGTAAATCGTCTATTAGCTGTTGGAAAAATATATTTCCTGTAGTTCTAATACTGATTTTAATATCTTAAATAAAATTAGATCATTTTGCTTTTAGGAGTGTTTTTCAATTAGAAATACAATATCTGAGTGTGAATACGAAATTTAACGCTAATGTCGTAAGATTGTTCATTATTTGTTGGTTAAGTCTCTTTATCGTAGAGCCTTTATTGATTTTTATACCTTGAATAAATAAGATATTTACTGGAGGGTGTGATTTTTAACTAGAAATCATTTCACTGAGAGTAAGAACAAGTTTATCCCGTATATTTGAGAATCGTGTATAAATCTTTTGGAATGTACTCCTTCAGGTAGAGTTCATATCGAATTTATTATCCGGGAATGAATGATGTTTACCGTTAGTTAAAACTTTAAAACTAAACTCTGTGGTAGAAAGCCATGTTTTCCGCGCATGTCTGATAATCGTTTATCATTCTTTGGAAAATATATTTCCTGTAGAGCTTATATTGATTTTAACATCTTAAATGAAATTAGATCATTTTGCTTTACGGAGTGATTTTCAATTTAAAATAAAATATCTGAGTGTGAATACGAAATTTTACGCTAATGTCGGAAGAATGTTCATTATTTGTTGGGTAAGTGTTTTTCTCGTAAAACATTTATTGATTTTTATCCCTGGAATAAATAAGAAATTTTTACTGGAGGGTGTGATTTTTAACCTGAAAACATTTTACTGAGAGTGAGAACCAAGTTTTTTCCTTACATTTGAGAATCGTGTATAATTCTTTTGGGATGTACTTCAGGTAGAGCTCATGTCGAATTTAATATCTGGGAATAAATGATCTTTACCGTGAATTCAAACTTTAAAACTAATATCTGAAGTTGAAAACGATGTTTTCCGCTCATGTCTGATAATCGTTATACATTCTTTGGAGAATATTCTTTCAAGTAGAGCGTAGAAAAATTTAAATATCCGAATTACAATAAATGCATTTTTCTCGTTGTTGTGACTGCCCACTAGAAATTTAAATTATGAGACACCGATGAAACTTTTTCCCTCACGTCTGTAAATCGACTATTATTTGTTGGAGAAATATATTTACTGTAGAGCTTATATTGATTTTAATATCGTAAATGAAGTTAGATCAAATTTCTTTTCGGAATGTGTTTCAATTTGAAATAAAATATCGTAGTGTGAATTCGAAATTTCACGCTAATGTCGTAAGACTGTTCATTATTTGTTGGTTAAGTGTCTTTCTCGTAGAGCCTTTATTGCTTTTTATACCTGGAATAAATAAGAATTTTTTACTGGAGGGTGTGATTTTTAACTTGAAATCATTTTACGGAGAGTGAGAACCAAGATTTTTACTTACATTTGAGAATCGTGTATAATTCTTTTGGGATGTACTTCAGGTAGAGCTCATGTCGAATGTAATATCTGGGAATAAATGCTCTTTATCGTGAATTCAAACTTTAAAACTAATATCTGAAGTTGAAAACGAAGTTTTCCGTTCATGTCTGATAATCGTTTTACATTCTTTGGAGAATATTCTTTCAAGTAGATCTTACATATATTGTAGTATCTGGAATAAAATAAATATATTTTTCTCGTCGTCGTGATTGTCGACTAGAAAATTAAATTTTGAGATACTGATGGAGGTTTTTCCCTCATGTCTTTAAATCGACTATTATTTGTTGGAGAAATATATTTCTTGTAGAGCTTTCATTGATTTTAATTTCTAAAATAAAATTAGATCATGTTACTTTTCGGAGTGTTTTTCAATTAGAAATACAATATCTGAGTAATGAAATTTTACGCTAATGTCGGGAGATTGTTCTTTATTTTTTGGATAAATGTCTTTCTCGTTGAGATTTTTATGATATTCATATCTAGAAAAAATAAGAATTATTTGCTGGAGGGTGTGATTTTTTACTTGAACTCATTTTACTGAGAGTAAGAACCAAGTTTTTCCCGTATATTTGAGAAACGTGTATAATTCTTTTGGAATGTACTCTTTTAGGTAGAGCTCATATCGAATTTTATATCTTGGAATAAATTCTCCTTACCGTGAATTCAAACTTTAAAACTAATATATGAGGTTGAAAACAATATTTTCTGCTCATGTCTGATAATCGTTTTACATTCTTTGGAGAATTATCTTTCAGGTTAATCGTACATAAATTTTAATATCTGGATTAATATAAGTACATTTTTCTCGTCAACGTGATTGTCGACTAGAAATTTAAATTATGAGACACCGATGAAACTTTTACCCTCACGTCTGTAAATCGACTATTATTTGTTGGAGAAATATATTTACTGTAGAGCTTATATTGATTTTAATATCGTAAATGAAGTTAGATCAAATTTCTTTTCGGAATGTGTTTCAATTTGAAAAACAATATCGTAGTGTGAATACGAAATTTAACCCTAATGTCGGAAGATTGTTTATTATTTGTTGGTTAAGTATCTTTCTCGTAGAGCCTATATTGATTTTTATATCTTGATTAAATAAGATTTTTTACTGGAGGGAGTGACTTTTAACTAGAAATCATTTTACTGAGAGTATGAACCAAGTTTTTCCCGTATATTTGAGAATCGTGTATAATTCTTTTGGAATGTACCCTTTGAGGTAGAGGTTATATCGAATGAAACATCTGGGAACAAATGGTCTTAACCGTGATTTCAAACTTTAAAACTAATATCTGAGGTTGAAAAAGATATTTTTCAGCTCATGTCTGATAATCGTTTTACATTCTTTGGAGAATATTCTTTCAAGTAGATCGTACATATATTGTAGCATCTGGATCGAAATAATTACATTTTTCTCGTCGTCGTGATTGTCAACAAGAAATTTAAATTATGAGGTGCAGATTTAGGTTTTTACCATACGTCTGTAAATCGTCTATTATCTATTGGAAAAATATATTTCCTGTAATGCTAATCTTGATTTTAATATCTTAAATGAAGTTAGATCAATTTTCTTTTCGGAATGTATTTCAATTTCAAATACAATATCGTAGTGTGAATACGAAATTTAACCCTATTGTCGGAAGATTGTTTATTATTTGTTGGTTAAGTATCTTTCTCGTAGAGCCTTTATTGATTTTTATATCTAGATTACAATAATAAAATAAGTAAATAAGATTTTTTTACTGGAGGGAGTGATTTTTAACTTGAACTCATTTTACTGAGAGTAAGAACCAAGTTTTTCCCGTATATTTGAGAAACGTGTATAATTCTTTTGGAATGTACTCTTTTAGGTAGAGCTCATATCGAATTTTATATCTTGGAATAAATTCTCCTTACCGTGAATTCAAACTTTAAAACTAATATATGAGGTTGAAAACGATATTTTCGGCTCATGTCTGATAATCGTTTTACATTCTTTGGAGAATTATCTTTCAGGTTAATCGTACATAAATTTTAATATCTGGATTAATATAAGTACATTTTTCTCGTCAACGTGATTGTCAACGTCAACGTGAGGTAGAGGTTATATCGAATGTAATATCTGGGAACAAATGGTCTTAACCGTGATTTCAAACTTTAAAACTAATATTTGAGGTTGAAAAAGATATTTTTCAGCTCATGTCTGATAATCGTTTTACATTCTTTGGAGAATATTCTTTCAAGTAGAGCGTACATATATTGTAGCATCTGGATCGAAATAATTACATTTTTCTCGTCGTCGTGATTGTCAACTAGAAATTTAAATAATGAGGTGCAGATTTAGGTTTTTACCATACGTCAGTAAATCGTCTATTATATATTGGAAAAATATATTTCCTGTAATGCTAATATTGATTTTAATATCTTAAATGAACTTAGATCAATTTTCTTTTCGGAATGTGTTTCAATTTGAAATACAATATCGTAGTGTGAATACGAAATTTAACCCTAATGTCGGAAGATTGTTTATTATTTGTTGGTTAAGTATCTTTCTCGTAGAGCCTTTATTGATTTTTATATCTAGAGTAAATAAGATTTTTTTACTGGAGGGAGTGATTTTTAACTAGAAATCATTTAACTGAGAGTAAGAACCAAGTTTATTCCGTATATTTGAGAATCGTGTATAATTCTTTTGGAATGTACTCTTTGAGGTAGAGGTTATATCGAATGTAATATCTGGGAACAAATGGTCTTAACCGTGATTTCAAACTTTAAAACTAATATCTGAGGTTGAAAAAGATATTTTTCAGCTCATGTCTGATAATCGTTTTACATTCTTTGGAGAATATTCTTTCAAGTAGAGCTTACATATATTGTAGTATCTGGAATGAAATAAATATATTTTTCTCGTCGTCGTGATTGTCGACTATAAAATTAAATTTTGAGATACTGATGGAGTTTTTTCCCTCATGTCTTTAAATCGACTATTATTTGATGGAGAAATATATTTCTTGTAGAGGTTATATTGATTTTAATATCTAAAATAAAATTATATGATGTTACTTTTCGGAGTGTTTTTCAATTAGAAATACAATATCTGAGTCACGAAATTTTACGCTAATGTCGGGAGATTGTTCTTTATTTTTTCGCTAAATGTCTTTCTCGTTGAGACTTTTATTATACTTATATCTAGAAAAAATAAGAATTGTTTGCTGGAGGGTGTGATTTTTTACTAGAACTCATTTTACTGAGAGTAAGAACCAAGTTTATTCCGTATATTTGAGAATCGTGTATAATTCTTTTGGAATGTACTCTTTTAGGTAGAGCTCATATCGAATTTTATATCTGGGAATAAATTCTCCTTACAGTGAATTCAAACTTTAAAACTAATATATGAGGTTGAAAACGATATTTTCTGCTCATGTCTGATAATCGTTTTATATTCTTTGGAGAATTATCTTTCAGGTTAATCGTACATAAATTTTAATATCTGGAATTATATAAGTACATTTTTCTCGTCAACGTGATTGTCGACTAGAAATTTAAATTATGAGACACCGATGAAACTTTTTCCCTCACGTCTGTAAATCGACTATTATTTGTTGGAGAAATATATTTACTGTAGAGCTTATATTGATTTTAATATCGTAAATGATGTTAGATCAAATTTCTTTTCGGAATGTGTTTCAATTTAAAATACAATATCGTAGTGTGAATACGAAATTTAACCCTAATGTCGGAAGATGGTTTATTATTTGTTGGTTAAGTATCTTTCTCGTAGAGCCTTTATTGATTTTTATATCTTGAGTAAATAAGATTTTTTTACTGGAGGGAGTGATTTTTAACTAGTAATCATTTTACTGAGAGTCGGAAGCAATTCTTTTTCCGTATATATTTGAGAATCGTGTATACTTCTTTTGGATTGTACTCTTTCAGGTAGAGTTCATATCGAATTTATTATCCGGGAATAATTGATGTCAATTTCAAATGAGGTAGAGGTTATATCGAATGTAATAACTGGGAACAAATGGTCTTAACCGTGATTTCAAACTTTAAAACTAATATTTGAGGTTGAAAAAGATATTTTTCAGCTCATGTCTGATAATCGTTTTACATTCTTTGGAGAATATTCTTTCAAGTAGAGCGTACATATATTGTAGCATCTGGATCGAAATAATTACATTTTTCTCGTCGTCGTGATTGTCAACTAGAAATTAAAACAATGAGGTGCAGATTTAGGTTTTTACCATACGTCTGTAAATCGTCTATTATCTATTGGAAAAATATATTTCCTGTAATGCTAATCTTGATTTTAATATCTTAAATGAAGTTAGGTCAATTTTCTTTTCGGAATGTGTTTCAATTTGAAATACAATATCGTAGTGTGAATACGAAATTTAACCCTAATGTCGGAAGATTGTTTATTATTTGTTGGTTAAGTATCTTTCTCGTAGAGCCTTTATTGATTTTTATATCTTGAGTAAATAAGATTTTTTTACTGGAGGGAGTTATTTTTAACTAGAAATCATTTAACTGAGAGTAAGAACCAAGTTTATTCCGTATATTTGAGAATCGTGTATAATTCTTTTGGAATGTACTCTTTGAGGTAGAGGTTATATCGAATGTAATATCTGGGAACAAATGGTCTTAACCGTGATTTCAAACTTTAAAACTAATATCTGAGGTTGAAAAAGATATTTTTCAGCTCATGTCTGATAATCGTTTTACATTCTTTGGAGAATATTCTTTCAAGTAGAGCGTACATATATTGTAGCATCTGGATCGAAATAATGACATTTTTCTCGTCGTCGTGATTGTCAACTAGAAATTTAAATAATGAGGTGCATATTTAGGTTTTTACCATACGTCTGTAAATCGTCTATTATCTATTGGAAAAATATATTTCCTGTAATGCTAATATTGATTTTTATATCTTCAATGAAGTTAGATCAATTTTCTTTTCGGAATGTGTTTCAATTTGTAATACAATATGGTAGTGTGAATACGAAATTTCACGCTAATGTCGGAAGATTGTTTATTATTTGTTGGTTAAGTATCTTTCTCGTAGGGCCTTTATTGTTTTTTATATCTAGAGTAAATAAGATTTTTTTACTGGAGGGAGTGATTTTTAACTAGAAATCATTTAACTGAGAGTAAGAACCAAGTTTATTCCGTATATTTGAGAATCGTGTATAATTCTTTTGGAATGTACTCTTTGAGGTAGAGGTTATATCGAATGTAATATCTGGGAACAAATGGTCTTAACCGTGATTTCAAACTTTAAAACTAATATCTGAGGTTGAAAAAGATATTTTTCAGCTCATGTCTGATAATCGTTTTACATTCTTTGGAGAATATTCTTTCAAGTAGAGCTTACATATATTGTAGTATCTGGAATGAAATAAATATATTTTTCTCGTCGTCGTGATTGTCGACTATAAAATTAAATTTTGAGATACTGATGGAGTTTTTTCCCTCATGTCTTTAAATCGACTATTATTTGATGGAGAAATATATTTCTTGTAGAGGTTATATTGATTTTAATATCTAAAATAAAATTATATGATGTTACTTTTCGGAGTGTTTTTCAATTAGAAATACAATATCTGAGTAACGAAATTTTACGCTAATGTCGGGAGATTGTTCTTTATTTTTTCGCTAAATGTCTTTCTCGTTGAGACTTTTATTATACTTATATCTAGAAAAAATAAGAATTGTTTACTGGAGGGAGTGATTTTTAACTAGAAATCATTTAACTGAGAGTAAGAACCAAGTTTATTCCGTATATATGAGAATCGTGTATAATTCTTTTGGAATGTACTCTTTGAGGTAGAGGTTATATCGAATGTAATATCTGGGAACAAATGGTCTTAACCGTGATTTCAAACTTTAAAACTAATATCTGAGGTTGAAAAAGATATTTTTCAGCTCATGTCTGATAATCGTTTTACATTCTTTGGAGAATATTCTTTCAAGTAGAGCGTACATATATTGTAGCATCTGGATCGAAATAATTACATTTTTCTCGTCGTCGTGATTGTCAACTAGAAATTTAAATAATGAGGTGCAGATTTAGGTTTTTACCATACGTCTGTAAATCATCTATTATCTATTGGAAAAATATATTTCCTGTAATGCTAATATTGATTTTATTATCTTAAATGAAGTTAGGTCAATTTTCTTTTCGGAATGTGTTTATATTTGAAATACAATATCGTAGTGTGAATACGAAATTTAACCCTAATATCGGAAGATTGTTTATTATTTGTTGGTTAAGTATCTTAAGCTTAAGTATCATCATTCAGTTCAGTTCAGGCCTCCGTTGAGTTCGGACGTCTTGTTCCGCTCCTCGACTCAAGGTTATGCTTTGCTAAGTATATTTTGTGCTTACTGTCTCGTGAAAGCGTGTTACCGAAATGAGTTCTTGCAAAATTTGCTCTAAGTTAGTGCGTAACACAGTAGTATTGGAGTGCTCCGATTGTGGGAACAAATTCCATGGAAACTGTTTAGAAAATCCTCTTACTAAACAGGACATTGAAGCCATTAAAGCCAGCAAGCAAGTTTGGCGATGCAGTGAGTGCACCGTGGTTCGCAGATCCAGCATGAACAGTGAATTTACTTGTGCACCGATTAAAAGCGCGTCCCAGAGTTTTCCATCAGATACAGTTTTAGATCTCTTTAAAGAAATCAAAGCTGATCTAAAGTCAACAGAGGCTAATCTTGGAGACCCGATCAACAAATTGTATGATCGGTCGGACGATTTATCTTCGGTGCTTGAGGCTCACAGTAAGCGATTCGACGAGTGCTTCGCTAGAATGGACTCATTAGAAAGTGAAAATCGATCACTGAAGAAACAAATTGCGCTTCTTGCAAAACAGTCCGATGACCTTGAGCAACGCAGTTTAGCAAATTCAGTCGAGATTCACGGTTACCCAGTCCAAAAAAACGAGGACCTTCCGAGCATAATTAGCAATATTGGGGCCGAGTTGGGGGTTATAGTCAAAGCGGATGACATTGACAGCTGTTACCGCTTCAAACCCAAGTCGGAAAGTGGGCATAGTGGTATCCACGTTAAGTTCCTCCGTCAGCACATCAAGGAAGATCTACTGGCAAAAAGAAGAGTGAAGAGGGACTTCTCAACGCGCCACCTGAACCTCGATGTGACACCCACCCCTCTCTACATAAATGAAGCCCTTTGTCCTGGAAGGAGAAAAGTGCTGCATGCTGCAAGGGCTGTTAAGAATGAGAAAGGTTACAAATATTTGTGGATACGTGGAGGTAAAGTTTTAATGAGAAAAGTTGAGAAAGAACCAGTGTTTGTTTTGACGAGTTTGGACGATATAAATTTTTTATAAAATTAATAATGTCAGATAACACAAATAGTAAGATGTTTCATAGCAGTAGATTATGTATTGTCCATCAAAATATCCGTAGTCTCAGATCAAACTTTGACTTATTTGAAACGTATCTGCATGGCCTTTCTCATTTACCGAGTATAATCGTACTTAGTGAAATATGGGTTTATGAACATGAACTTCACCATTACAATTTAAATGGTTATAAATATTTTGCCCAATGCAGTAGTGGTAGCCGAGCTAGAGGTGTTATTGTTTATGTGCAAAGTACAATTGATTGCTTCTCTAATGTAATTCAAGCTGTAACTGCTGACTTTGTTCAGGTGACTCTCAAACTTGAAAAATTCGAATTGCAGTTAATTTCTATTTATAGAGATCAAAATTTTCCGATAACACAATTTTTATCTGAATTTCAACCGCTTATGCATGGTTTAAAAGGTAATATAATTGTCATTGGTGATGTCAACATAAATATTATGGTACCTTCAAATGATTCTGATCACTACTTAAACTTAATGAGCTCCTTAGGATTAGAGTGTCTGATTGACTCGCCAACTAGGGTAACAGGAAACTCCGCTACCTGCATTGATCACCTGTTCGCTAGGTTATATAACATGTGCACGCATGACATCCAAGTAGAAGTGCTTCATGAAGCGATAACCGATCACTCTTTAATTCGCTGTTCTATTTGTGTGAAAGAACCATTATGCAAAGAAAAAATAACGACTACTCCTGCCAAAACCAAGATAGACTATGAATATTTTAAAACAAAAATAGCTGAAGTAGATTGGAGTCCAGTTGTAAACGAAGTAAACGCATCAAAGGCTTTTTCGTTATTTCATGACTTACTAATAGGTGTTCTATCTGCATCAAGAGTTAAAGTCAATAATTACGACACAAGAAAAAAATTAAAGCCGTGGATAACTAGTCATCTTCTAAACCTTATTGAAAGGAAAAATTATCTGTTCAAGAAACATAGACGCCACCCATTAAACGTAAGTTTAGCAAAGGAATTTGTTAACTGTAGAAATAAATTAAAAAATGAACTTAGGATTGCCTCTAATAACTACTATTTGCACAGATTTCAAGGAGCAAATGGAAACTCAAAGATGCAATGGAAAATATTCAAGGAAATATCCGGCCGCATACCACTCAGTCCCCATGAAATCTGCCTGGAAATAGACGGTAGTATATCATCTGCTCGGTCCAAAATAGCTATGGCATTTAATGACTATTTTGTTTCCTCCTACGATAGTAACAATAATAGTAATGACAGTGGCATTGATGAATTCGTCGCCGAATGTTGTGATTATTCACATAGCTTCGAATCCATGTACCTAGAACCAGTCGACTCTGCTGAAATAACCAAATTAGTAAGATCTTTTCCTGCTAGCAAAGCCCCTGGTTACGACAACGTTAACAGTGAACTTTTGAAACTTGTTATTAACGAATTAGCTCCTATTCTCGCACATATATTTAATCTAAGTTTTACCAGTGGTGTTTTTCCTGACGAGCTGAAAAAGGCGGTGGTCATGCCCTTATATAAAAAAGGTGATCGATCAAGTATAATAAATTATCGTCCAATTTCACTGCTATCGATATTTTCAAAAATTATAGAGAAGCTAGTCAAGACGAGATTAATTAAATTTCTCGATAAAAACTGCTTCTTCAGCAAAAATCAGTTTGGTTTTTTAAGTGGAAAAGGAACTGAAGATGCTCTAGAAAATTATTTTACCCATGTTTACAAGGCTATAAACTCAAATCGACGCACTGGCAGCCTATTCATTGACATTAGCAAGGCTTTTGATTCCATTGATCACATGGTTCTGACCTTTAAGCTTCAGAGGGCTGGTATTCGAGGAATACCACTAAAATGGTTTACCAGTTACCTGTCATCGAGAATGCAGTGTGTAAAAATTGGTGATGTTTATAGTAATTACAATATGATAACTTCTGGAGTTCCACAAGGCTCTGTCTTGGGTCCAATCCTATTTCTAGTTTATATAAACGATCTATGTAATTTCAATTTTAGAGGTCATGTGACAGCATTTGCTGATGATGTCGCCTTAAATTATGGAGGTTTAAACTGGGGTGATGTAAAATATGATATGCAGTCAGATTTGATCAATTTGCGACGTTGGTTTGCTTCCAACAAATTGAAAATGAGTGTAACTAAAACGAAGTATATGTGTTATAATTTATGTAACAGGTACAAGTTTGATTGGGTTTTATATTATCATGAAGAAAACTGTCCGATAAATTCATGCAATAGCTGTTTTCCCATTGAACGGGTTTCCAGTTTGAAGTACCTGGGAGTAACCATTGACGAATCCTTAAAGTGGCAACAACATATTGATAATCTAACAAATATTATGCGAAATACATTGACAAATTTTTATTTCATCAGAAATAAATGTCCTTTAAATTTCCTTAGGATAATTTATAACGCGTTAGTACATTCCAGACTAAGTTATGGCATTTTTTGTTGGGGTGGCGCTTATTTAAACTCCTTGAAACCTGCCGTGTTTTTACAAAAAAGAATTATTCGTGTTATTTTGAAAAAGAACAGATTTGAAAAATCCTTCCCACTTTTTCTTCATTTACGTTTGCTTCCATTGAGGCATCTATATATTTATAAGGTTCTACGGTGTTTCTATACCAGAAGTGGTAACTCTGATGTATTTCAGTGTCTACCTTCTCACATTGCCCTGCGTAAAAAAAATATTCCATTACCAAAACCTAACTTGACGTTGTTTAAAAGATGTTTTTTGTATGTAGGGCTAAAGGTATACAATATGTTACCCCTGTCATGTACTAATTCTAAGTCTGTGAAAAAGTTTTTGGAAAATGTACATTCTTGGCTTCTCACCAAGGAGAGTGTAGAGCATTTATTGCTGTAAATCATTGATGTAATGAGTTATAAGTAAACTATTAGTAAGTAGCTTTTAAGGTACGAACTTACACTGTTAAGCAATTGTCACGGTATCACTGCACGAGCTATATGTATATTTTAGGAAAAGCATAATGTAATATTATTTGATGGTAGCCTTAAACAGGTTCTCCTTCAAGGCTACCTAAAATTACTCTATTTTGCTATTGAAATGTAATTTGTTGTATGGAGTAATAAACTTATTATTATTATTATTATCTTTCTCGTAGGGCCTTTATTGTTTTTTATATCTAGAGTAAAAAAGATTTTTTTACTGGAGGGAGTGATTTTTAACTAGAAATCATTTAACTGAGAGTAAGAACCAAGTTTATTCCGTATATTTGAGAATCGTGTATAATTCTTTTGGAATGTACTCTTTGAGGTAGAGGTTATATCGAATGTAATATCTGGGAACAAATGGTCTTAACCGTGATTTCAAACTTTAAAACTAATATCTGAGGTTGAAAAAGATATTTTTCAGCTCATGTCTGATAATCGTTTTACATTCTTTGGAGAATATTCTTTCAAGTAGAGCGTACATATATTGTAGCATCTGGATCGAAATAATTACATTTTTCTCGTCGTCGTGATTGTCAACTAGAAATTTAAATAATGAGGTGCAGATTTAGGTTTTTACCATACGTCTGTAAATCGTCTATTATCTATTGGAAAAATATATTTCCTGTAATGCTAATATTGATTTTTATATCTTCAATGAAGTTAGATCAATTTTCTTTTCGGAATGTGTTTCAATTTGAAATACAATATCGTAGTGTGAATACGAAATTTCACGCTAATGTCGGAAGATTGTTTATTATTTGTTGGTTAAGTATCTTTCTCGTAGGGCCTTTATTGTTTTTTATATCTAGAGTAAATAAGATTTTTTTACTGGAGGGAGTGATTTTTAACTAGAAATCATTTAACTGAGAGTAAGAACCAAGTTTATTCCGTATATTTGAGAATCGTGTATAATTCTTTTGGAATGTACTCTTTGAGGTAGAGGTTATATCGAATGTAATATCTGGGAACAAATGGTCTTAACCGTGATTTCAAACTTTAAAACTAATATCTGAGGTTGAAAAAGATATTTTTCAGCTCATGTCTGATAATCGTTTACATTCTTTGGAGAATATTCTTTCAAGTAGAGCGTACATATATTGTAGCATCTGGATCGAAATAATTACATTTTTCTCGTCGTCGTGATTGTCAACTAGACATTTAATTAATGAGGTGCAGATTTAGGTTTTTACCATACGTCTGTAAATCGTCTATCATCTGTTGGAAAAATATATTTCCTGTAATGCTAATATTGATTTTAATATCTTAAATGAAATTAGATCATTTTGCTTTTCGCAGTGTTTTTCAATTAGATATACAATATCTGAGTAACGAAAATTTACGCTAATGTCGGGAGATTGTTTTTTATTTTTTGGTTAAGTGTCTTTCTCGTTGAGACTTTATTGATATTTATATCTAGAAAAAATAAGAATTTTTTACTGGTGGGAGTGATTTTTAACTAGAAATCATTTTACTGAGAGTAGGAACCAGGTTTTTTCCGTATATATTTGAGTATCGTGTATAATTCTTTTGGAATGTACTCTTTTAGGTAGAGCTCATGTCGAATTTAACATCTGGAAATAAATGCTCTTTACCGTGAATTCAAAGTTTAAAACTAATAACTGAGATTGAAAACAATGTTTTCCTCTCATGCCTGATAATCGTTTTACATTTTTGGAGAATATTCTTTCAAGTCGAGCATACATAAATTTTAATATCTGGATTATAATATATACATTTCTCTCGTTGTCGTGATTGCCCACTAGAAACTAAAATTATTAGATACAGATGGAGGTTTTTCCCTCTTGTCTGTAAATCGACTAATATTTGTAGGAGAAATATATTTCCTGTAGAGGTAATATTAATTTTAATATTTAAATGAAGTTAGATCAATTTTCTTTTCGGAATGTGTTTCAATTTGAAATAAAATATCGTAGTGTGAATTCGAAATTTCACGCTAATGTCGTAAGATTGTTCATTATTTGTTGGTTAAGTGTCTTTCTCGTATAGCCTTTAATGATTATTATACCTGGAATAAATAAGAATTTTTTACTGGAGGGTGTGATTTTACTAGAAATCATTTTACTGAGAGTGAGAACCAAGTTTTTTCCTTACATTTCAGAATCGTGTATAATTCTTTTGGGATGTACTCTTTCAGGTAGAGCTCATGTCGAATTTAATATCTGGGAATAAATGATCTTTACCGTGAATTCAAACTTGAAAACTAATATCTGAAGTTGAAAACGATGTTTTCCGCTCAGGTCTGATAATTGTTTTACATTCTTTGGAGAATATTTTTTCCTGTAGATCGTACATAATTATTAATATCTGGATTTAAATGAATTCATTTTTCTCGTCGTCGTGATTGTCGGCTAGAAATTTAAATTATTAGATGTAAATCGTCTATCATCTGTTGGAGAAATATATTTTTTATAGAACTTATATTGATTTTTCTATCTTATATAAAATTATATCATTTAGCTTTTCGGAGTGTTTTTCAATTAGAAATACTATATCTGAGTGTTAATACGAAATTTCACGCTAGTGTCGGAAGATTGTTGATTATTTGTTGGTTAAGTGTTTTTCCTGTAGAGCTTTTATTGATTTTTATATATGGAATAAATAAAAACTTTTTTACTTGAGGGTGTGATTTTTAACTAGAAATCATTTCCTGAGTGTATGATCCAAGTTTATCCCGTATATTTGAGTATCGTGTATAATTCTTTTGGAATGTACTCTTTCAGGTAGAGGTTATATCGAATGTAATATCTGGGAATAAATTATCTTTACCGTGAATTAAAACTTTAAAACTAAAATCTGTGGTTGAAAACCATGTTTTCCGCGCATGTCTGATAATCACTTTACATTTTTTGGAGAGTATTCTTTCAAGTAGAGCGTACTTAAATTTTAATATCTGGATTTAAATAAATACATTTTTCTCGTCGTCGTGATTGTCGACAGGAATTTAAATTAACAGATACAGATGGATGTTTTTCCCTCATGTCTGTAAATCGACTATTATTGGTTGGAGAAATATATTTCCTGTAGAGCTTATATTGTTTTTAATATCTTAAATGAAATTAGATCATTTTGCTTTACGTGGTGTTTTTCAATTTGAAATAAAATATATGAGTGTGAATACGAAATTTTACGCTAATGTCGAGAGATTGTCCTTTATTTGTTGGTTAAAAGTCGTTCTCGTAGAGACTTTATTGATTTTTATACCTGGAATAAATAAGATTTTTTACTGGAGGGTGTGATTTATAACTAGACATCATTTTACTGAGAGTAAGAACCAAGTTTTTCCCGTATTTTAGAGAATCGTGTATAATTCTTTTAGAATGTACTCTTTCAGGTAGAGCTCATATCGAATTTAATATCTGGAAATAAATGCTCTTTACCGTGAATTCAAACTTTAAAACTAATATCTGAGGTTTAAAACTATTTTTTCCGCTCATGTCTGATAATCGTTTTACATTCTCTGGAGCATATTCTTTCAAGTAGCGCGTAGATAAATTATAATATCTGGATGTAAATAAATACAGTTTTCTCGTTGTCGTGTATGTCCACTAGAAATTTAAATTATTAGATACAGACGGAGTTTTTTCCCTCATGTCTGTAAATAGACTAATATTTGTTGGAGAAATATATTTCCCGTAGAGCTTATATTGATTTTAATATCTTAAATAAATTTACTTTTGAAGTACGTTTTTTTACATTTGAAACTTTTTCCCTCACGTCTGTAAATCGACTATTATTTGTTGGAGAAATATATTTTCTGTAGAGCTTATATTGATTTTAATAATTAAATGAAGTTCGATCAATTTTCTTTTCGGAATGTGTTTCAAATTGAAATACAATATCGTTGTGTGAATACGAAATTTAACCCTAATGTCGGAAGATTGTTCATTATTTGTTGGTTAAGTATCTTTCTCGTAGAGCCTTTATTGATTTTAATATGTAGAGTAAATAAGAATTTTTTACTGGTGGGAGTGATTTTTAACTAGCAATCATTTTACTGAGAGTAGGAATAAGGTTTTTTCCGTATATATTTGAGAATCGTGTAAAATTCTTTTGGAATGTACTCTTTCAGGTAGAGGTTATATCGATTGTAATATCACGGATCAAATGCTCTAATCCGTGAAATCAAACTTTAAAACTAATATCTGAGGTTGAAAACGATATTATTCCGCTTATGTCTGATAATCGTTTTGCATTCTTTGGAGAATATTCTTTCAAGTAGAGCGTATATATATTGTAGCATCTGGATTGAAATAAATATATTTTTCTCGTCGTCGTGATGTAGGTTTTTCCCATACGTATATTTCCTTTAGTGCTAATATTGATTTTAATATCTATAGAGAAATTAGATCATTTTCCTTTTCGGGGTGTTTTTAAATTATAAATACAATTTCTGAGAGTGAATAAGAAATTTTACGCTAATGTGGGAAGAATGTTCTTTATTTGTTAGTTAAATGTCTTTCTCGTTGAGCCTATATTGATTTTTATACCTAGAATAAATAAGAATTTTTACTGGAAGGTGTGATTTTTAACTAGAAATCATTTTCCTTAGTGTATGAACCAAGTTTATCCCGTATAGTTAAGAATTGTGTATAATTCATTTAGAATGTACTCTTTCAGGTAGAGCTCATATCGAATTTAATATCTGGGAATAAATGCTCTTTACCTTGAATTCAAACTTTGATACTAATATCTAAGGTTTAAAAGGATGTTTTCCGCTCATGTCTGATGATCGTTTTACATTCTTTAGAGGATATTCTTTCAAGTAGCTCGTAGATAATATTTAATATCTAAATGTAAATAAATACAATTTTCTCGTCGTCGTGATTGTCAACTAGACATTTAATTAATGAGGTGCAGATTTAGGTTTTTACCATACGTCTGTAAATCGTCTATCATCTGTTGGAAAAATATATTTCCTGTAATGCTAATATTGATTTTAATATCTTAAATGAAATTAGATCATTTTGCTTTTCGCAGTGTTTTTCAATTAGATATACAATATCTGAGTAACGAAAATTTACGCTAATGTCGGGAGATTGTTTTTTATTTTTTGGTTAAGTGTCTTTCTCGTTGAGACTTTATTGATATTTATATCTAGAAAAAATAAGAATTTTTTACTGGTGGGAGTGATTTTTAACTAGAAATCATTTTACTGAGAGTAGGAACCAGGTTTTTTCCGTATATATTTGAGTATCGTGTATAATTCTTTTGGAATGTACTCTTTTAGGTAGAGCTCATGTCGAATTTAACATCTGGAAATAAATGCTCTTTACCGTGAATTCAAAGTTTAAAACTAATAACTGAGATTGAAAACAATGTTTTCCTCTCATGCCTGATAATCGTTTTACATTTTTGGAGAATATTCTTTCAAGTCGAGCATACATAAATTTTAATATCTGGATTATAATATATACATTTCTCTCGTTGTCGTGATTGCCCACTAGAAACTAAAATTATTAGATACAGATGGAGGTTTTTCCCTCTTGTCTGTAAATCGACTAATATTTGTAGGAGAAATATATTTCCTGTAGAGGTAATATTAATTTTAATATTTAAATGAAGTTAGATCAATTTTCTTTTCGGAATGTGTTTCAATTTGAAATAAAATATCGTAGTGTGAATTCGAAATTTCACGCTAATGTCGTAAGATTGTTCATTATTTGTTGGTTAAGTGTCTTTCTCGTATAGCCTTTAATGATTATTATACCTGGAATAAATAAGAATTTTTTACTGGAGGGTGTGATTTTACTAGAAATCATTTTACTGAGAGTGAGAACCAAGTTTTTTCCTTACATTTCAGAATCGTGTATAATTCTTTTGGGATGTACTCTTTCAGGTAGAGCTCATGTCGAATTTAATATCTGGGAATAAATGATCTTTACCGTGAATTCAAACTTGAAAACTAATATCTGAAGTTGAAAACGATGTTTTCCGCTCAGGTCTGATAATTGTTTTACATTCTTTGGAGAATATTTTTTCCTGTAGATCGTACATAATTATTAATATCTGGATTTAAATGAATTCATTTTTCTCGTCGTCGTGATTGTCGGCTAGAAATTTAAATTATTAGATGTAAATCGTCTATCATCTGTTGGAGAAATATATTTTTTATAGAACTTATATTGATTTTTCTATCTTATATAAAATTATATCATTTAGCTTTTCGGAGTGTTTTTCAATTAGAAATACTATATCTGAGTGTTAATACGAAATTTCACGCTAGTGTCGGAAGATTGTTGATTATTTGTTGGTTAAGTGTTTTTCCTGTAGAGCTTTTATTGATTTTTATATATGGAATAAATAAAAACTTTTTTACTTGAGGGTGTGATTTTTAACTAGAAATCATTTCCTGAGTGTATGATCCAAGTTTATCCCGTATATTTGAGTATCGTGTATAATTCTTTTGGAATGTACTCTTTCAGGTAGAGGTTATATCGAATGTAATATCTGGGAATAAATTATCTTTACCGTGAATTAAAACTTTAAAACTAAAATCTGTGGTTGAAAACCATGTTTTCCGCGCATGTCTGATAATCGCTTTACATTTTTTGGAGAGTATTCTTTCAAGTAGAGCGTACTTAAATTTTAATATCTGGATTTAAATAAATACATTTTTCTCGTCGTCGTGATTGTCGACAGGAATTTAAATTAACAGATACAGATGGATGTTTTTCCCTCATGTCTGTAAATCGACTATTATTGGTTGGAGAAATATATTTCCTGTAGAGCTTATATTGTTTTTAATATCTTAAATGAAATTAGATCATTTTGCTTTACGTGGTGTTTTTCAATTTGAAATAAAATATATGAGTGTGAATACGAAATTTTACGCTAATGTCGAGAGATTGTCCTTTATTTGTTGGTTAAAAGTCGTTCTCGTAGAGACTTTATTGATTTTTATACCTGGAATAAATAAGATTTTTTACTGGAGGGTGTGATTTATAACTAGACATCATTTTACTGAGAGTAAGAACCAAGTTTTTCCCGTATTTTAGAGAATCGTGTATAATTCTTTTAGAATGTACTCTTTCAGGTAGAGCTCATATCGAATTTAATATCTGGAAATAAATGCTCTTTACCGTGAATTCAAACTTTAAAACTAATATCTGAGGTTTAAAACTATTTTTTCCGCTCATGTCTGATAATCGTTTTACATTCTCTGGAGCATATTCTTTCAAGTAGCGCGTAGATAAATTATAATATCTGGATGTAAATAAATACAGTTTTCTCGTTGTCGTGTATGTCCACTAGAAATTTAAATTATTAGATACAGACGGAGTTTTTTCCCTCATGTCTGTAAATAGACTAATATTTGTTGGAGAAATATATTTCCCGTAGAGCTTATATTGATTTTAATATCTTAAATAAATTTACTTTTGAAGTACGTTTTTTTACATTTGAAACTTTTTCCCTCACGTCTGTAAATCGACTATTATTTGTTGGAGAAATATATTTTCTGTAGAGCTTATATTGATTTTAATAATTAAATGAAGTTCGATCAATTTTCTTTTCGGAATGTGTTTCAAATTGAAATACAATATCGTTGTGTGAATACGAAATTTAACCCTAATGTCGGAAGATTGTTCATTATTTGTTGGTTAAGTATCTTTCTCGTAGAGCCTTTATTGATTTTAATATGTAGAGTAAATAAGAATTTTTTACTGGTGGGAGTGATTTTTAACTAGCAATCATTTTACTGAGAGTAGGAATAAGGTTTTTTCCGTATATATTTGAGAATCGTGTAAAATTCTTTTGGAATGTACTCTTTCAGGTAGAGGTTATATCGATTGTAATATCACGGATCAAATGCTCTAATCCGTGAAATCAAACTTTAAAACTAATATCTGAGGTTGAAAACGATATTATTCCGCTTATGTCTGATAATCGTTTTGCATTCTTTGGAGAATATTCTTTCAAGTAGAGCGTATATATATTGTAGCATCTGGATTGAAATAAATATATTTTTCTCGTCGTCGTGATGTAGGTTTTTCCCATACGTATATTTCCTTTAGTGCTAATATTGATTTTAATATCTATAGAGAAATTAGATCATTTTCCTTTTCGGGGTGTTTTTAAATTATAAATACAATTTCTGAGAGTGAATAAGAAATTTTACGCTAATGTGGGAAGAATGTTCTTTATTTGTTAGTTAAATGTCTTTCTCGTTGAGCCTATATTGATTTTTATACCTAGAATAAATAAGAATTTTTACTGGAAGGTGTGATTTTTAACTAGAAATCATTTTCCTTAGTGTATGAACCAAGTTTATCCCGTATAGTTAAGAATTGTGTATAATTCATTTAGAATGTACTCTTTCAGGTAGAGCTCATATCCAATTTAATATCTGGGAATAAATGCTCTTTACCTTGAATTCAAACTTTGATACTAATATCTGAGGTTTAAAAGGATGTTTTCCGCTCATGTCTGATGATCGTTTTACATTCTTTAGAGGATATTCTTTCAAGTAGCTCGTAGATAATATTTAATATCTAAATGTAAATAAATACAATTTTCTCGTTGTCGTGATTGTCCACTAGAAATATAACTTATTAGATACAGATGGAGTTTTTTCCCTCAAATCTGTAAATAGACTAATATTTGTTGGAGAATTATATTTCCTGTAGAGCTTATAATGATTTTAATATCTTAAATGAAGTTAGATTTTATTGTGTTTCGTAATGTGTTTCAATTAGAAATACAATTTATGAGTGTGAATACGAAATTTTACGCTAATGTCGGAAGAATGTTCATTATTTGTTGGTTAAGTGTCTTTCTCGTAGAGCCTTATTGATTTTTATACCTGGAATAAATACTAATTTTTTACTTGAGGGTGTGTTTTTTAACTAGAAATCATTTTACTGAGAGTAAGAATCAAGTTTTTTCCGTATATATGAGAATCGTGTATAATTCTTTTGGTTGGACTCTTTCAGGTAGAGGTCATATCGAATTTAATATCTGGGAATAAATACTCTTAACCGTGAATTCAAACTTTAAAACTAATATCTGAAGTTGAAAACGATATTTTCCGCTCATGTCTGATAATCGTTTTATATTCTTTGGAGAATTATCTTTCAGGTAGATCGTACATAAATTTTAATATCTGGATTTATATAAGTACATGTTTCACGTCAACGTGATTGTCGACTAGAAATTTAAATTATGAGATATAGATGAATCTTTTTCCCTCACGTCTGTAAATCGACTATTATCTGTTGGAGAAATATATTTCCTGTAGTGCTAATATTGATTTTAATATCTTTAATGAAATTAGACCTATTTGCTTTTTTGGAGTGTTTTTCAATTAGAAATACTATATCTGAGTGTGAATACGAAATTTTACGCTAATGTCGGAAGAATGTTCATTTTTTATTGGTTAAGTGTCTTTCTCGTAGAGCCTTTATTGATTTTTATACCTGGAATAAATAAGATTTTTTACTGGAGGGCGTGATTTTAAACTAGAAATTATTTTACTAAAAGTAAGAACCAAGTTTTTCCCGTTAATTTGAGAAATGTGTATAATTCTTCTGGAATGTACTCTGTTAGGTAGAGCACATATCGATTTTAATATCTGGGAATAAATGCTCTTTACCGTGAATTCAAACTTTAAAACTAATATCTGAGGTTGAAAACGATGTTTTCCTCTCATTTCTGATAATCGTTTTACATCTTTGGAGAATATTCTTTTAAGAAGAGCTTACATAAATTAAATTAACATGATGAAAATAAATACATTTTTCTCGTCGTCTTGATTGTTGACTAGAATTTTTAATTATGAGATACAGTTGGAGTTTTTTCCCTCAAGTCTGTAAATCGACAAAAATTTTTTGGAGAAATATATATATCCTGTAGAGCTTGTATTGATTTAATATTTTAAATGAAGTTAGATCAATTTTCATTTCGGAATGTGTCTCAATTTGAAATTTAATAACGTAGAGTTAATACGAAATTTCACGCTAATAGCGGAAGAATGTTCATTTTTTATTGGTTAAGTGTCTTTCTCGTAGAGCATTTATTGATTTTTATACCTGGAATAAATAAGAATTTTTTACTGGAGGGTGTGATTGTTAACTAGAAATCATTTTACTGAGAGTTAGAACCAAGTTTTTCCTGTATATTTGAGAATCGTGTATAATTCTTTTGGGATGTACTCTTTCAGGTAGAGCTGCTATCGAATTTAATATCTGGAAATAAATGCTCTTTACCGTGAATTCAAACTTTAAAACTAATATCTGAAGTTGAAAACGATGTTTTCCGCTAATGGCTGATAATCGTTTTACATTCTTTGGAGAATATTCTTTCCGGTAGACCATACATAAATTTTAATATATGGATTTAAATAAATACATTTTTCTCGTCGTCGTGATTGTCGGCAAGAAATTTAAATTATGAGATACAGATTGTGGTTTTTCCCTCATGTCTTTAAATTGACTATTATTTGTTGGAAAAGTATATTTCCTGTAGAGCTTATATTGATTTAAATATCTTAAATGAAACTAGATCTTTTTGCTTTCCGGAGTGTTTATCAATTTGAAATACAATATCTGAGTGTGAATACGAAATTTAACCCTGATGTCGGAAGATTGTTCATTATTTGTTGGTTAAGTATCTTTCTCGTATAGCCTTCATTGATTTTTATGTCTAGAGTAAATAAGAATTTTTTACTGGAGGGAGTGATTTTTAACTAGAAATCATTTTACTGAGAGTAGGAACAAGGTTTTTTCCGTATATATTTGAGAATCGTGTATAATTCTTTTGGAATGTACTCTTTCAGGTAGAGGTTATATCGAATGTAATATTTAGGGATCAAATGCTCTAATTAGTGAGTTCAAACTTTAAAACTAATATCTGAGGTTGAAAACGATATTTTTCCGCTCATGTCTGATAATCGTTTTACATTCTTTGGAGAATATTCTTTCAAGTAGAGCGTATATATATTGTAGCATCTGGATTGAAATAAATATATTTTTCCTGCGTCGTGATTGTAAACTAGAAATTTAAATAATGAGATACAGATATAGGTTTTTCCCATACATCTGAATATCGTCTATTATCTGTTGGAAAACTATATTTCCTGTAGTGCTAATATTGATTTTAATATCTATAATGAAATTAGATCATTTTCCTTTTCGGGGTGTTTTTAAATTATAAATACAATTTCTGAGTGTGAATAAGAAATTTTACGCTAATGTGGGTAGAATCTTCATTATTTGTTGGTTAAGTGTCATATCGAATTCTCATATCGAATTTAATATCTGGGAATAAATGCTCTTAACCGTGAATTAAAACTTTAAAACTAATACCTGAGGTCGAGAACGATGTTTTCCACTCAAGTCTGATAATTGTTTTATATTCTTTGGTGAATTAAGTTTCAGGTAGATCGTACATAAATTTTAATATCTGGATTAATATAAGTACATTTTTCACGTCAACGTGATTGTCGACTAGAAATTTAAATTATGAGATACAGATGAAAATTTTTCCCTCACGTCTGTAAATCGACTATTATTTGTTGGAGAAATAAATTTACTGTAGAGCTTATATTGATTTTAATATCTTAAATTAAGTTAGATCAATTTTCTTTTCGGAATGTGTTTCAATTTGAAATACAATATCGTAGTGTGAATACAAATTAAACCCTAATGTCAATAGATTGTTCATAATTTGTTGGTTATGTGCGTTTCTCGTAGAGCGTATATTGATTTTTATATCTTGATTAAATAAGATTTTTTATTGGAGGGAGTGATATTTAACTAGAAATCATTTTACTGAGAGTATGAACCAAGTTTTTCCCGTATATTAGAGAATCGTGTATAATTCTTTTAGAATGTACTCTTTCAGGTAGAGCTCATATCGAATTTAATATCTGGGAATAAATACTCTTTACCGTGAATTCAAAACTTAAAACTAATATCTGAGGTTTAAAACGATGTTTTCCGCTCATGTCTGATCATCGTTTTACATTCTTTGGAGAATATTCTTTCAAGTAGCTCGTAGATAAATTTTAATATCTGGATGTAAATAAATGCATTTTTCTCGTTGTCGTGAATTTCCACTAGAAATTAAATTATTAGATACAGATGGAGTTTTTCCCCTCAAATCTGTTAATAGACTAATATTTGTTAGAGAAATTTTATTCCTGTAGAGCTTATATTGATTTTAATATCTCAATGAAGTTAGATCAATTTTCTTTTCGGAATATGTTTCAATTTGAAATACAATATCGTAGTGTTAATACGAAATTATACGCTAATGTCGGAAGATTGTTGATTATTTGTTGGTTAAGTGTCTTTCTCGTAGAGCCATTATTGATTTTTATACCTGGAATAAATAAGAATTTTTTAATGGAGGGTGTGATTGTTAACTAGAAATCATTTTACTGAGAGTAAGAACCAAGTTTTTCCTGTATATATGAGAATCGTGTTTAATTCTTTTGGAATATACTCTTTCAGGTAGAGCTCATATCGAATTTAATATCTGGGAATAAATGCTCTTAACCGTGAATTCAAACTTTAAAACTAATACCTGAGGTCGAAAACGATATTTTCCGCTCATGTCTGATAATTGTTTTATATTCTCTGGTGAATTATCTTTCAGGTAGAACGTACATAAATTTTAATATGTGGATTAATATAAGTACATTTTTCAAGTCAACGTGATTGTAGACTAGAAATTTAAATTATGAGATACAGATGAAACTTTTTCCCTCACGTCTGTAAATCGACTATTATTTGCTGGAGAAATATATTTACTGTAGAGCTTATATTGATTTTAATATCTTAAATGAAGTTAGATAAATTTTCTTTTCGGAATGTGTTTCAATTTGAAATACAATATCGTAGAGGGAATACAAATTAAACCCTAATGTCAAAAGATTGTTCATAATTTGATGGTTATGTGCGTTTCTCGTAGAGCCTATATAGATTTTTATATCTTGATTAAATAAGATTTTGTACTGGAGGGAGTGATTTTTAACTAGAAATCATTTTACTGAGTGTATGAACCAAGTTTATCCCGTATATTTCAGTATCTTGTATAAATCTTTTCTAATGTACTCTTTCAGGTAGAGGTTATATCGAATGTAATATCTGGGAATAAATTATCTTTACCGTGAATTAAAACTTTAAAACTAAATTCTGTGGTTGAAAACCATGTTTTCCGCGCATGTATGATAATCGTTTTACATTCTTGGGAGAATATTCTTGCTGGTAGATCGTACGTAAATTTAAATATCTGGATTAAAATAAATACATTTTTCTCGTCGTCGTGATTGTCGACAGGAATTTAAATTATGAGATACAGATGGAGATTTTTCCCTCATGTCTGTAAATCGACTATTATTGGTTGGAGAAATATATTTCCTGTAGAGCTTATATTGATTTTAATATCTTAAATGAAATTAGATCATTTTGCTTTACAGAGTGTTTTTCAATTTGAAATAAAATATCTGAGTGTGAACACGAAATTTTACGCTAATGTCGAGAGATTGTTCTTTATTTTTGGTTAAATGTCTTTGTTGTGGAGCCTTTATTGATATTTATACCAAGAATTACTAAGAATTATTTACTGGACGGTGTGTCTTTTAACTAGAAATCATTTTACTAAAAGTAAGAACCAAGTTTTTCCCGTATATTAGAGAATCGTGTATAATTCTTTTAGAATGTACTCTTTCAGGTAGAGCTCATATCGAATTTAATACCTGGAAAAAAAACTCTTTACCGTGAATTCAAACTTTAAAACTAATATCTGAGGTTTAAAACAATGTTTTTCGCTCATGTCTGATCATCGATTTACATTCTTTGGAGAATATTCTTTCAAGTAGCTCGTAGATAAATTTTAATATCTAGATTTAAATAAATACATTTTTGTCGTTGTCGTGATTGTCCACTAGAAATATAAATTATTAGATACAGATGGAGTTTTTTCCCTCAAATCTGTAAATAGACTAATATTTGTTAGAGAAATATATTTCCTGTAGAGCTTATATTGATTTTAATATTTTAAATGAAGTTAGATCAATTTTCTTTTCGGAATATGTTTCAATTTGAAATACAGTATCGTAGTGTTAATACGAAATTATACGCCAATGTCGTAAGATTGTTTATTATTTGTTGGTTAAGTGTCTTTCTCGTAGAGCCATTATTGATTTTTATACCTTGAATAAATAAGAATTTTTTAATGGAGGGTGTGATTGTTAACTAGAAATCATTTTACTGAGAGTAAGAACCAAGTTTTCCTGTATATATGAGAATCGTGTTTAATTCTTTTGGAATGTACTCTTTCAGGTAGAGCTCATATCGAATTTAATATCTGGGAATAAATACTCTTTACCGTGAATTCAAACTATAAAAAACTAATACCTGAGGTCGAAAACGATAGTTTCCGCTCATGTCTGATAATTGTTTTATATTCTCTGGTGAATTATCTTTCAGGTAGATCGTACATAAATTTTAATATCTGGATTAATATAAGTACATTTTTCACGTCAACGTGATTGTCGACTAGAAATTTAAATTATGAGATACAGATGAAACTTTTTCCCTCACGTCTGTAAATCGACTATTATTTGCTGGAGAAATATATTTACTGTAGAGCTTATATTGATTTTAATATCTTAAATGGAGTAAGATCAATTTTCTTTTCGGAATGTGTTTCAATTTGAAATACAATATCGTAGTGTGAATACAAATTAAACCCTAATGTCAAAAGATTGTTCATAATTTGTTGGTTATGTGCGTTTCTCGTAGAGCCTATATTGACTTTTATATCTTTATTAAATAAGATATTTTACTGGAGGGAGTGGTTTTTAACTAGAAATCATTTTACTGAGAGTATGAACCAAGTTTTTCCCGTATATTTGAGAATTGTGTATAATTCTTTTGGAATGTACTCTTTCAGGTAGAGGTTATATCGAATTTAATATCTGGGAATAAATTATCTTAACCGTGAATTAAATCTTTAAAACTAAATACTGTGGTTGAAAACCATGTTTTCCGCGCATGTCTGATAATCGTTTTATATTCTTTGGAGAATATTCTTTCAAGTAGAGCGTACATAATTTTTAATATCTGGATTAAAATAAATACATTTTTCTCGTTGTCGTGATTTTTGACTAGAAATTTAAGTCCTGAGATACAGATGGAGTTTTTCCCTCATGTCTGTAAATCGACTATTATTTGTTGGAAAAATATATTTCCTCTAGAGCAGATATTGATTTCAATATCTTAAATGAAATTAGATCATTTTGCTTTCCGGAGTGTTTTTCAATTTGAAATAAAATATCTTAGTGTGTATACGAAATTTCACGCTAGTGTCGGAAGATTGTTGATTATTTGTTGGTTAAGTATCTTTCTCGTAGAGCCTTTATTGATTTTTATATCTGGAATAAATAAAAACTTTTTTACTTGAGGGTGTGATTCTTAACTAGAAATAATTTTCCTGAGTGTATGAACCAAGTTTATCCCGTATAATTTAGTATCTTGTATAAATCTTTTGGAATGTACTCTTTTAGGTAGCGGTTATATCGAATGTAATATCTGGGAATAAATGATGTCAATTTCAAATGAGGTAGAGGTTATATCGAATGTAATATCTGGGAACAAATGGTCTTAACCGTGATTTCAAACTTTAAAACTAATATCTGAGGTTGAAAAAGATATTTTTCAGCTCATGTCTGATAATCGTTTTACATTCTTTGGAGAATATTCTTTCAAGTAGAGCGTACATATATTGTAGCATCTGGATCGAAATAATTACATTTTTCTCGTCGTCGTGATTGTCAACTAGAAATTTAAATAATGAGGTGCAGATTTAGGTTTTTACCATACGTCTGTAAATCGTCTATTATCTATTGGAAAAATATATTTCCTGTAATGCTAATATTGATTTTAATATCTTAAATGAAGTTAGGTCAATATTCTTTTCGGAATGTGTTTCAATTTGAAATACAATATCGTAGTGTGAATAGGAAATTTAACCCTAATGTCGGAAGATTGTTTATTATTTGTTGGTTAAGTATCTTTCTCGTAGGGCCTTTATTGATTTTTATATCTAGAGAAAATAAGATTTTTTTACTGGAGGATTTTTTACTGGAGGATAGATTTTTATATCTAGAGAAAATAAGATTTTTTTAACTAGAAATCATTTAACTGAGAGTAAGAACCAAGTTTATTCTGTATATTTGAGAATCGTGTATAATTCTTTTGGAATGTACTCTTTGAGGTAGAGGTTATATCGAATGTAATATCTGGGAACAAATGTTCTTAACCGTGATTTCAAACTTTAAAACTAATATCTGAGGTTGAAAAAGATATTTTTCAGCTCATGTCTGATAATCGTTTTACATTCTTTGGAGAATATTCTTTCAAGTAGAGCGTACATATATTGTAGCATCTGTATCGAAATAATTACATTTTTCTCGTCGTCGTGATTGTCAACTAGACATTTAATTAATGAGGTGCAGATTTAGGTTTTGCCCTTACGTCTGTAAATCGTCCATAATCTGTTGGAAAAATATATTTCCTGTAATGCTAATATTGATTTTAATACCTTAAATGAAATTAGATCATTTTGCTTTTCGCAGTGTTTTTCAATTAGAAATACAATATCTGAGTAACGAAATTTTACGCTAATGTCGGAAGATTGTTCTTTATTTTTTGGCTAAATGTCTTTCTCGTTGAGACTTTTATGATACTTATATCTAGAAAAAATAAGAATTGTTTGCTGGAGGGTGTGATTTTTTACTAGAACTCATTTAACTGAGAGTAAGAACCAAGTTTTTCCCGTATATTTGAGAATCGTGTATAATTCTTTTGGAATGTACTCTTTTAGGTAGAGCTCATATCGAATTTTATATCTGGGAATTAATTCTCCTTACCGTGAATTCAAACTTTAAAACTAATATATGAGGTTGAAAACGATAATTTCCGCTCATGTCTGATATTCGTTTTAAATTCTTGGGAGAATTATATTTCAGGTTGATCGTACGTGAATTTTAATATCTGGATTAATATAAGTACATTTTTCTCGTCAACGTGATTGTCGACTAGAAATTTAAATTATGAGACACCGATGAACTTTTTCCCTCACGTCTGTAAATCGACTATTATGTGTTGGAGAAATATATTTACTGTAGAGCTTAATTGATTTTAATATCGTAAATGAAGTTAGATCAAATTTCTTTACGGAATGTGTTTCAATTTGAAATACAATATCGTAGTGTGAATACGAAATTTAACCCTAATGTCGGAAGATTGTTTATTATTTGTTGGTTAAGTATCTTTCTCGTAGGGCCTTTATTGTTTTTTATATCTTGAGTAAATAAGATTTTTTTACTGGAGGGAGTGATTTTTAACTAGAAATCATTTAACTGAGAGTAAGAACCAAGTTTATTCCGTATATTTGAGAATCGTGTATAATTCTTTTTGAATGTACTCTTTGAGGTAGAGGTTATATCGAATGTAATATCTGGGAACAAATGGTCTTAACCGTGATTTCAAACTTTAAAACTAATATCTGAGGTTGAAAAAGATATTTTTGCAGCTCATGTCTGATACAATATCTGAGTACACAGAAATACAATATCTGAGTAACGAAAATTTACGCTAATGTCGGGAGATTGTTTTTTATTTTTTGGTTAAGTGTCTTTCTCGTTGAAATTTTATTGATATTTATATCTAGAAAAAATAAGAATTTTTTACTGGTGGGAGTCATTTTTAACTAGAAATCATTTTCCTGAGAGTATGAACAAGGTTTTTTCCGTATATATTTGAGAATCGTGTATAATTCTTTTGGAATGTAGTCTTTTAGGTAGAGCTCATGTCGAATTTAACATCTGGAAATAAATGCTCTTTACCCGGAATTCAAAGTTTAAAACTAATAACTGAGATTGAAAACAATGTTTTCCTCTCATGCCTGATAATCGTTTTACATTTTTGGAGAATATTCTTTCAAGTCGAGCATACATAAATTTTAATATCTGGATTATAATATATACATTTCTCTCGTTGTCGTGATTGCCCACTAGAAAATAAAATTATTAGATACAGATGGAGGTTTTTCCCTCTTGTCTGTAAATCGACTAATATTTGTAGGAGAAATATATTTCCTGTAGAGCTTATATTGTTTTTAATATCTTAAATGAAATTAGATCATTTTGCTTTACGTGGTGTTTTTCAATTTGAAATAAAATATATGAGTGTGAATACGAAATTTTACGCTAATGTCGAGAGATTGTCCTTTATTTGTTGGTTAAAAGTCGTTCTCGTAGAGACTTTATTGATTTTTATACCTGGAATAAATAAGATTTTTTACTGGAGGGTGTGATTTATAACTAGACATCATTTTACTGAGAGTAAGAACCAAGTTTTTCCCGTATTTTAGAGAATCGTGTATAATTCTTTTAGAATGTACTCTTTCAGGTAGAGCTCATATCGAATTTAATATCTGGAAATAAATGCTCTTTACCGTGAATTCAAACTTTAAAACTAATATCTGAGGTTTAAAACTATTTTTTCCGCTCATGTCTGATAATCGTTTTACATTCTCTGGAGAATATTCTTTCAAGTAGCGCGTAGATAAATTATAATATCTGGATGTAAATAGATACAGTTTTCTCGTTGTCGTGTATGTCCACTAGAAATTTAAATTATTAGATACAGACGGAGTTTTTTCCCTCATGTCTGTAAATAGACTAATATTTGTTGGAGAAATATATTTCCCGTAGAGCTTATATTGATTTTAATATCTTAAATAAATTTACTTTTGAAGTACGTTTTTTTACATTTGAAACTTTTTCCCTCACGTCTGTAAATCGACTATTATTTGTTGGAGAAATATATTTTCTGTAGAGCTTATATTGATTTTAATAATTAAATGAAGTTCGATCAATTTTCTTTTAGGAATGTGTTTCAAATTGAAATACAATATCGTTGTGTGAATACGAAATTTAACCCTAATGTCGGAAGATTGTTCATTATTTGTTGGTTAAGTATCTTTCTCGTAGAGCCTTTATTGATTTTAATATGTAGAGTAAATAAGAATTTTTTACTGGTGGGAGTGATTTTTAACTAGCAATCATTTTACTGAGAGTAGGAATAAGGTTTTTTCCGTATATATTTGAGAATCGTGTAAAATTCTTTTGGAATGTACTCTTTCAGGTAGAGGTTATATCGATTGTAATATCACGGATCAAATGCTCTAATCCGTGAAATCAAACTTTAAAACTAATATCTGAGGTTGAAAACGATATTATTCCGCTTATGTCTGATAATCGTTTTGCATTCTTTGGAGAATATTCTTTCAAGTAGAGCGTATATATATTGTAGCATCTGGATTGAAATAAATATATTTTTCTCGTCGTCGTGATGTAGGTTTTTCCCATACGTATATTTCCTTTAGTGCTAATATTGATTTTAATATCTATAGAGAAATTAGATCATTTTCCTTTTCGGGGTGTTTTTAAATTATAAATACAATTTCTGAGAGTGAATAAGAAATTTTACGCTAATGTGGGAAGAATGTTCTTTATTTGTTAGTTAAATGTCTTTCTCGTTGAGCCTATATTGATTTTTATACCTAGAATAAATAAGAATTTTTACTGGAAGGTGTGATTTTTAACTAGAAATCATTTTCCTTAGTGTATGAACCAAGTTTATCCCGTATAGTTAAGAATTGTGTATAATTCATTTAGAATGTACTCTTTCAGGTAGAGCTCATATCCAATTTAATATCTGGGAATAAATGCTCTTTACCTTGAATTCAAACTTTGATACTAATATCTGAGGTTTAAAAGGATGTTTTCCGCTCATGTCTGATGATCGTTTTACATTCTTTAGAGGATATTCTTTCAAGTAGCTCGTAGATAATATTTAATATCTAAATGTAAATAAATACAATTTTCTCGTTGTCGTGATTGTCCACTAGAAATATAACTTATTAGATACAGATGGAGTTTTTTCCCTCAAATCTGTAAAGAGACTAATATTTGTTGGAGAATTATATTTCCTGTAGAGCTTATAATGATTTTAATATCTTAAATGAAGTTAGATTTTATTGTGTTTCGTAATGTGTTTCAATTAGAAATACAATTTATGAGTGTGAATACGAAATTTTACGCTAATGTCGGAAGAATGTTCATTATTTGTTGGTTAAGTGTCTTTCTCGTAGAGCCTTATTGATTTTTATACCTGGAATAAATACTAATTTTTTACTTGAGGGTGTGTTTTTTAACTAGAAATCATTTTACTGAGAGTAAGAATCAAGTTTTTTCCGTATATATGAGAATCGTGTATAATTCTTTTGGTTGGACTCTTTCAGGTAGAGGTCATATCGAATTTAATATCTGGGAATAAATACTCTTAACCGTGAATTCAAACTTTAAAACTAATATCTGAAGTTGAAAACGATATTTTCCGCTCATGTCTGATAATCGTTTTATATTCTTTGGAGAATTATCTTTCAGGTAGATCGTACATAAATTTTAATATCTGGATTTATATAAGTACATGTTTCACGTCAACGTGATTGTCGACTAGAAATTTAAATTATGAGATATAGATGAATCTTTTTCCCTCACGTCTGTAAATCGACTATTATCTGTTGGAGAAATATATTTCCTGTAGTGCTAATATTGATTTTAATATCTTTAATGAAATTAGACCTATTTGCTTTTTTGGAGTGTTTTTCAATTAGAAATACTATATCTGAGTGTGAATACGAAATTTTACGCTAATGTCGGAAGAATGTTCATTTTTTATTGGTTAAGTGTCTTTCTCGTAGAGCCTTTATTGATTTTTATACCTGGAATAAATAAGATTTTTTACTGGAGGGCGTGATTTTAAACTAGAAATTATTTTACTAAAAGTAAGAACCAAGTTTTTCCCGTTAATTTGAGAAATGTGTATAATTCTTCTGGAATGTACTCTGTTAGGTAGAGCACATATCGATTTTAATATCTGGGAATAAATGCTCTTTACCGTGAATTCAAACTTTAAAACTAATATCTGAGGTTGAAAACGATGTTTTCCTCTCATTTCTGATAATCGTTTTACATCTTTGGAGAATATTCTTTTAAGAAGAGCTTACATAAATTAAATTAACATGATGAAAATAAATACATTTTTCTCGTCGTCTTGATTGTTGACTAGAATTTTTAATTATGAGATACAGTTGGAGTTTTTTCCCTCAAGTCTGTAAATCGACAAAAATTTTTTGGAGAAATATATATATCCTGTAGAGCTTGTATTGATTTAATATTTTAAATGAAGTTAGATCAATTTTCATTTCGGAATGTGTCTCAATTTGAAATTTAATAACGTAGAGTTAATACGAAATTTCACGCTAATAGCGGAAGAATGTTCATTTTTTATTGGTTAAGTGTCTTTCTCGTAGAGCCTTTATTGATTTTTATACCTGGAATAAATAAGAATTTTTTACTGGAGGGTGTGATTGTTAACTAGAAATCATTTTACTGAGAGTTAGAACCAAGTTTTTCCTGTATATTTGAGAATCGTGTATAATTCTTTTGGGATGTACTCTTTCAGGTAGAGCTGCTATCGAATTTAATATCTGGAAATAAATGCTCTTTACCGTGAATTCAAACTTTAAAACTAATATCTGAAGTTGAAAACGATGTTTTCCGCTAATGGCTGATAATCGTTTTACATTCTTTGGAGAATATTCTTTCCGGTAGACCATACATAAATTTTAATATATGGATTTAAATAAATACATTTTTCTCGTCGTCGTGATTGTCGGCAAGAAATTTAAATTATGAGATACAGATTGTGGTTTTTCCCTCATGTCTTTAAATTGACTATTATTTGTTGGAAAAGTATATTTCCTGTAGAGCTTATATTGATTTAAATATCTTAAATGAAACTAGATCTTTTTGCTTTCCGGAGTGTTTATCAATTTGAAATACAATATCTGAGTGTGAATACGAAATTTAACCCTGATGTCGGAAGATTGTTCATTATTTGTTGGTTAAGTATCTTTCTCGTATAGCCTTCATTGATTTTTATGTCTAGAGTAAATAAGAATTTTTTACTGGAGGGAGTGATTTTTAACTAGAAATCATTTTACTGAGAGTAGGAACAAGGTTTTTTCCGTATATATTTGAGAATCGTGTATAATTCTTTTGGAATGTACTCTTTCAGGTAGAGGTTATATCGAATGTAATATTTAGGGATCAAATGCTCTAATTAGTGAGTTCAAACTTTAAAACTAATATCTGAGGTTGAAAACGATATTTTTCCGCTCATGTCTGATAATCGTTTTACATTCTTTGGAGAATATTCTTTCAAGTAGAGCGTATATATATTGTAGCATCTGGATTGAAATAAATATATTTTTCCTGCGTCGTGATTGTAAACTAAAAATTTAAATAATGAGATACAGATATAGGTTTTTCCCATACATCTGAATATCGTCTATTATCTGTTGGAAAACTATATTTCCTGTAGTGCTAATATTGATTTTAATATCTATAATGAAATTAGATCATTTTCCTTTTCGGGGTGTTTTTAAATTATAAATACAATTTCTGAGTGTGAATAAGAAATTTTACGCTAATGTGGGAAGAATCTTCATTATTTGTTGGTTAAGTGTCATATCGAATTCTCATATCGAATTTAATATCTGGGAATAAATGCTCTTAACCGTGAATTAAAACTTTAAAACTAATACCTGAGGTCGAGAACGATGTTTTCCACTCAAGTCTGATAATTGTTTTATATTCTTTGGTGAATTAAGTTTCAGGTAGATCGTACATAAATTTTAATATCTGGATTAATATAAGTACATTTTTCACGTCAACGTGATTGTCGACTAGAAATTTAAATTATGAGATACAGATGAAAATTTTTCCCTCACGTCTGTAAATCGACTATTATTTGTTGGAGAAATAAATTTACTGTAGAGCTTATATTGATTTTAATATCTTAAATTAAGTTAGATCAATTTTCTTTTCGGAATGTGTTTCAATTTGAAATACAATATCGTAGTGTGAATACAAATTAAACCCTAATGTCAATAGATTGTTCATAATTTGTTGGTTATGTGCGTTTCTCGTAGAGCGTATATTGATTTTTATATCTTGATTAAATAAGATTTTTTATTGGAGGGAGTGATATTTAACTAGAAATCATTTTACTGAGAGTATGAACCAAGTTTTTCCCGTATATTAGAGAATCGTGTATAATTCTTTTAGAATGTACTCTTTCAGGTAGAGCTCATATCGAATTTAATATCTGGGAATAAATACTCTTTACCGTGAATTCAAACTTTAAAACTAATATCTGAGGTTTAAAACGATGTTTTTCGCTCATGTCTGATCATCGATTTACATTCTTTGGAGAATATTCTTTCAAGTAGCTCGTAGATAAATTTTAATATCTAGATTTAAATAAATACATTTCTGTTGTTGTCGTGATTGTCCACTAGAAATATAAATTATTAGATACAGATGGAGTTTTTTCCCTCAAATCTGTAAATAGACTAATATTTGTTAGAGAAATATATTTCCTGTAGAGCTTATATTGATTTTAATATTTTAAATGAAGTTAGATCAATTTTCTTTTCGGAATATGTTTCAATTTGAAATACAATATCGTAGTGTTAATACGAAATTATACGCTAATGTCGTAAGATTGTTTATTATTTGTTGGTTAAGTGTCTTTCTCGTAGAGCCATTATTGATTTTTATACCTGGAATAAATAAGAATTTTTTAATGGAGGGTGTGATTGTTAACTAGAAATCATTTTACTGAGAGTAAGAACCAAGTTTTTCCTGTGTATATGAGAATCGTGTTTAATTCTTTTGGAATATACTCTTTCAGGTAGAGCTCATATCGAATTTAATATCTGGGAATAAATGCTCTTAACCGTGAATTCAAACTTTAAAACTAATACCTGAGGTCGAAAACGATATTTTCCGCTCATGTCTGATAATTGTTTTATATTCTCTGGTGAATTATCTTTCAGGTAGAACGTACATAAATTTTAATATGTGGATTAATATAAGTACATTTTTCAAGTCAACGTGATTGTAGACTAGAAATTTAAATTATGAGATACAGATGAAACTTTTTCCCTCACGTCTGTAAATCGACTATTATTTGCTGGAGAAATATATTTACTGTAGAGCTTATATTGATTTTAATATCTTAAATGAAGTTAGATAAATTTTCTTTTCGGAATGTGTTTCAATTTGAAATACAATATCGTAGAGGGAATACAAATTAAACCCTAATGTCAAAAGATTGTTCATAATTTGATGGTTATGTGCGTTTCTCGTAGAGCCTATATAGATTTTTATATCTTGATTAAATAAGATTTTTTACTGGAGGGAGTGGTTTTTAACTAGAAATCATTTTACTGAGAGTATGAACCAAGTTTTTCCCGTATATTTGAGAATTGTGTATAATTCTTTTGGAATGTACTCTTTCAGGTAGAGGTTATATCGAATTTAATATCTGGGAATAAATTATCTTAACCGTGAATTAAATCTTTAAAACTAAATTCTGTGGTTGAAAACCATGTTTTCCGCGCATGTATGATAATCGTTTTACATTCTTGGGAGAATATTCTTGCTGGTAGATCGTACGTAAATTTAAATATCTGGATTAAAATAAATACATTTTTCTCGTCGTCGTGATTGTCGACAGGAATTTAAATTATGAGATACAGATGGAGATTTTTCCCTCATGTCTGTAAATCGACTATTATTGGTTGGAGAAATATATTTCCTGTAGAGCTTATATTGATTTTAATATCTTAAATGAAATTAGATCATTTTGCTTTACAGAGTGTTTTTCAATTTGAAATAAAATATCTGAGTGTGAACACGAAATTTTACGCTAATGTCGAGAGATTGTTCTTTATTTGTTGGTTAAATGTCTTTGTTGTGGAGCCTTTATTGATATTTATACCAAGAATTACTAAGAATTATTTACTGGACGGTGTGTCTTTTAACTAGAAATCATTTTACTAAAAGTAAGAACCAAGTTTTTCCCGTATATTAGAGAATCGTGTATAATTCTTTTAGAATGTACTCATTCAGGTAGAGCTCATATCGAATTTAATACCTGGAAAAAAAACTCTTTACCGTGAATTCAAACTTTAAAACTAATATCTGAGGTTTAAAACAATGTTTTTCGCTCATGTCTGATCATCGATTTACATTCTTTGGAGAATATTCTTTCAAGTAGCTCGTAGATAAATTTTAATATCTAGATTTAAATAAATACATTTTTGTCGTTGTCGTGATTGTCCACTAGAAATATAAATTATTAGATACAGATGGAGTTTTTTCCCTCAAATCTGTAAATAGACTAATATTTGTTAGAGAAATATATTTCCTGTAGAGCTTATATTGATTTTAATATTTTAAATGAAGTTAGATCAATTTTCTTTTCGGAATATGTTTCAATTTGAAATACAGTATCGTAGTGTTAATACGAAATTATACGCCAATGTCGTAAGATTGTTTATTATTTGTTGGTTAAGTGTCTTTCTCGTAGAGCCATTATTGATTTTTATACCTTGAATAAATAAGAATTTTTTAATGGAGGGTGTGATTGTTAACTAGAAATCATTTTACTGAGAGTAAGAACCAAGTTTTCCTGTATATATGAGAATCGTGTTTAATTCTTTTGGAATGTACTCTTTCAGGTAGAGCTCATATCGAATTTAATATCTGGGAATAAATACTCTTTACCGTGAATTCAAACTATAAAAAACTAATACCTGAGGTCGAAAACGATAGTTTCCGCTCATGTCTGATAATTGTTTTATATTCTTTGGTGAATTATCTTTCAGGTAGATCGTACATAAATTTTAATATCTGGATTAATATAAGTACATTTTTCACGTCAACGTGATTGTCGACTAGAAATTTAAATTATGAGATACAGATGAAACTTTTTCCCTCACGTCTGTAAATCGACTATTATTTGCTGGAGAAATATATTTACTGTAGAGCTTATATTGATTTTAATATCTTAAATGGAGTAAGATCAATTTTCTTTTCGGAATGTGTTTCAATTTGAAATACAATATCGTAGTGTGAATACAAATTAAACCCTAATGTCAAAAGATTGTTCATAATTTGTTGGTTATGTGCGTTTCTCGTAGAGCCTATATTGACTTTTATATCTTTATTAAATAAGATATTTTACTGGAGGGAGTGGTTTTTAACTAGAAATCATTTTACTGAGAGTATGAACCAAGTTTTTCCCGTATATTTGAGAATTGTGTATAATTCTTTTGGAATGTACTCTTTCAGGTAGAGGTTATATCGAATTTAATATCTGGGAATAAATTATCTTAACCGTGAATTAAATCTTTAAAACTAAATTCTGTGGTTGAAAACCATGTTTTCCGCGCATGTCTGATAATCGTTTTATATTCTTTGGAGAATATTCTTTCAAGTAGAGCGTACATAATTTTTAATATCTGGATTAAAATAAATACATTTTTCTCGTTGTCGTGATTTTTGACTAGAAATTTAAGTTATGAGATACAGATGGAGTTTTTCCCTCATGTCTGTAAATCGACTATTATTTGTTGGAAAAATATATTTCCTCTAGAGCAGATATTGATTTCAATATCTTAAATGAAATTAGATCATTTTGCTTTCCGGAGTGTTTTTCAATTTGAAATAAAATATCTTAGTGTGTATACGAAATTTCACGCTAGTGTCGGAAGATTGTTGATTATTTGTTGGTTAAGTATCTTTCTCGTAGAGCCTTTATTGATTTTTATATCTGGAATAAATAAAAACTTTTTTACTTGAGGGTGTGATTCTTAACTAGAAATAATTTTCCTGAGTGTATGAACCAAGTTTATCCCGTATAATTTAGTATCTTGTATAAATCTTTTGGAATGTACTCTTTTAGGTAGCGGTTATATCGAATGTAATATCTGGGAATAAATGATGTCAATTTCAAATGAGGTAGAGGTTATATCGAATGTAATATCTGGGAACAAATGGTCTTAACCGTGATTTCAAACTTTAAAACTAATATCTGAGGTTGAAAAAGATATTTTTCAGCTCATGTCTGATAATCGTTTTACATTCTTTGGAGAATATTCTTTCAAGTAGAGCGTACATATATTGTAGCATATGTATCGAAATAATTACATTTTTCTCGTCGTCGTGATTGTCAACTAGACATTTAAATAATGAGGTGCAGATTTAGGTTTTGCCCTTACGTCTGTAAATCGTCTATCATCTGTTGGAAAAATATATTTCCTGTAATGCTAATATTGATTTTAATACCTTAAATGAAATTAGATCATTTTGCTTTTCGCAGTGTTTTTCAATTAGAAATACAATATCTGAGTAACGAAATTTTACGCTAATGTCGGAAGATTGTTCTTTATTTTTTGGCTAAATGTCTTTCTCGTTGAGACTTTTATGATACTTATATCTAGAAAAAATTAGAATTGTTTGCTGGAGGGTGTGATTTTTTACTAGAACTCATTTAACTGAGAGTAAGAACCAAGTTTTTCCCGTATATTTGAGAATCGTGTATAATTCTTTTGGAATGTACTCTTTTAGGTAGAGCTCATATCGAATTTTATATCTGGGAATTAATTCTCCTTACCGTGAATTCAAACTTTAAAACTAATATATGAGGTTGAAAACGATAATTTCCGCTCATGTCTGATATTCGTTTTAAATTCTTGGGAGAATTATATTTCAGGTTGATCGTACGTGAATTTTAATATCTGGATTAATATAAGTACATTTTTCTCGTCAACGTGATTGTCGACTAGAAATTTAAATTATGAGACACCGATGAAACTTTTTCCCTCACGTCTGTAAATCGACTATTATGTGTTGGAGAAATATATTTACTCTAGAGCTTAATTGATTTTAATATCGTAAATGAAGTTAGATCAAATTTCTTTACGGAATGTGTTTCAATTTGAAATACAATATCGTAGTGTGAATACGAAATTTAACCCTAATGTCGGAAGATTGTTTATTATTTGTTGGTTAAGTATCTTTCTCGTAGGGCCTTTATTGTTTTTTATATCTTGAGTAAATAAGATTTTTTTACTGGAGGGAGTGATTTTTAACTAGAAATCATTTAACTGAGAGTAAGAACCAAGTTTATTCCGTATATTTGAGAATCGTGTATAATTCTTTTTGAATGTACTCTTTGAGGTAGAGGTTATATCGAATGTAATATCTGGGAACAAATGGTCTTAACCGTGATTTCAAACTTTAAAACTAATATCTGAGGTTGAAAAAGATATTTTTGCAGCTCATGTCTGATACAATATCTGAGTACACAGAAATACAATATCTGAGTAACGAAAATTTACGCTAATGTCGGGAGATTGTTTTTTATTTTTTGGTTAAGTGTCTTTCTCGTTGAAATTTTATTGATATTTATATCTAGAAAAAATAAGAATTTTTTACTGGTGGGAGTCATTTTTAACTAGAAATCATTTTCCTGAGAGTATGAACAAGGTTTTTTCCGTATATATTTGAGAATCGTGTATAATTCTTTTGGAATGTAGTCTTTTAGGTAGAGCTCATGTCGAATTTAACATCTGGAAATAAATGCTCTTTACCCGGAATTCAAAGTTTAAAACTAATAACTGAGATTGAAAACAATGTTTTCCTCTCATGCCTGATAATCGTTTTACATTTTTGGAGAATATTCTTTCAAGTCGAGCATACATAAATTTTAATATCTGGATTATAATATATACATTTCTCTCGTTGTCGTGATTGCCCACTAGAAAATAAAATTATTAGATACAGATGGAGGTTTTTCCCTCTTGTCTGTAAATCGACTAATATTTGTAGGAGAAATATATTTCCTGTAGAGGTAATATTAATTTTAATATTTAAATGAAGTTAGATCAATTTTCTTTTCGGAATGTGTTTCAATTTGAAATAAAATATCGTAGTGTGAATTCGAAATTTCACGCTAATGTCGTAAGATTGTTCATTATTTGTTGGTTAAGTGTCTTTCTCGTATAGCCTTTAATGATTATTATACCTGGAATAAATAAGAATTTTTTACTGGAGGGTGTGATTTTACTAGAAATCATTTTACTGAGAGTAAGAACCAAGTTTTTTCCTTACATTTGAGAATCGTGTATAATTCTTTTGGGATGTACTCTTTCAGGTAGAGCTCATGTTGAATTTAATATCTGGGAATAAATGATCTTTACCGTGAATTCAAACTTGAAAACTAATATCTGAAGTTGAAAACGATGTTTTCCGCTCAGGTCTGATAATCGTTTTACATTCTTTGGAGAATATTTTTTCGGGTAGATCGTACATAATTATTAATATCTGGATTTAAATGAATTCATTTTTCTCGTCGTCGTGATTGTCGGCTAGAAATTTAAATTATTAGATGTAAATCGTCTATCATCTGTTGGAGAAATATATTTTTTATAGAACTTATATATAAAATATATTTCCTGTAGTGCTAATATTGATTTTTCTATCTTATATAAAATTATATCATTTAGCTTTTCGGAGTGTTTTTCAATTAGAAATACTATATCTGAGTGTTAATACGAAATTTCACGCTAATGTCGGAAGATTGTTGATTATTTGTTGGTTAAGTGTTTTTCCTGTAGAGCTTTTATTGATTTTTATATCTGGAATAAATAAAAACTTTTTTACTTGAGGGTGTGATTTTTAACTAGAAATCATTTCCTGAGTGTATGATCCAAGTTTATCCCGTATATTTGAGTATCGTGTATAATTCTTTTGGAATGTACTCTTTCAGGTAGAGGTTATATCGAATGTAATATCTGGGAATAAATTATCTTTACCGTGAATTAAAACTTTAAAACTAAAATCTGTGGTTGAAAACCATGTTTTCCGCGCATGTCTGATAATCGCTTTACATTTTTTGGAGAGTATTCTTTCAAGTAGAGCGTACTTAAATTTTAATATCTGGATTTAAATAAATACATTTTTCTCGTCGTCGTGATTGTCGACAGTAATTTAAATTATGAGATACAGATGGATGTTTTTCCCTCATGTCTGTAAATCGACTATTATTGGTTGGAGAAATATATTTCCTGTAGAGCTTATATTGTTTTTAATATCTTAAATTAAATTAGATCATTATGCTTTACGTGGTGTTTTTCAATTTGAAATAAAATATATGAGTGTGAATACGAAATTTTACGCTAATGTCGAGAGATTGTCCTTTATTTGTTGGTTAAAAGTCGTTCTCGTAGAGCCTTTATTGATTTTTATACCTGCAATAAATAAGATTTTTTACTGGAGGGTGTGATTTATAACTAGACATCATTTTACTGAGAGTACGAACCAAGTTTTTCCCGTATATTAGAGAATCGTGTATAATTCTTTTAGAATGTACTCTTTCAGGTAGAGCTCATATCGAATTTAATATCTGGAAATAAATGCTCTTTACCGTGAATTCAAACTTTAAAACTAATATCTGAGGTTTAAAACTATGTTTTCCGCTCATGTCTGATAATCGTTTTACATTCTCTGGAGAATATTCTTTCAAGTAGCGCGTAGATAAATTATAATATCTGGATGTAAATAAATACAGTTTTCTCGTTGTCGTGTATGTCCACTAGAAATTTAAATTATTAGATACAGACGGAGTTTTTTCCCTCATGTCTGTGAATAGACTAATATTTGTTGGAGAAATATATTTCCCGTAGAGCTCATATTGATTTTAATATCTTAAATAAATTTACTTTTGAAGTACGTTTTTTTACATTTGAAACTTTTTCCCTCACGTCTGTAAATCGACTATTATTTGTTGGAGAAATATATTTTCTGTAGAGCTTATATTGATTTTAATAATTAAATGAAGTTCGATCAATTTTCTTTTCGGAATGTGTTTCAATTTGAAATACAATATCGTAGTGTGAATACGAAATTTAACCCTAATGTCGGAAGATTGTTCATTATTTGTTGGTTAAGTATCTTTCTCGTAGAGCCTTTATTGATTTTAATATGTAGAGTAAATAAGAATTTTTTACTGGTGGGAGTGATTTTTAACTAGCAATCATTTTACTGAGAGTAGGAATAAGGTTTTTTCCGTATATATTTGAGAATCGTGTAAAATTCTTTTGGAATGTACTCTTTCAGGTAGAGGTTATATCGATTGTAATATCACGGATCAAATGCTCTAATCCGTGAATTCAAACTTTAAAACTAATATCTGAGGTTGAATACGATATTATTCCGCTTATGTCTGATAATCGTTTTGCATTCTTTGGAGAATATTCTTTCAAGTAGAGCGTATATATATTGTAGCATCTGGATTGAAATAAATATATTTTTCTCGTCGTCGTGATGTAGGTTTTTCCCATACGTCTGAATATCGTCTATTATCGTTTGGAAAACTATATTTCCAGTAGTGCTAATATTGATTTTAATATCTATAGAGAAATTAGATCATTTTCCTTTTCGGGGTGTTTTTAAATTATAAATACAATTTCTGAGAGTGAATAAGAAATTTTACGCTAATGTGGGAAGAATGTTCTTTATTTGTTAGTTAAATGTCTTTCTCGTAGAGCCTATATTGATTTTTATACCTAGAATAAATAAGAATTTTTACTGGAAGGTGTGATTTTTAACTAGAAATCATTTTCCTGAGTGTATGAACCAAGTTTATCCCGTATAGTTAAGAATTGTGTATAATTCAATTAGAATGTACTCTTTCAGGTAGAGCTCATATCGAATTTAATATCTGGGAATAAATGCTCTTTACCGTGAATTCAAACTTTGATACTAACATCTGAGGTTTAAAAGGATGTTTTCCGCTCATGTCTGATGATCGTTTTACATTCTTTGGAGAATATTCTTTCAAGTAGCTCGTAGATAATATTTAATATCTAAATGTAAATAAATACAATTTTCTCGTTGTCGTGATTGTCCACTAGAAATATAACTTATTAGATACAGATGGAGTTTTTTCCCTCAAATCTGTAAAGAGACTAATATTTGTTGGAGAAATATATTTCCTGTAGAGCTTATAATGATTTTAATATCTTAAATGAAGTTAGATTTTATTGTGTTTCGTAATGTGTTTCAATTAGAAATACAAATTATGAGTGTGAATACGAAATTTTACGCTTATGTCGGAAGAATGTTCATTATTTGTTGTTAAGTGTCTTTCTCGTAGAGCCATTATTGATTTTTATACCTGGAATAAATACTAATTTTTTACTTGAGGGTGTGTTTTTTAACTAGAAATCATTTTACTGAGAGTAAGAATCAAGTTTTTTCCGTATATATGAGAATCGTGTTTAATTCTTTTGGTTGGACTCTTTCAGGTAGAGCTCATATCGAATTTAATATCTGGAAATAAATGCTCTTTACCGTGAATTCAAACTTTAAAACTAATATCTGAGGTTTAAAACGATGTTTTCCGCTCATGTCTGATCATCGTTTTACATTCTTTGGAGAATATTCTTTCAAGTAGCTCGTAGAGAAATTTTAATATCTCGATGTAAATTAATACATTTTCTCGTTGTCGTGAATTTCCACTAGAAATATAAATTATTAGATACAGATGGAGTTTTTCCCCTCAAATCTGTTAGTAGACTAATATTTGTTAGAGAAATATATTTCCTGTAGAGCTTATATTGATTTTAATATTTTAAATGAAGTTAGATCAATTTTCTTTTCGGAATACGTTTTAATTTGAAATACAATATCGTAGTGTTAATACGAAATTATACGCTAATGTCGTAAGATTGTTTATTATTTGTTGGTTAAGTGTCTTTCTCGTAGAGCCATTATTGATTTTTATACCTGGAATAAATAAGAATTTCTTAATGGAGGGTGTGATTGTTAACTAGAAATCATTTTACTGAGAGTAAGAACCAAGTTTTTCCTGTATATATGAGAATCGTGTTTAATTCTTTTGGAATGTTCTCTTTCAGGTAGAGCTCATATCGAATTTAATATCTGGGAATAAATACTCTTTACCGTGAATTCAAACTATAAAAAACTAATACCTGAGGTCGAAAACGATAGTTTCCTCTCATGTCTGATAATTTTTTTATATTCTATGGTGTATTATTTTTCAGGTAGATCGTACATAAATTTTAATATCTGGATTAATATAAGTACATTTTTCACGTCAACGTGATTGTCGACTAGAAATTTAAATTATGAGATACAGATGAAACTTTTTCCCTCACGTCTGTAAATCGACTATTATTTGCTGGAGAAATATATTTACTGTAGAGCTTATATTGATTTTAATATCTTAAATGAAGTAAGATCAATTTTCTTTTCGGAATGTATTTAAATTTGAAATACAATATCGTAGTGTGAATACAAATTAAACCCTAATGTCAAAAGATTGTTCATAATTAGTTGGTTATGTGCGTTTCTCGTAGAGCCTATATTGATTTTTATATCTTGATTAAATAAGATTTTTTACTGGAGGGAGTGATTTTTAATTAGAAATCATTTTACTGAGTGTATGAACCAAGTTTAACCCGTATATTTCAGTATCTTGTATAAATCTTTTCTAATGTACTCTTTCAGGTAGAGGTTATATCGAATGTAATATCTGGGAATAAATTATCTTTACCGTAAATTAAAACTTTAAAACTAAATTCTGTGGTTGAAAACCATGTTTTCCGCGCATGTATGATAATCGTTTCACATTCTTTGGAGAATATTCTTTAGGGTAGATCGTACGTAAATTTTAATATCTGGATTAAAATAAATACATTTTTCTCGTCGTCGTGATTGTCGACAGGAATTTAAATTATGAGATACTGATGGAGGTTTTTCCCTCATGTCTTTAAATCGACTATTATTGGTTGGAGAAATATATTTCCTGTAGTGCTTATATTGATTTTAATATCTTAAATGAAATTAGATCATTTTGCTTTACAGAGTGTTTTTCAATTTGAAATAAAATATCTGAGTGTGAACACGAAATTTTACGCTAATGTCGAGAGAATGTTCTTTAATTGTTGGTTAAATGTCTTTGTTGTAGAGCCTTTATTGATATTTATACCAAGAATTACTAAGAATTATTTACTGGACGGTGTGTTTTTTAACTAGAAATCGTTTTACTAAAAGTAAGAACCAAGTTTTTCCCGTATATTAGAGAATCGTGTATAATTCTTTTAGAATGTACTCTTTCAGGTAGAGCTCATATCGAATTTAATATCTGGGAATAAATACTCTTTACCGTGAATTCAAACTTTAAAACTAATATCTGAGGTTTAAAACGATGTTTTTCGCTCATGTCTGATCATCGATTTACATTCTTTGGAGAATATTCTTTCAAGTAGCTCGTAGATAAATTTTAATATCTAGATTTAAATAAATACATTTCTGTCGTTGTCGTGATTGTCCACTAGAAATATAAATTATTAGATACAGATGGAGTTTTTTCCCTCAAATCTGTAAATAGACTAATATTTGTTAGAGAAATATATTTCCTGTAGAGCTTATATTGATTTTAATATTTTAAATGAAGTTAGATCAATTTTCTTTTCGGAATATGTTTCAATTTGAAATACAGTATCGTAGTGTTAATACGAAATTATACGCCAATGTCGTAAGATTGTTTATTATTTGTTGGTTAAGTGTCTTTCTCGTAGAGCCATTATTGATTTTTATACCTTGAATAAATAAGAATTTTTTAATGGAGGGTGTGATTCTTAACTAGAAATCATTTTACTGAGAGTAAGAACCAAGTTTTCCTGTATATATGAGAATCGTGTTTAATTCTTTTGGAATGTACTCTTTCAGGTAGAGCTCATATCGAATTTAATATCTGGGAATAAATACTCTTTACCGTGAATTCAAACTATAAAAAACTAATACCTGAGGTTGAAAACAATAGTTTCCGCTCATGTCTGATAATTGTTTTATATTCTTTGGTGAATTATCTTTCAGGTAGATCGTACATAAATTTTAATATCTGGATTAATATAAGTACATTTTTCACGTCAACGTGATTGTCGACTAGAAATTTAAATTATGAGATACAGATGAAACTTTTTCCCTCACGTCTGTAAATCGACTATTATTTGCTGGAGAAATATATTTACTGTAGAGCTTATATTGATTTTAATATCTTAAATGAAGTAAGATCAATTTTCTTTTCGGAATGTGTTTCAATTTGAAATACAATATCGTAGTGTGAATACAAGTTAAACCCTAATGTCAAAAGATTGTTCATAATTAGTTGGTTATGTGCGTTTCTCGTAGAGCCTATATTGATTTTTATATCTTGATTAAATAAGATTTTTTACTGGAGGGAGTGATTTTTAACTAGAAATCATTTTACTGAGAGTATGAACCAAGTTTTTCCCGTATATTTGAGAATCGTGTATAATTCTTTTGGAATGTACTCTTTCAGGTAGAGGTTATATCGAATATAATATCTGGGAATAAATTATCTTAACCGTGAATTAAATCTTTAAAACTAAATTCTGTGGTTGAAAACCATGTTTTCCGCGCATGTCTGATAATCGTTTTATATTCTTTGGAGAATATTCTTTCAAGTAGAGCGTACATAAATTTTAATATCTGGATTAAAATAAATACATTTTTCACGTTGTCGTGATTGTCGACAGGAATTTAAATTATGAGATACTGATGGAGGTTTTTCCCTCATGTCTTTAAATCGACTATTATTTGTTGGAGAAATATATTTCTTGTAGAGGATATATTGATTTTAATATCTAAAATAAAATTATATGATGTTACTTTTCGTAGTGTTTTTCAATTAGAAATACAATATCTGAGTAACGAAATTTTACCCTAATGTCGGGAGATTGTTCTTTATTTTTTGGCTAAATGTCTTTCTCGTTGAGATTTTTTATTATACTTATATCTAGAAAAAATAAGAATTGTTTGCTGGAGGGTGTGATTTATTACTAGAACACATTTTACTGAGAGTAAGAACCAAGTTTTTCCCGTATATTTGAGAATCGTGTATAATTCTTTTGGAATGTACTCTTTTAGGTAGAGCACATATCGAATTTTATATCTGGGAATAAATTCTCCTTACCGTGAATTCAAACTTTAAAACTAATATATGAGGTTGAAAACGATATTTTCGGCTCATGTCTGATAATCGTTTTACATTCTTTGGAGAATTATCTTTCAGGTTAATCGTACATAAATTTTAATATCTGCATTAATATAAGTACATTTATCACGTCAACGTGATTGTCGACTAGAAATTTAAATTATGAGAAACCGATGAAACTTTTTCCCTCACGTCTGTAAATCGACTATTATTGGTTGGAGAAATATATTTCCTGTAATGCTAATATTGATTTTAATATCGTAAATGAAGTTAGATCAAATTTCTTTCCGGAATGTGTTTCAATTTGAAAAACAATAAGGTAGTGTGAATACGAAATTTAACCCTAATGTCGGAAGATTGTTTATTATTTGTTGGTTAAGTATCTTTCTCGTAGAGCCTTTATTGATTTTTATATCTAGAGTAAATAAGATTTTTTTACTGGAGGGAGTGATTTTTAACTAGTAATCATTTTACTGAGAGTAGGAAGCAATTTTTTTTCCGTATATATTTGAGAATTTTGTATACTTCTTTTGGATTGTACTCTTTCAGATAGAGTTCATATCGAATTTATTATCCGGGAATAATTGATGTCAATTTCAAATGAGGTAGAGGTTATATCGAATGTAATATCTGGGAACAAATGGTCTTAACCGTGATTTCAAACTTTAAAACTAATATTTGAGGTTGAAAAAGATATTTTTCAGCTCATGTCTGATAATCGTTTTACATTCTTTGGAGAATATTCTTTCAAGTAGAGCGTACATATATTGTAGCATCTGGATCGAAATAATTACATTTTTCTCGTCGTCGTGATTGTCAACTACAAATTTAAATAATGAGGTGCAGATTTAGGTTTTTACCATACGTCTGTAAATCGTCTATTATCTATTGGAAAAATATATTTCCTGTAATGCTAATATTGATTTTAATATCTTCAATGAAGTTAGATCAATTTTCTTTTCGGAATGTGTTTCAATTTCAAATACAATATCGTAGGTTGAATACGAAATTTAACCCTAATGTCCGTAGATTGTCCTTTATTTTTTGGTTAAATGTCCTTCTCGTTGAGATTTTATTGATATACATATCTAGAAAAAATAAGAATTGTTTGCTGGAGGGTGTGATTTTTTACTTGAACTCATTTTACTGAGAGTAAGAACCAAGTTTTTCCCGTATATTTGAGAAACGTGTATAATTCTTTTGGAATGTACTCTTTTAGGTAGAGCTCATATCGAATTTTATATCTTGGAATAAATTCTCCTTACGCTGAATTCAAACTTTAAAACTAACATATGAGGTTCAAAACGATATTTTTTGCTCATGTCTGATAATCGTTTTACATTCTTTGGAGAATTATCTTTCAGGTTAATCGTACATAAATTTTAATATCTGGATTAATATAAGTACATTTTTCTCGTCAACGTGATTGTGGACTAGAAATTTAGATTATGAGTCACCGATCAAACTTTTTCCCTCACGTCTGTAAATCGACTATTATTTGTTGGAGAATTATATTTACTGTAGAGCTTATATTGATTTTAATATCGTAAATGAAGTTAGATCAAATTTCTTTTCGGAATGTGTTTCAATTTGAAATACAATATCGTAGTGTGAATACGAAATTTAACCCGAATGTCGGAAGATTGTATATTATTTGTTGGTTAAGTATCATTCTCGTAGAGCCTTTATTGATTTTTATATCTAGAGTAAATAAGATTTTTTTACTTGAGGGAGTGATTTTTAACTAGTAATAAATTTACTGAGAGTAGGAAGCAAGTTTTTTCCGTATATATTTGAGAATCGTGTATACTTCTTTTGGATTGTACTCTTTCAGGTAGAATTCATATCGAATTTATTATCCGGTAATAAATGATGTCAATTTCAAATGAGGTAGAGTTTATATCGAATGTAATATCTGGGAACAAATGGTCTTAACCGTGATTTCAAACTTTAAAACTAATATCTGAGGTTGAAAAAGATATTTTTCAGCTCATGTCTGATAATCGTTTTACATTCTTTGGAGAATATTCTTTCAAGTAGAGCGTACATATATTGTAGCATCTGGATCGAAATAATTACATTTTTCTCGTCGTCGTGATTGTCAACTAGAAATTTAAATATTGAGGTGCAGATTTAGGTTTTTACCATACGTCTGTAAATCGTCTATTATCTATTGGAAAAATATATTTCCTGTAATGCTAATATTGATTTTTATATCTTCAATGAATTTAGATCAATTTTCTTTTCGGAATGTGTTTCAATTTCAAATACAATATCGTAGTGTGAATACGAAATTTTACCCTAATGTCTGAAGATTGTTTATTATTTGTTGGTTAAGTATCTTTCTCGTAGGGCCTTTATTGATTTTTATATCTAGAGTAAATAAGATTTTTTTACTGGAGGGAGTGATTTTTAACTAGAAATCATTTAACTGAGAGTAAGAACCAAGTTTATTCCGTATATTTGAGAATCGTGTATAATTCTTTTGGAATGTACTCTTTGAGGTAGAGGTTATATCGAATGTAATATCTGGGAACAAATGGTGTTAACCGTGATTTCAAACTTTAAAACTAATATCTGAGGTTGAAAAAGATATTTTTCAGCTCATGTCTGATAATCGTTTTACATTCTTTGGAGAATATTCTTTCAAGTAGAGCGTACATATATTGTAGTATCTGGATCGAAATAATTAATTTTTTCTCGTCGTCGTGATTGTCAACTAGACATTTAATTAATGAGGTGCAGATTTAGGTTTTGCCCTTACGTCTGTAAATCGTCTATCATCTGTTGGAAAAATATATTTCCTGTAATGCTAATATTGATTTTAATATCTTAAATGAAATTAGATCACTTTGCTTTTCGCAGTGTTTTTCAATTAGAAATACAATATCTGAGTAACGAAAATTTACGCTAATGTCGGGAGATTGTTTTTTATTTTTTGGTTAAGTGTCTTTCTCGTTAAAATGTTATTGATATTTATATCTAGAAAAAATAAGAATTTTTTACTGGTGGGAGTCATTTTTAACTAGAAATCATTTTACTGAGAGTATGAACAAGGTTTTTTCCGTATATATTTGAGAATCGTGTATAATTCTTTTGGAATGTACTCTTTTAGGTAGAGCTCATGTCGAATTTAACTTCTGGAAATAAATGCTCTTTACCCGGAATTCAAAGTTTAAAACTAATAACTGAGATTGAAAACAATGTTTTCCTCTCATGCCTGATAATCGTTTTACATGTTTGGAGAATATTCTTTCAAGTCGAGCATACATAAATTTTAATATCTGGATTATAATATATACATTTCTCTCGTTGTCGTGATTGCCCACTAGAAACTAAAATTATTAGATACAGATGGAGGTTTTTCCCTCTTGTCTGTAAATCGTCTAATATTTGTAGGAGATATATATTTCCTGTAGAGGTAATATTAATTTTAATATTTAAATGAAGTTAGATCAATTTTCTTTTCGGAATGTGTTTCAATTTGAAATAAAATATCGTAGTGTGAATTCGAAATTTAACCCTAATGTCGGAAGATTGTTTATTATTTGTTGGTTAAGTATCTTTCTCGTAGGGCCTTTATTGATTTTTATATCTAGAGTAAATAAGATTTTTTTACTGGAGGGAGTGATTTTTAACTAGAAATCATTTAACTGAGAGTAAGAACCAAGTTTATTCCGTATATTTGAGAATCGTGTATAATTCTTTTGGAATGTACTCTTTGAGGTAGAGGTTATATCGAATGTAATATCTGGGAACAAAAGGTGTTAACCGTGAATTCAAACTTTAAAATTAATATCTGAGGTTGAAAAAGATATTTTTCAGCTCATGTCTGATAATCGTTTTACATTCTTTGGAGAATATTCTTCTAAGTAGAGCGTACATATATTGTAGCATCTGGATCGAAATAATTACATTTTTCTCGTCGTCGTGATTGTCAACTAGACATTTAAATAATGAGGTGCAGATTTAGGTTTTTCCCTTACGTCTGTAAATCGTCTATCATCTGTTGGAAAAATATATTTCCTGTTATGCTAATATTGATTTTAATACCTTAAATGAAATTAGATCATTTTGCTTTTCGCAGTGTTTTTCAATTAGAAATACAATATCTGAGTAACGAAATTTTACGCTAATGTCGGGAGATTGTTCTTTATTTTTTGGCTAAATGTCTTTCTCGTTGAGACTTTTATGATACTTATATCTAGAAAAAATAAGAATTGTTTGCTGGAGGGTGTGATTTTTTACTAGAACTCTTTTTACTGAGAGTAAGAACCAAGTTTTTCCCGTATATTTGAGAATCGTGTATAATTCTTTTGGAATGTACTCTTTTAGGTAGAGCTCATATCGAATTTTATATCTGGGAATAAATTCTCCTTACCGTGAATTCAAACTTTAAAACTAATATATGAGGTTGAAAACGATAATTTCCGCTCATGTCTGATATTCGTTTTAAATTCTTTGGAGAATTATCTTTCAGGTTGATCGTACGTGAATTTTAATATCTGGATTAATATAAGTACATTTTTCTCGTCAACGTGATTGTCGACTAGAAATTTGAATTATGAGTCACCGATGAAACTTTTTCCCTCACGTCTGTAAATCGACTATTATGTGTTGGAGAAATATATTTACTGTAGAGCTTAATTGATTTTAATATCGTAAATGAAGTTAGATCAAATTTCTTTACGGAATGTGTTTCAATTTGAAATACAATATCGTAGTGTGAATACGAAATTTAACCCTAATGTCGGAAGATTGTTTATTATTTGTTGGTTAAGTATCTTTCTCGTAGGGCCTTTATTGTTTTTTATATCTAGAGTAAATAAGATTTTTTTACTGGAGGGAGTGATTTTTAACTAGAAATCATTTAACTGAGAGTAAGAACCAAGTTTATTCCGTATATTTGAGAATCGTGTATAATTCTTTTGGAATGTACTCTTTGAGGTAGAGCTTATATCGAATGTAATATCTGGGAACAAATGGTCTTAACCGTGATTTCAAACTTTAAAACTAATATCTGAGGTTGAAAAAGATATTTTTCAGCTCATGTCTGATAATCGTTTACATTCTTTGGAGAATATTCTTTCAAGTAGAGCGTACATATATTGTAGCATCTGGATCGAAATCATTACATTTTTCTCGTCGTCGTGATTGTCAACTAGACATTTAATTAATGAGGTGCAGATTTAGGTTTTGCCCTTACGTCTGTAAATCGTCTATCATCTGTTGGAAAAATATATTTCCTGTAATGCTAATATTGATTTTAATATCTTAAATGAAATTAGATCATTTTGCTTTTCGCAGTGTTTTTCAATTAGAAATACAATATCTGAGTAACGAAAATTTACGCTAATGTCGGGAGATTGTTTTTTATTTTTTGGTTAAGTGTCTTTCTCGTTGAGACTTTATTGATATTTATATCTAGAAAAAATAAGAATTTTTTAGTGGTGGGAGTGATTTTTAACTAGAAATCATTTTACTGAGAGTAGGAACAAGGTTTTTTCCGTATATATTTGAGAATCGTGTATAATTCTTTTGGAATGTACTGTTTTAGGTAGAGCTCATGTCGAATTTAACATCTGGAAATAAATGCTCTTTACCGTGAATTCAAAGTTTAAAACTAATAACTGAGATTGAAAACAATGTTTTCCTCTCATGCCTGATAATCGTTTTACATTTTTGGAGAATATTCTTTCAAGTCGAGCATACATAAATTTTAATATCTGGATTATAATATATACATTTCTCTCGTTGTCGTGATTGCCCACTAGAAAATAAAATTATTAGATACAGATGGAGGTTTTTCCCTCTTGTCTGTAAATCGACTAATATTTGTAGGAGAAATATATTTCCTGTAGAGGTAATATTAATTTTAATATTTAAATGAAGTTAGATCAATTTTCTTTTCGGAATGTGTTTCAATTTGAAATAAAATATCGTAGTGTGAATTCGAAATTTCACGCTAATGTCGTAAGATTGTTCATTATTTGTTGGTTAAGTGTCTTTCTCGTATAGCCTTTAATGATTATTATACCTGGAATAAATAAGAATTTTTTACTGGAGGGTGTGATTTTACTAGAAATCATTTTACTGAGAGTGAGAACCAAGTTTTTTCCTTACATTTCAGAATCGTGTATAATTCTTTTGGGATGTACTCTTTCAGGTAGAGCTCATGTCGAATGTAATATCTGGGAACAAATGGTCTTAACCGTGAATTCAAACTTGAAAACTAATATCTGAAGTTGAAAACGATGTTTTCCGCTTACATTCTTTGGAGAATATTTTTTCGGGTAGATCGTACATAATTATTAATATCTGGATTTAAATGAATTCATTTTTCTCGTCGTCGTGATTGTCGGCTAGAAATTTAAATTATTAGATGTAAATCGTCTATCATCTGTTGGAGAAATATATTTTTTATAGAACTTATATTGATTTTTCTATCTTATATAAAATTATATCATTTAGCTTTTCGGAGTGTTTTTCAATTAGAAATACTATATCTGAGTGTTAATACGAAATTTCACGCTAGTGTCGGAAGATTGTTGATTATTTGTTGGTTAAGTGTTTTTCCTGTAGAGCTTTTATTGATTTTTATATCTGGAATAAATAAAAACTTTTTTACTTGAGGGTGTGATTTTTAACTAGAAATCATTTCCTGAGTGTATGATCCAAGTTTATCCCGTATATTTGAGTATCGTGTATAATTCTTTTGGAATGTACTCTTTCAGGTAGAGGTTATATCGAATGTAATATCTGGGAATAAATTATCTTTACCGTGAATTAAAACTTTAAAACTAAAATCTGTGGTTGAAAACCATGTTTTCCGCGCATGTCTGATAATCGCTTTACATTTTTTGGAGAGTATTCTTTCAAGTAGAGCGTACTTAAATTTTAATATCTGGATTTAAATAAATACATTTTTCTCGTCGTCGTGATTGTCGACAGGAATTTAAATTATGAGATACAGATGGATGTTTTTCCCTCATGTCTGTAAATCGACTATTATTGGTTGGAGAAATATATTTCCTGTAGAGCTTATATTGTTTTTAATATCTTAAATGAAATTAGATCATTTTGCTTTACGTGGTGTTTTTCAATTTGAAATAAAATATATGAGTGTGAATACGAAATTTTACGCTAATGTCGAGAGATTGTCCTTTATTTGTTGGTTAAAAGTCGTTCTCGTAGAGACTTTATTGATTTTTATACCTGGAATAAATAAGATTTTTTACTGGAGGGTGTGATTTATAACTAGACATCATTTTACTGAGAGTAAGAACCAAGTTTTTCCCGTATTTTAGAGAATCGTGTATAATTCTTTTAGAATGTACTCTTTCAGGTAGAGCTCATATCGAATTTAATATCTGGAAATAAATGCTCTTTACCGTGAATTCAAACTTTAAAACTAATATCTGAGGTTTAAAACTATTTTTTCCGCTCATGTCTGATAATCGTTTTACATTCTCTGGAGAATATTCTTTCAAGTAGCGCGTAGATAAATTATAATATCTGGATGTAAATAAATACAGTTTTCTCGTTGTCGTGTATGTCCACTAGAAATTTAAATTATTAGATACAGACGGAGTTTTTTCCCTCATGTCTGTAAATAGACTAATATTTGTTGGAGAAATATATTTCCCGTAGAGCTTATATTGATTTTAATATCTTAAATAAATTTACTTTTGAAGTACGTTTTTTTACATTTGAAACTTTTTCCCTCACGTCTGTAAATCGACTATTATTTGTTGGAGAAATATATTTTCTGTAGAGCTTATATTGATTTTAATAATTAAATGAAGTTCGATCAATTTTCTTTTCGGAATGTGTTTCAATTTGAAATACAATATCGTAGTGTGAATACGAAATTTAACCCTAATGTCGGAAGATTGTTCATTATTTGTTGGTTAAGTATCTTTCTCGTAGAGCCTTTATTGATTTTAATATGTAGAGTAAATAAGAATTTTTTACTGGTGGGAGTGATTTTTAACTAGCAATCATTTTACTGAGAGTAGGAATAAGGTTTTTTCCGTATATATTTGAGAATCGTGTAAAATTCTTTTGGAATGTACTCTTTCAGGTAGAGGTTATATCGATTGTAATATCACGGATCAAATGCTCTAATCCGTGAAATCAAACTTTAAAACTAATATCTGAGGTTGAATACGATATTATTCCGCTTATGTCTGATAATCGTTTTGCATTCTTTGGAGAATATTCTTTCAAGTAGAGCGTTATATATATTGAAGCATCTGGATTGAAATAAATATATTTTTCTCGTCGTCGTGATGTAGGTTTTTCCCATACGTATATTTCCTGTAGTGCTAATATTGATTTTAATATCTATAGAGAAATTAGATCATTTTCCTTTTCGGGGTGTTTTTAAATTATAAATACAATTTCTGAGAGTGAATAAGAAATTTTACGCTAATGTGGGAAGAATGTTCTTTATTTGTTAGTTAAATGTCTTTCTCGTTGAGCCTATATTGATTTTTATACCTAGAATAAATAAGAATTTTTACTGGAAGGTGTGATTTTTAACTAGAAATCATTTTCCTTAGTGTATGAACCAAGTTTATCCCGTATAGTTAAGAATTGTGTATAATTCATTTAGAATGTACTCTTTCAGGTAGAGCTCATATCGAATTTAATATCTGGGAATAAATGCCCTTTACCTTGAATTCAAACTTTGATACTAATATCTGAGGTTTAAAAGGATGTTTTTCGCTCATGTCTGATGATCGTTTTACATTCTTTGGAGAATATTCTTTCAAGTAGCTCGTAGATAATATTTAATATCTAAATGTAAATAAATACAATTTTCTCGTTGTCGTGATTGTCCACTAGAAATATAACTTATTAGATACAGATGGAGTTTTTTCCCTCAAATCTGTAAAGAGACTAATATTTGTTGGAGAAATATATTTCCTGTAGAGCTTATAATGATTTTAATATCTTAAATGAAGTTAGATTTTATTGTGTTTCGTAATGTGTTTCAATTAGAAATACAATTTATGAGTGTGAATACGAAATTTTACGCTAATGTCGGAAGAATGTTCATTATTTGTTGGTTAAGTGTCTTTCTCGTAGAGCCATTATTGATTTTTATACCTGGAATAAATACTAATTTTTTACTTGAGGGTGTGTTTTTTAACTAGAAATCATTTTACTGAGAGTAAGAATCAAGTTTTTTCCGTATATATGAGAATCGTGTATAATTCTTTTGGTTGGACTCTTTCAGGTAGAGGTCATATCGAATTTAATATCTGGGAATAAATACTCTTAACCGTGAATTCAAACTTTAAAACTAATATCTGAAGTTGAAAACGATATTTTCCGCTCATGTCTGATAATCGTTTTATATTCTTTGGAGAATTATCTTTCAGGTAGATCGTACATAAATTTTAATATCTGGATTAATATAAGTACATGTTTCACGTCAACGTGATTGTCGACTAGAAATTTAAATTATGAGATATAGATGAATCTTTTTCCCTCACGTCTGTAAATCGACTATTATCTGTTGGAGAAATATATTTCCTGTAGTGCTAATATTGATTTTAATATCTTTAATGAAATTAGACCTATTTGCTTTTTTGGAGTGTTTTTCAATTAGAAATACTATATCTGAGTGTGAATACGAAATTTTACGCTAATGTCGGAAGAATGTTCATTTTTTATTGGTTAAGTGTCTTTCTCGTAGAGCCTTTATTGATTTTTATACCTGGAATAAATAAGATTTTTTACTGGAGGGCGTGATTTTAAACTAGAAATTATTTTACTAAAAGTAAGAACCAAGTTTTTCCCGTTAATTTGAGAATTGTGTATAATTCTTCTGGAATGTACTCTGTTAGGTAGAGCACATATCGACTTTAATATCTGGGAATAAATGCTCTTTACCGTGAATTCAAACTTTAAAACTAATATCTGAGGTTGAAAACGATGTTTTCCTCTCATTTCTGATAATCGTTTTACATCTTTGGAGAATATTCTTTTAAGAAGAGCTTACATAAATTAAATTAACATGATGAAAATAAATACATTTTTCTCGTCGTCTTGATTGTTGACTAGAATTTTTAATTATGAGATACAGTTGGAGTTTTTTCCCTCAAGTCTGTAAATCGACAAAAATTTTTTGGAGAAATATATATATCCTGTAGAGCTTGTATTGATTTAATATTTTAAATGAAGTTAGATCAATTTTCTTTTCGGAATGTGTCTCAATTTGAAATTTAATAACGTAGAGTTAATACGAAATTTCACGCTAATGTCGGAAGAATGTTCATTTTTTATTGGTTAAGTGTCTTTCTCGTAGAGCCTTTATTGATTTTTATACCTGGAATAAATAAGAATTTTTTACTGGAGGGTGTGATTGTAAACTAGAAATCATTTTACTGAGAGTTAGAACCAAGTTTTTCCTGTATATTTGAGAATCGTGTATAATTCTTTTGGGATGTACTCTTTCAGGTAGAGCTGCTATCGAATTTAATATCTGGAAATAAATGCTCTTTACCGTGAATTCAAACTTTAAAACTAATATCTGAAGTTGAAAACGATGTTTTCCGCTAATGGCTGATAATCGTTTTACATTCTTTGGAGAATATTCTTTCCGGTAGACCATACATAAATTTTAATATATGGATTTAAATAAATACATTTTTCTCGTCGTCGTGATTGTCGGCAAGAAATTTAAATTATGAGATACAGATTGTGGTTTTTCCCTCATGTCTTTAAATTGACTATTATTTGTTGGAAAAGTATATTTCCTGTAGAGCTTATATTGATTTAAATATCTTAAATGAAACTAGATCTTTTTTCTTTCCGGAGTGTTTATCAATTTGAAATACAATATCTGAGTGTGAATACGAAATTTAACCCTGATGTTGGAAGATTATTCATTATTTGTTGGTTAAGTATATTTCTCGTAGAGCCTTCATTGATTTTTATGTCTAGAGTAAATAAGAATTTTTTACTGGAGGGAGTGATTTTTAACTAGAAATCATTTTACTGAGAGTAGGAACAAGGTTTTTTCCGTATATATTTGAGAATCGTGTATAATTCTTTTGGAATGTACTCTTTCAGGTAGAGGTTATATCGAATGTAATATTTAGGGATCAAATGCTCTAATTAGTGAGTTCAAACTTTAAAACTAATATCTGAGGTTGAAAACGATATTTTTCCGCTCATGTCTGATAATCGTTTTACATTCTTTGGAGAATATTCTTTCAAGTAGAGCGTATATATATTGTAGCATCTGGATTGAAATAAATATATTTTTCCTGCGTCGTGATTGTAAACTAGAAATTTAAATAATGAGATACAGATATAGGTTTTTCCCATACATCTGAATATCGTCTATTATCTGTTGGAAAACTATATTTCCTGTAGTGCTAATATTGATTTTAATATCTATAATGAAATTAGATCATTTTCCTTTTCGGGGTGTTTTTAAATTATAAATACAATTTCTGAGTGTGAATAAGAAATTTTACGCTAATGTGGGAAGAATCTTCATTATTTGTTGGTTAAGTGTCATATCGAATTCTCATATCGAATTTAATATCTGGGAATAAATGCTCTTAACCGTGAATTAAAACTTTAAAACTAATACCTGAGGTCGAGAACGATGTTTTCCACTCAAGTCTGATAATTGTTTTATATTCTTTGGTGAATTAAGTTTCAGGTAGATCGTACATAAATTTTAATATGTGGATTAATATAAGTACATTTTTCAAGTCAACGTGATTGTAGACTAGAAATTTAAATTATGAGATACAGATGAAACTTTTTCCCTCACGTCTGTAAATCGACTATTATTTGCTAGGGAAATATATTTACTGTAGAGCTTATATTGATTTTAATATCTTAAATGAAGTTAGATAAATTTTCTTTTCGGAATGTGTTTCAATTTGAAATACAATATCGTAGAGGGAATACAAATTAAACCCTAATGTCAAAAGATTGTTCATAATTTGTTGGTTATGTGCGTTTCTCGTAGAGCCTATATAGATTTTTATATCTTGATTAAATAAGATTTTTTACTGGAGGGAGTGATTTTTAACTAGAAATCATTTTACTGAGTGTATGAACCAAGTTTAACCCGTATATTTCAGTATCTTGTATAAATCTTTTCTAATGTACTCTTTCAGGTAGAGGTTATATCGAATGTAATATCTGGGAATAAATTATCTTTACCGTGAATTAAAACTTTAAAACTAAATTCTGTGGTTGAAAACCATGTTTTCCGCGCATGTATGATAGTCGTTTTACATTCTTGGGAGAATATTCTTGCCGGTAGATCGTACGTAAATTTAAATATCTGGATTAAAATAAATACATTTTTCTCGTCGTCGTGATTGTCGACAGGAATTTAAATTATGAGATACAGATGGAGATTTTTCCCTCATGTCTGTAAATCGACTATTATTGGTTGGAGAAATATATTTCCTGTAGAGCTTATATTGATTTTAATATCTTAAATGAAATTAGATCATTTTGTTTTACAGAGTGTTTTTCAATTTGAAATAAAATATATGAGTGTGAACACGAAATTTTACGCTAATGTCGAGAGATTGTTCTTTATTTGTTGGTTAAATGTCTTTGTTGTGGAGCCTTTATTGATATTTATACCAAGAATTACTAAGAATTATTTACTGGACGGTGTGTTTTTTAACTAAAATCATTTTACTAAAAGTAAGAACCAAGTTTTTCCCGTATATTAGAGAATCGTGTATAATTCTTTTAGAATGTACTCTTTCAGGTAGAGCTCATATCGAATTTAATATCTGGGAATAAATACTCTTTACCGTGAATTTCAAACTTTAAAACTAATATCTGAGGTTTAAAACGATGTTTTTCGCTCATGTCTGATCATCGATTTACATTCTTTGGAGAATATTCTTTCAAGTAGCTCGTAGATAAATTTTAATATCTAGATTTAAATAAATACATTTTTGTCGTTGTCGTGATTGTCCCCTAGAAATATAAATTATTAGATACAGATGGAGTTTTTTCCCTCAAATCTGTAAATAGACTAATATTTGTTAGAGAAATATATTTCATGTAGAGCTTATATTGATTTTAATATTTTAAATGAAGTTAGATCAATTTTCTTTTCGGAATATGTTTCAATTTGAAATACAGTATCGTAGTGTTAATACGAAATTATACGCCAATGTCGTAAGATTTTTTATTATTTGTTGGTTAAGTGTCTTTCTCGTAGAGCCATTATTGATTTTTATACCTGGAATAAATAAGAATTTTTTAATGGAGGGTGTGATTGTTAACTAGAAATCATTTTACTGAGAGTAAGAACCAAGTTTTCCTGTATATATGAGAATCGTGTTTAATTCTTTTGGAATGTACTCTTTCAGGTAGAGCTCATATCGAATTTAATATCTGGGAATAAATACTATTTACCGTGACTTCAAACTTTAAAAAACTAATACCTAAGGTCGAAAACGATAGTTTCCGCTCATGTCTGATAATTGTTTTATATTCTTTGGTGAATTATCATTCAGGTAGATCGTACATAAATTTTAATATCTGGATTAATATAAGTACATTTTTCACGTCAACGTGATTGTCGACTAGAAATTTAAATTATGAGATACAGATGAAACTTTTTCCCTCACGTCTGTAAATCGACTATTATTTGCTGGAGAAATATATTTACTGTAGAGCTAATATTGATTTTAATATCTTAAATGGAGTAAGATCAATTTTCTTTTCGGAATGTGTTTCAATTTGAAATACAATATCGTAGTGTGAATACAAATTAAACCCTAATGTCAAAAGATTGTTCATAATTTGTTGGTTATGTGCGTTTCTCGTAGAGCCTATATTGATTTTTATATCTTGATTAAATAAGATATTTTACTGGAGGGAGTGATTTTTAACTAGAAATCATTTTACTGAGAGTATGAACCAAGTTTTTCCCGTATATTTGAGAATTGTGTATAATTCTTTTGGAATGTACTCTTTCAGGTAGAGGTTATATCGAATTTAATATCTGGGATTAATTATCTTAACCGTGAATTAAATCTTTAAAACTAAATTCTGTGGTTGAAAACCATGTTTTCCGCGCATGTCTGATAATCGTTTTATATTCTTTGGAGAATATTCTTTCAAGTAGAGCGTACATAAATTTTAATATCTGGATTAAAATAAATACATTTTTCTCGTTGTCGTGATTTTTGACTAGAAATTTAAGTTATGAGATACAGATGGAGTTTTTCCCTCATGTCTGTAAATCGACTATTATTTGTTGGAAAAATATATTTCCTCTAGAGCAGATATTGATTTCAATATCTTAAATGAAATTAGATCATTTTGCTTTCCGGAGTGTTTTTCAATTTGAAATAAAATATCTGAGTGTGTATACGAAATTTCACGCTAGTGTCGGAAGATTGTTGATTATTCGTTGGTTAAGTATCTTTTTCGTAGAGCCTTTATTGATTTTTATATCTGGAATAAATAAAAACTTTTTTACTTGAGGGTGTGATTTTTAACTAGAAATAATTTTCCTGAGTGTATGAACCAAGTTTATCCCGTATAATTTAGTATCTTGTATAAATCTTTTGGAATGTACTCTTTCAGGTAGAGGTTATATCGAATGTAATATCTGGGAATAAATGATGTCAATTTCAAATGAGGTAGAGGTTATATCGAATGTAATATCTGGGAACAAATGGTCTTAACCGTGATTTCAAACTTTAAAACTAATATCTGAGGTTGAAAAAGATATTTTTCAGCTCATGTCTGATAATCGTTTTACATTCTTTGGAGAATATTCTTTCAAGTAGAGCGTACATATATTGTAGCATCTGTATCGAAATAATTACATTTTTCTCGTCGTCGTGATTGTCAACTAGACATTTAAATAATGAGGTGCAGATTTAGGTTTTGCCCTTACGTCTGTAAATCGTTTATCATCTGTTGGAAAAATATATTTCCTGTAATGCTAATATTGATTTTAATACCTTAAATGAAATTAGATCATTTTGCTTTTCGCAGTGTTTTTCAATTAGAAATACAATATCTGAGTAACGAAAATTTACGCTAATGTCGGGAGATTGTTTTTTATTTTTTGGTTAAGTGTCTTTCTCGTTGAAATTTTATTGATATTTATATCTAGAAAAAATAAGAATTTTTTACTGGTGGGAGTAATTTTTAACTAGAAATCATTTTACTGAGAGTATGAACAAGGTTTTTTCCGTATAAATTTGAGAATCGTGTATAATTCTTTTGGAATGTACTCTTTTAGGTAGAGCTCATATCGAATTTTATATCTGGGAATTAATTCTCCTTACCGTGAATTTAAACTTTAAAACTAATATATGAGGTTGAAAACGATAATTTCCGCTCATGTTTAATATTCGTTTTAAATTCTTGGGAGAATTATATTTCAGGTTGATCGTACGTGAATTTTAATATCTGGATTAATATAAGTACATTTTTCTCGTCAACGTGATTGTCGACTAGAAATTTAAATTATGAGACACCGATGAAACTTTTTCCCTCACGTCTGTAAATCGACTATTATGTGTTGGAGAAATATATTTACTGTAGAGCTTAATTGATTTTAATATCGTAAATGAAGTTAGATCAAATTTCTTTACGGAATGTGTTTCAATTTGAAATACAATATCGTAGTGTGAATACGAAATTTAACCCTAATGTCGGAAGATTGTTTATTATTTGTTGGTTAAGTATCTTTCTCGTAGGGCCTTTAATGTTTTTCATATCTTGAGTAAATAAGATTTTTTTACTGGAGGGAGTGATTTTTAACTAGAAATCATTTAACTGAGAGTAAGAACCAAGTTTATTCCGTATATTTGAGAATCGTGTATAATTCTTTTGGAATGTACTCTTTGAGGTAGAGGTTATATCGAATGTAATATCTGGGAACAAATGGTGTTAACCGTGATTTCAAACTTTAAAATTAATATCTGAGGTTGAAAAAGATATTTTTCAGCTCATGTCTGATAATCGTTTTACATTCTCTGGAGAATATTCTTTCAAGTAGCGCGTAGATAAATTATAATATCTGGATGTAAATAAATACAGTTTTCTCGTTGTCGTGTATGTCCACTAGAAATTTAAATTATTAGATACAGACGGAGTTTTTTCCCTCATGTCTGTGAATAGACTAATATTTGTTGGAGAAATATATTTCCCGTAGAGCTCATATTGATTTTAATATCTTAAATAAATTTACTTTTGAAGTACGTTTTTTTACATTTGAAACTTTTTCCCTCACGTCTGTAAATCGACTATTATTTGTTGGAGAAATATATTTTCTGTAGAGCTTATATTGATTTTAATAATTAAATGAAGTTCGATCAATTTTCTTTTCGGAATGTGTTTCAATTTGAAATACAATATCGTAGTGTGAATACGAAATTTAACCCTAATGTCGGAAGATTGTTCATTATTTGTTGGTTAAGTATCTTTCTCGTAGAGCCTTTATTGATTTTAATATGTAGAGTAAATAAGAATTTTTTACTGGTGGGAGTGATTTTTAACTAGCAATCATTTTACTGAGAGTAGGAATAAGGTTTTTTCCGTATATATTTGAGAATCGTGTAAAATTCTTTTGGAATGTACTCTTTCAGGTAGAGGTTATATCGATTGTAATATCACGGATCAAATGCTCTAATCCGTGAATTCAAACTTTAAAACTAATATCTGAGGTTGAATACGATATTATTCCGCTTATGTCTGATAATCGTTTTGCATTCTTTGGAGAATATTCTTTCAAGTAGAGCGTATATATATTGTAGCATCTGGATTGAAATAAATATATTTTTCTCGTCGTCGTGATGTAGGTTTTTCCCATACGTATATTTCCTTTAGTGCTAATATTGATTTTAATATCTATAGAGAAATTAGATCATTTTCCTTTTCGGGGTGTTTTTAAATTATAAATACAATTTCTGAGAGTGAATAAGAAATTTTACGCTAATGTGGGAAGAATGTTCTTTATTTGTTAGTTAAATGTCTTTCTCGTTGAGCCTATATTGATTTTTATACCTAGAATAAATAAGAATTTTTACTGGAAGGTGTGATTTTTAACTAGAAATCATTTTCCTTAGTGTATGAACCAAGTTTATCCCGTATAGTTAAGAATTGTGTATAATTCATTTAGAATGTACTCTTTCAGGTAGAGCTCATATCCAATTTAATATCTGGGAATAAATGCTCTTTACCTTGAATTCAAACTTTGATACTAATATCTGAGGTTTAAAAGGATGTTTTCCGCTCATGTCTGATGATCGTTTTACATTCTTTAGAGGATATTCTTTCAAGTAGCTCGTAGATAATATTTAATATCTAAATGTAAATAAATACAATTTTCTCGTTGTCGTGATTGTCCACTAGAAATATAACTTATTAGATACAGATGGAGTTTTTTCCCTCAAATCTGTAAATAGACTAATATTTGTTGGAGAAATATATTTCCTGTAGAGCTTATAATGATTTTAATATCTTAAATGAAGTTAGATTTTATTGTGTTTCGTAATGTGTTTCAATTAGAAATACAAATTATGAGTGTGAATACGAAATTTTACGCTAATGTCGGAAGAATGTTCATTATTTGTTGGTTAAGTGTCTTTCTCGTAGAGCCATTTTGATTTTTATACCTGGAATAAATACTAATTTTTTACTTGAGGGTGTGTTTTTTAACTAGAAATCATTTTACTGAGAGTAAGAATCAAGTTTTTTCCGTATATATGAGAATCGTGTTTAATTCTTATGGTTGGACTCTTTCAGGTAGAGCTCATATCGAATTTAATATCTGGGAATAAATACTCTTAACCGTGAATTCAAACTTTAAAACTAATATCTGAGTTTTAAAACGATGTTTTCCGCTCATGTCTGATCATCGTTTTACATTCTTTGGAGAATATTCTTTCAAGTAGCTCGTAGATAAATTTTAATATCTGGATGTAAATAAATACATTTTTCTCGTTGTCGTGAATTTCCACTAGAAATATAAATTATTAGATACAGATGGAGTTTTTCCCCTCAAATCTGTTAGTAGACTAATATTTGTTAGAGAAATATATTTCCTGTAGAGCTTATATTGATTTTAATATTTTAAATGAAGTTAGATCAATTTTCTTTTCGGAATATGTTTTAATTTGAAATACAATATCGTAGTGTTAATACGAAATTATACGCTAATGTCGTAAGATTGTTTATTATTTGTTGGTTAAGTGTCTTTCTCGTAGAGCCATTATTGATTTTTATACCTGGAATGAATAAGAATTTCTTAATGGAGGGTGTGATTGTTAACTAGAAATCATTTTACTGAGAGTAAGAACCAAGTTTTCCTGTATATATGAGAATCGTGTTTAATTCTTTTGGAATGTTCTCTTTCAGGTAGAGCTCATATCGAATTTAATATCTGGGAATAAATACTCTTTACCGTGAATTCAAACTATAAAAAACTAATACCTGAGGTCGAAAACGATAGTTTCCGCTCATGTCTGATAATTTTTTTATATTCTTTGGTGTATTATCTTTCAGAAAGATCGTACATAAATTTTAATATCTGGATTAATATAAGTACATTTTTCACGTCAACGTGATTGTCGACTAGAAATTTAAATTATGAGATACAGATGAAACTTTTTCCCTCACGTCTGTAAATCGACTATTATTTGCTGGAGAAATATATTTACTGTAGAGCTTATATTGATTTTAATATCTTAAATGAAGTAAGATCAATTTTCTTTTCGGAATGTGTTTCAATTTGAAATACAATATCGTAGTGTGAATACAAATTAAACCCTAATGTCAAAAGATTGTTCATAATTTGTTGGTTATGTGCGTTTCTCGTAGAGCCTATATTGATTTTTATATCTTGATTAAATAAGATTTTTTACTGGAGGGAGTGATTTTTAATTAGAAATCATTTTACTAAGTGTATGAACCCAGTTTAACCCGTATATTTCAGTATCTTGTATAAATCTTTTCTAATGTACTCTTTCAGGTAGAGGTTATATCGAATGTAATATCTGGGAATAAATTATCTTTACCGTAAATTAAAACTTTAAAACTAAATTCTGTGGTTGAAAACCATGTTTTCCGCGCATGTATGATAATCGTTTCACATTCTTTGGAGAATATTCTTTAGGGTAGATCGTACGTAAATTTTAATATCTGGATTAAAATAAATACATTTTTCTCGTCGTCGTGATTGTCGACAGGAATTTAAATTATGAGATACAGATGGAGATTTTTCCCTCATGTCTGTAAATCGACTATTATTGGTTGGAGAAATATATTTCCTGTAGTGCTTATATTGATTTTAATATCTTAATTGAAATTAGATCATTTTGCTTTACAGAGTGTTTTTCAATTTGAAATAAAATATCTGAGTGTGAACACGAAATTTTACGCTAATGTCGAGAGATTGTTCTTTAATTGTTGGTTAAATGTCTTTGTTGTAGAGCCTTTATTGATAATTATACCAAGAATTACTAAGAATTATTTACTGGACGGTGTGTTTTTTAACTAGAAATCATTTTACTAAAAGTAAGAACCAAGTTTTTCCCGTATATTAGAGAATCGTGTATAATTCTTTTAGAATGTACTCTTTCAGGTAGAGCTCATATCGAATTTAATATCTGGGAATAAATACTCTTTACCGTGAATTCAAACTTTAAAACTAATATCTGAGGTTTAAAACGATGTTTTTCGCTCATGTCTGATCATCAATTTACATTCTTTGGAGAATATTCATTCAAGTAGCTCGTAGATAAATTTTAATATCTAGATTTAAATAAATACATTTTTGTCGTTGTCGTGATTGTCCACTAGAAATATAAATTATTAGATACAGATGGAGTTTTTTCCCTCAAATCTGTAAATAGACTAATATTTGTTAGAGAAATATATTTCCTGTAGAGCTTATATTGATTTTAATATTTTAAATGAAGTTAGATCAATTTTCTTTTCGGAATATGTTTCAATTTGAAATACAGTATCGTAGTGTTAATACGAAATTATACGCCAATGTCGTAAGATTGTTTATTATTTGTTGGTTAAGTGTCTTTCTCGTAGAGCCATTATTGATTTTTATACCTGGAATAAATAAGAATTTTTTAATGGAGGGTGTGATTGTTAACTAGAAATCATTTTACTGAGAGTAAGAACCAAGTTTTCCTGTATATATGAGAATCGTGTTTAATTCTTTTGGAATTTACTCTTTCAGGTAGAGCTCATATCGAATTTAATATCTGGGAATAAATACTCTTTACCGTGAATTCAAACTATAAAAAACTAATACCTGAGGTCGAAAACGATAGTTTCCGCTCATGTCTGATAATTGTTTTATATTCTTTGGTGAATTATCTTTCAGGTAGATCGTACATAAATTTTAATATCTGGATTAATATAAGTACATTTTTCACGTCAACGTGATTGTCGACTAGAAATTTAAATTTTGAGATACAGATGAAACTTTTTCCCTCACGTCTGTAAATCGACTATTATTTGCTGGAGAAATATATTTACTGTAGAGCTTATATTGATTTTAATATCTTAAATGAAGTAAGATCAATTTTCTTTTCGGAATGTGTTTCAATTTGAAATACAATATCGTAGTGTGAATACAAATTAAACCCTAATGTCAAAAGATTGTTCATAATTAGTTGGTTATGTGCGTTTCTCGTAGAGCCTATATTGATTTTTATATCTTGATTAAATAAGATTTTTTACTGGAGGGAGTGATTTTTAACTAGAAATCATTTTACTGAGAGTATGAACCAAGTTTTTCCCGTATATTTGAGAATCGTGTATAATTCTTTTGGAATGTACTCTTTCAGGTAGAGGTTATATCGAATATAATATCTGGGAATAAATTATCTTAACCGTGAATTAAATCTTTAAAACTAAATTCTGTGGTTGAAAACCATGTTTTCCGCGCATGTCTGACAATCGTTTTATATTCTTTGGAGAATATTCTTTCAAGTAGAGCGTACATAAATTTTAATATCTGGATTAAAATAAATACATTTTTCACGTTGTCGTGATTGTCGACAGGAATTTAAATTATGAGATACTGATGGAGGTTTTTCCCTCATGTCTTTAAATCGACTATTATTTGTTGGAGAAATATATTTCTTGTAGAGGATATATTGATTTTAATATCTAAAATAAAATTATATGATGTTACTTTTTGTAGTGTTTTTCAATTAGAAATACAATATCTGAGTAACGAAATTTTACGCTAATGTCGGGAGATTGTTCTTTATTTTTTGGCTAAATGTCTTTCTCGTTGAGATTTTTTATTATACTTATATCTAGAAAAAATAAGAATTGTTTGCTGGAGGGTGTGATTTATTACTAGAACACATTTTACTGAGAGTAAGAACCAAGTTTTTCCCGTATATTTGAGAATCGTGTATAATTCTTTTGGAATGTACTCTTTTAGGTAGAGCACATATCGAATTTTATATCTGGGAATAAATTCTCCTTACTGTGAATTCAAACTTTAAAACTAATATATGAGGTTGAAAACGATATTTTCGGCTCATGTCTGATAATCGTTTTACATTCTTTGGAGAATTATCTTTCAGGTTAATCGTACATAAATTTTAATATCTGCATTAATATAAGTACATTTATCACGTCAACGTGATTGTCGACTAGAAATTTAAATTATGAGAAACCGATGAAACTTTTTCCCTCACGTCTGTAAATCGACTATTATTTGTTGGAGAAATATATTTTCTGTAGAGCTTATATTGATTTTAATATCGTAAATGAAGTTAGATCAAATTTCTTTTCGGAATGTGTTTCAATTTGAAAAACAATAAGGTAGTGTGAATACGAAATTTAACCCTAATGTCGGAAGATTGTTTATTATTTGTTGGTTAAGTATCTTTCTCGTAGAGCCTTTATTGATTTTTATATCTAGAGTAAATAAGATTTTTTTACTGGAGGGAGTGATTTTTAACTAGTAATCTTTTTACTGAGAGTAGGAAGCAATTTTTTTTCCGTATATATTTGAGAATTTTGTATACTTCTTTTGGATTGTACTCTTTCAGATAGAGTTCATATCGAATTTATTATCCGGGAATAATTGATGTCAATTTCAAATGAGGTAGAGGTTATATCGAATGTAATATCTGGGAACAAATGGTCTTAACCGTGATTTCAAACTTTAAAACTAATATTTGAGGTTGAAAAAGATATTTTTCAGCTCATGTCTGATAATCGTTTTACATTCTTTGGAGAATATTCTTTCAAGTAGAGCGTACATATATTGTAGCATCTGGATCGAAATAATTACATTTTTCTCGTCGTCGTCATTGTCAACTACAAATTTAAATAATGAGGTGCAGATTTAGGTTTTTACCATACGTCTATAAATCGTCTATTATCTATTGGAAAAATATATTTCCTGTAATGCTAATATTGATTTTAATATCTTCAATGAAGTTAGATCAATTTTCTTTTCGGAATGTGTTTCAATTTCAAATACAATATCGTAGTGTGAATACGAAAGTTAACCCTATTGTCCCCAGATTGTCCTTTATTTTTTGGTTAAATGTCCTTCTCGTTGAGATTTTATTGATATACATATCTAGAAAAAATAAGAATTGTTTGCTGGAGGGTGTGATTTTTTACTTGAACTCATTTTACTGAGAGTAAGAACCAAGTTTTTCCCGTATATTTGAGAAACGTGTATAATTCTTTTGGAATGTACTCTTTTAGGTAGAGCTCATATCGAATTTTATATCTTGGAATAAATTCTCCTTACGCTGAATTCAAACTTTAAAACTAACATATGAGGTTCAAAACGATATTTTCTGCTCATGTCTGATAATCGTTTTACATTCTTTGGAGAATTATCTTTCAGGTTAATCGTACATAAATTTTAATATCTGGATTAATATAAGTACATTTTTCTCGTCAACGTGATTGTGGACTAGAAATTTAGATTATGAGACACCGATCAAACTTTTTCCCTCACGTCTGTAAATCGACTATTATTTGTTGGAGAATTATATTTACTGTAGAGCTTATATTGATTTTAATATCGTAAATGAAGTTAGATCAAATTTCTTTTCGGAATGTGTTTCAATTTGAAATACAATATCGTAGTGTGAATACGAAATTTAACCCTAATGTCGGAAGATTGTATATTATTTGTTGGTTAAGTATCTTTCTCGTAGAGCCTTTATTGATTTTTATATCTAGAGTAAATAAGATTTTTTTACTTGAGGGAGTGATTTTTAACTAGTAATAAATTTACTGAGAGTAGGAAGCAAGTTTTTTCCGTATATATTTGAGAATCGTGTATACTTCTTTTGGATTGTACTCTTTCAGGTAGAGTTCATATCGAATTTATTATCCGGTAATAAATGATGTCAATTTCAAATGAGGTAGAGTTTATATCGAATGTAATATCTGGGAACAAATGGTCTTAACCGTGATTTCAAACTTTAAAACTAATATCTGAGGTTGAAAAAGATATTTTTCAGCTCATGTCTGATAATCGTTTTACATTCTTTGGAGAATATTCTTTCAAGTAGAGCTTACATATATTGTAGCATCTGGATCGAAATAATTACATTTTTCTCGTCGTCGTGATTGTCAACTAGAAATTTAAATAATGAGGTGCAGGTTTAGGTTTTTACCATACGTCTGTAAATCGTCTATTATCTATTGGAAAAATATATTTCCTGTAATGCTAATATTGATTTTTATATCTTCAATGAAGTTAGATCAATTTTCTTTTCGGAATGTGTTTCAATTTCAAATACAATATCGTAGTGTGAATACGAAATTTTACCCTAATGTCTGAAGATTGTTTATTATTTGTTGGTTAAGTATCTTTCTCGTAGGGCCTTTATTGATTTTTATATCTAGAGTAAATAAGATTTTTTTACTGGAGGGAGTGATTTTTAACTAGAAATCATTTAACTGAGAGTAAGAACCAAGTTTATTCCGTATATTTGAGAATCGTGTATAATTCTTTTGGAATGTACTCTTTGAGGTAGAGGTTATATCGAATGTAATATCTGGGAACAAATGGTCTTAACCGTGATTTCAAACTTTAAAACTAATATCTGAGGTTGAAAAAGATATTTTTCAGCTCATGTCTGATAATCGTTTTACATTCTTTGGAGAATATTCTTCTAAGTAGAGCGTACATATATTGTAGCATCTGGATCGAAATAATTACATTTTTCTCGTCGTCGTGATTGTCAACTAGACATTTAAATAATGAGGTGCAGATTTAAGTTTTGCCCTTACGTCTGTAAATCGTCTATCATCTGTTGGAAAAATATATTTCCTGTTATGCTAATATTGATTTTAATACCTTAAATGAAATTAGATCATTTTGCTTTTCGCAGTGTTTTTCAATTAGAAATACAATATCTGAGTAACGAAATTTTACGCTAATGTCGGGAGATTGTTCTTTATTTTTTGGCTAAATGTCTTTCTCGTTGAGACTTTTATGATACTTATATCTAGAAAAAATAAGAATTGTTTGCTGGAGGGTGTGATTTTTTACTAGAACTAATTTTACTGAGAGTAAGAACCAAGTTTTTCCCGTATATTTGAGAATCGTGTATAATTCTTTTGGAATGTACTCTTTTAGGTAGAGCTCATATCGAATTTTATATCTGGGAATAAATTCTCCTTACCGTGAATTCAAACTTTAAAACTAATATATGAGGTTGAAAACGATAATTTCCGCTCATGTCTGATATTCGTTTTAAATTCTTTGGAGAATTATCTTTCAGGTTGATCGTACGTGAATTTTAATATCTGGATTAATATAAGTACATTTTTCTCGTCAACGTGATTGTCGACTAGAAATTTGAATTATGAGTCACCGATGAAACTTTTTCCCTCACGTCTGTAAATCGACTATTATGTGTTGGAGAAATATATTTACTGTAGAGCTTAATTGATTTTAATATCGTAAATGAAGTTAGATCAAATTTCTTTACGGAATGTGTTTCAATTTGAAATACAATATCGTAGTGTGAATACGAAATTTAACCCTAATGTCGGAAGATTGTTTATTATTTGTTGGTTAAGTATCTTTCTCGTAGGGCCTTTATTGTTTTTTATATCTAGAGTAAATAAGATTTTTTTACTGGAGGGAGTGATTTGTAACTAGAAAACATTTAAATGAGAGTAAGAACCAAGTTTATTCCGTATATTTGAGAATCGTGTATAATTCTTTTGGAATGTACTCTTTAATGTAGAGGTTATATCGAATGTAATATCTGGGAACAAATGGTCTTAACCGTGATTTCAAACTTTAAAACAAATATCTGAGGTTGAAAAAGATATTTTTCAGCTCATGTCTGATAATCGTTTTACATTCTTTGGAGAATATTCTTTCAAGTAGAGCGTACATATATTGTAGCATCTGGATCGAAATAATTACATTTTTCTCGTCGTCGTGATTGTCAACTAGAAATTTAAATAATGAGGTGCAGATTTAGGTTTTTACCATACGTCTGTAAATCGTCTATTATCTATTGGAAAAATATATTTCCTGTAATGCTAATATTGATTTTAATATCTTAAATGAAGTTAGGTCAATTTTCTTTTCGGAATGTGTTTATATTTGAAATACAATATCGTAGTTTGAATACGAAATTCAACCCTAATGTCGGAAGATTGTTTATTATTTGTTGGTTAAGTATCTTTCTCGTAGAGCCTTTATTGATTTTTATATCTAGAGTAAATAAGATTTTTTTACTGGAGGGAGTGATTTTTAAATAGAAATCATTTAACTGAGAGTAAGAACCAAGTTTATTCCGTATATTTGAGAATCGTGTATAATTCTTTTGGAATGTACTCTTTGAGGTAGAGGTTATATCGAATGTAATATCTGGGAACAAATGGTCTTAACCGTGATTTCAAACTTTAAAACTAATATCTGAGGTTGAAAAAGATATTTTTGCAGCTCATGTCTGATAATCGTTTTACATTCTTTGGAGAATATTCTTGTAAGTAGAGCGTACATATATTGTAGCATCTGGATCGAAATAATTACATTTTTCTCGTCGTCGTGATTGTGAACTAGACATTTAATTAATGAGGTGCAGATTTAGGTTTTGCCCTTACGTCTGTAAATCGCGTATCATCTGTTGGAAAAATATATTTCCTGTAATGCTAATATTGATTTTAATATCTTAAATGAAGTTAGGTCAATTTTCTTTTCGGAATGTGTTTATATTTGAAATACAATATCGTAGTGTAAATACGAAATTTAACCCTAATGTCGGAAGATTGTTTATTATTTGTTGGTTAAGTATCTTTCTCGTAGAGCCTTTATTGATTTTTATATCTAGAGTAAATAAGATTTTTTTACTGGAGGGAGTGATTTTTAACTAGAAATCATTTAACTGAGAGTAAGAACCAAGTTTATTCCGTATATTTGAGAATCGTGTATAATTCTTTTGGAATGTACTCTTTGAGGTAGAGGTTATATCGAATGTAATATCTGGGAACAAATAGTCTTAACCGTGATTTCAAACTTTAAAACTAATATCTGAGGTTGAAAAAGATATTTTTGCAGCTCATGTCTGATAATCGTTTTACATTCTTTGGAGAATATTCTTTCAAGTAGAGCGTACATATATTGTAGCATCTGGATCGAAATAATTACATTTTTCTCGTCGTCGTGATTGTCAACTAGACATTTAATTAATGAGGTGCAGATTTAGGTTTTGCCCTTACGTCTGTAAATCGTCTATCATCTGTTGGAAAAATATATTTCCTGTAATGCTAATATTGATTTTAATACCTTAAATGAAATTAGATCACTTTGCTTTTCGCAGTGTTTTTCAATTAGAAATACAATATCTGAGTAACGAAAATTTACGCTAATGTCGGGAGATTGTTTTTTATTTTTTGGTTAAGTGTCTTTCTCGTTGAAATTTTATTGATATTTATATCTAGAAAAAATAAGAATTTTTTACTGGTGGTAGTCATTTTTAACTAGAAATCATTTTACTGAGAGTATGAACAAGGTTTTTTCCGTATATATTTGAGAATCGTGTATAATTCTTTTGGAATGTACTCTTTTAGGTAGAGCTCATGTCGAATTTAACATCTGGAAATAAATGCTCTTTACCGTGATTTCAAAGTTTAAAACTAATAACTGAGATTGAAAACAATGTTTTCCTCTCATGCCTGATAATCGTTTTACATTTTTGGAGAATATTCTTTCAAGTCGAGCATACATAAATTTTAATATCTGGATTATAATATATACATTTCTCTCGTTGTCGTGATTGCCCACTAGAAACTAAAATTATTAGATACAGATGGAGGTTTTTCCCTCTTGTCTGTAAATCGACTAATATTTGTAGGAGATATATATTTCCTGTAGAGGTAATATTAATTTTAATATTTAAATGAAGTTAGATCAAATTTCTTTTCGGAATGTGTTTCAATTTGAAATAAAATATCGTAGTGTGAATTCGAAATTTAACCCTAATGTCGGAAGATTGTTTATTATTTGTTGGTTAAGTATCTTTCTCGTAGGGCCTTTATTGATTTTTATATCTAGAGTAAATAAGATTTTTTTACTGGAGGGAGTGATTTTTAACTAGAAATCATTTAACTGAGAGTAAGAACCAAGTTTATTCCGTATATTTGAGAATCGTGTATAATTCTTTTGGAATGTACTCTTTGAGGTAGAGGTTATATCGAATGTAATATCTGGGAACAAATGGTGTTAACCGTGAATTCAAACTTTAAAATTAATATCTGAGGTTGAAAAAGATATTTTTCAGCTCATGTCTGATAATCGTTTTACATTCTTTGGAGAATATTCTTCTAAGTAGAGCGTACATATATTGTAGCATCTGGATCGAAATAATTACATTTTTCTCGTCGTCGTGATTGTCAACTAGACATTTAAATAATGAGGTGCAGATTTAGGTTTTGCCCTTACGTCTGTAAATCGTCTATCATCTGTTGGAAAAATATATTTCCTGTTATGCTAATATTGATTTTAATACCTTAAATGAAATTAGATCATTTTGCTTTTCGCAGTGTTTTTCAATTAGAAATACAATATCTGAGTAACGAAATTTTACGCTAATGTCGGGAGATTGTTCTTTATTTTTTGGCTAAATGTCTTTCTCGTTGAGACTTTTATGATACTTATATCTAGAAAAAATAAGAATTGTTTGCTGGAGGGTGTGATTTTTTACTAGAACTCATTTTACTGAGAGTAAGAACCAAGTTTTTCCCGTATATTTGAGAATCGTGTATAATTCTTTTGGAATGTACTCTTTTAGGTAGAGCTCATATCGAATTTTATATCTGGGAATAAATTCTCCTTACCGTGAATTCAAACTTTAAAACTAATATATGAGGTTGAAAACGATAATTTCCGCTCATGTCTGATATTCGTTTTAAATTCTTTGGAGAATTATCTTTCAGGTTGATCGTACGTGAATTTTAATATCTGGATTAATATAAGTACATTTTTCTCGTCAACGTGATTGTCGACTAGAAATTTGAATTATGATTCACCGATGAAACTTTTTCCCTCACGTCTGTAAATCGACTATTATGTGTTGGAGAAATATATTTACTGTAGAGCTTAATTGATTTTAATATCGTAAATGAAGTTAGATCAAATTTCTTTACGGAATGTGTTTCAATTTGAAATACAATATCGTAGTGTGAATTCGAAATTTAACCCTAATGTCGGAAGATTGTTTATTATTTGTTGGTTAAGTATCTTTCTCGTAGGGCCTTTATTGTTTTTTATATCTAGAGTAAATAAGATTTTTTTACTGGAGGGAGTGATTTTTAACTAGAAAACATTTAACTGAGAGTAAGAACCAAGTTTATTCCGTATATTTGAGAATCGTGTATAATTCTTTTGGAATGTACTCTTTGATGTAGAGGTTATATTGAATGTAATATCTGGGAACAAATGGTCTTAACCGTGATTTCAAACTTTAAAACAAATATCTGAGGTTGAAAAAGATATTTTTCAGCTCATGTCTGATAATCGTTTTACATTCTTTGGAGAATATTCTTTCAAGTAGAGCGTACATATATTGTAGCATCTGGATCGAAATAATTACATTTTTCTCGTCGTCGTGATTGTCAACTAGAAATTTAAATAATGAGGTGCAGATTTAGGTTTTTACCATACGTCTGTAAATCGTCTATTGTCTATTGGAAAAATATATTTCCTGTAATGCTAATATTGATTTTAATATCTTAAATGAAGTTAGGTCAATTTTCTTTTCGGAATGTGTTTATATTTGAAATACAATATCGTAGTGTGAATACGAAATTTAACCCTAATGTCGGAAGATTGTTTATTATTTGTTGGTTAAGTATCTTTCTCGTAGAGCCTTTATTGATTTTTATATCTAGAGTAAATAAGATTTTATTACTGGAGGGAGTGATTTTTAACTAGAAATCATTTAACTGAGAGTAAGAACCAAGTTTATTCCGTATATTTGAGAATCGTGTATAATTCTTTTGGAATGTACTCTTTGATGTAGAGGTTATATTGAATGTAATATCTGGGAACAAATGGTCTTAACCGTGATTTCAAACTTTAAAACAAATATCTGAGGTTGAAAAAGGTATTTTTCAGCTCATGTCTGATAATCGTTTTACATTCTTTGGAGAATATTCTTCTAAGTAGAGCGTACATATATTGTAGCATCTGGATCGAAATAATTACATTTTTCTCGTCGTCGTGATTGTCAACTAGACATTTAATTAATGAGGTGCAGATTTAGGTTTTGCCCTTACGTCTGTAAATCGTCTATCATCTGTTGGAAAAATATATTTCCTGTAATGCTAATATTGATTTTAATACCTTAAATGAAATTAGATCACTTTGCTTTTCGCAGTGTTTTTCAATTAGAAATACAATATCTGAGTAACGAAAATTTACGCTAATGTCGGGAGATTGTTTTTTATTTTTTGGTTAAGTGTCTTTCTCGTTGAAATTTTATTGATATTTATATCTAGAAGAAATAAGAATTTTTTACTGGTGGGAGTCATTTTTAACTAGAAATCATTTTACTGAGAGTATGAACAAGGTTTTTTCCGTATATATTTGAGAATCGTGTATAATTCTTTTGGAATGTACTCTTTTAGGTAGAGCTCATGTTGAATTTAACATCTGGAAATAAATGCTCTTTACCCGGAATTCAAAGTTTAAAACTAATAACTGAGATTGAAAACAATGTTTTCCTCTCATGCCTGATAATCGTTTTACATTTTTGGAGAATATTCTTTCAAGTCGAGCATACATAAATTTTAATATCTGGATTATAATATATACATTTCTCTCGTTGTCGTGATTGCCCACTAGAAACTAAAATTATTAGATACAGATGGGGGTTTTTCCCTCTTGTCTGTAAATCGTCTAATATTTGTAGGAGATATATATTTCCTGTAGAGGTAATATTAATTTTAATATTTAAATGAAGTTAGATCAATTTTCTTTTCGGAATGTGTTTCAATTTGAAATAAAATATCGTAGTGTGAATTCGAAATTTCACGCTAATGTCGGAAGATTGTTTATTATTTGTTGGTTAAGTATCTTTCTCGTAGGGCCTTTATTGATTTTTATATCTAGAGTAAATAAGATTTTTTTACTGGAGGGAGTGATTTTTAACTAGAAATCATTTAACTGAGAGTAAGAACCAAGTTTATTCCGTATATTTGAGAATCGTGTATAATTCTTTTGGAATGTACTCTTTGAGGTAGAGGTTATATCGAATGTAATATCTGGGAACAAATGGTCTTAACCGTGAATTCAAACTTTAAAACTAATATCTGAGGTTGAAAAAGATATTTTTCAGCTCATGTCTGATAATCGTTTTACATTCTTTGGAGAATATTCTTTCAAGTAGAGCGTACATATATTGTAGCATCTGGATCGAAATAATTACATTTTTCTCGTCGTCGTGATTGTCAACTAGAAATTTAAATAATGAGGTGCAGATTTAGGTTTTTACCATACGTCTGTAAATCGTCTATTATCTATTGGAAAAATATATTTTCTGTAATGCTAATATTGCTTTTAATATCTTAAATGAAGTTAGGTCAATTTTCTTTTCGGAATGTGTTTCAATTTGAAATACAATACTGTAGTGTGAATACGAAATTTAACCCTAATGTCGGAAGATTGTTTATTATTTGTTGGTTAAGTATCTTTCTCGTAGAGCCTTTATTGATTTTTATATCTAGAGTAGATAAGATTTTTTTACTGGAGGGAGTGATTTTTAACTAGAAATCATTTAACTGAGAGTAAGAACCAAGTTTATTCCGTATATTTGAGAATCGTGTATAATTCTTTTGGAATGTACTCTTTGAGGTAGAGGTTATATTGAATGTAATATCTGGGAACAAATGGTCTTAACCGTGATTTCAAACTTTAAAACAAATATCTGAGGTTTAAAAAGATATTTTTCAGCTCATGTCTGATAATCGTTTTACATTCTTTGGAGAATATTCTTTCAAGTAGAGCGTACATATATTGTAGCATCTGGATCGAAATAATTACATTTTTCTCGTCCTCGTGATTGTCATCGAGACATTTAAATAATGAGGTGCAGATTTAGGTTTTGCCCTTACGTCTGTAAATCGTCTATCATCTGTTGGAAAAATATATTTCCTGTAATGCTAATATTGATTTTAATATCTTAAATGAAATTAGATCATTTTGCTTTTTGCAGTGTTTTTCAATTAGAAATACAATATCTGAGTAACGAAAATTTACGCTAATGTCGGGAGATTGTTTTTTATTTTTTGGTTAAGTGTCTTTCTCGTTGAGACTTTATTGATATTTATATCTAGAAAAAATAAGAATTTTTAACTGGTGGGAGTGATTTTTAACTAGAAATCATTTTACTGAGAGTAGGAACAAGGTTTTTTCCGTATATATTTGAGAATCGTGTATAATTCTTTTGGATTGTACTCTTTTAGGTAGAGCTCATGTCGAATTTAACATCTGGAAATAAATGCTCTTTACCGTGAATTCAAAGTTTAAAACTAATAACTGAGATTGAAAACAATGATTTCCTCTCATGCCTGATAATCGTTTTACATTTTTGGAGAATATTCTTTCAAGTCGAGCATACATAAATTTTAATATCTGGATTATAATATATACATTTCTCTCGTTGTCGTGATTGCCCACTAGAAACTAAAATTATTAGATACAGATGGAGGTTTTTTCCTCTTGTCTGTATATCGACTAATATTTGTAGGAGAAATATATTTCCTGTAGAGGTAATATTAATTTTAATATTTAAATGAAGTTAGATCAATTTTCTTTTCGGAATGTGTTTCAATTTGAAATAAAATATCGTAGTGTGAATTCGAAATTTCACGCTAATGTCGTAAGATTGTTCATTATTTGTTGGTTAAGTGTCTTTCTCGTATAGCCTTTATTGATTTTTATACCTGGAATAAATAAGAATTTTTTACTGGAGGGTGTGATTTTACTAGAAATCATTTTACTGAGAGTGAGAACCAAGTTTTTTCCTTACATTTGAGAATCGTGTATAATTCTTCTGGAATGTACTCTGTTAGGTAGAGCACATATCGATTTTAATATCTGGGAATAAATGCTCTTTACCGTGAATTCAAACTTTAAAACTAATATCTGAGGTTTAAAACGATGTTTTCCGCTCAGGTCTGATAATCGTTTTACATTCTTTGGAGAATATTTTTTCCGGTAGATCGTACATAATTATTAATATCTGGATTTAAATGAATTCATTTTTCTCGTCGTCGTGATTGTCGGCTAGAAATTTAAATTATGAGATACAGATGGATGTTTTTCCCTCATGTCTGTAAATCGACTATTATTGGTTGGAGAAATATATTTCCTGTAGAGCTTATATTGTTTTTAATATCTTAAATTAAATTAGATCATTTTGCTTTACGTTATGTTTTTCAATTTGAAATAAAATATATGAGCGTGAATACGAAAGTTTACGCTACTGTCGAGAGATTGTCCTTTATTTGTTGGTTAAAAGTCGTTCTCGTAGAGCCTTTATTGATTTTTATACCTGCAATAAATAAGATTTTTTACTGGAGGGTGTGATTTATAACTAGACATCATTTTACTGAGAGTAAGAACCAAGTTTTTCCCGTATATTAGAGAATCGTGTATAATTCTTTTAGAATGTACTCTTTCAGGTAGAGCTCATATCGAATTTAATATCTGGAAATAAATGCTCTTTACCGTGAATTCAAACTTTAAAACTAATATCTGAGGTTTAAAACTATGTTTTCCGCTCATGTCTGATAATCGTTTTACATTCTCTGGAGAATATTCTTTCAAGTAGCGCGTAGATAAATTTTTATATCTGTATGTAAATAAATACAGTTTTCTCGTTGTCGTGTATGTCCACTAGAAATTTAAATTATTAGATACAGACGGAGTTTTTTCTTTCATGTCTGTAAATAGACTAATATTTGTTGGAGAAATGTATTTCCCGTAGAGCTTATATTGATTTTAATATCTTAAATAAATTTACTTTTGAAGTACGTTTTTTTACATTTGAAACTTTTTCCCTCACGTCTGTAAATCGACTATTATTTGTTGGAGAAATATATTTTCTGTAGAGCTTATATTGATTTTAATAATTAAATGAAGTTCGATCAATTTTCTTTTCGGAATGTGTTTCAATTTGAAATACAATATCGTAGTGTGAATACGAAATTTAACCCTAATGTCGGAAGATTGTTCATTATTTGCTGGTTAAGTATCTTTCTCGTAGAGCCTTTATTGATTTTAATATGTAGAGTAAATAAGAATTTTTTACTGGTGGGAGTGATTTTTAACTAGCAATCATTTTACTGAGAGTAGGAATAAGGTTTTTTCCGTATATATTTGAGAATCGTGTAAAATTCTTTTGGAATGTACTCTTTCAGGTAGAGGTTATATCGATTGTAATATCACGGATCAAATGCTCTAATCCGTGAATTCAAACTTTAAAACTAATATCTGAGGTTGAATACGATATTATTCCGCTTATGTCTGATAATCGTTTTGCATTCTTTGGAGAATATTCTTTCAAGTAGAGCGTATATATATTGTAGCATCTGGATTGAAATAAATATATTTTTCTCGTCGTCGTGATGTAGGTTTTTCCCATACGTCTGAATATCGTCTATTATCTGTTGGAAAACTATATTTCCTGTAGTGCTAATATTGATTTTAATATCTATAGAGAAATTAGATCATTTTCCTTTTCGGGGTGTTTTTAAATTATAAATACAATTTCTGAGAGTGAATAAGAAATTTTACGCTAATGTGGGAAGAATGTTCTTTATTTGTTAGTTAAATGTCTTTCTCGTAGAGCCTATATTGATTTTTATACCTAGAATAAATAAGAATTTTTACTGGAAGGTGTGATTTTTAACTAGAAATCATTTTCCTGAGTGTATGAACCAAGTTTATCCCGTATAGTTAAGAATTGTGTATAATTCAATTAGAATGTACTCTTTCAGGTAGAGCTCATATCGAATTTAATATCTGGGAATAAATGCTCTTTACCGTGAATTCAAACTTTGATACTAACATCTGAGGTTTAAAAGGATGTTTTCCGCTCATGTCTGATGATCGTTTTACATTCTTTGGAGAATATTCTTTCAAGTAGCTCGTAGATAATATTTAATATCTAAATGTAAATAAATACAATTTTCTCGTTGTCGTGATTGTCCACTAGAAATATAACTTATTAGATACAGATGGAGTTTTTTCCCTCAAATCTGTAAATAGACTAATATTTGTTGGAGAAATATATTTCCTGTAGAGCTTATAATGATTTTAATATCTTAAATGAAGTTAGATTTTATTGTGTTTCGTAATGTGTTTCAATTAGATATACAATTTATGAGTGTGAATACGAAATTTTACGCTAATGTCGGAAGAATGTTCATTATTTGTTGGTTAAGTGTCTTTCTCGTAGAGCCTTATTGATTTTTATACCTGGAATAAATACTAATTTTTTACTTGAGGGTGTGTTTTTTAACTAGAAATCATTTTACTGAGAGTAAGAATCAAGTTTTTTCCGTATATATGAGAATCGTGTATAATTCTTTTGGTTGGACTCTTTCAGGTAGAGGTCATATCGAATTTAATATCTGGGAATAAATACTCTTAACCGTGAATTCAAACTTTAAAACTTATATCTGAAGTTGAAAACGATATTTTCCGCTCATGTCTGATAATCGTTTTATATTCTTTGGAGAATTATCTTTCAGGTAGATCGTACATAAATTTTAATATCTGGATTTATATAAGTACATGTTTCACGTCAACGTGATTGTCGACTAGAAATTTAAATTATGAGATATAGATGAATCTTTTTCCCTCACGTCTGTAAATCGACTATTATCTGTTGGAGAAATATATTTACTGTAGAGCTTATATTAATTTTAATATCTTAAATGAAATTAGATCATTTTTTTTTCGGAGTTTGTTTCAATTTGAAATTTAATATCGTATGGTGAATATAAATTTAACCCTAATGTCGGAAGTTTGTTCATAATTTGTTGGTTATGTGCGTTTTCCGTAGAGACTTTATTGATTTTTATATTTGATTAAATAAGATTTTTTACTGTAGGGATTGTTTTTTAACTAGAAATTATTTTACTGAGAGTATGAACCAAGTCTTTCACATATATATTCAGAATAATGAATAAATATTTTGCAATGTAACCTTTCAGGTAGAGTTTATATCGAATGTAACATCTGGGAACCAATGCTCTTAACCGTAAATTCAAACTTTAAAACTAATATCTGAAGTTGAAAACGAAGTTTTCCGCTCATGTCTGATAATCGTTTTACATTCTTTGGAGAATATTCTTTCAAGTAGAGCGTATATATATTGTAGCATCTGGATTGAAATAAATATATTATTCTCGTCGTTGTGATTGTCAACTAGAAATTTAAATAATGAAATACAGTTGTAGGTTTTTCCCTTACGTGTGTAAATCGTCTTATATCTCTTGGAAAAATATATTTCCTGTAGTGCTAATATTGATTTTAATATCTTTAATGAAATTAGACCTATTTCCTTTTTTGGAGTGTTTTTCAATTAGAAATACTATATCTGAGTGTGAATACGAAATTTTACGCTAATGTCGGAAGAATGTTCATTTTTTATTGGTTAAGTGTCTTTCTCGTAGAGCCTTTATTGATTTTTATACCTGGAATAAATAAGATTTTTTACTCGAGGGCGTGATTTTTAACTAGAAATTATTTTACTAAAAGTAAGAACCAAGTTTTTCCCGTTAATTTGAGAATCGTGTATAATTCTTCTGGAATGTACTCTGTTAGGTAGAGTACATATCGATTTTAATATCTGGGAATAAATGCTCTTTACCGTGAATTCAAACTTTAAAACTAATATCTGAGGTTGAAAACGATGTTTTCCTCTCATGTCTGATAATCGTTTTACATCTTTGGAGAATATTCTTTTAAGAAGATCTTACATAAATTAAATTAAAATGATGAAAATAAATACATTTTTCTCGTCGTCTTGATTGATGACTAGAATTTTTAAATATGAGATACAGTTGGAGTTTTTTCCCTCAAGTCTGTAAATCGACAGAAATTTTTTGGAGAAATATATATATCCTTTAGAGTTGGTATTGATTTAATATTTTAAATGAAATTAGATCAATTTTCTTTTCGGAATGTGTCTCAATTTGAAATTTAATAACGTAGAGTAATTACGAAATTTCACGCTAATGTCGGAAGAATGTTCATTTTTTATTGGTTAAGTGTCTTTCTCGTAGAGCCTTTATTGATTTTTATACCTGGAATAAATAAGAATTTTTTACTGGAGGGTGTGATTGTTAAATAGAAATCATTTTACTGAGAGTTAGAACCAAGTTTTTCTTGTATATTTGAGAATCGTGTATAATTCTTTTGGGATGTACTCTTTCAGGTAGAGCTGCTATCGAATTTAATATCTGGAAATAAATGCTCTTTACCGTGAATTCAAACTTTAAAACTAATATCTGAAGTTGAAAACGATGTTTTCCGCTAATGGCTGATAATCGTTTTACATTCTTTGGAGAATATTCTTTCCGGTAGATCATACATAAATTTTAATATATGGGTTTAAATAAATACATTTTTCTCGTCGTCGTGATTGTCGGCAAGAAATTTAAATTATGAGATACAGATTGTGGTTTTTCCCTCATGTCTTTAAATTGACTATTATTTGTTGGAAAAGTATATTTCCTGTAGAGCTTATATTGATTTAAATATCTTAAATGAAACTAGATCTTTTTGCTTTCCGGAGTGTTTATCAATTTGAAATACAATATCTGAGTGTGAATACGAAATTTAACCCTGATGTCGGAAGATTGTTCATTATTTGTTGGTTAAGTATCTTTCTCGTAGAGCCTTCATTGATTTTTATGTCTAGAGTAAATAAGAATTTTTTACTGGAGGGAGTGATTTTTAACTAGAAATCATTTTACTGAGAGTAGGAACAAGGTTTTTTCCGTATATATTTGAGAATCGTGTATAATTCTTTTGGAATGTACTCTTTCAGGTAGAGGTTATATCGAATGTAATATTTAGGGATCAAATGCTCTAATTAGTGAGTTCAAACTTTAAAACTAATATCTGAGGTTGAAAACGATATTTTTCCGCTCATGTCTGATAATCGTTTTACATTCTTTGGAGAATATTCTTTCAAGTAGAGCGTATATATATTGTAGCATCTGGATTGAAATAAATATATTTTTCCTGCGTCGTGATTGTAAACTAGAAATTTAAATAATGAGATACAGATATAGGTTTTTCCCATACATCTGAATATCGTCTATTATCTGTTGGAAAACTATATTTCCTGTAGTGCTAATATTGATTTTAATATCTATAATGAAATTAGATCATTTTCCTTTTCGGGGTGTTTTTAAATTATAAATACAATTTCTGAGTGTGAATAAGAAATTTTACGCTAATGTGGGAAGAATCTTCATTATTTGTTGGTTAAGTGTCATATCGAATTCTCATATCGAATTTAATATCTGGGAATAAATGCTCTTAACCGTGAATTAAAACTTTAAAACTAATACCTGAGGTCGAGAACGATATTTTCCACTCAAGTCTGATAATTGTTTTATATTCTTTGGTGAATTAAGTTTCAGGTAGATCGTACATAAATTTTAATATCTGGATTAATATAAGTACATTTTTCACGTCAACGTGATTGTCGACTAGAAATTTAAATTATGAGATACAGATGAAACTTTTTCCCTCACGTCTGTAAATCGACTATTATTTGTTGGAGAAATAAATTTACTGTAGAGCTTATATTGATTTTAATATCTTAAATTAAGTTAGATCAATTTTCTTTTCGGAATGTGTTTCAATTTGAAATACAATATCGTAGTGTGAATACAAATTAAACCCTAATGTCAATAGATTGTTCATAATTTGTTGGTTATGTGCGTTTCTCGTAGAGCGTATATTGATTTTTATATCTTGATTAAATAAGATTTTTTATTGGAGGGAGTGATATTTAACTAGAAATCATTTTACTGAGAGTATGAACCAAGTTTTTCCCGTATATTAGAGAATCGTGTATAATTCTTTTAGAATGTACTCATTCAGGTAGAGCTCATATCGAATTTAATATCTGGGAATAAATACTCTTTACCGTGAATTCAAACTTTAAAACTAATATCTGAGGTTTAAAACGATGTTTTCCGCTCATGTCTGATCATCGTTTTACATTCTTTGGAGAATATTCTTTCAAGTAGCTCGTAGATAAATTTTAATATCTGGATGTAAATAAATACATTTTTCTCGTTGTCTTGAATTTCCACTAGAAATATAAATTATTAGATACAGATGGAGTTTTTCCCCTCAAATCTGTTAATATACTAATATTTGTTAGAGAAATATATTTCCTGTAGAGCTTATATTGATTTTAATATCTCAATGAAGTTAGATCAATTTTCTTTTCGGAATATGTTTCAATTTGAAATAAAATATCGTAGTGTTAATACGAAATTATACGCCAATGTCGTAAGATTGTTTATTATTTGTTGGTTAAGTGTCTTTCTCATAGAGCCATTATTGATTTTTATACCTGGAATAAATAAGAATTTTTTAATGGAGGGTGTGATTGTTAACTAGAAATCATTTTACTGAGAGTAAGAACCAAGTTTTTCCTGTATATATGAGAATCGTGTTTAATTCTTTTGGAATATAGTCTTTCAGGTAGAGCTCATATCGAATTTAATATCTGGGAATAAATGCTCTTAACCGTGAATTCAAACTTTAAAACTAATACCTGAGGTCGAAAACGATATTTTCCGCTCATGTCTGATAATTGTTTTATATTCTCTGGTGAATTATCTTTCAGGTAGATCGTGCATAAATTTTAATATCTGGATTAATATAAGTACATTTTTCACGTCAACGTGATTGTCGACTAGAAATTTAAATTATGAGATACAGATGAATCTTTTTCCCTCACGTCTGTAAATCGACTATTATCTGTTGGAGAAATATATTTACTGTAGAGCTTATATTGATTTTAATATCTTAAATGCAGTAAGATCAATTTTCTTTTCGGAATGTGTTTTAATTTGAAATACAATATCGTAGTGTGAATACAAATTAAACCCTAATGTCAAAAGATTGTTCATAATTTGTTGGTTATGTGATTTTCTCGTAGAGCCTATATTGATTTTTATATCTTGATTAAATAAGATTTTTTACTGGAGGGAGTGATTTTTAACTAGAAATCATTTTACTGAGTGTATGAACCAAGTTTAACCCGTATATTTCAGTATCTTGTATAAATCTTTTCTAATGTACTCTTTCAGGTAGAGGTTATATCGAATGTAATATCTGGGAATAAATTATCTTTACCGTGAATTAAAACTTTAAAACTAAATTCTGTGGTTGAAAACCATGTTTTCCGCGCATGTATGATAATCGTTTTACATTCTTTGGAGAATATTCTTTCCGGTAGATCGTACGTAAATTTTAATATCTGGATTAAAATAAATACATTTTTCTCGTCGTCGTGATTGTCGACAGGAATTTAAATTATGAGATACAGATGGAGATTTTTCCCTCATGTCTGTAAATCGACTATTATTGGTTGGAGAAATATATTTCCTGTAGAGCTTATATTGATTTTAATATCTTAAATGAAATTAGATCATTTTGCTTTACAGAGTGTTTTTCAATTTGAAATAAAATATATGAGTGTGAACACGAAATTTTACGCTAATGTCGAGAGATTGTTCTTTATTTGTTGGTTAAATGTCTTTGTTGTAGAGCCTTTATTGATATTTATACCAAGAATTACCAAGAATTATTTACTGGACGGTGTGTTTTTTAACTAGAAATCATTTTACTAAAAGTAAGAACCAAGTTTTTCCCGTATATTAGAGAATCGTGTATAATTCTTTTAGAATGTACTCTTTCATGTAGAGCTCATATCGAATTTAATATCTGGGAATAAATACTCTTTACCGTGAATTCAAACTTTAAAACTAATATCTGAGGTTTAAAACGATGTTTTCCGCTCATGTCTGATCATCGTTTTACATTCTTTGGAGAATATTCTTTCAAGTAGCTCGTAGATAAATTTTAATATCTGGATGTAAATAAATACATTTTTCTCGTTGTCTTGAATTTCCACTAGAAATATAAATTATTAGATGCAGATGGAGTTTTTTCCCTCAAATCTGTAAATAGACTAATATTTGTAAGAGAAATATATTTCCTGTAGAGCTTATATTTATTTTAATATTTTAAATGAAGTTATATCAATTTTCTTTTCGGAATATGTTTCAATTTGAAATACAATAACGTAGTGTTAATACGAAATTATACGCCAATGTCGTAAGATTGTTTATTATTTGTTGGTTAAGTGTCTTTCTCGTAGAGCCATTATTGATTTTTATACCTGGATTAAATAAGAATTTTTTAATGGAGGCTGTGATTGTTAACTAGAAATCATTTTACTGAGAGTAAGAAGCAAGTTTTTCCTGTATATATGAGAATCGTGTTTAATTCTTTTGGAATGTACTCTTTCAGGTAGAGCTCATATCGAATTTAATATCTGGGAATAAATACTCTTTACCGTGAATTCAAACTTTAAAACTAATACCTGAGGTCGAAAACGATAGTTTCCGCTCATGTCTGATAATTGTTTTATATTCTTTGGTGAATTATCTTTCAGGTAGATCGTACATAAATTTTAATATCTGGATTAATATAAGTACATTTTTCACGTCAACGTGATTGTCGACTAGAAATTTAAATTATGAGATACAGATGAAACTTTTTCCCTCACGTCTGTAAATCGACTATTATTTGCTGGAGAAATATATTTACTGTAGAGCTTATATTGATTTTAATATCTTAAATGAAGTAAGATCAATTTTCTTTTCGGAATGTGTTTTAATTTGAAATACAATATCGTAGTGTGAATACAAATTAAACCCTAATGTCAAAAGATTGTTCATAATTTGTTGGTTATGTGCGTTTCTCGTAGAGCCTATATTGATTTTTATATCTTGATTAAATAAGATTTTTTACTTGAGGGAGTGATTTTTAACTAGAAATCATTTTACTGAGAGAGTATGAACCAAGTTTTTCCCGTATATTTGAGAATTGTGTATAATTCTTTTGGAATGTACTCTTTCAGGTAGAGGTTATATCGAATTTAATATCTGGGAATAAATTATCTTAACCGTGAATTAAATCTTTAAAACTAAATTCTGTGGTTGAAAACCATGTTTTCCGCGCATGTCTGATAATCGTTTTATATTCTTTGGAGAATATTCTTTCAAGTAGAGCGTACATAAATTTTAATATCTGGATTAAAATAAATACATTTTTCACGTCGTCGTGATTGTCGACAGGAATTTAAATTATGAGATACACATGGAGGTTTTTCCCTCATGTCTGATATCGACTAATATTTGTTGGGGAAATATATTTCCTGTAGAGCTTATATTGATTTTACCATCTTAAGTGAAATTAGATCATTTTGCTTTATGGAGTTTTTTACAATTTGAATTAATAGTTCTGAGTGTGAATACGAAATTTCACGCTAGTGTCGGAAGATTGTTGATTATTTGTTGGTTAAGCGTCTTTCTCGTAGAGCCTTTATTGATTTTTATATCTGGAATAAATAAAAACTTTTTTTAGGTGAGTGTGTGATTTATAACTAGAAATCATTTACCTGAGTGTATGAACCAAGTTTTCCCGTATATTTGAGTATCGTGTATAAATCTTTTGGAATGTACTATTTCAGGTAGAGCTCATTTCGAACTTAATATCTAGGAATAAATGCTCTTTACCGTGAATTCAAATTTAGAGTTAAATTCTGAGGTTAAAAACGATATTTTCGGCTCATATCTGATAATCGTTTTACATTCTTTTGAGAATATTCCTTCAAGTAGAGCTTACATAAATTAAATTAACAGGATGATAATAAATACATTTTTATCGTTGTCGTGATTTTTGACTAGAAATTTAAGTTATGAGATACAGATGGAGTTTTTCCCTCATGTCTGTAAATCGACTATTATTTGTTGGAAAAATATATTTCCTCTAGAGCAGATATTGATTTCAATATCTTAAATGAAATTAGATCATTTTGCTTTCCGGAGTGTTTTTCAATTTGAAATAAAATATCTAAGTGTGTATACGAAATTTCACGCTAGTGTCGGAAGATTGTTGATTATTTGTTGGTTAAGTATCTTTCTCGTAGAGCCTTTATTGATTTTTATATCTGGAATAAATAAAAACTTTTTTACTTGAGGGTGTGATTTTTAACTAGAAATAATTTTCCTGAGTGTATGAACCAAGTTTATCCCGTATAATTTAGTATCTTGTATAAATCTTTTGGAATGTACTCTTTCAGGTAGAGGTTATATCGAATGTAATATCTGGGAATAAATTATCTTTACCGTGAATTAAAACTTTAAAACTAAATTCTGTGGTTGAAAACCATGTTTTCCGCGCATGTATGATAATCGTTTTACATTCTTTGGAGAATATTCTTTCCGGTAGATCGTACGTAAATTTTAATATCTGGATTAAAATAAATACATTTTTCTCGTCGTCGTGATTGTCGACAGGAATTTAAATTATGAGATACAGATGGAGATTTTTCCCTCATGTCTGTAAATCGACTATTATTGGTTGGAGAAATATATTTCCTGTAGAGCTTATAATGATTTTAATATCTTAAATAAAATTAGATCATTTTGCTTTACAGTGTCTTTTTCAATTTGAAATAAAATATCTGAGTGTGAATACGAAATTTTACGCTAATGTCAAGAGATTGTTTTTTATTTGTTGGTTAAATGTCTTTGTCGTAGAGCCTTTATTGATATTTATACCAAGAATTACTAAGAATTATTTACTATTTATAAATATAAATTCTGAGTGTAAATACGAAAATTTACGCCAATGTCGGAAGAATGTTCATGATTTGTGGGTTTCGTGTCTTTCTGGTAGAGCCTTTACTGATTTTATCTGGTAGAGCCTGTAATAAATAAGGATTTTTTATTGGAGGATGTGATTTTTAACTATAAATCATTTTACTGATAGTAAGAACCAAGTTTTTTCCGTATATTTGAGAATCGTGTATAATTCTGTTGGAATGTACGCTTTCAGGCAGAGCTCATTTCGAATTTAATATCTGGGAATAAATGCTCAACCGTGAAGTCAAACTTTAAAACTAAATTCTGAGGTTGAATACGATGTTTTCCGCTCATTTCTGATAATCGTTTTACATTCTTTGGAGAATATTCTTTCAAGTAGAGCGTACATAAATTTTAATATCTGGATTTAAATAAATACATTTTTCTCGTCGTCGGGATTGTCGACAGGAGTTTAAATTATGAGATACAGATGAAACTTTTTCCCTCACGTCTGTAATTCGACTATTATTTGTTGGAGAAATATATTTCCTGTAGAACTTATATTGATTTTAATATTTTAAATGAAGTTAGATCAATTTTCTTTTCGGAATGTGTTTCAATTTGAAATACAATATCATAGTGTGTATACGAAATTTCACGCTAGTGTCGGAAGTTTGTTTATTATCTGTCGATTAAAGGTCTTTCTCGTAGAGCCTTTATTGATTTTTATACCTCAATAAATAAGAATTTTTTTCTGGTGGGTGTGATTTTTTACTTTAAATCATTTTACTGAGAGTAAGAACCAAGTTTTTTCCGTATATTTGAGAGTCGTGTATAATTCTTTTGGAATGTACCCTTTCAGGTAGAGCTTCTATCGAATTTAATATCTGGGAATAAATGCTCTTTACCGTGAATTCGAACTTTAAAACTGAATTCTGAGGTTGAAAACGACGTTTTCCGCTTATGTCTGATAATCATTTAACATTCTTTGGAGTATATTCTTTCAAGCAGAGCGTAGATAAATTTTAATATCTGGATGTAAATAAATACATTTTTCTCGTTGTCGTGATTGTCCACTAGAAATTTAAATTATTAGATACAGATGGAGTTTTTTCACTTACGTCTTTAAATCCTCTATTATCTGTCGAAAAAATATATTTCCTGTGGTGCTAATATTGATTTTAATATCTTAAATGAAATTAGATCATTTTGCTTTACGGAGTGTTTTTCAATTTGAAATAAAATATCTGAGTGTGAATACGAAATTTTACGCTAATGGTGAGAGATTGTTCTTTATATTTTGGTTAAAGATCTTTGTCCTAGAGCCGCTTATTGATTTTTTTATCTGGAATAAATAAGAATTTCTTACTGGAGGGAGTGATTTTTAACTAGAAATCATTTTACTGAGATTGAAGTTGACGTGTTGCCCTTATGTTGATAATCGTTTTTGTATGTTTTGAAAAAGGTTTTTTTTTAATTGGGGTTGATGACTTTAATATCTGAGGGAAATAAAAAAACATTATGCGTTTCGCAGAAATTTTTAACTTGAAATAAAATATCTTAGGATGAAAACGAATTTTTCCACTCATGTCATAAAATCGTGAATTTTTTTCGGCGAAAATTCTTACTAGTTGTAGAGATTACATATATTTTTATTTTTATATTTAAATAAGCACATTTTTTTCGTCTTGTTTTATCTCAGAATATAATAAGTCACATTGCTTTTCAGAGTTATTTTTTACTAGAAATCATTTTACTGAGAGTGATAACTGAGTCTTGCCTCTATTTTTGATAATCGTTTATTATATGTTTGAATAAGGTCTTTCTCGTAGTGTTTGTATTAATTTTTATATCTGGAAATAAATAAAAACATTTTGCTTGTCGCATTAAATTTAAACTAGAATCAAAATTCTGAGGATGTAAACGAAGTTTTCCGCTCATGTCTGAAAATCGATTTATAATCTTTGGAGAAAATTGTTTCTATCAGAGCTTATAAAAATTTTAAATTTATGATTTAAATAAAAACATTTTTCTCGTCAGTGTGATTTTCAACTAGAAATACAAATTACGAGATTGAAATGGAAATTTTTCCTTCATGTCTATGAAAATCGATAATATTTTTTTTGGAGAAATATTTTTCCAGTTGAGCATTTATTGATTTTTATATCTGGAAGAAAATAAGAATATTTTGTAAAACGGAATCTTTTAAACGGAATTTAAAACGGAAATAAAACGGAAAAAAGCAACTAGAAATCATTTTACTGAGATTGAAAATCAAGTTTTGCTCTAATGTTTGATAATCCTTTGTTATTTGTTTGAATGAGGTGTTTCTAGTAGAGTTTGTATTAATTTATTTTCTGGAAATAAATTTGAACAATTTTCTTATCGCAGTAATTTTAAACTAGAATCGAAATTCTGAGGATAAAAACGAACGAGTTAATAATGATTTTTATAACTGGAAGTAAATTAGAACATTTTGCTTTTCGCCGTACATTTAAACTTGAAAACTAAATTCTGAGTATGATAACAATGGTTTCCGCTTTTGATTTTTATATCTGGATTTAAATAAAAATGTATTTCTTTTCTCCTATCTTTGGTCCTAAATCTGAACGCTGCCCAGTATAACTGGAGAGCTTTAACTATCACTGGAGATCTGAAAGCACAATATGAAAGCATGAATGACATCCAAAATCACGGCTGAGATGCTAATAATGCTGGATAAGACAGTGGCTTAGGGTGATAGAAAGATGTTTTGTTGAAAATGCCCCATGTCACTCCACATTGAATTTATTACATGTCGCTGTCACTTTTTTCCCTTCCAACCTAACAATTTTCCTACAACCTCTGGACCAGTGTTTGGATCAGAATCTTTAAATTTAACGTTGCACTTTCAAAGCACATGGAAGCAAAAATTGAGAATGAAGTTTCTCAGGAACGTGTGGGAAGGACAGTCACCATTCTTGATGCTAATGTTTTGGATTGGTATAGTGGTAAAAAACATGAAAAAATCAACATTCAGTAACTGCTTCATAATAGTGGGATTTTCCAGCAAGGAGACAACTAAGGGAGATGATGAAAATTTACTGGCAGATGCCAAAGCAAGCCATAAGTATGTGTTGATGGACTCAAATTTGATAACTGTTGATGGTGAGGTGGACATAGATATTGACAAGAATATTAACCACAACATTCCAGAATAAGTTAGTGACTGTAATTTGAACGTGAACAGTATTGAACCTGAGAACTTTATTTGTGAAAATCATGTCGAATTATAGTGTCACATGAAAGAAATTTTGCATAGCAAAACACTTTTTAAACAAAAAAATTTAGCACTAAGAGATCACTTCGTTTTGCAGGTGAGTTTTGAAGGAGTTTGTTTGTAATCAACCAAAATACCAGCCAACCTAAGACACGAAAATCAATGTCAAATCTTTTTAAAATCCGCAAAAAATGTGTGCGTTAAAATTTCTATACTGCCCTATATCAAAAGTTGTTTCCATTTTAGTTGATATACCTGTTTTATGTATAACTTGGTGAGAAACCTCTTCCATATTTATTTCTTCTCATGACAGTGTAAAGACAAGGACCAAATGTTCATTTTGGGCACTTTCTGTTAATGTGTCCCTTTCTGTAATGGCCATTTCCTTATGGAAAACAAATAGATTTTGACTTTTGAAAGCAAGTTTCCAGGCTCAACTTTCATTTTCATTGACCTTTTTTTCAGATTTCAATGAACATGGGATTAGGTAAGTAGTCTTGGGGACTCAATGTAATGCATGATTTTCAATTCTCAAACTTTTTTAGGTTTTCCAGCAACCCTGAAATTTTCATACTTGTGTTGCTTTCAGGACTTTCACGTGACAATAAATCACCTAAATCCAAAAAACAGGGTTGAGTGCTTGCTTAGAGTTGTGAATTGTTGTGATGGTCCCACTGCTCTGACTTACAGACCCCTCTCACATGCAGACACATTCATGAGGACGCCTGCTTTCCTTAAGTGAGAGGTTTTACTGTGGTTTGGTAAATGGAGTGGCAGAAAAGATATTATGTGGATTGATTGATCAATTCATTAAGAGATACATGCTGAGAAAAGCAGGAGAAGAAATTAATCTCATTATGAAGAAAAGGAGGGGCAACAAAATTGGTCATATGTGAAGTGTCAAATGAAGTTAATTTTTGAAGAAAAAGTACCTAGGTGGGAAGAACAGCAGAGTAAGAGGTACTGATTGATGAGGATACAAAGTAATATGCAGTGATGAAGAGGTTAGCAGATGGCAGAGGAAAATGTGTAAAAGTCAACTCAAGAGTTGTTGACCTGTGATGATGATGATAACAGAGGCAGAATTGGATTTTAATGGGAAGTAGTCAGTAAACGTTGCTCCTCATCATGAAGGTAGGCTCTCAAAGCTAAAACTATGGTTCGTTATAAAAATTAGAAAAATGCAATCTGAGGAGAAACAAATCTATCTTCCTTACAAGGAGTGTAAAGACAAGGACCAAATGTTCATTTTGGGCACTTTCTGTTAATGTGTCCCTTTCTGTAACGGCCATTTCCTTATGGAAAACAAATAATTTTGACTTTTGAAAGCAAGTTTCCAGGCTCAACTTTCATTTTCATTGACCTTTTTTTTCAGATTTCAATGAACATGGGATTAGGTAAGTAGTCTTGGGGGCTCAATGTAATGCATGATTTTCAATTCTCAAACTATTTTAGGTTTTCCAGCAACCCTGAAATTTTCATACTTGTGTTGCTTTCAGGACTTTTACGTGACAATAAAAACCCGAGCATGGCAAGGTCCCTAGTTGATGCTTTGTGCAAATAGTTTTCTAGTCGCTTGGTATTATAGTGAAGAGATGGCATTAAAATTTGCTGACTTTGTTGACCACCCTCTTCTCATCAAAAAACTCTTCCATAATGCTTGAGTACCAATCTAAGACAAATGGCTAAATCTAACTGTACGTTTGCAAAGCTGCACCTTTGTCAGCCTAATCTTGAGATAGGTAATGAAAGTACCAAGCATACAAGCCTGATGGCTGTGTTTTTTCTGGAAATCTTTGCCCAAAAATGGAACTTCATTCTCACTCCCTCCAGATGAAGATTAACTTATAAAAATCTCCTTCAAATTGCATCCTCTCCTTATCTCATGAACTTAGTATCTTTCACATACTCTATATAACTTTTACACCACAATTGTCTTTGTAGTTAGTAAAAATAAGTCTGAAAATGAACCCCTCTTGTGAATTCAAAGTGAAGGGAATTTTTAACGAGTTTCTCTGTTGGTTAGATTCACTCCCTGTATAAATTCCATTCAAACCAACCCTATGTGAGGCCAGCTTTGGTCAGGATATCATCTCTCATTATAATTATAGCTTAATGCAGTAGTTACTTTGGCTTAATCAGCGTCAATAGCTAAGATTCCAAGGTTGAGGAAATTATAGGCCATGAAAACTTTCCAAAATGCCACCATTTAAAAAATATAACATCTGCCTTGAAGAGAATTCCTCCATAGCAGCAGTCCCCAACCTAATTCAGCATACCTCTAGGTTACAAGTTTAGAAGCACCACTTGCAGTGAGAGAAGTACTTGCCACCCTTCAACCGTTGTCCAGCTCCTCTTGTACACATCTTGGGGGAACACATACATGCCTTATGTATGGAATCACTACTCCTTAGCTTACATTCTTCTCCATGAAGTATGCTTATTGCATGAGGAAAATAAAGAGGTAAAGAAGAAAATAAACTTTGTCACTTCAGGCTCCCCACTTCAGGCCAGTCCCTAGTGAAATTCAACCAGGATATCTTGCTGCAGAGAGGGAAACGGCTACTGTGTTTTTGCTGGCACCTAACTGCAAATTACATCAGCTTAAGCAACACTCTTGCAAAACTGGGCATTCGATTGATTATACAGAGCATGTTCAGATAAACCCAATTACATGGAGTATCTTAATGATTATACTGTCAGGGATTATTTTTCAGGTTTCAATGAGTATGGGGTTGGGGAAAGTTGTCTTCAGGGGTCAATATAATGTACAATTTTTTTTAAGAATACATGTTTGACAAATGTCCTGAAGTTCCACCAAGCAGTTTAAGTTTCACAATTTCAGGCCATTTTGATAAAAAGTTGAAATAAGTGGAAGATTGAGCATTGTCTCAATTTTTCAGTTGTGAGAAACACTGAAATATTGTCAGAGGATAAGTGAAAATGGTATGCCAGTAATTACATGAGACTGGAACCCTGAGAAAAAATAATTTCAGGACATTCTGGATTGGTAACCCAGCAAGCATGTTGTGGATAAGGCATAAATGCCGGCATGATTTCTGTTTCCTGCTTTGCACAGTGTGCAGGGTATTTGCAAGGAAAAAAGAAACAGCAGATGGCATCAGGTTATCTTGGTGGAGTTTCGAGATACCCATCTCTTTGTAATTTCCTTTCAGTGAAATATATTTACCCAAATGGATTTCAACTCAACATTGTCACTATCTTGAAACCCTGGTAGTGTTAATGTAGCTTTATAGTAGATTAGAAAATGGTTTTAAACTCTTTAATATAACAAATTTTTAAAAATCACATTGGACTCCCCAACCTGGCTAACTGACACAATTCCATGCGGAAAGAGGTTAACTTCCTCTTACTTGTGATATTTTCTGTGTGTTCAGGTTCTTGCGGTAGTATGTTTGCTTGTGAAGAAATGTTCATATTCATATTCTTTATTAAACAATAAGCATTCAAAAAATACAATAGCCCTCATCAAATAAAATAACAAAAAGAAACAATTAGAATACAATGTCTACATTTTTACACTCTAAATACTTGTCAATAGAGTAAAATGCATTAGATACAAGCCAAGTATAAATTAAGCTCTTAAACCTTGACATGGAAACTCGTCTGGCCCCATGTGGTAGAATATTAAAAAGTTTCAATTTGAGAATGCCAAATGAGTTTTTGGTTTCGTTCAGCCTGCAATATGGTAGTACAAGTTTCTCTTTACTTCTAGTGTAGTGATGATGGACACTTTCCACTGTGGCAAAAGAACTAAGATTTTCTTTCACACAGCAAAGACATTTATAAATGTAAAGAGTGGGAATACTCTTTGAAAGTTGGTTTGCAGTGCTCCAGTGGGGATGAATTGGAAATGATCCTTATAGCTCATTTTTGTAAAATAAATAATTCACAGGAAGTCGTAGCATGTCCCCACAACTCAATGCCATAGCTAAGATGGCTGTGAAAAAAGGCATAGTAAATTGGTTTCAGATAGTGCATGGGAATAATTTCTTTGAGTTTTCTTAGCATGAAATTTGCCTTTGATAATTGGCCATGGATACAAGAGAGATGTGAATCCCACAACAAATTGCTATCTAGTTCAAAACCCAAAGCTTTACATTTGCTGGATGGTTTAGAGCTGTGCTAAGTGAAAATGTTGCCAATAGAGTTTTATCATTATTTAAGGCTAGTCCATTTGCTGTAAACCACTCACATACAACAGTCATTATTGAATTAAAAGAGTGGTAAGCATTGTCAGCATTATACAGGAAGGTTGTGTCATCAGCATACAGTTGATTCACAAGAAACATTTGCAGGAAGATCATTAATCATGACCAGAAACAATAGAGGGCCAAGCACAGATCCTTGTGGAACATTGAAGAAGCAGAAACTAAGAGATGATTATAGTAGTCCAATGTTCAAAGGTCCACCTAATGATTCGTGGTTACCTCTAAAAATTGAACTTATCAGATTCTACAACAGTGTTCATCATTTCTAGAAATCAGCAATGAACAGTAAGGATCCTCAATCATCTCATATTTTAAAGGAAGTCACTTAGATAACATTGGTATTCGATCCTAGAAATGAAAGACATATACATCTGCAATGTTCTTTAACCTACCTCGTATAAGAAAATCCTGAAATTTATAGGTCTATAAGATCCACCCAATTCGATAAGCACAAACTGAGCAATTAAAGGTTTTTTAATTTTTGCTTGCCGGACGATTCTGTTTAATAAACAATTTGAAGCATTTAATTGTAAATGTAAAGAGGGAATCTTTCTGTGCCCTTTTCAACAGAATATTCCTGTGCTAGAATGAAGCACACAATGGAAATACATGGGCATTTAATGCCTCATTCACAACATGCTAGCTGGGTTGTTACCCTGAATAATGAGATATAATTGTTTTACTGATTCTTGGGATTTGGCACAAACAAGTCATTTTTCACTTACCCTTTGACAATGTGAAAGCATTTCTCATGAATAATTGAGACAAAGCATGATCTCCTATTTCCACTTATTACCAAAATTGCATAAAATTGTGAAACTTGAACCATTTGGCCGAACCTCAGGGCATTCAACAAACATTTAAAAAATATTGAGTCATTTGAGCCCCAAAGACAACTTTTCTGACCCCAGGCTTCTAATGATTACCCCCTACCATTGATGCCCTTGAACTCGAAGCCAGAGCCATTTTAATCACCAAAGAGCGCATCAATCCAAGAACCCCCCTACCGTAGCAGGTGACAGAGCATCAATGAATTCCTCTGGGCACCTCTGCCATGTCAAAGTAGTGTGTCAGGCATGTGATTCTTCAGCCTCCAACCATGTGCTATGCACAACAATCATCACCTGGTGGGTGCGCATAGCATGATAGGTGGGTACCTGGTGGACCCACAATGGGAAGTAAAAATTTCTAACTCTGATCAAGCAATTTTAAGGTAGATATTGACTTTCAAGACTATGTGAACAACAAAACATTATCATGTTATAGTAATTCTCTTCCAAATATGCAATCTAAGTGGTCGACTTTCATGGTTTGACAGGACCCTGCAGAATATGGTGAAGAGTGATAGAAAGGAGAGGTTGGAGTGTCCCCACTGTATGTAATATATGTCATGATTCATAAGACAAAGACTGCTTTTCGTAGGAGTTGGATAGTCAGATGCACTTCTTGCTTGTAATTCATTACCAACTAGAGATTGGAAATTCTAAAAATTACCATGGTGATGTTCGTAAATTAATGCTGTATTTTTGGTAATTTATCACTGCTCAAGCTCGGAAAATTACGGTAATACTCACCTACTCCACCTATTCACAATATTCACCTACATTCGAGATATTTTCCATTATGATCTATTCCAAACATATTCTATTTAGCCAATTCCATATATTTCATTCAGGCCTAATTATAAATAAAGGCACACACATCTCATTTGGGGATTACTTTTTTGATTCTTACATTTGGAATATTTGTGAGACTATAGTTAGAACGAAAATTTCTCATGCCGTGAGAAAAGAAAGCGTAACTGCTTGGGACCTGCCATATGGTTTTCACATTTTCTTAACGTCTAATTCATGAATGAAGCAATGCTAATGGTGCAAATGTCATTAATCCTGTGAATTAATTAAGTGAACTATTACCATAAATTTTCCTGTTACATCCTCCATTTTTTAATACTTCAATTTCTATACTCCATTTACTAAAATTCGAAAAATATGAAATTACTATTCAAAATAGATGTTATTTCAGGTATTCAAAATAATATTACTCATTCATTTCATTCTTGGTAACAAAAGGAATTTTTGCATGGTTTTACATCAGAAAACCGATTGGGTAAAGAGACGTTTTCTAAGGTATCATTTCTCGTGAACTCCTTCGCCAAACATTAAACTGAAAAATTTAAAATTGCTCTTCACAACATATTACATCTTATATGATCAGAGAAATAATTTTAGTCAGGCATAAGGGAGCAAATGAATTTTTCATTTAACAGTTGCAACTCGCATAGTCATTCTTTTTAGTAAGTATGTGCATAAGAAGATTCTTCGAAATTCTTTTACAATTGTCATCTTCCACAGAATATTAGAACAAAAAGTATGAATTTGTCATTCAGAATGTATTTTTTTAAGTTAAATAAAAAAATCACTTTAATTTGGAATAAGCGAAAATAAATATTTCAATTTTAATAACAGAAAATAGCTAAATCGTTTGTTTGTATGAAGAGAATTTTAGGCTGTTAACCAAATGTCTGTAAACCAAATTATTGGGTAATGATTGTTTAATTTGTTATTTTACGATTTCTAAGGTTTCTAGTCAAATAATTTTCTTTGTTTGAACATTAAATTTACTAATTACAGGAAGATTGCGGTACTTTACTTCAAATTTTGGTTATATACCCATTTCTATTATTGGCCTAAGAGATTAAAAAGCGATGAACACAAATGTGTAGCATGTTACACAGTAACAGTAGCACAGTACACATTGTAACTATTCAAGGGCCTCCTTCCATTCTCCAGTGGGGTATGAAAACTACAAAAACAGGCATTTCAACTCCGAAACTTGCCACAATACTCGTTACAGCCAAGGTTGCTCGGGAACAAACCACTTAAAAGTGTGTGCTATATTTATGAGCTTTTTATATAATTTTATAAAGAGCTATATTTATGAGCTATATATACGAGCCATAAGAGATATTCCAAATCCTAATGCTGACAGCTAACAGACGGGAGGCTTCAGGGGGCTGGAACAACCTGGCATCAGAGTGAGGGGGCAAAGTGACCAGCTTCCGCACCAATTCCGGTGGCTGCTTGGGGCAACGCAAGTCTCATTACAACAATAGCTTCATACAGTAGTAATGAGGTCTAAGGTCAATTGGCACTTTCTTTCTGCAGTTTGAAAGGGGTAACAGCACTCCAATGATCAGTCCGGATCATGTTTCCACATTGGCAGGCCTTTGCCCCAGGCATATCATACATACATGGGACTTGCAAACCAGGTACACTGAGCAAGAGTTAGCTGCTTTAGCTATAATTCTACTTAGCAAACTAAGCGTTGGGGATATGCAAGGGAATTAAAAAAAAAAACATTTCAAATTGGCATATTTATTAACTCACATTACTTTCACATAATTCAAGTTTCTATTCACACAAAAGCTTCGCTGAAGCAATATATGTGTTAAATAAATAGGCAAAGTAAAAAGCTCTGTAGATGAGGCAACTGGCAAATCCTACATGGAAGAGTCAGGACCCAAGTTTCTTGGCACAGGCATCGTCACAAAAACTTCCTCTATTTAAATGCTACACATTCCTTCACAGTTAAAGACTGTTTAAGTCAAATTCAAACATCAAGGAGCATGGACAGCTTCATCATTCTACAAATGACCACTTGAGTCTTTTAATACTAATGATATTTTTTTAATAGACACTATAAAATTCAGTTCCAAGTGGTTTACATACATATGTTTGCTCATATATACACTCGTGAGGGTTGACTTTTCAAAAGCAATCTTAATTCTAGTTAGCAGGAGGGTAAAAACCTTGAGGGATATATTTTTTTTTTTGATTTCCAAAACCAAAAGAATAATCAAATTACAGTTCTGTAAACTAAATATAGACAATGCCAAATTGATCAGAAGTTTTTCAACTTCTTGGCAGAAAATTTAGCTTCTGAATACATGTACACGAGTATATATAAGTCTATTCCAGTTTTACAACATACCAGCATGCAGTAATGCTACAAGTGAGAAGAAGTGTCCAAGACACAGCCTACCGTGAAGCTTGGGAGCCAACAAAATCTAATGTAGCAACAAATCACAGTCATTCAACAGTTAAAAGTTTTGTGCCATAGAAACAAACCATAATAACATCACAATCTTTTCCCCCAATTTAGGCAGGTGTGTACTAAATTTAAAGGCCAGTTTTATGTAATATCAATATTCATTTTTTATTTTTATCACACACAAAAGCAGTTCCCAGTACTTCCTGCATGGGGTAAAACATTTTTTTAATATATCTATATTTATATATATTTTTATCTTTCTTCCTTATGGAGGTACATGGGTGTGTGTTTACTTGAGATGGATCACAGTTAAGCAGTCCTGTAATCACCATTCTGACCCTGCTTTCTTAGACACTAGCCTGGCAGTAGGAAAAAAATGCCATCCAAACCAACTACCCGCCAATGAGGTCAAACCTTCTCGTCACACCCACAAAAAAATCACAATCGATGACCAGCAAAAAACTATACAGGGTCAGCATCTTCAGAATTTAACCACAGTAAAGTTACATCCAGGGCCTTCTTATGAGTTAACCCTCTTTTTTTTTTCTTCTATACAGTACAGCCATTCAACTCACTTCCACAACAAAACACAATGTGCCAAGTCTTTTAAGAGGTCCAGTATTCCTTTTCACAGTTCATTACACACTGGTGGGGGACGTAAAGGGGAGGGAAACCTTTCAGCAAGGAATTATATTAAAAAGTCTTCTTTTTTTCTTCATGCACAGTATTTTAATATACCAAAAACATGAGGGGAAAAAAGGTGAAAAATGGAAGAGTTTACGTTCTGTAGGGCAAAACAGAAACAAAAAACTCGATTAAAAAACCTAAAAAATGTATGTGGTAGTACATTATATACTCTTTGGGGAAGATGAAAAAAGCCAAGATTATGAGAGAGATAGAGAGGACACAATGGTCGTCGATGGGAACAATGCTATCACAGGACAAAAGGGGGCTATATATAATATATATAAAAACAATTGGTGGAGAATCTCTTTTTTTTTCGGAGGTGTGACTTTGGGGAAAATTCGAGGGTCTCTTCTCTGCCAAATCACCCGAAAAAAATGTCCATTATGCTTTCTTTTATTTTTAACCTCAAAAAGAATTGAGTGCACTGGGGAGGTGAAGTATGGGCAAAAACACAAGGGGTTTTTCTTTTTCCTTATGTGCATTACAAGTCTTTTTTCTTTTTTGAGCCGCAGGGTTCCAAATGTGCTTTCACTTCTCTTTTCAGTTGAGGCCAAACTTCTCCCACTTCCATTCACAGCGCACCATCCACAACTCCACCCACAAATTCCATCACGAGCCAAACTGCATGCGAGCCCTCTTCCCTTCGCTGGGCTTTCCCCTGCAACCAAATGCACCCCCAAACTTTTGACCCATCGGCCACGTTTCCTAACTCTACGTCATATAACGCATCACAGCCCTCAGAGCGTACAGGAGCTCTGCTTGCATCCTAGCTTCTAGCACCATCAGATTAACATGCACCTGAGGAAAAAAAATTAGGTTAATCACCTTCACAATTGTCACAACCTTCATCCACCTAAAAGGAACCTCAGCTCCCATATGTCTCATTTAGCAAATGCAAACCATTTGCTTCAGTAAAAATTAAATTGCAAGAAAAATTCTGGCCAGTAGGACCATCAATGAGAATTAAAAGGTTAAAAGAACTGCCACTTGGACCAAATCAGCACAGAAGAAAAACCACGGTGGAAATTCACTCAATCATGAAATTCAAGCAACTGAATTAAATGACCATTTTATAACTTCATCCCATCAGGGAGCCAAGAAAGTTATACACAGAGATATTTTAATATACAAGCCATCATACATTTCAAGTATGATTTGCATGTCCATTGCATGGATGATATCTTTTTGCTTCTGTACGCATGGTACGCATTTATAACAATACCCTTAACCCATGAAGACAACTAATTAGGCAACCAAGAAGTTACGAGGCACCAAGGCCATGTAAAAAGTTAAAGTCAGAATAGTGAGAAATTTTATGCTTTGGTGCCAAAGAATTATGAAAGATAAGCTAGATATACCAAAAGAGAAATCAAAAGAGATCAAAAGAAATTCAAATAAAAAAGAAATCAAATTTACCTTTTCACTATGTTTGAACTCCCTCAGCACACTGTCATAGTCTTTCTTTGTAACCCTCTCAGGGAAGCAGCAAGCAGACTTGATAAAAGCCTTCAAGGATCTTTCAAGCAACTGGTTCACTTCTCCATAGTCATAGTCATCATGCCTGCATATGAAATAAGAAACTACATAAGCAAGCACATAAAAACACTGTTTCTATTATTAGAATAAATTTAATTTATTATGGGGGAAAATGTACAGAATTTATTGCTAACAGTGAAGTACTTTATGTCAAACATTAATCCAAAAGACCCCCTACCAATGCTTATAAAATATCTATGCAGAGAGTGCAATATTATAGCCATTTATTACATATATTTGCACTCCCGGCTGCCAAGACCACTCACAAATGCTATCACTAAACAAACATCACACTATCAAACAATTATCATTACAACAACTATTATTAACGAAAATGAGGCTGGCACAATGCTTACCTTATTCCAAACATGCATTGGATGTAGTTCCAGATGGCTCGACGGAATCTTGAAGTGTCAACGTCTTTTCTGCCTCCCATTGTGTAGTAGGTGAGATTATATGCAGTCTTAAATTTCTCATCCAAAAGGTTACCAACATCATTATATAATCTATTGACTAGTGAGTATCCATGATCATCCCAAGAATAATCCTGAAAAAATAAAATGAGGATAATTAGTACAAGGAAAAATCACATTAACACTTAACAACTCATGCCTTGCTGTCATAGGGGTGCAAGATTATGCCCATCATCACAAGCCTCAGCTGTTCCAGAGTTCTAACATTTGTACTAAGAGTATGAGCTCATCTTTATCAAAATTTACCATTGATAATTTTGGATAGCCCACCTACATTTCATTTTTGGAATGGTGAGACCAATACTAGTGTAACAGTAGAGCCTTTTAACTAGAGTATGACAATTGGTAAATATCACTAATAAATACTCAAGGTGTCTAAGCTCTAATGGCAAGTAAAAGCATTTAGCTGCTATAGGCCAGAGTCTTTCCAAGATAATAGCACAGATGAAACTTAAGCTCACAAAGAAATGAAAGGTAAATAATTTTTGCATGATTGTATGCTCAAATTATGGCCACCATCACAGGTTCTTCCGTCACATGATTTCCACATTACTGCCAACTGTGCTATAATCTTGGATGGACTATAAATTGAAATATCATTCAGTTCAAAACCAGAAAAAGAAACCAACCTGAACCCTGAAAGTAGGGATATCACCCATTTCACCACGCCTTGCAAAATCCTGATATAGGAAGGTGGGATCATCAACGAACTGGCCGATGTCTGCTTTGACTTGCGTGGTTGAGTTCAATCCAGCTGGGGAGAGGAGAAGCTCTGCGCTCTGCGACTCCACGTGCTCAAAGCGTTTCGTCCTCTCCTCGGCTGAGAACTCTTCTGCTCTCTCCGAGAGGGACTTCATCCTTTGCATGAGAGTCTCCACACCAACTGCTTCCAACTCACCACTGCAAACATTTCCACTCACAATAAGGACTTCCCCTGTAAATATAAAAAAAGAACTTGATCTTAGATCACATAATATAAAAAAATACAAAATTATTCCACTATTCGAGTATTTCTTCTCAAGCCCTTTAGTGACATATCTACCAATCCAATTTCTCACAGTGAAATTTTTATTACAGATATTAGACCAACTCATTTGAGTATCATGTGAAAGGTAGAATTCAAAACAATGTTATTCTATTCCAAGATGTTGAACAACTGACTGATGACTTAGCATCCAATTACAATATTAATGTCCAGCCATACCAGCATTTTGGTATTGAATTCCACAACACATAATGAATTTAACACTCATTTAAAATTATTTTCTTCAACACTTGTGATTTCATATGCAAGTGATTTCATATGCACTATCCATAAATCAGAAAGTGAATAGACACTTTTCCAAGATGGCATTCAATCCTGCAGAAGCAAAAATTGCCAAGGCTAAATATTGCTATATAATTGCTAGTGGTAGCATTATGATGGTGCAATCGTCAATTACAGTAATGATTTTAAAACAATAGCAACTGTCTCAACACTAAGAAATGAAAATGCTAGAGATTTGAGTGCTAACCATTGTGTGAGATCGGAGATCCAACTGAGCCATACTGGGATGATGCAGATGGAGGTGAACCAGCCCTCAGAGTAGGCGATGATGTGCCTCGGGAACTGGCTGATGTTGAATTGCCAATAGGTTGACTATTGGCAGTAGGTGATGTGGGACTGCTCCTCCCACCAGGGTGTGTAGCTGCTGAGTTTTCGGACGTGGGTGAAGCCAAGACGGCACGATCCACCTCCTCATTGACACCACATCCAAACACAAACGATGAGAGTGAGTGGAAGTGGGCAAGGAGAACTATGGCGTGCACAACCTCAGCTAATGACCAGCTGTCCTTCCCTTTTGTGAGCTTCTGCAAAGGAAAGCAAAGTAAGGTATGAGTTTATTAATTTGTATGGGAGAGTAGTGTATTCTGCAACACAGTTCTCAATATTGCAAATTTCTCAAAGATATTGACCCCACACACATATTGCAAACAAACAGATTTCAGCAGGGTTTTTATATTGATTCTAACAAACACTGCAACTGATATAAAGAGAAAATATGTCCTGATTATTGACTGAAATAGTGCCTCTTTTCTGTCATTGAAGGATAGGCGCCTAGCTTGATTTCTAACCCACCAAGCAGACAAAAATAAGCCAGTGTAGGCTTAGGCGTAGGCCAGCAGGCAAAAATAAGGCAGTGGGCATAAGCAATACCATTAACTTGATCTGCTATGAATACATTCACCATACACTTAAGTGACACTTACCTCAATGTGTGACTTGTTGAGAAGCCAGGGCCTATGGGCGAGAATCTTGTTAATCTCATACAAGTCCCTGAGTTTCTGCGGTATTTGGGAGAGACCCTTCAGCCATGTTTGGTCACCCCCTTGGAGCAAGAACTCCTGCTTCTGCAGATTGATGAGATAACTACACTGATGCCGACCGGCAGCCTAAAGAGAAATAAGCAGAAAGGCATGCATTACACACAAATAGAGAAGGGGAGAAATAGAAGACAATTTTTGCAGAGAAATTTCTGTACCAAGAAACTTCCACAGCTTCTAACAAGGCAAAACAGCACCAGATTCTTACCATTATAGCTATGAAGTGGCGGTAGTCATATGGAAGTGGTCCATCCCCCCTGAGTATGAAGTTCTGGGTGCGTAAGAAGACATCCAGGTATGTTGGATGATATCCAATCACTTGCGTGACGTGATCCAGCCTGTTGTTTTGCAGAAATGCATCTATGAACAGCATATGGGTCTGTAAGCAAAGAGCAAGAGGGGTATTTGTCAGTTTTAGCTGTCAAAAAATACTATCAAACCATATCAATAGAAGCAATTTTTTTCTTGCAGAGAAAAACATTTTCCAGAGAGAACTGGTCTGAAACATTTCTATACAAGTGATGACTGAATGCTAGGGAATGAATAGGTATGTTTAGAATTAATTTAAAATTGAATTTATTCACACGTCCTCATCAAATCTGAAAATTAAATTTTGGAAAAATTTACTTTGAACGTGCAAAATTTTAGTGGTTACACATGATAAATGACATCAGGAAGGAAGTGAATGACGGCTGTTTACTCAATCTAGATCTCAAATAGGTATGCTCATGCCTGGCAGCTGCCTAGCAGCCCCCTAATATATAGGCAGTGGACTTTCAGAGCTAATATTTTAAGTTTTCGTCCTCCCCTATCTAAATACTGAGAAAGAACTCTTGACCCCTATAGGAAGTACTCAGGCTCTCTCCCTCCAGACACTAACTCAATCATGGAGGCTTATACCGCTTGTGATGTTCACCAACTGCGTCATGGCGTTTCTTTTAAAGTGACGTGTCTCCGGCATATTGCATTTCGACCAATCATTCACATACGCTAATCGTCGATGAGAAAATGATGAACAATTTGATAAAGAATGAGATCTTCACCTAGATTTATAAGACAAATGCTGAGACGCACTTCTTACCTCTCAACATTGCGAGCCCTGAGGCCAGTGGGTTTCGACGCGGCGCATTTCACCACTCCTACTAAACGTCAGGCGGAAGCGGTGGACGCATTAGATTGAGAACGAAAAGGAATCACTAATCACTACCTTCCCAGAATCTCCCCAAAACGTCTATCGATGAAGGTTGCCGCAAAAGTCCGTGGCAGGAGGACATAACCATGGACAGGAGGCCGTTGATCACGACAATTCTTCTCGCGGCGTGGGGACATTTTTTCAAATGGGGATGCCCAATCAAATTTGCAGTGACCCGATAAAAAAAAAATATATGTACCGGGCGAAGGAGGGCGGCCGCGAGGGGAAGTGGGGTGGGAGGAAAGGTGTTCAGGGAGAATGAATGTCAGTCAGGATAGCAGGGCAGCGGAAGGGAGGGGTTCAAAGAAGGATGCTTAGGGTTCGGAGGGGGGATAAGGCCGTGCATAGGGGGGGGGGGGGGGACTGCACTGCACCCTTCCTCACCGAGAGGGGTTAGTTGGATGCGGGTAATACGACGGGTGCGGCAGCTGTCCCGCCTCCGCTCGGGTCCTCTCTGTCCCCCCTTCCCCCCCTCGCCCAGCTGGTCCTTTTCAACACTTACCGACCTGAACTAAACAAAGAGAAAGAATGCGGCTAGCTTGAGTCAAGGTGGTGCGGGACAGTGAGGTGGTATAGGTTTATAGGTAATTGGAAGGCCCAGAGAGCTCTGTGGGACACTATTTCCCCCCTATTCCCCCACCCCCTTGCCACGCAATGCACAGGACGCAAATTTCTGGTCCCAAACGAGTGCGTACGTGAGGAATGACACAATCGGAAAATGGCAGTGAAAAACTGCCGACGGTGGACAGTAACCGCAGTTTTCCGCCGGTGGGGCGGTGGATAATTTGAAACGCACTCGAAAATTTGCATTAGCTTTGAGTCCATTCCTAAATTGGTTGTTTGTCGCGCTAGTTGCCATTAGTCTTCAGAACTTCATTTGCCACGCTTACACTGATCTCTCTCTTTCTCATCCTTCATTCACGCCCGGAATGCCAGAGGCATTTTGAAAATGGGAGAACGACTGAGTGGAAGTCAACAAGGCGTGCCAAGGAAATTATCACTCCATGAAGGTCGCCCGAGGGAAGCCCGAATGTGGCGCACGAGCGCAGCGCTCTTCAACATTTTACGAAGAAATCATTCATTCCGAAAACAAGAGGGCAGCATTGGGTGTCCAGTGAAAACGCGCGACTTGCCGACGCCATCATTCACTTGTGGACGTCATGGTTCAAGCACATGCACTTGCAGCGGATTGGGGAGAAATGACGGCATACACATTTAAATGTGTTCACATGCGCCATTACTTTTTCATTTTTCGAATACAGAGTAATCGAAAATAAACTTTCTATCGACGTACACTCGGAAAGTAACCTTATCAAACCGATCATTGAAACACCAGCTGAGGTAATTCTACGCAATTCAGCATTGCGAATAATTAAACCAGTGTTTCACAAACTTCTAAGAGCCTGGATAGCACTTTTGACTTGCCTACCTTAAATAGCAGTGCAAGTATATTCGGGATAGCCTTCAATATTTATCATTAATATTATTTTTTTTTATTTAAAGATATCCACGAGCGAAATCAAATGAGACGAATGCATAAAAACATTTTCATTTTTTCAGATTAAAAAATCCCGCTCTCGCTGATTAAATGGGCAACCTATTGATAACCAAAATGCCAAGGGAGGTTATAAAATATACAGGTTATTTCATGAATATATTTCAATGACAGCGTTTGTCCAGGCACCGAATACAGCGCCATCGGCATGAAACTACCGCATTTTGACTCCAGTTACAGTATTAATTCGCTAATAACTTGTGATAGAATAGGTGATAAGACGCCTGTATTCTATTTTTATTTGATGTCCCATTGCATTCCGCTTCATTTAAACAGTTTCAATTGAAAGCTAGAATATGCTTTCATGTTCAAATTGGTATTTTTCCTCTCTAATCTTACAAATCAGGTGTTATTTACAAATCAGTTTATAAAACGCTATATTCAGAAGTTTTAAAAAAAATGACCCTGAGGCCGGAGACATCCTCAAGGGCCGTCTATTCTCGGTAGGAACAAATGCTGCCAAATGAATTGAAGACTTTTTCCTCTTCGGGCTCCCACGCACACACACACCACTGACCATAATTTACGATATATATAAAACACCGAAGCAGCCGCGAGTGGATCACGGGAGAAGAAAGGGCGGGAAGCCGAGGAGGCGGTCAGTTGTGCGCCGACACTCACATCTGGGTAGGAAGTCGAACGAGACGGCGAAGGTAACACGACACACAGGGCCGCAATTGCCCGAGTACATACATACTCGAGAGCGCGAAGAGGAGCGAGCGAGCGAAGTTGGATAATGAGAGAAATCGGGGCAACGACCGCGCGCACCGAGAAAAGACAAGAGATGTATTACAGGGGAAACCTCTCCCGGCGACGGCCCCGATGCCATTAACCGCTCATATAACAAAAAAAAGAACGTCCAGCGAATTTGTCCGTAGACAAAGGGATCCTTTGTTCCGTCGTCCTTTTAAAGATTTCCCACGTGCCAAGGGCCTCGCCACCCCCGCCTTCCCTCGACCATTCCCCAAGATTTCACTTGGCACACGAAAACCATATTTTTTTTCCTATTTAAACGGAAAAAAATTTAAAAAAGAAAGGCCAGGAAATGCACATTTTCGGGGGAGTCGCGACAGATTCTCTCATGGGAGAAAAAACCAGGCGGGAATCGAGATATATTTGTCGACTAATCTTCATATTCCGCACGTACACAGTCATTTATTTAAATACCCCAGGCAAATTACAGAAATATGACGGGAACGGCCACTGTTATGAAGTCTCTCTTCTTTCACGAAATCGGTGAATGACACTTCTTCTGAGATTCAACAACTTCTGAGATTCGATCACACCACGATGGACCCCGTGTTCAAAAACCTGATCGCCTATAGATGGTCCTCCAGGATTAGACCTGAATCTCGGCTGATTGACAATAAAGGACAAAGACAGGCTACTGTCGTATATATCTCGTCTCGTATATCGCTACGTATATATATCGTCTCGTATATCGCTACGTATATATATCGTCTCGTATATCGCTACGTATATATATCGCTAATGTATCGTCGTCTCGTATATCGCTACTGTCTAGTAGAATCTTCGTCGGAAAATTTGGCTTCTGTAAATTATACCACACCGTCGTTCAGTTTACGTGAACATTATCCAAGGATGAGCAGTAGCGACAGTTTTCTCCCCTGGTTATACAACGGTTAACAGGCCGAGGAAATTTACTGGAAGGAGGGAGACTATAAAAGGTCTCCTTAACTCATTGTGCTAGCTTAACGTCCAGTGACTTCCAGTTTAGCTGTTTATGCCAGTAGTGCACGCCAACGAGTACGTAACGACCGGTGATGGCGTTGGATGCCGGCGGTAGGTAAGAATTAAAATATTCTTGCACTTCAGTCTGCAGCGCAATCAGCAAACGTATGTATATCATCTAATTCAAAGAGAGATTCCCATTCCTATTCCCACGTACCAATTAACAAGAGGCCCACGCGAGGGAATTACACCCACACCGCTCCCACCCGGTAGACGACGAAGTGGGTGGAAGAAATAATAAAACTCCTCTCATTCGAGAAATTTCCACACTCCCGGTATGTACACGGTCCCTTCCGCTGCCACCTTCAAGAGAGGGAACGAGTTTTGCTGGATTCGAAAGCTTTTCCGACGAGCAGTGTCGTCACCGACGAGAGCGACAGAAAATGCGGGGAAGAAGCACCGCCGACCACCCTCGTCCCGCATACGAGATGTCTCTCCCCGAGTGCCTACTTTATAAGCGTCTAGCCAGTCCGATTCGCCGACGTCTCCCAAGATTCGCCGACGACTCAGTCGACGAAGACGCTCGGTTCGGGCACCTTCGCACGACGAGATTCACCGTTTTAAGACGTCATCTTGTACCCGACTTTTGAAAAGACAGGGAATGCTGAAGAGGATAAGAATTCTGGACGAAATACGGAGAAGGTATGGGGATATTAAGAGGTATTTACGGACGGATCGCCTCTAGGGAGAAAAACGGAACGATACGACAGAAATTAACACGCCAGGACAAGTACTGTCCTAACATACCCATACCCCCAACCTAACCTACCTATCAGTAACCTAACAATCAGCTTGTGGTATTGAAAATGAAATGAATCATGACGTAATACAGTGAAACGGGCATTACGAATGTCTTCTAATAATAAAATCGTTAAAGCGAAAATACACAGCTTTATTACGATAATATTTTGCTTCAGCAAATAATGGTCTAGTTTTCAAGTAATTTTACATCATTATAACTTTTTAAAATAAAACAGAAGACACTGCTTCAAATAAATTAGATCCGCAGGATATTTAAAAAAAAGACACCGCAATCGTAATTTTAAAATATCAACACACAATGTTCGCCTGATTTTCAACATATCTCCGCGCTAGGTTCCTACACACCGTTCCAAATCCTGGCGATGACACAGGATGTTGGGATTATCTGCCATTTAAGAGTTGCCGCGAATTTAATTCGATAATGACGTGGATGTGATGCCACCGTCTAGACTATTTTTGATTTATAATTAATTGTGGTCTTAGAATCTTTCGAGTTATTGAAGTGCATAACCCGTCATTTTCGAGACAATTCCGAGGCGTTCCTGGATAGGGCACCTGGCCTACCGCAGGGGGAGAAGCCGGCACTCCAAAACCAGCCACCCTCCTAATCCGACTCCGTTGGCAGCCAGTTCGGGGACGATTGCCGTGCTTAACCGTCAGGCCCTGACTTTACCGGTCACGCGAGTAGTCTCCGAGCTCCTTTGGCGTTTAAATAAAAGGAAATAATTTTTTCCTCCAAAAAGGCCAAAAGAGAGAGAGAGGAAAAAGCGGCCGGTTACGCTCAGGAAAAAGGCTACCGCTTTTCACAGAGGAGGTGAGATTCGGATAGGCAGAGCGATAACGCAACAGAAAACGGAATTAATTAGCAATGGGAGAGAGTTGCCCTCGATCTAACGATCGCCTTCAACTCAAAACGGCTCCGGGCGCTTTACAAAGGCGAGCAGCGAGAGAAAAACGGGAAGGAACTGAAGGTGATACTTTTTTCTTGCAATTACTAGTAATTAGTCGATCGTTCTACGGTTCCCTTTTCAGAATTTCTCAAGTAAAAATGCTACTAACAAGGGGGTTACCACATAAGTGTATCTATCAACCGGGGAATACATATTGTTCATTTACTTGTTTTCCATTATCAAATAACTTGTAATGATAACGCTTAACTTTGTTTTCCCACACATTTCTATTTTTTACGACCCGGGTTTCGACGTTCGACGTCATCTTCAGGTAATGTCTCTACAATTCCATCGCATATATATACAAAATCAACTCTGATGATGTGGGCGTCGAAACCCGGGTCGTAGAAAATAAAGATAAGAGGAAAAACAAAGTTAAGTGTCATCATTACAATGTTAACTGATTCCACCAAGTTACGTCTGATACTACCAATTATATCAAATAATTTGTTCGAAGAGGCCACCTTTGACTCAAAAAATGAACCAAAAAGTGTATAAGGTTAAAACAATATGGCCCAGTCGATATTATTGCGTAGCAATTCAAGTATTGACACTTTCTTTCTGATATTTTGACCGCAAAACAAAATATGCATTAAAAAAAAATATCATTGCCACACAGTTGAGATGGCCTGTGAGGGACTGAGGAGATGTCCAATACTTTTGAGAGAATAGACGCACAAATGTTTATGCTCAGCACAGCACTAGATAACTTAAAGACCCTTCTCAAGGTTTCTTTACATCCAAACGATATAGCAGTCGGAAAAACAATCACTGACAATTCGTCTCCTCATTACGAATGCCAAAACGGTGGGAGCAGATTCAAATCCGCACACCACAACTTAACGATACAAAGAAAGTTAAATCTCCAACAGTAGATTCTCCGTCGCTCATCTCAACAACGCGAGGCAACCTTTGAACTCGCACCCGGCAAGCTAGGCTGTAGGAAAATGCCCAGAGGGAGGATATCCATGCTGATGTTTAATCAGCACATCACACGGCAACTCGCCCCCATTATCTCGCCTAGCTCATGAAACGCCAAAAGAGCACAGCAAGGCGACACTTAATGCAAGTCCTTACTAAGTACGGGATTCAACACGGATCTAATCACAATAACAGGGACGTACGACGGCAACTCTTTCTCATCGGGCAAGCCTGAGTTTCTTCGAACGACACCGAACTATTCTGCTGATGATAAAACTATCTCTGCGAGGACTTTTGCAATGAGGACCTAGGAGCGAAGCCAACCCGTGAAAGGGACGTGACTGGTACCAATCAAGCCGACTCAATGTCCCTTCCACCACACTTCTTGCGGTGGTTAAGCTGAAAAATGACTTCGTCGATGAAAACTCTCTTCTGGCTATCAGTCGTTTGACAAAATCCTTTCTTTTTACGCTAATTTTTGAGTCTGACATGAATACGTTTAACGAGAAGCTACTGAGAAGCAAATAATCCCAGAGTGATTTAAAATCCGGTTTAAATCCGGAATGGTAAAGATAGTAACAAAGTTTAGGCATCCACACTTTAAAAATACAACTCGTACATTAGGCACTTACTTGACTTAGGGTTTGAGATATTACTTAATAACCGCAACGATGGTTCAGTTCCATTTTGATGGCGCTACAGTCGGCTTGCTCTGGCTTGTTCATCAAAATTTAACGTTGCACCTAATTTATTTTTTGTTTTGCACCTAAGTTTTTAATTGTTAAGGGGTTGTCATAGGTAAAAGGAGTACGCAATGCAAACGGAATGTGTGCGGAACTCACGGTCGCAGAGGAACCTACAAGCGAAGCCCAAGACGAGAGCAAGTAATACAAGCCGTCGAGTCTTCTCAGGCCGTGGAAGAGAAGGAAGGCTTCGTCACTATGGAGGCGGCCAAATTGGCGGAGGGGAGAGGGAAAGAAGAGGAGGGGAAGTGGAAAGGGGAAGGAACCGAGAGGATGAGGAGGAGACCCATTAGGAGATGGGAAGTGGTCGAAATTGCGGCGTGACCTTCAAACTTTATGCCTCACGAAAGAGCGGCTCATCCACTCCCAGTTCGCCATCTTATATCGCCAAAGGGTGAAATATAAGGCGGGGGTGGTAAAGTGGGGGGGAGGGGTGAATTTAGCCAATGATGTATGGTAGACGAAGGGGCGATGGGATTGGGAATTTTTTTTAAATCCACACCAATCTCGACTGCACTACAAGCTCAAGAGAACTAAAAGTTAACGAATTCATCTGAGGGAGTCCGTTATATCCACAAGAAAGATAGAGACACTATCGGAGATTAGGTCACATCCAATGCTAAGAAGCACGAGAGAAGATTCTTCGTGAAGACATGTGTTTAATGACTGGTCTTCCAGATTGTAACATCGAAATGGGTGATCATGAAACTATTGCCGCGGAAAGACCTATGACTCGAAATTTCAAGGAAATTTTCAAAATATCTTTAAGCGTTTATTTGAAAGGGCTTGAACGACCAAATCCCAAGACTAACAGACATCATCTAATCCTGAGACAAGATTCAATCGGCAAGGTTTCCCAGGCCTGAGCACTACCAACCAATGGTCTGAGACAGGCGACCACGGTCCGATATTAGATTTAATTTCCGCATTTTCAATCCCTACAGAGCGTCAAGCTTTCACTCATGTTCCACCGATCAAATCCCGCATTTCAATGAAACCCACTCCGCCGTTAATGAACACGAGACTATCTAGGCCTTGAAATGAACGTACAAGACAGGAAGAACAAACCGCCTTGTAGACCACAGGGGGGAGACGGGAGGAAAAAAACGGCTGCGGGCGGTAAATCAATAAGTCCATATACACATGATAACTCCCGGTGACAATGATATGACCTTGATGATCGGTAGTCATAACGCTAAACGTAGACAGGAGGCGAAAAATAAAATCCTTCGATACCTCAAATCAAGGCGAGGTGGTGAGAGAATATTCTTCGGCGAGTCAAAGGAGAGAATCGGGTGGCGGCCTCGGTGGTATGAAAAGTGCGACGAATGCATTGAATTGCAATTACCGGGCATTAGCACACTGCCCACCACTCGCAGGTCTAACCGAGGCGAGACTCCCGGGCCCCCCGCCAAGTACGTCCGATCGTCGAGTAGGAAATAATACGCGAGGACATGTATCTGTACGTTTTCCGCAACCGGGCACGCCTATATTAATAGACATTTTATTAGACAATGATATGGGTACTTGGAAAAATAAACTATGCCCAGAAAATTTTAGGACTCAATTATCAATGTTTAATTAAATAAGTTAACTTTTATAACGGAGATAAGATAATTTTCCAACTTGTTGAAACTTCTGGCAGCTCATCCCTATGTGAAACGAAGGCGACAACTCGCGAATAACCTTCCAGCAGATCTTAGTCATGTTATTACTCAATACCGCATAAGTATTTGGCGATCTCCATGAAAGAAGGCGTAAATACTAATACGAACATTCGAGTAGAAGAGTGGCCAATTCAATATCATTTAACTACCCAGCTATTGGATGCCGCGAGGCATATGACGGTTGGACGGCACACGGGGGAAGCCGAGACACCAACTCAAGTCGGCGCATAAATACAGTCGCTCTGAAAAGCTTCCTCACGTTGAAATAACTGCACCGTGGAGGTGAACTAAGCCCATCTACGGCCACCCGAGCAACGGCGGGCACATCGAGAGTTAACGGACGATTGAGGAGTGGAAGGGGGGGATCTCTCCGGTTGGCGGGTTGACAGCTAGCGACATCTCGAGAGTCGAATCCGAGACTTCGGCGCTGGAAAATGGAGAGGACACGTCTCTGGCTTGTATTGTCCCCACACGTCGAACACCCCGAAAATGCGTGCACGGAGACGAATTCGCACAAGAAGGCCTCCCCGCACTCATTACGGGCACATTAATCCTCGCCCACCCACGTTAACAGGAAGTCGACGGGCCAAATGCCCCTCTGGCATCGAAATTTCTGAGTCAGAAACGAGTGTGTACCGTTCCGGGATGACGAACTGTGGGATTTAGAAGACGCTTCGTAATTTTTCTCGAGCGAGGGGACAGACACGTACACAACAACCACAGTGCTGAGATAAAAATTCATCTGACGCGAGACGAGATAGAAAAATAAATACATTAGAATTGGATAAACAGGAAGGGGCAACCACACTTTCGGATACGTTCTATTAACTCATGTCTCTCCTATGAATTTAACACCGACGACAGCCTGTTAAAGTAAAAAAAGTCGCACTATTTGCAGCAAGACCAGTAACAACAACTCAGCCGGTGCTGTAATAACTGACGACGTCACTGAGTAGAGACATAACTTACATCAATAAACATTATATTCCATGGAATCGCTTTTTCGAAGTTTTCTAAAAATCGCAACGACACCCACGAATTCTCGCCTTAAACAGCGCAGCTCACGTCGAGCTTGCACACCACTATGGATCGACGATAGCCCAAAAGACGAAGAGGCGGGAGTAGAAGAAGAATTGGCAACACGGGAGAGGACACAGTCACGAAAAAAAATCACAGGCAAGCAGCAGGAGCGGCAGAGTCGCAGGTGGCAACCGTGCCTCGCGAGGACGGCAAGAAAATACGCGAAAACGCTGTGAAGAAGAGGGAAGGGAAACTTAAGTGTTTTGGGATGAGTCCACGTGGTTCGAGTGAGATATGAAAGACCACATTCATCACGCAATCAACTACAAGAAGTATGAATTGAATGCAGTAACATCAATGAAGAAAAAACTCGTTTCCATGACTGAACTTAATCATTTACACGACTGAACTTACTCGCATATTTATTTGGGGTATGCCTTAACTATTCAAAGCCGAACGCTAAAAACCCCTGCACTCCGAATATTTTTTCGCCGTTTCACAACAGAATATAATTTTTATTTCTAGAAATAATACCCAAAACACGCAGGCGACACTTGGGCAATTGTTTAATCACAACCTGAGGGTCAAAACTGGCCACTAAAGGAAGCCGCAGCACGACATCGAACGGAAAGCGGCATATTTTATGGCGATAAGTACCTCGAAGTGTAGCGCTGCATCTAAATCGTTTTCGCATCATCTGAAAGATAGTATATTCTTCTTTTGAGGCTAAAATTTAATATTTGTCGAGCTCTCGTTTGCCAAAACTACACGAAGAAGGCAGCCATTGGGTGTGCACGAAAACGCACATATAAAGACGCAGGAAGAGAAGGAAGACAAATCCAATGGTTTGGGAGGAGGAAGAAGAAGAATGGGCCGAGGGGGGAGTAAAGGGGGAGAGGGGAGGGGGGCGAAATGCTCTCCACTCGCTCAAGGTGATCTGCCTGCCCGAAGACAGCCAGCTCCCTCGATAGGCAAAGAAGCGAGGCTACTCGGGGGCCGATCAAAACGACGCTTTCGGGAGAACGAAGCGTGGCTCTCACAAAATCAAAGAGCGGTTTAAGAACGACGAATTAGCACGAAATACAGCAGAAGAGCATCCTTTATTCCGACCAATGAAGTGAGAATCTGCAGGCAGAAGCCCCAAGAGCTTTAGGCAGAGGGCGCTAGGGAAAGCAAATATTTATATAACATATATGGTTATAATATCGCTAATTGATAGAACAAAGCAGCACAAGGAAATACTATAGCAAATGTGGGACCTAAACGAAGGAGATAAAGAACTCAATAGTCTCATGAATCAAGCAGAACTCACAGTAGTTCATAACGAGCGCCTCTTCCGAAAACAAACGACGTACGAACATTTTATTTTACTTTACCCGACCAACCTATGACGATATAAACAGATTTTGTTGATAGAATTACGAGCACAATTGCTTCGGGTTCGACTTTGCGATGAGTAATGGTCAATGAAAAAAAAACATGTTTTCACAATATTAATTTAATATAAGTCGGGTTTCGTCGCATCATCAGGTATGATAATGCCACCGATACCACGAAATCAGTCATGCATTAACTTAAACTCGTGAAAATAAACAATTACCGGGCAAAAAGTAGACAAGCAAGCAAAATAAAACATCGACGAATAACTGAAACACCACGAGAACTCTTGGCGCCGATCACCGGCTGAATGAAAACTAGAATATACCTTAGGGCGGAGCCGGCAGAGATAACTCGAGGACGGTTCGTGGAAAACGGGACGCTCTTCACAAGAAACCCACACCCGGCAGCACGGAAGGCCGCGTCGGCCGGAGAGAACATGGGAAATGAGAGGGAGATACTGACGCACCGAGATTATTGAGAAGAAATCCCAACGTGGCCGAGGCTGAAATCACCTGATCTAGACGAGACAAGCGGAAGTAACGGCGTGATATCGCCCGCAGGATGAGCTCAGGGGAAGCGGGGAACCGTTTCGAAATTTCCCCCGGCGCGATTCAATGCGACGGACACGAATCGGCAAGCTCCACTGGCCATGGGCAATGACAACGGGTTACGTACATTTCGTTATTGAAATTCGAAACGGTAGGCAGGTCTACATTGCTACCTAGTAGGCCAACTTAAGGGTGTCAAAACTAAGGAAAGGGGAACGTCGAGTAGTTTTAGGAGCTATAATGCAATACTCACGACAGCGTCAATGGGCTTACAAGTGGTTGAGAATCACAATTAATAAATACCTTCAAATTACTGTTGTCATGACACAATCTCAACATCGTTGGAAAATTGATACGAACGAACCTGGTGGGTTGCGGTTAGCATTCACGCGCAGACAAGGCTTAAGATGATTTGTGTTTATTCTTCTTTTGAGTAACAACCCTGAAGCTTTTGATAAGACTGCGTTGCTGAAGGTTAGTATGATACAGATGAGTGGAACAGGAAGAGAAAAGACAACACAAAAATCTATAAAAAGGCACAGGAAGTGAAGGAATGAAAGTGGTAAGATGGCTCGCGGGGCACGGTTTCATTCACAAGAACACCCAAGTTCCACGGGCAGGACTTTAATACGATCTTATTAGAAGTCCAACCTTGGGGAAGATGTAAAAAGGAACCCGAAAAAACAAAGGACGGAAGAGGTCCCTCCAATAGGATTATGGCCACCGCAGCGCCACAAATTCGAACGGCGAGGGTGAAAGACAAAAAAGTGAAGGCTTTCGACGCCACACGCAGCAGTGAAAGAGACTCGGACAATGTTGATCGGCTATTGTGGAGGGCGACGGGATTGGCCGAGCAATGAGGAAGGAACGCCATGGCTCGACGATTTTTCAGTGCGACTGACTCATGGGGAGGCACAAAAAACATTTGATACTACTCCCTCTCGGGCTTTCAATTCTGTACCTTTCGCTTCTCCTTCAGACGGTAAATGGAAATTGCAATAGGTTTCCCTTTACCAGAGGAAATCCCCTTGAGGTGTGCGCAACTGCATGTTACTGATCGAAGGTTTAAGGCAGACACGGGAGGTAAAAAATATGTAGTGCCAGATTATAGTTGTCGCAAGTTAGGAGTGAAATTCAGCTGTCGCACCAGCACTTCCCGCGATATAAGAAAATGAAAGAACTAGAGTATTTGTTTATTTTGTAAACATAAAAATAAAATATAAATACCGTCAATATAACGAATAACCCGCGCGGTTTCAAAGTAGCTCGGTACTGTTTTTGTTTCGCTTTTGATTTATCAATCGATTGCTTCATAGGAAAAAGGATTTGACTTGAAAAATATAAAACCCAAATCGTCTGAGAAAAAGAGGAACTGTCCAATTACACGGATTTATTCGAGTAGACAAGCGCATTCTGATTGGTAACACGTAATAACGAAAAGATGGCGTTAGGGTCCTGGATAATTTTTTACGCATCCTCGGATTGGAATTAATTTTGTTTCAAGTCCATTTGGAGCTAACTATTGCTATGAACTGTCACTCGTCACCGCTTGCGTGATCGCTTGGAGCCACTTTCGCCTGCTTCAGTAATCAGAAGGGGTGACAGGTGGCAGTCCACGAAACAAATAAACAATTCTCGGATGTGACTTACTTCCGGCCTCTCAGCTAGGAGGAACTTAGCAAGCAGCCTAGGATTGCGTGCGAAAATATTTCCCAGAGAGAATCTCGGGTAATCATTCCACTGAAAACTTGAATGGAGGACCCCGCGGCGGTTACATAAAACAATATTGCATTCTCCACCCGTGGCGAAAAAATTGCACGCATACTTGCGGGCGTATAACAAGGAGAGGTCTCGCGAGCCGAAGACAATGGAATTTTCACACCGATTAAGACAGCGCTATCTTTAGTCAAGGCTCTTCGCCTCCGCGTTTGGCAGGCGGCCGGAGGGAATAACATTAACTCAGCACTGGGACTAAATCGAGAGTGCATTTCCTCTTCCTACTCCCAAGTCGATTAGAAGTCGTAGTTTTTTCTTACCTTTATTTTAAAAAAAACTTTTAAATATTCCAAACTCTCCCTAGACGCGGCACAATAGGATTTATGCCTAAGGAATAGGTACGAAAAAAATGCCAAGGCCGCAATGATCGCCGAATGACTACCAGTAGGGTTTAAAATAGGAGAAACTCCTATTTGGAACGAAAGCAACGTGGAGGCGAGCTATCCGTGGAGGAAGCCAAACAGATGGACATACTGATTAGATGTTTGACGCCACCTATTACGGATTTCGCGTCCTTGAATGCACATTTTTTTTACTTTTAAAAGTGAGTTGGCGACACCGTTCGTGGGCGACCTGATCAACAGTACACGAAGTGCAACATATATCGAATGTTTAACCATAAATTTATGAGCGTCAAATTTAATCGCGAGGGCGGACATCTCCCAGAGACTCATCAATATTATTTGAATGAAAATAATGTTAATCTACCAGTAAACATGAAACCTATCACGAGAGAACTTGAGGAATGTCATGTGCAAATGGGACAAAAATCAGAAATGAATTTAAGGTGTCAAGTGCATCGGAACTGACCGGATGTTTTAATTTCGCAGAGTTAAGAACATTGCCTCCATGGTTTTCGTAGAGCCTCTCTTCCGGAAAAATTCTCATTCAACCACATTCGCCTGGAATACCATGCATAGGCTACACCTGAAACTCTCCCCGATAACTGCTGAAATTCAAAGCGAATAGTTTCCTCGAATCCCTCGCATCAAAACGTTACACGACCTTCCTTCCTTCCCTCGAAATCCTTCGCTCAGAACTAGGAAAATACCACATTCATTGAGTTCAACCAGGTTCAATGCCGAATGATAAAACCCATTCGACGATCTGAATCGTTACGAAATCACTAATCTAAAACTCTTTAAAAAATCAGCGCACCTTCACCTCGCACTAGTCCCTCCCACCACAGACCCACTGAAAATGTGAAATCTCTCCTCTGTTTCCTCCTCTCGCCTCTACCACTGATGGAAAAATATAAGATAGACGAGAGGGAATGGTAGGGCATTCAATGAATCGTGGTCAGAGTTGGGGGAAGGGGGGGGGGGGGGAATTAGGGAATTCTGGGACTGTTGCCGGGTTGGTTGTGGACGGGGAAATCATTTTTTTTCCACGAGTCGATTGTGCTCACCATTCCGTGACCACGCCGGCCGGCACAGAAAGGCAGTCTTCCTTGCGCAACTCTTAATGTACCCCGGCCCCACAATGCACGCGGAAGGCTCAGCAAAAAAAAAGCTTTTCACATATATATATATATACATGCATATTCAAAACGTCCCGCGGAAAAACTCTTCACGCCGAAATTTCTGCGATCACGAACCATTCGCCCCAAAAGAAAAGCGCGAATCCACGCAGTGAAATCACAATCATTAAACACTGCAAAAAGCCTTCCACTCTACCCGACCCCAGGAAGAGCCTAGGACACAAACGACATGTATAACACAAAAACAGGGCATTGACAAAAAAATCACCAAAATTATACCAGTGAAATCGATCCAATTACATATGTTAAAGAATAATTTCCCAGCCAAAGGTGAGAAACCATTATATGCCATTCGAGGTGAGCGAAACGATACTGACCAGAACTGTGATCGACTTTCAGGCGTTATTTTTGCGAGAAATTTACTCACAAATAATCCTGTAATTATTGTCGGAATTCTTGTTTTGTCCTTCCACACCACGAAAGCTCGAGCAGCCATTGAGTGTTCTGATTTATTGTCGTCAATGGAGCATTAAATATTACGAAAACATTCCCTGTTTTGCAATCTTTCACGCGCGTCACGCAACAATGACTCTTCCGCAATTAAATCGACACCCACAGGTGGCCTGGGTGCCGGGCAAACAGTATAATCATCACACCCGCGAAAGTAAACTGCAATAAAAAAGACACGAAAGCACCATTGCTTTTATCTCAATTCGCTCTTGATTTCTCACATACACCCAAAAACTCTGCATTGAGTTCCAAAAGAGAGATGGAGATGAAACTGATATCAAATCCAAACCTATGGCTTCAAGTAACAACAGTAAAGAAAGCCTGTCATCCTCATTACGGACTTAACGGGAAATGAAACCCTTGGGTAACTAGATAATACATTCAAAATCCGTCCGATTATATAGACAGTAGCACATACGTATCTCTTCAAAGATTGCAAAAATATTGGGAAATTTCTGAGTATACCCATGAAATAACCCACATCTTTGGCAAACTCAACCCAGGATAACGCATTGCCAAAAGTCCCCTGGCTCTAGACTGAAAAATACAGGCCTCTAAAATCTCCCCACGAATCTAGCCGAGCAGGGAACGGGAGGCAGGCAGGAAGAATTCGGTCTTCCTTCACAAGGACCTTCCACAGGATTGATTATCGCCTTCCTCACGGGAGACTCGACGGCTACCGCTCTTTGCTTCCCGCAAACTTGAGAGACACACTAAACGGGCATCCATTGTTCGGTCGGCCGCGTTCGGGAGCCATCCTCATTCCAGGCTCCACGGAGATGCATCGAGGGAGAGGACTCCTGCGAACATTTCCCCAGACCCATGGGAAACACCTCGTCCCCCTTTATCTCTAGACGGTAGAAACTGAGAATTCTCGAATACGGCACAACAGGGCCGAAACCGACGAAGCGGCGATTAAGTTGGGCCTATATCTTTAGACATTCACACATCCAATAAAAAATACGACAAAATAATGATCAGAAGATCTTAATACACGGGGGACATATCCACTAAATGAAAACCACTTCTTAGCAACCTGAAAAGCTCCCATACGTCTTTTCTCGAGATCGCTTTTGGCGTTCTCTCATAGCGGTAATATCTAAAATGCGAATCTAACCGTACGAATTCAACAGGAACAAATCAACTTCTCAAGAACAAGAACTGCAATATATCCGCTTTGCACCACGGCTCGCACCACCCCGGGCCTCGTGGTGGGCCGTATAGCGCCACCGACCAAACTGGTCTTATCACCGCCACCAGATCAGTGAACAAGGGGCCAAAACGTCAGTCAAAAACGTCTCTTCGGCGTTCCAGACCAGCGGTTTACGTCTACGGTTAAGTGCAATAGGGCACGGAAAATCCCCAGCCTTCGTCCTCGCTAAGAAAACCCCTACAGAGAACACCCCCGCTGAGGTCATCCGAAGAAATGAGCAAGCATCCGTGTAAGTGAGAGACTTGTGGAGGGTGTTGGACCCGTCCATACAATTAGATGTGAGGCAGCAGACAACAAAAACACGTCTCTGTCTCCTCAACTCCCGTGCTTTACGACCGAGGGCCCCCGTGGGCAATTGTCCCGGCGACAGGGGCATCCTCAACCGCCCCCGCAGCCTAGACGTCTGGTCTATTGTCCCCTGAGGTGTCTGGGGACTAGAAGGGACTAAACGTTTCCTACCCACACAAATTTGGGTCCCCCAAGACCTCACAAAAAGGAGGGAAGTTATATATATATTTATTAACGGCCCGTAACACCTGCTTCTCCCCGAACGACCCCGGCTGGAATGCGAAACAGTCCCATCAGGGCTGATGCGAGTCGGAAAAAAAATTCAAAAAACTTCCCAAACAGCCGACCGTTCCAAAAAATAATACCCGTTAAGGGTATGGATATAAGGGTTTCCCCGTCTTTCCCTCCCCCGCGTCAAAGATTAGGGGTTTGATGGGGTGGCGCGTCACGCGAAGAACGACATGGGACCCGTAACACTAAAAATTACGATTCAGCGACCTCCGGAAAAACCCAGCACACCTTATGGGTCAATGCCTCAAACAATCTTACCACAAATTTTACGATATGAGGCTCATCGACTTACTTCGCAACACGAAAGACAAGGCTCATGCCTCATCACGAGGTTACATGGGGCTGAAGTCACGAACCTCTGTGGGTATTGTAAGGAATTTCTACAACATTATGAAGCCTCATTCCCCGCCACTCGCTCATAATGACGGCTTGCAGGACACTACGCAGTTATAGGATGATTTGCACAAGAAACACGAAATAAACGACACACATTCACACACTTAGCACTCCTCACTCATTGGATTGCCAACAAAAAAATGCAGCCAGTCCGGCAAAATATCATCTCACACACACAATGGCACCCACCTGAGTTTTCCTACGATTACCACACGGTAAAGTTCACAATACATCATCCAACCGCTCTTAGAAAAACAGCACAGTTGCAGTAATGACGAATAATTGAAAGAACGGTAATGAAAATTAAGACAAGTATCTCGTGGAACAGCGAGAGAAGTAGTCTTAATACCCGAGCCGTGTTCCCGTAGGAAACAGGGGCACACAAATTCCAACACTACACACGAGCTTGCCACGTCCTATGTAGGGACTGTTCCACCACGATGGAACTCGCCTGTAGAAAAAACAGCTGTTAAGACAATACGACCTTTCTCAGGGAGGAATAATGAGAGGAGGGCATATGCCACACCTAAAAAAAAAGAAACGTAAGCGGGGGCGGGAAAGGACACGCCAGGGCAGACGTTACGCTCAGCTGTTCCGAGAAGACAAAAGGCTCAGTGAAAGAAGAAAGATGAGCCCCATCGAGAATAAGCCGGCCGGCCGGCTGTCTTCTCTCTTTTTCGATTCTCATCCGCCGTACTTCCCGAGGACGGCGCTTGGTGGTGCTCGCGGCGTAGTCCTCGCGAAAAAAAATGACTAAATTACCGGCAGGGGCGTAATAATATTGGAATTTCGCCCGCGTGGGTGAGGTCGGAGACGAAGAGCATAGGAAGCCCACCTCGCAACAATGGAACAATGAGGAGAAATGGCGAGGACACAACAATGGCTCCCGCAAAATGACGGATAATCATCAACCAGGGGATAACAAAACGCACGCCCAGCTGGGTCGCACAGCAATTCGCTCCGGACTTCCCATTTGGGCGTCAGGGCTCATTTCCACGACAACCTAGATGTATATATCTACGCTCTAGAGCACACAGGTATGAGCCTAGCAATGTTTGTAGGCTAGACTACACCCTCAACGAATTGAATGCTTCCCAACAAATGCTCACACTTATTGCTTCCTCCCACTAAAACTTGACGGTGGCAAGATTTAAAAAAAATACATTCCTCACTCCCCAACTACCAGACCAGGACTCACGAAATTTTTAAATTATTCCATTAAACAAGTACTCATGTCGTAATTTTATCCCCAACAATTTTCGTCCCCACTTTGGTTACATTCAGAAATACCCACAGGTAAGATAAACCAACGGGGCGAGTAACCGAATTAAACGTTTTAAGTGTTAATCCCATTTAAAGCAGCAACGAGGCGAGGAGTAACTTTTCAACCTCAAATTGATTCGGAAAATCGTATATATGCCAATTATGCACAGATTTTCTCCACTTACTGAGGACGTTACAGAGAGAGAGAAGAGGTCACAGAGTAGATACCACACTTCTACGAATAAAGCAATTACCGGCGATCAGAAATGGTTTGATCATAGCATCGAAGACACGAACGTGTCCATTATATCGGTTTACCTTGGAATTTTGAGGAACAGATACGCGAACATTGAAGTGTTCACTTTGCACAGCCCCAAAAGGAGAGTGTTAAAAGAAATCAATACACAAGAGCTTGAACGGTAAGCTATTATTACAGCGCCAACACACACGTTCTCCTCCCACGGTAGAAGAAGGTGCGTTGGCTAAAAATTCTGCGCGGATGAACATATAAAAAAAACGCAGCCCACAAGAGGATTTTCATTTACGACTAAGTCATTGGCCGAGTCCGGCAAGCACATGTTTATCATTTACGCCGTCGCTAAACCCGTCCCGTATATTACCCACAAAACCAGTCCCAACGCTCGAGAGAGAGAGAGAGATTCTTGGGCAGCCGAGATAATTCTGCGCGCGCTGTAAAATCCATGACGGAGGCTCTCGAAGAAGGAGGTGACCCGTCGGAGGGGGAACTAGAGAATTTCAGCGTACATATCCATAAATAAGAATACGTAACGGAGAAAATGAATAAGGAGCTCAGGTCTACTATTAAGGAAACCGGGATACGTCAGAGGATAGTATTTTGAATTGTATCTCAACAGATCGAGAACTATAAGGAACCAATAAGAATTATTTCACACCGACTACGTGGAAGGCTGAGTTCAGTGATTCGACAAAGTTAAGGGGAGACTTCGACATCCAATGAACCACAAAATTCACCCAGACAATATTCACATATTAATACATTTTTTTTCGATAGGTATATTCAAGATTAGTAGAGGAGTTACCACACATTAAGTGTTACTCCGCACTCTCCTGACACAAAGCGAACAAAAAAATATTAAAATTTTTCTAACCACGCGAAATTTCCCAGATACTTCACCGGCTTTTGCGGCAAGTGAATGTTCCGGAAAGGCAAGACAACAACCGGCGACCACGAACTCGCACCAGCCGGAAAACTTTCAAGACTGATTGGGAAAAGATGACGCATTCTCGGAAAGTATTTAAGAATTCGGTGAAAACGTGATACGGCGTTGCGAAAGGTTGGATTATTATTTGGCGCTTAGGGCTGGGTGAAGGTGGAAATTGGACGGGATCGAATAACTTTTCTTCCGGAAGCCGCTAGTCCACAAACCGGAGCCATCCCCAACTTGTCCCTAGCCATCTCCGTTCCGGCAAGAAAGACCCACGACTATTTTCTGTTTTATTTCATTTGAGAGGCTTCCAACAAATACCGGAATGGGTGGGGAGAAAAAAAAAAGACAGTTAACGGAGCGCGATCCTTTTGGAATGAATCCGACAGAATACACCCGCGTCCAAGCAGAAGCGGGGCACCACGTCTTCTGTATTGGGCGTTACACGGTGGAAACACATCCTCGAGAATGAACGTACCGACTTCTGTCCTATTAATTTAATTAATTTGCAACCCGTGTTTCAACGTTCAAATGGGATCTCCGTGTAACTGAACAGTAAATGGGTATCTAATAATTACATCAAATGGACACAATAAATCGTACCTCATATTATGTAGAGATGAGACGCAGTCTGCGGGAATGACCCATGAGGCTGAGCCAATTCAGCAGTAAGGATGACAGTTCTGGTAGGATGTTCCTCACTGGGAGCTATATACGAGAATTGTACAAGTCCAAAAATCATCAAATTTTATTAACATTCTCCACTGAGTCCATCTCTAGTCCTAAAATTCTCCGGAAGATCGAGACCGTGGAAACAAATGAAACACGATGCCACGTTCGGGTGAGCAATAGCAAGAAGGGTCAGCTAGTCACGCCAAGGGACGACGATATGTTGAGCTCGACCCGTTCCATGGAAGAAATTCGATACCGTGATTCCACAGCTTAGATCTAAATGACCGACCAAGCAATGGACACGTTCCTTATGATTGAAAGTTGGGAGTTCGGGAGAGGGAAGATTGTTCCGTTCGGATGGTCGCCGCTCGGTCGACTGGTGACCATAATTTGTCCATAACCCACCACCGGATCTCGAGCCGAACCGATCACCGTAGGATGAGCCGATCGTACTGTTATAAAACTTAGGGTTTGCTTCGAATTCTTTGGCGGATTGGAACCTTTACCACTTGCGGTAGGGACAAGTGAATATCATCTCCACTGAAACCAGCTGAAATAAGACACGAATGTGATGGGTCCGAGTTCGTAACTCACGAATTCCGAACAATTTATCCTCAAAGAGCGAGTAGATGAGTTATTAACCAGCTCTGTCCACAGAAGAATCTCATGAGTCATTATCTTAGAATGCTATATTTACTTTTAATTTTTCTCTTTCATGCAATACATACACGTGCAGATTCGACACAACTGAGTGATATGACCAAAATGAGTCATTATCTTAGAATGCTCTAGTTATTACTAATTTTTCTCTTTCATTCAATACATTCAAGTGCGGATTCGACACAACTCGCACAACGACTCAGGCTCACGGACATGTCATGACGATAAATTTCACGATGCCAGGGAGACGGATGGATAAGTGAACAACAGACAAAGATGACGGATAATTTAAGGAATGGCACAACTTCCCTCGCGAGGTCGTTGACCCATCACGCGCACATCGAGGGAGACCAGAGAGTGGTGGGGGGAGACACTAAAGATTGCGCAGGAAATCCAAAATCTTTTCAAACGGACGTTAAAAATGCCCCCTCCAACGAGTGAAATCGGGACGTTGAACTGGCTAACGCAGTGAATGGATCTCTCTTTCCATTCCGAGGAGACCACGAGGAGGCGTGTGGCGCGGGAAAACGCACGACCCGCCACCTGGCGGACGGGAGTCCGAACCTAGGAACAAAAAAAAGACGAACGAAAAAAAAAACACCTAAAAAAAATAAAATCGGCTCGCGGCAATTTTTAGCTTGTCCACCGTTGGGCGGAGGAGCGGGAGAAGGTGCACATTTCCATATGCTAAGAGAGGGAGGTTCTGATGTGGACGGGCGGTTCCCCCACCTCGAGACAAATCTATAATCTGTTGCATTTATGAGGATCGGAAAGACGAAAAAATAAATAAATAACCGGCATTGAAAATAAATGATCTCTTCCGCAGAGGAATGGCCGCGATGCAAATACCCCGTGATTCGACATTTTTCTCTTCCTTCTCAACCGCGATCCCAGTCACCTACGTTTCGTATCACGATATATATACACATCGATTTCATACTACGCGATCACCCGATCGGGACCCAAAGCTCTCACCCCCACTACCTTGATGCAGTCTTCCGACAATCTATTTTTAAAACGTCCAGCGCATGCGATGGCAATGAACGGTATATATAAGGCCCCCGCCAGCCGAACGAGAAGCCTGCCAAAAGGAAGGCCACGGGTACTCTGGAAAAAAAACACAAGACGAAATCCGGTGAAGAAGATTATGTAGAGAAAAACCTCGCTCATGCATCGGCGTATGGCTAATGCCCACGGGTCTGTGCTTAGAAATTCGAGCCACTCTCTCCAGGGTTCCCCATCTCATCATCTCGCGTTGGGAAGGGAAGACCCTGGAAGCGTATAAAACTCCCGCCTTTCGAATCTCCCAACAACGGAAGCGTGGACAGATCGAAGCACAAGAGGACGGAGGCACAGGAGGGTGGGACAGGAAGAAGAATGGTATATACACCACGCTGGACCGAGCGACCCAGCCTTGACAAACTCAGCTTTCTAGGGTAAATGACCCCCGCGGATCATGACGGTGAAAACAAAAGATAACGTGAGAACGTTTATTATGCAGATGAATGCATTCTCTTCTAACAAATAACCACGAATTGATTGATCATGTCAGTGTAACTGTCTAAATGCTTGCATTTGTAAATGGATGATTTTATTGTAAGACCGGTAACCGCACAGGGTGGCGAACTTTTCGCGATTAGACTAGTCTCACTAATCAAACGACGCAAAGCGCCAATGAACTTTTTTTTCCCTATCCATCTCGAGTAAGAGGATTATTAACTCCGAAAGTTAGTGGAAAAACTTGCCTGGTACAGCCAGATAAAATACTACCGCCGGTTTATTGAGGGTTTTGTCTCTTCACATGCTTTTTCTTAACTAGCATTTGGTCGCATATTTTAAAAATTTTTATGCCGACCGTTAATAAAGGTAGCCATACGCTCAGATAAAACACCAAACTTTTGTGAGTCACAATCCACAATATTATATGTTTAAATTACCTCACCTGTACACTAAGTTTTACCTATCGAGCGCGTATTGATGCCCCAATAAGAAAATAAAACGATCCAAGGAAGATTAAACCAATCGGATGGCAAGCAAACCGCCAATATTCTCCCGCCTCCCATCTTCTCACCGGCAGAAACCACCCCCGCTCCACCTCCTTCAACCCCTCCTCAAGCCGCGAACATCCCCCCCGACCGGCGAAGGCGATGGAGACAACACCCCATCCTCAACACCGAAGCCGGATCGCGGGTCGGCAGACTCTTCTCTCCGGGCACCCCTCTAACCTCATCGAGAAATTCAAATGAGGAGCCGAAGACCTTCGGTAATCCGTTCACCCCTTCACCGAAGGTGTCGTCCTCAGCCAAGGGTGGAATGCGGAGAAGGAGAAGGGAGTGAGAGGAGGTGAGGGAGTCCCGTCAATATAATAATCTCATGGCCGATTCGAGAGAAGACGACGCCGTATTGAGTTGCGAGAAGAAACAGGGGATGCGATGGCTGAAGACGATGATGACAAGTATATAGGAGGAGGGGAGGGTCTGAAGGTGCGAAAAATAAATAGATTGATGCACCACCCTTTCCATTTCATCCCACCCCCAGACATCTCCGTGTCTTCCCTCACGTCGTCCATCGACCATGAAGGATCATGGACTCCCCCACTCGCTGCATATCATCGAGAGGGCCTTCCCCCGAAGAGGCTATGAAGCGATTGACTGCGATATTTATTTAAGCAAGTGTATAACAGTGTTTACCAAGGCGGGAACGCTGAATGTATTTCCAAGTTTTCAAGGCTGTGTAAAGTGAAATACAATCCACGATACTTCATCCACTTCAACACAGCGACGAAAGAAATTTAAGACACTAGCAGAATATTTCCTTTCTTCCCACGAGAAAATGAAAATAACAGACTTCCAACTTCAATAATGAAGGGAATAATCGGATCAATTATAGTTGATTCTCGAGAATTTCAATTTGTTTCATCTACCGACAGGAAAGTTAAAATCTATACATTTTAGAAAGCAGACGGAAGCGAGCGCAAAACAAATTACAGACATTATCACGTTAGGAACAAGCTGGATAGAAAAAATTTACTTTTATAACACGTAATTAACACAAATGTATAAAACTGAAGAATTTTACTGATAAAACTGTATCGCTATAAATAATTTCACCGATTCCAATTTTAATCCAAGCATAGATTCGAAACAGATATATACGAGTGAAATGAATGGTGCGAGAGGTAGAGGTAGGCCGAAAAAGTTATGGTTGAATGTGGTTGAGGAAATTCTTAGGAGGAAGATTAGGAGTCTTAAAAACAGGAGGGCGTGTATGAAGCAGTGTATGGGGGTAAAATGAAGCAAAAGAGGTTTGCAAGGATATGTCTGTATGGAGGAAGTTATTGAAGCAGAGTTAGGTGGACAAATACGTATTTATAAGTGAAACTTTGTGACTCTGCCTACCCCGGAAGGGAACGGGGCGAAGGTTGGTATGTGTATATAAATTTCCAATGAGTACACACACGGACGCAGCGCACTTCTCAATTGCTGACGACCCCGGGGTCACTGGCGAGAGTGTTTCTCTATTCTCGGAAGCCCATCCCAAAGTGGCCATCTCACTGATTAGATCTGGGAGCACAAGAGTTAAGCGCACGAGGAGGTAGCGGATTAAGCCCTTGAAAAGCGAGGGAATGCCGATGAAAAAGAGGCGTTGCACCAGCCAACACGCGTTATATTGGGGACGGGGAGCTAAGGGTTAAGATCCACGAGGAACCGTACTTCGGAATCCTTTTGTGGGGTCGACGAGGGGCCCCTTAAGTTAATCCGCTCACTGCGAAAGGGGGGAAGGGGTGCGATAGGACGAATATGGGCTCGAGCCAAGAGCATGACCATCCAAAGGGAATGGCCGAATCCAGAGGGGAGGATTCGCATCTAGAGAGAATGGCCCGAGTATTCCTCCCAAGGACATAGACGAGGGGAGATTGGGGAGCCGTAAACAACAGACCGAGCATGCGGAACACTGACGTATGCAAATCATCACATATTTTCCAGACAGGACAAAGGGTGTCATCAACGTAGGGGGCGTAAGGATCTAAATGGACCGTGCAGTCGGAATGGGATTAGAGTGTTATACGGCTGAAGGGAGGTTTAGGAAGTTTCCTGAAGAGAAAACTTTGCTTGGAAAAAATATCACTTAAAGTAAGTAACTAATAAATGTTTACGAGATTATAGATCATTCTGTCATCCCCTCAACTTGGTGCGAAGCGCAGAAAATTGCCTCAAGCGTAAAAAAAACTTCCGTAACAGACTTCCGTATTAACCCAAACAGGATCATGACTGACGACTGATCAGAGAAACAAGTTTCATCACGAAGTTCAACACACACATATATTACGTTATTCAACCTTCCCAGCACACCCTCTGTGTTTACCGTTATCACGTCTTTTAGATACCTAACACAAGAAGGAGATACAGAAATCGACTGTGTATACGTACACCCATTTCCCTTAACAATAACATCGAGTGAAAAGCACCTCGCAAAAAAACTACTCGCACATTAGAGGGAGTGCAATGAGGAAATGGATAGGGTAGGGCAACTTGGAATTGTCGACTCGTTTTACGACCTATTCTAACTTGGTTCGAGAGCCGTTCCTTTTGTCTGACGCAACCTTTGCCGAAAGTGTAGGTACGCAATGCGAACTCATGAACCCGATTGACGGAAGCACCAAAATGGATGAATTAACTTCCCCTCACGGCAAACGAACATCCGGTGAGCAGCACTACAGTGGTTGGGGAAAGATGTTTTAAAAAATTGAGTCAAAGAACTTCGATAACATTAAGAAAATGGTAAACCGAAGAAGTGTTAAAGATGGGAGGACGCCTCGACCAAGATGGCCACGGGGCGCAAAGAGGAGGGAGAAAGGGAGGAACGTAGCGCAGGCGCACTGAGTCGGTGCTCGAATCCGTTCGACTACGATTTCTCCAACCCACATATCTACATTCTTCTCGACGTCTTCCCCTCTCTGCCTCTCCACTCTTCTCTTTCCTCCGCCTCGGCCAGCCAATCGGCAACAGCGGACGGGGAATAGGGCGCCCAAAAATAAGGTGGACACACAACTACTCCGTTCGTACTTTTTTTTCGTTAATGAAAAAAAAGGAAAAGGCTCCTCCGATCCTCCAGCGTGGATAGGACGGCATCCCCGACCCAGTAGATTTCATTCACTTCAATGACACCGGAGGGAGGGGCGACCAGAAAGTTGACCCACGGCAGACCTCGCCCACTCAGGAGATTATTCACTAATGATGGGAAATATTCAAATACATTTATACCGAATATGAACATATTTTCCCGTTAACCAGCCGACAGTTTTCCCGTGTAGTGATGAGCCGGTAAAAGTACTTCTGCAAATATACAGACACCTCTTTCTCCGTTTATCTGAATTGATGTATCGTTGCGCAACCATTTACTTCTACAAATACGGAATTAATTCAATAATGGAAACATCTTTTTAAAACTGGTTCATGGACTTGAAAAATTGATATATCAGTAAGAACTAGGATCTAGTCTATTGATCTAAAACTCCCGTCCCTGCGCTACATGTCAAAACCCCGAACCGAGATCGTGAATCGTTGGGTGTTGGTGAAACGAGTAATGTCGAAAACGTCCAAGAAAAGCCCTCCGTCCCACGTTATTCCTCCCGGTTTTTCAACCCTTGGATGGGCAGCGACCTGGTGCGGTTGTCGTCGAAAAAGCTCGGCCGGGGACTCGCGTCTCAAGTGAAGAAGAACGGGCAGTGGTCGAGCCAATGAGGTCACGCGTTCTCGAAGTTAAGTGTTCTTGCGGCTTATAAAGCAGGCCTGAAATGCCTACCGAACATGCGAACGCAATTCTGACTACTATCGGCTGCTACCATGGAAACCACGGCAGTCTCACAAAAATTTATGGCTATCTACATGAATGTCTTTAGCATCCAGCTGGGTAAAAAAGTACCTACTAACGGTCTGATAGGAAATCTGCAAATATACGTACTATGCTACAGCAACTATAGAGACTGCGAGTATAGATAATTGCCATAATATCTACATCTACGTCATACCCTGCAAGCCACACAAAGGGTGTGTGGCAAGGGGTGCAAAGACTACCACTACAGATTCAAAATATCATGCATAAATAAGAACATCAATATTTTCATCATTCATAAATAAGATAGTAAAGAATGTAATGAGAAAGATTTACTGTCTGCCTATTGTCACAATTGGAACTATTCATGACGACGATCACAGCTGTTATGGTCCCGAATGGTACGCGGAAAAAATGACATTTTATACCTATCTGTTCTACAATCTAGCTCTCTAATTTTATTGGCGCGATGTAATCTGCCGTAGTACGAGGGGGTTAATAGTATGTTTTTTACGTCGTCAGAGAAATGATTTTCCTGAAATTTAGTTAAGAGGTTCAGCCTATAATTCAATCTACGCTGTGATAGCGACTCCCATCCTAATTCTTCTAACAGTCCAGACACACTAGCCAACTTATAGTAGCATCGTTTCACAAACCTAGCTCCACTTCGCTGTACGCGATCTAACTCTGATATCAACCCCGTTTCGTATGGATCCCATACACTAACAGCATATTCCAGATCATATAAAAGAGCGATCGATCAGACGGCAAATGAAATATCATGACGCTAACTCCGAATAATGTGCAACACATTGCGTTTATATAATATAATATTCCAATTGGAATCCAAGAATGAAGTCAATGGCATGGTTTTCATTCAAACAAAACCGCCACTTTTTCTTTCGATGCTGGAAATGCTCTCCGATATGAAACTAGACTAAATGCATAGAAGATCGCCGAATCGCATGACCACTGGCAAATGTATGAGCTAACTGTCGAAGCAAAATATTGGACAACTTTCTTCACAAAGCCTATGAAGGGTTAAAAAAAAGCCTCCACGTAGGCCTAAGAGTTCCACGCTTCTCCTCAATCACCGCAGTGAGTGACTTAGCATGTTAAGAATCATTCTGGTCGCTCCAGAAAGACCAATAATGTGGCAAGAATAAAAGTCACTGGCGATACTGGTTTCGGAACCAAAAAACAAGAACTTTTGTCGCGAGGTAAACATAAACAATGCGGGCCACGACCCGCACTGAACAGCCAATGAGGGGCGTCGCCCGTACGCGGTCGACGGGGACATAAAGTCCATTTCCAAGGAGAACACATTTCTCCCGAGGCCAGGAGAGGAATGATGGAAAACGTTCACTCGTTTCAACTCACCCGAATATCACGCTCTCTCGGGAACCGGCACCCACACGACGGACATCATGTCAGGGGACGTTCCATTCCTACTACCCAGGCGCGCGCACGGCTCCGCAACGGAAACGGAATGCGAGATCAACAAACGAATAAAAAGCAACGAAAAAGTCCTCCTCTAAAGCGATAAGTCGTTCCACATCCTTCGAGGCTCTCGGGAAAACAAGCGATAAAGAACCCAGACGCACTATAACGCCCACAAAAACACATGACTCTCTCCGACAACTAACCCGACGAGGAGAGAAGAGCCACAGAAACAACGATAATATGACGTGGACATGACTGATGTCATTTTGATTCCGATTGCCAACAGACGAATGGAACATACACGCCGCGCCACACCTTGACTCGATGCGAAATGAAAATCCAAGACCCAGAGCCGAGGGAATTGTATACCTATTACACCAATGCCGAGACAAAAGAGAAACGGACGAAGCCTAACATGACACGTAGGTTGGGTGGGTAAGGTAAAATAAAATTTTATACTCTTACACACGCATCCATCATACCGTCACCTTTCTTTCAACGCCGTTACGTAATCTTAGTCATGGTCAGGTTAATATAAATTTAAGAGTGCTCAATTTTCCGAATACCAAAAGCTAAGCGTTTTTTAACCTGGGACAATGATAACCATAAGGTTACCACGAAACAGGCGAAACACTGAATATGCGTTTCAAAGCAAACGATGGACTGAGGAGCATTGAGGAAAACCAAAGAAACATTTGACTTGCGAGCGAATGCAAAGTTTGACATTGCCGATAAAAAATCTAATAGGAGACATTCGTTCACAACTGGGGTGAATGCTTGGAGAAGGAAAAAAAAATATAATTGAAAGAACGGTCAAGCATTATTGAAACTGATGAAAAGAAGGAATTCACATCGGGTCAACCACCGCCAAGGAGCGAAGAGAAGGCCAACGTTCAACGGCACGCGATCGCCAGGACATAATAAGGTTCGCTTCTCTGCCAACGCTTAAGAGGGGGGAGTGGTATACAATGAGCTAAGAAGGGATTCAGATTCGGGAGGTACATTACAGAGAGAGCAACAGACGGTCGTCGCGTTGTCCATCAAAGAGCAGGGATACAACAGCAAAGGAAAGCGAAGGGAGATATCACAAACTTGAAATCGCGTGGACCACCTCGCAAAAAAAAGAATCTGACGACTGTCTTAGATAGACTCGTAAAACGTAGCGGTGACCCAGTTCGAGAAAAATGTGAGATTTCCTTTGTGAGATTTCCTTTGGATTTCGATAAAAACATGAGACTAGTAGATCCATTTTGGCAAAGAATCCAGCCAAAACGCGACGTCGCAGATATCCACAGTAGGAGGGAAATCGACATAACTACGCGTGTTTCCGAATGCAAAGACCTTTCAGTCGCCGCTGGGGAGCGTTTAAACATAACTGAACAACTATTTCAAGATACATAAGAATGCGCAAGACAGTGGGGTACAGTTTTCAAAACCAATCGCCGATGAGCACCAATGAGACTTATTTTTTAACATGAAACGGAAGTAAAAAAAGGTAACCAACCACATTGAAAAAAGAGAAGCATAGAATAACACACGACGTCTCGTCAACAACGCGAGGGTTTGTAATTCAGCGGTTGCTTGTTTTGAAGTTTCTTGAAACATCGCAAGACGACAATTAGATCGTGGGAGGAGAAATGAAAACACCACCGCTTCAATCGACGCGAATCAAGACTGCAAAAAAAAACGACCCCACCACAATTTACGCCAAAGGATGACACATTAGAATAACAAACAAAGTAGAGAGATCATCATCAGCGGATTCGATAAGCGACACGACGTAATCGCGTATGTTCGTTGCGAATAACTAAGTCCTACATGTCATTCAGAAGTGTGCCATTCGTGGAATCCCGTGACAAAACCCTTTTAAGTGGCTTCCCTGGTCGTTATCTCCAGGCATAAAAAATATTCCCAACGATGACATACGGATAGTTCGCCCGGACTGAACTACGCCCACGAGAGACAATATCGATCGGGACGATCTGGGTCGCAGGGAGCCGACAAAGGGAAACTTCCGCGACGTCGACAAAAAGTTTTTTTTACTAGCGTTTTATTATCGCTAAAGGCGTCTATTAGCGGGCACCATCCCATTAACTCCTAGCCCAAGTATAAATGACAACAAATGACCCGCAAAACGAGAAACAACTTCTGTGCAACAACTGCCATTACAATTAGTCTTTCTTCACAATTAGATTGACCGACGCATTGAATTCTCCAAGGGACCCGACTTCGAGAATTTACAATGGAGTGCCGATATCAAACTGCCCGTTGGGAGAAAATCCACCGAAATCTCACCGAGATGGACTTCCGAGACACAAATTTGAATGATACCCAAGAGTGGACAAGAAATTGACCTTTCCGAAGGTCATGTGCATCGAAAATAAATGAATACAGGGACAGCGATGCAAGGTAGTGGCACTCCATCGGATCGTAGCACGAGACAATTTCGCAAATCCTCTTGAAACGAAACGACCTTGATATAATAGCGAACGGTCTATGAAAAAATAAAGTCCACCCTCGAAATAGACTGGCTCAACAATGGCGATTTTCACTGTCGACGTCCTGATGTGCCGGTTCTGGGCTAGACGCCCGCAAGGCAGGCGTGTCCAACTAACGCCCAAGACATGGCCAGAGAGCAATCACTGTGATGCCATCGTCCTCGGACCCATCGTGGGCGTTTCGTTCATACTGAAATAATGAGCGCCAGTTCAGGCAAATCATCAATAAGTGTGATAATAACATGCCCAGTTCAAAAGAAGTGAAAAATATTAAATAGGTTCACTGGAGAAAATACTTGGGCATAAAAATGCAAAATTAATAATAATAGTCAAATAGCACCATCGGTTAACGTTATTACAGGACATATTGATCACCAAGAGACGCAGCAAACTCTTTTAATAAAATCAGACGAGAATAGAATCATACGCATATTTTCGCAAAACATACTTTGCTGAAGCCAAACTATTATGGTAGAAAGCATAAGAGATTCCCGAGAAGGGCATTTGAAACGGAGAAGACCCAAGCGGGAACCCTGAAGTATCGCGAGCGAAAGAGAAAAACGACGGATGAGCACAGAGCCGGGAGTGGAGGCGGCTACAGGGTGGAGAGGGGAACTACATGAGAGTTGGTCGCGGGGGGGGGAGTGGGGGGAGGGAGGAGGCTTTGGGAACTTGTCGAGGAGCAGGAGGAGGAGGAGGCGAGAGTGGCGTGGGCGAGGCGGGGACGGTTGGCGGGGAACATGGCAGGGGGGACCGTGGGGGGGGGGCGGCGGCGCAGGGAACGGAGGGGTGGAAGGGAGGAAGGACGCGGTGACCCTGAAAACCCGGGGAAGGGCAAAGGGAGAGAGCCGAGAGAGATTTAGACGAGAGTGAGAGAGGGGTATGATGGGAACAGTGTAGGGATGACGGGACGAGGTATTGTAAGATACAACACGGGCTCAGCAATAATTCAATTAGGATCGACTACACCACATCTAGTAACTGTTAACAGCAAGAATACGTAACGCAATGACGTTAACTTGATGTTAACTGAGAGTAAAGGTTTTAGGAATAGCATCAAACTTGTCAGTTGGTTGGCGTACGCATTAACGAGAGTAAACCATTTTCTTAACGAGTAAATATGTAGATACATAATTAAATTAAACACATAGCGCCGGGCCTCCCACTCACAAAACCAACAAAACTAGGGCAGTAACAATTAGGACAAGACTTATTTAAAATGTTTCAAGAATTTAAAAAGGCCGGTCGATTAGATTATGACAAAAAACTCGGGGAATGTGACGCACCATAAAATATTTCACTGAACCTCAGGCAGTTGGACGGACAGGTATCCTAATAAGTTAATGGCTGAACATGTTAAACTATCGACGATGCATTTACTTCTAATCTACTTGAATTTACTTTAGCTAATCTAATTTACTTTACTTCTAATCTCAAAATACTCTAATCCTTATGCAGGTATTTACTGGCTCAATGAATTTATTAAAAACCTTCTCCCTCAAACCATTTTGATTCCATGGGATATATACTAATGTATAAAGAGGTCTGGTAAGAAAGAACACGCAGGGAGTAAGGACGAAATTTGGGGCCGAGGTGGGGGGGAGGGAGGTGCAGGAAAAGGGGGGTTTTGAAATATCAATAGCGCCGGGGAAGCGGCAACTCCCCGTTTTTTATGTGCAGTGGAAGGGTTTTTGGAAAACCGCCTTCGCGGGCCACACTCCAGCGTCGCGTGAATAAACGCCCGGGGCACGCACTTGGGGCAGAGGACGCACAAAATGCAAGATTAAGTTTTTTACAAGATGAATACATGGGCAAGATATTCATCATAAGTTCGCCTTCCAGGGCGAGGAAACGTTTATTGAAAGCCTCTGGTACAAAGAACTGTTATTTTTATACTAAACCTCCCTAAAAACTCATTCATTAGCTGATTTAACCGGAGACTAAATGCGGTAATCGGCAAGGAAGAGTGTTAATGAACGCTAGAACACCAACTCTGCACATATGCAAATGAAAATTTACTCCTCAAACTTCATACATGCATTGAGTACACACTCGATCGCAAAATTAAATATTTTCAACGTTACCACCTTTAACCAAGAGACTCCCAATTAAATCTCCAATATTCTACCCTAAACAGAAGCATTTCAGCTTTCTTATCGATACTGGTTTTACCACTCACTCAATACACTACCTTCAACCTCTCTCAACATATTCAAACCTAATTAGAACGCCATGCAATTACATACCAGGATGTTCACCAACGAGAGAATTGTGAGGGTAGAAAGTCCTTCGAACAGAGTCTTAGTACAAGAAAACGACAAGAGTAAAGGAGGGAGGACTGAGCCAGCAGAGCTCTTTTTATGAAGCACGCGTGAGGGGGCACAAGAAGAAAAAAGTCCACGATCAATTGGCCTGGAGAGAGAGAGAATTTGGCCTACGGACGTATCGCACTTACATATTTTTATACGGCTTCCGTATGTGCGCCAAGTTCGACCCCTTTTCTGGCTGCACGTACCCTAACCCCTTCCCCTATTCCGGTCCCCCTTATAAAAAGAGACCCCCCACACACTACTACTCTGGTGCTCACGCTGGGAAAGTGAGAGTGATGCAGGGGGAGGTGGAAGTAAGGAGAAAAGTGGGGGGAGGGGGCGTGATCTTGGCTGTTCACGAGTGCGCCACTATTAAAGCGAGCCACCCCTGTATAGCTTTGGCAAGGGACTTCTTTTTTAAAGAGGATGGGACGTTATCACGCGCACCGGGAATATGATTACGCCAGCGCAACCGTTCCCGACACTTAAGCGCTGACTTAGGAACGGTAAGTAGTGCTTGCACATCACAACAAACGGTTCCGGAAAATTTTTAACTGCCTACACTACTTTTTAAGAGGAGGCCGTAATCTTTCTATCCGACGGACAATCACCAAAAGACTACGTTGGAACTTTGAAGTGGTCATTAATAAGGGAAGCATCTGACACTGAATCAAAAGATAACTACTGAAACTTGAAAGTGGGTTTCCAAAAACATTCTAAAAATTAACCAGCATTAGAAAGACAACCCTTTGCTTAGGTAAAATAATGCTTAGATAAGATGGTCACAAAAAATAATTTATATTATCATTCACGTTAAGGAGTTATTTCCCATTCATTATTATAATTTTATAGATTGGGTGGGGTTAGAGATAAAAAGTGTCATAATTATCTTCTGCGACCTCAGGTACCAACTCCCTTGGGTGATTTACATCTTAAGCTCGGCATAAGACCTAGGATTCAGCAATGAATGATCACATTTCGGTTCGAAATCGGGGAGTAACATTTAGGTACTGCTTGATTTGTTAAGTTTTATAAGAGAGCGGCATAATTCTGAAATATTGTGCAACCTCTGTTCCGAAAATTGGTTGCAAAATATCACTTTTCTAAGGGCAAAGCCAAAATTTTACTTTCACAGTTTCGGAAGCAGTATGCGTGGGCGTACTGCTCGACCGAACGTGTAAAATAGCTAAAAATATCAACGCTGGATACCGGCGTTTTTCGACGACATGCAACACCACGACAATCCCGCGACAAGGGGCAGTCAGATCCGAAGAAACGGGGCAACTTTACGCCGGTTGTCGTGGATTTAGCATCCGGTCGGTCTCGATGATGGGAACAAATAGATCGGAGTACGAGCAGACAGTTTCGTCCCGTCCGGCCGAATTTTTCCGACTTATGAGATGAGCTTTTAAAAAGGGAGGCATCTGAGGGAAAAAATGTGAAACATTTCTCCTCCCGAGTTTTCGAGGATCGGAAAAGATGTAAGAGGAGGGGGAAGAGGAAGTCTATTCATCAATCGAGCTGCAAGGCCATCCGTCATGGAAAAAAAAAGCCATGGGATGGATGTGATGAATATGCCCTTTCACTTTCCTTGGCAACAGCAACGGTCGAGCACTCACAATCAGTAAACGCGTCCGCAGACCGCAGCGCCGTAACCCGCCGTCGCGGGCAAGAATTCAACCAGCAGGAGGCAGGGGAGTATTATATCGATTCCTGCCAACGCAGAGAAGCCCTTGAAACGAGCGCCGAGAGCCTGTACATCGCCCCCGGGGCTATATCTAGCCCCCCTACCACTATATCCTTAATGACCACCAGCACCTACACAAGGGCAAACATCCACTCCCGAAATAAGAAAAAAACAATTAAATATGTACAAAGAGAACCAAATCTCATCGGACCAGTCAAACCCCGCCTTCGACCACGTGAGTTCCCGGGCACATCTTCCCACAGAGACAGCCCCAGGGCCAAGTGTCAATCCATTTGCAGACATTCGATAACAGAAAAATTAAAACGTACCGTCGTGACCATCACTAAGACTTGAGACAACAGTTGAGACAGCATTCGATCGCCACAATGAAATGTTGCCGTGTTATCGATGAAAGTCAATCTATTTTCATCTTTTATTCTTTTAACATATCTATGATGAGCTAATGCACCAAAGTGCGTCAAGTACTCAGCTAACCATCCTGTTCTCCAGTGAACACAGTTGAATATATTGAAGTAGATTAAAGAGAGAAATTTTAATGCGAGTCAGAATGTAAGTATTAAATGCGAGTATATCTTCTGCGTTTTCATCACAAGGGATTAAGTTTTAAGGACACTACTCATCTTCTGCGTAAAATTTAATTGCCTTTATTTTTAATACATACAACTAGTGAGTACATTGCGAACTACACTAATGGTGGACTGGAAAATTTTGTGTGAAATATTTGAACTGATTTAAGTTACACTAAATCGCTTCTACCAGTTCTAAGTGGAATACATAAGAAGACTCAAAGAGGCACCAAATTGGAGAGGGAAGAGGTGCAATAGGCACCAAGTGACACCAAAGGTGAGGGGGGGGAGAGGATTTGAAAAACCAATACGGGGGAATGAACGGAAAACTTACTAAAAAGCTGAACGAAGAATCCTGTCGAGGGAAATGATAAGTGGATTATGGGGTTATCGGCTTGGCAAAGGGGGGTGGATGGTGGTGAGTTCCATTTGGGGGGGGGTAAATGGGGGGAAAGGAGACGAAGAGGAAAAAGTAAAAGAAACGCATAGCATTGGGATTAGGAGGGATGTTCGCGTGTGTGGGGTTGGGACGCGTGTCGAACATTTTTTGAAGGTCAAGGCCCACACTTCCGGGCCAACCCTCGACCCGCCCCTATAGAAATAAGCGCACACAACCACAGAGGAACGAATGCAAGAATGAATCGAAAGAGAGAGAGAGGGGTGTGCACACCGATCGACGGGAGTGAATGAAATCAGGAGGCCAAAACACGCGTGTCGAAGATTGAAATCGCCTGGGGGGGAGTAGAGGGAGCCACACCCCCCAACAATCGATGGGAAATTACATTCACGAGAGACCTATTCACCATGCAATCGGAAATGGGACTCGAGGGATAAAAATCGGAAATTGGTATCGAGGAAAAGAAATCGGAAACGCGTCACTTCCTCGGAAAGATACGTCGCTAGGTTGCTATTCACCAAAAATTCAGGGACACGAAACCATCATTTTGGTCGCAACGGCCAAAGATACGTCAAGCGTACACAGGCCGAGGTACAGCCCTTCGACGATATCTGTACTGAACCATGAATAATCCCCGGAATCCTTAAGAGAAGCTGTTTAAATACTTCGTGCACAGAAAACTAGGCTGCACTGTTAGCGGAAACCCGGATTCCGATTCATTGATGAGAAACGGAGATACGAAAGTAAGCGAACATTGGTCTTCGACGTTATTATAATGCAGCTGCGGTTACAATAGCAACACTGTATTATCACCAGAAAACAAGTTGTGTATCTGGACGAAGCTCGTTAACAGCCGCTAGGTCTTGAAAATTAAGAGAGCTAGCGAAAAAATAACAACCTTCTGACCGTGAGAGGAGGTTAAACTAAGCTTGGCCAAGGAGGAGAAGACTGGCTCGCGGTCGCAAAATTTGTTTGCCTGGACCCGCTCGAACGAGGTGAGACAAAGAAAGCCCTGCAAAAATATTTATAACCCACCACACACACTTAAAACGAAACTGTTAAAACTGCGAAACAACGTAGGAGGACCCTGAGGCGCCGAAGTCTTGTGCCAAGGACCGCGCGGACAGGGATAAAAATAAAGAAAATTGGCCGGAATTGAAAAAACTACTCGGAAAAAAACATTAGAGTTCCTCATGAACTCTTTAGAAGAGACATGGACCATTTTATCCCGTCGGATGCCATCGGAATTGCCGCACCACCCATCCCAAAACCCGCCTGGCCTTCGTGAGGCACATACATAAAGATTATACGACGAGGAATTAAGCGATGCCTGGGGGCGTAGGGAAACTTTGGTGGGTGGAAGAACTTTGAAGAACTGGGTGGGAGTGATGGCTTTTGGTACGGAGCCAACTACAGGCCACTACTATGGAGTGAGGCCTTTGGAATATGGAGGGAGACCAATAAAGTCACAAGGAATATCGATATTATCTTCTTTGACTAAGATAGTACCGCACCAAATCTTGCCGAATGTTGGTTGGAAGGGATGTTTTTTAGGAAGTCCTAAGATGATTGTATACGTGACTGGTGAAACAGCGTTAGAATGACTAGTATATTAGAATGGAGGACTGAACGGGTATCTATGAACACTAATGGTCTTCCGTCATGACTAAACGAAATTGATTCACTCCGTGAAAATAGCAGTCCAATGGGTAGTAATGAAGACAGTACCGTAGCACATAATTGAGATTTGTATTTCATTCTAAGCTTCCGAGTGACGAATGCACCACGGTTTTGGGAAGAATTTGAGAGAGGCGAGATTGAGGTATAACTAATTTTACAGCAAATCATGAAGGACGACATAACAGCTAACAGCGCCACTGAAAATAGTCGAACCAATCAGGATCAGCGTGGTGTACGACAGCGTTCATTTTCAAAGCGTCGGAAAGCACCAACTTCATGTGAAAATGCATTCAAACTGATGCGGCCTCCGTATCGCTGTTCAACATCTACTCCTGAACAACATTTCACTCCTCAAGCCTCAAATAAAATACTGCCGTCAAAAACGTAGCAAAAAAAAACTTCTTACAAATAACATCGCGGCCGTTAGCTAACATTACCAGAAAGATTAAAATAACCACCGCAAACGAAAAAACACACAGGAGCTTTTCCAACCCACAAATACACATAGCCACCGAAAAAAAAAGAACACGAGGCGACCACAAAATGAAAGGAGAGGCAACGCCGTGGATATTACACGAGTGAAAACGTTAATTCCGTCCCTTCAAAAAGAAAACTAAAACTCTTCCTCGCCTTGGACGCCTATACAGAGGCGGCTTTTCAACACCTTTCCTCCCAAAAAATATATTTAGGAAAGGGGAAAAAAGGCTTCGCAAGCACTTCACTAAGGCGCATACGGGGGGAGGACCGCGGGCTGAAGAGGAGTATATATATTCGGCACGTACATTTTGGGGGTTGGAGAGAGGGGGGAGATATTTTATTTTATATACTAAGGGTGAGGGGAGGAGAGAGTGAAGGGGTGAAAGTGACATTGGGGGGGGGGGGGAATCCCGAGAGTATTCCCACAGAAAGGGAAAGGGACACGAGAGAGGGGAGGGTCGGGAGCGAAGGTAAAAATCGAACACGGGGACGGCTGGGGGAACTAAGCGCGTTATGGGGGAACCCGGCCACGATGCACAGGGGGAGCTAGACTGTTAATACCGATCGCAGCCGCCGGGATTTGAAGAGGGGACCGCTACAGAAGGGGAAGCCACGCTCAGACGAGTCAATAGAGGGGTTTGGAGGACGGAAATGGGGGAAAAAATGAGTCGAAAATGATCTACTATACGGGCCAGGTCCCCCACTAGTGATGCCTAAAACACGTACCACAGTGTCTGGCGGACTGGCAGACTACGGGCAGTTCCCTGGCATGACTGACTCCATCATGAAAACGTGGACGTATGTAGTCCCGTACCACTTTTTAGTCAATGTTAAGAACTCCGAACGGAAAAAAGGCAATCATTCTGTTTTACGTAATATAAAAAGCCTGCACGTTCGGAGTCCGGCCAATAATAGGCGGGGATTCACGGCATTAAAAAAAGTCAACTTTGTTATTCACATGCTTCATATGAACACGCATGCACCCTCTTGTTCTTTCCGGATGGGAAATTGGACTGCACGCCCGTGTGGAAAAGGATGGGAAAGGTTTACGGGAGGGGTTTGAAACGAACCGGGTTCGAACGGGCAGTCGGTTATTAATCACGTCGACTGAAATAGACCACAAGCATGGAAGTGAGCAGGCATTGGCAGAGAATAATTAATGTAGGAACACCAGCACAATTACCACCACAAATTGGGATCGATATCTTCAGAAATACCGTTTCTATTTGAACGGTGAGAACAAGTGAGCATCAGAACCAACACACACATGGGTGGTACCACAAAAATTATGCGAAAACTGAAAACCCGAAAGCCTTAAACAAGTTGTACGCATTTTCAGGACTGCAGTGACTAGAGATCAAAGTTAACTCCAGGTTAGTTCCGTTGCATTACAGCACCGAAATGTTAAAATAGTCTGCGATGCAATGCAATTAATGGGATATAGTTCTGAGTTTTATCATCGGAAACCTGGAATTAGTACGTTACAAAGGAACTGATGGGACACCTGCGGCCAGACCAATAAGGGAACTAAAAAATCGACATTCTAAGGCCAGACGAACCGAATCTCCGCCCAACACGGCACAAAGCGAGCCAAATTCCGTAAGGTAGAGATGATTTCGCAGAGGGGATGCTAAGGTGATTTATCGGCGCATGAATAACGACCCCTGGCGGGACCACCTCACGCACTTCCGGCCAATAATAGGCGGGGATTCACGGCATTAAAAAAAGTCAACTTTGTTATTCACATGCTTCATATGAACACGCATGCACCCCCTTTTTCTTTCCGGATGAGAAATTGGACTGCACGCCCGTGTGGAAAAGGAGGGGAAAGGTTTCCGGGAGGGGTTTGAAACGAACCGGGTTCGAACGGGCAGTCGGCCATTAATCACGGCGACTGAAATAGACCACGCGGCGCGATTCTTGTGGGGATGAAAACGACTCTAGTGGTCCACCTTCCGCGCCAAGAACAAGGTCGCTCCCCCCAGGTGCCTTAATGAAACGACCGAAAGATGCTGCGGAGGATGGGCGGGGAGGGAGGATTTGAAGACCTGGGGAAAAAGAACCAGCGGTCACCCTCATCAAGCCCGAACAAGTGTGGAAGGCTCAAAGAATAATTAATATCAGTTTAGGAGAAGCTACCGTATCATTTGGCAGCCTCACTAACGCTACCGAAAATTCGGGAACGATATATATACGAAAGTAGCTTCGTTGCTAATGCGAGGTATCTCCGCAACCCAGGCTCAACTTCGGATAAAATTAGGCACACTTTTACGCAGTGAACACTAGCTAAATCACTTGATGGGTTAGTTTACAATGATCCGAATACGCTCGCTTCAGGCTGCTTGAGATATCCCAAATCATCGCACTTAAATAGTATCAATACCGTTAAAATACGCCGTCAGCGCAATTTTACCCAAAAATAAAAAACCGCGCACTCGCTACCATATTTGTATACCTTATTTCGCATAATTTAACATGAATCGAGGCGACAAACACTGATCTCTAACAGCGATACTGATCCGCTATCGGAAACACTAATAGCGAAAGGTATCTATCTCGCTACTCGAACCAAGTACCTCGATACTCGAACAAAGTACCCCGCTACTCAACAAGTATTCCGCTACTGGAACAAAGCTGCTCGCTACCGGTTGAGAGTTGCCATGCGCCCGAGAAACACATTCGGCAATATATAAAACCCATCACACCGCGATGAGGTCGTGCGCGTGTGAAATGGTCCCGTGCCTGATTCTATTCCCGTGTGAGTCCAGCCTCGGGCGCACGCGTGTGACAGCGTGATGAAAGGATTCCCCTTTCCCCTCTCCACCCCCCGGCCGAATCAGCAGAAAGCGAAATTCACGCGCGCATGGGACCAATTTCGACGTCGCCGAACTGCTGTCGGGTGATATCTGCCAGCTGGGCGATTAAAATAAACATTCTGGACGGAGCGACGGAATCGCAGTCTTTTGACTTTAAGAAATGGGGAACGCTGGTTATTCCGCTACTTTTAGACTGTTGGGAAACAGGCGGAGGGGGTAAAAATACAATTTACGCGTATCCTGAACGACTTGCGAGCGAATGAAGTAGAAATGATTTGAATGAAACCAGTCGGATGGAATATTACGCGTTTGCTTGCATTATCGGCAACGCGAAAAAATTACCGCGCAGCGAAATTCGAAGACTTCACAAATAAAAAACGAAAGGAGAACGGTTACGCAACTAGGTTCAAGGACTAGGTGGGAATAAAAGGAGGATCGCGGCAGGATAAATACATGACACTCTTACGAAATCATAGTCCGAGCGATTGAAATACAACTCGCAGCCGGTCAGTGTCCATTATGCTAAGTTTATACATTTACTTTTCCGCGGCGAACGTTCAGCGCATGAAATGGAGACGTTAAAAGCGAGGAAAGAACTAGTAGCCCCCGTATAAATACGATTATTTCTTTTAAATACTCATAAAATATGACGAAATGTCAACGCTAAATCAAACTAATCATATGGTTGGCTCAAGGCGAAAACTCAAAACGATACACGCCTGCCGCATCATTCACAACTCGCGCATAGTACAGGGCGATTTGTCTTTCAAAACGTAAAAGCGCCGGTCTTAAATTTAGGACCGTACATGTATCACAGTGGATTCTTGAATGAAAAATTTACCCCTTTACATCCGCAAGCGTAAGGAAAGGTAAGCAACAGATAAGCCAGAGATAAAAGAGAAATTTTAAGATATTCACTCATCCATATGTAACGAGCTACTTACAAAGATGAAAACGCAAGGAGGCATAGGACAAAATTAACAACAACTGTCATTCTCTAAGAATAGATAGGATAGTTCGTGAATTGACGACGCAACATTTTTACTCATGTATCGTCAGAAATGTCGTCGGCGTATCCCTGCGCAACACACCGCGGATGACGCGAATAAGTCGTCGGCAGAAAGCCTGTAAATCGACCCTAATTTGCGTCAAGAGGCCTCGCAGAATTAGAGGTCCCATGCCAACCGAGAGCGCCCTCGCATAAAAAATGAAACACACCCACTCACTCTACCTAATCCTAATTGGCGCGAGCGCGAAAACAAAACAGCATCGCATGACTAGCGATCCGACCAATGAGAAGCCCCAAGGCAGTGGGCGCGTCCTAATGATATGTACACCTCCCTCCGAGCGAGTTAGACTCGCCGTGAGAACAGCCCACAGTCACGATCCGCGTCGCTTCCATGACAAATAAATAAAACATGAGCAAATAACAAATGAGATCGAAAATGCGCATCGGGTACGCTCTTTCGAACGCTCCAACTACTTACATCGAGACCGTTGGGAGATGCTGACACGAGAGGTAAGGACTTGCACTCGTCGAGGCAAAAAGAACCGGATCAATCCGACTTTACAGAGGGCAAAGGCTACGGGACACATACTTTGGCATCAAGTTAGTCATCTGAGCGTCTGTGCGCAATGCAACGGGATGAAATCCATTGTTGGGCCACGCGTAACCACCTGATGGCGTAGGTGGAGAGCAAAATTGAAGTTTTGGTTTTGGTCCAAAATTGAAGTTTTGGTTTTGGTCTAAAATTGAACGGATAAAGAGCATCAGGAAAAAGTCTCCGAGTTTCACGAGAAATATTGGAAATATTCGCCAAACGTACGCAAGCCGAAATAACTACAGTCGCATGACTATCGCGAACTCATCGGTAATATTTAACTATTTAACGCGTTAATCTTTTTATACCCGCCACGACCGCCTAACCTAACCGCCAGTGCCTTGACACGTAAGTGCTGGATCACTTCCTCATCCCGTCGTCTGTCACGCATGACAGAGGCTGACCCAAGAACAGCGACGGGCGTCGCGATAAAAGTCGCCAGCGGCTAGCGAACAGGGGAGGGAGTGCGTAATCAGGCCTCGCTTATTTATAGCCCCCCCACCCTACGATTTTTTTCCCGCGAAAATCCGTACCAGTTCCCGTGACTCAGTGCGCGCCCACAGCTCCGCGGGTTTGACGTCTGACTCGGATGACGCTGGGAAAAAAATAGGCGGCTGACACGAGTGACGTTTCGATGACTACCGCGACCAGCATGTTTCTGGCGCACGAGTGGGTCGGATCGAAACTCGTGGCAGGCGGAAAGACTGTAAAACAGGTGATTGCATACCATCCGTTCCTCAGTTCTCAAGGACAGATTACTACTTAAGAAGAACAAGAACTGGAGAACGTAAAAATAGGTTGAGCTTCAGCATGATAGATGGAGAGCGTGCAATATCATAAATTTGGTCGTTACGTTGGCCAATCACAGGGAAAAATGACTTTCTAAGGACACCATCTCTGTACAAAAGTGGTGAGTGCTTTGGCATCGACACAGTTCGCGGGAAACCACAACTATACAACAACATCTGCATATTAAAATAATAAATGGAGAAAATAACACGGTAAAAATGTGGATCAGGCCTGAAAACTTGGTCGATATGTCCTCATGCCATGGTCGATAAAAATATGAACCGGCCCGAGTAATATCCAAAATCCCATCAAAATATTTCAATGTCGACTCGAAACGTCAGAGGAAAACCTAGGAAGCAAACTTCACTTCGATGGGGTTCCAAGAACGTTTTCGTTGCCGCTAAATTACGGATCCACGACCCTCTTCACGGATATGAAAAGAGAGAAGACTGGAAGTAGTCCACACAATGAACGCGGGGAGGCTGTTCGGAGCCGATTCTGATGCAACACGCACTAAGAAGCTCGTAAGCCACAGAAGTCGAAGAAGAGAAATTCCTTTAGATAAATGTTCGGCGGGAGAATTTCGACTGGTGGGAGCGGATTCTTTACTTGCCGATAACGCTCGAAAAACAAATGCAATGAGAGACACTCTCCAAAGACTCGGCAAGGGCGAACTGATTCAATTATGGTCGGCTAATACATTACCCTGGGCGTAATACATTTAGAAGATTCACCTGCCTCATACATTCGGAAACGGAAGTGAATTAAAATCATGTTCAACACATTTCGTAGCTGTAATAATTCATCCCAATAAAAAAGCCAAGTCGACAACTAGACTTCAGGTATTCGATTGGGAGCAAATCTGGTCACAATATTTATTGATGAAAAAAAAGATGCGACAAAAAATAAATAACTTCACAAATATAAGGGATCAACTTGCTATTAGGTGACACGTACTGCTAAAAAACTTCATGCGAGGGTCAGCCGGTTGCTTTAGATGGGAGCGAGGAAGGAAAAATAAGGTGAGTGGCAGGCTGTGGGCAATCATATTCGGACAAGGGCAAGTCATGCGTCCTCCGTCACGGATTCTTGAACAACAATCGGATAGCGACAACTAGGCGATCACTTCAGATTAAAGGAGCGTTGGGAGGCGGGGGGGCGGGAGGGGGGGTTGAGGAAGACGGGGTCGGAATGAGAGGAGACGTAACGAAGGAAGGTAGGTCACGGACACCCCTGCAGAGAGGACTAATTTTTTCTCCGCGCGGGGGCAACCACCTCGGCGGCCTCCCATGCCTGGCACTACAGAGTCTGACGCAACGGATGAGAGAGAGAGAGAGAGATAGGGAGAGAAGCAGAAAAAAAGCGAGACGACCGGCACATTCAATAGACCGCGAAGGGGAAAGGAAAAATGGCTTGGGGAACGACAGAAAATATATTCTAAAACCCACGAAAATAACCTTGCTTCGCCACCCGTCTCGATATTTCCCAACGTTCGCATCAAAATTCCATAGTAACCTTAGTTTCCATGGATAGAAGTTAGTATAGACACGAGGAAACCAGGATATTGAAATTGAATTGACCGGAATGCCATTTTCCTTTCAAACGCGAAGTACTTCACTTCGCCGTGCAGAGCGCAGCAATCGCGGCGAACGATATATTTCACGAGAAGACTGGCAGAGGGCATTCGCGTCGACGGCTGTCATCCTCAAGTGCTTCCTAAACGCTCTCTCTAAAAGTTTGTGACGGCGGCTATCGAAAAAAAATCGCGATAAGAAAAGAAGAATGGGTCATTATAAATATAAACTCTCGGCTCGGCGAGTGACTGGAGGGAAATCGCTAAAGACAAGATGGCGCGCTTTTAATAATTCCATTCCGAGCGTCGGCCGGCCGGTCCGGTGACCCACATTCAAGTCCTCGGGCGAAGGCACGGCACCGTGGGCACGGTGCGGGGGGAGGGCAGGGGGGGGGGAGAAGAGGGGATGGCGGGTCGCTTTTCCATGCAAAGGAAGAAGGGGTGTGGGCGGGGAGTTCCAGTGGAATGGGGAGACGGGAAAGGAAATACAGCAGGGGGGAGGGGCGGAATGGGGAGGCATACGACTTCGAAGGTGGCGTTCCAAAACTGATATCGAGGTGTGTTGATCGAGAGAAGCGTTCTGACTGAGAAAAAAGTGGAAAAAGTTAAGCGGGAGAAACGGGATGAGACCATCGGCGTGGAATACGGTGGAAATTCTCGTGAAGAACCGACCCAAAATTAGAAAAAAAATGAGAAATTTTGATGGACTTGGGTATGAGTCGAACTCTTAACGTTTTTATCCAATTCGACGACAAGTTCTATTGGGTATGACATAGATACCAACTGCATGTGTCGCAAGTATAACTATGTGATAAAACTTTGATCAAACACTTCAAACATATTTCTTTAAGTGAATTGCGTAAGAAATACAAAACCTCCCCTCTGTGACATCACATTCATTTTGATAAAATAAAACCGTAAGTCACCATTTGGATAAAAATCAGAAGACATTGCCAACAGGATAATTCAATTCGACAGCCAAATTATAAGCTATCCATTCTAACTTGACGAGGCTATTAAACCATTCAGATGCCTAAATTACATTTTTAATGGATAAAAAATTATTTTTTTGGTCTAATTTCACTGAATTACTCGAAACGTGGGCACATTTAGGCTACGTTACGAGTAAAGTTTACGTGAAGTTCGACTGCAGACCCGTTCCCCACCACCACTTTCCATAGCCTCGCGCGAATTCGTCATTGAAAAGCGCAGAGCAAGGAATTTTTTTCATCCACTGCAATCAACTCAGTGCGAGTCACCGAGGACAACCCGGCGCGCGAGCACCATTCCTCGTCACTCGACTGCCGCCTCAAATAAGGACTTGGAGGAGATGCAGCAAGCACACGGGGGAGTTATAAAGTCTGCGGTGGAAAATCTTTAATGGGTCAAGCCCGAAAACTCACCACGGGCCCAAGGTCTCTCGAGTCCGGCAAGAGAGGTAGCAGCAATCCCGCGGGTCCTTAATATTTTTTGCCCGTCCTTCCAGAAGAGACGCGTGCAATTAGCGAAGGGGGAAGGGATGGTGGCGTGGGCGCACACAACACTAACCAGGGGAGGGAAGACGTCTCGCATTTCATAAAGATGTGGCGAAACACGGTGGCGCACGGTCGCCAGACACTCCTCCCACCTCCCCCCGGCCATGAGGTGGCGAAAGAGTTTAGAATGATTCATATGAGTCATTTGAACGGATCAGGAAACTGACGCAAAGCGGAGAATCCGATGAAAAGAGGTGGAATTCTGGGAGAGAGAAAGGGAGAAGGTCCGAGGAACTTGAAAAGGAACCGATAGGAGCCATATTCACTAAGTCGTTCGGACATACCATTAAAATCCGTCATGAATATTGGTCGAAGAAAATAGCCATTCGTAAAGTCCGATTTGGAAAAAATATTTCTGCGGTAAGATTTCCAAATATGGAAGCGGATTTTCTTAAAACTCTTAGAAAGCTCGTAAATCTTAGAAAGGTAAAAAAAATAAGATACCACGTAAGTCATAGGTACTTTTTAAATACCCCCAGCGACGAGGCGTTAAGGCGATAGAAAATATGCGATAAGTGATCTAGGTATCTTGAAATTGAACAGAGATATAAAATTGAAACCAGTTTCAAAAAATTAAAGACGGCTGCATTAGGGACATTGAAACAATATTATTTGAGCCTCAGTACGAAACGTAAAATAAAGAATCCTCAGGTACGTTTTGGCAAAATAAAACTGACGAAGGGATAGGAAATGCGAGTTTTCATGTCGTTGCAAATTCTCACCACACTCTGCTCACGAAATAGAAAACTCGATGGTTGATGCCTTCCATTACAGATTACAGACCAAATAGATGAAAACTATTTTTTTAAATAACACGGCGACTAAGAGACTTTTCACGGAATCTACGGAGGCAAGAGCAAACTTCACCACTACTCACGAGATCCTCACGTGTTAAATTCCTCAATGGTCGAGGGTTTCCTCGATTTATCCTCTCCGCGGTAATACTAACGTCAAGCCAGCAATCGGAAATCCACGAAAGAAAACGCACACCGCCACCGATGGCCGTTAACTAGCAGGCTAAAAACAGTGATGACACGATAGAAGATCGAAGGGAGACTCGGAAAATCAGAGATGGCGGACGACAGTTAATTAGCGAATGGTGCGCGGCGTCCACGCGCGGGCAACAAATAATGCAAGCGGCGTCGAGGAAAGAGAAATCCCCGCGTGCGACTCACAACTTGGATGCAGTCAAGTCACCTCCTTCGGTCGATGAACTCGGTCGACCCGAAGAGGCCTTTTATAAGAGGTGGCAATGGATGAACTATTCGAGAAGTAGCGCACATAGGGGATGGACGTGCCTAGAATTCCAAATGCACACTCGACCAAATGGGAGAGAGCCGGTTCTCGAACATCTTCCACCTAAACTGATCATTGGCGGCAATGAACGCGTCTCTCGGTGGGGCAAGAGGTCCCTCATACTCCACACAGAGAGGCGAAGATTCTAAATCAACGGGACTCGAACTGTCTTCACGCTATAAAACACGACCCAGGCTGAACGGTGTAGAATAAAGAAGCAACTGTGCCTATTAAACTCAGAGAGAAATGTGAATATTTAAGACAAGGAACGAAAAACAAAAGAAAAGAACTGTGGAGTTAAAGCTTCGAGGCCCAGAAAACAGGATATACGGATAGGAGAGGCTATCGAATGCTTCTATCTAGTTCCTCTTAATCTGAGAAGTAAGGCATGTATAAATCGGGTGCGAACAAAAAAAAATCAAAATTACCCCGCACGGCAACGTTGGGAAATTGAAATTATGAGGCGATCGACAAGTGAACTCCAGATTGGCAAGAATCAACCTTGAATGCAGTCCCATGTCGGTAAATGACACCCTATTGTGGAAAGCCTGACCTTGAGACCGATACGAAAACCACTGATAATACAATTCTGCAGCAGTCATTACACCTACACTTCTTCGGCGCGAGAAGTTTTCCCTCCCAACCATGAGACTTTCTAAAATCAGGCCGCCACTCGCTGTCGCGGAAGGACGCACATACATAGGGGCTTCCCCACCCTACGAGCCGGCCACTTTCGGCGGCGAAAACGCTGCGGTCGAACGAGAAAGACATCCGCGAGTATCTGGAAGAAAAAGTCATTAATCTATTACGAAGAAAGAATGAATTATGATGGGAGATAAATCATCGACCATAAAGATCCGAGATAAAACGACGGAATATCCAGGGAAAGGTCATGAAAAAAACGTGTCGATGCCATCTACAGAGCGTTCCATTAAGTAGAGTATAGGCTCTTATGGAGATACACTTCCTATGTAATACCGCATATGGCCGGAGTGCGACGTTTCTCAGAGCGGCAGAACGATAAACATTACAAGCTAACTAGTTAACTAAATGTACAGCTACAACTCTTCCGAAATGAACATATAGCAGCCAAGTTAAATTTAGAGCAGTTGCAAATGATTACACGACTACATGACTACGGTGACCACACGGGCCAAATATTCTGTAAGAGCGTCCTCCGTAATGCTCATTACGTTCACTGAACTAGCATATCTACACTGCTCGCTCAATCGAAGTATGGCCCGATATTAGGCCTCTCGCCTTCCAGTCGACCGCAAGCAGTGGCGAAGACTGACACAATGGTTTCAGCAGTAAATACTGGAACATCAAACAGTAGGGTAGTTCCAAAACTGCATAACTCAATTGGAAAGACCTACGTCACGCCCAGCGGTTAAACGAAAGATAGAGAGAACGGCAGCCAACGATTAAAAGAGAGGAACCTTAATTACTTTTTTTAAATCGTCATTCCCCAAAGGCCGTTTCGCTTTCCCGTCTCCCAGAAGATTTCCCCAAGAGCCTCCAACTACGAATTAGTCACATGAACGCACAATCCCCTCCCACGGCTTTCCGTTACATACAGATTTCTTAGGGATGAAGAAGAAGGGAATCAAGCCCATTTCACGAGATGACTGTACCGCTAGTGTAGTTATAATGTTTAAAAAAACACCTGTGGTCCCCCAGGCCGAAGAAAAATCTTTCCACCCGAAAGAAAACGAAGATGTGGATCTATGCGTCGTAAGCAACTGCTGCTCATCGTATGAACTCCCTCGCTCTCTAACCTCATAGAAGAAAACAAGTGTGAAAGGATATTCGTAGAAATTTCAAGGTGATCGAAGAGATAATGACAACTATCACCGTGTTAACCAGAGCGGAGAAACCTCGACTGACAGCAATGATAAAAGACGCGTGCTGGGCGCAATTTCGCCGATGTAAACGCATGTTTGACAATCCCCAAATGATAAACCTTTTGAAAGGGATCTGAACACTAATTAACGCCAAACATTAACTGGAGGCCCCATAAAAATCAACCAACCCTCGTTCACTGATTGCAAGGCATCTTCGACCAAAGACGAAAACAGTGCACCCATCATGAACACGACAACTGACGTTCTAAAACAACATCCCGCCGACGAGCGTACAAGTAATGGCAGCGATACTAGGCGGGTGCTAAGGCGAATGTAAGAAGAGATCAATGCAAGTCGAAGAGGACGGTTTGGACGGAGAGGAGATGGGGAGAAAGAGAGGTGAATGGTCAAATCGAACAGTCAAATAACCACCCGCCCACCCAAAATAGCCGCCCTATCTACTAACCCGGGTGGCTGGTGGCGCCACCGGGCGCATTCGGTGTGGAGAGATAACAAAGGGAGTCTTTCCGTCTCCGGGAATAGATCCCCCCAGCAGAGGGACGGTGTAATGTCCCTTATACACTCTCTCCCTTAGTGCTGCTCTTGTGCCCACATAACGGGTTCACGTTCGGGACGGTGACTACTTCCAGACCCAATCTCCCGCCCTGCGCAAATATACCAGCGCCGTAGGGCTTACTCCCCTACCGTCCACATTTCGAGTGTCACACAGACAACTCCCTTCGAGGGAGAGGCGCCCTCCATCGGCGGAAATTTCCGGTACGGGAAAGGCGGGATTAAGTCGGACACGCAAATAAAGTAAATTGAAAGGTGAGGTTTGCACGAATTAAGTATAAAATTTCCATGTTGATATACAATGAGACAAATGTCTGAATATAAATTGTTCTACCAACCCAATCCAAATCTAGGCTAAACTTCAACGATGACTATGCTAGTAATTAAAACTCGTGTTGAGAGCATAGGCAAATTATAGATCCTTGACTAGGCATAAACGGATGCTAGCATTAGAAGTCACCGCAAAGGAAACAACAGTTACATATGCGGTGCTACACTGCGGAATCACTTTTTCCTGTCCAATGCCTTCCGATGCCAACTCCGATCAATGCCTTCAAAAGGAGTCATTTTGCATTTATAGGCAACCTGGTTCTTCCCAATGCAGCTAACTGTATCGCCTCAGTATTGATAGAATAATCTCAGCCTCGTGACCAGTAAATAGAAACCCAAGATTCGTCTGACTTACAACCCTAAGTTAACTAATTTTAGGTAGCAATTCCCGACAAATTGCAGGCAATGGACAATACAATTTGAACGAGCAAAGGCGGGCTGATGTGAATGACTGACTGAGCGAATACCTCGCGCATGACCAAACGACAACTAGAAAACAGCGTTTTCTATCCCCCGACCGTGAACTGCGTTCGTTCACCCTCAGCGAAACCTCCTTCCCACCGTTGGCTGAATACATGCAGCCCAGCCTTCTGGATTCCCATCAACACCTATCACACTGTCTCCACACGCGATGATACCGCATTCCCCCTCTCTCTAAGATCTCCCTCTCTGAGCATATCGCCTTATCTCGCAACAAACAAGACTGACACAATTCCTTCCAGTCGTCAAGTGGGGGATCACACTCGTCAACTTTTACACGCTCACGTGAGGAGAAACCACCGTGGTATACGAAAGTACATATAAAAAACGGGCATGTGCAAAAAACGAGATCTCGGGAAGGAAGAAGCAGCTGCCAGCCAACGTCTTTCGAGGTGGTTCTGGCCTCGGAGATGAACTTATTCCAGATTTTCTGGAAACTTGTATATAGCATCTTTGACGAACATTTTACTGAGATGAAATTAAAACAGGGTATACCGGCTAGTGTTCCTCTAATTCAGCCTTCAACGTGAAGATTTTAACATGGGCACTTATGGATATAACTCAGATTATAGCAGAAAAGTGCCAATTTAAACGCGAAAGCGTATTCAAGCTTTCAATAAAAACTGTTAATAAGAATCGTACAATCCGGGTAAATCGAATAAAAATAAAACGATGGCATCTCACAACCTATTTTCGAAAGATATAAGCGATTTGCCGCCGTGATCGAAGCCAAAATGCGGCAGTTCCACGCGAATGGCGCTGCAGTCGGCTCCTAAGGCTGGAATAATATGCTCATTAACAACATATTCGAGTAATGATCTGCAATTTTTGTCCCTCAATATCGGTTTTTATTACGCAACCCGTTTTTATCTGCGGAAGACAGCTTTTTTAATAAAAATGATGAACTCAGTAATTTCCTAGACTCACATAGTAAATCCAAGGCCATCTTAAACCCTACATATAGAGAGAATACGAGGTTTATGTCAACGTACCCTATCGCGAAACGTCCACGGGGATGTACATGAGTAATTTCACGAACGCGACGCTGCCGGGTGGAAATTTCCATGACGAAAGGACCCCTTCTCCGCCAACCGCTCGGCGACTGTCCCCCCCGCTCCTGGCCGTCCGTGCCTCCACCGTGCAGGGACATTCCGATGCACTGTTACGAATTACATCGATCGGCCACAAGGGGGCCTTTTACCTGCACCCCCCCTTTATCCCTCTCGACTTTATACCCTCTCGTCCCAGGATGCCATCGGCCCCAGGATGACTCACGGCCTTAGAGAAAGGGGGAAGGCACCGACCAAAGAGTACCTATCCGTCGCCGACGGCGGCAAATCAGTCAGTTGGAAAAGAGGGGAAAAAATGTCCCGAAAGGAATTTAGTGAAAGGTGGGCTCGGAGGGGATAATATTTTAGACACTGCGATGAGACAGAGAAAAATCGCTGCAGTTATTACCACTAGAAGAGATAGACGAATTGGGAATCGCTATCACGGCGTAGATTAAATTATAGGCTGACTCTCTTAACTAAATTTCAGGAAAAACATTTCTCTGACGACGTGAAAAACACAGTATCAACCCCCTCGTACTTCGGCAGATTAGATCGCGCCAATAAAATTAGAGAGATAGATTGTAGAACCGATAGGTAACAAATGTCATTTTTCCCGCTTACCATTCGGGACTATAACAGCTGTGATCGTCGTCATGAATAGTGACAATAGCTAGACAGTAGATCTTCCTCTTTATATTCTCTACGTTCTTATTTATGCATGATGTAATTATAGATGTTCTTATTTATGCGAGATATTTTGAATCTGTAGTAGTAGTCCTTTTACCCCTTGCATGTTGGAACGATTGACGATGGAATGTTTCTTGGTTAGTAGATTTTAATGGGCGCGTTGCATGTGTGGTAGGCTTGTTTCAATGTAGTTTCGGTGTTCTGCCGTATAATTCATGCATGCCTGGTGTGGAAGCACCACCTGCCACACACCCTTTGGGTAGCTTGTAGGGTATGACGTAGATGTAGATGTACGCATGCACTTGTGAGGGAAGGAAGAAACGTGCCCTACTGCGAAAAACCTTGACAACCACGATTTTAAAGCGATGAATTGCGGAAACGAATGATCAGGACTAATATGTCCAATGAACCCACACCATTTACAACAATGTTCCAACATTCTCTCTTCCTCACTTCCACCGGTTGGGACCCCACTTTCCGAAAAACTTGAATAATTTTAACGGAGACACGAGCAAATCAATGAATAATATTACCAACTTGGGGTATTAATATGGGGATACAGCGTAAGAATTTCGATCGGTGATGAGACGTGGAGGAATTAGAGAATCTATTATTAAGTGTCGGAATATTTGTGCTGGACGGTATTTACTAAGATCAAAATCAGAGAGAATACACTCTTAGATGTTTTATATAATTACCAAAACGCGAGATGTACCCGAAAAAAGTGTATACGGAAAACTACTCACACGACAACTACATTGAATTTATTTATAACCTCGCTAAAAAACAAAATTCCATTCGAGAGAGAGAGAATTTATTAATGTGGCCCCGCCGATGGATGGGCTCCGGCTGCCTAGACGACGACCGTTTCCGGGACCGAAAGAACGTGACAGAACGTGAAAACAACTGTTCCCAGCGCCACGCCTCCCCACTTGCCTGATAACTCGCGTGTACGGATTACTCCCTCCGATGGACTAAATAAAAATACGAATCCCATGCAAATGATGCACCCGGGGAAACCAGAGCTGGTCGTCTGTTATAAACCCCCCCCCCCCACCTCCCTCCTGACGACAACATCACCACTTCCGCCCTAACTTTCACGCTGGCGCCCCCTCCCCCTCTCTTCACCCTCCTGGTCTCCGTCGTGTCCCCGGCTACGAACCCATAACGATTGAACTTATTCAAACCCGGCCTGACGCCTTCCCACCCCACCCTCCCTCCCATCCATGCTCTTTTCATGGGACCAACTGAAGGGAATCTTCGCTCCCGTTATTAAGGGCGACACACGGAAAAACAGGGGCACGACACTAACGACCGCCGGCGAAAGTCAACCCACCGCGCGGACATACTCTGCAATAGAACGACAAGAGTGAGGGCGGTTTCGTATTCACCTATTACTATCGCTGATGATAAGGGAAAAAAGGCTGTAGATGGAAACACAATCAATGAAATGACTGATTAGAACGATTTGCGGCGATTACATCATGACGGAACAATAAAAAAGTTGGCGACAGAATTCATTGTGTTTCGAAACCGTGTCAGGGATTTCGCTCAACAAGGCAAAGGGCTAAATGTAGAGTTCGAGTGTTTTTCTAATGCTCATATCGACCAAAAAATACTTCAATTCTTCATAAAAGATTAGAGATGTTATTTTGTTTTACCCTGTTCGTTTAGGACAAAAAGAATTTAGCGGAAAAAACTGAACATTCAATGAATATTAGATATTAGGCAAAACAGTTCCTCAATGTCACTTTCAATTAAATTGCAATTAGATACGATAAGAAGAGATAAGAAGTTCATGTTAAGCAAATTCATTTTAAAAACACCATTTGTACTTCAAAATGGAATTTAATTATTCTCCCTCCACCGTACGAGAAAGTTCGTCAGATAAGGCGCATGGCAACACACCCAACAGTGATAAAGAACGAAGGTAGCGTTCACAGCGCAGGTGAGGCATTTGATGTGCTTAGAACGCGCGCTCTACCAAATAGATTGTAACTGTTCCCCGCAGATGAGTGACTGGAAAGCGATCTATAAAAGCTGTATAAGGTAGAAGAGTACTGCAAACTTGGGATCACGGGAGATCTAGTCTAAGGGGACGCGAAAACCCAAACGGACATCTATTGAATTTGCAGGTCAAGAGAAACGTCGGGTTTCGATATTACCCTTCCCTCATGCGAGCAGTCACGCGATGAGAACAACCGCCGGTGGGCAAGTGACGAAGGCACGAAAAACGAGAGCAACTCACTCATGACAGGTGACTTCTAAAGTCACTCTAGGCGAATTTCTTTCCGATTAACATACGCACGCATTCCGGTGTGAATCAGTTCATCACAAATGGCTCGAATGAACGGACCGACATAATAAGGAATGGAGAGGCTTTGTATCCACGCCGAGTCATAAGGCGGCAGCGATTCGCACAACTTGTACTCTACGCTCACAATAGACGACCCTACATCTATGTTCTTCGAGGACGAATTCGGTCGCGAGATTTATACAATTTAATTAGTCAAAACCACGAAGGCACTTCCTACTCTAGCCTCGTCCTGTAGGGAGACACCTCACATGATCATACTCACGAGATAAAAACGTCAAGGACGAAACGCTACCGGAAAAGACCAATCCCTGGCGAATGAGCACATTCGCAATCATCTTTCCGAGACATTCGTCAAGAGATTCCGCGAAATTGAAATGAATGTGCCCAAGAGAAATGCAAGCAGAGAAGCAGGAGGTTAATTCTATGTGATGTACTAATTTCTTATGGGTATAAAACGGCCCCACAGCAAAAATGCTTTCCGGACGGAACGTCCATTGAAATTACACTCTTATTCCAGGACGTAGACGTTAGGCAGAATTCCGCGTATCGCAGCGATTCAAATCGTCTCTATAGTGACGAAATCTTTTGTAAAAACCATGACTCAGGAAGATAGCAGACAGGCGCGAGCCAAGTCTGGTACGAAAAACATGAGGAAATTCCAGATACGACCGCAGGAAGACCGCAGGACTGACTGTACAAGAAAGGAATAGACCGCCAGTGCGACAGAGAAGAGCTAGATCTCACTTAACGACATTTCCTAGTTTTATGTAACCACGGCTTATCAGGGTGAACATGGGGAAAATCATAGGTGTTCAATCCAAATCGTAACCCTCTGAAAAAAAACTAATTCAGAAAAGGCGGATCAGATACCTCAGATAAGAAACAACTTCCTTGTCTACTCTAATACACCAAATCCCCTCAATTATGTAAGCACTCAACGTAATAACATAAAATAGAGGATATTAATATGGTGGCAAAAAGATCATTTCCCCACAAATTATGACTAAAATTTCCCTTCTGGCGAAAACGGTGCTCTGAAATAAAAAATTATTCTCCCAGGAAAACTAGTCTCCAGCCAAATAACTGCAAGGATAAATCTCAGAGGTGAAAATACTTTCAATGACAGCGGAAGAACACAGGTGAACATAATTGAACATACAGCTGGGAGAATATAACAAGTGTAAAGACATTAGCTAAATTATTATTAATAGCTCATTCGTCACAGCGGACCTCCTGCATTTGCAGTTTCTAATCAGAACGATACGTGTGGCCAAGCCATTAAGGACATCCGCGGCAAACTGCCCTTAGGAGAAACATGAATGGACCCCTCGAACTAATAAAACATTAATACAAATGGCCATTGGGACGGTGGAGCAATTGGGGAAGCAACGAAGGAGGTGGGGAGTCAGGGTATGAGGGTGTTTCACGCCAGCCAGGGACTGCATACCGGTATTACGAGCTCCTGCGTCCCCCCATCTTGCCCTGAGGGTCTGTCCATTCGGCTGCTGCGGGGTAGGGAAAAAGCCCACTCCTAAAAACTATGCCTCAGCCCTAGGTCAGTAGAAACCGTCCTTAGGAACGCCTTCCTCCAGTTAATCCCCAACCGCACCCTTCATTGAAGCAGCAGGAAAGGGAGAGCGGAAGCGAGGCACATACATACATACCATTGAATGAATACATACGAACATTTATGTATTTATGTTCTCGTATTAGACGAGAATGAATACAGCCCCCCCTCCCTTAGAGGAAAGCAATGAAAACCAACCTCAATCCGAAAGCCATTAGGGCGAAAGGGAGATATGCATAGGGGGGAAGGGGACGAAGGCCCTGGCGCCGGCGGCTACCCCTGGTTTCGGGATCTCTGGATGTGTTCACTGAAGCGTGGATGAAATTATCTGGGAGCGAGACGAAAATAAGGAGGTGGAGTACGGACCAGTGGAGCTTGCCGAGAGAATTTCAAACCAGTCCCACGCGTACAAACGCTCCCAGAAAATTTGAAGCGGAAGATTCAGCCGAACGGGAGATACATTAGAGCCATTGTCAGCCAACACACTGAACTCAACGGTATTAATACAAGCCACACCATGACCGTAGCTCGTCGGCGATGCTATAAAAAACCAGCTGATAATATCCGAATCTGAGCCGTAATGACGAATTGCAACCCAGCCTCAAAACAGTCCACACTCATGGGAGGAATAAAATAATTCGCGCATAAAAAAATCTAATAGAACATTGATCGTGATGAGGGAACAAGAAAAATATTTTTTAATGGAGCACGGTAAAAAAACGCTCGAATGGACGAGGAAAAGGTTGATACGAGGCCTCAAAAAAAAAAAACAAAGGGCATTAGAAAACCATTTCGTGCGCCCATAGTCTCTCTCTAGGCTAGAAAGCGTCACGACGCCTTGTACGGATCGAAGCCCTTTACTTTTCATGAAACTTGACAACACCGCACGCAACATCGAACACCTTATGCGTTGAGTAAGAAAAAAAGGCACGAACCGACTTAAGTAAACTTCTTGACTTTCGAAACGACGGGACGAGGAGATGATGGGGCATAGGCTAGCTTCAACCCATTGGTGATCTGGCTGTGCCCGGCACTGCATTATCAACCGCCAGCCTTGGGAGTCACAGCTCGTGTTGACGGTGAACGGACAGAATGACAATTAAGAGAGTCGACGTCCAGGAAGAGAGACCCAGCAACAGACCGCGAGCCTACCGGTGGCGAAAATATGAGAATACCCTTGATTACGATGTTCAGGATCCGAATTACTGGATGAAAAATAATCATCGCATCAATAATGTTTATGATAAAAACAACTTAGTTTCAATCCACACAATGAAACTAGTTTGATCATGAATATTACCCATTTCCAAAGCTAAGCCGGAAACGATTACTTACGTCCAATAATAATTAACAAGTTTTACATGTCAGATTGACTGCCCATATGCGAAGACGAGACATTATAGTGAACTTTGTATGCAGTAAAACATATCATTACAATATCCGCATCCTGCTTGAAACCTCGCAGATTTTCTGTGTAAATTAATTGTCTCTCTCTCTCTGAAGGTAACACACGTTCGGATTTTCGTGGACGAGCATTTGCGTAAAGACTGCGAAACATCTCAGGATGTCTAAGCGAATTGCTTATTAATATATACGCAAAGTGTAAGGTGAATGCTGAGCTCGTCTTGGATGAATACCATTCATAAGGCCGGGCAGGGTGGTTGAATTTGACTAACCAAGCCTCAGCCGTCATGATGTGACTTCACACAGGGGGTGAGGGGAGGGTGGAGTGTGAGGAGAGAAGGAAGGGATGGAATGGGAAGGCCTCCATAAGAAAGGAGGGGGAGGTAAGATACGAAAAAAATAAGTAGATTGTTTGCAACGTTGCCAAGATTACCAACGTGCCTAAAACATCCAAGGCAACGCTCTTGCGGAACTTTCCTAGCAACGTCGAGAATTGTCGGGCGAAATCAAAACGGCTAGTGACTTCTTCGGACTAGGTTAGAACACATCAATGTCGGAATAAGACAACAAAAGTGTACGATACTAGGTCACAACGCAGATGTAGGAACAGTGCACCAATACTCACCAGTAATATCCTAGTCGGTCTCCGGGTTAGTGACGCCAGAACCCCACATTTCGCACTGCACTGCGCAAGCAGCCAAGGGTGAAGAGGGAGAACTAGTTGAAAAGTGAACCACGGACTTTCCAAATTTTCCTTCTCCTCAACGGGTAGACAACATGAAACGTCATTGACTAAGCATGACCGTGCTGAATGAACGATGAATTACTAGCAGATCATTTCAATGATAATTACCACCAAGAGCTGGGGAGAGTTCACCGCACAGATGCCACTCAATGTAGGCTAATCATCTCAATTTTACATCAGAAGTCAAAACGCACTGGCAAAAATAAGCTCGTGAAAATAAACTAGGTCGAGACCCACCCCGCACATGCGATATAAAGACGAAATAATTTGAGGGAACATTAACAGCAAGAATTTCGACCGGAAAGTAGAGCGGGATTAGGTTCAAAATCAGGATGAGTCAGCTGGTGACAACCTTCTGCATTTAGAAAAAAATTGTACTAATGAAAGCATCTTCGAATTCACTCATTGACCACCGATTGATTGGCACGTTATACCACCCAAATAAGACTTTCTCCATTCCATTCCTCTACGAAACGTAGCTCTGTGTCGTCACCAAACGCACAACATAAAAAGACTTTCTAGCCATCGTCATGAATAAAACATTCCTCAACTCTACCCCCACTTGACCTTCGACCACTAGTGTCTCGATCATCATTGACTGACTGAAGGAGAATATAAGGGTAGGAGAAAATTCCCTGCCTCCACGGCCCATTCCCATGAAAAAAAGCCGACGTCCCCAGCGCGAAAGGACTAGCCTAGCGCCAACGGATCTACGCCACCCTCAAAACTCTTGGAAGGCGGCGCGGTTCCTTATAAGCTCAGAAACGCGAAGGGGAGGGGAAAAAATTAACGACTGGTACCATGGGAGGGGGGACGGACCGCAGGCACGGCGAAGGCCCTGCCGCGGCACTTAGACGTGGGAGGAAATAGGAAACAGCAGAGGGGTTATTGGGAACTTCCCCGGCCAACTGGAAGAGGGCGGGGTTACGGCCGGAGAGGGGGTGGAGGGGGAGGAACACAGGTATTCGGTGCCTCGCATTCGTGAGAGCAACTCCCAATAAAAAAAGAAACCTCGTGAAATTATAGAAGATTCCCCCCGATAAACCAATGATCGGCACGGTTGGTATCGAATGCGAACGAGATGCCATGGCACGGAGTATTTACCACAGAAAAACCTGGAGATCATACCAGCTCGAGGAAGAAGTCCTCTTTTAAGGAAACGGCTCGCCGTTCTAAAGCAATCGCTCACAAGGTCAAAACAATAAAAAGTCGTGTATTACTAATGACTTCGCGTTTTGACCGAAGACGCTGCCAATACGAGCTTCTTCGAAATAAGAGCATACGCGGAGCACGGCACGGAGAGAAGGGAAGCGACAAGAAGATGATTACACAACCGTGAAACCAAGGAGTTTCTCATAAAAATTTCATTTCGTAGTTAAGAACTCAAATCATTTCAACTTTTAACTGTGGGCCAACCAGTACCTACAGATAATAGCATAAACTGTTAAGGCCGCAATTCGCGGTACATTTTACTGTACTAACGAATGCATGAGCTCGTGAGGAAAATTGTATCGTGTTGAGCGGCGAATTGTATTAGCCTGAACGGGAAATAAACCCGCCCTAATTCCATTCTTTTTCTTGACTACCTATGATACATTTGTCAGTACAATAAAATGTACCGAGTAAAGCGGCCTTTACTCAGGAAGCGTGCCTTTCATTAGTTTAGTCCCTCGTAATTCCTTCGGGCCAATCTCATATCAGCTACAATTAGTAACCACATCTAACCTCAAGCCCCTCGACACGCATCTCCATCGATCATAGTATAATTTCGCCATAGCCATGAATATTGGGGGGCATCGGATGTGTCAATAATCAGCCGAAATTTCTCTACGAGGAGGAGCATCCCATCCCTGAGAATCTCCTCCGGTCCTCCCACAGTGGCGACACTCAATGTTAGAAAATGAAGACAGCCAAGCAGACGACGACGGATGACGGCCCGAGACAGCGCTTCAGGTGTCCGTGTGCCTGAACCTCTCTCCCTTCCCCTACCTCCCCCATCCTTTCACTTTCCCCTCCATTCCCCATCCCCCTACCTACTATTGCTATGCGGGTTGCGTTCTAACGGGGTATAAGGGGAATCATAGAAATGAAATTCACACATACAGAAGATAAAAAAATGCCAATTTATTGTTGCACTTTCAAAACAGTCACGCCAACGACTAACATATAATACACTGCAAAGTACAAAATTTGACTAAAGAAATCACAAAAAAGAACAATGTACAGTGAAAACTTGAAAAAGTACACAATTTATTAAATCTAAGAATGAGCCATAGATGTAACAATGTAACCAGGAAGTTTATAATGTAAGATGAAAAATTGCAAAAATCTAAAAGGATAAGCGAGCAAGTCATAACTGCAAATTTTCAATGTAATACCTTGCAATGAACAAATTTACTTGCTTCAAAGATGGAAGTAAAAATATGACAAAGAAGAACGATAACTTAAAAAATTAAAACAAATCCCAGTGACAATTAAAACTAAAGCAAAGAACAATGTGATGACATAACCCCAAACAGTACACTCTCAAGATCAAAACTTACAAAAATACAATAACAGCATATAAGTACATAAGGATGAAAACATAAAAGGACACTGCGCTAAGAGATTTTTGTGCACAAAAAATCCAAGAGAGCCCCTAATCTATCACACTTTGAATGCAAGAGCTAATCAAATGGCATTGTTCTAAGAGTGCAGTACAGCTTATCCCAGAGTTTCATACTAGAAAGGGAGGCTCCTGAGTCATGTCCTATGGCGAGCATTTGCTGACTTAATTTTCATGTATTACTTGAATGAATGAATGAAGAATATTACATAATAAATGGTGTCAACTTCACTATTTCTTAGCCTTAAGCCTGAATCACACAATCATTTTTTTTCTGTCCCTCTGAGGGATAGCTCCAATGATAGCTTTTCAGGGACAGTGACAATGATAGCTTCAGCTATCATCTTCTGAATCACACGGTCATTTTGGCCATCCATTTCTCCATCCCTCTACTCTTACTTACTGTTTACTACTCTCAATTCATTGAAAGCCGAACGGCATGAGAGTCGCTCTTTGCAGCCATGCGCTCTGATTGACTAAATGTCAACGATGCCTCCAGAGATGGAAAAAGGGACATGCCCAGTGACAGAAAAAGTGATAGGGATCCCTATCCCTGGATCCATCCTTAAATTTGTTCGCGTCATGTGATCATTTAAGCTATCCCTTGAAAGAGACAGAAAAGATGAACGTGAGATTCAGACATTTGTTGCTGTATGAAATGAAAAATCAAGTCAGTAAGATCACCATGCATGGCAACTCATGCTTTAAACAAGCATTTATCTATAAACTAAAGTGGACTGAGGCACTTAGATTTGTTAAAACAATCTGCAGTTGCAACCATTTAATGGCTAGAGTCATGAAACAGAATACTGATCTGCACAATCACATAACTAATCTCATCACCAGATATTGTGTCTCCAGATAGTAGGAGCAGGAAAGTGTCTCAAAGACTTAACCCCATCAGTGTGCAGCAATGACTATAGTACCTCCAGAGCTTCAGTACAGAAATCCATGTCTCATGAAGAAGATATAACAGTGCAGAGGCTTGTCGTTGAAGACTGTCGAAGTTATCCCTCGATGCTGCTGAAGCTGAGCAAGTCAGGTCTCTTGACAGCTTTTGCCTATAAGCCAGGGACATCTGGAAAAAGTTAAGCAAGTTCAAGAGTTAGATAATGACAAATAAAAACTTAGGGGATAACTTAGGTTGAAGTAAACAATGATAAAAAAAGACTTACTAATATCTCCACCTATTGCATAGAGTGATAGTCTAGCTGATGGAAAACCCGTGAGAGGAAATTCAGTTTCCTTTCCCTCCATACAGAAGTTCTCAGTCTTAGGAGTTAACTCTCAAACACCAATGAGACTTCACCAGTCAGCCATCTGCTCAACTCTGAGTGACGAAGAAATAAAGAAAAAAGAAGAAATTTGCAAAAAAACTCTTATTACTTTTCTTACATAAAATGTAGCACATAAGTAGTAGTATGATAAAAGATTACATTCTACCAACCTTGTAAAAGCTATCTTTTTCATAGCTGCATTAGGTGGCTCATTCACACATCACCTGCAGAGAATTAGAAGATCAGTCTGTAGCAGCTGACACTCAAATATTCAACCACAGCCAAGTAATTCATTCATATATTATTCTTTATCTTGACATTCTTCATAATCTACCTGTAGTAGCACACATATGGAAGAGTTTGAATAACAGAAGTCAGAGCACAAAAAAGATAATGTTAAAATATCAACTAGGTACTTTAATGACTATTATTCTACCTATACTAAGCCAAATCAATAGTTATTGTGATATGGATTATATGGAGTACCCAGATGTAGGTCAGAAAAAATCGATGAATGTACTCCTGATTTATTTGGTCACGAACATTATGTTTTAACATGAGCATTTAACATTAGTGAAGAACAAATGCTGTGGAACTAACTTTACACATGATCATGGTTATTCACTTGAAAAGTGATAAGATTAAAAACAACCTTGCTGTCGGAATTAGACATCATAAACTGTGATCTTCAGAATTCTCCTATACTAATCAAAAGTAAAACGTAATCATGATATTCACCAAGAGTAACTTTCATCTTCATTCATTCATTCAAGACATCTTGGCTACTGGTGAAAATCCATTGGTAATCGATGGAAATAACAGGAGACTGACAGATTTACCCACCAGAAGTACTGCACGCCTCCCCTCTGGAGTTGCCATCCAAGAAGTACCGGACATAGATCTCACTTCCGACATATTTTCAATGTCTGCAAGACAACAAGCACGATAATTTAATTGAGGCTAAGATTTAACTAGTGACACATTAAGTTTCCTGGTTCCCGACCAGATAAGTAGAAATATCTTGGTATTGAAGTAACAATGCTCACTGACCTGTCCCAGGTGCAGCAGAATAGCTGGCTTTCGGCTCATCGTCCATTCACAGCCATCGCGGAACATACATTTCTTCCAAAGCATCACCACTTACTGGATAAGGTGACCAAATTACGTACACACTCAGTCGCGAATGGTATTTCCATTAATTTTAATTCAGAAAACATTTTTGGCGAATGTTCTCTGACATTCACATGCATACACAAAATCAAGACGGGCACCACGCATCCAAACTTTTATGTTGAAGATTCCAATTGATATCGGGGGTCATCTTGAAGACTTTTAAGGCGAGTTTAACACCGGAATGTAGAACACTTTCACAGCGATATCATAAAAAAAAGAGATTCCTTCACAACACATAGACAAAAAACTTACATAAAAAGTTACGTTGCACGTTGAGAGCAATGTTTTCGTTGATATCAGTTTGTATTCGAATAATTCAAAGCAATACTGCGTGCTTTCATTGGCCCATGACGGCGCGCTGTGATTGGTCCCTTTCACTGAGAGAGAGATAGTGAAATAGTTGTTAGAGAGAGACAGATATATGACAATTAAATGTTATTAACTAAGAAAGTTAATTACCTTAAAAATCATCAATTATTTTTTTGAGTCCTATCAAATACATAAGTATATTTATTACTGTTCCAAATTGCAACTTACTTCACCGTGAAGGCTCACAAATTTAAAGGGCCACTGTTTACATTCGGGAATGGGAGTGCACGGTCTGTGGGTCCTCCGTCTCTGCAGCGCCTCACGCGGGGCCAGGACGAACCTCCTCCACATCGCCACGGCAACGACATTCGTCCTTCGGAGGAACACAAGCACCAATAACGAAGGAAGACGATGTCTAAGGCATTGGTGGGGGGTAGGTGGTGTGATCCTCTAGTGAATGTAATTTTTATTTTCTCATACGAAGCCCCACGCTCGCATCTCCCCAACTCACGAGGAGGAATGAAAGACAGACGGTGAGGAACACATGCACGAATTTCGGGCCAAGTCCATCCCCTTCCTACAACACCGAAATGTTTCCAACCACGAAGCGATATCGCCTTACTTATTTGCGTGCGCCGAGCTTTATTTCTTCATTGTCATTTTTTTTACATTTTCTCTGTACCAATCCCAGCGAGAAACATAGAGAAGGGGGAGAGAGAGGGGGAGAGGAGAGGGATGGGGTGAGGTTCCTTCCTCCACCGTCCAGCAATCAGCGCCGAGCGGAGGCAGAAGGAACCACTGGGGCCGGCAGAGAGCTCAAGAGTCACTCATAAAGAATCTACAGGCGTTGGAAATGAGATTGGGAAGGTGAAATATGGCGATCAGGCACTGTACTGGAAAACGAATCACGCGCACGACACCCAAACATAGTTTCACTACGGCAAAACCTCGCATACTATCCACGGAATTATGGAAAGAGAAGAGATGAAGCGAAGTCACTCAGAGTGAAACCTGATCACAAATACTCAATGCGTTTTATGTTTCGCCCCGACAGTGAATTAGGGAGAAAATACCTTTAGAATAACGAAGGCGAAAGAACGAACGTGCTTAGAAGACGTCGGAGACAATTAACGCCCCCAAATGAGTAAAACCGAAAGGGAATAACGCTGAGGGATCAGGCACCGACAACAAAAAAATCGCCTGGATCACATAAAATAAATCGACAACATAATCAGGTAGTTTCAACTAAAAAAACTAACATTTTATCACTCCAAAAAGAAATTTGCAAAGAAAAGCGATTGCAGACAAATCGCTACGGAACCAGTACGACTTACTAGTAACATTCATGAGAATGTGTAAGACGCTAAAATTACTTCGAATGCGACAACAATCATTACGATCAGCCCACGTCATTTTGAATTCACAATTCCGAGGGGCTTCTGCCAGTCACCACAGAAAGGATTGATTGGTCGCAAGTAAGGTATGGTGACAGCATCGAAAACTGAGAACGCCGGGTAAATCTAGTCATAAGAAGGAAATGTTCTAGAACTTGTTCCGCGATGAGAGATGGTATCACCTAGGCTAGGCCGAATCAAAATTGCTCCGAGTATCATCACTTACATCAACAAATTACCCTGCAAGCCACCTCGCGGGTGTTTGGCAGGGGTGCTAGCTAACTCCCAAACTGACAATAATTTACCACAATTCTCTCATCCCAACGAACTAACTAAAACATAAACCTACCTATTATATGCACAAATACATTACTTCTTTCCATTCCACTAGGGTGATATTCCCCCTCTTTCGCAGCTTGGTTAGCTACTCCTTTTCAATAAAAAAAACCTCCCGTTTTCTTGGCAGAGGACCAAAGAGGAAAAAAAAACCTTCGGACCACTTCTTCGCTATCGCCCGCGATGCCCCCCCCCTCCCCCCCGCAACCGGCTAGGTTAGACTAAGAGAGGCGGAGTCGCTCGCATCTCATTACTCAAAAGGGGACAAGCCGAAGTAGAAGTTGCCACGAAGTTGAGTTCATTCGGGGGGTTTGGGGTAGAGGGGACACGAAAACACTCCCACTTAATGAGAATCACGACGAAAATTTGATACCGGGTCAAAATATTTCGTGCGACAGTGATGTTGAAGACAGGCGCGTAATTGATGACGCGGGTGGGAATGCAGTCACCATGAATGAGTATCGGACGAAAAACATATCATCACTCACTTTTGGAGCAATGAACTGCATTTTTAACGGAAGACGGCCTGAAAATGAACACAAAATGTACCTGGAAGAAAGACAATCACAGCTCACAACTAATATGATAAGCAAACACAATACCTCTCGAGCCTCACTCAGCAATCCCAAAAATAAAGAGCCATCACAGAAGATTAATTATGATTTTCGGTTAGGCCAAAAATAATCTCTCACCAGAAACCCACTTATCGCACAAAGGGTAAATTACTTTCTTCCCGTAGAATTACCAATAGTATGTTTATTGGATATCCAACAAGCCGTTAGGATGACAATACCCAAATCACGAAGATATTGCAAAAAATTCCATCCAAAAGTCAAATCCGAGCACTTAACAAAGTCGAAAATTTGATTATTATCTAAACATGAGAAAATATGTACGGAATTTAGAGCAGCCTCGTCAATCGCTGAATACAAAAACCACAAAAGCAACATTGTTGACTTGAAATGGGAAAACATCCGAATCGGCGCACGTATCTACAGGCAACGGGGGGGCTGCAGGCTATGTAACAGAGTAGATCAACTAGGGGGCATCATCAAGGAGAAAAGTGAATGATTTATGGCTCAAAACCGCCGCTCTCCAAGAACAGCCACCATTCAGGCTTGGCAGTTCACGCTGCCGAGTTGATTGCGGACCAAGGCTACGAGTGATACACGTCTTCGGGCACAGAGGCCGGCAGAACAGGCCGGAAAACCATAAGGTTCTGGGGCCTAAAAAACCACGCCGACGGGCAGACGAGTGATGCTCCGGGGAAGCAATGGCACGACACGGTTTTATCTTCGCAAAGCAAGTGCAAGAATTATTCACAATTACAGGCGACACCTGCAACTCACCCTTCTGACGACAGGCGGCAGAAATTCGGACTGAAAATTCAACAAAGAACACAAGATGAGCGACTCCGCTTCGTCACCCACTCCCATTGTGCAAATCCTCTTCGCACTATCAGTGAGAGCTTACTGCTTCCATTACGACGACCATCCACAAAAGTAAACGGAAGATTCCACATCAACGAGTATGTAACTAAATAGATTACACGACAATAGATCACGCCATCCTTGAACGCTAGCAAGGCAACAATGAAAGATTAAACACATCCAACGAGCAATACGAAATCCACAATTCCCTTTAATTTTCAACAAATGCTAACGATCTCGTGTTATCATAACAGTCGGTGTGAGAGAATAAATCGTTTTCATCAAACAAAACCTTGTAGCATCATAGTTTAACGAGGTAAGGTCGCCGAGAAACAAACTACTACAGGAAGGGATTAATTGGGAATGAACATTTGAAGTTTCTTCGTGAAGTGAGGGCCAAACGCATGTATTTCGTCGGGACAAGGGCGCAATGAGGGGAATCGCTGCGATGAGTGCACGGGAGCCGGAAGTGACTGTTTCAAGAGGAGAATAGAATGAGGAAGTGGAATATTTGAGGGCCCAAGGACCACCGAAGGGTGACGTATGACGGGCAAACCGGCCGGCTACATTTAAAAGAATATGAATCACGAGGGCCGAGTAACAGAAGCATACCGAAATACGATGCTGTGCGACCGTTGGCACGACAATGAAAGTCAACAGTCTGCCCATTTGAACTAGTTAATTCCCCGGCAACCAGCCAGCTGATCTGAGATTAACGGTCGAACGGACGAACTTTCCAGAATAAACAGCGAAATACTTGGATAAAGAAATAAATTGATTATAATTTCATATTACGTTTAGTTCTCCTTCTCCTACACGTACATTCTGATCCAATTGAATGAATCATCTGCCGGCAAAATAGGGAAAGGAATTCCAAATCGGATTATATACCGAGTGAAAACGATCCGATCCCTTTCGTTATCAACTGCCACGATTTTCTTCGAATTTCAGGACTGCTCTCTCTCCCTCACACTGGAAACAGTCGTAAATAAGTGGTAAATTGCACTCCTCTCCGTACTATCGTCCCACTGGTACCAGCACGTTGCTGAAAACAGGCTAGATAGAGAACCAACTAATTTACGAGCATCTACGAACAAACGGAGGAGATAAAAAAGCGTTCGATTGAGCATGGGGGTCCGTCAGGAATGTGTAAAGAGCGACAAACACCCAACTTCTAATTCAACATAAAAGAACTTCGAACAAAACAAAAAAAAATAATGAAATAAAATACCAAAAATAAAAGAGTATATATAATGGCTTGTTTTCTATCTTACCTTGTCACTCATACATGCAGATATGTGTACATCTCTTTGTCTCATACGTGCGCCGAAATAACTCCCTTCTTCAGAAAACATTTGCAGACTGAATCATTAGCCTGACGTCCCTCCGCAGTGATCACATAAACACAAACTCCTCCACAAATTTTGAAATTGGTAAACAACAACAGACGAAACGTCAGAATTCGTGGATAAACAATAAGTATTCGAGGACCACGATTTCGTCAGACGTCAGTGCGGGAGATTAGGGAAGCGATAAGTAGAGGGGGGATGAGAAGGGGAAGTATGTACCACGGTCGTAATGAGGGCTTCCGACGTTTCCGGATAAGGTTAGACTGAACAAAAGAACTGTTAACAACCAACCAAAACGGCGATGAACTTGTAAAACGAACCCATGGGGAATTTATAATAAAGAACACTATTATATATGCATCACAAACGATCCACAACTCGCATCGCGTCAAAAAAAACGGCGTTTTCGATGGGGTATGTTCGGGTTAACATACCCTCACCACACCTGATACCCGAGGTAACTTCGCCGGACTTCCTACACACTTCAGATCGTTGAGGTGCTGAGGGGTTGACCGGTATCCACCGAGCCGGCCAACCCAAGTCACCGGTAGGGCCGCTGAACTTTCTTCCCTGTCCTAAATCTCTCTCCTGAATTCCATCAACACCTCCTTCCTTCCGAATAAACAACACTCCTCACAACCATTTTCTCTCTCTCGTTTCATGAGGTTACTCACATCATGGCCCATCTGCCCCATGTTCTCCGGGCGGTGTTCGAGCGGCGTTATGCCCGGCGGGAGAGGCGGCAAAGTGTCAGGTTCGGACGCGTTCGAGACCGGAATCTTGGCGGATTCTCTCCTGCGGTTCCTTCGGCCGCCGTTGCCGGCCGGCGCGACCACCACGGCCCTGGGACGTCTGTGCTGGAACGGCTGACAGCAGCCGCAACCGGCGCTGGGGTATGGTACGGCGGCCAGACGAGTCTCATCACCGTCCGGAGGACGGTGGGCTACCGCTGCTGGGGATTGAACCGGGTGCCTCGTGGTCGCTGTGGAACCGATGCCCCCGGGTTCAATGCCCACTATCCTCTCCACTGAGACCGCCGTGTTTACAGATTGCTGGCAAGGTTTGGGTGACGAAAAATGACGAGGTCGTCAGAACGTTGGAACTCTCCCAAGACAAGGAGAGTAAGCCGGTGCCGGGTTGAGCGCCGAGGTGAGATCTTCCGAAGGCGTTAAAACTGCCAAAAGACGGCACCGAAAACTGTCTTCAATTCAGCGGTCGAAACGACGGTGCAGGTTCGCGACTCTTCACTCCAAAGACTTCTGTTTTTCCTTCCTTCTTGCAGCTCTCTCAGGAATCTTAAGACCGTGATCCGTTCGGGAATATAATCTCCTTCCTTCCTCCGGGCAACTTCGTTTTTAAAAAGCGCGTCCTTCTAGGCGAAATACGTACAAAATATAACTCTTTAAACTTGCAGAACGAAGAATGCCGGACGAGCGAACAGAGAAACTTCCTACTGGCGGTTCACAAACGGGCTGGAGAGAGCGGAAGAAAAAATTTACACGTGTGTCTTTGAGCAGCTCTCGAACCCAACTGAGGAGAGCAAGTTGAAGCAAGGCAATCATCTGTTCAATTCCCTCCCCTATCTTCCCCATCCCACTCGCCCCGACAGCGGTGGAGGGGAAGTTGCCGGGCGGGTGGGGGGAGGGTTCCTCGCTGGGAGGGAGGGGGAGTTAAGGGGAAGCGAGAAGGGGACGGCGGTGTGAGGTGTGGGAGGGGAAGGAATGGTTGGTCACGGAGGGGAGGGAGAACCCAGCCATTGGTCGGCTGGAAATTTGCCGCGCGGGTTGCATCAGCACAGGAGAAAAGAAGCGGAGGTGGAGGAGGGAGGAAAAGGGAAGGAATGGAAGAGGAAAGTGGTGAAGAGGTGGGAAAATGGAAGAAAGAGAAGGGAGATGGGAGAAAGATGGGAAGGGAGAAAGGTTTTCTGGGGTTCGCCGTGGAGGTGAGAAGTTGAAGTCATGGGACGGGAGGGGAGGGATGGCTCGAAGACGAGGTGGGGGAGGTCGAGAGGGGGGTACGGCGGGCGCCTAGCAACGAAAGCGCCCCAGGGAACCCCTCCCACTTCACTTCCCCCTTCCACCCGTCTTTAGGAGGGGGAGAGCACTGGGCCCGACTAGCAGCTTACCCATTCCGCCACCGTGCGCGCTGAGGTCGGCACACGATCTATTCGGCGTCCGTCGTGTATTGTGCCGATGCACGGGTGACCCCGTGCCGTCGGACTACGTGTATGCATTGCTCATACTTTTCGATGCTCGCCTCGGGAGTGACTATGCGTACGTAAAGGCTGTATCAGACACGGGGACTGAAAAACGCTCGGATTGAGTCATTCCTTCCCGGCGGTCTCGGGGTGTTTTTTTTCTCTCAGCTGCTGCACAGTGCTAACTTCTCAACCGACGCAACCATCCTCCTTAGGATGGGGACGGGAAGACAAAAGACTCCTCTATCAGTCCAGGCCTTCCTCATCTTCGTATCTTCCTTTATATCTTTCCTGCCAGGAGACGAAGAAGCCTTGCTTTTATTCCCGCTTCGCCTCCTCTGTCGTGAACTCACGAGTCGACTCCATGCACCGACAACTTTTGTCATATACTCCCGCATCCTCTTCGCGATCTTGGTTCCTCTTTGCGTCTTCCGTCGACCCGGGTTCGCCTCCGCACGGCTTCTTCCGCCTCTGTTGCCAGGTGAAAAGGACTGTGACGTAACTCCGGAGATGGATGAAAGTTATATTGTGTAGTGTGTGTTATTGGTTGGTTTCTTGTCAAGACGTTCCTCACAATAAGAAGCCCTCCCTTCTTCCCTCCTTATCCGCATCCCTTACTATTCTTTACGCTCAACTTGTATCTTCTGGGCACCGTCTTCTATCTGTCTACCACGGTCAATCACCCTCTCTACTTCCCAAAGGAGACCCTTTCTCATGTCCTCTTCCTCTTTCATCTTCGGTTCCTTCCCTACCCATGACTCTCCGTTTGTCAGATCTATAAAAACGGTCGTCCCTCTCCGAATCCTCTCGCTTTATTGCTTATGACTAAGGTTCGGGGTCTTCTGCCCTCCCAGAAATTATTTTTATCTCTCGCCCGGGTCAACGTCTATGTACTTGATGTTTCTGGTCTTAGGGCGATTTCGTGTAACGCGGCTAAGGCTTATTTCGTTAACTTTCAAGATACGGTCAGCATGATATTGCCAGTAAATGTCATTTTTTCAGGGTTCCCCTTGCGTCACGGGGACGGTTTGGTCCTCCCAAGTGTCGAACGTTTGAAAGCAAGCCGTAGCGAGGTTGGTTGAAGGTTAAATCAGTTGCCGAACCTTCTGTGACAATGGGAAGTGCAACGGAAATCGTATGATTTCAGAATCTCCTTCCTATTGGTTGGGAGGTACGTAATCGGGGACGCAATTACTACGTCGAGCGAGCTCTTTGTAACGGTCGGAGTTCCAACAATGATGCCGGCAAAACATTCGCTTGATTTGAGATTTTGAGTCTAACGAACTTTTTCGCAAGGCAACTGAATCACTTTGTGTGACGCGACAATACTTGTCGATTGGATTGATGTGGTGTTGGTGGTACACAGGCTTCACGTCCTGAGGGTCCGGGTTCGAATACCGGCGGCGGCTTAGATTTAACTTTGGAATGCCGATCTTCGCTTAGTCGTTGTGCTGAGGTCAATTCTTCTATATCTAAATGATATCTTGCAAGCTGACTCAAGGGAGTGTGGTGGGGGGTGTAGTACCCAGTTAAATTTCACATATAGTTCATACCATGCAAGCCACATCAAGGGTATCAGGCAGGGGGTGAGTCACCACCAACATATAGTACACTGTACTCCTATAAAGTGATGAAATTGTTAAATTAAATTGGTACTATTGATAAATAAAAAAAAAAATAATGTCCCAATTTTTAGACTCAGAGGGTGCCTTTCGTTGAGGTTTGGCCAATCTCGACGCCGGGTATCCCTTTCCTGCCCTTTCTCCTCTTCCGAATAAAATTCTCCACCCGACAACGATCTATAATGGTTATCCTCAGGTTCGGCACGTTCCCTAAACAATCAACAAGCAAGCGGCCATGTTTGTACGACGGTGGCGTGAAGGCGAAGCTTCAAAGTATTCAGAACTCGTAAATTCACGAGCAAGGTTATGATTTATCAAGGAATTTCACCGCACTTCATATCTACGTCAACGAAATATCGTGAAAACCACCCTCTAAGGGTCTCTCACGGGGTTATTAAAAATATACCTGTAATTTGTTGAAGCAAAAAATAATTGAGAATCCGTGATGTGGCGGAACTTATTCATGACGAAAAAATAATTTATTGCAATATGAGAGAGTTTCAGGCGTAACTTTATGGAGATATTGTTTATCCATATTGGCAAAAGTGAAATAAATCGATAATTTTTTCCGCACTTTTAATGAACACCGACCATGGTTTCGACGCTTTACGTCACTATCATGGCATAAAATTAACTTTCATATTCGATATATATCCCTTAGCAAAACAAAGTTAGGTGGGGGTAGGTTATAGCAGTTGAGAGGTTAAAGGGGGGACTCATAGAGGTGGGTTCAAAGCGACGTGATAGCAAGCTTTTTTTCCTTCTTTTCTGGTTCCCCATAACTATTGTTAACTTGTAAAAACATCGCGTGACAGGGTAGACACTCCCTGAAAAAGACACCTTTTAAGTTTATTTAATTTATTCGCCAAAATGCCGAAAACATTTCCTTGAAATTATTCATCGGTCGCTTCGTTACCAGTAAATTTGGACATCCACCGTGTCCTGGGTGATGGAAAATACAACCAGGTGAGACTCGAACCCGCGACCCTGATGTTGGAAGGCGAGGACTATACCGTCGTGCTGCTGACACTTTCGAAGTTCACTTATATGTACTCCTATAGTGATTCCTCTTACCAATTTCCCCCCTTTTTCCACGGTTGGTGTCCTATCCACCCCCCCCCCCTGCCACACGCCCATAACCCTAAGCATAGTCATGTTTGTAAGTCAAGAGATCGGGTGACCGAGTGCAGAATGCTCTCGGTGTGCAGTGAACACTCCGTAAATCACGCCGGCTTCACTTTCTCCCGAGGTAATTCAAAGCCACCTTTACCCCTCTCCCTATTCACCCGCCCTCCCTCCGCCCCTTACCTTTTTACCGCCCCTTACTCCGTTTCCAACTCCCTCTTTCGGTCCGCCATTGGTGCCGTAATCCGCCGCGGTAAAGGAAGGGCAGCACATTCGCCCCAACGACAGGGTTTTTTTCCGTGAGCTTCTCCCGCAAGTGATAATGCAAAGGGCTTCCAGGCCAAGACAGGCGACTGTGCGACACTGTACGGTATTTTCCGCCAACAAAAAAGGACCTCGACATTCAAGATGAATGCTGTCATTGAAATTACCACTCTCATTAGGCAGATCATGCTCTTTACACCTATTTTAATAACTTCCAATAAAATAACGCCATTCAGCATTCTGTGTTTTTTCAGATGAATTAATATACCAAGGTAACTATGCATAATATCCCTGATGTTTTCGATCTAAAACTTAAAACTGAATTCATGGGTAAGATTCATGCTCAGCCTTCAAAGAGATGTACACATAGCGCCATACCTAAAGGAAATCGGATGGCTGACCACCAAAAACAGACGGAAATATTTCCTAGCCTCAATCTTCGTTTGATTATTTCTTCATAAAAAGCCCAACAATTGGATGTTTTCTTCATAAAAATGCCTAAAATCACCACTACTGCTACAATACTATACTGCAAGGACTGATGTAAATTTTCTACACTCTTCAACTCATTGGACAAACTGTTTTCAAAAATCATAACAGGTAATAGGATTCAACTTCTGGAATTTCCTCCCAGATGAAGTAAAAAAAGGCCCCAACGATAAAAGCTTTCCAGTCAAAGATCTCAAGCTTATTACTAATTACTAATTTATGAGCCACTTTATCAAATGAATCTTTAGTTATTTATTTTTTCCTGTGGATTTTTGTCATTGTTCGCTCATCATTGCCTTTATACCGATAGTTTGCTATGGTCACTATATCATTGTCGTTCTTTATTATATTTGTTTGTTGATATTTTTACAATTATTTCTTAGCTCTATTATGTGTTTGTAGCATAATCAATTTAATTATGTAATTATTCATGTAAGGGAGGGACTCAACACCTTTGCGTTCACTCAGTGATCCCTCACAACATTTAAGTGTGTGTAGTGTTTTATTATTTTTCATGTTTTACTTACTATGTAATTTGATTTATAATCATAGAGGACATAACGTCCTGGATCAATTATTTTTTTTTCATTCATTAATTTGTTGAAATATTAACGCGGAATGAGAAACGAACTTAAAATTTCTTCGTATTTGCGCGCTCACTTTTGACTTACCGACATTCCGATGTGATATACCTAATCCAAACTATCCGTTTAAATCAATTTAGCGTAAAGGTTACCTCATCTTTCAGTAAACAAGGCATTATAAAATGAGGCGGTGAGAATACAGTCGCATGCGGATGGTTGGAAGTGGTAAGCCGGCCCTGCGCATCTCAGCGTAAGGTGCTGCCACCTTCAGCGGCGGCGGCGGCGACCACAGTCAACGCATAGCCCGGGCGTCAGTCAAGTTTCTCAATTCCATTCATTCGCTCCTGTTATTCGCCTCGGGCGGCCAGTCTGAGAGGGCAATGGGAAGATTCGAGAGAGAACGCTCAAGGCAAAGGTAGAAGCGAGCATAGGTCTCGGTTTAGGCTGGTAAGAAATCTGAAACGAATATTACAGAACATTACAAGTTCCGCTCGAGAAAGTAGCCGGAGGAGGAGGAAGGGGTCCCTTGACAACAGACCCCTCCCCTCTCAGTTTAATTCTTCGACTGTCTGAGACTAGAATATTCCAAGATCCCAAAGCTTGAGAAAGCGAAGTATGTGAAATAATTTTGAATACGAGATTTGGCCGGAAAGTAATGCCCCATATATTTTTCAGCTCCCTACAAACGGGAATCATTTCGTTGAAACGGTCATCGAGACACGCATCACCATTGGTCGCAAAGCATTATCAGGTTATCAGTGCGATATATCTGTCACGTCAAAAATACTAACCAGTAGTTGTGTGCCTTTAGTAGTGTACTGCATGGTAGCATGTTCTTGTGCGTAGCACTCTCCTAGCTCCTAGTTTCTGGTCTGACTGCGCACTGTAGTAGAGCTGATAAAAGAATTAGAGCGTGTGCAAAGGAGATCCGCTAGGTTTGTTAAAGGCCGTTATGATAATTGTATAAGTGTTACGAGTTTAATAGAAGAACTCGGATGGGAATTACTATCAGAACGCAGGTTAAAATTTAGGTTAAACCTTTTAAGTAAATTCGAAACCCATTTGTTCACAGATGACGTTAGATATATATTGAGAACCCCTGCGCATTATGCTAGGTTTGATCAGATTAACAAGATTAGAGAGATAGATTGTCGTACTGATAGATTTAAAATGTCATTTTCCCTGCGTGCTATAAGAGAGAACAATAGGCAGCGTAGCAAAGGGATAGGTAGGTGAAATATAGTTAGAGTAGTCTGTAGTGCATGATGCATGTAATAACAACCAATAATCCCTTTCTTATTATGTAGATACTAACCACCTAGCTGCATGTGACCCTGTTCTCTAGCATGCCTCCCTTAAATATCCTACTTGCATGGCTATAGTGCATGTTTGGTGATCTTCACCCCCTGCCACACACCCTCGTGGTGGCTCGCAGGGTACTACGTAGATGTAGATGTAGTCCTGACTGATTTTGGCCTGCGCCTGGCATTCCGGGAGAACGTGCGCAGTTCTGTTTTCAGCGTGGATGAGGGCTTCCTGCCTCGTGTGGAATCACCCCGTGCCACACACCCTAATGGTGGCCTGCACGGTATTTCGTAGATGCTTAGTACTTTTCCACAGTTATTTAAAGAGTATTACGCGTTTCGCAGCTTGCTACATAGATAAAAGATATTTAGCTCCCTATCATTTAATAATGAATATTACAGAAACAACACGAATTAGCGTGAAGTAATATATTTGTAATAGTTTAATTTGCGACCACGAAATTTGGTAAACTGGTCACAGGTAAGTGAGCGGAAATACCTGAAGATTTATCTTTAGTAAGTGAGCGGGAATACTCTTTACAGACTTATCACTTAGCAGGAAGATGTTTATCCCTTACATTTTTACACAGCTGGTGCCCAAAACACCCCCTGCCACACGCCCGTGCGGTAGTTTGCGGCCTATACTGAGGGGAGTTTTTCCTTTTCCAGAAGTCCATAACAGCACATTTTTTCAAATTTATATTCTAGTTGCCACGCGTCGCACCACGTTTGAATTGTCTTGAGGTCCTTCGTTAACGCTTCCTTATCATTATCGCCTCGAATTTCCCTGTTCACTACGGAATCGGCTGTAGATTGGGTCGTTGTGGAGCGAAAGGATTCTGCAGGCCGTGATAGAGAGGAGGTTGTTGGCTGAGCGGGAAGAGAGTACCTACAAAGGTAATAAACTTCATGTACGAGATTGAGAGATTTAGGACGTGTGCCAAGGCGAAGAATTAAATCGAGTACTGGGGTAGCGAAACTTTGAGGTAATCTTTGGCGAATATAATCACGTCAGAGTGGGAGAATAGAAAATATACAAGACAGGTGGCACAAATCAATCGAGGATCTTTATAGGAGTCACTACAAGGTCTGCCCTCTCGTCAATACCAGATCCACCCGCTCAGACCTCAAAATCTCCATTGGCAGATGACGCCAAGCTTGTCGTGCTCATTGTAGATAGGGGCCTGCGCCTGGAAAAGTCTGGGGAATTTTTACTCTCTTTTGGCCGACTTTAACCGGAAGATGATAATCCTAGGAATAATCATATTGAAATGTTGTCACTCGAATTCTCATTTAAGAAAATTTCGATTTCAAAATCTATACCTTTCAGGTTTTTCGAAATAAATCTAAAGCTAAAAGTCTATACCATTAAATAATAATAAAAAAACACCGTATTAAATGTATACTTTTTATGAGTCTAATATCGAAATATTGGATTGGATGTTTTGGGAGGCGACCGACAACTAAGGTCATTTGCTCCATTTAAAGAGCGAAAAAAAATACGTAAGGGAGGAAAGGTGGAGTGAAACCCGGCGCCGGCATTAGTCTGCTCTTAACGAAAGGCGCCAAGGGGACCACGGTTTAACGTCTTATCCGACAGACGGAGTACTGCAGTTGAAGTGCCCTCCTCTCAAAAAGAAGAAGAATATCCTCCTCGGCTGGGATTTGAACCCTTGAGATCTTCGCCTAGAACTGGGAAAACGATGATCTACATACATCAGGAAGAGGTTCGAAAATTCTATATGAATTCATCGACATTAATGCATACATATGGCGTCTTTGAGGAGGGAAGGGGTAGGGTAGTGCCCGCACTCTTTGAGCTTTGGACGTAAATTACAAGATTGCTTATAGATTACCGATGCCATTAACAATACAACATCTTTTTATTGGTAACGTTAACGTTAAATGATACCGACCAAGATTTCGACTGTTTATCTTATTAAAGTAACATAACCTCTTCAGTCATCTCCGCTCAACTACATACAAAAGATTCACTGAATTTCGTACAGTCGTAATTAATAAAAAAGTAAAAATATACAACTTTACGCTAAGTCATGATGTTTCTGTAATCTTCATTATTCATTATTAGGAGAGAAAAATCTTTTACCAAGAATGAACAGCTTTTTCCGTAATGGGCTATTTTTAGGCCTCGAAAATGACGAGCAGGTTTGAAGAATAAGGTCAGTAACCATAAACATCAAACAAAGACGCCGTTAAATCGATTTCAACAGCAAGATTGGATGCATTGTAGTATTAAACGCGGGACATACACTTTTGACTGTAAAATAATGCAGTTTCATTTACGATGAAGAAATAAAGGAGTGATTCAGCAACAACATTGTTTCCAATAGAATAAAATTGAAAACAATCCTGTTGTTTCGCAACTTTTTCTTTTTTAGTGGGACAACAAAATTATCGCTTGCTGTTCAAAATGCGCAGTTCATGAGGGCATTTCCGTTTCTTTATCGCACTTGTCCTTTGTTTCTCGTTCTTCGATAGGAACGAATTTAGATTAATTCCTTCTCTGATGGTCAGTTGCAGGAACGACACATGTGTATTTTATACTGTTATGGGACCCATGAGCCTTGGCAACCATTCAACACGTGTTGCAGAAACATTCGATAAATTTTTATTGGTTTCACAACTTATGGCATGGAGTTATGAGTTCCATAAGTGGCCAAGATGGCGGATGCGCAATGAACCGTTTGGGGACTTGATTACTTGATAAAAGAGTTGTTTTGAGATAAATCACCAATTTGCTTACTCTTTCAGACTGATTATTATATGCAGTAGCAGTTATTCATCGGCTAAACTTTAATACATTTTATCCGGCGGTATAAGATAAAATCAAATATTAGAAGCGATTAACTATTGGTTGACTATGTAACTAGTAGATGTGTTCCAGCAACCCGAATATTTTTATGAGGCCTATAACATCATGTATCGCGTAATTTTTGATTCAATAACTAAATGTTTTTGCAATCGGCCATTAGTCGCGCATTATATCTCATATGAATGGAGAATGAGTGCAATGAACGCAGCTTTGCGCCCATAAATACTTAGCGTGATCTGGTATTATTTTCTCTGCCGACATAACATTCCTACAGGCATTTTAAACGTACGTGGATATTCCTTGAGAGTCCAATGATTTTTTTAACCGCAGTACCAGCAGAAATTACAGTTAAACCTGGTATTTTAGCTCTTCACCGGCCCTCATATTCATTTCCTTACATCCCTACTGCTTGTAGGTCCACTCATTCATTGGAACGAGATTTTTCCCAGCGTCTACTATTTTCTCAACTTCATTACTTCGGTAACTCTAGAGGTAGGTCGTTTGCGAACAAACGGGTCCGAAGGAACGGGTCCATGGATTGAACGGGAGGACCGAGGACCGACTTATACGGAGTCTTTTTGGTCCATCGTTCCTTTCGGTCCGTCGTTCCTTTCGGTCCGTCAGTCCATTTGATCCTTCGTTCTTTCGTTCTTTTCGGTCCATCGTTCCCATCGGAACGTATCTGTCATTACTTTCGGTCCCTCGTTCCAATCTTTAAGAGATAGGATGTTCTCCATAACACCCCAAACATTCATCTGCTGAAGCAATCGGTGTAACTAGCAATGCTTTTATTACTTGGTATAAATAAAAGCTTTCTACGAAACCATATAAAAAGTTGGTAATATAACCTTCCATCGATTATTCCATCCAGCATTATTAAACGCCGTCATTACGGAATACCAAGTATATATAGTTTTTTTACATTCATTAAACACCAAGAACATATTAGAAATAAAAATGCATGACCACCAACAAAAAAGGAACGGTTATCGAGTGAAAAGGAACGGGTCTTAAGAAGGACCGGTCCAGTGTGTACGAGTACCCAAATATGAGCGGGTTTGCCTATCACTAATAAACTCCGTCCTTTATAACAAACCGTCCCGAAAAAACTCATCACTTGAGCACAGAAAAACCCCACAAAGTAATACAATTAAGACACTCGAGACAACCGATTTGTTTCTCGTTCTTGAAATGAATTGATTGATACAATTTATTACAATACGGCCGTTGTGGCGTGATATTCACACAATCTAGAAATTGAGGACGACCTGGTAAAGTTAAAAATACCTCCCTCCGAGTTGATTGAGGGTAGCCATTGGTGATTTCGCGACAATGTTAAGATCGTGTTGAGTTTTCAAAGACCCCTTACGAAGGTACCAATATTTATGTTCGCTCAAACTTTGCCATTGAGAGGAGTCTTGCGTTCATTTCGTAGTAAGGCATAAAATGAGCCGAAATAGCTGTTGGTAATATCGCTAACTAAAGTTGGAAGAGACAAATTCGAGCAAATAGATCATTTTAACTACTTACGTAGTGCGCTGGAAGAAAACGGACAGAGTTGCAAAGATATACGGAAAATAATAGCGCTAGCTAAGGAGGCGTTTAGTTATAGAAGGGAGCTGATGACGGGAACGTTGGGTAAGGATGTGAGGAAGAGGCTGGCGAAGAGCTTGATATGGAGCGTGGCGTTGTATGGGGCAGAAACGTGGACCCTCAGAAAGGAGGACGAGAATAGGCTACAGGTATTAGAGATGTGGGTGTGGAGAAGGATGGAGAAAGTGAGGTAGACGGAGAGGAAGACTAACGAGGAAGTGCTTGAGATGGTGGGGGAGGAAAGGAAACTTCTGAATGAAATCCGGGATAGACAGGGTAGATGGCTGGAGGATGTAATAAGGGGCAATGGGTCGCAGAAGAGTGTGATAAAGGGAATGATGTTGGGCAAGCGAGAGGAAGAAAGAGAATAGGTTTCATGGACATGATGAAGAAGTGCAGATCGTATGCTGAGGCGAAAAAGGATATAATAGAGCGAGATAGGCCCCTAAAAGTATAGAAAACTGGGAGAAGATTTTCTGACATTCAATTAAACTTTCCTTAATCGGTAGAATAATTTAATAAAATATCATTTAAAAATACTATCACAAACTTAGTACTGTCACGAAGTAACCCATGTTTAACCTATATGGTGGGTATCAATTAACTATTCCATCGGTAGGCGTCGAATTATGCGACCAATGGTGCAACACTTGAATCATAAAACAGAAGCCACTATATCGAGACAAAGTCGGTGAGGGGTGAATTGTCGTAACACACCTCATTTCCCTCGATTCCCTTGGAACGTAATTTCCCGTAATAGTTGTCCTGGATTCATAAAATGAGCGTAAAACCGTTGAAATCCGAGATCGTAATGAATTTTTGGTAGATAACAAGAACTATTTTATTTTATTCCAGAATGCAGTTCCTCTTAATAATGGCTTAGGAACATCAACAAGGACGGACGCAAATAAGTCGTTGGGAAGAAATGTGAAAATTGATCAAATCCTCCTCCTGACCAAACAAAAGCTAAATTTTGCCTCGAAAAATCAAGTCCAAATGAACAATTTTGGCTAAATTTAGCAAAGAAAAGGAGCCTCCAAGCAACTGAAAGTGTTGACAACCTGGGACATTGTGATCCCTATTAGTAATTTAGAAATAAGGTGACATTCTGATGATGATGTATAAACCCGGGTAAATTTTATCGTTGTGGAAAATTGCACATCTTTATTTCACCTTTATGCATAAATTCCATTCAATTACGCAGGAATCTTCGTATTTAATATGATCCCTATTGTATATGCTAAGAAGCTAATATATGAGCCTACGACAATTAAGTGCAATCAACGTGTTAATACCTCGAAATCCACCGCCGTTCTTACGACAGAGTGATATGGCGCCGGCGGTTGTGGCGTGCGCGATTGAAAATATATCTTTAAACAATTCCACTCACCAAAAGGCAAATCCAATACCATAAAAGTGAACGAAAATCATCCCAGAGGTTAGGATTTTTCTCTAGATAATTATTGTCAAACTTAGGAGCTGACAATAATCGCTAACGGAGTCAAAAACAGCTGATAATAGAACAATGAGACAGACGTTGAAAATGCATGACTGCGTCATGTAATTGGACATTCTATAAATTTACCACTACAGTGAGGCCACTGGCTAAATTAAATGAATAATCCAACTAAACTACAACAGATCTCACGCGTTATTCGTAAGAACCACAAAGTGGTCATATTCCGCAGTTTGCTGAGATCAGTAGAGCATTCTCCGTTTCAACAATGTGGGGCAGCGGATTCAAGTAAATAATAGCAAAAAAAACTCAATTGAGCGTCATATTACTGACCTCAAATGGGAAAGTGAAACACAATATTCGTATTTATGTGCATATATTTGTCTGAATTCTAAACACGAGCTCATGCGATATGTATTGAGTCTTCAAGCGCTTGATTAACCTCGGATTAACCTTCAACGCCACAAAAGTATTACTAGTAGGTGAGCCTCATTATCATAAATGCTGACACCATTGAACGATTTACACACCGATGACCTTGCAAAACAATGAAAGACAGTTTGTTTTCAAAGCCACAGTGAATGATTCCTCGTCATCGCCTCACTTGTCTGCTATACTTTCGTTTGAGAGACCTAGTCGTGACAAAAAAAACTTCTTAGAGGAGAAAGCGGGTGGACGCATAGTGGGATCATTGGAGCGTAAAAAAGCGAGGCTTGACGTACATGTGAGAGACCATTTTTTATGGGGCTTGGAGGAGAGCATCTGCAGCGATCTTGAGGACAGACATCATTGGGGACATGAAGCTTCTTACCAAGCGTTTGAAAATCCTCGGCAAGCCCATCAACTTTAACTACGGTACAGAGGTTTACGATCTCATAACAGGGATTGCGCATTGCTCCTCGATGATATCCACTTAGGTTCAAGTAGAAACCACTTAAATCAACAACAATCACGCTAAGTTTTTCAGTAATCAAAATATATTATTCTTTATCATGCGGAAGAGAATATCGCTCGCTAAAGGGGCGCCTAGTTATAGAAGAGAGCTGATGACGGGCACCTTGGGCACCCCCTTGCGACGATTAGACTGGATTAAAAGCTTAATGAAATCTGCGTACATCACAAACAGGACCCTGGATGAATTCTTCGCGACTGAAAAATCCATTGAAAAACGATGGATGCAGGCAGAAGGTGGCCACGAATTTACGTCCGGTAATGAAATTACAAAGTGGTGGGCCGTACTACTACATAAATCCGTCGATGGGAATGCTCTAAAGCACTCGAAGAAGATCCCTTCTCAGAATCAATGGATTTCGGATGGTACTAGGTTTTTAAGCGGACGGGACTATATATATTCCAGCAAACTTAAGATCAATGCCCTACCTACGAAATCGAGGACGTCTAGCAGGCTATTTGAGAACAGGTATTGCAGGGCAGGCTGTAATGCCATTGAAACCATGAATCGCGTCCTGCAAAACTGCCATCGGACCCAAGGCCTAAGAATAAAACGGCATGACGCTGTAAGGAAATATCTGAAGAGGGGTCTGGAAAATATGGGATTCATCACGGAAATAGAAAAAGCGTATACGACAACTACAGGACGATTTATCCCAGATCTAATTACTCACAAAGAGAATGTAGGATACATAATTGATGCGCAGGTAATCGGTGAACAAGTAGAACCGGGCAAGGCCAACTACGCGAAAAAAAAGAAGTATGACAGCAATGAGGAACTCAAGTGGAAGATCAAAGAAGAAAACCATCTGGAAGAACTTCACACGCTGGCAGCAACCATTACCAATCTACATCTACGTGAAACCCTGCGAGCCACCACGAGGGTGTGTGGCAGGGGGTGAAGATCACCAAACATGCACTATTGACATGCAACTAGGATATTTAAGGGAGATATGCTAGATAATAGGGTCACATGGAGCTAGATGGTTAGTATCACATAATAAGGAAGGGATTATTGGTTGTTATTACATGCATCATGCACTACAGACTACTCTAACTATATTTCACCTACCTATCCCTTTGCTACGCTGCCTATTGTTTTCTCTTATAGTACGAGGGAAAAATGACATTTTAAATCTATCGGTACGACAATCTATCTCTTTAATCTTGTTAATCTGATCAAACCTAGCATAATACGCAGGGGTTCTCAATATATATCTAACGTCATCTGTGAACAAATGGGTTCCGAATTTACTTAAAAGGTTTAACCTAAATTTTAACCTGCGTTCTGATAGTAATTCCCATCCTAGTTCATCTGTTAAATTTGTAACACTTATACAATTATCATAACGGCCTTTAACAAACCTAGCAGATCTCCTTTGCACGCGCTCTAATTCTTTAATCATACCTTCCTCGTACGGATCCCATATACTAGCGGCATATTCTAAATGAGGCCTGACAAGTGTAAAATAGCTTCTTTCTCGTACTCTCTCATCGCATTTGCCTAGAACCCTTTTTACGAATCCTAATCTACGGTTTGCTACACTAGCTATTTCCCTGATGTGTTTCCCCCTTGACATGTCTTCAGTGATGGTGACGCCTAAGTATTTAATAGATTCTACGTTACATATTTTGTTTTCTTTGATGCAATAATTATTCCGGGGAAAGCCATTCTTTTTCCAAAAAATTCATAATCTTCAAATGTAATTCTAGTTGCCATCTATCACACCAATCATCAATCGCATCTAAATCATTAGCTAAAAACTGTCTGTCCTCTTCATTTCTAATTTCCTTATACACTACTGCATCATCAGCAAAAAGACGGAGCTTGCTATTTTTTACAACTGTATTCAAGTCGTTTACGTACAGAAGAAATAAAATTGGGCCTATCACGCTTCCCTGGGGAACACCTGATGTCGGATACCAATCGAGGAATATGGAGTTACCAGTCGGCTAGGGAGCTCATCGAAAAAAATATCGTAAACAAAGGCGATTTGAAGGTGATTTCTAGCCGTGTGATCATCGGGGGGGGGGGGGGGCAGCAGAATGGAGATTCTTCAATCGATCAACCAGCGGATGGAGATGGCGCAAAAAGACCGGCGTCGGATGAAGAGCTGAGAAGAGAGGATGTCCGAAGGGAGGGAGGTAGCCGCCGTCGCAGGGCGCAATATGGAAGGGGGGTTTTCAGTGGGTATTCCCTTACGAGGGCGAGTCCCACAGTACCTGGCCAATCCACCTAGGCCAGGTCTGCGTAAACGCATTTCCCTCACCCTTCAAAAAAAAGGATGTGATGAAGAGAGTGAAGAGCTTGATATATGAGCGTAGCGTTGTATGGGGCAGAAACGTGGACCCTCAGAAAGGAGGACGAGAATAGGCTGCAGGCATTTGAGATGTGGGTGCGGAGAAGGATGGAGAAAGTGAGGTGGACGGAGAGGAAGAGACTAACGAGGAAGTTCTTGAGATGGTGGGCGAGGAAAGGAAACTTTTGAATGAAATCCGGAAAAGGCAGGGGAGATGGCTGAAGGATGTTGCATAGGCCGATGGGTTGCTCAATAGTGTGATAGAGGGAAGAGGGGCAAGCGGGGAAGAGGAAGAAGGAGAATAGGTTTAGTGGACAGAATGAAGAAGGGTAGATGGTATGCTTAGGCGAAAAAGGATATACTAGAGTGAGATGGGCCCCTGAAAGTGTAGTAAACCGGGAGGAGATTCTCTGACATTCAACAAAGCCAACCTTAACCGATAGAATACTTTAAAGAATGTGTGCATGTGCTCATAAAAGAGTCCAAATTGTAGCGTTATAATAATTAAAATAATAATCTTTATACGTTCTTCGGCCAGCTACCTTTGAACAAATACAGAGTAATCGTATCTCTTCCGATCATTACGATAAATCAAAAATACACAGTATAATTTTTATTAATGAGTAATCTACAGTTTAGGGTAGGCTAAAGTGGAAGTCTAAGTTAAGAAGAAGAAATGGAGGGCCCTATTAACGCAAAGTATTTCATTTTGCATCTCTGGTAAGTTCTATCGAGGGATTCTATTCGGCACCCTAGTTCTGACCCTCTACAAATCGTCCATAAAACCTATTCTCTTTCTTCCCGACCCCGTTTGCCTAACATCCTTACCTTAGGCAATCCTAAGCCCCTAATGAAAAAAATTCAATAGTTTTAGCTTTAACTTTGTAAAACGTTTCCATAATGCTCAGGAATCAACAAAACTTTGTAAGTTTTACGTAGGATATTTATTGGACGACCGATTTCGTCGAGTAGTCGACATCATCACGTCAGGAGACCTGACCTGATGATATCGAATATAATTGTACAAAATCGACAGTCCCTTTCGTCCGATAAATATTCTACGAAAAACTTACAAAGTTACGTTATTTCCCGAGCACCCTCATGGCCTCTTCACCTGCTTTGCCCCCTAATCTCACGTAGAAGTTTATTTTCCTCGTGAACCAAACTAACCATTTCTTCGTAAGCCTTTCTTTCCGTTCTCCGCACCTTATCCATTCTCCTCTAAGCTCACACCTTGAAGACCTGTAATACGGGTCACGTCATCTTTTCCGAGAGTTCATATTTCTGCCCCTCAACAACGCTACACTCCCATATCAATCTCACCAGCTTCTTCTTCAAATCCTTACCCACGGCCCCCGTCACCACATCCCACCTACAACAGTACGCTTCTTTGGTAGCGCAATTGTCAAAATGCCTATGCCACTGTAACCATTTAATTCCTACATACAACCCAAGTATTTCATTGCTCAACTTACTCCGTTCCTTGAAATAAATATTCCGAGTATAACGGAAAAATTCAACTAATTTTACAAAATAAATCGTTACAATTTGGCTAACAACCGTTACCATATGGTATTTCATATCCATAATGGGTTTAAGTCCGTACATTTTCAGACGGACACCCTCAGCGGTGAAATTCATCTCCCAAGCAACTACTAATACAAGTAAGCTAATGACGTCAGACACGGCTAGGCAGCCGAGACACCTAGCTATGCCTTCATTTAAGTGTTTACGTGTCTTCATAGAATTGCTTATGTGTATGCATTTTTCATAATAGAATATTGGGGTCGTAAATAATTAAGAAAAAAATTCTCACTCATCAACTGCTTGCTTCGTAAATATTGGCGCCCGTGAAGCAACAAACCCCCTTCCTGTTATAAAATAAATTACACCCAATAAAGTTCCAAGCTGCAGGTTATTCACCACAATTTGTAAACTCAAGAGTGACTATTTTCGGGTATCCCTCGAAGTCACCTGACGCCAACATGTAAACGCCACAAAGCTTCTCGAGTCCGAGGTCACATCAATCGACCCCGACCAAGTGTGCATTACAGAGGCACCCTTCAGGATATACACTCTCCACGGTTTTAAGGCCCATATTTATTTAAATTTAACGCGGTTGTAGACTTTCGGAGAGGCAATAAACCTGTCTCATATAAGTGATATAGAAGTCCTTACTTTTTTAATTCCTTGTTCCCTTGGCGACATGAGGCCAAACCACAGTCTTCGACAGTTAGTTTTTTTCAAAGAACCACGGAACTAGCCGCACAGTTACTTCAACGGAGTCACCCGCTAGTAATCACACAGTTGTGTGAAATTCACTGCGGAAAAATCATTCGCCTGGACTGAGAATTGAACCCAGATCCCTCGATTTCGCGCCGAGTGCTCCAAATAATTAAGCTGCCCTGGCATCCTCATCCACTGTGAATCTCATGGGGGCTTTAAGGAGTAAGTAGTCCTCCCCCATGATTCGATTCAATGTTCGATTCCCAGTCCAGGCGAATTGTTCAACAGTTAGTTGAACACAACAGTTCAACAGTCGTATATGTGAAGGTTGAGCTTAGCTGATACTTTAGGTAAATTAAGTCCACTCTACCGAGGTAAGGATTGAAGTTTATTTCTCTGCTCCATCTAAGGTTATCAATAAAATTCCAGTTTCCAGAAATATAGCATTTTTAGTACTCACATTATTATGGACGCAATCTACCTGTTAGGGTAGGTTAAGATGGAATCGAGTCCGAATTCTATAGATTTTGACATTTTGCTTTGCTTTCCCATAATCAAATACATAATTTTCTCTCCTCGTCAATCATCTCCGTTATAATTTTCTTGTTTGTCTTCCTATCCGTCCATCATATCGTCTCCATCCTCCTCAACACTCACATCTCGAACGCACGCAGCCTATTCTCTTTGTCCTTTCACAGGACATCCAAAAGGACCTCCCAGATTTGCACCAAAATCCCTACAGTCATGGGGATCGGTTTGGTGTGGTGGTTAGAGTACTGGCTAACTATACGGGCGGCCAGGGTTCAAATCCCTGTAGTGGAGGATGCTTTTCAGAGGGTACCCGATCCCTACTTGAGTGTCTTGTGGAGGGCACTTCAAGTACTGTACTCCGTCTGTCGGATGAGACCTTAAGCCGTGGTCTCCTTGGCGCCTTTCGTCAAGAGTAGGCCAATGCTGACGCCGGATTTCTATCCACCTTTCCTCCCTTACCTATCAAATGGCGAAAATGACCTGAGCTGTCGGTCGCCTCCCCAAAATTCTATCCAATCCCTACAGTCATCAACTCTACGGTCAATCCTATATTATTTTACGCCGAGCAGAGGTTATTGGGAACAGGTTTTTGTGGTGGCTAAGGTACTGGGTTCGCGTTCTACCAACCCGGCAATTCTTGGGACCTACATCTACATTCTACCCTCCGAGCCGTCGCATGAACATGTGGCAGGGGGTGTTAGGACCCCCAGCCGTGTGAAGATGTCAGGGATATGGATTTGGGAGGTGAAATGGGAGTGTATTTATTGGAGCCCAGGCTACACGCTAGGCTTAGCTTGCTAGAGAAATTCAGAACTGGCGTGTTTCAGAGCGACACAGAGAATATTATCATGACGGCTCACTACATCTCTAGGTATGAAAGAAGCGATAGAATAAGAGAGATACACTACCGAACAGATAGGTAGAAAAACTCGTTCTTTCCGCGCACAATAAGCGACCACAATAACAACTGAGCTCCACTAAATACACTCCCATAATACACGTCACCATTTCACCTCCAAAAACCTTATCTCTTGCATATTTATACGGATGGTGTCCTAACACCCCCTGCCACACGCCCACGCGGCGGCTCGCAGGGTAGTATGTAAATGTATTTGAAGAACATCCTGTATCAAATATAATGCATGCTTATCCGGAATACAATGTAAACAATAGGCAGTAGAATTTGTTTAAACTCGGCCAGAAGTTTATAAAACCGTTTTGCTAACGACATAAAAGAGCTGAGCTCAAATTTTCTCGCTCTCCTCTTATCATATAGCAGGGCAGGGAAAACGAAAAGACATAATCGTATCTAGACACACACACATACTCTAAACGCCATGTGGGACCGGAGTGGATGAGCTATGGAGCACCTCACGGATATTTTTATGTCCCATAACTCAGGCGGCCCACTTGTCCTTAGATCCTTCCCCTCCCCTCCACTTCCCCTCCCTGGCCCAACCCCATTATGACACACACCCGAATGGGAAGTTAAAAAGAAGCGGGAGGGCCGAGGAATGAGTGAGGCCCGGGTCATGTGGTCAACGTCATGCCATCTTCTTACGCCCATGCCCGTCCCATCCCCGGCCCCCAAAAGTAAAGAAAAAAAGACTGGACGGGTAAGTGGATAAGGGACGGGCCCGCAGGCTGGAAAAAAGATTTTTTTTCTTTTTTAAAGAAGATGCACATATCAGTAGTGTACGTCCGTATTCGGGTCAGCCCCGAAATATCCTTGGGTTCGTCGGACTTGCGGTGGGTTAACGTAATGAGAAAGTTTCATAAAGATTCTGCATCACACAAATGAGGGCGTCCTTAAGTTGGTAGTACTGGTAATCGTGAGACGTTGAGTGAATGTTTTAATAACTTTTCCAGTGAATCGAAAAAATGGTCGATGTCAGACCCAACTAATGTTGAATCCCTGCAGCATATCCCTAACTTTCGCAGGTATTGCTAAAAATAGAGCGCCAAATCTCCACAACCTACCCTCTGATGATGTCTTGTCCTCACTCTCGTTTAATAAACTTGATCGTATCCTCCTCAAACCGATTTTAAACTTGTCCATAGTACACTGAACCCAACCACTGACTGCCTCGACCTTGTTTTCTTGATAAATTTCGGAATACCCTTCCGACACACCAGAATTCACTCATTGCTCCATATCCCTACTCCCAGATTTTCACTTACCAAACGCTCCCTCATTTTTCGCCTCACTTCTCTAGTGAATTCCCTTCCTGTGAACATTGACCCGTTCACCCTATCTTCCACCGTCTTCGCTAACCTAGCCATTTGCCATTCCCATAATAAGTAATTTCTACTATCTCCCTATGTTACATTATTATTTGTTACCTACTTCTTGTTATGTTTTAACGTTTTTCTTCTTTTTTGTTTGTTAAATGTTCACTTTAAAATGTCTTAATGCTGTATGTGATCTTTTTGTCAAATACAATAAAATAAAATAAAATCAAGAACCTATTCTTATTGAAGCGAACATGTTAATTCGGTCCAAATCACTATACATGCAGTCACTGAAATGATGCAATAATTACAATTTAGACCCACGCGCTTAATTAATGAATAATATGACTTCACCATGGGTAAAGATGTGAAGAAGAGACTGGTGAAGAGCTTGATATGGAGCGTGGCGTTGTATGGGACAGAAAAAATGTGAACCCTCAGAAAAGAGAAAGAGAATAGGCTCCAGGCATTAGAGATGTGGGTGTGGAGAAGGATTGAGAAGGCGAGGTGGACGGAGAGGAAGGCTAACGAGGAAGTGCTTGAGATGGTGGATGAGGAAGGGAAACTTATGAATGAAATTCGAGATCGGCAGAGAAGGTGGCTGGAGGATGAGGGGCGATGGATCGCTCAAGAATATGATAGAAGGAAGGATGTTGGTCAGGCGGAGAAGGGGAAGAAAGAGACTTGGTTTCATGTACGGAATGGAGAAGGGTAGATCGTATGCGGAGGCGAAAAAGGATATATTAAAGCGAGATTGGCCCCTGAATGTGTAGAGGACCGAGAGGAGATTCTCTGATATTCAACAAAACCTACCTTAATTGGTAGAGTACTTTTAAAAAATATACGACTTCAGTTTTCGGCGCAGTATACGAAATTTAGGCGAATATAGTGTTTAAAATGTTTCTTTTAGGAATTTCTTACGCAGCGTGACACTTTAATATTTGTTAGCAACCATTGAAACAGTATACAACGCATTATTTCTCATTTAGAAGAAGGTTTGCACTCATAAAATCGAATTATCACGAAAGATATCGAAGTTCAATGGACTAGGGCGTAAAGTAGTCGAAGGTCGTCATTATGGAATCAACATTCGCTTTTTTCCAGAAGTTTTAATAACAATACGACGCGTTTCAACTCACTGAGTCACCATTATCAGAGATTCTAGTTCCTGATAACGACTCTGTGAGTGTAAATCCGTCGTATTGTTATTAAAACTTGTGGAAAAGTGTGACTCACAGAGTCATCATCATCGCAGTCTAGTACCTGATGACGACACTGTGAGCTGACACCAGTCGTATTGTTATTAAAACTTGCGGAAAGTGCGATTGTTGTTTCCATTACGAACGATATCCCATTGAAATAAGGCTACGTGACCAAATAGCGTTGAATTGCCGACTAAGAACAGGGGATGATGCAATTTCTGTCACTTTTATCCATAGATTTCACCAATAAGCCCGTGTATACAAAGCTTCATACAAATCTTTTCCAACATACGATACGGGAGGAGGCCAATGGAAGTTCCATACCACGTCCTTACCAAGGGCCACTGAACTGTAGATGAACGCAATCCCTCGGTAGAGATAACCGCCGTTTCCGGCGTCGGATTTCTCTCCATACTCGTACACTCCTTAAGAAGCCGAGTATACGCTAATTATCCGTCCACCTCATATGGCGCGAAAGATCTCAGGTCAGATCGCCTCCATAAAACGAGCGCGAACTGCCTGTAGCTCAGCGTAAGTAATGTTTCATCAGCCGAAATTATATATAACTTTCATCAGCCAAAAAGAGGCCGACATTTTTCATCGATAATTGCCAGCGCACAGTGGAATTGAGGAATACTGTCATGATGAATCCAAGGGAGGCCCATAGGTTAAATCATTCCTATTTGGTGCTACATTCCTTAAATATTGAATACATGGAAGACGATAAGATCGCGTATTGGCATCAACTTTGTGGACCCTATGGATTTCCATATTTGAAAATAAACCCTTGATAATTTCCACAAGTAGAGCATTTTAATTACTTAGATAGCACGCTAGAGGAAAACAGACATAGTATCAAAGACATACAGAAGAGAATAGCGTTAGCTAAGGAGGCGTTTAGTAATAGAAGGGAGCTGATGACGGGAACAATGGGTATGGATGTGAAGAAGAGACTGGTGAAGAGCTTGATATATGAGCGTAGCGTTGTATGGAGCAGAAACGTGGACTCTGAGAATGGAGGACGAGAATAGGCTGCAGGAATTCGAGATGTGGGTGTGGAGAAGGATGGAGAAGGTGAGGTGGATGAGAGAAAGACTGATGTGGAAGTGCTTGAGATCGGCAGAGTAGGTGGCTGGAGGATATAATAAGGGGCGATGGGTAGGTCAAGGGTGTGATAGAGGGAAGGATGGTGGGCAAGCGGGAAAGAGGAAGAAAGAGAATAGGTTTCATGGACAAGATGAAGAAGGGTATATCGTATGCTGGGGCGAAAAAGGATATGCTTGAGACACAATGGCCCCGGGAAGTGTAGAAAACTATGGGGGGTTCAATGGTATCAGGCTCAACTATGTGGAAGTTGATATTCACAAATGAAAAAACGACTTCGTTTTCTTCCACTGATTTATTTTTTTGGTACGACATGTTTCGACACATAGAGGTCATTTTCAAGTACCTGTACTTGAAAATGACCTCTATGCCAATATCAGGGTACATTACTCCAAATGTCTCAGCCTTTTATACATTTACAAAGTGGGGTGGGGAAGAGAAGGGAAATGGTGGGAAACGAGGATAGCAAGTGACGGTTGGAACAATGAAGAGAGGGGAGGAAGGGGGAGGCTTTGGTGAGGGGGGAGGGTGGCACAGGGAGAGGGTTTTGTATATGTGAGGGGTACAGTCCTTACGTCACAGGCTGGGAAGTTTGAGGTTTAGGAGAGTTGAATGGGTGACAACAATATCATTACATAGTTGAGATTCGCTGTTTTATACAATTTAAGAAGTTCATAATTGTTCCTAAGATACGTCCCTTTCCCGGAAGAGGTTAAAATTCACGGAAGCAGATTGATTGGTCCGTGTCACCGTACTTTTCGAAATAACGATCGCATGCACATTGAATACACTAAATCAATTCTGAGAGTTATCACGAGTGAATGGATTTCGGCACAGTCCAGATTTCGATGCCTGTGCAACACTTTTGTTCCCTCGGGCCGCAAATGAAAATTCAGTGGCGACTGCTCACCACCGTCTGCCTACATTTTGTACACAGAGCTGTAAAAGAAAAAAATTATCTAACCATTTTGGCCAGTAGAACGACGAAAACCAGGAAATGATGAAAAATTAATGGGATAAGAGAATGACAAACATCGCAAAAACGTTGACTTTCTTTATCCACCGTGGCAAAACAAATAAAGGGTACAGTTAGGATTTCAATGCTTTTGTATCATCATCAGGTGCTTTAGTGTCACTAGGGCTCACTAAAGGTCACTAAAGCATCTGATGATGACGCAAAACCATTGAACTCCGGATTGTGCCTTTAATTATTTTACCACAGTGTACTGTAAAAGTTTTCATTTTTGTTATTTAAAATGGCATTCTACTAAGAAAAGCCGAATCTTATTTCAGATTAAGAAAATCGCCAAAGAATAAGTCTCGCGGAGAACTGGGGCAGAAGTATGTTAATTTAATGCTTCAATAAGAAGAGAAAAACTAATTGGTTAGATTTGAAGTAATGCCAGTCTCTTGGCAACAGAACTGGAAGGAGATATAAATGGGAATGATTGGCGAGGAGGATCACGAATGGAGCACATTAGGGAAACAAGAAAAGACGTTAAAATGAAAATTTGTAAAGGAGTGCACATAAAGAAGAGAGAGTATAGCGTAGAAATGCAGCAATACATCCTTCAAATTAATGACTGCTACGTTTAAGCCCTTGAGTGTAAACATCTGTCTTTCATTTTTCACTACTCGAGAGAAATGTCCTCACAGATACACAAAAACTATTCAGGTATAACTATTCGTAGTTTTGTTTTTCTATTCCGGTAGATTTAAAGAGAATAAAATTTATGACGACCAAAATTATTAAATCCGACATTTGGAGGCTGCGATGAAACGCAAACAGTTGTTGCAGAAATAAAAATTTGCAAATATCCACAGAAGTAAATTTACTGCGACCGAGGTTTCGACGTTTTTAACGATACTCGCTGCAAATTGCAAATCCGAAAAATTTGCAATCATCCGCAGAAGTAAAATTTACTGCGACCTAGGCTTCGATTATTTTTACGTCATCATCATGCGGCCTGATGATGACGCAAAAACCTTATGATGACGTCAAAACATCAAAACCTAGGTCGCAGTAAAAGTTATTTCTGTGGAAAATATGCAAATTTTTCATTTCTGTAATTGATTAATTCTGATAATTGCGAATTCGAAAAATTTTCAATAATCATAAGGTTTTCACGTCATCATCAGGTGGCCGATGATTACGTAAAAACATCGAAGCCTAGGTCGCAGTAAAATTAATTTCTGTGGAAAATAGCAAAATTTTCATTTCTGTAGAGTGCATAAATTCCACTCAATATCTCAAGAATCTTCGGATTCGTCATTATGGAATCAACAATCGCTTTTTTCAGAATTTTTAATAACAATACGACGCGTTTCAACTCACTGAGTCACCATTATCAGAGGTTCTAGTTCCTGATAGCGACTCTGTGAGTGTAAACCCGTCGTATTGTTATTAAAACTTGTGGAAAAGTGTGACTCACAGAGTCATCATCATCGCAGTCTAGTACCTGATGACGACACTGTGAGCTGACACCAGTCGTTTTGTTATTGAAACTTGCGGAAAAGTGCGATTGTTGTTTCCATTACGAACGATATTCCATTGAAATAAGGCTACGTGATCAAACAGCATTGAATTGCCGACTAAGAACATTGGTATGATGCAATTTCTGTCACTTTTATCCATAGATATCATATAGATATCATAAATTTGCAATAATCCACAGAAGTAAAATTTACTGCGGCCTGATGATGACGCAAAAACCTTATGATGACGTCAAAACATCAAAACCTAGGTCGCAGAAAAAGTTATTTCTGTGGAAAATTGCAAATTTTTCATTTCTGTAATTGATTAATTCTGATAATTGCTAATTCGACATATTATCAATAATCATAAGGTTTTCACGTCATCATCAGGTGGCCTGATGATTAAGTAAAAACATCGAAGCCTAGGTCGCAGTAAAATTAATTTCTGTGGAAAATTGCAAAATTTTCATTTCTGCATCGTGCATAAATTCCACTCAATATCGCAAGAATCTTCGGATTTTACGTGCAAACAGTTGTTGCGCGGCTGTAGCGAAATGTGATGCAAAACAATGTTCGTAATTTTCGCGAAGTAGTTGACGGTGGGTTTTTGAATCATTAGAAGAGATGGAAGAGACTACTGAATATACAAATCATCATGATTGATTCACTCACACACCACTTCAATCACAGCCCGCCGTCAGCGATTCAATTAACTCATCACCATGCACGAATTAACCCGTTTACGACGGTCGAATTGTGATCGAGGCATTCGAGTACCATCGGATTATTCTACCCTTTGTCAAGGGCGACCTCGCTTTGTATGGGAACGAAGAACGTCAGATCCGTCACGTGTTCATCTCCCAATTCGCCCCGAGGACGGAGCCGTCCGCAAACTTTGCCGGGCCGATACCGATGGGCTTCAATATGCATTTCGGATCGGGCGACCAAATCACATCACCATATACTCGCAATGACTTGAGTCGCCAATGACGTCAAGGGGATGCTGACTCTCCATAGAGACGAGCAATAATTTCCGAGGAGCATGAATGTATTTTTGTCGTTTGGAAGTGCCGGAAGACTCTTAAAATTAGAGGAATAATTTAGTATCTTGTCATCGATAAGAGCTTCGCGCATTTTCACAATATGGCGTCCTCGGAGATGAATGATTCGTCTAGTCGGTCCGCCACTCAGCCACGCGATGGCGATCACTTCTGGAAGAATTGCACGACCAATATACAAGGTATCTGCATCTAAATCTACACAGTGCCATCCCAAAACCACCCCTACCCTGCTAAAAAATTCTGAATAGTTTCCTTAAAATACTTCTACACAATTTCTTAAAAAGTTCTGTGGATGTTCCTTAAAGTATTGAAACTAAATTCCCTCCGACGTTCTTCAGAATACCTTAGGATGTTCTGCAGAATACCTTAGGACGTTCTGTGGAATTCCCTACGACTCTCCATATAAGTCCTTAGAAACTGGGTCAATGGAAACCTCACATATTTCCGTAGTTGTTGAAGTTCTACAGAACAGCTTGCAAGGAGTTATTTTGCTCCGCAGAAAATAACTCTACAGAACCATTGTACTGTAGAGTCAGGCTCTCATGTTCCGTACAGATCCTTAGAAAAGAAACTAGTTCTAAAAAAAAAGAGTCAATTTCTGTAGAATTCCTTACGTTCTACAGAACAGCTCCTAAGAAATTTTTTAGCAGGCTAGTGAGTATGGCAAGGGTTGAATTTTCTGCAAAACATAGACTGTGCTACAGAAATTTAAGAACCACAAGTGTTGGTGTATTATGTTAATATACATTTATTGAGAATCAAGCATTCTTTAAGTATACTCAATTGTTCAATAGCCCCTAGAACTATAGTGTATACATTCAAAGGGGTCAAAAAAACCAACAGGAAAGTTTATGAAGTATGGCAAGTATTCGGGGTGACTGGTGCTACATGGAGAGATCTTCTAAATATAGTATTGCGTCACTCGCATGATACGTTTAATTGTGGTGGACCTCTTGGCGTCTTTAGTAAATAGTAGTCCAATGCCGACGGGTTTATCTCCTCCCTTCCTCAACTCCCCGAATATTCCTTCCTCTGCCATCCTACCCTTAAGTCCACAGTGATTCAAATCACCTCAGTTACCGGTCAACTCTTTAAAATGACGTTGACTAGGTAGTCGTGGCGTCTAGAAAGGTGTTAAGGAAGGCGTGGTGCATCCCATTCCGATAGCCGCGGTTCAAATCTCGGTTGTGGCTGAGATTTTTCAGTCGATGTTCCTGTTTCTAATAGAGAGCTTTGTTACGAGCACTTCAATAGTACTCCTTCCGCCGGATTGGATGTTAGACTGCAGATTCCTTGGCACCATACAGTACGTTTCGGAACTGTGTAACCCCAGTTTGAGGTGTTACACTAAAATTACTAGAAAAGGCATTTCAGTCACTTGCACATTATATTAAAAATTGTTACGTTGCGCTGGTCGCCGACAAACACTTTTGTTTTACACTGATTTAGCTTATCATTACTAAGGTGAGAAGGAAAAAAAAAATGCCCATTTTTTTTAAGTTATAAAAGACTGCAACGTCTGTGTTGAATCCTTATTACGAAAATATGAAGGTGGACGCAAATACATGGATATATCCTGTAGCTTAATCTGCATCTACGAAATAAGGTGCGAGCCACCATTAGGGTTTGTAGCACGGGATGACTCAACACCAAGCATGTAGCACTCATCCTAGTTCAAATCAGGCCCCCTTTCGTTAGGCGTAGGCCAAAAGCAGTCAGGAAACATACGTTTAAGTATTTGCAAGTGCTCGCTGTTTAGCTATCATTACATAAATTTATGGACTTGGATTATCTTCTAAAGCTCGCTCCCGAGAAGAACATCGACTGAAACATTTTCTAGGCCTTACTTCCTCGTGATGAATCAACTATATCCTTATGATTGAGATATCCAGGATATTTTATAACGAGTAACATCTATTTAAGAGAAATCGCGCTCCGAAGAAGCTGAAATATGCCTATAGCGCAGTGTTATCTCGTCGCAGGAATATTTAAGCGCATAGCTTTCGCCAGGTTTCTCTCTGTACTGTAAAAAAATTGGAAAATACAGCAAGAATCGCTAAAATTTGTTGATGCACTATTCCGCCATTCCACGGATGTACCCGTTACCCACCTACCTCAATCATGCAAATGACCTCAAGTTGTCGGTCGGACCCCAACTAAATAAGCGAACCCACTTACCTCCAGGAAAAGACAAACCCACCCCGGTTTCAACTGCTGCACAGTCATTTTCAAGGATTAATCCGAATCGCCAAAATGAGAGAAAGCGGCTCTGCTGAATACCCTGCAAGCCACCTCAAGGGTGTGTCTCCTCTACCGTGGATACCTCATGAATCGCTGAGGACCGCATAAAGAAAACTTTCGCCTCGGACACTTGCCGCGAGATACGAACGGGTGGGAGGAGTTTCAGGGCCGATGAACGTTCTCAAATCAGCCAGCTCTCTCTCGGGTCCAAGGATTAGGCCAAGGAGGCAGAGGCGACCTCATCTTCTTCCGGCTCCGTACAAGCCACGCGCACGACAAAAGAACTGTAAACAAAACTTCTTCCCTAATGTGAAATCCTGCCCATTTTAGGTAGTTTGAGCGAAATTTTCTCAAGTCATTATGGAGACCGCAACCGAGTTTTTAGGGTGGTAAATACAAAGAAAATGGGCTTAGTAAAATAGACATAAGGAGCTGACTTGTGCTGGAGAAAGATGCCTTCAACAATGTAAGTATGCTCATAATGGGTACCTTAAGCCCCGTTCACAACAACTTGACTTAACTTGGCTTAACTTGGCGCGACTAGGGAGTTGAGTCTGTGAGAAAGCAACACACTGGTTCACAACAACTTAAAGTGGCTTAACTCGACTTGGCGTAGTCTTGGAGTTGAGCATTTCTCAACTTTCTCTTAACTCTAGCCAATAGCAAGGCCTGGTTTACTATCGAAAAGGCTAGGGAAACGGGGATTATGATATCGATAAGGCCCATCAATCGATTGTAATATCGACTTTGAAAGTGGCGTGCTGTGATTGGTTGAAAATTTCAGGCCTCGATTGGCACTCGGGAACAGCTTAAGCCAAGTTAAGTTGTGGTGAACGGGGCTTTAGGATAAGGAAATTATGAATAGACAGGAGAAAAGTTAAGTATGGAGTGTAGAGTCGTATGGAGTAGATACGTGGACTCTTTAGAAAGGAAGACAAAAATAGGCTACATGTGTTGGGTATTTCGTTCTGGAGGAGAATGGAGAGAGTGAGTTTGACAGAAAGAAAGACTAATGAGGGAGAGCTTGGTATGATAGGTGAGAGAAGAAAATCCTAGAGAAGTTTAGGAAGAGGCAGATTTGGAGGTCAGAAGAAGCGATGAGGGGCTAAAGGTTGCAGAATGTCACGATAGAGGGAAGGATGTTGAAAAAAGCGGGGAAGGGGAAGGAAGAGAAGTAATTTTATGGAGAGGATGAAGAAGAAACCACAACCGCATCGGTAAAATAATGAAGAAGCATAACATCATTACTGAATTTAGCACTACCTCCAAAGTTCATGATCGTCTTCGAGGAGCAAAAGATCCATTATCTCCCACAATGTTCGAAGGCATATTCGAAATTTTCTGTAGTTGCGGAAAATCATATGTTGGCCAGATAAAGAGGGCTATAGGATGCAGACTAAAGGAACACGAACGGCCTATCCGAAAGAAAGATTGGTATCACTCTGCCGTGGCTGAGCACACACATTTAGAAGGAGGTCACAGTATAGACATCAAAAGGGCGAAAGTTTTATGTGAAGAAAGCAGCTACTATCCGCGGGTCATCAGGGAAGCCATTGAAATAGGAAAAAGACCAAACTACTTTAAGTTGTAATGGTTTAATAAACAGAGAGGATGGCTACAAACTACCTTATACGTGGAAAAGACTTTTGCAAAATTCAATTATAAGGAATTCTGTTACAAAATATCCGCCGAAGTTTATTTGTTTATTTATGATTGCTACCTCAGAAAGCCTGACGAAGCCGGCAGAATAGCCAGGCGAAACTGTTGCTGAAATAGTAATTATAACGCAGTAAATTCAATAGACACTTTTATCCAAATAAAAATGAACTGCGAGAATCTACGAAAAAAGAAACCAGTCCATTTTCCTAGCAAGAAGCAACCGCAGTCGATTACCACGATCGAGCCCTACTGCCATGGAAGTGCGAGCTTACACATCGAGGTGTCGCATGCAAGCGACTTCCGAAGCTACTGTCATGGGAGTGACTTCCATGAGTAATCTCGCCTTTATTGTAACATTTAAATCGTAAGTGTAAACTTGTAAATAATGATAAGACCGATTATTTGTTACTATCTCGAGATTTATGTATCGAGTACCGTGGTTCGTTGGCCAAAAGAACTTATCACACGTATATTAGTGTAATCATGTCGGCTATTATAAGATGAGTGTGTCGTTTCCGCCCCGATTTATTTTCACGTAGTGCCGATAATCGAAAATGAAAACTGATTATCTTGCGTACCGCAATGTAAAAGCCTTGAGAGTTAATGGGAAGATGGAAACAAGAGCTTTCAACCCGTAAAATATTAGTGTAATCACGTAAACTATTGTAAGATGAGTGTGTCGTTGCCACCCCGATTTATTTTCACATAGTGCCGATGATCGAAAATGAAAATTGACTATCTTGCGGCCCGCGATGTGCAAGCCTGGAGAGATTATCGGGAGACGGAAACAAGGACCCCAAATAGAATTCCATCTCCCAGCACACCTTATAGCCCTCATCTCCTCTCCACACCGGCCGATATTTAAAACAATGGAACCACGCTATCACGCGTCGATTCCCGGATTTGGGGACTAGAATGTTCCAAACATCCCGGCACCTCGTGATCATCGGTAGCTGCCAAGCGGACCTCGTGAAAAAATCAGGAGTTGGCATCAACAGATTCGGGAGGCAAATTTAGATTTTTTTATCACACTGCGTCGTGATCTCAGGAATTTGGCACCGCGTCGCATTTTCATGAAAATTCCCCGCATCATGGCCAGAAATCACATCGCTTCTAGTATTTCCAACTTCCCATGGTCATTTTCCTTTAGACCTGAAACCAATATTATAGGTAGTCTGCCTGATTAGGATGCACCCTCAGGCAGTCCTGGCCTTTCAAGGCCTCCTCAATCTAAAGAATATTTATTTTGGAATTGAAAAAAAACTTTCATCCTGCTTCACGATACATTCAGTTCAAGCTGTTCCCATCTCTTAACTCCCTTAATCATATACAGGTAAAGAATAAAACTCCAATGGTCGTAATAATTGGCACCACTCGTGAAAAGAAATGAAGAAAGATTTTTTTGGGGTGTGTGTGTGTCTGTGTTGGTCACTGGCGAGGAAGTCACTTTCCCGTTAACCATCACAGGCGGGTATTATGGTTGAGAGGCTGTGGTTGGTCACTGACGTTTACGTTAAACCAACACAGTAAACTTTTCTTTCTTTCTTTTTACGAGTGGTGCCAATTTTTACGGCCATTGGAGATTTATTCTTTATTTGTATATTGTAAGAGGCCGTAGAGCACAAGTTTCCTCGATTTCCCTTAAACATGTCAATATCGAGTCTTTTTATTCTAATTACCGGTGCCAACATAATCGAGGATCGATCGGGTTGGTGTGGTAACTAAAGTACTGGCTAACCATACGGACGGCCAGGGTTCAAATCCTTTCAGAGAAGCATATTTTTCCCTACTTGAGTGTCTTGTGGAGGCTTCAAATGCAGTGCAGTACTCCGTCTCTCGGATGAGACGTTTAACTTTCCCCTATGGCGCAAATGACCTTAGTAGTCGGTCGCCTCCCCATTACCCAATTCAGCCGACATGATTTTCACAAAGCTAACGTGGCCTTCAACACTTCATTAGTTTATTAGATAGCAGAGATAAGCTGCAAAGAAGACAGGTTAAAATGTTTCTTTTCCAGTGGAAAATAATTATTTTAATTATCTCTCAACAGGACAGAATATTTGTAGTTTTTTCTACTGGTCTAAGCTTTGTTTCCTTTATCTTAGCTATTCCGTACGAGCCCATCTATAACCTATAGCTATTCGCGCATGGTCTTGATTTATCAACCAAAAACCAAATATCGCGCAAAAGATACAATCTTAGGGTGGCTGGAGAGATTTTCGTTTATGTGCGGATTTGCATGATACATATCGAAAGAGTACTCATTAGTAACACATTTAGATAAAAGCGAAAAAATTGCATGTTGCCGATTTGGTTTCTTGGCAATTTAATGCTATTTTAACACGTAACCTGATGGAACTTAAATATTTCGAAATAATTCGATGACATATGTACAAATTTTCCCCTGAACACGATAACGTGTATTTCATATTACTAAAATGTTCCTGTTAATTATCAAGGTAGCATGCCGTATAAAAAACACCCATTTACACACGGTTGTTTGCTAAAATGTAGGATTCCGCACCGTAAACTCAAGTCATAACAATGCTTTAATTGAAAAGACATTTTCGATTTATAAATCTCGCATTATTTATATTACAACATGCATGGTTGTTTCTTACGTATACATAGATGTACTTAAGTCACTGCGGTCCAAGAATTCTTCTTTGACTTACTAGAAAAGTTATTAAAATGTGCACTCAATGACTCAGGATTCAAGCTCCAACCACCTTAATGTACTTAACCCTTTACCGTCTATGACGAACGTCATTCTTTCCCAAATGTGCATGATAGTGCAAATTGTGTAACCTGGAGCGTGCTTAGAAAAGTATGACCACTGCCTTGTACTCCCCTCCAATATGTCCTGCGGGTAACGCAGAAGTTTTAAGTGAGCACTACAAATAGTACTAGGCCAAAATGCCTCTGAAGATGAAAACAACGTAAAAGCACAGGCGAGGTACGGAGATGAGGTAATGATTTAACGGTCATTTCCGTGTTTCAACGGGAGCCGTTCCGCTAAAACGTTCCCATAGTCATTCCAGGAACGGATTTGTATGCAAATGAAGCTCTGGATGAAAACATCATGAATCGATCCAAACTCCTTCCAGCAACCGCTGAGTCCTCCTTGCCGAGAGAAAGAGGACCATCCCAACGAGCACACAAACCCGAGCTATGCCCCTAACGACAAAACATTTATTTACAGAGCAGCAAGAGGGTTAGCGAAAGATTTGGTGGGGGAACTAGGAAGGTACCGAACGAGATGTCGGGTCGCTGGAGCTAGTAGATTGGAAGACGAGTGCGTGGAACTCTGACGAAACGTGAGGTCGGCGAATGGAAAGGAAAAAAAGTAGGAGAGCAGATTTGCTTTTATCGATCGGTCGGTTTTTATTTATCTATCGACTTTTAGACATCTTCAGGGAGAGAGAGAGAGAGAACGAGAGGGAAGTGGCGGCAGGTTCTTTTATACTGCAAGGGGACACCCCTAGTTCTTTCACGGAAAGCTCACAAAGCCCTCGGTCTCCTCGCGTCTCTGCCCGCTTTCAGGACACATCCATCATCCTCGATTGCTCAGCGCATTAGCCCGCTTGCGAACGCTCTGGCACGCACAATATAATGCCCTCTTCGGGGACCGAACCTCGTACTCCTCCGTTGAGCAAGGCAGCCTGCAGAGAGATAAGGGATGGAGTAGGGAATTTTTTTTTAATGGAACGAACCACCGGTCGATCATCCTCAGCTTGCACGGTCCAACGGTTGCACTGCGATGCCGATATTGGAGCAGGTTCGAGGGGGTTCCAGGAAGAGGGACATGGGAACGGACAACGTTAATAAAAGTAATTCCTTACGCAGTAAAACCTCGGATTTCGCGTAACTTGGATTGGATTGGATTTTTGAGGAGGCGACCGACGGCTATGGTCATTTGCGCCATAGGGGACAGGTAGGAAAGGAAGGGTGGAGATAAACCCGGCGTCGGCATAAGCCTGCTCTTAACGAAATGCACCAAGGGGACCACGGTTTAACGTCTCATCCGATAGACGGAGTGCTGTACTTGAAGTGTCCTCCACAAGACACTCAAGGAGGGACCGGGTTTCCTCTGACAAATATCCTCCTCTGCTGGGATTTGAACCCTGGACGCGCGTAACTTGGTCTGCATATTGTTTTGAAAGACCAGAAGAAACATTTGAGGTGGCTGGAGCGGGAATCGTGGGTAAAATGAATGCACATTTTCATAATTCTCAAGTAACTCGAGCAGCATTCTTGGATCACATAGCATTTGTGTTAATCTGGCAATACTTTGAAACGCACCGCACGGGAAGAAATGGAAATACACTTTCATTCATCATCATAATTGGTCGTTCAATCCTAAGATTGTTTCATTGCAACCCTCCACCATTCCCTACCTAATGCCAGTTTCCTTACTTCCTGGTATCTCTTCCTATGTACTTCCCTCTTTACTAGGCCCATGAGCTGATTCCTGGGTCTTCCTCTAGGGACTTTTCCCTCTAATTTACCTTCAATTTATGTTCTTCACAAACCCATTAAGTCTCAGGGTGTGTCCAATCCATCTTTTCTGTATGGTATTCCATATGGTCCTTTCCTCTTTTACTCTTCTGTACACTTCATCATTTCTTCTGTACACTTTCATTATATTTTACATAACATTCCTAGATTAAAGCATATAATCACTAAGGTTTTCGGTGCAGCGTTCGAAATTTAGGTGGAATTTAGTAGAAATATATTTTTCAAATATGTTACTCCGCCTGACACCCTGATCATTGTTGGCAGCATTTACAGTTATAAATGTACTTTTCCCGCGTTAATAAGAAAATCTGTGCACGTTTTTCGAATGGTTTCGAAAGCTATGTCATGTGCCATAAGATAACGTAAATTATCCAATCAGTGCATGGACAATTAGTGTGGAAGGGGTGAACGCACACGGGTGCAAATATGAGATGCAGTGAATGAAATGGAAGTTCGAATAAAACCAATGGGATGAAATTCACCAAGAAAATATCATTTGATTTAACCAGAAGCCGAACCTGGGTCTACAAATTCTGTTTCAGTACGATGATGGTTACGACGGCTCGCGTCATCTTCAGAATCCGGATGTCATGACGTCTTTTTCATGATCGTGAAATTGACATGAATCGTATACCATAGTCGTAGATACTAAAACTATCGTGGAAAAACAAAGTATAATCCTTTTATTCAAAATTCTATTTCATTTAAAATTCAATGCTATTTTAACACTAAGAGCAAAAATACCATTGGATTGCCAAAAAAAAATAAAAACAAAATGGCATGATGCCATTTTATTCGCTTTTAGCTTTTGACATCACGAGTCTAGAGAAACAACATGTTATCAAATTTTCACTAAAATCTGTTCATAAAAAGCTCTCAAAAGAATCGCTCTCTCCACCTTAGCTAATTTTAACTTGATAGATGAAACTTGGCTTTTCAATTTGAGTATCTTTGTCTGCAGAGCGATATGTGATCGCAATTGAGTCGCTTGTAGGAGGAGTCGTCATCGCACTCATGATGTGGATGGCTTGATGCGACGGTATGTTCAGTTTTAGGACAAACAAAACTGCCAGTTTATATTTGGTCGAATCCATTTGGCTTCCTTCAGAACCCTCATATATGCACTGTAAAATGAGGAAGCTATAGGCCATGAGACAGTAATACAGAAACAAGATAAAGAATGGAAATTTTTTCTTTAATTGCAATGAATTTTTATAAATATTGTTTCGGATTGAGGAACGAAGCATCTAAGTTTCGATTATTTTGTCATAAGGACATTCTCTTTGACAATCCAACACTTCGGATTGCATATTATTTTGCGAGACCAAATCGTTATCGAAATTCAAGGTTTTACTGTATTCGAGTAGTGGATATGAGGAAACTCCTGCTTGCTAAAAAAAATAATTATCAACCGACACCTGCCCGCTATATTTGTTCATGTTTGCACTTAGTTGTAAAATTACAGCTTAGAAGGTTGACATTGAATCGGACGTTTTTGGTTAAAAATTTCCAAATTTCCTTAAATTCAGGGATTAAAAAAATAGTATTCTACCGGTTAAGGTAGGTTTTGTTGAAAATCAGAGAATCTTCTCCCGGTTTTCTACACTTTTAGGGCCTATCTCGCTCTAGTATATCCTTTCTCGCCTCAGAATACGATCTACCCTTCCTCATCCCGTTCATGAAACCTATTCTCCTTCTTCCTCTTTCCCGCTTGCCCAACATCTTTCCCTCTATCATACTCTAGAGCAACCCATCGCTCCTTATTACATCGTCCAGCCGACTACTCTGCCGATCTCGAATTTCATTCAGAATTCTCCTTTCAGGGATTTAGTGGACTGTTAAAAAGCTTATCATACCATTGCAAATATAAGTTTCTCTCGGCCAGGGCTCACACGTCCCGCCATCAACAGAAGTTACGCAGATTACTCATGAAGCACCCATAAAAATCCATAGATACGAGCAGCAAAGGGTGGTATTGATAATTGCCTTTAAAAATAGAACATATTTGAAACAATTGCGTATACCGAAAGTGCATCTAAATTAGTTGACGTCAACGTCGAGTATCATTTCTCCGATCTACAATTATTTCAACAGCAAGAATGCAATCATACAAATGGATAACCTCACACACAGAAAAGAGAAAACATAATTTCCGTCAAATTAGTATAAACAAGCTGAATTCAAAGGTAACATACGTCATATTACTGGCAAAAATACCGTCCTCCGACGTCATCAGATTCTACCGGATGCTCAATGACGTAGGGAACAGACACCGACAAGCGCGCGTCATTATGAACTGGTAAAAAAATCATAAAACAATATTGTTTGCCGGCAAAGTTTTTGCCCTGCATATTAAAGAAGACGAAGCTCACCTAATCAACAGTTGCCACAGATAACGCATGTTTTCCCTTCCGAGGAAAAGCATGAGGGGAATTTGGGATAGTCAGGATGACAACGCTCTATCACCGTAAATCTGCCGAGTAATGAATCTTTAGGGAATTCTATCCTGGTTGATTAAAACCAAGAGCAGCTTTGTAAATAAATACAGCATTTTTCCGGAAAGAAATTTTTACGTTTTTTTTAACTTTTCATGATTCACCAAAAGTTAAAAACCTAATTATTTCAGGCACACCTCAATGGAACCTCTTGATCAAGATAAATTGATAGGGAATACATATAAATCCAATACATTTGGATTTTGCCGGGAGAAGCACTATGTGAACTTTTCCACCGATAAAGTTGAACGCGACCTGCTTCGATTTTTAACGTAATAGCAGAATTATTATCCTTGTCAAATCATGAAAAGCATCATAACCAGTCGCATTACACATTCACCAGTGAAAAAATGCGGAGTTCCTTTGCCCTGTAAAAGTTTCACCTATTCAGGCTTGATAGAGCTTCACTGATTTGGATTGCATATAGACAACCTATTTATTGTTTTATAAACAATTCACATGGATACAATAAGGCTCGGTTTCATTATATCTCGTCATATACGTTTTTGGTATGGAAACCAAAGTAAATAATTTAGCCCATCGAATACGCTAAAGTCAAATAACCGACACTCTGATTAAATATACAAAATCAGAAGACTCACCAATCGCTAATTTTAAGATATGGCTGCGTCACATTTTGGTAAGCGATAACCAGGCATTAAATAACCATGCCTGATATATTAATTTTCACAAAAACTGTATTTACCAGGTTATTTAGGTATCAGTAAATTCTCATTTGCTTGATCAGCAGAAATCATAAGTTTGGAAAAAGGAAACGCTTCTGTTCGCGACCATTCGATAATGATCAGTACTATACCATAGGGGGATCGGGCTGGTGTGGTGGCTAGAGTACTGGCTAATCTATACTGACGGCCAGGGTTCAAATCCCTACAGAGGAGGATATTTTTCAAAGGAAACCCGATCTCTACTGTTTTGTGAAGGGCACTTAAAGTGTAGAAATCTGTCTGTCGGATGAGACGATAAACCATAGTCCCCCTGGCGCCTTTCGTAAAGAGCAGGCTAATGTCGACGCCGGGTTTTTATCCACCCTTCCTGCCTTACCTGTCCCCTGGGTGCAAATGACCTTAGCTGTCGGTCGCCTCCCCAAACATTCAACCCAATCCAATCAACATCAGAGCGTCCTACCAGATTTAACTCATTACTCCTCATCACAACTCTAAGATTATTTGCTAAATTAGTTAAATACAGAATTCCAAATTTCCGCGATGCTTCTACGAACGAGATACTATCTTCCCTTTCCATTTGTAATCTCACCCATTAAAGACTCAGATCGGATTTCAAATTAATTTACAATACCCTTACTTCTTCCTTTGACAGTCCCGAACTTGCCTCATTTATCAACATCAGAGTACCGTCACGCCCTACAAGAACCAACTCACTATTACATTTCACAACTTCAAGATTATCGTTAATTAAACGCTCGATTTTATTCCGTCTCTCCTCCCTAATAAATTCACTTCCCTCTGATATCGATCCCTTTTCCCTCTCACTAAAAACTTTATCAACTTGGCCTTCACACATCTTTCCACCAATAAAATGCGCACCTAGACTGAAACAAACGTGAACACCAAATCCTGATTTGTCTAATTGTAAGTCAAGTTTTTTTTTGTTGTTGTTACTGTTTCTGTTTTTTCCTGTTATTTTTGTTAATTGGTGTCTCTTCTGTGTTTGTTTCAAGTACACTTTAAATTGGCAAATTTGCTGCATGTGGACTATTAAATGTGAATAAATAATTAAACGCTCGCTCTTCTTCCGTCTCCCCTCCCTAATAAATTCACCTCCCACTGAGTAGTAGGGCGCAAGTGACCTTAGCTGTAGGTCGCCTCCGTAAATGTCCAATTCAATCCATCCCCTACCATAGGTGTGAGCCAAAAATTGTGAAACAATGACTTTTGAAAATCAATCCAATGATTCAGCCTCCCGCTGAGAGCGCACGTGACGACGAAAATTCGAGCGCTGAACGCCTCGCAGATGGGTTGGAAGGGTGGGGTTGGGTGGGGATGTTAGGGGAAGGAAGGGGGGGGGGTGGTGGAGGCATGGTGAGTCGGTATTGGCGTGGTGGGGAAGGGCGAGGAGATCACGTTGGGAAGGGAACCAAGGACGACTGGCTGGGCATTTTGGTTGGAGGCTGACTTTGACTCCAGCCCTGAGGGCCCGATCTCCATCGTTCCCTCTCTCTTTCCCTCACTCACACGACATTCTGAGTGTTATAAAGTTTCATTACTCATTGCCGAGGCCGAGGACCCAGGAAGAGAAAAAGTCAGCTTGAATAGAAAGGAGTCAGAGGGCTGAGAGGAGTCATCACTTATATGATAAACCTTATTTTCATTAAGCAGATAAAACAAGATCACTGGTAACTCGGCGGTATGACATTTATCAATAAAAAATGTATAACTATTACAATAACACAAGATAAAGATATAAATATAAAATATAAAGAAATAATATGAAATATTGGCTTATGAATGATGTTGGCGAGGATTTCATGTGATTGTGTATTTCGAGGGGTGTGTGTACATTCCATATTGTTAGGTGTTGTGTGGCTTCTATAGTCCTATATTGTACTTTTATGATTGTGGTGTTTACACACTTCTCCCTGTATTCGTAACATGCATTAAATATTTTAACCTAATGTGACAACCGCTTTTTACATATTATGATTTTATGAAATTACTTAAACTGATATATATGTTTATTTAAATTGTACTTTCAACTATTTTATTTATATTGACATCTGAATTTTTACTGTTTTAATATTTGTTCATATAACGACTGTACGTTTTGTAATGGCACCTCCAGACAAGCCTCTGGCTTTGGGGGACTAGGTGGGGTATGTTTTAAATAAAGACATTTCAAAGAAAACTGGCACGACCCGGGTTTCGGTGCATGAGCACCATCTTCAGGTGAAGAGTCATGGTCGGAATCTCTTTTTTATACAAAACCGTAGAAGGGTTTCCTTTCTCCCCTCCCCCTTCTATGGTATGGTATGGTATGATACCTGAAGATGGTGCTCATGCACTGAAACCCGGGTCGTGCCAGTTTTCTTCACATTGTGGTATTGTAAAAGTTATAAATTTTTTTTGTATGAAAATGAAAAACTTTCTAACATTCCACCAATTAATTTTATGGTACAACTAGTTTCGTCGCAGCGGCGACATCTTCAGGTACCTGAAGTATTAAAATTAATTAAAAGAAATTAAAAATAAATAAATACCCCTTTTGCTCATTGTACCTGAAAATCTTGCTTTCGGAGTTGACAAGTTTTTCCTATGGAAAATAAAGGTTGAGATAGGAAATATGCAAATAATTACGCGAATACAATTTAAATTAGCCTTTTTTCCACTCAAAAGCATCAAATTTAATGATTTTGGCGTTACGTTGCCGAACAACGTGAATGAATAACTCATATTCACAATGTTTTCATTCTGTCTACCGCTTTCGACGTCTACAGCGTTATTTTCCAGACAAAAAAATGATTGTCTTGAAAACAAACAGACATTTATCTTGAATATAAAGCTGTAGACGTCGAAACCGTTAGACAAGAGACAAGACCAGGAGACAAGACCCAGGACACTATATTTCATACTTCATGAATTTGTGGGTCTTATTACAGTGATCATTCGTATTTGCTTGATGCTTTTAATGATTACTTAAGTGGATGTACTCATATCCATTTTACACAAGGACTTATTCTATTACTCGGAGAATTATCTGTAAGGATTGAACTATCTGAGGCATAACCTTGCCCTTTTAAATACCAATATCATTATTATGCGAGTTGACTTCAGATATCCCTCTTCGTTGAATTGGATACTTGGGGAGGCGACCGACGACTAAGGTAATTTGCGCCAAAGGGGATAGGTAAGGGAAGAAGGCCGGATGGAAACCCAGCGTCGGCATTAGCCTGCTCTTAACGAAAGGCGCCAAGGGGACCACGGTTTAGCGTCTCATCCGACAGACGGAGTACTGCACTTAGGCGCTCTCCACAAGACACTCAAGTAGGGATCGGATTTCCTCTGAAAAACACCCTCCACTGCAGGGATTTGAACCCTGGACGTCCGTGTGGTTAGCCAGTGCTCTAGCCCCCACACCAACCCGATCCCCCTCTTCGTTGAAGTGAGAGATTTTGAACAAATGTTCAGCCTTCTTACCACTGTTTCATTACTTTACTAGTTCCATCACAGTTTTTTAAAAATCCTTATCATCTAAGGTGTGTTCAAATGTGCTTGGCTAGAGTTTTCACGCGCTAGCAGTGATGACAGCATTGTTTCATTCGAGTATGACGAAAATCCGGCCGTAGCAGCGACGAGTGCAGCAGGGTGCCAGGGGGGCTATGCTCGAATTTGGATTCGTATACGAATAGGCGATTTCATACGAGTCACGTGGTACCAACTCGTACGGCGGACGGATTTGGTATGCTCGAAATGTAGGGGCGGGCGATTCGAAGGGTTTTGTTACTCGTACGCTCGCGACCGCTCGAGTTCGTATACTTTCGGAGGATATTGTTGATAAGATGGCGGCGGCGATGTTTCGTTTGCTGTTATTAAATAACGTTGAAGAGGAAATGGAAGCGGAAAAACCCCAAAGGTTACTTCGGGAGCGCATTTCGACTTTTCATTTGGGGGAGAGGAAGTTCGTAAAATTGTTCGAAAGACCTAGTTGGCGATCTAATAAGGGAACTGAGCCCTTTCCTCCGAGCACCAACACGATCGTCAGCTTTGACAATCAAAACTAAGGTAAATGTAGTGAATTAGAACAACTGTTATCATTTCAGTTATTATTCAACGTTTGCATTGTCCACATCACAAGCATTTTAACGCATGTAACCTCCGCGAAATAACGAGCGTAACTTAACTGACATAAAAAATAATTACAGCGGTTAGCATGTACCCGTGTTTACATCACAAACTTTGCAAATTACATGCGTAGCAAGCTTGTTATGTGAGCAAGGCATTTCTTATTTATTACCTAGACCTGCATTGAAATATTAAATCATAACAATTTATCAATATAATAATATAAGTTGTGGGAAGGCGTTTCGTTAAGATGGTGTTTTTTTAAGTTCTTAAGTGAAATATTATCTATCTTGTGATCTTCCTTGATATCTGTGATTATCTATCTTAAGTGAAATATTATTTATCTTGTGACGTGTATATTTCTTTGCTATTGTCTTGAGACCACTGCTTACTTAAAGTTTTTTTTTTATTTTGACAAATATTCAACTTTTTTTTAGCATACTGGTTAATCTACTGTTACTCTGTGGATATATGGATTAAGGACAGTGTTGTGTGATGACATCATATCTTGAAGCACTGACAACTTTTTGTTGAATTTTATTGTATGCAATTCATTGATTGTATATGGTTATGTTACCAGAATTTTCCTCGTTTCATTTTGAAATTATTTCTTCATTAATTAAATATCAAATTTCTTTTACCATTGATGTTGTTTGGTGTCCAATTATTTGTATGGGTTCAAATAGTTTATTCTTATGTATTCAAGGTGATCTTTTAATGTAAGGAGTATGGCAGCAACTGGTTAAAAACCCTTTCATGTTGTGTGTGACTTGAAGATGTTATTTATAATTCTTTAATTTAGCATTGATATTTAGCTTTGATTGATTTCGGCGCTCTGAATCAGTTCTCACTGTGTTCTTCTTAATTACCAAAGCGCTTTTTGCTAGCAAAGAAATTTGCTTCGCCAAAAGGGACCATAGTTAAGTTTCTGAGGTTATTGGAACCGCGGCGAACAGCGCTTTTTGCTAGCAAAGAATTATATTCGCCATTATTAATTATAGTAGCCATCGTCAAATTCCCGCCGGGATTATTGAAACCGCGTCGAAGAAAGGCTGTGATTGGTTTAGGTATCACATGCGGATTCGTACACGATTGTTGCCACATTTTCTATACGTAGATCGATTCCACTCGCACGGTCGAACCCGCACACGCCTCGAGCATACCAAATTCCCATACGAACTCGCCCCATACGTATCAACAATACGAAACGGAATTGTTACGTATGCGAGTTCGTATAGTTTCGAGCATAGCCCCCCAGGGGGGGGGTGTGGGTGGGAGGGAGGGAAGGCCTCAAACGTCATCGCTAGCTCTTGCGACAATGACGCAGAGGAGGGGGACTCAAAAAATTTTTGTGCGGCTGAGAATTCGCCCCAGATGTGCCGCTTCTTGTGAGGACAAAAAGTAATAATAAACACCGCGTTAAATGATTCAGGACCACTCGTGAAAGATACGGAAGGAACTAGGGCGCATTCCTGCTGACAGGAGGCAGTATATGTCCCCCCCTCGTTGCCTCTCATTGGCCTCCTGCAACGAACATGAGCGTTTGTTCCGTTAAATTTTCCGGGCGAGATTTCATCAAAAGAGAACATTGCAAATTCAATCATGTGATTAGGAAAAATCCATACCATGGATTCTAGAATCGTACACTGTTTTACCGTGCACCCAGATAAATTTCAGTCGACACTTACTTTTTGGTACTCATACCAAAGTCTCATTACTCAAAGTTCTCATTCAACAGTACATTTTAAGGTTCTTCATTGGTAGCTCAATCCTAAGATTGGTTGACTGCAGCCCTCCACCCTACCCTGTCTAATACTAATTTCTTTACCCCCTGGTATCTCTTCCTATATACTTTCCTCTTTATGTGGTCCTTGAACTTATTCCTTGGTCTTCCTCTGGGGACTTTTCTCTCTATTTTTCCTTCAATTATCTTCTTCATAATCCATTGTGTCTCAAGGTGTGTCCAATCCATTTTGTTCTTCTTTCCTCAACCGTGTTCCATATGGTCCTATACTCTTCTATTCTTCTGTACACTTCATCATTGCTTATTTTTTCCGTCCATCTTATCGTCAGCATCTTCCTCCAGCACCAGGTCTCGAAGGCTTCTAGTCTATTCTCGTCATCTTTTCCAATGGTTCATGCTTCCGATCCATAGATTGCTACGCTTCACACTATCACGCTCCACAATATCACGCTACACACACGCTTCACATGCTACATTTTAAGGTAATTTGAGCGAAATGACAATTCACCTATAAATAAGGTGGCTACTGAAATCCAATTATCGAATTCTCTGACCTTTCCCTGACTTTTCCCTGTTGGATTTACCAATTTCCCTGACCGATCACCAAAAGGTCACCTATTATTGGAATCTTTTTTTCTGCTGAATTAAATTTTCTACGGCAGCTTTAACTTTTCAAAATTTTCTAATCATCGTCTCGTATTTTTAGAACTGCTATCACGTATTCACTATAAGCTAGTGTGCTCCAGCTACTTCTCAACCTGAGTTTCGGAAGTAAAAAAATACGCGAGGTAAAATTTCCCGAACAACATAGCCTCGGATTCCTTGTGATGAGCGTAATACATGATTTTGAACACAACTAGGCAAATATCGCAATAAGGATATACTAAGGGATACAGTGTACATCTGATTCACAACTAATAAGATTCACAAATGAATACTCCACGAATTGATGTGCTTATTCCATGCACGTCCGTGACGTACGTTAGTTTAAGTTGGTGAAAAAATGGGCGGGAAAGACTGGCCGATAAACGTAAAGGTTTAAAAAAACGAGGATTCCTATTCCAGTTTCTCCCTAACAGTTACGAGAATTCCCTGATTTTTCCAGAAATTCAAAATTCCCTGACAATTCCAGGTTTTCCCATGTTTTCCCTGACGATCTCCACCCTGATAAAGCAATAAATTTGGTCTCATTTTAAAGAAAATATCTCACCCTTCCTATGATACCAAAATATCAGCCCCTTACCAAACTACTTTCCTTTACATGGGAAATGGTACGTGAATTCTCCCCCTAGTGACCTAATTTGAAAAATGAAGAACTTCTACCACCTAGATAAAAAAAAATTAAAAGTTGGTAGTTTGCATGTTTTTCAACTATTTTTGAAAATAAATCACTCAGTCACAACAGTCATTTTTTCAGGATCACAGAAAAACCGTTGTGAATGAGTTTTGAACGTACCGCGTGAAATAAATGAGTCAAGTTAAAAACGTATTGTAATATATTTAATTAATTACTTATAATTTCAGTCATATGAAAGTATATAATTGCACATCTTATAATTAAATATATTAATTATGCTTCCTACATCTCCTGAAATTAAAAGGTATAGTTCGAATATGGTCTCCATAATGACTAGGGAACCATCTCGCTCAATCTGCCTTAAATGAGGTGTTTGTAGCGATTAGCGATTATATGCACATTTGCGTGAAACTTTGCACACGTGTCCTTAATAGTAATATGAATAGATAAAAGCGAAAAAAATTGCTCGTTACCGATTTGTTTTTTTTGGCAATTTAATGTTATTTTAACGCGTAGCCTTTTGGCACTTGACACATATTTTATTTATTTATTTATTTTCACTGTCCCGAATACAGCACATTAGGCCATTTTACGTCGGGTGAACAACAGTAACAACGGACGAAACACATACATCCATGTCCTGGGCAGATAGTATTCTACCCATGCGGGACTCGAACCCGCGACCCTCGAGATAGCAGGCGAGGACTTTACCCCGCCGTCACCGGGGCCGAGAATAATCCGAAATAATGTGATGACATACGTACAGATTATCTCCTAAACGCATAAACATACATTTTATGTTGTTAGAATGGCGCTTGACATTTATCAAGGCATCATGTTGAATACGAAACACGTATTTACGATTTTTGATTCAATTTAGAAATCTGCGCCGTAACCCCAAGTCATAACAACGCTTTCATCGGGACGAAACTCTTAAAATATCATTCGGCATACTTTATATAGCAACATATATGGTCGTGTGGAGCGTGGCACTCTATGGATCGAATGCATGAACTTATGGAAAACTGACTATAAAAGACTAGAAGCCTTCGAAACCCGGTGCTGTAGAAGGATGCTGAAGATAAAATGGGCGGAAAAAATAAGATATGATGGAGTTTGAATAGGAGTAGAAGAAGAAAGGACAAAATGGAAATCATACAAAAATGAACAACCAGATATATTGGACACACCCTGAAACACAATGGGTTTGTGAAGAACATAATTGAAGGTAAAATGGAGGGAAAATCGCCAGAGACTTTTCCGAATATCCAATAATAAGTTCATTGACCAAATAAATACGGAAGTACAGGAGAGTAGAAGAGGAAAGGACTATACGAAACACCACACAGAAAAGAAGAACGAGATGGATTGAGCACACCCTGAGACACGATGGAATTGTGAAGAACATAATTGAAGGTAAAACAGAGGGAAAAGTCTCCAGAGGAAGACCCAGGAATAGGTTCATGGACCAAATAAAATGGAAAGTACATAGGAAGAGATACCAGGAGGTTAGTGAACTAGCATTCGACAGGGAAGGGAGGAGGGCTGCAGTCAACCAATTTTATGCTTGAAAGACTAAAGATGAAGATAATGAGTTTTTAAAACCTACTGATAGATTTACTCTAGTGAAGAGTCGAACAAGAATTTTTTCGACTAACTTGGAAAGTTATTAAAGTGTGCGCTCAATGACGCAAGGTTAGCGCTTCAACCACTTTAACATGACTAGTGGAATTCTGAATTCTCGCGCAGTGGAGAAAATCACTGACTTCCTTTGCACCCGCCACTAAAAATGAGTGTACCACATTGTGATAACTTTTTCTGCATTCATTAAATCAGAACCATCTGAGATAAACTTCATTGTTATTCACAAAAAAATGCATATACGCAGATTGGCACAATTTATGATTGCACCGACACGTTTCGCTTCCGAACGATCGCAGGTCAGACACATTCCTTCTCTGGGAGCGATCTATCGGGGCATGTTGCCAAGCGCCGATCAACAAATAAATTATTTGAACTACACAATCAAACGCCAATGGTGCGAGAGCTCAACTGGTTAAATACCGATTGATTATGCCTTTAAAAATTCCATGGTGATAAAAATTTCTCTGTTCGTCTCTGCTGAGCATGACTCACCCCATCTGCCTTTAATATATATGAATATACATCTCCATGACATTCCTTCGAGGTCGCTTCCGTCGCTTTGGAGGACAGCGCTTTAAAAGGCGAAGATGCGCATTTGTCAAAACACAGCGCCTGCCACGGAATAAAATTCATGGACTGTCGAGGAGAAAGAATGAATCCACGTTTCGCGCGCAACAGAAAACACGCGCCTTGAAAACTCAAGCAGCAGTTACAATGCTTTTATTGAGCGATAATTCATATCATGCGTAAACAGCCACTTTCAACATCACTATAGAGGCGAAGCACTTTAAAAAATGCAAAAAAAATGAGGGAGGACGACTACCAACAATTGCTTGTGCATGGTGAAATTTATAACCACTTATGCACCTAAACGCCCGATTTGCATTCTATAGTGCGACACGCAAGCGTGCTAAGCTGAACGGTGGAGGGGCGACATTGCGGAAGTCAAAACAAGGGAGAATTACACTATTCGCACTGAATTTATTACGCTGACGAGAAAGGTTCGGACTTCATTATACTGCCAGAGGGAGTAGCAAAGTTTCAATTGAGGCGATAAGACATGAGTTTAATTAAAGGGAAGATCACGAGAGGGATGATGGGAAGAATCATGGGAAGGAAGAAGGAAGAATCATGGGAGGATTATTTTATAATGCATAAGTAAATTCCAAGCTCAGCTACGGCATTACTGTCTGGGGTGGGGCTCATTACAATTCAATACAGCCAGCCTACTCTACAGTATGTTACCTCCTAATCTAAAAAGGTCATAAAAATGAGTTTCCAATCTTAAAAACACTCAAGGAATGAATGCTTGCTCTTGAAAGTTTAGACTTTGTTTTTGGGTAAAAAAAAACTTTTCTTTTTTTACAATTTTGTAAAAAATATAACATCTTATTTTTGAACTTTTTAGGTTATTCATTGTTTAATTCTTGAATCTGATATATTCAATAACTTTGATGATTAGTTGTTCTTTATATCATTCATAATTATATTGTATATTGCCTTACATTTGGTCACTCACGTCATGATGTTAGCTTCCCACAGGAAGTCCTTGAAGCTACCCAAAACTCATTGTTTTTTTAATGCATGTCTGTATACTTAAAATCGAGGAATAAATATCTATATATCTATACCTAAGATAAGGGACCATGCGGCATCAGCGATTCACGTCATTCCGGCCAAACCTATCCACAAGTTAGGACGGATAAGTGGAAGCCCAACAACTAGATTTCTCTCAATAAGCTGGAAACAGAGGCAAAAACCACTCTACTAGTAGTGATGCACACGCTCTAAAACATATAATTGAACACCACGCTTTTTCCGTAGATTAGATTAGAACAGAATTATTGGTGGAGCTACTACTGATGAGTCCCTGAGTCACTTAAAACTAATTGGTCCATTGTGCCAGACAACCTACATCTACATACTACCCTGCGAGCCGCCGCATGGGCGTGTGGCAGGGGGTGTTAGGGTATCAGCCGTGTAAAGATGTAAGGTTTAAGGAGGTGAAATGGTGACGTGAATTATGGGCGTGAGTGGAACTCAGTTTCTATTGTGTTAGCGTATTGTGCGCGGTTAGAGCGAGTTTTTGTACCTATCTGTTCGGCAGTGTATCTCTCTGATTTTAATCGCTTCTGTCAGACCTAGAGATGTAGTGAGGCGTCATGATAATATTCTCTGTGTCACTCTGAAACGCATCAATTCTGAATTTATCAAGCAATCTAAGCCTAGCGTGTAGTTTCTGAGTCTCTAGGGGCTCCCACCTTAATCCGTCAAAAAGTTGTGAAACACTATATGCTTGCTCGTAGCAGTTTTTAATGAAGCGTGCAGCTTTTCTAGAATTTCATTATTATTTTTGGTTAACTCTTAATGACCAGTGTTCCAAATTCTCGCGACGTATTCGAGGAGTAGCCTAACCGTAAGATTATAGTTCTGTGCTAAAGTCGAGCAGGTCCTCAACAGGAATACTCCTATCTTCACAGGACTACTAGAATGGTGAGCCCAGATACCTATTCTGAGTCCTTGGTATTGCTGGACATTCGCAGAGTATGGGTTGCTTAAGAGTGTGATATTGGGAAGGATGTTGGGCAAGCGCGGAAGGGGAAGAAAGAGAATATGTTTCATGGACGGGATGAAGAAGGGTAGATGGTATACTGAGACAAAAAATGAAAAATTGGAAGTAGTTAGGCCCCTGAAACTGAAGAAACTGGGAGGAGACTCTCTGAATTTCATCAGAACCTACCTACACCGGTAGAATACTTAAAAAAAAATGGGAAGTGGTTTCTTCCACTTCCTCACAACACCTGCAAGTAGGATAATCTGTAATCTTCAGGAAATGATGATGTTTCATCACTTGATAATGCCCCATGAGGAGTCTCCCAACCGTTCGTATTGCACTACTATTTGATAGGAGGAGCCTAATTAAGAGGCTAGGCCAGCGGCTCCCAAACGTTTCTGTCCTGGGACCCACCTCCAACCTGGAATATTTTTCGCGACCCAATATTACCCGGCGCCGGCGGGACAAAAGACAACAGACCCGTACAACATAGCGAAGTCTCTTCGCTTTCACAGAAATAGTCTCGACTGACTATATAGTCTATGTTCACTTTATTATTTTTAACGTTTCTTATTGTTAGTTTAGCGTTAGAACATATTTGAAGAGAATTTTTGGGTAATTATTTAAGATTTAATTTTTACTTTAAAAGGCACCTTCCCTGCGAGACCCACCAAAATTGCTCCCGCGACCCACCAGTGGGTCGCGACCCATAGTTTGGGAACCGCTGGGCTAGGCCTTGGTCCTCTTGTATGAAGTTTAACGCGCAGTGGCTTCGATGCAGTTCACTAGATCTCAGAGTATTGAGGTAATCTCCACGTTCTAATCTCACACTTTTTCTGTAAATATTTTTTCTCTGCCCTTTGACGTATGCTCACTCGATCGCTGGAAAAATAATGTTTTGAAATGTCTACCTCCAGATTGCTTCTAATTTATGTATAAATCATTGCATTACGATTGGATCAGAGTGGCAGAAATTTTATATTAAGATATACGTCTCGAGTGTTACCGGAAACCGATGGCGTGATGGCATAAGGAATGATAGATGCATAAAAGAAGGGAAATGTGAAGCGGAAGCTTTATTCGAGTTCCTTGCTTGCTGTTTAGAAACCATGGTATTGATTGAGCTTATTCGTGTATTTATTGTCTCGTGTACATAACATCGTTTGTCAAGCATATCAATTAAGTAACTGAAGGTCTCTGCTAACGTAATCAGAGAAGGCAGGTAAGAAAGCTCAAGATTATTAACAAAGCATCAACCTAGTTACTAATTTACAGCAGCAACGAGCAAGTCAACTAAAAATTATTTCACTGTCACTTCAATCATTATCTCGAATCCGCTGGTTAAAAGTTGAGCAGCTTGCGTTCATCAAAGTCAGAGTCAATGTCATTACACTTAAACAATTGCAGTGAACAGGTGCACGGCATTGTCCATAAATTGTATAAATTATCCTCACGGGCAGTGGTTACTACCGTCTCTGCAGTGATTTGTTTTGAGAGCAGATCACCAAGCGATTTTTCCTGGCACGAAGAGGAGATCGAAGAGAAAATGAAGATTGGCTGAATGAAATGTGGCATAGAGCCTGCGATACTGTTCTAATAGACTGCAAGTGACGCACTAGTTGGGATGAGAAAATAGTTGGTATTGACAGCAGCGGAAATAGGTCTAATTCGACCTATTTCTCAATGAGCCGCTTCCAGGGCGAGTTATAAGGTTTTATGACTACATCCAAGAAAAAAGAGAGAATGGGAAAAAGGAATCGGAAGACGGATGGGACGGGAAGTTAATTAAGTTAGTTACCAACGCAGTGCCTAGGGTGCCACGTTGTCTTCGTCGTGGTCACTTATGGTGCGCAAGAAGAAATTTTCGAAGAGAGCCGTTCGGTAGAAAATTTCTCTCAAGAAAAAATTGAAATAACTGTGTTAGTTCCATTTTAAAAATTTTATTGACACGGCCAGGGTTTCGGCACTTAGCGTGTTCTACAGGTAGCACCTTAAAATGACACGAAGTGTCGAAACCCGGGTGGAGTTAATAAACTCTTTTAAGTGGTTATTAACGAAGTAATTTCAATTTTTCCGCGATGGATAACTACCAAAAAGTCATGCCTAAAACCGTGTGCTTTGTAAATCTCGCTTATTTTGATGGTTCTGTCAGTTCTAGAGGAATAGTTTTTGTTTAAGCTAATGATCTTCATGCCACTGAATCTTGCGTGATGCGATATGTTCCAGCTTAGCCTGTGGCATTCGAGTCTCCAGCGGCTGCTAACCTTGTCCTTCCATCAGCTGTCACTTTTGGAGAGGAAAGCATAAAGATTCAGACAAGAGTGAAAGGGAACAAAGGGTCCATAACGTAAAATAGAATAATAACATATACGTTGGAATATCTGGAAATATTTCCCATTCGAGGAAGAACGTGTAAGGAACTCATTCGGTCAATAATGTTCTTTGCTCACATTTAACAGTGCAAACAAATCTCAGTCTTCATCCCTAAGTTCATTAAATATAACTTTGAGTTCTCAAAGTAAGAAGTCTTACGGTGACATAAGGTAACGGTAGCTAGAGCGATAAGTAACTTTAAGTACAGTTTCCTAGACCCTTATTGCGACAAGATTTTCACAATGTGCTCGGATTTAGAAAGGGGATTTTTCCCCTATCTAAATAAAGGATAAAGGGGGTGAGTGGACCATCTAACTCACCCTGACGTTCTCCGTCTTGATGCTCATTAATCTGTAGCTTTAAAAAGCGAGGCATGCTCACAGGCACCCTGAATTCGAAGCCATTTTGCAGGGGGAGTTAGGTCTTCAGCCGTGTAAAAATGTAAGTTTTCGGGAGATGAAATGGTGACATGTATTATAGGAGTGTATTTAGTGGAGCTCAATTATTATTGTGGTCGCTTATTGTGCGCGGTTAGAGCGAGTTTTTGTGCCTATCTGTTCGGCAGTGTATCTCTCTGATTTTTATCGCTTCTGTCAGACCTAGAGATGTAGTTAGGAGTCATGATAATATTTTCTGTGTCTCTCTGAAACACAGCAGTTCTGAATTTCTTAAGCAACCTAAGCCTAGCGTGTAGCCTCCGAGTCTCCAGGGGCTCCAACCTTAATCCCTCTAAAAGCTGCGAGACACTATATGTACGCTCGTAGCAGTTTTTGACGAAGCGCGCTGCTTTCTTTTGTACTTTATTAATTTTTTTGATTAAATCTTTATGACCAGGATCCCAAATGCTCGATACGTATTCGAGGTGTGGCCTAACCAGAGCGAAGTAGCATCTCTCTTTGACTTTTTCATCCGAGGACCTTCCTATTATACGTTTAAGAAAACCTAGTTACTTTAATGCTGTGCCACATATGTTTTGCACATGTAATCCCCACGATATATCAAAAGTTAAAAGTAATTCCAAGATATTTTACTGTATTTGAAGATTTTATGCTTATGGTCCATGATTTTATGTTTTATTTGAGGTTTAATTACGACAATGTAAGTTATTTCCATGCCTTCGAAGGTTCCGATTGTAGCAGATGAACAGGCCTGGTACAAAAACAGCGTGAGAATCCATGCCTCAGATAGTATCTGACAGATACCGTGGACCGTCGATAAATCGGGACTTGGATAATCAAGACTGTGCCGAAGATGTTGATGAATCCTGTGCCATATTGAGCGACGAGGACCGCACGATTCACGATGCCCAGTGCTTCACCACCACCGGTGCCACCTTGAGTCACTCCCTCTCACTCTATCTCCCCCCTTGCTTAACTCGACCGCGAGACAAGGACGCTCAAACGATCGGACTACCGCGTTGATCAGCATAATCTGTTCATTTTTTTTATTCCAGCCGAAGAAATGAAGCCGACAACGCAGCGCTCCACCCAAATCTTGCCCGGCCAGAGAGGCGACCACCCGCCGGGATGCTCCCTCCACAAGGTCCCCACTTCGCCGGATGCCTCCGTGAAATTACTGATTAAATCTCCATACATATACATCCCTCTATCCCCTAAACGTTAATCTCCTCCGAGTCGATCTCCTGCCAGCTGTCGTTGTTTCGGCCTCATAAGGCCCTCCCAAGGGCGCAAGTGCGCAACGCCACTCTCCATTGTCATCGGCTTTCATCGATCACCAATAAGCCTCAGAGCTGTGCCCTGCAAGTCAGCTGGGAGAATACAAACGAAGTCTCAGACACACATGAAGTGGAGATGAGATTGTCTTTTCTTTCGGATAGCTTGCAGGTGTTGGAGATGTGGGTGTGGAAGTGGATGGATAAGGGGCCGTGGGATGAGAGGATGACAAACGAGGAAGAGCTTCATGAGGTAGGCGAGGAGAGAAAACTTTTGAAAGAGATAAGAAGAAGGCAGAATAGGTGGTCGGGAGATATGATTAGGGTCGAAGCTTGTTGAAGGTCACTAATTACAGATTTTATGAAAAATTCCCTGCTAAAAAATTCTGTATAGTTTCCTTATAAATACTTCCACAGAATTTCTTAAAAAGTTGTAGATATTCTTCAAAATATTGAAACGCCATTTTACGGAATTCCCCACGACGTTCTACAGAATACCTTAGGACGTTCTGCAGAATTCCTTAGGCTAGCTAGAGCCATCTTAAGTCCGTGATAAATGGAAGAATGATGCGTAAATGGGAAAGAAAGAGAATAGGTTTCATGGCCGGTATGAAAATAAGTAGGCCTTGTGTTGAGATGAAAAAATAAATTAGAGATAGATTTAAGTTTGGGTCCAAAAAGTTAGAGAATTTTTACTCTCTTCCATTTACACCTGTATCACCTTAGCCAGAAGATTACCGAAAGTGCATCAGAGAGTCTTTCTAGTTTTCACTTCAAAAACAGTAGTTTCGTTAAATGCATCTCTGCCAATTTTTCCAATGTTCCATCCTTACGTTTCACGTGAGGTACGGCAGGTAGCTTCATTCAAGGCACTCATCATGCCATACTCTTTCGGGGTTGGCAAATTCAAAGAATTTAGCGATTTCCATTAGTCCTAGAAAACTGGTTCCATCGTCTCAAGAAGTGTAATCTTCATCTACAACTACGTACTACCCTGCGATGCACCACATCGGCGTGTGGTAGGGGGAGTTTGGACACCAACTGTGTAAAGGTGTAAAGGATGAGGTTTTGTGAGGTGAAATTGTGAAGTGTATAATGGGTTTGTTTTAAGGGAACTCCGGTTTTATTATGACCACTTATTGTGCGTGGAAAGAAAATAGTCTTGTACCTAACTCTTCGGCAATGTCTTATTTAATCCCATCTGTCGGACCTAGAGATGTAGCGTGGTTTAAAAAATAATATTCTCTGTGTTGCTCTGAAACACACCCGTTCTGAATTTCTCAAGCAAGCTAAGCCTAGCGTGTAGCCTCCGAGACTCTATCGGCTCCCAAACTAATCCCTCTGAAAGCTGTGTAGCACCATATGTTCGCTCGTAGCAGTTTTTAACGATGCGCGCAGCTTTCCCTAGCATTTTATTAATTTTTTCGGTTTAACCTTTTTGTACAGGGTCCCGAATGCTCGCGGCGTATTCGAGGTGTGGCCTAACCAGAGCGAAGTAGATTCTCTCTTTCACAATCAGTCATAGTGCGTAAGAAGTAATCCTCGTGTGTAAGAGAATGGAAAGAAATTTGAAAGGGTAGGGCATCAAGGAGGAAGTTAAAGTGATAAAAGGAATTACTCATTACATAATTACGGTAAAATCCAATGATGAATGGTTTAACAAATAATCGTTAAATTGAACGGTCGTGTTAGTAAAACGAAACGTATTTTCTGCTACATAAGTTTTACGTCAAAAATCAAAGAAATATTGAAAATTCTTAGTCCATTAGAATGAGAAAGAAAATATTGTTTTCTAATACAAGAAAACTATTTGTTAAAAATTTGATCGTCATTTTTGCAAAAAATGTTAAAATATTTTAAAACAAATATTTCAACAAATGATCATAAACTTGACAGGTCGTTTTAGTAAAACGAAACTTATTTCCTGCTACATTAATTGCACGTTTAAAACCAAAGAAATGTTGAAAATTCTTAGTCCAATAGAACGAGAAAGAAAACTTTGATTTACTCCACCAAGTTATAGTATGGTAGTGAAAAATGGGTATGTCAGGATAGACATAATAGTAGACTAAACGCCGTAGGACGGCCCGTAGGTATGAGTTATCTGAGGAGTGTTTGCGGCAAAAGTAGGATGGATAGGGTCAGGAATGAGTGGGTAATAAATGAATGCGAGTTAGATGCTCCAGCAATGGACATCTATGAAAGGAGTGTGCTTCGTTGGTTTGGCCATGTTGAGAGAATGGATGAGAGTCGAATAACGAAACAGATATAAAAAAGTGAAATGAATTATGCGAGAGGTAGAGGTAGGCCGAGAAAGTTGTGGTTGAATGTGGTTGAGGAAATTCTTAGGAGGAGGAATATTAGGAGTCTTAAAAACAGGAGTACTTGTATGAAGCAGTGTATGGGGGTAAATGAGGGGAAAGAGGTTTGCAAGGATAGGTAAGTATGGAGAAAATTATTGAAGCAGAGTTAGGTGTACAATTATGTATTCTTGAGTGAAACTCTGTGACTGTGCCTACCCCGGAAGGGAACGGCGTGATTGGTATGTATTTAAGTTTAACTAGTGTCGGCACATTGGTGTCGCACCATCATCAGGTATAATACTGGTAAAATAAGTTCTTTTCCATGAGAGAAAATGAACTTCCACTAAGTTTAGCCAGAAACCATCGAGCATGGAAAGATCCTCGAGGTGACATCGGTAACAATATGCCTCGCGATAAACATTGCTGAGGCCTTATCTCATTCAAGAGACCGTATTGAATATCAGTGAGAAATAATAGCAGTGGGTGAATTCAAAGAAAAAACCAACCAACCTTTATCGAATCCAATCCTAGGGTTTCCATGCCCCCGTGCCACAATAAGGAACAGCAATCAGGGAAAGGTGTGAACAATGAGAGCGAACACGACAAGGTGATTGAAAAGAAAAGCGACCGCCGCCACAACCTCTTGTAATTGTCCGCTCCCAACGTCGTACGCCCCAGGCGACCCACTCGATGAAAAAAAATAAAAAGGAAAGGAAACCGAAGAAATTTCTTTCGAAATTCCGAGGAAGTGGGAGGACGGAAATAAAAAAACAATAAAATCGTACATATAGCGAGACCGCCAGCACACGCGTGAGTGAGTGTGTGTGAGAGACGAAGGGTGATCTAATTAATGTCAACACGTGAGGCCGCCAAGGGCACTTTCATTAAGGGAGCGGGGGACGGGTTTGAACTCCACTGTGGTCGCCTTTATACGCGTGACGCAACGAGCTAAGCCGCCGACGGGGGGGTTTCCTTTAAACGCGTGCTTGCCTGCTTGTGTGTGGGTGAGTGTGCGGAGCCGACAAAACACACGATTGTGCAGCCGCCGCACGTGCGACACTTTTACCAATCACGGGACGATCCCGAATTAATGCCCAAAGGAGGCGCGACGAGTTAGGAGTTGGACAAGGTCGTTCGATATCGATTGTATTCTTCCTTCGATACATGTCTTCGCAACCATTTCCACGAAAAGTCTTCCATAAATGTGTTATTTGAGCATTTACTGCCATAACACACCCAAGAAAATCTGCGAATATGCGGCACAAGTTGTCATTTAGAATAAAAATGCACTACCGAATCAACAAAATTATCAATCCATACTATGCTTCATCAAGGATGACAGTAAGGCAATTTTTCACTTAGATACATTTTATTCAACCAAGGTTTCGATGTACTATATCATCATCAGCCTGATGATGATTGCCTGATGCACCATTGCCTGATGATGATGTAGTGCATTGAAACCTAGGTCGAATAAAATTTATTTAAGTAAGTAATTGCTTCACTCTCATTATTTATGATGAATTATTTTCACTACATCAATCCTGATACTTTTTCTTTTTACTGATACTGATCTTTTTCAGAAATACTATGCTTATGGAGACTACAGAAAAAGCACATTAATGGCGAATTTATGTACGCTGCTAAGATCAATATCGAAAGAAGAACACAATCGATATTGAATGACCTTGGGAGTTTGTAAGAAACCATTGTCAAATGGTTGCTAAATGTAATCAATACTGATCATTGAAGTGTTTGGAGAGGGCAATACGTCATCAAATTGTAGCCTGACAACCGAAATAACAACCATATTTTTGAACCCTACTCTCTCCTTACTTTCCATTGCATCGCACGACGGAATTGCCGAATTAGCGGGTGTTAAGCAAGAGTATCAAATATCTGTTTGAAATTTAAGGCAATCTGAGCAAGCGTGAGTTCCAAATGCACATAATTTATTCTTTGTACTTAGTACTTATCAACCTGCATTCGCCAATTTTCGTCACTGACGCTCACCGATAGTCAACTTAGCCTCAGTTCTTTGTCTCCGCGATGTTGACGCTGTGTTTGGTTTAAATTTCCGCCCGTAGAACATACTGATGTATTTAATCATGTATTTAGCTTAATAACATAATTCATTATAAGTGTGTGTAGAAGGGGCAAATGTTAATTAGTTGTTCCGTCTGGAAAATGTCAGTTCCACAAGGTTTTATTTCCTGCTGAGGAGTTGAAGAGATACCATTGTCAAATGGTAGCTATTTGTAGTTATTACTATATTTGAGCAGCCCACTTCCTCTTAATCTCAGACTCGGCCATTTTAAAGGGGTCGACGTATTCCAACCAGGGTCAACTCCCCTACTTAGCACGGTCGCGAACCCCAATGGCAACGGAACCATAATTGGTTTGTGATGCCACATTTATTGCTTAAGTTAATTTGTTATTTTGGTTGACAAATATCAGTTCCGCAAGATATTGTTTCGTCTGTTGTGGAGGACTGTCTGCCCATTGTTATCACGACCAAAAGTGCTGAAAAAATAAGTTTATTTAATCATTTCACAACTTATTATTATTGAAGGCGTTCTAAAAGCTTCGTAACGTTTATATGAAGTTTAGACTGTCGCTACTGATGTTTTTAAAACCACAGACATCTCCCTCCTCACACAATTTTTTCCTACAACTCGGAATACGTCCCAAATAGCTAAATACACCCATAGCTTTATTTCCCATTTTTCTCCCTCCAAATGTATTCAACTTACTCTCTTTGAACTACGCCTTCAGCACAACCTCGTCCCGTCATTATCTACACTGCAACACCTAGAAATTTTCAGCTCATACAAAACTTGCTGAAATTCAGAAAAATGTCTTAAATTCAGCAAGTTCTCTGAATTTAACTTTCTAGACTTTTTCAATAAAATAAACTTGCTGAAATTCAGCAAAATACCTGACTTGAAGTTAGCCTTAGACATCAGTAAACCTATACATTATTTGTCTCAAAAAATCTGGATGTAATAATATTATGATACCCTTCCTCTCCGATTCTAATAAAACAAGTTACAGTTACCTTAATTTAATAACCATTTTTATCAGTTTATTTGCTCCTCCATATTTAAAAATTATTCATTCTTTGGGTAAATGTGAACTAGGTTATTTTTCTTTTAACCACTCTCAAAGTACCCTACTAAATACAGTTAATACTATACTAATAAAGTAATCTCACTAAGTACAAGAGAATAATTATTTTGTCTTGATATGTAATTAATCCAGCACTCATTTACATTTGCTTTTAAAGTTATAATTGAAGCTGAATGGCCTAAATTTTTAACTTTTCGATATATATTGTTGGAAGCTATGTTGTAGCTTTTTTATTGGGAGTAAAACACTATCAGAAATTTAGGTTAAAAAGTTTAAGTATTAAAATTTTCAGCTTAAAATTTTAAGATTTCCAGATTTGCTTAAAATTTGGTACAACTTCAGTTAGGGAAACCTCGCTGAATTTGAGCAAATTTTGGAGAACATATTTTACTGTGTACTCCATCCAAGTGTGGTCCGTTTCCACAATTGACGTAGGGACAAGCGTAACCGACCAGCATGCATTCCCACCACGATAGTGTTAAGAGGCCAATTAATAGCTATCGTCGCAAATGCAAATGAAACTCTTCTCTACTCATCAAACAGAAAAACCGAACATCCACCGCCAATCTGTGCGCCATTTCTGATTGCCGTACTCCATACTTCCGGTTCTCCTTGATCCACGAGGGCAGTGCTAACCGCTTTCAGTCGACAGCGTTAAGGATCACGTGTTAACAGCCTTACGGATCTGCATATCCAGCGTGAATTTGGCTTACGAGTGTTGGTACCCCTGCCGGTTCGTAAGTCAGCAGTGGAAACAGAACACTTTCCAATCTTGATGTCATCCAGCATTTCACTCCCCATGCCTTGCACTCCCTCGTTTGTCTTCCTATCCGGTCATCGGAACTTCTTCGTGCTCCACAATCTTATCCCAGAGGTATAATGATAATGTTTCGTCTTAATAATGTTTTATTACTCCTACAGAGAATGCTCACAAATAATATCTTCGGTTACATTGAGGAGTAGCATTATATAGCCATGAAAGTAAACCTGATTTACGGCTACCATCGTTTACAGAATGAAACACAGCGTTTCGAAATTACTGTACTTGTATAAAATAATGCTACAGTTATAAAAAAAGCATTCTCTAGACTTTCTTCAGTAAAAAACCAAGATCCTACATTTTTCACTGTTATGTTTAGGATTTTTGAAGTAAAACATGAAACAGGTAGTAAATTATACACTTTAGGTCCTATGCGCACAAAAAACATCATTTGAATCGTCAGGTTCGGCTTGGGTAAGGAAATAAGTGCTTTAAGTAGGGTGTATGGAGAAGGATTGTACAATAATTACCAGGTATTACCACTTATTATGTAAAAACGACGTTAAACTTTATAAATAAATAGATGTCTTAAGGGGAGCAACTCAAGACAACAAAATAGAGGAAAGCAACTTTCAAAGCGACTCTTTTCTTAAGATCACTTCAATAATTCTTTTTTGTAGAAAATCGGTGGATCTTACAAGTGTCCCTTTCATCATCTTTCAATCCAAATTACTTATTAATTTATTTGTCTTTTATCGAATTTCTGATATATGCAGTAATTATTACGACCACCAAGGTAGCCCTAGTGTTAATAAAAATGATACTATTGTAGGTACTAATTAAAAAAGTGATGTTAACTTATTTAGTTTGTTGATAACCCGTGGTAATTATTGTTTGGAGATTAAAGCTAGCGCTAAGTTTAGTATGAGCATTAGTCTTGATTGAAATCGACTGATTTATTTGAAGCTTGCTCAAGCAGCATTACCCCTAACGTTAAAGAAAGGTTTTTCATGCATAATGCATGAATTCAAGCTCAATTTCCTTGAAGACATATGCATGTATTTGGCGATTATTTCCAAGGATTTTACTGAGTTCGTTTTCCGTAAGCGACGGCTCCGTTTTGGGTCTAAAGATTGCTTAACGTTCACATCGGACGACATTGTAAAGCCACAAACTTCATTTAAGAGTCATGCTTTTGTGGTTGGGAAACAACGGTAAGCTATTGAAACCTTAAAGATAAACAAATACAACGAAATTGTGTCATTACGGCGGTGAACAATATAACACACAGAAAGTTAGCAAAGGGAATTTTTTCAGTTGTATATGCGTTCCGTGCAGACAGACGAGGATAAGAGAAGCCTGAAATGGAGATCCAAGGTAAGTAAAACACGAGGCAGGCCAGAGTACAATGGAGCGTGACGTATTTCATATAATTTGCTGTTGAGTTTCCTAAGTGTCATATTCTATATAATAAAGCCCGCCTGGGTTGATACTATTGTAATATACCATCAAGGCCAATGATTGTGCTCTAGGATAACAAGTAGCAGACATACGGACATTTTTCTACCGTTGAGTCTCGTGGTTAGCAACTACGAATCGTATACTATCAAATACTTAGAGAAAATTCTCGGACATTTTTATACAGTGAAATCCCCCTTAACCCTTTGAATGCGGCATGACGTGATATTACGTCATGGTTTTTTACGCTGGTGCTGATGACGTGGTTGATGACGGTCTACTAAATGGACTAAAAAAATCAAATAATATGTCCATTGACCTACCTTTGACTGAACATGCAACAAATTAGACCAGATCGTTTGAAGGATAATTACATTTTTACTTTATGGGATTGCCGTAACAGAAATTAGGTCCTCCATTTTAATAATAGAAAAAGACTTCCGCTTTTTACGTTTAGCTGCTTGCTTCAGGCGCACTTTGGCCGGCCGGCAGGTTCCTGGCTATGTTTGCGTACTTGAGAATGTAGGAAAAAAGCAGGTGACAGCAAAATCCGAAAAGAAGGAGTTTGAACGATAACTACGATCGAAGACAATATACCATTTAAAAAGAGGTTTCCGAAAAAAAAGAGTTGGAATGATAGCTACGATCGTAGACAATGTACCATTTAAAATACGATAATTTTCTTGGCATTGGCTAAAGCGTATATCCCACGTTCAGGAGTTTCCCTTTATTCCTTAACGAACAGTTGGCAAAGCTGTCGCTGACAGACTTTAAGGAATAAGAAAATATGGAGCTCAAATAGAAAATGGTCAATAACTTCCTAGTAAACTTCGTGAATCATGCGCGCCAAAATAAAAGATTAGACTTCATTAATAATAATATAAAAAGTGTGTGTTTAAGCATATATCCCACAAAGGAAATGGTTCCAGGCTTGACTTTGTGGAAGTAATTCATAGTAACTTAAATAAAACTTTGTATACTCCACTATTGGTTTAATAACACGACCCGGGTTTCGACACTTCGTGTCACCTTCACCTGAAGATGACACGAAGTATCGAAACCCGGGTCGTGTCATTAAACCTATAGTGGAGTATACAAAGTTTTATTTAAGTTACCGTATATCCCACGTTCAGGAGTTCCCCTTTATTCCTTAACGAAAAGCAGGCAAATAAGGAACATTTTCAGGGAGGAAAAAAATGTACGTCGTTCATCAATTGTTTAGCACAGGGGATATTGCTCCCTTCCCGCATTTAATCCACTGAAAATTACATTTTTTTCAGCGTTTAACTGGAACTTTGCATTTAATACATGAAAATAATAACGCCGATGGAGATTACCTGCCTGTGGAAAGTGATGAGCTCCCATTTCTTCAGCTTTTATCTCATACTGAAAACTTAGCAACGCAAAACCGTTTCGTCTTATCGCAAGTTTTCCTCCCTAAAGTCAGGTGGTGAGATCCGACTGCATTTGGTTCCGTCTACGCGGCGTAATTTGCCCTCTACCGTATTCTCGGGGTTCCGAGTGAGGAATTAACAAGAAAAAACAAGTCTCCGGGTCAAACAGCCAGCGAGGCGCGCACTCTTGCATCGATCGCCGGGGAAATGAGGAGAAAGGCGCAAGGAGAGTGTGTCTCCGGGCGTCGAGAGGGTCACACGAGTCGAGGGAAACTCCGAGAGCGCGGAAATCACACAAATGCACGCGAGGAATGGAGCGGGGGGGGGGGGGGGGAGCGGGATATGTGACTCGCATCGCAAACGAATGAGAGATAATTAGACCATCAAAATAATTAAAAACGGATGAGGGCAAAGGAGAAAAGTGCGATATACCTTGCGGTGCCAAACACACCACCGATTTTGGACGAGTTACTGCTTAAATAAATTGTTTATCACCTGAAGAATTCATAGCCCACAGGATAATTTTGAGATAAATTTACGAAAATTTCGCCATGGGATAAATAAAACGATTCCATCAGATAAGGAAGGGAGAAAAAAATGAAAATGAGGACAAAAATACATAATTAGGTAGAGAAATCTCACACTTTGTTTTAACTTGCCTAAGTTAGGTTTGAAACACTTGATCCTTTGGTACATAGTGCCTTACATTCCTAGAGAAGAAAGGAAGTCGGCTTCGGTGGTGGTGGAGCAAAGTCCTCGCATGCCAAACCGAAGGTCGCGGGTTCGAGTCCTGCCTGGGTAGGATATTTACACCTCCCTGGGCATGGTTGTGTGTGTTCGTCCATATATTAAGTATCTAATAATTGATTTCGGCTGTTAGGTACAAAGCAATTATTATTTTATTAATAAATATATTAGGAATAATCAAAATGAAGACAAAAATATATAATTAGGTACAGCAGTCTCACATTGTGTTGTAACTTTCCCAAGTTCGGTTTGAACCACTTGACATACCTTACATAAATTTTAGGATTCAGCGACTAATGATGATGATAAACTCTCCCAATACCGGAATTTTAGCCGAGAATCACGGCATAAAAACAGAACGTCATTGACCACTATTTTCCGACATAGATTCCCATGTGCAATAGGTTTTGGTTTCGCAAATGTATCTTAAGCTAAGTAAATAATGAAGGGCTGCCATTCAGCGAGAAGAAATTTACGAAATACATCCAAGGATGGGTTACGATGACTAACACAGAGACAATTCACATAACCCTGAATTTCCGGTGAGTGTTAAATGTGATGAAAGAAGGGAGGAAGGGAGGAACAGAACTAAAAGTTATTAAAATGCAGAAGTTGTGACGGCAAAACCTGCTTGGCTCAATATTTGGGATTTTAGAAGGAAGTGACGTCAAAATTCGTCAACATCACGTTTGGATGTTTTCAACACTATTGCAATCATACCGGACAGGAGTGATTCAGGAAGGACGCGGAAATGTTGTGCCGCTGCTGTAACCGATACAGTGACGTCAAAACTTAACAACCATCATCTATTTGAGCGCCGCGATTGGGGATTGCTGTGGGAAAATGAGGCGTAATGATGTCAGATGAGTTTGGAATTTCATCATTGTTGATCTTCAACATTTCCTGTGATCATAATGAGTGCTTTTCAGAGATAAAATATCCTTTAGCTTGGTGCGGGTGAGCCGAAGCGAATTTCACCGTTCCAAGACTTCCGGAGGCAATACATTCATATCAAAGCAGGTAGCCGCAAGCATTTAGCACATATAAAGGTATTCTGCAGAATTGAAGTAGTTTCACGTCCAAATTCCTTAAAGCCTCGTCAAAAGCACATCGGCATCTAAAATCAAGATAATATCCAATTCATGGGGAAATGGGATACGGGGTTAATAGAGAAATGCCCAAAGCGACGGATGGATCACTTTTAAGCGACTCACATAGCTAGAGAAGGGATTACGAATAAATAATTATTTTATTCTCATAATTTATAAAGTCATTGGATTCCAAATTACTGGTACTGATAGGAAATCGCTGATAACGAACAAGAGAGGAAAATAATGGCAGAAAGTGATCACAAAAAGAGGCAGCCAAGACCTAAGGTTTATTTATGTTCTGGTGACCGCTACAATACATCGTAAGCGACTTTCAGCGTACGATAGCGGATATGGATGAAAAATTACTCTAGATCCCCTCCATTTAAGCGGTCAATTTTCATTTCTCTCGAAAAACACATCCCCCAGTATGATTTACCGTCTTTATGTTATTGCAGCCACAATATTTGACAGGAAAAAAACATAATTTAAGTTATTTCGTTTGACCAATTTTAATACCTCTACTTTGCCTCCAGTAAATAATATCGTTACTCAAAATGTTTCTCTAAAATCTTTTTGTATTATCGTGAGGAGTGTTCTCTCCCATATCAATTATTCAAGACTGGATGGCTTTCTTCTATATGTTAGGTAAGTGTTTCATAAGATTATTAAATATTAATTTTCTGCAAAAGGTGCCGCATGATGAGGGGGTGCTTGTAAGTAATGACCAGTTCTGGGAGGGAAACAATCTTCATAACTCAGGAGAGAGAGGCACAGGAACATTTGCATAGGGATTACATTCATATTTTTAACACAAATTCCTAAGTTATATGAAATTTCACTTCTCTCCGGCAAGACACATACCCCAAAACAAAGAGATCACACACCAAATTTTTGTTTTCAAACGCCAAAAAAATCTTCATGATGACGTAAAAAATTAAATATCTTTATACATAGAAACTGAATTGGAATAAAATCTAGGAACAAAATCACTCAATGAACAATTTCAAGAGTTAATGAATGAACTTAGTCAACAATTGAATTAATATAAAGCTAATAGTGTCAGGCGAAACATTATGGAACTCCTTCATGATGGTTCAGAAAGGAAAAGCAATGGCAGGTTCCACAATTATTTTTTAAGGCGAACGGCTTCGATACAAGGTATCATCATCAGGCTTGATGATAATACCTTGTATCGAAACCGGTCGTCTTAATAAATAATTGTGGAACCTGCCATTGCTTTTCCATTCCGAACTATCAATATAAAACTGTTATACTTAAAGGGCAATAATTCTTCAAATTTTATTCCTGGTGCTAGATATTCAAGGTACCAACTACATATTTCGCCGCGGTAGTTTGATATCACTTTATATAAATGAGTTTTTCCTCATTATAAAAATGTTATAGCCTACTCATGTTATCAAAGTAACATTTACTTGGCATTTTTATACTCATTAATTTTCGAGATTTTTGCCAAAAATTAAAAGCCATATTCATGGTGAAATATTTCAAACGGGTACTTAAATGAGACATCATTTAAAAAATAAGGAAAGGTAAAGATCACGTCAGAAATATATCAGTATATAAATCTAACGATTTATCAAATACTTACAAAAACGCCATTACCCTCCGAAACACTTTATATATTATAGTAAAGATATATTTCGGTTGTGAAGGATTTTCAACGTTCAGCGATAAAAAATGATTCAAGCTAAAGCCTTAAATATGTGAGCACATTAGCTCACAACTGGAAAGTTTTTTCTCAAACATAGAATTTTGGGCGTCGTTAGTTTTTTTTACTTCGTACTTTTTACAACATCCAAAAAACTAAAATTGAATATGTTCTTCGTTTTGACTAGGTAGCAATCGCGCTCAAACTGCCCTCAATCACGGGGATAAAAATAGTGGTTTAAGGACATTCTGAAAACAGCTCAAAGCAATTACTGCATTTTATACTTCACTTCCTTTTTTGAGGAGATAAGAATCTCAAGGAGCGCACTAACTTCTAAGACGTGACTGGCGTACTATAAAAAAAGAAAATAAAGCTTAAAATATTACTTGACGTGCAACAGAACGACTCCCCCAGCAATAAAAAAGAGTGGCCTCTTAGATAAGGCCTCCGAGTTTCGTATAGTTCTCTCGATAAAGCCAACCAACAGTCTATTACTTTAAGTTTACCGTCCCACAATTTCCCAAATGAATGTGATGTGTGCACAAGGACCAAACAAGCGACGAGACTGCAGCCCGAGTCTGTTCTTCTTTATGATAGAGTCATTTCGGTACGAAAGCAAATTTGAGATAAAGAGGTAGCAAACAGACGGAGTAGTGTCACTATGATCATCAATCGATTGGTTTTGGAGCGATAAGTGACGAACATTTCGGTCGAGTTCAGTCCTACGACAGGGGATATTACTCGCTTGCATCACTCCCGTCAAAAATGGTTTTAATTTGGAAATTTAATTTGGAATTTAACTCATGAAAAGCACTCCTGGTACCACCCTCGATGAAATATGACCTAAACATGATACGTAAGTCCATTTTATCTTTAAATATGGCCGAGTCTATCAAGAGAAAATATATACAAGTTAAAGGCAAGAGACAAACTTCCGACCAGGGCCATAGTGTGCGAAATTTCAACATTAGGGGATGATTTCAACATTCGCTAATTAATGGGAATGATTACAATTTTCCATAAAAGATAAAATTTAAATTACAACCAGGATATGGTATAACTACATCATCTTCAAGTTGACATGTGAATCATGTAGTGATATCGGAGCCTAGTTGGTGATTAAAGTTTTATTTCTCCTTTTTCATCCATACCTGTTTCCCATGTCTCTTGGTGTAGCCTGATTAAAGTTTAATTTACCCGCGGAAATTCAATTGCTATCCTTCAATTAAACATAACCTGTACATTGGCTTTATCGTAAACTAAATTCATAAAAATAAATATAAATTTGCGTTTTTATATTTTTTTTGCAATTTATAACATTAAAATTGTTTGGAAATGAGTTTTAATGAAGTACGTAAAAATGGTAGGTTTGATAGGTTCGGAGATGTGAGAAAATGGGATTTGGAAACCAAGTGTTGGAGAAATACGTTGTAGATGAAATGCACCGAAAAACATAAAATGAAGAAGTAGACAGAGTGGAAGAGGAGGTGAGAACTCTGTGGAACACTTTTCAGAAAAGAGGAGCCACAGGGATTTGACCAACTCTGAAGCACAATGAGAATTTGAAAAACATAACTGAAGGTAAAATAATGGAATTATTCCAAGAGGAAGACCATGGGATAAAGACATAGAAAAAACGACGAGGAAAGTAAAATAATAGAATTACTATTGGTTAAGGTAATAAGCATTTATACAGGGAAGGATAGATGGGGTGCAGTCCGTCAATCTTGGGATTGAACGAAAACTGAATGAGGGAAAAATAATCCATCCTAAAGTACCCATTACTTGGTACGACTTCCTTGACTATGCGCTCTAAGGACGATCATTTAGTGAGATTATCATTGCTAGCTTTGTATAGGAGACTCACGTCATCACCATCGATAGTCACTCAATCCTAAGATTAGTTGACTGGAGCCGTCCATTTTACCCTGTCCACGGCCTCTTTCTTCGTGCCGTTGTAGCTCTTCCGTTCCCCATTTCGTTTTACATGGTCAACGTATTTGTCTCTCACTCTTCCTCTTCTACTACATACTAGAAGACGATTCCCGCTGAAAGCCGACGCGGGGAAGAAAATATTGATCATTATGTATTGGATAGAAATAGCACTGAAAGAGAAACTGAAAGTAGACGTCACCCTGAGAGGAGAGAAATTAGAGCAAGCGGATTCCTTCATCTATCTCGGAGGTACCATCACGTGGGACGGAAGAAGTACGAAGAACATCAAGCGAAGAACCGAAGCTAAGAAGGCGTTTTTGGGAAAAAGACAACTGCTGTACTCAAAGAAGATAGCACTAAAAACCAGAAAACAGTATGTGAAAACAATCGTGTTGAGCGTAGCACTCCATGGATCGGAAGCATGGGAAAGCTGACCAGAAAAGACTTGCAGCCTTCAATACCTGGCACTGGAGGAGAATGCTGAAGATAAAATGGACTGACAAAATGAGAAATTAAGTGTGCAGAAGAGCAGAAGAGGAAAGGACAATATGGAAGACCATGCAAAAAAGAGGAGCCAGATGGATTTGACACACCCTGAGACACAATGGGTTTGTGAAGAACATATTGGAAGGCAAAATAGAGGGAAAAGTAGAAGGCCAGGAATGTGTTCATGGACCAAATAAAGAACACAGTACACAGGAAGAGATACCAGGAGGTAAGGGAACCAGCGTTAGACAGAGAAGGGTGGAGTGCTGCAGTCAACCAATCTTAGGATTTCACGACTAATGAAATGAATTCAGAGAATCCATGATGGTACGAATAAAATAACTCAGTTGTAATATTCACACTCTTATTTAATACAAACCGAACAAATACTCAACGCCATTATCACGGGAATGATAGTGACACAAAGTGTCAAAACCACGGTCGGTAAGTATAACCAATCTTAGGATTGAACAACTAATGATGAGAAAAAACACCCTTTCAGTTTGCTGTTCAAAGCGTTCGTATAAACTTAAATCGGTGATTTCCCAAATTAAACAGTAAACTGGAGAGCATTATTGTCGAATATTGGATATCGTAATGTTGATGGCAACCCGCCATCTTAGTACTCGAGTTGGCCTCTAGTAGCGCAGATAACTTGCATTCAAAACGAATAGAGTTCTGCAAACACTTTTCCCAATTAGTTTTGATGGAAGTTTTAGTTTCTAATAACGATATCGAAATCGGAGTTTAAAAAAAACGAAAATATGAATATTCCATATTCGACTTCAATAAGTCTGTTATATAACTTCTGATGACCTTCGGGTCATAGGGATATTCCCATTTGGTTACAAATGTTAAAACGTCAACTGTTCTAAAGCACTCCTTCGAAAATATGCCAGAAATATGCAAATTTTCAACTTCATCGGTACAGTACTTGTTGAGGAGAAAAGCGGCAAACATGCTAGCAGACAGGCGTTACTTGAATTCAATATGCCTCCATAGATGTTCATCACTAATTCTCTGAGTCTCACAGTGTGCCTCTCCTTCTTGACCCCGACTTCCTGATTGTGATTCGTAAGGGTTTCTAGCATAGGGATGCCAATAACTGGCGAACCACAAATGACTACAATGCGCGGCACGAATAGCAATGCTATGGAAAAACATAATATCTCAAGCCCTCCAGGATCTTTGCACCATTTTCATGCACGCCTCGGAAGCAGTGGCAACGAATGGGAGGATTGGGGACACAACTTTCTGATCCCTCCCTCTAGAAACCTGTGACGCTAGAACGCGTTCCGATTAAAATTCATTGGTACATCACTCATTGTCAAACAGGCAAAACCACACGAGGCAAAACGAAATATATTTTTTTCTTTCCAACCGGACAATTTAAAGCGAGAGCCATTTAAAAAGTCGGAAAAGAGGCCAGGGGGTGAGGGAGATGGTTAAACCAGGAGTCGAACCGCGGACCCTCGCTGGGATGACAAAAAAAAAACCCTTTCGCTCGACAGGTGACGCAACTAAAAAAACCAAAGCTAAAGCGTGGAGTGAGGGGAAAATAGGATCTCAGAGAGCTGGTAGGAGATTGTGAGGTAAGTGGCAGGGGGACTTGGCGGTAAGAAAAGATTGCCGAAAGGGGGGGGGGAACTATTTTGAAGACCTATTGAAAAATGGACTCGTTCAAACCGCATTCTTTCACACGAGCATAGAAGGTCCACTTCCTTCACATCTGTGTTATGGGTTAAATAGTACGAGGAAAGTTGAGTATGGGATGGGGGAAGGAAGGTGGACTATTGCTTGTAACCCGAAGCTCCACCTAAAGGAGCCACCCCTGTGTACCACCCTATCCTATCCCTACCCACCTCCCTTCCCCTCTTTAGAAGCGGCAGGGAAGAGGCGAGGAACTGTGGGTAATGGACCCATCCTCATCGAGGTCATGGGGGACGGACAACTACGGTGGGGATGGGGGTACCGCTTCTCCGAGGGATAAAAGCGAACCCCGCCTCAATGGGGGGTCTCCTATGCAAGGATAGAAAGAGAAAACCAGGGGTAGGCGAGGGGAAGAAAGGGGGCTTGGGGTACAGTGGACAGAGTGCATTGATGGAAACCGGTATACATACACATACCCTCTCGGACCAGAGCTCGTGGGACACTTGGTTCGTGGGGGAACATGGTCGGATACCCTCTTTGAACGGCGTGCCAGTAGGAAGTAGCGGCGATGATCTTCAAAGAACACCTCTAATGGACTGTCCTCGGCTTTCCGATCGCTAAGGCCAGATGGAGAAACGCATAAATACATCCTTGGAGGAAAATCGAAAAACAAAAAAAAAGAAAACTTCTTGGGACCTAGAACTAGTCCTTGGGGTACGCCATAGAAACTAGTATTTTTTAAAGACACTTTCTCGCTCTAGTTCTATTCCCCTCTATCTACTCACGTCATTCTGTTTCCACTGGTGTAATTTCCTCGTGATTTATCCCTCGTGACCATTGATCTGATCACAGAAATCACGTAGAATGGGATAATTGCATGGTTCATTCGAAGCTGAGGAGAATGCATCCCACCGTTAGACACTTGGAACTGGGGAGGGGGAGAACTCTAAGAGATACCCCGGATGAAAAAAATTGCATACGGTGTGACTTCTTCTCTCTAGCTATTCTGAGGTGCCAACTCCTGCTGTCCACCTCGCCACCTGCATGAAAAAGTAGGCCAGCGGCTACAGGCGTACAGTAACGAGTTTTATCCAGGGGGAGGTGAAGGAAGACAAGTTGTTTGATTCTAGCTCTCTTAACGTTTGAGCTTGTCCCTTAAATTGCAAGCTCAATGTTTTACCTCATCGCCCCAACGGAATATTCCAGCTTTTGCAGAGACATTCATTAAGCAGTAACAGGTTCCTGCGTTAAATTGATCATGTTAGCGTTACAGGCTCCAGCAGGTATATATTCGATTTTTTTCTTTTACCGGTGCACGAGCGATTCTCCGTGAAAATAAATTGCATCCTTACGAGAATTAAGTCACTAGTGATAAAATATGTTACTGTGAGTCGCGTGCGGAAAGGGGTACTTTTTCAATATTAGAATTAATGGCTAAACAAGGTTCGTCCTCTAATCGTGCAGAGTCTCTTACGTATAACTTTTGCTCAATGAAAGTTATAGTGAATAACATGAGACATATATTTACAGAGTTAAATGGTAAAATAAATAACCTCCAACAAGGAAGGTTAGTCCAAAGAAATAATTGGAGCTAATCTGCGCCACCTATTCTTTTGAATATGATTGGCACTAGGTAAAAAAGTTCTTCCCTTCTTGGCTACTCTACATGAAAATTTAAAATGTTCATTCTTTTTCAATTCACTACCAATTCACAAGATTGCTATAGGAGTAAAGCATTTCACCTTTCAGGTAAAATACAGCATTTTACATTTACATGCGCTCTAGAAATCATGAAGGTTCTGAACACGGGGTACGTTATAAGATACTCAGAATGGTACTTCTTAAATATTGAGATGGAAATGTAATGTATATGTTATATATTTCGATTAGCCATCCGTGTGTCACGGCTTCAGAGCTTTAGCATCGTTAACTAGAGTAATATTATGAACTCATTCTACTTGTTTCAGAGGTAATAGGTATATGTAATGTATGCAAGTACCTAATTCGAAATACGTGTAGTAAATGATCTCAATGGTTTCAGCCTCAAATTTTTGGATGTTCATGGTATCTGAAGATGACACCGCTGAATCGAAACTAGTAGTACCTTAAAATAAATTGGTGGGATAAAACAATGCTTTCTTTTTCATTATTCATGTGATTAAAAATGCCTTACAGCGTGACAGGGGTTGATTTTAACTGAAAATTAGAGTAAGAGCATGACCAAAGAAAGGAACGAACACGCCCAATAATTAGCGCACTACAAGTTTGTACAGCTGAAAATTCACCCAATTAATATTTTTACTAACCCTTATTTTTTCACATCTGGACATTGACGCTTATCACTCGTAATGATGACTAACCACTGAAGCCAGACACTGATTATACGCCATTGATAATGGGTCTCTCCCACGTGTGCCTTGTATTAGATTTCAAAGGTCTCATACACAGATTCCGATACGACTGACGAAATCGATCTTAATGTTTCTCTGATAGAAATCTACTCAATTAAGATGTACCTTGAAGAGCTGCAGCTGAGGATAGATGGTCTTACGATACAATCAGGCCAAAATACTTCGAATTCGATGAGACAAACTCAATGAACTCATTCTGAATGGAAACAACCTCCTGAAAATTCATTAGCAGTCATCAATGCGAGTATTGGTTTGAATCAGTTTCCCACCCAATTCTATTTTCAGTTTTCCACTTTATTCCTTCATAATCCCACATTTTGATTTCTATCATGATTTTTTTCATAACAAAAAGGAAAGAGGTGATCACCGTGGACGAACGAGAAAGGGGCTTATGAAGCAAACAATGATATTGAAGTGAAGAAAATAATATACAAAACCACGAGATTCTTGAACTGTGGTCACTTATTTGTCTCATAGTCGACGTTTCACCAAATTATTTGGTATCATAAAGATTTTACAATGAGAAAAAGAAGATTTAACACTAGATCTCCTTTTTCTCATGTCTTATTGGGTATTGAAGGTATTTACTAAGACATCAATACAAATGTTGTGGCATAAGGAATTTACCTAACATAGAGATTGGTAACATTGAAACATTAACAAAGTAAACGACAGATCATAGAAGTAAAGAAATACCTAAGTAAACAGTTCTGGTGGACAAATATTAAATTAACATGAATAAAACATTCACAAATTTGGCAAAAATTTGTAAATGTTTTTAGAAAAAGTATGGGCCATTGGAAAAGCTGACCAGAGAAGACCTGCTGCTGGAGAAGGATACTGAAGATGAAATGGACGGGCTAAGTAAGAAATGATGAAGAGTTCAGAAGACTTGAAGAGGAAAGGACCATATGGAACACCATAGAGAAAAAAAGAACCAGATGGATTGGACGCACCCTGAGGCACAATGGGTTTCTGAAGAACATAATTGAAGGTAAAAAAAAACTATTCTTAGATAAGGAAGGGCTACAGTGAACCAATCTTAGGATTGAACCTGCTATGAATAATGACGATGACAGCGACGTTGTCGTATTTTTCCACCTTGAATATGGCATATCACGCCCGATCACGTCTGCAGCGCCACAACGTGTACTGGAGACTATAACATCTTACTCGTACAAAGGTATAGGTAATGAAATTCGCTTTGAAATAAGTTGGCAGGAGCGGTAATCGAGAACACATTAGAATACATTTTCAAGTAAGTCGAAAAAATCTTTGCATCACATGTCACTTAAGCACATTAGTTTATTTTATTTTTTAAATTTGTTAATTGCTTCCTTTAATTCTTAACAAAAACTTTGCCCTTCTAAGCCAAATGGCTTGCCAGAAGGTTCCACTAATCGTGCAAATAAGGCGGCATGTACAAAAATGTCAAATTGAAATTGCAAATGGCATAGAACAACAATTTTCAATGGTCTAGTCACATTACATCTGGCTACATTCATCAAATTAATCGATATATTAGCAGAACAGATTTTAAGTTATTAATTACAAATTTTAAATTTCATTAATTTATTAATTAATGCTAATTAATAATTAATTAAATTATTAATTTCATGCTTCTACTTTTTTCTTTACCTCTGCTAACCCTTATTAGTTTTTGAAATGATCGGGTCTGAAATTGAGTGTGATTGGTACATAATATTTTCCCAACCTTTTACCAAAAAAGTTATAATAATTATGTCTCCAACACAGGAGAATTTCTTTTTAGCATACAATGAGTGTTTTTACATGGTAATTTGAAACTCTTTAAAAAATAATTTTCTGCTATAATTATCCATTTTTCATGCGCTGTATACTACCACAAATATCGTAACAAACATTATGAAACATTTATATTTTAAAAGATTCACCTTAATTTCGCATTACAATGACCTGGATTTACGACGTGGAATTCGAAATTAAAAATAATTATATTAATTAAGTTTCTTTAATTCGGCATGATACCTTCAGATTTATTAGCCTCCATTACAATAATATGAAACTTACTATTTCGCGTATAGGAGAAAAACAGTAAACTTATAATCAGATCATTTCGAAACATAAGTCAAGCGTTACAAGGCTACATCTTAAAATAGCATTGATTTGCATAGAGACCAAATAGGCATGATGCAACTCCAAGTTTCATATACAGCCGTACACAAACGATAATCCCACCAAAAACCTTCAGATGGCTTGCCAGAAGTTCAAAATATTTTGCTAGAGCCAAACTATTATGGTAGGAACGATCACAGGAATAAGATTAAGAAAATAGACTGCAGAACCGATAGATTTAAGATGTCATTTTTTCCACGTACAATTAGGGACCATAATAGTAGTGATACATCAATTTTAGGATACTGAGTAGGTTAAATAGGTTTTTTCAGTAGTACTCAGTATCTTAACATGATTTGTAGATACTAACTTCGCATGCAATCTCCGGCATGATATACTACTGAATGTCTTAGTGCCTTGTAATGCTATATATTTGTCGCAATAATAATACTAACCAGTACTTGTATCTTGAGTGGTGTACTGCATGATAGCATGTTCTTCTACGTATCACTCTCCTGGTTTGTGGTCTGACTGCGTACTGTTGCCCTGACTGCTTTTGGGCTGCGCCTGGCATTCTGGGGAACGTAAGCGGTTCTGATTTGAACTGGGATGAGTGCTGCATGCATGGTGTGGAATCATCTCGTGCCACGCACCCTAGTGGTGGCTTGCACGGTATTTCGTAGATATAGATGTAGATGGATTGTTTGTGTTCTGGAAATCTCATCCGTCAGGACTTTGGGAGAACAAGATTCGCATCCCGGTCAATCCAAATAATATTTTTTCTATGCCAATTCCACCTTCTTTGGCGAATATTCGTAGTTTCCATCATGTCAAGTCTCACCTTAGTAATCTTCGGAATGAATGACACGAACGGGCAGTCTGAAATCCGGCATTAGAATTCCACGCACGTAGGACGCCTTCGAAGTAGCCATTAAGTTATCGAATTCGCGGAAGTCAGTCACCTCCTTTCCCCCTTTTAACGTGCGGATAATCACGGCAGATCGGACGCCCGAGTTTTCATTTTCGTCCCGCAAGGGGAAAACCTGTTGTCCATCGGTCGAGAGGGGAGTGCCTCCTCCTCCTTCCAATGAAATGGCGCCCGTCGATTGCGTCAGATTTAGCGAAAAGGATTGCAATGGCCATGGCCCGGCACCCTGCTCCACTGCAGTGGTCAAGGCGACAGCGGGTGACAAAATATATTAGGAGTAATGGGCTCGAACATATCGCATTGTGTTTAGGTACAACGAGTAAAGGGTGGACGCTGTACGTCAGCGACACTTCTGCGTCCAATCTTCCCCTAGTATTGCATCATTTTGTGCAAACTCAGCCGTCACCAAGAGGGTTCATTACGTATGAAATTTTCAACACTACGAGTGACACAACTCATAGAATTAGTGCATAGAATGGGATGAACACAGTCTCTCGACAACGCTAGAGCGACTATTGACCTAGGCCAACTTAATCGAACAGCACAATAAAATAGTAGTTTACATGCAGTTAAAAAATACTAGTAAAATCTCTCTCGTTTGACGCTAGTCCTTAGGCGCTCCTCCGAGGCAATTCTTACCTACGATTGAATAACTTAGCTACCAGCTCAGCCATTAATTCACACGCACCATAAGATGTATCACTAGCTAAAAGGGACTCAATATTATTTGAAAAAATGAAACTGTAAAAATTATCGAAAATATATGAGAAAATATACAACTATCCACCAACTATATCCTGTTTCTAAGTGCGAGAGAAATTGAAATTGAATCTAAATATAAGAATCACAAAGCTCAACGAGCAATATCGCCACATCTGACATTTTAAGTCTGTGATATTGATTAGACTATACATTTAACGATTTCCACACGATCGTCAAATCTAAGGTTCCTGAAGTTTTGAGTGTCCTAATAAATAATGAGAGCTCCAATTCTGGAGAATCATAAGCACGGGTAGTTATAATCAGTATCTATTTTAGTGACCATAGCGTATTTCGCAAAATCAGAAATTACGTAAAGACCTCCTAGGGTTGAAAAAAAGTCCTGCCTAATACTAGATTACATCTTTAACAGATATCGATAAGCGTTTACAAGGGCAGTCATGGACGATGTGAGGAAAAGTAAAACTCACTCTCCACAAACTATGTGGTATTCCATCTCTGAATTTATTATTATGATTTATACAAATTTCCTCACCGTAATACATTTGATGAGAGCGGAATACATACATACATATATTTGCACACACACTTGCTTGCAACTACAGAATTTCTTTGGTATATATTTGGTACGTATGTAATTTCATTATAGAATAAGGTCTGTGCCGAGGTGCTGCGGTTAAAACTTGCTGACGCAATCACAGAATTTATTTGGTACATATTTTCGTTTACTGCGTTCTTTTTCTGCCCTGTTTCCATTTCAATTCCGCTACATATTGTAAAAATATATTAAATATACTACAATACTACATAATATAAACTACATTATAGAAAATTAAAACTTGTAAAAACTTAGCATACCGAAAATTTTAATTCTGTTCAGCTTAATTTAAAATGAATCCATTTACTTCAAATAACAATGTAATTTATTCATTTTTCAGAATTTCAAGACATGCACTAGGCTTTTTCTTGTACGTTTTAGATATATGAGAATATAAAAAAGTCCTTCCTATCCGTATGAAAAGCGAGTTCCAGGAAAAATGTGATTAAAATTTAATACCGGAATCTCTTTTTGTTTACGAAGTATTTTATATCGCGTTGGGCGCTAAAATTAAAAGAATTAGCCCCAATGCTCTCAGTAATATGTCAAATCTACTGTGAAAGTCTAATCCATATTATTACGATGAAATAAAATACTTCAAGTGTAGTAAACAGTTCATGGAGCTGAGCTCAACTCCTTGGATTTTCCTCCAGGAATACACCCGCTCATGATATGGTGGGTGCAAAGTTTGCATGAATAGCTCTTTTTAACTTCCTTAAATAATTTGTTTTAGAGAGCACACACCATCCACCAATCTAATAAAGCCAAAGCAAGTTAATCGTACATCCTTACACGAATTTTATCCCTTATCAATGAATTCCCCCAATTTCGAAAGGCCGGACCACCTAACGGTGATAAAAAAACTGTCCCAGTAAATTATAAGTGAGTTTTAATTAAGGGGCGTCGTCAAATTTCGAGGAAATCGTGCGTTAGCTCCGTGACTGTGTGGAAAAGCGTTCGTCACATCGATCCCCTAGTAATGCACGGGACTAAAACACCGTAACCCGCGGCGAAAGTCGGTCATAAGCGCTTTTAAAGGTGAGCGTCTTATTTGCTGACCGCAGAGAATACAACGGTTTCGCAAGTGCTAAAATGTACTGACTGCAGGTCTGCGCTAAATAAATATTCGGAATAATTCGTCCTCTCCCACCCCCGACATTCAAACGCTCGGTCACCAGAATAGAGGTGTCGACAATGGTCGCCTTCTTTGGATAAAAATAATTAACGATAACTCGTATACGTCCTGCACAGTCCACCCTTCCGTACGTTTTGCTAGTGATATTCCAGTCTTGGCTACAGTATTGTCGCATTAGACGAAAATTTTCGGAACTTTAGAGTAATAATGTTATTAAGATATGTTAAAATTAGTATCAGTATTACTCTGGGTCTAAACTTAACAAATGTTTTTGATTAAATGACCATAGGTACGCTATTAATGAAATTAAAATCTCACATATTAGACGGCATAACACATTAAATAGGAGAGTTGCTGAGCAATCATGCACAATAGTCTGTTTCAAATGGTGTCATCTGAGATAAAGTTAGGGGAGTACCACAGGGTAGGATCTTAGGGCCACTTTTGTTTCTGTTGCGCCATATTAACTACATTATTGGAATGGCCGACAGTAAGCTTCGGTCATTAGCCGATTATGCCGAATTGTTAAAGGGAATTAAAAGTCGTAATGGTAAGCAAGCCCTAACAGAGGGCCTTGGGGCAATCGAAAAGTGGTGCTGCACGTGGAAGTCAGATTATTATTATTATTATTACTATTAGGTATTCTACCGGTAAGGGTAGGTTTTGTTGAATGTCAGAGAATCCGCTTCCGGTCTTCTACATTTTCAGGGGCCTATCCTTCTCTAGTATATCCTATTCCGCCTCGGCATAAGATCTACCCTTCTTCATCCCGTCCATGAAACCTATTCTCTTTCTTCCCCTACCCCGCTTGCCCAACATCCTTCCCTCTATCACACTCTTCAGCAACCCATCACCCTTTATTACATCCTTTAGCCATCTACCCTGCCTATCCCGGATTTTATTCAAAAGATTCCTCGCCCACCATATCCGGCACTTCCTCGTTAGTCTTCCTTTCCGTCCATCTAACCTCCTCCATTCTTCTCCACACCCACATTTCAAATGCCTGCAGCCTATTCTCGTCCTCCTTTCTCAGGGTCCACGTTTCTGCCCCATACAACGCTACGCTCCATATCAAACTCTTCACCAGCCTCTTCTTCACATCCTTACCCAGTGTCCCCGTCATCAGCTCTCTTCTATTACTAAACGCCTCCTTAGCTAGCGCTATTCTCTTCCGTATGTCTTTACTACTATGCCCATTTTCCTCTAGCGTGCTACCTAAGCAATTTAACTGCTCTACTTGCTCTAGTTTGTGTCCTCCAACTTGAATCACAAGCTTCGCTTTCTTCGTCCTACAGAATCTCATTACTTTTGTTTTCTTATGATTTATCTTCATTCCAAATATCCCGCGCTGCATATCTAAAGCATCTACCAAAACTTGTAGTCTCTTCGAAGATCCACTAACCAATGCGGAAGTTAGATATAAATAAAAAAAATAGATGGTAATTAAATCATTGAAAAATAAACTCTCATCTCACACTTCATAAGAAAAAGCGAATAAGGAGGAGTAACATACGATAAATACCATAAATTAGGATTGGTCCAAAGGAAGAGCAACTATGAGGAAGAGGTTGGGAAACTACGCCACTTCTTAAACTGTGAACTATAACTTGAATAACAAAGCAAGATTTGCAAAATAGCGTCACGAAAACTTCAAGTGTCTCAAACCTACGCCACCAGATACAAAAATTAATTTTTCCCCAAATAACTCAAGACCATAGTATAAGTCAGAATGGCTTATTCGTACACGCTCCGATAGGGAGTTCAACTTAAATTTACCTCATCACTTAATTTACAGACGAAAGTTTCTTTGTTAAAATGGTAATCAGTGTAAGAAGCACGTATCGAATGCATTAATTTTTCAATCCATTCAAATCTATGCGTGAATAGGTTAGGTGCACAACAAGTTCGGGAACTCTTACAAATATAATAAATTTTCAGGCTTCACTTGGTGGAACAACATTTCGATGGTTTGTAAATAAATTCACTTTGTAAAATTCCACAATGGTTTTTATTATTTCGACCTGGGTTTCGATTCAAGTTAAGTCATGATAATGACAAGTTAAGGCATGATAATGACTTAACTTGAGTCGAAACCTAGATCGGAACAATGAAAACCATTGCGGAATTTTACAAAGTGAATTTATTTACAAACTCTTATATATTGGGGATAAAGGAGAGAAGGGGGAGGTGATGATGTGGGGTGGAAGAAAGGAGAAAAGGGAGATAGAGAGATGGCAGGTATCCATGTGCAACTGCTTCAAGGATAGGGGAAGGTGAAGGGAACAAACATTCATTGACAACACACACCTCAGGGTCATGCATTTTTCTCAAAATTTTTAATTGCTCGAGGGCATCGAGTTCACGTGAATTGCTATTGCAATGTAGGATTTTGGTTTCAAATGCACTACTATGACCGTTACTTGATAGCTGTTTGGCGAAGTTACTTCTATTTTCACTATCGTACTTTTAAGCACTACTTTGTTCTTTGGTCCTAATTCAAAATTTTTTTTTCAATAATGAATAGCTTATCACAATCCATAAAAGTTCTTATATCTGCAAAATCATACATCGCAGCGCAGGTTTCGCTGAAATTCACCCCTAGCCACATACCTATTGGCTTGGCTCGCAAGACTCTTAGTCTGCGAGGATTCACAGTGTAAACCCCACTACCCGCCGTATCACTTCCTGCTCAGTCATCATTTCGGCTGAATCACGGCTGAATCTCATCGAAGAAATTACTTCAGAGAAAAGAGGTTCCGCATAACTGCCGTGCCGTGATAACAGATATCTTCGTGCATCAGGTGAGTGCGATTTCGCGGCTATCAGCGATGAGGAAGCAAACGAGAACTATAAAGGGCACGATCTAATTACATTCCTTATCACAACGAGCTGCTATCGCATTGCTGTAACGAGCCAGGCCAGCTGATCCACTAGCAACCAGCAGACTCACGGTGGTCGGAGCGATTTTGCGAGAATATCATAGAACAATTTCTGTAAACGTGATAATGGAGGAAGGTATCAAAAGGCCTTCTCAAGGTGTTCCGCGCAGGCAGCACCGTTTTCCCGCCATAGCCCTGCAGTCTGACGCAATTTCCTCCTCCTCCAAAACCACCTCCCAAATTCTTTCGCGAGATCCTTCACACTTTGGCGCATTTCCAGTTGCATTTTCGTAAAGTGTCCACTCGTCTCAAGAATAGGCAGATGTTGACATCGGGTTCCTAAGTACATTTTCTCCTGTTCTCCCACACAAACTATTCCAGGTAACTACAATATCTTACATCAACACAGTACCCAGCAAGTCTTTCCAATGGTGTGCGGCAGGGGGTACATGCACTACAACGCTCCCTGATAAAGTTAACGGAACTATTTAAGATTATAAATTCACTAGCAAACACCTTCAAATACTTATTACTTTTTAAAATCATGTAAATCTATGCGTGGATATATTATCACAATCCATAAAAGTTCTTAAAACTGCATAATCACATATCACAGCGCATGTTTTGGTAAAAGTCACCCCTTGCCATACAAACCCATTTGCGTGAGAGTCAGGCAGGTTTCATGCGAAACGTTGCTACTACGTTGCATATAAAGATACAAAATTTACGGAGCAAATCAACCAATGAACTGCACTGCTTATCGACTAATCTAGTTTAAAGATTTCATCGGCAGCTATAATGATCTTTATTCAATCGCGGCAAAATATCATTTTTACCTATTTATTCTGCAGACTACTTCCCCAATTTTCTTCTCATAATTTAACGTTCGACGTCCAGTTTCGTATTGGCATCGTAGAAAAATAGATGGCCCGGGAAAATGTGCAAAAGATCAAGTCAAAATTGTGACCTAAGGTCTGAAAGGGATTTTCTTCCCAGTTGTTGCGGACGGCTGGTAACCATAACGAAATTATAATAACGGCCTTCAAAGTACTTCGCCCAAGGATTGCGAAAACGACCTCAGTTACCGTTCACCTCTTCATGTAACCAGTATAATCGCGAGGTAACAACCCGATCGACCAAAATTAAAAACCCATCAAGCAAGCCAATCATAATCAACATCATCTTAAGATAATGAAGGGATAATTTGAGATTGATTAGACTCGCTGCGGCCACCTTGCCTTTCTGCACGACTCCGCTTTGATCGCCAAGCTTCGAAGGTCTCATTCCTGAATTCCACTTTTGCTTTCTTCGCTTCGTCTTCATCTACATCTACATCAATGGAATACCGTGCAGGCCACCACCATAATGTGTGGCACGGGGTGATTCCACACCAGGCATGCAGCACTCATCCCAGTTCAAATCAGAACCGCTTACGTTCCCCCGATTGCCAGGCGCAGCCCAAAAGTAGTCAGGGCAACAGTACGCAGTCAGACCACAAACCAGGAGAGTGATACGTACAAGAACATACTATCATGCAGTACACTACTCAAGATACAGCCACTGGTTCGCATTATTAACGCGACAGATAAATAGCACTATTAGGTACTAAAATATGCAAGAGTATATCATGCTGGAGATTGCATGCGAGGTTAGTATCTAAAATTCATGTTAAGATATTTAGCACTACTGAAAAAAACCTATTTAACCTAGTCAGTATTCTAGAACTGATCTATCGCAACTAAGATGGTCCCTTATTGTGGGTGGAAACAATTACATTTTAAATCTATTGGTTCTGCAGCCTCTTTTCTTAATCTTATCCCTGTGATCATTTCTACCATACTAGTTTGGCTCTAGCAAAATATGTTGAACGACTGGCAAAAAATAGTCCACATTAAACTTTCGTAAATGATTTAACCTATATTTTTCCCTTCGATCGGATAGAAGTTTCCCTTCGATCGGAGATCTTCCATCGGTTGACGGCGTATGGCACTCTGACGAACGAACAGTTGTCCATCCTGCGTCGCCTCGATTCACACGAGACGCATTACGCAATCCTGCCTGCGTCGACGGTCACTCCGTGCGAAAGGGAAAACTGCCGACTTCAGCTTCCCTCCAAATGGAAAGCGCGTTAATGGCATTTTTTTCATTTAGTCACCCTTGGGTGGCAACGGGAACGCAAGTAGCACTGAGTCCGTCGGCCAGGTGTCCCCGACTTGAAATCATCCTTGAGTTGACGCATGCGACTTGATGACGCTCTTTTGCGTAAATGTACTGTTAAAAGAGTGAAACCGCTACAGAAAAAATCATGCATAAGTTATTTTTTAAATGCTAGTCTATAAATAATCTATGATAAGGCAGGTTTTGTTGAATGTCAGAGACTCTCCTCCCGGTTCTCTACACTTTTTAGGGCCTATCTCGCTCTAGTATATCCTTTTTTGCCTGAGCATACGATCTACCCTTCTTCATCCTGTCCATGAAACCTATTCTCTTTCTTCCTCTTCCCCGCCTGCCCAGCATCCTTCCTGAGATATTAGGAGTGGGCTATTTCCCAAGTCATACTGCTAACCATATTCCAATTTTGCCTTTTAATTTCAACAGCGATATGAAGCATGAGGTAGATATTACTAAACTAATTTCGCAATAATATACTTTTATGAGAGGCTGGTGAAGAGCTCGATACAGAGCATACGATCTACCCTTCTTCATCCTGTCCATGAAACCTATTCTCCTTCTTCTTCTTCCCCGCTGGCCCACCATCCTTCCCTCTATGTCTTTCCTGGTATTTCAACCCTGAACCTATGAAACCTATTCTCCTTCTTTCTCTTCCCCTCTTGCCCACCATCCTTTCCTCTATATCTTTCCTAGTATTTCAACCCTGGTACAAAGGACGTCTTTGAGGTTGGCATAAAAGATGAATTAACCAGAGTAGAGCTCCTGAGAACGAATAGCATGGAAATCTTGAAGAAGTTGGACATACGCAGGTGCAGACAAGCTTCAATTCACTGAGCAAGATACATCCAAGGTAATGAAGAGCCCATGACTAGTGAAACCACTGCTGATTTCAACAAAAAAAACCTACAATAAGAGGCGAAATCCAGATGAAGCCAGCAGCGAAGAGGTGCAGACTTCCGAAACTTTCGGAGATCAGAAAACCTAAAACGCGATGAAGCACTAAGAGTGGCCTCACCGAGGCAATGGACAATTACAACTGACTGTTGAGAGAGAGAGAGAGAGAGACTGAGATGAAGGATTGGAATAAATTAAAGTAGGAAAACTATATTAAAATAATTGACTCAAGAAAACATCACTGTTTAACAGATATTTCGATGCAAGGAACGAATTTCCCTTTCAATCTTAAAGAGAGCGCAAGGGACTGAAAATAAAAAAAGCTGCAGTCGTATATTTATTTAAAGAAAGAAAACCACATACAGCGAGGGTGACATTTTATAGTGACCATGTAACAATACGCACTCTTAAGGACATATAAAAACAAATTTAACATCAGGATACTAGCACAATTTTTCAAATATAAATAAAACGAAAAATAAGGGAATAATTACTTAGGTGAAAGATACGAAAGAGAAAGGCCTATAAAGGATTTAGATGAAAGTGCAAAAGGATCGATGTGAGGAAGGGAATTCAATTCAAAGGAGAGGTGGAAGAAAAGAGAACGTTTAGTTATCGATATATCTGGGAATGGGCATGTAGAATAAAGGGTGAAAAATAACGAGTGGGGCGGGATGGAACTTCGAAATTGATACAGGAGAGCAATTCAGGGCAGTCGATGGTGGAATTAAGAATATTATAAATACATTTTAAGTCTGCTCTGAGCCTATGGGTGGGGAGATTAGGGATGGAGAGATAGGATAAAATAGCCTTGGTGGACATATTACGACACTTTGGTAATCTATTCTTAACTATTATAGCAAAGAAGTTGCAGACACAATCCAGGGATGAAAGATTAGTTTGAAAAGAGATAGAACAGATGGGGCAGGAATAGGTAAGAATTGGAAGAATAATGGAAGAGAAGAAAGTTCGAAGTGCTCGGGAGTCATTATTTCCGGTAAAACTATAGAGGACAAAGAGGGACATTGCTTTAGACTTGATTGTTTGTATATTAAGAAGTGGAGGAGATCGATAAATAAGGTAATCGATTTTAAAAAATATAAGTTAAGGTGAAAGTAAGATCACTAGTGATGGGAGACGGTGCAAGTAATAGGTGCAATTAAACGCTCACTCAAGTGGTCATTGTATACGCGTAATATCACATCCTAGGTTACGGAAGCGGGAAATCAAAAATCATGCAAAGAATATCCAAAAGAGCAGAGTTATATTCACAGTGAACATGGAAACTTAATGAGTTTGAACGAGATATCATTTCTCCTAGAAATCTCTAAATTTGATTGCATTTTTAAGAAAAATATCCAAAGATACCAAAATATCGGCTTCAAATCGCACTAGTTTCCAGGGTATTTGCCGACTAATGCCATGCATTTGACATGGGAAATGGTAGGGGTAAGCTCTCCACTGAGATATTATTTAAAAAAATATTCTTCTAGTTCTAACACCAAGCTATCGTAAAAAATTAACATCACGCAGTTTGTATCTTTTCTTTGCTGTTTCAAAAATAAATCATACAGTCACCGCAGTATTTTTTCAGAATCGCAAATAAAAACCTTTCCTTGTGAAATGGTTTTAAACGTACTGCATGAAAAAGGCATGTTAAAGGCTTGTATAGACATTTCCATTTGAGTGCTGAGAATTTCAGTCTCATAAAAGTATTATTATTATCATGATGTATTCTACCGGTAAAGGTTGGTTTTGTTGAATGTCAGAGAATCCGCTCCCGATCTTCTACACATTCCGGGTCCTATCTCCCTCTAATATATTCTATTTCGCCTCTGCATAAGATCTGCCCTTCTTCATCCCGTCCATGAAACCTATTCTCTTTCTTACCCTACCCCGCTTGCCCAACATCCTTCCCTCTATCACACTCTTCAGCAACCCATCACCCTTTATTACATCCTTCGGCCATCTACCCTGCCTATCTCGGATTTCATTCAAAAGTTTCCTTTCCTCGCCTACCATCTCAAGTACTTCCTCGTTAGTCTTATTTTCCGTCCACCTCACCTTCTCCATCCTTCTCCACACCCACATCTCAAATACTTTAAGCCTATTTTCGTCCTCCTTCTTCAGGGTCCACGTTTCTGCCCCATACAACGCTACACTCCATATCAAGCTCTTTACCAGCCTCTCATAAAAGAATATTATTGCGAATTTACCAATTGCCAATATTTACCTCATGCTTTACAAAGCTGCTGAAATTAAAAGGTGAAATTGGAATATGATCTGCATTATGACTTGAGGAAATAGCTCGCTCTGAATATCTCAACTGATTATATAGCTCTCGGCTCGAAATAGAGGAGTCGGGGTTCGAATCCCAGTCAAGGAGAAAGACGTTTCTCAGAGTGAACATCATACAAGTGCAAAAAACGATGAAGTATTGCTGCGTCTACCTCTCACTCATAATTTTAGCGATGTAACTCAAATTATTTTCTTAAGTACCCCTGCTATACGTCCATGTGATGGCTCGTAGGATATAAAAAGTCCATTCGGTCGCAACTGCGATGATGTTTCCGAGTTCTTGTCGACGGTAGTTTAAATCAAGGTCACCGAGACACAGCCTCTCACTTAATAATTGAACGCCAAGTTGGTAAACACATTTCATTACTGACCGTGGGAGTAGCCGCCGATACGACTGGAAGTATGCTGATTAGTCATGCACTCCATTAGGCTATCCAGGTCAACCGAGATAAAAATTATCGTGTTAACTCTGATATTTGCGGTCATATTTTGATAAGTAAGTAAATGCATGCTTGACTTTGATGGCATCAAAAGAACTCGAGAAAAGATTTATCCCGGAAATACAAAGCCAAGAGAATGCTCATGTTACCGATATAAGATGAAATATTCTTGTGATGGAATATGAAACATACTTTTTCATTGTTCACTCTTTATTTGACTTATTTCGATTCAGGTCTCAAAGATCGTTTCTTCCGGGTTTCAAGTAAATAGCTGGCACTATGTGGAAAGACTCATTACAAACAATATCATAAGAATGAAAGAAAAATTCCGCTGTATTCCTTCATTTGTAGGTACTTCTTATTATTAATCTGAGGAGAAAAGCGAAAACAATGCGACTAAATTTTCACATATAATAAATAAAATAATAAAATCATCGGCATATGTAACTTTCTGTTAAATAGCGTAGGCATTATTAAGCGCACAAAACAAATACGCTACCATGTCCGTATTTCATCATGAAAATAGCAAACAAACCAATGAATTTGGTCTCATTTTAAAGAAAAATATCTCACTCTTCCAAAGATACTAAAATATCATCCCCTCACCGAGCTACTTTCCGAGAATTTTGAAGAAAAATGCCAACCCTTTTACATGGGAAATGCACTCCATAAGGACCTTTTACATGCACTCCATAAGGACCTTATTGAAAAGATGAGGAATTTCTATCGCTTGGTTCTCTTAAAAACATTTGTATTGTGTAGTTTGTATGTTTCCTTAACTATTTTTTAAAATTTATCATATTTTCACCGCAGTAAATGCTTCGGGATCACAATAAACCTTGCGTTTTTAAGGAGTTTCACGCGTAACGCGCGAAAAAATGAGTCAACTTAAAGACTTATTTAGGTATTTTCATTTAATTACTTAGACTTGCTGTCACATAAACCTACATTCTTACACCATAAATAGCGCAAAATTTAATTCATGTGTCCTACACCTGGTGAAATTAAAAGGTATAATTCGAATATGGTCTCTGTTATGACTAGGTATATATCTCGCTTAAACTACCTTAACCCTCTATGGACTGAATTATGATACATCAGCATGAAAAAAATACTTCTACTTTATTGGTTTTTTAAAAGTGCCATATAACTACAATAATAAATTGAAATATAATTAAAAATTACATTTATTTTGAAATGTGACATATTTTTGTAGTGAAAATATTTAATTTAAAATGATTCTTTACATAATAAAGCTAACTCAAGGTATACTTCAACATCACCTTCATGACGTTCCTTTTTTAAACTTTCCCTATTTTTTTTCATATGACAGCTGAAACTAATTATTTCCGAGCTCCACCAGGCATGCATTCATCAGTGAGTAGCTTCACACATTCATCTATTCAAATTGTTTGACAAGCCGCCGAAAGAGACGCAACTTTCCACACACTTTAATCCGAAGGGTTACAATTCTGTATAGCGCTGCAACTACAGGGAAGAGCCTCTTAGAAAGTCATGTTTAATTTCATTTGCATTCCTTCCCTCAACCAGAGTTCTCACAACATCTCACAACTTCCAAAAGCAATGATTATGAAATGGAACAAATGTGACTCGCTCAACCATAGAGGGTTAGCTGTAATGATAAATTCCAAAGCATTAGTAAGGGTAGTATTGAAGGTTGATCGGGTTTTCCACCGGGTGAAACTCGCCATCTCTTCCAACGTTTCGATGTATGAGTCATCCGTCGTCATCAGGGCATGACGACTGGGCCTGATGACGATGGGAATACTCACAAATCGAAACAGCGGAGAGACGGAGAGTTTGACCCTGTGGAAAACCTGGACAACCTTCAATATCACCATACGTCCGGAAAGCCATAGAATCTGGAGTTGTGCTCACCGCCCCAATAACCTTCTTCCTCTTTTTCTACTTCATATTCCTCCTCGTACCACACGCAATAGTTGTCTTATTAACACCCCAAAATTTCGTATTTCGATATCCTAGCGTTCCCTATTGTACCGAATTCCAAAAATATCTAACTCCTTGGCTTCACAGTCACCCTCCCTTGACCTCTTCTCGCCACTTTCCACATTCAAATCCTTCCTTATAACCACGTGAGCAAATTAGCCTCATCTACCCGGTTCACTTATCGCCAAGTCTCCGCCCACGTTTTTCTGTTCTTTTGTATCTTTTCCATTTTCTGTTATTACTTTTACATTTTGTTAATGCTTCTAGTTCATTTATTTGTAAGTCATCGAATGTAACAAGCCTTCTTTCCGTTTTGGGGACATTATCAAATAAATAAATAAAAAAGACTTAGATATTTCTTAATATGGGTAAATTTTATAATAGATGTTGGACCAGAACAGTTGTTGCACGAACTGCTCTCCGAAAACAGCTTTTTTCTGCGTACAAACAACGGTATCTATCCTCAAGAACCTTACACATCTGCGCATTCTATACGCACAGCTTCATCTGCCTTTTTAAGCTCCACAGTTAAGACAGATGTGTTGAATTCTTCCTCGCCTTTGGATGCAGCAGAATGTCAGCTCGATACCGGAGGAGAAAAAACTTTGAAAAAAGTGTACGCCATGTCGAGAAAGATTGCATGGGAAGACTGAAAAAGCACGGAGCCCGAAAAGGGTGTGGAAATAAGAAAGAAAAACACTTTTGAAAATATTCGACCCCTCGACCGAATTGAATGATATTAATGAGGCTGCCGAGTTGAGCTCGCCGGCGAAATTAATGCTTGGTGGGTCCGCTTTGTTTTTTTTGGGACCCCATGCAGCGTTCGAATTGATGATCTTGACTGGAGCCAGTGCCATGGGCCGCCATTGCATTCGGAGTCAACGGACTGAATCTCGTTATCACTCGTGTCGTCAAATGTCAGCTTGCTCTCCCTAATCTGGGGAAAGAAAGTTGTGAACTTTGAGGAATATGCATTGCATACATAAAAATATAAAAAGAAGGGAAAATTTCAGTTTTTAGGATACTGCTGAATAGATATACTCCTTAAAGTCAGCGAACCATAAGAATGACAGTTATACTGCCAGAAGAGAATGGTACAAATTGGATAAAATTAACGATCCTGTTTTTTCACATTTTTTTTATAATCCCGGTTTTTTCTAATATGCGTCCCATTGCCAAAGGCTTTTTTCTAATATGTTTTTTCACATAATTGTTCTTGTGCCATAGATTTTATCTAAATTTTTGTCGAACAAGTTTTCAAAATAGTACGTACAAAACTAAATTTCAGATGCATACATAACTACGAATGAACAGCTCTGAGGAATAGTAATCATATGCTGTAACACTGTACCTTGTTGCTGTATGAGGCCAGTCTGCGATTGGCTATGTAGTAAAACCTAAGAGCGTCTATTTTGATACTAAAAATTATATTTGTGAACTAATTTTAAGAAAATTTCACCCAGTTCAATGCCGTTTAAATCACGTACGCCACTCTATATTCGATAGTTTTTTCCTATTTTTTTAGATCAAACGAGGGACGTTGGACTCTGGACAAAGTTACAATTCAAGAATTCAAACCTATATACTTGGTGTAATCCACATCCAATTATAAGAGTTAGTTCCAAATAAATTTTAAAATATTTGACGTTAACAATTTAGCATTGTGTGACTGGAATTCAATTCCGGAAAATGTCTTCATATGTAACTTCCCGCGAAATCTTTCCTGTATCTTGCAAATAAACATACCAAACCCCTTTTTGGTAGATTCTTCTGAGTTTTGCAACGGAAATACTTCTCAATACGCAAAATCAGCGACATGTATTGCATGGTATTTCACTTAATGTCATAATGTGTGTTGCCTCTAGAAGTTATTTTTTTAGTTATGATAACGAAAGCGATTAGTGTTACAAAGATTACGTTTGATCACCGGTTCTTCGAGTAAAAAATATATGCTATAGAAAGCCCACACCAGAAAAATATGGTCCCATTCGCCACTTTGGTCACAAATATTCCAACATTGCAGAGTGTATGGACCAACAGCTGTTGATAATGTTCATGTACTACATAATATTTTCCCAAGAAAACTTACCATCAAGAAATACCAAAATCAATCGTAGGCGACAATGCTTGGAGGAATTTACTTACAACGTAGCAAGATAGTACAAATGGCGATAGATTATTGTTTTTTGAGGGAAATCTTAATGTCTTTATGAGTAAGTTACAAAGAATACCTTTATTCATCGGTTCTTGGAGGAAAAAGTATGTGCTATCGAAAGCCCACACCAGAAAAATACGGTCATATCCTAGATTTAGGTCAAAAATTGCTTCAAGGAATTTTCTCACAGCGTAGTGAAGTAGTTCAAATGGAGATAGTTTATTATTTAATGTTCGATAATGATGTGAAAGCGTCAATAGCGATCAGGTGCGCCATAAAGAAAGAGTAGAAAGTTACTTAGTATTCTTTAACCACGTGAGGAATAATAATGATTTGCATTATAGTTTGTCACGCTTATGCTGGAACTCATAGTTTCGTGGGTGGTTTATTTGTCACTGTTTTTTCCGGTAGATTATTCAGAATAGAATGGGAGCCCATTATTTTTTGAAGAATGGGCTCCCATTTATTATAGCAGAGTAAATTACGAAGATTACCTTTAATTGATTCTAGAAATCCAAATCGGAAAATGTAACGCACGTCCATTAAGACAGGTGTTTCGGCTCACGCCGCAGGATTACAACTTCCGCCCTGGTTTGAAGCTCTCGCTTACCCGGGGCAAGGAAGAGGTGGGAGGAAAGGATGGGAAGGGAAGGTTAGCAAAATCACAGCCCCTTCGAGGCCGACACCAATGAGGCGGATTGAGGTCAAAAGGACCTCAAGGGCCTCCGCCTCCCCGAAGTGCTCGTATTAGTATGGTTACCCCAAACAACTGAGACGAGTGGCCGTCGGTCTCGATTTCGCGAAAGACCTACCGCACATCTTTGGGGACCGAGAGAGCCCGTTGCCCAATGATTTGGGATTAGGTATCTCTCGTCCATTAAGACAGTGAATTTCAGCATAAAAATTCATGGGCTTACAGTCTCTGAAAAAATAGAGAGTAATACGAGCTTACTTTCGCCGTACACGTATCGCCGCTGGGAGCGTGGAAAACACTGCGTTTAATTGAATAGATGGCGTGGAAGAATCAAATTTTCTGATGATTGGTCACACACATTGCTCAATACTTATAGTCAGCTCCTGGTCAGTTGAGTCAGCGGTTGAGACGAAATGGTAGGAATCCTGCTTTTCTTTTTTGTTAATGTCTTCCTCTCCGTCGCAGTGTATTTCTTGTGCAAGCGGAACGCGGACTATCAAGGGAAGGGGAGGAAGTGCAGCTGAGCAGAGATAACACGGATTGCTCCCTTTACGAGGGTCAACGCACAGCGAGTGAGCGTCGGTGATGATTTGATGACTACTAAAAGGAGGCCACTGGTAGGAGACTCGTGGTCATCAACTAGACTGACCATCTCCAGCTGCAAAGTATATCCTTCATAAGCATCATTTACCTGCAAGCTACCTAAAGAAGTAACGCGCTTCGAAGTACTATCTCCTTAAGGTAGTACGAGCGAGATAGTTCCCTAGTCATAATAGAGACCATATTCGAATCATACGTTTTAATTTCACCAACTGTGAGAAACACGAATTAAATATTCCATTATTAATGGTAAAATAATATAGTTTTGCATAACAGAAATTGTAAGTAATCAAATAAAAATATCTAAATAAGTCTTTAACTTGACTCATTTGTTTCACGCAGTACGTTTAAAACTCCATCAAAACGGAAGGTTTATTGTGATCCCGAAGAATTTACTGCGGTGATTACAAGATTAATTCTCCAAAATAGTTGAGAAAACACACAAACTACACGCTGTCGATTTTTTGACGAGATCTAAGCGTAAGAAATGCCTCATTTTTAACATAAGGTCTCTTTGGAGTGCATACACGTACCATTTCCCATATAAAAGGGCTGGTAACTTCTGGCAAATATCTCGGAAAGTAATATGGTAAGGGGCTAAACTTTAGGTGTCAATGGAAGGGTGATATATTTTTCTTTAAAATAAGACCAAATTCATTGATTTCTAGGTAAAATGATATTTCGCTCAAACTACCTTAAGATAAAAAAACTTGTTGTAATGAGTCATTTTAGGCTTAGTGTCGCATTGTATATTTTTAAAATTTCATGTAAATACTCCTTTGGGCAAAGCGTTAAAAAAAGCGTTGAACCGAAGCCTTTGCCTCGTAACGAAAGACAGTAATTATTCTGACTCTAGCCTCCATTGGTTTTCGGCAGGATTTGATATCATGATTTTTTTTAACGAAATAAGGAAAGAGTATATCCTCCTGAGGCCCACAGCGCAGTATACCGGACTTCCGGGTTTTATTCTCTCTGCAAAATATGGCTCAAAGTTACCAAGTCCCAAAGCCCGGGACAAAAACTTTATATTCCAGAAAACATTCATTATAACTACTGAAAAAATACTTTTTCCTAATTATGTATGCCATATTTACCAAAAACCCCACTTGAACATGTTATTTAAAGAAAAATGTCTCAGGAAAATAATTATCTTCGGGCTAAGAATATTCAAAACTGTATAAAATGACCAATTGTGAGGAAGTTTACAAATAAATTTGGTAAACTAGTTGAAAATCAGACTTTTACATTGGCAAAGTTGCAAAATTCATCATAGTTAGTCTGCTACGTGCTCCGAAAATATACCGGAAGTCTATTATTAAAACCTAATTACAGGGAAAGCTGAAAAAATATACTAGGTTCCTATATATTTCCTATTCAAATGTACTAGGCGCCCTAAATATCTGGTTCATACTATGCAAGTTTTTGAACAATATTACCCCGGCGGAAATTGAGAGAAAAAATATTATGTGTAGAGACACCACCCTACTACCATTAAGACTGCATTTTAGCGTAAAAATACGTCATTTCTAAACCTACCTATCTTCGTTAAATGACTGATGACCTAATAATTTTGTACACTACTCAAAATTAGAAATTTTACTTTTTATTAAACGTTAAAATCAAGGTAAGTTATTGGGCGGGCCTAAAATATAAGCTCTTCCTTAATGGTGCACAATAGGGGAGCGGGGATACGGCCAGAGTGCATGGAACTTTGACTAGCACTGAAATAAAGGACGCTAAGGTTTAATTAAGAAACACAAAAAGGGAGAGATTTGTACTTCTTCACCGGTCCATCGAATACGAAAGCTTTACCTGGTGATGACGAGGGAACCCTCGAACAAGTATGAAATATATCGTTCGGCGGATCCATTAGTGGCTTTCTTTTGCTCTGGCCTTAAACCTTCTCTTCTATAACATTTAAGGTGGTTGAAGACGTTGAATGTACTTTGTAATGACTTTTCAGGTGAGTGAAAATGTTCTTGGATCACACTTCACATTAGTAGATCAATTTGTACGTTGGAAGTAACCATGCATGTTGAAATAAAAATGATACAAGAATCACATTTAAAAATATTTGTCTCAATTAAAGCATTGTTATGCCCTTAGTTTACGGCGCGGAGTTCGAAATTTAGGCAAAAACCATATGTAAATACGTGTTTTATATTCAAATAGCTACCTTGGTATTTAATAGGATAAAATATAAAATAGAACGGCATGTTTCCGCGTTTAGGAGTAAATTTGTACCTTTTAATCGAATTAGTCGACCTATATGTGCTATGCGTTAAAATATCAATAATTTGCAAAAAAAACAAATCGGTGACATTCCAATTTTTTCCTTTTATCCGTACATATTATTTATGAGTACACGAATTAATTATTAATTATTATTTATGTGTACACGAGTTTTAATGTAATTTGTACGTATCGAAAATCGTTCCAACCACCTTGAGTAGACGACTATCCCGGACAGGTGTTCGTAATGCATCGCACTGCTGTACTTTTAATCGCTCGTGGAATGAAGAAGCTCGAAATTTGTTTAAGCCGACTGGTCTATTTTAGTCTCTCTAGTACAAAACCATGAATATATATTATGGATTGGGATTTCGTTGGCAAAAACTATTGTCTAGAATTCCGTAAACAAATAACTTTTCGGAAAGTGGTGCCGCCTAGTGATGAAAGAAGGAAGTTCAAACGTAAATACAGTCGACAGATTGTAAATAAACACATCTTACCGGTTTTGCCATGAATTTCGAATTTCCCAAATTATTATTTGGATGAATTAGTTTTTACTTACAAGTAATCGTAATGTAGTGGATGAAAAAATGTAGTCTACACGCGAGACGTAATTATACACTTTTTAATATCGTCCGGTCTACAGATATATTTAACCTCTCCAAATTTAATTACACAAATGCACAACTTCTTAGCACTTCGTGAATATTGCCATACGGAAATTTGATAATAATGCGAGGTGACTTCATGAGTATTCCCAATGGCCATCATTGCAGTGTAGGTAAAGGGAATGCACTTACCGCCGCCATGAACAGATTCTAATTTTTCAATCCAAGTCTCCTATTTTGGATCCTCGTAGACGCATACCCTGTTTTGCACCCTGGTACGAAGCAAGTTCTGTTCAAACAAGTCATTCTGAATTCTTAATTCAGGCAAAACAGGGTTAATGCATTCCAATTATAATCGTATTCTGGCAAACAACGTAGTCGGCACACGATGAACATTTCATTAACCTCTTACTGATTTCCTGTAATAGATATTTCCTCTCTAGCATTTAAAAAGTAAATTTTAGATAGCAAAAATAGCAAGAAATATTCTAAGCATCAGTTAATTCATATCTCCTCGATCGTTATTGAATATTCAGCACAATCTCACGTTAGCAACAATAAACTACGTCTATCTACAATAACAACAAAAAAGACTCAAATCGAAGTGGCGCCAAGGACTGGGTGAACTAAAAGTGGAAATTTAGGCAACACGTAGCCTAGGCAACAATGCCAAACATCCGAATGCATAATATATACTCATGTACAAAACAATAAAATGTGACTTATCCTTGAATATCGTCATCCAGCCGATGCAAGCTTTTTCCTGCTTAGGACCGTCAAACAAATTCTTCATTCGAGAAAGATTTCCGTTCCTTCGAAAAAAATACTTGACACTATAAGGTTTTTACTTCGATTTTTTATCCTCTTTTCAATTCCATCCCGTGCCACTGTGAGGTCTCAAAGCCACTTAAAGAGGAGATTCGAATTGCGAACTCACTTTTCAATAGATTCCGTTTACGCTCCCAAATTTTCCGCGGCAGATATACCTTTATCCCTCGGAAATACAATGATATATAAATTTCTATTTTTGTCAAAGACAAAAAAATGTCCTCAAAACTTAGTATAAAATTTAAATTAAGAACCACAATCAATTAGAAAAGATTCAGTAACATTTTCATGCGTCATGCATTCTTTCCTTCCCATTTTCCTAGAGCGCGATTTAATTAAAAGTTTATTGGCCACAATATGGATGTCCTGGGTTTTGTTGCTTAATAGGGATTTTGGTGCAACATTTCTCATCCTACGGGAAACTGCAATCTAACCCATAGGAAGCGCATTGCGTTATTCGGAAACCATATCAACATTGCCGCTTCCGCATCGGAAATGTAATCATAGCTAAACGGAGTCGATAATAGTGATAAACGGAGAGATAAGAATAAGACTCACAATTTATGGCAACATTCTTGAGATTCTAATTTTGGGGATTCAAGGAATTCTAATTTTGACAGCATTATGGTGAATGGCGCTAATTTAACAATAGTGATATTGAAAACACTCCCTAAAAATGTATCCTCTAAGTATAATTCTCTAAAATGTAATGTAAATATTATTTCATTTTTTTTGGAAATCGTGCAGCCCTGTGCATTGAAAAGGCCGAAAAATTATCATTAACTTTTATCATCCTTCCGACTTGGAAATGAAATTTTTAGAGCACCAATGCCAGAAGAGCTAAAGAGATCTTAGCCGCACAAAGCACGCGTCTCTGAGCAGACAAAAGGTAAACTTAATATTTCTGGGAAATGAAAAGAGGACTTAATGGATGTTTCAGAGGAAGAATGAGTCGGCTTCTTCCTGTTCTCTCTGTCCTATTTCAGATAATAAGGACGGATATCTCACCAGATGCAACCGGTGCCGGCGTTTCATCAGCCAATGCGCTCGGATTGCACGGCTGTTGCAATAGTTGCTAAATACATCGGAACTTGGAATCCGCTTATTAGTTCACTCATTTGCTTCCAGTAACTCTGGCCGCAATGGATGGAACTTCAATTTAGTACCACCGCTAAAAAAGCTAAAAAAGAGGGATCTAATAAAGGAATAAACATTGTCGGTTGACGCAACAACTAACAGACAACGTAGCCTCATCAGGGTGGAATTCTGGCAATAACTTTACTCATAATGTGTTTAAATTTTTTTATTATTTCGAATAAATCAATAATTATTTGCGTCTACGTGTGCCTGTTGAAAATTCTGTTTCAGAGAGGCCGTAGAGCCTAACCACGGAAAGTGTCGCTCGAGGATTACGACTTCAAAAAGAGGACGAGCTGAGCGGATGGTCTGGGAATATTGGATTCGAAATTTTACACACAGAGCCGTACACATGATACAAGTTTATTACAAAATGCGATAGAATTTCAATTCATCCATTGTGTTCGCACTTTTCAAGGTAAGAAAATCGTCACCACTATCAAAGATTTTTCCGATACATCATTCATACTAAATATCTGACCATATTTTTGGTGCAGATTTCTGATAATGTCATTGATAAGAATGTATTAGAGCTTTTGAATTTGTCCAATAAAGTCAACATTTTCGTTGCGTTAACGTGCGTCGGACGAAAATATTCGATCTTTCTTCGGACGCTGCGACGTCGTCCATAGCCTGCTCAAAACCAAAGGTGCCGAGGGGACCACTGCTTACGTCCAATTCGACGGCTGGAGTACTGTACTTGAAATTCTATTCACATGCCATCAAAGCAGGGATCTGGATTTTATTGAAAAATCTACTCCACCGCAGGGGGAACCTCATAAAAGATAACAGCGAAGAAAATAGGAGAGCTTTTCAATTCTGGCAAGGTTTCTATTCTATATTTTTCAATTCTAGCAACTTATTTTAATAGTGCGTTGATATCGATGAAGCTCCTTGGTAACAATATAAATCCCCATGAGAGCAATATTTACTCATGCAGTAGTGAAAAACAAATACTGCACATCCTGGTTCATAAGAGGCACTGTATTTTTTCTGGTTAGATTTTAGAAAAGAAACAACAAAAATATGCACTCGGCCCTGAAGACGCCAGCCAATTTTAGATCACATATTTGAGTTAAAAAGTGCGTCTTATTGGCTAAGAAATACATTAGAAACACCGTTCTCTTCTGATTCACTCATGAAATTACCAACGTCTAAGTCTAAGCTAGTCGGACTCATGCCGTCGCTTTAAAACTCATCGTCAGTGATCAGCTCATATGGCCTCACAAGGCCATTGACTTCGAATCAAATTTGAATTAAAATGATAAATAATAATATACCCAGACATTTCTTTCAGACCTAATAGCGACGGGAATGATCCCCACTATCCTCGGTTGAGATAAAATTTTTGAAAAATGTAGGAAAAGTGAAAACGTTCATGGCACTCCCGGAAATGATAATACAAAAATAGCTTTTCTGGAGGAAAGAGTGACATAAGAAACCTCTCCGCGCGCGGGGTAATGAACTAATCCCTTTACTCAGAGTATATAATATAATGTTAATTAAAGGCTAACTGTGATATGCACTCTATCCTCATCTACCGATACAACCTTCGGAGGTAATGTTATTTATTTTAAAAACTTCTCGTGCGAACGCGTAAAAATATGAATTATCACACCGTTATAACTTCAGTTGGCAGAAAAGAATTAATAAAGTAAAGAGGGCAAGATATTACACAGCGTGTCGTTTTCCTACTTTTAAGAAGTCGGCTACGATTCGAACAGACTCCTAGGAGTGGCCATTACGAATGATTAGTGACAAATAAAATGGGGCGAAGGGTCAGGACGAGTGCTTATCGTGACGGTCGGCCATAAGAGAGCAACGCGGCTAGAACATAAATTTTTCTGTGTATTATCTACGTTCGTCGATGATTACGAAGTATTTGGCGCCGCGTGGTTATTTAAGTAACATTCGGAATCTTCTGACAACTCCTTTCATGGTGGCCTCGATCCAATCGCAAGCGACTTTCTCAAATTCTCATTAAATCCTAGAGTGGAAACAGACAGGCAATTGACACAAAATGGAAACGGAATTCCTAAAGAGGACCAGTTACTCGACGAGAAAGAATTCTCGACCCAGATCACAGCATGCATCGACAACGAAGATGACTCTTTTCAAATTATGTAACTTACACATGATTGAACACACATGGTCGACATCAGCCGCACCTAACGTTAAATTTCGGCGACATATCACTAACTTTTTCACAAATATTTAAAAAAACAGAGTGCCTCATCTCCGCAACCCTGATGCTATCTTGTCCTCACTCTTTATGGTATTCATGATAATATCCTCCTTAAAAGTGATCTTAAACTCATACATCGCACTATGAACTCAACCACTGACTGCCATGACCTGCTTTCTTCCATAAGTTTCAAAATACCCACCAGAACTCACTCATTGCTCCATATACCCACTCCCGGATTATCTATCACCAAGCGCTCCCTTATAATTCGCTTCTCTTCACCTCAAAATTCCCTCCCTGAGAACATCACCGTATCTTCCAACGTCGTCGCTAACCAAGCCGCATGCCATTCATACTCAGCACAATTTGTTTTTTACTGTCTCCCCATTTGGGTTATTATTTGTTAATCATTTTTATGCTATTGTTTTTGTGTTAGTGTCCTTTTATGTTTGTTAAATTTCCACTTTAAAAGGGCATCATGCTGTACGTTATCTTTTTCTTATCAAATAAAGATAGTAATAAATACGTCAGATTTGGCTGCTTGGTTTAAAAGCATGATATTTACGGAAGTTAGATGAGCGTGGACCTGTACATACACTTATTCCTGGTACTTCCTCTGGAGAATTCTCCCTCTATCCTAGGAACCTATGAATGTGAAAATTTGAAGTAGGGGTGCGAGGTGCTTAACCTCTCCTCTATCAAAAGACCTCTGAGAAAGGTATTACCCTGTAATATCTCTTGCCGAGTAGTATTGAATGCTAAGGGAAAGTGAGTTCGGTATTTTTCAAAGCAATAATAACCACAAAAACATTGGCAAACAAACTTTATGACGAGCAAATATTTTTACGATGCTGATTTCACATTTTTTACCACCTTTCTCATTCCAGAAACCGGAATTGAACGCGATCCAGATATTGAGCGTGCGACGTAAGTTTAGAGCTAAATTTTCACCCTAAGTAAAACACTTGGGGAGTATTAATCGTTTAAAATTCCGTCATGTAATGAATAAATAATAATCCCGCAACCCAATTGGCTTTCCTCACACCCCAGCGCCTGATTACCAGGCCCAACGGCAGTAGTAATATGCTGGAAGCCCAAGTTTGCTGTGGCATTACACTCCCTTTTTTTTTCTTCACGCGGCATTAAGTTTCTATCGAAGAAACAGTCGATATGAATATGATTTATACGGCAACGCGGTGATGCAGTTATTCAGAAGTCCATGACTATATTTATATCTTGAATCGCATGTTTCGAAAACTAATTCACATTCTGGGCTTCATATAAATTTGAAGCATGAGTAAAGTCGAACCTCAGTCGACATTATAACCGCATATAAAACGCACAGAAAACCAACAAAGCATAATTTCATGACAGGAAAAAATTATTCCAGTCTTGTCAATTTCACATAAAATGCTCCAGTTTAAATTGATTATTTTCATTTTTCTCTTACATTTCATGAAAGTAGAGACGTAGTATGTTATAAACGAGGAGTGAAAACTATTTAGACTCAAAACCGTTAACACTTTGTAGGTACATTGCGAAATCAGGCAAGTTTGCAACTTTCAACTTTCAAGGAATGTCGCCTTTGTTTGCTTCAAATTGAGTTTGAGAGCTAGGCTTCCCTCTAATGATTACTCTTGTATTTAAAAAAATACATCAGTTTGAATGCTAAAATTCACTTTGGGGGCAATAAAAAGTACAGAAATGAATGCCCTAAACGTATTATCCCAAAATTACAGTGAAACTATGAGATGTGGAACGCTAGAATCATTCCGAGGGGATTCAAATGGAATTTGACAATGTTTAAATCCATTCTGTTTCAAATAAGGACAGCTTTTATCAGAATTGTTCGAGGAAATCGAACCTAAGTGATTCGAATATTGAATCATAAACCCACGAAAGGAAAGGCAAATAAAGATACCTATTGGAAAATTGTCGCGAGGCAGCCTACTTGGTGCAATCAGTCTTACTTTTGGTACTTATGACTCAATTGGAGCACGAGCCTTAAATAAATAAACGGGCGTCTTCTTTTTGAGTGGTTTCCATTTTTTTCGCACATTTATATCAGGTTTTTTCGTTTTTTAAATGTTCACTTTAAAAGGGCATCATGCTGTATGTTATCTTTTTCTTATCAAATAAAGATATTAATAAATACGTCAGATTAGGTCTTACCATTTGGCTGCTTGGTTTAAAAGCAGGATATTAATGAAACTTAGATGAGCGTGGACCTGAAATTACTCCTGGTACTTCCTCTGGAGAATTCTACCTCTATCCTAGGAACCTATGAATGTGAAAATTCTAAGCGGGGATGCGAGGTGCTCAACCTCTCCTCAATCAAATGCCACTATGAGAAATGTACTACCCTGTAATATCTCTTGCCAAGTAGCATTGAATGCTAAGGGAAAGTGAGTTCGGTATTTTTCAAAGCAATAATAACCACAAAAACATTGGCAAACAAACTTTATGACGAGCAAATATTTTTAATTGTCCTATCTCATCTGACACTATCTTGTCAATTCGTATTTTAGCTTTTGCAGAGTAATCTAATTGCCCCGCAAATGTCAATTTGGTTCCTCTTAGAAGTATACTTATAAGTATGAGCATACAAACACAGTATGTGGGTGGAAGAGGAAATATTCAAAGCTCATAGTTCTCATGATTCGACATGAAGTGCAACATAAACATTCACAAAATTGCTGCGATCAAGAATTTGAAAAATAACTAGAAAATCCCTCTCGATTCACTGGAGATTCAATGGGAGAAAGTCACTATTTTTACGTGAAACTACATTAGCATGGCATCCTTAAAGCCACATACTGGGTTTGTAGCAGATATTGAACTTTACTTCGAAATGATTTAGAGTTTCAAAAACTTCCTCATGGGGTTGGTTGCGCAATCCCGAGAGAACGCAGAGAATTCCCAAGAGAACGCAGAGAATTTCTTCACATGCGGTTCAGGCCATACTAACGAAATGTTCATTTCCCCAAACTTTGGGAAAAGAATCCGAAATTTTTGGGGCAATTTTTCCGAAGAAAACACGCTCGAACTGACCCTGGCTGAAAGATGGGCTTGAATACGCACAAAGAGATATTTATCCTTGCGTTCGAAAGAGCTCGCATGTATTTTTTTTAACCCGCCGAAAAAACGCGGAAGGAGAGAGGCTCATCTGCTCGGTTTGCGGCCGTCTCCCTCGCCATCCTTCTCACCGAATCCTTTCGGGTTCTTTTTTTACTTCCCTTCTTCCATATTCCCTTCCAAGTCCTTTTGCGAGAGCGGGGCGAAGAGAAGTTGGGCCCTAAAGAAAACAGGTGGAGGGAAAAAAAGAGAAGAGCGAATAAGATAAACAGCCGAGCGGGAGAAGGGCGAAGGAGTGTGGTGACCCGGAGAAGACGCCGGAGAAATATGGAAATGCGGCGTTTCTTCCGGAGTATTGGTGAATGTTCCACGTGAGAAAGCGAAGGCGCTGATAAACAAAAGGGGTCACGAGGGAAATGGATGGAATTTTGCTGCTTGAGGAAGAGAATAAATCTTTTTGCATGTCAAAGTTGCTCGATATCTCGTTCGTCTTCCTATTGTGCAACACATATCGAATCGAACTGCCCTTTTTGCATGCCTGATTCCATCAACGCTGTAGTAATACCACAATAATATTAAGGTAGTTTGAGCGAAATATCCTTGGCCTAGAAATCAATGAATATTGTCTCATTTTAAAGAAAGATATTTTCCTCTTCCAACAATACCAAACATTTAGTCCCTTACCGAACCACTTTCCGAGTAATAAATAAGAGTAAAAGGCAATTATCCACGTAGATAAATTATTATTCGACCTGGGTTTCGATGTATACTATATCATCATCGTCATAAATCGAATATAAATTTATGTAAGTGGAAAATTATCTCTACTCTTATTCATTATGATGAATTATTTTCATTACATATAGCCTGATGCTTTTCTTTTTGTATTTTCCTAGATTATTGACGAAGGCTCATTGCCCTTTTACCAGGGTAATGTTACGTATATGCACTCCAGAGAGACCTTATTTAAAAAACAAGGAATTTATAACACCAAAATCTCGTTAACATTTACGGTGTGTAGATTGCATGATTTATCAAGTACTTTTAAAAATAAATCATGATGTAATCTTCATAATTTTTTCAGAATCACGAAAAAAACCTTCGGTCAAAAAGGAGTTATGAACGCATCGCGCGAATAAAAACAGTCAAGTTAAAGGTTTATATAGAATCTTTTATTTATTTATTTATTTAGATTTTAGTAATTTAAAGGTGTATTATTGCACCATTAATAATGCAATATTAAATACAAGCTTCCTACAGCTTCTGAAATTAAAACGTATAGATCGAAAATAATCCCCATCATGACTAGAGAATTATCTCGCTCGAGCTACCTTAAAAACGATGATTGGAATGGAATATATTGCCGAAAAAGTTAGTAACAACAGGAAAGATAAAAATAAAACTATCTTATAAATCACTAAAGATTTCATGTAAAGTAATATTTCACTGTTTTTGGCAAACGCAATAATCATTCGATATGAGAACTGGACAAGCTATCCTCAACAATAGGCTTCATTACTACCTCACATGCTGAAATGCTATTCACAGTGGAATGAAAATCCTGGTATGGAAATTTCGCATGCAAGCGGTAGGTCATAGGAAATTCAAGACAGCTGCTCATGCGTCATGGATTCGTGATCTGCGCTGACGTCAGAGGAACTAGCTGCAAGCGTCTGCCTACCTGCGCGGCACGTCATTCGGTGGCGTTACTTGCACCAACCATTTCCGGTGGCCCGATTTGCACGGAAATCGAAAATGTTCTGTCCCCCATTAGTAAACCCACCACCCGCGAAATAGCGTAAAAATAGCGATGACAAACATATTCGCGAGATGTCAACGAATGCTGAGAGGTAAAGCTGAATGAAGGGAAATACTAGTTACTCATCATTCAGGAAAGCCTTTCATCCAACCAAGTTGTTGCAAATCGAACACTTGTGCATTAAAAACTCATTGTCGAATGGATACGGTGTACAGCATAAGTAGATTCAAGCTATTTATAAAGATTTTTATATAGCTGACTAGGAAGTCATTACAAAAATACCATATCTATAAGAAAATATAAAATCTTCAGATACAGTAAGATACCTAGGAATTACCTTAAATTCTGATATATCGTGGGGATTATACATACAGAACCTGTGTGGCGCAGCATTAAAGATACTAGGTTTTCTTAAACGTATATTAGAAAGGTCCTCGGATGAAAAAGTCAAAGAGAGATGCTACTTCGCTATGGTTAGGCCACACCTCGAATACGCATCGAGCATTTGGGATCCTGGTCATAAAGATTTAATCTAAAAAATTAATAAAATACAAAAGCAAGCAGCGCGCTTCGTTAAAAACTGCTACGAGCGTACATATAGTGTCTCACAACTTATAGAGGGATTAAGATGGGAGCCCCTAGAGACTCGGTGGCTACACGCTAAGATTAGGTTGCTTAAGAAATTCAGAACGGTTGTTTTTCTGAGCGACACAGAAAATATTATCATGACGCCTCACTACATCTCTAGGTCTGACAGAAGAGATAAAATAAGAGAGATACACTGCCGAACAGATAGATACAAAAACTCGTTCTTTCCGCGAACAATAAGCGACCACAATAAAAACTGAGCTCCACTAAATACACTCCTAAAATGCATGCCACTATTTCATCTCCAAAAGACTTAACCTTTACTCGGCTGGTGACCTAACAGCCCCTGCCACAAGCCCATGCGGCGGCTCGCGGGTTATTATGTAGATGTTGATTAGTGCGAACTTCGTGTATGGATTTTTATTTTGAGGGTTTATAAACTATAATCACAAGCACCAAAAATATAAAAAAAATTTATTAAGAAAAACATTTCAACGCATAACGATAAAACTGCAAAATAGTGTCAAAACTCGAATAAAACAGGGGAGAGATAGCTTCGGGTCAAAATGACCCCTTAATACTAATAAGCATATGGCAATGTACATTTAAAACTATTGCTGCTATGAAATTATTACACTTAATTATTAATATGGGAGAGCTGAGACAATTTTGTCAGATGCAATGAATTGTCAAAATGACCCCTTCGCCAATTCTTCGCTAATTAAATTAACACATTTAAGTAAACAGTACCCGGAGACTTAGCTTTAATCAGTAGACTTTAAGTGTTATTTTTAAAATTCAATAAAAGTTTGTATTGGCTAGCATAATTATTTTACCGTTTTACATGTAAAATATAAATAATAGAATTCCAAGCGATGGTGGCTGAAATATGTTTTCTCAAAAGTACAAAGTTGTAGGATGTTTATTTTATTGCGATCGTCCGCTAAAATAATAGCCGCGTTGTTTCCGAGATTTTATGAGGAGCATAGGAATAAATAAGTTCAACGAATAAATGAATGAAGCGTTGCTACAAATCCAAACTCCAAACAAATTTTACCAAAATATCCGTCCATACATTTCTGACGGGAGTTTTGGCCCATTTATTCTTGAGTATGAATGATATTTCGCGCTTATGGTACCTTTACAAATTTATCCCTCATACCGCAAAACCTTCTAACGTCATCATTTGGGTACCAAGATTGGATAGCCATTTTTTGATGAAACCATTGCGTGGCACGTAAAATACATTTGTACCTTGCTTTTTAGAATAGAATACAGAATAAATCACTCGACGCACGGGACTCACTTCCGCGACAATAACTTACTTTTCTACATCTACATCTACATAATACCCTGAGAACCCCCGCATGGGCGTTTGGCAGGGGCTGTTGGGTCACCAGCCGTGTAAAGGTGAAGTTTTTGGGAGGTGAAATGGTGACGTGTATTTAGTGGAGCTCAGATTTTATAGTGATCGTCTGTTGTGCGCGGAAAGAACGAGTTTTTGGACCTATCTGTTCAGCAGTGTATCTCTCTTATTTTATCGCTTCTGTCACTGCTAGAGATGTAGTGGGGCGTCATGATAATATTCTCTGTGTCGCTCTGAAACACAGCAGTTCTGAATTTATCAAGCAGCCTAAGCCTAGCGTGTAGCCTCCGAGTCGTTAGAGGCCCCAACCTTAGTCCCTCCAAAAGCTGTGAGACACTATATCTACGCTCGTAGCAGTTTTTCACGAAGCGAGCTGCTTTCCTTTATATTTTATTAATTCTTTTGGTTAAATCTTTATGACCAGGGCCCCAAATGCTCACGCCAAATACTTTAGAATTTAATATTACTTTTCTGCAATACTTAATCCTGAAAGTGTGTTCCTAAACTGGAATCGTCCTTAGCCGTTTGATTCGTGGGTGGCTCACAACGTCATTGTGAGGGTGAGAGGTTTGCAAAGCGCCAATACATGCGGATACAGAAAAAAAATAGTTTACGTAGACCATGACTCACTGAGGCAGAAGATGGGATGGAAGACAGCAGATATTTCGCGTTACGGGACGTCAGCAAAATGCGAAAATGGCACCAAAGAAAACAAACAGGAAGGAAAAAAAGAAGAGATGGAAAAGAAGAGAACAAAATATAAATTGAAAAACGTCGGAGCTTAGGAGAGATAAGTCCGTTCGACCTTTTCCACAGCACACAATATCTCCTTTTCAATTCATCGCTGACTTGACGTAAAGGATGAACAGGGACAAAAATACGCAAATCCTCCCGCGTCGAAAGAACAAACACTCTTCAACCACCGGGGAAGCGTACAAATAGTATCAAATTTATTTTGGCAAACGTATGTTTAACAAAATATATTTATAAATATGGAGTCGACTAAAAATATTTAGCCAACCTTTAAGTGGTGGCAAAAGCATTATTGTAATAGCAGAACTTCAGCCTATTGCTCTATAGACAACAAGACCTTGTGCGTGTGATAAACCAAGGTTAACTGTCTTTTTTGGCAGTGATCAGACCTAGATATGTAGTGAAGAGTCATGATAATATTCTTTGCATCGCTCTGAAAAACATCAGTTCTGAATTTCTCAAGCAACCTAAGCCTAGCGTGAAGCCTCCGAGTCTCTAGGGGCTCCCACCTTAATCCCTCTTAAAGTTGTGAGACACTATATGTACGCTCATAGCAGTACTTATAGTGTCTCATAGTGCCTCGGTCTGATAATTATCCGAAAAAATGGCAAGGATCGCTACTTTCTGAATCCTGAATTCCTTCATTTTATCTGCACTAAAATGGCTGCAATTATAACTTCATTATCCTTTAATAACAGGATACTTACATAACAAACCTATAATAGTACGTACGCAATATTATGTTCTATTTAAATCTGGCTCGTGATTAGGCGCCAGGTGAACCAGATGGATTGGACACACCCTGAGACACAATGGGTTTGCGAATAACAACATTGAAGGTAAAATAAAGGGAAAAGTCCCCAGAGGAAGACCCAGGAATAAGTTCATTGACCAAATAGAGAGGAAATTACATAGAAAGAGATACCAGGAGGTAAGGGAACTAGCATTATATAAGGTAAGATGGAAGGTTGAAGTCAACGTTAGGATTGAGCGATCGATGAATGGAGAAATTTCACGCTTGAAAATGTAGAGGAATTCCTCTGACTTTCAATAAAACCTACCTTTAACCCATAGATTACCTTAACGTTAAAAATTACATACTTCTAACAGCACTCCTCACATGCCAGCTCCAACGGAAAAATTTTAATATCTCCACTGATGTGTGCATGAGATAGAATTCAGCTGAAAAACGATTACTACTTTCTTATTATTTCCTCATTTAATTCCTTAAGCGCGTAACGTAGTGCATGTTTGGGCGAAAATCATCCTCTGCTACAAATTCATGGAGTGGTTTGGAAGGCACTGTGTATATGCAGATGAATTCATTCGAGAAGAAAAAAATGTCGTAGCAACTCTACCGAAGGATGTTGGTAGCGCAAATCATAAAATTCATATTTTATATGCTCATCGCACTCTCGAGCTGAGAGTTAAGGCGTAGTGGGGTGAGAGAAAGGGTGGTCATTACCGCAGCCACGTCGGTCAACTCTGGCCAATGACCCCGAGTACTTCCTCAGACGACTAAGATGGTGTTTACAGTGTAAAGTAAATTGTTCTTGGTGCCTGGCGGGGGTGGGGTGAGGGAAAGGGGGAGGAAACCAGGCAATATCGTACGAGGAAACGCGGCCCATATGTAGGTAGCGAGGAGAACGAAAGTTTTCCCGGCTGGGCTTCAATTAGCGCCAAGGAGGAGAGACTTTCTATTTAAAAACTTGCATAATCCCTGGCGGTACATCTATGCACCACAATCAACTATTGATACCGCTGTTAGAAACCATTTTTGGAGACTGAAGTCATATCTTCACCAAAAAGGTAGATTTTCCCATCTGCAAACCTCTCACTTTTATGGAGGACAATGAAAAAAAACCTTGGCAAAACTTAAGTTTCCACTTATACGCTCTTTTCTAGCTATAAATCTAAATATAAAAATAAAAAAAGTCACAGATTACATATATTAACCTCTAAAGTTTAGATCCCATTAAATTGATAATAATTATGTAATGTTGATTGGTGATTTTTTCGAGGTTTGCTGCTTCAAATTTTTGCTGCGATACTGGTTTTTGTTCCCCGACATTTCCTCCGTAACGTTTTCATTACTTCATGGAGGAGAAACGAACCGTCAAAGACATGCTTAAATTATAAGCGAAGTATTACCGGCAGCCCAATGCAACAAAATGATTTTACTGAATGAATATAATTAACTTTATATCAGCATTTTATTTAGAATCTGCTTGAGACGCTTAGGATAAAATTAAATGTTTCAGTCTTGATGTTCCGATCGAGCAATATTATATCAAGACGTAAAATATGCTTTGTTCCGGTTTGGTTCCGTCAAATAATTTTTTTGTCCCTAGTCCTTTTTTAAGATCATGCTTTACGTTAAGTCATGCCCCTAATCGGCTCCTGGGTGTTGAATAGCGTAGAGATAAAAAAACAGAGTGAAAGAGCAGAAAAAAAGAAAATTTTATTTTACAAGATCTAAATATAACCCTAGAATGTAATACATAAGGAAGATATCCTTGCGAACGCACAGCTATGCAAAAATGTTTTAAGAATGACGTTTGAGAAAGATATGTAGCTCCATGCGTGGGAAAACGTAAGGATGTCAGGCAGGCATCCGAAATGAATAAGTATATGCAAAAATAGAGTCATCTACCGGTATAAATCTAAAGACAAATGCATGATACCATAGTATATAGACATAGGTATTTAAAAACATTTGTAAGGCTGGTTTATTTCTTATTTCATTCAAGAAAGGAAAAAACGAAAATAGGAATGAGGGTAATATAATGCATGTACTATATGATGATGCTCATGGCTGAGGTGGTGTCAAAATTATAAGCTAAAATATCAAATATGGCACATATTATCGTCAGATATTGTAAAAATTTCATTTCTTAGAAGCTCTTCCGGGATGAAAATGTCCTGCTATCAACCACTACCAAGCAAATAATCAAGCGAACTTATGAAAAATAGCGGCCAACGTTGTCTTAAGTGGAGATAAAAAAATTAACCGCAAAATATGTCATTAACCATGGAAAAATTTCTGGAACCCAGTTAACTAGCTGTGGAGTCTTCAGCGAGGATTTTAAGCAAACTAATTTAGGTACAAATTTCCCTACGACACAATCGAAACAAAATAACTGCTTCATGGCGCATTACAAGTTGGTAACATGCCCACAGCTCGTGCCTTGTCATGAGATACACTTTTTTGCCGATTTCAACATGCCGATATAAATATTTAACGATTATGTTTTATAAATCGTGTTGAACACTTTTCTGAGTCCAATTATTTAATCATAAATGTATTCTTGAGAGGAAAATAACGTTTAACGCCAGAGGGCCAACAACAAAGTGATCATAAGCTCAAAAATACTGCGTTAAAAAGTTTTTAGTGTAAGTTTCTTTCTAGAATGAGACTAAGGCGGATACATGCTCATGTCAAAGTTTAAAATTATCGACAGTTTCGTTTTAATCGTTATGGAAAATTGAATAAAGCTGTATAATTTTCTATTGCATGGGCAAAACGTATAATTATGGCTATGCAGTAGGAAAATTCTCACCTCGTTAAAGGCATGGATTCAAATCAGCCTCAAGCGCATATTTCTTGATTTCGTAGCCGATTACTTCAAACCCTCCGATGAAATGTAAGTGATTCTGAGGAATGATAGGCTTTGGGCAGTGCGAAATGACTTCTGGCATTCGATGTAGCCTTTAACTTAAAACGCTATCACCCACCACCAGGCGCAAACTAGTAAGTATCCGTTACCCTGTCCTATCCCTGCGTAAGTAGAATATCCTCGGATTCGTGGCTTTTCTGTGCAATGACATGATGTACCACTCTTTCCCTTGCTCTCGAACTGACCCAGGGATTCACTTCGAAGACAGAAATGTGTCGACTCCTCTCAATTAATCTCAAAAGAGATGTAACTCAAAAGCTTTTCTCATCTTACTCTCTCATGAAAAAGGTTTCTGGAAATGGCACAACAGCAGGGGCCCACGGTATGAGGACTCAAATTCCGCTGGGAAAATAGAGACAGTAAAATCACTGAGAAAGATTCGTCTTATGGAAATGCATTCACAATACTGATGTGCTCACCTCTATACTGTTGGTTGTTTCCTCTCATTATTCATACTACATTAATTCCTCCACATTTAAGCTCAAATAACCGAGGACATCCCGCGTATATTAAGGAATCACTGACACTGATGGGGACCTTGGGTAAGGATGTGAAGAAGAGACTGGTGGAAGTACTTGATATGGAGCAGAAACGTGGATGCTCAGAAAGGAGGATGAGAATATGCTGCAAGCATATGAGATATAGGTGTAGAGAAGGATGGAGAAGATGAGGTGGACGGAGAGGAAGACAAGCGAGGAAGTGCTTTAGATAGTGGAAGAGGAAACGAAACTTCTTAATAAAATTCGAGATCGGCAGAGTAGGTGGCTGAAGGATGTAATCTAAGGGCGATGAATTGCTGAAGAGTGTGATAGAGGGAAGGGTCCTGGGCGAGTGGGGAAGGAGAAGAAAGGTTTCATGGACAGGATAAAGAAGGGTAGATCATATGCTGAGGCGAAAAATGATATACCAGAGCTCCTGGCAACTAGCCCCCTGAAAGGGTAGAAAACCGGGAGGATATTCTCTGGCATTCAAAAAAACCCACCTTAACTGGTTGAATACTAAAAAAAACACTCATGATTAGACCATAGAATAGTAGATAATATTCTCAATATCAACAATAAAAATTTTTCTGTCATTTGACGCTCTCTTAAGCTCCTCTGAATAATTCTTATGTCTTTGTGCTGTGGTGAGGTAACTCGAGAAATAAACTCGAGCAATGGTCTTCAGCTAAAAAATTGTTCATCTTGTGAGCTATTACTCAGAAGTAACTCATAACACGACGAATTAAAATCTTCAACTGATCGCTCCTTCGGGGAAGGTTCATTTATCGTATTCAGCATAAATTTTCCGCACGCTGGGAGGGAACCAGTTAAACTGCCCCTCCTCCGATCTTCATCGTTTATCATTCGCGCATACGGTCCGATTTCGAAGCTAAAAATAACTTCATATCATTCATGCCGCTGCAGGAGAATGTACACCAATAATACCGACCATAAAAGCTTTTTCATTATTACATTACATTAAATCAGCATCAAACCTCCATAAATAAGATCATCATGAAATACCGTAATTATGAATCTGGTTTCAATTTCCAAATTTATGATTTTCTCCCGGCGTATCAATTCTTCTTTAAAATATTACCCTTTAAAAATTGAATCGTAAAATACCACTACATGACATATTTCCTGGGTTCCAGGACTAAATGGGATTATTTCTTAGGTGTTTATCTGCACATATTTGATTCTAAGTTTACACAATTTTACCTCATTATTCCAGCTAAATTTATTCTTTTAAAATGGGATAATGGAATCATGGTACACTTTGAATATTCTGGAAGTTTAACTCTGTAATCGGAGATCCCTTGACACGAATTCATTCGTGTCAAGATATTACAAAAAAGTATTTTCATTGTTTGTCTCTTAAAAATTAGACGACGCGTCCCGGAACAGTAATTTTATGGTTTTATACCGGTTAAGGTAGGTTTTCTTGAATATCAGAGAATCTGCTACCGGTTTTCTACACATTCCGGGGCCTAACTGGCTATAGTATATCCTTTTTCGCTTCATCATACGGTCATCCTTCTTCATCCTGTCCATGAAACCAATTCTCTTTCTTCACCTTCCGCGCTCGCCCAACAGCCTTCCCTCTATCACATTCCTGTGCAACCCATCGCCCCTCAATACATCCTCCAATCCTCCAGCCACCTACCCTGCCGATATTGCATTTCATGAATAAGTGTCCCTTCCACCCGGAATAAAGCATAATTTAAAATTAGGGCTATTATTAAAATATTTACATGATATTGTATGTTATACACTGTGATCTATCTCTATTCTGGAAAGCAAGCAAGGGATATTAGTGTTCATTTAATGATGTTTACATTTACCGATATCTCCGCTGGCGTTTAGTGTTTACGGTATCATAATTATTCATTTTATATTTTTTACTTCATATTACTGAAGAGTGTTATTAATTTTCATTGGTTATAAACACAAGAGGCATCCCAAGACAACACATTATTGATGTGAAAGACAGGTACAGGTGTGTGTGTTCATTATGAGAAAGATGTACACGTACCCTGTGTGAATTTAATACACCGGATGAAGATTTAACAAAGGTATCTATGAGCAGCCATGCGTAAATTTGCAAAAGAGAAAAGACGGTGGATTTTTTCCATCATTGAAAAGATATTTCATTCTTCCCATTCCTGAAACGCTCTTTACATACAATAGTTAAGTCAACTACCTACCTACTAATGGCAGCTGAAATCACATTCACAATCATCTTGAACGGAGAAATACAAAGTAATTATATTTCCTTTCAGCGATTTATATGGTAGGTATCTTAATGTTAAACAAAACAAGGGGGGAGGGAGATTTTTTAAAAAACCCGACGAAAATCGAGAAATACATAACAAGCCGTACCCCGGAGCCAAACAATGTTTTCCATGGCGATGCAACATCGACAATACTCTTCCGGCAGTCTCGCGCGTAAATGTTAAAACAAAAAAATAATGAACGTGTTTCTCCATGAAAGACATTCCTCTCTCTCTCTCTCTCTCTCTTTCTCCCATTCAATGGTTCGCACGGTTTTTATTTCAAGTCTTTTGTCGATCCCGGCCTTCGCTCACTCAGTTGCCTCTCCTTACGGCTCCATCTTCTTCCTCGGCGAGCACTCATCCGACTCGAGAGAAATAAAAATATATACATGAAAAATATTGAAGCTCGAAATTCCCAAATGAAGTCCAAATGGCGAGAGTGAGTGAGCGATGATGAGGGGAAGTCTCATCGAGCGAGCAGTGTAGAGACGGCCGGCGCCAAGGAGGCGCCAGGGCCTCTCAGTTGTTATCAAAAGTTCTCCAGTCCGCGGTGTTCCCGCTGAGGGATGCTGGGGGATATAGGGGAGGGAGGGAGGGAGTTGGCGACAACGGATTCGCGCTGACTGGAAAGCTCCGTCAACACGAGAGAGCGAGAGAGACTAGGGGGCCGCACTCGGGGCTGATTGTTTTCGCTCTTCCCTTTCAAAATCTCCACCTCCATATCCCTCCCTCTCATCTTCGCTCGCTTCGCGGGCATTATCTTTTTTTCGCCCCCCGGGAGGCGAGCGCTCGCCGCCCGCGAGGCGACAGGCGATGGCGTCGGCGAGTCGCGTCCGAATCAGGAGCGACGCTCGGTGTGAATATCGCGATGGCCACGCACGCGCTCAACCCCCATCCGGTTTAATCATCAAAAATCATCATTATCATATAAGATCGTAGGCTCTCCCGGTGAAAAATATTAGTAAAATCTTCTCGGGTTTGGCACCGGGCAAGGCTATTAAAGGCCAACGTTTCGACGAGAAACTCTCTCATCGTCATCAGGGCTAAGACTGATCAGGACTAAAATCAGTCTAAGATCAGTCTGATCAGGACTAAGATCAGTCTTAGCCCTGATGCCGATGACAGAGTTTCTCGTCGAAACGTTGGCTTTTAATAGCCTTACCCGGTGCCAAACCCGAGAAGATTTTACTAATATCATTATCATAAGTAGAATTATAGTTAGGGAAATAGACTGCACCCTGGGCAGGGTTAAAAATACCATTTTTCAACCGCGAACGATATGAGGCCACAAACTAATGCATGAGTGTAAGGGAAGCGAAAGTGGTTGGTAAGATTAGGGCATTATGGAGGAAATTATAAATAGCGATCTAGTTTCCAACGGATACGGGATAACGGCAATTATTCAATTCTTTCATTTTTTCCTATCTCGAAAGGGGTTGGCGAGTTGAGCATGCATGAATAATACTCACAGAATGGCTTTTCGATAAGGTCATTTATAATTCATTCATTCATTTTGAATGCTGAAGTCATACTGAGAGGAGAGAAATTAGTGCAAGTGAATTCCTTCACATATCTTGGAAGTACCATCGTGTGGGACGGAAGAAGTAAAATGGAATCAAGCGGAGAATAGCCCACGCGAAGGAAGCATTCATGATAAAAAGACAACTGATGTGCTCAAAGAAGATAGGACTACAAACAAGGAAACAGTTTGTGCAAACATTCATTGGCATATGGAGAGAGGACTACATTATCGAGCTGGAAATTGACAGTTGAAATTACAACCATATTGTTTAACCCTGATCTCTGCTTACTGTCCTATGGATAGCACGACGGAATGGACGAATTAGCGGATGTAAAACAAGAATACCCACCAACTGTTTCAAATAAAAGGCAAGAAAATTTTGAAATATATAGATATATATATTGCCTGCTTTTTGCTATGAATTCTACTCAATTTTTTGATATTTTTCATCGGGAAGGCGAATGATTTTTTTATTTAAATAAATAAAATATGCAAGGAGAATCCACATTAAAGAAGTAAGTGCAATGTTTTCTAGTTTAAAAGCAAATCAAAGCAAAGATTTCTAGTAAGTTATCCATGGAACGTGGTAAAATTTCAAAACTAGGGCGTTAGCCCGCAAGCGCAAAGGGAAAATGAGGGTCAACGAAGATGGCGGATTGACTTCAGCTTCTAGCATTAGCCAGCATAGCAAGTGCCCTCTCCATACCCATCAATGGTGATAACTCACCCCCAGACGCACAATCTTAAGATGGTTTGCAGGGTGTTACTTACATGAAGATGTACGTCTATTATATTATATTGTATTGTATTATATTATAATGTATTCTACCGGTAAAGGTAGATTTTGTTGAATGCCAAAGAATCTTCTCCCAGTCTTTTACACATTCAGGGGCCATAGGCCCCTGAATGTGTAAAAGGGGGGTAAAATGTGTAAATTCAGGGGCCTATCTCTTTCTAGTTTATACTTTTTCACCTCTGCATACGATTTACCCTTCTTCATCCCGTCCATGAAACCTATTCTCCTTCTTCCCCTTCCCCGCTTGCCCAACATCCTTCCCTCTATCACACTCTTCAGTAACCCATCGCCCTTTATTACATCCTTCAGCCATCTACCCTGCCTATCCCGGATTTCATTCAAAAGTTTCCTTTCCTCGCCCATCATCTCAAGCACTTCCTCATTAGTCTTCCTTTCCGTCCACCTCACCTTCTCCATCCTTCTCCACACCCACATCTCAAATGCCTGAAGCCTATTCTCGTCCTCCTTTCTCAGGGTCCACGTTTCTGCCCCATGCAACGCTAGATGTACATCTACTCGCGAAAAATTATTTTATTCCAACCTTGTCAAAAATACTTTACAGCAGGGCAAAGAATAGAATTATCTATTTTTTGGCGATATATTCTTCCGCATAAGCCTTCCGTATTATGCGCTGTGGCCTCAATCTAGCCTATCATGCCTCGCATAATCGAGATTTTATTTATTGATCACGTATTATCTATCAGTTTTGGAGGTGGAAGAAGAAATATTGATAACTTACTTAACACCACACGCCTTTTTCCGCATTCAATATACCATTATTCAGATCGGCGTGTCCTATCTTCGCACATCCCATCCATACAGGTTCTCTTACTTCCACTTACACGCGTTCCCAACATCCTGCCCTCTATCTCAGCATCCTGATTATATTCACCTCTAATTAATTATACCAACCAGTAGCTATATCTTGAATAGTGTATTGCGTGGTAGCATGTTCGCCTACGTATTATTTTCCTAATTTCTGGTCTGACCAGGCATCGCTATCCTGACTGATTTTAGCCTGCGCCTGGCATCCGGGGGAACGTGCGAGGTTCTTTCAGTTGGAATGAGAGCTGCGAGCCCGATGTGGAATCACCTTGTGCCATATACCCTAGTGGTGGCTTGCACGGTATTTCGTGGTTATAGATGTAGATTGCCTGCTCCGACCAACTGCTCTGCCTTCTCCAAGCTCCCTCGCTCAGTTTCCTCTCCTTAACACGCCATTTCGGGCACTTTCTCGATCGTTTTCCCTTCCGTCATTCATGAATTTTTCATTTACCTCCGCTCTATTTAGTCTCCAACGCCTCCATCCGATTCAAAACCTCTTTCCTTTGAGTCCACGTTCTGGCACCATACGTTCCTACACGCCATATTCCCTCGGAAAAATCAAGCACAGCGCAGTTGTTCCCTTGATTTTTGTCGTTCGCATTTTTATGTCATGTCGTTCTTAGATAATTTAGGCAATACTACAACGATGCGTTAGCACAGTTGCTATGTTACTAATAATTACGGAGGTCGATAACTTTTGACAAGACTCTTGATATTAAGACTAAGGTAATTTTCACTGTCGGTCGAATTTGGGACGCCTTGTATATATATATACATACACATATATTTACTTTACATTTTTTGTCTACAGGAGAAAAAGTCATTTTTTGTCTATAAGTTATACTTTGTACTATGTTTACTTTGTTTATTGTCAGTTTCTTAAACGAGCATGTTAAAAAAATCTTGTTTGCTCTTTGTATTTATCTCTTCTTATTTGTTTTCACAAGATATGTTTTTGCCACGTGTCATATTCAATGATGCATATTTATAATTAAAAAAAAGCTAAATTGTTGTGTAAATAGCCTCGCATTAAATTTAAGGATGGTAGCTTCCACACTGGTTTTTTAACCAGTGAAGCTACCTAAAACTCCTTTCATTGTTTTGTAACAAAATTTGTACATTGAAGTAATTTGGAGTAATAAATTCATTCATTCATATCATTTGATTCAGCGCCTTGAATGGTGAAATATTCATCCAAGTGGGGTTTCTATATTCGTAAAATGAGGGCTGGAGGAGGAAATGTCGTTCGCATTTTTATATCCGTCGTTCTTAATTTAGGTATTACCACAACGACGCCTTGGCACAGTTGCTATGTTGCAAGTAATTACGGAGGACGACAACTTTTGACATGAATCTTAATATTAGTGCTAGCGGAATTTTCATCGCTGGTCGAATTTGGGACGCCAAGGTTCTTTTTTATTAAAATTAATTCGCGCGATATCATTTGATTCAGCGCCTTGAATGGTGAAAAATACAGCCAAGTGGGGTTCTCAATTCGTAAAATGAGGAATGGATGGTTTACACTGCAGCAATCATGGTAGCCAAGTGGGTCCGGTTTAAACCCCGTGAGAGACATCAGGATACCTCATGAAAGAGATAGTATAGTTACATGACTAATTTTTATATTTACGAATGCCTCTAGACGTGTCAGTTAAAACCCAGCCTAAGTTATTTTCTCGTTCCAGTAGTCTCATAAAAAATCATGTACGGCAGAGGGATAAGATTTTTTCTGATGCCTGCAATTCACATGTCGCCGGATTTACTATTAAATTCTAAGTTCTACTCTTAACGCTCCTACCCACCATTTGGTTAAACGCAGCTTCGATGTATTTTTAAATTTTTATTCGGTGCCGTCCTCCCTGGGAAGTGGGCAAGAAAATGTAAAGATAAAAATGCTGAAATGAAAATTATTGGAAATAAGCAGCAATCTACAATGTAATAGATGATTCTGACATTTCAATGTATATGGAGAATGTTCAGTAACAGATATTTAAATCTAACTTGGAACTATGAAAACCTCAATTAGAAAGCAAAAGATAACTTGCATATTCGCATGAACTAAACTGAAAGTACGCCAATCACCCTGCCTCATACATACTCAAATCGCATCATTTGAACTTGATCGTCAGAACAATTAAATTATTCAGAGCAAATACATTACGATTTAGCCAAATCCCCAGCTCTACACTTAACGGTCCAACCCACAATTTGGTTGAACCCTGCTTCGATGTCCTTTAAAATTATTTTTCGGTAATGTCCTTCCTTGGAAGTGGGCAAAAAAATGTTAAGATTCAAACGCTGAAATGAAAATGACAAAAATAAGCAGGAAAGTATAATTTAATGGATGATACTGCCATTTCAATGTACACGGCGATCATTTAGTAACAGAACAGTTAAATCTATCCTGGAACTATGAAAACCTAGATTAGATAGCATAAGATAACTTCCATATTCGCAAGAACTAAACTACAAGTACTAATTACCCTGCCTCATATTTGCTCGAGTCGCGTCATTTGAACTTGAACGCCAGAAAAATAAAATTATTCAGAGCGAATACATTACGATGAATTCAAATGGTTGCCATTTCGAAAAGTCGAGTGTGTCCTGGAAGTTCAAGGACTCTGGGAAAATCATGTTAAAAGCGGGCTCATTTCGGCCATCATTATTGCCAGTCACGGAATGATTTAGGGTCGCCTTTTATCCTTCAAAACGACTCCAATAGTGTAATATGCAATGTATGGTAATGAGTAGCTAAAAGCGAACTCCACGTCAAATTAGTCGCGCAGCTAGTCAATTCCATGTCTTGTCACGCCCGTCCGTTCTCTCTGTCGAGATGATTAAGACGTGTCTGCGAAGATGGATTTACTACCAAAATAAACTGTGAAGCCAAGTTGTGATTGAAACGTCCAAGCCTAAAATAGTTTTCTCATGTGTCGTTCGGATCCAAGTGGTCTCAGGGACACAATTCTTTGAATAAATCCATTCAAGCTGCGAAGAGCAGGCGATCATTTCCTCGAGGCCAACCACTTTCTTTCTCTATTATCTCCCTGGAAGAATGATACAGGTTACGGTGTATGAGATTTCCATAATAATTTCCAATCTCCGCCAATTTGGGGCATGAATATTGAGATAATTAACAGTTTTCAGATTTTATTACAAAGAGATGTTAAAAATTCAGATCTACATCTATATATTACCCTGCAAGCCACCTCAAGGGTGTTTGTCAGGGGGTTACTTATCACCAACATGAGTGTAGAAAAATAATTTTCACCAACAACATGCACCACACTATAGGATCGCTACAAATGCTACAGAATCAAAAATATAAATTTATAATATACTACGTAAACGTGATACAAGTATACTTGAGGGAACATGCTAAACATGGTGTTACCACTAGGCGGCAGATTTAGAAACATGCATTAGGAAGCACATCAATTAATCAGCTATAGTTGTTGCAAGAGGTCAGTAACACTAAGACTATCAAAGCAGCTTTTCCGGTAAGGCGACTGATAAATGAGAACCTCTGCGACAATTCCGAAGATCATTTTTTGGGAATGTAAGAGGGGTGTGGAGAAACCCAGCGTTGGCATTGACTTACTCTACGAAAGACGCGAAGACATGCCTAAATATTAAAAATTCCCCATCAAACGGATGTAGAATAGTCACACAAGTGCTCTCTAGTAAGCGTACAACTGAGGCACGGGATTTAGCAGAATAAAATTCGCCACAGCCGATATTCGAACCCGGGCCATCTCGAAAGGAAGCTATCTCTCTATCCACCTGACAATACGATTAATTTGAGAATCTCGTTGCATGCTGCAACAAATTAAGGCTCGAATCTGATATATCACCACCAAGTCATAATGGAATATAATGTCTCGTTTCATGAATATTTCCTCGCGAAGGAGTGATTAACACGTATTTTTAAACGTGATTCAACATAGGCTGACACATCCCTTGACCACATCCTGGGTTGCTCACGACGTGAGAGAAGGTAGAAAAGAAGGAATGTCTATGATGGAATAACATGGGACATGTGTAGCGATTCGTGCCGGGATTGGCCACGGATGTACCAATGATTTGTTGAACCCAGGCAGTAAATGTCCTAGGACCTATTAATATTGGTGGAACACACCCTCTTCCGCACTTGTGAACAGTAAACTTAGAGATCCCCTGGGCGGCGTTCAAATCGGCGACCCCATCCGAGAATCCAACCCAGACCGTGCGAACACAGTCGGGGAGAGACAAGACGTTTTAACGAATGAGGGTAATTAAGGAGCAAAGGGAGAGGGCTAGAGTGGGAAAAAATGTACACATTGTGTTCGCGACGGGCGACGAATCCGGTGGCGGAATGCGCACCTCATTTGTCACGGGGCATCAGGGGAGGGGTGGGGGGTGGAACCGTGAGAGAGGGGCCTGACCAGCCCACCTCAACCGCCCCTGCTTGTACACTTGCACCATTCCCCCTCCCTCAAAAGGAAGAAATCTCCCACCTTGGTAAATTTCCGCACCGCCGCACCAAATAAACGTTTCGCAGTTTAAACAGCTGCGGAAGGAGACTGCTTAATGGAACAACTTTTTGAGATCGGGCCCACATTACGGGGGACGGGATGAGAGACGTGGATAAACGTGTGCGGAGAAGGAGGAATGGAAGGGGGGATAGGGGAAGGATGCAGGAACGTTTGGCGAAAAAAGGGAAGGTCCCCTTTTCAACCCTCAAACCGTGAGGTATATCTCGGGAGATCGTCGTTAAAACTACCCCCTTCACCCCCCCTCTCAATTTCCGGTCCGGACTTCAAAGGCTGTCCCTTTCCGTACATGCCTCCATCTATTTACTTCAGCACGCGAAATTCCAAGGGACAGACATCGAGCGGCGATGGGCAGGGTTTGCGCGATTATGCAAATGGTCGACCATCTGCAGCGGCTACTAACTGATAGAACGTGGTGATATAGAAGGGTACGCGTTTACGGCGTCTAATTACTGAGGAGACTACTGGCTGGGCTATGAATTATGGCAAAAAATTACAATGGCTTGTTACGGCGATTCGGCGGTACATTTTATTTTGCAGAGTACGTCGTATTCAATTGTAAGAGGCATTATCACACATGGGAGTGAGATATGGTAGATGAAGGAGAAAACAAAACAAATGCTTAATGTTACGCAGATGGATTACTGAAGACGATCTGCCGGTATATCCAGTCAGGAAAGGATCACAAAGGAGTAAATAAGGAATATAATGGGAATCACCCACACAATAGTCAATGACATAAAAAAACAGCTAATGTGGTATGGCTACATACAACGTGTGACGAATGAGAAATCACTTAAGCAAATTTAAATGTGGGATCCACAAGGTAGAAAAAAAGAGATAGGCCCAGAATTTGTTGCAGAGAAAGCATAGAAAAGGCAATAAGAGAGAAGCAGTCACCAGAGGGCCTGTGGATGAATGGAGAGCAATGGCGGTTGGGCATCGGATAGCGTCGTAGAACGTTAAAAAACCCAATATATATAGTTATTTATATACCTACGTAAAATCTAAAAGAGTGAAAATGGTAGCAAACCATGCTAGTTTTTTGGTCAGCAATGTACCATTGTTCTACGGAAAAACAAATCTTTTGTACCTGGCAAAACTTTTTACGTCTAGCGAATGACGTTTGGGAGGCGAAGATCAATATTCTAAGAATTTTTTCGTGCGAATCTTCTTCTCCATGGGGAATAATAATCGTAGTGAACTGAATTAAAATATGATTATATATTTTTTAAACTTTCTACTTCTGTACCGTTCGAGGTCATGACATTAGAATGGATACTTACCCAGAATAGAAGTTGAGCAGCCTTAGCTGTTGAAACTATCCATTAAATTTCTCTCACTCTAACAAAATTTTCATATTGATTCTTAAATAAAAATCTCACAAAAGTGGTAATATTATGTCATGATTTGGCGTCAAGAAACACTGGAAACATCAGAGGAGAGGGAACTGACGTCATTCCAGAACAAAGAAGGCTTGGTGGGGTAACTGGCCGACACAACAATGTAAAGAGACTCCAAGTCAAATAAAATAAATGATTTCTTTCGAGAATAACTACCTCGATTATTTTTTTTTGTTTTACATTCCGCGCGTAACGGCGTTCAATCTTAGCCACGGAACTTCGCGAATCATTGCTGTACTTTTTAAGTACACATACCAGAGATCGGTCCGACAAGCCCACTCGACCATTCGTGATTAATAACTACGAAGTGCTAACCGCGCGGAATATGCTGACGCCACTCGACAGTATTTAATGAGTTAGCCAAGGGTGTTGTGACGTCCGATGTAGAATTAAAAGAAGACAATGGTTGCTATGACACGAGTCACGCGCACAATTGCTGACGGGCTCCGTAAAGAGAATGGACTTTCGGTGGCCGCATTTGCGCTGGTAATCACGTCGAGACGTGTTCACGGACGTCATTGCTTTATCCCCCTCGCGCGCTCGTGACTAAAGCCTAGTCCACACTACAGGTGCGCTTCAGTACAGTCTACATAAAAGCAACATTAAAATGCAGGCGAGTGTCTATGTATAGTTATTGAATCTTCCTCGATACTACCACGTTCTCACGGAAAGAACTTTGGATCACGCGAGTGATTGAGCTTATTTTGGTATTTTAAAATATGTATGGCTGCAAAAACAAATGACAAACAAGAATAACATGCACGAAATTGCTCAACTCCTCATATAAAGGATGTTAACACAAGTATGATACGTGCAGCTATCGAAACTCCTCGATCTATCGATGACGAGCCCTCGACCGCCTCGACGGAACACTATCGATATCGTACAAATCCACATAAATATGGGTCCCTGGGGCTACATAAGTCGATCCTTTACTTAAGTGGTGAAAGAGCGTCTACAGGGTATAATTCAGTGAAAGGTGCATTTAAATGTCCACTAAATTAGTCATCTTAGTTGCGGCATAAACTGGCATGCAAGTAAGCTTCCGTCACTTTCTGTCACATCCAACTATCCAAGTTAGAATATTTTTTCAGATGCAATAAAAATGATCATTTTAAAAAAATCTGGGAGATGAAAAGGATGTTTGCCTTTCACTTACAAAAGCGAGGTATAGAGAAAAAAACAGACATACTGTCTAATTAACTTTTACTTAATCGCGACTCGTATTTAAAAGTCGAGAAGTCATACATGATCAGGGTCAATGCGGAACAGTGTAAAACCGTGTAACTGATCAGATTGCAGTGAGCCTGAAACAGCAACTAAAAAGTAACTGATTAGCGCTTTAGACATCGAAACACCTGTTGTGGTTGTGGTTAATTAATATAAACAAGAAAAGTGGGATTCTATTCGTTCCATTTCCAAACTGGTTGTTCCGTCATGTTTCTCCAAATAAAGCTGATTTTGGAAAGGTGATCCTTGGGATATGTCAAAGCATTTTTTGGGTAGAAAATACACTTATTTATTTCTTCCTTTTTAGCCACCCGATGGTTTTGGTTCATGTGAATTGGTTGCCACGAATATAAAAAGAGCATTGACTCGAAGATTTCGAGGGAGGGTCAGAATAAGTTGCGTGGAGAGGTGAAAGCATTACACGATAAAGCATTAAATATGGCTGAAGATGAATAGAAGCTGATTAAAGAAATAACAGAGGCAGCAAAAGATTTTATGAACTTAATGAGGAGCACTGAAAAGATGAATAATTGATAGTGGGGAGAATACTGAGCAAGGGAAGGAGATGGAATATAGGAATCTATGAGAGCACGAAGTTTAATAATAACTCTGTCAATCAATAAAGCTAAGACGGTAGAAATTGATTGTTCTCAGGACACATTGCAGGGCACTCCCAATGCTCGAGGATGCTATAGACCTATAATTCAATGCTTATCATCGAGCAAGGGATTCCTTCAGCTCGAATTTCGGTTTACACGAAATGTTAAGACTTTATAAAACAAGAGGTGTTGACTAAAATCGCGACCCAAAAGAGCCGCACATTAGAAATAGGCCTCGCGGGGAGTAAAGGAAAGTATGAAATAAATCCGAACTAACACTCATTCATACCGTAGCCGATTCTCTCAAGCTGAACACTCGCTGAGAGATCCTTTAAACGAAGCAGTATGCGACCGCAGAACACATTGAAGATCGCCTCCAATGGAAGCGAATCCATTATAAGGTGAGGGAGGGAGCCAGTGGTGTTGTATTGAAGGCTATCATCAACATTGATGCTATCAATATAATATAGTATGCCACTTGAAATTTCTTTTCATAATTAATCGTATCTAGCCTTTGTCATTCAAAATTATTTTTTAAAATACTACCATTTATTTGGGGGAATACTTATGATGATATGTAGGACTAAGGGCCAAATTTTTGCTGTCTTCTAAATCTATCGCAGATATGACGCTGCATCGCACCTTTATCATGTGCATTGTGTCCGCGACTACTTCTCCTTCGACCTTGGTAATTTCATCCAATATCTACAATTTACTTCGGAGCTCACTCAAGATGAAAAATAGAAAACGAATGGAGCCAGTAGCTCGCTGTATTTCAAATTAATCGCAGATTTGATGCAACATTGTCCCTTAAGATGGCTCTGGCTTGACTCCATGAGTCAAGAAAAATACTGAGATACACCTTTTTATTAACTCAGTTGAAAAAATCCTCCTTCTGCTACTGAAACGGGTAAATTATGGAAAAAAATTAAGGTAAGATTATGCAGATTATTCAATGAATATATTTTTAATGTCCACATTTGTCCAGCTATAGGAGCCATTTGCGCCATTTGTATGGAACTGCCGTATTTTGCCTTCAATTCTGACATAAATTTGCTAATAACTTAAAAAATCAGGAGTTGACATGCTTATATTTTACTTTTATTCATTTTCCCCGGACTTTCCGCTTCTTATATACAGTATATACTAAAAGCTTGAACATGCTTTCTTGCTCAAATTGGCATTTACCCTCTGTAATTTGAGCAATCTCCATAAGAGCCTACGTTAAAATCTCCACTGTCAAGACTGAATTGCAGTAAAACTAGCATTTTATTTTCATCTCAGTTCACAAAACGCTCTTCAAAGATGATACATTTCAGTTTTTAGAAAATCTGGAATGAGTGACCCAGAGGTCAGAGCCACTTAAATCACGCACATGTGTGTCCTAATATCAATCAATTATTATAGAATATATCTTATACATTATATAGAATATTATCAAATATCTCGGGGTCTAAGAGGCAGGACTAAAATTTGTGATGGTGAGCAAAAAGAAAGTTGCTCGTCCCGTGACTGACTATCCTGGAGCAGATCAGGGTACAGTAGGCGTGATGCAGAAACTCAAAAATTCAGTACTCCCAGACCTCCGTTGCGTGAACTTCGCGATTCTGTTTGCTGTGTTACCAAACCTCATCACCACATGACCTGTGTCGTTGTGGGCCATGCGGTTTCCCCGCGGTTGAGGGATAATACACTCGCCAACGTCGAGGTAGAACCTTTCTCGGTGTCAGCTCCCCGCCCCTCGGTAGCGGAGACATCCGAACAGTTCCGGACTCGCACGAAAGGCGTCCGCCCTCACAAATTTTGGGCCAGCTACCTAACCCCTGGAAAGGAAACTTCTGCATAAAATCCGGGATAGGCAGGGTAGATGGCTGAAGGATATGATAAGGGGCGAGGGATTGCTTAAGAATGTGATAGAGGGAAGGATGTTGGGCTAGCAGGGAAGGGGAAGAAGGTTAATTGGTTTCATGGACAGGATGAAGAAGGTTAAATCGTATGCAGAGGTGAAAAAGGATATAATAGAAGGAGATAGGCCCCTGAAAGTGTAGAAAACTGGAAAGAGATTCTCTGACATTCAAAAATAACCTACCTTAACCAGAAGAATACTCATATAATAATAATACCTAACCACGAAGACATGAAAAATATGATATTAAATACTAACCACGCTATAAAGTGCTTCTCTCGCAGTAGACGCGCTATATAATGCAGTAGGCGCCTGAGTGTCCTCTGCCTTGAGGGTAAGAGGCAAATACCCCCTTTTCGCACCCTATTTCTTCCCACCACCCTACACCCTCCCTCTCCTCCCTTGCTGACCCTTTTGGGGTGGTTCCTCAGGGTTCTCCATCCGGTCGCGATAACGGCGAGTGCCGCAACACATTCGCACGGTTCTCCTCCCATCTCATCCCCGCGTGCGCGACAATGGACTCAAATGAGCTGGAGGTTGCGAGAGGGAGAGAGAGATTTGAAAAAAAATCACGCATGACGCTTTTGCTGCCGTCATGGGGTCAGAAAGCCCAGCGTGCCATTATGCGCGAAAGGGTTTGCCGAGGCAAATCGTCCGGAAAGCACCGACCCCCTCTCCCAACCTCTCCCACTTAAACATGCAAACGATCAGAGTCCATACGACATCCCCATAGTTACGCGAGAGAACCGGGTTCGAAACCCGCCCGAGGGAGAATGAGATCCTGCGGGGGAAAAGGGTTGAGGATGACGGCGTGCTTCATCTCCCCCACTGCCTCTTTTTTTTTATTCCTCCGATCCAAGAGGCAAGATATATATACCGCGAGGCAATTCACCGTGCGATTCGCATCCATTGGTTCGGTACCGGATACTGCATGCAAGCCCTCCATCTCCCATCTGACAATTCCGATATCCCCATCCGCACAAAGACGGCGGAAAACAACGGGTAAAAGAAACCGGACGGTGTGCGCCATCTAAAGGGGGAAAGGTTTGATTGAAAAATTGATCTCGCGTGAAGGAGGCGGAAAAGGCTTCCTTAGTCCGCGCGGAAGGCGTCCTTTGTCCACGTGGTCGGAAAAAAGGGCCGGGGGATGAGATTGGCCGGCACCGAGGCATGATGGGAAGGCGCAGGAGTGTGCAGAGGAAGGAGATGTCCCAGAATGGCGCAGATCAAGGCGATACGGAATCCCCCCCCCTCCCAAGAGACGCATGAGCCGGTCACACAAGATCGTGCCTCAATTGACAACGGTTCTACCTTCTGCCGAAGGCGTCTCCCTCCTGATTGCTCCCTCACCTGAGAAATTCCTAGAATAAGGCGAAGCGAAGAATAAACCACGAAAACCAGAAATCAGTTTATTTATTTTAACCAGTTTATTTATTTTAAGTGCCTTTTTTCGTTAATTACAAGGAATTTACAAAAAAATTTATGGTCCTGCTAAGCCATTCGTGGCTTATCAGCAGGTGTCTTTTATATAAATTTTTCTTTTATAAAAAAATATTTTATTCCTGCATCCTACAGCCCCTGAAATTAAAACGTATAGTTCGAATGTAGTGTCCATTTTGATTAGGGAACTATCTCGCTCAAACTACCTTAAATATAATTTTATCATTACACCATTTCTGTTCTCATCATTCTTTGCTATTCTATTTGCAAATTAAACCTGGAATTCACATGGTATTAAATGCGCGAATGCGTTTACCTGTGGTTAAATATCATTTGTCTCTCTAATACACATGCCAAAGAAAAGATCATAATGAGAAATATCGTGTAAGAGATGCTAAGCATAAGGAGCTGAATTCTTCAAAAAACCGAATTATGGAGAAATGTAGGCTCTTTCCCATTATATTGCTTCAGTTGATACTGCACTACCGCAATGGCTGAAGGAAAAATACGTCATTTTCAATAGGAAAGGTGCAGCAGTTAGATCCCATTGCTATGAAAATGGGTAAGGAAAATTAAGTTCATTGAATAAATTACGAATTTTCATCTTAATTTTGGTTTTCCGATAGCAATGGCATGCTACCAGTGATAGTGGTGTTTTCTAAACAATACAATCGCATTGGTGAAATTCATAATTTGTTTTCACTCACATGATCAAAGTGGAACCCTCTTAAACTATTCACATTGCAGGGACAAACTTAATAGTCCCTCTGGCCTGATAGCGTCGGTCTTAAATCAAATTACAATGAAACAGGTTTCACCAAAATAAGTTCAAGTTGCAACTGGTCCTATTAATTTACTTTTGATAATTTCCCTGCCCTGATACCATCAATGTCTCAAAATACCAGCATACTGGAAGTATAAAAACATTGAAATGACTGGCACATTTTGGCATCGGTATGGGATGGAGTAGAAATTTCGGAGAAAGTAATAAATTAAAGGTTGATCCTCAATCTTCTTAGTAAATACTTGGCTTTATGGGTTTCTCTGATGACCAAAACCAATTGATCTTACTTCGGAGAAATCCCTCAAGCCCAGTACACATGGGAACATGTATGTGTCGGAATTGGCCGGCAATTATATGCTCGGTCATATCGGAATGAATGGTGGCAAACGACGGCAACATTTAAGTACCTAGTTCACACGGAACCACTAACAAAGACCAAGATTTGGAGGCCATTAAACACGGGTAGATGATACCCACAAAGGGATTCATAACGAGATATAAGTAATTGAAATAAACTAGAAATTCCAGTAGACCGATGAAAACGAGGGATTTCTGGAAACTTTGTGGTGGGAAAGGGGATAATAACAATATTATAAATGGTGAGAAGAATCAGTTAGCTTTGGGTCTTGGGACAATGGCATGGAAAGCTGATTTTTGTATGAAGTGAACGTCTAGATTGTATTGGCGATAGTGAGCGATGATATTAAAACAACGATTTATTTGACTAGAGTTGATCGATCTTAATCATTTCTACTAACACGCTTTACAAGGCGAAACATGCTAGTTGATCATGTATTTGAGCATAATCAAATAGAGATTAAATAACAAAAATGAAAAATATAATGAAATCATTTTAAATTCAAATAATTAGTAGTTTTCATAATTATCAGTTCCATTTTAAAATCTCCCTCTTCATGCTATTTTATTTCCATATCTCGAAAAAAAACTAAGGCGAAAATGCTCTGGAATTTTCTGCCAGATTGGCCAGAAAAAACTTATTTTGTTCTAATCCCCACCAGAGCATGGTAAGATATTTTATCACATGGCAGCAGATGGCAACCACGGAAAAAGTTACCACTAGCTACTTTCCTCGCCACTTCTGGCGCCAGAAATGTCACCGTGTGCCCAGGGTTCATCGGCAAGAAGAAAAGGGTTTGCAAAAAAAAGAACCTTGGAATGCTACATGTTTGCCACTGCTGGAATTCAGCGGAGCATGGAGAAAGGTCCTGCTCTTCTCCAGGCGCAAGTGGAAACTGAAAGACCCAGAAAATCCTCTCCCCACCTGTCCCGCTTCCCTTGTTCATGTCCCGCTCTTTCGAATGGAAGCTACCGGCTAAGGCCTACGCAAATTTTTCATTCCCCATTTCTCGGTACACTTTTGAAAAACCTTTTTTTTCCGTCATCGTCCCTCCGACCCAGTTCAACGGCGGGTTGACACAAGAGGACTTAATGGAATTCAGGCTCCTACCCCGTGGGTCTTTCCCAGGTCAGCGATGACTTACCAGCTTCGGCCTCCGCCCGAGAGTAAATGCGCGAAAAGTGTTCTTTTTTCTTTAATTTTAACGGTGCAAGACGAAAAACGGCTTGCCGCATTAAAAAGTCTCGCAAAAGCTTTCGGCAGTTGGAGGCGAAGAAAGCCATGTCACGGAAGGTCTCGGCACACTGCTGATCGTGGACCACAATCGGCTCTTAGGTTACGTACATGTGGCTCTGAGCATGGTTGAAAAACAAAACTAAGATAGTGTCGTTTGTAAAATTTTGAAAGGATTGTATTTATCCAAAGGTGGTTTGTGAAGCATAATGAATGCTATAAATTGTATAAAAATTACAATTTAATCTTTTTATCAGTATCAATAAGAATAACCAACGAAGATATCCAACTAAGTTCTTGGAAGCAAACTAGGTATCTACACCTACGAAATACCGTGCAAGCCACCACTAGGTTGTGTGGCACGGGGTGATTCCACACTAGGCATGAAGTCCACATCTCAGCTGAAATCTGAACCGCTTGCGTCCCCCCAGAATTCCAGGCTCAGGCCAAAAGCATTCAGGATAACAGTGCGCGGTCAGACCAGAAACTAGGAGAGTGCTACGTGGACGAACACGCTACCATACAGTACGCTGCTTAAGATACGACTACTGGTAATAATTACTGCGACAGAAATATAGTTCTACAAGGTACTAAATTATGCAAGAGCTATGTCATGTCGGAACGTTAGTAACTAATAACGATGTTACAATATTTAGTGAAAGTGCAAAAATCTATTTTACCTAGTCAGGGTCAAAGTATCCTAGAATTGATCTATCGCAACTATTATGGTCCTTTGTTGTAAGTGGAAAAATTGACATTTTAAAACTGTCGATTCTGCAGTCTATTTTCTTAATCTTATGCCTGTCGTTTCTACCATCATAGTTTGGCTCTATCAAAATATGTTGAACGTCCGGCAAAAAATGGTCTACACCATAATTTTGTATAAGATTTTATCTATGTTTTTCCTTTCGATTGGATAGAGGTTCCCACCCAAATTCCCTCAACACTAAAAAACATTCTGAAACTTATGCAAAAAAGGAGAGAGAAAGTTATTGGGCGCAGTTTGCGACACAATAACATGATGAACACAATGACGGAAAGAGAAATGAATGGGAAGAATGACAAGGGAGACAAAGCATAGAATACATCATGAAAATCCGGAAGGACGTCATAGTTAATTCTTAATTGAGGAATGAAGTGATTGGCATGGGCGAAAGTAGATTGGAGCCCTACAGGAAACTTAGAATTGATGACTGCTGATGAGTTAAAATGCGATGCTTTCCAATAATTTTCAAATTGTAGTTTGGACATATATGAAGGTAACATAGAGGGAAAAATCTCCAGAGAAAGACCCAGGAATAAGTTCATAGACCAAATTAAGAGGAAAAGTACATAGGAAGAGATACCAGGTGGTTAGGGAACTAGCGGTAGATAAAGAAAAACGGAGGGCTGCAGTCAACCAATCTTAAGGTTGAACAACTAATGATGAATGAGTATGGCACAATTTTGGCTCTTCCATCTCAAAAGTTGGCTGGCCCCAGGTATATAGGAAGAGGTTGTAATATGCCGTGGAGTTGAAGTTGAGAACTGAAAGAGAAAAAGCCATTACCTCCGAAAAATCTAATTTTAAATGGTATTTGACTGGTAAACGCTTTGCACGCAAGACACTCAAAAGTTAATCAAGGATCGGGATCGTTTTGAAGCGGCGGTTAGTTTTCTTATCCCGAAGGACCTGGATTCTAATCACATCCAAAGATATACCGTTAAACGGATGTAAGTACCAAACTGCCAATGCGATTTCTGTGGGTCAGCAACGCATTTTAACCTCAAACGTGTCACTGTAGAACCAGCAGCAGACTGGCATGCACGGACGCCGACGCACAGTCTAAAATTAATTTCGGCAACTCATACGGAATAAAAAATTTCTTTGAATCTGTCGTTTGAAAGAAGTTGCGTGCGAATAAACCGATTCAGGACCATACACAAGTAAACTAATTTACTTTAATCCGAAATTTTGATGTTTTTGCGTACGCTAATATTTCTTGAATCTCCCTTGAGTTACATTAAGTAATTATGATGATTTTTTTCTGGAAATGTAGAATAAAACTAGAGGTTGTGGTCAGGAACCATCTGAATAAAAATTTTATAAACATAAGTTTTTAATAAAAAAAACAATATCATATGACTTTTTGGGTTAAGGTTAATAAGGGTTTTTTGCGATATTTATTCGTCTTTGAGTGATTTTTCATCATCAATGAAAAATTAAATGCGGATACAAATGGCGCGATTAACGGAGAATAACCTCGCAAAGTTTCAACGAACGGATTACAGAAAAGCATTTGAGAAATTTTGGCCAGCTTTCTTTGTTTTCAGCCCGCTTGACGCCAGATTTCTTGGAATCTTTTCTCAATTTTTCAAATAATCATACCCTTGCTGATCACTTTACCGTGCTAAGTAATCTATCACTCCCCCAACAACCCGCGAATTAGTGAATAAGGCTTTACAAATATAATAGTACCTATTTATTGGAAGATATTGTATTTCCAGGAAATGCACCCTTCTATTCCCAAAATTGCTATGTGCAAACCTGCCGAACAGTTTTACGATGGCAGAAATCTCTGAGCGAAAATGCATTCAATTCCTAGGAAATAGGTCTTGAAGGTGCAAATAATTACTTTTTATCTGCGATGACAATGATTCACGCGAGGTTCAATGTTCATTCAGATATAAAAGACCGTGCCACATGCGAACTGCGTTTCAGGAAAAAAAACTTGAAATACTCCGAACAATAATAGAAAGAATACAATGACAATTTAGAACAATGCGTTCTGATAAGGGAAACTGCGATAGGGTTTCGCCAATTCGAAGGTTTTTATGAGGACAGTATTGCACAGATCGCAGACAATCTATATGGACCGATCGGGTGAAGGATCCCACTAACCTCGTTTTGAAAACTAAACAACTTTACCTAAAACAATCAATTTTTACTTCAGCTACCTGCTCTATTCATTTAACTAAATCTTAAACACTCGTAAACTGTTTGGAAAAGTCCTACACAGATCTTTGGGTAGATGGATTGATTTACATGGTATACTTGTGGTTAACACCACAATATTTTAAATTCTTCATCGATGCATATGTCCCGCCCCTTCTCATCCCATCAAGCTCTCCTATTTTTTCCTTCCTCTCTTATTATGCATAGAACCATTCGTCAGTTCATATTCACATTCTCACAAAAGATATCCGTAATTAAGGTGGTCCGAGCGAGATAGTTCCCTAGTCATAATATAGACCATATTCGACATACTTTCCATAGTTTGAGGCTCAACTATGTGGAAGTTGAATTTCTTAAATGAAAAAGTAACTTGGTTTTCTTTCACAGATTTTTTTCTTGGTATAACATGTTTTGACACAACGGTATCATCTCAGGTGCCTGAGGATCACACCGCTGTGTCAAAACATGTCGTTCCAAGAAAATAAATTGTGGAAGAATACCAAGTTACTTTTTCATTTGTACCACATTCGAATTATTCGTTTGAATTTCACAAGCTGTAGGACACATCAATTAAATATTGCAAACAATGGTGCAATAATATAGTTTTACATGGCAGAAATTGTAAGTAATCAAATGAAAATATCTAAATAAATCTTTAACTTGACTCTTTATTTTCGCGCGGTGCGTTTGAAACTCCTTCAAAACGGAAGGTTTTTTGTGATACCCAAGAACCTACTGTGGTAACAATATGATTAATTTTCAAAAATAGTAGAGAAAACATACAAACTATACACTGTTAGTTTTTTATACGACATCAAAATGATAGAAATACCTAATTTTGAAGATTATGTCTCTCTGGAGTACATACACGTATCATTTCCCATGTAAAAGGGCTGGTATTTTTTTGGCAAATATCTCGGAAAGTAATGTGGTAAGGGGTAAAATTTTTGATGTCATTGGATAGGTGAGATATTTTTCTGTAAAATGAGACCAAATTCATTGATTTCTAAGTAAAATGATTTTTCGCTTCCAACTACCTTAACTCACTTCAATTCGTGATCTCTTCTTTGCTCATGCTATCTCCTTCTTACATCTACACTGTTGAGCCCATCTACCTACCGAGAACTATTCAAGTGATTTAGTCGGTCTGCCTGCTCTAGTTTGCGCCCACCAACTCATATGGCCAGCCTTGTCGAAGAAAATTTAAAACATTTATTTGTCCTAGCAAATCTCATAACTTCTGCTTCATCATAACTGAGCCCCATTCCAAATTTATCGCGCTGATTTTCTGAAGCATCTGCCAATTTTGGCAATACGCGGGGTGATAGATTGAACGTGGCACCTGAATACAAGTGTATTGTATTGAGCATCATCAACCTTTTCATTTTACGCAAATTTATGCATGCTGGGTGAAGATTCGTTACCATGGCATACATAAACACACTTAGGGTTACTCAGAGGCATCTAGAAAACGCTTAAGTGACCAATGAATCCGGTGTCCCCCGGTCAAATGTCGATGCAGTTTTTGCATACAAGTTTGATACGTAGATGTGGACCGAGCTATATGGTGGAGTTGCATCAAAGTATCTTTTGCCCCATTAATGGCGTATATTTTCTTTTGGGCCAAAGGAATAATTTCCATCCAAAATTTGAAAGGCTCGAAATTTTCTTACAAAGTATAAAGCCAGCTAATCAGAAGCTTAATCGCAATCCGATGCTTTTTTTGAAGCCTCGAAATTTGATGCGAAGATTTCATTTTGAAGAACATCATGGGTTTCCACCGAGCTACGTCGGAATTAGTACCTTATAAGCGTTAGTTGATGTTTGCTAATGTGGCGGTAGGCGTTTCATAATTAACTGTGTGCTGTTACATTAACTGCCCCACACCCTTGAGGTGACTCGCATGGTATTGTTTAGCCGTAGATGTAGGAAACAAACCACGACGATACAGTCCAAAGTAATTTCAGTTTCTTTTGACAGTAACGTTGACGGTGGCGACATGTGAACCGCGCCACTCCAACCCATTCTCGCCGGCCGCAGCCAGGAGAAATTGGCTCCCGTCCGCGCTGAGTTACATAAATCCCGGATACGTCTTTGAAAAGTTCGCGTTTCCACGTTGGGTGAATACATCCCGTGAGTTGCGGAGGTCGGTGGCTCCATTCTCAATTAGTCTCGGTGGTAAGAGGACGGAGAGTGAAAGAGGTGAAAGTATACGCACTTAATACACGTCCGGGAGAGCGCCGATACTGACGGCAAGGAGGATATCGTGGATGCGGGTGTATTTTTACGTTGACAAATGGGAGGGTTAAAGAAAAGCTACGATGGAATGCGGATTTTCTTAATGTGGGAAGCTGAACGGATTGAAAAATAAAAATGATAATGAAGAGAAGAGGACAACGAGCTCTCCATTAGCGTTTTACTTTCCCACGGTGACTTCGAAGACCTGGGAGTTACATTGTTCCAAGGAGAGGAGAAGGGAGTTTTGGCTTTGATACAACATCCTCCTCAATCAAATAAAAATGAATCACTTTATCAACGTTATTGAGGCCGACGGGAGTGAGTTTTTCTTTCCCATGATTCCAAGGGGGGAGGATAAGTCACTCGGCAACGAGATAAATTTCTGGCTGACGGAGGTTGGATCGATAATATTCCTGTCTGAGTAACTTAGGGGTCGTGCATAAAGTACGTTACCGTTTTCGATGATTTATTCACCCCCTCCCCATTTTGTTGACAACCGTAGTATTTTTTCCAGCCCCCCCGACATATAACGTTATCTTTACAAATCAAACATTCAATTAAAAAATATTTTCTCACTTATAGAGGGAGTTTAGTTTTAGGGATAGACATCCTTCCTCATGTTAAACTCTGTAGTCTTGTCGACGCAATGTTGACGAGTAAGAATTGTTAACAGGTGCATTGTAACAGCTACGTTACTTTGAGTGAATCCCCCCCCCCTACTTCTCGTAACCCAACGTAGGTTTTTTTGCAATTCCCTCCCCCCTAAATTCTTAATCTTAATTGGTTGGTAATGAAAGGAAATTCAGCAGATTCCTAAAAAATATTCGATAAAAAAAGTTAATAGTTACTAACCTACTAATGCACTAAATAATATGAAACTTCGTACAATTGTTAAGAAAGATCTTAACTGCAATGTTTGAAAAGAAAATTCCGATATGTTAATCCGTGCTGTTATTACGAAGCCGTAAATGCGATGCGTCCGTCCAGTACCCGGGAAAATGCGCTAAAATTCTGTTTTTAAGCACGCACTGAAATCAATATAAACGGTAAAAAATTTTGTATACCATCACTAAACGCAGATATAAACAATCTTTGATTTGGTGTACTGAATTTTAAAATCGATAAGTCTTTGAGATATTAGTCTTCAAACTCGGGTGACGGAATTTTGCGACGGATAGTAGTTTATGCACGACCCCTTAGGTGGATATCATCCTTGAAAAAGAGACAAATGCGTATAAAGTAGACCAAGAATTTAGCATTCATCAGCTTTAAGATACGAACCTAAGATCCTAAATTCAGGCCGGGTGCTTTAATTAATTTAACGGACAGATGTTTGATGGTTCCAAGTAATATTTTAGAAATTAATAGATATTTAGATAAAAAATATTGGATCAGTCTATAAGTAATTTAGAGTTTGGATCGATAACACTACTGTCTGAGTAACTAAGGCAGAAATCACTCTTGAAAAAGGGAAAAATGCGTGTCAAGTAGACGATGAATATGGCATTTGCCAGAATTGGGATGCGAACCTAAATTCCCAAATTCACGCCGGGTACTTCAGCTAATTTTAGTGATAGAGGTTTGATGACTCCAAGTAACATTTCGGAAACTAAGAGATATTTAGATACTAAAATTTGGATTAATCCATGAGTGATCTGGAGGTTGGATCGATAGTATTACTGCCTGAGTAATTATGATGGAAATCCCCCTTGAAAAAGAGACAAATGAGTGTCAAGTAGACGATGAATTTAGCATTTGTAAGGATTGGGATACGAACCTAAATTCTCAAATTCACGCAGGGCTCTTTAATTTTAGGGAGAGAGGTTTAATGGATCCGATTAATATTTTAGAAATTAAGAGATATTTAGATAGTAAAATTTGGATTAATCCATAAGTAATATGGAAGGATGAAAGGAGTAGGTTGCTATCAAGCAGCCACGACTACCGCGCTCCGATAAGGCTCCGGCAGGCGCGGTATTTTCCCCTAAGGGGGCGGGCCCAACCATTTAAGCATCGACACCAGATTAACCCTTCACTGAAATGCCCACTCCAGAACTTTCATTTTCTCTCTGATTGATGATCCTCAGGCCTATGACCCACCAAAAGTAAGCGGTGATTGACCTCTGTGATCTCATCAACTCAATATCTCTCCGCGAATTCACCGCAAACTGACGTTCTCACTGCGTAATCTTTCATTCCATGTTGACTATTTATTCTAGTGTTCTATTATTTATCTATTTTATTTTTGCAGTTATGCATCTTACCCTTTTATTATTATCATTATTATAATTTTAATGAAATTTCATGCACTGATTTTTGATGGTGTTTCGTTAGCTTTATCTGTCTGTAGGTTTTTGCAGGTTTTTCACACCCCCCTTCACGTGTGGGCGCTTTCCTGCAGCGACTTTTTTCTTCACTTACGTCTTAATTTCGCCCCAATAAAGACGCAATATTTTCATAATTATAGAGTTAATTCAGTGGTAGAAATCATTTAAAACATATCGGAAAATCACTTTAAAAATATAATATTTTTCAGTGGTCTCTAATGTGAATGAAAGGTTGAGTCCAACTAATGAGGCAATCAGTTTCAGCGGGCCAGTCTACCGATAGAGATGTGCTGATCGAATGAGTGCATCTCATTTTTTACAACCGTGGGGATCGGGCTGGTGTGGTGGCTAGAGTACTCGCCTACCAAATGGGCGGCCAGGGTCCAAAATGCCGACGCCGGGTTTCTATCCACCCTTCCTCCCTTACCTATCCTTTATGGCGCAAATGACCTTAGCCGTCGGTCGCCTCCCCAAATATTCAATCCAATCCTTTTTACAACCGCATTTAAACTTCAACGATTTCATTTATTAGGTTGGTGAACTTGTTACTGTACTGGAATTGGATGCGAAAAGTGGGAAAATCAAGAAAATGGAAAGAATCAGGCTTGAAGCAATGAAAATGCGGGCCTGGAGAAAATTAACAAAAACAAGGTGGGAAGATAGAAAAAGCAATCAACAGGTGCTAGAAGAAGTAAATGAAAACAGATTCCTTTTAAAAACAATTGGACAAAGGAGAGCAAGACTGATTGGAGATGTAATAAGGAATAATCAGTTCCTGACCAACATATTCGAAGGAAAAGTGGTGAGAAAGAAAACAAGAGGTCGACCCAGGACAGCATACTTAAAGAGCAGTGCACGAGAGATGGGAATGACATCATACGCCCAGCTGAAAGAAACAGCGAAGAACAGGGACACGTGGCTGTTACGACAAGGCACTGCATTTAGAACTTGATGATGATCATCACAATCCTCATTCTGGTTTGTTCGTCCGAGGCCTATGACAAAATCAAACAAAATAAAACAGTAGATTCCTAAAAAAATATTCAATATAAAAAAGTAAATAATGACTATCCAGTATAAATATTTTATATTTGCGAAACCAGTAATTTGTAAAAAAAATATTATTTAAGTATTCTACTGGTAGAGGTGGGTTTTTTTTTAGCGTCAGAGAATCTCCTCTCGGTTTACTACCCAATCAGGGGCCTATATGTCTTAATCTCGCCTCAATAAAGACGCAATATTTTCATTATTATAGAGTTAATTCATTGGTAGAAATCATTTAAAACATATCGGAAAATCAATTTAAAAATAAAATATTTTTCAGCGGTCTCTAATGTGAATGAAAGGTTGAGTCCAGCTAATGAGGCAATCAGTTCCAGCGGGCCAGTCTACCGACCGAGAGAAACTCTAATATATACTTTTTTGCCTCTGCATAAGATCTACCCTTCTTCATCCCGTTTATGAAACCTATTTTCTTTCTTCCCCTTCACCGGTTGGCCAACATCCTTCCCTCTATAACATTCTTGAGCACCCCATCGCCCTTTATTACATGCTTCAGCCATCTACCCCGCCTATCGCGGATTTCATTCAGAAGTTTCCTCTCTTCGCCCACCATCTCAAGAACTTTCTTGTTAGTCTTCCTATCAGTCCACCTCACCTTCTCCACACAAACATCCGCATATAAAAAATATGTATGTATGTACCTGTATGAAAAAATTCAGTGCAATGAACCAGATAGCAGATCTAACCATTTTGACAGTTATATATTCAAATATCAAAGTAGCGGTCGATTCAGTAAATAGTTTTGTTTCCAAACCTGGTCAAACTGTGCCGATTTTGATGAAAATATTTTGATTCGGAGATTCTTCGGAACTTATATTTTTAAAGCAGAGCACGCTCCAGCGTCTGGCATAAGAGATTAAAACTCGCAGATGAAAATGTTTACCTTTCTTTTTGCAGAAGGACGAGGAGGGCATGGAACCTCCCAGCGGGCGCGTACAGCATGGCTCTCGGCCAACAATAACAGTTCGGGCGCTCTCAATTTCTCTGGAATCCGGTGCGTTGCGCTCTCCCTGGGGCCGCGAGAGCTATATCAATCAGTAATGAACGAGCTGGGAGTTTTCATCTTTAAAGACAAGGAATTCTTTAGATACTAGACATACTCGAAAGAATGGAACAAAGGAAGACTTACAACACGGCACCATGGCATCAAGTAATACAGACAATATGAAAAGAACGTTTAATAACAGTTTTCTAGTATTGTATCGGAAAACGTAAAACAAAACTGGAATCACGTGAAATTGTTTTCATTCTGAAGCAATTGTAAGTACAAAGGATATTCAATCAAGAATAATTACGGATAATTCATGACAAATTTAACTGTACGTTTGAATTTTTGAATAACAGATAACGTGGTGTAGCGAAATTTTTCATCGGCATTATTTATTTTAATTTTATCTTCATTACCCCGAATATAGTGCTATTCGGCAATTTATATCGGGTAAATAACAATAACATCATATGAACACAAGCACCCAATCCCTGAAGGGGGATAATTCCACACGGGCGGGATTCGAACCCGCGACCCTCGGTATTGCCAACGAGGAGTTTGCCTTCTCTACTGGGGTTGGAAAAAAATGTGGAGGTGCCGGAGATCAAACCCAGGACCTTTCAAATGCAAAGCGAACGCTCCACCACTGAGCTACATCCCCTGTAGTGCAGCCGCATGAATGGAATGTTTTCTATAGGTAGTATGGCTGTACAATGGCATTTAAATAATTTTAACGTGGATGCTCCTTAACAAGCGGTGGCTCAAAGTAAGCAATAGTAAACATGACACTAAACTGTAGCTGTAAGACAAAAAAAAACACGAAGTGTAGAAAAACAAGCTGTACAATCAGTATCGATCGATCACAACAGGGAAAATATGAGAAAGAATAGATTGATAAGGTCATCGAAAGATAAAAATATAAAATAAGTATTTAAAATTTACTTGGATTCTTCATCGATTGGATAATTTGCAGGCTACATGATCATGGTCACCTATAATATTCAACCATACAATTGCTAAGTCCCTGGACTTTTAATATCCCCGACTGTGAGGATTTTCACCCTGCGTTTCCTTCATAAGGTACTTTTTTCACTGTTAAATATATTCTTAACTCTTCGAATCTTTCGTATCCCTTCATATCATCCAATTCATCCATTTTCATCTCGCCACTGTCACCTACAATTCTTCCCCCAATCACCCTTTCTGCGTGTCGTTATCTTTTCCACACATCATCCACGCTCTTTCGATGACTCCAATAAAATTTTTCCCATCTGTCCTTACTTCTTCTAGTCCACTCTGTTCTATTCTACTCCACTTTTAATCTGCTGCTTCTATTCTACTCTATCGATGGCATTCTCATTTGCCCTCATCTCCATGTAGTATACTCTCTCCTTCGATTCACCTACACCAAATGCTTATGCCATTTTTGCCGCGATTTACAAGAGACCATATTAGCTACTACTGAGGCTTGAAAATTAGGTTTTTCTATCGGCAGTGTAGCTATAACTATTTTATTTGCTCTCTAATGCTACTTTTTAAAACTCCTACGTAGTACTAAGCAATAGCACATATTGAGTGCATAATACGTAACTCTTTTATATCTGTTCATTAAATAGTTGCGAAATACATTAATACTCACAGTTTACTACTACAGTGGAAGCATACACTGAGTGTAGGTCACGTTGGTTCAATTCCACCTCCCGATAGGTATTATCCGGATTCTGCTAAAGCTTTGGACGCCGTCCAAGATGAGAGCTCAGATGAAATACACTGATTTGGCTTCGAGAGAGGTAAATAAAATTTACCATTTTTTCAATAAATGTATGATTAAATGAAAAGCCACAATCATGGGTTCTTCGCTCGTGTGATTGCCTTCCCCAAACGGCATTGGACGTGTTTAAAAATTGACTGCATTTGAAAGAGTTAACTGCGCTCTGCGATTTACACTAAGTTATACGGCAAAAAACGTCACTGAAGTACAACATTTCTTATAACGAAAGAGTTAGATTCAATATGCCCCTAAAAAGCTACATAAAAAAGATATATTTCAAGCAAAATTAATATTTAAATAAGACATTTTAAGCAAAAATTTATTTGAACATTTGAGGCCTAAAGGCTCCTTAGATACGAAATACATCTACGAAATACCGTGCAAGCTACCACTAGGGTGTTTGGCACGGGGTGATTCCACAACAGGCATGCAGCACTCATCCCAGTTCAAATTAGAACCGCGCACGTTCCTCCGAGTGCCAGGCGCAGGCCAAAAGCAGTCAGGGCAACGGTACGCAGTCAAACTAGAAACCAAACGATATTGTAGTGTGTATTGTGGTAGATGGAGAGGGCGCTTGCTATGGTGGCCAATTCTTGAAGCTGCTAAGTGGGTCCGACCTCTTTGCCATCTATGTTTCCGCGATTTTAGCATGACACTTATGGGCCCACGCACTAATCTTGCAATTTTCCCATATTTACCAACGAAAACTTCATTGAAATCTGCATGCATTTACTTCTTCCAAATGAATACATCGTTTATATTTTAATTAATTCAAATTTGTAATAATAATACCTATTCTTCAATATCTATCAGTAACTAACATGTTTCAAGGGTAAGTTACCTTAAATTTTCAGTAGGAGATATACAATCTTGCTTACATCCGCTAATGCGTCCACACATTCGTGCTATCCAGAGGCAAACAAGGAAAGAACAGAGGAAGCAATATGGTTCGAGACATTTATGTTGTATGATTATAGTTTGAGGTGTAGTGCGCCCGCCTCGAGAGAGGACGATTTCACAGGTCAATTGGGATCTTGCTAAGACGCCGAGATAAGATGAACAAAGACACAAAAGATGGATTCTAGAGTTTTATTCTCTGCTCAAAGATTGAAGTAGGACAGCGCAAACATAGAGGACAAAACATATGAACATAAGGAGGCGATTTTAGCAAAGGAGCGTTCTAGCGAAGATCTTAAAGAGAGAGCTTTCTTACCCCGGGAATAGGCTGTGTAGTACTGCTGACTGGCGAGATTCACTCCTGCCCAAACTCCGAATAACTTCTCGGTAGGACTCCCTTAATGAAAAAAGAGGCCCTTGTCAAGTCCGCGATGGCCTTTATATACTGCCAAATCTAGTAAATGCAAGCTTATGAATAGAGGAAATCCAACTGTTTCCATCTAGAAATGAGGGAAACTCGACCATCAATATCCGGGTCACAACAGAAGGCGTCATGCCCTCCATGAGAGAGTGAGTGCGGGTAATCAGACTACATTCGTATGACCGCTAGCGGTCTGAAGCTGAACTGTGCAATGAGATTCTCGAAATGGAGGATTTCTCTCTTCCACCCTTTGTTTCCTTCCGCTGTCGTTTGGGGGATGGGAGAGATGGATCTCACTAGGACGCCAGGTTTTGAAGAACGGAGCGTTTGTTTATGTTCGGCTTCAGACGTCCAGGAAGATGAGACCCATGCCCGCGAAGCCTGTCGTCGCGCCATCTCCCCGGGACTGAGTTGTTAGGTTCCGTCCAAAATATTTGTCCTCTAATCCTCCACGCCTCCCCGCGGAGAATCGGAAGCCCGGCTGGAACGCGGGCGAAATTTACAGCTCACTTTGAAAGGAAGGGAAGAGTTGAAACAAGCGTGCAGGACGTGTGAGACTCGTTCCAAAGGCTGTGTCGGGGAGCGGCTCTTTTCAAAGATTGGCAAGGGTTTGAGGACGGATACATGGGACGTACCGATCTCGAGAGCTCGCCTACTTCTTGTTTTATTTTTCTTCATATCCTCGAGCATCTGCATCTACACATTACCCACCTTGCCATCTAATATGATGGGTGCGTGATGTTGGGTGAGTTTTCACCATCATGCACCACACTATATCCTTCTAATGGTATGGCAGTTATTAGCCGACTGCGCAAATCTTGATGACCTGAAAAATTTAGAACCCTAAAAATCAATCGAATCTATCAGTAGTAAATGTTTTTATTTATTTCCAGAATTTAATAGTCTGGATTTTAATAAAATGGGCCGATTCAATAAAACTTGTGGAAATGAAATTTTGATTGATTCATCCGATATAGTCGTATTTAGAACATGGCTACGTATTTTTATGCTTGCGTTCAATTTTGTATGTAAAATTGTAAAATTAGGTCGTCAGCCCGTAGCATCATACTGAAATCGGGGAAACAAAGATAGCAAAGTGGTCAGACGCACAATGCAGCTTTAAGGACAGGCCACCATAGGAAAAGCCCTCTCCATCTACCTCAATACATACTGCAATATCGTCTGTAAGAGACAGTAGGCCTTATAGGTTCCGTAATCGTTAATATGGGCTGCCCTCTCCACTGATCGTTACGAACAGGTGAAGAGCAAGTGAACGAAATCAGGAGTCCCACATCTCTGAGGAGTTTTGAGGTTTTAATTTAACAAATGACACTCCTCTTTGCTAATTTATCTAAGTAGCACCCAAGTCGTTCTCCACTGTGATAGCCTCCCTTAATTATTGTTTTCCACCATCCTCGGTTTCTGGTCTTGATGCCAGCGCTGATCACTGTAAGGGAGAAGCGTTAGGATCTACTACTCCGTCGGTAACAAACGCACGATCACACGGCATATATCACCTACTTCGGTACGAGCGATAATCGCTATGGTAACTGCGTAAACGCTAAATCTCCGCGTCTTTATTTATTCATTCGGCCAAGATGGCGGCGAGGCAAATATCCCGCCTACCAAACTTAATGCTACGGGGTCGAGGAACGCTTTGGTTGTATTTTAAACACCCAGGTCATGGTTGTTTGCTAGGACCTAATATTGGTAATTTTAAAAAGTTCGATACAAAGACCAAAATGGCAGCATTCGGGTTGTCGGCTGTCAATGAATAATCTTAAGATTTGTTGGCTCTAGTCGTCCAATATAGGTATCCTGTCCCCTTCCACCTTAAAAATTCGTTGTGCGTAAAAGAATGGCTAATCAATCACGACCAAGAACTTTTGCGCTTAATTTGATTTTTTCTTTCTCTATTCTTCATGACACTTCCTTGTTTCCGATCTCGTCTGTCAATTTGATGCTAAATCTCCACCTCCAGCAACAAGCCTCCAAAGCCTCTAAAAATCTATGCAGTTCCAGCTTTCCACTTGTCCATGTCTCTCGGCCATATAGCTCAACACAGAACGTTTTTAGCACAGGGATACGTTCGTAAAAATTCCGTTGAAAACACGCTGTGTGAAGAAACATGGGCTAAATAGGAGAATCAATAGGAAATAATTATTCGTAACGAAAAATTTTACGTCTCTCGACTCCTTGAAGTGGAATGGCGTTTTCCGGTGATGCCGGGGTAGTCTCTCGCCTTTTAACCTATAGATTGCGGGTTCGAGTCCCACCAAAGTATATACAAATACGGTTCATTATGAGTAGTGAACTCAAATCAGTCTCGCCAAAAATGCCCCAACACCCATGGCCTGAATTGAAACTTGAAAAAAAATTCCTTAAGTTCGTCAATTTTCAACGTTTTAGCATCATAGTGAGATATATTTACAAACTTTCTCAATTTTCTCTGGCAAAATGCTGTTCAATTTTCTCTGGCAAAATGCTATTCAATTTTAAAATTTTCATCTGACGAATACGCTACAGATTTGAAATTCGTTGTGCGGTTAATAAAAAGTCATAAGGGGGACTGTAGCGTTATATTCGAATCCTCTACATGACGTTCCAACACTTCTCCGCAGGCACGGAAGAAGAACCTATCACAAGCGATAATTGAAATGGTATGCTTGTATAAAGTATTTTCAGTAATTTGTTTCTCAACAAATATTCATAATGCCGAGGCAATAATTTGCCTGATTCCTTCATTTTAGACTCCTTGATTGTAGAAATGAAACATTCAGCACCATGGTCAATTGCCAAAGAGGGTGCAACAACCTTCAGAGCTCTCGTACCGTATGATTTAACGCAATTTCTTATTGAATCAGTGATAAAAATGAAGAAATGGACCCCTTCCGTTTAATGATAAGGGGAAAAAATACACCAGCTTTCCACAGCTTAGCGGCCTCGGCGCTTTTTTTTCGCACATCGCGCGCCAGTTGTTTCTTTCATTTGTGATTCGCCACCAGCTGCCGCTGCCAATCCTTGGGAACTAACAATTGTGTTGTTCCTCGCCGCCCGTCCCCTCCTGGCAACGGTTTATCAAGGCCTACGGATTTATTCTGAGCACCATTTTCGTCCTCGGGCTTCCTGGTTTTTCTGATCCGCGCCGTCCAGGTGGGTGCAAGGGATGCGGGCCTCTCGTGTGTTGGTTGCACGCGAAGAGGCGTGTGACTAGGAAATTAAGACGGCATCGGCTCATTGTTGGCTGAGTGTGCGCTATATGGCTCTCCGATGACTCCTCCCGGGCATTCTAATGTCAACGGGCTGGTAGTTCTCTTGGCAAGCGGAGCGAGTCGATTGAAACTCCTACCGTGCCTCGAAATCGTATGTATACCTTCCGCAAAGGGTGACCAGAAATTAAAAGCCCTCGGATTCGTCATTTAAAATTCATTATGAGTCTCCGTTTGGAGTTTAACAAAGGCCTGTGGATTCATCATTCAAGATTCATTTCGTGTCTCTTTCTGCGGTTTGATTTAATCTAGATGAACGCTTTCACGACTTTAATAATTTAATCATGCATTTTCGATCAAAGAGGTGAAGGAGTGGTTCGGTTCTCCGCTTAATTTAAAATGCTTTGAATTGATTTGTCCATGTTTGGTTACAAGCTAAGCTCTCTACCAAGGCACAGTGCTATCGCAGCAGAAAAACCCACGAGGAAAAACAGTAAAAAAATTGTTGTGGTCGTACAAGAAATTAATTAGATTATACGATGAAATAAATCTTCAGCAAAAAGTGATGAACGCTGGAATTTAAATATATTGATGAATTTGTAACCATGCTTTGGATGACAGAGATTATACGCGGAGAAATCAGAATTACCTAATTCTTTTATTGTTGATCTGTTTTGCCGTCACATCTACAAATTTAGAGCAATAAATTTCACAACTTTGTTCTTCATGAGAAACATAAAGAGATTAAATTCTCGGACGGCAACTAAGTTAACGTATTGATCGCAGGGTTACGAGCAAAGCCTTTTTCATCTAGTGCACCCCTTTCTTGAAATTTATTAAAAGCCCTTCAACTTGTAAGAAGACTTGCTCGTCAAGAAAATGAACGACAAGACCGAATGCTTATAATTTTTGCGTTCACTGTTAGCAGAACTGACAAACTAAATAAAGGTGTAGTAGCATTCACTTTTTCTCTAATGAATACGTGACGTGAGGAATCGATCCATGCATTGTTTCGCAAAATTCAATGACCTAGCTTTTCCGCGTGGACTCTGCATTGGAAATGCACGCCGAATGCGGCAGGTCGTAAAGAAATGAAGGGCTGCATTAATGAATTTTTCGAAATTTCGTGTTTTCTTATCAACTAAGACGAGGTGAGTGATCACTACTATAACTCAATTGTTGTTAACTTTGAATCCTTGGAAGGAGAAAGTACGAAACAATACGATTCTTTGCCCTCTATTTTACGATGGCAAAACTAAGTTCTCGCAAACTGTCAACAAAGCAAGGTCCGTCGGTAATAAATTTTTATTTCTTATGAGGAGATAACATCCTTATCGGAATGGACACAAACAAAATCGATAGTAATCAGCTGACGACCAAGACGATGCCTTGCGCCTTTTTTCCCTCTCTTTTTCTAAGTTTCATTCCTTTTGTTAATCGTTCACTTAACCGCAGTGACATTTGTTATGCCACCACTCAACTTGATGGGTATAACGTTTTCTAATTCAATACGAAGTGTTTCAAGATAATAAAGGATTCAAGGAAACAATTAACAGGGATAAGGCGTAGACAAGGACAGAGGCTGCAAGTCGTAAAGTGGAAGACAAAAGGCGGCTGTGGACGAGAACAATCGTAAAACCTCAAGGGAACTACACTCATTGCGTTCAACTACTGCATAAACTGTCACAAGCGCAGCTCTTGAATCTCTATAAGTCTTTTAGATAATGTTTACCGGGACTTCTGCGTTATTAACTAACAAAATTTCAAAGGGAAAAGGATTTCAAAGCATATTATTAATTTCGGATCTCGATGAAAATCTCGAAATAAGAAAAACTCGTAATCAAATTTTATGTATTTATCATCATGACTAGTCTAAGTTGTTGGTGACAGCTCGCTGAATTTGACAATCCATGACGTTAAAGCCTCGGTCGAAAGCTGGCATCATTTTTACGTGCCATTATTTTATGAAAGACTTCGAAGCAATTCGTTATTTTGTTGTGGAGTGCTATTGAGTCGTGCAAACGGTAATTGCATTAAATGTTTGTTAGGCCAGATGCGACTTGACGTGTTTTTGGATTTATGTCGCCTCAAATTTCCATCTTGGCCCTTGATGAAACCTAGGGCGAAGGTAGACGTAGGGAAAATTGAGGCACATTTGCATGGGCTTTTCAGAATGATGTTTTATACTAATATGCTGAATTATGTGGAAAAAATATTCAAATGAGAATAGGAATTATTTTTACACAGTATTCTGCAAATTAATTTTTGCATTTTAGTGTTTTTCCAGAAACTTGGTTGGGTTTTGGATAGTACTTATCCCAGCGACATAGTTTCTGGGATATCGATCCGTTTTCCTTCCTATGGGTGAGCCGCCATTTGATCCTACTTAATATCCTCATATTGTCTCCCCCTTATTATTTCTTCCAAAATTCCTAACCTCACCCTTCCTCTTCCATGCTTCCCCAGTGTTCTATCTTCTATTACCCTCTTCAAAATTCCCTCTCTTTTTAAAACGTCATCCATCCATTTCATCTGCCTCCTCCGAGCCTCCGCCACTAGCTTCCTCTCCTCACCAACAATATTCAATACCTCCTCGTTCGTCCTTCTTGCCATCCATTTCACCCTCTCCGTCCTTTTCCAAAGCTACATCTCAAACGCCTCAAGCAAATTAATAAGGCGGGACTAAAATAAAAAAATGATTACCGCAGATCCGTTTCCATTTGCTTAAGAATTCCGTTTTCTCTCTTAGTCTTACTTTTTCTTTCTTATTCTTTCTTTCTTCTTTCTCATATACTTTACATATTTTCACTAAGTATACAACAAAAAATCACTCGTTTGCAATGATATGTAACCCACATACTAGAATTAGCATTGAGAGTTCTATTTAATGTAGCTACTCATCGTGAGATTAATCAAACCACCTTAAAAATAAATTTTGATTTTTGCTAATGCAGGACCGTCATTCCGCTAAAATCATAATGCTTTGAATCACCATCCCCATATGGACATGTCCTTGAAAAGGAGACAAAACTCAAAGTAATAATGATACAAAAATTGCATGACATAAAATGGGATAAGTTTCATCTTCTTCTTAGCTTTAATCCCAGTTATTTGGGGTCAAATAGAATAAGTTTCATATTGAGGTGAAATTTTTCTGATGCACATTGCAACAAACTCTAAATTGGCATTGCATCACAAAGATTTACTAAGCCACTAACATATTTGACTGTGTAACGAGAATTATCACAGGCAAGCAAAATATTGGTTCTTAATTTAATACTCACCATAACATACGAGGCTATCACACCAGCAAAATATTACCACAGTCCTTCGTGAATTTAATTTAGGACAAAGTTAGGGGCAGTTGGATTTTTTTTCAGGAAAATATTATCCAGTCAAGAATAATTAATTATGAAGTATTACTGAGGATATTGAGAATCCAATCAGGGAACTTTTGAAAAGGATAAAAAAGATTCATTCATTTAATTATATTCTATACTTATAATTGATGTTTCGATGTTATACTGATACACGATCTGTTTTCAGCGTGTAATGACATATTTTATAAACAATGAACCCCTAATTCTGTGTAAAGGGTGAAAATTCAAGCATCCCTAATTAAGAAATATTAAAGCAAAACGCTGGTATTCGGGTAAAAATATATGCAATTTCTTAAACAAGGTCAAATATTTCCCGAAAATGAAGAATGTTTTTAATAATTTAGTTCAAATTGATCTATTATCAAACTAACACACAAAGAATAGATCCGATTCCTCTACTTCATTTACTTCAACCTCAAAAATAACATTATTTTCAGAATAGAATAGATCAGATTAGATTTCAGCATATCGAATTGAGTTGAGTATTCTTGAAAATTTGGTTCATTGCACTGAAATTGTGTCGATTGGCGCAAGAGGATTGAAGCTAAGTAAAATTAACGTCAGCGTCGATGGCTATGAATACCTTGTAGCTGTACCCGGCGGGATCGTTTAACCTTCCTAATCCCTTGAATGCAAGTCTTATTGATTAGTGCGAGGAGGGAAGAAATAAAATTTTCGATTACGCGTCTTACAATAACCCGAGCCGCTTTTAGAAGATCAGTCGATAAGATTTCCCAGATTCCCTTTCTCCTCTCTTCCCCGCGCCATTAATTTCAAGGCATCGCCAAGGCCATCTCGTTGATTTATAGAGCACCCTGATATTAAACGGTCCACAATCAGCGTAAAAGCGAAGGCTCTTTGTGTTCGAGTCCACTCCTCTTTTTGTCTTCCCTCGGGGTCTGAAGACGTAAATTACGCATCTGAAGGGCTTGCGCGGGTATAGACGACTTGAAAATTCCCGTGGCGTAGTCATTACGCTTCCGGGCTCGATTGTGCTCATAGGCCTATGCTTTTCACCGCTAACAGCGTAGCATAGTGAGAAAGATACCTCATTCAAAGCTGAATAAAAGGGGATAGATCTATTTTCATTGGATTTCTACCATGAGAGGCAAGTTTAAGTAATCCGAAAATGGATGATGGCCGTTGCTCATTTGCATTAAAACAAATGTCGAAGTCAACTACGTGTCTTATGCATCAGATTCGGGTGAAACGTTTTAACCATCATTTCACATCTACTCTCCATATGTGACTTCGAGTACTGGTCATAATTGGAAAAGAATTAACGCTTGATAATCGTTAAAGTCTAATTTATTTTCATGTTGTATTCTTGGAGACATGAAAAAAATAAGACGAAGACAAAAATCCTAGTAAGCAAGAGAGAGAAGCTGCATGCAGAAGTCACCCTCAGAGGACCATCAAGTGGGACCGAAGAAGTACAGCGGACATCAAGTGGAGAGTTGCTAAAGCTAAGAAGGCGTTCATGATAAAAAGACAACTGCTGTACTCAAAGAAGATAGGACTACAAACCAAGGAACAGTATGTAAAAACATTCGTGTGGAGTGTGGAATTCTACGGATGGGAAGCATGGACCATTGGAAAAGCTGACCAGAAAAGACTTAAAGCCTTCGAGATCTGGTGTTGGATGAGAATGCTGAGGATAAAATGGACGGACAAAATAAGTAATGATGAAGCATACAGAAGAGTAGAAGAGGAAGGCAACATATGGAACACCATGCAGAAAAGAAGAACCAGATGGATTGTATACACCCTAAGACACAATGGGTTTGTGAAGAACATAATTGAAGGCAAAACAGAGGGAAAAGTCCCCAGAGGAAGACCCAGTTCATGGACAAAATACAAAAGAAATTACATAGGAAGAGATAACAGGAGGTAAGGGAACTAGCATTAGATATGGGAGGGTGAAGGGGTGTAGTCAACCAATCTTAGGATTGAACGACCAATGAATCCTTTAAGTCTGCTTAAGAGAATTGTCACTACGTCTCTTGGGGGATTATGACAGTGTAAAATATTCGAAAATCACTCTTCATCGTTTACTTAATGATATGAGAAATGTTAAATACTGATAAACCTCTCCAATGAAGAGCCACGAAAACCGTTTGCCAAAGCGGTATACAACGAAGTACGAAAAAGCTTTGCTGAAATTGGATGAGGAATAATAATAAGCAAAGGACCAATTCATTTCTACTCATACTCTGAATAGTTCATATTTTGTCAATGAAAAGAAGTAGGTAATGTCCCTACACAGCTTACTCCTTGTCTCCGGCGAAGGTAATTCCGAAATTTTTTGCCTTCAAACAAATATACTAATTTATTGAAAAAAGTCATAGTTCAATACCGACGAAATAAAAAACAGTAACAAAAGCTCATTGGGGAAAATCAGCATACTACGCTTTGCTGATGACAGTAATTCTTTTAGAGAAGGAGGAAGATCTGATACAATATTCAACCGTATGGGAATGACTATGAAGAACTATAACTTAAAGACTAGGTAATGCTAAAAACCAAGAATAGGGTTTGCGGAAGAACTCAAAAGATAGATAACTGTCTGACTTGGTTCGGATACCGGTCAAATCAAATGATTTTATCATGGCGAATTTCAACCCTTGCTGTATATGCACCCCTGGTTGTGACTTCGTGCCATATCATTTGTAAATGCATTGATTAGAAATATATTCAATTTTCTCTAATAACTCATAAATTTTTGTGCGAAATATTTTTGGCTCATCCCTCTTCAGGCTTTCTTTCGATTTCTCAAAATATTGATGACACTGTGTACAGTGGAAAGGTTGCGAATGAAAAATGGGGGAAGTTGGGAGAAATAGGTGTTAAATAAAATAAAGAGGAAAACCAAGAATAGAGTTTATCAGGGCAATCATGATGGATGCCAAAGTAAAAATATAATGTAGTGACGACACGGCTGGTAAAGAGGAGAGTAAAGTGGAGCACTGTTGCAAACCAATCTTAGTATTGATGAACACAGGTTAGGGTAACTTCACCTCCAACTGTCAACTTGTATGGGTTGACGAGGACTACTGAGAGAAGGGCTGTACCCACGCTTTGACCAGAATTGGTCCGAATTGACCCTTCATGGGTCCGGTGGTCCCCGACTCGAGGACGTACTCCGGCAGACCGCACGGCGTCAATCCGGAAAGGGAGCCAGGGAGATACCTAATCCTAAAAGGTCAGTAGTCAGACCTTTTAGGCAATTTTTAGGCAACGGGCTCTTCCAGTTCTCAACGATGTGCGGTAGGTTTTTCGCGAAAGCGAGACCGACGGCTACTCGTCTCAGTTGTTTGGGTAACCAAACTAATACGAGCACTTCGGGGGGCGGAGGCCCAATTGAAGTTCTTTCGACCTCAATCCGCCTCATTGGTTTCGGCCTCGAAGGGGCTGTTGTTTTCGCTAACCTTCCCTTCCCATCCCTTCCTTCCCACCTCTTCCTTCCTTTGGAGATAAGCGAAAGCTTCAGTCCGAGGGGAAAGTTGTAATCCTGCGGCGAGAGCCGGAACACCTGTCAACTTGTATCAACACCGATCCATTTGTCATCCCATCCTCTACTTTACGTTTGGACAAGTCCCTGTACTGCCCCGCTCATCATACGACCTAAATCACCTGTCATTTGTGGTTATCTCAACTGCAATGTGGAACTCGTTAACCAGTTCTGTTAAATGCAGTGGGTCTCTGAATGTATTTTAAACAAAACTGCTGTGAATTCTTCTCGAGTTTCCGTCGGGGTAAGATGCTCCATCTACTCTAACGTCGATGTTTCGGTGAGTGACTTATGAATCGAAACATCGGTGTTAGAGAAGATGGAGCATCTTACCAGGACGGAAACCCGAGAAGAATTCACAGCAGTCATTCGCCGGGAGAAAGTAAAATTTAAACAAAATTGTATCATTACTTGTTTTTCAAGTAGCTCTGCTATTCGCACTGCATTTTTGAATGTGTAAAGATTGTCTTATGTGTAACTCATACCTCTGTTGCCATTTTTACATGCTTTTCTTTAACTCGCTCTTCCATGGATCCATGAATCCATGGTTACCACTTCATTTTACCCTACGCACTACTTCATTCGCTCAAATTTAAGACTCGAGTTAGAATAGTGGTAAAGTATGCGACGCTCCGTAGGTTTAGCGTGTTCACAACTTGGAGATTTTTTTAAGTAAACAGTCCTAGATTTTTTAGTCCAAGATAATAAAATGTTTATAAAACAATTTGGTGTTTTATAAATTATTAATATTTAGGACTAAAAAGTAAAAAACATACAAAAATGAAAAAATGAAAATTTAGAAGCATGCACTTCTAAAAAAATTATTTAAAAAATCTAAAAAAGTAAATATCTTAACATCGCACAAAAAAAGAAAATAAATATTTTCTCAAGTGAATGAAAATTTAGCCTAGTACTGGAAATAATTAAATTCAATTCAAGGAAATCAGCCATCTAATGATAAGACCACAACGAAAACCAAGGGGCGCGACCACATTTATATTTTGCACCTTGACTTAAGTTCATTTAAAGATTTTCTAGAAATTGTATATTGAAGCTCTCTATTTCACTGAATACCAAATTCTTCATATTTAATGAATTTATGTTGATATCGAATACGAATGAGCGCCCCATCGTAGGGGACTGAACATTGTTTGGCTAATTTTCTTGAATTGAATTTAATTGTTTCCAGGTCTACTGTGGGCTACATTTTTATTCACTTGAGAAAATATTATTTTTAGTACGATGTTATGGTATTTCTTTTCATATATATTTTTTAATATTTTTTTAGAAAGGTACGCTTAAATTTTTTTTTCATTTTTTTATCATAATTGTATACGAAAAACTGTAAGTTCCAGCACAACCAAGTTTATCAATATGGTTTCTGTCAAATTGTGTCATAGGCCCAGGAGCCTATCTATGTATGCATATATATATATATATATATATATATATATATATATATATATATATAAAACATAGTAGGGTAGGGTAAAATGTAAAATGCATAGTAGGGTAAAATGAAGTCTTAACCATGGATTCATGGATCCATGGAAGAGCGAGTATATATACATAAAATCGTTCGTTCATTCACTCAGACCGCTCAGCGGCAAATACTCACATAAATGTTTATACAGAAAGGTAGAAAGGAAGTGGATAGGAACACATAAAATTGACAGACACAATGGTGTTGTGACGATGTAAAGATGGCCAATTCCAAGCAGAAAAAATTCGACTGGACCGGGAATCGAACCACGGACCTTTGGATGTCGCATCCAATGCTCAGACCACCGAGCTACCCAGTCTACTAAGAATCCACTTGAATCGGCGGGGGTTTATATATACATAAATGTTTATACAGAAAGGTAGAAAGAAAGTGGATAGGAACACAAAAAATTGACAGACACAATGGTGTATGGTTTAATGTTTCTATATCCCTTTTCAATTTTATTGTGTGTGCGTTCATCACGTCATGTATTCATCTTATTGGCCCTAGAGGTGTTGCACCCAGGGTAAAGTAATACATTCCTATTATCTGCAGTGATTATTCCTTTCCTATCCTTCCGAATGTGTACTCGCTCCTCGGAGGCCTTCAATGCGAACTCATCCTTGAGAGGGTAGTAGACGTTGTGCGAGTCCCTGAGGATGTCAGCAAGGCAACCGCGCACTACTGTCAGTGCGCATGCACGTATTATCTGAACCTCGTGCATCTTTACCTCCCCTTCACCCCTGAACCATTCTGAAGCACAGCATCAAAAAAAAAAATATAAAGTCCTCCCACGGCGTCGTTGCAGAAGTCGACTGCGCGAACACGCTTCCTGTATGTCTTGAAGCTGGAATTTTTACGACTGCATAATGAACTGGGATGCCGAGATGCGAAGGGGCATCGGGAATATTTCTAATGCAGTTTCCACGATGATATATGATACGTAATAGCCGAGATAGGACGACCGAGCGGTTGCGGACGAGAATAAAGTGATGGAGCTAGACACTAATTACGCTCCCAAGCGAGTATAAACGCGCTGATACAAGTTTGGAATAGGCACTCCTTCGATATCACATTCGTTCCTCACGGAAGAAAATGAGATGAAGCGAGCTACTGGCAAACATTTCGGATGCCGGGTATCACTGACAGTTATTATTTGGTAGGAGATCGACCGTTATAGGCGGCCGTACATCAGAGCGGCGAGGATTAGAGCTAGCGTAGGGGAATACTGAACTTAATGACATTAAGAACCTATTTACACGAGTTGCGTGCATTCTAATATCAGTTAGACTACAAATTGCATCCATCTCTTAAAATATCTACGTACCGGATAAATATTTCCTAAGGAATCTTTTTTTTTGAATACTTGATTAGATGGATGGTGTCCTTGAAATGCGACAAACATGGCAAAATACTCGCATGCAGCGAAAAATGACAGAAAAGCCACATATTTCATATTCTCGCTTCTCAATGAAAAATATATGTCCTTTTTCTGATTTCAATAACCAAATACTAACTTTCCAGGTGACATTTTTGGGAAAATTTAACTTCATCCCAGCCAATTTTACACCTATTAGAGGTGTGTATTTCGCGAGCAAACGGGTCCGAAGGAACGGGACTATGAATGGAACGGGAGGACCGAGGACCGACTTCTATGGAACGACCGTTCCTTTCGGTCCTTCGTTGGTTCCCGTCCATCGTTCTTCTCGGTCCGCCATATAAGTCCATCCGTCCGTCAAAGAAGCTCCTAAGAAATAGGATGTTCTTTATAATACTTCAAAAATTCATCTGCTGAAGCTAGCGATGAAATAAGCTGCAATTTGTTTGCTTAATATATGTTACACCTATTTACGAAACCATGAAAAAGTTGGTAATATTATCTTGCATCTTTTACTTCATCCAAAATTCTTAAAAGTGGTCATTACGGTAAGCTAAGTATTTCTAGGTTATTTTATATACCTACACGTAAAAACGCCAAAAACATGTTAAAAATAAAAATACATAACCACAAATGAAAAAGTAAAGGTGAACGAGTGAAAAATGAACGGGACCCAAAAAGGACCGGGCCAGACTGAACGAGTCCCCAAAAATGAACGGGTTTGCCCATTTCTATTTTATATGCGAGAATAGGAGAAGCATGGGTGAAAATAATATGCCTTGGACCAAAATGAAAGCCATTTCTGCGAATAAATATTAATAAGAAGGAAATTCTCACAGGGGATTGAATGGCAATGGACTTTATGCTTTTGTCCATTTATGGTTATTTTATTGCGAGCGAAAAACGAAAGAAAAATGAGCAAATATACGTAAATTTGACATGAATGGCGCTCCATTCAGCTCTTACTGTAGCAAAAAGTGTTCATTAAAAGAATAATTGTCGAATAATCTGGATAATTTGTGCCTTAAACTTGCTTCCTGTAAGCTAAAGCTAGTTGTAAGCGAAAGAAATGTTAAACAGCACAAGGGTCCTTCTCAGACAATTTTATATTCTAGACTCTACAAATTGCATCCACCTTTTCAAATATCTACGCACTGGACCACGGTGAAGCTTATTATTTCTTCTAACTCACATGGTAACGTCTGTACCTTATTATTGCGACACCGGGTTATTTAATTAGGTTCGGCTGGTAGCATGAGGGGTTTAAATCCAGGATGTACTCGAGGGATATAGAGCCAAAGCAAAATACTGGGGTTTCAAGGGCACTTTCATTTTATACAAATATATTTCTTCCATTTTCTGAACTCATGGTTTTCACACGAAATTAAACACAAAGATATGACGACATTCCACATCCGTGGCATATTTCTGTGAGATATAAGCCGGAAACGTTGCAGCGGTGGCAATACGAAAAGGTTAAAGTCCTTAGCAAGTCACTTGAGTGAAATTCGTAAGTATTTACAAACCGCATACGACGATCGGGTGAAAACGAATATCATCTTCAAAAATAAGGAGGTTCAAGGTATAGGTATGGGAATACAATTATCAAACGAATTACATTTTTTTTTACCTACCAAACAATTTTCTTCAGCTAACTACGCCAAAACCAAACATTTGCGAGTCGATTTCTAAGATTTGAGAGATCCCAATGGAAAAAGCGGACATGATTTCCCCATAAAATTAAACCTTCATAAACATGATTAACACTGGGCGAAAGATACTTCACCTATCTCATTTCCGTAAAAAAATTTCTTTTTGAACTTTGGCATGTTCAGAACTGACTTTTAAAGAAAACAGAACCATCTAAAGAGGTCAACAAACATGACAGCGGTTGCATCTGAATGTTAAATTATGTTAAACCTGTGTTTGTACTTATACAGCATGCTGGAAATTAATGAGCCCCGCTATTATTTCTAAGAACTTGATCGGCTACGATTAGGTTGGTACCTCATATTTAAATTTAAGACACTTAAGCAGACGGAATGAGTGAAATCGAACATTTATAGAGAGGATAGAATTAAATGTAAAAAATATTATGGCCAATTATTTACTATGAGACGTCAAGAGACGTCAAGCCGTTTTTTTAGACATCGATTAAATAACATGGGGAAAACTTATTTATATAGGCGTTGGGAATCGAATCTTTTGATCAGCAAAAATAAATAAGCGAACCATTTGAAAGAGGAAGACTTCATTTAATTACGGGCGCAACGATGCAGGATGCCATTGAGCAGATTACAACCCAATAACGCAATAGATGACGCTGCAAAAACTTTCTAGCATAAATATTTTCACGTCTTCAAACTACTGCAGGGAGACATACATATCAGTCGTTTCCCTTGGAGCGCGAGGTGCTCACGGCTAAGTCGCACAACCCAAGTCAGGTGACCGGGACGGAAGACATACAGCGACGACACTAATAGGAAAATCTATACCTCCTGTTTGCTGGGAAAGTAAACAGAGCGTATGGGTCATAAAACATGAACAGAGCGTATCGAACGATGTCTTTAATGCGCCGGATGCCTTAGAAATGCAAGACATATTTTAAAAGAGCACGCAACCAACGTTATATATTTCCACATAATCTCTAAAAGAGTGACGTAAGGGATTGCTACCTTTGATATAAATCTAATGCGTTAAAAAAAATTAATCTCGATTTCTAGGCCAGATATTTCTAGAGGCAATTCTAAACATAAGATAAATATTGGAGAGACTCAAATTTCAAATATGATAAAAAATACACGCGCCAGAGGTTGCCATTGACTGTTCTCAACGGCCTTTCTAGCACACTGGAGACACCGGCAGTTTTCAAAAGGATTTTCGCAGGGATGGTACTCACTATCTGACTCTCTGGATAACTTGTGCATCATGGACATACCTGAAATATAAAAAAGGTAAATTACAAGAAGAAAACAAAGATAGAATGATTAGAACTTTAATATTTAATTAAGAGTTGGCCAATGAAAATTGCTTTCAGTGAGTATTTCATGAGATGAATTTAAATTGCCAGGTGGTGGATTAATATAAAATTGCTCATCACATTAGGTTTATGTACACATCGTTACTACTTCTAAAGTCAAAGTGAATATATTGCATAATCCTATTGTAAACTGTTGGGAGAAGTTATCTGATATTCATCCATATTTTTGCGACGAAATGAATTGGGTTTAATGACTTTGTTGACGAGGCGTTCCTGATTATCTTCATAGGTTCAACGGACTCAGTTCAAAATAAAACGTCACAAATGAAATCATTCTACTGATTAGGAGTTGGATACAAAGCCGTCATTATTTAAGTGGAAATTTTCTACTGAATATATCGTAGAGCATTTGAAAGTTAAGAGCACATTTGTATCGAAGCGTATGGAAAATACTCATGATACGGTATTCCTCAGTTCCTGAGTCAAAATTCCCGCATAAAGCGTGTTTTAAAATTTTAGACAAAACCAGTTGATCGGCAAAGACTATTCGTTGTTTTTCTACCGTCCACAAGTAAAACACGTTGACGTAACGCAATTCTGAGCGATTCCAATCTATATTGCCCTAGAAACTTGGCTGTTTTTCAGAGTTCGCGTCCGGATAGGAGCACATTTGTACCCTACCCGGATAGGACAGATATTCACGTGAATATCAATCCCTCGTGGGAGCCACGTGGAAGTGCCGCACTCCGTTCGTCGGATTGCAGGTTAAACTGTGGCCTTCAAGGAGTCTTCTGCAAGTGGCATTCCATCGCCAACACCGGGTTACTCTCCACTAATTCTCCATTCCTGATACAATTCCACGATTGCATTCCAAATCATTTATCTTCAACAGTGCAAAAGACTCAATGTCGCCTTTCCCTACTATAATGATCACCATAAGAATATTCAGTAACTTATAACTACCATTTTTTTCACTGCTGAACGTCGGAATGTTAATGGTTTGGATCATGAAAAAGGCCAAAAATTGCTCCACCCACAGTTGATCACGAATACATATACTTCTAACCCATGTATACCAACTCAGCCACCTATCCTTAATGTCATAATTACCTAATCTGTCGGTTTACTCCGATAACTATAACTTACGACACTACCATCTACTCTACCGGCAAAATATGTACAATGAAGAACACTACAGAGGCAAACCTCCATCTATCTGCAAGATAAAACTTTAAAGCAGTAGACCTCAAAGCTGCTATAGTTTAGGATTATATGCTTCGGTTATTGGGTATCAATCCTCACCTGTATTTTCTAAAAATTATCTTCCCTACCCGCCTCTCCTTAGTGATGCATACAATATCAGCTTTTAAATAAACTAATGGCTCCTATTCCTTAATTACCACAATTTTTATTACTCCCACCACCTCGGCATTCCCTCACTGGATAAATACTCAAAAAGTTACTTTCACTACCGCTTCGATATGATAAACGGTAGAATTCTTTTCATTGGGGATTTCTATCAACAAACTAATTTTCGGCCCCGGTGGCGGTGGGGTAAAGTCCTCGCCTGCTAACCCGAGGGTCGCGGGTTCGAGTCCCGCCTGGGTAGAATATTATCTGCCCAGGACATGGGTGTGTGTGTTCGTTCCTTGTTAATGTTAAAACACCCGATGTGAATGGCCTTTGTTGTACTGTTTTCTGGGTTGTGAGTATAAATAAATAAAATAAAAAAATATTCACCAACAGTCGTCAATCCAAGGATAAGATTTCTGCCAGTTATCCACTACACTCTCTTCCCATCTAACCGTTTCGTTCTTTTATAATTATTTACTTCGACTTTTTTCACAACCCTTCAATTTATTTATCTCTCCTCCCGATATTGCTTTCAAGAAGCTGTTCCGGTGCAAAATGCAACCCATTAATTCATCTGTACTTCGTCTCAGAGTTTTCACTTTCCGCCTCTCCTATACAACTCTTCATCGGGGATTTTCTCAGCCCATTTGCCTTCCTTATTCAAATATGGTACCAAATTTCTACGTTGAATGATTGGTTTTCGCGGTGCTAATGCAAAGATGTCAGTTTTTCATGTTGCAAAGATGTCAGATGTCATTTTCAGTTTTCAATCGTGCTTGTTGTCTCCGCAGAGAGTAGTGTCGCCCCTGGTCTTATGGGCATCTTCAGGCCAAGGTGCCTATAGGGCTACATGAAGGGCTATATGAAGAGCTTAGGTCACTTCTAACTAAAGATGCCCGATTTTGCAAGGGAAAAACTACTCTCCTTGGAGACAGCGGACGCGACAGAAACGTGAAAATGCAGCGTCACCACATTTTCCTTGCTTCCAATAATCGATCTTTTAAAAAGTATTCTTCTTGTAAAGGGAGGTTTTGTTGATCTCCTCCCGGTTTTCTACACTTTCAGGAGCCAATCTCTCTCTAGTATATCCTTTTTCACCTCAGCAAACGATCTACCCTTCTTCATCCTGTCCATAAAACCTATTCGCTTTCTTCCCCTTCCCCGCTTGCCCAACATACTTCCCTCTATCACACTCTTCAGCAACCCATCGCCCTTCATAACACCCTTCAGCCATCTTTCCTGCCTAATCCGGATTTCAATCAGAAGTTTCCTTCCCTCGCCCACCATCTCAAGCACTTTCTCGTTAGTCTTCTTTTCCGTCCACGTCACCTTCTCCATCCTTATCAACACCCACATCTTAAATGCATGAAGCCTATTCTTGTCCTCCTTTTCAAGGGTCCACGTTTCAGTTCTATACAACGCTACGCTCCATATCAAGCGGGAAATGAATATTTTTCGGAAAAAAAATATTTATTTCTGAATGATGCTGGGGCTCTCTACCACCGCGTCTAGTTGATGCTTCTTTTTAATACTATTATCAACGAATTAGGATGAATAAAAAATGGCTTTTTCAACTCCCATCCCTAGGAAGAGCGGCTTGAAGGGGATGATGTCATAGTTTTAGGCAGATCGCCATCATTATCCCTCCACCCTCTCCTGTTCTACGCTCACCTAAGTTTTCCCCGAAGTCATGTGATCTGTCCCTCCCCATTGCCTGCGCAGGTAGAAAAACAGTTAAAAACACCGGTGGCCTTGAGATAGCATAGTAAGCCAGCCTACGTAGTGGGGAGATGACTCCGTCTCCCCCTCGTGTTTACTTCCAACGGGAGTATAAGAGCACGAGACGCCAAACGAGATATTTGCGTCGCTTATTATTACGTCGAACCGCAGCCCAGTTTCTAGGAAACCCCATTCCCGAACCAGAGGCGCGGACGCAGATACCGCTGACAAACACGAAAGTCGAGATGACTGCGGGGTGTGTGTGTGTGGGATAATAGGCGCTGTGAAGTCTTTTTAAGGCTGCTCCATCGAGACTAAGTCAATCAGAACCACTTGGTTTGTATGTACCATTCAAAATTTCAAGATTACACCAATGAAATACTACAGCAACACGGAAATCAAAAAATAAAGAAAAAAATGAAAATCAATCGAGAAAATTAAACTTTCAAAAATTCAAACTTCAAACCCCTATTCAAAAATTTAAGCATTCTACCTTTGAGATATTTGTTTATGCTTTATTTGTTTACACATACAAGTGTTAAGAATTTTTTTAAACCGTGGTGGTGAACTAATTAAGCCTAGGGCTTATGAATAAAGATTTAGCAATGACTTGCTGATTCCGAGGCCCAAAAAAGAATTATATAGGCAATGTTTCAAGTATTAGGGACCAATAATGTTTTGTCCACTGCCACTGGATTTGTCTAAAGCAAGAAGTGACTGGTAGTTTTGTAAAGGAATTAGAAATTGGTTGTTGCAAAATGGGAAGGTTGAGTTTTTACTCTCTTTGAGGAAATAAGATCTTACCACCTACATATAAACGGTGACGTAAGTATTTATGTGAAGTTTGGCACTTTTTCTGTTACTGCATGTTCCTTTTTTGTACATTTTCACTCTGTATGTTCTTGTTATAAATGTGCACCAGCATTAAAGTGCTAACTTAATGATTGTAACAAAGATCAGTCCAGTTCCATTGCAAAGTGAGTCGGCAACCCGAAAACGAGACTGTAGTCTTCTCGGGTGCCTATATTCCGCGTTATCTGTATAATTTCTTCTGTTTGTTATGATATTCATTGTATCTAAAGGAATAACATTATTATTATTATTTAATATATTCTTCATCATCACCAGGGGGTATCAATTTCAAGGATTTTTTACTGCAGCTCTACACTGCATTCTCCTACCATTTGCCGGTGATGGTGGAGTTAAGTCCTCGCCTTCCGTCCTTCGTGGGTTTGAATCCCCGCCCGGGGAGGATTTTCGCTTTCCAAGGCATGGTTTTGTGAGTCCGTCCCTTGTTACCCATTGAAAAATGCGTAAAGGTACTGGCCCTTGAGGCTGTTTTTAGGACGGTTTGAAATATATTGATATTAAATTAGCTACCCCATTCCCACATATGAATTCACTTAAAAGTCTTAAATTTGCGCAATGTGATCCATTCTTGGTATAAATTTCTCGCGTCAAAGCTTCCATCGCTTCTAACTTTCTTTGCCACCAAGCTTCACCGCCTAACTAAGTCGATCAAAATGTTTGATCAAATGGGTTCAAGTATCGTGTATATCGAGTAATGGATAACATTTTATTTTAATTTAATTTATCATCTACTTTGAAGTCATTTACTATCTGCAATTACCAAGTCATCCACATCAATGGAATTCTAGGAATGAGGCTACATCACTTTCAAATTCCGCCTGTTTTACGATACTTTTACCCATTTGTTCAAACAACCCCAAATGCATCGTAATTTTTCGCCATAAGTTTCGCTCAAAAATCTTCGGTCGTGAAGATGCTTCCTGCATACAGCCAGAAGAAAATGACCTTTTAAATATATGCTGATTACGAGGGATTTCAGTAATTTAAAATATTTTTTGCGTTATAAATGTTTCAATATATACTTCACGCCTCTTACAGCAGCTTAAACTATAAAATTTAATTCGAATATGGTCTCTGGTCCGACTAGTTAAAAATCTCGCTGAAATAACCTTAAGAGCAGACTAATGCCCACGCCAGATTTCCCTCTACTCTTCCTCTATTCATCGCACAAAAATTCCCTCACCAACCCATCTGACAGGCCTTCGTGGTGTAAATGACCTCGGTGTTTGGTTTGGACACAAAGGACCAAACAGCAAAAGTCTTCCGCCTGGATTTAAACTCAGATCCCCCGGTTTCGAACCGGGTAATTGAACCCTGCCCCCCAGGAGTCCTCTTCCTCATCCGATTCTCTCAAAGAATAAGCAAAATTTGGAGTGAAATCAGACGCCTGGATTGATTCATTGGCTTGAACTATTGACGCGGAATCTGGTGGTCTAGGTTCATATCTTAGTCCGGATGAATAGCAAGGAACTTTAACGTTGATGGAATTGGCTTCGACTATTTGAAAATTCATCTTCAATGATAATGTGTACAATTTGTAATTTTCAAATTTTCATTCGGTGCTACAGACTTTAACCCATTAACATTTAATCAAGTATTTATCTTTTCCCTACTGAATACAGATATTACAAATTTTCAGTTATGAAATAAATTTATTGCAACCTAGGTTTTGGTGTTCTAAAGATGATGTAGTTCATCGAGACGTAGATAGCGATAAATCAATTTTACCAGAGTGAAATCGCCATACCACGGCTGATACATCTCTATTTTTCCCGTCCCATCCATGGACTTGAGTACATTAATACATACCTACCTGATGATCACGCCTGTGTATTGGAAACTGTATTAAATAATAAATATATATATAATGAAATAAGTTATGCATTTGGTTAATACAAGCAAAGTAATGAGATTCTTTAGGACAAAGAAAGCGACGCTGGTGATTAAAGTTGGAGGACACAAACTCGAGCAAGAAGAATATTTTAATTACTTAGGTAGTACGCGAGAAGAAAACGGACATAGTAGCAAAGACACTCGGAAGAGAATAGCGATAGTTCTTCTCTCTTGCAGCCTATTCTCTAGGACGAGAAGAGGCTGCAGGCATTTGAGATACGTGTGTGGAGAAGAATGGAGGTGAGGTGGTCAGAGAGGAAGACTAACGAGGAAGTGCTTGAGATAGTGGGCGAGGAGAGGAAACTTTTGAATGAAATTCGAGATTGGCAAAGTAGGTGGTTGGAAGATGTAATAGGGGGCAATGGGAACCTTACTCAAGGTCCCTCTCATCAGCTCCCTTCTATAGTTTAGCTATAGTATGGAGCAGATGAGAGTGACCATGGGTAAGGATGTCAAAAAGAGGCTGGTGAAGAGCTTGATATGGTGCGTAGCGTTGTATAGGGCAGAAACGTGGACTCTCAGAAAGGAGGACGAGAATAGGCTGCAGGCATTTGAGATACGTGTGTGGAGAAGGATGGAAGAAGGTGGTGTTGTTAGAGAGGATGACTAACGAGGAAGTGCTTGAGATAAAGGGTGAGGAAAGGAAAATTTTGAATGAAATTCGAGATCGGCAGAGTAGGTGGTTGGAAGATGTAATAAGGGGCAATGCGATGCTCAAGAATGTGATAGAGGGAAGGATGTTGGGAAGACAGGGAGGGTAAAAAAGAGAATAGGTTTCATAGACAGGTCATATGGTGATGCGAAAAAGGAATTACTAGAGGGAGTTAGGCCCCTGAAAGTGTAGAAAACTGGGAAGAGATTCTCTGAAATCCAACAAAAGCTACCTTAACCGGTAGAACACTTATCAAAATATCTACACAAGGAAGGAGTTCATCTTTTACATACAAATACGTGGCGTCTAATATGTATATCAGTGTTTATTTTCATACTGTTTTGTTTGGAGGAAGTAAGTTTGCGGAAGGAAGGCCGGGGGTGGCGCCGTTTTGACGACTGCGCCTCTATACAGCCCGTAGTGGCGAATGAATGCTCGTGTGCGTACGTGTGAGTAGATTTCAGAGTCCTTCGCCAACTTTCAAGAGGCAATTCCGAGAAACTCGAGCGCGCCAAAACAACAACAACAGCAGCATAACCACTCGACTCGTCGATATCTGCGTAGTAGCGAGAAATAGAGAGAGAGAGGAAAACTGAGAGATATCGTATTTTTTTCGGTTTATTTTAGCTCACTCCCTCCTGCTGCTCCTGGCGGACGTTTTCGCTCACCTCCTTGGGGGTAGGGGGGAAAAATAACTCGAGTTTTCTCCTCCCTTTCTGGATGACCCACCGCTCAACGATTCAAATGTAATTTTTTTCACACTAGGCCTGAAATAATATAGATCTAAATTTGTACATCTGACTTTTTTTGAATTTGATAATGATACTTTTCGTATTACTTTTTTTCGCGAAGTAAACACGAAACTTGAAGGGAATAATGCGTGATAGAGAGGGGAAAGTAGTAACTTTGCTTCCGTACAAGAGTGACAATATGAGAAAAACTTATTAAAGAAGTGATTTTTTTTAAATTTAACTCTAAAAATGAAATCATTAATCTTGCTGGTGAATTATTGTGCTAGATAAATATTCTTTGATCTGCCCCTTTAGTATCTTAATTTTGCTTTTTCTGTAGATAATCCTCAAAGTACAAATTATTGGTGACGCTAGATTGATCAATAAAATAGCTTCGAAACAATATACGGTATTGAACTTGACTTGACGTCTGGACGACGAGTTAATCCTGTCCGTAGGTGGAATATTATTATGAATAAAAATCTAACTTGGTACGACAAAGTAAACTCAATTCCTAATAGAATAAATGGAATATTATACCAGCTTGAAACCAGAAATAATTCGGCCATTGCATTCCAGGAAATTATTAATTAGGACTTTTTTTCTCTAAATTTGACACTTGCCTAGTAGCCTCAAAGACCTGTCAAGTGAATTGAATAATTAACTTCAACGTCAAATAAAGTTCTGCCTTCGATTAGTTTTTTTAAATCTTCACCGGGAGAAGCATATTTTCCCTCTCAAGCAAAAGTTTTACTGGCTAGATATTCCCACTAGGCGGAATTATCTACCTTGTGACCTACTATTTTCGTTATTCAAAAACAAAACTCCAAAGTCCAAACACAAAAACTCCTTGACCACTTCTGTTATCCTCCTGAAACTGGAACCATCTTCACTAGAAATAACCCATCTGATCCGTATTTACCCCCACATAGAACCACAACGTTTCATAAATCCATCGACGTCAAATGCACTGCTGTTCGGAACGAAATACCTCATGAAATGAGAATTTCTTACGTTTTTGACCTTTTACGAGTAAACACAGCGGTTTTATTTCCAAGAGCAATTATTTAAATGGATTCTAATGGCTTTTGCACTAATAATTGTAGACATGCTGTTACGACTGTTGTTCTTTGCCATATTGCAGTACGTATATGTACGTCATGTTGTACCAATATCTTGATTTTAGGGGTCTATCCCCATAAAGTTACAATATATTCGTAAAAATAGCCCAGGATCCAACGGAGAGTCTTCTAATTGCCAGCAATCTGAGCTTGTAATAGAAGAATAACTTGGTCAGATAACATTTGGTATGTGCGCTTAAGCCAATTTCCCAATTTTGACCATAAAAACCCAAGTTTGGCCACTAACACTCAAGGCGCAGCCGTTATACATTATTCAACCCTCGCCTACTCCCGCATAGGTATATTAAAAAAATGTATTCTACCGGTAAAGGTAGGTTTTGATGAATGTCAGATAATCTCCTCCCGGTTTTCTACACATTCAGGGGCCTATCTCCCTCTAGTATATCCTTTTACGCCTCTGCTTACGATCTACCCTTCTTCATCCCGTCCATCTCTTTCTTCCCCTTCCCCGCTTTCCCAGCATCCTTCCCTCTATCACACTCTTCAGCAATCCTTCACCCTTTATTACATCCTTCAGCCATTTGCCCAGCCTATCTCGGATTTCATTCAAAAGTTTCCTTTTCTCGCCCACCATATGAAGCACTTCCTCGTTAGTCTTCCTTTCCGTCCTTCTCCATCCTTCTCTACACCCACATCTAAAATACCTGCAGCCTATTCTCGTCCTCCTTTCTCAGGGTCCACATTTCTGCCCCATACAACGCTACGCTCCATATCAAGCTCTTCACCAGCCTTTTCTTCACATCCTTACCCAATGTCACCGGCATCAACTCTCTTCTATTACTAAACGCCTCCTTAGCTAGCGCTATTTTCATCCGTATGTCTTTGCTACTATGCCCGTTTTCCTCTAGCGTGCTACCTAAGTAATTAAACTGTTCTACTTGCTCGAGTTTGTGTCCTCCAACTACAGGTATATATTTATAGGTAAATATTTTGTTCATCTCGCATCTCCACTTGACCACGATTCTGATCGGCGCAATAGGTGGATGTGAACATCTTCCCACACCATCCAACCAACCACCTCTTCATCGCAGTCCACGAACTCCCACTCACATTTACCGAACGTGTCTCCCGCTTAAGGAAGGGGTCGCGTGAGTATTTGCGTCATCGGGCGGCGGCCATTAAGGCCTTCGTGGTCCGTCGACCAAGGAACCAACCGGCTCCCATCGCTCCCGCCCGCCCTAAAAGCTCACAACGCACTCTTTCATGCTTCCCCTCGACTCTTTGTCTTTTCTTGAAATTAAAAAAAAAAATGTGAAAGAGAGACCTTTTCCTTCGTCAGCCTCCGTTTCTGCGTCTCTAACTTTTCATCCCCTTCCAAACGAGAAGCGCCGGAAATACAATGCATTCGAAAATGCTGGCGCCGAGTATGTTTCAAGACGAGAGAATTCGAGTCTTGACACACTGGCTGCCAATGGTATTCCTTTAAATTTACTTCGGGGCAAGGAGGAATACATGTGATACCGACATCCACTCGTCTACAATATAGAATTTAAGATACAGATTCCCGTTGATGTGGTAAAACCATTCCAAAATGACAGAAGCGACACACTTGCAGATTCCCACTTAATTCAATAGAACTAGTTTCCTTGCTAGTACTATATTCCACTGAAACAGGTGTTGTGACATAGAAAATAGTCGTATTAAATCCTCTTTTAGTGGACAACTGCAGGAGTTTTGCGTCTGTCTTTACGTCTACCATCTCTTCAATTGCCGGGGATTCTCCTTTACCCAAGGGGGATCGGTTTGGCGTGGTGGCTAGAGTACTCTGCAGGGTTCAAATCCCTGCAGAGGCGAATGATTTTCATAGGAACCCGATCCCTACATGAGTGTCTTGTGGAGGGCACTTCAAGTAGAGTACTCCGTCTGTCGGATGAGACGTTAAGCCGTGGTCCCCTTGGCGCCTTTCGTTAAGAGTAGGCTAATGCCGACGCCAGGTTTCTATCCACCCTTCCTCCCTTACCTATCCCCTACGGCGTAAATGACCTTAGACGTCGGTCGCCTTCCCGAAATATCCAATCCAATCATTTACCTATAGACATCATCTTATAGTGGCAGTAAAGATTTAAAAATATGTTTCAAGTATTCACTAATGTTCTGATGTTGTGATTCACTAATTGAAAGTTCCACCTATAGCTAGTAAGTATTTCGGACGATCTGTATCGCAGTTTACGTCATAGGGTCAAATCTAAATATTTTTCACTTGCATTTATACCAAGCTAGGATCTCATACTTTCTGCTTCATTATACTACGCACAAAGTTCTTTTACCTTCCTCGTTTGGCAAACATTTCCTACTTCACCACCACCCTTAAAAATTTCTGCCCTTTTTAATTCGTCCTCTATCAATTTGCCTCCTTATCTCCGCCACCAACTTCCTACTATCACAATTTAACACTTTCTCTCCGTATTTCTAGTGAACCAGACAACCTTGTCCTTCACACCCACATATTAAAAATATCCAGTCTACGCTGATCCCCTTTACTAGTCTCCCAACTATATAACGCTCTTCTTCTAAATAACATTTTGAATTCTTCACTGCGTTCGGCACGGCTTGAATGAGTTGTACTATCGTTGTAATAGAGAAAAAAAGCAGGATGAAGCATTTGACAAGTCTTGATCTTAATGTGTAATGAGATGATGAGGGACCTTATCAGCTTAAGATTACTGAAGCCTGATCACAGGAAAAGAGAAGAAAATATCGCATTGGAAAATGTATTTATACTTTGTATTTACGATTCAATTGATAATATCTTCAAATACTGAGAAGTATTAAGAGAATAATGTTTGCTCGAGACCAAAAATCAAATTTCAACTTATCGGGTACCAGATATTTTGGAAATCCTCAAAAAGTCCCAACCACACGTATACATTAGGCGGCTCGTAGGACCCAAAGTGGATTTTAAATGAAATGAAGAAACAGCATTGCTTTTTTAGTGTAATCCCTATATTTATGTATCTGCTTTAACATATTACTGGCTGGTTCTATATCCTCTCGTTAAATAGTTTCTCTTCTCTTCGAATAAAATCTTTTTCTTGTTACCTACTCGAAGTTAATAATCCCCATTGAAAACGCTCCCATCAACGAACCCACAGTATGATGAAATATAAAAAAATCACTCTGTTCATGTCTAACTAAAGAAAAGGCCACGTTGTCTTGGGATTACCTTAAACCAGATATTTATAAAACAGTCCTTGAGTGAATTAGTGTATCCAGTATAATATATTAGGCTGACTGAAATAATCTGTTAGTAATCGTGTGTCATCCAGTGCACATTTTTCTAATTTTTCCAGTGAGTCGAAAAAAAACACTAACCGTATTTCATAAATAATACATTTATTTATGAGATGATACTCACCGTGCATACAGCAATGGCAATCATGCAATAATTATATTTTCATTTGTGCTCAAATTAATTCATCTTAAGACTTGATTTTTCGGTTCAGCATTCGAAACTTAGGCAAAAATTGTACTTTTGACTCGGTGAGACACCGAATTACAATGATATGGAGTGTATAATTTCGCTTTCAGAGTAATTGTGTAATTAAATTATTACGATACATATCTCATGTGCATTAAAGCTAAGAGATAAGTTAGCGCTGTGATTCCAAATGAAAAACAAAACGATAAAATGCAATTTTTTTCACTTTTACCGATTTTGATATCACCAATGAAAACACGTTGGTTAAGTTTCACACACATATGCACCGATAAAAAATTGCTCCAACCACCGCAAGTGCGTTAAAAACTCGTTTGTAATATATAAGGCAAGATCTCGGGAGAGGTCAATCAATACTCGCACTCAGAAGAAACGGGCCCCAAGTCTCACGTTACAGGGTTCTCGGTAATATACCCAAGCGCCACCCGCCTGAAGTGACCTCGCAGGAAAAATAACTTGCAAACTGAGTCCCACTGCCGTCTTGACAGCTTTAAGAGCACCGTTCGTATTTCCTCAAATGTACGACTGGACCGGGGCCAGTTCCTTCAGCGTAGGAAAATACGGCCTCAGGCCACAATTGGAATCCTGGCATCGCCGACAGCACGTCACTGATCACGTGAAACAAGACGACGCTTCTTGAGGAGATAAATTGTTATAAACGAACTGTGAAAGCATGATGTAATTAATTGATCGCGATTTTCATAATGAGTTCCGTTAGCTAGTAGCCCCTCCGTTTCTTCGAAACCACCTATTTTTATCCCAGTAGGAGTGGGATCGTGTGACGATAATGTTTATTTTTTATTTTGGATACCATGGCGCGTCGAGAGGAAAACAAATCAAGGACATATCGTTCTGGCTTTATTGAGGGACTTATTTATATTTTGAGACGGGTATTTCCTTTTAATGAGCTATTGTTATAGCTACTGAGGCCGAGCGTCGTGAATTAATGTGGATGGGTGGAGCTCTTCAAGATGATGTGCCATAATGTTACTAAAATAAAAAAACGCAAACAAGGTTTAACCCAATCAAATCGATTACGATTCTTCGAGACATCAACAGAATTAATGAAACATAAGTCTGAATTCATAGGTACTTACAAACTGCTTTCTCCTCTTTTATCATATTCAATCAGCTAATAAAATGGGTCAGTTTACCTTTCAGCACCACACTCCCAAACAATCGTTAATGTCCATGGATTGTTTTGTTCAAGAGCATGAGATGAATATAAGATCAGCGATCCAACTTTATTGGCCACCTAGAGCGGCAAACAATAGTTATTGTCTGAAACTTTCGCATATTAATACATTTGTTAAAAACTGGCCGTTTTCTCTCGATAATGTTGAAACCTCCTCTGTAATACTTTTGTGCATAGCCCATGAGGTTTATTTTCACTGCTTTACTAGTATGTATGCATGAAAATATAAATGCAGCAGTACATTGTCTTTATTATTTTTAACATAATATTCTGAAAAGAAGCATCTGCCTCACACTTTTGCTATCCTATTTTAAGGATAATCCATTATCTTCAATGACCAAAATGCACAAAAATATTCTCCAACCGACTAAAAACCACAGTATCTAAAAGTGAGAGCAAACCACAATGTTTAAAAGTGAGAGCTTTTGTGCATGGTATATGAGGTTTCATTTTACTGCTTCACTCGTATGTATGAATGAAAATATAAGTGCAGCAGTACATAGTTTTTATTATTCTTAACATAATATTCTGAAAATGAGCTCTTTCATGGCGAACATTCTATGATTTTGAAAGGGGTCGATAGATAAAAAAATGATTATGAGCCCCAGCCATCACTTTCAGGCTGCACATACATCTGCTGGACATAACATACACGTTTTCCACATCCAAAAATGCAGCCAAGTTCTTGCATCTGCCTCACACTTTTGCTATTCCTATTTATTACTTTACTTATCCTATTTTAAGGATAATCCATTGTCTTCAATGACCAAAATGCACAAAAATATTCTCCAACCGACTAAGAACCACAGTGTCCAAAAGTGAGAGCGAACCACAGTGTCCAAAAGTGAGAGCAAACCACAATGTTTAATAGTGAGAGCTTTTGTGCACGGTACATGAGGTTTCATTTTACTGCTTCACTCGTATGTATGCATGCAAATATAAATGCAGCAGTACATAGTTTTTATTATTCTTAACATAATACTCTGAAAAGGAGCTCTTTCATGGCGAGTATTCTATGCTTTTGAAAGGCGTCGATGGATAAAAAATGATTATGAGCCCCAGCCATCACTTTCTGGCTGCACATACATCTGCTGGACATAACATACACGTTTTCCACATCCAAAAACACAACCAAGTTCTTGCATCTGACTCACACTTTTGCTTTCCTATTTTAAGGATAATCCATCAATCTTCAATGACCAAAATCCACAAAAATATATTCCAACCGACTAAGAACCACAATGTTTAAAATAGAGAGTAAAGAGCGCAACCATGAACTTAACTTCTTTTTGAATGGTTCATACATACATAGTACATACGTGTCCATCACGCCATACCCTTTATGGGAAGGCAAAGTTAAAGAATATAATTACTGCCGTAAATCCTCGTAAACTGGGTCCCCTTTAATGATTTCCCCCTTGATTCTCTATTGTTACATACCACTTTCGCTTCTCTCACGCAATACATCATACCTACACACTCTCCCATTTTTAAGACTCGTAATATTCCTGCTCTGGAAATAGTTTGAGCGACACGGTTCCCTAGTGAGGATAGAGACCATATTCGAATTATGCGTTTTAATATCAGCAGCTGTGGGAAGCATGAGTTAAATATTGCATTATTAATAGTGCAATAACATAGTTTTATATGACAGAAATGGTAAGTAATTAAATTAAAATATCTAAATAAGTCTTTATCTTGACTAATTTTTTTTTCGCGCGGAACGTTTGAAACTCCTTCAAATCAAAACGTTAAAACGTTTCGTTTGAAACTCCTTCAATACAAACCACAAAACACCTGATGATGTCGCACAGTGACGAAACTGGTCATCATTGAAGTCACATATGTGGAATTTACAAAGATATTTCAACATGAAGCAATTTCACGAAGTCACGCCTAAAACCATTCAATTTGTCAAAACGTTCATTGTGATCCCGAAGAATTTGCTACGATGACACTATGGTTAAGTTCAAAAAATAGTTGAGAAAACATACAAACTACACACTTAATTTTTTCGACATTTAGATGTTAGAAATTCCAAAATACTTTATATACGACCTCTCTGGAGTGCATACACATACAATTTCCCATGTAAAACAGCAGCTATTTTTTTGGTAAATATCTCGGAAAGTAATATGGTTAGGGGTTAAATTTTTCGTCTCATTGGAAGAGTGAGATATCTTTCTTTAAAATGAAACCAAATTCATTGATATTAAGGTGAAATGATATTTCGATCAAGCTACTTAATAGTCTCTTCTACCGCATTCATCCCTGGATTTCTCTACCTCATCCTCTCACACCGTTTGCTCTGCAATCAGACACCTGTTTCGTTAGTCGACTCTCATCCATTCTCTCGACATATCCAGACAAACTTTGATTGGTTCTTCAAGCAATACATGTGTAGCGGCTCCATCCACTTAGGTCAATGAATTCAAAAGGAGAATTTTGCCGACGGCAAGAATGTCATTGTCTTCAGATTCCACAAGTCACACGAGAGGCCGAATCAAACTTTTTGTCAAAGATCTTGATCTTCGGCTTCAGCCATTCGTCTCTCCCAACGCACGTGCCGGGACTTCACTTCGCGCGGCGACCTAAAATGCGCGAGACAAGGACTCCACTCCGGTCGCATATCGCGTGCTCCACTGACTGTGGCCCGCACGCGACACAGCGCTCCGCCGGGTCTGGAAAGCATAGAGGCCGATGCCCTCACCTCTGCACTTCTCGAGGGCCCTTCAAAAGACGAGAGCGATATACACAAATTCGCTTTTGTTCCCACTCTTCTGGAATATTATTACAATTGGTTACCTGCAGATTGGTACTATGCTTAAGTTGGTTTACAGTTTGATTTTTTTCCATTTATACTAGGGACGAAATTCGAATATTATTTCTATATTCAAGCATTTGAGAGAAGAATGAGAAAATGATGCGAATTATAATGGAATTATAGGAGTCCATTGCCGTATTTAAAGAAGATAGGGCCTATACCTGTGCACCGCCGCGCCGCGCCGCCGCCGATGGATTATGTACGGCGCGGCGCCGTCATATGTGGCCATTTACAGACCATTGCCCCCGATGCGTCGGACCTATATTTATATTCACTTATTACTGCGGACTCCGCATAATAATGTGAAACTTTTTATCTAATGAAAAAAGAGAGCAGCTCTTCTGGCCATATTTGATGTGTTGTTGAAAATAGTCTTACAATTAAATCTGTGCGATAGGAATTAACAAAATTACCATTTTGTTTTGAGCCAGCAACCTCACGTCCACGCTTCATCGGCATGGAATTTACTCTGCTCAAGCCTTTAGTGCCCCATGAGTGCGTTATCCTCAGTTTCCGGCTGGATACCGTCCTAATCAACATTGTGAAATAGGAGATACCAATAATGATATAACGCAGCATAATCGAACAAGGTGACGGATCTCTTTAGTGCTCCATTTCTTTATACTATGCGTAATTAGGACGTTTGATTTCCAGATTTGTCTTCCTCACTCACCTACCTAAGAAACTTCTCGTTAGTCTTTCCGTCTATTGCGCTTTTTCTGTTCTCCCTTCATAGTTACATCTCAAAGACTTCAATTTTGTCTTTTTTCCTTCCAAGAATCCATGTCTTCCAGCCATTCAATGCAATGTAAATGTGTCTGACAACGGGAGTCTAGCCATTTGGTTTGAATACATGCTGTGGAGGCTCGAATATTAACTTTGTTCAATATGAAAACACAAGTCATGTATTTTAACAATAACTATTTTGCACTTTCATCGTAAGTAAACGAAGTTCAAGGACCAACAATGCAATCATAGTGTATATAGGAGGATGGCGAGTGCATTCGCCACTTCGCATGGAGACGGGAGAAGGAATCGGCGTCATGAAATTGCATACGAGGTTTTAATTTCCTTAGGCATAGATGGTTCGTAATCTTCCATGAAATGCCATTTACATAATGCAAATAGTATCTTAATCGATTCCGATTCCTCACGTAAACAAGCACTTAAATGTCATGAAGAGAAACCTGAATCACCTAAATTTGGTTAACTTAAAAGCCTGGTTAACGCATAGTTTTATCGCTGTGCCGTTACTTTACTTTTCATCTTAGACCTATAAAAATTCTGGAAAAACCATGAAATAGGCAAGCTATTTGAAGTGTCTCCGGAAAAGCTGTAATGAATGGTTAAACCATGTATCTGTCTATAAGGAAAAATAGAGGGAATAGTCCCCAGATGAAGACCCAGGAATAAGTTCATGGACCAAATAAAGAGGAAAGTCTATAGGAAGAGATACCAGGAGGTAAGGGAACTAGCATTAGTTAGGGAAGAGTGGAGGGCTGCTGTCAACCAATCCTATGGTTGAACGACCAATGAATGAAAAATGACTCTCAAATTAGGCATTCGCGTCAGAGAAATTTACAAAGAGGAGAGAACAAATGACTGAAACACCCTAAGGAGCGCAAAATCGCAATGCATATTCCATAAACTTGAATTCAAGACCAAGACCAAAAGTAAAGGATTAGTTAGGCATTAGATAAGGAAGGGCTGCAGTGAACCAATCTTTGGTTTGAAAGCCCAAAGATGATGATGATGATCAGAAGTCTTAATAACAGGAGGGTGGGTAACTGAATCAATAGTGATTCGCAAGGAATAATCAGTAAGGAGGTAATTAATGTAGGAGTGTCAGCTTTTCAGTACTTTTACAGTTTGGGATTTCAATGGGTTCCCCAAAGATCGACGCACAGTGGTCCCTGTATATGGAAAAATGGGACATGGTAAGAAACATAAAGTATTCAGGTAAATCTTATGTGCAGTACAATTGGTTAGAGTAAGTGATGACGCATCAGAATCCGAAGATCCTGAACCGGTATCACGCACCTTTACTGTTAGAGGTAATATAAGAGAACGCTCAGGTAAGGTATGCATTCCATTAATAATTGAAAGTCAAATGCGCGTTAACTTCGGAGTCGCTTACATAGAAGACTGTTGCATCGATTGTTATTCAAAGACTAGATTCATCTCCGGAACGTATGTGCTATTTGTATATTTAAGTAAAAATTTATTGTTAAGTTGTCATTATATGCGATTTCAAATTGAAAATCATGAAAATTAGAGAACTTTAATCCGCGAAATATAATTAAAATTAGTGAAAAGTTCACTCATTCCATGAGATTCCATTAAAAAATCTATTGGAAAGTGTAACTAACATCACTTCGTATACATAAAACTCTTAAGTGTCTGCCTATATTATCCCTATATTAATTTGATTTGTTAATTTGGTCCTATTTGCACTAAATAAAATCTATTCGCACAAATATTGCAAAAAATGAAATTCGCAAGTTTTCTCATTTAATGGAAAAATTCAATTTTTTTGGCATCATATTCGTATTAAGCGACCTAGAAAACCCATTCACCAAATTTCATCTTGATCTGAGAAAATCCTTTCATGTCTCAGAAATACATGGGCCTAGGACCACTGTGCGACGGTAGGTTTTTGTGAGCTTAAGCGTAGTTTGAGCGAGATATTTCTCTATTCATAACAGAGATCAGCATTCATTTAAGCATTTCTCCGAAGAATGAAGACAACAATATGAAATGAAATTGAATGAAGTGTTTAGAATGGAGTGTTTATAACAGGAGGACGAGTATGAAGCAATGTAAGAGGTTAATTGAAACAAGAGAGTTATGCCAGGCCGTTTGGAGGTAATTATCAAAGCAAAGTAAGCTTTACAGGCCTATGATATAAAACAAAAATATTTTTACTGTACCTACCCTGATAGATAACGACGTTAGTGGTATATGTGATTAGTTTATAAGGTAAATTAAGCAATTTTTACGACATAAAAACTTCATATGCCGTAACGCTACATCATTGAGGCATTAACTGGACTTAAATGTTCCAATCGGCGCGCCTAAATTGCACCGTGACTTAAGGTATTTTTTTGAAATTTTACAAAAAGGTTTTGCGATGAGTAATAACTATAAAAAATGATTGAGAAAGCATACATATTATAAATGGCTATATTTATGACATGGTATGTATTCCAAGACTAGCTAAGTTCTTTAATAACATCCCAAAGGAGTGCAGAGCCGTACTATATTCCATGGGAAACAAATTCTAATTTTTGGAAAATACCTCGATATATATTGCAAAAGAGGGGTATATATTGCCATATATATGAGTTTATTAATTTTTGAGTAGGCCAAGTTAAGAGAATTTTATATGAAAAAAAATCTCGCTCCATCTATCTCAGAATGGATCACCAGGGCTATCGTTCTAATTGCTTTCATTGCATCATAATTGTATTTCTTCTCACGGATAATGTTCCTCCCTAAGAGATCGATGCCATTTAGTCATAAACAAAGTTAGATAAAATTCCGAGCGGAAAATTCAAAATCAAGACAGCGGTCGTGTATGTATGGATATGTTTTTAGTTAGTCATCCTACATTTTTATCACTTTTAAAATCAGAAAGCGAATACTTCCGCTACTGTATAAACGGCTGTTGATGTTACTGCATGTGTGCCTGATCCACATCTCCAAATATATATTATGCATTACATAAATATGGACAGCAAAGATGAGTTCATGGCCTTGCATCTGGACATAATTGATAAAACATACAGCTTATGCATCAATGAATAAAATTTATTATTCTGGATCACTTCCCCGTGTTAACAAACAAAAACAGAAAAAAGTAGTCCATTTCTGATGAAAACTAATGGTCTGGCTAACATTTCAGGGTCGACATTTGGGTCGTCCGGTAAATGTTGACATATTATCCTGAAGTTCGGAGTAATTGGAAAGAAATGCATGCCTACATAATAAATGTTTTGTGGGAGATCACAACTTATCACATCTGTTACAATCTCTGAAATCTCAACTACACTTGAGGTACAAATTGAATACCTTCTAACGGTACTAGTTCAGGGCGAAAGCATAAAATGTTACTGAACATATTAGAGTTTCATAAATAACTACCCCATCTCTCCTTTGCCCTCTTTGATCTGAGTCAGAGAAAAAGCCGAAAGCCACGTTGCGAGAAAAATGAGATCTTGAGAGAAATAGAGCAGGACGAGACTATTTCGCGACAAGTGAGCTAGTGCTCGCTTTTTTCCTCGTTTCAAAATGAGTCTTACTCCGTGATTCGAAATGAGTCTGTCCTCGACTTTTATGCAGTTTCAGTTTCTAATTCACGACCGTCTGAACTCGGATTACCTACAACCTTAACGATCCCGCAAAAGAAACAGTCATACTCTCCAGGCGCATAACAGACTTAAGTGCCTTAGCCGTGGTTTTTTGGCTTGAACGCAGCAAGTAGAACCAAGTCACCACCGGGGGGATGGGTACGGGATGAACCAGAGAGAAACTTCGTCCGGGAGACGAGCACAAGGAGTACCTACCCAACCCAACCCTACACTCTCCCAGGGACGGAAATAACTTCCCGGAACCGACCCGGACGATATCGCTGCCGGGAATCCAAAAGTTTACGACTGCTCCCCGGAGAAATACGCACAGTAAAGAACCGTAGAGCAAAGAAGACCGCCATCACTAGATAATAGATCTAACTGCTATGAGTATCAACAAATCACGCGTATCTACCGCTAGAATTTTTGGAGTCATCTTCGAAAATAAAAGACGATCCAAATCTAAGGAAACGAGCGCTAAAAAGACATGGTTAGTTGAACAACTCATGACAGTAAAAGAAACGACGAACACATCCTTCTAATACGATTTGAATTACTAAACCCTTAAACGATAAATCAAATTACTAATTACAGACTTCTAAAAAAAAATAGCTAAAATATAAAAAATTTGGAGTTGAAGCCTAATCAAAATAACACGAAAAAACGTTGAAAAGACTATTTTTTGACTTTATTTATTTCACTTTCATCATTTTTAGGGTACAGAAAAAAATGCATGCACGTATTAAGGAGATTGACGGTCATTGAATGACGGTTCATTCCCGAGCATTGCAAGAAGTTCAAGGATTATGGTTTCGTTACAGTAATGAGATTGAATTGTACCAAAAGTTATAAAAATAAGACGAATAGTATAAATTAAAGCCCTATCTTTCTCTCTTATTTCCTAAGAAATTAAGTGTCATTAAATCCAAAACCATTTTCTTTAAATAACAATTGATTCAACCAGCAATACATTCTTCCAACTTTGAAGCAATGAGTTGTAAACGCTCAAGCTCGCTAAGTAACTAAAGAGGACCTTTCAAATATAAATTCACCCACATGCATTCAGTAAGAACTTTATCAAGCATCAAGAAGCTATCGATTTTAGTTTAGGTAAGCGTAATATTCTCAGACAAAGGTGTGAACCCGCTGCCTCCTCTACCACTCCATCACGTACCTACCACTGCTACGCTCAACGCTGGCATCCGAATACATTCTTTCGCACACATTAGGTGAAACCTTGAGGAATATTTCATAAAAAGGAAGACACAACTTAGGGATGATAAAAAATAGGAAACACTTCACCTCGAGATCACCAGTCGTGCAAGCCTTCAATATGCAACAACCCTTTCACTTCCTCCAGTTTCTCAAGCGAGTAAACAAACAGATTAATGGTAAAATAATAAAGTAAGACCAAAGGTAAACACGAACATAAATAATTTCGGAGGAGAAAAGTCTATGGTAAATGAAGGTCATTGCTTCACACAAAAGTATAGCTGATTGAATACTAATGATTCGTACCATGACGGCTCATCAAACTTGGTCAGCTAAAGATTGTAGAGTTATTAATTCCACCTCTATATAGTGTATAATTAACTGTGGATATAACTGAGTTTCCATTTATAGAAAATCCCCGTCGAAACATGCCTATAGTGTTTCCCATACGGCATTTAAGAGCTAAGCATTCTCCATATTCTCCGTAGGATACAAATTTATGTATGTACTTCCACTTAAACAAATGACATGTATACAATTAAGTATATTTAACCTCGGAAGCTTTAGGGGGGATACCAGGCCCATGAGCTGAATTGAGCCACAAACAATATTCACTACGCGCCATTTTCATTTTTATAGGTAAAACAAAAGACTTAATTAATATAATATCAGATCAATGACGATCAAAAATGTCATAAGATAGAAGCCATTCTTTAGTCACTTCTTAAACCACTTATAAATGCATCACATTTGCATTTTTTAGTATTTGAGGCTATACAGTATTTAATTCAGGAACCATGCATAAAAATGATCGTTTGTAATAATAATAATAATAATAATAAAACGTTTATTATCGTAACCTTTAAGGTCTTTCAGACTTTTTAGGAAATAACATAAAGCTTACATAACATATAAAAATATGTAAAAATAGTAATTATAATACATGTTACTCAATACATATAACAGCTTATTGGATATCCTTTTGTTTTGGAATTTACAAAAACTATTTCTTGGTGATATATTACGGAGAAAGTGAACAAATGATAAAAGAATAAATATATATGATACACAATAAAATAAATTCAAGAGACATTATGATTGTGTAAAATAATTGTAGGACAAACTATATGCATTTTTTCAATTAAAAATTTTTCCACGAATATATATAATAAAATAATTTTCTTTTAACGCAAGGTTCGGACTGGCATGTTTTTACATCAATAGGAAGAGAATTCGGCAGAAGCCTTTTGAAAAAGCTTACGTAACATACAAAAATGATAAAAATAATAATACGTGTTACTCAATATTCACACCATTATATTGAATATCCTATTGATATGGAATTTACAAGAATCCATTTGATGACATATACACAGGAAAAGTTTAAAAATGATAAAAAATAATACATGATACAAAATAAAATAAATTCTAGATACATTATGTTTATGTAAGATAATTTTAGATGGTCTAACTACATTTCTACGGTTGACAGTTTTTCATGAATATATAATTAAATAATTTTGTTGTGAGGGTTATTTTCGGCCGAGGCACTGAATTATTCAGTTCATGTTTTAAGTAATACTGATGACACCCTTCGAAACCTGGTATACATCCAATTCTGGATGAATTTCTAGATAACGGGCCCATTTTATATTTCATTTAATTTTGATAAGGCAGACTTCAAATCTAGTCCCACGTGTAGTCGTGATATGCTATGCGTAAGGCCTTCAGACGATAATCCACGAGAAATGGAACATTACACAGATTTGACATTCTATCTTCCAAAGCCGACCACGGGGAAAGAATAACGATGTGACATTTTTAAAAAGTATTCTACCGATAAAGGTAGGTTATTTTGAATGTCAGAGAATCTCCTCCCGGTTTTCTACTTTCAGGGGCCTATCTCTTTTAATGCTGAAGGCAAGAAAAGCTGTAGGAGTAGATAACATTCCTTAGAAGCTGCAAAAGAATTTAGGAAATAAAGATAGGCAAGCTTTTTTTGAATTTATAGGTAGGATCTACGAGGAAGGAAGGAGTATGGCCAGAGGATTTCATGAAAACAGTCCTGATTCATATCCCGAAGAAGAAGAATGCATCAGAATGCGAGAACTATAGAGCAATCAGTTTGATCTCAATCGCAGCCAAAGTTTTACTTCGAATAATCAAGAGAAGGTTGGAGAGTAAGACCAATAACTACGCGGGCGGTGACCAGTTTGGGTTCCGGAAGGGAAGATCAACTCGAGATACGATAGCAATGATGAGAATACTTATAGATAGAGACATTGAGTATAACCAGGACGTTTTCGTATGCTTTATTGATTTTGAAAAAAGCTTTCGATAGGGAAAATCGGAATAAACTAACGGAGATACTCGGGATGTGACAAATGGGAAGTTAAATTTTCAACATGTCTCAACGCTGCTCAGACATTTTTCAATGGAATGAAGAATTGTTACTACCCCACCGTTTGATAAAAAATTTGATGATTATTAAGAATTCGACGAATCACCGCTTACAGTATTCAGATCCGAGTCTTCGATTAAATGAAACGTGACATAATTTATTAACTATAAACGAGGTAGCGACTGGCTTCTAATTCCTTGAACTGTTCCTCCGAGGGTAAGGGATGGGAACCCTGCCCTTTCAATCTCTCCTTTGAGGTTAACAGTTATTACCACGGCAGCAAACTACACCCCTGCCCCGGCGGGATAAAAATGCATACATAGTTTCATACGGCTATGAATACACTGCACTGTCTCCGAGGGAGCCCTTAAGTGTACTCGACTCCATTTTCAGAACGAATAGTTGGCAGGGTATTTTTACTGAGGTGTGACAAAATAGCCTCAGTTGCCTCCTCGGTGGTTACTGCCGTCCAGACATTGGCTATGAAACAACACTCTAAATATCAGGGCAGGAAAAGATCTAAGAAAGGTGAGGCGAAAGCTCTACAAAGTTCTGAAAAATGTAACGGGAGACGAAATTACGAGAAATTTTAAAATAAAATCCAAGAATTTTCTATGAATTATGCGTAAAAAATGAGTGCAAAGCGGTCGTATGCGGATAAAAGTAGACAAATATAAGACTCAACACAAGTGAGAATAGAATTAATGTAAATTGGTAGAATTTCTTCATAATGAAATGATGAATTACTTAGTTTTGCCATCGCTGAGCGACATTCATACCTGATGATGTCGCGCAGTGATGAAACTAGGGCAGATAGAACGTAATAAATATTTTATGGACAACTAAGTAATTCATCATTTAGGTGAGAACACGTAATCAACTAAAAAAAGGTGTTTACGTTTTGAGCGTTGAGAGTTTTAGCGATATCTAACATTGAGGGAAGAGCATGCTCCAAGGTGATATGAAAAAATATTTATGTCACCTAGGAGCATTATGCATCTAATAACGCAAGAAGATTTACCACTCAGAAACTCCCTAAGAATCCTTGACTCAATAGTTTAATGTAATTATAAATCTTCATCGCAGTTTAAAAAATTAACAAGCCGCCACAAAACTCGAAGTATAGATCAAATTTTGGATTTAAAATCTATTTCAATTGAAGCTTGAAGCAATAAATTGGACGAAAAGTATTATTCAATTTCAATAAGCCATTTGATAGTTAATAATTTTTCAAATTAATAAAATATCAAATACATATAATATCAATGAAACACCAATACATACACAGTATATACCCTCTCAACGACCATTTTTCAGCGGAACCGTCGCGACGGTGGTTGCATTTTAGGTATCACTGTATATATATCAAATTAATGAGCATTGCAATTTCTCAAGAGCAACTAAATTATGAGGAAGAAACACCATATATACGAGGTGTGTTCAAAAAGTAAGGTGACTTTTCAAATTTCGCGGGCAACATACATTTGATTTTCGATTTATTTTGTTTTGTTGTGTTGGTACACATGTCCCAAACATATTTTTACAGTTTCAACAATATAGCATATGTAGTTTGTTATTGAGAGATTTTAGATTTGTTAGAGAGCGATTTTCTGCTATAAAAAATGGATCAAAGAATTTGCATCACATTTTATGTAAAAAATGGAATTAAGTGCTCCAAAACACTTAAAATGTTGACTGTGGCATACGGTGAGTTTGCTCTGAGTAAAAAAAAATGTTTATAGGTGGTACAAGCTCTTCCAAGATGCCCGAGAAGATGCCAATGACGAACCTCTCTCTGGACGCCCCAGCACGTCAACAACAGATGAAAACGTTGAAGCAGTGAAGAATATTGTTTTGAAAAATTGTCGAATCACTATTAGAGAAGTTTCTGAGGATGTTGGCATATCGGTTGGCTCGTGCCATGCAATTTTTTAGGATGTTTTGGTCATGAGACGTGTGTCAGCGAAGTTCGTTCCGAAACTGCTTAATTTTGACCAGAAGAACCGTCGTATGAGCATCGCTCAGGAGCTGTTGAATGACGTCAAGAATGATCCTGATTTGCTCAAAAGGATCATAACTGGTGACAAATCATGAGTATATGGTTATGACGTCGAAACCAAAGCCCAATCGTCCCAATTGTAGTACCCCGGAGAACCAACATCGAAAAAAGCACGCTAAGTTCGATCAAATGTCAAGGTTTTGCTCACTGTTTGCTTCGATTACCGTGCCGTAGTGCATCAGGAGTTCTTACCACAAGGTTGTACGGTCAATAAGGAGTATTGCCATGAAGTTATGCGCCGTTTGCGAGAAGCAATACAAAAAAACGTTCGGAATTGGGAAAAACAATTCATGGCTTTTGCATCACGATAATGCACCTGCTCACTCTTCGTTGCTTGTGAGAGATTTTTTGGCCAAAAACAACACCACAGTCATGTCTCAGCCACCATATTCACCGGATTTGGCCCCCTGTGACTATTTCCTGTTCCCAAAACTGAAGAGACCTATGAAAGGACGGAGATTTCCAACGATTGAGGAGATAAAGACTGCATCTCTGGAAGAGCTCAAGGCTATACCAAAAAGTGCTTATCAGAATTGCTTCTAGGATTGGAAAAAGCGTTGGCACAAGTGTATTATATCATGGGGGGATTACTTTGAAGGGGACAACTTGAATATTGAAGAATAAATAAATATTTTTTCATAAAAATATAAAGTCACCTTACTTTTTGAACATACCTGTATATAGGTTTTAACAAAACCGTCGCTTCAAGAGTTTTCCATTTTTTTCAAATCGGCCGCCAATTGCTTAATATTTACTCTTATAAACTGAACCCCTATCAAACGACCACCCTCTTAATAACCATTGTTCACCGGAATCATCGGTGGTCGCTTAATACAGGTTTCATGGTACATTGTAAAACACAAAAGCACACGAAATTAAAAAGAACATTTAAAAATATTTTAGACGTTTTAATTTTTCTTGAGTTTTCGGCGTTCAAGTTACTATGAAATTATTTTGAATATTCTTTCATTTTGTTTTGGCGCGCTTGTCTGTTAAATTTAACCATACTTCTACCAAATTATATACGCTGGCAGGGTTATTTTAAAGACATTTAAAATAATCTAAGAACAGAATTATCGAACAGAAGAGAAGAACCCGCCCAATTGTTCGTAAGGAATGATTAACTACTTTCTTAATCATAGTAACCTATTTCCGGACATTATTTTCATTTATTTTTTTGTTATTATAATCCAAAAATACAGCATCATGGCCTTTTATATTGGTTGGTACAATACATAAACATTAAGAAGTAACGAAAACAAGTAACATAACATATTAACGGATATGGTTCTTAGGAACACTGGTGTATTTACAAAACAACGGAGTGAAAGCGGGGAGATGAAGAATAAAGGTCGACGGAAGGATATTTTGCTGCAAGGGAATTGAACTCGGAGGGGAGCCTGTAGAAAAGAGAACGTTGGGATACGGAGAGACAGAATTTCGAAACTTGTATGGCTTGTTGTTACGGATGAAATTTTGATCAAAGACAATAAATATGTTAAATAATGGTATAATGTGAGAATGGCAGAAAATACAACAGTTTCACTCTTGGGACAATTTACGATTATGAGAACTAATGGAGGAGGGAGGCCGCACTATACATTGCACCTGGTCCGATAACCAAGACGGGAAAAGTTGTGAGTCATTGTTATAAATAATCACTGATAACCTATAACAATGAATGGTCATTTATCTGTTGATGACTCCCTCAAACCACAAGAATCATGACATCCTGGGAAGCGAATAAAAGCCTTAAATCCTAAAACCTAACGACGTTTCTCCACGAAATATTTGGCTCATTGGATTGTCAAAGATGTTTTGAATCGTCGAAGAACAAACAATAAACAGGAAGACATTACCAAACGCGAATCACCTGAGCTATTAGAGGAACAGAACGACGGCTGACGTCATTTGAGCTATTAAGGCATGGTGGGTCGTTCAGGAAAGGTAAGGTTTCAGGGAGAGGGGATGGTGGAGAAAAATCGAGAAAAGACGTTAGTCAGCTCATGACGAAAGGTGCCAAGGGGTCAACGGATTCATGCCCCTCCTGAGTATTAGTCATAAATTGCCTCTTGAATAGTTTTTAAACTAATTGTGATCACACTGAAAAATCTTAGACTCAATCTTTTATGTACATTTATAACCGATTTATTTTCAGACGAAGTTTTCAAAATCTTACAAACTCCAGCATGCTACGGTAGATCAGATCATGAAAATAAAATAAGGGAAGTAGATGGTAGAATAGAAAGATTTAAAATGTCTTTTTTTCCCACAATCGATAAGAGACCATAATGGCTGCGTTAAGACTTCGAAGTAGGTTTGTTGACAGGTAGTGTAGCTGATTAAGTCACATGCACCCTTAAGGATATTTCTAAATCTGCCAAGTAATGGTAACACCGTGATTTGCATGTTCCCTGAATGACTCTTGTGTCACGTTTACATTGTCACATTATAGATATTTTAGTAGTTTCTGTAGCATTTGTATTATATCGATAGTATGGTGCATGTTGGTGAAAGTAATTTTCTTCACCGTAGTTCATGTTGGTGATAAGTCACCCCCTTCCAAACACCCTTCTGGTGGCTTGTAGGGTAATAAGTAGATGGAGATCTTTATCAATGCCATGATTCGAGCGTGATCCTTTTAGCACTGGAAGCCAGCACTCCCTTTGAAATTCAAAGACCAAATACATAAATTTAGTGTTGCAAAAGATGAAGGGCGGCAAAAGATATGAAGAGCTAAAATGGAATTAAAAAGTTGATTATCTTCAGAAGAAAATGTCACAGAAAACTCGCCGCAATCTAGTCATCAATAGGTAGGACTATGATAAAACATAAACATAAAAATATAAACACATTTATGTATATATGTCGAGTTTTGGCGATATCTAACATTCAGGAAAGGGCATGCTCCAAGGTAGTATGAAAAAATGCTTGCCCAGGTGAGAATTTGAGGCTTTTATTCGCTCCTCAGGATATCTTAATTCGTGAGGTCGGAGAGGGTCATCAACAGATAAATTACCAGTTATTGTTGTACATTATCGGAGTTAGTTTCTAAAAATAACTTACGCCTTTCTCCGTCTTGGTTATCGGACCGGGTGCAATTTATAGTGCGGCCTCATTCAGCGGTTCTCATTGTCATAAATTGTCCCCAGAGCGCAACTATGTGGTATTTCTTGCCATTTTAACTCTAGACCTACCGATCTGTGGTCCAAATATTTTCCTAAAATAGGTCACTGTGATGAAGAAATTAGTTTATTCATTCCTTATGAACAGTCGGACGGGTCCTCAATATCTGTTCGATAATTATGTTATTACATTAGATTAAATATATCTTCGAAAAAATACCCTCCCAGCAAATGATGCACTTAGGTATAAGTATAGTTAAATTTAACAGACATGCGCGCGAAAACAAAAAAATGGTATGAAACAATACTTACGTATGTTAGTATGTTTTCATAACACCGAAACAAATGCATATTCCTGTTTAAAGAATATCTTTAACGAATACGCTGGTTCACGCATGTTTAGGTAGATTATCGTCGACATCCTTAGTAGAAACAATCTGAGGATTGGTTTGCCGCGACTCTTCATTCCACTCACCATTCTGCCAACGACTTTTATCCTGTGTAACTGTTGACAATGGCTTATCGCACGATTTTTCCTGCCAAGGTTGTCTCGCTCTTCTTCTGTACTTCCAATTCATTTCTCCGTCCAGAATTGCTTTAAATACGCGGTTGGGTTGCTGAATGTACTGGGTATGTTTGTGTAATGCAAGTTCTTCCGCAGAGTTTTCACCGTACTTTTTTCTCTTCGTCTGTTCTAATACTCGAAAATTAATATATCAATACCATGTACGTTTACCATAAACCTGTACCATTCCATAAGGCCAATGTTTCATCTTAGGGGATTAAACTCGTCCCACGTTTTCTGATCACCTAGCCTTAGAATTTACCTTTTCTGTTTCCCTTCCAAAGAGTATTTAAAAAACTATACCCGAAGTGTACTTAATAGACCTATAACTCAAAACGATATACTGTAAAAAATTTCAGGATCATCTCTCCAGTACCATCTGGTTTACACTTCTGATAGATAGAGACGGGGGAGTAAATTGCAAACTTGTCCTCACCGAGTTATTTTGGCCAATTAAACTAGAAATTTTGACTGTTTACAGCTTGTATATATCAAAATATTATTAAATAAAGAAAATCTCAATCCATGAAATACATGAATTCAGTACAAGGAATAAGAATCTCTTCTAAGGAATCCTGTCCAGCCTAGCAAAAAGCAAACCTCTAAAGCAATTTGGGGCATAATATTGCATATTCATTTGCCTGTAATATCAATTTGGCTAGCATTACTGAATTCACAACTGTTATCAACTCATGGTTGACGTCCTCTCCACTGTAATGTTTGCCTTTTTTTAAGTATTCTACCGGTTAAGGTAGGTTTCGTTGAATGTCAGTGAACCTCCTCCCAGTTTTCTACACTTTCACGGCCATATCTTGCTATAGTATATCCCTTCTTTGCCTCAGCATACGATTTAACCTTCTTCATCCTGTCTATGAAACATATTCTCCTTCTTTCCCGCTTGCCCAACATCCTTCCCTCCATCACACTCTTGAGCAACCCATCGCCCCTAATTACATCCTCCAACCATCTCCCCTGCTATACTCGGATTTCATTCAGAAGTTTCTCTTCATCACCCACCATCTCAAGCACTTCTTGGTTAGTTTTCCTTTCTGTCCACCTCACCTTTTTCATCCTTCTCCACACCAACATCTCAAATGCCTGCAGCCTATTCTCATCTTCCTTTCTGAGGGTCCACGTTTCTGCCCCATACAACGCTACACTCCATATCAAGCTCTTCTCTTCCTCACACCCTTACCAAATGTCCCCATCATCAAGTCCCATTTATTGCTAAACGCCTCCTTAGCTCCGTTGTTTTCTAGAGTACTACCTGATTAATTAAAATCTCTACTTGCTTGAATTTGTGACCTCCAACTTTAAACTCAAGGAATGGCAGTTAACTCAACTCAAGGAATGGCAATAAACGCAAGGAAGCAGCAGAATGACACTTGAAAGTTTTGACTTTATTTTGGATAAAAGAAGAGTAAGTAAATAATGGTTTCTCGTCTTCAATTTTGTAAAATAGATTATTTTTTTTAATTTTTTAGGTTATTCATTTTTTAAATCGTTAATCTGGCATAGTTTATCTAAATTTGATGATTAGTTGTACTTCATATCAATCATACTCGAAATGTGTATTGTCTTTGTAGAGTGTATTGTGCACTCATGTGCACAGGAAGTCCTTGAAGCTATCAAAAGCTCATTGTTTTATAAATTGATGTTGGAATACCTAAAATTGAGCAATAAAATATCTTTCTATCAATCTATCTTAATCACCAGCCTCGCTTTCTTTGTCCTAGAGAATGTTGCGGTGAAACCACTGAATGAAAAATGAAGAACTGAATTTACTTGACTACTTCCCAGGGATATTGTACTGTATGGTTCATTGTTCTGTATGGTTCATTCTCTTCTTAATCTATAGTACAGTAGGCTGAGATGCAACCTCGCTCAAATCACTTTAAGGGCGTGAATAGAGCAACGCGGAGACGGACGCCAACTGTATGGCCTCGAAATTAAGCCTGAGTGCCGAAGGGAGGGGAGCACATGCACAAGGAAGACGCTTCAAGAGCTCTTTGAGAAGAATGCATGTACGAGAGGGGTGGAGAAGAATGAGCGCGAGCAGAGGGTGGGAGGGAGGGACGGAATAAACGTTGGAACAGGGAGAAGGGGAGAGGAGAGAGAAATTGGCAGTTTTATGGGGTGGCGTGATCACAGTTTGTCAAGAAAAACGAGTTCGGCCGAGCGCATTTCGTCCCCCCAATACGCCTTATATGGAGGATTGGACGTCATCACGCTGTATGTGGAAATGCAACCGCAGTGGAAGTTGATGAAAAGGTGGTGATAATGGCTCTTGCGAAAGGATAATCGTCCGCCCACAGATTTTTAGTTCGTAGAGGTTACTTACTGTACGAGGTGACCCGCAGTAAGCTTCCTAAGATAATAATAATGCACTCATTCCACTCCAGCAACTAAGCAAAAGTGCCGGTGAAGGATACTGACTCTTGGTTGCGGCTTCTTTGAAGTCCTCTTCTCCCTTGCGTTGCCATCTTTGATGGACCGTAAGGGCCTAAGATCTAGTTGTCTTGTATCCAACAAAATTGCGATGGGAATTAGGAAGCCTGGATAGCGTAGTGGTCTGCGCATTGGTCCGACAACCCAAAGGTCCGTGGTTCGATTCTCGGTCCAGGCCGAGTTTTTCTCATGGCAGTTTCTTCAGAATTATTTACGTTGATTATTGTGAGGGTGTTTCAAAATGAATATCGGGGTATTAATGGGGAAAGTTTATGGGCCTTTCTTTTTCGGTGAAGCAACTGTCAATGGTGTTTTGTGTCTTGATGCGCTACAACAATGGCTCTTTCCACAATTGCAAGATGATGAACCAGAGAACTTCATTTGGCAGCAAGGTGGTGCGCCAATTGCAAGATGATGAACCAGAGAACTTCATTTGGCAGCAAGGTGGTGCGCCAATTGCAAGATGATGAACCAGAGAACTTCATTTGGCAGCAAGGTGGTGCGCCGATTCACTGGCATAACTCAGCACGCGATTGGTTAAACGGCGTTGTACCCAACCACTGGATTGGCCGCAAAGGGCCGGATGACAGGGCTTGTTTCGCATGGCCTCCACGTTCACCCGATCTGAGACCATGCGATTTTTATCTTTGGGTGTTTATAAAGGATCATGTCTATGTGCCTCCGCTACCAGGTGACCTACCCGACTTAAGAATCAGGATTGAATCAGTTGTTGCACCAATTACTCCTGATCGAGGTATGGGAAGAACTCGCCTATCGACTGGAGGTGTGCCGTGTAACGAATGTTGCTCAAATTGAACACTTGTAAATAAAACAAAAATTGTTTGAGTTGCTCTTTCATTTGATGTATCATTTATAATTGTAAGTTAAAAAGTATAAATACTACAAAGTCTTAAAGCCCCGTTATTCATCTTGAAACATCCAGTATTGTCACAGGAATCGGGTCTATGGGCATAACTTCAGAGCTCTACAATACCAGGAAGTAGGTTCAATCTCAACTACAATATTTGAACCAGGCATACAGATAAAACTCAATAAAATCTTTTAAAAGCCACCCAAAGCAAGTGAAGGCACCCCAGAAGAAAAGTCCTCATGTTGAGGTTGCCATTCCTTGGATATGGCAGTGATCGGCAGATAAAAGAAAATACATACAAATTTAAAATAGGCTATTCTACTCAATATATCAGGAGAGTCATTCCATGATATAACTATATCATCTTAGCATGATCATATACAGTTTATTACAATTATAATAGATGAGATGATAGGAAGAAGATAGAAAAAGATGGTAGGGAATCTGGGCATTGGTAGGGTTTTTTTTAAGGGGGTGAGCTCAATCGGTACATTATTTGGAATAAATTCTCTACATTTCTCTTCACATCTTTAATTACCTTTACGTCTCAGTATTATTTAAAAAAGAAAGAGATTCTGAGAGAGGCAAGGTAGCAATAATGGTAAGATGCGTAAAAAATTATGTTTTTAGTCCACTTTTGCTTTACGGCAAAGTTCACATGACAATACCTTGCTCCCAATTTACAGTGGCACAATGAAAATGAACCTTGATTGAGCCGTAGACAAACATAAAACAAAGTTAAAAATTATAACTTCATCTATAAAATAGAGACAAGTAGGTATTCTGAGAGAGCACATACTGTACAAATGCCACAGGCAAGCGAAAAAGGATGAATATTTTATCAGGAAGCAATTTAAAAGGGAAGAGAGGGAGAAAGAAGGGAGCGTTTGATATCATTGGATTAAAAGTCGAACGGGCGTACGAAGTAAAGAGTAAATGCGAGTGGGTCGAAGATTTCTATAGGAGATCAGTTCATGTAAGACGGCAGAGAAAATGGTAATGGTACGGATGAGTATTAAACCAGTCTTAAGTGTCTATTGACGTTCTTCGTTTTTTAAATGTTTTAAATTAATATGAACATAAAATGCTATAATAAAGGTAATTTATCATATTAGCTCAATTAAAAAAATGAGAGTAAATCCAACGTTTACTCAAAGAAGAAATCAATAAGAGCTGTTATAAAATAACTCCAGAAATTGGTCTGATGTGGTGGTTGGAAACTTCAAACTACCCACACCAAGGTGGCTGCGGGGCTGGCGGATATCTGTCAGAGGAATCTCGATCCCTGTTTGGTTATCATGAAGTGAAAACTTCAAGTAAAGTACATCGTCCGTCGCTTAGGACGTTAAGCTGAGGACCTGATTCGTTAAGAGTCGGCTAATGTTGTCACTTGGTCACTCTCCACTCTTTAGTTCCTTCATCGTTGTCTCTCCTTTCCCTAATCAGACTACCCACCTACCCTCAATTCTGCAACTTCTATTAGTGTGACGTAATTTGTAGGATAGCGCCGGAAAATGAAATCAATGATGAAATTAAAACCGTACAATTTTCTACCCTAAAAACTCACTTTAACTATGCTTTTGTAAGTAAATTTTATTTAAGTATGGTGGGAAACTAGCGTTTTAAAGGGAATTCAACTTGCCATTCAGCGAGCTGGATTTGTAGGCAATCCACTAAGCGTAGCGAGTTAAATTGAGCGGAATAAAAATATGAAGAAATAAAAACCGTTCAATTTTCAACACTTAAAACTAACTTTAACTATACATTTGAAATTGAAAGAAACTATACATTTGAAAATATGGTAATCAAGTAAGTATCGAGGAAAACTAGCGTTTTTATTCCATCTGGCCTCGATTCATTATATCCACCATCCCGGGAATATATTTTGAGTGTTTTAAAGAGAAACGTATCAGAGTAGAAAGCACGTGAACCAGGAATAAAAACAAATAAAATTGGACAAAAGGCAGGATCAGAGGCTCTTTATGGGCTCTGGCAACCTTATCTATGTCACTCGAGAGACACATTTTCATTCACAAAGCTCAGAATGATTCAGCTCTCCATTTATGGAGGGAAACAAACACCTACATTGGGGCCTGCAGAGGTTGGCGATAATGTGAGGAAGGTATTAAAAGCCTCTTATTTTGAGTGCATCTGCCACGCTTTCGGGGTTACGAAACCACGGGGTAAGCACGTCTCGAACGATCATAAATGCAAAGTCGAAAACTCGACAAACGTGCCTCAGATAAGTTTGCACTTGAGGCTGTACTTCACATGATCCGTCCGATTGTGGAGTTTTTGGTGAGTTCGCGGATTTCACCCGCTTCAATCTTATTCCTTCCTCCGAGTACGGGGAATAGGCTTTCTTCACTCATTTCCGTGGTTGGCTGTCAATCGGATTACCAGCGCTCTGTTCTCATCACACTTGTGAGCTAAAAAAAACTACGTAAAGGAACAAAGCAGCGGTAACAGGACCTAGATTTTTAGACTAGGATTGAGACCTTATCATCGCATATATCTCATTGAAAGGCTCTTATTCCCACGATGGTCGCCATTATTACCAAGCGCACAGCTTGATAATTTCTCTTTCTTGCAGAAAAAGAACGAAAGCCACGATTGGTAGGTCGAAATGACGAATGGTTATATCCATGAAAGAACGGGATTTTTTTTATGCAAGGCACGTACAGAAATGATTCTGAGAATTGCGATATGACCCTCATATCGCTGACGGAAAGTTCATGCAGAAGAACCAGCTGGAATTCTTACTCAAAAATAGGACATGCGTACCGGTAGAAAGATTACATTGGCATCAACGAATAATATATTAATGTCATAGAACGAGAGGATTTATTGTTTGTCCACATTTTAGAAGTACAGCCACAGCACAAAATGAACGGCTGAAAATGAAAAAATCGTAAATATCCATTTTTGCACCTGTTTCAAGTAGCTTTTGTGCCTGGTCTCTGAGATACTCGACAATGATCTGATGAAATACAATGGTCACATGAGGAATGCTGCAAACACCTATAAAATGTTGAGACTACGTGGTGCAGCATGGCCGCATAGCCCGACAGGAGACAGTTTGCGTGATATACTGACTGTTAATAAATCCTGGAGGACAATAAATCAGGTTTTTGCCTTATATGAAATTTGCTGACATAAATTATTACTGGAATTTGAAGCCACAAATCAATCGGAGAAGTTCCTATACGACTTGACGTTGTTGCATATGATTACTTAAGCATGGGAAGGAGCTAAATGTAAGACTCTAGACGTGGTACTTCATCAGCTAAAATCTTATGAGAACATTAATGTTAAAAGGGTAAGTATATATAAATGACTATGCACACATCATTTTAAAAGAAAACTAAATTCATTCCCATAGATTAACAAAACACAAAAGATTTTTGCATTATACATGACGAAAGCAACGAATTGTACGTCATTGAGGGATTGATTTTATTGTTTCACCGCGGAAGACACGAAAAACCAAAATTTCAAATCGATGACAGAAATTTATTGTTTGCAAAAGACACTGGCATAATAAGATGACACTACGCATGTTGGAAGGCATAAGCTAAATAATTCAGGTGAATCAAGCGCTCGTCAATGGAAAGCTAGAAAAACATACAGCAATGGGAACTTCAATGAATTATTTATGAGAATCCACAAACAGTTGAAACAACAGAAAAGACCGTTGATGGACTCGTAGGTTCAAATACTAATGAATAAATCAAAAGATAAATACTTGACGGTGAAAGTTCACATATTTAATTAATGTGAAATTCCACCCTCCACCTGGTGGAAATCACCTAGTGCTTGATTGACGCCTGATGATGTTTATTTTGGAATAAAACCCGTCTTATAGTAAACAAACTTACAAAATGTTACAAATCTTATGGGTCTGAAGAGGAAATTTCACAAAGTTGAGCCTGACACCATCGAAGTAATGGACGTATAGAATGGGGCTAGAATGGGAGTAGAAAGAGTGCAATTTACCATAAAACCCCTTGTGGTACGGTAGAATAAATAAAATACATGCCATAATACGAGTAAAACAATGAAAGAAAAACTTTGCGTGATATAAAACGCAACGGTAGAATGATAATCAATAAATCCATGGCTGACTGTTTACTCCGACTTTTGACATTTCGATCTTAACATTTCTCTTGAAGTCGAGGTACTATACTCAAACGCCAATACCACAAGACCTTAGCATCTCCATTTCGGCTATCTCCAGCAGATATCTCTAAAGATTTTGAAGATTTTATTCATTTTTTTCGCTTCACAAAGTCTCAACTGCCAATAGTGAACCTATCTCGTAGAATGGAGATATGTTTGAGAGGTCCTAGCCAAACCAGCGATCGTCTCATAGGAAAGGCTGAGAAAATTTGGGCGTGGTCAAACGAAAGCACATTGACAGAAGACTTCGTTCGCAGTCTCAGAAATTCTATCATTTTTTTATTTTCCCGTGGGAATTTGTTTTACTCATAAAGCCCTTAAGCGCACGGTGGGACTTGTTTTCTTCGCGGATGAAAGCTTACGAAACCACTCCGCGCGCCTCGGGCAATGAACGAGCCGGGAGCGTAAACAAAGATATCATTTCTTCATCGTTTAGTAAGGGGTAAGTGGGCGGGAACAAACTGCGGGTGGGGTGGATAAGAAAGGCAGTGTGTATTTCTTTTTCCCTTTTCACCCTTACCACGAGACCTCAAGAGTGGTCTGAGGAGGAGGTGAAGGCTGCCAGATTCTGATTTGATTTGATATATTTTAAATGTTCAAAAACAGTCAGTGCCTACCTATTTACAATGAACAAATTAACATAAAATCAGAAAATTCATCAAAAATGAAATATAGAATAAAACATCAATGACAAAAAAATCGAACTCGGCAAACAGCATGAAATATTAAGGAAATCCATTGCTGATCAAATAATATGATGTATCAGAGAAATATTTTTTGAGGTGGTCGCTGAACGTTCGGAAGGGTGTGGAACGATCTAGGGAAGGGCGGGAAGATGAGACCGAATTGTACAACTTTGGAAGTCTGTAAGAAAGGGAATACTAGGAGAGAGAAAGTCAGAATTTTGGAATCTGGCGTCTGGGAGCCAGATATCCCACCCCATGATGAGAAGATAATTGGCAATCGAGCGATCCTGGAACTTATGGAAAAGCCTCAACAATCTCTACTCGTTCGAGAATACGTTACTCCTCCTATCATGTCTTCTGGTCCACGGTTTGATTGGACCAGAAAAAAATGATTTGATAAAAAGCCAAAATCAATACGATACAACTTATAATAACCTTTAACCAACAGATATTACCGCTAAGAACATTAAAAGGATTTATTATAATGTTTTATTTTCATAAATAATGTAATCGGAGAATATTGAAGGATATTTCCTTTTTTCAATGATGTAATAAATAAGGGAGAATGTGGCACGCTTATGAATCGAGTAAATTTTCACGTTCCATCGAAATAGATAGAAATGTGACATTTTATTCAACGAATGTTTGTAGTGATTACTGTAAAAATTCTCCAATTAACAGATTGTGTATCACATATAGCAGATATTATAACGACCTTATAAAGAATCAAGATAAAAACAAATATTTAAAAGAGGTTATTTAAAAAATAGCGAATTAATGTCGATGATGTGGAGACAAAATAATGTATATATGTGCCTATTTAACCATTTGATTGTATTTGACTAGCTATGACCAATGATAATAATATTTGTATCTTTTGTACGATAATGAATTGTTTTCCATGTAAATATTCACATGTTGTGTAAACATAAAAAACAATAAAAACAAAACAAAAATAAAAACATCTATGCCAAGTGTCACATAAATTGCTTTAGGAATTAGGAATTGCTCCACCCACGTTAACTATGTCGTTCTTCAGCATGGCATATGTCCCATCTTTTTGTATATATAACATTTTCTTGCTGCTGAATTTTGAGTGAAATTCACCCTCTGAATTTTGTGCCCCCATTTCTGTAATAAACTTCGTTTTCGCTTCCCAAAGAAAACGTCACTTACTCATTGCTAAAGGCCATCCTATTTTCCCGCTCTCTTTCTCAAATGCGAGAGGTAATGCCTGCATATTTTGGATGACCAGCAAACTAAAACTTAGTAATCAGCAAATCTTCGGGTGGGCAACTAAATGATAGCAAACACTTCAATATGCAAGTTATATATCCTGAGCATTTCCCCATTCAATCTCATTCAAACGGTGGATGTATGAGAGTAGCTGCTGACTGTAAACGTCCTGTGATGAATGGTTTCCGAACGAACGCAATTAATCTGCTTGCAAAACCACCTTTGATAAGGTTCCTACCCTGACTCGACCTCCTAAAGCGTACTCAAATCATTATTCACCGGACGTGACCTCAAGAATCTGAGTCCAGGAAGGATGGACTCGCTCCCATTTCCAGAAGACTCACGCAAACTCAAATGGGTGAAATAAACGCAGAATAAAGGTCCCTCTCGGTAAATTTTCGATGTATCTTTGAGCTCTGCCAATTGGAGTAGCCAACTACCATTTTTCTCACCGCAATTAGTTGTGTAAAATTGCTAAAAAGAAGCCATTTGTTTAAAGGAATTTAAAGCGTACGGTGCGTAATAAAATAGACAAGTTAAAGCTTCATATACATATGATTGGGAATTTACTGAGAAGTTTAGGCACATAAATCTATGTGTTTTGCATTGCATATACTATTATGTTTACTCCCTGCCACTCCTTCATCTACTAATACTTGTTTCATCTTTTTCCATCTTAATGATGAGAACCATTAGTGAGAGGTATAATTTGCCCCGTGAGGTCCTAGCAAACATGCAAGAGTTCAAAGGAAAGATCTGTATAGAATGAAGATGGAAAATTATACGTAAATACATCTCCTTTAGGTAACTTGAGCGAAATATCATTTTACTTAGAAATCAATGCATTTGGTCTCATTTTAAATAAAAATATCTCACCCTTCTAATGACACCAAAAATTCAACCCCTTCCCACATTACTTTCGGAGGTATTTGCCACAAAATACCAGCCCTTTTACATGGGAAATGGTACGTGTGTGCACTGCAGAGAGACATTGTTTACAAAATGAGGAATTCCTAACACTAAGATATCGCAAAAAAACTAACAGCGTGTAGTCTGTATGTTTTCTCAACTATTTTTGAAAATTAATCATATTGTCACCGCAGTAAATTCCTCGGAATCACAATAAACCTTCCGCTGTGAAGGAGTTTCAAACGTACCGCGCGAACAAAATGAGTCAAGTTAAAGACTTATTTAGATATTTTCATTTAACCACCTACAATTTCTGTCATATGAAACTATATTATGGCATCATTAATGTTGCAATATTTAATACATGTGTCCTACAGCTGGTGAAATTAGAATATAAACTGATTTCCGTACATTTGCCTCTTTAAGATGTTCATGCATTTTGGGCAACTCTTTTTGCCACCGGTAATGCAATATAACCTTTGAAAATGTGAATAAAATACAATGCAATTTCATGCTTCTTACAACAGCTAAAATTTCAAGTAAAATTCAAATGTATCCTCTGTTGTGAGTTTTCGATCAAAGAAAACAACATCTCGCTCAAACGGCCGCAAGCAAGCGTTATGACCGAGGAGTTATGGTTTTCTCAACTCTCGATTCCCCGGCATGCACCTTTCTTCCGTGAGCAAGAGGATACGTTTAGTAAGGCAGTGTGAAGCAGATAGAGCCCGTGATCAGTGCTCACGCGACTCACGCCCGGGAAAGATGAATGGCTCGAGGAAAGCTGGGAAGGGGAAAGGACTAGAAAAAGGGGCGGGGCGAATAAAGTGCGGAAAACTCGAGTACCTCGCAGGAATAGACATAACTCCACATTGTTTTCCTCCGCACCGGACAACACTTAATTGCGAGTGCCATGGTGCATTGACGCACACGTGAAGGATTGCGTTGTTAGTTCCGCTAAAACCATCGGGAGAATAGGATTTATCTGCGTGGCGAAATAATTAATTTTACGTACGTCACCCACTATCCAGCAGTTCGATCAAATACCTGGGGTGACATAGTGGTAAGAATTTCTCGGATTTATGAATACATGCGACGGATCGAGGGCTGCAATTAATGTCTTTATTGAACTTCGTGCAGTTGAGACAACGTGATATCCCTGGAGACCGGTCTATGATTGCTGTCAGCAAGAAATTCCAACATCAACAGCGAGAATAGAATATTTACACTTACAAATCTTTTACAGCTTTGAAAAAGCTTGTCGTAGATGCGCAAAAAGTGATTTTTCATACATTGAGAGTTTTTTTAACAATGAGTCGTTATGGTTAAAAGTTGAATGGCTAAGGGTAACAGTGGGGCTAGTCCATTTTTTACATTTCTTAACTAACAATTTAGAAGCGAGGCAAGAGTCGTATACTTGTATGTACGATTTTTAGTGCATGAGAGAACGAAGTCCAAGTTTGAATATATATTTGCCTTTGAATGTCAGCAGTTTTCGAGATCGCTGAGTGCTGATTTACGGCAGAAGACTACGGAACTCTACAAGCGTGTACCTCAAACCTCTCTCCAATGGAGCCCTCCAATTGCCTGTCTGTGCTCACTTTTGACTTCCCTGTGTGCAATTAGCCAGCTCGGAATGTAGAGCAAAGCAGAATACCACGAGTACAGGCTTTTTTAATTCAACTCCTCAATGTTCATGTAAAACATTAAGGATAAGTCGAATCCAAATGTCGATTATCGATTCCACCGATTCTTAGGATTAGAATCGGTATCGAGAATCGATCGCCTAAATTCGATTCCGATTCCATCGATTCCAGATGAATAAATTATCAAATCAAATTTCATTCATCACATCATATTTGTCTGAGTAATTTTGGGTGTAGCCTATCAATTTGTACTTTTTATCTACCTCAATAAGCTGAGGATATATTTGCTGCTTGTTAATAAATATACTTTTTGAGAGACTAAATTGTCTTTGTTATTTTATTTCAGCCAATACTTGAATTTAAATAATAGTCGTACGCTACTGGTATATCAATATCCCACCTGTTATTAGGAATAAGAATCGATGGAATCGGAATCTAGAATCGGGAATCGATTTGAAGGAATTGGAATAGGAATCGAAAAAAAGTAGAATCGACTCATCCCTAAAAAAAATGTAAAAATGCCCTCCATGACATCACGCTACCCTCATCCGCCTCCATACATATTAAGCAAAAGATGAACTCTCACGTAAAGGAGTCTATCGTGATTCAGAACTGTCAGGTAAAACATTTCAGCCAGTCCCAACGTATATTCACAATTGAAGCATGTGCACTTCTAGCCAGTAATAGAGTTATTCACTTGTCGGCCTTTCCCGTGAAGAAGGTTATAATAACCGTGTAATCCACCATTAATTCGCCCGCGATCATTATTAATTGTAGTATTGGACTTCAGATTAGCATCGATGAAAAACGTTTACTGTGATTAGTAATCATGTTCACGTACTCGGTTTACCATCTCCGTCAACCGTAATTCGCGTCATCAATTGTCGTCCGGCATCTCTGGCTCCAGAGCCTCACGTAAACATCCATCACTGTGAATGTAAATACAAATACGAGATACATCGTATTTTGATTGGCAGTAATACACGTACGTACAGCGTAATGAAGGGATATTATCACACTGCCTCAATCAATAGCGTACTTGTAAAATCAACCCATCAGCACCGTCATATTAGCCGAGGAAACACGAGCAGTACAAGAAGAGAAAGCACACAAATGTACGGCTATGTTCAAGATGCTACCTTTGCATGGACAGGCGAGAACCGTGAACTTGAAAGTTTGGACCGGTTGAACTTCGAAGTTGACGTTCGACGTTCACGGTTGACTCTCACTCTTACTCCCAGGGCCATTTATATCGAAGTTGATATTTTGCCGCACCAACATATCTCCTCCATCTCTTTCGGTCCATTGCAGCTTCCTCTGCAGCTCCAACCCTCTCCAAATCTAACTTTACTTGGTTCCACCATCTTTGTCGCGGTCTTCCCCTGGGTCGTCTGCCTACTGGGTTTCCTCTCATAACCTTGATCTTTTCTTAGCAGATGTCCTGCCTATCTCATTCTTCTGCATTTGATCTCACTTATGATGTCTGCATTCTTACTTTTGTGGACTCTTACACACGATCGTAAACGCCTCCTCAAACACTGACGTATTGATATTACGGTTGAAACTCTAGATCAATTTGAAGCCTATCGTAAGCCCCACTCGAAATCAATTTTAACCGAGGTGATAAAATCAATGAATGGATGCACTCAATGAAATCCCTATATTGCCTTTCTTGTACATATTATTTTGTTAGTATTTTTGTGAGGAAAATTTTATAAATGGTTTATATATTATATACAACCTAATTTAGCTTTGATGTTTATGTTAATCTTGGATAAGCCGAAGGATAATGAGTATTAATACTAAGACGAGATACATATTTTGTTTGGCATTAATACTCGTGCGTAGAGCGTAAAGAAGGGATATTATCACACTGCCTCAATCAATAGCGTACTTATAAAATCAACCAATCAGTACCGGCATATTAGCCGAGGAAATACGAGTGGTACAAGAAGAGAAAGCGCACAAATGTACGGCTATATTCAAGACGCTACCTTTGCATGGACTAGCGAGAACCGTGGACTTGAAAGTTTGGACCGTTTGAACTTCGAAGTTAACGTTCGACATTCACGGTTGACTCATACACACGATCGTAAACTCCTCCTCAAGCACTGACGTATTGATATTACGGTTGAAACTGTAGATCACTTTGACGCCTATCGTAAGCCCCACTCGAGATCAATTTTCACCGAGGTGATAAAATCAATGAATGGATGCACTCAATGAAATCCCTATATTGCCTTTATTGAACATATTATTTTGTTAGTATTTTTGTGAGGAAAATGTTATAAATGGTTAATATATTCAGTTTGTACATAATATTCAACCTAACTTAGCTTTGATGTTTATGTACATCTTGGATAAGCCGAAGGATAATTAGTATTTTAGGGAATAGCCGCGAAAATTAACGAACACGTAAAAGTGCCCTGCGTGTTGTCTATAAACCAGGTTCAGGCTAATGTTTATTATAACCATTATTTATGCCAAATTAACGATAATTTATTCATATTGTAGTATCACAAAATGTTCACAAAGGAAGCAAGATTTACCTTAACAGAGAAAATGTATCTACATTGAACATTTTTATCGGATAAGATAGAAAAAACAACTCTCATCCTGAAAAATTGAAAGTTTGGCACCCCTGTGGCAAGGGTTCATCTACATCTACATATTCATATTACCCTGCGAGCCGCCGCATGGACGCGTGGCAGGGGATGTTAGGTCAACGGGCATGTAAAGGTGTAAGTTTTTGGGAGGTGAAATGGTGACGTGCATCATAGGAGTGTATTTAGTGGAGATCAGTATTTATTGTGATCGTTTATTGTGCGCGGAAAGAACGAGTTTTTGTACCCATCTGTTTGGAAGTGTATCTCTCTTCGTTGCCGGGGGTTGATTGACTACAAATTTTGTATTTTTTATGTATGCATCAAAAGGAAATTTTTAGCTTCAAGACATAAAATTTGGAAAAAAATGAAAAATGTGGAAATATTGGCCCACCCTAGTGCACTCTCCGTCATGTTTACATACGAATGCAAGGGAAAACGGACGAGGATTGCAAACCAAATTTCAAATTGACCACCAAACATGAGCCAAAGTCATGGGGTTAAATTTCACATGCAGCCTACATCTACACCTACATATTACCCCGCGAGCCGCCGCTTGGGCGTGTGGTAGGGGGTGGTAGGTCACCAGCCGTGTAAAGACATTAAAGTTTTGGAGGTGAAATGGTGAAATGTCCCATGAGACTGTGTTTGGAGGCGCTCAGTTTCAATTGTGGTCGCTTATCGTGCCCGGAAAGAACGAGTTTTTGTACCTATCTGTTCGGCAGCATATCTCTCTTGCTTTATTGCATCTGTCAGACCGAGAAAAGTAGTGAGGCGTCATGATAATATTCTCTGTGTCGCTCTGAAAAATATCAGTTCTGAATTTATCAAGCAGCCTAAGCCTAGCGTGCAGCCTCCCAGTCTCTAGGGGCTCCTACCTAAATCCCTCTTACAGTTGTGTAACACTATATGTTCATTCATAGCAGTTTTTAACGAAGCGTGCTGCTTTTCTCGGTACTTTGTTAATTTTTTTGGTTAAATCTTTATGACTAGGGTCCCAAATGCTCCCGGCGTATTCGAGGAGTGGCCTAACCAGAGCGAAGTAGCATCTCTCTTTTACTTTTTCATCCGAAAACCGTCCTATTATACGCTTAACAAAACCTAGTTTCTTTAATGCTGTTCCGCATATGTTTTGTATGTGTTCCCCACGATATATCTGAAGTTAAGGTAATTCAAAGATATTTTACTGTATCTGAAGATTTTATGATTACTCCACCCACGGTGTAGGTATGGCTTTTGTGTGATGACTTACGCAGGAAGTGAACTGTGGTGCATTTACTAATATTTAGTTCTATACCCCACACCTGGCACCACGAATGAACGCTGTTAAGGTCAGATGACAGAACTTCAAAGTGCGCATCTTCGCTTATTTCACGGTAGATTACTGTATCGTCTGCAAATAATATTAATTTACTACTTATTCGAGAACTTAGGTCATAAGTATAAATAATGAATAAAAGAGGGCCAATCACGCTTCCTTGAGGAACGCTGGATGTGACTTCGACCATAAGACTAAAAGATAATCGGAAAATCCTAGCAATTATAGTGAATGTGTTTAATTCATAATTTGTAGGCCACCTCGTGCTGGACTTGGCCTATCTGATTATCCTACCAAAATTTTTGAGTTGGGTTCCCGTCCTCCAATCAGGTGGTGGTTATCTTGCTGCTGGCCGAATAAATAACGTACAACTTGCCTTGGGAAGCTTGCAGCCAGTTTGGCGGCAGTGAGACGCACGGATCGCTTACTGGCGACGAACTGTTTCCATTTTGATAGGCACATGGGCCCAAATGTGTCAACTTCATTATTTTTGAGTCGCTTGCACTAGCAAATACTTCAGATAGTGAACGTGACCGAATCGGCACACAAAGGAAATGCGAGCTCGCCCTCTCCGAACCACCTCGTGAGCTGTCTTTTATCTCCACAAAGTAATGAAGATTGAAGTTCTTTCTTGATAGTGTCACTTTTAGAGAACGGAGAGATTTTTCAAGCTCTCGAGCGCACATTTTTTTGAAACCTTAATTTTCTGTTTCCAAATAATATTTCCCTTACAACTATTTCCATTTCTAACGATAATTGAAATGTTTCTGAGATTTTACGTTTGTAAGTTCCTTCGGTACTTAAATGCACATACTTAAATTTTTGGGTTCATCCAGGCAGGAAGTAGCTCAAATAAAAGGTACTCCCTACGCCACTATTTCCACATTTACAAGCCCTCATTGTCGTTGGTTGTCCTGAACAAAAGATTATTGCTTAAACATCGGGTACTTTTTTCATCGGATTTAAAAACAGAGGACATATTAATATGTCACTTACAACATAACATACATTTCATTGCGATGAACTTGAGAGGGCCGAAGTGCCGAAAATCATTTTGCATTAAGACATCCTACCTGAGATCGAAGCTCAACTGCCGGTCAGTTGAGTCAGCGTTTCAGAGAACAAAACTTCTGCACTAAAATACATCTATGTACATATACATAATACCCAGCAAGCCGCCGCATGCGCGTGTGGCAGGGGGCGTTAGGTCACCAACCGTGTAAAGGTGTAAGTTTTTTTATGAAATGGTGACATTAATTATAGGAGTGTATTTAATGAGCTTAATTTTTATTGTGATCGCCTATTGTTCTCGGAAAGATCGAGTTCTTGTACCTATCTGTTTGGCAATGTATCTCTCTTATTTTATTGCGTCTGTCAGACCTAGAGATGTAGTGAGGAGTCATGATAATATTCTCTACGTCGCTCTGAAAAATATCAGTTCAGAATTTCTCAAGCAACCTAAGCCTAGGGTGTAGCCTCCGATGCTCTCGGGGCTCCCACCTTAATCCCTCTAAAAGTCGTGAGACACTATATGTACGCTCGTAGCAGTTTTTAACGAAGCACGCTGCTTTCCATTGTATTTTATTCATTTTTTTGGTAAAATTATGATGTGTATCACATTAAGGTTCGATTCCCTCGGAAGTCAGATGATTTTTTCATGAATAATTATTTCATACTTTTAGCCTCTAGCCGAATGAAAGACAGATTGAAACGCTCCATCAGGGCAGTTACCTTCAGGACATGTTTATTTTATCAGCTACTTTGCTCCTTCTGGGCTTTTTCTCCGGAAATCATAACACCGTCGGTAATTCTGGGGCGGATGCGTTCTAAATAAAATGCCTTGCTTGTAGGCCGTACCGCTAAAATAGGCAAATATGGGTACTTAGAGGAACATAGACTCATTGAATTTTGAGGCAGAATGGTCTTTATCAAGCATATAAATTTATAAGAAAATATATATTAAATTTCCGAGGGATATTGATATTTATATATGTTCTCCAGGTTTTACTTCCTACAAATACCACATTTTCCATGCGTTAGCATCTTCTGTTAGCATCATGCGTTAGAAATTAAGGCAGTTTGAGCGAGCATAGTGGCAGTACACCGTTAAGAATCATAGTTAGGATTAAAGATTAAAAACTAAACGATGAAAATTAATCGTTATAAATGTACTTAACTATTTAACTAAACCGTTTCTTTTCATAAGATTTAACTTTTAACTTTGACTAGTTACTTTTTACAGAGACTAACTTTAACTTTAATCAGTTAACTTTTTCTGGTAAATTTCCAAACTTTGGATACATCACATCACATCATAGTTGGGATTAACGATTTTAAAAATTAATGTTTAAAATTAATCGTTAAAAATTAAGTTAACAATTTAACTTAACCGTTACTTTTTAGAAGAGCTAACTTTGAAATTTAATTTGTCACTTTTCACGGAGCTTAGCTTTAACTTTAATCAGTTAATTTTTTTTGGTAACTTTCCCAACTATGGCAAGAATGAACTTAGGAACGCGTCGTTTTGACTGTATATTTCCGCGCAGTGAGTTTGGACACACCACCAAACGCATAAGCTATATTACCGGTCAGTTTTGTCACCCTCATACAACGTATTTAAGTTAAGCACTAAAATATCTGATGGACAACTGAGACAACTAAGGTTCGCATCCCGTCGAGGTTAAATGATACTTTTATTTAGGAATAATTCCAAAGCATTTTTGAGAATGGCTAACATCCGAGCGAAAGACTTGATCGCAGAGCTATTTACGGTCAGTACCCGAATGATGGCTGTTTGATTCTATTTTTTTCAGGAATTTTGGTTTCTCCGGCTATCATAACACCATCCGGAATTCTGGAGCGAATGCATCCTCAAAACACACACACACATATACAGCCCTCTGGCCAAGCGCCAATCGCCCCCGTTCGGCTCCCATCCTAACAGAAAAAATAATCTCGCCACGGATTCGATTGAATTTAAGGGAAAACGGAATGGATAAACAAAACTCCTTTCCATCGCTCTTCTTCCACTTCCTCGCTCCGCAGGGCTCCTCCCACGTGATGGAGGATAGGACCAGGATGTCACGCACGGATGATAAAAGGGGGAGAGGGCAGTGATTGGTCGATTTACGACCCTAGATTAATCATCCAACGACTCCCACACCCCAAAACCCGAAGCTATTCCAATACACCCGTACGCCTCGCTTCATCCTAGCCCATTCCGATTTTATTGCGGACAGACAGAAACAAGTCCTAGCTTGGGAATGGATTTTTAATGATTATTTTTAAAGGATATTTTTATTTGCTGAAAGTGAAATGGTTCTCACGCTGCAGAAGATGCGTTCATCATTGGAGTAGAGCTAATGACATGAACTGAGAGTAGATACATAAAGGAGGTATCATCGCGACAGTGTCAACATAAATGCTTAATTTCATTCTTTACATTCATTTGCAAAAAATAATTTAAACTCTTGGTGGTATTAATATTTTCCTAACCTTAGAGTCACTGCCAATCTTTCTTGAGGTGGTACAGCCTGTCGTAATGATGTATTTTGGTAAGTTGTTCGAGGTCCAAGGGTAACCAGCAGTTGATCAAAAGTTTCTATGCTCATTCGAAAATAATTAAAGAACTTATTTGGATGTTCTTTCAATCTATCAAACAGCTTATAAAATTGCCCATCAAGAAGTCTGGAACTAATTATTGTATGAACCCAAAACTTTTTGTTCCTTTGCTTATTTTTTCGCTGTCTTAGGATGAGCGCAACGACACAAGTAGCTTCCACGAGATCCATTGTAAACTGAGCTGAGAGGCAACTATTTAATCGCCAGTGCGCGGTGGTGGGCAGCTCACGGGTGAGTAAACTGTTTGGTTGCCGGTGATTAAAGTTGCCAGTGCGCGGGGGCCCTTAGATAGGGAAGGGTGGAGAGTTGCTCTCAACCAATCCTATGAATGAACGACTTATGATGATGATGAAGTTAATGCCAAATCGAAAGTACATTTCCTTATTCTAATATTGCGCTCCAATTTGTTTAACTTATAATGCTCTCTCCCGTAAGGTGACAAATTTTGAAGGTATGCCTTCCCTACCGTAGATACGACGAACCTTACATCTATTAAAAATTTTGCTGCAATTAAATCTTAATTAATTATAGCCTGCTGTCTTTGGTCGAGCTACGAGTTGATCCCACGGACAATGGATGGATCAAATTGCAGGAAAAGTGGAATTTTATACCATTGACAGCGAGTTCCAGCATTGGAAGCGGGTGTGGGGAAGGCGCGGCTAGGCGTGGGGTTATGAGAGCGGGGGATTGTGTCCGTATTTCGATGGGGAAATGATGCCTGCCCGCCGCTCCCTCTGTCGGGAGGCGCGACAGGCCGGGCCACGAATGTGTTTACCCACGGCATCACTTATACGACCAGAAATCACCACCCACTCGGCCCTGAGTTGACGCAGGCAACTTTCACTTTTCTCCGACTGTTTGTCATTCCTCTTGATTCTGATGAAGCCCCACCGCGAGCGTGGTCCACGGTTGGACGGGAAGTGAGGAAGGGATTTTTAACTTTCGCCATTGCGTTTTAACATTTTCCAAAATAAATGGTTAGCGCTAATGAGAGGATTTCTTTAGAATCTTCTTTAGAATTCTTACGATGTCCCATTTCACCTCAAAATGATTCCAAAGTACGGAAACTGATCAACCTACTCATTAATATTTGTTTAAATGACCGGCTGAAAGCAAAATCGTGGCATTTTTTTCCACAATATTACAACTGTTTATTTCATTAAATGGGATAATGACACAGAATTTACAACAAATGTACAAATTAAATACCTTAAATATAAAACCAAACTCATATAAAAGCAATATAATATAACTCTTGTAAAATGAACACTATTTAATGAGTTTAATTTAACTTTACAACTTTATGGTCCTGCCAAGCCATTCGTACATTATTAGAAGGTGCCTTTTATAATTTTTCAGTCGTGTTTTTATTTGACACTAGCAAAAAATAGCCTTAAATTCTATACATAAATAGCACTAATTAATTTACGAAATAAACAAACATAAATTATTGATTGAGACACCAATGAAACCGTTCGTCTATTTTGCCTCCCTTTAAAAAACGTCCAAATTCCATGTATTCGCCTCCTTGCAATGCTCTACAGGTTTCATGCCTCTTCTCCCACTCTACTCTATAACACCTCCGTCATGAGCGGATATCAACAGGAGATTATAATCATAATCAGTGCGTAATTAAGACCGTTTCACAGATGGCCCTTAAATATACAGTATGATGTATGTATATATTCATTTGTGTATTCTACAAAGAGGTTGGCACTTTTTTGGAATATTCAAAGGCTAACATCCAAAATTCCGTGGCATCATTTCATTTTCCCTTCTATAGATGACCATCACCATCGCCATGGCTATCAGATCTGTTCCTAAAATAACTGATATCGTCTACCTCTTCATTCATTCATTGGTTGTTCAATCCTAAGATTGGTTGACTGCAGCCCTCCACCCTTCCCTATCTAATGCTGGTTCCCTTATCTCCTGGTATCTCTTACTATGGTACTTCCGCGATGGTTTCTTCTGATTTCGACGGCTTTGCGAGCGTTCTAACTCGCATCTTCAGATCTGATGTGCTCTCGATGCATTGTGGCTGCCTTTTATAGCCCTGATAGTATTAAATTTTCTAGGAATGTCTCACAATTTAAAAGGAGTAGGGCTGACTTTTTGTCTCCCAAATGTTCTCTTGCCTCTATATGAGAAGACAAAATGATATGAAATGATATTGTTACGTGTTACTTGTTCACTATAATCATTTGCTGTTCTTCTGTCTTATCAAATATTCGTTTGTTTGCTTTTCATTTTTTCTTATTAATAGGTATTACAGATTGTACATTTTTGTTTTAGCATACTATTTCGATTATTGATATTGAGACTGTTTTTTTCATTTTCATTTACCTCGCTCGTTTTATATCTCTCTGCTGACTTGAAAGTTGTTTGTTTGTTTTCCTTTTTTTTGTAAGGCTTTGTATTTTGTCTTTGTATTCCACTCCTCATGAAGGCATGTGAACTAATTCAATGTCCTAAGGGACTTTGTCCCAGGACAATAAAATTGTTTTCTATTCTATTGCTAAGTGCTTTCCTCTTTGTTTGGTCCAGGAACTTATTCCTGGGTCTTTCCCTGGGGACTTTTCCCTCTATTTTACCTTAAATTATGTTCTTCACAAGTCCTTTGTGCCTCCGGGTGTGTCCAATCCATTTTGTACTTCTTTTCTCTATCGTGTTCCATATGGTCCTTTCCTCTTCTATTCTTCTGTAACCTTCATCATTTTCTTCATTCTTACTTTGTCCGTCCATTTTATCTTCAGCATCCTCCTCCAGCACCAGGTTTCGAATGCTTCTAATCTTATCTTGTCAGATTTTCCAAAGGTCATTGCCTCCGATCCATAGAGTGCCACACTTCACACGAATGTTTTCATATGCCTACTGCTTCCTGGTTTGTAGTTCTACCTTCTTCGATCAAAGCAATGGTCTTTTCCCATGAACGAGAAACGGCATTTAAATATATAATCAATACAACTTTCTCGACCATTTTGATAATAATTTTGATTGCTTTTTTACAAGAAAACAAATATAATCAATAATAAATTTAATTTGGTGAAAAAAGAACAAACTTGCAAATATTATCTGTAAGTTTTATTCACAACCCGGGTTTCGACAGGTTATGTCATCGTTATGTGACATAAAGATGACATAAACTGTTGAAACACGGGAATAAAACTTTTGGCGATATTTGCAGAGTTTTTTCTTTTTCCATCATGAAAAAATTTCACAAAGTTACCCCTGACATTGTTTTTTTAAAATTTAATTTGGTTTTTATAATTGTTTTATAAGGGTAAAAGTATGATTTATAAACTTGATCGAAATATATTTTTTGCAAAATTTGTAAATGGTTTATTTATGCTCATTTAATTGTTGTCAGTCGGAATGATTTACAAATTTCTTTTCTCCTTGGAGCGTTTTTTAATTTCTATTAAGGATTCCGCGAATCATATAGACACTTGTTTAGATTGCTGTTTTCAGGAATTCTCGTCGCGTGTTTAGGTTTTATGACTACAGTTTCTCCCCTCTTCCTGGGGACGTCTGCAGGTCCGTTGGACATTTGGTAATTTTGTGTTTTTTAATTTATTGACGTTCAAATATTACTAATGTCATTGGTAGATTAATTCCATATTCAACTACGTTTGAGTTATTATATCTTTAAATACCCGGTTGTAAATCTCCTTTTTCATATTGCAAAGTCCTGATGGCAATACATTTAGTGAATCTTTGGATATGAGAGGAATATATGTGACCACAAATCAAGAATCTCGTTTTTGTATTTATTTTAATATATAGCTATATTTCATTAGGAATTAAAAATAAATGTTGAAGAGCGTTTGGGTCAATTGCGGTGGAGGAAAATATGCCGAAAACAAGTCACACGAGACCGAGTTCCTATATTTTATAAAGCATGGTGAGCAAACTGTGATATACTTCAATCCATGGTTAAAAATAATTGCGAGTCAAGTGGGATCTTATCATTCACGAGCGATTGAAAGAACATGTTTTCAGTAATCAACAAAGAAAATGCTAACACGCTGATTCCAGCTCTTAGCTGAGCATCATATCTTACTGGAGATAATACAGCGACGTTAATTACCGAGGTAATTAGCTCGCGGTTAAGAAGATATGACCAACCAACTATTTATTCATCGAGGCACGTGCAGAGGGGCTATGTGACTACGTTGGTGATGGTTAACACTTATACTTCCTTGCTTAAACAGATGAGAGTTCAGTCTACCTACTCTGCCTCGTTCATGTTATCGGAATGATTATTAACCGCTAAATCTGTTACTTTAATAGCAAATAATGATACAATTACCATAAACAACTAAATTCAGAAAGCATAACTCCTAAATAATCGGTTCACCATTCAACAGAAGTCATAATAAAAGGTATTAGCCCTCACTAATCTCCTAATGATGTATTCGGAAAGACATATAACTAGGTACGAAATTTCATTAACTAATGAACTTAACTTAAAGTTATTCTTTCATTTATTCTAGAAATAGAAAAACTCGTCCTTCATGCTCTTCTAAAAGTACGATTATCATCCTAAGGTTTTGAGCTCCATGAAAACATCGACGTTCGATTCAGCGTAGTTTGAGGCCCTGGTGAATTCGTCCAAAAATTCTTACATTCCGAATGCTTATGGTGTATGAATTTCAAAGTGGACTTATAACCCGAGGCAGGATATTACTCGTTTACCACTATTTTTTAACAAATTAAGGATATGCCATAAAGATGTTTTATAGATACATAAAAACGCTGGAAATAGGCAAATATATGTTTTCAATTAATGAACCAAACCTTAAAAACCTAAAACTAATTATTAGCAGCTGCTAAAAGCATGAAGGGGGATGTATTATTTTGGCTGTCAATATTTACCACCGGGGGAGACAACGAAACTCTACGTGTGGGCACTTAAGATGCAGTATGTCTTCCAAACACAAGCAAGATTTGGAGTGAGCGTAGTGACTGTATGCTCTCATCGCAAAAAGACCGGAAAATTTAATTATCTCATCCATAATGAACGAAAAAAAATACCCTTGCATCCTCATTTTAAAAATAAACCGGCTATCGCTATCTCCCATCGGCATGGAGAACGAGGGCCAAAACGTCATGTTGGCAAATGGTAATTGCTAGTGTGAAGAAGTCCCAAGTGCATGTTTCAAGGATGGTGCTTGAGAAAACACCCTCGACCAAAAAAGATCTCGAGGAAGCAAACATGGCATGAGAGTGACATCTTTTGACCTTTAACAGACGGCCTTGGGACACGGGGACGAAGGGGCAACACTGTTGGAACCCCTCCCGCGTGTCTTATTTTTTTATTTTAACATATGCTCTCAGAGACTATAGATGTGTATCAAAGAGTCCTCGGGAAAATATTACGTGTACCAACTTGAAGCCTTCTTGCATCACAATCAGAGAAGAAACCATCGTGGCTTGAAATAGAAATATTATTCTCTCATTTCATATTGCTGTTTCAAAGCTTTCTCAATTTCACCGTCAAGAATCTTGGGCCCGAGGTTATCTTCATCTAGATTTCCCTCCTCCTCTTTATCTAAATTAGTTGGTCCACTACCGCTATCATATAGCTTCTCCACATATTCTCGCAATCTTTCTAGCAAAGCCTGTTGCAAAGACATACGGAAGAGAATAGTGCTAGCTAAGGAGGCGTTTAGCAATAGAAGGGAGCTGATGACGGGGACATTGGGAAGGATGTGAAGAAGAGGCTGGTGAAGAGCTTGATATGGAGTGTAGCGTTGCACGGGGTAGAAACGTGGACCCTGAGAAAGGAGGACGAGAATAGGGTGCGGGCATTTGAGATGTGGGTGTAGAGAAGGATGAAGAAGGTGAGGTGGACGGAAAAGAAGACTAACGAGGAAGCACTTGAGATGAGAGGCGAGGAAAGGAAACTTTTGAATAAAATCCGAGATAGGCAGTGTAGGTGGCTGAAGGATGTAATAATGGGTTGCTGAAGAGTGTGATAGAGGGAAGGATGTTGGGCGAGCGGGTAAGGGGAAGAAAGAGAATAGGTTTAATGGACAGGATAAAAACGGTACATCATATGCGGAGGCGAAGAAAGATATAATAGAGGGAAATAGGCCCCTGATTTTATAGAAAACTGGGAGGAGATTCTCTGACATTATACAAAACAAACCTTTACCGGTAGAATACACTTAAAAAATATTGCTGTATCACTCTTGAAAAAAAAACAAAAAAGGTCTCATTTTACCTCTAGGTAATTCATATTTTTTTTAATAAGAACTAGCTGTGCCCGGCATGCGTTGCAACGGCTCTTTTTCTTTTTAAGAAGGCACACGTGTACAAAGCAGTCACATTTCTTCTTCTTGCAGTTATCAATCCTTGGATTGTTTTGAATATAGACCTCCATTCACATTTTTTTCTGAGCTTTCATATTCATTTCTTCGTAGGATGTTTATTCGTAGATATTGTTCCCTTGGCCTCGCTCTGTATCGTACCCACTCCACCAAGTTTGGTGAAGAGTTTGACATGGAGCGTAGCGTTCTATGGGGTAGAAGCGTGGACCCTGAGAAAGGAGGACGAGAGTAGGCTGCAGGCAGTTGAGATGTGGGTTTGGAGAAGGATAGAGAACGTGAAATGGACAGAGAGGAAGACTAACGAGTAAATGCTTGAGATGATGGGCGAGGAAAGGAAACATCTTAACGAAATTCGAGATAGGCAGAGTAGGTTGCAGGAGGATGTAATGAGGAGCGATGGGTTGCTCAATAATGTGATGGAAGGATGCTGAGCAAGTGGAGAAGATCAAGAAAGAGAATAGGTCACATGGATGGGATGAAGAAGGGTAGATGGTATGCTGAGGCGAAAAAGGACTCAATAGAGCGAGATTGGCCCCTGAAAGGGTAGAAAACCGGGAGTAGGTTCTCTGACATTCAATGAAATCTACCATAATCAGTAGAATACCTAACAAAAATTGCCACGTATCTTTAGTTCACGCTTCTGATATCCGCTGCAAACACCAATCTTCAACAGCGCGAACGAGCGAGATTGGCCCCTGAAAGGGTAGAAAACCGGGAGTAGGTTCTCTGACATTCAATGAAATCTACCTTAAACAGTAGAATACCTAACAAAAATTGCCACGCATCTTTAGTTCACGCTTTTGATATCCGCTGCAAACACCAATCTTCAACAGCGCGAACGACCTCACTGGTGGGTCGCATCTCTAAGAAACTACTTCTATTGAAACGGGCAACTGATGCAGTCAAAAGAGGATAGCCATTGCAGCATCGAGTAGCCAACTAGTATGAATTTTCACCAATAAGGGGCGGCCACGAAGTTCGAGGATATCTATAACCGTATGAAGGGTTATGCCCCCGCCTGCTGGCCATCTCAAAAGGCCAAGGGTTCGAGAACCGCCCAGGGCACGACCATTGTTGTTTACCCATGCGTCGTATCTCTTTCCGGGGTGGACTGTTTACGACGCCGCGAAGGCGACGGGGGATAGCCGGGAGAGGCGAATGGACGCTCGTCCCGCCTCAAAACACAACACCATCAGCCGTAATCTTGAGAAGGAGAGAACGAAGTTTCCCATGCCTCGACGTTTTTCCATGGTTGCAGCGGGTAGAGGCGACTTTAGATGTGGAAGTCAGTCAAGGGATGGAAATTCTGATCACATCACGTCGAATGGAGATATAGAATTTAAACAACGAAAAACTGTCTCCGGATGAGGACTAATTGTTATATACGTGAATATTAATTTGTGCGTGGAATTTTTTAAAAATGTTCAATGGAACGCACAGTTTGGACTAGTATTGAATAATAGTAATCGTGAAAATATTATTACTTGATACGCTTGAAAGATGCACAATTTTTCATGCGTGAATTTAAACTAGATACGATGAAATCCACGGAAACCAGTTGAACTCGAATAGTGCGATACTGAACGCATCGCGAAAAGGAATTTGGACGATTTTATTACTAGCCGTATTCGTCGAGATGGAATTTTTGTAACTTTTTATTCGGCAATATATCCCTTATATATTGTCTCATCTATCATTTCTAGAGATAAAGTTCAGTGTGAAATAATATCAACCGTATTATAATGAAACCCAACAGATCTGAATCTGTCTAACAATTTTAACCTGGAGTGCAAAATCCGAGTCTCTAGCAGCTCTCACTCTGTAGTCATTTCATCGGCTGTCACGCTACTCGCTCGTAGCAGTTGTTAACGAAGTGAGTTTGAGTTGAAATGGCGATTATCATAGTCGGTGAATGCTTATTCTCATCAAAAATCGGCAAAAATTCGATACATTTATCACAGTTGAATTAGCCCCGCCAAGAGATAGGCTAAATTATATCAAAGTGTGAAAACGCAAAGGCCAATAAGAATATATGACATTGGAAAATGGAATTGGAAGACGGAAAGATTCAAGAACTGGCATCTGAGCTTTCACTGATGAGTATATCGCTATGCTTCTTTAGTCGCACTCATTGATGGCGCGAGGGAAAAAGAAATTTTTTAGCTTATCTGTTTGATAGTACAACGATCTTGTATGCTCTACAGACATAGAGAGGAGTTGAAACAAATATCACCGGCGAGACCCTTAAACTCATGTGATCTGAAAATTTCAAGCAATCTCAGGCCAGCTTTATCGTGAGTGTCTCTATCGACCCCGAACCTGGTCCTTCAATTACCTTTAATACAGTCAGCGTTTTTGAGGCAGTTTTTGAAGAAGCGTGCGGATTTCCTTTGCCTTCTGTTCATTAAAGATTAAAAGGAATGGGTACTCCCCAACCGAGTCCCAAGCGTTCGCAAGGTAGTTGAGATAAGGTCAAGCCTCAGCGAAATAACTTTTTTAACAATTAATTATTTTTAGATAGTATTCTAGCACCACTATATCTTTACATTAAATGCATTTGTAGAAGCCTGGCAAAATGCGACGAAAGGCATTTTAAAATAAAAGTGAAATGAGAACTTAACGCTATCCACAGAAATTTTTATTGCACAACGCGTCCCAACATCTCAACGTCACGAAACGGTAGGTACAATCAAAAGTCCACGGAACTTAAATATTTTCAATGTCTCGTTGAACCACGTAGTAAAATATAATTTTTCGGGGACAGTGATAATTCAAATCATTGAAAGTCACATTAATTGTCCCAAAAATTTCAGAATTTAAAATGAAAATCAAAACCGAGCAGACGTGTGATGTATAAAAATCTGAGCTTTTAAGACTACGAATTTGATATGCAAGTATACCATATATGAGCAAGCTTATGGTGAATTATTAAAACGTTCACGACCCTAATTCGTAATGGAAAGATGCGTCTTTTGGGACGCGAGTAATACCAAAAGAGCGGAACAGTAATTTATATTATATATTATATGGATGCCATTGTTTTCACATGATCCATTGCTGTTCACAAAGCTATCAGAGAATGAAGAATCAATTCAACAATGAATTAAAAATTAAACCTCCTTCCAAAAACTTCAATGGTGACAGCACTTGGCAGACACAGTAAGGCTGTTACTCACGTCTGGCATAGAATCGAATACGATCTCTTTTGATGATTACACTGATGAATAACATTGATTTTCTAATATAATTTTCCGAGGAGCTATGAAAGTGTCTGTAGTTGTTTGATCGCCAAACCTTTCGATTATGAGCCTCCATTGCAATTTCCATTGGATAGATATAGAGAGGGATACTTTAGTAATTTTTAAGTCCGATTTTCATAGGAACTGTTAAGGCCGCTTTACACAGTACATTTTATTGTATAAACGAATGAGTAGAATCTCTCATGAGGAAAATGGTACCGTGCAAAGCGGCAAGTTGTATGATCGTCTGAGGGACTGAGCGGGAAACAGAATCTACTCTAATTACATTCAGTTTTATGGTACTACCATCTATGATACATTCGTTGGTACAAGAAAATGTTCCGTGTAAGGCGGCCTTTACTCAGTATCTTGTTGTTTGAGTGCCAAATCTTTCGGTATGGAGACTTCATTATACTTTTCAGGGGATAGATATAAAGGAGAATACTACCGTATTTTCTAGCCTGATTTTCCCCAGGAACTGTTCATCTATATCTAGGATATTAAACTGAAGTACAATAACCTATTTAACCTATTCAGTATCCTAGAACTGATCTATCGCAACTATGATGGCCCTTTATTGTGCATGGAAAGAGACATTTTAAATCTATCGATTCTGCAGTCTTATGCTTGTGATTGTATCTACCATATTAGTTTGGCTCTAGCAAAATATGTCGAATGTCCGGTAAAAAATAGTCTACATCAAACTTTCGCAAAAAATGTAATCTATATTTTTCCCTTTGATCAGGTAAAGGTTCCAACCCTAATTCCCTCAACTAAGTGACACTGCTATGTTTTGTCGTATCAATTTTAAACAAATCTAGCTGCCCTCCGCTGTATTCGATCTGTATCTGAAACTAGTCCTTCTTCGTAAGGATCCCATATACTAGCGGCGTACTCCAAGTGAGGTCTAACGAGAGAAAAAGAACATAGCACCTTTACTTTCTCGTTACATTTTCCTAGTATTCTTTTATTAAATCCTATTTTACGATTTGCCTGTCCGCAAATTTCACGTATAAGCTTCCTCTAGGACAAGTCCTGAATAAGGGTCACTCCTAAGTATTTAACTGACTCTACATTTATTAGTTCGGCTTGATTAGCTGTGTACGTCTCGTTGGTAAAGCTACTCCTTCTCCGAGAATTCATAACGACGTAATTTTAAAAATATAATTCTGACTACCAAGTTTATAGCATCTACGTTTTCTTCAACGCTATTGTGCCAGGTTCGGTGTTAAAATCCCTGTACAATACTGCGTCGGCCGCGAAAAGGCGAATTGTATCACTGTTTCTTGTTGTTTGAGCGCCGAACCTTTCAAATTTTGAGAATCCATTGCACTTTCCAGCGGAGGGATATAGTGAAGAAAGAGGAGGGAAGAAAGAAGTGTGGTTGGGATAGAGATAAGCGGAGAAGAGGCTATTATAGTGAGAGGGAGGCTGTATGGCGGGAGAGGCGGGCGGGTAGGAGGGAGTTGGGCAGGGAGGAGAGAGGGAGATATGGAGGTCAGAGCAGCCTTCAGCCGGTTCAAACCGGATCGCGGCTCCCCGAGGTGGATTCGAATAACAAGTAGAAAACAATCTTGGCCAGAGGGAGCGACGGAGGCGGGGAAGGAGGGGGTATGAGAGAAGGGGATGAGAGGTGGTGGATTATGGAGCGGTCAGGGAGTCGGGGGTGGAGGAGGAGGTCTGAGGAGCAAAGAATCGAACATTAGAGAAAGAAGATAAGGCAAGACAACAGTGGATATGGTCACGCTCAAAGCTTCCGTCTCACAATACACCTGATCGGAACATACAATGGTGGCTCTTCATGTGCATCTAGTAACCATGCAATGAGTGAAATTTTAGCGCGAGCCAATTAAGGCGAAGCCTTAACAATGGCGTCTCATTCTTAAAAAAAAAAACGAAGAGTCCTCATATATCTATACGATAGTCTTGCCACATTACCGATATCGCCCGACCAAGTATCTTTTCATGACGGAATGTTATTGTACACAAAGACAGCAGACTTAGCGAAACAGAACTATGACAATCGTCCTTAATCGTCCTGATAAGTAAACTAAGATTGAGTTTATGCTTACGCAGCTAAGTAGGCTCAATTCTGAACAAATCTCGGGTGGTGAAGTGATAAAATGTATTCATCCAATCAAACAAGGGCTTTTGCTGCCTTACTTAGCAAACTTGCTTATCAGCTATAGTGAAAAATATCAATAAACCAGACGAGCAAAGTATAACATCCACAGTAGGTATCTATGTTTGCAAAGCAGTGACGAAAACAATGTATTTTTTGAAAGATTAGTTTATACGCTATTCTGAAAACTGGCAGATGAGCAATTTAATGCACGAATAGATTCACGTTAGAGGTAAAAAGATAAACTTCAAGTAAACTTTAATTAAATGTTACATTCTAACTGTAAACACTGCATGTTAACTGTGATTTCTTTGTGATTTTATTTAAATATTTTTGCGAGAATAGCTATTTTTCTGATTGATATTAAACAAAATAATATTATTATTATCACAAATAGTCAAATAAGGAATGCTATTCAGCAATAGTAAACTGAAGTGCATGAAAACTGTTGTGCATGAAAACATACATATTGGAACAGGGTTGCTGGGGAAGGTAATCTACTGACCTCCTATCCAGACGACTCCGTTCCGCATTCCGTCATTGACGGAGAGTTTTCAGTGATATATTCCGATTGATAATTAATTTTTATGGGAGGTACTCCATCTGTGGGAAGAAACTTGAAGTTAATGACGTCTTTAGTGGACTAAATCGGACACCGGGTTTCTGTCCACCCTTATAATATGTCCATTTCCCAGATACACCTACACCTATTCTTCTTCCAATCTGGAGTTTTGGTTCAAAATTAAGGCTCAGCATTTCGTTTACAACGTTTCTTTTAGGTTTTTTTAGCCTCTATCATAAGGTCTTTGAAAATAAGTGATAGATTTATTGCGTAGATGGATCATTGAAGATTATTCTCGCACTGCAGTGTGGCTATCAATGTTATTTTGTTGTGTTTTGTAACACCAAACACCATACACTGACACACACTAATCAAGACATTCACTTTCGGGGCGAGAAAAGCCAAAGAATTTAGTTAGTTATAGCCGTAGACTCCAGAAACCTGGCTCCGTATTAATGATATCCTCCATGATTGCCTTATCCATACAAACCACTTTCGCTTCTCCTGCACTCTTGAATGCTTCATGTAAGCTCACCTATTATTAAAACTCATAATATTTCTCCTCAGTGGGAGAGACTCTTAATAGACCAACATATAACGGAGGACATCTATTATACAAGGTCTCACTTATTTGGTGCAATGCGGATACAGTGAAACCCTTCTCAACGATCACTCCTATCAAGCGACCACCCCACTCAATAACCATTTTTCTGCCAAACCGTCGGTCATCGCTTAATTCAGGTTTCACTGTATGAGTACATTAAATTAATATGCATTGAAATTTCCCAGATAAACTAAATAATGAGGAAATAAATGCTATCGGTGTAGGTTTAAAAAACCGTCTCTTTTTTAAAAGTTAAATTTTTTTTCAAATCAGCCACCCGTTCATTTGCAGAATATGTACTCCTCGAAACTGAATCCCGTGACAATCGTAATAAACCCCTCTTAAAGACCATTTTTTACCGGAATTGTCGGTTGTCGATAAATGCAGGTTTCACGGAATGTCTAATTTTTACCATCCCACAATTTCCTGGAGAACTTTTCCCTTATTAAGACGTTTTCCCGCAAGCAGTACATACTTTTAATATGCATATAGTATTCAACTTTTTCTCATGTTTCACCTATTGTCGAATTTACATAGTTTAATATCAAGTTGTCTGAAACAAAACAAGGTAAAGATATAATTGAGACCTCTGTCAAACGACCCCCCTCTTAACGTTCATTTTTTCAGAGGAACCGTCGGTAGTCGACTTTTAGTCAGGTTTCATTGTATTTGATGTTCGTGTGAAATATAATTGGGCAACGATATAAGTCATTAAGAAATAAGAGGAAATAGACGACCATGAGTTGAGACACCTAAAAATAATGAGCCAATCCTTTCTTCAAAAATATAGCTCAAACGAGATTACTGGAACATACAAAGTTGGGGGATTACCAACAGGACGCAGGTGACCTGACAAGTTTTTGTGAGCAAGAAATCTTAAGCCACTTTCCGTGAGGTTGATTCCTCGATCTTTAATGAGACAGAACTGGATTGTTTGCTGCCGTAAAAAAGTAACTGACATGGACACTATAGGTTATCTCGTGCGTGATCATCATTGTATGAATGTTTCCCATTTTGTAATTAAATGCCACGGTTTCACAATTAAATCACATACTGTTTCAGTTGAATTTAGTTTATTGAAAAATCAAGGGAATGTACGATAGACAAAGATGAAGAGGGTCCACCTTGAACGAGTTCCCAATAACTCGTTTAACTGGATTGATATGAGACGTTTTGAGCACCGCTTTACGGTGTCAAATACGGCTTTCATCAAACCAATCGTAATATAGACCAGACGATATCAATCAAAGAATTTTAAAGTACACAAAGAGGCCTTTATGGGTACAGGTATGAAACTGAGTTGTTTCAACTGTGCAGTGAACTGGGAGGAGTAGGAAAATCTTGATCGACCATCTCTGAGGTTGACTCGGCGAATAACAAAATAAGAAACTGAAATGGCTCGCTAAAAACACCTGCTGGGCAGTCGAAAAGCAATAACACGTTAGACAGAATAAGAAACACGAAAGAACAATCACCAAGCCCAAGTAAACGGTCACCATTTTACAACCCATAGGGATAACGGAGCGTACGTGTGCAAAATATCAAACACTTTGTATTGTACAGGCAAGCATTTTCGGCCATGAGAAAAATAGGAATTTTTAAAGTCGTATTTTTTCCTGTCCATTCTTCATAATGCTCGTCCTGCTTCTTCAGAGCACATAATTTTATTTATAGCCCATGGTGTAGCATTGGGTTTCTAAATTGAATTACTTACTGGTACCTCAAGAATTGGCGACATATTTTTTTTTATTTTTTCCATATGGTATAGAGGTACATTATAAATAAAATACAAGTTTTCATTGCTAATAACCCCCAATTTCTAATTTTTTGAGGGGTGATTTTCAATAAATAAAGTGATAGAGCAAAAAATAAGCGTGACTAACCTCTTTTTGGCTCTTGGAACAAATACTTACACGCTGAATGATTTAAAAGAGTTATCGTGAATCAATTCAAGAGTAAAACTATTTATAAAGTGAAGTGGGCAGCCAGGCGAACAATTTTATCATAATTGGTCGTGCAATTTTAAGATTGGCTGACTGCTGCCCTACACCCTTCGCTATCTAATGTTAGTTACTTTACCTCCTGGTGCATCTTCCCATACACTTTTGCGAACAATTTATTGCGGCTTAATAAATGATTTCTGCGGTAGTTATATTCCTACCGCAGAACTTTATTTCGGTCAAAATTACGAGAATTTTACGTCAGTACTTTTTACGCAAAGAGTCTACAAGCTGGCAAATTCATCGCCATAAATTAAAACGACATGTTTACAGGGTCATCAAAACATGGAGTAAAAAATTATCAAGTGGCAAACATGCTGGCTTGATGTGAATATGTCAGCTAAGAAAACGAGATCTAAAATTTAATCTAACTACTTTTCATCTTAAAAATAAAAACACTTAGTTTATTCCACCAATGTATATAAAACAAAATTCAACCGGTTTCGACCTTTTCAGGCCATTATCAAGATTACAGGCTATTATCAAGTTTACTCTGTAATCTTGATAATGGCCTGTAATAATGCTCTGTAATCTTGGTAATGGCCCGAAAAGGCCGAAACCGGAAAAAACTAAGTGTTTTCATTTTTAAGGTGAATGATAATTTCCACAAAGTGAATTCGCCAACCATTGATTCTAACTAGTTTTTCTCTAGGATCTATTGAGATTTTCCATTCGCTTTAAAAATGGATTTAATTATCAATCTATCTCTAAGATAAGGCGAGTTAAACTTGTTTGTGCAGGGAGAACCTGGAATAGAAATATCTTTCAACCCGTGACTATGCAAATGACCATCAACTCAACAACCGATAAGGCTTCAAGTTGCATAACTATCACTTCACACTTGACTTCGGTAACGTCCATATTATCACACACGCGGATGCTATGTACGTAATGCCTTTCGAAGAAAAACTAACACATCACTGAACAACGACTATTAATACTTTGTATTTCAAACTGAAGGCGTAGTTACGTAAAATCCATCCGCTTAAGTCTGGATCAGATCGTGAGTATAAAAAGCTTGAAATATATCTTCCATCGCGCATGCTCGGATAGTGCATTGATTAATTAGCCTCCGCGAACCGATTTGAAGCCTGACTGAAACTTGACTCTCAGCGGTACCCTCGAGCCAGAACAAGGAAGCGATCCCATGAGCCCCCCAACTCTGCTATCAATATGAGGGCTGAAATGAAGGCCGAAGAGTTTATAATTTTGCATCTCGAATGTCCCGAGGGGGGCCAAGGAAAATTGCAGATAGCCCTTCCCGGTAGAGGCTACGCCACGATGCGAGAATTGATAAAGATTTCGGTGATGCCAGTGCAACGACTGCATCAGACAATTTCGCTGGGCATATCCGCGGGCCAGGGGCAGCATTTGGTACGCGCTTATTACGTAAGATAAAATGCCTCCTATTTCATACTGAATATCAGACTTCGCCCGTGCCTTCCCTCGATAGAAACAACAATACGGATTCTCTGACAGTGGACAGAAAAAGGAAGCGCCAGATAGGACGGGTGTAGGGTTTGTAACATTGGTTCATGTGGAGTTACGATGCATCAGTTTCAGTTTGCAATATTCCGGAGATTTTGGATTGCGAGATTGAATCCCATCATGGTGGAAAAAGATATCGTTAATTATTCATTCACTGGTTGCTCAATCCTAAGATTGGTTGACTGCAGCCCTCCACACTTCCCTATCTAATGATGGTTCCTTTACCTCCTAGTATCCCTTCGTATGTACGTTCGTCTTTATTTGGTCCAGATATTGTTCATATCAAAACTAATCTCGCGGACAAACTCTGAAGCACCATTTTAAGAAAGAAATTTGGGTACAGACCAAATAAAGAGGAAGGCACAATAGAAGAACTTCGTAGGAGTAAGGGGACTGGCATTAGATGAGGAAGGATGGATAAATGTAGTCAAATAAACTAAGAATTGAATGACCGATGATGATAATGATTATCCAAACGAAGAGGACTAAACAATTTATTTGTTTTTAATGATGCCTTCATCATTGGTTGTTCAATCCTAAGATTGGTTGACTGCTGCCCTCCAACCTTCCCTATCTAATGCTAGTTCCCTTACCTCCTGGTATCTCTTTCGATGCATACTTTCCTCTTTATTTGGTCCTTGAACTCATTCCTAGTTCTTTCTCTGGGGACTTTTCCTTCTATTTTTCTTTTAATTACGTTTTTCACAAACCCATTGTGTCTCAGAGTGTGTCCAATCCATTTGTTTCTTCTTTTCTGTATATTTCCATATGGTCCTTTCCTCTTCCGTACACTATATCATTTCTTATTTTTCCGTCCATTTTATCTTTAGCATCCTCCTCCGTCCTTGTCTGTTCTGGTCCTATCCTAGTCTGTTCTGGTCAGCTTTTCCAATGGTCCGTGCTTCTGATTCATAGAGTGCTAAGCTCCACTCGAATGTTTTCACATATTGATACCTTATTACTATATATAACACATGTTCCCCATGATTTGATATACCACGGGTTGGCACAATTGTAGGCGGGTATTGGTATCATACTTTATTGAGGAACGTTCAATGATTTAGAACTCTCCTAAATCATGACTTGGCCTTGAATCGATCTCATGACTACTTTTGGTCATCGCCCAGGTGAGAGTGAGGGGTGCGACCCCGTCTGCACCACACAACCCGAATGGCGGCTTACTCAGCACTGCGCAGAGGCAGGTTTAGATTGTTCGATACGTGTATATGATATATTGCATTGTAATGCAATGAAATATGCCTGAGATATTTAATTTTCTGAACTGAGTACCATGATAGATGAAATGGACATTGCCTGTAAAATAATACTCTCACAAGGGGCGGACTACATTCGGTACTTTCATGTGCTAAATGGTTTGGTTATGGTTGATATGGTAATAATAATGAGTGGACCCCGCACGAATTGATGATGCCTGATCAAACAGACGACATATCGTATTGTGAAACTATAGCCATTCAATGCGACGCCACACGATATGCTATGCAGTGCGATGCATTGCGTCTTTTTTCATTAAAAAAATTTATAACACAAAATTATATTAAGTTTGAATATCTCTCAGCCCCTTAGTCTGCAAATCCCGGGGCTGTCCTGCTTTATCTCCCGAGAGTGAAGGGGGGGTTTGAATGGGGGACGGAGAAGGAAAGGATCAGAAATAAAAAAACAGGGCCAAATGATTGAGCCAAGTTTCTCATATCTTCCAGGATTTTTTTAACGTATTTATTTCGACCGCGGTGGCCTCAATTCCTCCACATGAGCGAAGCCGTCGGATTGTTCGCAGACATATTTTTTTATCCTCTCTTTCTCTCACAGTCGTCATATTAAACGGCGACCCTTTTTCCCGTCCATCACAACACAACCCGACTCCTGCGGTAATGTTGGCAATAGGGTGAGAGAGTTGAATTTTTTAAAACCGTACGATACCAAAGTGCAGGAGGATACCGAAATCTATTGACAAGTGGAATTGGCCGGATTGAAAAGATCTGTTGAGCTGTATATGCGCCAAAAACATAGGTACTGTGGCAGATTTTAGGGGTAAAGTGATGATTTTATAAGAAATATTATTGGTAGTGACTCTTGGGTGTTCCTCCGCGTGGTGTCTTTCAATGACAACAGTTAATCCAGCAGTCATGCGGGCGTCTTCAGACCTGAATACGCCGGCAGGACTTCAGACCTGGGTCTGAACTTTTGACAACAGATTCTCCAGCCATCCAGCTGGCGTCTTTAGGCCGGAGGCCTGGAGAAATTGTTGTAACAAAAAAGAAACCCAGCGGAAGAACATCCGAGAGATGACTATGAAAAAGATATACGCCGCTTTAACCTTCTTACTAAGGAATATTATTAATACTTGCATAACCTACTGCTTACGGTAGGTTTAAATGGAAGAGAATCTGATAGATTTATACAAGCGGTGACAACTATCACCTTCCACAATTTCTTCCATCATCTCGGCATACGCCCGACATATCTTCATTAAATTTAATAGGCCTAATTGTCTTTCATCATCTCCTTCACTTACCTAGCCTTCTCGGGGATCGGGTTGGTGTGGTGGCTAGAGTACTGGATAACCATACGGGTGGCCAGAGTTCAAATCCCTGCAGAGGAAGATGTTTTTCAGAGGAAACACGATCCCTACTTGAGTGTCTTGTGGAGGGCACTTCAAGTACAGTACTCCGTCTCTCGGACGAGACGTTAAGCCGTGGTCCTCTTGGCGCCTTTCGTTAAGAGCTGGCTAATGCCAACGCCGGGTTTCTATCCACCCTTCCTCCCTTACCTATTCCCTATGGCGCAAATGACCTTAGCTGTCCTTCTCCTCCCCAAATATCCAATTCATCCTAGCATTCTCTATCATACCATTCAGTAACCCTTCGCCCTACATTACCTGTTCCAACCACCTACACCCACCTACACTGTTGAAGTTCACACTCTTCACCCACCATATCAAGGACGTGAAATTGAAATAACTTCCAGCAATTCCCAAGGTTAATCATAAAATATTTGTCAATATATGCGCGATTGACACGTTAAGTGGATCAATTTTTGTGGAAAACACGGGCTTCGCTTTGGTCCGTCCGGACGCAATCTACTCCCATCTTTAACCCAAGGGCCGCGCCCTCTCACTGAATTTTAACCCAGAAGTTTCTTGCGCCTAAAAGCATTCCTTTTTCATGACAAGTCAATGAAAACAGCGCCGAATCTTCCATTAAACCAGTTTTCCTATTTCCCGAAAAATTTATTACAGAAAAAAATTATTTTGTTTACTTTTTGACAAGATTGTCATTCCCCGGATTCACTAAAATATTTCTATTACGTCTTTATAAGAAAAATAATAGCCTCTCATATTTTGATAAATTTCGTCTTCCAGCCAATTTATTTTTTGCGTAATTTTAAGGTAGCAAAAGAAATAACATTCCTAAGTTCCTCATAAAAAAAGGTTTCAATGTGATTCCCTCTTCATACGACTGGATTATTTCACCTTGAAGAGATTTAACGCAATATGAGCAGGACGAGAGATGAGAAATCCGTTAAAAATAAATATTATCGACATTTTGACGCAGTCAAGTTTTGCTCGACTACATTTGCTATAATATCCATCATAGAGTGTTTCATACTTTTAGAGGGATAACGGTGATAGCCCCTTAAGACTCGGAGGCTACACGCTATGATTAGCTTGCATGAAAAATTAGGAACTGCTGTTATTTAGAGCGACACAGAATATATTATCATGACGCCAAACTACGTCTCAAGATCTGGCGATAAAACAAGAGAGATACATTGCCAAACTGAAAGGTACTAAAACTCGTTCTTTCCACGCACAGTAAGTATCAATAGTAAACACTGAGCTCCACTAAGTTCACTCCCAAAATATGCGTCACCATTTCTCCTCCACAATCCTTATCCCTTACATCTTTGCTTGCCTGGTGTTATACCACCCTCTGCCACAAGCTCATGCGGCGGCTTGCAGGGTAGTATCTAGATGTAGGTTTGAAGTACAATAATAAAACTTCGACGCTTAGGTAATATTGTACTTCAAAAAGTCGTAAATATCGGTTCGTGTGTGGACATCCCAACCACATGCAAAAGTAGGCGTTGGCAAAGTAGATAAACAACATAGCAACGCAAATGTAGACCATTTATGCCGCATAGAGAGGATAAGGTCTCCCGCAACGGAATATTTCTGGCTATACGCCTCCATGTCAGACCCACTCTCCTCTGGACCCAAACTCTCCCCCGGCCAACTCTCCTCATCTCATCAAGCAGACAACCATCACTACGTCCCGACAGAAATAATAAAAAAACGAAACGACAACGAAAATGGGGGTAGTGGGGGGAGGAGGGCTGGGGTCGCCGGGACCGCAGATTAAATAATGGCCAATTGGCGGGGCGTCGTCTCGGTTGTGTTCGGGACGAAGGCTCGCCGATATGCCTCGCGCTGTTCTGCACCGCGCCCGCTTGAAACAAGGGGGGGGGGGGGAAGGACCTCGGCTCGAGTGCACGCGTCACCCTCGCTCGGGTTTATATGTGAGGAGAGGAAGGGTTGCCACAATTCCCGGGTTGATTCGGGATCGGAGGAGGGTTCTCGCGATCTATTCAACACTAACTGAAACTCCTAAAGAACTCAAAAGTAACGTAGTTTATTCAATACTGTGTGACGATTGTGATAACATATAAATAGGTCAAACATTCCAATATCTAAAAAATAGAATCTCCCTACATAAAAGTTCAATAAAATCCAAAAATCAATTACATGCACTAGCAGAGTATGCAAACAAACATAACCACTCATTTCATTTCCATGAAACAAAAGTAATAGATATAGAAACCAACCTATCCAAAAGATTATTTAAAGAAATGATACACATCACAAAAAACAAAACACCCTGCAATATAAGAAATGATATCGCCAAATTAAGTAAAATTTATCATAATTTTATATTCTTCAACAACACTTAATTTTATTTCCATTTTTAACTCCTCAATTTATAACAATTGACCAACAAATACCTAATAAATAGCAACGAAGGTATCAACAAAATATAATTCAAAAGGAACTCTCTCTGAGGTAATAACGAAAATCACATGTATACATATTTTTTAAAAATCTAAATGCCTAATTTGTAAACTGGATTCATTTGATGTTCAACACTAACGGTCATCAACTTAAAGATTGGCGCTCAGCAGATCTCCATTACACTCTGTAGATAGATAGATGGATAGATACAAGTTAATTGGTCATGCATGCCCTGTGAGGTGAAGTACATTTGTGAAAAAACTATGCTCAGTTTTTACAAAAGTCGTTGCATAAATTAAGTGCAAAATTAGGTAGATATGTAGTTTTCTCTCCATTCCGCGATCTGCTATTACAGTCGTCTCAGGTGACCTACCGCGCTAATTTATACCTAATTTTAAAGCTAAAGAATCCGGATTTCTTAATATATCACGTTTTTTACCTAATTCGTAGTACTTTACTGGATATTTCAGCTCATAAATCATAAAAAAATCACCATTTTCCCGATGCGCTTTACGCCATTTTCCATCTCCCAACGTTTCCACCAGAGGGACACCTACTTATTTCACCTCTTACAATCACCAATCAGCTCGAGGGATTTTTTTTCTAGAAAATACACGATCCTACATGGCTGCAGCTGCTACATTTACGCATGCAATCACCAATCAGCCCGAGGGATTTTTTCCTAGAAAATACGCATTCCTACATGACAGCAGCTTCTACATTTACGCATGCTAACACCAATCAGCTCGAGATATGTTTTTTCTAGAAAATACGCAATCCTACATTACTGCAGCTGCTCAATGTAAGATGTGAAGGTTACTCGATCACTGCGCCATCTCCTGGAAGTCTCATTAAACTCCCCTAAATGTCCGCCGAAATCATCACCTCTTATCTTCAATTTTCGCTAAAAATGGTATTTCATCACTTTTTTCAAAACTTTATTCACTTAAAACAATCCGAATTCATGCACTATCTTCCCTAAAAATGTTACCGAAAAACACCCATTTTTAGGGGCTGAAAAACATTTTTCCCGAATGGAGTCGAAACTACATATTTACCCAAAATTACAAGTCAGCATTCGTCAATGCCATTTAACATACATGTTTTTGATTTATTGCTCACATACATAATTTTGATTGACTTTAGTGCACATTTATTCATAATTGTTTTACATTAATAACCAATATTTTGGTGTGATTACCAAATACTAAACCGCAAGTGTTCCGTTGTAGCATTTGATATTCGTATAATTTGGTTCCAAAGGATTTAACTGGTGAACTTTGTTTCAAGGATATAGGGAGGGAGTTCCAAAATTTTATCGAGGTTATTTGGAATGAGTTCTGAATGGTGGGGGTGTGGTAGCTGGGGTAATAAAAAAAGGTCTGGATTCGATCGGGTGAAATGAATCAAGTTCAGGGGTATTTTATTGAATATCTATAACGGACAATGAGGATAATTTTTTCTTTCAAAAAGTTTGCATAAAAACACTCCCAGGAAGTATTTTCTCCTATTTGGTACTAGTAAGCCACATTATACGTCATAGGTTTTCGTTTCAACAGCTTTCATAATTTCCATGATACATTCCACGCTTTCTCGAAATTTCTTCCTATTCATTGTTTCTTCCATTACTGACACCCTTCATCCGCTGATCCTTCGATTCATTGTTTTTTTAATTGAAGGTGGTTGGAGCGCGAATGGTGAGTCATTGAGTGCATATTTTACTAACTATTCCAGTAGGACTAAAAATATTCTTGGAACATATTTCACTCAAGTATATACCCGTTCATACGATGAAAATAACCATACATGCTGCTATATAAATCATGCAAGAATTATATTGCAAAATTCTCTCTCTGTTTCTGTTTCGTTTGTAAATTTGATTTGAAAAAGTCCATTACTATGCTAATAAAATTATAAATATCTTGTGAGGGTTTTCCGCCGACCGAAATTTAATTAGAAATATCTACGACTATCTAATGACTTGGATTAATGTCTCCAGGCTCTTCGCAAGAGTTGAGGCGTTCAAGATGACTAGACAAATATTTAACTAAAACGAATGTTGTAGGGGATCGGGTTGGTGTGGTGGCTAGAGTAGTGGCTATCCATACGGGCGGCCAGGGTTCAAATCCCTGCGGAGGAAGATGTTTTTTAGAGGAACGCGATCCCTACTTGAGTGTCTTGTGGAGGGCACTTCAAGTACAGTACTCCGTCCGTCGGATGAGACGTTAAACCGTGGTCCCCTTGGCGCAATCTCGTTAAGAGCAGGCTAATGCCGACTCCGGGTTTCTATCCACCCTTCCTCCCTTACCTATCCTCTATGACGCAAATGACCTTAGCTGTCGGTCGCCTTCCCAAAATACAATCCGATCCAAACGGATATTGTACTGCAATAATTTGATATTATTTCTAAAAATATTCTTATTCATTAGTCTGCAATCACTTCTAATTTCACAGCGTTTAAATGTCAATTGCTTTTCTCCTAGAAATTATGCATCGGTAATAATAAAAAAAGGAACTTTTCTTTCAAAAATCTCTTTGACATAAAAGAGTCGGCGGAGGCTTAAAATATTTCGATTTGATTCACCTTTAGTAAGGCGGATTGGGTAAAGGGATCGTTTCATAAACAGAAAAATACTCCATGGACCGTCAAAATATGGCATTTTTCCCTTGCCATGCATTCACAAATATCGCGCCGTAAAGTCACAATGATTAAGGGTTCCTTTTACTCGGCGTCTTCATGAATCCAGTCAGCGATTCAAGTTTTGAGACGGCTGCTGCGGCCGCCATAGGCTTTAAAAGCTTCAACTACTTCTACGATTTATCGCCGCAAAGCTGTCCGTCGATTTCGTATACAAATACCTACAGTCCCAATGATCGGACGCGGGATTCAAGAGAAGCCGGCAAGAAAACGGGAGGGATTGTTGCTCAATAACAACCACTTAGAGTGACATATTTATGAACATTCTTACAAAATCGTGAGTTCCAAATGGACGCCTGAAAACCGGGCTTTCCACACATAACGTCTCGGGTGATGCGAAAGTAAACATGAAAGCGCTGGAATTTCATCATTGTATTGACTTCAGCTTTTAGCAGATTATCAAGGCGGAATATACAAGTTTGAAGCAGATAATTTTTATGATTATCATGAAAATATTACCCACTAACATTAGCTACTATGCGCACATTACAATTAGACTACGTATTCCTGAAACGTAAGGCTACAACGTTACGGCAGAAACATGGAAAATTCATAAGGCTGCTTACATATCCCCTTAGCATTTGGTACTCATCACTCGTTTTCATCAATGTATTCGTACGCACTCATCAATCTCAAAAATTACAGACACATCCACAAGTGTAATGACCCATTTATGGAAAATAAAGTCATAAGTAAGCACTATCACCAGCATTACAGGCGGACGTTCGGAATGTAGGTCTTTTCTTGTTGCCACATAGATATTTTCCCGAATAAAAGGCAAGAAGCGCCTCCGGTAATTTAATTGTGTGAGCAAAACAAGGTGATTGCGAAATTCTCTTTCCATAGGCATCAATCTATGCGGCCGCATGAAGATATTAGATCGTAACCAACAGGAAATAACACTGGCTTTGCTGCTTCACCGCGTAGATTCACGTCTCATACGATACTGGGCCTACCTCAGCGGTGCAGCAGTTAAAATAAGTGTACCTTTCAAAAGTTAGCATCATATTTAAGTGTTTAAAGCTGTGACATATATAAAGTTCCCCATAATTTCGATTCAGAGGGAGTATTCTTAAAGAATTTTCTTTCGTTTTTCGACAGCAAATTATGATGGTTCTTTATTTATATTTAAAAGACATGCCTATTGTCAATTCCAGCAAAGGGGACTGTAGATCCCAGAAGAGTTTTAATATAACGCTTAATATCAACTTCTATCTTAAGCCGTTTCCTTACACATGTTCTTGGAGAAGACCCTTCCCATTCAAGTGCTATTCTATATAAGCACGCTCTAGTATACGACTTTTCTTAAAACAAAATACAATTCAATAGTTATAATTATAGGTTACTTCACTACTTGGCACATTCCACATAAACTTGGAATTTTCCAAGAGAAAACGATGGTGAAAATAAATTTCTTACGTAAGGGCCTGAAACAGTAAAAAACTAAGTATTTTCAAAATATTACTTAAAAAATGGCATTGACCCATCTCTAATTGTCAGTAGGTCAAGGCATGAATTTTTTGTGGTTGCTTTTCAAAGTGCCATTCTTTCAAGTGGCTAATAAACGATTAGACCCTTCGGTAAAACCTGAATTCATGAAAATGATTACGGAACGGAACCGGTTCTACCCAACAAGTATTGCACTAAAAGTTCAAAATCTAACCCTCCTTAAAAGTAAGCAGTGTGCCAATCAAGGAAATAAATAGATTATGAAATAAAACTATCCCAAGCTAAGAAGATGTTCATGCGGAACAGATAGGACTATTAACCAGGAAACAGTATGCGAAAACATTCGTGTGGAGTGGGCCACTCTATGAATCGGAAGCATCGACTATTGGAAAAGATGACCAGAAAAGACTACCAGCTTTCGAAACCTGGTGCTGGAGGAGGATGCTGAACATAAAATGGACGGAAAAGTAAGAAATGATGAAGTGTATAGAAGAATAGAAGAGGAAAGGACCATATGGAACACGATAGAGAAGAGCAGACAAAATGATATTGTGAAGAACATAATTGAAGGCAAAATAGAGGGAAAATTCCCCAGAGAAAGCCCCAGGAATAAGTTCATGGTCCAAAAAATAGCAAATTACATAGGAAGAGATACCAGGAGGTAAGGGAACTAGCATTAGATAGGAAAGGGTGGACGGCAGCAGTCAACCAACCTTAAGATTGAAAAACCAATAATAAAATGTAAAAAAAGCAACGTAAAATCGCTCCACAGTTGTTTTGAGCTAGGTTGAGTCTACATCTCCAACTTTGGTCAACTCAGAGGGTGCATATTTTGATGAATTCAATCCTACCTGGAGAGTTGAGTCCCAGTTTTCAAGTTTAATCCATAAAAAATCTATGAATATAAAAGTATTTGTCTAAAAATCCCGCAATTTCACAGTCAGTGTATGATTTTTGTGATGTCAAGCATTTTGGCAAATAATAGTGGTTTAAAACAATCCGCAGCGGAAAAATCATAAGTCTGGACGGGGAATAGAACCCAGATCCCTCGATTTAGCCGAGTGCTCTAACAAATTAATCTGCTCAGGCGTCCTATTCCACTGTGAATCTCATGGGGGCTTTAAGAAGCAAGTTGTTTTGATCACTAGCGGGCGACTCCGTTGAAGTAACTGCGCGGCTAGTTCCGTGGTTCTTTGAAAATGGTGGTTTAAAGAACGTTTCAATCTTAAGCGTAGTTAAATATCGCTTATGCTAGAGCGAGGCTCATCATCTGTTGAGTAGGTAATTTGTGCAAGGCTTCTTTGCTGTCAAATACTATAATGCTGCAGTTTAAGCGCTTGACACTTCGGAATTGGCCCATGAAGGAACAAAAAAACTCGACTGTGGAGGCGATGCGACCCACACACAAAACGGGCGATGAAAGAAGAGACGCGACCAAAGTATGCGCCTTCGGAATTGGCGACGGGTGGCAGCAACGAAGCTGCGACGCCGAAGGCCAAACCAATTTGGGCTAACATAAGCTTCTCGATCCTCCGCTGCATGCGTTTCAAAAGTGAAAAAAAAGTGGAAGAAAAAAAAAGAGAACGACGAGAAAACAAACAGTATAGCAGTCTTCTTTTTTTTTTAGTTCGAAGAGGATTCCGCACGCCTTATTTTACAACTCATTTTATAAGACGTGACGGCCATAAAAGTGCGACAGCATCCATGGGTAAAAACCAAGAGACCTCAAAGGAGCCATTGTGCTGCAAGAAGCACTAAGCAATCATCCCTTTTTATGCAGCGCTCATCCTCAACAAAGGCGACAGGAGACGTGGTATGGTCCCCCTCTGTAGTAGGGTCGATAAAAAAAGGAGAGCTATTTCGTTCAGAAATGTTTATCCTTGAATAGGAAAGTTTGGAAAACACACGGCTAACCAGCTATGACACTTGAATTCCTTATATGTCATTTAAAAATATGTCTTTCGCTTTCATGGGGCAGTAAAATATATGAAATTCAAAGCAGCTGTAATAGATAGGAGGAAGGGATTTTCTAAGACTGAAAGTGAGACTTATAACATCTATGCGGCCTAAGCTTTCTATTTCCAAAAAAATACAGACCAATTATTAGAGAGTATTCGAAGCCATGGGCTGACATTCCTATTGAGCATCATCATAGGTATTTTAAAAAATCACTGGTAAGTCCATGTACCTCCAAGCCTTTAATTCTCCCTACTACATGATGTTTTCACTTCTGTTTCCTCCATTAAACTATTTTCTAACGATAAATGATTTTAAACTCATCGTTTCTCTTTCATATTGTCCATGATTCTCATTATTCACCTTCATCTTCCACATTTGCTCAGCATTCTCACCTATGTCACCCTCTTCAGCACTCAATTACTCCTGATTACGTCCAACAGCTAATTTTGCTGCCGCCTTATATTTTCTTCAAACAGCTTCCTTTCTTCGTCTTCTTTATCTTCTACATAATGATACCACATTTGTTTTCTCCTCAAATCAGCTAACTCTTACCATCACTCTCCACTATCAGGCATAGTTTGAGGAATCCTTAATCATTTGAGAAACATTATTGTTACAAAAGCCAAATCATTTACATCTTAACCTCTAAGCAACTATAAAATTAGCAAAGCAAACTTGTATCACTCTGATCTTGATAAGACTTTGAAGGAAAGAAACATTGAGCAAAGCAATTGACGAGATACCAGGGCTGGATTAGCGAGAATTAGCTGGAGGGAATAGAACGGCCTTGAATTGGGCCGTTTGTGAGGAAGGTGTTTAGCGAACGTGGTTGTTAAGAGCGTTTAAACTTCCCCAGTTATCCGCCTTCCTCCCGTGGGGCATCAAGAACGACTACCGGTAAATAGGGAGTGTAGTCCCTGCATAAGGGAGGCGTCGACTGATTACAGGTAATTTTTGTTAATTCCTCATCTTATAAATCTTAGGCTTCCGTGATGGAGGAGTCAGTGTTGGTCCTTTCCTGCTTTTAAATCGTTAGTTAATCCATAAGTGAAATGCCTCAAAAGTGACTTAAAGCTAAGCATAAAAATAAACAGCAAAAGTCGCATGCCCTCAATATGTTCCGATGTAGCTAAAATGTTGGCAAATTAGGTCATCATACAAAGAAAATATAGATTGCTTATTTTTTGTATTCTACCAGCTGATTGGACAGTACTTATCCTAACGTACTATCCAAAGGAAATTACCGGCCTATATCGTTACCATCACTTTTATGCAAGATCCTCGAACATAATGTCGTTAGCAATATTATGACATGAAGAAGATCATGATGATCATGAAGAAGTGTCGACTTAACATTTCGTACTCATAGAAACTCCAAGGAATTATAATTCTTTTCAGTGGACAACAGTAAATATGAAACTTACACGCGCGAAAATTAACTTCTATACTCAATAAAACTATGCGCTTGCGCTAATGTTAAGTCTTTACTCAACTCAATCAAAATCTCTCATACCTATCAACCCTCACCTTTGTGAGAGAAGTTACCAACATTCACGGTAGTGCGAGCGAGATAGTTCCCTAATCATATGGGAGACCATATTCGATATATAAGTTTTAATTTCACTAGCTGTGAGACACACGAATTAAATATTGTATTATTAATGGTGCGAAAATAGTTTTACATGACAGAAATTGTAAGTAATGAAATTAAAATATCTAAACAAGTCTTTAACTTGACTAATTTTTTTCACTCGGTACGTTTGAAACTCAATCAAAACGGAAGGTTTATTGTGATCCCGAAGAATTTACTGCGGTGACAACATAATTAATTCTCTAAAATAATTGAGAAAACACACTGACTACATACTGTTGATTTTTTGACGAGATCTAAGCGTAGGAAATGCTTCATATTTAATATAAGGTCTCTCTGGAGTGCATACACGTACCATTTTCCATTTAAAAGGGCTGGTATTTTCTGGCAAATGTCTCGGAAATTAATGTGGTAAAGGGTTAAGTTTTTAATGTCAATCGAAAGGTGATATATCTTTCTTCAAAATGAGACCAAATTCATTGATTTCTAGGTAAAATGATATTTCATTCAAACTATCTTAACATCTGATTACTCCTTTTTACCTGTTAATACCCTTTTTTCTATATACCCATTGCGTTTTATGCAACAGTTTTAAAGAGTTTTATTAAATAATTTGTTAAACAAACCAGAACCAATGCTTAGTCCATTAAAAACACATCTGCAATGACTCAGTAACCGCCACATCACCTCAAACATCAGAAATTCGAAGGTGACTCCCCGTTGAATGAAAGTATTCGACCTTCAGAAAGCGGATAACAGCGGATAGCAATGCTTACTTTGCAGGATTGGCTACCACCGTTTCCACTTTGAACACGCACGTCACTCGTTAAACTCGAGAGATAAACATAGACTTCACCGCAAAGGCAAGCCAACACTCCACCAAAGACAGGTGACCGCGCATGAGTAATCTCACTCATTTCCTAACTCTAAAACACCCAGAACTAATCCTGCCGTCCACCCTCGTTTTCTCTTTTAGCTTGACGGAACAATGATTGAAAATGGAGTTGTTCTAGTCATTGATAAAGATGAAGAGTACATGAGACAATTAGGGTAGTTTGAGCGAAATAGTCCCCTAGTCGCAATCGAGACCATATTCGAGTAATTCGTTATCATTTCAACAGTATGAGCCCACGTTCATCTAAATCTACATTCTTTCCTGCGAGCCACCGCATGGGCGTGTGGCAGAGGGCGTTAGGACACCAGCCGTGTAAAGCTGTAAGGGACAAGGTTTTGGGAGGTGAAATGGTGACGAGTATTATGGAGGTGCATAAGGTAAGTGCAGTTCAGTTTTTAGTATCGTTGCTTCTTGTGCGCGGAACGAAAGAGTTTTTGTAACATATCCGTTCGGCAGTGCATCTCTCTTATTTTATCGCACCTTTCAGACTTTTAGATGTAGTGTGGCGTCATGATAATATTCTTGTTTTGCTCTGAAACACACCATTTCTCAATTTCTCAAGCAAACTAAGCCTATTTTGCAACCTCCGAGACTCTAGGGGCTCCCACCTTAATCCCTCTGAAAGCTGTGTAACACGTTATAGCTCAATGCATAGGACACCATTGCAAAAACCCTCTCCATGTATCTCATTGGCTCCAATGAAAACCTTTTCCCCATATCCCGGCAGGTCGTTCGATAAGATGCTCATAAGCACATACCGGGGATACGTATAGCTTCAGGTGAACGTGAAGTCGGAAATATAATCGTAGGTAAATGAAAGTTGTTTGTGAGCATGTATTAAATTATTGCAACTCGATCGAGGGCTTGATCAAGGTGCTTCGCGCTTAAAAAACCCTGTCATAATTTAGTGTTTACAAGTTACCAATTCGTAAAACAAAAATCCAAAGTGACATATTTAAAAAATGAAATCTGAAAATGGAATTATTGCGATTTAGTCATTCAAGTGGAATAAAGCCATTATTGTAGCCTCCGAGTCTCTTGGGGGCTCCCAGCTTAAACCCTCTAAAAGCTGTAATCAATCAATCAATCAATCTAAAATTTAATTTTCCTCTAGCTTAAGTGGCCGGTGCCTAGGTCTGTTAGAATCAATTTCCTGTCAAGAAATTCGTTCTCTTTTGGATATTCAAGATTTCTGGTTACCTGACTTTTCCCAATGTATAACTAAGTGTTGGTAGCGTAAATTGTATCAGTAACTCAAAAGAAAATTGATTGTATTTAAACATGCTGTTTTCGCGATAATGATCATTAATCTAATCACATTATGATGGTTTGCACAAAGGGCAAAAATCGACCGGACATCATCAGCAATAGGTATTTAAATATTGGTATATATTAAAAACAAGTAAATGAGGTCATAAAAAGTATCATATTATTTGGTGTTTTTTAACCTATGAATATTGACGTTAGGTTCTTAAAAATATGAAAGAGTGTAATTCATAAAGTTTATCATAATAAAATAAAAAATACCACAGCTATCTAAGCACGATAAAAATGTTTCATTGCGCAATTAAAATTTATGACCAAACTGCCCAGAATGCGTGAGTACGCAAGAATAAAAACTTGAAAACGTTCAGCCATTAAAGTTGTCTTCATCGCGTATTGCGGAAAACAAACGAATGGACTGATAAACATTTACAAGTGGCAGTTGACGGCACAGAGAGCCGAGTTCGCAATTTTAACTCTTCAACGGACAGATTCGCCCGCTCGTCGAGTTCCGTGCGCCGGAAAGTACACGGCCGCAGAATGCGATCGCTCGAGAAGGCACGCACGAAAATTTGTCTGCCAAAGGGCGTCTGAGCATTCATCACCAATGGATTGAGTGAACAGAGGCAATAAGGCGCTTATTTTCGTTCGGCCTGGTCCTTCCCGGCCCGCCAGCCCTCGAGCCTGGCGCGTTCGACCATTTTCGCATTTTTTAAAAAGGTTTCTATCCGCAAAGGTTGGCTTTGTTGAATGCCAGAGAATCTCATCCCGGTTTTCTACACTTTCAGGGGCCTATCTCGCTCCAGTATATCCTTTTTCGCCTCAGTATACCATCTACCCTTCTTCATCCCGTCCATGAAACCTATTCTCTTTCTTCCCCTACCCCGCTTGCCTTCCTTCTATCACACTCTTCAGCAAACCATCCCCCTTATTACATCCTCCAGCCACCTTCTCTGCCTATCCCGGATTTCATTCAGAAGATTCCTTTCCTCGCTCATAATCTCAAACACTTCCTCGTTAGTCTTACTTTCCGTCCACCACCCATTCTCCTCCTCCTTCCTTCTCCACTCCCATATCTCAAATACCTGCAGCCTATTCTCGTCCTCCTTTCTAAGGGTCCACGTTTCTGCCCCATACAACGATACGCTCCATATCAAGCTCTTCACCAGCCTTTTCTTCACATCCTTAACCCATGTTCCCGTCATCAGCTTCTTTCAATTGCTAAACGCCTCCTTAGCTAGCGCTATTATCTTCCGAATGTCTTTGTTACTATGCCCGTCTTCTTATAGCGTGCTGCCTGAGTAATTAAAATGTTCACAAATATTGGAAACTAGAAAATCATTTCAATGTTCTACACGTGAATAAGAGAGGTCAACTAAATTTGTGGCGGTGCACGCATCACAAGGGATTTCTTCCCTCCGGCTGTATCGTTTCATCCTCTTCAGCATTTTCGCAATTGGCAGTGTCTAAAATGGTTTTAACCAGGGTCCAAATTGGCTTAACTCCATTTTCTTCCCAGCCAACCGCTCCAGCTCTACATAGTTCTTCACTTTAGCCACCCTTATCTTTCTCCACATATATTTCATTCTTTGTCTTCCTTTCTATACATCCCATTAACTGTTTCCATTATTGCTCTCAATAGGCAATTATGTCGCAATATATGTCCATCAACTTTGTCTTTTCTTCTTCTCAGAGTTTGCATTACGTAGAAATCTCAAATCCTGGTGGGAAAAGCCCCGCCGGTCACGTCCAGCCCAAGCTCTCCACTACTGAGTAATTATTCTCTTCATCTACCAGTTGCAACGAGAAGATTTCGTTTCAACCAGGACTGCTATAATTATGGGAGCTCTCTTTTTCGCCCAGCCGTCAGACCCAAAGATGAAATATAACAGATAATTATTATATATAGCCGCTAGATGATGGCTAATCCATGATATCCCAAGTATTTAATTGCTAAATAAGCAAATCACAAAGTCTAGTTATCAAACGATCTTGCCATGATTAGTGATCAGCGACTTCACTACTTTTAAAACCGTGCAAGCTTCAGTTTGAAAATAGTCGACTTATTTAACTATTTTATTTAAACCTCAAAAACAGCAACTGATGCCTTAACATTGGGTTTAAAAAACAGAATAAATTAAAACAACAACAAAAATGATAATAAAAACAAAACAGAAATTTTCAAAATATACGAAAGGCAAGTATGAGGCGGGGATGACATGAAGTTACGCACTACGTTTCAGTTGTGAGGAAAAGACGTTGCTTGATGAGAAAAGATCTAGGGTAGGGTGACTTTTAGTCAGGGTATTGAATGATGGAGGTAGGTGGTAGGAATAGTGATCGTTAGGAAGTGGAGAGATGGAATTTGGGTGTATGTAACCGACTCACATGGCGAGTGGTGCGGGCTGGGATTCGGCGTGAAAAATAGGAAAGATGATCAGAGCGGAAGGACCCGTTCATGATGAAGTGCAGGTATTTAAGATCTAAAGTCATGGACCGGCGATGGGATAGGTGTAATAGGCCAAGCGATGATAGGATTTCTTTACGGGAGCTATATCTAGGGGAGGGCACGCGATGACGGACTGTAGCTAAAAAGAAATTAAGTGGGCGGTTGAGTAATTTAAGGTAGTCCGAGAGAAATATCATTTTACTTATAAATCAATGAATTTGGTATTATTTCAAAGAAAAATATCTCACCCTTCTAATGACACCAAAAATTCAACCCCTTACTACATTACTTTCGGAGATATTTACCACAAAATACCAGCCCTTTTACATGGGAAATGGTACGTGTATGCACTGCAGAGAGACAGTATTTACAAAATGAGGTATTTCTAACACTTAGATGTCGAAAAAAAACTAACAGCGTATAGTTTGTATGTTTTCTCAACTATATTTGGAAATTAATCATAGTGTCACCGCAAGTTGGTTCTTGGGTATCATAAAAAAACCTTCCGTTTTGAATGAGTTGCAAACGCACCGCACGAAAAAAATGAGTCAAATTAAAGACTTATTTAGATATTTTCATTTAATTACCTACAATTTCCGTCTTATAAAACTATATTATTGCACCATTAATAATGCAATATTTAACTGATATGTCCTAAAGCGGGTGAAATTAAAACGCATAATTCGAAATTGGTCTCTCTTATGATTAGAGAGCTAACTCGCTCGGACTACCTTAACCTGATGATGTCGCGCAACGATGAAAATTCGCGCAACGCGAAAAAAATGAGTCAAGTTAAAGACTTATTTAGATATTTTCATTTGATTACTTATAATTTCTGTCATATAAAGCTATATTATTGCTCCATTAATAATGCAATATTTAATTGATGTATCCTACAGCGGGTGAAATTAAAACGTATAACTCGAATATGGTCTCTATTATGACTAGGGAACTGTCTCGCTCTGACAACCTTAAGGGGCGCAGTTGACCAGATGGGAGAACAGTACACTAGGATGGGTAGTGAATATCCAAGAAGCACAGATTTTAGGGTAAATGGGTCCGTTATTTCTTTGAAACGATAGAGAATTCCCAATATAGACATTGCCTTTTTTGATATTGCAGAAATATGTTGATTGAACACAAAATTTTGATCTTGATAGCTAAATAGCTACATTTTGCGCTCAGGGACGGTAGGTTAAGCAATGATACTGCTTAATTAAATCTCCCTCCCCAATCATGGATTGGATCTCCCTCCACAAACACACCCTTTTCCTGTTCCCTTTATTATTTCAAGCGTTCTCATTACGTAGCGATCTCGGAAGCCGCGGCGGAAAACCCTTTAGCGGGGACAAAAGGCCTGGCTAACGACTCCGAAGAAGAGCGACAATGAGAATCAATTAATTGCGAGCCCATTGGGAGCTATTGAGCCCTGGATACACATTCCAGAGGTTGTTTTTCTGTCCGACCGTGTTATTATTGATGTTATATGTGAAAATTTCGCCAGCTTCTAGAAAATCATCAATTGTATCAATTTTATGACACCCTTTACAAATTTTACTTAACCTTTTACGCACTTTCAACAGAGAATTTTTCAAAAACATTGGGCTCTCACTTGGAGTGGTGAGCAGAAAAGCATATGTTAAGCATATATGAGTGGCGAGGCGCGTAAGCAAAGGTTTTCGTCATACAAAGCATATAATAATACTTTATGTGCTGATCTCAATGGTTTCAAGCTCAACGTTGTGGAAGTTCATTATGAATAATGAAAAAGAAAACTTTGTCTAATTCCACCCATTTATTTTAAGGAATGTACCTACATTTACGGCAGCTTCCAAAAAATAAATTGGTGGAATTGAACATTTTCCTTTTCGTTATTCACAATAAATGTTATAATAAAAAACAAATACAAACAGAAGTACAGTAGAACCCCACTTTACGATGGATTCGACTTACGATCTGAGCTGATTTTGCGCGCGCTTTTTAAAATTTCAAATTTCTCCGATTTTGTTTTAAATATCGATAGTCTTTTAAATATTGGTTAAATAATATTTTAAATAATTATAATCCAGGGTACTTTGAATGCATTGGCTCTGTCTTGTACACTGAATGGATTGGCACTGATGCTCTTTAAACCGATTCCTCGTACGGAAATAATGCCGATTAAACATACGATGGAATTTGCTTTACGATCGGTCCTCCGGAACGGATTAATATCGTAAAGCGAGGGTCTACTGTAATTATGTTCTGACTATTGTAATGTTTACCATCGAAAAATGCGGAAAATCGGTATCTAATTGAACAGGGTGAAATACATAAAGATAAAATCAACCGAGAAAATACCATCAACTTCAGCATTACATGGAAATCTGTAATCAATGCCTTTCAAACTATTCGTAAAGGCTCCATCATCAATGGAACTACTGAAGAATACAACCGTCAATTTCCTCTCTCTAATCTACTCAACCCGGTGGCGAAGGAATCTTCAGTAAAGTCAACCAACTACTTTCAGCCAAAGCAATAAACATAGGCTTTAAGAAAAGATTTGCTAAATTAGCTCTTAGGCTTCCGCGGAAGCAGTGTTGACTGTTTCTATCGAGGTACAACGTAGTTAGCAGATTCACATGCACGAAGAAGACAGGGGATGTAATTCTGAAAGCCAAAGACCCGCTTCCACGGAACCTGTACGGAGGAATATGTGAAGTTTTAAGCAGCTGTGGACATTCATATGTAGGCCAAACATGCAGAGCCCTAAAAATACGCCTCCAAGAGCATCAGTGGGCATTTAACAATAATAATTACCGGATTTATGAAATAGCCGACCACCATCTCATAATTTCAACTTTGAGGAGACAAGATTAATATCTAGGGAAATACGCTATTACCCAAGATTAATCAGGGAGGCTATAGAAATTGCGAAGAGACCGGAGAACGTCTACCGAGAAGACGGTTGCACGTTGAGTAGCAGTCTTAAAAGAATTTTTCACATTTAAATTCCGGCAACAATGGGAGTCCAAACTCATATAGATAAAGACGAGCGAGACATAGAAATCAGTTCAGTTAACCTGATGAAGCTGGCAGGAGGACCAGCGGAAATTTGTTTTCACAAAACATACATCGTGGAATAAATCCCGAAAAAAGAAACAGTCAGATTTGCTAATTTTTTTATTTGGAGTGTTGTTCTTTGTGGAGCAGAAACATGGTTTCAACAGTTTCGAAATGTGACTATGGAGAAAAATGGAAAGATAAAAATGGAGTGAAAAAGTGAGAAACGAGGAAGTGCTAACATGGATGAATGAGAAAAGGAATATTTAAGATCAATGTGAAAGAGGAAGGCAAACTAGATGGGACACATCCAGAGGAAAGAACTGCCTGCTGAAAAGAATATTAGGAGAGATCGAGGGAAAGAGAGGGAGAGAAAGAAAAAGAAAATAACATGTTGACTTATATTATGAATGGAAGGAGTTACGAAGAGCTGAGGGAGGCAGCACAGGATGGACGAGCATGGAGGGAGCAGTTCAATGAAACTGTCTGAGGACAGATTCACCTTAGGAGAAGAATAGTTAACCTACTCTATTAAAATAGCCTCTTATGAGGAGCAAGTTTGCTCGATTTTATGTATCGTAAATTATTCCCGGTATAAAAATCCTGAAAATTAAGCTTGTTTAAAAAAGTAAACAACAAACAGTCCATAAACTTTATATCAAGCGTCACTTTGTAGAGAAACTTGACATTATTATCCACATTGAAAAGAATACTTCACTCAGTAGCCTTAATCCTCAATTAATCAATCATATCAAGTCATAAAAATTTCGATTGAAATATATTTGGTCCAACTTCTTCAGATTAAAAAAAAATGCTAAGGCAATGATAAATAATATGACGCCAGTTGTACCACGGGAGTTCGCAAAGTTATTTAAGCTGTAATAATATGAAAAAAGGAAAGTATTGGGATAAAATACATTAAAATTTTTTATTTAAGGTACATTTTTTCTCCTTTTTCTCACTGCAATCTCCTTTCCTTTTGTCTTTGTCTAAAAGGCTTAGACTTAAGACTTAGTTGGAGACTAAAAAAGGACATTACAGTGAAAAAAAAGAAAGAGAATGTGTTGAAATGAAAATTTTAGTGTATTTAATACTAATACTTCCATATTTTCATCATATTACAACTTGAATAACTTTTCCGCGAATTCCCGTGGTGCAACTGGAATCATAATCTTTGTCCTTGACGTAGCATTTTTTTATTTCTGTGCAGGAAGGTGGATCAAAATGAAAACTTTTCTACAATTATTTAATTAGTACGTCGCGTTTCACAGCCGTACATGTAATTGTATGTGACGACACAGTAAAGCTGTGTAACACGTCGGAAAAGTTAAATAGTTAGATGAGTACAAAGTATTCTTTTCAAAATGGTTACTAAACAATCCATGACTCACGATGGACTCTCTCCTCGCAACCGCGTGGGTTTCATTTGCGTGAAAGTAAAGGCGAAACGGATATGAGAATCAACGAACTCGCGAGCGGCAAAATAGCAGTGGCGTTTATTTACGTAGCGGGCGCTGGCGCACCACCTCAAGACTCGTCGGCGCGCGCTATTTTCAGACACTGCGGGGCGTAATTAAAGCACCACCGCTGAAGTGCGCCGTAACCTCCTAACTCATTGACTTCCCTCGAGATGAGGTGGAGAATCTTTTTTGTCTCCACGGTCTACCATTTCTGCCGCTCGCCCTGGCACGCTCCTCGAGGCGCTTTTTTTTCTGTCTGCGTCTCTCTCTCTATCTTTCTCATTCTGGCGCCGGCGCCAGGTTAACCATCGCGAAAGACACGGGATGAGACAAAATAGCATTCCCGGGGCGGGGCGGCAGGAAGTAATTTATAAAAACCTAACTAGCTAATAATGATTTATTTCCTACGGTAGAGAGTATTTTAAAGGCTACAAGGATAAGCAGGGGGAAATTAGAAACGGGATTGTACAAGGAAGCATTTTCGTGATGAATAAAATTGGCGAATGAGGCTTTCAGACAAAATGAATAATAATTTCATTTGACTTTCAATCCTGGGTGTGAATAAACTGTATGCCAATAGTGATTTCGGTCTCGTATACCAGCATGTTTTATACCTTTAATTTTTCTGCATTAGATTCTATTGGTTAATTTTTACTAATTTTGATAAAAGTCAATCAAATTTCAGCTTAATTTGGCAACTATTTTTAATTGAAATGTCTCAGTAAAAATATCCTTAGTTATTTTCCCTATAAGGTATGATTTGTCAGACGAAATTATAGTCACAACAACGTTCAACCTGAATAAAAACTATGCGTTCAAATGTACACATTATTTTTTCTTGTTCCCGCGTTGTATTTTGGTTTTCTATGACTCAAAAAGAAGTGTGTATCTCTAAAAGTGATACCGTTTTAACGGACCAAGAATCCAGAAAAAAATTAACGTTAATGCACATAATTTTTCCACGATAAAAGAAAATTCATTTCAATCAAATAATTTGAAATTTTCGACCATGTGGCGTCAAAAGTTTTTAATTGTCTAGGCGCAAACATTCCGAGACCTCACTGAACAGGACACAAAATCTGCCCGCGAGGGAGGCGAGCATTCTTCCATTGAACCACCGATTGAAAAAATAGAAAATGACGAGAGAAAAGACTAATACAAAGCATGGCATTGCATGCACCTGATGAAAGGCATGGGAAGTGATGAAATCAGCTAGATTTGTAAATGATCAAACGTTAACTTGTCAGTCATGCAAGGGTTTGCATTCATTGACATCATGCATGCGTTGGAGGTACAGAGTTAAACAAATTGGTCGAAAAGTAATTCCCAGAGACTAAAGAAGTATTTTCGAAAAGAAACGAACCTGGTAGCCGGGGGATCAAAGCAGATGCATAATTACATAATTGGTGAAACTTTAAGACTAGCCTTGTATGGGTCGGAAACTAGGTCCTCGCGGAAAAATAGCATTGGTATACTATATGCTTTTGAGGCTTGGGAAAGCTGGGGCAGAATATGTGGATGAACCGAGTAGCTGAGAAACAAGCTAGGATTTGTTAGATATATGGTGGGAAAGGAGAGGAAATTGGTGGCGGGGACTCAGATTTGAAAGAAAAGGAGGACGAAAGAAGTATTGAAAGGTCAGGAGATCGCGTAAAAGCTGCACGCTCTTCAAAAAAACACCAAGTCAGCCATAAAATAAACGACAACTGAGACAGACGGGATGCATACTCATGAAAAATTCCCTCAACAATCAAAAGAAATAGCAATGTAAGAGAGAGAAACTAAAGATGTGATGGAAAGAAAGCAAAGAAAAGAGGAATGAGGGAGGCATTCCAGAAAGGGAAAGCGAAGCATGAAAGAGGATAGAATTAAGAAAGGAAGGAAATGGCGTAGGACGATAACCCAACCAACTGCGTACTCTTTTTCGCCGCCTTCCCGCTCTGACCCTAAGGGCAATTGAAATAAACAGTTCCTTCTCCTCTTTTCCCCATCCCTCAGCTGAAAGAATCCCCAACAATAGCCCCGAATTCTCCCACCGGAAAAAAACACGTCGTCGAGGACGCGTCAACAAGGTAATTTCTTTCGTCCCCTCCTATAACTCCACCCTAGACTTTCGGATACCCAGCATCCCATTCGAACACACCCCGCCACGCGTCCTTCCTTATACGCCCGAAGTCCCACCTCGAGTTATTACACTTCGAAACTTGCATTCCTTGTACCAATCCATCCCAAAACTTTCACTAACACCACCTACTCCTTTGGAAGACTGTTTGGGAGGCCTAGGGTAGCATGGTGGTCAGCGAATTGAAAAATCATGACCAAATTCCACGGTTCGATTCCCGATTACAGGGTGATATACAACATCCGCGGAGGGGGCGTGGTTGCGAGTCCGAGTCTCGCCAGGTTGGCATGTTGAAACCCATGTTAGTAACGCATTCTATTCCAGGAAGAGTTATTCATTTGCTCATCATCATTGGCAGACATCAATACTATGACTGAATTGCTGCAGCTCCGCAATCCACTCTCCTAAACAGCTAAACACCTCATTCCGACATATCCATATAATTCCCATAATGTACTTTGAAGTCCTTCGCATAATCTATTCTCAGTGATCCTTCCTATTCATTTCTCCATCCAATTCTGTTTTCAATCGTCTATTGAGTCTCACAATGTCCTATGGCTATTCTTCTCAGCATTATAACTCTTTTATATCCATCTCTTACTCGAACCTCTACTAGGGTTAGTTTATTTGATCTTCATGGTTGTTCGAGACATCAAATGCTAATTGCTTGATTCACACATCTGAATTTACTTTATATGAATTGGCTTATTGTATGTTGTTGTTGGAAAACAAATACTTCCATATTGAACGAGAGATGAGCACTCTCTAGGCCAACCAGTAAGAATCATAAACATCCTAATAGGAAAAAATAACGCCTAGTAAAATTATATTAAAAGGGCACCATTTTCGTACATCCTTAAACATGGGAGTGAGGTTTTTGTGATTATTTTTAAGTCCAAGAGTTGGGCTAAAAAACATTCCAATAGAAAAAATGGCGCCTTATAAAATTATAAAAATAGGTCATTAATATATATAATTTATATATATAAAGCTGCAGAACTGACTGACTGGCTCATCAAAACTCCTGGGCATTTCTAAACGAGCTAGGTGGATGAAATTTTTAGGGTAGAGTTGGAATCATGTGTCAAGTTGGGAAAAAATCGAAAAAGTTAAAAAAGCCGATTAGGCTTTGATTTATTGCAATCGATAGCTTTACATGGGATTATATGGGAAAAATGAAAAATTTTAGTGTGGACCTTTATTTTCGTACATTAAAATATGAAATAATTGAGTTACAAGACTGATTCTTTCACAAATATGAGGCTGAATGTTTGAAAAATCTTACTCTTGCAATCGATTTTTCCCTACCTACCTAAAAACTGATATTTTGAAACTTTTATTTGGGATTTTATAAATTTTTTCACTTTCGTTGGTATGGATATATTTCTCCATAGTCGCCGGGCCGAGAGTCCATTCGAGGTTTGGAACTCAGCGAGGCGGGCCAGTTTCAGGGGAGCGTTAGATTTATTTGTCGATATTGTGTAAAAGTTTAAAAAAATCGATTAGGCTTCGAGTTATTGCAATCGATAGCTTTACATATATGAGTAAGGTATCCTAATTGCATGTTATTTAGTCTTCTTTATACCATTTTTTGCGCTGCTAACTACTGCGTATAATATCTTCAACTTTCTCCTAACCTCTACCGTAGCTTTGATGACCAATTTCAACCAACCAAGCTTCACGATATTGTAGTTTTCATTAAAAAAACATGCAGTCCATGTAGAAGATTGGAAGAGAAAAATTGAAAATGAAAATTAGTATATTAAAAATCTCGATTCCGCTCGAATTTATATAGTAAAATTCTTCATGTGCGCTCTTATTAAGTATGCTGTACTGAAATAAAATATCTAACGTAGAAGAGCGTCTTATATGCCGTCAAATAAGGTTATGATGATCTTCTAGTGGTTCCACGTTCGTTTCGGTATACTGATTATAGTATTTTGAAAAGTCGTTAAGAACTGGATGACACACAATATGAGTATGTACTTGAACTGTCTGGTATCCATACCTCATGGGGCGCGTATTTCATTTTCGGGAATCATACTTTTCTTTGCTTGCATGTAGCACGCAGACTTGAGAGCTTTCACTGCTTTTTCCTCATTTAAAGAGTATCATCATATAACACTCCCCCCCCTGCTTGCAAATTGCAAGCACCCATTTACACGTTGTCATATATACTTAAAGATGGGAGAGTAACTTTGAAGACCATTTTACAATTTTTATTAAAAAAGGGTAGGAAGGCAACTTTACTATTTTAATGAGAAAGTAACATAACTAATTTCCATTTCTTAAGCTATGCAAGAATAATTAGTTTGTTGTTGTAAATCGAATGAGAAAAAAAAAATTTAAGCGTCCCTTCTACATTTACGCAACAATTCATACTAACTAAAGTTCAACTTGTTTATGCTGAATTAATGGGAACAATGCTTTGACCTTTTATTATAAAGAGAATGGGGCCAGTGCTCAATGTAGCAATCAGTATGAATAACATTAAAAGAGATGGACTTTTTAAAAACTAATATACGAACTCAACATAATCTGCTCGATTATGTGCGAACGAGCAAGTTCGTGATATTTCTCAGCTTTTAGAGGGACGAAGTTGGAAGCCCCTGAGAACTCGGAGGCTACACGCTAGACTCAGTTTGCTTGAGAAATTCAGAACAGGTGTGTTTCACAGCGACAGAGAAGATACTATTTTGACATCTCTGGATCTGAGAGAAGCGATAAAATAAGAGAGATACATTGCCGAACAGATTGGTGCAAAAATGTATTCTTTCCACGCACAATGAGTTACTATAGTAAAAACTGAGCTCCACTCAATTTTAATTTTAATTTTAATTTTTAGCATTCTACCAGTAAAGTTAGGTTTTGCTGAATGTCAGAGAATCTCCTCCCGGTTTTCTACACTTCCAGGGGCTTGACTACCACTAGTATATCCTTTTTCGCCTCGGTATACGATCTACACTTCTTCATCCTGTCCATGAAACCTATTCTCTTTCTTCCCCTTTCCCACTTGCTCAACATCCTTTCCTCTATTACATTCTTCAGCAACCCATCTTCCAGCAAACCTTTACTCAATGAACTCCCATAATAAAAGCCACATTTCACCTCCTAAAACCTTAACCAATACATCGTTACGCAGCTGGTGTCCTAATAGCCCCTGCCACACGCCCATGCAGTAGCTCGCAGGGTAGCGTAAAATATTATGTAGATTAAAAGATCTAACTCATGACCTCGGTGCCATCAAGGTCCTTATACCCAGGTCATGACTTGCACTTGTCTAATGTAATCTGCCATCTTGGATCGAATTTTTGGCGGGGTGCAAATTTTGCATGCAGATGAATGGGTATTATCGGTACAAACATCCGCAAATATTTCCTTGAATAATTTAGCCTATGCTATGAAACACTTTAAGTTGATAAAAAATGCTAAGAGGCTTTACAATCCGTTTGGATTTCCGGCCTGAGACCTCCCAATCGACTCCAGGAAAGTCTTAAACATTGCTACCGAATCCGCAATCGAACACTGGTCATAGGCACAAAGATCCACGAATATCTCCCTGAATAATTCAGCCTATGCTATAAAACTTTTTGAGTTGACAAACAATTCTAAGAGGCTTTAGAACCCGTTTATATTTCTGGTCTAAGATCTTCTGTTCGACTCCAGGAAAGTGGCAAACAATGGTTCCGACATCAAAATTCAAACGTGGTTATAGGGGCAAAGATCCACGTATATGTCGCAGAATAATTTAGAGAATTCCATGAAAATGTTTGAGCCGACAGACAATACTAAGCGGCCCTAGGATTCATTTGGACTTATGGTCTGACGCCTCTCGGAAGGACCTTGGGTGCCATGCCTCTAGGTGGGCACCCTCAATTCCTGAGTTCTCTTCGTTCAAGTGCACTGCTCTAAAACGAGGAAGCAGGAGAGACAGCGGGAATACTGCGGAGCCGGCAAAATCTTAGTCAGCGACCCCTGTCGTCTGTCCCTTCATCCAAAGCATCTCCGCCCCATCTCCCACGATCTCTCTCCCACTGACATCCTCTCTTTTCCATTCTCTTTCTATTCCATTCCTATCAGCTTTCCCTCTTCATCCTCCTTCCCTCGCATCTCTCTTTCTTTCCGTCCCCCCTGTCGCTTTCGACCCAACTCGATGAAACTCTTTCCTTTTCTTCAGAAGGCCATCCGTGGCCAATCCACCGAATTCAGCCGTCACAAGGAAAATAAATTCTTCGCGATGGTCCTCCCCTTCCTCTCGTGGAGAGGTTCCAGAAAGACGGAAGAGGAGGACAAGAAAGGGGAAGAGATGAGATAAAGGGGATATGGTAGATTTCAATGATATTTTACGTTTCGACTAGGTCAAGCAATATTTCACATCCGACTGAGGGCCGCCAGGAAAGGCCTACAAGACCAGAGTTTGACTTATTACTTTTGACTTAGATAATTTAAACTCAAATGAAATGATGAATAATTTGGTTTTCCACAAAATATGCATTGCGTTCATAACCTGGGTAGCTGTAGCAAAAAATCATTTTACTCAGTAATCAATGAATTTGGTCTCATTTTATAGAGAAATATCTCAACTATCCAATGACACCAAAAATTTTACCCCTTATCACATTACTTTCCGAGATATTTGCCAAAAAATACCAGCCTTTTTACATAGGAAATGGTACGTGTACGCACTCCAGAGAGACCTTATATTAAAAATGAGGTATTTCTAACACTTAGATGATGTAAAAAAACTAACAGCGTGTAGTTTGTATATTTTCCCAACTATATTTCCAAATTAATCATATTGTCATCACAGTAGGTTCTTGGGTATCATAAAAAACCTTCCGTTTTGAAGGAGTTTCAAACGCACCGCGCGAAAAAAATGAGTCAATTTAAAGACTTATTTAGATATTTTCATTTAATTACTTACAATTTCCGTCTCATAAAACTATATTATTGCACCATTAATAATGCAATATTTAAATGATATGTCCTAAAGCGGGTGAAATTAAAACGCATAATTCGAAATTGGTCTCTCTTATGATTAGAGAGCTATCTCGCTCGGACTACCTTAACCTGATGATGCCGCGCAACGATGAAACCCGGTTCGTGAGAACGCATTAATCTTTTGTGGAATACTAAATAATTCATCATTTAATTACGAAGGAATTCCACCAAGTTACTGCCAATACCAATAATTATATTAAATTCAATCATTATTCTGTGTACACCACAGCTAATAAATGAAACAAATACAACGAAATGTAACAAACTTAACTGAGGATCACTCGAGTGACTTGTAGAAAAAAAATGCGACAGGGATGCAGACAAAAAATATAGGTTAACGGAAAAGAAAAACACTTACGAGGAAGCTTTTTAGAAGTTCTACTTCCTTGCAAACGAGGCGCACGCCACGTCGAAATTACAACAAACCCGATACAAACAACCAATACTGTTGGCTAAGAGAGAAATATATGAGTGACCACAATTCAAGAATATTTTTGCTATATATGTTATAATTGTTATTTTTTAATTTTGTTATATATATGTATATATTATAATTTTTGTTGTACATATTATAAATGTTATACATATATATATTATAAATATTAAAAGGCCAGAATGTACCTGGATTTGAATCAAGTTCGCGGATCCAATCACATATCTAATGCTTCATGCTAGGCAAAAATATGAGTTTCTGCGGTCAGGGGCTTCACCAAATATGGCGGTGTTACTTGATTGAAGTTCCAACTGAAGAAGTTATGTTTCCCTGTAAGGTTTCAAGAGCGAGTGCCCTTTTTGAGACTAATGGAAAAATCAAATTACGCACGTTCCAAATGATAAATTCCGGGTCGCTCGGAACGAATGGCAAAAAAAATAATTTCTACGCTCTACGCTCTTCAATTTTTCGGAAAGTCGTCGTAAAGTAGAAAGAGGAGTTGGGTGGCTATTTTTCGCTCAAATCTTTCGGCCACCCTCCGTCCGCCCCTGGACCAGCCATTGTCATCCCCATCCCATTTGCCCTCGTCCCGTCTCCGAAAAGTCGCCGTGACACTCTTGTGACAGGCTTCCCTACCCCCTCCTTCTCGCCCCCGCCGTCTACCCTTCTGAATGAGCGCGTGGACCACTCGCCGAAAATATATGTGTTATATGCATGTGTATGAAGCCTGACAGGCGCAACTTCCAATTTCCTCCTTTGGGGAGCGACTCTTGGGCAAAGTGTCAAGGGGGAAATATTCAGCGCTTTTAAAACGTCCAAGCTCGTACAAGTTGAACGGCGAGAGGCGTGGAGGAGGGCGGTTAACCAGGCACAGGGCTGAGTGCCAAAAATACACCACGAAGAAACAGGAAATATTTTTAAAATCATTATCACTGGCGTGATTAAGAAAATGAGATGATAAACTACCGGAAAATTCTGCAAGAACATTAAAAAACGATTAGTTAAAGATCATAGACTAGAGAATAGTATGCTAAAGTTCAGAAACTTGGTCGTAGATTAAAGAAAATACATATTTACCCATCACGCCGTTCCCTTCCGGGGTAGGCACAGTCAAAATGTTTCACTCCATATATATAATTGTACACCTAACTCTGCTTCAAATAATTTCCTCCATTCTGACCTATCCTTGCAAACCTCTATAGCCTCATTTACCTCCATACACTGTTTCATACACGCCCTTCTGTTTTTAAGGCTCCTAATATTCCTCCTCCTAAGAATTTCCTCTATCCAATTCAACCACAACTTTCTCGGCCTACCTCTACCTCTCACACCATTCATTCTACTCTCATATATCTGTTTCGTTATTCTATTCCCATCCATTCTCTCAACATGGCCAAACCCACGAATCACACTCCTTTCATACACGTCCATTACTGGAGCAATCAACCCACATTCATTCATGACTCACTCATTCCTGACTCTATCCATCCTACTTTTGCCACAAATACTCCTCAGATAACTCATACCCACGGCGTTTAGTCTACTCTTGTGTCTATGCTGACATACCCATGTTTCACTACCATATAGCAAACTGGGAAGAAGTACACTTTTGTACACGGCAATTTTCGCTTCCTTAGACAAGCACTCATTCCTTGATATGCTCCACATGCTACCTACCACCTTACTTCCAGCATTCGCACGTCTCTTTACCTCCTCATCTATTCTTCCATCTTTCGCATACATCTTACCTAAGTACACGAAATCATCCACTTGTTCAATTACTTTACCATAGGTGTAGAATGGAGCCTTTTGGGTGTAGATGAGATGAATAATGGAAAAGCCTGGCTCATCATCATTGGTCGTTCGATCCAAAGATTGGTTGACTGCAGCCCTCCACCCTTCCCTAACTAATACTAGTTCCCTTACCTACTGATATCTCTCCCTATGTACTTTCCTCTTTATCTGGTCCATGAATGTATTGCTGGATCTTCCTCTGGGGACTTTTCCCTCTATTTTACCTTTAATTACGTTCTTCACAAACCCTTTGTATCTCAGGGTATGTCCAATCCATCATGTTCTTCGTTTCTCTATGGTATTCCATATGGTCCTTTCCTCTTCTGCTCTTCTGTAAACTCCATCATTTCCTTTTTTTTCCGTCCACTTTATAGCTCGTGGCGAGTGTCCATCAATGGAGGTAATTGAAGGAAAAATGTTTCTTTTCTGTTTTCCGCGTCCGTTATTGAGGGTGTTCGCTATTTGGATGTATTATCGCCATAAGTTTCCGTGTTCTACTGCCGGGGACTGAAAAACTGTTCGTTTTTAGGAGGTGTCCGCAATTTAGAGGTGACCGTTAAGAGAGATTTGACTATATTTACTTTGAGAACCAAATATTTCAGCCCAGAAACTCAAGTGCTAGATATAACAAACAATTTTTACCTCTTAACCACATAAGGATTCAACCATCACTATGACCTTCCAATATGGCCGAATTCGCATTATAACGGCTTCAGTTTTAGTTTTTGCTTTCATGCCGGCCCCGGTGGCGGTGGAGTAAAGTCCTCGCCAGCTAAACTGAGGATCGCGGGTTCGAGTCCCGCCTGGGTGGGTTTTTCACCACCCAGGGATGTATGTCAAGTTCCGTTGGTCCGGTCCCTGGAAAACCTGATGACAGGCTTAGCAGCCTATCGGGATTCCGGGGACATACGGGCCAACAGAATCGTCCGGCAGAAAAATGCCGTATGATTCCATCTATTCTCTTCTTATATATAAGGTATGGAGTAAAGTTGACGCCTAGAATCAAAAGAACTTGAGAATCTGCTCTACTGAAATTACAAATATCATCTTCAAAAACTAAATTCGTTCCGGCATGTGCAACGGTTCCATTCCTTGTTTACAAATGGAAGCAAAGCGTTGATAACGGCTTGTGCCCCTCGTATCATCTCCTCGCATCTACCCATTCAAATGTCACATTATTCGTTCCTCGAGGTGCATTTCGTTGAAACCGCCCCACCCTCCATTTCATCCAAATACTCGCGTGTATCTCCGGGATGAAAAATTTTAGTGCGTATATTTCACCGACGCGAAGCTGTGGACACACACGAAAAAGAGTCGGGACGTATCCATTTCACGAGGCAAGTGCTCGCTTCCTATGGAAGGAAGCCGTACTCAAAAATAGTTCCGAGGACGAAGGGCATGGACAAAGCAGGCCCATAAATCCCCGACCCCAATTCTATCCCTCTTGGGACCGCTTCTTCGCTGGCGAGTCGTACCATCTCTCGTTCCCCCCCTTCCCCCTGATCTTACTCCTGCGTAAAGCTAGTCTCCGTTCGCCTCACTCCCGTTTACATCTCGAAGGATTACACGACATCCTTTCACAAAACCAACTCCCTGACCACCCCATACCCTTTACCTTCAAACGCTGAATCTATATGTACATCTACATAATACCCCGCAAGCCGCTGCATGAGCGTGTGGCACGGGGTGTTCGGTCACCAGCCATATAAAGGTGTAGATATGTTGTTTTGGAGATGAAATGGTGACATGTATAAAAGGGGTGTATTTAGTAGAGCTTAATTTTTATTGAGGTCGCTTATTGATCGCGGAAAGAACGAGTTTTTGTACCTACCTGTTCGGCAGTGTATCTCTCTTATTTTATCGCATCTGTCAGACCTAGAGATGTAGTGAGGAGTCATGATAATATTCTCTGATTCGCGCTGAAAAACATTAGTTCTGAATTTCTCAAGCAACCTAAGCCTAGCGTGTAGCCTCCGAGTCTCTAGGGGCTCCGTCCTCAATCCCTCTAAAAGTTGTGGGACACTATATGTACGCTCTTAGCAGTTTTTAAGGAAGAGCGCTGCTTTCCTTCGTAATTTATTTATTATCTTGGATAAGTCTATTTGACCAGGGTCCCAAATGCTAGCGGCATATTCGAGGTGTGGCCTACCCAGAGCGAAGTAGCATGCAACGTCTTGCTTCTTCATAGGTGTTCTTCTCACTGCCGCCCTATGCCCGGGTCAGATAAACGCCATACAGATCAATGTAGCCCAATGCACGGCGGATTAACAATTGGTATGGTGCGTAATCAGGCGCACATGGGAGCAAAGATATGCCTACGCATAAGGGAATGTAATTCGTCAGTGAAATATTATTGACTTCACTGAGACTTGGACAATATTCAGAGCGACACTGAGAATATTATTTTGACGCCACAATATACCACTAAGTCTGACGGAAGCGGTACAATAAGAGACATACATTGCCGAACAGATATGTACAAAAACAGCATTTTACCCACGCACAATAAGTGGCCATAATAAAACCGGTGCTCCACTTAATTATTATTATACACTCCCGTAATACACGTCACCATTTCACCTCCCAAAACCTTATCCCTCACATCTTTGCACAAGTGGTGTCCTAACACCTCCTGCCACACGTCTATGAGGCCTAGTAATAGGGTAGGCCTAGTAGCAGGGTAGTATGTAGATGTAGATTAAAGGAACTAACTCACGACCTCGGTATCAAGCCTCTACGTGGGCTCCCTCATTCTCTCCGAAAACCTTATCCCTTACATCTTTACACGACTATTGTCCTAACAGCGCCTGCCACACGCCCATGCGGCTGCTCAGTGTTGTATGTAGATTTAGAATATGACTCCCTTCAAACGGATTGGTTTATATCAGGTCAAGTCAATTTTTTTCCATTTTTCAATATAATAATATTAAATGGCGAATTACACACCCATTGGAGTAGGCGAACGATATGAATTCACCAAAAAGGTGAGAGCCTGAGCAATTAAAATTTTTGTTTCGGTTTAAGAAATCGCTACAAATTGATAACCAATCAAAAGGTCATTTCAAACATTGGAAAAATTTGCAGATACATGACGAAATCATCGCCAGGAATAAAGAGTGAACATCAGTCACAAGGTATGGTATGTACCACAGGAGAAAGGAGGCTGATCATAATTGTAGATGAGCACAGAATTGGTCAGGGAAAACATTTTAATTAACTGTGTATTTAATTGAAGGCATATGGAAAAAGTAGATTCTACAATAGGAGAATAGCGCTATTAAAGGCATTTAAAAACAAGAGGGAGTAAATGACGAGGACACTTGAGTAAACATTTGAAAATAGGCCGGCGAAAAGCCTATTATGGATTGTAGCGTTGAGTCGTTCAGAAACATGGCATTAAAGAATGAAGACAAACTAATTAAGACTTTTACTCAAGAATTCTTAAGCCTTATAGTCTCTCCATCTTTCACAAATATTCGAATCAGGTAGAAAAATTACCTATAAGCTCAATACTTTGACTCACTATATAATCATTCTCCCCATTTTCCTAGTGAAAAACCACTAATTTTGCGTATAAAGTATAAACCAATAGCAAAAAGGAGTTATTACAGGAAAATTGATAGTTTTAATAAGCATAAGCAAGAAAAGATACCCGTGGACAGTGATATTATACGTGTGACTTTCTATGGACAGCTTGCTTATTTTGCAGAAGACTGATGTTGATAATGACACGCCAGAATTTTGGTACCAGTGAGTACTAACTATATAGACACTTTTCTGTGTGATCACTTAAGAATTTCGTACAATTAAGCATGCAGCGTTCATTAAATAGGCAAACCAAAATGACCCAAAGCTGAGTCCTTGAGGTACTCCAAGACGTGATAATGACCCATCCCATCTTCGATTAAGCTTTTTATAATGACCCCGCTAAACAGATTGAACCTCGAAGTGGTAACTGGCGAGTAATTCATCGCTCGCTCGCGTATTCCCTATCAAGGCCTCCCCTTCCCGCATTCGCCTCAACAAACAGAACTTCGACTTACGTGACACAATTTCCGGAAAAATCCGCCCCCATTGAGGGGCCAACGCAACCACTCCTTTTGATAGCAATGCCAGTCGCTCGTCATCTTCCAATCGGGTTAAACCGAATGTGTCCAGATTCCCTTTCCAGAAGAGGTCTGTCCTTTTTCACTTAAACCGAAAGGTGATGCCGAAAGCAAATAAAACAAGAATATACAATGCCATTTTCAAAAGTAAAATAACGTATGGATGTGAAGTCTGGCCTATAAAGGAACGTACTAAACAAACATCAAAAGCTACTGAAATGGATTTTTGGAGACGGGCTGCGGGACGATCAAGGATAGAAAGAGTTACAAATGACAGAATACGACAGATAATGAAAGTCGAGCACTATATAATGGAAGGAATCATGACCAAGCAGCTAATCTGGTACGGGAATGTAAAGAGAATGAATGAGGATAGACAACCAAGAAAGATCTTGGAGCTGACAATCCAAGGGAAAAGAGGAAGAGGAAGACCTAGGAAGAGCTGGAAAGATGGAGTGGACCAAGACATTATAGCGAGAGGATTGGAAGATGTATGGAAGGATAAAGAGACTTGGAGGCTAGAAATCGGTAGACGTCAGATGACGTTATGAACCGATCCTACATACATACCACCCCGGTGATGGATAGGTTTTAGGAGACAGTTGAAGAAAAGTGATATTTTCCGTATTATAGAATTCTCAGAAGGCACAAAAATCGTGACAAACAGTATACCAATGTGTTGTTTGTGCGTATATTTGTGGTAGTTGGTGAACAAAAAGTACAAATAAAAAGATGCAAAGGTAATTATTTCTTCCGTCTTTAAAATTTAAATCTTTGGTCAATCAATGCCGGCCGTTTTGGGGACAGTAGATAGCCACTCATGTTAAAAATTTTTATTTGGCAGTAAATAAAATGTGCGACAAATATACGGAAATAATCAAGATTCATTTTTTATAGATTAATTAATTCACAGAGCAGCATGGAACTCACACTATGCATGAAAAACGCCTATGTGCTGAGACCGGTTGTCTGGTAATAAAACACTGAAAAAGTTACCAAATCATTTTGATTGGATCTAAATTGATTATCACAAAATTAAGCCTGCTTTAATCGCATTTACATTAAGTTGTAGTGGTAATTCCTGGCTGACAATTGTTGACATATTAACCGTAAAGCATTCATCCTGTGCACTATATTTCGACATTAATTTATTTTCGATGTATATTCTGAACACACCGCCTTAATAGCATGTTAGAATATGACCAATTTAATGGAGAAAAAACAAAAAACCATCAAAATAAATCTTTAAAAGAAAACAAACAAGAAATAATTATCTGAAAGCATACAGGGAATAACATGGAAAGATGAAGGAAGCTCCGTGCAGATACAAAAAAATCATGCAGTTCAAACGCAGTTTATTTTGGAAGGAAATGTTTTATTCTATCGACGCAAGGTTGAAAAATTATCACTAAGGTTCTGACTGAAGACCTACTAGCATTCAGTGCATATGATGATAGATTCGTATGATGATCTATACAATCAACAGCCCTCTATTACATCACTGAGTACCATTTAAAGTTCGCGGAAAGTGAAAAAAATATCCATGTGAGGAAGATATCGAGAAAGTGTATGAATACGACCGATTTAAACTGTTTCGTTTGAAATTCTCCCCGTATAGCGTAAAGTGGGCGGATATCTGAGGCTTATTACGCAAGTCACCGTCATTAAACGGCCATAATTTATCCAGAATGAGCGCATATCTCCGTTTGCCATTAAACTCCCTTAAACGCCATTCTTTTCTTTTTCAAATTGCCTGGCAAACGTCTTGACGGCGAGCTATTTGGACCGTGAACAGGAGGAATATTTCTAGAAGCTAGGGGTGGGGGAATCTTAATTTTTTTCGGCAATGTGGATAACTTCATCCTGGGCGAGACATCAGCTTATCTAAAGGTATGAGTGAGTTTCTTTTTTGGAAAGTAGGGATGAAAATGGGGAAGGGATGGGAAGCTTCTATTTTTACTTCCAAGGGAATTGGGTTGTGAGAGATCCGCCCTCCATAAAAATGTCTGCAGGCAGTCCCTCTCTCCCTACAGCAGTGCGCTTCACCGGAGTCCGGGTGCGTGGATTTTCGCTCGTTGGCGTCCGCCATGGAAGTTAATTCTCCGCTTATTTTTCTTTGGGAGCTGTTTAAAGAAAGGGGGGCAGCTATTAAGCCAACGCGAAAATTTGCTGACCAAACAGCCGTGTCACACATTTCCCGTGAAGTTTTTTTTTACCGTAATTTTTTTTTATTTTCAAGCGGGGTGCCATATAAATCGCGGACGATACAGTGTCGGGCAGGTGCTGCCCAGGGAGTTTAAAAAACTTGAAAAATAAAATTATTCTTTCCGCGCCGCGAGAAATGAATTTCTTCTCTACTTCCAAGAGATTTTATTTTCCAAGGCGGGGAGAGGGAGGGAGGGAGGGACTCCTTTGCCAAGTTCGTTGGCCTTTGAGGACGGTTCTAAATGGGATTACATATTTCCATCCTCCCCACCAGCGTTCATCCCCATGTTTCTCCCTTTTCTATTGGTCAGAAAGCCAAGTCGGCCTACATGTGCGGAGTGTGTTCGCGTGGGTTGTGGAACGTGGAAACCATTGGACGGGTTGAGGAAGGAACGAACCATGAAGAGAGCGGGGAATGGCTCTTTCGTGGATTGAGTGAGATGAGAGGATGAAAGAGGATAAAACAAATGGCTAAGCAAGAGGCAGTGTTCATAGGTGTACACTGTACTCCGCGAGCCGTCACAAGGGAGTGTGTACAGAGCTAACAAAGATAATGCTCCTTAATTTTCCACACTTGATTTTAACAACCGCTATCTATCTCGACACACATAATTTTCAAAAGGATTCTAAAGAGGGAGTAGTACTCTTGAAAATGACGCGTACGCAACGTCTAAATTGTTGGATGTTGTTAAAATGAAGAGCGGAATTTAACGAAGAAATATATTTCTTAACATATCTTGTCACCTTAATTGAACCCGGGGGCACATCACGCCGGGTATTAATGAGTCATTGCGAATAAAGGAAGTTATTCATCATTCATTCATTGGTTGTTTAATCCTAAGATTGGTTGACTGCAGCCCTCCACCCCTTCCTATCTAATACTAGTTCCCTCACCTCCTGGTATCTCTTCCTATGTACTTTCCTTTTTATTTGGTCCATGAACCCACTTCTGGAGTCTTCCCTCAACTTTACCTTAATTTATTTCTTTCACAAACCCATTGTTTGCCAGGGTGTGTCCAATCCATCTGGTAATTCTTTTCTGTATGGTGCTTCTTATGACCCTTTTCTCTTCTACTCTTCTGTACACTTCATCATTTTTTATTTTGCCCGTCCATTATATCTTCAGTATCCTCCTCCAGCACCCGGTTTTGAAGGCTTCTATTCTTTTTTAGTCAGCTTTTCCACTGGTACATGGTTCTGATCCATAGACTGCTACGCTCCACTCGTATTTTCATATGCTGTTTCCTTGTTTGTTCTCCTTTGAGAACAGCTGTTGTCTTCTCCCCATGAACGTCGTCTTGGCTGGGGGTGTTCTCCAATTGATGTCCGTTAAATTTCTTCCGTCCAACGTGATGGTACTTCCGAGATAGGTAAAGAAATCCACTTCTCTAATTTATCCCCTACCAGGATGACTTCTACATTCAGATTCTCTCTTTCGCTCACTAGGATTTTTATCCTGGTCTTCTTTATTTTCATTTTGTATTCTTCATCTTATGTAGATAAAAATATGAGGATATTTCAGCAAAAGGCACTTAAACTTTGCGATGACAAAGAAGAAAACTCCTGAGACGAAGGATGTCTAAAGACAAAGAAAAGTTGCTGAGTACGCATGAAAGTAAAGTATGAAAATTATACATTTCCACGCACTATTTTAACCCCGATTAAACACCTGTTTTAGTAAAAATTTACATCATGAATATTTTTGCAGTCTCCATTTAAATGAGTCCACATTCTTCGCGTTTAACCCATCAGCATTTAGTGTTTCGAAAACCCAAATCATTGACAAAATTGCATAATCTGGGAGATCCCCCCCTTTCTCTCGAGAGTTTCTCATTATTCTCGCCTCTTGACGTGGAATTCATCTGTTAACACCAAAATCTTGTCGAGTGCTTTGGTAACAACATTGAGCTTTATGCATAAATATGACTGCAAGTTTGTTAGCTATTCATCCATTAGAAAGTTTCCAGCGTTGATTCAATGTTGGTATACCCGTGACATCTTAATACCATTCTCTTTCGTGTTGTATGGTTATATATCTCTCGAGCCCACATGAAAACCCGGCACAAACTAAAAGGGGCTAGCAGAATGCCTAATAATTGTGTCATCAATGCTTATAAAGGGCATTTAACGTAAGCAATGCGCACTCCGTGCTATGATAGTGGAACTAAAAATGAAAACATTGTTTCTCACCACCAAATTCACTTACAACCGTGGAGCCGGAAGCCATTCCCCTCGACACAAGCCAGATTAAACAAACACTGATTAAAATCATCTGCGAGAAATGAGATGGAGAAACGGCCACGACCATGAGGTCACCCGGGGTTCGTTAGACTGTATAGTTCTCTCCTCGCATCAACTCTTCAAAAATCCTTTAAAAAAAAGTCATTCCCCCCAGTAAGCTCCAGCCACAGTGGGTGATGATGTACGTTTTTTTTTCATCTCTCGCCCATGAGTCTGGTTCAGTCATCGCTCTAAAAAGGCCTTTTATGATTGCGAGTCGACTATGCCCTGCTCCTCTTTCACACAAACACAAAAATATATCATTAGATGTGTATATACGAGCGTGCACTTAAAAAAAAAGAAGAATGATGGTGAGCGTCTGTTTTCCATCAAGTCTCCGAAGAGTATGAGTGAGTAGGGGGAGAAAGGGAAGGGGTGGGAGAGGTTGGGGGAGTAGGGGGGTTGGAGGGGGAGGTAATGGAACGAACCAAGCTCAACCGCTCGGCCACACTTCTTTTCGCCATAACCTCGCGTAACCCCAATCCCTCATTCCTAGCGAGCCTGATCTATTTATCTTCACCCATCCACGGGCGCACTCCTCTCCAACTGGCGCAACTACGACTATTTGTTTTGCCTTCCTTCCCGGCGTTTCCTACGGCTCGTTTCTCGTCTCGATATCTCCAGTCTACCTGCCTGCTCGTCTTCCAGCTAAAAGAAAAAAGAAGTCGGCGAGCTCTGCACCTCGTCCGCTACGGACTGATGTAAATAAATACCCAATTATAGGGTTGGGCGGTGTTTGAATCCCAATACCAATATCCAATACCTTAAAATATTGAAAATGGACCTATATCAATTACATGTATTGGACTATTGAATATTGAGAAATATTGGCTTTACCCCCTCGGTCCTGGCGTATTGTATACAATACACAGACGTTTTAATTTTTTCCCGCTCAGCAACGGAAAATTTTGGCAACGCCACTATTTCAGCGCTTGCTGATAAGTGGCAGTATCATTAAGAACCTTGATTCACAGAGGTATTAACTCTGCAAACATGGCTTGCAACGCAAAATGTAAGCATGAAGAATTTTCCAAAAATAATGCTGGATATGTCTCGGGACTGAGGAGGATATTTGAATATGGCAAATATTGTAATATTTGAAATAATGAAAGAATGAAATATTGGTATATTGGAAAATGTAAAACATAGCAATATTAATACGTAACATTGACAGGTAAAAAACAAAAAACGGTGGCAGAAGTGTATTAGAACCGAGGGGAGTTATATCGAAAAAGGCACTTTATTAACTATGTAAAAGTCTGTTCATAAAACAAGACAACCAATGTAAGCTTCTATTCTCCTGCTATTGCTGTTAATAATGGTGGAAAAGGAAGTTTTGCACTGAGTGCCACGCGCGCCGCACGTTTTAAAAGCTAAGGGCGCTCTCCGACCACCCTCCTCGCCGGGTTACAAAATTCAATACTTGAATTTTTAACATTGGTAATAAAATATTCAATATTCGAATTGCAAATATTGGTTCTTCAATATACGATATTCCAATCAAAAATATTAATTGTGCATTTTGAAATCCCAATATAAAAAATATTGATACTGGAACCAATATATTAGAAAACCGCCCAGCCCTACCCAAGTATTCTCCTCTCACCTTTCCAGCTACTGGAACGAGCAAGGAGCGAACGAGAACGGCTGTTCCGTCCACCAACTCTCGTGACTACTCGGCGAGCTCACAGATTTCACTTTTACACATTAAAAATTATTTATCTCAAATATACGCCAAGGAGAATCGAATCAGCTGATTGGTTGGTATTAGGGATGAATCGATTCCACTTTTTTTCGATTCCGATTCTATCAAGTCGATTCCCGATTCTCGATTCCGATTCCATCGATTCTTATTCCTAATAACAGGTGGGATATTGATATACCAGTAGCGTACGACTAGTAATTAAATTCAAGTATTGGCTGAAATAAAATACCAAAGACAATTAAGTCGCTCCAAAAGTATATTATTAACAAATAGCAAGTATATCCTCAGCTTATTGAGGTAGATAAAAGGTACAAACTCATTGCCGACACTCAAAATTACTGAGACAAATATGATGTGATAAATGAAGTTTGATTTGAATATTTTTCTATCTGATATCGATGGAATCGGAATCGACTTTAGGAGATCGATTCTCGATACCGATTCCAATCCTGAGAATTGGTGGAATCGAGAATCGACATTATGATTCGATTTATCCTTAGTTGGTAGATGCATATAATTTATTTATCATATTTAAGTCCTGTAAATCACAAAAAAATTTCCACAAGAACTCAGATGCATGATACAGTGAAACCCCTCTTAACGACCACTCCTATCAAGCGACCACCCATCTCAACGACCGTTTTTCTGCGGAACCGTCGATGGTCGCTTAATTCAGGTTTCATTGTATTATTATTATAATGTATTCTAGCGGTAAAGGTAGGTTTTGTGGCATGTTCCTTCACTACCGCCTCTCCTCACTTCTCAATTCTCTGCCTGATAACATTAGTCCCTATTTGCTCTCTTCCAACTCATTCATGAATCTTGCCATGTCCTATTTCTCGGCAAATAACTAAATCACTCCCTCTTTCCTCCATTTATACATACGCTTTATTGGTTTGTTTGTATATTTTTCTCATGTATTTTTTGTTTTGTTTGTTTGTCTACGTCTACATTACGTGTTTATTGTTACTGCGACACTGTAAACTGGCAGAAATGCTGTATGTGAGCAATTACTTAAATAAATAAATAAATCTCCTTCCGGTCTTTTACATATTCAGGGGCCTATCTCCCTCTAATATATCCTTTTTCTCCTCTGCATAAGATCCGCCCTTCTTCATCCCGTCCATGAAACCTATTCTCTTTCTTCCCCTACCCCGCTTGCCCAACATCCTTCCCTCTATCACGTTCTTCAGCAACCCTTCACCCTTTTGTGTATATCAAATTATTATGGATTGAAAGTTCCCAAGATCAACTAATTTATGAGGAAATAAAAGCCATCTGTAACGAAGCCGCTCCTTCAAGTGTTTTTCAGTTTCTTTCAAATCAGTCGCCCTTTCTTTTGTATGATACAAGTATGTACAGTAAGTCCTCAATTTATGTCGGAGATGCGTGTTGAAGAAGAGCGACGTAAGTCGAAACAACGTAAAACGGATCCAGATATTCGTAATCACTTTAATCCAAAGATACATCAGAGCGTTAACTTCAAAATTAGTTTTTTTGCCTAAAAAAAGAGTTATCTGAGGAGTGTTTGCGGCAACAGTAGGATGGATAGGGTCAGGAACGAGGGGGTAATAAATGAGTGTGGGTTAGATGCTCCAGTAATGGACATTTACGAAAGGAGCGTGCTTCGTTGGCTTGGCAATGTTGAGAGAATGGGTGAGAGTTGAATAACGAAACAGAAAAATAAGAGTGAAATGAATGGTGCGAGAGGTAGAGGTAGGCCGAGAAAGTTGTGGTTGAGAAAATTCTCAGGAGGAGGAATATTAAGAGTCTAAAAAACAGGAGGGCGTGTATGAAGTAGTGTTACGGGGTAAATGAGGCAAAAGAGGTTTGCAAGAACAGGTCAGAATGGATGAAATTATTGAAGTAGAGTTAGGTGTACAAATATGTATTTATGAGTGAAACTTATTGACTCTGCCTACCCCGAAAGGGAACGGCGTGATTGGTACGTATGTATGTATGTAATTGAAACGTCGGTTCCATTTGTAATCTACATGTCCAAATATAATTTTTTCCTTGTGCAATTGTCATTCCTTCCTAGGACGGATTGTATTTCCTTCCACCAGAATGTTGTTAAAGAGGATATAGCTCTCGCAAAAGTTTATGTTGCTGCACAATAGATATGGGATGTGACACACTGAACTTTCAGAATCCTGCGATACGGTGCGAGAAGTGGGGCTGGTTTCAGATATAGATCGGATACACCGGAGAGCTGCTGAATTTGTTGAGGATTGTTACGATGAACTTGGCAGTCTTATTGAATTGTTGAGAGAATTAGGATAGAAGCTTCTATCTGATCTAAGGGAAAAACATAGATTAAACCTTTTACGAAGGTTTGATGTAGAATATTTCTGTCAAGAGTGAAACTTAGTGACTCTGCCTACTCCGGAAGGGAACGGCGTGATTGGTATGTAGGTATGTATATATCCAGGAAAAAATAGCTAAATTCAGACGTTATGACTGTCTCAATCATCAAAAAACGCAAGCATATGCACATACGCTCTATTTTATTAGCATTAAATAGGGAAAAATTTGCCGACGACCCTTGTCAGCATGATCGTAACATCGAATCAGACGTAAATCGAAACGACACATATCGAGGATTTAATGTACTCCTAGAATCTGAACCCCTATCGAACGACCGCCCCTCTTAACGACCATTTTTCAGCGGCACGGCTGGTGGTCGCTAAATATAGGTTTCTCTGTACGTGTGGATATGCGTCAACCGCAAACGTCAGTAATTGTCTTTCAAAAGTGCTTGGAAATATTAAGATGCCATGTGATCCTAAACGGCATCTCGGTGGCTTGACGTCATCGCTCGGAATCGCCTCTCTTCTCTCCAAGCATATCAACGAGTGAAGGGTGAAATCACACTGGTTCACCGTATGCGTTAACCGCCGACATTAATTATTGCCTTTCAGAAGTGCAAAAATATGAAGAATTCACGTGATCCAGTACGGCATCTCGGTGAATTGACGTAACTACACGGTATCACTCCTCTGCTCTTCACACGCTTGGACATGTGAAGGATCCATACTTTTTCATTGTCTCCCACAAAGGGAGATTAAAACGATAAAGTGGTCACATTACAAAAAAACATGCCAAACTTCACGATGAAGTACATTGATTTGCAAGCAGCAATACCGTTCCTTGACGTCATCCTCCGGGTTCTCGAAGACGTTGTGTTTCCTTGCCTCTTAGCGCCCACATTTTCTAGGAGACAATTTTAAAATAATTCAAAATTGCATCCCAATTTAATTTATAGCCTTGTATTCCAGAATATATACTTAAAATACATAGAGGTCCTCAAAATAATGAACGAGCGTCATCCGTTTCTCATTGGGCAGACAAGTGTTATAATTTGTTTTACACCGTATTATTACTAGCAACCAAGCCACCCATGTATGTTTGCCAGTCAAACGATCAAATCATCATCCTTCAAGGCGAATTACGATAGGTTCGAATCCCGGTCAAGTCAAATGATTTCGTCATGGCGATTTCCATTTCTTCATGTAAATGCACCCTAGTGAGTGACTTTGCAACATATAATTTGTGCATGTAATGATTAGAAAATCGACTCATTTGCATTTGCACATATTCATATTCATTCAACGTCACTGTAGGTATATACCACATAGAAACGCCTCCTTCTGAACTGATATCAGATACCGGGCACTTTTGAACACAAGGGGCTCCTTCATTCAGTAGCGTCAACTGCGGTCAGTGTGCAGCGGCATATGGAGGGGAAAACCGCAGCATCAGACAGTATGATGATGACCAAACATTTCCTATCGCCAATGCTATTTTGAATGCCTTGCAGCGGGGCACTGTTCTCTCAGTATTATTGCAGCCGAACTGCATCTTCTTTCCCTTCCTCCGCCTACTAATCTAAATCATTCGCCGAAGGCTAAATCAGGAGTTGCAGATTCATGAGTCCTGATAGAGAGGATGGACCCGTCGCATGACAGTGTCCCTAACTCAGCCGAAACCTCGGCTCTTTATTAAGCGGTCTCACTTCGGAGAACTCGACTGGTAACATTTGGCGGCTAGACAGAGCGTAGGTATTTTAGAGGACTTAACATTCAAAGGGAGAGGAAATAATTATTTCATTTATAAATAAATTTAATCTAATCAGCCTTTAATGAAAAAGTTACTTCAAGGATAATTTCTGGATGTTAAGTTCAATCGATGAGCGGCACAGGTATTTTACATCTACCACATGCAGAACACCCTCCATTGCAAAATCCATCGTTTCCCAAAAAAATTTAAATCTTCGCGTACCTCACCATCATTATTGGTTGTTCAATCCTAAGATTGGTTGACTGCAGCCCTCCACCCTTCCCTATATAATGCTAGTTCCCTTACCCCCTGGAATCTCTTCCTATGTACTTTCCCCTTCATTTGGTTAATCGGTCTTCCTCTGGGGACATTTCCCTCTATTTTACCTTCAATTATGTTCTTCACAAACGCGTTGTGTCTGAGGATGTGTCCAATCTTGTTCTTCTTTTTCCTATGGTCTTCCATATGGTCCTCTCCTCTTCTACTCCTCTGTATACCTCATCATTTTTCATTTTTCCCGTCCATTTTATCGTTAGTATCATCCTTCAGCACCAGGTATTCAAGGTTTCTAGTCTTTTCTGGTGAGCTGTTTCAATGGTACATACCTCCGATCCATAGAGTGCTACTATGCTCCACAAAAATGTTTCCACACACTATTTCCAAGTTTGTAGTCACATCTTCTTCGAGTACAGTAGTTGCATTTTTCCTATGAAAGCATTGTTAGCTTGGGCTAATCTCAGCTTGATGTCCGTGAAACAAAATTTCCGTTGTAAAATCCCCCTTTTCCTGAGAAGAGATAAATCTTCGCGTACGATGCATACTTATCTTACTACGGCCTATATTTTGCATGTTAACGGGAATAAAGAGAGGTTTGAGGGATGGAGCGATGAAGAGATAAATTGAGCGAGGAACGATAAGGTGGAAAAGCACAGCAGAAAATATCCACCTAAAACCTACCATAACCGACAGTTCAAAGTGGATAAATTCACTAGTAACCATTACTAAAAATAAATTATTCAATGTTTAGTATGCGAAATACACAGAACAGTCTTCTTGGGGTTTCGGTCAGGTTGAAAAAACAGCCTAGCCAGCCATTGTCATGTTAGTACATAGCTTGTTACCTTTCCCCGTCAGACCCTAAAAAGACTTAATAAATTAAAAATTTTGAATGTATTTAAATTTTGTCATATCATAACTTGAAAAATAATGGATTCAGGGTTATATTTCAATGATTTTTGAATTCATTGGACAATATTAGGAGTTTGAAATGCCTACGTAGTGATGCTCTTTTTTCCTTGATAAAGGAAATCCTTTTTTCCTATGCATAAGTCATTTCCGACCGAGGTCCTATCATCAATAGTGGCTCTCGTATTACTCACAGTTCTAAACAATTTTGCTATTTTTGCTATCGTTTGCACAAAATTTATGGCTAAACTAACGGTTTAAAGGAAAATATCGAGAAACCTGATTAATATAGAACAAAAATGTCGGAGACTTTCCGAAGGACGCGGCAGCTAAGCCGGGACAGGACTCGAAGCTCTCTGATAAATAGATGTGCCCAAGATCTCTCGATCTCTCCGTCATGAAACGCGTCAAAATTGCCTCATTCCTTGGACAACAGTCAAAGTTTTTGTAAGAGTGAGGAGAAGTGGAAGCTTGTCAAAAAGAAAACCTCGTTAGAAGCCGGGTAAAAGCTATTTGTCCGCCTAACGACTTAACTTTGTAGCGACGACTGCGTGGGTTTTCTGGACTGGGCAGGAAAGTTGGAACTCGACCGACAGACAGCCACCTCTTCCATTTGTTTACTTTTCCGAGGAGAGGAGAGTGCAAATGACGCTCGGACACTACTGACCTCCTTATCAGTCTGGCTGCCTCTTCTGTTATTCTTCGCCAGATGGATTTATAGGGTGGCCATTTTCGCGCGCCGACAGCTCTTATCTAACCCAATGCTTTGATTAACGCCTACCATCATCATATTTGAAAAAAAATTGGGTCAAAAACAGATATAATACAGATACGAATACCGATTTCCAGGTGGTGAATGACGTACGGCGATAAAGTTTCCCAAGAGGTGCACTTTCCTTCCGCTTTTGTTTCCTTAAAATGGTCATCAACAATCTAACAAATTTTGAATGCGATCAAATGAATTGCAAAATAGGGATAGATGCCATAAATTGTCCGATGAATGTATCTCATTCAGTGAAAAAAAAGATAAGAAAGGTTAGCATTGAGGAAGGCAATCTTGCTATTGCTGATAAAAGCTATTTAGGGCGAGATATGGGTCTAGGAAGTGCTAATTCGTTGCTCCACTCTAAATTCTGCTGTGATTAACGCGTGCTCATTTCCAATATTTGAAATAAGGATGGATAAATAAAATTTTCTCATCAAAGTGTGAATTATCCAGGACGAGAGCGATAAAATTAACTATATAATTACACGCGTTGAATGTACAGAACTGCCGGTTTACTTCAATAGAAAACACAGACGATATTGGCACCACTGACTCTTTAAAGGCGACTGGGATCAATCTTTTCACCTATCTACGTTGGTTGGAAATATCTGGGATGGACTCCCTGGGCTATTTATTTAGTAAAAAGAGAGACATTGGGATAGACCGCGAACACGAATGATGTATCATTTCACTCCCGAGGAGAAACACAGCGAACTTCGGACTTCAGATGCCGTTCGCTGGGGTGCGAGTTTATGCCAGTGATGTTAAACAAACAGATTTCGCCCAATCACTTGGCAAGTGATCGATATGGAACCATCTAAATATGACCTGGCCTCCTCAGCAAATCAGGCTGTAATGTGGTTATCAGTAATGGAATTTTCAAAATAATCATTAATTTCTACAAAACAATGGCCATGGAAACAAAAAATAGAGACTTCTGGTGACTTAATTAAGATAGGTTTTGAGGGGACTCAATCTCCTCTGCTAAAGCAAGTTTCCTCAGCCCGTTTCGGCCCAATAGTTCATTTTGTTCTTAAGCTCTAAGAGCCAGATATACGTAAGATTTAAGTAATCTACCCGCCGCAGTTAAATTAGACCAACTGTTGTCGTAGTATGTGAGTGATTACGAAAACAAAGGAAAATGACCACACCACGATGAAATACAGAGAAGTATATTCGTTGAACATCTATTTCCACACGAAACATAAAATAATAGGAACTTTATGTAACAGAAATGAAAACGAAGCTATGAATACCAATAACGTAGCAAGGAGGAAGGTTATAATAAAAACATTGTGGATTAAAACTCACTATGGCGTTACCTTTACACTTACGGAGGTATTTCGAACGACGGCGAAGACGACGCTTAAGAAGGATGTGGTGACTTATATACCAAATGAATGAAATAATCTCTGCTCTAGACGGATGCAAAAAAATGACTTTTATTTCACCATTTTAAACCATAAAAACCAGTAAAGATGAATTATCTAATCGACGAAACTCATTCATATGAAATTAGAGCTAAAATTAATTAGAGGAAGTGCATGTTTTCAGCAATGAAGGAAGGGTGTGATTTTATATATACATAATCTCTTTGTTCAGTATGTCTTTAGTCTGCGTCTCAAAAGTTCGGAAAATCAAAATCTCCCTCGACTTTGAGTAACTCTCAGTGACCGCAAAAATTCTTAATTAGTAACTTACGAAGGGTCAAAAGCCACGAGAATAAGTGTCTAGGTCATAATCACATTATAAAGAGTTTTTAAGACGAATTTTCCTAATCATAACTTCCTTTGTGATTATATCAAAAAGTATATAGTTTCTTTTATAATAACAGTGTATTAATTAAGTGTACTTGATTTACATATGTAATTTCAATAATGATCAAACTGATGTAAAGGAATGATGGAAATTAACTCCACCAATGCTCTGTATTATTTTTTGCTTAGAAAACGACTGACGAGTCGCTGAGCCTGACGAGCCAGTGGCTCAGGAGGAGTTAAACTATAAATATCGAATTTCTGTGTTTGTGTTAACTTGCCTTATTGCATCGATATCTGTATAAATTTGAATAATATGAAGAAAATATGATGTGTGACTAAAAATAAGCTTTGAACATCTGGTGAATGTTTCTGACTCACTCGAGAGAAGCAGTAGAGTGCCATTATCTCGTGAAAAGGGAATGATGATATGCATGAAACGAAGTTTAACGAGATAAGAACTCTTTAAATGCTGGTACTTTTCTTTTAAATGGCATCTTTTGGAGCAAAGGTAAGCGTTACACAACTTGAAAACACTTCCAACTCGCCCGAGTTACAACTTTAGATAAAACCGAGTTCTATAGATAGAGCAACGAAGGATTCTTTCCGTGAATCATCATCTACTGTTGCACAGCATTGTACCTTGTTCCTAGGCCACACTGGCATCTTTCGACCTTATTGTTCGCGGTAGACAATGGAGCGCCTCCTGTGTATCTGGGAGCAGATAAGGCACGCCTTATCTCGGTCACAACGTCCCTCCTCCTGCACAGTGCGAAATCTTATGCAGCCTCAACACAAAAAGTAACTCCTTCCCAAAGTTATCCTTCGTTGCCTAAAAGCGCTTATCATAAGCCCTAAGCACGTCCCTATGACTCTATGGCGGAGAAAACAAATATGTCGAGCAAGTAAGGAGAATTAAATGAAATATACTGATGCAACTCCCTTGATAGTCCGGATTTTCCACTCCAAGACTTGGATTTATAATGTCCGGTCAAATATTTTTCCGCATGATAACAGGTGTTAATACACTCTCATATTGGTGTCGCTCAGGTTACCTAAACGGAAGTTAGGTGAAATGAACAAAAGTCAAACTCTCAATTGAAGTCATAGTAACGAGATGGCTAAGTTGTCTAGCGTTCAACGTCGACAGGGTATTATACATCAAAGTTTCAATTTTTAGCGACATGTGAATTTTCAGCGAATTATTACACTAACTATTGAATCTCAGCCCAGAGAAAACAATAAACAGTTCCAAAAATCTGTAACATAGAATCTCTCACACAGCTTTAGCCAAATCGTTTTGCTGTTATACCCTAAGGAATGATCAAAATTCATTTAACATCCCGAAAAGGGAAGGTCATCAAGAGATATTAGTTGGTAGGGCGGTGCTCATTTTTCTTCCGTCTAATATTAATTATTCAACAAAAGGAATCTAAAATGATGAAATTAGTATGAAAATAGTTGTTATGCTAAGAAACACGTATCGTGGTCTAGCGAACATTTGATCCTCAGCGCACGGCTATTCCAGTCGCTCAGCTGTAAGACCGAAACAAATGCACTTACTCAACAAATCGACCATTTTCAGCGTATTTATTTTTTCCATTGTCTTAAAAATTTCGAACAATACTTGCTGCCTCAAATTTTCTCCGCTAAAGTAGGGAGATAATTAATCTTGAGAGATTGGTCGGAAAGGAGTGCGCACAGTAAAGTTTTAACGATGTTTTGACAAGTAAGTGCAAAAGAATGGGGTGCTTACTAAATTTTTACGCTGAGAATATCGATACCAATTTGTAAGGTAGAAGGAGAAAAAGAGAGGCATATTGGATAGGAATTTTCTTAGGGAAACGACAATGCAACGCATTAATAAACCTCATATGTGTAAAGAGATTAGGTAGAGAATGCTGCGTTTGCTGAGTAAGGAGACAAGTCATACACTAAATTTACAAAGTCATATACAGATATACTATATCTTGACGAGAATGATATTGGAAACCAGTTTAAGTCAACTGTACTATATTTCAGTTAACCAGCCAACTTAAGGACGATATTCCACTTCAGTATGGTGATTATTTCGTTTCAGTCAAATGATTTTTTTCCTCAGTTAATTAGCAAACTTTGTGGTAGTATTTTACAACCGTGCGCGTGACTGTGTAGAATGAGTACATTAAATTACTATCGGCGTTATACCCTCAATGGAAGCTACCATTATCGAATCAAAAACGACAAAACTGCATACGTAGCGTTATGCATGGAACTAATTGACCACTTCACGAGGTTCCTCGCACGGCTATACAAGTTAATCTTCTGGAAAATGCTAACTGAAATTCCACAGTTACTTGATTTTCTCCAACCTAGGCTTCTAAATTTCATTTGTCAGTATTTTAACTCTAATATTGACCATGATGGTAAGAATAAAATAACTCGGTAGTACTTTCCACATTCATTGTAATGAAAACCGACCATGGTTTCGACACTTTTTGTCATTTTCAAGGTTGAAGTCCTTGGAATAAAGTGTGGAAAATAATTACTGAGTTATTTTATTCATACCATCATTCATATAGAATATTTCCACAAAGTAAAGAATGAAACTCTTTCATGCGTATCATATTGGCAAGTTGCGAAGCCTATGCAGAAAAATTAAATAAGTTATAATTTTACTGCAGTATTCTTGAAGATAATTTTACAGGTTGCTGATTTATGAGATTGTACATTCACTCGAGTATTCTATGAGCCTATTGGTAGATTTTTGGAGGGTACTTATCCTAACATCGAAATTTCTGCAATAACGTTCTATTTTCTCTCCTATACGTGATCCACAATTAGAACACTCTTATTCCTCATATCCGTTTTATTTCATCCAGAATTCATATCCCCTTCCTCGCTTCCCCAGTGCTTTCCCCTCAATAACCCTGTTCAACATTTCCTCGCTTTTTAAAACGTCCTCCATCCATCTCTTCTTCTTCCACCGAATATCAGTTTCTAGCTTCCTCTCCTCGCCACCCAGCTAGCATTCTCCAGCCTTCTTCTCACCCCCTTCTCAAACGCCTCAAGTCTACGCAAATCCCTTCGCAATAACCAATTCTCCGACCCATACAGCGCCACGCTTCATATTAGTGTTCTCCAGCCTTTTCTCTACGTCTCTTCTTAGAGCCCTCTCATCAGTTCCCTTCTCTTTGATAATACTTCTTTAGCTATGGCAATTCTATATCTTATTTCCCTACCACCAAATCCATTCGACATGGGTTAAATGGGCAACAACCTACGTAAGTTTGAGGAAAATTTGAGGAGATGTTATTTTTGAGCATCCATAGCCTAGGAGAGGCCCTTAATTTTGATAAAAACATCCGTAAACAGCTACCAAGCCATCCGCTACCGAGCCATTTAACGTATAGCTCCATATATGGGTTTTCAACAATATTTTCGTCAGGTCTAGTTACCCCCTCCTCTCAATACATCCTCCATTCCAGCTCCTCTGGCTCCTCCGAACCTTCGCCGGAGTTGCTTGAATGGTGATTTGGAAGAGAGGAGCAGTCAGCGAGAAAAGTCAATAGCTTCCTTTTTTTACTCAAGCATGCATGTAGCTCATATTACTTCATACCCAATAGCGACGTCTTTAAAGATGTTTTTATCAGGGACAACGACCTTGCGACCGTGATAAGGTTCGGTCTTCGGTTCATAGTCTCGATCGTCCACTCCCTCGGAGGAGAAGTGGACTTTGTGAAGGGTGGGAGCAAAAGCGAAGTCTTCAATCGGATGCAGACGCGACTGCAAGGGCGCGAAGACATGCGAGCATCGCCACGCGCGAACACGACGACTTCCCCTTCAACCATCCCTACATATTCTCCCCCCTACCCTCCACTCCCACCACCTCACGAACTAATCAATCACAGGCGAGGACGAACTTCCCAGCCATCCGACCTCACATTTCAAACGCCGCTTGAATTCTTTCTTCATATCCCCGATGGAGTCCTTATCCGCGAAAATAGAAGAGAGACTCTCCATTCTCATGTTAAGCAAGGCTTAAGGTACATAATAGTGTGAAATTAACGGTGGAGAAATTATTCATCCGGACTGGGAATCGAATCACTTTCCCTCGACTTCGCGCCAAAAGCTCTAACCAATTTATGCTACCCAGGCCTTTAATTGGTTAGAGCACTTGGCGCAAAATCGAGGGATTTGGGTTCGATTCCTGGTCCAGGCAAATGATTTTTCCTCTGTGAATTTCACACAATTGTGTGAATACAGATACGGGTCTCAAGTGTGGTCCCTAACAAAGTCATCAGAAAGTAAACTAATTACATTCGAAAACAAAATCCTAAGAAAGACCTTTGGACCAATCGATGAATGAAAAAGTTGGAGTGTAAGAAGAAATAGAGAACTGAGAGAAAGCTATCACTGATCCAGACATAATAGCCATTATAAAAAGCCAGCGTCTAAGATGGCTGGGCCATGTGCTAAGAAGAGGCATTGACAGTATGGTAAAACAAGTTTGGACAGGTGAACCTGAAGGGAGAAGACCTTTGGGAAGACCCAGACTCCGATGGAAAGACCGGGTGGGGAAGGATCTGAGAATACTAGGAGCAGGGATGGAGGATGCTGAAGATAGAAAAGAGTGGAGGCGAATCGTTGGCGAGGCCAAAAACCATCTTTGGTTTGTGTGGCCGTGGTAGTAGGTGAGTAAGTAAGCGTGAACACTGGCGGGTGACTCCGTTTAAGTTACTGCGCGACTAGTTCCGTAGTTCTTCGAAAAAAAATGATTAAGTTAGTTTCAGCGAGATATTTCCCTAGTCAAAACGGAGACCATTTTAAAATTCTTCGTATTAATGTCATCAGCCTCATGAAGCATGAAATAAATATTTTAACAGTAATGGTGCAATAATCTACTTTTAAATGGCTGACATCCTCAGTAATTTAATACAAATATCTCTGTAAGTCTTCAACTTGACACATTTTTATCAAGTGGGCTTTTCATAACTCGACAATGGAAGGTCTTTTTTGTCATTCTGAAAAAATGACTGCGGTTACTGTACGACTTAGATTTAAAAATTGCTGCAAATACATAAAACTACTCTTATAATTTTTTAACAAGATCTAGGTGACATAAATTCCTCATTTCGTAAATGACGTCTCTCTGGAGTGCATCGACGTACTATTTCCCATGTAAAACTTCTGGGATTTTGCAACAGATATCTCGAAAAATAGTGTGGTAAGGGGCTGATGTTTTCACACCTGGTTAATCGTGTTTCAACTGATAGATTTTATAGTTCAGTATGGATATTTTCAGTCCATGTTGGTTAATCAGGCGATCTGAGTCGTTTCACTTCGAATTTTGGGATCGGTCCAAGATCAGATCGATCTGAGATCGATTGGTAAACGTAGCGAATTAAACATACTCATTACCTCAAGGATCTATTCACTGTATTTCGGCGTCTGATATCACTTATCTCAATCGGCTAGTAAGCCTTCCCGTTAGGGCTATTCATAGCTGGCCTGCTTCTTTTTCTAACGCATTTATTTTCCGAACAGTATTTCAAATTTACTTCTAATGCCCTCCCCATTCACTTTTTGCTCACCCTTTTCGTGTAAAATATCACCCAAGCAGCTGAGTATCAATTTATTCTTTACTACGTGCACTACTTTTAACAAACTGATTAAAATACTGTATTTTGGGGAATTCGTTGCTTCATTGGCGATTATTTACCTAATTACTTACGCTATTACCAGGAGAAGGAGAAACAGGGAGATCCACGCACCTGAAAAGAGATAGTCACAAGTTTAGTAATTAGGTATTTAAATGGATTGAAATGCATATCCCAATATACATTAGGCAGTTAAATACATAACTACTTAATATCAAAAGTCATTATTTATTTATGACAAGCGAAAGGTACCCGTTGAAACTCAACGGATGTGAAAAACACTGAATTTATTATATATGAAAGCCACAAAACCTGAAGAATACTGAGCGTTCTTCTTTGAGTCGTCTTCTGAGTGAATGGACTTAATCGATTCCCTTGTGTACACACATATATTTGCATTCAATGGCTTAATTCATTTGCGACATTCATTTTTGATATGGGCGTTGAGTATCTTCAAACAGGATTGGAGAGTATGGGTAAAATCCAGCGGTTGAAAATGTCAAACGGATCATTTGCAGCAGCAGCCATGTTTATTTGGCCAATTAATCCTCCGTTACCTGGACTGCGTCTAAGGCGTAAAGGGTAGCCATAATCATTGGTTTCGTTTTTTAAATCAAAAACATATAAAGTTATTTTCCTGCAGATTTCAAAAACACAGACTATAAAATAGCACATAGGAATCATAACACACAACGCAAACTCATTTGTTCGAAATAAAAATCTGAAACTCCTAAAGAATAAGAAGTAACGTAATTTATTCAATACCGTGTGATGATTGTGACAACATATATATATATATATAGGCCAAACATATAAATATCTACAAAATAGAATACCCAACATAAAATTTCAATAAAATCCAAAAATCAATTATGTACACTAGCAGATAATGCAATTAAATAACCACTCATTTAATTTCCATGAAAAAAGTAATAGATATAGAAACCAACCTATCCAAAACATTATCTAAAGAAATGATACACATCACAAAAAACAAAATATCCTGCAATAAAAGAACAGACATCGCCAAACTAAGTAAAATTTATCATAATTTGAAATTCTTTAACAACACTAAATTTTATTTCGATTTTTTACCTCCTAAATTTATAACAATTGACCAACAAATGATAAATAGCAACGAAGGTACCAACACAAAATCATTCAAAAGAAACTCTCTCTGAGGTAACAACAAAAATTACATGTAAACATATTTATTAAAAATCTAAATACCTAAATTGTAAACTGTATTCATTTGATGTACAATACAAATATTAATTTCCATTGTAGCCTTTTGAAGCATAAATAAATATGCAAAACGTTGGCAAAAGGGTAACAGTATAAACATGAATTAATGACCTACAATCTCCAGGAAAATAACTTTATATTAATAAAAAAAAGGTCACGAAGAAGAATCATCTAGATATCAAAATTATATGTTGATTCTTAGGGCAATTGTCGATTTTCGTACATGAATGGCGTTCATTAATTAAGCGGAATACCCCGTTCTTCTTACGGGTAAGATGAATGTAGTAACGTTATTATAGTTTCCACCATATAAAAACAGATTTAAGTTTCGAAACAGACGGGCCAATATTTGAACCAGATTTATAGCTGGGTATTCTTCCGTGGTTGAGTTAGGATGAGATTTGTTCGGTTCTTAGTGTAACCCGAGAAACACCACGGGAAGGTGACCGACTTAGTTTCCCATTTTTCTTGATATAAATATCCTTTTTTGATATTTTTGTGTTCGATTTTTATTTATTTTTTCGTTTAATGCTTATTCGTCGGCCCTTTTATTTATTATTATATTATATATTATATATTTATTAGTCGGCCCCGGTGGCGGCGGGGTAAAGTCCTCGCCTGCCAACCCCAGGGTCGCGGGTTCGAGTCCCGCCTGGGTAAAATATTTTCTGCCCAGGACATGGGTGTCTGTCTCGTACGTTGTTACTGTTATTTCACCCGACGTAAATTGGCCAATTGTGCTGTATTCGGGGTAGTGAAGATAAATAAATAAATAAATAAATAAATAAAATAAACACTGGTCATCATTAAAGCATCGGTATCAGCTCATTAGAAAATATACTTAAACATTATATTTACGGCTTTCCCTCAGGAGTGTTGAATGTATACTTAGAAAAAACAAACACAGACTATAAAATAGCACATAGGAATCATAATACACAATACAAATTCATTTATTCGAAATTAAAATCCGAAACTCCTGAAGAACTAAAAAGTAACGTAGAAATGAGAGATTGTGAAAATGTGAGATTTTTCAGCTAAAAACATGACTGTCACACAAATACGAAACGTAATAGAAAATCGATTGAAAGAATTAGATTTTTCATTTATTCAGCCATCCGATAAATAAAATTCCAGCCCTTTATATTGAGTGAAAGTACTTTTACAAAGCAAAAAATAAAACACTGCACCGAACCCAATGATAAGCATGGACCACCAGTGGGGCCTTTGGGGGTCTTAGGGGACCCTGAGGGCTTATTAATATAGCCCATATTATCCACAGATATATTTTCTATCTACATGCCAAATTTCAGCTCAATCGGTTCAGTAGTTTTTGCGTGATTGAGTAACAAACATCCAAACATACAAACTTTAACATTTACAATATTAGTAGGATTAATACTTTACTGATTAGACCATATATTTTCTACTTTTCTACTGCTTGAACCAAGTAAAAGAGCTATTTGACACTAAGAGAACCTATTAGAAGCTAGCAACTCACGCATGAAAGAAAGGAAGAACTTTATTGCAGAGAAAATGAATTCCTCATCATAAAAAAGGCAAAATCGTAGAATCCTTATGAAATGTACTCATTCGAAAATGGCGTAGAATATTCCATTACAATTCAATAATTAAGCATTTGTCGCTCCCTCAGTCATATCTACGACGCTAAAACAGCTCACCCGCGGAAACAGTAAGCACGCTTATAAAGAAATACGAGAAAAGCAGCTGCACCGTATGAAATCGGGCGTAGGAGAAACTTGAAAACATGTATTTACTTATCAGTATCTGCGCAAACCACACCGCATTCCTTGGAATTTATTTGTGATGTTTACGCAACAAACGTGCCTCATACTTATTTCTGGAGGGTGACGTTTTCGAAGCGATATGATAACCATGTGATTGGTCCCCTATGTCATGGTTTATGAGAGTGGATAAAGTAGTATCATTTTCGTTTATAATTTCTCCTGAGTGATAAATATTGTCCTATATCATGATCGAAGGAGTAACTATCGAAAATACAAGCCTCCAATTTGTCACTTCCCAATTGCTAGAAGAAATATACGAGCTAATTGTGGCTAGCTTGAGGATTGAATACTGGAAAAAATAGATCGAATTCCTTTCTCTGAGGGTGATTGGGAAATGATAGTTCAATGAAAAGCTTCTTTTCAGGTTACTATTCTTGCGTTAGTAAACTTTTGTACGAATGAGTCTCAAATAAAGGAAAGGAAGAAAATTTTCAAAAAAAAGAAATATTACACAAACATGTAAAAATGATCCAATAAACATGGCCGTGAGACTATGGATTTATATTGGATCAACATGAAAGGCTACCTTTTTGTGATTTATTGTTGGTTCACGTATGCTTCAATAAAACAATCTGGTCAACGCAAATATTCAATTTGTTATGTAAATGTTTTTAAGGTATTTACTGCATAATTGATCAATTCGATCACATGAGCTGATAAATCAAGTTTATATAGGTTCCATAGATTCACTAGTTATATACAAATAGTCGTTCACTATGTTCATACTTTTCTATTTTGTATTCTATATCCGTGTGATCTCCATATTTCTATTAACCTGAGTCTTCCATGTAAACTTGGAGTCTTTAGCAACTCCATGCCATGTTCTCTGGCAAAATCTTTGTTACAATTTCTGTTAGCACGCTATAGGATTTTCAAAAACTTACTTGAACAAACAACTCCCAATTAATTTAACCTTAAAACTTTATTATAACATTATCTATCGGCTAAATATTATTAAATATTATTATATTATTAATTATCTAACGTGCGAAATATGTGTGTATAAATTTCGTAAGTTTCGTTTAATACAGTTATGAGAAAATGATTTTTACCACAGATGTAAGGACTGTGAATCAAATCACTAGCGCTAAGCTATGCTAATCATCTTGTACAACTTAATTGCGAAAAAGATACAACATAATAATATTTAGCCCTGAGTTTATTTCACCAACCTATATTACAACTCTATCATGCCCTCGAGTAAAAATGATCACATATATCCCTCAATCCATAGTTCCTGAATCTGTAAATGGCTGATTTTTCAAACATGGGTTGTCTGTTGAAATCTCTTGATTTGTATTGCATGCCTGGTTTGGACCAGAAAAGGGTGTGAGCCCCAACGAAAAATATGCCCATCGCTGAACGAGCTACGATGAATACACGTAAAGTCAGCAAATGACGAACTCCAGCTGTGGCGTCAATGCGACTCAGAGCAAGCAGAAAAATCACTTTTAAAAAAGTTTTACTTCGCAGTGTTTAGTGAGTGAAAAAGTTATTTTCCCCTCGAAGTCATTTCACGATATTCTAAAATTAACCTTTAACCTCGCAAGAAAGACACAACAACCGCTAACTCATAGCAATATCTGAAAGATATATCCCCATTCACAATATAGTAAACATCAAGAAATCCATGATAAATGGTCGGTTCTCGTACTGCTGTACACTTCCGTGGACGATTGCAATACTTCAGTTATATGATGACGCATCGAGATGCAATGGGAATATTATGTACCACCCGGAGCAAAGAGCTCGCTCGGACTCCACAGATAACAAACACGACGGGACTCGTTGACATTCCGCTATCGGATGACATTCCAGACTTCATTTTTCTGACCAAACGACCGCATTAAAACCAAACGGTGGCGTACGAAATAGTTGGCATACGTCAAACAACGAGGACATGAAAATTACTAACAGGAAAGGAGATACCCCAAAAGTGCTAAGAGAAGCTTATACGAGACGGCAGCTATCTGGAGTAAAACGTGCCTTAAAAAAAGGAGACTTAAAATGGAAAATGGGATTCCGTGACACAACCCGTATCATTTATTCATTCGCTCGTTTGTCGTTCAATCCTAAGATCGGTTGACTCCATTCCTCCCTACTTAATGTTAAGCCCGTTTGACACGTTTGACAATATATTGGTCAATAAATTGGCACAATTATTCGACAACATATCGGGTGGAATATTGGGTGATATGTTCCGCATAAGAAGCATCAATATTGGGACCAATATTGCCAAAAATAATTCTTCAAAATCCCGCATGAGCACGCCACATAACTTTATAGAAAGAAAGAACATCTCGAAGCGCTGGTATGTAATAGACCAAGACAGAATAGGTCATTGAAAGTATAATTTACCATTACTTCTTTCGTCCACATTTTGTCCTCCTTATCTCACCCATAAAACCTTCACACCACTTGATTCCGGTACAAATGTACTTAGTTCCCAAACACCCGGATGTTTTGCTAAGAGCTTCTTGTTTTTGTCACTAAGACACGACAAAGCTAACTTCTGATAGGAGATTGGCCAGCAGAAAATAAAACTGGCTCTAAGCGCCAATATTGGGTGAGAAATTGTTTGGGAGATTGTGATATTGAAATTGGGCTGGAAATTGGTGAGTGTCAAGCGTACCACAATCCAATACCCAATGGATTGGCCAATATATTGGACCGTGTCAAACGGACTTTAGTTTCACTAATCCCTGGTCTTTCGTCTAATTTACTTTCGTCTTTATTTGCAATGCGTAAGTGAATAGCGCTAGCTAATGAAGGGTTTAGCAATGGAAGGGAGCTGATGACGGAACTTCGATAAGGATGTGAAGAACAGGCTGGTGAAGATCTTGATATGTAGCGTAGCGTTGTATGGTTCAGAATCGTGGAACCACAGAAAGTAGCATGAGAATGGACTTCAGGCTTTTGAGATGTGGGTGTGGATAAGGATGGAGAAGGTGAGGTGGACGGAGAGGGAGACTAACGAGGAAGTGCTTGAGATGGTGGGCGAGGAAAGGATACTTCTAAATGAAATGCGAGATCGGCAGAGAGGCAGGTGGATGGAGAACGTTATAAGGGGCGATGGATTACTCAAAAGTGTGATAGAATGAAGAGTGTTGGGCAAGCGGGAAAGAGGAAGAAAGAGAATAGGTTTCATGGACGGGATGAAGAAGTGTAGATCGTATGCTGAGGCGAAAAAGGATATTCTAGAGCGAGATAAGCCCCTGAAAAAGTAGAAAATGGGGGGAGATTCTCTGACATTCAATAAAATATACCTTAATCGGTAGAACACTTAAATAAAAAAAATTATCACTTGCCTTCCTTTTGGGACTTTTCCCCCTATTTCGTTGTGGCTACTCGAATATCGAGGGAAGATTTCGGTTAGACGCTCATGAAATACTGAGATTCAAACTCGACTAAAATTTTTTTTAACAGATGGAAATTTTTATTTGCTATCGGATACTTTGACGACAACATTACACTAGGACTTCCATGACATAACTCCTAATATTCTAATTCATAGCCTCTCTCTAACGCATATATTTTCCTCATTGCGTACAGCAAGAGAGTATGAGAACAATAAAGACCCCGTTTAATCCGCAAAAAGATGGTGAAAACTCTCTTTCTGGAAAGCTTGAGAATGCTCCTTCAAATGCAATCCTATTGGTGATAATAATCGAAATTCTGGAGCTGAAGTAAGTTGGATGCCGCTAAATCCAAGACAAAACTTGATTAATACCAAAAAACATTCACTTCTCCAGAAATTGAAGCTTTAATAACGAAAGAGAAAATTAGTGAAAGCATGCAGACATGTCCGAGAAACGTCGTTTAAAAGAACTTTAAACCATTTTTCTGAGAAAAAAATCACCGTTTATGTACCCTAGATTTCAGTTTAATCACTACAACGTTATCTTGAAAGGGACACTTAATGGATTTCTGTTTAAATGAGAATATCTTCTCAGTTTTATCTGCGAGAAATGATATGAGGACACCTAAGTTGCAGTAGACTTATTAATAAGAGGGAGGGCAGTTAATATCGTCGTGTGTGTCTAGTCTTTTCCCGGGGTTGCAGCCTGTGTCGATGCTTTTGCTCTTTTGCTTGATGCTGAGGTCACCGCCTCATTTTTTTATCCTTGGATGATTTTCTCCTTAGATGGGTAGTCAAATGTTTAGAACATTGCCTGTTCTCTTATTTTTATTTCTTGCTAGGTCTGGATATATAACTAAAATTTTTAATTCCGCGTTTCCACTGTCATTGATGCCTTCGTAATATTTTTCGGCAATAGTTGGTATTTTTTCTTTCAGCGGCATTACCCCCGTCACTTTGTATAATTTGTTGTTCCCCTCTATCCTTCTGATGTTAAAAATGGATCTTAGGGCTCTTCTTTCTTGTTTCTCTAGTCTTTCAAGAAGTCCCTTTTTTAGCAGTCCCGCCCAGGCTGATGCAGCGTAAAGAATGGCTGGTTGTATGTAACTGTTGTACAATAACCTTTTTATCTGGTTTGGCGTTGTGCTAGCTTTCAAAGTAGGGCTCAGGTTGGCACGCATTGCTATTGTTTTACATATCGTTTTTTCAATATGTCTGTCCATATTGAGTCTTGAATCTAACTTGACTCCAAGGTATTCCACTTCTTTTACCCAGGCTAGTCCCTGTGTTCTTACTCTTATTATTTCCCTTCGTCTTTCTTCCTTGTTCGGAGCTGCAAATATTAAGTCCCTCGTTTTGCTGACGTTAATCTGGAGCCTCCATTACTTATACCATCTAACGACTTGGTCAAAGCTCTCTTGGACGTAGGATACCGCTGTCTCCATTTTTACTGCGAGATAGAGTAGCTGCATGGTTTGCGTACAAGGCAATCATCGTATGTGAATAGCCTGAGGCGCTACAAGTATGGAGTGTCGTGCCAAATGGAAAGGGATTGAATTGGCACAAAGGATAAGGCGAGATTCAGGCACGGATCTACAAAAACCCTGTCCTTGAGGGAATAGCCAGGGATCATAATGATTTTATTCCTCTTTCATCTTGAGAGCACCCGCAAGTCTAGGACCGCCGACGGAAATGGTCTCCCGTGTCATCCACCCACGCCCGCAGGCGGTGACATCTGGCGAGAGCTCGTTAAGCGGGCGATTAACGATTTCCAGTGGCATTTCCAGGAAGTCTACAGCCCGCCCCCACCCGGACAACTATACGTCAATGCTTCTCGTCCGCGAATTCGAAATCAATTTATACGTCAAAAAGGTGAGCCGGAAGTGAACCAATCAATCAGCCGTCGACTACAAACTTACGCCCACGAGTTCGGAACTACTTCCGCGAAAATTTATGTTTTTGACGTAATTGGGTGGGCGAATTCCTGGGATTGTATTTACGCGTCCAGTGTCCATTGTGGACTCCACTTGCCCTCAAGGCATCAATTTTCCTTTGGTACGCTACAAATTGAGTCGTAGGTTTTGTATTCAATGTCTACCTCAGCTACCCAAACCCAGAATGTATTTAAATGCTCCAATTCAGGACTACTTTTTTTCTCGCGACTAGTTCCTTCTAATCCTCCCCACGCATTCTTTATGATCCACACACAATAAGTGACCGTAACTAAAACTGAGCTCCACTCAAAACACTCCCAAAATACACTTCTCCGTTTCATCCCTCTTTCTCCCTTATTTCCCGATCACCTTCTTCCTCAAACCTTTACACCGTGTAGCCGTGTAGGGCCATACACATAACACCTCCTGCCACACGCCCATACCGCGGATCTTAGAGTAATATATATATGTAAATTCTGTCTTACCGACATAAGTTAAAGTTTCAGGCTTTACTTTGTGGAAAAGCGAAACATGAAAAGGGTACTTTGTACTTTCCACACTGTTTTATCGTTTCCGATCATGGTTTTGACAAAGTTTTGTCATTATCAGGGTAATGACAAAACCTTGATAATGACAAAACTTTGTCAAAACCATTTTCGGAAACAATAATATAGTGTGAAAAGTACAAAGGGTACTCTTTTCATCTGTCTTGCCTCATGTATTGCGAAAACTTCATTCCGAGAAAAACAAGTTTCCAAATTAAAGAACACCACGGTTTCTATGGACAATTTCTTCTAAAACACAAAGAAAGAACATGGAAACTAATGGAATTGATTTTCTTAGAATTTAGAGTTAAAAAAGGTTTGTCGCAAAGAAATAAAGAGAGAGAGAGAGACAAAGTATGTATACATGTATTTGGCAGCCTGAACAAAGTGATTATTTTTAGAGCATGCTGATGGCCTTATGATAAACGCATACACTGACAAGGATTATTATAGCAAAAGGTAAAGAAAATCCTTCAATCCTCTGAAGAGCCACAGCTCTTCAAAAACGTTTTCCAAGGATCTCGAGTGATTTTTCTGGTCACTCGCTTTAAAGTTGCAATGGAGTGTTCCTGGCAGCATATCTAACGGCTATAAGGAATGAAACACGAATTATTTTGTAATGAATAAGAGGATTGAATCTTGAAGATTTTTTAAAAATTATTTGGTGAGCATAAAAAGAAATGATACCAATTAGTTGAAGCTTGAGATTATCAAGGACAAGATGGAAGTGCATTTTACCCATCGAAGTCTATCACATTCCTAAAATAATTCAAACAAATAATAATCATAAATGAAGGCTATACATCACAGCACTCTCCGTCGGGAAAAGAATGAATAGTATACTCTTGGGTCATCAGTGAAATTCCTCAGATGGGAAACAGAATTTAATGGTAATATAAAATACATCTGTGAGAATAAGTCGCGCAAAAACTTATGGAAATTGAATGAGCTTAAGCAAAATTCAAAACGACCTCGAATCTTAAAACAGCTGTGACCTTGGAGGTGCTGATAATGCTGCCAAATTATGGAAGATAAAATATACCAAATTTGCTAAGTTTTCCCCTAATGAGCTGCCAAAGCCCTACAATGAAGAGCTCCAAGGAACTTGAGTGATTTTCCTGGTTACTCGCTTTAAATTTGCTGTGTAGTTTATTTTTAGTAGCAAACCCAAAGGCTACAAGGAAGGAAACATGAATCCTTATTTCATGAAAAAGAGACAACAAAGCAATCATGAATTCGATAACGAACGCAGTGAGAAAATAGACGAACAAAGCAAGTCATTCTGCTTCAAACCCTTTTCTAGATGTAAGCTTTCAGGGTGACTTGATTCTTACGGTGCTCATTAAAGGTAGAAGAGTATTTTGATGGCGCATGATTAAGCTATTTTTAACGTAAAAGCTTAGATTTAAATGTGGTAGTCACCGAAACACAGAGAAAATTTATTTTACTATAAAATTAAATATGAACCCTCCAACTCCTGCGGAAATCAAACAGGAAATATTATCATTCTTTAAAGTGCAGCATTGCACTTCTGAGATTTATTCTCACTCTCACAAAATAGAATAAAATTTATTGCATATTAAGACTCATAAAATAAGTCTACTCAGAGGGAATCGGCTATTATATGAGGAATAAGTTTCTCTAAATAAAGACAAAAGGAGAAGAATAGCGTTAGTCAAGGAAACGTTTAGTAATTGAAGGGATCTGATGACGGGGACCTTGGGTAAAGATATGAAGAAGAGGTTTGTGAAGATCTTGATCTGGAGCGTACCATTGAATAGGACAGAAACGTGGACCCCTTGGAAAGAGGAGGAGAATAACTGCAGGCGTTTGAGATGTCGGTGTGGAGAAATATGAAGAAGGTGAGGTGGAGGGAAAGAAAGACGAGCGAGTAAGTAAAAAGTATGGTGGGCGTGGAAAGAATACTTGGGAAAAAAACTCGGATAGGCAGGGTAGGTAATAAGAGACGATGAGTTACTCAAGACTTTGATAGAGGAGGGGAGAGAGAAGGTGTTGAATGATGGCCTGATGTTGAATATAGTGATTCATTTGTTTGTTCTTAATGTGTTACTTGGTGTTACTTGAGTATCTTGTTTATTTTGGTAGTTATTGATTATGTGAATTATTGTTGTTGTCAATCTAAAATGGAGGAATACAGTAAATAATTTTTCTAGTGCAGAAAAGTAGCCGGGTTAGTTATTTAAAGACCCATCAGCAGCTAAAAGAAGGATGCGGGGTAAGCGGGAAAGGGGAAGAAAGAGAATAGGTTTTATTGACGGTATGAAGAGTAGATTGTATACCAAAGCGAAAAATGTAATACCAGAGATAGATACCTTGGAAGTCTAGTAAACTGGGAGGATTTCTCTAACTTTGAACAAAACCAAACCATTTGCCTCCAGATTACTTAAAAACTAGTACTTAGATCACAAATATAACCGAGACTCAGTGAAACTTAAAAGTCAAAACAGAAGATCGGTGGAGACAGACGTGTGTGATCTCTTTCCTCACCAAAGAGATTGAAATTCATCAGAAAAATAATTACTTGACTTGACGGGGATTCAAACCCATATCTCATAATTACCCAGCACGTGTTTTTGCTGGTTACACAACCCAGGCTTCAAAATTAAAAGCACATTTCGGCGGAAGTTTATTCGAACAGGTTGATCTCGTCTCCAGTCTGCATTATAGGACTGTAGACGAATCCGTACATGGTGTGCCACAATCATGGAGAGCTTGTCCTTACACATACTCGCCGAAATAGCCCTCAATTAACATGCCTTGATTGTGAAACTGGTTGCCACACATGCTCGGAAACAGAGAGATCCGTGCTTGGTTCCCGGTCAAGACAAATGGTATTTTTCGAGACGAATTTTATCCTCTACGGAGCAAATCTTCGCACCTGTAAGACTGTGCAACGCATCATTTTTCCCATCGCAATGATTGGAAGATTTTTCTTACCTCATTGAAATTACACAACATTATGACGAGGTGTAATTTAAAGGAATACTTACATAATAAGCAAACTTACTACATCAGGCTGAGATTGCATTAAATCGAGACATCTACATACTACCCGGCGAGCCGACGCATGGGCGTGTGGCAGAAAGTGTTAGGTCACCAGCCGTGTAAAGATGTATGGTTTTGGGAAGTGAAATGGTGACATGTATTACGAGAGTGTATTTAGTGGAGCTCAGTTTTTATTGTGATCGCTTATTGTGCGCGGAAATATCGAGTTTTTGTACCAATCTGTTCGGCAATGTATCTCTCTTATTTGATCGCTTCTGTCAGACCTAGAGATGTTGTGAGGTGTCATGATAATATTCTCTGTTACGCTCTGAAACACACCAGTTCTGGATTTCTCTGGCAAGCTAAGCCTCGCGCGTAGCTTCCGAGTCTCCAGGGGTTCCCACCTTAAACCCTCTAAAAGTTGTGAAACACACGAAGTTTGCTCGTAGCAGTTTTTGACGATGCGTACAGCTTTTCTTTGTATTTAATTGATTTTTTAAAGTTAAATCTTTACGACAAGAGCCCAAATTCTCAAGGCGTATCCGAGGTGTTGCCTAACCAGAGAGAAGTATCATCTCTCTTTTACTTTTTCATCCGAGTACATTCCTAATATATGCTTAACAAAACCTAGTTTCTTTGTTGCTGTGCCACTTATTTTTTGTACGTGTGTTCCCCACATTATATCAGAAGTTCCACATTATATCAGAAGGTAATTCCATGATATTAAGCTGTATCGGCAGAATGTACATAAGTTTACGTAGAGTGAAGCCAGGATATCAATTAGAAATCAGATAGGAGAATTCTTTCAATGAGCAAGCGAATATTTAGGGCTATTTTTACACCTACTGCTCGTTATTCCTTTCCTGTACCAAACTTGAAGTCGTAAATCATTCTGGCCTCGACTCTGCTCGGCGTGTGTCTAGAAGAGCGTGCATCAAGGCTATTCGGCAGTGGGACAATGAGATTATCAAGATTCTTGATTGGATGAAAAATTAAGCGATAAGGGATACTGAATCTACCGATGAGACGGACAAAATTCGAAGGGCAGCAGCGGAAGGATGAAAGGGAAAGAAGGGGGTGCTGGGTAACTTAAAGAGGGGTTAAGAAGATTAGAATCAGCGTAACTGGCAAAATAATAAAGAAAAAAGTTACATAATGAACCATAAGACTGTTGGCTAAGTCTTTGGCTCATGGCTGTGAAAAACTTCGCAGAACCTCAAGAGTGTAAATTTGAAAGTTAATGAGAAGAAAATATTGTTTGGCTCTGCACGAGAACGCAAACTTCCAGGCCTTGAGCTCTTGCCATAAGCCATTGTATCGCCTGATATGGAAATGCATGATAAGCTTACTGCTAAAAGAAACTCTTAGACAGAATACACAGGAAATATAATTACACATTTCGTTTAAAAACCCAAAACAAAACACTGCAGCGCAAAATGAATTTTGAAGTGAAATCCAAGTAATTTAAGCGTGTAATAAATACAATATTAGATTTTTAAATGGAATTTTGCGAAACTTTCATGGTGAAAAAGGTTCATTTGATAAATTAGGTAATTTTATTTATTGAAGGAAGACATTTGGATGTCGTTTTGTATAAGATAAATAAAAATCACCTTTCCATAGTCCGCAGAAGTTAGCTTCTCAGTAAAGTTGCGATTAGGGGCTGAAGTCAACATTCCTTGAGTTCTGGTATCAACATAGTGAACGAACAAGACATTTTCCATACAGCAACGCCTGGGTAGCAATGATGGCACTCTGGGAACGATAGTTATTGTGTGATATTCCGCATGAAGAAGCCATGATTTTTACCGCAACCTATGTCAAGGCCCTTGAGCCAAAGTCGGGGAGTTGTGAAATGTAGCCACGATGGATCTAGTACGTGATCTAGTCTGATTCATTACCGAACTATCAAAAAGTTCCATAAAAAACACACAGATGTCGTCATCGCATATTCATTAGATTTGGGGTGGCTTTACCCAAGGAAGTTTACTTCTTTGGAAGTAGCGAGTGTAGTCATACCTCGAATCGTTCAGCTTACACATTAAATCCAGATTTTTCCAAAAAAATGAATGACGGAATTAAACGATGAATAAAGAAACTACCAAAATTGTCTGAATTTGTCAATAACTTCGTTCGCTCATCACTTTATCTGAGTCGTTGTTATTCTTAGTTGTTAAGTCGCGGTTAAACGTCGAGAATTGTAACGGTTCCTACTTTTGATATTTTGTAGTCCTACTTTCTCTTTGACCCACTTTGATTGTTGAAAGTTAAACATTTTAAAGATAATGTAAGCTTTAAGACTGTTCTTGTATCGGATTTTTTTGGCGAATAAAATCCGATACTAGAACAGTTATAAAGCTTACATTAGCTTAAAAATCTACAACTTTCAACAATTAAAAGTCATATAACATCAATAATGTTTCCAAGTTCAAATTGATATTGACATATGCAAAAATAAGCCCCCATCGTCCTAATGTATTCGTTTTTAAAACCTTTAATCTTCACTTGCAGTCATGTGATCAAATGTTCACCGAATGGAATACAATTTATCGTAATACCGTTGGCAGAAAAAATAGAAGCCATCTTCCTCGTAAGTGCAAACCACGGTAGATTACTACCACTATCGACCCTCACTATCGTGAAATGCCCTGCTAACACATCGGTGTCACTTGGACTTGACTTGCAAGGTTACTGTATTGGATTATTGGATGTGACTTCCAAGTGTAAATCCTCCTTGAGTTTGACACAATAATGTTTACGGTGGCAGTGTTACTTTCGTCATTCATTCAGTCCATTTCCAAAGGTAACGCCTGGTCGCTGCTGCCAGATGTTTCTATCCCCTGTCGCCCTCTCCAATTCAACACAACTTCGGAAACACATTCGGCTCTTTATTTCTTCTGTATCTTCCTTCCTCAGCTTCCCTTTAACACTATTTCCTAGAACATTCCCTTCTAAAATCCTAGTCGCAAATGGGTTGTGTCTTATCATATGAACAACAAATGTTAACGTCCTTGATTCAGAGATGAAAAATTTGCAATTATCCACAGAAATAAATTTTACTGCGACATAGGCTTCGATGTTTTTACGTCATCATCAGGTGACAAATGAAGTTAAGTGCACACAATACACTTGAAAAAGAAGGGGGGGAAAGGAAGGAAGGCGGGGAAAGGGGGAAATAGGCGGGAAAACCGAAGGCAGATATTACCTGGGGGAGGGGAGAGGAGGGGAGGAGATTTGGGCACGAGAATTAGGTTGAATTTTAGGTGAAATTAGGGTGAGTTTGTCTCCTGATGATAATGTGAAAACATCAAAATCTGGGTCGCAGTAAAATTAACTTCTGTGGATAATAGCAATATTTTCATTTCTGCATCATGCATAAATTCCACTCAATATCGCAGTATTCTTCGAATTTTATAATTAACATCCTTTTCATAGTTTCCAATATACTTCTCTGACTAAAGACCTCCTGTCATACTCAACCATTCGTTTCCTGTCTATTTCTTATATTGATTTCAACAGATTCAGGCGAGATATCGCGGAAGTTCGTCATATTATATCACAAATAACAATTGCACTTTTCCGGGGAAAAGATCAATTGTTGTTTCTGCTATAATGTGTTACAGCTCTCCAAATCGAAATCGCCACCGCTTCTAGTTGTTTTATTTCCTTTTTCCCGATGGTTCAACTCTCCCTTCTAAGGTGATGCACTAATCGAGCATAATACGTATAAAAAAAAAGTCGTGCCAAATAGAGATGGATCCAAAACCACTTATGTAACGAGGAGGACATGAAAACTCCCAGAATGACATTGAAAGAAAAAAAGCCTACGTGAGAAAACGATCAAGGCTGTGTCCAAGATGATCCAGAGGTTAGATAATGGTAACCGTGATGACATCGTCTCTTATTGAAGACCAAGTCACGGCGGACTGGGGCTACAGGCGGTATTTAAGAAGTCAAGGGTGGATTTAGCGTACCTAACGATAAGAGACTGGATTCAAAAGTAGCGAAGGGGGAGATGCTATGGACAGCAAAGACGTCGCTGGGAACAAGACTCCTGCTGCGATAAGGAATTTTTGCGAACGACTCTAAAAACTAGTCCGAGTCTAAAAGAATCTAAAATCTTATGCCTCGAGAGCAATTGGTCATATGAGGCAGCGTACCGGTAGAGTTAAATAGAATGAGTCCGAGAGAAGATTAGCTAAAGGTGCGTCCTCGGTGATGTTTTAAATTATTCACCACTGGGTCTAAAAAGCCTGGGCATATTTCTCACCTTGTGAGACATTTTCTATTATGAGACATATATCCTAATCTTTTGGTACAAACATTTACAAGGACCATTTTGAGTGAAAATTTCCACAGCTACTTACCCATTACCGTGTAATGGATGAAATGCTCATTGTTAAAAAAAAACTAGGAAAATTTTTCTGCTTATTCGTTGCAATTTTTACAAATTCAGCAATGAGGCATTTTTGTGTTTCACGTGGATACATAAAGCTCTACACCCATTTATCCTTCGATCTTTCACCAATTTGAATACTTCTTATGATACTCCATTATTGCTCATAAAAGAAATATTAAGCTGATCGATGAAAGTTATGAAGGCAAAAGTCAAAAACAAATAATTAGGACAGCTAAGCTCAAGATTCATTTTCATGATTGGAAGTAAAGAAATTTTATAACATAACCACACCCACCTGAGCAGTGTTTGTTAACCGAATATAATTCAACTTACACATTTTTTATGCAACTTAAAAGCATTTTCTCTGATCGCCATTGGAATATTTTTGGCGCCATGAAGAATTAAATTGAGTGAATCTTAAAACCGATAAAGGCGGTACGAAATCTTATAGGAATCAGGATTGATAATATCTGAATGCTCATGGCATAGCAATTATTATCTCATTGTCAGTGCGAATGTCCGCATTTAATATTAAGATTAACATCAGTTACGACAGTTATCTCCTTGAAGGAATCACCTACTGTGATGAATAGATAAAGTTTGGAAAGGGAAAAGCACGAAGTCAGATATTCAAGTTACATCAGCGGCCTCGAAAAACCTGTCATATGCTCAAAAAGGACCTCGAATGAAGCTAATCAAGAATTTGGAGTACATGTCACATTTTGAAAAATCATCACTAGCCATCTGTTAAGAGTTATCTGTTTCTGTGAAAAACATAAGCATTTCTTCGAGAGATCACTCCCATAAAACATTGTCGACTACGGTGGCGACGATATAAAGTCCTCCTAAACCGAGATTCTAAGTCTTCGAGTCCCGCCTTGGTGGAATAATTCCCTTCTCAGGATATGGACATTTGGCCTGCTGCTATAGTCATTCATTCGAAGTCAAAAGACCAATCACACAGATTTAGGGGTAAAGAAAAAGAAATAAAATACAAAATAATGAACATACTGCACACACAATATTATATTGCCTTGAACATACATGACATTAAATGTACATAGCACCTTAAATATATATGGCCACAGAATATTACTCTATGATATGGTCTTCGAGTTCTACCAGATCTAACTCATTGCTCCAAATCACAACTCCAAGATTATCACTAATTTAACGCTCGCTCTCATTCACTCTCTCCAGGGTGGCTACTGATATCCAATTTTCAAATTCCCTAAACCTTTCCCTGACTTTTCCCTGATGGATTTACCGATTTCCCTGTACGATCGCCAAAAGATCACCTCTTATTTGAATGTTTTTTCTGCTGAATTGAATTTTCTACAGCAGCTTTAAATTTTCTAATCATCGTCTCGTATTTTTAGAACTGCAAGCATGTATTTATCATAAGTCCGAGTGCTCCAGCTACTTCTCGACCGGAGTTTCGGAAGTTAAAAAGAACGCGAGATAAAATTTTCACAACAACATAGCCTCGGATTCCTTGTGATGAGCGTAATACATAGTGATCATGCATTTTTACATAACTAGGCAAATATCGCAATAAGGATACACAAAAGGGATAAATTGTACGTCTGATTCACCACTAAATAACTAAAATTCACAACTAATAAGATTAACGACTAAATACTCCACGAATTGATGGTGCTTATTCCATGCAAGTCAGCGACGGACGCTAGTTTTAGTTGGTGAAATAAAGGGCGGGAAAGACGCCGATAAACGTAATGGTATAAAAATAACGAGGATTGCTATTCCAGTTTCTCCCTGACTGTTACTTGAATTCCCTGACTTTTCCAGAAATTCAAAATTCTCTGACAATTTCAGGTTTTCCATGACGATCGCCACCCTGCTCTCCTCCCTAATAAATTCACTTTCCACTGATATCGATCACTTTTCCCTATCGCCAAAAACCTTCACCAACTTGGCCTCCGCACATCTTTCCTTAAATAAACAGCGAACCTAGAGAGTAACAGACTTGGACGCAAACTCCAGATCTAAATTAAGTTTTTTGCTGTCATTTTTGTTGTTGTTGTTGCTTACATGAGCGTCTTTTTGTGTTTGTTACAAGTACACTTTAAATAGGCAATTTTGCTGTATGTGGACTATTTTTCTTTAAATAAATATCATACATGCAAAATGCTAAGAAAACCAATTTGCAACGTTCATTACTAAGAAAATCAATTTTCGGCGTGAGAAACAACTCATATAGCTCATCTTGATTGAAAATTGATCAGGCTAAATACAGCCTGTAGAAGTAGTAGATCTAACGTCTTCAACGAATTTACATTAAGGTACAGAAAATAATCTGGGAAGACCAGGGAATCAAGGAAATAGAACCCCTCTGCTATCGTTCTCGTAGGAAGGCTTTAAAATCACCAACACTTATATCCACTGTACCCCAAATATCATCGCCATACACGCTCACTAAACTATTCCTAACGAACCTTTCATTTCCCAATATTCCTCCACGATACAAATTATGCTACTCTCCACTACTACTTACCAGGGTAAAGGATCCCTAAATATAACTAGCAGCTGGGCGACAGGTTTTCCCTAGTCCAATGTTTATATAATACGAGATACAAGATGGGGTCTTAAAAGTGCGATTTGATGAAAGCAATAAACCTGAAAATAATACTAAAGGTTAGCGTTATCCCATTCAAAGTTACGGTTGACCTCAAGCTTTATATCAGTTTTTGTCCCCCAAACTCCAAAAACAGATGCAAAGAGCACGAAACATCGCATTGTGAGAAAACAAATTTCGTTTGTCCTCGATCTGGGTCGCAGATGTTTTACTGGGGTTAATGTACGACATTGAGTTTGGCATTGGTGAGAGGAAGGACGAACAAGTTTTGACTCCAATATCCATGCACGTCTCATGTCCGATTTCAGAAGCCTTCAAAGGACGAATGGACCAACAACCCTTATGCCTTTTAGCCTATTATGTGTATGTAAAGACCCTGTTCGTCTGCTTCTTTATACCTATTTTATAGAGTACAAGCGGAGAGCTATTATAGTTGTCTATTTAATTAAACTGAAACATTTAAATCAAGATGCAACATTTCCATTCAAAGATAAGGTAATTTTTGCGTGAGATATTATTCTAAAATGCTCAAATACGATCAGTGGGATTCCGCTCATAAGAGCAAACGCATTTTACTCCCAATACTCGGTGCTGTCGTGAAATGACATTTTCTCAGGAGAATGCAGGAGAGTTATGTGGAGAACCAACACAAAGAAAATATATAATCTCGAATAAAAGACGCTTGCATTGAGAAAGAAGGCAATTCTATTCCTATTAGAGAATCTGGATTAGTTATTGACGAAAAAATTATCACCGTTAAATATCTGGCACCAAGAATGTATTCACTCCTAAACTTTTTTCATGTCATTTGTCAGTACTTCCTTGCGAAGAACATACTTTCAGTAATCCACTCTTATCAGCCAAAGGAATGCGACAGCCGACGAATTCAACAAGCAAGCTGAGCAAACACATCACTCAAAGATATGAGGCCAGTAAGCAACAAGAAAAGTAAACGAATTTTCCCTCTGGTTCCTCATGGAGCGTAAATACATTTGATTGGCAGCGAATTCCACGGCGACATTCCTCAACGCGGTCCTTTTTCACGAGATAAATTCAAACGCTCTGGTCTATAACCGTTCCCACAGCTGCGAGGCAGAAGACATCAGTCAATCGCAGATACTGCACGGACGACTTCCGAAGGTCAAGGCCGTGATAGACATCGGTCAATGAATGAAGATGCCCCCTCCATTCTGGTCAATGAACGAGGCCAACCCATTCAAAAAACTGTGCGGCCTCGCTGAGGGTTCTCGTGGGGAATATTTTCTTTAGAAATTAAGGTGACTTTGGCCAGACGATGTGAGTGAAAATAAATATTTATTATACGTTTTTATTTTGGTTTAAAAAATCCTGCTTTTGCTGAAGAAATTGGTGGCATTTGATAAACAAAAATTACTGCATAAAGTATGCCGATTATTGCACAAACATATTTTTAAATACCACATGCACATAGGAGCCAACTGCAGCGCCATTTTCAGGTAACTACCGCATTTTGACTTCCATTATCCCTTATTCATTAGGTTAGAAAAAATGTCTTAGCATAGTTACGAAGCATATTTTCCATCAATGAAGATGCAAAATCTAGTTCTTATTAGTTTGAATAAGGAAATATTAGTATCGTCACTGGATAACATTTTCTATCAGCTGCGACAACTCATTCGCCCAATCTAAACTTTTGCAAAATGCGTGAAATAGAATCAAATTTCATGTCATCTGACGTAAAAGTATGGGGAGACGATGACGAGGGAATCTTTAAAGAGAACTGGAGTTGAATCTAGTGAATATACATAGCACTGCGTTCGTTGACTCACAGCTCAGCCTTCAAGAAAGGAGAAGATATCAATGGAATTTTGAAACATTTGACAAGCGAACTCTAGAAGAATGCTTGATGAAAGTGAGTTGGATAAAAAATGAACACGGGAAAAGCTGTGCGGAAGGATCTCAAAGAGCTGGTGAAAACATATAGAGTTGAAATAGTGGAGGGGATTAAAGGACAGATGTGGGAAATATTGAACAGAATGAAATAATGGGAATATTTGGAAAAGCAAAAGAGGCGAATATTCATTAAACAACTCATTTTTTTAAGGTAAACACAGAGGTAGGAAATCTAAAGAGCTGCAGAATTAAAGTCTGCATGATTGAGGTTGGATATATTCCAGGAATTTGACGGATCTTCATGTCGCAGTAAGCAAAAAACCATCTTCTCCCAATATTCCTCTTATCAAGAATTTTTCCTCCGCTTTTCAAATCCATCCAAACTCTGGAGAGTATCGCAAGCTACTGAGATGAAAATTAATGACCGATATGCAGATATTAGGTGATGATGATGTAAAAATATCGAAATCTGGGTCGAAGTAAAATTTATATTGTGGATAATTGCAAAATTTTTCATAACTGCATCATGGGTAAATTTCACTCGATATCGCAAGAATCTTCGAATTTTATGATGACCGATAACCTATTGAGAAGAGAATCCATTCGCCTGGACTGGGATTCGAACTCAGGTCCGCCGTATTTGTGCTGAGTACTTTTACCAATGTAGCTAGACAGGCGCTCTCTTCCATTATGAATGTTGTGAGCGCTAGAACTAATATTACAGGTGTATAGAAATAGTGGAAAGCCACATGAACGGTAGGAGGGAATCACCGGACGGATCTCTGAGCCCCTACGCTTTGCGTTTTATCCCAAAAGATTGACCATTGCAAGAGAAGGATAGGCTCTGAACCCTAGGGTGAAAGGGAGGGTGAGGAAATTTGGGAAGGGTAAAGGCTCAAAACCCGGCCACAATTAGATTGGTAGGAATTAGTTCATATCACAAAAGCTAAGCATTCCATGACGGGGTAATGACTTTAATTGTAAACAATTACATACATACATTCCAATCACGCCGTTCCCTGCCGGGGTAGGTAGAGTTACTAAGTTTCACTCATAAATACATATTTGTACACCGAACTATGCTTCAATAATTTCCTCCATACTGACCTATCCTTGCAAACCTCTTTCTCATTCAGCTTACGACGCCCATCGTGGTTTTGGCCGTCCGAGGCTCCTTTATGACTCTTATGAGTAAGTTGTAATAGAGTATGCAAGGTTACCAGCCTTTGCTGTACCCACACCACGTGCAGCATTCCCTGCTAACGGTTACGGCGCTCTACTGGTCAGTTTTGGCACATTTTCGCCAGTATGCCACAAGAGAAGCCAAAGCATGGTAATACCCTAGGCTCGCTTTCACTATAATTATAAAAAAAATATAATCAATGCTAATCTTAAATTTGATTATATATTTGTTTCATGTAGTGAATATTGTGAATTTATTATTTTTTTTATAAAGTGAATATTAATTTGATCTCTATTTATTCATATTTTTTTGCAAAATTTGTAAATCGTTTATTGTAATTTAATTTTTGGTTGTTCAGAAATTTATTTACTGTTTGGATTTGTTATTTACTCAGTCATTGTTCAATTAAACACAATGGTAGGTAAATTTTCGATTTCTCAACTTTTGTTCTAATATTTGTAAGATTACCTGGCTGCATGGCTCTTTGTTTTGTGTAGCAAAGCCCTGAGGATTCCAGTGCATTTGGCGAAACGTTGGCTGTGAGTTAAATATACGAATGACAAAATATTCAAGAATCTTATTATTATTAAAATGTAAAATACGATGCCAAATGTTGTCGCTATAAATGGTCGCCAACATTAACAGTGAATAAATTAGGGTACTGATTCGTAAAAGGTAATATGCCTTATCGCCATCTCCTTTCCCGTATCGGGCGCATTACGTCAATATTCCACAGTTTTCGGCTTCTAACCATCCGACTGCCCCTTCATTTTGTTGCATTATCTCATTTGGATTCCTGAAAGTTTGAATAGATCTTGCCTGCGACGCACAGGTGAGTGCGTTCTGTAAGAGAGCAACTGTCTTATAGATTCTTTCACGTGCTTAGTTGGATTGTTTGCGTTCCTAAGAAGTCTTATTTTCTCTTCCAATACTGAAATAACGTCACACAAGTGCCCGCGCAACCTGTGTTGGATACCAGCTCGTGCGAAATAACTGCACGTACCCAAGCCAGGCGATGGCAGCTAGGAAAATTTCACGCATTCCTCACTCACGGCTATTAATCAATTCGTTTCATAGATCAATCTCGCGATGTCTCACACATTTTGCTTATTGCACAACATAATCTATGACGCAATAGACTTTTCAAAAGGGAATGCATGTTATTCAGAATTCTCCAATGTATGCAGACTTTTCATGGACTGCCAAATTAAGGAGTTCTTTCCGTAATAATTCAGCTTTACGATTCTCAAAGCTTTTTTATTCCTGCATAGAGTCCGGCAAATGCCACAATAGGCGGAGTACAGGCAGTTTATATGGAAAATTCGAGGATTCAAATGTAAAACAATAAGGATTTACCTCTACATACTACCTTGCGAGCCGCCGCATAGGCGTGTGTCAGGGTTTGTTAGGTCACCAGCCGTGTAAATATCTAAGGTTTTGGGAGGTAAAATGGTGACGTGTATTATGGGAGTGTGTTTAGTGGAGCTCAGTTTTTATTGTGGTCGCTTATTGCGTGCGAAAAGAACAAATTTTTGTACCTACCTGTTCGGCAAAGTACCTCTCTTATTTTATCGCTTGTCAGACCAAGAGATGATGCGAGGTGCCATGATCATATTCTCTGTGTCCCTCTGAATCACACCAGTTCTGAGTTTCTCAAGCTACCTAAGCCTAACGTGTAGCCTCCGAGTCTCTAGGGGCTCCCACCTTAATCCCTCTAAAAGTTGTGAGACACTATATGTTCGCTCATAGCATCTTTTAAAGAGCATACTCCTTTTCTTTGTATTTCATTATTTTTTTTGGTTGAATCTTTATGACCAAGGTCCCAAATGCTCGTGTGCGTATTCGAGGTGTGGCCTAACTAAAGCAAAGTAGCGCCTCTCTTTGACTTTTTCATCCGAGGACCTTCCTATTATGCGATTAACAAAACCTAGTTCCTTTAATGCAGTACCGCATATTTTTTGCATGTTTGCAATATATAAAAAATTAAGGTAATTCTATGATATTTAACTATATCTGAAGATTTTATGTTTATTCCACCCACCGCGTGTAGGTACGGCATTTGTGTAACGACTTTCGCTGGAAGCGAACTGTGCAGTATTTACTAAGATTTTATTATAACCCCCGCTTCTGACACCACAAATAAACCTTGTTCAAAAAATGGATGGCTACAGACAATGTTAAATTGACTCACTGCTTGAATTGTGAAGGCAGAGAGCATATCTGAGTACTGATCTAGGAGAGAGGTTAGGCGATATAGGGCGAAGAATGAATGGATGAGCTATAAAAATCAGGGGTGGATATTTTAATAGGGGGCATAGTATAAGGAGTTAACTTCGTTTTCCGGACTTGTTAAGAAAATGGTTGCGAGCTGGATCTTCAACCTAGTTAAGTAAATGGGTGGAGGGAAGGGATAACATAGGTGGCTCGAGAAAGTCGATATTATATGTGATGTAAAAGAATGTCTCTGTAGAACAAATATGGCAAAAAATAGAATAGAGGGTGAAGTAACGAATGCCCTGAAGCGGTAGATACTCGAAGGCATTGAACAGTGTTTGAAAATTAGTAAAACAGCCATTTATTGGAATTACATCCTATGCTATGCTCTTATTGCCATCGAATACCTCGAAAGGGAAAGGTGAGAAGTGATTGCTTATTGCACGGCCACTTTTCGCGGTCCATTGACCGCATGTACTGCGGAGCAAATGAGTGCTTTCTCGCGTCGAATCCATGAATCTTTGGACTGCCAAAGAGAAATTCCATCAATGCGATGACTTCACAAGAGTTTGACGTCAGTAAGTCGAACATTTACTTTTTAACGCCATAGCCCCAAACGAATAGAAGAAAATTGGTTTCATTCCATAATTGGTAATTCCACAAAGTGGAGACATGGTACGCTTCATTTGAACATTCAGTCATCAAAATTCCAGAGCAAAAATCATATTTCTTGGGGAAGCTTTGATGATGCGAAACTATTTACTCACATTATTTTTGCTGTCATGGACTTTTGAAAATGCTTTATCCGTTTTCTCCTCAGCAATACACATCAGGGAGAGAGGGTCACAATTCTTCATGCATAAGCGCATGATTTTTTTCTTTATGATGTATTAATATTTTTTTTGACCAAGTAATTAGGTACTATTGCATGAACAAGAATGATGAAATCTCTGTTTAAACCAATCCCTCCCCAGTTGGCTCGCATATATTTCTGCATCGTGCGCCTTAGAAAATGTTTTAGGGAAAAGTAACCACAGTGTCTTCAATCTGATTTCTTTTAGAATTATTTCATATGCAGAGCTATGTATACTGTCAACTTTTCACCAGGTAGTCTAGACTTCTCGATTAAAATTGAGCGAAGCAATCATATACTATAAAAGTTAAACAGACTAAGAGAAGACATGATTCCTTGATTCAATATTGGCTCAATATTGAGAAATTGTCCAATTACCAGCAAAAGAGATAGATAAATGCCGTTATGAAGTGGAGCGAAATGGAGACATTTAGGAGTACCCACTTCGATCCAATCCCTTGTCACTTGGAAGAAATTTTGATCCAAGCAGTTCATATAATTCGTAAACAATAGATCGAATGCTATTAGGCAAAAGAAAAGAATTTTACCAAGTTAACAGAATAAGGAATTAGCAGGAATTAATTTTGCCAGTGGAAATATTTACAATCCGGAGGTAATGGAGAGAGAAGAGAATTAGGAATATTGTATAATATGAAGGGACCAAAGTATAGAAAGAGTTTAACAGCCATATGGCCTGCTTTCAAAGACACAGCGACAGAAGATCGGTCATATCGAGATTGGAATTATGGGCAGAGTGTCCTCGGACCTTCCGTTTATTTCGTTCATCATACCAGTTAAGTGCCAATACTGAGGAAAACACAAGGCCATGCAATGCAACATCAACATGGTGACATTAAAAAAATGGTAAAATTTAACTGTGTTTCTACGGGAAAATGAGTACATTACATAGCCAGAGAGAATAACTAAAGAATTAGTCCAACGAAGAGTTGGAGATAGAAGTATCACGATGAAAACTCTGCGAGAAGAGAGAGAAAATTACCGGACACATTTTGCGTCACGACAGCCTTATGAAAGGAGTATTAGAAGAAAAAATGATTGAGAAGAATATAAGAGGAACACCAAGAGAAGAATAAAAAATACGAATCGTGCAATATTATGAATCATCAAAGTAACCATGGAAGTATGTACGAACAGCATGTACGAAAGTTTGATTTAGCCTATTTCTTGCCGGGCGTTCATAATATTTTGCACGTGCCAAACTATTATAGTACAATCGATCACAGACATAATATTCAGGAAATTGACTGCAGAACCAAAAGATTTCGAATATCTTTTACCACTACAATAAGGGACCATTATAGTTTCGATAGCTCACTTCTATGATTTTTGATAATCACTATGTAAAGTAGGTTTTGCACTTGTTCTAAATATCCTAATATCATAATCAACACCTAACCCCACATGAAATTTCCAGAATTATTTAGCTTTTGCATGGTTTAGTACCTTGTAGCATTAGTTATCAGTCGCATTAGAAATACTAACCAGTAGTTGTACATTAATAAGTGTACTGCATGGTAGCATGTTCGTCTACGCAACACTCTCCTAGTTTTACCAGGGTCAGTGCCTTGTAGGACACTTTATCAATAACATTGATTATAGTCATCATTAGTTGTATCATATCTCGTGTTACATTTTAGTATGTTCGTCCACATAGCTCTCACCGAGTTTCTGGTATGACTGCGCTTTGCTATCCTGACTGATTTTAGCCTGCGCCTGGCGGCCGGGGGAAGGTGTGCGGTTCTGATTTGAACTTGGATGAGTGCGGCATGCCTGGTGAGGAATCACCCCGTGCCACACACCTTAGTCGTAGCTAACACGGTATTTCGTAGGTTAGGATGAAACGTCGAACCTAACCTTGCCTTCAATATACTGTCCTCATAATATACAAGTGGAAATCTGGATCCCGGTCAAAGAATTCCGCCACTCCCGGGGCTCGAATCCAGGCTGTCTGGAATGGGAAACAGAAATTTTGCCTGGCAACAGCAACACCAGTCGATTTCAGATTACGCGAGGGGAGAGAGAGAAAAATACATGACACACGTAATGTTTAATGGCGGACTAACGAAACCGGACCCTTTTCCAGAGGAGCCAATGAGCGAAGAGGGAGAGGGACCTCGGGCGGCATTGCGATGACATGACGCAACGCTCGAAACAAATGAACTCACATGGCCGGAAGGCGTCGGAATACGTCCCAATGAGAGAAAAAAAGGAAGAGATGGAACGAGAGAGATAATGAAGCGATGGGACTTCGGGAGTAGGAGAGGGAGAGAAGAGATGACGAAAGAAAGGAGAGGATAAGGCGAACGGAGAGAAAAATATTTTTTTTATAACTTTTCCGAAATTTCACGACCTAAAGCGGTTTCCTATCAACTTGCCAATTACTTTAAACAGTTAGAAAATAAAATTCAAGCAGAAAAACCTCTTAGTAAATTGATGGCTGTACCGACGCGTAAGGAATGAGATTACGAATAGCAATGAATTATCGGGGCAATAAAATGAAGATCGTAAAGCAGGTGAGTAGCGAGAGAGCAAATGACATCTAAAGAAGGGAGGGTTTTCGGAAATAATCTTTGAACGTTTAGTAAATTGAATGCTTTTAGCTTTTAATGTTTTCATATGGCTATTCACATTTAATCCCGTTTCTGTAGTCCTGACTTTGAGGAAAGAACTGTGAGTAAATTGGACTTTTCGACAGCGTGAGGAGGGTCAAATCTCAGACACATGGAAGCACAGCACAAGTTAAATGCAGATCCTGGAGGAATTTAAAATAAGAAAATATGTGAATGGATGAGGTAGTAAGAAGCCTAAGGAGTTGAATATCTAATATAGAAGGAAAATATCAGTGAAATTAAATTAAAAATGTCAGTGAAAAAGGAGAGAATGCTGAGTAAATAAAATTACATGCATCAATACATGGGCAGTAGAAATTATGATAAATTTGAAGGAGAAGTAGAGTGAAGCAGTGTGTTCATTCAAAAGGACGAAGCATCTACAAAGTATAATCAAAGTCTACACTGACCTACTACAAAAAAGACAGAATAATTGTAGGAACGAAATAAATTATCGTGGTTCTCCAAGCAAAACGCGACGTATTTTATCATAAATTATTTTAATATCAGCGGTGAACACCTATCACAACAACCTAATTATTGAAAAATGTCAGTAGCTTAACAATCATTATCACAGAGTTACATACAACCACCGAAAATGCAAGAGTTCTAATGATATCACATCCGCACTAAAGTATATGAAAAAAATATACAAATGTAGCTGGTGAATTCGGATTGAATTATCGTTTTGTACTCCATACGTTTTTATCAAAATGTCAATCGTGTTATTTACTAAATACAGAAAACCCATTTTCTTTGTGAAAAACCGGTATCAGTATCCAGAATTAAAAATAAAATGCGCAAATTGCGGATTACGCGAAGGAAGGAGAAGGAAGAAAGAAGAAGGAAGCGAAGGAGTAAAGGGTATTAATTAGCGGGATAAAATTACAAAACGTCCTCGAAAAGTTATAAGTGAAAATCATTAATTCTCTGGTGAGCATGCATCAATAAAAGTGTTTCATAGGCCAGGAATATATTGAAGTATTTGTTATCGGGGTTTTGATTTAAACGAGAATGAAGAACCTTCTGGTCTTCATGGAGCATTTGGTAAAAATAATTCATGAGAATTGATGTGTAAATTTAAGTCTTGTGAATTAAATGTTATGAGGAGTAAATTTTTGAGTTTATTCCAAGTGGTCTTAATGAGTACCCATCTTCTTATACTCACACCTTGTCTATTTATACAACGATACAACTAAAACGTAACTGGAACTAATAGGTATTTTTCCTATGGATGTAAATTTTGAAAAACAAGAGTGAATTGAATTATGAAGTGAATTGAGAAAATGGTTATACATACTGCTAAGGATTAAAGTCGTAGACTGGTGAAGGAAAGTTTTGCTGTAACTGGTTATGATGCTAAGGAAAATAAAATGTGTTAAAAGAATTTATGAATCCTTATAAAATATTATCAAGGGTGTAAGAGAGTAATCTTACTTTTTTGAGGTTTTTAGTCGAATAATAAAACTATTAACGTTTTCCAATATTCAGTATTATTTTTAATCCTTCCTCATGGCATTCAATTCCATTTGTAGAATCATGAAAATATGGCATTATACGTTGAGTTTGATGCTTTTGCCAATTTTCACGTTTATACGAGAGACGGTAGTTTCTCGGAAGAAATTTTCTTGATTATAAAAACAGAATTGAACAGCCCCGTGTATGGATGAAAAAGAATCCAAAATTTCGGCAAAAATTATTATTTGAATATTGTTATTCGACCAAAAAAGTCAAACAAATACTCAAGGCAGATTAAATACAGCGGCAAAGAAACAAAAGAGAGTAAGAAGAACATTGAATTCAAATTTTACGAATGGCAGAGTTGGTGATAACTTTTATAAGCATACATACATAAAAACCAATCACGCCGTTCGATTCCGGGGTAGGCTGAGTCACTAAGTTTCACTCATTAATACATATTTGTACAACTAACTCTGCTTCAATAATTTCTTCCATTCTGACCTATTCTTGCAGATCTCATTTGCTTCATTTACCCCCATACATTGCTTCATTCACGCTCTCCTGTTTTTAAGACTCCTAATATTCCTCCTCCTAAGAATTTCTTCAACCACAACTTTCTCGGCCTACCACTACCTCTCGCACCATTCATTTCACTCTCATATATCTGTTTCCTAATTCGACTCTCATCCTTTCTCTCAACATGGCCAAACCAACGAAGCACAATCCCTTCATATATGTCCATTACGGGATCATCTAACCCACATTCATTTATTACCCACTCATTCCTGACCTTATCTATCCTACTTTTTCCGCAAACACTCCTCAGATAACTCATACCCACGGCGTTTCGTCTGCTCTTATGTTTATCGTGACGTACCCATGTTTCACTAACATACAACAAAGTGGGAAGAAGAACTTTTAACTTAATCCTTACTCCTAAGGGTCACGAAGTAACTTTTATAAGCAATAAGAATTAATCGGTTCAATTAGTGGTTTGCCTCTAGCGCATGTTGCAGTTTTTCCACTCTCTTTTGTAGCCGAATTTGATGATCCTAGACTTGCGGGGATCGGGTTGGTGTGGTGGTTAGAGTACTGGCTAATCACACGGGCGGCCAGGATTTAAATCCCTGCAGTGGCGCATGTTTTTCAGAGGAACCCGATCCCTACTTGAGTATCTTGTGAAGAACACTTCAAGTGGAGTACTCCGTCGGTCGGATGAGACGTTAAGCCGTGGTCCCCTTGGCGCCTTTCGTTAAGAGTATCCTAATGCCGACGCCGGGTTTCTATCCACCCTTACTCCCTTACCTATCCCCTATGGCGCAAATGACCTTAGCCGTCGGTCGCCTCCCCAAATATCCAATCCAATCCTAGACTTGCGAAAATGGTATAAGTTGACGGCAAGAATGGATTCAGAAAATCAAATATTTATCGGGGTTCAAACTAGAAATTCTCATCTATATCCGTGAAACTACCGTGAGACTGTCTGTCGACGCTCTTTATCGTGCACAATGTCGGATCGCCCTTGATGAGAGTGTGAGAGAGAGAAGTGAAAGGGAAAAAAGAGGATTTCTGCAGTCGGTGGACCGGATCGAGTGTGCCCGGAGCCGCCTCCAACCCCCGGGGGCGGGTCAGTCGGATCTCGGCAGCTTCCCTTTCAAGCCCCCGCCCCACACGCGGAGCAGTCGTACGGCATACACTGCGGCGGAGGAGGTCGTAGCGAAAGTAAGCCCCTGTGAGAGGGAGGATTGAGATGTGGGATGCGGCCATCCCTCTATCGCTGCCTCCTCTCCTTCATTATTACACACGTGGGCGGGTGAGGCTGATGAAAGTGAAAGGGAACGAACGTCGGTAGCATGAAAGCCTTTTGCTCCTCTCGGAGAGATGAGACCGCAGCGATGGGAACTTCCCTCCATCTCCCAACGCCCCCCTGTCGATGTGATCTTCACCTCCTGCCCCCATGGAGCCCCCAGCTTCCTCGTCGGGAGGCAAATGTCGTGGGAAAACGGAGGATGCTCACGCGCGTGACCGTAGGCCTTGTAGACAGCCTTGATCGCTGACCGTAGGGCGTGGATGCGATCACGATGTCACGTAAACCTGCTTACAATCGTGGGGTGTACTCGCTCTTTCACCCTTGCGATGGTCCGGGATCGTGATTAGATCTTCCAACCAGGGTTTCTCTACCGGGATTCGCGGATCCTTGCGGAAATTTAGCTAATCATAATAATAATGGGGTGAAGTACACGCTGCAATTCCAGGAATGAAATGCGCACGACAATTATGAAGTGTGGGTAGCGTGGTGGTCTGCGCATTTGGCCGGCAATTCAAAGACCCGTGGTTCGATTACCGGTACAAACATGCTGAGATGAAGAAAGAGGGAATCGGGTTGGTGTGGTGGCTAGAGTACTGGCTAACCATACGGGCGGCCGGGGTTCAAATCCCTGCAGAGGAGGATGTTTTTCAGGGGAAACCCGATCCCTTCTTGAGTGTCTTGTGGAGGGCGCTTCAAGTACAGTACTCCGTCTGTCGGATGAGATGTTGAACCGTGGTTCCCTTGGCGCCTTTCGTTAGGTAAGGCTAATGCCGACGCCGGGTTTCTATCCACCATTCCTCCTTTGCCTGTCCTTTATAGCGTAAATAACCTTAGCTGTCAGTCGCCTCCCCAAAATCCAATCCAATCCAATGAAGAAAGAATTTGTAAAAGTGTATAGATGTCTGGGTCGGTAAAAAACTGTAGGATTTTTAATCCCATCCATTTAATACTTCGAAATCGACAAGAGAAAAAAACGAACGGAACCGGGAGTAGAACCACGGATATTCGGCATACCGGGCCAATGAGCAGACCACTACGGTTTCCAGGCAACGCAAGCGAGAAAAGGGTATCAAAGAAGCGGCTTCAATCCCAGGCGGCTGTATTCTTAACCAGCTCTCATGCCGTGCTTGGTTATATACGACAGTGTTCAAGCTTTCCTAAAAAACGACAGTGAAATTAAAATTGTGCATTTTTCAACGTATTTCGATGTAGCGATTTTTTTCTCGGAGCAATTACAACATATTTCACCACCGTATTGACTGTAGGATTAAACATCGTCCAACATCCGTTTAAACCGACCTTAACAGATAGATAACCCGGTTAATATCTCATATTTTCCAGCTTCTTATCACAATTCACTTTTTTACTTTAAATCTACCGTGAAAAAATTCGCTCGAACTACCAGAAAAATAATACTGGACATTTTTTTAAGCATGACGCCAGCCTAGCCCACTGAGCTGTAAAACACAGCATTTTAAATAGCTAAATTCCCCACTTAAGAAGTAATTTCATGTGATGATTCTTCAATGACTTCAGTAAGATACGAAAGATCAAGAATATCAAGACAAAACGTTATTATAATCGATAGAGGCTGTTTTCTGCGTTGAACTCATTGGAAGTCATAATACCCTTGCAATGTGACCTTCCAAAAATACCTACTCAAGTACGATTCAACTTGCACGTTTAGATAATAGTGTTTAAAAAAAACAACAACCGGCATCAACACTTATGGTAAAGTCCACGGGGAACAACTTGATATCCTTTGAGATATCGGCTAACCTTTGCACAGCAACATCGTAGATTAAAGGAAGTACCTACGCCAATTTAGATTCATTTGCTCCGTAATTTTCAATTAAGGCGTACAATAGGCAATGTGAGTAATGAGTGACTCACCTTGTACAATAGGTACGGTTCAGAGATGAGAACATGTCATCAGCATTTCTTTTTCTAAATGTCGACAAAGTTGTCGACAAAACCGACACCAACAATGGATGACCAAGGTTTCATATTGGCTGCAGATTGGCGATCCATTAGCGGGGAAAATAACGTAACTTACAAAGGGATTAAATTGCTGTAAAACAATCGTGATATATATCCCACTGAATGATGGATCTTCATATTGTTCGTTACCCACGCGAGTCTAAAAGAACTACGTTTTGGAGCACTCTATTGTTATGACTGCACACATTTTAGACAATGATTGTGACCTGAAAGGACAAAATTAGGGATAAAAAAATAAATTTAACAATAATGCAAATCTTAAGGTGCCTTAAACTTACATATCTCATTATGGAATGGAGGTAACTTTGGGAGATATTTCCTCTTTTTCATGAAGTTGAAGATATTTTATCCTTCATTATAATACAGCGGACGTCTGAAGAAATATCATATTTGTATCCATACATTATTAAGTAATTGGGTGAAAAACATAGCAGGATAATTATTTAAGACATATTAACATAAATAAAACGGATTGACATAAATCGACCAAAAAGCTCTCAAATAAAATGCGTAACTTCTTACAGGAGTGCTTCAATAATTCAAGTTTAATAGCTTCCCGCTATGCGAACATAAAACCAAAACGGACTGAGGGATATCATGACTAGTTTCTCTTTCTCTATGGATCTCTGTGTTTCAGAAAATAGATCCCGAAGTTACGTATTTATATCCCTTCAAAATTGCACCGTTGACTGCAATAATGCAGTTGATTTTTAGTATTTTACTTCCGAATTTTGATTAGAATGTACAAATAATCGACATCTGTCTAGTTTTTTTTATATTTCCGCTCTTCGTACGGCATCAACAAAGGTTCAACATTGCCTAAGAGTGCGAGGCTGTGCGCTCAAACAATTGAATACCGATCGAGCAATTCGTCTGCACTCTGCACAAAGCCTCTCGATTCACGAATGGGTGAGTTACGCTGAATCGCAGTTAAAAAGGATGGATCTAAATAAGGAATGATGGCTTTCCCTCGTCGAGGAGTCCGGAAGCCTAGCGGTCGATGCTGAGGATGGCACGGACGGCGGAAGGACTTCAAAGACTCGAGATCTAAGAGTAGCCGAGGAAAGGCTCACACGGGAAGAAGAAAACTCGAGCTTTAAAATAAAGCTTTCGGTACTTTCATCCCCCCCTTTAAGAAGCTGCGTTTACATTGGCTGGAAGAGTGCACAAAGCAAAGAAATGACAACGTACATGGTTCCCACTCCTAGCCTCAAACCTCACTACATGCAATTTCACGGAGATGAATGGGCTTTGTGTACCTATTGCACATGGACATGGGATGAAGTTTTTACGCGCATATACAAACCTTTTGCTCCATATATTTTTTTCTAGAAGGAAGAGAGGTGCTGAATGTAGAAGTCACCCTGAGAGGAGAGAAATTAGCGAAAGAAATAATAGAAAGAATAGAGAAAGCATGCGGATTCCTTCACCTGTTTCGTAAGTATCATCACGTGGGATGGAAGAAGTACAACGGACATCAAGCGAAGAATAGCCCGAGCTAAGAAGGCGTTCCTGGGAAAAAGTCAACTGCAGTGCTCGAAGAAGATAGGACTACAAAACTGGAAACAGTACATGAAAACATTCGTGAGGAGCGTAGCACTCGATGGATTGGAAGCATCGACCATTGGAAAAGCAGACCAGGAAATACTAGAAGCTTTCGAAACCTGGTGCTGGAAGAGGATGCTGAAGATAAAATAGATGGACAAAATTAGAAATTATGAAGTGTACAGAAGAGTAGAAGAGGATGAACCATATGGAACACCAAAGAGAAAAGAAGCACCATATAGATTGGACACACCTTGAGTCCCAATGTGTTTTTGAAGAACACAATTGAAGGCAAAGTAGAGGAAAAAGCCCCCAGAGGAAGACCCCAGGAATAAGTTCATGGACCAAATAAAGAGGAAAGTATATAGGAGGAGATACAAGGAAGTAAGGGAACTAGCATTAGTTGGGGAAGGGTGGAGGGCTGGAGTCAACCAGTCTTAGGATTGAACGACCAATGATGATTAAATAAATTGTGGAAGTCACAAACTTTATCCTGATCATTACGACATCCTTCCACCACATGAAAGCTTCCCTTTTCAATGTTACAATGCACTTGTTTCCCACAGCTAGCCTCAAACCTCGCTACATGCAATCTCACCCAGATGAATGGTCTCAAGTATATCTATTGCAAGAGGACAAGAAATGAAATTTTTACCGCCCATATACCTCCTTTTGCAATTTATATGTCATCAAACAGAAAACCTATATGATTAAAAAAAATGTAATTGGATATGAAAAAATTGAGGGTTAAACAGCGGATCCTCTCATGGGGAAATAACTAATTTTAGGTCCATTTGAGACGCTTCAATGTTCAATGCATCTAGATATCCCTAGATGTGATACAACACATTGATTTTTTCAATGAAAAAGTATAGGCAAAAAATTATAAAACCCATCCATTCACAAAGAGTAAAGTCATTTCACTGCACTTGATCAAGGCCACAGAAATGAGCGGGTTAGTCTAAGAAAAAAAAACGGAGTCATTCGGCCCGAATAGATTGAATTACAGATAGAAAGATTTGAGTCATTGCAGGTGCACCGCGGCATGATGACTCAGTTCAGTGGTTGAAAATGAAATACTCATGCATTCTATATATTTATCTTTGGATTCAAATTGTGTAAAAAATGATGTGGACATATTAATAACTGGTTCAGGCTTGACTTAGTGAAAGTTGTCGGTATGACATTCACTACAAATATTCGATGATAAATGTACGTGAATTCGTGATGAATAAAACATCTTATAATCTTCCTCAGATTAATTTAAATGGCACGACGCGTGTCACCATTCTCGCATAAAAATGTGCCACGCGTGGTTATACAAGTTTGTTCACATGCTGTATGCCGTTTAACACTAGAACCGCGGACGGGATATTTTTGTCCCATTACAACTTTCGATGAGCTATACCACCCTTAATATTTTTCGTAAACATTTCGGAGTTTTCGTTTTGGAGTAAACACTACTTGAATGGCTCCTCTTATCTTGGCTAATATGAAATTCGCCCTCGTTCTCAACATCTTAGCGAATATATAACGAAAAAGCTTACAGGACTTTACCCATCAACTCACTATGAAAAACCTACCAGAACTAGAAAGGAATAATGTTTTCGGTTATTTGGAGATTTTACACATGAATTGTTAGAAACGAGACGCTATGCGCTACAGTTATGTTAAGTTATGAGTCCCGCCATATTTTATAAACAAATCTGAACCGGATATTATTAACTGTATTTGAATGATGTTAAAAATAATTCGATCTTCAACTGGAAACTGTCCTTAAGTAAATAAATCCTCTTTGAGTAAATGAGACGATTAACAGACCCTGGAGTTGTCGGAACACCGATCGGGCATTTTTGTCCCAGCCGTGGTTTTTGAGGGTTAGCAAAACCCAGCAGTTCTAGAGTGAAATACAACTGTGGCAGATTACAAACGACTTAGGCACAATTATAGCTCATGAAGGTCATCTTAAATTTCTCAAAGTTTACCAAATTGTATGCTAAGGCTTTCCTGCGATTTTCTGCTAAGGATTACTCCGCCATGAGAGGTAACTTTTTACTCTTTCAATCATCGGCGATTTCATATGAGTTATAAAAGCGATAGACCGTCGAAATATCATTTTTCGTGTTAAATTATATCGAGTCCGTAATCTCATAGACTGATAGCGACTACAATTGAATGCAAAAGAAAGACAAATGAACAGATCCATTGGAGGGTAGAGGGAAGATGAGAATCGAAAATTAGAGAAATTCGTCTATTTCCCGGGTAGCCATTGAAGAGAGAAAATTAAAGATTTATACTTCCTTGGAAGACAGGATAAAAAGCTAACCAGAAAAAGAGAGCCGAAACCAAAGAAATGGCCAATTATTCCCTTCTTTATAGCTCCCATTCGGAAGCTAAAATTGGAGTAAGAAACAAAGGAACATGAGGAGCTAATACAAGGAATTCAAACTCATATTTTTATATTGTACTAGATGTACTTATTGAAGAGTATGATCTCATCATACACCATTGGTGTTCTTTGGAATAAGGTATGCTATGACGGTTGCACTTCCACTCTCCCTTGACATTTTCGAACGTCTCTTCTCAGACTTTTTTGAACCACTTTTCTCATGAGCTCAACGCATTTTCTACCAAGTACAAAAGATCAAATAGAAACTGAGGGACAGTTTTATCCTAAAGATCTTTCGTACAATGAATCATCATTGTAAAGAGAGGAGATTAAGTTTGGCAACAGTATCATCAATAAAGCTCACACCATCAACTCTACGTAGAATGCTCTCGAGCATTTTATCAAAGGCGTCTATACCGTGGTGAGTGAACAGTTTTAAGAATCTCATATTGCTAAGTTCACAAATACCATTCAACCCCTAAAGAGCTAGTATTGAATTGTAGGGCTAACGATAGGCGTTCGGGTAGTTGCTAGCGCTTGTAGGTATTACCAGCGCTACTCACATGTATTGTGAAAAGGAGGGTAAACGCATTACAAGAACTTGATTGAAAAAAATAGAGCGAGTTCATTGGAAAGAATTAGTCCGAGTTCCAATCTTACAAGAATAATACAGCTTGTGATGTAAATCCAATTGATATTTACATCTACATGTACATAATACCCAACAAGCCGCCGCTCGGGCATGTGGTAGGGGGTGTTAGGTCACCAGCCGTGTAAAGGTGTAAGTTTTTTGGATATGAAATGGTGACATGTATTACAAGAGTGTATTCTGTGGAGCTCAATTTTTATTGTGGTAGCTTATTGTGCGCGGAAGAACGACTTTTTGCACCTACCTGTTCAGCAGTGTATCTCTCTTATATTATCGCATCCGTCAGACCTAGATATGTAGTGAGAAGTCATGATAATATTCTCTATACCGCTCTGAAAAATATCAGTTCTGAATTTATCAAGGAAAATAAGCCTAGCGTGTAGCCTCCGAGTCTCTAGGGGCTCCCACCTCAATCCCTCTAAAAGTTTTGAGACACTATATGTACGCTCGTTGCAGTTTTTAATGAAGCGCGCTGCTTTCCATTGTATTTTATTAATTTTTTTGGTTAAATCTTTATGACCAGGGTCCCAAATGCTCGCGCTGTATTTGAGGTGTGGCCTAACCAGAGCGAGGTAGCATCTCTCTTTGACTTTATCATCCGAGGACCTTCCTATTATACGCTTAACATAACCTAGTTTCTTTAATGCTGCGCCACATATGTTCCCCACGTTCTACGAGTAATCCTCACGATATACCAGATGTTATGGTAAGACACTGAAGAACGGAATGGGATTTTATGAAAAATTCCCACCACTGCTACGATTCCAGCTAGTTATTTTAAAAATAGTAAGCAAGAGCTGATGCTAGTACAACGGGTTCTGGTCTTGAAATATTTAAGCACCTATCGATGCAACATACTAATTCCATTCACAGTATCTATTGTTATAGTAGGATCTTTCTATGATGAATAATTAAAAATGATTAATTAAAATGTTTGTTCATTCAGTGTAAATTGACATGGTTTCTATTAGAGCTGTGCGAATGCTTCGAAATCGATTCGAATCAGGCTTAATTCGATTCGATTCGCCTGCAAATCGGGATGCTTCGAAACCGAATGTTTCAAATACTCGTATCTGATATATTCGTCTTCGAATCGTTGCGCGCATTCAAACATGGCGCTCAATCCAAAAATGGTGCGCCGTCCGTTTAGACGGATTTTCCTCACGCGAAACGAAAATTTAAACGACCACATGTTATTCTGTGCCCTCTTTGTACCACTATAGATATATAAGCTAATGTAAGGCCCTAAAATGTTGCAAAAATCTTTAAAACATTAACTGCGCATAAGCTTATGCATTTTATTTAGATTCGAATTCGATTCGCAAGCGAATATTTTAGGGCGATTCGATTTGCTACCAAAATAAAAAAATTGTTCGTATCGATTCGATTCGAAATATCTTTTTGGAGATTCGATTCAGTTCGATTCGAAATGAAAATCCCTGATTTGCACAGCACTAGTTTCTACCATGTCAGCCATGATCACGTTAATTACATCCATGCATCGATTGTGAAAATAGCAAAAATGGCAAGAAATGAGTAAACAATCACGGTAACTATAAAATTCTGTGTCTTTGCAAGTGTATTCCCTAGAAAGGAAGGGTATTTTTGTACCCATACTGGCCAAGGAAAGAGGAATTTGGAAGAGAAGCTCTAAACGAGCCGTCGCCCAACGATTTCCCGAGCGAGATTCATCCAGAAAGAAAATCTATTCCAAAGTGACGCCTTGCAGGGGATGAGAACGACCAACGGCGATGGAATTCCCTTTCGGCGGAATTCCTATATCTTTACTTACGTCGAAAATAATTCCTGGGAGGTGGCTTTAAAGCTCGAGAGGCAGGAAACAAATTGAGGAATATCGAGTTTTCCTTTGCAATTTCGATGCCGCAGCAGCTTCGCTCTCGTTATCCTTTCCGGGAAAAAAATCCTGACAACGCTTATCGATAATCGATTCTGAGACACCGATATCTGGTCACATTTATGCGTTCCTCCAAGGGGATATAGCCGCGAGGTTTTGTACATGAGCTTGTAATAGGGCTGAGTGCTGATATGAATATACAAGTTTCTCTTTTTCTCCAGGGAAGGAAGGAGACGTTATTGAAGAGTGCCAGTCAAATTTTTAAGAGGAATATAAGGGCAAATTTTAAGAGAGAACGTGAAGTTTTAAGGGGAAGAAATTTCGATTTGGGAGTTAACTATGGCAAGGGAAATACGAAGAGGACATGATACTGAAAGTTTGCTTCGCCGCAACGCATTATTTACACCGACAGTCTTTTATCAAAAAGAGTGACGCACATTCATGTTAATAAATCATTCCCACCAAAATATCTGACGCTTAAAAAAAACTCAAAGCATCGAAGGAATTTTAGACGGCACGCATGGGTAAATTTTAGGAGTCAAAAGTTAGAAGTTTATGAAATATCTCGAAATATATAATATTCACCAGTATGACCGGCACTCATTTTCACCAAGTTTGAAGTGCTTGACCGTGTTTCATCGGTAAAAAAACTTACTAGTAATTAAGACCAGTATTAATAATTTGTAATATAAAAAAATAACCATTCCTGTATGATATATTATCTTCGGCTAAAATACACAAACTATAAATATAAATTATCGGGGCAAACCTTTCTATATCTGGTTTTCTATCTCTAATTACTCCTGGAGGTGAAAAACAACGATTTGGTAATGTTGATGGAGAAACTATTGCAAAGCTTAAAGGAATGTAAGGGACTCAAAATATCTCTGAGATGAACTTTACACGTCGACAGACACGATGTCCTGGTCTTTTGCCAATTCGATGCCACGTTTTTCATATGCCTCATTTATTTCGAAAGCTATGCAATACAGTAGTCTATGGGCTTTATAATTTTTATTCGGACACTTCTCGATTGGTCACCTGCTTCGCCGTGCATTTACAACGTTCAGCGGGCAGCTTCGCAGGAGATAGAAAATGTTTAGTTTTTAAATCTAATAAAGTCCGCATACTCCCATGCTGCGAACCCAGTTATAAACAATGTAACTGAGTTCACAGCATGGGAGTTCATTCTATTTCAAGTTTGAAGTGCTTAACCGTGTTTTATAGGCAAAAAACTTAAAATCGACTAGTATTAATGATTTCTTATATTAAAAAATAACCATTCCTTACAGTGACCTGTGACAGAAGGATGCCACCTAGGTTAAAGGGCCAGATATACAAGACCATCATTAGACCGGTGTTACTCTATGGAGCTGAGTGTTGGGCTACTAAGAGTACACATGAGAGAGTATTACATGCAAGTGAAATGCGCATGCTGAGGTGGATGAGTGGGGTTACCACAGCTGACAGGATAGGAATGACCACATTAGAGGGAGTTTGCGAATTGCTCCTACAACAGAAAAGGTGAAAGAGTGCAGGCTGAGGTGGTATGGCCATGTTGTTAGACGAGACGGTGAATATCTGGAGAAAAGAGTAATGAACATGAAGATGGAGTGAAGGAAGAGCAGAGGAAGGCCAAGGAAAACATGAATGGAGTGTGTGAAGACGGATATGTTGGAGATTGGTGCCAAAGAGGACATGGCTTTGAATAGAGCACGCTGGGAGCCGAAAGTCCAAAAAGCTGACCCCCAAATAATTGGGATTAAAGCTAAGAAGAAGAAGAAGAACCATTCCTGTATGATATATTATCCTCAGCTAAAATTCACAAACTATAAATATAAATTATTTTAAGAGATATATAACGGCGCAAAAGAGTGATGCTGCTGTGCTAAGTTCAAAAGTTAAAATTAAGTGTAAAATTACCTGAACAGGATAGCATAGATGGAAACGTCACATGGCATGGAAAAAATGTTTATTCATGGCAAATGAAGATATCACTATCTAGATTTCTACTAGTCTCGAAGCATTCAGAATAAAATTCTTTATAATGCTATTACGAGTGCCGATAAAAATATCGGTATGTAATAACAAATAAAGAATTTACCCTGAAGTCAATAAAAGAAAGCAAATACATGCGTAATGAATGAACTTTGTGGCAAATACAGGACTCAGGGATTCCAGCGACCCTGAAAAGAGGCTAAAATTTAGTAAATAGCGAAGTATTTTCCGTTACCGGCATCGGTCCTGGTAAGTTTCGTATAAAAAGTCACTCATGAGTTGTTCTGCACTTTCGGAAAACGCAGTATAACTACCAACTCTAAAAAAATGTATCTGAATCATTTGCCCTCGAATAAAAAAGATGAGAAACGCATTAAATACCATTCTAATAAATCACTATGGAAAACAGAATAATGGAGGGGCGTTATCGCTGAGAGAGATTATATGAGAGCAAAGATCATTATTTTTTGATTCCCCTTATTTTGAAAACAATGAATGAGTACACCAAAGCGTAATAAACGAATATATCGCTGCTGTGCTAAGTTCACTAGTGGAATAAAAAGGAAGCACAAACATGAGATACATCAACGGAAAAGAGAGGAGTTATATTTCCACATCAAATGAGTTCACCATATTTTTATCGTATCTTCACGGATGGCTTTATTTTTTAACAACAATTTCAATCTATTCATTGCATATTTCATTAAAAAATACGGCGATGAACCTAAGCCGTAGATTATTTTAGAATTAGGTACACATCCAAGACAGAGTTTGGTTGATTTTATAATTGATTTTCAATGAATGAATGAATGAACAGAATGAACAAGTATGGATCAAACAAATTGACTTTGTTAACTCCACTTGAGGTTTGTGTAAATCTCTCAGGCTCGCCACCGGGTAAGAATTCCATAGGTAGCCTTGAGAATGGGTAACGAATCGGTACCCGAAACGTCGGCTGCCTATGAATTTCTTACCCGGTGGCGAGCCCGAGAGATTTACGCAAATATCATTCGCCGGGAAAGTGTAAAATCCACTTGAGGTTTATTAGCACGACCCGAATTTCGACTCTTTCAAATTTAGGATCGTGCTAATAAATTACAACTGGAGTTAACAAAGTCATTTTATTTGGTCTATAATGGATAACTTCCACAAAGTAAAGCCTGCAACCATTTTTCTTGTATAATGAACAAGGTTATCTTATATCAAGGTTATATAACAATTATCGTATTTTAACTGAAGTATCGAAAAGTTTTCACCGATGGCGCCAAACTTCCTGATAATCAAAGATGCCCAGGGCATTCGAGGAAGATGTAGACTGCAAGATTTGAATTTCTCGGCCATTCTCCGCAATATCACGTGCGTATCGGAGTTTAACGAGAACACTCCCAACGGGGCCTGGAACATTCTCAGAGATAAAAATGAAGTGATCAGGTCTGAGAAGTGAGTCAGAGTGAGAAGTGAAAAGGAGACTTTTCTAAGTGCTCGGAGGGACAGATTTGGAATGTGAGAGGATGATTAAGTTGAAACAATCGGTAATCTTCGGAGAGATGTGTTCAGCCGAGACTTCAGACATCCGACGCCAACGAAAATCACAAAAATGTTATCAGAATATTATGTTAAGCCTGCGCGTCGATTCTGTGAATGTGGAACGCTTCGTAGATCTGCTTAAAATCGATTTAAAACAAATTAATTAATTATGATTAGGATTGTAATTATTAAAGAGGTGATCGAGTTGGTATGGTGATTAGGGTACTGGATTCCCATCGCGAGTGCCTGGGTTCGTATAATAACACAGCGAGGCGCATATTTATCATCTGCTATTTTTATTCAGAGTATCAGAAAGCACATCGCTCAGCCGTTTGCCTGGCATTTTGACATTTGGTTAAAATTGGAGATCGATTGTTGAGTTTTCGACGTCAGAACACAGGTTGGCCAACTCTAGCAATATTTTGTTTGTAATTCATAAGCTGGTGAAATATTCTTGTTAAATAATAAACCAATTGTAACTTCCACACAAGATTTATTTAAACCGACCCAGGTTTCGACATACCATGTGTCATTATCAAAGTAGTTCGAAGCATTGGTCGAAAGCCTTAAATAGTAGACGTTTACATAGCCGAGACTCCGAAGCGGCGATAGGGGGGGGGGAAGGGTGGGAGAAACCGGAGTGGGGAGAGGGTTTGGAAAGGGACAATGAAAAGGGTATGAGTCACTTAGGAAGGAGAATATTGACGAGAGGAGACTGGATGGGGAACAGAATGTCATTACATAAGGGCATATTTTCAGGGGTACTCACAATCTCGAACTGTTCAAGAAAGTCCAATTTTATACCTTTGTCACAAAAATGTAAAATATTCACTTCAAAATCACTGGAATGGCCTGACTCACATAAACTTTTTGAGAACGCTGATTTTTCGTCATTATTAATAAAATGTTGTCTATGTTCCCTAGCCCGTATATAAAACTTTTTGCCTGTTTGACCAATGTAATTAATGGCACAATCATTGCACTTTAGAGAGTATACACCACTCCTCTCCAAATCACCAAGACGGTCTTTAGAATTAAAAAGTAATCTTCCCAGCGTCGACGAAAAATCAGCGTTCTCAAAACATTTATGTTTGTTCCCGAGATCCTTCTTTTATCTTACTCGTATTTTTGGAGAAAATTTGTTTTGGAGAGAACTTGTTGTGCATTTTTGGAGTGAGTCCTCTACCCCTCTCGCGTTGGTGCTTCAATTCATTGCACTATTATATCATCTGATTGGCAGGATTTAGGACAGTAATTATTCTAACATCCTAAATCCTCGCATATCGTTTTGATTTCCCTCCTATGCCTGATCCGCCGTGAGATCCCTGTTAAAAATTCCTCATATCGTCTCCCTCATCTTATTTAGTCCATAATTCCTATCCTCTTTCTGCCTCTTCCACGCTTCCCCAGTGTTCTTACCTCTATTACTCTCTTTTGCATTCCCTCGATTTTCAAAACGTCTTTCATCTATCTCTTCTGCCTCCTCCGAACCTCATCTACTAGCTTCCTAATAAATTGAATGGTTTGCGGCGTGACTTAGTGAAATTGCTTCATGTTGAAATGAATAATTTTGCAAATTTCACATAGGTGACTTTAATAGCGACCAGTTCAGGTGACCTGCTGATGTCGCACAACGACGAAACTGGTCGTTATTAAAGTCACCTATGTGAAATTTGCAAAGTAATTTATTTCAACATACTAGCTTCATCTCTTCTCCAGCCATATCCAATACCTCATTCGTCTTTCTCGCCTCCCAGCTCACCCTCTCCATTCTTCTCCACACCCACACCTAAAATGCCTCACGTCAACGCATATCCTCCCTCTGCAATGACCAAGTCTCCGATCCATTCAGCGCCGCACTCTATATTATAATTACATTCATACCAAGCATGGAAATTTTCTCCTTCCATTACAATCTTTAGCTCTTCCTAGCCTTTAAACGTTGCTTCTTTCCTTCTTATGTGCTGTCCATTTCACTCGCACTTTACTATACAGGCATTCCCCCAAATTCATAATCCTCTGCAGACTTCTTACAGTCACGATGGAAATCAAATTCCCATCATTAAACATCAATTATTATTATTACTATTTTAAATTATTAAATTATTATCAATTCTCAATTAAAACCAATTCAGCTTTAATTTTATTCGATAGGAATCGGGAAAGGGAAAGGGATATTTCATAACTTGGGGCTAAAGGATATCGTCAGAAGTTTTTTTTCTTTTGATGTTGCTCACTATAAATATACCAACGCCCCTTTCTCATAAAAAAATCGCGAGAAAACATTTCAAAACCTCATTTAATTTTTGACCTCATCTCTACATGAAACTCGCCCATTCCTCGGCGACTAGACGGTCATGCGAGTAAACAGATGACTAATAATGAAAGAGCGTTTGGATATCTCTCATGAGCACGAGATAAAAGGCGCGGTAATTTTGCTAAGGCTTGTGGAGGAAGAAATGAAAACATCATTATCGCCCGAGGAGGATGGGGAGCTGTTATGAGCGACTTCTACATTTTTTCCACTTCAAACAGACCTCAAAAGCGGAATTAACGATGGCAAGGCGTTGAAACAGCTGGAAATTTTGCGTGGATGCGGGTCGTAAGATTTGCTTTCCCGAGAGGCAATCGTAGGCAACTTGTCTCTTTAGTGGATTTTAGATATCGCACGCAAAAATATTGAACGGAAGTTCGACGTTTCTCGCCCACTGCCGGAGGCATCTTACGGGATCAAACGAGTGAGGGCATTTTTTATTAATTTAATGGCCATTCGATATTGGTAACATGAAAAAGAGATTTTTCGGGATTTTTATGTGGAGTAGAATGAAGGGAGAAAATGGACGAAATGGACGGTAAAGAAGACAAACAAAGACGTCCAAGGATTGCTTGTGATCTGAAACAAAGACGGGACAAAGTTAGTGGTAGAGTGTGGGGCCTCGTGCCGGTAACTTGTTATTTTAAGTTTGCGGGACAGACAGACTCCGTTCCCAAGAGGCAGTCAGGAAGGCAGACTCCGTGACTCGGCCCCAATAGACTTTTACTAAAATGCGCACAGGATAAAGAAACAAAAATAATAGGGCCGCTAGAAAAAATATACTGAAGGTGGCACAACTATTGAATTTGGGTTATCCCTTTTAAGTCTTGCGTGACACTGTTTCGATAAATTTTCTTTTTCTTCTTCTTAGTGGAATCTGCCTCCTGACAGGTTTCACCTGGATGCTCTCCATCGCAGTCGGTCCAGAGCATCTTCTTTCATTTGCCTGTAACTTCGACCATTTTTATGTCATCGAGCATTCCCATTCTTCTTCTTCCCCTTCCTCGCTTTCCTTCTATTTTTCTATCAAAAATTCTTCTAAAAAGACAGTTTTGGCGTAATATACGTCCCATCCAAGCTCTCTTCCTCTTTTTGATTTCCCTCAGCAGTTTACTGTCTCCTCCTATTGTCATTACTACTTCCTCATTCTCATTCTGTCCGTCCACTTTACCTTAAGCATTTTTCTCCACAACCACATTTCGAAACTTTCTAAGTATTTTTGATCTTTATTTTTGACTGCCCATGTTTCGTTGCCGTAAGTCACCACACTCCATACAAAACATTTAGCAAATCTCTTTCTCAGTTCTATTGGAATGCTAAATGCTGTCAGAAGTACTTTCACCTTTTCAAATGCTTTTTTACCCATAGCTATCCCCTGCCTTACTTCCTGGGTACAGCTCCCATTCTCAGTCACTAAACTTCCCAAGTACTGAAATGATTTCACTTGCTCAGCAATTTTTCCTTCAACGGATATGTTAATGATTGCTTCATTCTTACTTACTCTCAACACTTTTGTCTCTCCAACTCTTATTTTCATTCCGTATCCTGTCCCCACTCTTCCAATACTCTTCATCATATACTGTAGCTCCTCTCCTGATTCCGCCAAATTTAAATAATTCGCGTAAATCTCCATGTGGGCCTCGGACTTATATTTTCGGTATCGAGTCGCGAGTCGGGTCAGATTCAAGAACTATCGAGTTGGGATGGTTTAACTGTCACATAATCGACGGGTTTGGGTTCGATTTTTGGTCTCGGTGGATGATATTCCCTCTGTGAAATTTTCCCACTCGCGGTTGATTTCGTGAATAGAATAGCATTTTATTACTTCCATATGCATAACATTACAGTCAAAAATAATTTTAACACATCAACGGATGCTTTAGGTGGGCTCCAAGGTCAAGACCTGTATTGAGCCACTATCAATATTTAACATGATACCTTCACATTAGAATAAAAACAAAAAAAAAACATTTGAACACTGGAAAAACATTCAACATTCTCGTTTGACAAAATTTCTTTGAACGTTTTGCAAAAATTTTCATTTGCATTTCATTTGCAGTGTTATAAAATACTTTCTCAAATAAAAAAGAATCAGAAAAAAGATTCAACGGTTCTGTAAAACAGTAGCCATTCTTTGACCATTTTCAAAAATGTTTGACCAGATTTGCATCTTTTTATTATTTTTGGCATGGAATTGAATATTTTAATTACGGAAACGATGTCTTGTACAAGGTTATTCTTAGTTTGGGCAGTTTGAACTTTGAAGTATAGACCGCGGCTATTTCTTAGTAGCTACCCTCAAAATCTAAAAAAAATAAAAACAGTGTACAAATTAAAACTAAATAGAAATTAACTTCCAATAAACACTAGGAAGCACCTTATCTCTGTTTTAGTGTTTCCAAATCTTGATTACTACTCCTTGGTATTTAATGACCTAACTGTTGAACAAATGTAAAGTTACTGAGATCATTAAATTCATGTGTAAGATTTATACTCAATCTCTGGCGGGATGAGCATATCTCCTCATATCTCTAGCAGCTGGATGGCTTTCTACTGATTCCCATCAAACGTACGTACGGACCACATTCCTCTACTCCCTCTTTCATAAAAAGCAACCTGAATACCTCCCAGACCTCTTCCCAGTCTCAACATCTACTCTCACAGTAGTCACAAGATTCTTACCTCGATATCTATACTACTCAGGACATCACACCGTAACCTTTCAAAAGTCACTCCAAGTTGCCGGAGGAAAACCGTGGAACTCCCTACCTGAAGAATTAAAGAAACTGCAGTCTCTGAACCGATTTGAAAACCATATTTATAACGTGATTTTGGGCAAATGAGGGATCCTTTCTCTTCTCCATGTACATACATGTATCACCCAAAATTTAAATGTCAGCTTGTGCGTTTTTTTCTGCTAAAAATATAATTCTCATGCTCAAAAAAATTAAGCTTCTATTGTTGTTATATTGGAACCATGACAAACTGTTATGTAGTGTTTTTGTTGAACTCAAGGGACAATGTCACAGAGCAAAATAAATTATCTATCTATTTCAAATATCTATCCTTACTCCGGGAAGTTAAATGATAATAATCCCCTGTGATTCCAGCGCTCACCATAGAAAGTCGCCCGCATTAGAGAATAAAAATTACTATACATTAACGGTGGTGTGAGGTGCGAACGAGGAATTACCGCGTAGGAGTCGGTCGCACATCACCCTTCATTTTTTCCGAGGCGATCTCCACCATATCACTCTTCCCCTGAAATACAGACCCGAGAAAAACAAGGCTCACTTCTTGTATATGCGCCACGCACACTCAGCTAATCTTCGTTTCTCCGACTCCCAATTCGTTTCCCTCCCAACTCCTTCTCCTCTCCCACCCTCGTAGCACTCTTTTAAGTTCCTCTCATCCCTCCAACTCGCTAGACTTGACTTAGAGAGGCAAAGCGTCTACGAGATAAGGTTAGACTACTGGCGACGGAACAGAGGAAACCGCCAGCTTCTATCTCCCACTTCCTCGGGTCACATGAAAATGATTCACGCGCGATGGGAACGTCTGGGGGGACAGACCAGACCGGACAAGCCGCGGCTAGCTCCGCGGTCTCTTCCCAATTTAAGTCGCCTTGATTCTGGGCTCGCTTCCTCAGTAAAAAATGATGAAATAATATGATTGTGCACTCTTAAGGCTGTTGTATTTCGCTCCACATTCGTGTGGTGCGTGGCACTCTACGGATCGGAAGCCTTCGAAATCTGGTGCTGGAGAAGGATGCTGAAGATAAAATGGACGGACAAAATGAAACTGATGAAGTGTACAGAATAGGGGAAGAGGAAAGGGCCATATGTAACAACATGCTTAAAAGAAGAACAAGATGTATTTGACACAACCTGAGACCCACTGGGTTTGTGAAGAACAAAATTGAAGGTAAAATAGAGGGAAAAGTCCTCAGAGGTACACCCAGGAATACATTCATGGACCAAATAAAGAAGAAAGTACATAGAAAGAGATACCAGGAGATAAAGGAACTAGTATTAGATAGGGAAGTGTGGAGGGCTGCAGTAAACCAATCCTAGGGTTGAACGACCAATGGTGCAGTTTGATGTCCTGACATTACAAAGACGCGGATATACAAGGGGGCAGATTTTTCATCTTTCACATCTACTAGATATGTAAGATTTTTGGCCTCCAGGCATAAAACTGAGAGCTTCACATACTAGAGATAGGCAAACCCGTTCATTTTTGGGAACTCATTCACTCTGGACCGGTCCTTTTTGGGACCCGTTCTTTTTCACTCGCTCACCTTTCCTTTTATATCGGTGCTCATGTATTTTATTTTTAACATGATCTTGGTGTTTAAAGAATGTATTAGTCCTAGAAACAGTATACCGTAATGACGGCGTTTAAGAATGTTGGATACAATAAAAGATGGAAGGTAATATTGCCAACTTTTTACATGGTCTCGTAAAAAGGTTTAATTGAAATAAAGAAAAAAGTACCTCGGATAACACCGCTAGAATCAGCAGATTGAATTTTTGGCGTGTCATGGAGAACAAACATCCTATCTCTTAAAGATAGGAGCGAGAGAAATGACGGACCGAAAGGAACGAAATGCCGAAAGGACTGACGGACCGGAAGGAACGGTCGTAAAGCCATGTTAAGCCACGTAAATGCGTAAAGGGGAAGATTATTGGGAGATGAAATGCTGAAGTGCATATAATGAGTGCTGATTTTTTGGAATGGGGCTCAGTTTTTCATCATTATTGACCGTTAAATTCTAATATTGGTTTACTTCAGTCCTTCACCCTTCCCTATCTAATGCTAGGTCCCTACTTACTCGTGGCTCGTTCTATGTACTTTCATCTTTATTTGGTCCATGAGCTTAATCCTTGGACTTCCTCTAGGGATTCCTCCCTCGATTTTATCTTCAATTACATTCTTCACAAACCCATTGTGCCTTGGGGTGTGTCCAATCCATCTGGTTCTTTTTTCTTTATCGTTATCCATATGATACTATAGTTTTATTAAGGTCAATAATGATGCGCAGAAAGAATGAATTTATGTACATCATGCATGAATTTCTCTTATCCTATCGTTTCTCATCTTCTCATTACTTTTGTTATCTTATGATTTATCTTCATTCCGAATATCCCGCACTGTATTTCTAAAGCATCTATCCAAGCTTGTCGTATCTTTGAAGATCCACTAACCAATACCTGATCGTCCGCGAATCTCCCGATTTTATAAGATGCCCTCCCACTTTGACTCCTACCTCAAATTCTTACCATGCCTGTCTTACCATTTCCTCAGCATAAATGTTGAAAAGCAATGGCGACAAATGCCACCCTTGCCTTAACCCGCGACCTAGAGTTGCCCACCCTGATTCACCATTAGCCACCCTCACCTGCGCCCTTTGCGTTATATATAAGTTTCGAATTAGTCTCCTGTCTCGCAATCTATTACTATTTTCCGTAGTATCTCCGTTAGTGCATTCCAATTTACTCTGTCGAAAGCCTTTTCAAAATCAATAAAGCATGTAAAAATGTCCTGATCAAACTCTATGTTTCTTTCTGTAAGTGTTCTCATCACCGCTATCGCATCCCGAGTTGACCTTCCCTTCCTGAACCCAAACTGGTCATCGCCTAAGCAGTTTTTGGCCTTATTCTCCAACCTTCTATTCATCAATCGAAGTAAAACTTTGCCTGCGTGTGAAATTAAACGAATTGTTCTGAAGGTCTCGCATTCTGAGTATTCTTCTTTTTCGGGATATGTATGAATACTGTTTTCACAAAGTCCTATGGCCATACTCCTTCCTCGTAGATCCCACGTAGGGAGCTTTGATTTTCAATATTTTGAAAATTTTCATTTCCTGCTTTTTTTAAAATTCACAATGAACCGAAATTAACCTCTTTGAAGGGATATTTCTACGATTTTTGCAGATTGGAAGGAATATTTGTCCGTATTTGAACGGATTGTTTATACCTTGGCGATAAATAATGAAAATCAACAACACGTTACATCAAACCCGTTTAGAACCGTTTGAAAAAATGCTTGGCAAATGACACTGATATTTTCGCCAATTCATTTACTCTCCTCCTTGGCGGGAAAATGACGGAAAAGTGAACGATGCAATCAGTTTCCGTCGCGTCATGAAACATCAATCGCAATCACGCCCTGAGACAGAGACAGGACCACGACGTGAACACGTGGGAGCCGAAGGTTAGCCTAAGATTCATCAATGAACGACGCATGCCCCCGCGGGACGGGGAACTGAACGGCACGCATTGTTTGGATGGCGAAACTTCCCGTTCGGAGACGGGGAGGGAATCCACCATCCCGTATCCTTACCGAAGCGATAAGGGTACACCGAGATTAGACGAAAAATCTCTAGAGGAGTGGAAAGGATAAGAAGTGCAGTGGGATAGTGAGGAGCGGGGGTAGGTAAGTGGTATCGGTAGAGGGGGAGGAAAACTTTGACGTCACAGCGACCGTGATTTCTCCGGCTAAAAATACGGTACTAGTCGGGAGCGGGAAAGGGGAGATTGCAAAGTATCCGACGGAGGGCACGCTCCCAGCCGTCGATACAGCGCCGCGGGCGGATTGACGTCATAAGACATCTCGCGTTCTTTTTTGAGCTGCATTGAACGATCCCGACTGAATTCAGCCTTTCGGACGCAAAAGGAGAGAGGTAGACAGCTGAAAGGATCACTTTGTTTTCCTCCAATGATTTTTTTATCCTGGTACAGCATGTTTCAACATATCGGTGTCATTATCAGGTACCTACAAAGATTAAAAAAATTTCTAGAGGTTTCGGTTATTATCATTTAGGTTAGGAGTATCGGAAGAAGGGGAAGAAAACTTTGAAGTCGTATTTACCTCTGGATACGTTTAAAATCTTTATATCTGATAGCTGGAAGGAAAGTGGTAGGTAGCATGTGGAGCATATCAAGAAATGAGTACCTGTCTAAGGAAGCGAAAATTGCCGTGTACAAAAATGTACTTCTCCCCACTTTGTTGTATGGTAATGAAACATGGGTATTTCAGGATAGATATAAGAGTAGACTAAACGCCGAGGGAATGAGTTATATGAGGAGTGTTTGCGGCAAAAGTAGGATGGATAGGGTCAGGAATGAGTGGGTAAAAAATAAATGTGGCTAAGATGCTCCAGTAATGGACGTATATGAAAGGAGTGTGCATCGTTGGTTTGGCCATGTTAAGAGAAAAGACGAGAGTCGAATAACGAAACAGATATATAAGAGTGAAATGAATGGCGTGAGAGGGAGAGGTAGGCCGAGAAAGTTGTGGTAGAGGAAATTCTTAGGAGGAGGAATATTAGGAGTCTAAAAAACAGGAGGGCGTGTATGAAGCAGTGTTTGGGGGTACATGAGCCAAAGAGGTTTGCAAGGATAGGTCAGTATGGAGGAAATTATTGAAGCAGAGTTAGGTGTACAAATATGTATTTATGAGTGAAACTTTGTGACTGTGCCTACCCCGGAAGGGAACGGCGTGATTGGTATGTATGTATGTATGACACCGATGTGCCAAAACATGTTGAACGAGAATAAAAAAATTATTGAAAGAAAACAAAATTTTCTTTTCATTTGTGAAACTCAACTTCCAAATAGTTGAGCCTGAAACCAACTTCCCTTTAAGGAATGCTTGTAATTCTCTTGATAGTTCGAGTTGTCATTTGTTCGATACTCCAAGTATTTGGACGTTTTTGAACTTGTCAGCAGCGACCGGAGAAATCCTCCAGTTTTCCAGATTTTAGGCGCTCTCTCACACTACATGGACAGTTGGAAGAGTTGAATATTATAAATTGAACTAGGCTATTTACAGATGTAAAAAATTATTAAAAATGAATGATTTTTTTAACCCTTAAATCACGCGTTCTAATAAATACAAATCGTTATTTGTGTTTTATGCACTTGACTGAGTTAATTTTCATAGCTGAGTTTTTCCGAAATAATCCAAATTCCTTTTCAATCAGTTCCAAGGAATAATCCAACTATTTAAAAAGTATTTTTTTCTCTTTGTATTAATAACCAATGTCAATTGGTTATAAAAATATCTAGTCTGGCTTCATAGCGTAGGTCGACAACATCACTGGTTTAGGCGGTGTCGATTTATCGAGAGAATGTAGCATCATATAAAAGGATTCCCTTATATTTATACTAACATTATGCGATGAAACTTGTTAATTTGGTTTCCTGCCTATTGATTGGGAAGTTTTGGAATATATCCGACCTATAATTACTCCACTGAAGGGTGAAATTTCAACGTTACTGATTAAAATATTTGTATGCTAAGCATTGCATCACTTCTAAGCTCCTCTTACTTTCTGTTTCTCCTGATAATTACCCATAATTTGTGAATAACATGGTATAAAACTTGGTACTCCGTCGAGCACATTCATAATTCCTAGGAACTTGTGAACTCATTCCAACCAAAGTTCAAAACCTCGTATAGGATGAATACTTAGTAGATAATATTAAGTTTCCATTATCTTTCAGGAATGGCAAATATTTAAATATCTATCGATGATGTAAATGTACGGACGTCTACCGGTGAATTCTTAATTTTCTAGGCATACCCTGTAATATGGTTCCCCATCCTATCTTTTAGGGAGCCAGGAGTGAAGTGTTGGGAGGAGTATCAGTAAACTTACATGGGTAGCAAACGTATAGCTACAAGATTCTGTTAAACGCCTTATCCAAATAATTTCATGAGAAAGATATAATAAAGTTGCCAAGCTTTAGACAACATTTACAAAGCATTCATTTCCTTCATCTCGACTTTCTTCGGATATCAAATGTTTACGGAATCCTTTGAAACCATACAGGATATCGGAGAAAGTGACAGGCAAATAGTTATGAAGGATCTCAGGTTTTCCCGGCGTATCTGATGGATAAAGGTTTCTCGGGTTTTCCACCGGGTGAGCAGGTCCATGGGGCCCAACGTTTCGGAGAACGACTTGTCCTCCATCATCAGGGGGGTATCAGCTTCCGAAATGGGTATAATTCGGCCCCCCTGATGATGGAGGACAGGTCGTTCTCCGAAACGTTGGGCCCCATGGACCTGCTCACCCGGTGGAAAACCCGAGAAACCTTTATCCAGACAAATAGGTAGTTCACCAAAAATATTTAAAGAAAAATTTGTAGTATCGACAAATTTGCTGTTCCGAAATTCTCACGACAAAATTTTATGACGGGCACTTTTCACAGCGTCACCCAAATGAAGTTGTCCCGTAACGGCGGATAGACATTTCATCGATTCTCCGTCGAGAGGGACACGCGAACTTGCCGGCGATATGTAGATGCCGCATCTTTCATTTTCTGAAGAAAAACCAGATCAATGCATACCGTGAATGATTTCACAAATAAGGTGCAGGTAACTATCGTCGATGTGTATGCGACTCAATGTCAATGTTTGCGATTATCATCCAGGTCGGAGCATAGCGATCTTCAATTCCTCAAAATTACCTTTATAATCCTAATGAAGTCTTCATGATGCCCTGAGGCTGATGGAGGATGTAGCCATTGAGACGCAAGCCAAGATATACCTAACCTGGTGGAAAACCTGCGAAGACTTCATTAATATTATGCGCAGAGAAAGTACCAAATCGAACTATTAGTATCATGTGAGTGATGTGGAAAATTTAATTGATGTTTTTTGATATTCCCAATACTATAGATATGACTTTATTCTTTCAAGTATTTCCCGCCCAAATCTGCAAAATGGGGGAATAGAAAAATCAAGAGTCGATAAAGATCTTTGATGAGACGATTTGAGATGCGTCGCGACGATAAGTATTGATACCAAAGAAAAAAATCGGCATCTCGTTGTCACGTCTGCAATCGTATTGTAGTCAATAGTGCTCCATGTAGGGTGTTAAGCATTGAAAACACTCCTTTTTACAATTTTTAGTCGACAGAAGTTGCGAAAAGTTGGTAGATATTCAGTCTAAGACTTAAATAAAACATAAAAAGTAATAAACCCGTGAAACGTAAAAATTTTGCTCTCTCATATTGATTAACTTATACTCCCTAGCGAAATTCGTCGGCTAAGAAGCAGACTTTTCCATTTTACTCTTGCAAACTACTGGAACTGAAGATATAATGTTGCATTTTTTACGGTTGTTTGGATGAAAGAATGAAGTTTTAAATTCTTGCATTCAATTTTCATTCAATTTCTTCCCTAAAATGTTGTTCTTGAAAATGAAACAGTCCTTTTTTCAATGTCTCAATTACGGAAAGTGTATTTTTTGTCAGAAAACACAGCACAGGATTTATAAATCACATTATTCCTGGAGCATGTTGCGGCTTAAATTTATAAATGAGTACGATAACTGCGACGAGATTATAGCTGGGATATTTTTCTCTCAAAATTCTAAATAATACGTGGGATACATCTATGGGAACCGTCTCCTTGACGATAAAAAAAGCAGGAACGCGAGGGAATGGACGTGCAGCGAATTTTCTACAGAGGCCCAGACTACGGGGAGGGGAGATGGTGAACTTGAAGCTCTGAGACGGAGCGAAGGGTTCACGAGGAATCCTCTTTAACATTGGGTCATCTATGCGGAGTCTGGACCTTGACCCTCGCGGAGCTAACAAATACGGCGAAAGATAATGTCTCGGCCGTTGGGAGACGGGAAACGTCCTTGTGTGTACACTCGCTTAAAGATGGAAGTCGAGTGGGGGTGATTCTTTGAGGCTGCTCATGACGTAAGACTTAGAATGGATTCTTGTGGGGTGGGGGCGGAAGAGGGAGGGGCATTGTGGGAAGACTTTGGGGGAGATAGAGGTCGAAGTTGGCGGTCGAGAATATCGAACGAGTGGCGGAACAACTATGGGCAGGAATTATACATTTATCGGAACTTAAATACACTCGCAAACAATTACACTCCATGAACAGCATAGACGAACGTAGGAGTAATTCTTGTCGTTATCAGGATGTGAAGAAGAGGCTGGTGAAGAGCTTGATATGGAGCGTAGCATTTTATGGGGCAGAAACGTGGTCCCTCAGGAAGGAGGACGTGAATAGGCTGCAGGCATTTGAGATGTGGGCGTGGAGAAGGATAGAGAAGGTTAGGTGAATGGAACGGAAGACTTACGCGGAAGCGCTTGAGCTGGTGGGCGAGGAAACAAAACTTTTGAATGAAATCCGGGATAGGCAGAGTAGATGGCTGAAGGATATCATAAAGGGTAATGGGTTGCTAAAGAGTGTGATAGAGGGAAGAATTTTGGGTAAGCGGGGAAGGGAAAGAAAGAGAATAGGTTTCATGGACGGGATGAAGAAGGGCAGATCGTATGCAGAGACGAAAAAAAGATATACTAGAGGCTCCTGAACGTGTAGAAAACTGGTAGGAGATTCTCTGACATTCACCAAAACCTACCTTCACCGGTAGAATACATTAATGAATGAATCTTACATATATAGCATGCCGGGGAAGCGATATAGGAATGTCATTTCGAGATATCGAAAAAATTCGCTGGTATGAGCCAAAAAAAGAAACTATCTTCTCGTTGAATCTGGAAAGAAAGAAGGAAATATTGATTCTGTAATAACTTAGTAGACAAATCATATCCCATGCGGTAAAAGTGGAAGACTTCGCCGCTAAAACACTTGAAGCCCGTGTAATATCCTGATCATGGATTAATTCTTATTGCCTCAGTGAAGCTTTAAACAATCTTAGGTCAAGCGCCTATTTTTCAGAAAGTTTTGGTTATTACAATGAGTCGGTGTCATTGGACAAAGATTGGGACCATAAAGTCCATACTGCCACTTTAACCCTCCTAAATTCTTTCTAACTTAAAAAGTTAAATCATACCATGGTGAAGGCTGTATGTACATGTTTAAGGGCCGGTTGCTAGAACATTTAGTTATGAAATCAATAATTACGAGATCCATGAAGAAATAAATCTCATTAAAATGTTCAGGTTGTAGGAACACATCTACTAGTTACATACATTAATTACTAATTGTTAATAGGTTCAAATATTTGATCTAATCTTCTACCGCCGGATAAAATTTATTACAGTTCAGCCTATGAGTAATTGCTAATGCATATGGGTCATTCCACGTCAGATCAGCAGTGAGTTGACCCTTGGTGTCACCGATTCGAACCAAAATTTTTATGTGGGTTCCATCTGGCGTTAAATGAAAAAGTGTAGATGCGTTTTTGGAAAAAACATTTTGTCAGATCTAGAGACGATCAAAGTTTCGACCATTTTGCGCTTAGACCTTTTTATTTTTGCTATATCTCCTAACCGAAAATAGCTAGAGAAACGGTTGACATCATATTTTGTTTACAAAAAAATGTACAGCAACAATATGTTATCAGTTTTGTAAATAGACTAAATTTTATTGAAATTGGTTAAATTTAAAATTTTTAAATTTTAACAACAAAAATACAGCCATTTTTAAATTGCAATTTTTGTTTTAGTTTGATACGTTAATCTTTTGTCTTACCTTAGAAATAAATTTGGTCGTGGGTAGTTCGTAAACAACGGAGATATTTTACTTCAAAGACTGAACTACGCCCTCGTTCGCCACGAGGGTCGGCGTTAAAATGATGTGCCGCCGTACTTTGAGACTTTATATCTTGGTCCCTATAAATGCTAGCGTAATACTTTATACACCACTTTTAAGATAATCTTATTTTGATTTCATCAATATTTTTATCATATAATATAACAAAAAATAGAGACATTACTGCAATAATCGACAACGCACTACCTAAACTTAGCAGCTTTGTCAACTTCATGAACTTAGTAACTCAGCCTAGGAAAATCTGCGAAATATACAGCGATACATATTGTTGCTGTACATTCTTTTGCAAACAAAATAAGACGTTAACCGTTTCTCTAGCTATTTTCGGTTAGGAGATATAGCAAAAAGAAAAAAGATCTAAGTGCAAAATGGTCAAAACTTTGATCGTCTCTAGATCTGACAAATATTTTTCCAAAAAAGCATCTGCACTTTTTCATTTAACGCCAGATGGAACCCACACAAAAATTTTGGTTCGAATCGGTGACACCAAGGGTCAACTCACTGCTGATCTGACGTGGAATGACCCATATAATAATTAGTCAGTAAGAGTAAATTAACTAGTCATTTGTCTCAAAACTACACTTTTTTAGAAATTAAATCTTCATCCGCCATCTTGGCTACTTATAGAACTTATTACTCCATGCCATAAATTATGAAACGAATAAATTTATCGAATATTTCCGCAACACTTATTGAATGGTTACAATGGCTTATGGGTCCAATATCTATATGGAATACATATGCGTCGTTGCAACTGCTCATAAATCGTAAAGAAATCAAAATAATAAACTGGGGTACAGAATTGAATATCTATTATGAGCACGCACCCTAATTAAAAATAAATATAGAATTAATATCACGGCCATGAAATGTCCGAGAAATAAATTGAGAACAGTCTGAAATAATACATTTTCGTCCGGGAGATGGCACAAGTCATGGATTATAAAAAAAATCGTCCAGCTTGGTAACTTCATTCGGCAATCCAACAAAATGTCCTTACCATTAACATTGGCAATAAATAGGTCAACTCTTACGACAATGAAAGCTTGAAAGATGAAAATTTATACGTTCATCTATGGATAGGTTGCGTCTCATGTCCTACAACCTTTGCGAGCTTTTCAAAAGCGGGTTAGGAGAGGTCAGGAGATCGTTAGCGAGGAAGCCGGATTGCAAAAAAGAAACAACCAACTTGGCAGGAAAAGTAGAAAAAATTTGAGAGAAATCAAGAACATCGACTCTCCAGAAAGCATTCTGAATTCGGGAACGGGCATTTTCTACTGGGAAAAAAACCGTGAACGCATCGCGGGCAGTGCACCTCACATAAGCAAGCTCACCGCGGTATTTTTAATTGGAGTTAATTGGTCGAAAGTGAATCTAACCGTGTCAATTAGGTCGGCGACGCTGATTGAGCAGAGGAAAGTGAAGCACCTGGGTAAGCCCGCGGAGGCATCCTGAAGCGGCTACACAATTAGCCTCGTTAAGCCGCCGTGTCGCTCGGGACATGGCTCGGTGAGGAGATCCCCAACTCCCCTGCGGGAACTTTCTTCCGATGCTACCTTGTTTTTGACCTTCGCGAGACAGCTGATGGATCGGAGAACAACTCAACCTCACCGGGAGACTTATGTTGGTGAAATACAAGACTTTGGGCAGAGGCGGGGAAGGACCAGCCTCGGGGATAGCGTCACCAGTTGGGGATATTGAATTCTACATCTACATATTACACCGCAACCCACCTCAAGGTTGTTTGGAACGGGGTGATTTATGACCAACATGCACTTGAGTGAAACAAACTAACTTTCACTATCACGCACTACGCTACAGGTATGCTGCCAATGTTACAGAAACTATTGAATTGATCTATAAAGCAATTACATCAACGTGACGCGAGAGACATGCAGGGAACATGATGTTAGCTCCACGCGGCAGATTTAGAAACAGGCATTACGGAGCTCACCAATTAATCAGCTTGTCAACCAACTTTCTTCAAAGTCTTAATGTAGTGGACTATGGTCTCTTATTGAACGAGGGAAAAACGACATTTTAAACCACATTTGTACTGGTTAGGGAATACCCATGCGACCTATGAAAGCTCAAGAAATTTGATGCCAAAGGTGGAATAAACAAATATGGTAGGTCAATTGGCAGTCTTGACAGCAAATTTCCCCACCGCTAGCTCCATCTCCCACACTCTCTTCATAAAATTCCGTCTTTAACAATTTTAAAACCATTTTATATTGTGGGCATCTTCCGCCTCCCTCATTACTTCCTAAAACTCCACTTTGTCTCCCTTCCTCTTCCGCTTTTTCCCTCAACCCCCTCCTCGATTGTCTTTATCTATCAATCTAGTTTCGCATCCATGTTTTAACAATGCTACGCAAACGAACGCTGTGATTCGCTCTCATCATCAAAGGCGCTAACGTGTTGAGTGACGAGTCCAAGTACTGTCCTGATCGTAATCCGACCCATGACCTTAGTTTCTTCTCAAGCAATTCCTTCGCAAAATCGAGCGCAGATTATAATTCAATATCTCTCAATAAATAATAAGCATGTTCTGCTTTGACAAAACATACTGCTCGCAATTCTTATTCTTCTCTTCCCCCTTCCACGCTTACTTGAAAATATTTTCTCTATCAAACATTACAGCGTGCCCTAAACACACACCCTTAATCCACCAATGCCTCCATCGTAGTTTTCCCATCAACCCTCCATCTCCTGCAATAGCGCCAATATTTCCATATTCGTTTCCCGCGTCACCCAGTCCATTTCAAATTTTCCCATAAACACTCCTCTAGTAACGAGTTCTGAAGACTTCATGGCTTTCGGCATAACTTCCGCGTAGTGTCAATTATAAGACTCCAGTTTCGCGAGCGTTCCAGCTCGCTCCTTCAGGTCCTAAGTACTCTCGTTTCATTTTGGCTGCAATCTATAGCCCGGCAATCAGTCAGCTTTGCTTCCTTCCCGCATTTCTTGAGTCTTTTTACGCTTTTCTAAGAAACCCACCAACAAGAGTTGGATAGCGTATAACCATGTTCTTTAATGATATTATGAGGAGTTTAGGCTATTTCTATGGCCTCCCTAATTTATCAGGGATAGTAATGTCAGAATGATGTCAATAATGTACATATTTTATTACCTGCTCGCGTGGTCAATTTTATCCTGTAATTAAACTCAAGCAAGGATATAAATAATTTGCATCATATAATAAGAGACGGCTCATAACTATGAAAGGTGATTTAAGGTTATTGGCGATCACTGAAACCACTGCACCCGAGTGCAGCAAAACAAACTATCCGAAAAAAAGTGACGATTATGCATATTTTCAGAAAAAAAATCTTACAGGAATGAAATATAATTATTAAGAGCTCCAAGTAATAAAATTATGTTTCAAGACTTACTTGCCTCTAATACTCAAAAGAAGGCAAAGGCTATCAGTTGATGTTTGCCAATTGTTCCATAGGTCCGCGCAATTCAATAACGAGTAATGATAAAGCAGATTACCAAAATGGTTGATATTTCGGTTGCCAGGCAACAGTTTTATTACGCAATATTCATTGCAGCTACCTCAATGGGTATGTTCGTGAAATACCAAAATGGTGAGACAATTAACCCTCTGTGGACGAGAGAGTCAAATTTGTTACGTTTCAAAATCATTGAAATATCGGCTTTCTAAGAGGGTTTTCCATTTAGTTGCTGCGCTAGATAGAATTGTAACGCTTCGGATTGTGTGGAAAGTTGCGTCTCTTTCGGCGATTTTTCAAACAATTTGAATTGATGAATGCGCGACGCTATCCACTGACGATGGCGTGTCTGGTGGAGCTGTGAAATAAATGGTTTCAGCTGTCATATGAAGAAAGAATTGGGAAAGTTTAAAATACGTACGTTATGAGGGGAGTGTTGAAGTATACCTTGTGTAGATATTATTATGTAAAGTATAATTTTAAATTAAATATATATAATACAAATACGTCACATTTAAAAATTAATGTTATCATCAAAATAATTAGAATTAAAAAAAATTCCTAACATAGCACTTTTAAAAACATTAATATAGTAGCAGTATTTTCTTCATGCTGATATTTCATAATTCCGTCCATAGAGGGATAAGGAGAAAATCTAATTTGTCAATCCACAACAATGACGTCGTGTTGACGTCACACCCATGACCAATCCGGATAGAGGCTTCGTATGAGGATCAGCAAAGGCTATGACGTCGAAATCTCAATTGATGCAGGGTTTAATAATGTCACGTCAATTGTGAACCACCTCATAGATGTATTAGGGCTAGTTTACGATGAACTTCTGGATACGTCAACGCGAACTTCAAGTTCAAATTCAGCTCGAACATTAGCCAGCACATTATCACTAAGCGTTCTTTAACTGGTTTGAGCCGTAAACTCAATCAACAGTTCTCACCCTCTTGTACTCCACAGTGGTTACCTTTTCAATGGCCAAATTTTTGGTGTGCGTCGTTACATCTCTTATAGAAAGCAGGACAGTCGTATTTTACTCAAATTTATGCCATGACGAGTGAAAAAAGCAACTGTCGCATGTTCTGTCACGCTAGGCTTCTGGCAATTAGCTAAGATGCCAGCTGATGGCCGACGCACATTCCAGATCGAAAAGCAAAGTCGTGAACGCGAATCCACGTCACGGTAGACGATCCGAGTCGACCTCGATCGCAAACGAGCCGTGACAAGACGATGCTGCAGGTGAAATGTAATTCCCACAATAAAAAGTTTTCTACGTCTACTCACGTTTCCGATTCCATCAACACATTTTAAATGAATGTTTGAATCAACTCGGAGAGGAAGAAATGTTAACAAAAACTTTTTACTGTTCCATATATTATTTAATTGACACCACTTATTTTTTATGCATCTTTATCGAGGGTTCAGCAAGCTAACGAAAATTTATAATTAAAATTTGCTTACTGACATGAGAGGGAAAAGGACGATCTACATGCCAGATCGAGGATTCACTTCATAAATTAATTTTATGGTATTGCATCATACTACATGAATTATGCGGGGAAAGAAATTAACAGTCATATCATCAACATGCAAATTTTTATACAGGCCTAGTTTCATTGGACAATTTCATTCCCCCTCTTCTTATACATTCCCTCCATCCCATATTATCCGTCCCCGTCTTGTCTCTCCTCTTTTTATTCTCTATATGACTCCGAACTATAGCCATACTATTCTCCTCTACAGCGTAAACATGTCCAGTTTCTCCTTTATTTTAGGTAGTTATTAGGTAACAACGCAAATAATACTGAACTGCAAATATCAGAACCAAAAAAATTGGTAATACATCAATTGCAAATAAATGTATCCATTTTTAGAATTTAACACATTCTGCATGAATCTATTTTATGAAATTATCAATTTATTAAAACTTATAAAAATAACATTTCCATTGGTTCAAGCAATACAACGACATTTTGCATTTATTTGGCATTTTTAAGCATGCGTTTATTATTAAATACGCTCGTTCTAAATAAACATGTGGGCAATCGCCCTGAAATTACGAGGTTCGCTTTAAATACGTCTATTTTTTTATGTAGTTTTTTGAAGGTATCTTGAATATAACTTTTAAGTAATAAGAAATGTTGTTCTTGTATTTTGTCGTTTTTCATATACTGCAGAGAAAAAACGGTCAATGTTTATGAGCAATTCCTCGCCAACCAAGGGGTGAATCGATCTCAAATTTAACTCAGCTTTTTCTGTCAAAGTTCTGTTGCAGACTTTTACATGCGGTTTCATAAATTTCTTGGATGAAAAGATATGACTTAGAAATACCTTACTATATCCCTTTTAACAAAATACAGTGAAATCCCTCTTAACGACCACTCTTCAGCGGAACCGTCGGTGGTCACTATATTCAGGCTTCACTCTCTGAATACGTTAAGTTAATATGCATTGAAATTTCCCAGGAGCAACTAAATTATTAAGAAACAAACGCCATCTGCATAGGTTTTGACAAAATCGTCGCATCAAGAGTTGTTCTATTTTTTAAAATTTGCTGCCCGTTTATTTGAACAATATGTAGTCCCAGAAAATGAGCCCCTGTCGGACGAACACCCCTCTAAACGGCCATTTTTCAGCGGAACCGTCGCGTCGGTGGTCACTTAACCTTATAAGTGCGGCAGGACGTGATATCACGTCATGGTTGTCTTTACGCTGGTGCTGATGACGTGATATCACGTCAAGGATACCGTGAGTGTTCTGAACTGAAAATAACTTCTCTTCAAACGCCTCCAGTTCTGGTGTATGATCTTCATCACTATACTCCAATTCTAATTCTTCTTGAATTGAAATGAAATTCTGATACAGTTCTGGCACTTGTCTAACTTTTAACTCGAATATAGGAATATACCTACTTTGTGAAGCTACATCTAAATTATTAACGAAATTTTGTAGTCTCGTTAGACTTGCCTTAATTGTACCTCTCTTTTTAACTAGCAAATTTTTGGCCTTAGATAAATTTGATTGGCACAGTGCAAGCATGAATTAAGGAAAGGTATTAGGTATAAGTATGGGTTTATCTGACCTTTGAGATGAAAGTGAATATGGACCAATCAAGCGTCTTTCAGTCGTCCATGGAGCAGCATGATGACAGGAACTCCGACCGTAGTGTAGAAGATATAAATCCGACTGGAGACGTAGGTGATATAATCCTGGTAGTAGATTTAAAAAATTAATCCGGCAGTTGAATTAGAGGATGTTTACCTGGGCCAGAAAGCAAGTCAGGCGTTGGAGATTATCTTGTAGTAGACTTGCCTTAATTGTCCCTCTCTTTTTGGATGGAGGATGATGTTCCGGCAATAGAAGGACCAAAATGTTCCGGCTGTTATGCTGTTAATGCTATAACATGGAACCTGCGTATATTAATTGAATATTAGAGATATTAGAAGAGTGATAGTTTCGATTCTTAATGAAGTGGACTGTATTGGTTTTAACGATCTCTTTATCTTATCTTGACCGTCTTTGTCTTACAAAAAGATTGATCGGTATCAACAACTCAACAATAAAAACGTGTCATTAGTAACGTGAAAGAAGGACAACGAAACTTGTGAAATGATGTCAGGCGCGAACACACAGGTTTCACTTAAGTTTGAACATTTCCAGTCATAGATTATCACCGATCCATCCCTGGAATGAAGTCTAGTATACCGCTCATTCCCAGCGAAGAAAACGGTTCAGGAGTGTGGACGAGATAAGCCGTTTTAACTCACGAGCACACACCCCTCCACTCTCCGCGCTGTGATAAGGCCCCCTGGTTGGAGGGGCAGACAGGGAGAACGCAAGAAATGGAAATACATAAAAGTGACTCGTTCATTGGTGGGATAGGTGGGGTGGGAAGTGTAAGGGGAGCAGGAAGAGGGTGGGGATGGGTCATGAGGACCGACGTGGTGGACTGCTCTTCGCGTAAACATTCTCTGTTCACAGCGAGCCTTATCAGCTTGTTTTCTCGTTCGACTGCAATGAGAAATCACATTACGGCAGCCAGCCTTGAAGCTTGTTTTTTTTTTCCTCTTCATATTTTTTTCCGTCGAGCAGTTATTTTATAATTTTTATTCTTTCTTGGCTGCTATGACTAGCTGAGTGATAGCTGCGAATCGGTTTCATATCCACCCAAGCTACTAAGGCAGGGTGGCTACTGATATCCAATTTTTATATTCCCTGACTTTTCCATGACTTTTACCTGATGGATTTACCGATTTTCCTGACTGATCGCCAAAAGGACCTATTAATGGAATATTTTTTTCTGCTGAATTAAATTTTCTACAATAGCTTAACTAAATTAACTAAATTTTCTAATCATCTTCTCGTATTTTTAGAACTGCAAGCATGTATTTGATATAAGCTAGTGTGCTTCAGCTAATTATCAACCTGAGTTTCGGAAGTTAAAAAAAAACGTGAGGTAAAATTTTCCGAACAACATAGCCTCGGATTCCTCGTGGTGAGCGTGATACATTGTGATCATGATTTTTAACACAACTAGGGCAAATATCGCAATAAGGCTATACAAAAGGGACACATTGTTGTCTGATTAACAACTAAATAACTAAGATTCACAACTGAAATGAATATTCCACGAATTGATGGGGCTAAATCCATGCACGTCAGCCACTGACTTTAGTTTTAGTTGGTGAAATAAAGGGCGGGAAAGACTGGCCGATAAAGGAAATGGAAGGATAATAACGGATTTCTATCCCATTTTCTCCCTGACTGTTACGAGAATTCCCTGAATTTTCCAGAAATTCGGAAATTCCCTGACAATTCCAGGTTTTCCCGGTTTTCCCTGACGATCGCCACCCTGTAAGGGGTTGAGTTCGATACAGGAGGGTACTTTTCAAGAATATGATTGGTACCTTCGCCAAAGGCACTGTTGTTTAGCGATTCATATAGCACTTGGCCTGTGTGTAGTTTTTTTCTCGATTCTCGCTAATCGATATTCCATCTAATGTTTCCGCGGCGCTCAGATGTATACTTCTCCATTTCTCGGGTTTCCACCGCGTGGGCTGTTTTTGAGAGTACAGTTTCACCCGTGTTCCAACGGGCGTTTCAGGTCAACCTGTTCCAACTGGAGTCTTCAATTTGACTTAAAGACGACCGTTGGTACACGGGCGAAACTGTTGCCTCAAAAATAACCTTCGCGATGGAGAACCGAGAAATGGAGAAGCATTCTCGCTAATCATTGATCACCAGTGGTGGCATTAGGCATTTACACAAATCCTCCATTAGCTTAATAGTATAGTACCAATTTCAGGATAGACCTTCAGGCAGCTTCATAACTTAGAGACAGCTTCATTACTTCATAACTTAATTATTTAGATGAGATTTGATTACTGGAAAAATTAATAAAAAATGTTCTGAAGTTTTGCATTACCCGCAAAGAATTTACTCCAGCTGAAACAGCTGAGGGTTTCAATTGACTGAAAGGTTTTGCAGAGTTCATATAGGGGTAGCTTACATATTGTGGACAGAAAAAGAGGGTAAACCCAACGTCCATATTTCTGCTAACTCACAAATTATCAATCTTTGGTAGCCTCGAGTCCTGATGGATTTTAATGCTTGACGGCTGAGTCCCATACAAGGTGGCAGGATAAAGAAAATTCACCAATCGATTAATTTATTTAATGTGAGAACATGGAAGGCCATCGCCAGTTGCGGAGACCGACAAAGACATAAAAGAACGTAAAAATTGCGAAATCATCGAAAAATATCATAAAATATTTATTGTCTTTCGAGGTCGTTAGGTCCGTCCGAAATTGCGCGGATACGAGCTAACTTTTCCACTGGATTCGTGGAAAAAGTAAAGCAGCAAGAAGTGATTCCGGAGGACATGCCATCAAAGGTGACCTCTTGCAAATACGAAGGATGTCTTTCACTCTTCTCTCGTTCCCAGAGTGTTCTCTGGGCAAACTGCAAACAATACGTCGCTATCTGCTTCAACTCTAGACAGAAAACATGGTTCAGTGGTGCGTTAAGATGACTGATCCCATCCTCGACATTTCTGAGGACAATATAAATAAATGGTGATGAGTGTTCATTTATTGATAGTTTTGGCAATTATTTTTCAAGTATAAGCTCTGAGAGACTGTTCGCTATGTGAGATGATACTCCTTTTCCAGGAGGCTCCACGACTTTATCGCTTCTGTCAGACCAGATGATGTAGTGAGGAAGATTATATTATCTGTGCCGCTCTGAAAAATACCAGTTCTGAATTTCTCAAACATTTAATGATACCTTTACAATGCTTGGGAAAAAGATCTTTAAAATGAGACCAAATTCATTGATTTCTAGTTGAAATGATATTTCACTCAAACTACCTTAAGAGGGATTTCTCTAGGCCGATCGGTAGCTTCACTTAATAGAATATGATACAGAATATAACTTTGTCCACCATCCACTGCTTTGCGTCCAACGCGTTTGACATTACAGCCGGAAGTGTCGGTCGGCAACGGGAAGGCACTTGCTTTCCACGTCCCTGGGCCGTATGACGCTCGCTGTATCGGCTTCGCCATTGCTCTTAATCACTGCTCGTGCCGCGCGATACGCGGACCGCCCGAGTCGGTCTCAGGTTCACGGGCGAAACGCGGTGGGGAAGCCGGGGGAGGAGCAGGGGAGAGGGCCCGTGACTTTGCCGATTGGCGGCGAAGGTCGCATCGAACGGGCGGAGAGACAACAAGGGAGAGGGGGTGTTGGGGTGGAGGGTGGGGCGAGCCCTGCTTTCACGGGAGGGGGGTGAAGTGTCAATTATAGAAGCGCCTCTTCGTGATGTCAAATCGGCAAACCGGCCCCCCCCCTCCCCTTTGCGCGTTAATTGTTAAGCTGAGCGCCAAGAGAGGGGGAGGGCGGGGCGTGGCTGGTGGTCCCAGGCGTGGGGATCGATTTGTTGCTAGCGGGCAAAGTGTGCATATCGCACGTGCGGCCGGAGTCGGAGTGGGGGACGTCGAGTTGAAAATACTATCCTGCCGATTTAGGGGGATGTGTTACAGTTTATGCCCTCCTCAGCTAACGGGTTGATAGGTGAATATACAGGTATTAGAGAATGGAAGAATCAGACGGATTGGAAACACCCTGAGACACAATGGGTTTGTGAAGAACATAATTGAAGGTAAACTGGAGGGAAAAGTCCCCAGAGGAAGACACAATCATAAGTTCATGGACCAAATAAAGAGGAAAGTACATAGGAAGAGATACCAGGAGGTAAGGGTACGAGCATGATAGAAAAGAAAAACTATGCAAATTCCACATAGAGAAAATTTAATGCACGACCCGGGTTTCAACAAATTATGTCATATTCAGGCTTTTTTTAGGGATTTTCATTTTTTTCATTCACTGATATCAATGCGTATATATTTCACGGAAACTCTGTAATTTGCACCTGAAGATGACATAACGTGTTGAAACCTGGGTCGTGCATAAAATTTTCTCTAAGTGGAATTTGCATAGTTTTTCTTTTCTATCATAGAAAAATTTCACATAATTGAACCTGAAACCGTAAGGTTTGTAAAGGGTACTTGCATTAGATATTGAAATGTGGATCGCTGTAGTCAACCAGTCGAAGTATTGAACGACCATTGATGATGATGATGATATACGTTTTAACATCTTTCCAATGTGCACTGCTGATTTTGTGCAGGAAGCCTACCATGAAATGAAATTCTAAATTAAGTATTATTTGAGGAAATGTTAAGATAGCCAAGAGAAATATGTTCATACCATGAATCACCAAATCTAGGTGTTTGATTTTAAGATTGAGTCATATCTACAAAGTCACGCTTATACCACAAATTAGAAAAAGAACTTTCGGCTGCCAGGATTAACTCCGAGAGCATCACTTTGCGGGATAATTTGATCTCCATGGCAAAGAATAAAAACTAACATTATGTATGATCCTACGACACTTGGCTTGATTATTTTGTGTTAAAGAGCGCGGATTATGTTCCCTCTGCGTTTTTATTCTTTATCATGTAGAAATTCGTGCTCCATAATAAAATTTGGAGGAAAAAAGAAAATCGGCTAAGGAACAGAACATTCAAATGTATTGTCATAAACAAATTGTAATGGCGATGTTATTTCGGTGAAAACTCCCACAAATAAATACACATTTTTTAGTCTAGAATATTCAAATACTCTCTTATTTTCATCCTTAGAATCCATTATCACCTCTTCTTCCTCACCTTTTAAGCCATTATTGTTTCATGCTCTATTTCCTTTCCCCTAAGTTTTCTCCAGCAACAAAACAACAGGGAAACGAAAAAAATTGCGTTGCAAGCTAACAATCTCTCCACGTTTTTATTCAACATCACGTTGACATCATCCAGCACATTGAAAGCTATTAACAAGGAAATGAGTTTTAATTCTGCCCCAAGTTGCACATTCATTTTCAATACTAAAGCCACATAAAAAACAACTTCACGCCTTGAAACCTAATTTTCTTTTGAAAGTAAGTTTTATTTCCATCCCGTAATGCCAATTCATCAAGATAACTTAAATGTCATCGTGATTTTGGAATTCCTTAGATAAGTATGATCGGAATACAAGGAACCACGAAATATTTCGGGAAGATTCGGGAAGATTCGGGTGCGTTACCTGGCATATACTTGTCTCACTCAGCATTATTTCCCGAAAAAGAGATCGTAAAACATGAAATGTGGCGGGTTTCTTAGCCTAGGCTTAATCAATGAATGATGGATTCCCCGGAAGAAAATTACCGGATAAAATTAGAAAGAATTTATGCATGTAATATGTGCGATAACGAGGATATTTTTTGGCTGGTTTATCATGTTTATTGAAAGATGATGCCTCATAAAAAAACGATAAGTAGCAGGGGATGGATGCTCTCGCCATAGAATCTCTAACTCGAGATGTGGCCTCGCAGTTGACCCGTCAACAGAAGTCAATTCGCATGACTGCTGTAACAGAGGCTATTCATACCCCATTACGCAATATGCTTCTGGCGCAATGCGCTCATGTTTTGCTTGGAAATCGAGGAAGATACGAGAAGGCTATAATTAGAGCGATTTTGTTTTCCACGCTTTACTGGCCCACTTGAGTGCCTGGTGGCCGATCTGGGGGTAGGAGCAGGAAAATTACCGAAACTGGCATTCTCATATCTCTGAAAGATAACGGACACGCATCAAAGCGGCTTACATGGCGCCGAATAGGGTCAAATTCAAAGTCATCTCCAATAGATTACTTTCCAGGAAAGATTACAACTCCTACAACGATAAAATAGCGAAAATTACCAGTCACCTGGCTCACTATAACTTCAGAAACAGAGGATCCTTCCACTACAAGACATTAGATAATTGTACAATTCAGGCCTTCACGAATAGATAACTGGTACGGACCTAGATTGTGTGTCTAAAATAAGAGATTTGTTACTAATGACTCTAATGCGCTTCTGGGTGATAAATGAACTCCAGATAATTCTTTTCCCCACATTTCTCTTTCACTTCGAATGAGAGAATTTCCTAGAGATACGAATTTGAAAGTCACGTTCTGAAATTGATTTTTCAAGTCCGATGTAATAGCTGTATTATCATGAAAAGCCTAAGTGACAATTTCGTATCACCGGCCGTGAGCATTACGTAAACACCAGAATCACGCAATATTAAACAACGTCTCGAAGTAATTTTTGAGACCCGGACAGCTATATACCGAAAAGATTGCCAAAAGTATTCGAGTCGATGTAAAAATATGACCGAAAATGGGAAGACTTTCATTGGAAATTATACCTGCATATAAGGCCCTCTGGTGCGTCAAACCTAGAGCGCTGGATTCATAAAATTCAATGTGAGTGCAGATGCCAAACTGATCCATTTATGCAAGATTATGAGTAATTCTACACAAAAATCTATTTTTATTTCATGGATGACTTATGGAATTTTTTGGATCCCACATGAGTGAAAAATCAAAAGTATTTCACTAAAATTTGTATCATAAATGATTTTCTGCCACTTCTTTTAATTTTCCAACCGAATACCAATTCACCATTGGTCATTCAATCCTAAGATTTGTTGACTGGAGTCCTACACCCTTCCTTATCTAATGCAAGTTCCCGTACCTTCTGGTATATCCATGTAATTTCCCCTTTATTTGGTCCATGACCTTATTCATGGACCTTATTCATATTCACTGGGGACTTAAAACTCTATTTTGTCTTCAGTTATGTTCCTCACAAACCCATCGTGTCTCAGGGTGCGTCCAATCCATCTGGTTCTCCTTTTCTGTATAGTGTCCCAAATGGTTCTTTCCTCTTCTTCTCTTTTGTACACTTCATCATTTCTCATTTTTCCCGACCATTTTATCTTCAGCATCCTCCTCCAGCACCTTGTTTCGAAGGCTTCTAGTCTTTTTCGGTCAGATTTTCCAATGGTCCATGCTTCCGATTCATAGAGTGCCAAGCTACACACGAATGTCTTCACACACTGTTTCCTGGTTTGTAGTCCTATCTTCTTTGAGCACAGCAGTTGTATTTTTCCCACGAACACCTTCTTAGCTTGGGCTATTCTCCGCTTGACGTCCGTTGTACTTTTGTCGTCCTACGTGATGGTACTTCCGAGATCGGTGAAGGAATCCACTTGGCAATACCGATTATGGGCGCCCTATTTTAGACTAAAAATGGTTCTCCTCATCAATAGAACACTTTATGTTATGGTTTAATTGGTATTTGACAAAAAAGCTGATTCCAAGGCATATGCGGATGTGCAGATACCATCAAACATTGACTTGATCATCCTCCATTGCGCATCGCTAAACCTCTGCCTGTCAACTGCTATATTGATTCCAGGAATTAGTAGCTTGAGCGGCTCGGTTTCACGAACTTTCATGGAATCAAGAACAATATTTTTTTTCGGGAAGCGGTTGACAACAGTGCGGGCAACACCATATCACGGGGCGTCGTGAATTCGAATTTCACGCGCTCAAACTGGTATGGTCTCCCCTTCTACTTATCACGTAGTACGCCTCCGAGAATATGTTCTGTAAACAAGTGTCAGCCATACTGGAGAGGGTTCCATTACCTCCCCACCCGCTCTTCCTATTCATCTGGGCCCTTGATAATGCATTCCTCCGCGAAAGGACTGGAAGGAAAACAGTGACAAGTGCCGAGTGTTCGAAGGGAAAAATAAAATATCTCCCCTCTCATTTGTCATCGCTCCGGGGACTGAACGAGCAGACGTAGTGGTGAGGCCTTCGTGCCAATCTCGCGAGTATATGTGCACATGCGATTCCATAACAGTCCAGACGCCGCAAATGCCCACCGAACGACATAGGAAGACAATGGGGAAAACAAAATAATCAAAAGATTGTTAACCATTGAACCTCAGCCATTAAACATACTCGTCCAAATATGGGATGTATAAAAAATTGTACTACCTAATGGGCGCTTCGACTGCCAATATAATGAATCATTGAATCGATTTCCAGCGATAAATATGGCCACGATATAAGATAGGCTTGGAAAATTACTGACCAAGTTTACCAGTTGTGTGGTTAGTGTACAATAGAAATGTTTATCATACAAAAACAAGATCATTACCGAAAATGAAAAGTAAAAAATACAAATAGCTCAGTCTTCTTTACCTAACTCATGCCGCTTCCTGACACGTTTTTAAACTTAGTAATATAAATTTGACTATAATTATGACAACTTTTTACAAAAATACCTTTATAAACAATGCTAGTAACGATAATGTTACATTGATTACATCACATTATCTGATCCAATATTCTAAAATATTACGCCAATTATTTTCATCTCTTATGTGACCTAACCAATTTTAGTTGCATTATTAAACGACTTAATTGAGTTACATTTTTTTAAATTTCAATTGGAACTTCATTCTATATACATGTGATAATAAAAATGATACAAGGATAAAATAACAAAAAAGAGAATCATAGAAGTACGGCTGAGAGCAATGAGGTAATATATTGGAACCACAGTATCATTTCTTTTAATTAAAATTCGAGTGAAGATTCATGCCATTGAATTCACTAAGTGGATTACAGTTTGGTCGAGCAATTCGTACACTTTTTACTATTAATATGGGAAATCAAACGATAAGTGTAGGTTTACAGCCTTTTATGGTAGATATAGCGAGATAGACCCCTAGTCATAATATACATATACCATATTCAAATTATACATTTTAATTTCACCAGCTGTAAAACACAAGCATTAAATATTGCATTGTCAATGGTGCAATAATATAGTTTCACATGACAGAAATTGTAGGTAATCAAATGAAAATATATCTAAATAAGTATTTAACTTGACTCATTTTTTCGCGCGGTACGTTAAAAACCCCTTCCAAACGGAAGGGTTGCTCTGATCCCGAAGAAATTACTGCGGTGACAATATGATTTATTTTCAATAATAGTTGAGAAAGCATACAAAATATACATTGCTAATTTTTTACTATATCTAAGAGTTAGAAATGCCTCATTTATAATATAATGTCTTCCTGTAGTGCATACCCGTACCATTTTCCATGTAAAAGGGCTGGTATTATTTGGCAAATATCTCGGAAAGTAGTTCGGTAAGGGGCTGATATTTTGGTATCTTTGTAAGGGAGAGAGATTTTTCTTTAAAATGAGACCTAATCCATTGATTTCTTGGTGAAATGATAATTCGCTCAAACTACCAAGATTTGAGCTCATTATGGACACTTAGCGTGCGTAGAAAGAATGATTTTTTAAATCTATCTGTTTGGCAATGTATCTCTCTCATTTTATCGCTTCCATCGGACCTAGAAATATAGTTTGGCGTCAAAATGATATTCTCTATGTCGCTCTGAAACACATAAGTTCTGAATTTCTCAAGCTCATTAAGTCTGAAGTCTGGCGCACAGCCTCCGAGTCTCTAGCGGCTCCCAACTTAATAATAAATTATTTAAGATTTTTATCCAAACTTAATAGCCTAAAAAGCTGAGAATCACTAAATGTTCGCTCATAGCAGTATTTAACAAAGCGTGCAGCTTTCCTTTGTATTTTATTAACTTTTTTGTTGAATATTTTTGTTCAGGGTTCCAAAAGCTCGCAGCGTATTCAAATTCAAAGGGAGGCCTTACCAATACGAAGTAGCATCTTTCTTTGACTTTTTCATCCGAGGACCTTCTAATTATACGCTTGATATATCCAAGAATCATTAATGCTGTGCCGCATATATTTGGTATATGTGTTCTCCACGATATATCTGAAGTTAAGGTAATTTCCAGGTATTTGAATTGAAGGAATCAATATAAAAGACACCTTGTTGTACATATGATATTAAAGCATTCAAGGGTAACATAGCAAAAGAGAGAATCATAAAAGTCCGTCTCCGAGCAATTTGGTAATATATTGAAACCACGGTATCATTTCCTTCAATGAAAATTCGAGCGTAGATTCATGCCATTGATTTCACTGACTGGATTAAAGTATGTTAAATAAAACTAACTTTGTATACTCCACACAAGGTACTCCACTTTGTATGCTCCACCTCTAGCGGAGTAAAAAAAAGTTTGGCCGAGAAATTCGTTTATTTTCAACTGTAAATATGGGTTATCAAAAAATAACTGTAGGTTTACGGCCTTTTAGATGCACAATTCAGTTCATATCTACGCTATAAGTGGTGGAAATCATTTACAACACGAGGTATTCTAGATAAGTAATTTTAAAGGTGTAATATGTGAAGAAAACGCAAATAAAACCTGTTACAAGGTAAAATTTGAAATTCATTTCGACTCAAGAAGGGTTTTTTTCGATATTTTCTTAGAATTTCCAAAGAACCGATTAAAAATGAATCACACTGGCGATTTGGGAGTGAATTGGCAAATATATTTCAAACAATTTCGTGACATAATTGTAATAGGTCCTTATTAGCAGCAAACGTTCATAGCGGAAACACTTCCTAAATGATCATAACATTAAAGGTTCCTATTTTTTTACCTCTTCTTACCTATTTTTAAAAAATACCTATTTTAAAAAAATGCTACAACTTAAATGAAATCGTAACGAAGAAAGTTAAGACGGAGGAATGGAAACTGCCAACATTTTCAGCTACAGCTTCCTTAATTGGTTAAATATCCCTAGTAAGAGTAAATATAATCGGTCATGTGGTTTGAGGATAGTGAGATATAAAATACTGAGTTTTGCATTATTTCCGAATTTTGCAGCGCTAAAACCTAAATATACCAGCTGCATTACCACAGTCACATTTTCCTAATCGAAGAAATTCGCTCCTAATTTAAAAAAATATTCATCCTCCCGAAAAGATATCTCAGCTAAGTGACAGTTGCTATACCATTTTCGGGCTAACAGTAAGCTTAAAGATGTATTCGCGTCTATTAATTTTTGATGGCGGTAGTTGGGAGAAGAATATACCAGCCATGACCAAGTCCAAGAGAGAGGCTCACAAGCAGGCGGGCAAGTGCCGGACGGATGAGGCGCCGGCTCCGCTTCCTCTTCCCCAACCTTCACGGAACCAAGGACACACACCAATCCGCCACTCGACGATTTACATGACATAAAACCCCGGAAGACGCCTCGGGCAGATAAGTGCGGGCGGACTTTTATTTTATCCACGAAGCCACGGCATGTTGCCCGCGTGGATGCCGCGCCGTGGGAAAAGCTGCAGCTGGTGGCGAGCACCACAACCTGAAAGAAGACTGCCCTACTCTCTCACCTACTAGGAAGATAGGGTGAGGCATTTCTTAACCAATATGCGAGGCGTTTTTTTTTTTTGTAAAAACCATTTTGAAATTCAGTCACTGTAGTGTTGCGGTCGGCATTTGGCACATGCGCCCTGTGCACCTACATCTGTTAGAAAGTCAAATACGCCATTGCGGAAACATTCGAGGGTGCTTACGTTTGTTAGTGAGTATTAAAAATGCTTCCGCCGACTGTAAAATATGCGCTGTGATTCGTTTTATCAGTACTAAAGGCGTGAAATCACTGGAATTCATCGACAGATCAGTAAAGTTTATGGAGAAACATTTTAAGCGGTTGAATAATACTGGAAACTGCACCGTGCAATCCAAAACAAAAGGTGTGGCATGCTCATGAAATGCTGAGAGGATCATTTTGCTGCATGAAAATTCTCATCCTCACACGGCAAATCAAACTCAAGATCTCATCGGATCATTTAGCTGGAAACAACTTGATCACCCTCCGTACAGTCCCGATCTAACCCTCCAGTGGCTACCACCTGTTTTTGCATTTTAAGATGCATCTGGGTGGTCATCGCCTCGACGACGATGATGAGGTCAAAACGACCGTTTTGCAATGGTTGCCAAAGCAGGCGGCAGACTTCTATGAGGATGGAATTCAAAAGCGGGTTCTACGATGCGATAAGTGCCTTAAGATTAGTGGAAATTAAGTAGAAAAGTTGATTAAGGTACAAGGTTTCATGTAAAAATAAAATTGCTAAGAAAAGTATATTTGTTGTTTTCTTAAATTTCAAAACGGTACCAAATCAGCTAGTCATTAAGAGTCAGGATGCAAATGTGGTGTTTGATCGCCAAGCCAATAAATAATTGGTGGCAGAGTTATCACAGGATACACAGTGACATCTGAAGACTTAGAAGTTAGAAGAAAATAAACACATCCCTCTAGATCGTACATCCCTTAAGAATAAGAATAGTTAATAAAGTTTGATTTTTCAGACGATAGTTTGCTAACATTAACGATCGCAAAAATTTTCACATAAAGGAAGGATAAATTATAGTTTACACTCAGGGTTTATTATATCGGCTTGGGGTCGGCAACTTTTTTCATTACCCGGAACAATGACCTTGAGAATAGCAAGATTAGAAATTTCGACCGGTACCATAAACTCTGTTTAGAAATTTACCAAGTGTCCTTTTTTGGGATACTGTTAAAAAATTATATTAATAAATAAAGACAAGGGATGAGACTGCCACTTATTCGCTGGGAGCGATAATACAATATGGACGAGAAGAAAAACACATGAGTCTGTTAAATCATCGCAACAAGAAGAACATCACTTCACTGTTACATAAACGATGACTTGAATAATAAGGAGAGGATAATTGGATAGTAGAATTTTATTTATATTGGTAGAATTAAAAAGTTAGCAGGAAAGCTTATGCAGTGTTTAGCCTCTTGATAGCTATTGGGTGTTCATCCACGTGGAATTGTTAGGTGACAACAGTTTTTGAAGAGAAGTCTTTACACCTGAAGACGCCAGCAGGATGGCTGCAGAAACTGTTTTCACCAAAAGGCACCTCACAAAGGAACACTAGAGATCTATGCAAAAACGAATTAAGAAGTATAAGGGAATAGGTTAGGAATGCGTAGGTCGTGAATGAATGTGGAATAGATGCTGCGGCTGGACCCTTATGGCGGCCGCACTGGATAATCCTATCGTCAGTAATCGTCGAAGAAGCGGAAGCGAGTTACGTCACTTGCATCTCCATGGGTGTGGAAACTTATTTCGACGGTAAAACACGCGTGGGGGGATGATGAATTCGACGCGGCCTTCGCCACCGGAGTTTCAAACACGGGAGGGATTGAAATAGCGATGTTGCGATGAATTGAACCGACTCCATTAGTAATTCCCTCGGGCAGGAGAGTAGCAAAAACGGACTGCAATATCACCCGAGGTCACATAATCGGAGCAACGCACAGGCGAAGATGTAATTCTAAAAGAGCGGAGAGAAGTGCAGCGCAGAGAGGGAGAGAGATGGAGTAAATGAGAGTAACAGAAAACTTGCTCGCTGATTCGCCATTATTTGCATCTAGATTGAGTCGTGTTGAAACAGTCTTGCGTCAGGGGACGGACCCCACTGCAGGGAACTCGACCGGCCCCTTTCCCCCACCCCTTCGTATAATCTCATCGAATCCCCTTGCAATTGGAACGGAGGCGATTCAAAGGGTTGGGTTTCCATTCGGTCACCGGGGAGTTGTGCCTGCGAGCGTAGGGGGAGAACACACGGCGCTCTGTCGTCAGTTCGATATGTGCGGACAGATGGATAATCAACTCTGCATGCAAAGACGAGCCTCGCTTGGGATTTCCGAGTACATACGGACGAACTGCTGTCGCAAAATCCTCGCTGCCTGCTCCTCTGCGCCGATTGCCATTTTTGAAGTCACCAAACATCCGAAACCGCCATCTACTTATTATCAGGAACGGTACACGAAACTAAAGTCATAGTTCCGGAACAGTTCGGAGTGTGTTCAGATAAAGTTTCGGTTCACGGAACCGAACCGAAAGTAGGAACGAAAGTCTCGGAACGAAAGTGGTTCTGGAACGAAAGTGGAGGGAAAATATTTTGAATGAAAGTTTATAGGAACGAGAGAGGAACCGTTCCGATTTCGGCTCGGGCTAGGAAAAGTTACGTTCCCACCTTCCGACACAGATGTTAGTTCGTCATCTGTTGTTGAGATGCGTAAGATGTTCGCTGTTATGATATTCTGATAGTTCCATTGTTGCGCTGTTTCCAAGTCTACTTTGTTCGTATACCATAAGGATTCCCATTGTTTACGCTGATGCTGTGCAGGTACATAAGTCCCGATTGGGCCCGGAACCATGAGCGCGAACCGTAAGTCCACCCGCCACTATCTTGAACTGAAACTAATCAAAAGAAGAACATATCCGGAACGTTATATTTCGTTCAAAATTCTACTTTCGTTCCACTAACGAAACTAAAGTCAAGGTACATAAACTATCATTCCGAACTGAAACTATATTGGTTCCGGTTTCGTTTTACATCCCTGCTTATTACCGCCCCAGCCATCCCCCAGGTGTGTGGCATGGGATGATACCATTATATACATACTACATATATACTACCAGTTCAAGGTCAAAACCCACACATGTCATCTGGTTGAAAAAATTCGGGAAAAAATCGAGAGGGGGACAATGAAAGGCTAGACCATTAACCAGGAGAGAGCTAGGCGTTGAAAATTCCTTACGTGAAAATAAACGGGATGAGATTCAAATAATGATTGATAAAGGGCACTAATTTATTCCGAAAAACGAAAATGATTCGGAGCATATAGCCATACGGTGTGAGGTGTTAGCAATAATGATGACATAATATTGGAGAAATAATATTGAACACTAATATCAATATTAGTCAAGAATTTCGAATTTATTCGGGCGAATCAAGAAAAGAGATAAGATATAATCAGATACACGAATATACCGAAGAACGGTACACCACATATACTAAACAACCAACCATATGCAAGGGTAAATTTAGGGAAAATTAGAAAGAGATATAAATAAACTAGGTATTCTCCTGCTATCACTGCCATCTGGATTCACCTCTTATGACTGTCTAAATGGTCCTTAATAGGGAGGGTGTCCTCCATAACGTGTTTCTGACTCTAAAAGAAGTATAATTCTTTGCGTTGAAGTTTCATGTGGTCAAATCAATGGTTAACAAACGGAAAAAGATAAAAATGATAGGTTGATTCTGATGCAACACGTTCAGAAATTTGAAGCACAAAAAACTACGGATACAAAGTAAAAGTCTTTCAGAAAGCGGAAGTAGAAAGCTAATAGATGGGAAAAGATAAATGTGATGGCGCCATGGAGGCAAAATATCTTCCCATAATTTGACATCAACGGTTGCTAATTATTTATCAAATTTATCAACTACCGGGCCTTTAATACGAATCAACGCTGATTTTCAATGCCAAAACAAATTTGAAGCCAGCTTCTTCTGTTTCATGTAATAGTTACAGAGACACACCAATAGTAAACTCGCTCATAATGTTCGTATCTTCATTAAAAATAGTCATAGCCTTAACATTCACTTGAAAGTGAAGAGTCTTTAATTAATAATCAATCGCAGACTTTGAATTGTAATTAGGATTAAAGAATCTCTCGCTTATATTCTAATTAAAGTTTATATTTAGTAATTGACTTATGTATTTGATTATATACGTTGATAATAGTAAGGTTTGAGATTCAGATAGAATATGTTCTATTCTTCAAGTTCTGAACATAGACATATTCATTGCATGTCATAAAGTAATGCTAATAAGTTGTGCCGCAAAGTTTGGTCTTAAATATTACGCAAGGATAAGATAAAGGGAACCGTCGGTACTTTGGAATTTTCCGGTTTCCTCGGGCAATTTTGGGACCCCGCTCAAAAAAGTCCGTCCGCTTTTGTTTCAGTCACCGGACTCCTCATAATTCAGAGCGACCTAGAGATATCCGTCCCAAGGCCGCACAGATGAATCGACCATCGATCCGTCTGAAATATCAATTCCACGACGCGAGTGTTCCGTTTCGCGACACGCTCCGTCGCCCTGGAGACATTTCAACTCGCGCTCCCACGAGCAGGCGACCGAACTCTTTGACATTTCGTCCGACTTCCACATCGCCTGCTCGCCGTCATTCCATCTCACCTTTGCGGTGGAAGAGCCTTCAGCTCCATCGCGGGAGAGCCAGAGGACGAGTGCGGACTCACCTGGAAATGAAAGGGAAAACGTGTAAAGACACATGAACACGACACGAAAATCATGAACACAAATTGTCACCAGAAGCGAAATGACAGCAACCTTAAAGTATCGGAGGAAAGATAAGCTAATGAGAGGAATTGCCGAGGTAAGCCAAGAATGGAATGCATTGGTGAGTGAAGAATAGCTGGAAGGATTTAGTGAAAAATTATCAGATGTATGAGTTGAGAAATATGGGGATTATTTTATGAAAGATTAGATCAATACTGAAGTGGTCGTCAGTGGAGTTGGGGCGAAGTAATGCCCCGTGAAAATTTTGAAAATTGGAAAAAGCTAAACTGCAGTACCAATAGCCCAATCCGCGGCCACGTTAATCTTGAATCCAACTATAGAGTAACTGAACGCATTCTGAGACAAAGAAGCCACTTGGAAACAATATTGGAAAGAGGGATAACTATGAAAAATGACCAAGAATTGCGAAGCGTGGAATGCGTAAGAAAGATCATGAGAAACGCTAAATTGGACCCTTGAAATAGAATAGAGTGGTTAGCTGAAAGGAAAATTAATCACTTCATCCGCCTATTTTCGAATAGATAACAGCTGCTGATATAAAGTTCCTCAAGGGAATTCAAAAGTTTGCGTGCCATTAAGGCTTTCACAGGTATGTGGAACTCACTATTTCGTTGAATAAGCAGGCATTAGCGAACTAACTGGACCTACACCAATGAGATATTGAGCATAATGCTGAACATTTTAGTAATGGTAGCGGGCGTGACTTCGTGGAAATCCTTCATAGTAGGAGCGTCTGAAGAAATTACAACTTGGCTGTTTCCACATGAGGTTTTATTGTTACCGACCATGGTTTCGTTACAGAGTAACATTTCGTTACAGAGTAACACCTTGATAATGTCACTCTGTAACGAAACCATGGTCGGTAACAATAAAACCTCATGTGGAAATAGCCAAGTTGTAATTTCTTCAGACGCTCCTGCTGAAAATATTATCATAACTCCTTATCTAGCGTGAAAAATGATGCATAAATGCAAAAGCATAAATTAGTAATTCAATAGACTGTAAAGTATTGATATTAACAATTGAATCCCAAAATAACAACTCAAACCAGGAGGACTGTATCATAGCCAATTTCAAATGCTACGTTAGTTAAAGGTAGTTGTCTTTTGAACTAGCAAGTAACAGTAAAAGGCTTGTAATACCATGTAAAAACTATAGAGTAGTACTCAGTGCGCGTTCATTCAGGCTGAAGCTTGTCGTCGAAGGTTCAGTTTGTGTGTACCTATGGGTGGTCGTAATCCAAACAAAATCAGACTTTTTAAGGTGTCTGTGGACCATTCAGCTTAATGTTGGACTTCATTGTCCCAACACCTAATCACTCAAATGCAAAATTATCACTTCTAGCTTCACATTTTTGATATAATTATTTTCTTCGGCCCATTATACCGGCAGTTTCGCTAAAGTAGTCGCAAATTGGTAACTAACACTTCATAGCTCAAGAACATAAAAGAAAATTACATTGATTTTCGAAGAAGCGTCATGTCTCTTGAAAACTAAAATCAATAGCCCAATACGCGGTCAAGCTAACCTTAAATCCACTAAAACAGCTGTTTCTAGCAAAGATTTCTTTAATAGTACTCCTCTCAATAATATTTTAACGATTTTAACCATCCATACAGAACAGGGGAATCGATGTGCGTCTGTTGTAATCTTGTTCTCAAGGCCTGAGAACTCGACAGAAACGACGGCTTGAGGCCATGCTAACTGCAATTATGCAAATTGTATGTGTTCTCAAATTCAGTTCAATTACTAGAAAATTAAACAACAATGACGGCCCAAAAATTGACGCGGAATTAGCTAAAATCGCATTAAATTCTCACTAAACATGTCATATAGGCGTGAAAGACTAACCAGAATCACTCACTAGAAAAGAGCCATATTTAAACAGCTGAAGTTTGACCATTTCATCGAATGAACGACTCTCCATACAATTTGTCTTTGCTAAACTCTACAGTATCCCGTTTATAGGGTTTTTCCTGGCAACTTAGATTTTTCACTCTCACGAAATTAGATCTCTCCTCTTGACATTTAACAGTGAAAGACAGATGCTTCTTCCCTCTTGTTTGGCCACATCTAGAATGTACTGCGAGCATTCGGGATCCTGCATAGAAAGATTTAATTGGCGAAGAATTACAAAGGAAAGCCAAAGAATTCGTTCAAAATTACTAAAAGAGACACGTTAATTGTTACGCAGCCGATGGAATGACTAGGTCAGGAGCCGTTTGAGACAGGCTCCATTTGTTAGACTAAGATTACTTACGAAATTCAAATTACACGAGTTTCAGGGTAATTTGAAGGATATTAATTTTAAATTTACTCTGTATTTATAGAACTGATAGAAGCACGAAAACAAATGAGAAACACTGCCAAACCGATTGGTACAAAGATTCCTTTTACTTACAAATCATTTGTCACATCAGCAAAAAAAGAGCGAGACACTATGACGCTCTGTAAATATACTGAACACTTAACTCCTCTCTCCTTTTCTATTTCCTTTCTTTATTCCGTTTTATTGGCGTGTGTAATTCACATTTTTAACCACACTACCCTAATGTGGCTCGCAGTTTAATGTGTAAGTTTTGAAGAAACTTTCCCTATACAATGGCCTTTTCAAAATCCGACCGAATCAAACCTAGGACTTCTCCGTTCACCTTCCATCTTCCAAGTTTCACCTTTCGTTTTAGATTACCCCGTAGCTGAAACAGTGATATCCAAGTAATTTCAGCGAGATACCGGCAAGAATGTAATCAGGGCGTCACTAATTTCGTGGTTCGTAACGAAAACGATCGAATCGCGTGCGGGAGGGCATGGGACGAAAAGCTTGGCTTCTCAAGGCAGGAGCGTAAGCGGAGATAAAAACACCCGCCTTCCAGAGCCCCTAAATAATTATTATTTTCCGTCGGAGAATTAAGGGTAGCCAAGAAAGCCCCGCCTAAAACCGGGTTTAATCGTAAACACTGCCGAAAAGACACGAAAAAAAACCGATGCTATGAAAACAACCCAATATGCATTCTACATGATACCAGTAATTTCGTGACCTGATCAGCTTTCCCAACACCCGGGCGCCTAAGAGAACGAAGAGACACACTCCCAACGAAATATTGTACCCAATGACCGATTTATCCTCGTATTACAAAAGAACCCCAAAACATTCACAAATGCTTTGTTTTCTTGTACACATCACCTGTTTCAAAGGGAAGGTGGCCGGTATTGAGTCATCTATAGGCAATTTAAGTTGAGACAGGCTTATCAAGGCATGTTATTACGATGGAATAAATGCAGGGGAAAGGGCTTGCTGATAGGTTAATTATAGTTCTACGAAATTCACGTTAATCGCCGATGGGAGAGAATTGGTCAAAAGAGAAACAGGTTATGGCGCTCTTTATCCCGCCAGGTCGCACATCCAAGTTCTTCATATTCATGGAAATTTCCATTCCATATTTGCCGTTTAATATTCATCAATGGCTCCACCTGGTCAAACATTCCAAAAAACAAAGTAAACACCAGGCAATGCACAAGTAATACACAAGTACTACCCACATTTGAAAGCGCATTTCAACTTGATGCAAGGCATGAAATTTTCAAGGCAAAGACTTTTTTTTATTTCTTCTCACAGTGAGAACAGAAATTTTCGAAACTTTTTCACTATAATTATGCAGTGAATAATCAGCCATTGATACGATTTTCGGACATTTCCATCCATACATTCTCCATTTCGGAGTTATCTGCAGCTTTACGAATCTTAACTCTTCCAGTCCACCATCAAGACTCCACGAACGAAGGTTGGAGAGAAACCCGGCGGCGGGCATTGGCTTGTTATCCAGAAAAAGTGACGAGGTGGGACCATAGTTAAACATCTCATTCGATGGATGCAGTGCTGTACATGAACTACCCTCCATATGACACTTGCGTCGGTATCTGGATTCCTCTGAAAAATATCCGCAACCACAAGTATTCAAATATGGGCCTTCGAAATGGGAATCCAATACTCCAGCTACCACACCAACCCCTTGCGTTACTTCTAAATCACCCGTTTACAAATATGGAATACATTAAAAATGGGAAAACTTTCACTATTTACGCTCACGTAGCTTATTTAAGCTTACTTCGGCATTAATGAACGTTCTTTGCACAAAGCTAGGCTGCCAAACACGTACCCCTTTGGGGACACGTCGTACAGAATGGGAATCGTGATGTAAAATGAAATTTACAATACTTTACAATACAAAAACTTTACAATAAAGCCTTTATACTCCATTGCACCGCGCAATGAGAAACGATTTACGGTCCATGACTATAATACAGTATCCACGAATGTACATTTTGAAGACAGTACTCTAGCTGCCACGCAAACTCCCTTGCATTGCTCCTCGGTCACCCGTACAGAAATATTATCTCATTAAAGCTATAAAAAAAGTTCGTCTATAATTCTAACTTCTTCCATTATTGAGATATTTTTTGCGTACCATCAGACCTGGCAGACACGTTATCCGCAAGATACGCGTATCGTAGATTGGGAATCGAATTGGGAATATATATATATATATATATATATATATATATATATATATATATATATATATATATATATATATATATATATATATATATATATATATAGTACCTACTTATTTCTGACGAAGGCGGTTGTGTCCGCCGAATATATATAAATATCTGTGAGTTTTTCTTTTTTGTGTGTTCTATGTGTAACTGCCAGTCACGCCTGTGACATTTTTTACAATATTTGTGCACTACACGTGTTTTTCCACTGGATTTATTCCACTTGATACCGCAAGAATCTTCTGATTTTATACCTTAATTTAAGTTTTTTTATGTACCATTAGACCTGCCTGATACGTAATTCGCAATAATCGCGTATCATGGATTGGGAATAGCTGTTTTTAAGGGAGGAACAGCATTGAAGCCTCTACATACAATTGCATCGTGGGATGAGTAACGTTTTACGGTCCATGACAATGCCAAACAGTGTCTTTGAATGTATAAAGGTGTGTGGCACGGTGCCCCAATATCCACTGCAACCCTAGCCGACGAACCAGGGGTGGGAGCGACCCAAAAATCGCCCCCCTTACGCCATTTGGCGACCGCCTAACCAGAAAATGCGCAGTAAACGCTTCCGCCCGGCCCCGAATGTGAATTTCCCTTTAAAGAAAAAAGAAAAGAGAGGTAGACCTCACCTCTTGCCGCGACGGAGCCTCCGCGGTCGTGGGTGGGTGAGGAAGGACACCGAGTAGGACGAGAGGTGGACAAGGATGAGAAAAGGACAGAGTGCCCATGGATAAGACATTGACCCAAGAATGTTCCGGCGATGAGAAATGCCACTTCCTCCCGCATCGGGTTACCCACACACCACCGCCCCTTCGCCTTGGGCCGCGCCGCCGCCGCACACCGCCGTGTAAACAGGTGAGATCGGCTGGCCGCACTGAGGGGTATAGCCGCTGCCGTTGTGCAGTCTCGTCCCGAAATTCCCAGCTGAGAGGAATCGCTACTCCCACTTGGTTTTAAATATCTACCCTCGATTGAGGCAGTTTGAGCGAGATAGTTTCCTAGTCATGACGGAGATTATATTCGAATTTTATGCTTCTTTAAAACTATTCTACCGGTTAAGGTAGGTTGTCTTGAATTTCAGAGATCCTCCTCCCAGTTTTCTACACTTTCAGGGGCCTATCTACCGCGAGTATATCCTTTTTCACCTCAGCACACGATCTACCCTTCTTCATCCCATCCATGAAACCTATTCTCTTTCTTCCCCTAGCCCCGCCTGCCCAACATCCTTCCCTCTATCACACTCTTCTGCGACCCATCGCCCATTATTACATCCTCCAGACACCTACTCTGCGGATCTCGAATTTCATGCAGAAGTTTACTTTCCTCGCCCACCATCTAAAGCACTGTAACGCCTTCGAGTTCTCTTTGGTAGCGCTTTATTTCCGAACTTTGCTCCTCTCTCCACTACAACAATCCCCCTCTCCAAAATTAAACAACTCCCTCCCAACCGACAATGACCATGCAGAATCAACAAATTAATAATTAAAACACAAAAACAAGAAATAAGATAAGACAAAGCACACAAAATAAACAGTAAAATTATTAAATATTTAAAGCCCACAAAACAAACAATAACTTATAGAAAGGTAGCGCGGCGGAAAGGAGCGCGGCGTTACAGCACTTCCTCGCTTGTCTTCCTCTCCGTCCACCTCACCTTCTCCATCCTTCATCACACCCGCATCTCAAATGCTAGCACCCTATTCTCGTCCTTTTTGAGGGTCCATATTTCTGCTCCATACAAAGCTACGCTCCATTTCATATGTTTTAATTTCAGAAGCCGCAGAAAGCATGAATTAAATATTGCATTATTAATGGTGAATTATTATAACTAAATATGACTTAAATTCTGAGTAATTCAATAAAAATACCTATTCAAGCCTTAAACTTCACTCATGTTCTTCACGTAGACCATATATATCCGATCGAAGGGAAAAATATAGATTAATTATTTTTCGAAAGTATTATGCATGCTATTTTTTACCGGACGAACAACATATTTTGCTAGAGTCAAACTATTATGGTAGAAACGCTATCAGGTATACAATTTAGGAAATAGAACCATTAGATTAAACATGTCATTTTTTCCACGAACAATAAGACACCATAATAGTTATGATAGGTCAGTTCTAGGATACTTTGACCCTGACTAAGTAAAACAGGTTTTTGCACTCGTTCTAAATGTCTGAACATCATAATTAGCTACTAACCTCGCATGCAATTTCCGGCATGATTTAGCACCTTGCAGTACTGTTTGTATGTTGTGATAATCATAACCAGTAGTTGTATCTCAAGTAGTGCACTGCATGGCAGCATATTCGTCTGCGTACAACTCTCCTAGTTTCTGGTCTGACTGCGCACGTTATCCTGACAGCTTTCCTTGGCCTGGCGTCCGGGGGAATGTGCGCGGTTCTCCATTCCGCTGAGATGAGTGCTTCATGCCTGGTGTGGAATCACCCCGTGCCACGCACCCTAGTGGTGGCTTGCACGGTACTTCATAGATGCAATTTTAAATGAAAGTTTTTTGCGTACTGAAAAATTTACCTCGGTAACTATTTGATTTATTTTCAATAACATTTGAGAAAACATACTACATAACTACACCCTGACGAAATCTAGGTGTTCCTCAGTCATTAAATAAGGTCTCTCTGGAGTGCATAGTTGCACCATTCCCCATGTTAAAGGGCAGATTTTCTTCGTCAAAATCTTGGAAAGTAGTTCGGTAAGGGGCTGACATATTTTGGTTTTTTTGGAAGGGTGAGATATTTTTTCATGTGAGACCAAATTCATTGATTTACAGGGGAAATGATATTTAGCTAAACCTCTTTTAAAATACCTAGAATTCAATTTTTAAAAAATGAGATTTAATGAATTTCTGAAAAGTCAAACTCTCTTCATTACCACTGTTGCATGCAACATTGCCAATTAAAGACTATGGAATATGATAAATACCTCGGAATTAAACCTACTAATGATCTCATGAATATATTCAGGAAATAAACTGTCAAAGTAATCGATCATTGGAAAATTTTTATAAGAGTACTTTGCAAGTGCAACTATGAAGTCAGTTAAATCTGCTACCATCCATCTGCATCTTAAAAGTTATACATACAATCATTTGACTGCTACCCCGCACAGGTGGATGCCGAATTCCTGGCCAGATATCCCTCGAATATGCCCTGCGTTGCAATCTGTGACTCCTCGTTACTGTGGTCTCCCCGTCATAATTTGAAGTTTATAGCCGATTATAGCCAGCCCACTCGGTGCCCTTCTGACCTGCAGTTCCCACAGATCCTCTCCCTTATTGGAACACTGGTCGATATAGACTGGTGCTTACTTAAACGCTCACCCACGGAGACTCACTGATTGTAAGAGCTCCTTTTTACATGAACAATGCCCGACTGAGACTCTTTTGATTAATTTGTTTAGCGTTACCTAGCTGCGGTTGACAAATCGTTGCTCGTTACCATGGGTGCGATTGACAAATTGTTGCTATCCGCTTTTCAAGTGCCCTTAGCCTCTATGAGCTTACCCCATGGGTGGTAAAATGTTATAAAGTATTCCCGCATCCGTGGCCTGCGGGTAAAAATCGCCTCTTCGCACCCATGAATGCGTAAGGTATACCTGATTTCCACGCAAGAAGGTGGTGGACGATACTCTTTTCCTTCGTCGTTCGCCGATAAGGGTGGTTTGGTTTGAACGGAGAGGGGGGGGGGGGATATTTTCTAAGACTTCTTCCACATCCTGTGCCCAAAAATACACGGGCCCTCCCGAGTTCGCTCTCACTCTCACAAGACCCGAAACCATGGAACCGAGGCGATTCTGAAATTTCCAAAACCGATCCTGTGGGTGGGAAATGGCGCGGGGAGGTAAAATGGGTGGGGGGAGGAGGAAAAGTAGGAGAAGGGAGGGATGTCAACTTGCTTTGACGGCGCCGCTTTTGCACGTTCACCTTCTTACTTTTTTATTTTCAGGGGAGTCACCCAACTCAGCCGGTCGCCTCACATTCTTCCCCGAACGAACGAAGGACGAGATCATCATCTGCAGGAATCAATTTCGAAGATTTTGGAAAGAGCGTATGACTTTCCCAACGGACTACAACGTATAGCAATAGGAGGCGTATAGTAATAGAAGGGAGCTGATGATGGGGACATTGGGTAAGGATGTGAAGAATAGGCTGGTGAAGAGCTTGATATGGGGCGTAGCGTGATATGGTGCAGAAACGTGGACCTTCCGAAAGGAGGTCGAGAATAGGCACCAGGCATTTGAGATGTGGGTGAGGAGAAGGATGAAGAAGGTTAGTTGGACGGAGAGGAAGACTTACGAGGAAGTGCTTGAGATGGTGAGCGAGGAAAGTAAACTTCTGCATGAAATTCGAGATCGGCAGTGAGAATGGCTGGAGGAGGTAATAAATGGCGATGGATTGCTCAAGAGTGTGATAGAGGGAAGGATGTTGGGCAAGCGGGTAAGAGGAAGAAGGAGAATAAGTTTCATGGACGGAATGAAGAAGGGTAGATCGTATACTGAGGCAAAAAAAAGATATACTAGAGGGAGATAGGCCCCTGAATCTGTAGAAAACTGGGAGGAGATTCTCTGAAGTTCAAAAAAACCTACCTTCACCGGTGGAATATATTTTTTCAAATATGACTTAGAAGTAAAATGACAGGGATATCCAAAGTATCAATACAATATCAATGCCAATGTCGTAACGAGTTTCAGGATTAGACATCACACCCGTGTTTGCGATATTAAAAACTGTTCTCTTAGTACATGGCCACGTGAATAACCGAAATTCATTCATAAAAGTCTTTGTTCTTAGCTTATATTGGCATTTTGGATTCCTCTTCAATTTAACTACGACAAAGAAAGTAAGGAAGAAGTACGATGGACATCAAGTGGAGAATAGCCCAAGATAAGAAGGCGTTCGTGGGAAAAAGCAGCTGCTGCACTCAAAGAAGATAGTACTACAAACCAGGAAACAATGTGAAAACATTTGTTTGAAGCATGGCACTCCATGGATTGGAAGCATGGACCATTGGAAAAGCTGACCAGAAATGACTAGAAGCCTTCGAAACTTGGTGCTGGAGGAGGATGCTAAAGATTGAATGAAGAAATAAGAAATGATGAAGAGTACAGAAGAGTAGAATAGGAAAACACCCGATGGAAGACCATAAATAAAAGAAGAAAAAGATTGATTATACACACCCTGAGACACAATGAGTATGTGAAAAACACAATTGAAGGTAAAATAGAGGGAAAAGTCCCCAGAGGAAGACCCAGGAATTAGTTCATGAGCCAAATAAGGAGGGAAGTACATAGGAAGAGATACCAGGAAGTAAGGGAACTAGCATTTGATATGGAAGGTTGGAGGGCTGCAGTCAACCAATCTTAGGATTGAGCAACCATTGAATGACTTCAATTTAATCCAAAGACTGCATTGTTGCAGCTCTACCCACTTATTATTTTTTGCCGTACTGTTGGCCCGTTATTCCCTGGAATCCCAATAGACACCTTAGCCCGTCATAAGGTTTTCCAGGGACCGGACCAACAGAAATTGACATACAGCCATGCCCTGGGTAGTGTAAAACCCACCCAGGCGGGAATCGAACCCGCAACCCTTAGTTTAGCCGGCGAGGATATTAACCCGCCTCCACCGGGTCCGGCCACACACTAAGGTAGCATACGTATATTTAAGATCGTGTTTTTCTTGAAAAAATCAATTTACGAGCAAATTTAATAACATTTGCTCGTAAATTGACTCTTGCTCTAACTATTTTAATTTCCTCAAATTAAAATAGTTAGAGCAAGGTATCACCTAGGGTTCACCTAGAATTCAACTAATTTGATATAATTTAAAAAATAACATCTCAACTTTACGAGGACACCAAAATATCAGTAACATATTGAACTACTTTTTGAGACATTTGCCAGAATATAGAAGCCATTTTCCATGGGGCATGGTACACGTAGACTTCAGAAGAGACTTCACTTCAAGAACGAGGATTTCGACATTTTTAAAAAATCGCCAGAAATTTAATAGTGTGTAGTTTGAACTTCTTTTTCTGCAAAATTCCTCCACATAGTGGCTGTTTTTGTTAATTGTTGGCAAATAAAAAATTTATCAACAATCATAGCAAGGAGTTATTAAAAAACCTGATGGAGAGGGATTTGTAACAAAATAGCCGGGCGTGGCTATGAAAGGAATACTTAACGTCCAATGGTTATATCAGCGGGTATTATTCAGTAATCATCGAGACGATCAGAGGGGGCCCAGGAAAGCTAAATTGTTATAAGGGGACATGATTGTGTATGAATATCAATTCCCGTAAGCCGAGAAATCAGCGTTCAAATTGCATGTGAATCGGTTTTACACATGATTCCAACAGGGAATGTTAAAAATATCAAGAAATATATTGAAGAGTCCAATATTCATCCCACTGATGAATTTTTTCACTTGTCTTACATTGCACTTTTCATATGTCTCGCCCATATGCATGTGGGAAATGATAGATTAAGTCACGAAGCATGGCTTTACACGTCTCGGAATATTCATGAGGAAGCAATCGAGATAAAAAAGAGGAAGCCTTGCTCATCAAAACGGAAAATAATGTGACAGTCGACTTCAAGCTCAGGAATATTTTATTAAATTTGCTCGTAAATTGATTTTTCAAGAAAAACATGCTAATAAATATATGTATGCTACCTTGGTGTATGTCAGCACCGACAAAAAACCTTACTCTCAACTCTTCCACAGATATGCATAATCGAATATAATAGACAATTCTTTTTTATAAATGTGTCAGTCAATAGTTATTCAACCCGAGTCATTCATTACTTATCCTCATTTTCCACACAAATACAGCGTAGTTGCGTACGTGATGCCCAGGTTAATGAATCGTAGTTAAGCTTATTTAATACATCAAAGAATGTTTATAACACACTTATAACATAGCTGAATGAATGAAATTTGCTCTTGCAGTCTCCACTTCGTAGAATTCCTTAATGTTAGTATTCACATCAAATACTTACTTAAACCTAGTACTTTTCCACAGTACTAAGCCTTTTACTTTATTATGAATACGATAGCTGAACCACATGAGAAAAATATACGTAATAAATCCTGTGATCTTGTTCGTCACATCAGACGACGCTTTCAGTACAGCCTGCAATATGTGCGCTTCTAACGGTACATTTCCTGTATTTCAAGAAAAACAGGCCCAAAAAAACACCTCAGCTACCTTCACGTGTCCCAGGCAAAATCCAAAACATTATCCACGGCCGAGCAATCTCCATTTTCAGTTGTCGAGCCCACCTCACTCTCTATACTCCCCGTACCTCTCCCCCCACTTCCCCTCTTCCTCCACTTCCCCCGACCCACCTCCCGGCGCTCCAACTAGTCTACACTCGACAACAACACCGAATATCCGCTCCTGTTCGCCCACTTCCGCGAATCCGACGCTTCCTTTGAAAGTATTTAGCCTTGTAGAGTGTGGCCTCTTCCTCAAATTCCCATGTCTGTCGGGAGAATGGGAAGGAAATGTATTTTTTTTTCGCGAAGCCGAGAACTCGGCCGGGCCATGAATGGTGGGAAGTGATAATATCCGCCGAAAGGGACGAAAGGGGGGTAGAACCTATTTCGCGTGCTCATTCGAGGTGATATCATTTAACATCCTCCCAAAACGACTCTCTTGTTAGGTAGTCTTGGGTTTTTAGGTGTTGTGACTGCTATAACGTTGTATTTCACTGTCTACCTTCATGTAGTTTGAGGAAAATATTACCCTATACATAATAGAGACCATAAAATAATAAATAATCGTGGAATGAATCGTTATTATTATTATAATTTAAGTATTATACCGGTTAAGGTAGGTTTTGTTGAATGTCAGAAAATATCTTCCCGGTCCTCTGCACATTCAGGGGCCTATCTCCCTCTAGTATATCTTTTTCCACCTAAGCATTCGGTGGAATGAAGGATCATAATAGTTGCGATAGATCAACTCTAGGATACTTTTACCCAGGCTAAGCTAAACCTTTAAACAGATTTTTTATTTGTGCTCAATATTCTAAAATCATTATTAGTTGCTAACCTCGCTTGTAACTTCCGGCATGATGTAGCTCTTGCATGATTTAGTACCCGGCAGTAACAGTTATCTATCGCAGTGATTACTACCAGTAGTCGTATTTGAACTAGTGTACTGCATAGTAGCATGTTCGTCCACGTAGCTTTCTCCTAGTGTCTGGTCTGACCGCGTATTGTAATCCTGACTGCTTTTGGCCTGCGCCTGGCATTCCGGGGGAACGTGCGCGGTTCGGATTTCAGATGGGATGAGGGCTTCATGCCCGGTGTGGAATCACCCCGTGCCACACACCCTAGTGGTGACTTGCACGGTATTTCGTAGATGTAAAAGTAGAATTTATACCATTTTTAATTTTTATTTTTACTTATCGAATGTTACGATTTTCATTATTAATTCAGCAGCAGTAAAAAGCTTGAAATAACTATTGTAATATTTAAATAACCGAAATATTATTTGGGAGACTGTAATTCTCAGTAATTACATATATACATCAATATGAATCTTTAACTTGACACGTTTTTTCACGCCGTACAGTTAAACTGCCTTCACAATAATTGATTTTTTTATGATAGTTGAGACAACAAACTACACGCTGTAAAATTTCCGACGAGATCTGGGCGTTCTATATTCCTCATTCCTTAAACGATGTCTCACCTGGTTCCCGCTTGTATATAATATATCCCAAGGCAGACGGCTTCCACATTTTGGCAAACATCTCGCAAAGTACTGCTGTAAACGCTTGATATTTTGTTATCTTTGAAAAGGTGAGGTATTTTTTTTTTCAAATGACGCCTAATTCTGTATTAAATGGTATCTCACACAAACGACTTACCTCACAGTCCAGTTTCAAATGCTAATTTCGATCCTGGAAGCCGTACTCGATGCAACATAATCCAAAGTTGCTACAGGAAAGATACAGGAGAGCTCTTTCATACTATCCAGCTCCCCAAATCGATTTCCAACTGATTTTAGCGCAGGAACCATTTTTCGTATTGTTAAGCTCTAATTTATTACAATTCTTGCTCTCGGTAACCCTGATTACATTGATACCAAGCGCGTTTTTTCTCCGACCTTCCAACCGGCTTCTTCAAGGAATATTAATGTCTTGATCTGATGGAGATAACTCTAATGTGCCTCAGATTAAGACATTCACCATTGCCTTGAGAAGCCGGCAGAAAGTTTGGCGAAAGCTCGTGGTTTGAATAAATGTAATAAGTGAACCAAAAATCAATAATTATAATAATGTACATACACACATACCAATCACGCAATTCCCTTCCGGGGTAGCCACAGTCACAAAGATTCACTCATACATACCTATGCGTACACCTAACTCTGCTTCAATAATTTCCTCCATACAGACCTATCCTTGTAAACCTCTTTTGCCTCATTTAACCTCACAAATGCCCTTCTGTATTTAAGACTCCTAATACTCCTCCTGAGAATTTCCTCAACCACATTAAACCACAACTTTCTCGGCCTACCTCTGCCTCTCGCACCATTCATTTCACTCTTATATATATGTTTCAGTTATTCGACTCACATCCATTCCTTCATCATGGCCAAATGAAAGAAGAACACTTCTATCATAATTAATATTGCTTGAAGAAATAATGATGTGACACACTAAAAAGCTTCAATCGAAAATAAGATATAATGTTTACATTTTCACAGATATATAGTTAACGCTTAGTTAATAATACAAAAGCTCCCTCCTTATATGATCACCGATCAATTTTCAGGCAGCTGTCCTGCCCGAGGAGTACATTTTCTAAGTACTGGATTAGGTCAGCCCCGGTGGCGGTGGCTTTAAGACCTCGTCTGCTAACTTCAGGGTCGCAGGTTCCAGTCCCCACGGAGGGCATGACCCTTGGTACTCGTCCTTATAAAGAAAGGCATTTGTTGACCTCCCGATGCAAAAAGCCGTATGAGGAGTTTTAGGTGGTAATGAAAAATATGAATAAATAAATATTTATAAAGCTGAACCAACACGATATAACATCGCTTCGTGATGAAAACAATATTAGTTTACTCAAGCTTCGCCACCGAATTTCCTAGAGACACTCTACTAAAATGCCACTGTTCTTTATTTTTTTCCACCAATATATTAAAAAACACAATTCGACCGATTTCTGCCTTTTCAGGCCATTATCGAGATTACCAAGTAACATACCATGAGACAGCACAGTTTATATTGAAACCTCAAGGAGAGGGAGGTGGTTAAAAGAAGGGGGGATGAGAGATGAGTAAGATTTGAGAAGGTGATTGGGCAAAACTGCAGGGGAAGGAACAAACAGGGGGTGACGCCAGGCTCAAGGACTACGGGGATGGAGGTGGGGGTACTGGCACAGAGAACAAGGGTGAGGCGGTTAAAGGGATTATGTCATTGATTAGTTTATCACCATGCACATTGTAATATGACAAAATTTCAAAATTTTCCAGGAAGTCCAACTTTCTTTAATGTATTGATGGAAAAAAACTAAGTGTCTTCATTTTAAAGATGAACAACTTCCACAAAATAAACTCGCCAATCATTGATTTTATGTCACTGTTCGTTGGATGCGGAACTCGGATGACATGATAAATGAAAGACTGTTTCCAGTGACACCTTGCAAAGGTACCCAACAAAACCTGGTGCAACTAGAATATTCTACTCATAAATGCATTTTCCAATTTTTTCCTCGCTCTTGGAACATTAAATTTTTGAAATTTCATTTATCCTTCAAACAGATGAACTTGAAGTTTTAACGTCGGTGTCACGGCCTACGGGTATTTCATGCATATACAATGGAATCCCTGAAAATCTCTTTCGCAAGTGTTGGGTCATTGGAGCGAGTCGCTAGTCGTTTATGAGATAACCAATGCCACGCAAATATTTGATGACTCGAAGGGCACACTACACGCGTCACAAAAATTTTTGACGCGAATATTCTCCGACCATGAAAAGTGAATTACCAACACACAAATCGATTTTTTTCTTTCTTTTTCGAAAATCTAGTAGGAAGGTAGAGAAAAGGAGATTCTGTCGCGTAGCCATGTGGGAAACATTCATAGAAGAGAGAAAAAATGGGTGGTGAATGGGTTATTGAAAGAACGAGTGTGTTAGACTGCGATATCTTAGTGAATTGGGGATGAAATAAGAGGTTACAATTAATTTACGACACCCTGAAGGGTAATAATTAATTTAATAACTCTCATTGAGGATAAATTTCAATGAATCAGGCGGAATCTTACGGAAGTTGGTAATATGTAACATTATCTCAATATAAGAACTTTGTTATGGTACGGAGGCTTCCGCGCTTAAGGGAAGCTATGGAAATAGCGAAGAACACAGAGAACTTTAATAAAGAAGACGGCTATCCGCTAGCTTCAACGTTTAAACGGCTCTTCCAACAATCGATTTCGAATTCCCATCCGGCCAATGGGCGCGCATCTGACTAATACCGTTAAGAAAATGATCTGCATTTCATTTAGGACCTGACGAAGCCAGCTGGAAGGCAGGCGAAACTGTTGTCCCCCAAAAATGGATCGACACGGCAAAAACCCGTAGAGAATATGATCAAGAACTTTGTTATATTATGCTAGTTTTCGATAATACTCATGATAAAATTGAGGTGGCTTCCATAATGACATAAGTATTGCCAAAACCTAGGTTGGTGTGTGAGAGTAAATTGTGTGGAAATATGACGCATTTTTTTCTTGAAATCATGTTTTCTATCATTGAGGAGTTTGGGAAAAAACTTATTTATATTTTTTGGAACCATTAGGTTAGTATTTATTATTCATCTAGGTTAACAATCAATACTGGGAAATTGAGAAAGAGGAAAGAAGAGGACAGGAATTCTGGAAGGAATAAGAAGAGGGAGACAACATGAGGAATTCGAGAGGGATCTACTAGCGGGTCATCCCTAGGAGGGAATATAGAAAGATAAGCCAGAAATGAGGATTGGAGGAGAAATACTGTCAAAAAAAACTACCAAATAGCTGGTAGAATATTCAAACCGAAGTAATGAAGTAAGAGTCAACCCGCCTGTCATCAATTTTATCACTCTTTCAAAAGAGTGAAATGTGTGGCAGGATTTGGCGTTTTCATGGCAAAAAGTATGAGTAAATACTTCTCGCACTCTAATTCAGCTCAAAAAAATACGTGAATGACTCACACTTCCTTGTCTCGTATTTTCGGTCTAATATTGTGTCTTTGGACATAAATCCTTATCCCTAAGGTCAGCGAAATATACGCACACAAGGTTGAACTCAAACCACAACCTTTGAATCACTATGTCTGTACGTGAAAATCCGGTTAACTTCGAATTAATTGAGAAGATTCTGAAGAAGATGCTAGAGTTATCTAATTTTGCGCAGGTAGCCGCTTTCCTAACCCGATGGTAAGCACTTTAAGGCATCAGTTTTGATGAAAAATAAGCAGTACAGCTGGGCAAAGCGGAGCTATCAAGCTGTGCAAAGGAGGGTCATGAAGAGTCATCGGACGTGGAGTATCCGACAGTTTTTTCATTACGCAAGGGTTGCTAATACACTACCACAATTCGTCAAATGAGTGGTGATATGATCGCTACCACATTAAGCCTTACTACTCCATCCGTGTTTTTCTTCATGAAAACGCCATTAACCGGTCTTCATTTTTTTCTCTGGTTTTTTGCTTCCTTCATATACTTCCATAGGTTTCACTTATAGGAATATATTAATTTTATTTAAATATAAACCATAATAATTTATTTCCCCGAAATAAGATTTTTTATGAAACAAAGAAAGGCGCGTTGATAATTCATTTTTTATGGGCAAGAATGTTTCGCATAAAATAAAAGTATGACGGGTATAGTGTGCCCTTCAAGTTATCAAATATTTGCGAGGCACTGGTTATCTCATAAACGATTTGCGATTCACTCCAACGACCCAACATTTGCGGTTTATAGCAGCTCATGCCGCCTCAAGGCTGAGCTATAACAGCGCTATCTACCGAGAAAAGTCCCCCAGAAACGACTACTCTGCTCAAGATTCCGCAAATCAATCAGATAAGAGACTCTTTTACAGTGGAACACTATAGAAGGGGCAATTAAGGAGATCGTCGGAGTGGCATTGAAAATTTCCCCCATTAAGAAATGAAACTCGACTCATTTACGGAGAAAATGATGAAAAGACTTAATAAATCATAAGGTGAAGAGGGTAAAAAAGTAGGCACTGAAGAAATATTAAGGTTATTAAATATTAGTAGAGAAGGAGCTAAATTAGAGCAGTTCGAAGAGGAAGAAACGTAAAGATTTTGTTCGAAAAACCCATCCCACTTATGTTTGTTAGTTCCCTCTCATTCACGCTCTCCAGTATGCCAATGATAGGCTTTTATCTTCCACTCCGTTAAGCCTGAGACTGCCATCTTCAACCAGACAACCTATCAAATAAAACAATATTTTTTTCCCTAATATCATTCGTAAAAAAATGACATTTTATAACTGCCCAGCATGGTAAAAAGAAATCACTCGTAACTATTCCACAGAATTTCTTTATTCCCGATCGATAACAATTCAGAACTTAAAAGGAATGGTGCAAGTGATTTCCTTTTCACCTTGGTAAATGTAGCGAAATTTTACTAAGTGTCGCCCGCTTTTACCAGAATCATCAAAAATTTCCTCGTCTATTTCACTAATATATCCGCAACCTCATCAACCACGGTTTGTTGGAGATCAAAATCTGTGTTTTCATTAGCAACATTTTATTTCTTTAATGGAAAAATAGGATCAAATACAGCATGAAGCCATTTCATAGTGAACATATGACAAACAAAAAAGGACACAAACGTAAAATCGCAACATGAAGATGGTAACAAATGATACTTCAACATGTGGAGATGGTAAAAATGGCTTTTTTTTGGGAATGACGTATGGCTAGGTTTGCGAAGACGGTGGAAGATAAGGTGAAATGGTCGATGTTCTCAGGAAGGGAATTTAGAAGAGAAGAGACGCGAAAAATAAGGGAGCGCTTGGTGAGCAATTACAATCACAATTTGAATATTCTACATCTACATCTACATAATACCCAGCGAGCCACGGAAGGGGTGTGTAGCAGTGGGTGTTAGGTCACCAGCCGTGTAAGATGTAAAGTTTTGGGAGGTGAGATGGTTACATGTATTATGGGAGTGAATTTAGTGGAGCCCAGTTGTATTGTGGTCGCTTATTGTGCGCGGAAAGAACGAGTTTTTGTACCTATCTGTTCGGCAATGTATCTCTCTTATTTTATCGCTTCTGTCAGACCTAAAGATGTAGCATGGTGTCATGATAATATTCTGTGTCGCTCTGAAACACATAAGTTCTGAATTTCTCTGCCAACCTAAGCCTAGCGTGTAGCCTCCGAGTCTCTAGGGGCTCCCACCTTAATCCCTCTAAAAGTTGTGAGACACTATATGTTCTCTCGTAGCAGTTTTTAACGAAGCCTGCTGCTTATCTTGGCATTTTATTAATTTATATGGTTAAATCTTTATTACCAGGGTCCCAAATGCTCGTAGCGTATTTGAGGTGTGGCCTAACCAGAGCGAAGTAGCATCTCTCTTTAACATATTCACCCGAGGAACTGCTTATTATTATACGCTTAAGAAAACCCAATTTCTTTAATGCTGTGCCGCATATATTTTGTATGTGCGTTCCCCACGATAAAATTGATTATTCCCTCCCACAATTCCCCACGATAATATTGATTACAGTTGGGAGGAGAATGTTGAAGGTTGTTATAATCGTTATGTGAGGAAAACTTTTACTAACCTCAGAAAAACACACACCACCACGACCCGGGTTTCGACGGCTGAGCGTCATTATCAGGTGATACAAAATGTACAGCAATCCCTTATATACCGTCAGTCACTGGTAAGAGGTGGGGGGAGGATGGTGGAGTGAGGGGGAAGGGAATGGTTAAAAAAGAGGAAGGGATAGGGGAGTTGGCGGGCAGCAAGCATTCATTCAAAACATTTACATCTGAGTCAACATTTCGTTTTAAAATTTCGAGCTTTTCAAATGCATTTAGCTCACGTCGGTTATCAGTAAAATGCAGTACTTTAAGTTTAAAATCACTTTGATGGTCACAAGTTAACAGGTGTTTGGCAAAATTACTCTTTTCTTCATGGTGATTTTTAAATGCACTATAATATCCTTTGGATCTGATCTGGAAACTTCTCGCAGTCTGCCCCACGTAGACCCCTTCACAGTCGTTGCGTGAGAGTTCGTAAATGCCAATTCTGCACATAGAGTCCACTTTATCTTTGCAATGTACAAACTCAATGCAATATTTCCTTACTTCAATAAATTGTTGTGATGAAATACCAGAAAGTTTCCGAAAATTACGTTTTATTGTTATAATCGTTACCAGTAACGTTCGTCAGCGAGTACATTTTTTCTAAGATTCCACCTCACGCAAAGAACATCCTCTCGTGTGACGTATTCCCTGTCCTGCAAATACTAATGTCTGCCCCTCCCCGCCTCCCCCAGGCACACTCACCCTTTACAAGGGGAACGAGCCCATGGAAGGCTTCTGCGGGAGGGAAGGGGGCGGAAGGGGGAACATGGCAGAAGGGGATGGGGAAGAAAAGTTGAGCGCGTAGTATAAGGTATCCGTGCTGCGCAGGCGCCGTGAAGTCGCATGAATGGGCGAAGGCCAACCCTCGAGGAAGCATGAATGAAGATGGTTTTCTCAAGGGAGGAAAGGGGGGACAGGTGGACTTTCGTAAGAGGGGTGGGGGAGAGGCCCTTGCTAAGGAGTGGAGAGGTAAGAAGAAGCCCACCTTTCCCCCGAAAAGAAGAAAAAGCGTGCATGCAGAGGTGAATGCGAGGGAGGATTATTGGCCCCCGCACCCACCGCTTCCAAAAGGATGATTGCGAAGGGCTAGCCAGCGTGAATCGGCACTGATGGTCAAGAAAGACGCACACACCACTCTTCCCTCACCGTGACGAAAATGGATGGACTGTAAGCCAGCGTCTCACTTCCGCCACTCCGTAAGCCGCACGTCTGCAGGGAAAAGGCTAATTTTACCCATGGTACTACTATGTACGTACTGTCTTTTTCTCGCATATTTAATGTCCATGCTTCACATACCCATGGTTGTGAAGCAAGGAAATAAAATAGGCAAGAAAAAGACAGACTCCAGGCAGCCGAATTGTGGTTCTGGAGGAGAATGACTAAAACAAGTTGGGTGTTGAGAAATACAAATGAGCAATCTTGAAAGAAGTAGGCGCAAAAAGAACGCTTCTCCAAGCAATTCACTGCAGCAAAATTAAACTTGTTGGCCACTTAGTAAGACATGACGAATTCATCAAGAACATAATTGAAGGAAAAGTGTTGGGGAAGAAAAAGAGGGGACGACCTAGAATATCCTCACTTCACTGTGTGATGTCAATCATGAACTGCAACTCCTATGGGGAAATGAAAAAAACAGCCTTAGAAAGAGACAGGCCTTTTGAGTGACGACGACTACTATGTAAAACTGCTCCTTGTATACAATATTTACTTCGAGCCTTCGACTCGACAGAAACAGACGAAATTTGCCATGGAGCTGTTCGCAGAAAAGTAATAAGTGGTAGACATGGGACAGCAATAGCGCTAGTTAAGGAGGCGTTTAGTAACAGAAGAGAGTTGATGACGAGGACAATGGGTAAGGACGTGAAGAAGAGGATGGTGAAGAGCTTGATATGGAGCGTAGCGTTGTATGGGGCAGAAACGTGGACTCTGAGAAAGGAGGACGAGAATAGGCTGCAGGCATTTGAGATGTGGGTGTGGAGAAGGTTAGGTGGACGCAGAGGAAGACTAACGAGGAATTGCTGGAGATGGTGGGCGAGGAAAGGAATCATTTAAATAAAATCCGGGAAAGGCAGGGTAGATGGCTGAAGGAGGTAATAAATGGTAATGGGTTGTTGTAGAGTGTGATAGAGGGAAGGATGTTGGGCAAGCGGGGAAGGAGAAGAAAGAGAATAAGTTTCATGGACGGGATGAAGAAGGGCAGATCTTATCCAGAGGCGAAAAAGGATATATTTCTGGGAGATAGGACCCGGAATGTGTAAAAGACCGGGAGGAGATTCTCTGACATTCAACAAAAATCTACCTTTACCCGTAGAATACATAATAATAATAATGGAACAGCAAAAGAAGTTCATGTGGACTGATGCGACAATACTCGCAAAAGTATACGGGAGATTTCAAACTGGCGCCACCGCGTGAAATCCGGATGACGTAGATGCGCAGACCGTGCTCATTTCCGTCCACCGGAATGGCCTACCTTGTTTAGTAGTACCATGGTTTTGAGCTAAATATTATTTCACCTAGAAGTCAATGAATTTGGTCTCATTTTAACGGAAAATATTTTACCTTACCAGAGAAATAAATATGTCTCTTACCAAACTAATTTCCGAGATTTTGGACAAACTATACTGGCGTTTTTACATGGGAAATGGTAGGTCACGCTCTCCAGATAGACTTTATCTAAAAAATAAGGCATTCCTAACACCTAGATCTCGCCAAAAAATTAACATAGTGTAGTTCGTAGGTTTTTGTACATTACAGCAATGGATTTGGATTTTTATTCTTTTAATAATGCAGCGAGTTTGGAACAAAGGAAAGCAGGTAGCGAGTAATCTTCTGGAGAGGTGGCTCAGGTAATTCAAAAAAATAGTTGCAACTAAGGAATGGAAACAACAATATACAAGAAAAATATCATGCTCCCGTCACTTATTGTCATCGCAAATACAGTCTCGCATTATCGTCGCAAAAACGCATTTTTTAAATAAAAGCTGTTAATGACTCTTGACTCTCATTTCTTCTCCTTATTTGTACGGCATATATTTCAAATCGTGCTACAGTTTTTACCGTGTCGTTGGTCAGTACTCGGCGTGGAATGTAGCTAATTTACTTTAATGGACGCAACGTTCGTCATTAACGTAGGCATATCGTCAAAGTTATCGAACATTTCAGGCCCCGGGGAAAAGGAAGTGATTCAAATGACCATAAGTCGCAAGGATAGTTTTTGATTCGGAACTCTAATCATCAACAAAAAAGCGACCATTTCCGCAGATGACTTAACAAGCTTAGTAGCAAAACGATCTCCTCATTTCCCATTAGAGAATTACGTTCAATGAAGCAGAACTAGCATCACCCTTAGCGGTATATAGGCAGCCATTATCGTCGAGAAAAGTAAACAGGTTAGGAAACCATTAAAAGTACTCAAGTTAATTGCCTCGGTAGTCGATGGCCTTTCCAATACGAGTGACAATTCCACCGGTCTTGATTGACGAGTAATATAGACTATTATTAATGTCATAATTTCATTTGATAACTTGCCAAACTGCCCGGATTGTTTTCGCTGCGTGGCACCAGAGAAAGGTGGGAGAAGAACGCGGAAACCTATATCAATTTAATGTGCCAAACGTGCTAATGGAGTCAAAGTAATGGTATATATAAAAATTTTGCAACTAGGGTGCTCATAAAGGCGAAGAGCTGAGGTAAAAATCACCAGCCCCAAATGGCAAAGTCAGGAAAATCGCTAGAGTTTAATATCCCAGCGCGATGCCGAAGGCTTTTAAATCAACAAAGCTCTTAAACCTCATAAGATCGATAATATTAAAAATATCTTTCTCTTGATAGATATAAATTTATCACAGGAGGATATTCATCAATAATAAAGGCAACTCAGGAACTCGGCAAAGCTTACAATGCTATTTATAGATATAAAGTATTGTTCTATCGACCTCTGAATTTAGGACCACTGTCAAAAGTTGTTGTCAAAAGGTCACTGTTGGGATTCATCTACTAAAGATGAATCCCAATGATTATCAATTCCAAGGTGATTTTTATATTGAAATTTTTTTTGTTGTAATTGATGTAAAAGTGGTCATTTTATTATTTGATGGTTGTTGTACCATGTACTCTTTTCTGTGTAGCCCTAATGATGGGGTGCATTACACTCCGAAACGTCGGCAAGGTATTATAGTTTCATTGTTTCTGACCCACAATCGATATTTTAAAAGTGGTATTTATAGATAGTGATTGGGGAGCTGGGTTCAAATGCAATCGTAGTATGCTGGGCAGGTCAAGTCTGGCAATTTAGATAACGGAAAGCAGGAGAGATTCTGACTATTTAAACATCTCTCAAAACCTCTAGCGTTCTTAGGTGAGGTGAACATAAACATCACATCAACTAATTGAGCAGTAAGGGGTTGGTAGGAATATTTATATTTCTGATAAACGAAAAAGATTCAAATTCTACGTTCGACTCTGCAAATTTACGGTTATGCTTATATAGCCATGTTTTCCTCGAGGCAAGTACATAGTTATTTTTGTCCCATTGTTTGTGCGTGACACAGAAAGACGAGCGTGGAGGTGCTCGGAATGTTGGGCGAGTAAAATACGAGGGTCGTTCAATAAGTCCTTAGAAAAAGATTCAGAGTAAGAGATTAAATCATTTTGTGTAATTAAAAAAAAATTTCAATGTAATCTACCTTTAACTCTCCCTATAACAATTTTTCGTGCAAAATTTAAAACACTATACCATACGATATGCCTGTGGCCTCAATTATTTTGCGCACTTTGATTGGTCGATCAGTCCAAATCGTATCGTGGATTTTACTACTTATTTCGGGAGTAGTTACTTCCACTAAACGTCCCGAACGATGCTCATCTTTTGTGGATGTATGGTCACGTTGGAGCTCATATACCCAATTGTAAACAGTTGCAAATACAAAAGCAGATGTGCCATGAACTTCATCCAATTCTGCTTTGATCTCTTTCGGCGTTAAGCCTTTTAAATATAAGTGTTTGATCACCGCTCGAAACTCACTTTTTCCATTTTTATAAGTAAACAAAAGTTCTTTGTTAATATTGCTGTTTTCAGGTATTCTCGTCGCGTGTTTAGTTTTTCTGACTACAGTTTCTCCCCTCTTCCTGGGGGCGTCTTCAGGTTCGTACCTGAAAACAGCAATATTAACAAGTATATGAGTCGCGGAAGCCTTCAAAGAAAAGTTCTTTGCTTCAATCCACAATTAAAATGAAACCATGGTGATGTATACAACTGAGACTTTAACAGCTGACTAGTGAGTAATGATTTTTACTAAAAACAAATCATTTTCGATACTACGAGCGCCAATTCTTGGATTTTCTAAGGACTTATTGAACGACCCTCGTAACTGGCGGAGGAGGTAAAGAAAGTGGTTTCCATAGGAAATGAGGAGCGATGGGATGCTTATATCCTTGAATTGGGAGGATATGTTGGGAGAGCGGGAAAGGGGATGAGGGTTGGTATAGCGTGAGGAGAGCTGAAGAGATTTTGGTCGTCTAAGGGGGAAGGGGTCGGTGGCTGGAAAGAAGTGGTATTGGTACTCCCACAGATCAAAGCCCAACTTATTGTCGTCGCAGAAATTATCTGCACTCGAGTTTGGGTACAAACAAAAAACTAACGAGAAGGCCTGCAGAAAACCTAACTACGTCATAACTTTCCTCTTTTAATTATGCGTTTTCTATTGATATATTTAATTTTTTAACGCATTTTAATATTTTTGACCTTGGAATTAGTGTATAATAGTCCCGATTTCTGACGGTGTGCGGTCAAAGCGCCGACTTTGATAATTTGTAACTCAAACATTAGTAATTTTATCACAACTAGAGTAGTGAACAGTACGAAGTGTACTGCATGGTAGCACGTTGGTGTACGTAGCGTTCTCCTAGTTTCTGGTCTAACAGAGCATTATAACCCTGACTGCTTTTGGCCTGCGCCTAGCGGCCCGGGGAAAGTGCGCGGTTTTGATTAGAACTGGGTTGAGTAGTGCATTCCTGGTGTGAAATCACCCCGTGCCACATATCCTAGTAGCTTTGTCGTGGGTGTGGATGTAAATCGCCTCTTGTGGGGTTGAAATTGTGACGTGAATCATATTAGGGTGCGTTTCGAGGCGCGTTCGTGTGAAAAAAAACTCTCGCCTCCCGCAGCAGACGAGAAGTGCGGGGTCGAGCGGTATTTTATTTTATTTATTTATTTTATTTTTTGTATTTTATTTATACTGGGCTGGATGGGACAGAACCGTCCCCTCTTCCCCCAACCCAGTTTTACATACACAGACACCCATGTCCTGGGCAGATAATATTCTACCCAGGTGGGACTCGAACCCGCAACCCTCTGGTTAGCAGGCGAGGACTTTACCCCGCCGCCACCGGGTCCGACCTTATATAGCCATTCCTTCGCTGGTCCGCGTTTTTTAAACGCATTTTAACATTTTTACCGTGGAATTAGCGTATAAAAGTCCCGATTTTTGACGGTGTGAGGACAAAGCGCCGACTTTGATAATTCGTAACTCAAACAATATTACTTTTATTACAACTAGATAGTATACAGTGCGACGTGTACCGCATGGTAGCATGTTGTTGTACGTAGCGTAGTGCATTCCTGGCGTGAAATCACCCCTTGCCACTCATCCTAGTGGATTTTTCGTAGGTGTGGATGTAAATCGCCTCTTGTGGGGCACTCCAGGCGCTGGAGCGGTGGGAGTGGTCAAGGGTCCATGGACACACTGAGGACCGCTTCCCGTGAAAACATGAATGGAGAGCCTTTTCTGGCCGTAGTGGATGACACCCACCCCCTCCACCCCCCGTGCACCGAGCCAAATAGAAGGAAGTCCCGGGTGTGCGAGGGTGCGGACACGAGGCGAGATGGGTGCTCTTCACCTTGGGGGGAAGTGGGCACGGTGGGTTGTAAGTGACTGCGAGGGGGGAGGGAAGGCAGAGGGGGTTGTAAAGAGAGAAGAAGGTAGAAGTAGAAGAGGAGACGATTTTTGGACTGGAGTAGGGTGTGGGAGATCGGCGGTGGCGTGACCGTCGGTGAGAGGACGCTGGGAGGGGATAATCCCTTCACGTTGCCCATTTTGAAGTCTCCCCGTCCCTGCGAGAAACGTCGAGGGGAGGATGAGTTGTGGAGGGGATCGGATGGAAAGCGAGAGACCCGAATCTCCCGACGAAGGTGGATGAATGTACGTGTCCTGCAGTGGGGCTGGAAGGGTTCCATTGACTGGACGTTTAGGTTTGAGCCGGAGGATTGTGTGCAATCCAGCAGACAGGGAGTGGCAACGAGAGGAAATTACCACGGAATTGCCCAGAAAGGTGTGTCCAAAAATAGGCAAGGGTATACATGCACACGTATGCGGTACACAAAATGAACGGTGACATGCGAACCATGAGTGTACAGCATTATTTATTATTATCACGTGATTTAGGTTAACTAGGCTTTCTAAACTAGGTAATCAATCGAATCCAGTTCATTTCTCGCAATCTTTGGGGAAAACAAAGCAAGGGCGCATATTATTTATTTATTTATTTGAGTAATTGCTCACATACAGCATTTCTGCCAGTTTACTGCGACACTGTAAACTGGCAGAAATGCTGTATGTGAGCAATTACTCAAATAAATAAATAAATAAATAATATGCGCCCTTGCTTTGTTTTCCCCAAAGATTGCGAGAAATGAACTGGATTCGATTGAGAACTGTCTCCACTACTGCTGGGATTTAAATTCGGACCATTAGCCCATTAAAAAAACGTAAGAATAAACATACATTGGGCTGTTAAGAAAGAGAATTTGGCTCATCTCGCCTTCTCGCGGAAGGCTATGGGATTTTACCGCAAAGGATGAGGCTCGCCGCTGTTTTATTTATTGCTTCTCCGTATTTTATTTCACGCCTAGTTAGTTAAGAGGTCAAGGGTAAGAAAATAAAGGGGAAAATCCTCATTTTTTCCGAACTGCAGTTAAAAAGCCGGTGAACTTCACGACATGTGTGTGGTTTGCGGTGTAAGTTGCACCAAATTTTTGTGCCTCCGTCGAATGTCTCCCACCAACCGCCATTCCACTCATAAAATAGCAACTTATTCTTTTTAACCCTTTTTTCTCATCCTACTCCAAGCTACACATCTAAGTCCTTCGGTCTCAGTTCATTTTCTGCTGCAGTTAACCAAACTCTGCTCCCCTCCACATTAGGGTTTGAACTAATCTAATCTTAATGCCTCTGCTCAAACTTTCGAAAAAAATTGGATTGCGTAAATATGAACTCCCTCAATTTTGTGAGAGCTTCCAAGGGCAAAGCGACTTTAATCTTAGTTCATTCCCGTTCATATAGGTCTAAGGATGCATACAGAGTGTTCTGCCAACTCAAATTGTGGGATAGGATACAGAAGGGAACAATATGTAATGATCATTTCAAAATAATCACTTAACACAATCTATCTAGACTACTCTCTGCCAACTAAGCGCTGCATATTCATTTATTCAAGCCTTCCTTGACCAAGTATCTGACTCTTACAATGTTATGATCCAGATTGAGGCATTGGCTGACCATTCCTGAATGCCTTCTGTTCAACAATAGAGAGGTATGAAAGTATTTTACGGTCTCTCTCATTGGTCGTTCAACCCTAAGGTTGGTTAACTGCAGCCCTCCACCCTTCCCTATCTAATGCTAGCTCCCTTACCTCCTTGTATCTCTTCCTATACACTTTCCTCTATATTTTTATTTATCTTCATTTGGTCCTTAAACTTATTCCTGGGTCTTACTCTGGGGACTTTTCCATCTATTTTTACCTTCATTTATGTTCTTCACAAACCCATTGTGTCTCAAGGTGTATCCAATCCATCTGGTTCTTCCTTTATCTATGGCATTCCATATGGTCCTTTCCTCTTAAACTCTTCTGAACAACTCATTATTTCTTATTTTGTCCGTCTATTTTATCTTCAGCATCTACCTTCAGCACCAGGTTTCGAAGGCTTCTAGTCTTTTCTGATCAGCTTTTCCTATGGTCCATGCTTCCGATCCATAATTTGCGGTCATTCATACTAATGATAATTAAACGCTTTGGATCTAGTTTGAAACAATCTATTGATATGAATACTTTCTGACCTTTCTTGAATAACGTTCTGAACTACTCAAGGTTATGATTTAGACTGGAACTTTGATTAAGCGTTTTAAAATATCTTTCGTTGGACAATAGAGAGGTCAGAACACACTTCGACCCCTGCTGGATGACTCTCCAGCGGCACCCTCACAATATTTCCCTACTTTTTCTTCTCCCGAGGGATACTGCTCGTTGAAGGGGGAGTATAAGCGGTGATTTCGTGGAAAATAATGGGTGAGTTATGGGTCGTTATTTACGGTCCGATTCAGTTTTATTTTCGGGGAAAACGACGAGGGTATCAGGGTTTGGGTTAGGGGTCTTTCCGGCAGTGTGTCCTTTCCTCTCCCCACTCTCGCACACACAAGGGTCGAGGTGACCCTTACGAGTTGACGGTGGGAATATCACCCTAAAGACTCGGAAATTCGCCGAATTGTGCCATTTGTTTCAAACATCAAGACCATATGTTACCACACCTTTTTTTTGGAAGAAAAAACGGAAATCTATTGGGCACTACGGTAACATATGTTGGATAAATGAAACTTTAAATTAATATTTCAATGTTTCATGCGGTCAATATATATTCCTGCTTCAAAGCGCGGCGCAGATTTCGTCATAAAATTATGCCCTTTACCGGTTTTAAATAGTGGGGAAAAAAGACCCATTAACTCTAAATATCAAGGTGTAATTAGAAACTATCTGGAAGATTTCTATGGTTAGGCTAGATATACCCCGTTGAAGTAAGATATAATATTACAATGGTAATAGGGCAATACAAGAAATTTGGTACAATACATCTACATCTACGTGATACCCTGCGAGCCACCAGGAGAGTGTGTGGCAGGGGGTGAAGATCACCAAACTACCAAACCAAGATAGTACTTGGCCATCAGCCAGTAAACGAAATATGCCGATGATATATTGGTTTACAAATTATGAATTTTTATGCTGATGTCAAATCCTATTAATTACTATAATGGAAAATCCTACCTAGGAGCAGTAGTGGCTGTAGTCAGTAAAATACTGGATTTCGTTATGAGATAAAAGCTACGATTTGACGCATTGTGACGGTAGGATTTAATGCAATAATAATAAATGCAATATGTATCATAGAGCGGAAAGAACTTGGCGATCTGATTAAGATCAGGACACAATTTGAGTCTCTGTTTCTTACGTTGAATCATATTGCAAAGTTCTAAAATATATTACTGCAATTGTCAGCAGTACTAAAAGGCATTTGTACCAATACTTTTACGTCTGTTCAGCTTGATGGAACACCACTGAAATTGGACACAATACGCAAGGAATCATTGCCGTTCATTTGACATTTTATAACTCAGAACTTAATACAATACCATAAACTTTAGCAGTGGATTAAAGTTAAATAAATCCAATTATTATTTTTCTTGTTCACTCGGTATAAGGGTTTAACGTTAGATTTGAAAATGTTACTTCATTAAATTGGCTGGTTAGGAAAAATTAGCAAATATCAGGCGCAAACGAAGATAAATTGCTTCATACCCGAGATCATAAGTTGCCAAAAAATGAATTTAATTGGTATTCATTTATAATTACAGTCACAATGCACTTTCTGAAGACGACTGAACTGACCAAACGTGATTGGAATAGTGTTTCGTCATCTTCAAGACCCAAGAACTCGGTCAGCTAGATTATGTGTGTTAATAAGAATAACGTTTCCGTAGTTTGATTTTACCATAAATTCTAAATAATGCTTGTGAATTACCCACAAGGTTGAAACTATAGCCTAATCTACATCTAAATAATACCCTGCGAGCCACCGCATGGGCGTGTGGCAGGGGGTGTTAGGTCACCAGCCGTGTAAGATGTAAGGTTTTTGGGAGGTGTAATGGTGACATGTATTATGGAAGTGTCATTAGTGGAGGTCAGTTTTTGTTGTGGTCGCTTATTGTGCACGGAAAGAACGAGTTTTTGTACCTATCTGCTCGGCAGTGTCTCTCGCTTATTTTATCGCATCTATCAGGACTAGAGATGTAGTGAGGAGTCATCATAATATTCTCTGTGTCGCTCTGAAAAACATCAGTTCTAAATTTCTCAAGCTACCTAAGCCTAGCGTGTAGCCTACGAGTCTCTAGGGACTCCCACCTTCATCCCTCTAAAAGTTGTGAGACACTATATGTACGCTCGTAGCAGTTTTTAACGAAGTGCACTGCTTTTCTTTGCATTTTACTATTTTTTTTGTGAAATTTTTATGACCAGGGACCCGAATGCTCGCGGTGTATTCGAGGTGTGGCCTAACCAGAGCGAAGTAGCATCTCTCTTTGACTTTTTCATCACTAATACATCTAATGATGACTTAGCATCCAGAAATAGTTAATGAAGGTTCTGTCCTTGAACAAGAATCATAGGCAAAATCTGAGTCTCTCTCATTTAACTATGGAAATATTCCACCGAATGAGGTCTACTCCTTTTGACTAAACTCAAGGTCATGCGGTAAATATTTATGTGAGCTCGGAGCGTTTCCTCACTTTGTTTTCGGCAACAAAAGTCAAGAAGAAAGTATCTCGATGAACACACCACGTCCATGTCTCGCGTCATCGTTATGTGTGAGCAAACACGAAGAATTCCAAAAATCTCAAGGGATCGGGTCACGGGGCGCAAGATAACACAATCTGCGATGGGGCGATGGAAAATTTCACGCCCAGGACCTGCATCAATGGGATCGATATACATGGGCGATTGATTGGGTAACTCCTCAAAAACATGAGACGGAAAGACAAAATATTATCATCCACATCCAGCCATATACTCGCTGGTGGCTTTTAGTTTCATAATTACGGGCCCACAGAGTCGTTTGAATGTGGCATTACAATACCGCATGGCATAATTTATTTAAAAAAACGCCAAAATAGGTTACACAACAGGCAATATCATGTCATAGTCCTTAGAACACTAGTGCAAATTCATGTGTTGCAAATATTGCTTTTTCTGTATGCCTACTGGACCTACCTAATATATGGATGGGATGAAGAAGGGTAGATCTTATGCAGAGGCGAAAAAGGATAAACTACAGGGAGATAGGCCCCTGAATGTGTAAAAGACCGGGAGGAGATTCTCTGACATTCACTAATACCTATCTTTACCGGTAGAATACATTATAATAAGTCGAAAAATTTCTTGGACTTCAATTCACTGAAGTGCATCCGCTAATTCCGGGGAAAACCACCGTGCGCGTGGTATAATATATGATACAAGAGTTATGTTGCAAAACTTTTGCTCTAATAAAAGCATTGTAATGACTTGGGATTACAGTATAGAGGGTGAATTTTCATGTGAAATTAATCGGTAAATACGTGTTTTTCAATCGGCACGATATCCTGATATTAATTTGCCACCACTGTAATAATATGAAGTAAGTGATTGGAATTTTTTGGTCTCTACTAGCGTAGCAGCATTTTAGTGGACGACCGTTTCGCTGAGATTTCAGTCGGCATCATACGGTCCCAACGAGACAGATGATGCCAACTGGAATGCCGGCGAAACGGTCGTCCTCAAAAATGCTGCATCGCGGGGAGAACAAGAATAATTCTAATGCACAAGAAAACCGCGGAAGCCTTCAAAAACTGTGAATTGTGTTATTTCCTCTTTGGGAGAAAATCCGTACATATGCAATCTACATCTACATAATACTCTGCGAGCCACCACCTGGGCGTGTGAGAGGGGGTGATAGGTCACCAGCCGTGTAAAGGTGTAAGTTTCTTGGAGATGAAATTGTGACATGTATTATAGGAGTGAATTTAGTGGAGCTCAATTTTTATTGTGGTCGCTTATTGTTCGCGGAAAGAACGAGTTTTTGTACCTATCTGTTCGGCAGTGTATTTCTCTTATTTTACCGCATCTGTCAGGACTAGAGATGTAGTGAGGAGTCATGATAATATTCTCTGTTTCTCTCTGAAAAATATCAGTTCTGAATTTCTCAAGCAACCTAAGCCTAGCGTGTAGCCTCCGAGTCTCTAGGGGCTCCCACCTTCATCCCTCTAAAATTTTTGAGACACTACATGTACGCTTGTAGCAGTTTTTAACAAAGCGCGCTGCTTTCCTTTGTATTTTATTAATTGTTTTGGCGAGAAATCAATCGAATTATTTCGAAAAATATTTTTGATTTCTGACTGTAATTTAGGCGAAATATCATCTCGTCTAGAAATCAATGTATTCCGTCTCATTCGAAAGATAAATATCTCAACCTTCCAAAGGCATCAAATTATCAGTCCCTCATCGGACAGCTTTCCAAGTTGTATGACAAAAAAATACCAGCCATCTTACATGGGATATGGTACATGTATGCACTTCAGAAGGACCTCATTTTAAATAAATGAGACATTTCTCACCCCTAGATCTCGTCAAAAAAATTAACAGTGTAAAGTCTGTATGTTTTCTTTCCTGTTTTTTGAAAATAAATCATATTGTCACCGCAGATATTTATTCAGGATCACAAAAAAAACCTTCCATCGAGAAGAATTTTAAACTCATTTCGTGAAAAAATGAGCCAAAATAAAGACTTATATAGATATTTTTATTTGATTATAAAGTATTTCAGTCTTGGAGACGTTTTTAATTACAACGTTAACAATGGAATGTTTAATTCATGCTTCCTGATTCTGCTGATATTAAAACTCTAACTTCGACTACCTCGCTCTAACTTCCTTAAACAGAAGTGGGGACTAATATCACCAAGTGCGCACATGGCAGCTTTTATGATGAAAAATTTACACTGCATATCGATGTTGGAATGAATAACTTTGTAAATTTCACATAGTTGACTTTAATAACGACCAGTTTCGTCGCTAAGCGACATCATTAGGTACAAATACAGGAAATGCACAGCCATATATACTGAAAACTCCGTACTTGATAAATAATTTCCTGTATAGGCTTGCCTTGGTTGCGGTACTAGCGCACATAATAAATTGAATGGTTTGCGACGAGACTTGCTTCATGCTGAAATGAATAACTTTGTAAATTTCACATAGGTGACTTTAATAACGACCAGTTTCGTCGCTGTGCGACATCACTGCAGTGAAATTTACAAATTTATTCATTTCAGCATGAAGCAATTTCACCAAGTTACGCCTCAAACTATTCAATCTGCACATCGATAATTACATACGCATATCGCACAGCCCTTGTAGCGAGTCGTTAATTACACCACGGCCAACGAGAACATGAGGTTGAGAAGCAACGTGACGCATCGCACGGAATGCCTATGTCTTACTTAATCTCCCTTCCTGTCGCGGTGGGGACGAGAAGGCTGTAGGCGACAGCGAAAGCAAAGTGCAGTTTACACGAGAGAAAGAAAAAACATTGGCGACTGATTGGACTGAATGAGGTAAACAGATGTCGCTCCACCTCGCCTTCCGACTGCGACAAAAATTTGCCTTCGACGAAAGTCGGTCGGACAACAAACAGTCTAATGAGTCAAGGGAAAATTACGCGAAAGGTGGATGAAAGTGGCTCCACTTCCACATGTGACTTTATCATTATTAAAGTAAATGTAGGTTTAGTCAATTGTCAGATTCTCCTCCCGGTTTTCTACGCTTTCAGGGGCCTATCTCCTTCTATTATATCATTTTTCGCCTCAGCATACGATCTACCCTTCTTCATCGCGCCCACAAAACCAATTATATTTCTTCCCCTTCCCCTCTTGCCCAACATCCTTCCCTCTATCACACTCTTGAGCATCCCGTCGCCTTTAGTAACATCTTTCAGCCATCTACCCTACCCATCCCGGATTTCATTCTTCATCAGATGCTTCCTTTCCTCGCTCACCATCTCGACCACTGCCTCGTTAGTCTACATCTCCGTCCACCTCACCTTTTCCATCCTTCTCCACACCCATATCCCAAATGCCTGCAGCCTCCTTTCTGAGGGTCCACGCTTCTGCACCATACAACGCCACGCTCTATATCAAGCTCTTTACCAGCCTCTTCTTCACATTCTTACCCAATGACCGGTCATCAGCTCCCTTCTCTTACTAAACGCCTCCTTAGCTAGCGCTATTCTCTTCCGTATGTCTTTGCTACTATGTCCGTTTTAATCTAGCGTACTACCTAAGTAATTAAAATGCTCTTCTTCCACATGTGAAAACGACGCATGAAACGCTTTGTCCTGCACCAATTGGAGCAGAGGTATTTGTACGGCCCAGAACTTAACTTCTCCCATCTAATAAATCATTAATGAACTTTTCGTCACAGATTTTGCATACAGCTTTTCGTATCGTTCCTCAGATACATGTGCAGGGTTTTACAGGAAATTTCCCCAGAGTTGAGCCAGGGTTTTATTTACGAGGTATTGGAAATATAGTGGCAGGTATCTCAGCAACAGCGTGACTTTACAACGGTGGACCCAGGATGGCCTTCTAACACAAGGTTTTTACTGTGGATGAGCGTGCATAACTTTTCTTGTTCTGAGAAATAGCCTTCTCAGAAAAGCTGCCGGTAGATAGTTGTCTTCTCAATCGAAATTTTCTGGCTACTTTGCATTTTCATCGATTTTCGAAACGAAATGAGAATAGAAGCATTTTACTCCGGCTTATATTTTCGTCGTCAATGAAACTCCCACTCCATGCAGCGGAATCCCCGGAGACCCCTCGATTTTCCCCGACAAAATAATTTTCTCGAAGTTTTCTCGGGCTTCCGTCCGGGTGAGTGGGTCTATGTTGGCCGATGTTTCGATACTCAACTCGAGCATCGTCCTCAGGTCAGCAGAGATGAATCCATCACCTCTGTCCTGAGGATGATGCTCGAGTCGAACATCGAAACGTCGGCCAACATGTACCCAGCCCGAGAAAACTTTGAGAAACTCATACGCCGGGAAAGCACCAGATAATTTATTTCCTCTCCAAGGTGTAAATGATCCTTGGGAGATAATATATATTTTTTGACTATTCACAAGTCGGTCTGCTTGAGGTATCTATATGAGCTAGTAGTTGTGTGAGACAGACGTTACTTCAGAACTGCATTTTTAAAGTATAGCTACTTATGCGAACACATAAATGCATGCCCTGGATATAGCTTCTGTTCACATTCCAACATTCGCTCTCACACGTTTGCACGCCATAGGTCACGGGACATAAAAACTCCCGCGCCTAAATATCTTTCCTCTCTGACAGCTCTGAATCTTTCTAGGTTACCTAATGAAGATCACCTCAAACATTTTCCACCCTACAATCGTGATGAGTCATGATATAAGTTCAAATCAAACATGTCATTCCGATCGGAAAATGTTCCGACCATAGTAATGACACTGAAAAGAGACTGTATATGAAGCAATGTAAATTACGTATGTAATGGTCATCTTTTTAGGTATTTTAACTGTTTAAAGCACCCGCAAAGAGGAAAATCCACGAAAACTATCCCTCAAATTGATTTCGAACACCTTATCCTCCATTAGTGGATGTCTTGAAATGCTATATTCTCCGCGTAGTATAAAATCAGAGCTGAGATTACATCCAATGAGATAAAATCGACAAAAAACACCGCTTCAACAAATAAAAGAGCAGCTCAGTCCCACAGAAACTTCTCAAAACTTAATTCTTGGGCAACATTATACTGAAACACATCGCCAACCCGACAGGTGCACGAAGTGCTATCCACGCAACTGCAAAAACATAGCAAGACACTTAGACACGTCATTAACTTGCCATTCACTTTCTTCCTTTGCATCTTCCAACTTCCTTTTCCATGTCTGAACTACTGACATCCTCTACTGCACACCTAAGAGGAAGCTCTTAGGTTAGTCGGTAGGTATAGAGGTTATAGTTTCAAACAATAACATTTCTGCCCCTTTTGTTTTAGAACGGCTGCGTGGTGAACTACGCACAGTATACCTAGATAAATCGTAAATGATTCAAATTTAAAGTTACGTGAAGCTTAATTTTAATACTCCTGTCCCTAGGCAAGTAACGGATGCATATTATAAGTACAAAGTTGGGTACGGTGAAAAATGTTGGACATTGGTTAGTGTTCCGCTCATTCGGTTGCAATCGATAAGACCAAGGGCAATCGATGAATTTGAAAAGGGATGACCATGAATACTGATAGTATCGGCAGTGAATTGGTGGAATCCCTTCCAAATTAAATACTTATTACTTGTACGAATTTCCACAGAGAAAAAATCATCCGCCTTGACCGGGATTCGAACCCGGTCAAGGCGGAAGTTTTTTTTTCTCTGTGGAAATTCGCACATTTGTGCATTGCGGGTGACTCCGTAAAAGTGAAACTCCGTGGCTAGTCCCGGATAGCTTAAAATTTGTCTACTAATTACTTTGTAATCGACGTGAATTTTATTTACTTTACCTAATGAATTAATGGTATTGGCAGTAATTTTGGTGGAATTTCTTAACAGTGAAATGATGAATTACTTAGTTTTTCACAAAACATTTATTACATTCTTACGACCCTCCCCCACCCAATTCCCTCAACCTCCCACTCGACACCAGAAGACTACCATTCCCCCTCATTTTTTTTCTATTTAAGCAATGTGTTTTGCTATGTCGGTAACTGATGATGTCGCGCAGCGATGAAACTCGGGTCGTGAGAGCGTAATAAATCTTTCGTTAAAAAATTCATCATTTCATTAGCTGATGAAGTCGTGACGCAGCGAAAATCGGGTCGTGAGAAAAACATAGCTTAATAAATGTTTCATTGCGGATCACCATACTAGGATTTGAAGCCAATTACTATCGGAGAGATTTAAGAAACCGATCCTCTGAGTGACAACTGTGGCTGCTGCTTATATAGTGCCACAGATTTCATTTGGTCGTCAAAAAAACACATCCTCCAGCCCAATTTCGGTACCATCTCCATAAACGAGACCAAACCAGCTAGTTCGCCGCTAACGACGACGCTGCTGACGCAAGAAAAGGACCATGGAGAGGAATGAAAAAAAAAATATCTACAAAACCCTTTGCAAGTGACGCATGAGAGGAGGAGGGGATGGCCCTCCTCAGCCTTTTATCCCCTCCCACCCTCTCCAAAATGAGGAGCATCTTTAGCGATGACGTCACTGGCCGAAAAAAGGACAAGAGGGGAAAAAAATGGCAGTTCCCATGGTAACCGGGATGTCATTGCACTCGGCTTTTGCGGACTCGTCGTTTTGTGCTGAAGATGCAAATGGCTCCTCTCTCCTCGCCAACTATTTTGGGGGGGGAGGGGTTGAGGGGCTGATTTCATAATTCCGAGGTTAGGTGGACGTTTAAGGGAGAATGGGCGGGTTTCGAGGGTGGGAAGGGGTCGTTCTACATAAAAGGGATTAGCCGCGAGGAGGAACGGCCGCGCCTGAAGCCGATGGAAGAGCACCCGAGAGATTAATCCGGTTCGAAATTAATTGAGTGCGATTAACTCTTTACGTCTCTCTCTTCTCTCTAGCACTCCTCATCTCCTCCTCCTCCGCTAACGATACCATCCTCTTTTAATCCCTCCAGCTCAAAAATATCTTTGGTGAAGCGATTACCTTCTGAATTATGCGCATATTTTACTCCAGGGTGCAACGCACGGATAACCGGTGGGCGATGGGAGATTATACAGCACTTTTGACGTGGCTACGTGCTTAAAATCAGGAGGATAAAGTGATATCAAGACAGAAATTGCGATCCAAAGTTTGCAGGGTGAACCAATAGGGCGTTCTAACTTTAAACACGACTGAAATAAATGTTATCCCGTTTGATCGGTGATACGACGTACGATGCAAAAATGACCTTGAGTTGGCTCCACGCGTGTGACAGGCATGTGTGAGGGCCCAACGGAGACGCGGCCATAATGGAACACTATTTCCGCGCCATGCAATTTGCGATTCTGTGGTGCTAGGCCGCTGATTTAGGGGCTAAAATAAAGATGGTTTTACAAAAATTCGGCCCAAACACAGACTTACATATATACATACATACCAATCACGCCGTTCCTTCCGGGGTAGGCAGAGTCACAAAGTTATACTCATAAATACATATTTGTATACCTAGCTCTGCTTCAATAATTTCCTCCATACTGACCTATCCTTGAAAACCTCTTTTGCTTCATTTACCCCCATACACTGCTTCATACACGCCCTCCTGTTTTTAAGACTCCTAATATTCCTCCTCCTAAGAATTTCCTCAACCACATTCAACCACAACTTTCTCGGCCTACCTCTACCTCTCGCACCATTCATTTCACTCTTATATATCTGTTTAGTTATTCAACTCTCATACATTCTCTCAACAAGGCCAAACCAACGAAGCACACTCCTTTCATATACGTCCATTACTGGAGCATCTAACCCACATTCAGTTATTACCCACTCATTCCTCACCTATCCATCCCATTTTTGTTGCAAACACTCCTAAGATAACTCATACCCACGGCGTTTAGTCTACTCTTATGTCTATCCTGACATACCCATGTTTCACAACCATACAAAAAAGTGGGGAGAAGTACCCTATTGTACAAGGCGATTTTTGCTTCCTTAGACAGGCACTCATTCCTTGATATGTTCCACATGCTACCTACCACTTTTCTTCCAGCAATCGAGCGTCTCTTTATCTCCTCATCTATCTGTCCGAACACAGATTTTGTAGGATATTTATTGGAAAAAAATTCAGATTTCGGCTCATTCTAACCGATGCCTGAGTCCCTGAGTAAATCCCTGAAACAAATCAACAAACAAATCAAAAGAAACAAATCCCTGAGTAAATGTGAGGGAGCAAATATGATCAAAATGAGCATCTAATTAGCCATAACTTAACGCCAAAATCTTCACAGTGGAAAAAGGATGATGTCTTCCAGAACGTAGAAAATTTGACAGTTTTCAAAATTTCCCTAGCACAGACAAATTCACGCAAACTCGTTGTTCGGCTCCACGATATGGCCACATATAACTTTTTGGCACATTATTCATGCCTCTATAGGATTTGTGACAGAAATATAGAGGAATAATACAAAAAAAGAGAGTTTCTAAACTGCTTCGATGATCGGCAGCGCATTCTTCGAAATGTCTTAAACTGAGCACTCGAACCGCAACATGGCATCAGTTGGGGCAAAAACTCAACCAAATGAAGTGATTTTCTCGCCAGTATGACGAGGTTTCATAATATGTAGCCAGAATCCATAATTTCAAATAAGGCTGGATAATTGCTGCGAATATCTCTTATTTATCTGAGGACTGAAAAGGAGATGTAAGCGAGAAAGTGAAAAAAATTATTTACGTCAAATTCGATTCACTTGTACTTTGCAAAGGGACGATGCACGTGGACTTGAGGTGTATGGGATGTGGGTTTAGAGAAGGATGGAAAGGGTGAGCTGGGTGGTGAGAAGGACGAACGAAGATGTATTGGATGTGGTTGGAGAGGAGAGGAAGCAAAAAGCGGATGTTCGGAGGAGGCAGAGGAGATGAACGGAGGACCTTTTGATAGGAAAGGGAATGCTGAAGAGGGTAATAGAGGGGAAGAACCCTGGGGAAGTGCGGTAGAGGAAGGAAGAGATTAAGACTTCTGGACGAAATGATAAGCGGGAGACGATATGAGGATTCAAAAGGGATATATTGGCGGGACATCCATAGGAAGGAAAACGGAATAGGACAAGTGCAGTCCAAAAACCTACGAATTAGCTGGTGGAATACTGAAATGAAATTCTTCATTAACATCGGATGTTGAAATACGGTTTCACAAACAATCGATGCGAAGTCTCATCCTTCAAATTTTGAATATAACTGGATGACTCGTTTATATGATTACACCGTCATTCATTCGCTACGAGTTGTGAGGCAGATATATCAGTTAACAATCAATTATAATTTCAATACGAAACTGCACATGGTGCCGCTTCACCACGGCATGTATTATTTTATTCAGGAATTGATTTACTTTTCATTCGAAGTATGAATGATTTAAAGTTCTTTGTCCCGTCTAGATTGAAGTAAAGCCTTGATTTGAATTCAAATCATTCAAGTCGGAATGCATAACACACTAGCCAGCGCGTTTGGCTCCACACCAAGCGTTCGCAATAACATCTGATTTTCCAATTTGTACCACTTATTTCTTCATGTCTGCCTTTTAACACATGCTGCAAAGGATGTGCGAATCGATGGACTTGAAATACTCCCATAAAATCAGTGACCATGAGAATAATCGTATTACTTGCTATTAATCAACCGCAGTCAGATCGGTATTCAGAGTGGTATCGCCATTTGTCTCTCAAACAGAGGAAGCTAAAGTTCACGGGTAAAATATATATCCAAAGGGAGCCCGCATACACTTCTTCCCCTTACTTTCAGGGTCAATGAATCAATCTACTGAAATATGTCAATCTGAAAAGAATAGAAGGAGATGCCTGTCAAAATTCGAAAGATTTCTAGCGGATAAGGTAGTTTGAGCAATACAGTTCCATAGTCATAATGGAGAACATATTCGAATTACACGTTTTAATTTTAGCAGCTCTAGGAAGCATAAAGTAAATTTATTAATAGTACAAAAAATCACTTATATATGACTGAAATGTTAGGTAATCATATAAAAATATCCACATTAGTCTTTGATTTGACTTATTTTTTCACGTGGTATGTTCAAAACTTCGTCACGACGGGAGTTTTTTTCCGATTTTGAAAACATAACTGTGGTGGCAACATGGTTTATTTTCAAAAATAGTCGAGCAAGCATACAAATAACTCCCTGTAAATTTTTTGACGAGATCTAGGTGTTAGAAATGGCTTATTTTTTAAAAATAAGGTCTCCAAGAAGTGCGTGCAAGTACCATTTCCCATCTAAAAAGGGCTGGCATTATTTGACAAAAAATTATGTAAGTAGTTCGGTAAGAGGCTGATATTATGATAAATTTGGAAGGGTGGAGATATTTTTCTTATGAAGGGCCAAAGTAATTGATATCTGGGTGAAATGATCTTTGGAAGATTCAATTATTATTCGTAAAAAATGAGACCAAAATCATTGATTTATAGTTGAAATGATATTTCGCACAAACCACCTTAAGTATGTGTAACAATGAAGCGGATGTGGAGGGAGGACAATATTGTAGGCATATATGAAAAGGAAAGAGAGGATGGATTAAAGGTCCAATATTTCTATAAAAAATACCTGTGTTGTATTCTTATTCATAAAAAATTGAACGTAAATGCAAGGAATTGATTCATTGGAAAAATAAAGAAGAATTCGTAATATTTATATCACGTATTTTTGAGAAAAATCAACAGATTTTTTTTGCCAGGGACATGTTTTAAAACCTTTACCTGATTTATTTGTTTTGGGAAATATGAATGAAAAATAAACTACTCAAATTATAAATGTGATAGAGAAAAAAATGTTATTTTAATGCTCTATAAGTAAAGAACTAGAGAAACAAAAAAATAAACCTAAAATAAGGTTGAAATTTACAAATATTTTAGCATAAAAACCTGACTTCACTTCATCCAAATATATATTCTTCGCCTAATTTTATTACATGAAGTTTTCAAGCAGTGTACTATTCAGTTATATTTAATTTATCCGTCCTAAGATGCAACCACAAAAGATGAAATAAGGGTTTTTGCAGCGTCGTAATGGGTCAGTTACAGCTTTTAGGTGATCCTCCACTTGAGGATGTCCTTCGGTGGTGATAACAAAACTTGGTCTCTTCGACCTGAAAACACCTCCAGGGCTGGAGGAGAAACTATTGCCAGACAACAAAAATCAAACGCGGTGCGAAAATTTCCAGAAGCAGGAAGGATTAAATGGTGAAAACAATTTTTTCAACCATCCAGCTGGAAAAGTGTTGCCATCAATAGACACCGCGAAGGAGCAACCATCCATTGAAGTTGTTTGGCGCAATGCATCGCATGTTCTTCTATTTATCGAGCTTCTTCCATTTGAAGGGTTTAAAAAAAAATATTCCAATCCATCTAAACTTGAGACTTGCTCGATATATTTGTTCCAAATGGAAATAGTAAAACATAGAGTTGGATTCACCAATCAAACTACACAATAAATGCGTCTTATTTATACCCATATCTTCTAATTTGAAGGGTGATAATAAATCAATCTGTTCACTCATGTAGGTATTAAGACAATCTATTCACAAGAGTGAATGACTTGTCCCCTTGGACTCCATCCTTATCAATGGAACACATAAAACCATTTATTAGCTCGAGCAACTTAGAGAATATCAGTTATGACCTAAGCTTTAGGGAAGGCATTACTCATGCCAGTGCTAAACTTACAAGAGTGAATATTGTACTTATTCTGCCAACTGATTTTCATTTCACTGCCTAAAATCTCGGTCCTAAACATATCTTATATGGCAACTTCAACAGCCACCCTTCCAGTCAATCTATAGCGAGCCACTTAACCTCAATGTCATTTGGATGAGCTTCCTCCGCCATACTTTCATATTGTATCCTACATTTTATCTACTCCATCCTTCCGACACATATATGAAATTACGCGATCGTTTTTTCCTGTTTTCGGTGTCTTCGTTCATATACTGCTGCATATTCTCGTATCTAAATTATATTTTGTTTCCTTAGCACCGAAGTTACTAAGTGAACTCACTCACTTGGTGACTAATAGCAGATAGCAGAATCTTATCCGAAATTCAAATTTATTGCTCAACAAATTTAGGGAGTAAATGTTTTCCAATCCACGTAAAAAACATACGTTTTTCACGTGGATTGCTGTCCCCGAAGATTATTGCGTAATTATTTTAAGAGTGGAAAGTTTCTGCAGTCATTTCCTATCTCAAGGAACTGGGAATAAGTAGGAGTTCGTGTCATTTATCTGAAATGAGGAAAAATGTCGTTTGTAACTGATTTTAATTAACACTCATTTTGAGGAAATCGTCTTATCGACGATGTTCAGTGACACACTTCAAAGTGCATAGCAATTATTGCTTTTGGAATCAATTGAAAAAAGACACAGATATCCATAATTGGCTTACGTATCAGTCCCGTTCAAGATGAAAACTTTCATGTCTCATAATTTAAGTTAACATATTTGTATAAAAATGTCATCTGAGATCAAAATTGTAAGTAATGTCAACGTGATTCCCATGTGTAAACAGCATGAGGCAGTAAAAAAAACCGTCGGGAATCAAATCTACAATTATTAATCAATAATCATAGAAGTGATTTCCTTTTTATTTGTCCTTGCACATATTCAACTCAGCAATTAATACATCCAATAAAGCATACAGTTCAATTAACCACACGTTTTTTCACTCATCATGAGATCGTAAACATGTGAAGAGATTCGAAAACAGCCACGTAATAACATCGTTAGTGGTACAAGAACAAGAAGACCAAACTGGAAACGATCACTGAGGGAACCAGTGATGGTAAAAAGCAGCGATACACTCGTATAGGCTTCGTCTGAGTTAAGCACGACATATCCAACCCATCCCACTCCTTTCGCAGTATCCCTAAAGAGCCATCAATCATATCAATTCTTGAAATTATCGCGCCACTTCTGGGAAAAGAGTCATTGCCATTTGCTTTGTGAATCATGCGGTCTCGAGGTTGCATAGTCTGGGCATCAGTTATCTCCGAGTGAAAAAAACGAAGAAAATCATGAGAGCGGAGACGGTGAGAGGGAGGAGAAGGAGGTAAAGACGTCTTTTCAAAGGCGTTGCCTCCACTAATACTTCTCCCCCTCGTTGAAGTCCTCCACCTGCGGGATCCAAGGCCAGTCAAAGGTTTCTTCTCTCGAGATATACAAGCAGAAAGGGAGCGGCAAAATGCAAATACACTGGGATGGTCACGTTCATTTCCCTGAGAGGAGACTGTAGATCACGAGCTCTTATCGCGGATCGCTATCAGTCATCCTGCAATAAACGCGTGAGTGATTTAATGATCGGCGATCGGCTAGGAAATCAATTTTTGCCGTGGTTATCATGCACACCTAACTTTATGTTGTCGTATGGCGCCGAGAATAACATATGGCTCTATCGCCATATCATGTCATGTCTTGAAAGTGAAAAGCGCCTACGTTAGATTAGGTGTGAGGAGTAGAGCGGTGTGCGACGAGGTCTACTTCAGAACAGCCCACGTACTCTTTTTTGGATCAGCTGTTTCTTCCTTCCTCAAGAATCTTATTTTTTTAAGTATTCTACCGGTTAAGTCAGGTATTGCTGTATGTCAGAGAATTTCCTCCCAGTTTTCTACCCTTTCACGGGCCTATCTCGCTCTAGTATAACCTTTTTCGCCTCAGCATACGTTCTGCCCTTTTTCATCCCATCCATGAAACCTATTCTCTTTCTTCCCCATCCCCGCCGGCCCAGCATCCTTACCTCTATCACACTCTTCAACAACCCATCGCCCATTATTAAATCCTTCAGCCATCCACCTCGCTTATCCTGGATTTCATTCAGAAGCCTCCTTTCCTCGCCCACCATCTCGAGCACTTTCTCGTTAGTCTTCCTTTCCGTCCACCTCACCTTCTCCACATGCACATCTCAAATTCCTGAAGCCTATTCTCGTCCTCCTTTCTGAGGGTCCACCTTTCTGCCCCATACAACGCTACGCTCAATCAAGAATCATTTTTTTAAAAGTATTCTATCGGTTAAGGTAGGTTTTGCTAAATGTCAGAGATTTCTACGCTTTCAGAGGCCTATCTCGCTCAAGTATATCCATTTTCTCCTCAGAACACGATCTACCCTTCTTCATCCCGTCCATGAAACCTATTCTCTTTTTTCCTCTTCCCCGCTTGTTCAACTTCCTTCCCTATATCAGTCTTGAGCAATCCATCATCCCTTACTACTTCCTACAGTCACTTACACTGTGTATCCCAGATTTCATCCAGAAATTTCCTTTCCTCGCCCACCGTCTCAAGCACTTCCTCAATAGTTTTCCTTTCTGCCCACCTCACCTTTATCCTTCTCCAGACGCGCATCTCAAATGACTGCAGTTTATTCACATCCTCCTTTCTGAGGGTCCATGTTTCAGTCCCATACGACGCTACGCTTCATCAAGAATTATTACTCTATCGATAACTAATTCAGCCAACAAGGAAATCATATACAAGTGTGACTCACACGGGTTTTTACTGTTTGCACATTACGAAAAATTCGCTCAGAAAAATTTATTTTGCTTCGCTAAAATTTTACCCTGGATCTCCATATTGTCAGTACATAGGTTAACCAGTTGATAAGAAGAATCAGTCAGAGAAACCTGAAAGAAAAAATAAGCATTGCAAAATGAGCGCCAAAGTATAGGTGATAGCCTACCCCCACGCATCCATCTCTTTCGTTCTTTGGTATATACATTAACGAAATCCTTATCTGGCACATTCGTCTGTGATTTGTTGCTCTTAGGAATAATATACCATTTGTAATTCTTTACTTAGTTGCAGTCCACGGAAAACGTCTCAAAGCATGCTGATCCCTACAGCACGCCCGCATCGAGGAGCTTAAACGGAGCCGTGACGTCAAAACATGGCGACGGTAGGTTTTCGGCGGAACATTTTGGCCGGAAACTTCTAGCTTTGTTTGTGAATTAAAATATGAAAATTGTATCCTAATACATAAATAAAAATGAATCATAACTCGAGTAGAAAAAAATAATAGATTAAAATCGTTTGAAAAAACATTGGATATGAGCCCTTTAGAACTTGTCCACGACGAATAATAATAATATAATAATAAACTCGTTTATTGTTCTAGGAGTGAACTCCTTTGGAACATAGAACTGAAATACAGTGGTGTACAAGGCAATTAATATGCGAATAAGCCAATCAGGAAACAAAAAAGGGAAGTTATCATATAAATTGCTAACAATAGACATATACAACATTATCATTTAGCAATGTAGAAAAAGAACTGAATTTCTTCTTCTAACAAAAAAACGAACATTAAACATATCAATAAACAAATAACACAACTTTTAAAAAGAAAATTTAGCTTAACAAATGAAAAGATAAAAAAGGAACTGAATTGCTTCTTCTTACGCAACAATGGACATTAATCACATCAATGAATTGATAAATGAGTTACATGGTCAGCATTCATGGTCAGCATTCCAGAAAGTAAGTGTGTGATAATCTTTCTCTTAAATATTACCAGTGATGCACTGTCTTTTACCAGTTTAGGCAAGTCATTCCACAGCTTTGAGGCTACAACTGTAAACGATTTCTGGACTGTAGCTGTCCGGAACTGGGGGGGATACAAAAAACAGGGGTCTTGTCTAGTAACAACATTAGTGTATTTACTACTTGGGAGAAAAAGATCCATTGTGTACTGAGGGCTCCCATATTTGAGGAGGTTGAACATGAAGCAGGCCATGTTATATTTTCTTCTTGATTTAAGATCAAGCCAGGAGAGCCTTTTAAAATAAGGGTTAATGTGTTCATCTCTCCGTAGATTAAAGATGAATCTCACACAGGAGTTCAACAAACGCTGTAGCTTAATATTCAACTCCTCAGTTAAGTCATTGTACACGAGACTACAGTAGTCTAGGTGAGGAAGAATGAGTGAGGTAACAAGTTTCTTTTTTAACTGAAGTGGCAGTAGATTTCTATGGATTTTAAATTGATGTAAAATTGCATTTATTTTGTTGGATACCCTCATCGTGTGTTCTTTCCAGGAAAGATTCATGGTTAATGTCAGCCCCAAATTTTTCACACTGTTACTGAACGGTATGCTCACTTCCTCGACCATTATCATTGGCAGTTCTGTGAAATTAATATTCGATACTATCTTGCTGTTACCAATGATAATGGATTTAGTTTTTATGGAGTTTAACACGAGGAAATTTAGCTTAGCCCAAGATGTGATAGCGGATACGTCCTCATTTACCTTATTGATAGTATCACAGAGTTTATTTGGAAGACAATGGCAATAGATCTGCAAATCATCTGCGTAGATCATGTATTTGCAGTGAGCAATACAATTTGGAAGGTCTCTGATATACAACGAGAACAAAAGTGGCCCTAGAACGGAACCTTGTGGTACACCACTAGATGTTGTTACCCAGTTCGATATGTCTCCTTTAGAATCTTTGACAGATTGACGACGTCCATTTAGGTAGGAAAAGAACCAGTTAAGGGATGAACTTGAAAATTTGAGATTTCTCATTTTTTGTAGGAGAAGGGCATGGTTTACACTATCGAAAGCTTTACTAAAGTCAAACAGGACCAATATTGTCACCATCTTTTTATCAATGGCGTACCTAATATCTTCAGTGACTTTAATTAAGGCTGTCTGTGTCGAGTAGTTCTTACGAAAACCCGACTGAAATGGGTCTAATAACTGATGAGCGGTTAGATAATCTACTACCTGTGTATAAACTACCTTTTCTAGACATTTTGAGGCGGCGCAGAGGATGGATATAGGTCGATAATCTCCTGGAGAAGTAGGAGTTTTAACTTTACTGATCGGTCGAATCAAAGATGATTTCCAAACTGCGGGAAATGTGCTAGATATGAGGGACGAGTTGAAAATATCAAGTAGAGCTGGAATCACAGATGCGGATGAGGTTTTCAGGTATTTCCTCGAAATTTCATCAATTCCAACAGAACTTGATTTAGCGTTTCGTAGGACATTCTGCAAGACATCAGGGGTTATATGGTTAAAGTAAAAATTTGAGTCATTGAACGGAACAAAAGGTTCTATGGATTGGATGTTAGGACGGATTAGATGTATGGACGAATGAAGGACTCTTTAAAATTTTCACCTGATATATCGTTATCCTTGGAAAATTGGTTGTACTTCTTGCATCATGTATAAGTTCCTAAACACATTAGGCCTGAGACAGCAACATTAACATGCGATTTCTATTTCAAAATTTCCGTCAATTCAGGTATCTTCTCTTATTGTGATAAGTCTGCATTAGCGTCAGGAGTATACTGATGATCCTTTGAAAATTAGCCACAAATGAACGTGGAAGAAGGAACGGATGATTAGTGATGATTAATTCAGATAAAAGAGCTGAGAATAAATGAAAGTATTTTCTTAAGACTCAAAACATGGGACGGCAATAACTAAAATATTTGAGGCCATAACATATGATAATGATGAGTTGTGAAAACATCAGATTCGGAAGGATCCTATCGATCAATGCACCATTGTTAGCTCCATTACATGCAACAGTAGCCCCATGGTCTCCACAGACAGCGAATTTTCCTTCCAAGCATAGGTAAATATGTTGTACGCGCCGCGCGGAGACAATTCCCGTTGGAAGGCGACGACGCACGTGGACACATAAAAAGAGTGGTAATATTCTTGTTCGGCTATTCAAGACGTACAATTTGGTTAATATAATTATTCAATCGAATACTTGATTTAAATAAACTCTCATTTTTCCCTTCAAAACCTCCTTGCGATTATTCGTTACTCGACAGTAAGGGCAAGAACCCACTCTTTCGGAGTATACAGCGTGTCCGCGCGCATCATTGCCTCCCTAAACCAATTTCATAAATTCCCTAACCAACCCATGAATAACTAACCCCACTCTAGAGCACTTTCTATTTGCTTCACTGCAAATTATTACCCAATGGCATCACACCTCTCACCGATTTATAACAGTACAGTTATGTACAAATGCAAATCTAGCGAATACAAAATTAAGAATAGAGGCAAAGAACTGTTTCCATCAGGAGGAATTAGGAACTCGACCACCAATATCCGGGTCACACAAAAATACTCTCCTATTCATTTTTAAGTTTTTCTAATCCCATTTTTATGTTTTCCCGTCGGAATGTCTCCCTATGCTTGTTGCATTTTATTTATTTCGCTAGTTCTCTTACCTCCTGGTATCTCTTCCTATGTACTTTCCTCTTTATTTAGTCCATGAGCTTATTCCTGGGTCTTCCTCTGGGGACACATCCCTCTACTTTGCCTTCAATTTTGTTATTCACAAATCCATTGGTCTTAGGGTGTGTCCAATCTATCTTGAGTCATCCTCAGACACAATGGATTTGCAAATAACATAAATGAAGGCAAAATAGAGGGAAAAGTCACCAGAGAAAGACCCATGAATAAGCTCATGGACCAAATAAAGAGGAAAATACATAGGAAGAGATTCCAGTAGGTAAGGGAACTAGCAGTCGACGGGGAAAGGTGGACGGCTGCAATCAAACAATATTAAAACTGAGCGACTAATGAATGAACGTATAATTTAAGAGTATGAAGAATGCATTAGGATATCAATTGAAAGTCAAAATTAGTTAAATAATTCAACTAGACTTTAATTTCAACTGAAATTAAGTTTGATTAGATTTCATTTTTGTTGTTGTTTCCAGATTGCTAGATATTGGGCTCTTAATTAATTCAAATTAATTCCAGATTTAAAAAACGTTCCCTATTTTACAGGTTCAAAGGCATTCCAATTAAAAGATTGTCGAGCGACAGAAGTGCAAATTCCCAAATTTATTGCATAAGACGATGCACAGTGGGCTGACATCGAAAATAGCTGGCCAAAAATAATTTTTTCACTTTCTTTTTTAAATAAGGCACTTTCAGTTTATGATAGTACAACATCCAATCCAAAATAGTTCAAAACAATATCAGCTTTAAATGATTTTAACCTCAGCAGAGATATTTGAAATTTAGTAAAAATTGTCACAATATCCATATGCCTTTTTTTTCGTTTGAACTGTTAAATGATTTTTTTTTCTCTTGACGCGTTAAATGAACTTGCATGAATTTTCCCAACGTATCATATAAAATTGAGTATTTTATACAAGAGGTTGAGAAATACATTTTTATCGCGTATTGTTTTTACAACTTTTTATTAAATATTAAAAATACACTGATTTTCGCGTATTTTTTTTGCATAAAGTGAAGGAAAATTATGTTCTAAGTACTTTTACTTACACAAAATTAATAAATAAAATCTCTACTACAGTTTGAGAAAACATATCCTGCCCCAACTTGCCCCCCCCCCCTTTCACTATAGGTTATTTATGTTAAATGAGGGCCGGCCACCATTCGACGCGCAGTTGAAGTGCGGAAATTTCAGATTTTATTGTAGACAGCGTAAACTTAATAAAACTTTTTTAAAATCAGTGGTTTTTACTCATTCCGTCTCAGTACAGTCTATTTAACATCTCCCTTCATTGTTTTTCTTATTAGCATCTCCTAGACATCGTCTAGAACGATTTTAAAAGCAAGGCTCATCGCGCCCACCGGTCCCTCGTGACGACGGAGAGGATTTGAGAATTGAATTGCTGAAAAAATCTAATTCTGATACTTTTCATTAATCAGCATGCGCTTCTATCTAATACGATGGCTAGACGTAATTATATTCCTTTATCCGAATGGATGTAAAACATTGCGCTACCTACGCGTGACCACACCGTCGCAACAGGAATTCAATGCACTCACCCTCAACCAGCACGTCGACGTCCAGGGCGAATGACTTCTTTATGAGCGAAAGTGACCAGGCCATTAGGACAGGCGCAACGTTTACAGTGCGCATTTCGCGCAAGCCAGCACTCTTTTGTTCTCCCTTTAGAGACAGCCTATGCCTCTCACTCCCTTAGCAACGATTACATATTTCCGAATCCAACTCTTTGTCACCAAACCGGGAAAGCAGGTCGTAACTGTAGAGCTCAAAAGAGTGCGTAAGAGCGTTAGGAATTTCCGCATTATGTGCTCACTATTTGAGCCATCGTAGCCTTTGACGATGACGAAACGTTTTTAAAAAATTAGTTTCCATAATTGCGCAACCTACTCCTCACAATCTCTTGTTTCCCTATCGCCCGTAAAAAAAATGGTAATTACTTTTTTCTTGGAAAAAATAATAGGAGCAATAGATTTCAACGCATTTATGTTATCCTTGAATTCATGAATCATGGATATCACTAGCATTTACTGAATTTTCCAGAAAACAGCGCCAAGCCAGTGCTACAATTAAGATAACCCAAAAGATGCGGAGAATTCTGAGAATTAATTTCCCACGTACTGGGGAATTTTTTCTCACATGATAGTAAAATATAATTACCTTTATTTTTCAAGAAAATTACGGTTAGAGAGGTGTCGCTATATTACGTATTTACCATTTTAAGACAACAAAGGTACTGCGCGGAATATGGATTATCTGTTCTTTTGGTTGAAATTATCAAGAAAAGGAGTAAAGTAGATTTGTGTGGTACCCATAGAATGTTTTCTCTATTGTAGATTGAAAAGTGTGGTGACAAGTGTACCATTGGAAGGCTTATTTACGCTTCGACAAAAATAGCGTAGAATATTAAAAGTAGTACCCGCATCAGCCAAGCGACACTTACTTCCTCATTTTTATTAGGCATAAGGAAAATATTCACAACTAATCAAGTAACTTTATCACGAATGAAAAAGTAACTAGGTTTCCTTTCACAGATTTATTTCCTCATATTTATTAGGCTTAAGGAAAATATTCACAACTAATCCAGTAATTTTATCACAAATAAAAAAGTAACTAGGTTTCCTTCCAAAGATTTCCTTTCACACAAATCTGTGAAGGAAACCAAGTTACTTTTTCATTTGTGAAAATCAACTTCCTCATAGTTGAGCCTCAAACCATGTAAAGTAATTTTATCATTAGACTGGTAAAGCTGCAGAAAAAGTTCTTCGAATTATATTCTAGCCTCATATAATAATATTTGATGAAAGATAAATCAGATCGAGTGCTTCGAGGCTTGAGCGGGTAGAGAAAAATCAATTACAAAAGCAACAACTCTTTATAACGACACAGGTTTATTTGTTTATTTATTCGTCTTCACTATCCCGAAATCAGCACAATTGGTCAATTTAAGTCGGGCGAATAACAGTAACAACAGACGTGTCACAAACACCCATGTCCTGAGTAGATAATTATCTACCCAGGCGGGACTCGAACCCGCGACCCATACGTTACTAGGGGAGGAATTTACCCCGCCGCCACCGGGGCCGATGAACGGGACAGATGCATTGTGTAGTTCATTCATGTTGGTAATAACTGCCACACATACTTGAGGTCGTTTGCAGGGTGATTTGTAGATTTACAGAAAAGTTTGACGCGTTAAATTGCGCACAATAATCCATACCTTTAAGCGGTGACTTCTTCTAGATAAGGTGGATGACATAGGCACCGGATGAACCCCCGTTTGATATACTGCTCGATGTGAACGTACCTTGAAAAATAATACATCTACATCTGCATAATATTCTGCGAGCCGCCGGATGGGCATGTGGCAGGGGGTGTTAAGTCACCAGCCGTGTAAAGGTGCAAGTTTTTTGGAGATGAAATGATGACACGTATTATATGAATGTATTTAGTGGAGCTCAATTTTTATTGTGGTCGCTTATTGTTCGCGGAAAAAACGAGTTTTTGTACCTATCTGTTCGGTAGTATACCTCTCTTATTTTATCGCATCAGTCAGACCTAGAGATATAATGAGGAGTCATGATAATATTCTCTATTTCGCTCTGAAAAATATCAGTTCTGAACTGCATTGTAATGCATCAGTTCTGAATACGTGGATATTTAAATTTGATCAACTGCGTTTTGATGAGGTTACTAACACGCACTAGTACTTTTCGATTGGCTAAACAATCCAAAGGAGCCTATCAATTGTGAATAAAGATTCTTTAGCCATCCTGTTGTTATATTTAGCCACCTTTGGCTTATGGAAACTTTGTTCTTGTTCTGAGTCTAGTAATTTCTCCACGCAAAGCAAAGCAAACCAAACTCCTCACAGAGAGGACACAAACGCGCGAAAAATAACCCTGAATGGATTAAGGCCAGGAAACACCGGAAGAGATACTTGAGGGGAAGATTTTTTAGCCATCGTGTGGTTATCTTTAGCTATCTTTGGCTTATGGAAACTTTGTTCTTGTCCCGAGTCGAGTAATTTCTCCACGCAAAGGAAAGCAAACCAAACTCCTCACAGGGAGGACACAAACGCGCGAAAAATAACCCTATAGGGATTTCAGCCAGGGAACACCGGAAGAGGTACTCGAGGGGGAGAAGAATGTAGATAGTAGTGGGGGTGTGTTTTGGCGTATGATTAAAATTCACCCCAAATCGCGTGCACGGGTCCCGGAACCCCAAAGGACATCACCCATCCGTGCCTATCCCGATTGAACCCACGAAATTCAAAAATCCCCTTTTTCTCCCTACCCCTTCGGAAATAAAAATGCACGTCCCTCCTTCACCGTCTCCCTCTTTTTATAAGGGCTCCCCGTTCCATTATCATCCACCCTCGTCACGTAGTCCCGGGCGACCAGCCACCTCCCTCCAACAATGATTGAACCACCATTTCCAACCCCCCCCCCCACTTCTGCCCCTCACTTCATCCGATCACAGCACACGCTTCGGCATACATTCGTGCGGAAAGAACCTCCATTCCATCCTTCTTCCTCCACGTTCCCCATAAATATATTATTTTTCCCCACAAAGGGCCCTCTTCCACCTACTCGAGGACCCTAGAATACCTCCAGTGGGAGCAGCTGGTGGGACGAACTCCCTATTTTCTGTTGGAGCAGAGGAGGACAGTACATAAGTTCCTTCTTAAGAGTTTCGTAACACATCAAAACATTAAGGTGATTCCTTTGTAAGATGACTAAAAGGTAATTTCATTGATATTCTGAATAACAATAGGAAAGTCCGTCGTTGTTTTACATGAACAGCATAATCATAAGTATCTCTGTAAGTTTTACAGACAAATATCGAAGAGTAAAGGAAATAAATACATGAGTTATATTGCGGAGAAATAAAATAAAATTATTTTTACAGCCTTAAAATAATTTTACTCAAGAAGTGGCAACATGCATACGACGTCAGGAAGTGAATTACTTTTAATTTACTAAGGAAGCTTAACATGCCGCTTCGTAAACCGAATATCATCTTGTATAAGACATCCTTCTGGTATTTACGACAGAAAAGTTTGACTTGAATTACCCAAAAATGTTGAAATCATAATAAACGAGAAACATTTTTTGAAACTGGAAACCATACGGGTATTATTGCATGAAAATATTGATATCTTGTGTCAAAATATTGATGTCCTGTCATGAATCAGTACCTATGCTATCTCATGTTTATTACAGTATATTATATTATATTTCAATATATAATTGCTTTATAAGCTCGATGAGAAAAAATTGTAATTATTTATAAATGTTTTTTGAGGCGCATAAGAAATGCTGTTAAGTTAAAGATAAAATGCTTACAAGGTTTTGTTTTTTTAATCAACCGACTACGTATGGGATTCATGGAAGGCAGCCTGCATATAGGTTTGTGACACTTGAGGCTGCCCAAAGCTCCTTAAAATTATAACTCACTCACAGGTTTCCCACCCGGTAGCAGAATTGTTCAGTATGTTTCATTATTAAGGGAAAAGTAAGATGAGCAATGTGGAAATAAACTTTACAAACTATTGAGAAAAGCTCTCCTCTGGATGGATGACATTGACGTAGTGTGATGTAAAAGTTAAGACTTGGAAGAGGTTGAAGACATCGTCCGTTGATGGAGCCATCAACATCCAGCGAACGTAATAGGCTCTTATACTGTATAAAAATAACCAAAACTCGCAAACGCCAACGACCACTTCCGTTACGTCAAGAAACATTGATTGTAACCCCACCCTAAGAATACCATCGCATACTGGGAGAGCCGAATAAGAGCTAAGTACACCATTATCAGCTCCCGATGAGGAAACCAAGATCTTGTCCTCTAAACATAATCCCCACTTAACAAAACTTTTTTTTCGTGAGCTGAACTTCAATTTACGTGGCGTAACATGCAAAAATGGGTGAAATTTGTGAAAATATTATTCGTAATTTCCAAAAAATGGCATTTTTGAAAAGACACCACATGGAAAGCGATATCCTTCTGGGAATTGAGTGGTAATAAAATTTAACCGACACTCTATGGATCGGAATCGTGGCATTCTTTGGATCGAAAGCATGGACCATTGGAAACGCTGACCAGAACAGACTAGAAGCCTTCCAAACCTGGTGCTGGAGGGGAATGAAGAAGAAAAAATGGACGGACAAAATAAGAAATGATGAAGAGTAGAAGAGAAAAGGACCATGTGGAACACCATACAGAAAAGAAGAACCAGATGGATAGGACACACCCTGAGAGACAATGGGTTTGTGACGAACATAACTGAAGGCAAAATAGAGGGAAAAGTTCTGTTGAAGTTCTGTTGAAGTAGAGGGAAAAGACTCAGGAATAAGTTCATGGACCAAATAAAGAAGACAGTGTACAGGGAAATATACCTGGAAGTAAGGGAACTAGTTTTAGATAGGGTAGGGTGGAGGGCTGCAGTCAACCTATCTTAGGATTGAACGACAAATGATGCAAATTTAACCACTTCCTAACCATTATACTTTACTTTTCAACAAATTACTGCAATCGTAGAAGTTCGATGGAAATTGCACTTCTGTCAAATCCAATGACTGAGAAAAAATTCATAGCACATATATTTATCGAATAATCTGCATGTTTTTTTACCAGGAATCCGTACCCTGATAGCTACTGCATATCATCAGTTGATGCAGTGTTTTTTAAACCATGCAAAGAAAATGTTGGCACTGATATATGATTGACAGAGGCGCATGGCGCCTTAGTTATAGCCGTTTAAGTCTCCTTTAAACACATGGGAGATTAAATTGTACGCAATTCCTAGCAACATTACTTGGGCGGTATCGATCCATTAGGGGATCGGGTTTGGTGTGGTGGCTAGAGTACTGACTACCCATACGGACGGCCAGGGTTCAATTTCCTGGAGAGGAGGAAGTTTTTAAAGGAGAAACCTGACCCCTACTTTAGTGTATTGTGAAGGGCAATTCAAGTGAAGAACTGTCTGTCGGATGAGACGTTAAACCGTGGTCCCCATTGTGCCTTTCGTTAAGAGCAGACTAATGCCGACGCCGGGTTTCTATCCACCCTTCTTCCCATACCTGTCCCGCACGCGCAAATGACTTCAGCTATCGGTCGCCTCCCCAAATATGCAATCCATCCAACCAACAATCCTTTACGGGAGCCAGGAAGGTGTGAAGTCCACATGCTCGGCAACTCTGTTCACAAAATGAATTCGGAGGACATCATTTTGGCCATCACAGGGGAGAAAGGACGCCTGATTAAAAAGCCTTCTTGCCATGGGGACTTTACTGACAACACTCTTTTGCATACTGATGTCGGTGGGGCTTCCTCTCCAAGTCTTTCCCCCCTCTATCCGGTCCCTGCTCAACGGAGGTGCCGGCGCGCCGGGGCGCCTCTGCCGGGTCAAAGGAAGACCAAAGCCCGAAGGCCCAGGACGTGACATAGGTGCCGGAACGTGTGCGAACGGCGTCGATTGTCAACGATTCTCGGGAAAGAGCCCGACACATTCCTTGACTCAGTGTTGGCACTCGCTCATAAAATAGCTAGATTTCAGACACTAATGAATTATGGAGCTTTGCTTAATGGGAACAATGAACCTCTCTCCCTTAAGGTAGTTAGAGCAAAATATCATTTCATCAAGAAATCAATGAATTTCGTCTCATTTTAAGACAAATCTATCATCGCTCCTAAGATTCCAGAATATCAACCTCTTTACAGAACTACTGTCCGAGATTTTTGACGAGAAATACAAGCCCTGTTAACCCAGCCCTTGATGCCCATTAAACAAAGCCATACAGAGGAGAAAATCGTTAGCTAAAGAGGCGTTCAGTAATAAAAGGGATCTGATGACGGGGACCTTAGACAAGGATGTGAAGAGGAGACTTAAGGAGCTTGATAAGGAGCGTAGCGTTGTATGGAGCAGAAACGTGGACCCTTAGAAAGGAGGACGAGAATAGGCTGCAAGCATTTGAGGTGTAAAGAAGGATGGAGAAGGTGAGGTGGACGGAAAGAAAGTCTAACGAGGAAACTTCTGAATGAAATCCAGAATAGGAGATGTAGGTGGCTGAAGGATGTAATAAGGGGCAATGGGTTGCTCAAGAATGTGATAGGGGTAAGGACGTTGAACAAGCGAGGAAGGGGAAGAAAGAGAATAGGTATCATGGACGAGAAGAAGAAGGGCAGACTGTACGCCGAGGTGAAAAAGGAAATACAAGAGGTATTTAGGCCCCTAAATGTGTATAAAACCGGGATGAGATTCTCTGACTTTCATCAAAGTCTACCTTCACCGGTAGAATACACATAAAAATGCCCATTAATTGCAGGTTTTCGGTGACATCATCTATCCATCTTGGGTCTAGATCTGCCCTTTCTTCTTGTGTAGTGAAAATTTTCACTTTACTCTTCTAATTCTTTACAATACTTTTTTGGGCATCCTGTCTTCCATCATCGTATATTTGCGGACCAGCCACTTCATTTTCCGAGCTTTCACAAATCTTTGCCCTCACCTCCAATTCAATGATCTAGCTCGGCATTATAACTAACTCTCCCATCATTGTTTTCTTGTACAGTTTCATACATATTCCTATATATTCGTCGCTAAAATAGTCAGAGTGCATTTTCATAGGGCCCCTTCATGGTCCATGTCAGTACACCATAGGTTGGTTGGACCAAGGGTATCCTTGTCTTTCTTGCAATGAGTGTAAAATGTCCCCAACCAATCGTTTGCTAGCATATTATGCATGGAAATGAATAATATATATTTAATTGTGAAACCGTAACCGTCCTCAGGAAGTAATTTAACTTAATTACGAAGTTGTTCCACAATTCATCAATTTCACTACACCTTTGTATTTGAAGCAGGAAGAACTGGTTTCTATCATATTCAAAAATATTGCGGTCAGTTTTATGCTATTTCCCACTTCTGATGGATGCATAAGGGTGAGAAGAAATCTCATTTGTCTTCTTATCCTCATGCATCTAGCAGAGGTAGATAATAGCATAAAACTGACGGCAGTATTTTTAAATGTGATAGAAATCCAGATCTTTCGAGTTCTAATGCAAAGGTGCAGAGAAATTGATTGGTTCCAGAAACATTTTTGGAACTGGTCACATCAAAATTCAATGATTTTTTTCAATGAAAAATTCAATTTCAATGAAAAAGTCAATTATGTTTTTGCTCTAACGTAACAATAGTTATTTTGCAAATTAAACAATATTGTTGAAAATATGAGATACGAGAAATAATTCAATATTCTCCTCCCAGTATAAGTCCTCAGAGATTATTGTGATAAAGTGAGAGTTATTTCTCTAAAGTATCATTTCATTTTCACCGCCATCTTCTCATTCAATTCGCTTCAATCCAAATAAATAAAAACCTTCATCATCATTGGTCGTTTTAACTTAAGATTGATTGACGACAGCCATCCATCTTCCCCTATCAGATACTAGCTCCCTAGCTTCGTGGTAGATCTTGTGTTCTTTTTTTTCCTCATTTGTCCAATGTTTTAACCTTTAGCCCTTCATCATGGGAAATGACAATTTTAATGGATTATTTCCGCAGTGATTGCATAAAATTGGTCCCAATTGGAAGCGGTTTTGCATCCAGGGATCCAGAATGATCAAAAATGTTGCAGTCACCACAGGTATGACTCCTCCGAGAAGTTCAGGAAAGGCCGGAATAATGAAGGTGAAATTCTCTCCACACGCAACCAGAATAGGGATCGGTACTCAGTTGAAAAGTCTCGACACAACCGGAGTTTAAACACGGGCTCTTGGTTACTGATGTCTCACTCAAGCCACCACGCCAACCTGATCGCCCAAAGGCGTTCGAACCAAGTGAACAGTGGAGAGGTACCTGAAATAATTCACCTACCGCGACTAATCGATTTCCATTGGACTGGTTAAGACAATCGAAAGAAAAAAATGTGCCCGGAGGCCGCGCTGTAAAAAAATGAGAAATAAGGGGGAATATAAAACAAACAGGAAGAGTTTTTTCCGTGAAATGCCAAGGAAAGAGTAGGAGAAGATGGACTGGCCGCATCTTTTCAGAAAACCAAAGGAAATAAAGGTGAAAGGGAAGGTTTAAAGAGAAAAGTCCAAGGTAACATAGAGCTATAAAATCATTGGGATAGGAAAACGACGCTTTGGTTGAAATTACACGTTGAACTACGGAAGATTGGAGAGCGGAAGTTAGCTATTCAGATTTATTGTTCGAGTTCAATAGCATACTTGCGAAAATACAGAGATTTCTCGGAAACTAGTTGGCGAGGATACGGATTCCAACAGATTGACGCACTATGCAGAGAAAGTAAACTAAACTGGCTCAAAATTAAATCGGTAATGTTTCACTTATGACGTACCATTGTAAAGGAGAAGGAAGTACCGGTTATTAAGCTACCTTCATGTGCCTAAACGTGTGTTTACACGATGCATGTACGAGCGCAAGTACGTGGCTGCATAGACGCGTGGACGAATGCTCCAAGTTAGAATGGGGCTATTTTATGGCCTCGTGTTCATGCATTTGCGCAATTTTCGGGTTTACACGGTGAAATTTCAACAGTAAAGATGTTCATACATATTTTCGTGCGGTTATGTGCATTGTGAAAACACGGCTTAAGGTAGTTTGAGAGAAATGTCATTTTACTTAGAAATCAATGAATTTGGTCTCATTTAAAAGAAAAATATCTCACCTATCCAATGAAATCAAAAATTCTACCCCTGACCTTATTACTTTCGGAGATATTTGCCATAAAATACCAGCCCTTTTACATGGGAAATGGTACGTGTAGGCACTCCAGAGAGACATTAACTACAAAATGATGTATTTCTAACACTAAGATGTCTTAAAAAAAACTAAAAGCGTGTAGTTAGTATGTTTTCTCAACTAAATTTTAAAATTAGTCATATTTTCACCGCAGTAGGTTCTTGGGCATCACAAAAAAACCTTCCGTTTTGAAGGAGTTTCAAATGCACCGCGCGAAAAAAGTAATTCAAGTTAAAGACTTATTTTGATATTTTCATTTAATTACTTACAATTTCTGTCATATAAAACTATATTATTGCATCATAAATAATGCAATATTTTATTGATGTGCCCTACATCTGGTGAAATTAAAACGTATAATTCGAATATGGTCTCCATTATGACCAGGGAACTATCTCGCTCGGACTACCTTAAGAGATGGATCCTCTGGAAAAATTAGGTTGATCATGAATGAACTCCACATGAACTTAAAGTTTTCAAAAATATTTCAACTAAGCAGGACTACCAGTGAATATCAAGCGACAATCTCAAATTTTCGAACTTTTTAGCGTTGAGAAGTCTGTAATAATTAAGAGATTGCTGGGAGATATTTGGTAGTTTGTCTTTTTGGCGTCGCGTCGGAAGCTTCTCAAGCATTTTACTAGTTATGTTCGTTAGAGTCGGTAATTAATTTTTTTTGCACGTCATATTCTTCTTCTCTTAAAGATGACAGTAGAGTTTAAAGTAGAAACTTTGGTCATGTAGCGACGAACTCACTTGGAAATCCGATTTCATTTCATATAATTTATTTTTCAACAACTTAACATCGATGTTCCGTCAGGCACATGCCTGTCGACGGGGTATATATAAAATTAAACATAATAACATTTTTTTCCTCTTTTACAAACAAACAATAGCAGCTCAGGCTCATATATTTAAGAAATTGTCAGCAGAAGTTTTAAAATACATATGCATACTTAAGAAAACATCAACAGAAAACAAATTGACCGTCATCAAGATAATTTCAGTACACCGAGTAGAGTTTTAAGAACAGTGAGAAAAGAGAATTTAAACATTTTTCTTGAATTTTCAGAGAAAATGTACAATTTTAAATGAATTTTCTAAAATCAAACAAAATCACTAATCTTCCAATCATATCCACCAATGATACGGTACGAAGTCTCTCGCCCCGGAATCAGGGTCTGGTCAAATGAATTGAATTGGTCGGTCTCGACATGTTTCGAGATCAAATACCAAAGAACACCAGTTAACGAAATTCTCAGTGATTAAGGATGAGGTAAAGAATAAGCTTATTTGGAGAGAGAAATGGTTTCAGTTTCAGCCTTCAAGTTTAAGAAAGAGATTCACTTTGGAAACATAGTGGAGTAAATGATAGAGGGAAAGGTTGCGAACATCATGATAATCGATTATTTGGCTCAGTTAATCAAAAATTATCCACAGACTACTAGTTTCATATTCAATAATTCGGACCGGTTATCAATCCATTATCTCTCCCACATAATTACAAATATTATACAAAAATCAGGTAAGAGATCATAATAAAGCATCGATTTTTATGGAAATTCTGGGCAATATCCGTTTATGAGTCCATTGACTGGATAATTAAAGTTAAGACTCACCGGCCGACCCGGCTGTGTGTACGGGGAACTAGCAAAGGCCATTCAATTCACCAATGAAAAAAGAAAACCATAGTCTTTTCAATTTGTTTCTCCTACTGCATAAAACTGCACTCGCGCTAGAAGCCCGCTCCATGGCTGTGATGGAGACGTGATAGCCAGTTAATCGAAACAATAATTATTAGAAGGATGGAGAGGGTGAGCTGGGTTGCAAGGAGGATGAACGAGGAGGTATTGGATATGGTTTGAGAGGGGAGGAAGCTAGTGACTGAGGTTCGGAGGAGGCAGAAAAGACGGATGGAGGCCGTAGTAAAAAGATAGCGAACACTGAAGAGGGTAATGGAGGGAAGAACACTGGGGAAGCGCGGAAAAGGATTGGAATTCTGGACTGTATGAGAAGAGGAAGACGATATAAGGATTTTAAGAGAGGTCTATTGCCGGATCACATATAGGAAGGAAGGTAGAACGATATGCCAGACATTAGGGAGTTAGAATAAGTACTGTCCAAATCAGTTTTTAGACTGAGATGAAATTCGTGGTGAATTTGCCTAAAACCTGACCATGAGTTCGCTTTATATTTGACTGGAGTAAATCGAACGATTTATTAAACAATCCATTATATATACTGGATACATTGATAACGGTCAAAGAACCGATGGACTCGAGATCGAGACTCAGAGGCTTCACGCTAGGCTTAGATTTATTGAGAAATTCAGAACTGATATTTTTCAGAGCGAAACAGAGAATATTATCATGACTCCTCACTACATCTCTAGCCCTGACAGATGCGATAAAATAAGACAGATACACTGCCGAACATATAGGTACAAAAACTCGTTCTTTCTACGCACAATAAGTGACTACAATAAAAATTGAGCTCCACTAAATACACTCCTATAATACATGTCACCATTTCATCTCCCAAAAATTTACATCTTTACACGGCTCTTGACCTAACACCCCCTGCCACACGCCCATGCGGCGGCTCGCAGGGTATTATGTAGATGTAGAATCGACTTTTTTCTCAATCTTCTCTCTTCCCTAGTAAATGATCATATTTGGGATGAGCTTAAGAGGACGCATCATACCCTTCGGTAAAGAAAATTTCTGTCGAAAATTCACAAGATGGCGTCACTCCCACCCGATCGAGGCGTTTTGGCTCAAGGAGTCTCTTACACCAGGATAACTCTCGCACAAGGCAACAATCGTCGGTAAGTTGTAGCCAAGGCTCCGGCGCGTGAGTACAGGCAGCGCTGATATAAGATCTGTGAGAGAAGACAGAACTAATTGCGTCACCGTCCGAGCACATCATGGCCGAAACCCATTCAGGTAACTTGTCGAAAGATACAAATTACAGATTCTATCTTACAACCGTGACGGTTGTTACTTAGCATTCCGATAGAAGAGGGATCGATACATCTCCATTGTTTTCAGATATGTCAATAATAATAATAGTTTTTGTAAAAATATACCCTATATATTGCCGTTTTCCCGATGGTTTAATTATGCTCCGGGATAAATTTTTCATATTTCAGATACGAGTCTCTCTTGACAAAGGTTTATTCTTTATACTATAAAAATTTCAAGTTGATGACGTAAGACTTGAACAAAAAATCTGGGGTCGGAAATCATCACAAATTCGACCGGTCGAGCAGGTGTGACGCGTCGCCTTAACACACAAAATCTGCCTCTACCGGGTTAAGAACTCATACCCTGAGTATGGGAAGCTGCCGCAGATTGTACTCGCAATGCCGATTCTATTCCCCAAGTTTTTTCTAGCCTTTCTCTAACCATCCCATCCCACCAGACCCTCACCAACCAACCCCGTCGTTATCCTGATAAATCCCCGGGCCAGTTTTCCCCTTTCGCCCCCATTCCGCACGCGATTTAATCAATGGTCATAAAATTCGGTGACGTTCCAAGAGGGCGTGGGAGTTGGGGCGTTATAACGCTTGCTCGGGAGTCGTGACGATTCTGTGGATGTAGGGAAGAAAAGTGGGAGGAGGAGGTAGGTTTGGGGAGGGGGAATGGAGGTGTGGCCAGTTTGGAGGAGGGTGAGTGAGCAGAAGAAAAGAATAAGGGGAATCCAGGATTTGCGGTCCAATGAATCCGCATGGTTTTTCGGGGTGGGATTGTGGCATGGGGTGTCGATACGACTCTAGCTTCAGCCTTTGGGATGGAATGGGAAAGGGGGCTGGATATAGAGAGAGAGAGAGGCACTGTTCGAGAACGAAAAAAAAGAAGCATAAAGAAAGGACAGGGTGGAAATGGTAGAGTGGGGAGGATTTTGTGGGGTGGGGAGGCTGGATGGTATCAGCCGCCCTTTTATATAAGTCCGGCAGGGAATATGGGTGAAAAAAATTTACCCCGTCAGACCGCCCGCAAACCTTTCCCTCTCACCCCATTGGATGCGGTAAGTAACTCTGAAAAAAACCGTGAGCACTTGTCTCCCTAACTCTCACTCTCTCTAAACGACCAAACATCCGCCATTTTGAATCTGAAATCAACCGTGAGCGCGGTGGGTCGGGACGCGGGTTCTCACACGACCGGTATGTTTACGACCCCTTCAATCATCACAATTGACAATGGGTGCCTCTCTGCCTTCCTTTTTTTTAGTGCCATTTTTATTACCCGAAAGGCAGGAGTCCGTCGATTGTGATAAAAGAAAATCGAATATTGTTCCTTATCTTAACTAGTTTTGTGGTTTCGCGTGACGCGCCTGGAATCTACTTTACGTGACGCCACAATAGATTCTTGCAGAAAAGGGTAAACCCCGAAGGTGTTTTTTATGCTTTCGGGAACGAACGAATTTGAATTTAGATTAATTTTAAGTATTCTACCGGTAAAGATAGGTTTTGTTCAATGTCAGTGAATCTCCTCTCAGTTTTCGACACTTTAGGGGGCTTATCTTGCTCTTGTATATCCTTTTTCGCATCGGTATACGATCTACACTTCTTCATCCCGTCAATAAAATCTATTCTATTTCTTCCCCTTCCTCGCTTGCCCAACACCCTTCCCTCTATCAATCTCTTCAGCAATCCCTCGCCCCTTATTACATTCTCCAGCCATCTACCCTGTCTATTCCGGATTTCATTCAGAAGTTTCCTTCCCTCTCCCACCATTTCAAGCACTTCCTCGTTAGTCTTCCTCTCCGTCCACCTCACCTTCTCCATCCTTCTCCACATCCACATTTCAAATACCTGCGGCCTATTTTCATCCTTCTTAAGCGGATAAAATGTTTTATTCCACATATTTCTATTTTCCGTAATATTTGTGGTAATGTATGTGAAAAAAACAGAAGAATTTCATAAGGCAACTCATTAAACCATGTCCAAATTTTGCAAAGGTAATTCCCACACTGTCCAATTCACTCTTCAAGGTACGAAAAATTGTGCATCTGCGTTCTCTAATCTGGTGTAACGTTATTTTCACGAACAGTGTGAGATGATTGGAATATTAAAATCTTTCGATCGAGTTTGAGCGAAATATTATTTCACCTGAAAATCAATAAATTTGGTCTCATTTTAAAGAAACGTATATACCCAAATATACATCCAAACTTTTACTGAACTACTTACCGAGAGTTTTGATAAAAAATACCATCCCTTTTATATATTTATAAAATGAGAATTTTATGGCACCAATATCTCGTCAAAAAATTATCAGTGAGTTGTTTATAATTTTTATCAACTATTTTTGAAAATAAATCATACTTTAACCGCAGTAATATTTTCAGAATCGAAAAACAACCTTCCATTGTGAAGGAGTTTTAAACGTACCGCGTGAAATAAAATGAATCAATTCAAATACTTATGTAGTATACTTATAAAATATATAGTATACTTATATAATAAAAATATTTTAATGTATATTATATAAAGGTAGATTATTGTTCCATTAATCATGTAATATTTAATTTATCCTTCCTATAGCTACTAAAATCAAAACGTATCCTTCGGATATGGTCTCCATATGGTTTAGGTAGGTAGGTAAAAATTTCGCTCAAACTACCTTTTGGTAGTTTGAGCGAAATAATATTACCTAGAAATCAGTGACTTTGGTCTCATTTTAAAGAAAAATATATCATCCTTCCATTGACATAAAAGATTCAACCACTTACCTCATTGCTTTCCGAGGTATTTGCCAGGAAATACCACCTATTCTACATTGGAAATAGTACGTGTATGTACTCCAGAGAGACCTTATATTAAAAATGGCAACACTTAGATCTCGTAAAAAAATCAACTGTGTGTAGTTAGTGTATTTTCTCAATTTTCTTTTTAAATTAATCACATTGTCACCGCAGCAAATTCTTCAGGATCAGAATAGACGTTCCGTTTTAATGGAGTTTCAAACGTACCGATTGAGAAAAATGAGTCAAGTTAAAGGCTTACTTCAATATTTTCATTTGATTACTTACAATTTCTGTCATGTAAAACTAGGTATATTATGACACCATTAATAATGCAATATTTAATGTGTCCCACAGCTGGTGAAATTAAAGCGTATATATCGAATATGGTCTCTATTATGATTAGGAAACTATCTCGCTCGCACTACCTTGAGCACAGAGGAGTTCACTTTTGACAAAATCTGAGGTTGCGCGAGCTAATTGCGGTGTTACCTTTACGGAGCCACTTGCAAGAGAAGAGCGATAATTTCACTGAGAAAAAAAGGTTAAGGTCGGTATTGACGAACATCGAACTCTTTCGCAGCCCGAAGTAATCAACACGGGAATAATGGCGCAAGCATAGCTCTGGCACTCGGCGCGAAATGAAGTATCCGGGGAAAACCCCGCCGGCCCCGGTGGCGGCGGGGTAAAGTCCTCGCCTGCTAAACCGAGGGTCGCGGGTTCGAGTCCCGCCTGGGTGGGTTTTTCACCACCCAGGGCATGGATGTATGTCAAGTTCTGTTGGTCTGGTTCCTGGAAAGCCTGATGACAGGTTCAGAAGCCTATCGGGATTCCGGGGACATACGGAACAACAGAATCGTCCGGCAGCAAAAAAAAAAGTCGTAGTCAATTCCTTCACAAAGGCTATCAGCTATAGATGATGCCCAATATCCTCAGAGGCATTGAATCTCAGATATCCCAATATCCTCAGAGGCGTCAGGGACCTACAACGTCGTAACAGGCGTCTTCGTGAATGAAAAAATTTGAATCACTAGTTAGCAGATTTTACCCCATCTAACCAACCTGAATACCGACGGCAGTGGTTAAGATATTTTTGGATATTCAGAGTGAAATATCATTTCACCAAGAAATTAATAATTTAGTCTCATTTTAAATATATATATTTCTCACCCTTTCAAAGATACAAAAATATAAGTCCCTTACCGAACAACTTTTCCAGCTATTTGCCAAAATATACCGTCCATTTTACATAAGAAATTGCACGTGTATACACTACAGAGGGACATTATTTAAAGAATTTATAGCATCCTGATCTCGCCAAAATTTTAACAGTATGTTTTTTTATGTTTTCTCAACTCTTTTCAAAAATAAACCATATGATTACCGCAACAATTTTCACAGAATCACAAAAATACTTTCCGTTTTAAAAGAGTTCTAATCATCCCGCGTAAACAAGGCAAGTTACATAGATATTTCCATTTAATATTTAAAGATTTCAGTCATTTTAAAGTATATTATTTTACCATTATTTGACATTATTTAACCCACGCTTCCTACAGCTGCTGAAACAAAAACGTAAAATTCGAATATGGTCTCCATTATGACTACAGAAATATATCGCTGAAATTACAAGTAGTAGTCTGATTACCACATGCATGCTTTGTGATGATCTATGAAATTTTATCGCAGCGACTTTCGTGAAAAATTAATATCTACGGTTACAGAAGAAGCAGACTCCAGGAGTATGAAGAATAAAAGAGAAAGAAGAAGACTTAAAAATTTACTGTTAAAGTAAGACAATTTCTTTAATCATTGCTAAGTTATTCACCAAACCACCCCAAACGTTGCTTTCTGATGCAAAACGATGAGAATAAATATTATCGTCCATGGGGTACATTGGGAGTTCTGCGTGACAAAGGGACTTGGCGCTGTTAAGTACGTATATATTTCAAGTTATCGTTAAAACTAGTTTAAGAAGAACATAATGTTCTTCTTACACTAGTTTTATTATTTCAAGTTTATTATTTCAAGAATATAATATATTTGAAGTAAAGAAGTAAATCTCAGGTTGACAAAGTTGTCTTCATAGGATAACAGAATTATGAACCCACGTAAATCTCTTTGAGAGTTCCTCTTCACCTTCCAGATCTAAGAATATCGATGAAAACGATAATTATAATGATGATTTTGTCTATACGTTAGCGAATTTCAGTCCTCCCTTACACGTTACCCAAACATCCATGCCCGAGACGGGGAAAAACCCACTCATACGGGACTCGAACCCGTGACCTCAGAATTAGCACGTGTGGACTTTACTCCGCCATCGCTGAGAAACATCACCGTGACGGTATGATGGTCGACTTCACTACGGTAAGCATAGGATAAGAACAAGTGTCACGAGTGGTCTGAGTCCGGCAGTTACGCTCCTCTCCGGCTAAACTGCGATTTCTTCCCACCGGAGAAAAGAGGGCAAGGGTGATATTTCCAGTCGAGGGTTTCCGGTTCGATGCCCACACAGCTTTCACCCCAATAGGACGACCTCTCATCTCATCCCAACCATCACCACCCCCCGTCCCTCCCGTTCCCATCAAGACCATTGAAGACTTCCCGTTTCTCTGAGCCCAGAGTCCAGTCGGGAGTGATGAAGGGGTGACGTTTGCTTTTTTATTATTGCGTTAGAGGAGAGAATGTGCTCGTGGTGTCGGGGTAGCATTAGGGGTGGACCCCGACGGTACGAAGGGAAAGGGTATAGGAAGATACGTGCGCATGAGGGGATAAACGGGGAGCCTGGAGGCGAAGGGAAAAAGGAATCGAATTGTCCCCGAAGCCCGGAGGCTAGCCAGCGACACGGAAAACTGTGAGGTTTGGGGGGTAGTCGAGGGATGAGAATTTCGTTCCGGTAGTTTCTATCCAGTTGTTTTCCGAAGGTGGAGGGAATAAAAAGAGACAGAGAGGATGAGGGGGTGTGTGGTATGTATACAGGGCGAAGGGGACAATGGGTGGTTTCGACGGGTCCAATTCAGGTGGTAGCATAGGTGTTAAAGTCCTCCTTTTTTAGTGGGGGTTGCGTGACATTGAGTGAAATGTAAATATGGAATGGAGGGGGACTGCCACTTCAGTGAAAGAGCAAGAGAAAGGGACTGGGATTCTCATTTTTTTTTGGTCCTGCAACTAAAACAGTAGGAACAATGACGCACGTCCCTCAATCATTTACCGAGCAAAGGTTTTTGCAGTGGCCGTTATTAGGGGAGGCGACCGACAGCTGAGGTCATGTATGCAAGCGGTTCCAAACTTTTAATCTTTTATCTGCGTACCCCTTTTGAGTCACCCATTTCTAGAGGCCTACCCCACTTTTTTGAGGAAATTTTATGACCTAAATATTGGTATGCTAATTAATTAGTTATGTAAATTATTTTAGTTAAGGAGGATTGTTTTAATTCGATTGGTTAACATATTTTTTCTTGATTAATTGATTGTTTAAGAAGGCAAAGAGAGGCGTTAGAAGAATTTTGATGCGTATTTTTTTAATACGAGGGTCGTTCAATAAGTCCTTGGAAAAAGATAGAAAAATAAATTATTTTGTGTTAATTTTTTCTTATTTTTCAACGTAATCTCTCTTTAACTCTATTCACTTTTTAAAGCGTTTTTCCAACTTTTTAAGCCGTCCAAAAAGTATGATTTCGGACGTTCCTCAAAATAGGCATCTGTTTGGGCAATGACCTCCTCTTTCGACTTGAACCGTTTTCCGCCGAGCCATTTTTTCAAGTCTGGAGATAATAAAAAGTCACTGGGGGCCAAATTCGGTGGATACTGTGATAATTCAAACTTTAATGATGCCACAATTTTGGCCATCGAAACTGCGCAGGTGTGCACCCATGCATTGTCTTGATGAAGGAGGATCACTTTTGGCACTTCAAATGAGGACGTTTTTTTTTATTTCTTCGTTCAGCCGGTGAAATAACAACGCATAATACACTCCAGTTATTGCTTTTCCTTTTTCCAAGTAATTGGTGAAGATGATTCCGCGTGCATCCTAAAAAACCGTGGCCATCACCTTGCCGACTGATTTCACCGCTTTCGACTTCTTCGGAGCCCGTTCGCTTACAAAAACCCACTGATTTTATTAATCCTTTATCTCTGGAGTGTAGTATTATATCCATGTTTCATCCACAGTTAGGTATCGCATAAACTCGTCAAGGTTGCGACGGAAAAGCGCCAAAATAGCCTCAGAGTCGACCACACAATTTTTTTCACACCTAATTTTTCGTACAAAATTGAAAACACTGCATCATACGATATTCCTGTGGCCTCAACTATTTAGCGTACCTTGTTTCGTCGATCGGTGAAAACCATATCGTGGATTTTATCAATATTTCCGGGAGTAGTCACTTTCACTGAACCTCCCGAACGATGCTCATCTTATGTGGATGTACGTCCACGTTTGAACTCATTAACCCAATTGCAAACAGTTGCAAATACAAAATCAGATGCGCCATGAACTTCCTCCAACTCTGCTTTGATCTATTTCAGTGTAAAGGTTTTTAAATACAAATGTTTGATCACCGCTCGAAACTCACTTTTTTCCATTTTTACAAGTAAACAAAAGTTCTTTGCTTAAATCAACAATAAAAATGTAACCAATGTGATGTATATAACTGAGACGTTTACAGCAGACTAGTCATTAATGCTTTTTTCTAAATACAAATAGTTTTTGATACTACGAGCGACATTTCTTGGATTTTCTAAGGACTTATTGAACAACCCTCGTAAACAGAAGGAGTTACTTCAGTCTAAATGCATCTTTATATTTCCGTGTGAGACTTTCTTAGCGCTGTAGTGCAGGTAATTCCATTATTTCCGAGTTTCGCTCCGTTGCGCTATTTTGGGGATGACGGTCAATTCTGGCCACATCTTCCGATCAGGTTCGGAACTGATCAGAAGATATGGCCAGAATTGGCCGTCATCAATAAGATAACGCAACGCAGTGAAACCCGGAAACGATGGAATTACCTGCATCTTAATATTATTATAAACTACTAACGTATGTGCATAGGCATTTGGTAATAATGAACATGTCAGATGTCAAAAAAAAGAAAGTTATATACTCCTTGCATTAAAATCTCCGCTATAGGATGTGTAAAGAGGAAATAAGAATTACAGTCAACAATGTAGAAAGGCAAAAGGAAAAGTTGACTGATTGATTAGTTGCAGGAAGATCAATCGTCAACGGCTGACGAATTTACCTAACATGCATAAATGGATCTTAAGGCGCGATATTTTTCAACTATCCTTTCCCAAAGATATAAAAGTTCAAAGCGTCAGATTCTCACATTCTTTTTGGAGAAAAAAGTGAGTGACAGAGATAAGCGCGTTCAAATTAAGACACGTTGTGAAACTTGATAGCACTCTGCCATTTCCTGTCTTTTTTTCTTCTTTCTCGCGGAGCCAAGGTAGTGCGAGCGAGACATCAACACTCATAAAATTTGACTTCATTACAAAGAAAATGTTTGCCACAAAATGGAAGCCTTTTTCCATAGCATAAGATGACGCTGAGCGTTATAACAAATAATTAGGGAGTTCGGACTCACATATCGTGTTGGAAATGTAGCGATGGGCAGTTCGCGTGCATTCTAAATTGCTAAAAGCAAAAAAAATTCTTTACTTATTGCAATGGTCATTGTAATATCACAAAAAACCGTTCGGCTGTGAAGGTGTTAACAACGAACGGCTAGAGATAAACACATTCAATTTAAAGCCACGAATGTGTGAATACATTTATGGGATAACTAGTAAGTAAAGCCATAACTGCTTAAAGAACTGCTTAAATTTTAAAATATATTTGGAATATGGCTCAGTTATAACCAGGGAAAATTCTCGCTCAAGACACCTTAACTAATCGATCGTTCTAGAAACAGCATTAATATACGATATGTTTGGAGATTTTTGCGTAATGTATTTCTTGCAATTCACCGCTATTGAGGCCAGAGAAATGAAGGTAGAATGAGAGAACCAGTAGTCTTTTGGGAAAACAGAGTTATCTTTCAACAGAGGAAGTGGCAAAAATAAATGTAGGGTTTTGAGCGCAGTATCTCAAAAAATGTCACATACGTTAATATATGTATATGCGACATAGGGGAACTTTAACAAGGCCACTCCAGCGTTTCAACCGGTCTCCTCTTAACAAAAAACACCAAAGAGTACAATTTTACTTCTTATTTTATGTTGAAAATACTTTTGCGCTCCGCGCATGGAAATTAAGGTAGGACTTCTTTTAAAGGCAAAATGTCTGGTGTTAAATGACATGATCCCGGCTAGGAAACTAGAATATGACATGGAAAATTACGACAGTAAAAAGAAAATGTTTGCGGGGAAAGCATAGGGCATCGGGGTCATAAAATCTGTGATTTTTTAATCAAACAATGCATTAAAAGCACTGTAAAGCATGGGTAGAAGGCGAGAAATATTTCAGTCGAGTCCAAGAAAATATTTCCTACGTGCACTAAACCAATATTTTATCCTTCCCAGCGATTGCCTACCTAGTAATGCACATTCGCGATGAGTATCAAAATGGCACAAACTGGGAAAATTTATAGAAGATTTTCGGAAATAATAACTAAATATAGGGCAGGTTCACAAATGAAAAAACGACTTCGCTTTCTTCCACTGATTTATTTTTTTGGTACGACATGTTTCGACACATAGAGGTCATTTTCAAGTACAAAAAATTTTAAAATTCAAGCAAATATATACCTGGAAGGGTCTTGGGGGAGGTTGGAGAGACCCTTCCAGGTATATATTTGCTTGAATTTTAAATTTTTTTGTACTTGAAAATGACCTCTATGTGTCGAAACATGTCGTACCAAAAAAATAAATCAGTGGAAGAAAACGAAGTCGTTTTTTCATTTGTGAATATCAACTTCCACATAGTTGAGTCTGATACCATTGAACGTATAGGGCAGGTTCTTCTGGTGGTAATCTATTAAAGAACATGAGATGTTTGTGAGAGACATTCACTTTTTATGTTTTAAAAATTTCACATGCGCGCGTCCAGGATAACTATTGATTATTTTCAATTACCCAATGGCCTTACTAAGGAGTGAAAGACATCGGCACATTAAAAAAACTATTTTTTCTGGGACAGTACTCACTGTTTCAATTTTCGCATGAGAGGCGCGCATTGGACATACCTGTAATAGAAAAAAATATATATTAATTATATGGAAAAAAATTTGGCAGGAGTATAAACAAATAATTGCAGCGCATAAACAAACAGTAAGATAAATACGTATTAATGTTAACAGTAGTAGTAGTGATTCCGGTAGATTACCGAAGGCATAGGGCATCTAGGCCATTGAGGACTGGAGTGTAGTTCGACTATGCCTGTCGGTGCAGGCCTGATCGGTCAGCGTTACGTTACCATCTCCTCGCCATGGAAAGGAGCATATATGACCACCATATCGACCAGTTCCCCATCTACGCAGCGGTGATTCGCTTCTCATCCATTCACATAGATGGCCAGGTGAGTGAAGCCAAATATTTAGCATCATTGCAGAGATAAAATGTATAAAAAATATTTTTATTCTTCTTCGACACATCTCAAAATACCTCTCCTATTTTGTCAAAAAAATCGCATAAATCGTAGGTATACCACATATGCTTGGTACTAATATTCATCCTCACCTGGTCAAGTCTCACTCCCAGCCGATGAGTCGGTAGGTAAGCTAGTAAAAATCAATCTCTTCCTCAAAATTTCAGATTCTCAAGGTGGTTGGTGCGATTTTTGATTATGAATACACATAAATGTGTGAAATTTTTGATACGCGTACTCAAAAGTAATCTAATATATAGAAGTGAATATCTGTTTGTGCGACTTCTGTTTTCTTTCCTCGATAATACCTAATTATACACGGGACTTTTAGTGTCCGCCTCATTTATGTTAGCCTGCGCGGTACAAGGTGGACAGGACACCACTCTGCGGGATTGAAAGCAAGCGGTCCGCCTCTCAAACCATCCGATGAGGGTGAGTCACCACCAAAAAGAAATAAAGAGATCCCATCGATTCAAAGATCAGGCGACCACCGAGGCTATGATGAAAATCTGTACCACGCAAGTCAACTCACCAAAGGTGGCGTTTTGAATCACGTTCATGAGAAAATTCCAGTATAAGAATAATTTATTGCTTTACTGTTTTGGTACAGTTCTGTGCACAAATATCAATGAGCTTTAGGCAGCCTCAAAGATTAAAGACCTGTGCGGAGACTGCCTTCCATAAATGAAATTCATTGCTGGCATTGAGCAAAAATACTTTCAAAAGCATATATAATAATATCATACACTCTACAGTTTCAGGCTTCACTTCGTGGATGTTAATAGTATCCATATTTAAAGAATGCAATTTTGTACTTTTCCACAGAATTTTATTTTGTATGGTACGACGCATTTCACTGACTTGCGGCAGGTACCTGATGATGCTGCAAGTCGGGAAACGCGTCGTACCACGCAAAATAAAATTCTGTGGAAAAGTGCGAAATTGTATTCTTTAATTGTGGATAATAATATCAAATACGATTCCATTTCTGCCCAATTGTGAACAAGAAAAGCAGAGACAATTATAATAATTCATCTTGCTTACATTCGTATAAAACACTAATTATCACAAGAAGGCGCATAGAAGCTAAGGTGCAATTCATGGAGGCACTTCCGATGAATTGAAATTCATTTTGGTGAGAGAGAAGACACTGTGCCGACATACCACTAGTCATTCAGGCATACATATTCAGTTGGTATCAGTTTAGGTGAAAAAAATGCTATATCATAATATATTCGGAGTCCATTTTCCCACAATTTCTTTTGCGTTTTATGAATTCCTATTTCTTCGTGATTCAAACCAAACACAACTCACCAACAAACTCGTTTCATCACTTACTGATGCGTGAATCATGGTGTTACGGTCAATGTAATGAATGAACGCGAGAATCAGAAATACTCAAGAAGTTGGTTCTGTCCATTAGATTTGCTTACGCTCCAGAATGACAGGAGTCGACGGGCTTTGTCGCCATCCCCGCGCTCAACGGCCTTTCATCTGTGGGACCGTTAGCCGTGCGGCGCCTTCCAGTTTGGCAACGCGGCATCAATTGAAATGATTAACAAAAACAAATAACAACATTTTTACAGATTTTGGATCATACAAAATTTTCAAATAAATTAAAAAGTTTTACCGTGGCTTTAATGTTTTGATACTGTGCAAATTGTGGGACTAGATAATGTTTAAACATATTCGTTCATTAACAACAAAATATGCGTTATTAAAATTTGCGTTTGCCATTGCATTTCTTTCTAAAAATTCTCGCAACTTTTTGTGGACAATCGATGCTGCAGATCACGTAGTTTTCCCTAGGTTGAGTTTCAAAGTTCATGAAGTTGACAAAACTGCTAAATTTAGGGTGCGCGGTGTAGATTATTGCATTAATATACCTTCATTTTTGGTTATATCATATAATAAAAATACTGATGAAATTTAAATAAAATTATCTTTAAATTGGTGTACAAACCATTGCACTAGCATTTACAGGAACCAAGATATAAATTTTCAAAGTACAGCTGCATATCATTTTGACCCCGACAGTAGTAAGTGAAAAATTTTCGGTCATTTTTAACTATTCGCAAAGTTTTACAAGTATTCGTCAACATCTCTCCACCACGGAGAACTTTCCATGATATTTCTCCGCCACTATGATTTTTCTATTTTCTCCCCTCCACTGGTAAATGATCGAGGGTCTTCTTTCATTTCTCAACAGCTCTGCACACAATACACTCAAGGCATCCTCTGTGCATCATAGAACAAGGGAGGGTAACAGATAAGATCTCTGAATACCGCAGCCTTAACTCCCAACATATAACTAATGGCCGGTTAGCTTGCTCTCTTGTAGTGGATTCGGATGGCTGGTTGCCTCGGAAACCGTGACGAGTGGAGTAGAGTAGATAGTTGGCCGGGCGGTTTGAACTATGACCAGTTTATGGAAAAAAATAACTCTGAATTTACTTCGAAGCTTAGAGTAAAGTAAAGAGACAGATTTCCGAATGTATAAACATAAAAAAACAGAGTAAAAATGATGCCATCCGTTCGAATTATAGGAATCAACGCCTATGTAAATGAATATTCGGTAAATGCTCGGCATTTATCATCCATTCTCTGAGTTTTTGAGTTGATATAGCCATTTGGTGATTGGCATGAATAAATCCTTAGGGGTGCATGACATTGATTCAAACGATTTCCTCTCTTAATATTTTCCTTTCAAAAAGGTATACAGAATAAAAAAATTACTGGAGAAAGTGGAAAACATATTCCTATTTGACGATGAATAAAAAATCGCTCCGGACATGGCAACAAGATAATTTTTTTATTAATTATAAAAAGAGAAGTAACTAATTCGTACAAAATTCGGACCTTCCAAACCTCATTGGGTTGTCAGCAGGTTCCATTAAATCAACCATTAAATATTATATGGCTCCAAACATTAGCAAATCCATAAATCAAGTACACAATTGGTTACTGCCATATTCTGTAATTTTGAAATGAAGTAACATCTATACAGACAGATTTTACAATAAATATGTTCAAATATCCGTTTCGTATAATTCGTTTCATGAGCATATATACATAAAAAAACAGAGTAAAAATGATGCCATCCGTTCGAATTCCGGAAAGGTGGAGGAAAATCACGCTAAGTGTACGCTTTAACTTTAATTTAGGGATAACTTTTTTAACTGGCCTTATAGCGAAGGGCGACTTAGTCAAGGGTGACCGTATGATTCTCCCCCACCTAATCCCACATCCGATCATTCCTCGTCCACCCCCGAAAGTGCCCGGCCCTTAAAAAAAAGAAAAGACAATGGGATGGGCACACATGTGTAAAGAAAACATTTCCGCTGCCACTCGGCGCTGCAATGGCAGGAAATTCATTAAAAAGATAGCACAAGAGACTCAGTCCTGGGCGGGTCTCTGGAAAAACACACCCCGCGCTCGGAAAATTCCAGCGTCCCGAGACCGTTCAGCATCGAGGGGGACCACGCCCCCCCTCCGGAAAAATGATAACCTTTGCAAATACCCACTTCCCCACCCCCTCCGACGTGCCCTGCATGAGAATTTGGTCATTTTCGTCGCTTGTGATTTAATCCTTGGTTTGCGTGGCCGAGAATCGGTGATTTCGGAAAGGGTGTTTGCCTTTTTTTCAACCTGAATCCTTTAAAACGTTTGCTCTGATGCACCCAGCGCTCATCGTACCCTTGTGCGGAGGGTTCTGCGAGCAACGCACAGGGAAATCTAAAAAAAAACGAGAGACGACATTATCAAGAAGGACTGCTGACTCACGTTCAATATCCGATTGTATGCAGCCTGCGAGTTGATAGAAAACTTTAGTTAAAAGTACACTAGTAACATAGAGTAAGTACATATAGAGTGGCAAAGAGATAGGGAGATTCGGATATGAGTTTTTAAGTAATACTTTGGCCGATAGATGAAACATGTGCATCGAAGTAGCACGACAAGCCATAACAATTGAGCTTTGGCACACGGCCACTTCATTTAGTGTCGCATAACTCACATGATGTTCTTATGATGATTTCGGTGCGTAGATGTTTACTAATCGACCCATAGCAACGTCTATAATAAATCGAATTCACGTCAATATGATAAGACACGCGATTACTAAATACGGAGTCAAATGTTTACCGATGTATCATAGCAACGACAAAACAATTGATACTCAATATAAAGCACACAACAGCCATGGTAAATCCACCTCCCTTATGTTGATGCAAAATCACTGAGTACCACTAGCGCCTCCAAGTGGCCATCTCCGTAAGCCAAAATTGTTCCTTCCCTAAGGTGGTGGCACCTGAGAAATTCTTCCCAAAGCTCTCATAAATCTATGTCCAGTTTTTAGCATTGCTTTGCCACTCTATACATACTTACTCTATGCTAGTAATAACACAACGGGAGGTACCCTAATAATAACTCCACCCACCCAACCCTACTCAATCACCCCCATCCACCCTCCACCTTCCTCCCCCATACCTCTACAGTCCCCTCCCCACTCTCTCTAGTGTATAAGTTGTTGCACCAAGATGTACCTTCACCTGATGATGACGTTATCCGTTGAAACCATGGTCGTAAGTTATTAAATTCATTGTGGAAAAACAAAGTTTACTGTATTCATTCAAAATGTTGAGTAAATTCCATAAAGTATCGCCGGAAACCACCAACTACACTAGTAATATATTTTCATTTTGTAAGAATTTTTTCATTCCTTTCAGTTTCTCCCACCAGTATCAAGAAAGCAACAAGCCGATACCTTAAGAGAGAACAGTTTTAATTGCAAAGCTTCTGCTAATATCGGATTTCAATGGCACCAGTGAAATGTTTGCATGTCCAAAGATAACGAACACATTGCCTGCTTAGTTTTATCACGTTTCCAGGAAATATAATGAAACACTTCAAACGGAAAATGTTTTTTATGCAAACGAAAAAGCTTTATGAAAATTCTGAGAATACCAGGACTAGCTCCGGTAATATTTTTTAAGAGTCGCCCAATGTGCACTGAAGTGAATAACTCCACATAGGAGAAATAATTTGCCTTGATCTGGTTGACCATATGACTCTTTTACGACTAACCTAGCATATATGATTAAGTCACCTATTTTTTCCAGGCTATAGTTATCTTATTCTAGTTAGTATTATAGCTTTAAGTCAGACGATAGACTTTTGATTTCGAATGTTTATTTTTCACGGTGGTTCTAACGTCTTTTCTTGTAAAAGTCATCAATGTCATGTTCTGTGTATATTCAGAGACACGCGTCTTTTTGTTTGTCCAGGAAAACAAAATCCTACCCTTCTAAGGCATAGTTTTCGCAATTTAACTCCAATTACACTGCTTAAATACAATACTGGGTGACATAATATGTGGCAGTAATATTTTTGAAAATGAAGGTTAAATTTCCCAAAAAACAATTTATAAGTAGCGTTTTCTCACAGGAGTGGAATTGTAATAAAACTTAAGCTCCTATTACACCATGGTTTTGTCAAGAAATGACAGCAGTATTGGATGCTTTATAATTCCCTACCACCAGAGATTAAGGCAGTCCGACCTATGGAACAATTCAAATGATTTTTCGATTGAAAGAGCCTTTTATTCTGTGAACGAGTATTTTAATAGATAATGTTTTGGATTTTATGTGCAAATTATCAATTTATAATTATAACATGTTTTTTTATTTTTTGTATGTACAATATGAGTATTGACTTTAGTGTTGATTGACTTTTAGGTTCACTTGTAAATTAAACTGTCTTAAACTTGTACAATACTAGTCCCGGGACCACAACATATTAATATTATCATTATTATGCCAAAATAAAAAACGGCAATGTATTGAGGTCCTGCATAAGTAAAATCGTTCCTTAAAATATATTTGTGAAAAAATTGCATACAATGTATCTTAATTTTATTTTCCATGAGGTTTTTCACTGGTGAAGTCAGTACTTTTTTATGCAATTGAAAAGGAATAATCCCGAACACACTGATTTGGACCAATAGAGTCATACAGCTAATAAGAAGCGGGTTTACACAGCTGAAGGAAAACCTTTGAAACCGAAGTGGCCAAATACATATAAGTTTAACATCGGCCCACTTCACCTTCATTCTCCTTGGCACGATAATGGTCCGGTTTTTGAATCGCAACAATAAGCATTGAAAACTGGCCCAGAAGTCATCCCTAAACGAAGACTCATTTGTTAGGCGACCGTGAAAGATATGAATGTCCTACACTTCAGATTGTGGGGCAAATGACGTAATAACGTCGAAAATTGCACGCTGAATCTAAAAAAACAACAGGAAATACGGAGGTGACGTGGGTATGGGGAGATGTTGAGCGGTGACAAAAATAGCGGAAAGGGCCTTATTCTTATGTGCTATCAAACGCGAATCTAGCTGACGTAAATAGCCAAGTGCTTTTCTAAAAGATCTGTGAGCCAGACATCAGTAAAACCAAACGATACACAAATAAGTCAAACGGAAATAGCATTTGTTCACTGAAATTTGCCTGAGTAATATCGGTGAATTAGCCTGAAGCATTTTTTGCGATTGGCCAGAGGAAACGTTATTTTTGGACAAAAGTCGTAATTTTACAAAACTTTCCTCCTAAGGAGAGGGTTATGGTTGCTTGATTTTCTAGATTTTAATATGAGGGGACTGACAATAACATTTAAAGGAAATAACTAATCGCGAAATGATTCTTTGCGTAATTCACTTCATTTCATCAATAAGTAACTAATATATTATTTATCATACGTACTATATTATCTGTATATAGTCCATATTAATATATATTGTTACGACTATCCAATCAAAGTTTCACAAAAAACAATGAATGATTATGCAAGAAGTAAGAAGATGTAAGTTGAATTATTAATCAAGATTTATCCCCTTCCTTACTTCTGTAGTGTATCGCAAAGACGAATGCGAAGGTACCAAGTAGCAGTGGATAATACGTATATGGATTTCTACCGGTATCCAAGCTATGGCCATTAATGGTTTGCCCACTTAATGTGCATATCCCGCTTAAAGCACAGTTTATGAACTATAAGGTAATTTTTTCCAAGTGTATGAAGTGTCCGACATAACGTTCGGAGATTTTGCAATGTAGAGTTGAGACGACAAGCGTTAATCAGTCCCGGCAACAGAATAAAGCTGAAGTCAAAATGGCGAACAGAGCTGATAAAGTAAGCAAAAAGATTACTATGTATCCCACAATTGAACATAAAATTTAAAAAAAATAATATGAAAGATATGAAAGAATTTGGTGAAATCAGGCCTAGGAAAGTAGCAGTAAATTTGGGAAAGTCTTTTCGCTGAGTGCTCTGTAATGTTAGCCAGGTGAGAGTTGTCTTTAGTATCATTTACAAACTAGAGCTTTGGCTGTAACATTAAGGTACGCATCTTATGAGACTGAAGATATTGACCACACTTTGCACCGGGAATAAACGAAAATAAATAGTTTTACTCCGAGTGTCGAACGAAAGAGACTTGCACCTTATTTGTCCAGCTCTCTGATAGTGTACAATATATGTAGTCAAACAAAACATTTACTATCAGCTACTGAGACTAAGGGACATGATATGCCGTTAAAAAATACGATGGCTCATTCAAATAACACTTACGATCGGAGAACGACGCAAGTGTTTTGGGTCATGCCCGGATGGAGGTAAATGCTTAATATAAAAGAGGAATATAAGTTTATCATTGTACGAACGGCTTTACTTGAGCACTCGGCCGAAAACAAATCTAGACGGCTAACAAAAATACTGGAAGAAAATAAAAAGCTTTAAAAACATAGCTTACTCGCTCATTAAAACAAACATTTTTTCCCTATTATTAACTGTATTCGGGCCTTTAAAAGTTATATTACATTGGTGAAAGAGCGATTCAAAAATGCTGCTCAAAATTTCTCGTTTATTATGGCTCTCAGCAGATGTTCAAATGATAGATATAGATTTTTTAAAAATACGTGCCTAACACCTAAACTCGTGTTTGTCCGTCTCATCATCTCCATTCAACACAACGCACAAAATGTTTCTCTACGTATACTTTTTATCTGCAAGATAATACAACTCTATATCCCTCTAACTAGAGTCCGAAAATGTTTTTCAACGGTGGCATGGCAGCTTTCCACCTCAATAAACCTGAAATAATGACGCACGTTCCACAATATAGAGGCTTCATTACGCTGTTATCTATATTCACTTAATTATATAGCGAGCTGATGATTGTATTCAAACTGTGCTGCGAAAAATTATTCAGCTATCACGTTCTTACGACCAGACTTCCGAAAGACGTGCATTACTTCAAATATTGAATATAAATTTGAGCACTTTTATCTTTCCAACTATTTTTTACTTTTTAAAATAAAGGGTAAAAGCTTAGTGGCACCCTGTGCTAACAGTGGCTGAAAGTCGACAAGCATTTTAAAGTCACATTAAATTCGTTTCAGTCATGTGTTCATTCCATTATTATTTTCATCCAGCTATCTATGAATGGATTTTTCGTTAAATTAGTGCAAATTCACCATTACGGTAAATTTGTGCTTTACGGGCCTCCTTAAGATCTCTTATTCCCGGGTTCTACCACTACATACATCAGTACTTTAAACATCAGTACTTTAAACATCAGTTTCGAGCTGAAGGAACCGCATTTCATTTTATATAACGTTATTCAACAGATTTTCAATTCTTTCTGGAAAATTTAGTCTCAAAAATCACCTGTTTTCGAGATTTTTACTTGCACGACGATGCCGTATTTCCAGCGTTTCCACCAGAGGAATTTCACTTATTTCATATGTCCAAACCCCCCCACCAAACAAGCTTGCGGGCCTATGGACTGAAATAGAGGTGCTGGGGTGGGATGGAACGCTACCTCGAAATCTTAGTCACTTTTCCTACATTACAGGGAGATTTTATGTAGAAAATATTCGTTTCTACATGCTTCCACCTCCAAATTTTATCCTTTTAATGACCAACCGTCCCGAGGGAGATTTTTTTCCAGAAATTATGCGTTTCTACATCCTTACAACTTCGATTTCTACCCTTGTGGTCACCAACCGTCCCGAGGGAGATTTTTTCCGAGAAAATACGCGATTCTACATGCTTACACCTCCAAATTTTATCCTTTTAATGACCAACCGTCCTGAGGGAGATTTTTTTCCAGAAATTATGCGTTTCTACATCCTTACAACTTCGATTTCTACCCTTGTGATCACCAACCGTCCCGACGGAGACTTTTTCCGAGAAAATATGCATTTCTATGACCGTGATTCTTACACCTCCAATTTCCGCCACTTTCTGCACTCCATGTCAGATGTGAGAATCCCTCGATCACTGCGCCATCTCCGGAAAATAGCCTATATGGCCGCCGAAAGCATCACCTCCCATGTACAAACTCCTGTTTCAACGGTATTTACGCCCTTTACTCAATTATTTTTTCACTGAAAACCGTCCGCTTGGATGCACTTGCCTCCATAAAAATTTCATTGAAATACATTGATTTTTAGGGGTCGAAAAATAATTTTCTTGGGGCCCGTAATGCGCAAATTTGCCGGATTTTTTCACTTATATTAATTTATAATGCAAGATAACTTCAACGAGCCCTCAAATTTCAAATCAAAGTTGACGGTCTGATAAACCTACAAAAATTTAAAAACTCGCCAGTAACTCAACGGTCCAATAAGATATCGACGATGAGGTACGGCAGTGAATCATTATGATAAATCAAGCAGCATGAATGATTTAAAAATGAGTTATAATCTCAGGGATGTTAGAAAAATGGGGAGCTACTGGATGGTACGCAGAACTCTGAACCATCCGGTGGTTTTTCTTTTTTCTGATATGCCATAGACGATATTTGACTTTAGCCCGCTTTGGACTTCACACACTTCACAAAGCTAACACAGATATATAAGTTGTGCAGTTTAAATGTCTTATAGTTCAAATTCGTGCAACCGTTTTTTCGGTGGAAAAAACCTTTCCCTTTCTTTCATGAGGAGCCTTATTTAAGAAAATCAACGATAGTTTGTTTTACACACTAGTCAAAGCGCACAAAGGATATATTTTGAAATGAATTTTATTTCTTTTCGAATGGTAGATTGGTCTGGTACTAATCATTTGTATAACCTTCTTCTTCTATTTGTATAACCTACTTCTAGTCATTCCCAACTCACCGATCCCTTACGGGGTACGGCCAAATGAGATTTTAACATGCGAACCTTACTTCTTCATAAGCGCAAATGTCTGTATTATGGTATTTGGATAAATAAATACCAAAGATATGAAACAATATCCAGAAGGAACAAAACATATACGAGACCAAATATGACATTAACAGCTGAGACCATAGCTGATACATCAAGACTAAACGGTGTAACACTCGTTTTATTTGTCACAGAATATTTCGTAATACATCACAAGACTCGCTTTATTTTTCAAAGAATACTTTGTAATACACAATAACACTCGTTTCTCTTCACAGAACATTTTGTTACTCACACTCACAGAGAAAAACTTAATGTAACACTCACTCAAACACCGTCTTTCGTCCCCTCACTCTCGGCCGTCTCTTTCCATCCCCTTTTTCTTGGTTCAATATTCATTATATTAATTTTAAAGTAAATTATTTTTCTTCCGCGTCCCTGGTTACGCAATCTTGGGCTATGGTTTACACCATGAATATACATAATGGATTCAAATGTTTGGAATCGTTGCCGAGGCTACGTGTTGCCTAAATTTCCACTTTTAGTTCACCCAGTCCTTGGAGTTACTTAGAAAGGCGTCTTCTCAGTCGACTCGTAAATGGCCGTTGTTGATTGCTGTTAACGTGAAACTGCGGTAAATATTCAACAATTGAAGAGACATGAGCTACTTGATACTGTGAATAATAGCTGGCTATTTTTTAGACCTAACAGTTACTTTGTAAATGTCTTCTAATACATTCAACTTTTCACCTCGTATTATTATTAAATTGCCGTAGAACTATGTTCACGAATTGCCAAGAACTTAACATTTGCATTGCATTATTATATTTGCAGAGGAATGAAATATATCTGTAGACCGGGAAAAATTTAAAAAAGTGTATAATACGTCCCGCGTGTAGTACTACATCTTTTATCCACTGCATTATGATTACTGGTAAGTAAAACGAATAAGACGTGATTATTTACGATCTGTAGACTGTATTTACATTTGAACTACCGTATTTCATTACTAGATGGAGCCACAATCGACAAAGTTGTTTGTTTACAGAATTCTAGGCAACAGTTTTTGGCGACGAGTCAAAAATCCATACGTATATTCATGGTTTACACTTTCAATTTGCTAACAAATAACTAATATATTACGTTACAGCATGGTTGTTTTGTTACAATGACCGTCCTAGACTACAGAGATAAAATTAATTCAAAGGGTTGCAAGCAAGACACTCTTGAGACCGTTTTAAGCGAGGCACGAATTTAAGCAATTTAAATAGCATACTTTTCTCAATCTAGCATACAACAGTGCCTGAATTAGAGCCAGGGATATTTTGCCATCTCGTTTTCATGCATCTTCGCATGCGTTCTTGCAGCTCACCTCTTTACAAGACGTAATTTGAGATACACATGCGGGTAATACATACAACAGCTTGTACAATTACGTACCCCCTGGAAAACGGGCTTCAGACAGAGAAATAAGTTTCAATGTAAGGGAATCGTGTAAAACAACAATTTCCCGAGTGGAATGGATTGCAATGCCGAGATGTTGGCATCTCTGGGAGCAGGAGGGTGAGGACGCCGCATTTCCGGAACGTTCGTTCCGGGTGTTTCGGAATCCCGAACAACGATTCCACTTCCTCTCTCGCGCCAGCCCGCCCCCGGTGAACCCTTAATAGTGAAAAGGTCCGAGGGGGAGGTAATGGGAGGCGAAGCGAGAAAAGCCCCAAGTCCTCTCCGCCGGAGTCCTCGCGTATCTACACTGCCATCGGTCACTCCATGCGAGGAGAAAATAAATAATGATGCAGTATTACCCGAACTGATTTCGACTTGGCACATACTCTCGCAAAAGCTGGTGGCAGAGAAACGCTCATAACGCTATTTCAACGAGGAAATCAGCTTACTGTAAGCTAGCCAAGAAAAAATTAGCTTAGTGTTGAGAAAGGACAAACAATTTAAAAAAGAATTACCAAAACAGGGTGTTTATTTTCCTTTATGATAACAATTTTTCCATCTGTCTACAGCCAAACCTCCCAATAAAGGACAAGTTTGGGCCCGGTATAATTGTTCGCTTTTGAGAGGTGTTCGCTATTCAGAGGAGACCGAAATTACGACACGCTTCTCTTTGCTGTAACTACTCCGGTACATTAAAATATACATTAAAATATATAGCAAAAATACATTCAATTTATCTTTTATGTCTTAAAATAGAAAATTAATTATTTCAGCAAAAAATATGGAATGATATCATTACTCATTTTTTATCAATAGAGCAATTAGTAGAACATCACCATTCCATGCAGATTATCCCGCAACAAAAAGGTGCATCATGGTTAGCCACGAGGGGAGAGAGAACAGGCAGGATTACTGACTCGTTGGCGGACAATAGATTATACCTGAATTGCTAAGATAAGCTTTGGTCTGGAAAAGTTCCCTAGTTACTTTGAAAAATGAGGTTTATGACTCACAAAAGGAGATATTTTTACATAATAACTCTCCGCGAGTGTCCGTTCATGGAGGTAATAGAAGAAAAAATGTTTCTCCTCAGTTGTCGGGGTCCATTATTGAATGTCCGCTTTTCGGAGGTATTATTTCCATATGTTTCCATGTTATACAGCCGGGAATTGGAAAACTGTCCATTTTTAGGCCGTGTCCGTTGAGGAAGGTTGGCCTGTATTTCTAATTGACGCGTCAAAACATCTTTGACAGTTCACGCACATATCTGTGCTACATGGATAAAGGGTGTGAAGCCAAAAATGGGCTGAAACGTGTGATAATCTCAGAGATGTTAGAAAACTACTCAATGGTACACAGAACTCTGTAACATTCGGTAGTTCTTCATTTTTATAACATGCCAAAGATAACTCACTATCGCCCGTTTTGGACTGAACATCCTTTACAAAGCTAACACAGATGTGTAAGTTGCGCGGTTTAAAATTTATTATAGTTCAAATTCGTGCAACCATTTTTCGGTGGAAAAACCTTCCCTTTTCCTTCAGAAGAAACCCTATTTTAAGAAAATCAACGATAATTTGTTTTACGCACTAGTCAAAGCGCACAAAGGATATATTTTGACATGCATTTTATTTCTTTCCGAATGGTAGATTGGTCTGGTACTAATCGCTTGTATAACCTACTTTAACTCATACCTATCACACTGATCCCTTTTGGAGTATGATCAGAGGACACTTGAGCTTAGAAACCTTAATGATTTATAATCGTAGATGACTACCTTATTTATTTTATTAAACAAAAAAAGAAAAGGATGGTTGCAAAACTTGTAAACAATGGATGAAATGAGAGCCTTGCTAATCTCGTGAGATAAACCCTGAGACACCTTAGTGAAATTCCAATACAATAATTGTGCGTGTGGGATTTTGCAGTGGGCGTGGGATACGATTGTAAAGCATTATCATTCAAAGTAAAACAATACAGAGACATATTAGCAACGCGAGGATATAGAAAATTGATACCCCAACATTTATCCAAGTTGAGCAAACTTCCCGCGTCGTCATTCCAAATGAAATTACTCGAACATTGGGCTTCCTGACAGTCAACTTTGTGGTCGAATCCCTCTGTCAGACGCGTTAACCGAAATGAACCCCCACGTCAAGTGAGCGAAACGTCGGCTCGTAATTCTCACCGTACTGTCCTAATCCCTACGAAGCCATCCTGCCGGAGTCCTCACAAGACCCCGCCAACTCCCCAAAAATTCTAATGCCGGGAGGGGTGAAGTGGGTGTAGGCGCAAGTGCGAAGGAAGTGGGTGACTTAACTCAGGGGTTCGTTGGAAACGAAAGACGGGCGGAGGGTAGCGGCAGGGGTAGTAAGTAGTACGTAGTTGGATTTTCGGGGCAGAGCCGCTCAGAGCCACCTGCCACCCCATCCCTCATCCTGGCTCTTCTTCGATCCCTTTACCGGGTTGAAACATTCCCTATATCTCCCCCCCCCCCTTCGAAGCACAACCCGACTACATCGGTACGGGGAGGAGGGAAAGTGAGGGGGTGGATTTTCACGCACTCCCAAGCTTCTCTCCCCCCTTCCATCCCCGACCAACCTTTCCATTTCCTCCCCTTAAAAAAATCCTTCCACAGTACACCTCGCCAACCCTCCTCCGCCCCCGTCCAACGAAACCAATTTCCTCGCCATACCCCTTGCCTGCCTACCGACCTAAACCCACAACCACCAAAGCGGAGCAACCCTTCTCCTCCACCACGACATTCTTGCGAGAGTAAAACCAATGCCTTTACACCTACAACTTTTTGACACAAAAAAGAACGGCTAGATGCGAATAGTTAGTGTGATACAACTATTAGCAATTCTTTACACCTTCAGGCGTCACTTTGTGGAAGTAATTTATATTCGAATCCATATTGATAAAAATTTTCCTTCTCACAAACCCCCAATCAATGTCCCCCTGCCTTTCCTCCCAAAAATAATGAAACAGTATTTATGTTCTAAATATTAGTATATCAAATGTAACATTTACTTATTTCTATATTTTATTTTGGTTAATTATATGATGCTTGTGGCTGTATATACAAAGCATTGTAAGTGTTATGTCTCTAATATTTTTATGTCATATTTTCTGAGACAATGCCTACCCCTATTTTATGTTTCCTGTATTTCATTATGTAATTACTACTTTACCTTACTTTGTTTTTGTACATCTAAAAGTATCAGCAGCTAAAAACTTAAAAAAATGTAAATGCTATATATATGTGCTCCATGGGACTATGTAGTTCCAGAGTAAATAAACTTTATCTTATCTTATCTTAATAATTAGTTTGTTTTCCAAACCTCCCTTTTTAGCATCGTAACGATCAATAAATGAAAGATAAACGATTGTACTTGAAGATACAGCAAGCTGCAAAATGTGTTCTACGATTACAATAAAAAACTGTGGAAAAGTGCAATACTTATTTTCAATATGGATTCGAATATTAGAAATGCGTTGGAAGTCATAAGACATTCTTAATGCTACACGCTAGACTACGGTCGGTTGAAAAATTCAACTCCCGTGACCTTCAGGTCGACAAGGTGAATATTATTTCACTTCCAGGATACATCTGTATCGGCCATTTACGCCATCAACATTCAGTCACGGAACCAATGAGAGTGAGATCCATAATGCTGAGAAACTCAGCGCAAAATTCGAGTCGCAGGAGCTTTAATTTTCGTCACTTATCTCCAAATATCTATATCCAAGAGCATTTCGATAATTCACTCACAACCGACTTAAGTTAATGCATTTTGCCATTTGAGTACGCTATAAAAAATCAGTAAGGACATGCAGACTTGTTGACCGTGGTGCAATGACTCATCAGTCTAGAAATTCCTCCTATAATGAGGACTTTAGTCATAGCCATAGCAAGATGCTGCTTCAATATACCTCGCCTGACATTTTCGAAGTAGACAATTCCTCTTTCTATTGCTTTATTCTAAATTCGTCATCCTGATTACATGGAACTCGTATCGATTGAACGTTCATACAACATATTAAACTCATGTATTGACTTATCTCATTTCTCTATTCGATATATTTTTAGTGCCACAGAAACCGTCCCTATGGTAGAAAAAAGCGACTAGATAAGAGTAGTCAATCGTCGAACCGGCTGGCTTTTAAATTCTTCTCACCTATGCAACATTGACGGTTACAATAAAAACAGTGCGAATCACGAATCCGACAAAATTTACACTTCACTTTTTATCCTTCTCGTCTTCACACTTCCTTTTCCCTTTGTTCTTCAAGAATACGGTTTTCCAACAACCCATGGCTTTTTCCTTGTTGAACCCTTTTATTAACCCATTTCTTCATTGATAAAATGATGCGACCAAACAAACGTAAAGCAAAAAAACGTAAGGCATTTCTCAATTTTTAGACGGATTAGGTTGTGAGCAACTAGAGACTCGGAAGCTACACGCTAGGCTTAGTTTATTCGGGCAATTCAGCACAGGTGTGATTCAAAGCTACACAGAGAATATCGTTTTGACGCCACACTACATGTTTAGGTCCTACAGAAGCGATAAAATTAGAGAGATACAATTCCTAAAAGATAGATACAAGAGTTTTTTCTTTCCACGCACAAAAAAAACATAATAAAAACTGAGTTCTTCTCAAAACACTCCCATAACCGTCGCCAAACGTCACCATTTTACCTCCAAAATCATTATTTTTATTAATTTTATCTATACGGCCCCGAATACTGCGCATTGGGCCAATTTACGTCAGGTGAATAACAACAACGTGTACAAAAGTGTACTTCTCCCCTCTTTGTTGCATGGTAGTGAAAGTGTTTCATGGGTATGTCAGGATGGATATATCAGTAGACTAAACGCCGTGGGTATAAGTTATCTGAGGAGTGTTTGGAACAAAAATAGGATGAATAGGGTGTTGAATGAGTGGGTAATAAATGAATGTGGGTTAGATGCTCCAGTAATGGACGCATATGAAAGGAGTGTGCTTCGTTGGTTTGCCCATGTTGAGAGAATGGATGAGAGTCGAATAACGAAACAGATATATATGAGTGAAATGAATGCGAGTAAAATTAATGGTGCGAGAGGTAAAGGTAGGCCGAGAAAGTTGTGGTTGAATGTGGTTGAGGAATTTCTTAGGAGGAGGAATATTAGGATTCATAAAAACAGGAAGGTCTGTATGAAGCAGTGTATAGGGATAAATGAAGCAAAAGAGGTTTTCAAGGATAGGTCAACGTGGAGGAAATTATTGAAGCAGAGTTAGGTGTACAAATATGTATTTATGAGTGAAACTGTGTGACTGTTCCTACCCCGGAAGGGAACGGCGTGATTGGTATGTGTGTATGAATAATAACAACAACAAATGTACATAAATACCCATACGGGATTCAAACCCGCGACCCTCGGTATAGTAGGCAAGGACTTCACCCCTCGCCAATGGGGCCGGCAAATCCTTTACAAGGCTAATGTTCTAACACCCCCGCCAAGCGCCCAAGCCGCGGCTCGCAGAGTAGTATATAGTAGATGCAGATAGCATACACCAATACAGCGGTTAGCAGAATGGTATGTATAACAACGTAGATGTTACCAAAAAAACCTCTTTGCTAACCCTTTCCCTCAACTTCCTTAGCCTTCCCTCTATACCCTTGTTTTTCATCCAACCCCTCCTCTAACCCTTCCCTTCAATCCCCCTATCCACCCTAGAATACCCGCCACCATCATTTTCCAGCCACCTCACCCCAGAAGCAAATTAATTCCGTGCGCCCTGAGATCTGGAAGGGCATTAATTTCTCACCTAATTCCTATGCTCCCACCGCTTTTACAATTTAATCTTTCTCTCTTACTCTCTCTCTCTCTCTTGGTCGTCTAAACGCCTATTCACGCATCCCCACGTTTCAACAAATTAGCCACCCTTTCGTCCGTGCCACCCTCCTCTCATTCTCGTGTAGGACGTGAATACTCCCACCCGAAATTCCTCGCAACTGGCGCGTGAGTGCGCGATAAATTTGAGAAACTAATTGTACAACGTATTCCCCGAATGTGTCCTCCCCATTGCATTCCTATCTCACGGCTTCCCTCCTAAATCTTTCGGGGGCGACCCATTTTTTTCACATGCCCAAACGTTCCTCATACAATATCTATCTTAAAACTAGATTTCAAGGTTTAATTAACTTGGTTTTCAGTAAAGAAATGGCTAAAATTCGTGTCTTGGGAGTGGGATGTAAACTAGGTCATCATCTAGAAGACTCATAACGATGAGGGTATTGCACTAAGTACTGAAACGTGCAAATTCCAGGGAAGCAATCCAGACGAACGTTTTTTAGTCAAATTCATAACGATCCCAATATTAGCATTACCATACACGGTTATACATTTTGCTTTACCTCCCATTGGAAACGCAACGTGTCAACATTAGTATCGAATAGGGAGAAAACGGAAATTCTTGCCCAATCTACCTCCAAAAGCTTCCTACAGATTGACTAATATGGTTATCATATTCAAATCCATCGCGATATGTCAATGCTGGAAAGATCAATCTACAAGTGGTCTTCACGTGAACGATTAGTAGGAGCAAAAATTAGTTCCTTGCTGCAATGGATGTTTAACACAAAATAATCTTCATGATAATTAGAATTGTAAGTTTTTATGATAAATTTCAACAATATTGAAATACGGCATTTTATTGTCAGAATATTTTATTACTTTTCTGAGCAGCTCACTTGCAGCAGTTCCCAACGCTTTTCGACTTGCAACCCTCTTACCAGCCGGCTTCTCTCGGATAACTCCTTATTGGGAAAATGTGCTCATAGCTTATATTTTCCTATTACTTCGAAATTTATTTGTGATTAGAACATCAGTATCCTACTTTCACGTACCCTATGATTACAACGCATGCACGAGTATGCGTAGCTCAGATAAATTACACTGCTTTGTTGCATAAAAAATAAAGATGTAATCAAGAGAAAATTACAAATAAAAAGAGCAAACCTGCCAATAAAATAGGAAAGTGGTTCAATCACCAAAACCATTCCCGAAATCTTTTAAATAGTTTCATAGATGCGTTTTAAGTATCTCAGCATAACAAGTGACACCTAACCAATTACTGCGCCGAGCCAACAGTGAGAAAGGCGGGTAACTTTCGCCCATTTTTAAATTTTTCATTAATTTTTCAACTTGAAGGCAGTAAAACAAGATCGTCAAACTAAAATTAGATTCGTATAAGTGTTTCCATAACTATATTTCGGTAGCCAACCTCACTGATTTATAGGTAAAAGAAGGCGGGCTTTATTAATGGTTGATGGCTTAGCAACTGGATTTTTTTAATTATCCAAACAATGGCGAAGGCATTAAAAACCCATCGAAGCCAATAGGTAAAAACTATGCCGTCAATACTAATGAATGGCCCCCTTTGGAAAATTGAACGATGCTGGCCCGAAGGAAAACCAATAGCTTTTCTCATCTTCGAACTTTAATTATCCCGACCCACTTTCAGAGAAGTTTCGTTGATGAAATAACCGGAATACTATTACGTCAGGCGTCTGACTCTATTGCTGGTAATGACTTCCTTCTATCTGCATGCTAAAGTCCAATATCACCCCATTTTGTCGCCTTCAGCCTCGGACATCCCGTGATCAGTCTCTCAGTTTTTGTTGACCTCTACCTTGATGACATAAAGCAGTTTTCAATACCTATTAGCATGAAATTGATTTTCGATTTTGAAAAGGAGCTTAGCTCATGTTTCCCTCAGGGAAAGTGGGGAAATTAGGGGAGGAAAAAGAGCAGATGGCGAACCATTTCACTTTGAACGTAGTTCACATCTCTAATGGAAATGTTCCCCACCCCAAATAAAATTGAAGTATTACAAAGAGAACTTCAATGGATAAATGGAGTTATTTCAGTCAGTCTCCAGCACTTGCCTATTTAGAATTGAACCCTGACGCTTGGGATGGGAGTCCAGGGATTTCATCATTCATTCATTGATTCATAGGTTGTCCTCCTAAGATTAGTTGACTGCAGCCCTCCACCTTTCCCTATCTAATGCTAGTCCCATTACCTCCTGGTTTCTATTTATATGTACTTTCCTCTTTATTTGGTCCATGAACTTATTCCTGGGTCTTCCTCTGGGGACTTTTCCCTCCAAATTACCTTCAATTATGTTCTTCACAAACCTACTGGGTCTCAGGGTGTGTCCAATCCATCTAGTTCTTCTTTTCTGTATTGTGTTCCATATGTTCCTATCCTCTTCTACCCTTCTGTGCACTTAATCATTTCGTATTTCGTCAGTCCATTTTATCTTCATCATTGTAAGAGGTCACCTTCAGGGCCCTTCGAGGGTCAATTAAGGGAACAACTCTTCGGAAAAAGGCGTTTATTCTTGGCAACCATACACAATCACTACCTTGACAACATCATCTAATACTCGCCTTCTCTAGACTGCTGCTCATCCGCTTCTTTTTCTTCCTCGTGACCCAGAAACCATAGCTTATCGTCCTTATGTGACCACCCTGTGTCAATCTCATTGGTCACCAACAGCCGCCTCATAGGATCCCATATTAGCAGTTTCCCACCGACTGCATATTGCCAAAGGCGACTCAGAAACCCCTATCTAAATGAAGCCCAGTGAGCTCAGCAATATTAAAAAAAACAGATAGCCTCAGAAGATGAGCACCCACACTATGGCCCGAGGAACCCACTGAGCTCATTTCTGTAATCTAAACGACCTCATATTATTCTCCCTTTTGGGGAACAAATTATCAGATGAATCCAAGGGAATGGCTCTCGCCAGCCATGGTCTAAGTTCACTCAGAAATTTCACTTACAGCATCCTCCTCCAGCACCAGGTTTCGAAGGCTTCCAGTGCTTTAGCCATCACTAAAATCCAATCTCCAAAAGTATGCGCTGTACTACGTTTGGGGTTTTTAGGGAATATTTAATGGGATATTATACGATAGAGCCTGGAGTTTATATTTTTTGTTCATAATTCCATGACTTAAGATTGTCATATTCGGTAAAAAATGACACACTGTCCAGCTTAGAGAGCACACCCAAATTATTATGTCATATTAGGTTTTTTAATGCGATACTGATTGTCCGCGTTGTGCAGCCGAAGGGCGCTTGCTCTTTCCCGTTCAAAAAGATGAATCACGCCCCGAATAAGAACGGAGAGAATTAATTTCACGCCTCCTTTGGAGCACTGGTTGAACTATTACGCCAAAAAATATCGTCCAATGACGAGATTCCCCAATGAAGTGATTTGGTTGCCTGGGGAAACCTTTGCCCGGACCTAAAACGGCTGGAAAACTAGATTAGGACCCCCTCCTACCCCGACCGTGGACGATTCTCGTTTGAAAAAAAATCCCCTCCAGTTGGAGCTCAGTCCCCTGCAAACGGGGCAGGATTGCACGAAATTGAAGACCTATTCCTGTTCCCCAACCCTTCACCCGACCTCGATGCGAGATACCCCGAAACTCCGCCAGTCTATGGGAAGGGTAAGGCAGAGTAATTACCCCCCTGTCTCACCCAACACTCCCGAATTGACTGCTCGCGTCGTCCCCACAGAAACCTCTCCGACACCCCCCGCCACTATCCCAAACCTTCCTGGGTAAAGCCTCTCGCCTATACCCCCCCCCCCGCCACTATCTCTTCCGCCCCCTTATCCCCCCCCGCAGAAAACCGTCATTTCACCCCTTTCCTATCCAATCCTTTCCATGCCCACCCCCGTCTTGCCCTTTCATCGCCCTGGCGAACTATCCACCGAATCGAGTCCCATAGGGTGGGGGAGTAAAAAAAAATAGAAACGTACGTCTCCACCCCTTTTAAGGCTCATTCCCGAGTCCACCCCCCTTCCTAATATCGCCCGTTCCCTTTTCACAGGGGGATGCATCCGCTAACCCCCCCACCTCCCGCCTCCCTCCCCCACTCTCTAACCCCAACCTCGCACGCAGTTACACCCCATGACGTTCGTAGCTTTCCTACGTTCCCCCCCTCCGCTCGCACCCCGCTACGAACTACTAAATCTACTTCTATTCCAACCCCTTACCCGCGATGTAATGTTTCCGCTCCACGAAAAAAATATACACGGCCACCCCCGGCTAGGCAGCAGCCGGTCCCTCCGCCGACGCTATTCCAACTCGTACCCTTCCTCCTATTAGTCTTGAGGTAGTTCTGGCTTTACTATGAAGGTCAGGACAAATGCTAAGTTTATCATTATTATTATTAAAGTATTCTACCGGTAAAGGTAGGTTTAGTTGAATGTCAGAATATCTCCTTCCGGTTCTCTATACTTTCTGGGGCCTATCTATATCTAATATATCCTTTTTCACCTCTGCATACGATCTACACTTCTTCATCCTGCCTATGAAACCGATTCTCCTTCTTCCTCCTCCCCGTTTGCCCAACATCCTTCCCTCTGTCACAGTCTTCAGCAACCCATCCCACTTAATACATCCTTCAGCCATCTAACCTGCATATCCTGGATTTCATTCAGAAGTTTCTTTTCCTCGCCCACCATCTCCAGCACTTCCTTGTTTGTCTTCCTTTCCGTCCACCTAACTTTCTTCATCCTTCTCCACACCCACATCTCAAATATCTGCAGCCTAATCTAGTCCTCCGTTCTGAGGGTCCACATTTCTGCCCCATTCAACGCTGCGCTCTATATCAAGCACTTTACCAGCATCTTCTTTACATCATTACCCAATGTTCCCGTCGTCAGTTCCCTTCTATTATTAAACGCCTCCTTAGCTAACGCTATTCTCTTACGTATGTATTTACTACTACATCCGTTTTCTTCTAGCTCACTACCTAAGTAATTAAAATGCTCTACCTGTTCGAGTTTGTGTCCTCCAACTTTAATAACCAGCCTCACTTTCTTTGTCCTAGAGAATCTCATTACTATTGTTTCATTATGGCTTATCTTCATTCCGAATATCCCGCACTGCATATCTAAAGCATATACCAAAGCTTCCAGTTCCTTCAAAGATCCGCTAACCAATGCCTGATCGTCCGCGAATCTATCCGGCTTAATCAGATGCCCTACTACTTTGATTCCAACCTCGAATTCTTGCCGTGCCTGTCTTACCATTTCCTCAGCATAAATGTTGAAAAGCATTGGCGTCAACGGGCACCCTTGTCTCACCCCACGACCTACAGTTGCCCTCCCTGATTCAACGTCAGCCATCCTCACCTGCGCCATTTTCGTCATAAACCACTAATTATTATTCCAAAAAAGCGCATTTTTCATGGAACTACCACATTTTGACTTCAATTACAAAATTAAACCGCTAATAGCTTTAGAAAAATTGGTGTTAATATGCCTATATATAATTTTTATTCAGTTTCCCATTACTTTATTTCCTTACAACTCGTTTTAATTAAAAGCTTGATTATCCTTTCTCGATCAATTTGGCATTTTTATGCTGTAATAGGAGCAATCGCCAAATGAGTCCATGCTAAAATTTCGACGTTCCATAAATCTAGAAAAGAAATCCTAATCGGTATTTCATCTCAGTTTATACAACGCACTTCAAAGATGTTATATTCATTTAGCGTTCCGCATTTTCGGCTTCTACATCCACGTTCGTTGACTTTGGTTGACAACGGTTTCGATAGCCATCCTGCTACCGTCTTCAGATTGAATGTGGAAAGAAGCTTTTTTGGCCGTCATATAGAGTGCTGGTGGTCCTGATGCTGCGCTGCAATTGGTCGGGGCGGATGATCCTTCTCCATAAACTGCTGAGGGGATAGCCATTGTCTATGTAGAAATTTTCCGGAAATTTCCAATTTCTATAGCTTCCTTGAATTGTCTTGGTTAATAGTGGTTCTCCTTGGCTAGGTTAATATCAATTCTCCTTGGCTCAATCTGTCTGCCTTTGCTAAACATGCCTGGGGTGAGTCGGGACAAAGAATTATTTTCGAAGATGCAAAAATACTAATATTAAATTATATTCTGCCTATTCTACGCCACACAAAAAATGTAATTCGCCAAGACATAGGATGGCTACATCAAAAGTTACGCCGACAAAGTCAACGGTATTAGGCGCCTCATTTTTCGTGCAAGCGATTTTCATATTGGTTCGCTTTCAATAAAATGTGCTCAAAATTTTACGGGTCTTCCCAAGTTTTGCTTGAAACTGCTCGGTAACAGAAAAAAATAAGAGCCCAAAATATGGCCCCTAAGAATTGAAAACGAAATAAAATGAGAAGGAAGAAGCTTTCACGCACATATGACATTTAGCGCTTTCTTCCAAAAAATGCCAAATCTGTCCCTGGAAGGACATCTTTTCCAATATCGAGACGTCGTATTTTTGGAAAATCTTTCCTCCTCCTCCTACCTACATCAGTTGTCAGGGACTCTGTGGGATTCATTTCCGTGAAAGTAAGCTGACAAAATCATCCTCCATAAATACACCGTCCAATATACCAGGTGTGAGATATGAAGGCGAAAATTCCTGCTTATTTTCACTCGGTTTCCATCTCCTACATGTACGTCATCTTGGCGACCATTTTCATCATTCATTTTGAATTGGCCCATTGCTTTTTACGCAAGAGTAGCTAAAAACTCATCATTGGTATTCACAAAGATTAAAAAGTATGCTTATTGGAGCGTTCCTCCCATGATTTCTTCACCTACCCCAAATAACTTTTTAAATCTCATTATGAACTCTTCGCAATAATTTCCTCGGCAGACGTCTAAAATTGTTATCCCTCTTCTTCCACCATGGTGCCAGTAGCTAGGTATTCTTCCATGGAATGTTTATTTTGATAGAACTAGCTTCAAAGCATAGGCATCCTGTACTACCCCTAGTACTTGAATATGACATCTTTACGTAGAAGCTAGTTTTAAAATAAAAAATTTTGTGGGAATATACGAGATGTTCTTTCCACAAACATTCCAACGTATTACGTTCATCAGATTCAGGCGTAATGAGGCAGAAGTTTTTCATGATAAGTACAACAATCCCACTTTTCCACAGATTTTTAAAACAAATAAACGTATTTCGGCTCATGGAGTCATCATTAAGTACTAGACACATTGGTATTAAGTATACACGGGTAATGGTCTAGTATCTGATGATGACTTCGAGAGTCAAAGAGCGTTCATTTTCCATAAAAAACCTGTGCAAATGTGCGAATTTTATTATTTCAACTTCTATCTCAGCACGTCCTGTGACTATTTTCAATTATACCTTGGAAAGTATATCACCATTCTTCAACCACATCCTTTCATCCACCTCTGTATATTCTTACTCCCATTTCCTTAATGATGGATGCACAATATCTAGTTACGGCTAACTATTAGAGTGTCGGTTATACGTGAACAAGACACGTGTAATTGTGACTCCAAATGTAACGAAGGTCGTAATCAAATATTGCAACCGGCTCCAAGCCTATTTTTCTTCACCTTTTTACATTTTTATTCACACGGTCTCCAGTCTTTTCACAAACCGCGACTCTCAAATACATACATGACGGAAATAAAAAATTAATTTTCACCATTTTTCCGTTGTAGATATTGTAGGGAGGATAGCGTTAAAAAATGATGCGGTAAAAATGGAGAGAATTAATAGAGAGGTGTTGATTAGTAGTGTAAAGAAAATACTGGCAATGAGTATAATAATGTGAATAGCCTTTTCTGGTACTGTAACGCTCACTATGAGAGAAGTCAATGAGATAGGGCTGCAGGTGTTTTATATATGGGTGTGAGGAGGAATGGAGAAAATACTATGGACGGAAAGAAAGATGAGCGGGGAAATGTCCGGCATTGTAGAAGAGGAGAGGAAACTGTTATCGGAGATTATGAGACGGCAGAGTTGGGGGTGGTAGGAATTGGACATGACGGTCAAAGTGATGCTGAGGACTGTGATTGAGGGATTCTGCAGAGTAAGCGGGAAAGAAGAAGAAAGGGATGGATTGGATGGATGGGATGAAGACTCGTCAGGACGTGTGCAAGCCTAAAGAATGAAATTATCCAAGGAGTCAAGGGTCAGCGACTGTGAAAGAATGTACACATGTTCATTCTTCCATTTGAACCTACCATAACCAATAGATGACCCGTATAAAAATAAGTAAAAACGGAATTAATACAACAGTAACACCTGAGTTACAATTTCAGCCATTTAGCCCAAAAGAGCACGTATAAGATTCTATAGTAGAGGAGAGATTTGTGGAGATGATCCTAGACAAAGAAACGTGGCAACAGTGATAAAGCATATAATAAATGCATTAAATGGGGAACATATGTGTATAGGACAGAGAGATAGAAATAAGGATAAAAAGAAGTAATTTCCGGAAGTAAATTTCAAAATTCTGGAAACTTCGTATGGTATCCAGATTGCTTTACTGAATCGTAAGTTACAATGGTTGTACCAAACCACTGAACCTGATGATGGAGTAAAGCTGTGAAACGCGTTGTACAAAAGAAAAACTACAGAGAAGAACAAAGTAATCTTTTCAACATGGATTTTAATGTTTATTGCTTCTACAAAGTGACGCTTGATGCAATCAAGTTTAACCTAGGATGAGTTGGGGCTGGGTAAATTTATGTAAGTAGATTTGAAAAATGGAGTTATCCTCGCATTGAACGGCGTTACAACAGCTCTCAGAGTCAGAGTTTGGTGACGATAGATAACCCGTAAAACTACTTCTTCCTACATTCTCACACAATTCCCCTCGTTCACACATATCGCCGAAGGGATTCCATCGGCTTCACCTTTTTCTCACGGATTTCTTATAGAAATAAGCTGAGGGGGCGGAAACCTCAGGGATTCAGACAACCTGCTTCCTCTGTACTCCTCCACCTACAGACTTTCCCATACACCCCACGTTCCCCATACACCCCATGTCGGATGCTGAAGGGAAGGAAAGGGTGTAATTACCCTCGCAGGTTTTCTAGACGCTCGAAAACTACTATTCGGCTTCTTTTATTTTTGACACGCATACATGGTCGTCGCGCCATTCCCTCCAGGGCATTTGCTCTCAAGGAAGCTTAATTATTAGTTGTAAAGGGAGGAAACTTGTTGCCCCAATAACTTCTTCTTCAAAGTCTTATTTTAGCAAGCTAGTTTTTCTTCAATTACGGTTCGTCTCCATATAGTTAGTTATACGACTATTAATGTAGTTTGGGAGAGATTGCATTGCACATGCAATGCAATAAATTTGGCTTCATTTTAAGGAGAAATGCCTGACATTTCTAGCAATACAAAGGTATCATCTACTCACCGCGTTGCTTTTCGAGACCCTTGCAAAAAATACTCCATTTTCCATGTGATATTGAACTGGTATGCACTCCAGTGACACATTATTAAAATAATGAAGATGTATTGACACATAGATGGCGCAAGGAATTTAAAGGTAGGTAGTTGAAATATTTTCTCAATGATATTACTGAATAAATTTATAATTCCTCGTATAACTTTTTAAAAAATTGCACACAGCCTTTGGCAGTAAAGGCGGTTTCAGGGTACGGTGGGAAAAAATAGTCAAAACTTACATACGTCTTATCAACCAATAAATGAGGTTTAGTTTAATACAAGAAAGTGTTTGATTCATTTTAAATACAATACTCACTTCAGGTTACAGTATCTTTTTCCTCATCTTATCATACTCACTTTTAAAGTAAAACTCAAGTATAGTCCCCAAAAGAACTTGGGAATACTCTTACCCGAATTAACTTAAGCATTCCAGGTTTTAGATTTATTTCATTTCTTACTATTCAAGCCAGGAGCATACAAAAGTTTATTCCTGAGTTTCTAATTGGCAACAATAAACATTCCTAGCAGGCGTATTCTTTTAAGTCGTTAAACGGCAATTAGATATGTTATGTTTACGTTAATTTCCTCATGGACATTGTAATATTGGTCCATGAAAACTCCTAATGACTGTCGTCACTGACACTCAAATTGTCGTCTACGACACTGACATTGAAGCTGCCTACGACAATGGAAAACCGTGGAAGAGAACCCGAAAACTGCCAACTCCTAATGACGCCTACTGCAACAGAAGTAAATACTAGAGCATTGAAGTGCTTTACTTACAGGGCTTCTATGACAGGAGTAACCTATAAGTTTACTGTCATATAAACAATCATTGCCTTTCATTTTCCCCGCCAATCCTTTTCCAAGTACACTTTCAACACATTCTATGATCATTTCTCAAAACTCACTCAGTAATTATTCACTCTACAATCACCGATATATTCGTCCTCTTTACTCAACTTCAAAGATAGAGCATCCTCAACCAAGCATGCATACTACATTCTAGCTTTATTGTAAACGATGACCTTTTGACTCTTCTGCCATTCGCTAATAAACATCAATCAAAAACTCACTTTCTACCCAGTGACCAGCTAAAGTGACTTTTCTCACATTCAATAAAAATAATAATATTTTATTTCACACTCCTAGTTAAAGAATACAATCCATTATACAATGTCATTCGTGAAATTAGGCACCACTGAAGAAACCTGCTGTTTGGGTTGCCATAAATTGGTTATGCAATGTTCGACAGTAGTTTAATAATAACATATAAATATATTTATAAGCATTTTAATTTACACATTTAAAGTATTCACAATGTAACATAAATTAAAATACATAGACTTAATTAATTTAGTAAGAGAAATATACAAATCAAGTAACAGATAAGATTTTTTTTAATTTTAAGTCTTTTTCCGGTTATGGTAGGTTTTAATGAATGTCAGAGAATCTCCTCGGGGTTTTCTACAATTTCAGGGACCTATCTCCAACTAGTATATCTTTTACGCCTCAGCATACGATCTACCCTTCTTCATCCTGTCTATGAAAACTATTCTCTTTCTTCCCCTTCCCCGCTTGTCCAACATCCTTCTATCTATCACACTCTTGAGCAACCCATTACCCTTTATTACATCCTTCAGCCATCTACCCTGCCTATCCCGGATTTCATTCAAAAGTTTCCTTTCTTTCCCCAACATGTCCAGCACTTTCTTGTTAATCTTCCTTTCCGTCCACCTAACCTTCCTTCTCCTCACCAACATATCAAATGCCTGTAGCCTATTCTCGTCCTCCTTTCTCAGGGTCCACGTTTCTGCCCCATACAATGCTACGCTCCATATCAAACTCTTCACCAGCCTCTTCTTCACATCCTTACCCAGTGTCCCCGTCATCAGCTCTCTTCTATTACTAAACGCCTCCTTAGCTAGAAATATTCTCTTCCGTATGACTTTGCTACTATGCCCGTTTTCCTCTAGCGTGCTACCTAAGTAATTAAACTGTTCTCTTGCTCGAGTTTGTGTCCTCCAACTTTAATCACAAGCCTCTATTTCTTTGTCCTAGAGAATCTCATAACTTTTGTTTTCTTATGGTTTATCTTCATTCTGAATATCCCGCACTGTATTTCTACAGCATCTACCAACTCTACCATCTGCCAACAGATACGATAATAATGAATAATTATAACATAGTGATATTAATGATATCATAACCCTCATTTCACATACGTACTTCGTACATTTCATTCATTTCTCCTTCTGGATAAGGTCTGGATCCTCCCGTGCCACCAGACTTTTCTCAATTCCTCCCAGTTTTTTTTAACGTCCACCCCTCCGGTCTCAGGACTCGCAACCCTCCCCCCCTTCCTCTCTCCCTCTCTCTCACCTAAATCTTCCCCCGTCCCGGGCGCACCTCCCATTTCCGGAGGGTGTGCGGCAGGGGGTGAAGTCGTTCCGGTCCCCCTCACTCCCACACTACCCTCACCCCCGCCCCAAACCTACCTACCCCATCCCTGCCACCCTCCAGACCCTAATACCCCTTCCGTCCTCACAAACCCCTGAAAACCCCTCCCCGCCATTCATTGAATTTCCTCCGCACAGGATGATAAAAAAAAGAGAGTCGAAGATCAGGACTCCTGGAAGATTGATAGGAATGACGACGAAAAGGTGGATCTATATTACGCGGAGAGGGAGGAGAAGATGGGAAAAAAAGAGCAGCCGGAGGGGATTTAGGAAAAGGGGAAGAGCCGTTCCCATACTGAGCGATGAGCAAGACGCGAGTGAGTTTTAAGGAAGGTAATAAAAAATATGGGGTTATAGAATAAGTAGCATTATGGAAAAAGATTAGAATTCTATTTCTTGGAAACATATATAAATGGCTGACACCAGAGATTTTGTACCTGAAGATGGCTTGACATCTGAAACCGGTCGGCAACTTTAAAATAAACTGTGGAAGTCACAAACATTTTCTTGATCATTCAGCTGGAATCTATGTTTTCAAAACATATTATTTTTACATCCATTCCCTCTCCCAATTTCTTTCCCTTAGTCCCTTAATTGGTGAATCAGGGTGGGCAACTGTAGGCCGCGGGGTAAGGCAAGTTTGGCCGTTGTCGCCATTGATTTTCAACATTTATCCTGAGGAAATGGTAAGACAGGCATGGGAAGAACTTGAGGTTGGATTCAAAGTGGGAGGGCATCTTATAAAATCGGTTAGATTCGCGGACGATCAGGCATTGGTTAGTGGATCTTCGAAGAGACTGCAAGCTTTGGTAGGTGCTTTAGAAATGCAGTGCGGAAAATTGGGAATGAAGATAAATCATAGAAAAACAAGAGTAATGAGATTCTCTAGGACGAAGAAAGCGAAGCTTATAATTACAGTTGGAGGACACAAACTAGAGCAAGTAGAACAGTTTAATTACTTATGTAGCACGCTAGAGGAAAATGGGCATAGTAGTAAAGACATACGGAAGAGAATAGCGCTAGCTAAGGAGGCGTTTAGCAATAGAAGAGAGCTGATGACGGGGACACTGGGTAAGGATGTGAAGAAGAGGCTGGTGAAGAGTTTGATATGGAGCGTAGCGTTGTATGGGGCAGAAACGTGGACCCTGAGAAAGGAGGACGAGAATAGGCTGCAGGCATTTGAAATGTGGGTGTGGAGAAGAATGGAGGAGGTTAGATGGACGGAAAGGAAGACTAACGAGGAAGTGCCGGATATGGTGGGCGAGGAATCTTTTGAATAAAATCCGGGATAGGCAGGGTAGATAGCTAAAGGATGTAATAAAGGGTGATGGGTTGCTGAAGTGTGTGATAGAGGGAAGGATGTTGGGCAAGCGGGGAAGGGGAAGAAAGAGAATAGGTTTCATGGACGGGATGAAGAAGGGTATATATTATTCAAAGGCGAAAAAGGATATACCAGAGGGAGATAGGCCCCTGAATTTGTAAAAGGCCGGGAGCGGATTCTCTGACATTCAACAAAACCTACCTTTACCGGTAGAATACATAATAATAATAATATTCCTTAATGTCTCAATTTTCCAAGGCTCCTGTTCTAACAACCCTTGAAATACGCACATGCGATCCCTCTCATGACGGTCCATATGAATGCTATTGTAACCGCTAAAACCCTTCCATACCCTCCCAAAAAATTAATTACAATAGAGAGTAGGAGCCAAAATTTCAGACTTAATTAGCTAGATCGAGAGATCTAGCTAATTAAGTTTGTTAGGCATTGGTTAGTGCAAATAGAGTTACCCCTCCACTGCTATAGCGAAATAAGTAAGACATGCACTTCAGCCTTGTGTCTCTTTCATTCAACGATGGACCCCATTTGAGATTTTTGTCAAGTTTTATCCACAAAGGCTTATTCTAATTCCCTTTGGACATTCTCTGAACGGCAAACGAGAGGTTTTCTTCCACTCTATCAACGGAAGGAAATGATAAACAGATGGACGCCAGGCCAAGTCGTAAAAATTCCTCCGTTATCTCCCTTTGCGGAGGCAATTAGGCGTTTTATGGCCAAGCACGTTAAGTACCCATCAATGTGCATATTTATGAGTGTCTTTTTTCTCAGTCCGAGTCGGAGCGATTCTTGGCGAAGCTCCCTTGTTCTCTGCACTGACGATGTGTCATATACGAATGAGTAAGTGGGCACAATCGACAACATAAGTGCCACATCTCAACTCACACATTCTAAATAATTGACCCAAATTTTGCCATTGTCTAATGATATAAGGAATCTCCTCGATATAGGCGAGAATAGGTTGGTGTGAATTTCACAGACTCATGAAATAGTTAAATTTATATTTTAGTGCCCCCATCTACTCCAAACCTGGAGACCAGAAAATAACAACGATTCAGATTTCTGAAGAGAAAAAAGCCATTCATTTTAGTATTCTACATGCTGAATGATAGGCTTACGGACAGTACTTATTCTTCTTCTCTTCTCTGGTTACAATCCTAGGATCGGTCTGCAACAGTCTTCCACTTTATCCGATCTTGTACCAATCTTTTCACTTCACTGTACGCTTTGCAACCTAGTTCCTTCATTAACTGTCCCATATAGTCCAGTCTAGGTTTGCCCCTCTGGTTTTTTCCCCACTGTATCTTCTAGTATGGTCTTAACCAAGCTTTCGTGTTGGAGAAGATGGCAAATCCAGGAGTTCCTTCTCATATTTAGCATTTTGAGTAGACACCGTCTTTCCCCTATCGCCTCCTCGTTCGTGACCCTTGCAACCCAGGGTATTTTCAGCATTTTACTATAGAATCACCCTTCAAATGTCTCCATTATTTCCTTCTCTCTCTCTTTTCAATTGTCCAGGTCTCACTATCATAGAGCAGAACGCTCCATACAAAAGTCCTCAATAGCAGTTTTCTAATCCTTAAATTAATGTTGCTGGCGGTGAAGAGTTTGTTTTTCTTGTTGAAGGCTAACTTGGACTGGTTAATGCGGCTTACTATTTCCTTCTTGCTCCACCCATCTGATGTTACTTTGCTTCCCAAATAACATCATATGGGTACTTATTCTTACATCCTAATCTCTGGCATATCGTTCTGCTTTCCCTCCCTTGCCTCGCAAGATTATCTCCCAATACCCTGAAGAAGGCGGTTGTGCCGCCGAAATATAAAACCGGTCGAGTTTCCTAAATTTTATGTGTACCTATGTTTTTGCTATAGTCATACGTGTGATATATGTTATTCCTTATTTATACACAAATTGAAAACTTCTCCAAATAGCCAAAAACACAATTAGTAATAAAGAGAACTTGCAGGGGGGGGGGTAAAAAGAAGAGAATAGAGAGAGTCATACTTTATACATTTCGGGACTTTGCCCTTCCTCAGGTGTAGAGAGAACTCTCTCTACAACTTCTCTCTACAACTCTCTGCAACTTCTCTCTACAACTGAGGAAGGGCTAAGACCCGAAACGTATAAAGTTAGACTCTATCTTTCTATTCTTGTCTTAATCTTCAGACTCCCATCAACAGTTATTCTATGGTCAAAAGTGTCCCAGAATTCGATCCATTTCAATCATCCCGTATCTGTCGTACTCCTATTCCGCTCTCGCCATTCGCTCTTTGCTATGGCACTATACAGTTCATGGTTCCATGCCATTTTTGTTATTTAATACATGTTGTTAATTTGCACACTGTTGTTTCATATTTTATCGTTCGTTTTTTACATATTTTTGTTGTGTGTTCTCACTTCTCCCATGTAAATGGCAATGCGATGTTCTTGAACGAGGAAACAACCAAATAATTAATTTATATCGCTATAATATCTGTTTTTGGAAATGCGACTCATTACATATTTCAAAAGCTAATTTTGTAGAGAAGAAATAAGTGTCTTTCACATAACCTGGTGGGTAACTCGTAATTTAGTCAGAAAATAAAAACCTGCCACCTCACGACATGCAGGAACTAACCGTATTTGAGTGATCTGTACACCATAAAAGCTCCTACCGTTTTTTGCCCTCTTTTCCGTTTCAATGCTTTTCCCCGACTGTTTTCCTCAAAGTGAAACCTCACGTTATTCCGCACGAGTCCTTTCGTGAGCCACCTCACATTTTCAACCTAAATTTAAATCATTGGGTAACCAAGGCTGAGACATTATCTCCAAGAGGAAAAATCTTCACTTACACCAGGCTATAAAAGCACCGCACCAAGTTCACAGCTGGGTGAGTACGCGATATATCACCCGTCATATGTTGCTGCAACCGTGGCAAAAAAAAGTGATTCCCATTAGTCATCGGAAAAGATTGATTCAATCTCATTGTTTCGCAAAGGGCCCAGTGAGCATACAAAGGAAGCCATTGAGAAACGAACAGGAAAACAACCCGCAGCTAAGGTCGAGGGCACAATTTCTTACCACGTGATGGCCAAATTATGAGTCACGAGGAAGAGTGGCGGTGTATTTTTTCGACAGCAATGGAGCAATTAAGACGGTTCGACACAATTTATAATCAGTACATGACCCCGAGTGGAGCAGGTAGGGAGTTCTATACGAGGTCTATTTAAAAATTCCTAAGTAAACCCGAATTGTATGAAAAGCAATGTTACAACGTGTACAAAACTCATGTGTACGGTACATCTTTGGCTTACGCCGCCAAGATCATATTTCCCCCTACAGAGACCAATTAAAGTGGCTAACCGTTAATGATAGACGACTGTATTTGCAGGGTGTGTTTTTGCATCACCTGTTCTAATTTAAGCAGCCTGACTATCTGTCTAAATTGTTTAAGTCTGTACCTAGTTCTCGTAGGGTCATAACTAGAAGCAACCCCTCAATGCTTTATCATCCTGCTCATCGCACCACCAAATGTAGTGATTCATTTGTTGTCACATCAACTAAAATATGGAATTCATTGCCAGTAAATGTTAAAAAAATGAAATCAATTGAACATTTTAAAAGTAAAATTTACGATTTTTTCCTAAATTTCTAATAGCAATTTTGTTGAAACCTATATATGCATTTACTGTTTTATTTTTATTTTTCTTTTTATGCCAGAATTGAACATGTGTGTATGTATGTATGCATGCAAATGTTTGTATATTTGCTCTTAAGGGCCTGTACCCAGAGCTATAATACATTTATTACTCACTTCACTTACTTACTTGTATAATTTAGCTCTTCCCACGTGTATCACGCACGACTAATCTGAGGAGAAAATGTATTCAAGCACCTCAAATCGTGGTTTTCAAACAAACCCCTAAATTTCTCCATTGAACGTCTGAGAATCACCCTGAATTCAGACATGATGCGGGAGAAATATAAACGAGACATTTGCGGGGTAGCATTCGAGAAACTAGGAGTTAACAAACGAAAAGTAGGTAGGTATTCTCTCCGACAAATAAGTGAGAGATACAACTTAAATCTATCAGGGCCCGTCTCCAATACTCCAAGCGCATTTGGGACCCAGCGCAAAAATATTTAATCAGTGAATTCATTAAAATTAAACACAAAGAAAAGCCGCACTCTTTGTTACAAAACTGCTTCGAGCGTACAGAAAATGAAACACTTCTGACGGAAGGATAAGGCTGGAAATCGCAAGAGACTCAGAGGCATAGATTGATTGAAAAACTACTATCAGGTGATTACAACACGGAAAATATATTTATTTTAACTTCACCCTATATCTCTAGGACTTGCAGGAGTGACAAAATAAGAAATACCCTGTGTAAATGAACGATACAAAAATTTCTTCCCTCTATTGTAAAATATCGTGCTACGTGCATCAGATAATTGTTATATCTCCTTTCTTCGGTATATAGTAAAATTTCAAACCAACTCTAAAAATATTATTAATAAAATATAAAATTTAAGAACCTAATATAATATTAGCACATATTTAGGGTATATCTAAGGCCAGCTCATGGAAAATTGGGGGAAAATAGATAAATCACAATAAAGAAATAACATAATATGCAAGAAAAAGATTAACAAGACCGATCATGGGACAAATTCCTCATTCAACCCATAATTTTAGAGCAAACTAAGGGAAAGACCCACAAAAATTAATATCCAGTTCCGAGAATTATAAATTAGAGGATGGAATTGCGTGACTCACTCAGATCAAAATCGACCGAGGTTCGAAGAATGAGTGGATTAACTACAAGGTTTACAAACAAAACTGTGATTTCAGGCCTGATTGAGTGGGAACGGAAAATAGCTGCACTTTAAAAAATGAGCAACTTCTATTGTGATAGGATTTATTACGACCAGTTTCGCCTTTTACAGCATCTTTAGGAGACACTTGTAGCCATCAGGAATGTGACACCATCAGGGAAACCTGAATATGCTGTAAAAAGCGAAACCGGTGGTAATAAATCCTATGAGTGGAAGTTTCTCCTTTTTCAAAGTGAAGTTAAGGTAAATAGATTGATTTAAGATAAAAGTGAGCAAGGAAAAAGAATTGATGTCAGGGTAAACTAGTAACCATCATAAGAAAATGCCAGTTGGGGTCAAATTGAGAATTTGGTGTTGCATGGCTCCGAGCCCGGGGATTTGAAGGAAATCGGAAGGCGCTGCAATAAACACGCTATTCACGTAACACTGACATAGGTTTTACTGAGACTGTGAGAGGCAACAAATATTTTGGATTCCAATTTTCATTTGTATTTCGTTCGATTTGCAACACCTGTTTCACTGATAACATGCCTTAGCTACCAGAATAATAAATAAATGTACAATGTATACATATAAGTCAACTGATGTACTTTTAAATCGATACTTTTCTCAACGAAAGGAGACGAATTAATCGCTGTTTTTATTGAATATTATTCCAGTAATATACTTAACAACTAAACTCAAAGCAGAAGATGGGCAGATGTCTATAATTTATTGCCATTCTATTCATTGAGAGATTTTTCTCCTTATCAATCGATTTTTAATAAAAAGTACTTGTATGATACGAATAAAATGGACTATTTTCTACATGTACCTATGCTCTACTTGTAATAATTATTTTCTACTTTCACTGCTTAGCACATTTTTAAATTATTTCCCGCGTTATTTATGATGTAAAATTTGTATGCACATTTGCTGGGAAAAACCGTAAAAATGTCTGATTTCATTGTACATATAAAACAAAAGATGCTATTTTCTATAGGTCGTTAAGAGACATTGCCATTTAAAATAGGGATTGGGATTTGATTAAAAACTCAGTTCCAATTCTATGATTTAAGTTGACGCTAGCAGTAACTCAAGCAAGCCAAAACTTCAATCCGATTCCAGCAATTTCTTCGAATAAAATTCAACCCACAGTTATCTGGCCCCCTTGTGTCTTTTATTTCCTCTTATACCAGGATATAAGAAATGAAAGTTTCTTACCTCATCGCGAATCCGACTTTCCTCAATTATCCCTAATATCCTCAGGAGCGAATGTTCCAGGGATTTTACTTTCACGTCTTCAGTCACAGCGGGGGGGGAAGTGAATCATCGTGAAAGCATTGACGATAATTAAGGTTAATGAACATTTTCCGCTGCACCGTTTTTTTACTTCTAGCGAAGCGACCGGTAGGCGGAAAAGTAAAATAAAAGGTGCCTCCGTGGTTACCCGTATGCTGATCACGTGGTAAGGTAACCGAGGAGGTCATTGCACCCCGGGAAAAACAATAAAAACGGGAAGTAAATGCGTTTATTCCTTTATTATCGGTATTCCAATGAACATACGATGATTTGATCCACTATTTAAACGCTTTTTGCGATTATTTCTGGGATCCTCCTTTATCACATTCTATTATCACATCAGCATAAACCCTTTTCTTATACAACTTGAAGGTTATGATGGTGGATCATTGAGTTCCTTAATGTATTTACAAAGTTGCAAAAATCTTAGATTACATTTCATCTAAGTGCGTCTCTTAATTCTTAGGAACGCAGAATAAAGGCAATAATATAAATAATATAAGATTTAATTAGTCCCGTTAAATTAGTCCATGCTATGACTGTTTTCGGCGCGGTATCCTCAATATAAACGGCTTGATGTTGAAAGTTGTATTTAAGGAACACCGAACACGGTGACATTAGTTAGCAATAACTATAATGATAAGAAATGCACCATTTCGCGTTTAGAAGAAAATCTTCACATATATATCTTCGACCTACAAAGGGATGTATGCCATGTCTCTTCAGTCTATGCTACAATAGCATCAAATACAAAAATTCAAATCGGTACGAGGCGATTTTTTAAGCTTTGTATTTAGATATCACTGACAAAAACACGCATGCAAAGTTTCACGCAAATCTATATGCCAGAAAAAATCGCACCAACTACCTAAAATTCATGTTGTATCGACATGGATTTGGACTAGGAAGAAGATTCTCTACGTAAAGGATGGTAAATAAGACAGTTCTTGCTAATCCAGGAGAGGAAAGGAAGCAGCTAGTGGAGATAAAATGGAGGCTGTGAAGGTTGATGAAACAGTAATCAGAGAAAAAGTTATGTTTATGATCGTTACTCAAAAAAGAATGCTGGGAATTAAAGAGGAGGCAAAGAATGGAATAGGATTGTCAGATGGCAAATAGAATGGTTAGGGGTACGATTGTTTAGTGAATCGGAGGAGTAGGAGAGACAAACTTACGGGGCGCTAGAAAGGCCTTAGTCTTTCTCGGTGTACTGCATTGATGAAATCTTCATCTGAGTTTTTGTCTTCAGTAAGATTAGCGAGTGGCTCATCAAAACGCCTGCCTAACCCAAATATGGGAAGCCTAACCCAGTGCGAAACCCCAGAAGACTTCATCAATCTTACTGGACACATACTGAGGCACGAAAAAATCTTGAGAACAACAATACCAAATGAAGGAATCAGGAGATTTAACTGTAAAGATCAAGGAAGGAATATATCCAGAAAATTAAAGGAGATGAAGACTTATGAAATAATAATGGGGTTAGCTGAAAGAAGAATCGGGAAATTTGCGATGAAGAAATAAGCTCAGTCGAATAGATTAATTGTGTGAAGAGATATTTTAAAGTAAAAAATCAGAGTAGAAACGTTTCATCAAAATCCACGCAGCCCTCAAAAGACTGTCAGTATTAGTACACACTCTTTTCTTTAGCATAAAAAATTAAATTTCTCAAGTAAATTCCTAGTATCACACGGTGAATAACCTCTGTGAATTGTTTATCATTTCCTCAACCATTATTCAGGATGGATTACGGTGGTTCTGTAATCAGTGTTCCAAAAATCTTCTTTTGTTCATGAGAACCTGAGAGAAAAAGTGGAAGAATGAACGTCTGTAAGACATGCATCGCTCATGTGGTGAATTATACAACTTGTTGTCATATGTAAGTATGAATATCAGTCCTTTCCCTCCCCACTCCTTTCCGACAATAGTTCCCTTCTCGCAAGCCCTATCTAATCCTATCCAAGCCTTATCTCGCAAACCCTATCTCCCTAATCTATGTTACCCCGCTTTCCCTCCCAAAAATTTGTTTGTTCTCCAAACATTCTCCCTCCAGAGACCGCGTTCAGCATTTCACTGCCTCTATTATAAAAATTATACTTCTCAGGCAACTTCCTAATATCACGCGTGAGGCTACTATGGAAACAATCAATAAATAGATTTTACCTAAACAATATTGTACCTGAATATGCAGCAATGTGTGAAACGCGTTGTACGATTACAACATACACATTGTGGAAAAGTAAAAAACTTATTTTCAATATGGGTTCGAATATAAAATACTTCCAAGAAGTGGCATCTGTTGGTGTAAATTTTATACTCATCAGCAACAGCGTTCCTATTTTAAATTATTTCACTCCATTCCTTCATTTTTCCCAGTGCCACTGATTCCCCGTAGATTTACTTTCTCAACTCCCTCGATATTTTTCCTTCTCATATGGCCCAAGATATTCCTCGCGAAGATTTTCACTCCATTTTCCATTGCACAACGCCTCTTGCGGACTTATTATATGCCACAGTTTGCCAAAGTAACCATATTCTTGAAGTAAGAGCTGATATTTTCCCGGCTTACGAGCTTATCAAAAATATCTCTGGATTCCGTCGAGTCGAGCATCGATACGTCGGCCAACATGGACCCACTCACCCGGACGGATTGGATTTGGGGAGGCGACCGACAGCTAAGGTCATTTGCGCCATAGGGCAGGGGTTCCCAACCTTTTACCAACTGCGTACCACTTGAAATTTTTAGAAATTTTGGCGTACGAACAGTCCTTTATTTTTTTAGGAACATATATTTACTGTCGAAAAGAGCCCAATGGCTTCTTTTATTTTAATTAAATTACTGAGAAAACTTCATATTTAATTATTAATGCACTTGTACTTCGTTTTTTTCAACCCTTTATCAAGACAACAATAAATATTTACATAGTAACTATACATTTTTTTCAATTTTTTATTGCTAATTTTTATTAAAAATGTATAGAGATATATGAATATTAATAATATTTTCAAAATAAAGAAAAAATAAAACGATTATTGCAAATTACAGTTTTATTTTATACTCATAGGTCTAAAAACCATACAATTTTATATAACTAGTACACGCGTACCACCAGTGGTACACGTACCACCGATTGGGAACCCTTGCCATATAGGATAGGTAAGGGAGGAAGGGTAGATAGAAACCCGGCGTCGGCATTAGCCTGCTCTTAACGACAGGCGCCTAGGGGACCACGGCTTAACGTCTCATCCGACAGACGGAGTACTGTACTTAAAGTGCCCTCCACAATACACTCAAGGAGGTATCGGATTTCCTCTGAAAAACATCCTCCTCTGCAAGGATTCGAACTCTGGCCGCCCGTATTCTAGCCAGTACTCTAGTACCAGTACCAGTGGCTAGAGTACTAACCAGTACTCTAGCCACCACACCAACCCGATCCCCCCCAGACGGAAGCCCGAGAAAATTTTGATAGCCATATTCTTTTTCACCCATGTTTTTCAATGTAACGACCGACATAGTCCGTTTGTAAATACTGGACAACCATGAGAGGCATTGGTGAAAAAACACTTTCAAGAGTCCAAAATATAAGTTAATTTCAAACTTTTGACAAACAATTAACAATCAACAGAAATTACATCCATGGAAAGATTTTTACCAACCATATGCATAAAATAATATGGAAATATATCTTCGGCTCAGGTTTTATTCAAGTCTTCCGGGTGATTCAGTCTTTACCTCGAACCATCCCTTCCCAACGATCCCGCCTTGAAAAAATTGTTTCTGCGCCACCGCACCGAGCTTGCAATAATCAAAAGGTGTAACTAACTACGGCGGACGCTTTAATGGGATTTCCCTTTCACTTTCATTATTGGGTGAAACAGTAGTCTCTATCGCTCGAAGCAGAATAGTATTTCGTTCAACGACCACTGTCGCCATTACTGGACTTGAATAACGTATCTCACCTTGCATAACCCTTTAGGAAAGCCAATGCACCCGAGAATGATGTCTATTTGTATTCGTGAAGCAATGGACAAAGGCGTAAGTGGCGAAAGACTGGCCTACTGAGGATTGAGCAATGTGGTAAGACAGTTGGAAAAAACTAATCAAGTTTCTAGAGTTACAAGTAATAACTGAAATTTGTGACGGCTCTTAAGGTGAATCGTGTCGCAGCGAAGGGTAGGCATATGTGTATTTGAATTAGCAAAAGCGATAATGAGTTGAAATGGGCGTAAAATGTTAATGTCCGGATCAGGGTCTTGACTCATTCCTTGACTATCTCTGCGAAACTCTCAAGGCAATCGTGGCAGCAGCAAGAAAGTAGAAGTACCTCGGAGATGCCATCGAAAACATATTCATGCAAATGGAAAAAAAAGGCAAATCAAGACATATATGCCACCGAGTTTACGGTTAAAATCAACAGTGTTTTAGCAATTTTTTTTAGGATTTTGCCAATTTATTGTTTTAAAAATATTTATATTCTGCAGCAATAGAATAGTTGTACTGTGAAAATGGATGCTTTTATGCTTAAAAGTTGTCCTGAATTAGTGGTATTGGGCTTTTTTTTACTGCCGTCTATAACTGAACTCAGGTTTTTGTGCGTAAATCAAATTGCGCAGCTTCGCCTTCATGGATACTCTTAATAAGGTATATATAGGTAAAAACGTGGCATTATAATGTATTTTTTTGGTATAATACCAATGATATTTTGTATTGTCATGATTGTATTGTCACTTATTCTATTAAAAATGATATTGCGGTATTTTATTCGGTTTCCATTACATTTTTTAAACCCTGGAAAAGCTTTTTAAAAAAATATAAACATTGGCAAGATGTCTATCATCGATTTCAATAAACTGACCAAATATTTAAAAAACTGCGACAGCGATAAAGTCAATTATTGTTGATAATCTAATAGAGAAAAATTATGGGTGCTCGCGTCAGTTGGTGGAATCGGGATATCTCATGATTAAAAATAAAAACTGTAATACCTTACACTAAATGTTCATTGTACGTTGGAGAATCATCCAACTTCCAAAATAGGAAACAAAAACATGTTTATTTCAAGTCTTGAGAGGTCACCATAAGTCCTGTAACGTGAGTACTATTGTGTAAGTATTTAAAAACAAAAAGTCAATTGCAGAACAGATATATATGACCGCCTGCCTCTTCTTACAAAAATCTCATAGGCCCATATGCAGCCTATCAACCATTAGCACTGAGAAGACAAACTTTTTCACGTTTTTGTTTCCTATTTAGGAAGTTGGATGATTCTCTACCATACAATAGACATTTAGCGTAAGGTATTACAGTTATTAATTTCAATCCTGAGACAACCCGATTCCACCAACTGAATTCTCTGGACTCCACCCAACTAGATCTTCGCATAGTAGGGCTGAATATGCTAGCGCTGATGGTAAGATTTTTATCCAGCGATGCGAGGACGAGAATATTTAAGGTATTTTGAGCGAAATATCATTTTCCCTAGAAATCAATGAATTTGGTCTCATGTTGAAGAAAGATATATCACCCTTCCAGTGACACCAACAATTTGACCCCTTGCCACATTACTTTTCGAGACATTTGCCAGAAAATACCAGCCCTTTTAAATGGAAAATGGTACGTGTATGCACTCCTGAGAGACAATATATTACAAAAGAGGCATTCCCTACACTTAGATCTCGTTAAAAATCAACAGTGTCTAGTCTGTGTGTTTTCTCAACTATTTTTGAAAATTAATCATTTTATCACTGCAGTAAATTCTTCGGGATCACAATTAGCCTTCCGTTTTTATGGAGTTTCATACGAACCGCGTGAAAAAAATGAGTCAAGTTAAATACTTAGTTAGATATTTTTATTTGATTAATTACAATTTTCGTCATGAAAAACTATATTATTGCACCATTAATGCAAAATTTAATTCGTGTCTCTCACAGCTGGTGAAAATAAAACGTATATATCGAATATGGTCTTTATCATGATTAGGGAACTATCTCGCTCGCACTACCTTAAGGGATTTGGACTATTGACTGATGAGGTCGGCATTTGTGTCACATGCAGCAGAGCCACTCCGTTGGGATGCTGAATGACCCATATAAGCATAAAACAGGCCAACAACGACTTAGTTGTTGAGTCACGAGAGGCGTCACTGAAAGACCAGTGGCTCATCGCCCCATTTGAATCGAGGCTCCCCGCATTCCACTCTCGATGAAAGAGACTAAGAGCTAGAGTTGTAACCCGATTTTAGCGCCTCTGCGTCGCAAGAAATGATGCCTGCATCCTTTCCATTTTGTTCCCATCCCAAAGGCGAACGATCATTAATGACAACCGGGGAATGACGTTTCCTTAGACACGGGAATCGTTTTGAAGGAAAAGGAAACTTCCATCAGAGCGGGCAGGACAGCCCTTTCGGAGTCGGATATTGTGCAAGGAGGATTTCGCGATGTACGATCTATTCTCCATTACGGTGCATCCTGGCGAATTAGAACGGCGTGCTGTGATTTCTCTCACCCTAAGCGAAGAGCGTTTGCACAGGAAAGGGAGCGACACCAGCGACTAAAACTGGGAAGTGAGTGAGGATTTTCTCAACTTGAAAGTGATCATAAATTTACGCCTCTTCTCTTATTGGGGACGTAAGTAAAAATTTTCGTAAATGAATCGAGTGCAGCAAATAGACAACCCAATGGTCCTTTATAATTAGCGCGTCTAGCTCAAAAATGGATTATGTCATAACTAGGGATGAGTCGATTCCACTATTTTTCGATTCCGATTCTTTCAAATCGATTCCCGATTCTCGATTCCGATTCCATCGATTCTTATTCCTAATAACAGGTGGGATATTAATATACCAGTAGCGTACGACTATTCTTTAATTTCAAGTATCGGCTGAAATACAATAACAAAGACAATTACGTCGCTCAAAAAGTATATTTATTGACAAATAGAAAATACCTATATCCTCAGATTATTGAGGTAGATAAAAAGTACAAATTGATAGACCACACCCAAAATTACTGAGACAAATATGACGCGATAAATGAAATTGGATTTGAATATTTATCTATCTGGAATCGATGAAATCGGAATCGACTTTAGGCGATCGATTCTCGATACCGATTCTAATCCTGAGATTTGGTGGAATCGAGAATCGACATTTGGATTCGACTCATCCTTAGTCATAACCATGACAGGTCTTTTATTCCGCTGCGATAAGCGAGAGTATTTCCAGATTTCAGGCTTTCCCGACGAATGCTTAGAATGTAAAGCTCTCTGGTTTCCAACCGGGTGGTGGTGATTTGTCGTACCAACGTTTAGATACGCAATGCGTGAAAACCAATCATGAGACTCATGAGAAAAAGAGCGGGAAAAGAGGGCCAATCAGAAACAAGTTCAGCCCATCCACAGAGCATGTATAAAAAGTGACACCCTTCTGGCCAAAATATTCACCCTGAGGACGATGGCAGACTGCGCCTTCGAAACGTCAGTACCACAAACCACCATCCCTCGGCTGGAAGCCCGAGAGCTTTACATTCTGAGAGTGTTCCCAACCGTTCATCGAGGAAGTTGAGAAAGTCTTTGGTCGTATTTTTGGGAATATTTAGGATCCATCTTTCTGGATATTCTTCCTGGGATAGACATTTCTACGGTACTTATTTACCTTGTTAGTATCATACAATTACCGCATCGATATATAATAGCCGGTGGTGATTTTTATGGCTTTTCTTTGATGTTCGATGAAAGTTATAAGTAGGTCAAGACCCAAGAAGCAGATATATAGATTCGTGACAATGCTTTATAATAATTTGAAATCTTTGGTCGTTGTTATGGCAATTTTTAGGATCCGTCTTTCTGGGTATTCTTCCTTGGGTAGATAAGACTACGGTACTAATTTGCCTTGCGAGTACCATGCGATTCCCGCTATGGCACGCAATAGCCGGAGGTGATTTTTATGCCTTTTCTTTAATGTTTGAAGAAAGTTATAATGAAGTCAAGACGCAACAAACATATATTGATTCGCGACTAAGCTTTATAAGATTTTATACCTCTTTATTAGTCCTTTTTTCCAGAATATGCGTATGTAGTATTATTTGTACCGTAATAGTAGTAATAATTAGTACCGTATTTGTTTTTATAGGAAGCGTCGACGACAAGTAATTTTGCACCACTACACGCAATATTTATAACATGCAAGTTACAGAACTTGGTAACGTAATAAAATAATTTATATAAATCCTTAGTAAAAAAAAGTAAGTAAAAATCCAAAGCTAAAATAATTTTTTTCATACTAAAAACACTATTAAAAAGGCCAGTTTCATTTAAAAACACTGAAACGCAGCTAAGCGCATTTGAGTCATCGCCTAGGATGGATCATATATCTCCCGCAAACTGCAGCCTGTTACGCACGCACCGATATTTGTCACCCTTCGTCAGGATATACTTATGATTTGAAAAAGTAACTATGAAGAAAGAAGTGTAATCTCCTTGTCTTGGGCCAAACTTTACGCAATGCCATCAGATTTCGTGAAATCGTATCCCTCCAAAGAGAGTCTGAAATTCATGATGACGACATATAATGACTTATCCGGATCTACCGATACGTGAACAATCCGAAACGTTTAGAATGCACATAGGTCCATTATCTTACATCTCTTAGGGTTGAAAATTGATCCAACATTTGTTGTAATTATCCTTATCAAACATGTCACTTTTTATATTAAAACAAATACTGATTGTTTGCTCAGGTATAGATTACTCATAGATATCTCGCATCGATTCCATGATTTCTATCTTTGGCACCTCAAATCTTAAGCAAACATTGACCGGTTGATTTCAGATTGCTTTAGGACTGTCATCAATCAGTCGCGACGAAACTCCATAACGTTTGACAAGGAAGCTGGGACTGATACGGGCGTGCGTCATAAGAAATTTCTCATGAAGGCTAAAGAAGTCAAAAATTTTCCATTTTACGCAAAATATTCCTGTTGATGGAGAGCCAGTGTAGATAATCTTATCCTCTAGAGTGATTATCTTGGTTTTGGGTCCGCACTCTTAATATAGTTGACCGCTGAGCCACAGCTGATAATTCAGTGGGGTGCGTGACCCACGTCATCGCGATCTTCTTTGCGGGAAAGTGCGACAATGAGCTTTGTTAACAAAGTAAATTACATACCCATCTCATTTTATTGAAAAAGTTTTTTAAAACAAATAGCTCCCATGATTCCTAGCAGTTCTTATGCATAGTTCATTAATCCTTGCGGAAATATGCACGGACAGTGGGAACTTTTCGTGGAAAGGACTATTCTCTATTTTTTATTGGAGATGCATTTTCATTCAAGGTGTTCTCTCAAAGTGTTTTTAGCGAGATCATTTTTTGCCACAATGGAGATCATATTTAATTTTTTCTTATCATAATTTTTACAATTCTCTTTGTTATTTTTTCATTTCAAAAGCTGTAAGAAGTATGGAGGAAATATAGTAAAACTACTGGCGTACACATTTTTATTTATATGACTGATATTTTGAGCAAGTATGCAGTCAATTACTAAGTATGCTTTGCAGGAATAATAACATTGATAGCCAGAATTTTCGTGATGTTACTCTCGCTATCAGACGTTATTTACATATGTATAACGACGCCCGGGGTAACATGATGTCTGACAGAGCTTTGTCACAAATATATGGCTTTTCAATTTTTCTGCGTCTTATGTCGTAAAATGCAATGGCAGATAGGATTTTAGAACTTTAGAAATGGCCTTTCGCTGATGTGCTGTTGGCCAAAAGAGTTCTGAAAAATGACCATTGAAACTCGTGTTAATTTTACATAAGACTTTCGGAAGAAATATTTTTGCATATATATCTTAGGGTCTTATGTATAGCAGTAGTATATGCAACCTTTTTTTGATAAAATAGCCGGAAATTGCGTGATGTTACTCTCGCTATCAGGCGTTATTAAGATAGGTATAACGACGCTCGAGGTAACATGATGTCTAATAGAGCTTTCTCACAAAAATATGGCTTTTCAAATTTTAGGGAGTGAAGGGTATTACGAAGGATCTATTTTTTCTAAAGAGCCCAAAATTAGATTGCACCATAACTTACTGGGCGTTTCACAATCTGGGAAGTACTGTCCTAGCTTGGCATTATTGTTTGCTCTCTCCTATAATTATATAAAAAATACACTCCTATAATTCATGTCACAATTTCATCTCCAAAAAACATACACCTTTACATGGCTGGTGACCTAACACCCCCTGCGGAGGTTCATACGGCGGCCCATGCGGCGGTTCGCGGGGTATTATGTAGATGTAAACGTATTTTTCCCACTAAGTATGAGTGATTAAATTGCCTCATTTTTTCACGCCGAACTCTGATAACGGTTTAATAACCGAAGGTTTTCTGTGATTTCGCAAAAGACTGTGGTACCTGATTTCTTTAAAAAAATAGTTTAGAATGAATACAAACTACAGTCTGCTTACATCTGACGAGATGTATGCTTTAAAATTCCTAATTTTTTTAGATTAATTCTCTCTTTAGTGCATACCCGCACCAGCATTTCCACTAGAAACGTCTGTTTTTTTGGCAATCATCTGGAAAAAGAGAGCTGATACTTTGGTATATTTGAAAAGATGAGATATTTTTATTTATGTCTAGGCCAAATTCATTAAAATTTCAAATGAAAGCCTCGCCTAAAATTCCTAAAGAAGGTATGGAACTCCTATGTAATTCTAATGAGAGGCTGAGCCTAATTCGTATCCTCCTCGCATGGACGAGTCTACTAAAATGACTAAAAAGAGAACTAATTACTGCCGTGCTTCTTAACAACTTTGCATCATCTTAGAAAAAGATTTTTTTAAAATGTGTCCTACAATTCTCATCGATTTCAATTTTTGCGCTGATGCCATACGTTTTGAAATGCAATGGGGAGGTACAGCTGATATTTAAGGGCGAAAATTTATGACCATGATGCGATGAATTATGACCGCATCAGTGGTCCCGAGGAGGCCAAGGCCCACCAAAGACTGTAGTGCTTTGAAGACTCAAATACACTTTTTGGAAGCATCCAGTGATGAGGTGTTAATTTCTGTTCTGTTCATTCTAATTAGATGCCATGGGCTTGACATTTATAATACAATTCAGTGGTCTCCGGGTGAAAAAATTGAGACTTTACAAGGGAATTGAAAAAACAATTTGACAATTTCTGAGTCAAACCCATAGTCCATCTGGCTTTGAGTGAGGCAACAATGTCTCCTTGCTACTAGATTTGTTTTTACTTCTGACATATGAAGCAGCTAATTACAGTATTTTCAATATCCCCTGCCATTACAGGCCAATAATATATATTATCTTGCCCTCGCGTACTCACTCCCATGTAATTAACATCAGGCTTTTGAATTGCAGTTCATCTAAATTAAGTCTGATGTGTTTTTTAATCGTTGTCTTTCCAGAACCTTCATCAAAATGATTTTATTCTCACTTTCACCAGAAGCTACTATTATAAAGTCACCAAAGTAAATTCACGCCCTTTCATGTCACCAAAAACTCTTGAGTTCCATTTATAATATAGTCAAAGAGGGAGGTTTTATGATTTACGAATGTAAGATACATATACCAATGTAGGTGAAGACTCTTCTGTGGATTGCGCAGCGCTATACGGTTCGGAAACTTGGCCGTTATGGATGGAGAATGAGGGACGGAAGGAGAGAAATATAGGGGCTGAGTTGGTAGGCTAAAAGGTGAATACAGGAGTTGGTCATCGTGGAAGGAGGACGGAAGTTATTCACTGAGATTTGCTGGAGGCAACAAATATGGGTGTTAGACATCCGGGTGTGAGGGAATGTAGAAGTGAGTGATTGACAGGACAGCGCGGGAGAAGCGTCGAAGAAGAAGGAAGAGGATTAGAATTTTAGACAACGTAAGGAGAGGATGAGGACATGAGGAACTTGATGAGGTGAGTTCGGGTCTGCCGGTTAAGTGAGATATCGAATTCTAAACAATCAATTGCAGGGGATTTAAATATGTTCAAATAATGGGGAAGATGGGGAATAGATGGTTCAAAGACATCCATCTGCGAGATTGTAATGGTAAATTAATGCTTTTCCTCTGCTGGAACTGTTCCCAAAATGCTCACTATTGGCAACCATTGATTATTTTAACATATGTATCGTATCTTCTCGAAAACTAAGCGACAGAATTGAGCGTATCGCGGCTGTGATTCATACCTATAATAAACTTTAAATCTATGTAAGAATGTGATATTTCCAGCGCTTAATTAGTGCTACTGACGACTTTTTTGTCCAGGGAGGCGCAAACCGTAGTGCATAGTGGTGTACTCCTCAATTTTTAAATGCGTGGCAGTGACACTATGGTATTTGGTTAATAAACATAAAAACTGGCTAGATAAGTTGGTGCGAGTTATCTGAGACATTTTATTTTGGTAAAAGCAGGAGAAACAGGGTTAGGGATAAAAAGGTGGATGAAAGAATGGGTGATAGACGCTCTGGTTTCTGTACTTGTTCATGTGACGAAATTCAAAGTCACAAACACCACTGCAATCGATATAAAACCAGTACACGTTGAGCACACTCCACACTGACACTTTCATTCAAACCAGGAATGCGTAAGACGAATTCAACCGTGAGAAAACTAAATTACCCATCTTCGCAGGCGTCTGATGCGTTATTATGGGTTCGAGAGAGCGACAGCCAACGGTTTGACGGTGATAAACACTACCCAGGCCTACATGCGCCGGCAGGGGGCTCTTATACGTTTGGCGATAAACCTTAATGTTATCGGCGCATGGGTATCTTCGTATGGTTACGCCTCTCGATCGTCAAAGGGAGGATGACGAGGTGGAATAGACGCGGAACACATTCATCCCGTCGAATATTTCCAAATGCCGCCGCACACTCTGGAGCTAAGTCGATGGCAATGGGGTTTTCGAAGGTAACCAACTTATCTTCCATCCCCAGGTCCCCCCTCCCTTCATAAGCCCACCCCCTTCAAGCATCGTATTTGCGAACAGATGCCTCCATCAAAATCGCACCGCTTCCAACCAGGCAAGAGAATCGCAAGAGAAGGAACGCAGGTATTCCGGGACAAATACCCGACAAGCGATTCAAGAGGAATGGAAGGGACCTCAACCTCCCATCCAAAATTCTTACCTCCCTCGAATTCCCACTCGAACGTTAACACATAATAATTCCCCGACAGGGATCACACACACTCACAAGACTGAAACATGAACGTAAATATCTTTTCCCACACACACACTTGTGCACCGCGATGCACGCGTATAAAAAAAGGGGGCAGAACGGTCGTTAAACTTGGAAATAAATACCTGGCCATATGTGCCCCCTGTGTACACTAACATGTACACCTTTTCCCCTTCGTGGTATTTTTTTTTCTCGGCCGAGGAATATTCATTCCTACGACGACGGGGGTATGAGGGAGTGGAGGTTTAAGAGTCAGAGAAAGCCATAGGGCCAAGCTTGCTTACCCTTCGCCCCGACAATGGGAAGTGAAAGATCCTTTCTGAAAGGAAGCTCCACCTTCTCGGGAACATTAGTTTAATCGACCGGAGGAGTTTTCTGAGTTTCTAACCACCCAGCTCGTGCTTCGCTTCATCTCCCGTTTATTTATTTTTCGCCCCCCCCTGAGGGGTGGAAAGGTGCCGTCGATGGGCTATACTTCATAACCTCCAAGCTTTACCCTCTGCGCATGTTGGGTCCGTGAAGCTTAAAGAGTCCCGTTCACACTACACAACTGCATTGAATCATGGTTAACATGGCAGCTTTAACTGGCTTTCGTTCGCATAACTCCCATATTCCAGACATAGAGAAGCTGGTGAACGCTGGCGGCAAGTAAAGAAATAACAACACTCTCTTGAGTTGAGAGTTTATTTTGGCAGCCGTTTTTTCTGCGTCTTATGTCGTAAAATGCAATGGCAGATAGGATTTTAGAACTTTAGAAATGGTTTTTCGCTGATGTGCTGTTGGTCAAAAGAGATCTGAAAAATGACCATTAAAATTCGTGTCAATTTTACAAAAGACTTTCCGAAGAAATATTTTCGCATGTATATCTTAGGGTCTTATGTATAGCAGTAGTATATGCAACATTTTTTTTGATAAAATAGCCGGAAATTGGGTGATGTTACTCTCACTATCAGACGTTATTAACATAGGTATAACGACGCCCGGGGTAACATGATGTCTGATAGAGCTTTCTCACAAAAATATGACTTTCAAAATTTGAGGGAGTGAAGGGTAATACGAAGGATATATTAATATAAAGTGCCCAAAACTACATAGCACCATAACTTACTGGGCGTTTCACAATCCGGGAAGTACTGTCCTTGCTTGGCATTATTTTTCCCACTGATAGGCTTTTCCAGTGAATCCATCTACTTTATCATTAATACATCAAATAGAGCGCTCGTCGACTCAACTTAGAAATGCCACCTGCAATCATGCGTCAGTCATTATCAGCAATCATCCATCCACTTTACTGGAGTTCGCCACTACGTACTAAACTGGGCTAACCGACCCATAGGTTCATGATTTCTTATATTGGCTTCTTTCATTATTCCCTCGAAGTCACAAAGTCCAGTTTGAAAATACCCTCTCAGCTCTACTTATCAATTATCCGGCGTTCACTCGCAGCAAGGATGGCAGTGTACCAGCACCAAAGATCATAATTAGGCTCTACTTAAACAGATTAAGTATCACACTGCGTTCAAATGGAAAACTTTCGACTAGTGTATGAACTACACGTAATGAATGTAATCGCTACATTCTGAATAAATAATGACTTAGTGACAAAGATATTTTTTGTATAAAGCTTGATACATTTAACTAAATGCAAGAAAATTAAAAAAAGTGAGTAAATGTGTCAAAATGTTCCTGAAAATTTCCAAATAAAGTACTTTATCTCGAAATGTGTGAAATCGTTAACCGGCCATACTCATTTTCAGTAATTTGTTTGTAATACGTAAGTATTACTGTTACGGTTAATAAAATAATCATGCCTATTACTGTTACTACTAATAAGCTATGAATGACACGCCTGTCTAGGGATAGCACAGGCTCAATTCAGGTGCTAGACCTAGGAAATGTCCAAAAGCTTCCAGAGTTTATATCGGTTATAATTTATTGAGCGTGGAAGTAAATATAATATGGTCCATTATCATCACAAACATAGAACGCTAGCGGCCTGAATTGGGCTTCAACGATCGAGGACACATCGTTATTCGTGAGTTGTTGGGGCCGCAGGGAAGATTTAGCAGACCTCTATCCTCTGCTCCCGTGGCCGTCCGTATATCATCGCATCGAAACCCACCCTGGACGTTCTTCCCGAGGGCGGGTCGGGGCGAATTCGCATAAGACCCCCCCTGAGGATACTTTTGGTCTGTTGGGGGTCCTCTACCGACCATAATGGAGTTCCGCAGTGAGAATCTCCGAGGGAGTCGACCGGCTGCTGAGCTAGAATGAACACTCAAGGGGGTTTGTGGGGAGGCTCAAGGGAGGAATGGGCGTCGGCTGAGATAAGCTTTTTGAGTATCGCCCGCCAGAATGGGTGACAACCTTTGACTGGACCCAACCTCGGGGTCGTTGCACGCGTTGCAGTTGTCTCAAAGGATGATGCATGGCAAGGCACCAAGTGCCAAAATGTTTGAGTTCGAGCCCTCTACGATCCTAGAATCGTTCTCAACATCCCGATAAACGGCTGAGGAGGCCGAAGACGCGGAATTACTGGTTTTCAGAAATGCTAATTTACATTTTATTCCATCAATCATGATCAACTAGTGATCGATACATCATGGTGGGTAAATCTCCCTTAGCTGTTAGCTGATGGGCAAGTTAGCTGATGGGCATGAGACAAAAACTCACACTTGAAGGCCAGCAAAAACCTATTCATTTCACTGCAATAGGTAGGTGCTAATGGTTTTTCTTTGTGGGACAGAGATTTTGACGAGGATACGTTTTTTAAATTTTACCGAAACGGAATCTAAGTTGTAACGGACGCAGATAGTTATGTAACAACCGAATTACTCCATAGTTAATGAAGAAATTGAAATTAAAGTACCCTGGTTCCACCGGGCAAATGAATTCGATGCAAGGATGATTTTGAGTTGGCGCCGAGCATGCGTAAGGCTCGGGAGGGGATTCACGATATCTAGAGGCCAGTTTTGGCGAGGAAGAAAATTTCAGCAAATATGCATTCCTATTTCGCGGTCTGTAGTCGAGGTCTCGACCGTTCAGGCTCTAATTTTATCGGCAAAAACTCGTTAACTGCATAAAACAGCCGGAGAATACCAATAAAATTCGGCAATGGTAAATTTGAAATGAAGTTAAGGTTGTAACAACAGCAGTGATGACGAGCCAGAAACTCATTTGAATGCATAACTAAGAATCATAAACTAAGTTTATAAAATTCCAAACTAACACACTTAAGATTGAAAGCAATCCACCGTGGATCTTTCCTAAGGAAAAGATCATATGAACATGCGCATAACAACCATTAGCTTAAGGGAGGAAAATATTGTTAAAGTCTCTGAGTTTCATGCAGGATTGTCACTATGTTTATAGGGAAAAATATTTTCCACAAAAACCTCCAACTCTAGATTATGCCCAGAAAGAGGAAACAAAAATTTAATCCATCAAGTAACTCGGCAGAAGAATTGAGTTTAGGTACAGACGGTGAGTTTATCAAAATATTAAATGTGATCCACCTCTTGATGCCTTTAGCATATTCCAATTTAATTTCTACTTAGCTAGAACATAACCAAATAAAGATCGGGATTCAGTAAACCCTTGACGCCAGTCCATGGTAGCAACTGTTATGAATGCAATTTAAATTTCCTAAATTGAAGGTCTCAGGTGACATTAATGAAATTGACTTCAACCTTATCGCAATCTGTCAGCGTGTGGCTTTTGGGAGGGAGAAAAGACTGACTATCCACACAGAAACGCCTCAGGTTGGTGACCTTATAAGATGGTTCGAGGATAAAGTTTGCCCGAATGCGCTAAGTTACCTTCTTCCCCGAACACCCCTTCGGCTTAAGTTGTCTCGCCGAAGGCAGTTTGCTTTGCTCGTCAGGTAATTCAATGACATTCCAGTTCATCCGACAGCTCGCGAGGCACAATCGCGGTTCAGCGCACGGAATGACGCCCCAGAGATGTTTCCTTGAAGCGACGCCATCATGCGGGGAAGAATTTACTCAGCAACCCTCCCTAGACTAACCCTCAATCCATGTGGAACTGAAACGTTCCAAGTTTGTTCAAACTTCTGGGCAGCTTCCGGGCCATTGCTTCTTGGCTGCCAGGATTGGTCCCTGGAGAAACTTCACAGATGCTTACACGTAATATTAATTTATGGGTGAATCGATAATCTTCTCGGCGTTGAATCCATGGCTTCAGTCATTTATTAATTAAAATATTATCGACATGCTCGCTGAAAAATGCTCTAACTACCAACAAAACTGCTCTCACCAACAACACTCCGTTGAAGTAGAGTAAAAGAGTATTGACTGCACGATGCCTGCGTTTTCAAGTAGGCAACTGATGGAATTATAAAAGGCATTCTCCCGATTATAGATTGAAACACTTTGTAATTTTCACATGAGAATTTTATTTTAACGACCTAGGTTTCATCGCTGTCCGACATAATCAGGTAATTTTCAAGTTTGTCCATAAATCTTGATGCCTTGACATTAGACATACCTAAAAACATCCCAACATTAGCACGGCATATGTCATCCATGATTTCTTTTTGCTGAAACGTCTATTGTTAATTCTCTTATCATGAAGTTATTCCACCAAGTTACGCCTGAAATCATCAGGTATTCTCCCATCTCTCAAAAGAGAGGTCTTGACGCACGATTACATCGTCTACCATTTTCATGAGTAATCTTAGATTATCCTCTTGGCCGACTACATTAAAACATCCAAACATTAGCACGGCATATTTCATCTGCGATTTATTTTTGCTAAATCGTGTATTGTTATTTCTCTCATCAAGATGCTTTAAGAGCATTTTTACAAGATAGAATAGAAACATGAGCTTCCATTAATTTTTCAATGCAAGAATTTGGAAATAAAATCACTAAGCACTGGAAACGAGGAAAAAACATTCCTTTTTAAAAGTTAAAAGTACTCGGATAGAACTCAAATGTATCTTTCGAAGGTGAGAGAAAAACAAGATTAATATTTTAAACGGTATTTAAAAGCGTTGACTTCAAGTTTTGGAGCGTTTGATCCTGTGTTACATCGTATAGTTAGATCACTCTTGTAGCTATTTATTTGTACTATCTATTACTTAGCGGGACCCAGAAGAGGGTGGATAGATGCATAAATGATTTTATAAGGTGGGAAAGGATTGAGTATGTGTATTATTACTCAATACCACTCGTCCTTCAAGTAGGCACGGGTACAGAACTGATGTAGATACAGATCTCGTAAGGTAGTCCGTACGCTACGAAGACCAGAAATCTTCTATAAAGAGATAGCTTCAAGATTCAGTACATCAGCTCGGGAATCGAGACAAACATGGAGGCATGACAGAGACTATCCCATAGGTAGGGGGAAGGAAAATGATACTCCGTTTCGTGTTCCGCAAGGCTCGGAGCTAGACCCGCGGAGCTTCAAGTGAATACCTTTCCTCATCTTCCCCAGGGACCCTTTGATCCTTTGGCGCGGGAGCTGGCGCCATCCATGCGTTTGTTTGTGCACCCCTGGGGGTGACAAGGGGATGGATGTTCCAAGCCTCCGCCCCCTAATCTCATCTCACCCATCCTTCGAATAATCTGTCTCACCCTCCACGAAATAACGACGGATGTTTACCCTGATCAATCGACTACAGCGTCTTCCCCATGCCCTCTCCCAGCGTCTTCCAGCTGTGAGCGAATACTGATGGTATATAACACCTGGGGGCGCCATGGGGGAATGAGAAGCGGGAGAATAAGTTGGCGTATGGCAGTAGAACCAATGCCCAAATGCCTCAATGGTTATTAAGATTAAACTGCGACAAATAATTTGTGCGAACATATTGCCATAGAAATCATACTAGTAGCATTGCCATGGTGCCCGGAAAAACGTGACCAACAAAAGAATGTTGCATTAAAATAACCAAATACGAATATCAGAAATAGCGAGGAAAATAAAATGATCAAGTTGGTGAAGTGTCTTTAGTAATGTCTTCATCCAGACAGATTTTTCAAGTAATTCAAATCTCTCCGTGTATTCCATACGGAGTGCACTTCCAGTCCACTGCTCCATCCATCGGCTTAGAGGATGAGACAGTATGACTCTTTGCTCTTTCTATAATAACAGGCTAATCACTACGCCAAATTTTTCTCCACTCGTTCACCATTTTCAAAGGCTCTTACGTTTACTAAATTGCCCATCTACTTCTATTGGCAATAACGACTTCTGCTGTCTGTCGCCCTCTGACTAATGTTTGTTTGTTTTATTACTCCTAAAAGAATGCGTGCAAAATAATATATTTAGTTCAAATTGTACTTCTTTGTATTAATATAAACATTTTTATGAGAGCAAGACGTGACAGAAATGGATTTTTGAGACAAAATGAAGAAAAAAATGAATAAGGAATGCCATAAATCTCAATGACTAGATAAAATTAATTAAATAATACATAATCGCAACGAAAGAGGAAATATAAGAATAGGAATGCTAGTTACTTGTTTGTAATACAGAGACAGAATTCTGAGTGTTTATTTCAGCACTAAATGAGTTGTTAGGCTTTGATTTAAATTACACCTGTATAAGGATGGCGCACCAACTATATTTTTGCACGAGACTACAGAAAAAAAATCAATTCAAAGTTGTTCAAACAAAAAAAAATCAATTTGGAGAGGGTTCGTCGGTCGGTCACAAAGGATAAATGTAAAAAAGTTTTCATTCCTCAACAGGACGACGGTGTATTGGAATAGTCTTCCTGCAGAACTGTTTGAACCCTTTCCTGGTCCTTGGAACTTATTCACCAACCTTCTATCACTGAAAAACTCACCACTCTAAATGAAAAGCAACTGCGAACTTTTAGATCTAAAGTACAAAAGTAACGTGTTTAGCTGTCTAAAGTCGCACACTGTAATTTTTCCATATTTTATGCCATTTCTAGCTTGGTCCAACGGGATTATTATAATGACTAATTGAAATTGAGATCTCCATAGCCAATCATTACACATCATTCATGTATTAAAGAAAAACATACGCCCTCTTCAAATTCGATTCTCTAGTCTAATGACCAAAAAGCAAAACTAGTCCCCTCGACTAGCTATGGTTTTTACGTTCTTAAAACATAACCTCGTCATATAATCGAATATATTAACACTTACAGGAACAAATAATTCAATATTGCGTTTTTATGTATTTTAATGGCTAAATAACGGGCTCTTACATTTAATCCACGGTTTGGAATCCATTGAAATGCAGCTTTTAGCGAAACAACATGTCGATAGTGTTTATTAAGGGTTATAGCAAGGTATAATCAAAAGTATAATTGAAGAAAGTATCAAGAATCCATGAGAGAATATGTAAAATCCCCTTGTTTTTAACAGTTTTCTCGCATTTGAATAGAAAACTAGAGAAACTGGGCTGTCGAAAAATTGCCCATTAAAAAAGTGAACTGGTGAACTGACTACCGTTTGATGATTAGACATAGAAATGAGTAATACTGGCATACAAAGAGTCAAATATTGGTTATAGAAACAACGGTATCATTAACAAAGGTAACAAGAATTTAGGAAGAAATTTTACTTAAAAACCTTTTCGTAAACGTGGGGTTAATATATTAGTGTCGTTGTTTAATTGATTATAATATCGCCTCTTAAAATGGTTCTATGGGCAAATTTTCCAAGGTCCATGTCATGAATAATTAGGCTCAATTTCGATAACACAATTGGACCTGGACAAAAAGATGAAATAAAATGAACAAATATTCTATACTCTTAACTATGATGGATTTAGAGGAAGAGCTCAATTTTTCCATGCCACATCCACGTAGCGTCCTCTTAGAAATCTGCACGTAGAGAATATTGGCCCACCTTGGAGAAACTTGCCTTAGCTGGCATCGATCCCGGGGCCATTAATGGTGAATGATGAGTCCATTAAATTTAATGGATCACGATCAGTTATAATAGGACTGTGATCAACATGAGATGCGACTCCATCATTGTTTTCCATTAGTATCCTCTCTCTACACCGTCTTTGCTAGAGTCGTTATGAATTATGGAATTAACAGCAAAATATCGGAGTGAACGATAGCATATGAAATGAGAAAATTACTTATATGTTTTCCTTTAAATGCCGCATTGTCACAGGATGAGACTTTATAATTGATAAGAAATACTCTATATCAATTGTTAGAATATCAATATTAGTTTACGGCTGTCAGGAAATCGGTGCTGAGTTGAATGAGCGGAAGTAGCGCTACTGAAGAACTGATAACGCGATAGAAAAGTTATAAATATGTTTTCTCACCATAGGTATTCAGTAATTCCATCCCAAAATTGAGATTTATTAAGGCGAAACGAGAAGGCAGAGACAGTGGCTAGCGGGAATTAACAAGCTATTATTCTAATGTGCACTTTTCTAACATTTAAGTTAAAGTTAAAAAAAACCTGGGTAGCTATGAAGTATTCACTTCATTTTAAGTTGATAAATTTTTCTTAATTTCACGTTTCCGTATGGTGTGTCCAAAAATCTGAAAAATAACTTTGGCCTTCCAGGCACACACAAGCAAATGACTATTGGACAGTCCCACTAACGGATTTGAGACTGCTCCATGCTATTACCTGTAACTATCTGGCAGGAAAGAGGGGGGTAGAATATAAGGTGTTGAAGGGGAAGAACGAAGGGAAAGAGGGCGAGACAACGAGAGCAAATGAGGCAGGAAACCAAGCTACTTTACAAAAGAGGCACAAGGTAGAAGCACGTAAAGAAAATTGCTAAAAGCAACGATTGCTCTGACTGTATCAGGGATCCTATCGTGCGGCCTGATGGTGAAATGAGACGAAATGGAGCGGCGGGTAATTGGGAGCATTTCCACTTCTCGAAAGGTGCCTCCAACTGGCAGCACGGAGAAAAGTGTTTTAACTTGCCAATTAGTCACCTAAATCGGTAAATTTAGGGAAGACGCCAAATTGGAGTTGGTAACTATGTCTCAACTCGTTTAGCATCATGAGGGAGCGGATTTAGGTGCCTTTTTGTGCATTAGATTTAGAACAGATGGAGTTTATCCTAAATTTGCTTCCACACTGAAATTCCCAAAGGGCAATGTGCTGCATGCGTCAGAAAGAGCACTGGGCATAACATTTCTTCACATGCTGAAAAAACAAACAAGCCTAGTGTTTTCCTAGATTAAAAGTGAAGTTTTGCCAAAAATAAGCTAGAGACTGCACCTAAATGAAGTTAATAACACCGAAATATAATGCAACTAGACAGAGCTATCCAACGCTAAAAAATATTAGCTATATAAAATATAAAAAAGCTATCTAACCTATAATAATCACCAAAACGATTCGCTATCTACTATTAACAAAAATTATTAAAACCGTTAAGAATGTAAAAAATGAATACCTTTAAACGGTTACAGTAATACACGTTATTACACTGTTATACACTGTTATAAACTGATAAAACGCTCAACTTCAATCGGCAACAGACAAAACATTATGTTCTGCCCCAACACACCTATCCAATATTAAAATGCATGGATGAAACATGGCATCAATTGATTTTTCCCGTAACTAAGGGAATATTTGAATGCAAAAACTACTAATTTAAGTACAGTTGAACGTTCCCATCCAATATTTTAGCTATTATCAGAGAAAAATCATCCTTGCTCGCAGTTGTCAGTCACATTGACTTCTTTAACAACCCAACTTTGGGTAAATGTAGAGTTTATTTACTAAATAATAAAAAGCTATGGAGATCTAAAGAGATCCAAGAAAAGCGATGAATTAGTATAAAAATTCAATTGATTGATATGGAAGAAAAGAATTGATTTTCTGTCGAGACTTATGTCTAAACTTTGAACATATTGTAAGTTTATATGCGGTGAAACCTGCCTCCTTAGTTTTCCATACCTATGAGCAATTTAAATATTCCCTCCCTTCTGCGGTCACCTCCTTAAGCGACCATTATCTCATGGATCCGGCGGTGGCCGCTTAATACAGATTTTACTGTATACAGGAATATTGTAAGAGATTATCCGTTGTATTGTAAGAGAAAATATCCGCCTCTGCTGGCACTCGAACGCATTCCCTCACGGTTATAAGTGGGAGAAAGCATGGGGGAGCTGCGACAGAAGGTTGAAAACCCGAACTACATTGGTAGAAATGACCACCAATACAAGGTGAAACTTCGGTCACAAAGGAACAATGTAAAAAGGTTTTTATTCCTCAAAAGGACGATTGTAGGTTGGAATAGTCTTCCTGCCGAACTGTTTGAACCCTTCCCTGCCAATATAAATGTTTTTACGAATAGGTGCAGAAAATTTATTTGGAAGATTGATTCATTGTTAATTTTAATTCATTCTATTGATGCCTGATTTTATGTTTTCTTTTTGGTGATTGATTAAACGTCTACTTTACAGTATTTTACTGTTACCACCTGGAAAATAGCCATATTGTAACTCTTTTGGATCATAATAATCCCAGGAAAGAAAAAGCTGCAAGCATTTGAGATGTGGGTGTGGAGAAGGATGGAGAAGGTGAGGTGGACGGAGAGGAAGACAAACGAGGAGGTGCTTGAGATGGTGGGCGAGGAAAGGAAACTTTTGAATGAAATTCGAGATCGGCAGAGTAGGCGGCTGGATGATGTAAGAAGGGGTGATAGGTTGCTCAAGTATATGATAGAGGGAAGGATGTCGGGCAAGCGGGGAAGGGGAAGAAGGTGAATAGGTTTTGTGGACAGGATGAAGAAGGGCAGTTCGTATGCTGAGGCGAAATAGCATATACTAGAGCGAGATAGGCCCTGGAAAGTGTAGTAAACCGGGAGGAGATTCTATAGCATTCAGAAAAACCTACCTTAACCGGTAGAATACTTTTTTTTAAATTCCAGGAACCAACCCACTCGACCAACTCGATAGGTTACTACCATTCAAGTTTGGCATCGGGACTTTTTTTAGGATCAGAGAATCCTTCATAATTTGAACTGTCTGCAAAGAAGGGATGGAAAAATACGGATGGAGGGGTTAGGGTGGAGGGGTGAGGGTGGGTAGTTATGAACGCAAAACCATCCGGTTGCGTCGACATAATATTTACACGACAAGAACTTCCCACGAGACCCCCATCCGCACACGATGCAAACGAGCAAGCAAAGAGAGTAGTGCAGGCGGGCGGGCGGGCGGGCAGGGAGAGGCGGACTCGGGCACTCAGCTACAACCGAATGCTCCTCACTTTCTCTTTCGCTGGTTTTCCAATGCCCTCGGGGGAGCCGGGGCAAAAAAGTACGGGAAAGAGAGAACGGAGGAGGGAAGGAGAGAGAGAGAGATAGCGAGAGAGGGAAGGAGACAGACAAAGAGCAGAAGAGAGGAAGGGAGAGAAATGGGAATGTGTTCAGAGCAGAAAAACATTCCTTGTCGTCCCCCACTCGTCTTCTGTTTGCGGCGAGACTGTTGCCAAGGGGAAAAGGGAGGGAGAAGATGAGAGAGTGCATGCGGATGGTCCATCCGACCCCCCTCTTCCTATTCGTTGGGTTGGCCGGAGGTGGGCGTTGGAGAGAGGGATGAGGGAATTGTGGGAAGGAAAGGATTGCAATGGGAGGGGGGCACGAAAGACCCTGGGAGGCTTAATTCCAAGCATAAAGATGGATAATCTAGTCTTATCTTGCCTAAATGTCGAACTGGTACCATAGACAGGAGTACTTGTTGAAGTACAATCTTCTTTATACTCAGAAATTAACAAAACTTTGCAAGGTTTACGTAGAATATTAATTGTGCGACAGGTTTCGTTAAATAGTCGACCTAATATGTTTTAGTTTTACAACTTCGGCCTGAAAGTTTTACAAAGTTAAGGAAGAAACTATTGAATTTACTATCTTCTTTTGAATAACGTAGAATACATACATGTAAATTTGCTAAATTCTCGAGAACCAAACGCAGTACAACTTTCAAATTTTAAGAATTATTTAATGTTTCCTGCGCGGATAATAGACAACTATTCGGGTGACTAATGGTCTCCGGTTTGACCCCAGACGAGTAAAAGCGTTTCCATGAGAAATATTTATAAATTTCGTTTTTATTGCCTGCAGACCTTTTTTCTTTTGCATATTTAAATTAGAAATAATGGTCGCATAAAGTTGTAAATTCTAAATAACTCGTGCCAGCTTTCGCATGTTGCTTGACTTTTATTTTTGTAGCTGGAAAATATAATGAGAAAAAAGGAATCTCATAACAGCCGCAGTTTTCATTGTATATAGCTAACTCCTGAACTTCTTTTTATAACTCTCGACTCTTCCTTGCAACAATGAGCATCTTCCAATTTTCTACAACATAGCTAAAGTAGTTATACAATGGCATGTAATTCTATAATGGCGTAGGAAAATATGCTGTAAATAACAGCAGTTACCCCTACCATTCAGCCAAATGTTATCTACAGTCATGTGCCTTTCAAAAGACTTCCTAAATGATATTTTAGTAAAAAAAATTCCCCAACAAACAAGTTTAAATGATCCTTCAGGTGCCTATTGCTAGCAGAAGGGTCATTTTGACCCCAGGCTCTCTCTCGCATGTTTTATTCGAGTTTTGTCATCATACAATGGCGTTTTATTGCTTTTCGATGAAATATTATTGAAAGAACGGCGGGCAAACATTCATACCCATGAGAGAATCGCCGTACAAAGACCCAGACTTCGTATGAGGCCTTGGACACGGGAGAGAAGTCTCGGGTCTAAGTCCCCACGCCCCACATCCTATACGTCAAAATGGAAAATTATTGTACGTTGATATAAACCTTTATTCTATCATTACCATGAACAACAATGGGTAAAAGATATTTTTGAAACAATTTTTATACTATTTCAATAAAAAACAACATATTTTCTTTAGAAATCAAACTTTTTCTAAGAGGTCAAAATGACTCCCACCAGAACTAGTAGGTATGCCACTAAGTCCGGTACTTCTGGTATTAAGGTTGAACTTATGGGAGTTCATCAATCATTCACACTTCATTTAAGTATTCTATTGGTTTAAGGTAGGTTTTGTAGAAATTCGGAGAAATTCCTTCCAGTTTTTTATTCTACAACTGAAGAAAAAAATACAATCTATACTTGCAACTATTTTTTTTCTACATCTAAATCTACGTGATACCCTGCGAGCCACCACAAGGGTGTGTGGCAGGGGGTGAAGATCACCAAACATGCACTATTGACTTGCAAGTAGGATATTTAAGGGAGATATGCTAGATAATAGGGTCACATGCAGCTAGATGGTTAGTATCTACATAATAAGGCAGGGATTATTGATTGTTATTACATGCATCATGCACTACAGACTACTCTAACTATATTTCACCTACCTATCCCTTTGCTACGCTGCCTATTGTTCTCTCTTATAGTACACGGGAAAAATGACATTTTAAATCTATCGGTACGACAATCTATCTCTCTAATCTTGTTAATATGATCAAACCTAGCTTCGAATTTACTTAAAAGGTCTAACCTAAATTTTAACCTGCGTTCTGATAGTAATTCCCATCCTAGTTCTTCTATTAAATTTGTAACACTTATACAATTATCATAACGGCCTTTAACAAACCTAGCAGATCTCCTTTGCACGCGCTCTAATTCTTTAATCATACCTTTCTCGTACGGATCCCATATACTAGCGGCATATTCTAACTGAGGCCTGACAAGTGTAAAATAGCTTCTTTCTCGTACTCTCTTTTAGAGAGAGGGGCTAGTTTAAATATATTGGCGTCATCACCAGGTACCCTATGATGTGGACAGCGAGGCGTTGAAATTAGTCGTTCCTTAATAAATCTTGGTGAAAATATGTATTGCGTTTCTACTTCAGATATAGTAAATTTAATAGAAGCTACTCACTGTCCAAATACAAAGAAGGAAATTACAGAAAGAGAAAAGGCGTACTTAGGAACAAATGTTGTGAAGTATGAACTCACGTACAGTGATTTAACTACAGGGAGCATTTGTTAATGTATTTTAAATCACTCACTGTACTCCACTAATACACTGAGGTTAACAACTGGCTGTGAAAATGCAATTACGTTCCCACGTTGTCCCAAACTCTACTGTTTGTGGCTGATAAAATTTCCGCTCTTCGTGTTTTGCCTAGAGGTACTATGGAAACGGCTGCTATTTTGTAAAGCGTCGTCATTCATTTGTTAGACGCCTTCTTCGACCACACGTTCAAGCGTCAGTCGTCCGTTACACTTCCCAAGTATGCCCCAAACTAACGCTTACCATTGCATTTGATATATTATACTGGAGTGATACACAAGAATTGCTGCACGGCATTCGCCCGACATCGGATGAGCACGTGAATGGAACTGGTCTAAGGTTGAAGGAAAGGAAAAGCCTTTGAGGACACGCAGGAGTGACTTCGACGGGTGGGTGAAGGGAAGATTGAGGTAAGATTAAGAAAAGAACAGAAGATGGGTTTCAACGGAAAGGGAGTGAGGAAGAACTGGAGGTGAAATTGCCCTTATCCCTGCATCAACTAGACGCCCCCAACCTTCCACCTCACTACTCAAGAAACCCCCTCGTCCCTCTTCCCTCCCAACCCTTCGGAGATGTTGTGATTGCATCGAGGGTGTAATTTACTCATCAACAGGATGAGCTATTGTAAGGGCAAACCGCCTAGATTACGGGGATTCCCCGTAAGGATGAAAATTGTACTGGAAGGAGCCTCATTAAGCCTCATTCATTCACTACATTGAAAGCATCGGTCTAAAATACTGAATGACTATCACAGAATGCAGGCAAAAGTGTCATAAGACAACGCCATGACTAGATTTACTACTTGAGCGAGCCTTTCACTAAGCCGAGAAATATTTGTCCAGGAAAAACTAGCACTTACGTACATATACTTATATATGCTTGAAGACTGACCGCCGTCTCAGTCTAAGTTTCAACTTGATTAAACGAACAAATTACAGCAAATAAAATACTCCATGATAATGAGCATACGGTGTTGGAAAATTATACTGTAAATAACAGCAGTTACCCCTACCATTCTGCCGAACGTCATTTTTACCAAGCGCCTTACAAGATTTCTTAAATGATATTTTAGTGAAAAAAAACTCGACGAAAAATCAGTGATCATACAAACCAACCATACTAACTAACATCGAAATTAAAATTAGACGTACAAACTTTCATGAACCAACTCGTTCTTTCAGTTAACTATCATGGTTGGCCACCCAAATATAAGACATGTGTATAAGGTTTACAAAGTCTTAAAACTGATCTACCGGTGTTGAGGTAATACACCCAAAGTTGTGGATAGATCAAATGCCTTTCCCTACGAAGTAATTATTCTTATATTTTACCTAAGCCTGAAACTACATATACTGTTTCAATGGTTTTTATATCTATTTGGTGCCCAAGACATGGAACCTATTACACTAGACCATAAGAAGCATTTATTGAATAAAACCTTTATTCATGCAACTAACACTATTTATTTTCCAAAGTAAACTGGAGTCATCTTTTTGTAGAGTTAAACTTTTGGGCGTGTCTACAATTATAAAATTTTCTTGACCAACAAAAATATATAACGGATGTTAATATCGTTCTATCTATCTATCTATATAATAATCTAAAAAATCCTTTTATTTTGTTCAATCTTTTTATTTGTTCTCGTATTGTTTTATTGTACAAACAACGGGACAATACATTCATTTAAATTAAATTAAAATTAAACTTATCTCCTGAAGTATTTTTTATTAGCATGAACACAGACTATTATTTTTTCCTTCCCGTGACTTTTCAACCTTCTTGGATTGGTAGCAAAACATTCAATTCGTCATCCATTTTGCACCATCGTCGCCTTTTTCAATTCAATATTTTTCTATGTTAAAAATCTTTAGCCTAAGCATAACTTTTTCTTCCTCCTGCATATAATATTCGCACTTGGATTTTCTGTATTCTTCCCGGGTGAAAATAAATGATAAAACATAAACTGACTTGGTGGTGTTGAAACAGTCGTGCATTTTAAAAAGTATTTGTGTGAGAAAAATCAATGTATGGGCTCTCCGTAGTCTCATGGAAGTTTTAGTCTCAGTTATGTAAAATTTTCCGGAGGCTAAATTTCTTCTTGGGGAGAATATCATTTTTTATTCTAATGTGCTCGCAATTTTTCAATACTTAAAAGTAGAAAGTTTAAATGTTCTATCTGTTGGTCACCGGCCAAACATCCTTTGATCTACGCCCGTACATAGTGCTTTAGAATATAATAGAATAAGTTTTATAATGCCATAGGTTTACTCATAAGAGCAAAACAGAAAGAACATGTCAAATTTTGATTTCAATGAAAAAAAAGAATAAAAGGTTCATTTAACTGCGCTTTAATAAAATTAACTTTAATAGGTTGTAGTGTAACGCAAGTTGGTGACTACCCACCCCATTATCCGCACACTATTAAGGTGTATCACAGGGTATTATGTAGAAGTGTGGTGAATAATAACGTTAACACAATAAGTATGATAAAACACTAGCAGTTGGATCTCTGAGACACTCTAATCAACTATCACTCTCAGGCATAGATCATGAAGATTTTCTAGGAGGGTAGAGATGGTAATGTAAATGAAAGGGATGAGAGGGGGGAGGGGGGTATGACTTGAGGGAAGAGGAGAATGAAAAAGCGGCGAGCATGAACGGCGCCGAAAAAGGTGGTCGAGAGGAGGGGGGAGGGAGGCTGGACGGGGATGGAAATGATGGGAAATAAAAAATAAAGAAAAACTTTCAGGGTCGCCCACGGAGCCGGGATTCAAGTCGCGTGAGGTGATGTAAGCCGTCCGTGGTGTTGTTGTTGGGAGGGCGTTTCATTCCTTCTCCTTTTGCTTCGCGGGGGAAAGGGCTTCAGCGCGTCTTAAAGGCAATTCCTTCCTCCTCGCGCCCACTCTTCTCCAAACCACTTTTTCATCCCCCCTCCCCCGCCAGCCTCCCAGCGCTTTCATTAAGGTGAGTAGAGTCAGGGACAAGAGTCTTGAATGTATCCACACTCCCGTGTCCGATATCATGAAATGGTGGAATGGTTTGCGGATGCAATGCCTTCATCCTCAGGCTGCAGTTTGGAACATATCAAAAATGCGGCCTCGACAGCCTCACAGAAAATATATCTGACGGTAATTCTAAACTGCACTGCGAAAAATATGAGGAATTAACCAAGAATATTGATGCTATGTAAACCTAGACCGATATTGGTTGAAGAAATCAGGAATACATCATTCATCATTGGTCGTTCAATCCTAGGGTTGGTTGACTGCAGCCCTCCACACTTCCCTATCTAATGTTAGTTCCCTTACATCCTGGTATCGCTTCCTATGTACTTTCCTCTTTATTTGGTCCATTAACTTATTCCTGGATCTTCCTCTGGGGACTTTTTCCTGTATTTTGCCTTGAGTTATGCTATTCACAAACCCATTGTGTCTAATGGATGAGTCCAATCCATCTTTTTTCTTTACTGTATGGTGCTCCATATGGTCCTTTCTTCTTCTACTCTGAGCACTTCATCATTTCTAATTTAGTTTACCTATTTTATCTTCAGCATCCTCCTCCAGCTCCAGGTTTTGAGGGCTTTTACTCTTTTCTGGTCACCTTTCCCAATGGTCAATGCTTCCAATCCATAGAGTGTCAAGCTCCACACGAATGTTTTCAAATACTGTTCCCTGCTTTGTAGTCCTACAGGAATACATAGTCACCAACAAACTAGGACAGTAACATCTTGGGAACATGGAAGAATTCTATCTGGAAGGTAGGAATTGGTGAAGAAAGAAAGAGATTGTAAGTACGGTGAAACCTGTATCAAGCGACCCCCGACGGTTCAGCTGAAAAATGGTCGTTCTACAGGGGTTCAATTTCTAGGAGCACATATTATGCAAATGAACAGACGGCTGATTTGAAAAAATGAAAAAATTCTTGAAGCGACGGTTTAACTAAAACCTATATAGTAGGCGTTTATTTTCTCATAATTATGTTGCTCTTGGGAAATTTTGATGAATATAAAAATGATGTACAAATGCAATGAAATCTGAATTAAGCGACCACCGACGGATTCTCTGAAAAATGGTTGTTGAGAGGGGAGGTTGCTAGATAGGAGTGGTCTTTAAGAAGGCTTTCACTGTAAAAGAGACTAAGCAAATAGAATACCATCTTAAGAGTCCACTGAAAACCAATTAGAAGCTTGGAGGTTATGATGCACCTTACTGAAACATAATTTTGAAACTTATATGACAGAGAAACTTCAGCTGTAACTGCTGCAGAAAAAAGACGGCAGGAAGCATCAGTTACGTAATTCGTAGATACCTTGGTGAGATGCTATCGGAATAGAAGCGCAATAACTAGTCTTACATGACGAGACCAGCAAAATAGTATTCATAGACAGCTACTAAGCTAAGCAATAAAAAAAGTACTGCTAATTACACCGTTAGCATTAGCAGATGAATTTTTGGGGCATTATAAATAACATCATATCACTTAAAGATAGGAGCAATGGAGCGGAAGGAATCACGGACCGAAAGGAATGGTCGTTCCATAGAACTCGGTCCTCGGTCCTACCGTCCAATCCATGGACCCGTTCGTTCGCGACCAACCAACCCACTTCTAGTGTGTAATCTGTAGCCTTCTCTCTGTCTCTTTGGCCCACAGGCAGAGAGAGAGAGAGTGAGCTAACTTTCAGGTGATCGGTGCTGTTTGTCGTTTCGGTGACCTCGGGCTGACATTGTGATGGAACGGACGAGGGGGGGGGGGGCGTGGGCGGGGAGGAAAGCAATGGCGCGCGAGTCGTCAAGGCATCGCCGCCGTATCGCGGTCGCCTCGACTCGGTTGTCCTCCGTCTCATAGCCGCACACCACGCTCGTGTCGCAATTAGGCCTCATTGAATTGCGGAAGACTTCCTTCGGCTGAGTCACCTGTCGATGCTCGGACGATCTCGACCGCCTTAGTAAGAAAAGTTGTTTTCAAAGCCTAATAAATATTAAACAAAAACCAAACTGATTTCATATCTCCATAACGGTCCTCGGATGAAAAAGTAAACAAAAGATGCTACTTCGCTCTGGTTAGGTCACACCACGAATACGCCGCGAGCATTTGGGACCCTGGTCATAAAGATTTTACCCAAAAAATTAACATAGTACGAAGAAAAGCAGCACGCTTCGTTAAAAACTTCTATGAGCGTACATATAGTGTCTCACAACTTTTAGAGGGATTAAGGTAGGAGCCCCTAGATACTCGGAGGCTGCATGCTAGCCTTATCTCGCTTAAGAAATTCAGAACTGTGTTTCATACCCAGGTTACTTACTGTGAAGAATCTCACTTGATGCAACAGCTGTGACAACTAATGTGCTTGTGTTAGTTGTTTACGAGGATGCCTTCTCGACGCATTCTATAAAAAAGAGCTATATGCTCGTAATCATATTATCTCACAAATTAACGGCTTTATGACCCAAAAAATTAAAAAAATGGAATAGGCATCCTAAGAATCAGTCATCACTCTTACAGATTTATGCAATCTATAATACTATGCGGCGTAGCACTGATTAAACGAGATGAAAAAGTGATAGGAAGCCTTTTCCGATGCTCAAAATTACAGAAATAGCCTCATTAACTCTTTTTATGGCCTGTTGGCCTTTTACTCGCTGGCCCCTGTTAGCGGAGGGGTAAAGTCCTCGACTATTATTTCAGTGGTCGCGGGTTCGAATCCCGCCTGGAAAATCTGATGACAGGCTTAGCAGCCTATTGGGATTCCAGGGACATACGGGCTAATAGAATCGTTGAAATTGCAAAAAAAAATTAAAACCCTCACGCAACACAGCTTTATATATACCATAACACGGCGTTTCAGACTAAAAACAAATAATTGAAATGTTGAGTTTAATCCAGCAGCGATTCTACATCTGCCAGGATTGTGCATCTGCCAGGTATAAGGAAAACAATTGCACCAGTATCTCTGGCATTTATTTTCTAAAATCTACTCAATGGCTTCAGTTTATCGCCTGAAGTGGATCGCTTTTGACTGGCCAAATTAGCTCCCTTCGAATAGCAATTTCAAGCAACCGGAGTAAAAAAGAAGGCAGACCGCAGCTTCAAATTTGGCGAGAGATTCACACCATCCCGTCGTTGTCGTTCGTACTCCGCGAGGCCACCAAAGGCCGGCTGCGGCTGCGATTACTCCGCCTAACTCGCCGCGAACGAACTTTTTACAGGCAACTCTTCTGGATTTCAACAAGAGGCAAGATTTCGGACGAGAAAGGCCTTGGTCACACGACTTGGAATCCGATAGCCAGACTTGCGGACAAAGAGCCCTCCTACCAAAACCAGAGTTTCGTGGGATTGTGACCATTATTGGGGCCGGGGATTGTGTTAACATTACTTAAACGCACCATATAATCCTGGCGAAAAATCGGCATATCTTCAACGGAATTAAGGATTACACGAGTAGTGAGATATCAGAAATTTAACATGCATATGAAATCGTCATGTATATGTTAATAAATATACGTCATCGGTGATGAGATATTTATTCGGCGGACATCATTGCCCCGTGCTTTGTTTAAAATACTTCAAAATTTATTATTTTTAAGGAGCTGCTCGGTATTGTTTTACTTTATTTTGAATTGCCTTAGGTACTGAACACAAAAAAATGCAACAATAGATGCACGAGCAAAGCAAATGTTGAATAAATCCGTCTATCGGAATGGAATGGCCGTTACGGTGAAAATTTCAAAAACTTTTTTCTCTCTTAAATAGAAGAACACCCTCTCAAAATTTTTATATTATAAACATAATGAACAAGGTATGTCAAGTAAACAAATGAGATCGAAAAAATGTGAAGCCCATAAAAAATTTAAACTGTAAAATGTTTAAGCAAATAATAGTTAAATTGTTATTTTTAATACAAATTTAATTTAATCAAAACTTTTAGTTATAAAAAGCCATTGAACGTCTTGTTACGTTGATTCTTCCCCGAAATATGTGATTACGAAAATCTAACAGCTGCGAAAGTCGCCATTTTGAAAAACAGCCGTTATTCAGCAGTTTCTAAAATTTTCGAAAAACGCTCTAAATAGAATTCTTTATTCCACTAGGCAAACGTTGCCTCATATTTTTGTCAAAATCTGAGAGGTCAAGGGTCAACTTTTGTCTGAAGTGGCGTGTCAGATTGAATGTCCAAAGTGGTGTATATATTATTCAATAGAGAGCACCAAGGAGAAATTGGCGAGGCAAAAGATGGCGGTAGAGTAGGCTGGAAAAAGAGATCAGAAAACGGTGACATAGATCTTTGGTAAACTGACTTTCAAGTTTCATCAAGTCCATTATTAACATTACTAATTTATTGACGATGAAAATTTTGCTAATTTTATTTCTAAAACTTTTCACGAGCAACATCGACACCTTGAAAAATAAATTAACAACACTGACTTACTTTTTTGTATTAATTAAAATAAAATGTATGTTAGTTTATCCCCACCTACCCAAAACTAAGGCTAATAGAATTTGTATAATGTGAATTCAATTCAGGTGAAAAGTAGAGATGGGCTAAGTCGATCATTTTAGTGATTCAATCATTTTGATTCGAGTCACTTAAAAGATTCAATCAACTGATTCAATCATTTGATTCATTATGACTCGCAAGTCAGATTGATTAGATGAATCACGAGACTCACGTGAATCGAAAGACTCGAATGAATCAAGATTGAAGAGACTCAAAAACTCGAATGATGCTAATTGATGCCATCAATCTATTTGAATAATTGATTTCGAATAATTACTATCGTGCTTAGAAATTTAGGAAGGCTGATTGATTTCCATATTCCACAAATTTTGGATCCGCATTAAATTGAAGATTTCCCAGTACTATAGTCAACAGAATATTTAGAGAGGCAAAACTGTCACAGACTCTGAATTCAAGAAGAATAACGTCAAACTATGTACATGAAAATTAAATCACTAGCTCGGACTACACAAATTAATGTGCATGAATGTTTTCTGATCTGATGTATTGAATTACATTCAATTAGGAGCTTTCAACTGAGCAGGTAATCAAAATTCTTATCAAGTTTACCAACTATAATGATGCGCTGGTATTGTAACAAGGGTTAAATTTCATAGTTTTTAAAATGAACGCCTTGTCTCTAACTATGCTATACAAACATAAACTCACTGACCAAATATTAATGGATTTATGCCTATGAAGATATCTCTCTAAAATTTCATGACTAGACATTACGGATAACGTACATGTGAATGTTTTTCCACTTAATATCACATTGAATCACACGGCAGACGGAAACACAAAATGATTGAATGATCGAATCATTTTCCCGAAATGAATCATGAGTCATTTTACTCACTTGGTGATTCAATCATTTTGAACGAATCGATCATGAACGACCCATCACTAGTGAAAAGAATAAAATTTATGGTTAAAGGCGTGACTTTGTTAAAAATTTTCGCAGTCATGACGATAAACATACCTTAGTCTATTCCCCACTTAGATGTTGATTTCAGACTCAGGTTTCGACTGCACAGCAATCATTATCAGGGTATTTTTTTCGTCATGTCTCAGGTGAAAGAAGGTAACGTAAACTCATTAAAGTTATTTCTTCAAAAGATTTGTTTCATAAATTATTTTAATGTAAAATATATAACGAGCGATTCCTTCTATATCAATGAGACCCCAGACCCATCCTATGATATTACGAATTAAAATACAGGTAAAAAAAGATAACCTAAACCTTTTAAATTTATTTCTTCAAACACTTTTTTTTACAAAAATTATATTAATGTAAATTATATAGCGAGAGTTCTCTTTCATTTCTTTGAGAACCCAGACCTGCACTATAGGTTCATGAACATACAAGGCCCGGGATGAATAAACTACCTGTATAATCGATTTGAGGAGAATTTTTGATAGATTGTGATTGTTTTTACATTTTGATAATCCTCCTGATTTGGTCAAATAGGCCATTATTTTGAGAATACGATAATTTAAAAGCTTACAATTGGGAGGTCATAGGTTTTTGCTGTCAATGGGACTCGAAAGGTTAGGGAAACACTGGTCCAGAGAATAGGCCGGAGGAGTACCGAGAGCACAACCAGGATGAGGAGTGCAGTCATGACGACCATCACGTTCTCTATACCACCCCTCCCTCGCCCCCCTGGACTGCCTCTGCGCTTGCTTGGCAGGCCCCTGTTTGCTTTACAGGGTCGAAGAACACACATGTGAGACGACGGCGCAAAGGGCGTTGCATATGCACGGGCAAATAGCGAAGGGAACGGAGGAGGGTAGCCAAACACCCGAGTTTATTATTCTCCTTATTTCCGACCACCAAAAATGGTGATGCCCAAGATTGTGTGTGTGCATGAGAAGGAAGGACGTCTTAAAGCAGTCGAAGCAGTGGTCAAACACGCCACAAAGAGAGGGAAAGAGAGACATCTTCCACGTACTAACAACACCTCTCCCATACAAGCGCATAGGGCCACCAACAAAAGCACGGAAGGTAGTACGCACGCTATTGAAGCATATATTTGAAGCAAGCTCTTATGCGACAGCGAAATTTAAAAAAATATAACAGATCTAGAAGAAAGAGGATTGGGAGCGATGGAAATAATGTGTCATCAAAGCATGGATAATATCAAATAGACCGAATCACAAATCAAGAAGCCCTACGACGGCATGGTGCGAAGAGACAAATCATGACAACACCCCTGAGAAGAAAATATAAAAATATTGGACATATTTTGTAATGAAACAGACTCTTGAAAACAATAATGAAGGCAGAAATAGATGGAAAGAATTAATTGAGGAGGACTAAGGGCGACATGGACAAGATTGTGTGTGCAGGAGAAGGAAGGACGTCTTAAAGCCATCAAAGAGCGTTCTGAGAAGGAGATGCGTCGAAGCAGAGGTCAAACACGACACAAAGAGAGGGAGAGAGAGTCATCTTCCACGTACTAACACCTCTCCCATACAAGTGCATACTGTCAAAAAAAGCAAGATACCTGAGTTTGAGATGCTCTATCGTGCAAACGAGGAAACCAATTTCAATACAATAAAATTCACAAGTAAGGCCACCAACAAAAGCACGAAAGATAGTACGTAAGCTATTGAAGCATAAGTTTGAAGCAAGCTCTTATGCGACAAATGTAGAAGAAAGAATATTGGGAGCGATGGAAATAAGGTGTCATCAAATCATGGATAATTTCTAATAGACCGAAAGAATCACAAATCAAGAAGCCCTATGACGGCATGGAGCAAAGAGACGAATCATGACAACACCCCTGAGAAGGAAATATAAAAATATTGGACATATTTTGTAATGAAACAGACTCTAGAAAACTATAATGAAGGCAGAAATAGATGGAAAGAATTAATCGAGGAGGACTAAGGGTGACATGGACAAGATTGTGTGTGCAGGAGAAGGAAGGACGTCTTAAAGCTAGCGAAGGGCGTTCTGAGAAGGAGATGCGTCAAAGCAGTGGTCAAACACAGGTAGAGAGACATCCTCGACGTACTAACACCTCTCCCATACAAGTGCACAGGGACAATAGCTGTGATGGAGCGGCAATTCGGAGTTGAAAGTTGATGTTTCAACACTGAACACAGCGAGCACACCTGGGTTTTTAATCTTTATCAACATGCATATTCACACATAGAATGCAGTCATTAAGGACTTTTTTTAGATTCCCATAGGATTTTTCCGCGATAAAAAGAACATTACCTCTTTCTATACTTAAATGTCTGGCAGCAGCAAAACCAGCAATAGTGTACAAAGATGACTCACCAGTCATCTCGCCTGCTTTCAGAGCCTATCTATGAGTAACCGCATTGTGTACACTCGTCCCCTACCCAGTAACGGTGGGAGACAGTTTCCAATAATAATCCCATTCCAAGGGCTCTTTGGGTACGAATTGATTATAACTTCTCCTATAATCAAGATTTATGTGCCGATCCTCGGGAATCCTTCGCTCCTGGTAAGGGACATGTCTTTATCATTGGAGGCGGAAATTGCGTGATGACAGAGTAATACGAAACACCGACGCATAAGTGCCCATAAACTTCACGTCACCTTAAGACGTTTACATAAATCGTTTCATTGCTATGAGCCACTATGTGCTAAAAACAAGTAATAAATAAACAATTCCACGATGCAAAATCATCGCACTACACCACACTTTCGCACAAAAGTAAGTCGATTAAGGTTGAGTGAGTAGTTTTCTTTAACGATAAGCATAAAATTGAACGCATGCAGTGATTCTTTTATTACATGTCTGGTATCACGTGTTCTAGCTTAATGCATAAGATAATAAAGCTCCATTACAAGTTAATAGTGATAACAACAAATTACTGTTACGTGGTTTGCGAGAAATAAATGCGGTAAATACAAATAAACTGAAAAAATGGGGAAAACTAAAAAGCAAGGATGACTGCTAAATTTGCACGGCAAAAAATTGCAAAAATGGAAAAATTTTGATACCTCTGGAGTGAAATTACCGGCGATGGAAGGGGCAAGAAATATTCTATGAGGCGAATTGACCAAGAAAAGAAGGCATTTTATTAGGTGGTGTGTCTATTGACAACCACCAACAAAACCTAGGAAGGTAGGATGTACGCTATCGAAGCGTATGTTTGAAGCAAGCTCTTATGCGGCAGCGAAGTTTAAAATATAGCAGCTGCAGAAGAAATAAAATTGGGAGCGATGGAAATATGGTATCATGAAAGAATAACAAACATTAAACAGAGAGAGAGAATGAAAAATCAAAAAGCCTTACCAAGGTATAGAACGAAGAGGCTCACCATGACAACACCCCTAAGAAAAAAATACGAAAATATTGAACAAATTTTGCTATGAAACAGACTCTTGGAAAAAATATCGAAGTCAGAAATGAATGGAAAAAGTTTACCGAGGAAGATCAAAGGTGATACGGATCAGGAAAATCACGCAGGAGGTCAATGTGAAGACATGTAGGAATAAAATCGCTACTTGCATCGACAGAGATCTGCAACAAATTCATCTTTGAATTGATGGCTGCGGATGATCACAGTAAAATGAGATAAAGAATTTGTAGTTCAACGCTCACATCAGAGGTGAAATGGAAGGATAAAATGAGCCGGTAATGATATTTACGCATCAAAGCATAGGTCGTGATTTATATGTGGTACTGTTAAAGTTACCATGAAATATTCACGTAGTTTCAGAGCTATAACAACTGCAGGTCGGACTATCAATATTAGCTGTATTTTATTCTTTCAAGATTTTGCGGAACGGAATTTCGAGAAATTACCTTGGGAACGACTATAGGTGGACTTAGAGGAACGAAGAGTATTATAGTTACATTCAATAATTTAAAAGAAAGCTGGCTGCAGCAGAGGTACACTTTTTTCATGAATGAAAACTATTTACATCATTTGTAATCAGATGAGGACCAGGGGATATCAGGATGGCTTCTATTTAATTAAAGGTTCTTCAAAATTTATTCAATTTAAAAACTTATTCCGACTACTACCTAGCAATTCCAGAAGAGTGTCCTATCATCCGTGTTCAATCAATGAATTCATTTTACGTTGTTCAAAATTATACGGACTAGAGTTTTATATTAATGAGACATAAAACAAGGTGTATTACGAGTAAATCAGAAGTAATCCCTCTTATTCTACCCTAACTTATTTCTTAACACCATTTGGCATAATTGGGAAGATAAACTAATTTATTATCACGGTGAATACTACGAAAGATTACATCGGGTGTTCCCCAGGGAAGCGTGATAGGTCCAATTTTTTTATTCTCTACGTAAATGACTTGAATACAGTAGTAAAAATAGCAAGCTTCGTATTTTTGCCGATGATGCAGTAGTGTATAAGGAAATTAGAAATGAAGAGGACAGTCAGTCTCTAGCTAAGAATTTAGATGCGATTGATGATTGGTGTGATAGTTGGCAGCTAGAATTTAATTTGAAGAAAGGCGCGATAATAAACTTTTGGAAAAAGAATGGCTTTCCCCGGAATAATTATTGCATCAGAGAAAAGAAAATATCTAACGTCGAATCTATTAAATACTTAGGTGTCACCATCACTGAAGACAAGTAGGGGGGAAACACATCAGGGAAATAACTAGTGTAGCAAACCGTAGATTAGGATTCGTAAAAAGGGTTCTAGGCAAATGCGATGAGAGAGTACGAGAAAGAAGCTATTTTACACTTGTCAGGCCTCATTTAGAATATGCCGCTAGTATATGGGATCCGTACGAGGAAGGTATGATAAAAGAATTAGAGCGCGTGAAAAGGAGATCCGCTAGGTTTGTTAAAGGCCGTTATGATAATTGTATAAGTGTTACGAATTTAATAGAAGAACTAGGATGGGAATTAATATCAGAACGCAGGTTAAAATTTAGGTTAAACCTTTTAAGTAAAATTGAAACCGATTTGTTCACAAATGACGTTAGATATATTTTAAGATCCCCTGCATATTATGCTAACAAGATTAGAGAGATAGATTGTCGTACCGATAGATTTAAAATGTCATGTTTCCGGCGTACCATAAGAGAGAACAAGAGGCAGCGTAGCTAAGGTATGTGAAATATAGTTAGAGTAGTCTGTAGTGCATGATTCATGTAATAGCAAGCAATAATCTCTTCCTTATTATGTAGATACTAACCATCTGGCTGCATGTGACCCTGTTCTCTAGCATGTCTCCCTTAAATATCCTACTTACATGGCAATAGTGCATGTTTGGTGATCTTCACCTCCTGCCACACACCCTCGTGGTGGCTCGCAGGGTATTACGTAGATGTAGATAAAAGAGGTAATGTTCGTGATAATTTTAAGTTGTTCGAATATGTCCTCTCCAAGCTAAGAGTTTTTTAATCCACCTAGGTTTTTAATCGTCGGATAATATTGAGTCTAATATATTCGTAGTTAAACGTGGCAACACATCTATAAAGTATCCCTCTCATTCAAAAGAGAATCTTCAAGGGTAGCCATGAAGTCTCAAGGACAATTGGAGCTTGGTAGTTCTCTTTCTCTCCTAAACGGGGTTTCCTTTATAATATATAAGACGGCACTTCCGAGAGCCGCTCAATCGTCAACGTCTCAGGCGATAAAGCGTAAATTTCATGAGAAATTAATTTTATGCCTGCCGGAATTGTAAGTTATGAGAGGCATTGTTTTACATATCAAGCAAAGAAGACCTATCTTTTCCTGTAGATATAGCAATAGTTGGAAAGAGTTGGGGAGAGCAAACAAAGCTACAGGTCAAGATTTCCATTAGGAGTCACACTTTCGTTTTACTGAGAAGTAATTAAGACTGCAATTAAATTAAAATTTTATATCTATCCGACCTGAGAGAAACTATAAAGTTTAAGCTCAAAACGAAACGCAAACAGTGAACAAACAGGCGAGAGTTAAATATACAAATACCTTTGGAACTTACGATTGAACAAATATATTGCATAGTATTTGCAGTCAACGTTTCAGACGGAATATTCTCAGCAAATGCAAGGTCTGAGCCTATAACGTAGCATAATTTTACAATGAATTTGTTTTAAGCAAGGCAATAAATGTGAAATGGCTATTCTTTCATCGAGTGTTTAAAAATACAACAAAATTACAGATTTATACATCAGAAATGAATAAATATCCTCCATTTAAAGCTGGGGTATTAAATAGAATAAGAATGTCGTACCTTTATTCTATATCATATGTAATTTCGTTTTGACAGTTATATTGGTTCATATAAATTTTTTATCAATGTATTGGGACGCATAAAAGTATCATATCAGTTGACAAAGTACATATGGAGATTAAACTCATAAAACCCTCCTTTATGAACTACTTGGGAACAACAAAAGAATATGAGACCTCCGCTCCACCGAGCGTTATGAAAATTTCGGATATCAAAAAAATATATTGGTGCGATATTGATTTAAGCAGATTGGGATACACAAATCGATATGTTTCTTTAGAGGCAATAAATCACTCCAGGAGGAAAGAGATAAAATTTTCTCCGCTTTCAGCTTGACTCAGTGCCCCGGAAAGCAGGTTCACTCATAACTCTGAAGTGGAATACCTGAGAAAAAGGGAAGAATTTTGCCAGATATAACAATGACTAACTTTAAGTTTCATCTGCATGGTGCCCATGTAACTATAAGGACAAAATTAAAAAGTAATACTTATGCAATTATAATATATTAGGATAAAAATGTCTCACTTTTACCCTGAAAGTACACACTTCCACAGTCCCTCCAGTTCCGACAAAAGGCTAAAGTTATACTGGTACGATTGTTTTACGACTATAATTGCACTCCCAAGAGCCGCTCAATTATTGGATTGGATTGGATTTTTGGGGAGGCGACCGACGGCTAAGGTCATTTGCGCCATAGGGGAGAGGTAAGGGAGGAAGGGTGGATAGAAACCCGGCGTCGGCATTAGCCTGCTCTTAACGAAAGGCGCCAAGGGGACCACAGCTTAACGTCTCATCCGACAGACGGAGTACTCCACTTGAAGTGCCCTCCACAAGACACTGTCAAGACAATTGAAAGGTCAAGTAGGGATCGGGTTCCTCTGAAAAACATCCGCCACTGCAGGGATTTGAACCCTGGCCGCCCGTGTGGTAGGCGAGTACTCTAACCACCACACCAACCCGATCCCCTCGCTCAATTGTTTCAGGCTACAAAGTGTAAATTGCAAGAGCTATAAATTTTCTGGCTACCGGAATTCAAATTTTTGCGAGGTATTTTTTTATGCATCATGCAAATAAGACCAATCCTAACCTGTATCAATGACTTGCTACTTGTCCTAAGGGCAAAGATCTGATTCATTTCTTGTAAAACAGTTTCAGGCGTAACTTTGTGGAAATATTGTATATCCATACTGGTAAAAATGAAATAACTCGATAGTAATTTCCACACTTCTTAAATGAAAACCGACCATGGTTTCGACACTTTATGCCAGAGCTAGAGTGATCTTGATAATGACATAGTGTCAAAACCATAATGTTTTCGTTAAAACAGCGAGGAAATTACTATAAAGTTATTTCATTTTTGCCAAAATAGAGATTCAGTTCTTTGTGGCTCATCCGACCATTGAAAGCTTAAAGCGGTGTCATACCCGAGAAGTCTTCATTGAAAGAATTTAAATTTTCACGCGATTGGCTGATGTAAATCGATGAAAATTATCGCTAGACTTCGGCAAGGTTCGGTCCCCGTCCGTTTACTATGCAGTCAACGTCAATCCTTCGCTATGGTTACCATGGCATGAAAATCTCCGAGACTCACGAGCGTCACCTAGGCGTCACAAAACGCTAATTGCAATCTCGAGTGAAGATTCGCAGCAAATTGATGCTTCACGAGTTCGGAGGCCCTTGAACATGACAAGCTGGCTTTCACGGGAGCCTTAATCGGCAAATTCACGCAGGGCTGTAATTTACAATTATCCACCGGAGATACCAAACATGGACACGTCGGTGAGCTCTCCAGCATCGGCCACTTAAAAAATAATCATTACTATTTTTAGTAATCCACCGGTAAGAGGTATGTTTTGATGGAAAATAAAAAGACCTTTTCTCCCCTTTCAACAGCTCTCCTTTCGTTATCAAATTGTTGAACACGGAATAATTCCTTCCTTTCATGAATAATGCACGCAATCACAGCCCAACTCACACTGAACCTCCTCTCCCAAGCATTCTTCTTTATAATTTGAACTTCAAAACCGTAACCACTCATTCAACTCTGGGAATATGAAATATCCGCTTCATCCAATGAGTTGGAATGCAAGGTTTCACACTGTAAACTCTAGGAATCGGAAGCATGGACCGTTGGAAAATCAGATCAAAAAAGAGTGGAAGCTTTGAAAACCTGAGGTTGAAGGAGGATACTGAATATCAAATGGACGGATAAAAAAAGAAATGAAGAAATATTCTGAAGAGTAGAAGAGGAAATTACTCTAAGGACTCCACGTAGAAATGAAGAACAAGATCGATTGGGCACGCGGATAGACACAATGAGATTTTGGAGAATATAATCGGAGGAAAAATAGAGGGAAAGGTCCCATGAGGAGGACCAAGGGGTGTATGCACATGACAAATAAAAAAATTACACGAGAAAAACTACCAGGAAGTAAGAAAACGAGCATTAGATAGGGTCAGATGGAGGGCTGCAGTCAACCAATCTTAGGGTTTAACAGCCAATGATGATTATGGTGCTTCATCCAAATCTCATCATTAGCAGTTATCAATCCGAAGTTTGATTATCTTCAGCTCTGCAATCTACTCTCTTTTCAGCTAACCGTTCCGTACGTTCAAAGATTTTTGGCTGATTTTGTAAGTCTTTAGCTCTGTGAGAAGATAACGCTATGTATTTCTTAACGATAGTTTTTCATTGCTTCTTTATTCCTCCATGACTTTATGATAAGGTCTTTCGTGATTTGCTCGATGCATTCGATCATTGGTCTTCCTCAATCATACCTCCCAATTATTTCTCACTCCAGTGCTCTTAAAAAAGGACTATTGTATCATGCTGTCTCAGATAAGTTTGTTTATTCTAACTTGCAGCTTCAGACAGCGTCCTTCCTCGCAAACAAATTGTAATAATACTTCGCTAGTGAGTCACTCTAATCATTTGATCATTATTATTCTTTGGCAGTCTACATCACAGGCTAGCGATCTCCTTTGGTCTTCTTTCGTTATGGTCCCAGCTATGCTACCATATTAGAGGAAATGAGTTCGATTTTCCGATTACCGTGTTTCTTGCCGTGTCATTCCACCTCATGGAATTCTTTTCGCCGGCCATCCTGTAGGTTTCATCTGGTCCAATGGAGATAGAATCCGCTGATGAAAGTAATACAGCCCATTTAAAATATTTTGGCTTGGCACCTTCACTCCTGAATTACTCTGCTCTTCTCTCATCGATGAAACCCGACCAGCGATGTTCATGAATGAGATTATTTGTTGCTGTCATATAATTTTAGTTTATTTGGAATAAGAATGTTAACTTTGTATTGCTTTTAACTATCTTTATAACCAAGTAATGTTCTAGTTTATGTTAAGTACTAGCCTAGTCTTGCATGGCACTCTTCGTATTTTGGTTGGACTTAGTCATGGCCGTCTTTATAGAAGACGGCCTTGACTTAGTCAACCACGTGATCGGTGTGAGGTTCAGCCTTGAAATGGGAAGAACGCTGCATACATCTTGTAGAGTCGTCTACATATCTCAAGGGTGTGTAGAAGAGGGTGAGCTATCACGAACATGCATTATAATGTTCCAGTAACTTTCACTAACGTGCACCACATTAAACTATACTACCAATGCTATAGGGACAATTGGTATTAATGTATATCGCAACTACATGAATAAGATACAAGAGTCATGCTAAGGATGTGAAGAAGAGGCTAGGAAAGAGCTAGATATGGAATGTAGCGTTGCATGGGGCAGAAACGAGGACCCTCAGAAAGGAGGATGAGATTAAGCTTAAGGGATTTCAGATGTGAGTGTGGAAAAGGATGAAGAAGGTAAGGTGGACGGAAAGGAAGACTAACGTGGAAGTGCTTGAGATTGTGGGAGAGGAAAGGAAATTTATGGATGAAATCCGGGATACACAGTTTAAGTGGCTGGAGGATGAGATAAGGTGCGATGAGTTTCTGAGGAATGTGATAGAGAAAAGGATTTTGGGCAAGCGGGAAAGGGGAAGAAAGAGAATAGGTTTCATGGGCGGGGTGAGGAAGGGTAGATCGTATGCTGAGACGAAAAAGCATACCTATACTGGAAGGAGATGGGCCCCTGAATGTGTAGACAACCGGGAGGAGATTCTCTGACATCCAACAAAACCTACCTTAACCGGTAGAATACAAAAAAAATAGTCATGCAGGAATCATGCGAAATGTAATGTCAGTACTGCGGTTACTACGTACGTCATCCCGTGCACTACATCCTAAAGTTCTCTCTCCACAATTTTTACATGTGACGTGCTTGCATGGTTAAGATTTTAGTGGTAGTGAAGGTGTGCACGCTCCGAATAGTGACAAACCCTGAGCACAAGGCAACAGCGTCTTCCTCAGCGGTGACCCAATGACTGACTACGTCAGCGCGCTAATCTAAGCCACGGGATCGAAAAGGAAATGTAAAAGAGAAAAAGGTGTAATTTTTTTTTGGAAGAAAAATGATACGGTGCGAGGAGAATCCCTAGTCGGTAATCGCTTCACGCATGCGGAGTCGGAGGAATGTTTCCCTCCTCAACCCCCCGGCACCCACCCTCCCACCCACCTCCTTTCCCACCCCCTTTCCCCGACCCCCCCAACACGCGCCGACGCCAGAAAGTCTTCTTCTTCGCTGTTTGGTTGCCAAGGTTAACGCGACCGTGAATGGGCGAACATTTTTGGCCTCCCCCTTCTCTCCGTATTACAAGTGTATCCCTCCGCGCAGCCTCGATAGAGGTCCTTCAAGGGCGAGGCCACACCGAGGTCACCTGTAGATAGATGGTGTACGTACTTCCCGTGGCTGCAAAAGGCCCGGCCTCACGGAGCTCAGCCACCATCCACCCCTCTCCAATTCTACCACGATTGCTCGGGTGGAAAAGAATAGTCACCAAAAAGCCGGCGGCACCAAGTGTTTTACTTCATAGGGTGGGCTGGAGCTGTAATCAAGGGTCTTTGAGTACACGTTTTATTAATTTTTTCAAGCAAGTCGAAAGAAAATCCTTGGAGCGCCTTTCATTTAAGCATGTACATCTGTTAATACTTGGGCATTCACCGCACGGACAGTAATGGAAATGATCAAGAACCATATTTTAATTTTTTCCTTACTCAATGCGTAACATGTCAAGAGTTTTCTGGGCGGTATCTAATGTTTACTTTCTTAAGCGAAATCATACTAAAATATTTTTTTAACCATTTATTCGGAGTGAAACCCCGATATTTGTTTGGAACAATTATTATAATTAGAACTGTATTACTTTATACTGGTTTTTGGTTCAACTTTGCGAAAGTTTTGAAAAAGAAAACTTTGCTTGGCTCCACCAATTTATTTTTAATGTACGACCAGTTTCGACGCAGCGGCGTCATATTCAGATATTTAGACATCCTAATAATCTGCCAACAAAATTGCTCATGGAACAGAAAATCGCAGGATTTACTCTTGAAATGTCGAGATTAGTTACTAGTTCTCATTTCATGAGGTACTTTGTTCCAAACAGTGGTTAACTTGGCAACGGAGGATTTATGAAACATAGTGGATCTGTGTGTGGATAATTATAGGTCAGATGGATTGCTTACAGTTTACATGGTCCTAGTTTCAGGTGGGTAACAGAAGAGAACAAGGAGGTACTTCGGAGTTTGGCTATTGCATAAGAAAAATCAAACGGCGTCTAGAAGAATTTTCATCTCGTCGGGAAATCCAGCAGGTGAAGGACAGGATCCACTTCTTTCGCACTATTTGAATTCATCTCACAAGTGTATTCACAGCAGATGTGTACATGTATTAAAGTTCTACTTCCGTCGCCATGATATGATCTCTCACTAGGAGGTTAAATATTTTTTGACGAACAGCCGACCAAGTCCTCATTTTGAAGCACCATCCCTCTTTTGGTTCAGCGTGCGAGTAAATCTTCAGCAACACATTATCAGCAGAAACTTTTTTCCCGCGCAAGAAATTTGAGGAAAAAAAAACAGAAAAAGGGCAGAGCAAACGGTCTTGAAAAGCCAATCCTATCGTAGTACAATAACAGCAGAGGTAATAGCTTCCACTTATTATTGTACAATACTTGGCGTTAGCTACACCGTCATGGATTCAGGGTTTACACTTGATGGATAAGCCATCCGTGTACAGATAGCACATTTATGAATTACAGTTTACCAATAGTCTATAGATAAATAAGATAGAGTAGGGGAGGGAATGGAGTTGTATGAGGCAACTTTAAGACGATAGGCTAAATGGATGGAGGATGTAGTGGCAAAGAAAAGAGTCTGAATAGGAGAGATCGAAAGGAAATGCTAAATTAGCGGGAGTGATATGGAGATAGAAATGGAGACAACGAGATGAAGGCTGGGAATTTTCAATGAAATTGAGTGAGGTATTAGGCTTACCACAATGGTAATGGGCAGTCCCTACCACAACATTTACAATTGATTGGATTGGATTTTTGGGTAGGCGACCGACAGCTAAGGTCATTTGCGCCATAGGGTATAGGTAAGGGAAGAAGGGTGGATAGAAATAGAAAGAGAAGAACTAGGATGGGAATTACTATCAGAACGCAGGTTAAAATTTAGGTTAAACCTTTTAAGTAAATTCGAAACCGATTTGTTCACAGATGACGTTAGATATATATTAAGAACCCCTGCGTATTATGCTAGGTTTGACCATATTAACAAAATTAGAGAGATAGATTGTCGTACCGATAGATTTAAAATGTCATTTTTCCCGCGTACCATAAGAGAGAACAATAGGCAACGTAGCAAAAGGGATAGGTAGGTGAAACATAGTTAGAATAGTCTGTAGTGCATGATGCATGTAATAACTACCAATAATCCCTTCCTTATTATGTAGATTTTAACCTGTACTATACCGTAGTAACTAATATTCTATTGTAATAACTACTGCAATTACTTGCAATAACTAATAATCTACTGTAGTAACTAATAAACTATGACCCTATTTTCTAGCATGTCTACATTATATATCCTACTTACATGGCAATAGTGCATGTTTGGTGATCTTCACCCCCTGCCACACACCCTCGTGGTGGCTCGCAGGGTATTACGTAGATGTAGATGTAAATGAAACCCGGCATCGTTATTAGCCTGCTCTCCATCTACATCTACATAATACCCTGCGAGCCGCCGCATGGGCGTGGGGGTGTTAGGTCACCAGCCGTGTAAAATGTAAGTTATTGGGAAATGACATTGTGACTTATATTATAGGAGTGTATTTAGTGGAGCTCAATTTCTATTGTTGTCGCTTATTGTGCGCGGAAAGAGCGAATTTGTGTACCAATCTTTTCGGCAGTGTATCTCTCTTATTTTGTCACATCTGTCAGACTTAGAGATGTGGTGAGGAGTCATGATAATATTCTCTGTGTCGCTCTGAAAAATATCAGTTCAAAAATTTCTCAAGCAACCTAAGCCTAGCGTGTAGTCTCCGAGTATTTAGGGGTTCCCACCTCAAAAATTCTAAAAGTTGTGACTCACAAGTTGTGAAACACTATATGTACGCTTGTAGCAGTTTTTAACAAATCCCGCTGCTTTCCTTTGTATTTTATTAATTTTTTGGTTAAAACTTTATGACCAGGGTCAGCAGAAAGGCGCCTAGGGGACCACGGTTTAACGTCTTATCCGACAGATGGAGTACTGTACTTGAAGTGCCTTCCACAAGACACTCAAGTAGGGATCGGGTGTCCTCTGAAAAACTTCCTCCTCTGCAGGCATTTGAACCCTGGCCGTTCGTGTGGTTAACCAGTACTTTAGCCACCACACCAACCCGATCCCCATTTACAATTGAGTTGCCAGTATTGGCATAATGGTATTGTCTAATACAATTCACTCGGGGTGATCTCTGAGGTGTAGAAAAGAAATAGCGGAATGAATTTCCAACTAGTAAGGATTGCTAGCTACCTCTATAAATCAATGTACGTCATTTTATATTTGGACCACATGCGATGAATCAGATTTAATCGGTGAATTCACTGAGTAATTAGCTTCGAATTTTTATGTGCGTATTTACTGCAGTGAGATTGACATCGGAAGGAATTTTATAGCCCGGCACCGACCTCATAACGGATGGAAATTCGACGGTTAGTTGGCGCGGGGACATGAACAGTCTCTGAAACATAAATAATTTCGTTTTTACGATCTACCATATCTTTTAAATCAGAGCAACACAATTTTTTCTACTTTCATGAGATTTTAAGAACAGGACATTCACAGAACGTCATTACAATGCTGCTGTTTTTAAATCGTTTTTCGACTGACACCCATTCGAGTCAAAAGTTAAAAAGCTTAAAACCACCGGTGGTACAAATAAGTACAAGCAATCAAATTCACGATAAAGAAGGAGAGAGTGCCAAGAAATCCAATTACCATTAAATCATACGGAATTTTTTCAAAGCATATCAGAGCTAAGAGAGCATTTATGTTGCCAACCGGATGACTTTGAACCAAAGTAAATTCTTCTGAAAAGAGAAAATTTTCCAATTACAGCCAAGATAAGTTTTCAATGATAATTTAATTTTCCCAGTAGGGTTCACTTTTTCTAAATATTAACTAATACAGATATTGAGAAAGAGAAAGAAAGAATAAAATATAATGACGATCAACCACTGGATCTGAACTGGGCAGGAACAGCTCCTGTTAGGTTGGTGGAGATGGGATTGAATGGCGAGGTGCTTCTGGTTGGCGTTTCTCGTAAGTACACAGAGCAAGGTGACAATACGTCTTCCACTGATTAGCTCGTCATACCTATAACAAATACGATCTATGCTCATAAAATTCATGCATTCTGGGATAAGTGCAATTTTCCACAGAAACTGAAGGTCCGGTGGCGACGGGGTAAAGTCCTCGCCTGCTAAATATTAAGCTATCGGTCCAATTTATACCCTGATCTAAATTACACGGACTTCCCCTTCTCAGTATGATGGAGAAGGAGAAGGGCTAATCCAGTTATTTATGCAATCGAGGGAAGATGAACCGGATAATCTTGGGATCGCCAAACAGGTAGTAATAAAGCAGGCGTTGGAGAGAGAATATTGCCACCGACAAGCTCCGAGGATTTCTAAGTACTACGTCTAATCCAACAAACGGGGAACAACACCTTGATCATCGTATCACACCTTATTAATCACGAAGTCTCAAGGAATCATGAATAATGCGGAATGTGCCTGGTGCGAAAGCACCCCCTGCCACACACCCTTTGGGTGGCTTGCAGGGTATGACGTAGATGTAGATGTAAAAAAAGGAAAATGATTTTACTTTCATAGTCAGAAACCAGATTCTATTTACTACAATGATTTTATCTCCCATTAAAATGAAGTATTTTAAGATCCGCTTCCCGTTCCAACAACCTCATTTCAATCCCTTACCGACCTCTTCCTGAAAGTCTTACGCATAGTCCCTATCATTACTTATATTCCATTAACGAACACCTCTTATGTAAGTCTCATTCTATACCTAACGCACTCACCATCACTTACAGTCTGGCCAAATATATTTCACGGCCATCAAATTTAGTGAGCCAATGGGAAGCTTTACCTCTTTACCTTTTTGTTTTTGGTTTCAATTTTTCTGCATGAAATTATACTTCTTTATACCTCCTTAGATATCTGGGGTTTTTTATACCTCCAAGCTTGAATAGCTTAAGCTAAGAAGTTGTACATGGGAAAAAGACAACTCCTGTGCTCAAAGAATATAGGATTACAAACCAGGAAGAAGTATGTGAAAACATTCGTGTGGAGCGTAGCACTCTATGGATAGGAAGCATGGACCAATGAAAAAGCTGACCAGATAAGACTAGAAGACTTCGAAACCTGGAACTGGAGGTGAATGTTTAAGATAAAATGGATGCACAAAATAAAAAAATAATAAAGAGTACAGAAAAGTAGAAGAAGAAACGATCATATAGAACACTTTACAGAAAAAAAAAACAAAATTAATTGAACACACCCTGAGACACCATGGGTTTGTGAAGAACATAATTAAAGGCAAATTAGAGGGAAAAGTCCCAGAAGAAGACTCAGGAATAAGTTCATGGACCAATTAATGAGGAAAGTACACAGGAAGAGATAACAGAGGTGAAGGAACTAGCATTAGATAGGGTAGGGTGGAGGGCCGTCGTCAACCAATCTTAAAATAGAATGACCCACGAATTTACCTCCTACAGGTCAAGCCCACCTACTTTTTTTATTGTATTTAATCTTTTTCGGCCATTCGGTCATTTTGGCCCCGAGAACGGATGAAATCGATTTTTTTACCCGTATTTTGTATTCACCATCCCTGCAAAAAATTCTGTATAGTTTCCTTATAAATACTTCTACAGAATTTCTTAAAGTTCTGTAGGTATTCCTTAACGTATTGAAACGCCATTTTACGGAATTCCCTACGACGTTCTGCAGAATACCTTAGGATGTTCTGTAGAATACCTTAGAACGTTCTGCAGAATCCTTAGTATGTTCTGCAGAATTCCCTACGACGTTCTACAGAAGTACTTTGACCCTCTGTAGAACTCCTTACAAGATCAAGGAAACCTCATATATTTCCGTGGAGTTGCTTAAGGTCTACAGAACAGCTTGTAACTAGTTATTTTGGTCTGCAGAAAATAGCTCTACAGAACATACAAAGCCTGACTCTACAGAACATACGTTACGTAGAGTCAGGCTCTCATGTTCCGTACAGATCCTTAGAAAAGGAACTAGTTCTGAAGAAAAAGAGTCCATTTCTGTAGAATTCCTTACGTTCTACAGTACAGCTTGTAAGGAATTTTTTTAGCAGGGATGGTATTACTAGAATTTTAGTACTATAAAATTTCTCCCATCATATATGTTTTACTTAAGTTCACACCGAGGTTCCTTCACTGATTTTCCTCTCGCCCTGCTTTCCATTGTCATTGGCTCAACAATACACCGCTGGGGCACTTCCCACCCTCCGCCTCACCTTCACGCCTGCGTGACTCCCGGATCCCATCCCACTCCAAACATTTCCCCCACTCCTCCTCGTATCAATGAAGGAAGGAAAGTTCAGCCACAAGGCGAGCGCCCGTTCCCCAGTTGTACCGATGGTCTACAGCGAGACTCGGCAAAGTAACTTTAGAAGCGATACAGGCGCTGGACGTGAGCCTTGGGTAATGCGATCATAATTAGGTTTAGATAATATCCACGCGAATCGGGAATTTCCCCTTTAAATGTAATATATTACAGAGGTATTTGAATCAAATCGCAGTGAAATCAATAAAATGTTTTTCCAACCGAATCTTTATTACCATTGATCTATAAGCTTAGGGTCATTTTCGTGAATAGGTGCTGAGCTTCAATAGAAATTGACAGAAAAATAAAGGGATTCACTAATGGTTAGTCGAATATTAGAGTCAAATCAGCCAATCTACCGCTCAAATCGAATCTTATTAATACTAATATGCAGTCATTCTGGATTTTTACTCGTTCATAGCCCTGTCTGCAACTCACTCAATTTTTGTTCGTCCTGTCTGAAGATCACCCTATCTCTATCTCAACAAACTTCCATTCCTTCTTCATACTATCCATAAAACCTACTCTCTTTCTTTCCCTTCCCCACTTATCCAACATCCTCCCTTCACTTACATCAAAGGGTAACCCTTCGTCCCTCGTTACGCCCTCCAACAACTTATCTTGTCCCCTACTAATCTCATCTCAAACTTACCTATCTTCACTCAAACTATGGAAAGTACTTCATAACGAAGAAACTACTGAACATAAATTGAATTCTGCAAGGGGTTACTTAAAACCGAATCAGAAAATTTGCTACAACTAGCGGTTATAACTGTCTAAAAGCGTCATGCTAAATTAGAGTGGTAAACTATTACAACCGTTAGGAAGGAGATTCTTAACTGAAACTGAGTTCAAGAAGAGCTTAAAATGTTTAAATAACTTTCTAGACATATTTTAAGTAAGTACATGTATACTATTATACATCTGAAGGCGTCAAGATCATTTTTCGCAAATAGAGAGGATAAGGTGGATTAGATCGTTGGTGTTACGAATAATACGATGAGAGTCTTAGATGCCCGAACGAAAATATTTAACCATCTTATAATCATCTCCAACTTCTAACTTTTTCCCCTAAACAAGAACGAATTAAATAATATTGCAGTATATGCTGGATATTACATAAGTATTTTTCAAAGCTTTTCCCTTCATCAAACATTGCCAAAACATAGACAAAAAACTTGGAAATAATAATATTTCGCTCATAAATTTAATATCCCGACAATAGCTTCGTATACTAAACAACCATTTTCAAGGTCTGCTTATCTGAAAAAACCATGTTCAGGCATCTAGGTGGGATGTATCGATGTTTCTCGACGTTTCTCACTGATGAAACAATGGAAAGATGGAATGGTACCACAAATAGAAACAATTCCTGAATTAATTTAATCCAAAAGTTTCCTCAATAAAAGGCCTCCATCTATTTATCCTCATTTTCATCAAGTACTGATATACATACCTATCACGCCGTTCCCTTTCGGGGTAGGCACAGTTACAACGTTTAACTCATCAATGGATATTTGTACACCTAACTCTGCTTCAATAATTTCCTCCACGTTGACCTATCCTTGCAAACCTCTTTTGCCTCATTTACCCCCATACACTGCTTCATACAGACCCTCCTGTTTTTAAGACTCCTAATATTCCTCCTCCTAGGAACTTCTTCAACCACATTCAATCACAACTTTCTCGGCCTACCTCTCGCACCATTCATTTCACTCTTATATATCTGTTTCGTTATTCGACTCTCATCCATCCTCTAAACATGGCCAAACTAACGAAGCACACTCTATTCATGACCATTACTGGAGCATCTAACCCACATTCATTTTTTACCAAGTCATTCCTCACGCTATCCATCCTAGTTTTGCCGCAAACACTCCTCAGATAACTCATACCCATGGCGTTTAGTCTACTCTTATGTCTATCCTGACATACCCATGTTTCACTACGATACAGCAAAGTTGGGAGAAGTACACTTTTATACACGGTAATTTTTGCTTCCATTACTGATATTATTCACATAATTCTTGAATTGTAGCTGGGATCGCAGTAAAGTGAGTACGTTCATTTCCATCTGATTAAATCTACAATTCTTAGGTCTTTTACGATTGGTGAACAAACTGACCTCCGAGATTGAGTGTCTTCAAAATATTTCAATGACAAGCAGTGGTGCAGACGATTAATATCCACTCGCAAGCTATCCAACCGTGGATCATCCATTGCACTTGGCAACAGAAGCGACTCGCGCTCCTCTGACCTACGATCGCGAGATCAGGTTGTGAGGTGGCGGGGCGGAAAGGAAGACGGGGAAGAGAGACTCCCATAAAACTTTCTCTAGTCACAAGGTTCGAGGATGGCTTTCTTCACGTTCGCTGGTGCATGTCCATCCATTTCAAAACGGTCCCCCCTATCCGTCGCGACTGCCATAAAAGTTTGAGGAATTGCACGGCTGAAAGCCTTACTCGATGGCTTGGCGTTTGCAATACGAGAGTGGGCGACGGGCTCTGGTATCACGTTGAGAATGACATGGAAGTCAGGAGCCATCCGCAATTATATAAAGACACGGTGCGTACATTAGGAAACATCTCACGCAGTCAATTACATATTCTTTCTATCTTGCAGATGACGGAAACTAAAAGACATCTCGGATTCACTTACATATTAAGACATGAAGTAGATTTGGTAATAAACGCAAAAAAATTAAGGGTTATGACTGCTGAAAGGTTCATCTGACTGGGAGGTAGTTGGAAAGGGTACAAAGCGAGAGGTTTTTGTACACACATTTTGTTAGTTTTAGGTAGTTAATGTTTACACACATTTTGTTAGTGAATTATTAAGAGATGAGTTGCACATTACCTAAAGTTACGATGAATTCATTCATATAACTTTCAATGAGTACAGAAAAATGCTAGTTATAATGACAATTCAACTTACTCCTTATACCAAAGGGAACTAAAACAGGATAACTATATTTACCCCAGTTTACACAAGTTAAGTACTGGCAAAATAATAAAAAGTCTTTATATGAGGTAAAAGAACATTATTTTAACCAACAGAACTTTCTTTCATAAACTTGAAGGGTTCCAATATGATTAAGGACTCATACGGTCTGTAATACTATACTCTGTCTCTCTAGAGTTCGTTTTCCAACTACTGATTTCACTATTTATAAATGACGAGTTATATGCAGCTAAACTTACGTTTTTCCTCATTCTTTCCAGTAGCTCGACAATTTCCGTTCAGGGTCGACTTGGGTCGCAGCTTATGCATTCATTATGAGCCATTAAGATGAGTAAAATTCACCCTCCCGAATCAAATAGCAATACGACTAAGAAAAATTCTTCTGATAGAATAATTCGCCTGCATAAATGAAAATGCAATTTATAATTCCAGAATGTAGCAATTGTGACAAAGCTTGGCAAGAGCTCACTTTCATTCACGATTAGTTCCTAGTTGAAGTAGGACCTAAGAACGAAAGCAAAGCACTAATAAAGGGCTATTATTTGATGCAAGTAAATATAACAGTAAATTGATTTTTTAATGTTCAGTTAGTGATGAACTCCTCTCATTATACCATTTGGACGACAAATAACAGCCGATGACTCTTCTCATTACGCATAACAGCGTTCATACGAGGAGTGGGAGGAAGTCGCGATAATTTTCGTCAGGGTCAGTATGCAAAGCAACTGCCAACAAGCCAAATAATAACACCATGTTGAAGTTAACTTGAGACGTGTTTCAAATTATGAAAGGCCAATTTGAAATGTCTTGATAAGATGCCCTTGAAACTGCGATGCTGGCCTTCAACGCCAAGGAAGTAAGCGAATGTATTTTCAAGTTCAGAGTCACGGTTCAACTAATTGCCAGTCATCCATTAGAATGTGATAAACTCAACACACCAACTTTAGGCATTTGCTGGCTGATTTTCACAATTGGCGAATACTGTTACCCGTCCTACTGAAATTGTATGATTTGTAGCTATTTTAAACTATATATATTCTTATTATTTTGGTTGTGTTTAAGTTTTTGTCCGTTTTATGCTTAAAAGTTTTGAAGCCATTAATGAGTCATATCATACGACTCTTCCCATAAATGATTATAATTATAATTAAGGCATTTTTATTATATGTAATGAACTTCATTCAAAATTTTTGAGCAATTTTATATTCATGGAGAATATTGTGACCCGTAAATACATTATCATTATAATTAAATATTTATTTCATATGAATAATTTATTCCTGAATAAAATAATTTAAAGTGATCGATTATTTCAGATTCAAACTTAAAAATATCGGATGCGGCAATACCAAAAATACGGCCGACAGCGACACGCAAATTTGTCCACGTTGCTGGATAATATGTAGCGGCTCTAAGGATGACAATGTCATCGAATGCGGTGTGCAAAGTGTCAGTTTTTTTACTTTCGCGACGTCGCTTCGCCCTCCCATAACGGGAAAAGTACCACTGAGCGATGTCTAATGAAATACTATTTCCAATATATGCGTTCTCTCGATAAAAATGAAGACAGAAATTGCAATTTTCTACTGCTAAGTAGATTTATCAGGACCTAGGTTTTCATGAACTGCATCATCATTAAGTTTGAAATTATAACGCTGCTGAAGATCACATTGTCCTCAAGGGAACTTATTTGCGTGTCACCTGAAACTTTATACACTTGCCGTTAAAATAAACGTTGAAGGAAGCAATGCGAGACGTCATACAGAGTTAGAGATATAAATTTGCCGGTATTGCAATGCTAGCGTTATGAAAAATGCGTTAAATGTATTCCCGTTGTTGAAATCTCTGTGAGCGGGAGCAGGCACTTAACGTTTACACGTAATTATTTTGATTTTTTTTGTTTGATGACAACAAATCATTTGTAAAGTCGGTTTATTTCCTCAATCAAACAGAAATTGACATGGTCGTTTGTTTGACATAAAATTCTGCGTGCTAGCAATTCGAAAATTTCGAGATGTATTGCACAGAAAGTTTTTCCATTACGGCCGCATTTGGCTGCACACTCCCACGCGCATACGCGTAACACCAACTCAAGGTCACACTTCCAATGTTATCGAGCACCCGATTATACGAGATTTCACTTATTTTAATTATGTAATTAGTTGCGAAGCTATGGTGTTGGAATTGATCATCCTGCAAATTTAATATCACCGTTCTTCCCTACCACCACTTTTTCGGTGTTGTTTTGAGGCCATACATGAGAAGAAGACCCTAAATATGAACGTTTCACATTTAGTTTACTGTATTGGCTCTGATGAAAATTAATTCTTGTGTATACCTCCAACAGACCGAAGTTGATTGTGAATTGCAGCGGCAGTACTAACAAAATGCAATGCAGGAAACCAACTGCATATCCAGGAGTCTTCAAACGAGCAAATATAATTCCTTGAAGTTACTTACTATAGTTCAGCACCGTGCTGGAGGGGCGCGGTGGTAAGTGGAAAAAAGGTGAAAACAAGGAAAGTAAGTTTGGCAAGAGTGTTTTCATGAGACCCATACTGTCAACTGAATGGTAGACGCACTATAAAATTATGTTTTTTTCTACATCAATAGGGTAGATTATGAGCTGATAAAGAATACAAGCTTGACGCAATGAAATTCTAAAATATATTTCTATCATTGGAGAATATTACCCTGATTCTTTTTAATTCACTCATCCAGGAAATTTTCATCTAAATTTGTAGTCTGCTATTTTGAATGCAAGAACTGAAGTTTAGGGATTATTGAAGAATAAAAAGTCATCCATAAAATGTTTTATCAGTTTTTGTGCAAAATTCATACCTGACTCGGCAAACGCGATCATTATAAACCAGCTGTAGCAAATCCGAGTCCAGGAGACTGATACACTGACCTATCTGTGCGCTTGAGATATGCCACAGCACTCTGCTCACAGAATAATTATTGTGGCATTGCATTTAAGAACGCGTATCACTCCCACAATTTACTCGACGAATTGATCAATTCTGAGTACAAATAACGCGGCAAGAGAATAAGCTCCAATTGGTAGTTATTCTTCAACAGATTCAGGCGAGATATCTACATCTACATAATACCCCGCGAGCCGCCACATGGGCGTGTGGCAGGGGGTGTTAGGTCACCAGCCGTGTAAAGGTGTAATTTTTTTGGAGATGAAATGGTGATATGAATTATAGGAGTGTATTAAGTGAGCTTAATTTTTATTGTGATCGCTATTCGTTCGCGGAAAGAACAAGCTTTTGTACCTATCTGTTTGGCAGTGTATCTCTATTATTTTGTCGCGTCTGTCAGACCTGGAGATGTAGTGAGGAATCATGATAATATTCTCTATGTCCCTCTGAAAAATATCAGTTCTGAATGTATCAAGCAATCTAAGCCTAGCGTGTAGCCTCCGAGTCTCATGATAATATTCTCTGTGCCGCTCTGAACAATATCAGTTCTGAATTTATCAAGCAACCTAAGCCAAGCGTGCAGTCTCCGAGTCTCTCATTAGGAGTCCTCCTTAATCCCTCTAAAAGTTGTGAGACACTATACGTACGCTCGTAGCAGTTTTTAGCGCAGTTCGTAGCAGCTCGTACGCAGTAGCAGCGCGCTCGTACGCAGCTCGTAGCAGTAGCAGCGCGCTGCTTTCCTTTGTATTTTATTAATTTTTTTGCTAAATCTATTTGACCAGGATCCCAAATACTCGCGGCGTATTCGAGGTGTGGCCTAACCAGAGCGAAGTAGTATCTCTCTTTGACTTTTTTATCCGAGGACCTTCTTACTATACGTTTAACAAAACCTAGTTCCTTTAATGCTGCGCCACATATGTTTTGTATGTGTAATCCTCACGATATATCAGATGTTAAGGTAATTCCAAGATATTTTACTCAATCCAAGATATTTTACTCAATTTTACAATATCGTGGAAGTTCGTCATATTAAAACAGAAACAAAAATTTCTCTATTCAAATACCTTGTGGAATAGTACAATTGTTGTTTCAGTTTTAATACGGCAGTTATGTCTTGATGTTCTGTCACGTGTGCAGTATTACGGTCCAAAGCTTCCGAGTAGCAGGTGACATCAGCAGGAACTCAAGGGCGTTCATTTTGTTTTTTTTATATTTTCAGCCATAAGTGGAATTCAAGCCAATTTATTGCGGGACCACCTCAAATGATTCCGTATTGGCGTCGGTGTTAGCGAAGAGCTGGCTAAGGGTGGAGGGGGGGAGGGAGAAGAGGGCGGAAGGACGAGCTGGTGGTGTGTTGGGTTGGGTTGGGATTCGGCCGGAGACGTTTCAACAAATCGTTACCCCGGACCCCAGTCGACAAACCCGAGCGCATGTCTCACAAATGCATCTTGAGTGAGGAGGGTATTGATCGCCGCGAACGAAAGTGAAGGTCCCACCGCACCCCCAACCACCGACACCACGACTGCGGCCCGCGTGCCCGACTGCCGGCTGACTGGCCGTGCAACTGCCGGGAGATGACGCCCCTACGAAAACGCTCAAGCCAACCCAGAATTAACACTAGGACTCCCGGGCTTTTTGACACCATTCAACGCCCATGTTTGACTCGCAATATTTAATTAATCAATTTCCCACTTAAATCTATTACTTTGACACTTTGATTTATTTATTTTTTAATTTATCTTCACTATCCCGAATACAGCAAAATGGGCCAATTTACGTCGAGTGAATAACAGTAACAACGGACGAGACTCAAGCACCAATGTCCTGGGCAGATTATATTCCACCCAGGCGGGACTCGAACCAGCGACCCTCGGGTTAGCGGGCGAGGACTTTACCCCGCCGCCACCGGTTTAAATTTCTTTCGAGGAATTATCACTTTGTTCTTCACTTTCATCAATATTTTCACTTTGTTATTTTCAAACTTTGACTAATAATTACGGTTTATTGAGCTATCGACTATTAGTATTGGTATATTTTTCCATTTTTTCATTCTTTTCATATTTTTCTCAGTTAAAATTGTAAATGGAAGACACCAAGTGAAGAGAGTATAACAAGATGACTAGGAAAATATATTCATTGCGGTATGAGAAAACGAACATAATTGATAAAGAACTTTTGGTGAAGATAAAACATGTAATCCCACACCTGGGTCAAAATGACCCGCATGGGCGTTCGAGGTAAATTCTAAACCAACTAATGAATCGATTATATCCGGAAAGTGAAACTTTTTCTGCATAAACAGCCATTAAAGTGAATAGGAGTCACTTGAGGAAAGTCTGCTCTCCTTAAAAATGCAACACAAAATAAATTTAAAACACGTTTGGGTCAAAACCCGTATGGGCGTTCTAGTGTTAAGACAATATACCACGAAAGTGCGGGCACGAGGCGTATCATACATATGGTGTATACAGAACCAGAACTAGCGGAAGTAAACACTTCTCCGATAGCAGAACCAAGTAATATAACCTCGATAATTATAAATAAACACATTCTCTGTCATAGTTATATTTACTGTACAGTGAATCCTGCCTTAAGAGGGACCTGAGTTCAACGGAAACCTGTTTTATCCGGGAAAAATGTAGGTACCGGCGATCTTAATAGGGTTTTACATGCATTAGTACCTTGTATTAAACGGAAACTGCCAAACACGGAAACTGAATCCGTTTCCGGGCACATGAATCTGGGTTAAGAAGAATTGCAAAGCGATGAAGATGGCTCCCTGACAGATAGTATAAAAGAAGACGAAGCCTGTGAATCCGAAGAAGAAGAAGATATAAGCGTAATATGCGAAGAAAACAAAAATTTCTACTGTGAAATGTTGGTTTCTTTTAAGAATCAGCCAAATATAGTCTTACCGAAGGTAACACTGATTAATTTAATATCTTAAAAATATCGGCAACGTAGAGAATTGTATTATACAGGAAAAAAGAAAAAGTGACAGATAATGGACGCATTGTATAGATCGGTTTTTATGTTAATTAGTTAAAATAAAAAAATACAATGTGATACTGTTTCATTATTTCATAAAAATTTCGTCTACATGTAGAATTTGAATCAAACCAGCCTTTAAGGCGATGCATGTTATGGGCATGATATGGCTTTCAACGTCTTTTTTGAAATGTCCGACCCTGAGTTTAGCGGAAGCCTGTCTTATCTGGAAAAAATAATGGCCCCCGAGAGATTCAGCTAAAGTCGGGTTTCACTGTATTTAAATATATCCCAAAAAATAGCTTCTTTGGCTAATCACATTTGGCACCCGCATTAAGCAATGAATTCACTAAAAAAAACATGATTTTGGATTTCACCTTGGGCGAGTTTAAGATTCGAGAAGAGAGATAGAGTAGGTAATACAACTCAACCACTTTGAAGACAAATGACAAAGGAGAGTAAATTCTACGAGGGTAGATAGTTAAGACATTGATTTTTGGTGACCCTGTCAAAATAACGTTTCTTAATCGGTATTACGAGCACGCTGTGGATATTTTATTTACGCTACAACTTACAGCTGACATATGACATAAGAAAGCAGAGACGGTTCCTTGGCAACCTAAATACTATTTACTGTGAAAAGGATTAACGATTAAGTGTTGTGTTGACTTGAGGCTTGCCAGATGCGGATTGGAAAAGGACTGGAGGATATGCGACAAACAGTGACAGAGAATAGACGACAAGACAGAAGAGGCTCCAGGATTTGAGGCCCACTATTTCTCGAGGATGTTTGATAAAGTAAAAAAACAGGAAAAAAACAACAACTTGGCAAGGTAGTGGTCTGTTGACGGCTATCTCAACTGGGGAAATTAATCGATGAGATAGTAGAATAAGTATTCCGACAAGACTTACACAAGTCAGAAAACAGAGGGCGTCAAACATAAGAGAAGCCTTGCCAATGATTTTTCAAGAGCCTCTAAAGTGGACACAGAAGCCTACCATCCCTTCCTTCCATTTCTTTTATAGTTTCCCAAATAAATGCAGCATCTGGGAAATTGTATATACGAGCTTCGACTCCGAGCTGGGAGAAAATTGCCCTTGATTTAAAGCTGATACCGTTCGACGACCTGCAAACCGGCATAATACTTGGCTAGATTTCCCAAAGAGCTCCAGGCTTCGCATGGACATGGGATATAGACGTGGATGTTCTAAAGAGTTACGTTTTCAGTTAGTTGGTGCGCTAATACGAAGCGGAAGGAGGAAAAGAGATCACGGTTTAACGTACCATTCAAATGAGAATTGTAATTGACTATTTTATGAGGTTATCAAACGGTGAGTGTAGATTTAGATGGAAAATGATGACCTCCACTGATTTTTTATAGCCGAGAGCAATTTCCATTTTCCACGATTTCATCCTTTAGCTAGGTTCACGGGCTACCTCTTTCCACTCCATCCATTAAACCTGTTCTCTTTCTTCCTCTTACTCGATTACTCTACATCCTCCATCCATTAACACTCTTCAGTATCCCCTTGCGTCTCGTTATCTATTCCTTCCACCTAACATGCCTACTCCTAATTTTCTTGTCCTGCTATTGCCCATCATGTCGAGTAATTCCTCACTCTCTTCCCTATCTGTTCATCGCACTTCTGCATTCTCCTTCACTGCCATATCTCTATCGAGTGCAGCCAATTATCACCCTCTTTCCACGAAGTCCACGTTTCTAAACCATACTATGCTATAGGCAGCGATCAAAGTTACACCATTCGCCAGTTTTTTGCAAGTTGTAATTCGCAATGCTCATATCTTGAGTTATTTTTAAACACGCCTCTACAGCTATCGTAATCCTCATCGCTCTCCAATTTGCCCTCTCAAGTTGAAGTCGCATTGGTCTTTTAAACATCATTACTACCACCAGGGATCCCTGAACGTAGATAGCTGATACTTATCCACCGCGTCACTCCGCGCAGTTCATCAATTAAAAGTCGTAGCACATTACACCGACGTTGGGTATTCCTACACCCATTTTTACATTAGAGTTCGAGGAAGCACACAATCTGACTGCTAAGAAACGATAAATTAGAAGAAACCATCCCAGCCGAGCACGCGTGGATCATCAACTGCCAAAACTGCGCTAAAAACAGAGAGAGAAGACATGGACAAGAGCGAATGGTTGGGTCGGGAAATTCGCCCAGGGGGGGCTGCTGCAGCATGCAACAACCAATCTTCCGGCCTGAAAAATGATGATGATGACGGGTGAAATGACTTCGCACGAAAGCGGGAGCGCTTTCGCTCGGTGCATCTGCCGACTGCAAGCTCTTCGACCTCCTCCGCCTCCCCTCCCTCGTCTTTCCCACCCTTGCCTCATCCCTCTAGACGAGCCTAGACGAGCACCGCCGGGGAGAGTTAAGGCCGACGCCCTCACATGTCCTCCCGGGACGCAGGACTCGACTCAAACCTAGGGTTACCAACCCTCCCGGATTCTCCAGTACACTCCCGGGACATCACAAGGATTTATACTATGGTGTCCAGAGAGATATTTGCTTACTCATACATTTCTATGAAACTTGGTATACATGATATCATTAGTGATATCCATGGATAAATATGAAAATAATTGCAACGTACTGAAACGATGTTTTGGCAATTTTGGCAATTTGGCAACTATGCTATTTCAACGCCTAGCCTCATCGAATGTGAATTATATTTTGTAAAAATTAACTTAATTATGGTTTGAATTACTTTTAAAGGAGAAATAAGGCATTTCTTGTTGTTATAATTTTTGTTAATAATTTCCAAGGTGAAATGCCGAATCCAGTATTCGAAAATAACACATTTCATTATAAATTCGTATAGATTTCATATACCGTGCCGAAAATTTCTGTCATATCATGCTTCTTTTATTAAGTGTTCTAGAGGTTCTAAGGTAGGTTTAGCTGGATGTCAGAGAATCTCCTCCCAGTTTTCTTCACTTTCACAGTCCTAACCTTCCTCTAGTATATCCTTTTTCGCCTCGGCATGTGGCCTATCCTTCTTCATCCCGTCCATGAATCCTATTCTCTTTCTTCCCCTTCCCCGCTTGCCCAACATCCTTCCCTCTATCACACTCTTGAGCAACTCATCACCCTTTATTACATCGTTCAGCCATCTACCCTGCCTAGTCCGGATTTCTTTCAGAAGTTTCCTACCCTAGCCCATCATCTCAAGCACTTCCTCGTTATTCTTCCTCTCCGGTCACCTCACCTTCTCCATCCTTTACCTAATTAAGAATAAAAGTGAAAAAATTGCAATGCACCGACAATGTTTTGGGAATTCTATGCTATTTCTACACTTGGCCACACTGAATGTGACTTGCATTTTGTAAAAATTAAATTACATATGTATAGAATTTCTTTTAAAGGTGAAATAATGCATTTCATATAAGTAGTTATGATTCTTGCTAATAATTACCAAGGCGTCATGCCGAATCCAATATTTGAAAATAACACATGTCATAATAAATTCGTATAGATTTCAAATACCGTCCCAAAAATTCTAGTTCTATTCTAGCATTATCATAATTTACAAGATATCAATATGTAGCAAAGTTCTTATATCATTATTATATCTACCTGTATGGTGAGTTTCAGCACATAAATAAATGCTACAATCAAGTGGAATATGTTCCCATTATTTGTTTCGACTGACTCAAAAATTATTAAAATGTGCATTTATGTAAAAATTATTACCGCTCCAGCCACCTAAATCTCTTCCACCTCATAGATATTAAATTTTCCCACACATGTCAAGTGTAAAAAATAATTAATACAATACTCTCATCACGTTTACTTTTAGACGGTAAAACTGAGATGGATAACTTTCGGAAGGAGCTGGTGATGCAAAAAAGAAGGAAGGATACTCAAATAATGGAGACATATGCATCACTTATAAGGCCATGTCGAAAAAATTGATGGGGGTCGAATAACTAAAATGACATTTGGTAAATGAAGGAATTGCGTCAGAGTATGGGACGAGAGAGTCATGATTGAATGCCGTGGATAAAACGCTATCAAGGAAGAATATTTGGAGTCTTTAGAGAATAGCACTAGCTAAGGAAGCTATTAGTAATAGAAGAGAGCTGATGTCGAGCACCTTGTGTAAGGACACGAAGAAGAGGATGGTGAAAAGCTTGATATGGAGCGTAGCGTCGCATGGCGCTGAAACGTTGATCCTATGATTGGAGGACGTTTATAGGCTGCAGGCGTTTGAGATCGAGAAGTTGCGGTGGACAGAAAGGAATACGAACTAGTAAATGCTTGCTTGGTATGGTTAGCGAGGATAGGAAACTTCTGAATGAATTCCGGGATTGGCAGGGCAGGTGGCTGAAGATTATGATTTTTATTATAATGTATCCTACCGGTAAAGATAGGTTTTGTTGAATGTCAAAGAATCTCCTCCCGGTCTTTTACACATTCAGGGGCCTATCTCCCTCTATAATGTCCTTTTTCGCCTCTGCATAAGATTTACCCATCTTCATCCCGTCCATGAAACTTATTCTCTTCCTTCTCCTTCCCCGCTTGCCCAACATCCTTCCCTTTATCACACTCTTCAGCAACCCATCACCCCTTATTATATCTTTCAGCCACCTACTCTGCCGATCTCGAATTTCATTAAGAAGTTTCCTTTCCTCTCCAAGCATCTCAAGCACTCCTCGTTAGTCTTTCTTTCCATCCAACTAGCCTTCTCTATCCTTATTCACACCCACATCTCAAATGCCTGCAGCCTATTCTTGTCCTCCTTTCTGAGGGCCCACGTTGCTGCTCCATACAACACTACGCTCCATATAAAGCTCTTCACCAGCCTCTTCTTCACATCCTTACCCATTGTTCCCGTCATCAACTCTCTTCTGTTACTAAACGCCTACTTAGCTAGCGCTATACTTTTCCGTATGTCTCTGCTCAAGACTATGATATAAGAAAGAATTTTGGGCAAATGGGGAAGGGAAGGAAGAGGATAGGTTTCATGGACGGGAAATGAAAAAGGCTAGATAATAAGCTGAGGCGAGATAGGAAATACTCGAGATAGATAATACCTTGAAAGTGTAGAAAATTGGGAAGACTATCTCTGACTTCCACCAAAACCTTTTTACCCGTAGAAAACTTAAATAAAGGCACAAAATCCCGGATATAGATGTTCATGAATATGGCAGAAGTGAAGAAGGTTGGTAGGTAGAGGATATTATGCAGGAAATTTCTCAATAAAAGCCAGTTTTATACGTCTAACCCTGAGAGTTAAGTTCCTTTGACAGAGTCCACTCCGAAAAGAAACAGCATTATTGGTATTTGAGCTTTCACTTCGATTTCTGGATTTTTTCATCTGAAGTGAGCTACAGTAGCGTAATATGAAAAAATACCGAATTTGCATGATTTATGGATATTTTCTTCTTTCGAATAAAGAAATAAACTACATTTGATAAATTTAGATTTATTTGTATTCGAAACCCTATAAATCAAGTTCATAGATTTAGTTTACCTTGCACTTACAACGGTGTACTGCGTGCCGACAATCCCAAATGAAATTCATGCTCGCTGAATTAATAATGACAATAACAAATATGTTTAAATCCACCGAGTTCATTATCGGTACAACTAGTTTAAACACTACTGAGTCATCTTCAGGTACTTGTTCATGCTCGCAATTAGAACAAAGACTAATAATTTTGGGCTTAAAACGCACTACATTTTACTTAAACGATCATTTTTCGCATAATTATTCTCCCAAGCAATGCACTATAGTAAATGAATATTCAAAAAATTCCTTGAGTGTAATAATGTTCACGGTTTCAATTTTCAGCACTGAAATAATCAAGCAAGCTAAACATTGTAGGTGCATTTCTGCACACGTAATTTAGCATGTTCACCTATAAGGATTAGATATAAATAACATTAGCTCATCTGAGCTGTTAATGAAGTTTGAATACCATTCCACGTGGACGTTGAGACTGATTGTGAATTTTACCTCCAGAAATCCTCTACTTCTACATAATACCTTGCGAGCCGTCGCATGGTAGGGTGGCAGGGGGTGGTAGGTCACCAACCATGTAAAGATGCAAGTTTTTGGGAGGTGAAATGGTGACATGTATTACGGGAGTGTATTTAGCGGAGCTCAGTTTTTATTGTGGTCACTTATTGTGCGCGGAAAGAACGAGTTTTTGTACCTATCTGTTCGGCAGTGTATTTCTCTTATTTTCTCGCATCTGTCAGACCTAGAGATCCAGTGAGGCGTCATTATAGTATTCTCTGTGTCACTCTGAAAAACATCAGTTCTGAATTTCTCAAGCAACCTAAGCCTAGCGTGTAGCCTCTTTCGAGGGGCTCCCACCTTAATCCCTCTAAAAGTTGTGGGACACTATATGTACGCTCGCAGCAGTTTTTAACAAAACGCACTGCTTTCCGTTGTATTTTATTAATTATTTTGGTTAAATATTTATGATCAGAGTCCCAAATCCTCGCGGCGTATTCGAGGTGTGGCCTAACCAGAGCAAAGTAGCATCTCTCTTTGACTTTTTATTCCGAGGACCATCCGAATATACGCTTAACAAAACCTAGTTTCTTTAATTCAGTGCCGCATATGTTTTGTATGAGTGTTCCCAATGATACGTATATCTGGAGTTAAGGTAATTCCAAGATTTTTACTATATCTGAAGATTTTATGTTACTTCAAGTAAGGACATCGCCTGGAGAACCAGATCTTCGTGAGTTGGCTACCCTACGACTTCCTCCTCTCGCTGCAACTCTCGTAGAATGTGGACGGGGGCGTCCGCGTCTACCATGCACCTCCCTCCTCCCCGTGTCTTCCACTCCCCGCTTCTAGACCGGCTCTCACAGCTGATCCGAGGGCACGCCGAGGCGTTGGCAATCCCGTCTGCCCTCTCAGGTGAGCGCTCGGTTGGGGGAGGTAGGAGAGAGGAAAGGGAAAAGAGGAGTAGGTATCCCTCTTCCTCTCCTTCTCCTCTTTACCCCGCCTGCCATACACACTCCTCCTCCGCTCTGCGTACCATTCCTCACCTCACCGACTTTCATAAAGGAATCGAAAGACTACCGGTTTTTCGGTAGCTTCGACTTCAAAATATTGCTCCCGAAGGAGGTCGTTAACTTCCACTAAGATGACGGCAATGAATTACGGTAGAGTCTTGACTGACCGAAGTTTTGTATTAACCGAGGAAAAGGTTCTCACGTTGTGGCTGTACCAAGCTAGTAAAATTCAGGCAATTGAACGTCAGGTTTTTTGAATGCCCCATTTTGAGGATGATTTACTAGGACCTGAAGAAGCCTACAGGATAGTCGGAAAAATATCGTCCTCAAGATGAAGCAACGCGGCGGAAACCTCGGAAAACCGTAGACTCAACCTCCATCCAAGCCCCACGGTAGTCGAAATCACAAGGCTAGAAACTATTAAATTCGTCCGGTCTACAGATATTATTGGGTGAAGGGTCTTAACAACATGGTGGTTGCTATCCAGTAAGTGTGTTGGATGTAAGTCTTTAAGTTAAATGCAGTTCCATGTGTAATAACGAGCGGATGGATTCCAATCCGATCGTTTACTGAAGGGTTTGTCCGCCTTGGACGTCTAATTGTGAAGGACTCTTTAATGTCTGTTCATGTATATATAAACATGTGTTCATGTATATATATATAAACCTCTACTTGCGATATCGCCACTGCAGACGTTGGCCCGCATTGACACGGGGGAACGTGTGATCAGGCGCTTTCGCTATATTCTGTTAAATATACTAGTTTCCCGAAATGCTTGTGTTCTATCTTCATTATACATCTACATCTACGAAATTCCGTGCAAGCCACCACTAGGGTGTGTGGCACGGGGTGGTTCCACACCAGGCATGCAGCACTCTTCCCAGTTCAAATCAGAACCGCGCACGTTCCCCTGAATGCCAGGCGCAGGCCAAAAGCAGTCAGAGCCAGACAGACCACAGGAGAGTGATACGTAGACGAACATGCTACCATGCAGTACACTACTCAAGATATAACGACTGGTTAGTATTATTGATGCGACAAATAAATAGCACTACATGGTACAGGGACATGCAAGAGTATATCATACTGGAGTTTGCATGCGAAGTTAGTATCTACAATTCATGTAAGGATACTGAGCATTACTGAAAAAAACTATTTAACCTAGTGAGTATCCTAGACTGATCTATCACAACTATTATGGTCCCTTACTCGACGCTTCGAGAATTTGCCCTGCCTTCTAACAAGTGCAATGGATCTGCGTTGAAGATGGCATGTGCGAAAGCAGAAGAGGGGAAATGCGAGGGGTTGGGGTGTACTTCCCCAATCTCTCCCGCACCACGCGTCACCATTCCCCATCCCTTAACCCTGCGGCGGCACCCAGCCATCACTCTCCACCCACCTTCCTCCTCCCTCTTCTACCCTCACACCCCCGGCGCAGCCTCGCTCTTATCATCCCTTTTCCAACCCAATTTCCCTCCTCTGCCCGGCTCGTTTGTCTTCCCGACCACCCTCCCGACCGAAAAACACAATGCCCCCCAACCCACGTGAGCAATACCCTACACCTCTCACCCCCCGCCAACCATCTTTCCCCTCTCTACTACAGAGGTGGCGGCTGCAACCTCTTCAACAACCGCCGACGCCCTGGCGACGGACCACTCCAGGACGTTGGAAACTATCTATATTGGCCGCAAATATGAAGTAACTTGTGATCATGCAAGAGCCCCTCTCTTTCCCACCCTCCCTCACGGTCGGAAAAAGGACCGAACCCTCTAAACTGGGGAGAGATCTCTTTTTTCCTCTGCATCCCAGCCCTGCTCTTGCCTCTTCAGCACTCTCTACCAACATACGCCCCCTCTTCCTCCCTCCCCCCTTGCACCAGTGTACTCGAGACGATGAATATCCGGGCGCCGTGGCGCCGGGTGCCCCAAGTGCTCGCAAGCCGGGAGACCAGGGGCGCCAAGAAGTGAGCGTCTGTGTCCTTTGAAAGAACTCTCACCCCTGCGTGTGGGGCCGTGCGTGTATTCGAGGGAACAAAGAAAGGTGTGAATGAACACGGTAAAATATTCATGAAAGCCAAGTTTTTAGCAGCAAATAACTATTCATAGATCAATATTATTCTTCTCGACCTCTTGATATTAATAGCACATCCAATATATCTAGTTTAGGTCATACTCTCTTAAATAATCCTATCCTCCCTGTGACTTCCCACTGCGACTTAGGAGTCATTCTTGATACGAAACTCAACTTTCATGACCACATTGGAATGATTGTGCGGAAGGCGATGGCTAAGGTTGGCACGCTTTACCGCCTCACTGACGTTCAGGACCCTACGGCTCTGAAAACTGTCTTTTTTTGGTTGTATTCTCCCCATCTTAGAATACTGTGCACCAATTTGGTCTACCGCCTGCCCCACTCCCTTGGATTTGCTCAATCGTCCTGTCAACTTCTTTTTCGCCATAGTCCGCCATCGAGTCCCCACCTTCAGAAGCTCAACCCGTGACCTCATCCTTTCCTCCCTTGGCATTTCTCACTTAACTCACCACCGTGTCCTATCAGATATGATATTCCTACACAGAATCTTCAGCGGCTCTCTACGGACCAATGAAATACTCCCTCTCTTTCGTATTCATGTTCCTCCCCGTCCATTATGCAGTAACTGTCTACTGCATACTCCGCAATTCCGTCTTTCCATCTCCCAGCGCTCTCTCTCCTACCGAATCCCCTCCTTATTTAACTCCTTGGCCTCGAAATATCCTTCGTTGGACCTTTTCTCCACTGCCACCATTTTCAAATCCTCCCTGAAACGCCACAAATGATCCACCCCTCTCCAGTCCCTTAGTTCCTTTCTCACGCTTGCCTCGTTATTGTTTTTTTTAATGTTTATTGATTTTGTTTGAAACTGTTATTTATTTATTGATTATGTCAGCCAATGTAATGGCCTTTGTGCCGTTTTTGGTGGTGAAAACAATAAATAAAATAAAATACGTAATAAAAAAACTTATCCCCCGCCAATATTTCGGTTATTATATGTTTTATAAGTTTGTATTGGTGCTTTCATGTGAGTCTTAAATTATAATTGTGGTTTTTGTACCGTCTGTTTTTATTTATGTATAGCCCTGATGATGGAAGAATTAAATTCCGGAACGTTGGCGGAGGATAAGTTTTTTCATTACGTATGACATAAACTCGATATATTGGATGTGCTATTCATAGATCTCTTAGATGAACATCAAGTAGGGCTAGATGAGAGGAAATATGCGGCTAGCAAAAGAGAAAAAATCATCATTATGGCGACCGCCAGTTGGATAAAATCACTTGGTAACCATGTGATCAGGCGGGTATCATTATTGAGTTTCCTACCAGCTGATTGGAAATGCCAATATCTCACAATAAAAGATTTTGTTCACTTTCAACAGAATTTTATTCACACCGACCAAGGTTTCGACATAAGCTATGTCATTTTCAAGGTACCTGTTCATCATTAGAACATCTTTTACTGTGAGATCATGGTATCTGTACTCCATTTCCACTAAATATCGCCTGATACGCTAAACTTTAAGCTTATTGGAGGATTATTGGACCTATGCCTACATTTTATGGCTACATTTATATGCCTACATTTTATGGTCTCCAAAGCATTCGCTGTTTCTGCGGACAACCGTTTCGCCCGGTGCAAACCTCGGTGTGACGCGTTGTCCACAGACACTGGTTTCTACGGTATAAATGAACGTGGTGGACATCCAAGAATATAGCTTCCCATTATTCCCATCCGAAAGTTATCTTCCCATTATTGCCGAGGAAATCGACTTTAAAATATTTATATAGAATCATAATAGTTGTAATAGATCAGTTCTAGGATACTGAGTAGGTTAAATAGGTTTTTTTCAGTAGTGCTCAGTATCTTAACATGAATTGTAGCTTCTGACTTTGCATGCAATCTCCGGCATGATACACTCCTACATGTCTTAATACCTTGTAGTGCTACTTATTTGTCGCATAACAAATACTAACCAGTAGTTATATCTTGAGTAGTGTACTGCATGGTAGCATGTTCGTCTACGTATCACTCTCCTGGTTTGTGGTCTGACTGCGTACCGTTGCCCTGACTGCTTTTGGCCTGCGCCTGGCATTTGGGGGAACGTGCGCGGCTCTAATTTGAACTGGGATGAGTTCTGAATGCCTGGTGTGGAATCACCCCGTGCCACACACCGTAGTGGTGACTTGCACGGTATTTCGTAGATGTAGATGAATCACAAATTAAGGGTTTATGAAGCGATGAAGAGGGGAACGAGTAATTACCCTTCGGATTTTCACCATTCCATAACATGTTTGAGAAATCAGGTTTATGTGGCACCTTATGTACTGAAGTTGGTATGCAGACGGCCCGGGATCGAAGCGCAGTGTCGAAGGAGATTTTTAAAAAGAAATCTTAATCCTTCCCTACATGCTCTGTGGTCATAATTCAAGCTTCGTTCGTCAAATGGGACAAGTTTACACCTCCCACCATAAGTTTAACCTACCAATAAGTGTTTGCCCTCTTTACTTTTAAAGCAGGCTGAAGCCGACAGCGGGATTTCTCTGCACTCTATCCCTTACGCAAATAATCCTGTCGACACCAACCAACGCATCCGTCATTAGTGGACCGCATTACTTAAACTGTTAGCCGCTTCTCCAAATATCTATTTCCATATGCTTATATAACTCAGTACCTCAACCTAGTTTAACTCGAGATTAAGCAATCGTGTTTGCTAAGCAGTATCCAGGGAAAGAGAATCAGAATTCTGCAGTGTAAGGACATAATTCAATATTCATAAACCACAAATTTTTTAGAGTAAAGAACTATTTCGTTCGCTTATATCACATGACTCTCCACAGGGAAAATGCAAAGGACCGCTAGCATAATTTTCCTGCAGAAGCGTGTGATGAAGATCCGAAATGTTACATTACGAAATATTACATTTTATAATATTACGATATAATATTACATTTTATAATGTTACGATCCGAAATATTACATTTTATAATATTCTATGGGAAAATTCAAATCCCTTTGATGTATATCTTTGCAGCCAAGCGCGTGACAGTCTACCATATTTGAGTAAACCAGGAAAGCCAGAGGTGAAAGCTAGGGGCCATTTATTCCGAGCAAAACATGTGCGACACAATGTAAGCCTTTCCTCTGGTAAAGCAAACTTAACTATAAGGATAAAGGAAACACTGCATTTCCACAAAAATGATGGTAAATTTTCATTGTTTCCTTATTCCTTAACCTGCAGGACGCCCGAACAATATATTTCAGACAGCCTTGCAAGAGATGGGTAAAACCAGGACTGCGAGGTTTCTTACTCTGGGATTAGAAATCCATTATGGTAACTGAGGAAGGATATCCGAGTGACATAATTAATGATCTCACTCGACCATCCACGAGCGTTGCGAAGGACATTAAAAATGTTCACTCTGCGCCTGCATCCTCTTCCTCGTCCACGCCGCATCTTACTCAAACACACGCACACCTATCTCCAAAGAGCCCACCCTTCGTCAACCCGCCCAACCCTACCCGATGTCTAAAGCCCCTTCCATCCCTAATCATTAATCTCCTTCCAACTCCATCTCCTTTTCTTTCCTCCCGTATCAACTTTCTACCCGTCCCTTCTCCAGTAGCTCGGGCCTGGTTCCGCCCTGCCAGACGAGGGAATCATCATCAGAGCGATGCAGTTAGGGAAAGAGCAGTGGGGGGAGGGGGAGGAGGAAGACGAGAGGGGGGAGGATAGGATAGGTCTCGCGGAAAGAGTACTGCTTCCCCATCACGCGTGTCTCTTGTGCAAATCCCCGCAGAGCACACAGTGGTTCCAATAATGAATCAATCTAACGGGGTATGATGTTTAAGTTTTCCTCCCCATTCCTTCTCAACTTCTTACTTTTTAAAACCCACGCCCTTCTTTACGCAGACGACTGCAAGGTATTTAAGCTAATCGACAACTCCTCCGACTGCCATTACCTCCAGGATACCTTGAATAAGACGTTGGATTGGTGCAACAGCTGGCAGTTAAATTTAAATCTCAGCAAAACAAAATCTCTCAAAAAATCCCCAATAAATTTCAAATATACAATCAACTCCACCCCATTGATAAGAGTCTCAACTGTGAAAGATCTTGGAGAAATAACGGACCTGAAACTTCTCTATGCCGACCACAACCATACCATAAAAAGAAAAGCCATGTCCCTGTTAGGCCTAATATATCTGTACTCAGAAATTAGAGATCTCAGAGCATTACAGACATATTTCGCATCTATTGTTCTTCCATTTCTCTCCTACTGTTCCCCTATATGGTCGTATCGGCCCCAAAATAATGTTAAATCCCTGCAACATATCGCAAACTTCTTCGCGAGTATACTTATAAATAGAGTGCCAATTCTCCACAACCTACCCTCTGATGATGTCTTGTCCTCACTCTCTGTTAATAAACTGGATAATATCTTCCATAGAACTGATCTGAAACTCATGCACCACACTATGAACTCAATCATTGACTACCCTGACCTTGTTTCCTTCATGAATTCCAGAATACCCTCCCGACACACCAGGACTCACTCATTTCTCCATATCCCGAAGATTAAATTATAGGCTTAACCTCCTAACTAAATTTCAGGAAAATTATTTCTCTGACGACGTAAAAAGCATACTATTAACCCCCTCGTACTACGGCAGATTAGATCGCGCCAATAAAATTAGAGAGCTAGATTGTAGAACCGATAGGTATAAAATGTCATTTTTTCCGCGTACCATTCGGGACCATAACAGCTGTGATCGTCGTCATGAATAGTTCGAATTGCGACATTAGGCAGACAGTAAATCTTTCTCATTATATTCTCTACGTTATTATTTATGCATGATGTAAATATTGATGTTCTTATTTATGCATGATATTTTGAATATGTAGTAGTAGTCCTTGTACCCCTTGCACGTTGGAACGATTGACGATAGAATGTTTCTTGGTTAGTAGATTGTTAATTGGCGCTTTGCATGTGTGGTACGCGGGTTTCAATGTAGTTTCGGTGTTCTACCGTATCATTCATGCATGCCTGGTGCAAAAGCACCCCCTGCCACACACCCTTTGGGTGGCTTGCAGGGTATGACGTAGATGTAGATGTGGATGTAGATCCCTACTCCTAGACAATCACTTACCAAACGCTCCCTCATTTATCGTCTCTCTTCTCTTCTTAATTCCCTTCCTGAGAACATCGATCCATTCACCTTATCTTCCAGCGTCTTCGCTAACTTAGCCGTGTGTCATTCCCGAAAAAAGTAATTTCTACTACCTCCCCATCTTGGGTTATTATTTGTAACCTTCTTATTATATTAATGCGTTTGCGTCCTTTTTTGTTTGATATACGTTCACTGTAAATTGGCTTTATACTGTATGTGATCATTTTGTAAAATAAATAAGTGACAAACATCCTGTAGCGTCAACTACAGAGACGGAAAATACAACCAAAAGTACAAGAAAGTGACATCCATGCACGTCACGCTCATCACCCAACCCTTTGGACCAGTGATGTCATTTCTTTTCCATAGAGAAGAAAAGCATATTCCCAAAAACTGCGCCATCTTTCGAGGGAAAAGAGAAACAAAACGGTTTTCTTTTCAAGAGAGTAGAGAGCGATAAGCGAAATTATCGGGTTTGACACTTCACTATTCCTTTAATAATGGATTATACTCCACAATAAAAGATTTAAGAGAATGCTCAAGCATGCAGAACAGGTGGTAGTAATTTGGTGGCAAAAGCTCAGTTCAAATAGTTAAAAAATGTTTTGGGCTGGCTGGGAATACTAGTGGTAGTTAGGTCCCTGAAATTGTAGAAAACCGGTTAGAGATACTGTGACTTTCATCAAAATGTACCTTATCCAGTAGAATACATAAAAAAACGATAAAAAAGACCACACACATATTCCAAGAGACAAAAATGTTCTGACTGTATAGATATTCGTGGTATTCTGTAGGACATCTCAAGAGTGTGTGGCAGGGGCTTGCTCCGTATCAGGTACCCACGAACATGCTGCGACTAACGATAACGCCGGTATTTTCTCCATCCTTCTCCCTCTGTCAAAAAAATTCCACACCTAAACAGCAAAACTGAGCAAAGGCGTAAAAAAAATTCGTGTTGAATAAAAATACTGATTGCTAGAAACTGAAGTGCCAAGGACGGCGCTGAATGGGTTGGAAAATTGGTCATTGCGGTGATGGGAAGAACGGATAAAAGACAAAATGGAGACGCGGGTTCAGAGATGATTGGAGAGGGTGAGATTTTCATTGGGCAGACAAACGAGGAAAAGTTGGATTTGTTGGGAGTTGATGAGAAGTTGGTGTAGGAGATTTGGAGGAGACAGAAAAACGGATGGAGGATTGTTTAGGGGTGAAAGCATGTTGAAGAAGGCTATTGAGAGAACTATGGGGTTGTGTTGAAGAGGAAGATTAAAATGAATTAAAGATAAAGAGCACTAGATGTTGTAATTCATCAGGTATCCTGTACCTGACGATGGCCAATAAAGTGCCAATGTTGTTGTAACGTGTTGTAGATTTTTGTGTTAAAAATAGTGGATAGTACAACATCTAGTGCTATTCATTTCAATAATGCAGTTCCACAATATCTCGCCAGAAACTGTTGATTTCACAGGAAGGAAGATAATAAGAATAATGTACAATTTAAGGGCAGTCATAGGGTATGAGGCGCTTACGGGATTCCCAATGGTAAGGAAGTTACAAAAGGGAAATCGAAAAAAAATCCAAGATATGGAGAAGTAAGGATAAGAATTACCAGAAAACCTATCAATCAGCTGGTGGAACACCCAATTGTGACCAAGCCTTCTCGCCAATCCTTAACAGCACAAATAATTTCAATAGCCGATCGCAATTTACTCGTCAAATAACCATTGAAGGGGACAATACTGAGACATGAAGGGGAGCTAAAAGGTTTCCCCCAACTGGGTTCTGCAGCTCTCATTTCCATCTTCACCGCAACAGAACAGTCTCAAACTGCAGCGGGAGCGCTCGAGGGAAGTTCTGTCGAGTCCGCGGATATATTAAAAGCTGGCTGATGAATATGCATGCGACTGCACCGACGCAGAGACCAGGTCGGAATAGGAGAGGTACGGAGCGACAATTTTATAGAGCGCTCCACATTTAATTGACGGAATATGCTACGCGGTGAAGAATCGGACCAAATTTACGTTCAGTGTCTTCACTCTCTAAATAGGCCACATATGCATTAATTTCCTGCATGGCTCCCATTTTAAGTAAGTTAGTTCAGGGAATAATATTTGCATGGTAGAATTCTCCCTGTGTGCAGTCAATATATTGGCTAGACTTCTGGTAATTTTCCTGCAGCTATCGGCAACATTGCACCAGCGGCCTTACGGAAATTCACCCAGGAAATGAGAATCCATAAGCGCTCTGTAAACTAAATGCGGACACTATAACATTAATCTCAATTAGTGTGAATTTAAAGATGGAAACAAGAGTTGATCAAGTTGATCCGGATGATATACTAGGCCTTTGAAAGCCTCTCTGAGTCCAATTGACCCAGAGTAACTTTCACTGAATTAAATCAGTTCGATCGATTCGCTATAAATTTTGTGCGTGATGAATATAATTAGATAAAATAGTTGTTACCATCATGCCTTTTATAAAATTTGCTCATTCGTCTTCATATCGGAGAGACACGAGTTAATTTTAGTTACCTTACGGTCTTAATCTCGTCTCGATATTTAAAATATCTGGAACTGATTATGATATACTTAATATGCCATGTGCCGATACTCTGAGGCTATATACTATCACTGTGCAGGTACAAAAATACATTAAATTATCAGCATTGGATTGAATATTTGGTGAGGCGACCGATAGCTAAGGTAATTTGAGCCATATAGGACAGGTAAGGGAGGAAGGATGGATAGAAACATGGCGTCGGCATTAGCCTGCTCTTAACGAAAGGCGCCAAGGTGACCACGGTTTGACGTCTCATCAGACGGAGTAGTGTACTTGAAGTTCTATCCACAAGACACTCAAGTAGGGACCAGGTTTCCTCTAAAAAACATCTTCCTCTGCAGGGATTTGAACCCTGGCTGTTCGTATGGTTGGCCAGTACTCTAGCCACCACACCAACCCGATCTCCCATAAATTTATCAGTAATGCAACAAAAATACCATCCACCATTAAATAAATGGTAGCGAATAATATTAAAACCAGAATCTAATATTTACATAAATAAATTCAAGCCCTCAAAAAATTCAAGAATTCTCTCATGAAAGCGTTAACAGCTAAAAAAAAAGCTTCCTATTCTGCCACCTAGCATTTTAACAACTAAAAATTATGATCCCTTCACTTGCTACGCTATGAAAGCCAATACGCCATACATGTAGTTTGTATGTTCAACTTTGTGGCGCTCTACATCGCTTGAATAGTTTACAATTCGAATAAGCGTACCGAAAGAAAGAAATATCCACGTATAGTCCCATTATGGATTCCATAAGGCCAATGTTTTTTCTCTGGCATTAAGCCAATCCACTTCCACCATCGACCACCACAGCATACGTGACTTCTGAGCTTAATGGCTGGATGACTCAGTCGGTACTGCATTCCACCTTAATACGTATATCTGTTCGTCCGTGCATCCAAATATGTTCTCAAGGCATCATAAAATTTTCAAATGCCTACCAATGCCTAGCACTTCCCTTCTTTGACAAACTCAGCAGATATGCCAAAGTTAAGTTGTATCAGTTGTAACCACGTCACAATGATATAATATTGCTAAAAATATTACATCACTATTTTGATTTGAGGCATTTTTTAAGGTATGCTTCACGTTTGCTTCACAAAGGACATCAAGCGCAGAATAGCCCAAGCTAAGAAGGCGTTCATGGGACAATTGCTATGCTCATAAGAAGATAGGACTACAAACCAGGAAACAGTACGTGAAAACATTCATGTGAAGAGTAGCACTCTATGGATAGGAAGTATGGACGATTGGAAAAGCTGACCAGAAACGACTAGAAGCGTTCCAAACCTTGCGCTGGAGGAGGACGCTGAAGATAAAATGGACGGACAAAATAAAAAATGATGAAGTGTACAGAAGAGTAAAAGAGGAAAGGATCATATGGAACGCCATAGAGAAAGAAGAACTAGTTGGATTGGACACACCCTGAGTCACAGTGTGTTTGTGAAGGACATAGCTGAAGGCAAAATAGAGGGACAAGTTCCCAGAGGAACACCCAGGAATAAGTAAATGGACCAAAGAAGGAGGAAAGTACATAGGAAGAGATACAAGGAGGTAAGGGAACTAGAACAGAGAAGGGTGGAGGGCTGCAGTCAACCAATCTTAGGATTGAACAACCAATGAATCAACGTTTGCCGAACACCCTCAGACCGTGTATTACTTTCTACGGCCTCTTTATGCTGTATTTTTTAAATCCACCTATTTTGCATTGCACTATAACGGCATTCGATGACATGAATTTCCTATTTTAAACGATTTCAAAGATTTCTACATATGCTTTCCCTTACAGTACCATTTATATGTAACCCACTCTCCATCTTCAGAGTCGACAAGAGAAATTCAGTCGTTTATGGCGCAAAACCAGGCGAAGGTAACCTAAAACCGACCGATTCGTACCATAAATTCTAATTATGTGGAAATAGCCAAGATGATATCCACGTAATATCATTCATTGAGGGTAGAAGAATATAAACCCAGAGAATTCCTTCACTTTCATCAAGCATCGCTCAATGGAACTTGTAGAAACAGGAGGTGATGGTTATATAAGATCGTATTCACATTGTGAAGCAATTTTTACAAGATGCTAGATCTTTTTACAACAGTTACATTGCCTGATCAATACACAGGTCGTGAAATCCATTACCACCCAGTTTTACCAGCCAATTTTTACCCAGCCTGGCGCCAGTTGGTGTGAGAGGTGACAGTCCATGTTACAATGTATGTAAATTTCCTCAGTTTCTTCATCGCTACCAGAAGATTTAATATAGAACCGACATCATAAAAAAGCTATGGAAATCTAAAAAATTTGCCTGTTTAAATATGATATATTGTTTCTGCACAAAATTAAGTTAATATAGATCCCATGTATACCACATCGTGAAATACACCTCTAATGCGAAATTGTCATTAAAATCATTCTCCTACGAGAATATGATAATCAAGACTCTTAATGAGTCACCATAATGCTCTTTAACTTTCTAAGTTTATATTTAAAATGATGGTTTGTTATGAAAGCTGGTTTCACTACATTTGTGTACACTAGTTGGGTCTTGTTGCCACTTATTTTTCGGTGCGAAAGGTAATACCCGGCAAAAGTGACTCATCTACATGGAAATTACATATATAAATTGTCTCCAAATTTGATAATAACTTCTCTGAGAACTTTTGTCTCAAAGTTTCAATATTTCGATTTAAAACACCAAATTGTTATTAAAATTAGTTTGGTTCAAGCAATAATTATTACACTGTATTCGCCCGAAGCGTATTCATTGTTGAAACATGTGGGATTCATTAATTAATGAAAGAAACCCTTCAATGAGTTGCGGAAATAATCAGTAGTGAAATAGAAACTTCCTCAAGATATTCACTCCATTAACAATCAGGCTAAAACCAATTGCGGAATGGCTATTCCCAATGCGTCCAGATATCGGTATTGAGTGAGTTTTTTTTTTGCTCCCCGGAACACATTACGAAAAACGAAGCAATTTCTACGATGACGCGCCATCATCACCTGAGTTATCGGAGCGAATCTCTTGACCGACAGCACCAACTTGCCCATCTGGTTACCCACGCCCATAGTCTTTCAATCCGTCCTCCAGCCTGTCCTTCAATCGTCCCTCAACTTCCCATCGTGAAGCAGGAAATTTTTCTCAGGATCTTGCAAAGGTTCATTCAAAGATATTCTTTCAACGGGTCATCGGTTAGCGGCTGTTTTTCCTCCTTTAAGAGGACTTTCCTCCCTTGAGAGGGCAAAGGCATCACATGAAATGCAGTCCGAAGTGAAATGGTTTTCCACGGTAAAGACTAGCCTCTATATTGCCCATGCACATTCACCATTCGCCAAGCACAACAATTAAGTACGTGATTATAATTATTAAAGTTTTCTACCGGTAAAGGTAGGTTTTGTTGAAAGTCAGAATATCTCCTCCCGGTTTTCTACACTTTCAGGAGCCGATCTCCCTCTTGTATATTCTTTTTCACCTCAGCATACGATCTACCCGTCTTCATCACGTCCATGAAACCTATTCTCTTTCTTCCTCTTCCCCTCTTGCCCAACAGCCCTCCCTCTATCACACTCTTCAGCAACCCATCACCCTTTATTACATCCTTCAGCTATCTACCCCGCCTATCCCGAATTTTATTCAGAAGCTTCCTTTCCTCGCCCACCATCTCCAGCAGTTCCACGTTAGTCTTCTCCTCCGTCCACCTCACCATCTCCATCCTTCTCCACACCCACATCTCAAATGCCTGCAGCCTATTCTCGTCCTCCTTTCTCAGGGTCCACGTTTCTACACCATAAAAAGCTACGCTTCTTAAGTACGTGATATTGTATGAGTACTATGCCTTGCAGTAATATATCCTTGGGAATCTTTATAATGCGATAATGAATTTTGTAATATCATAGAACAAGCAGCAGTTGCTTACTCTATGGAAATGTGCATTTTCTCGAAGTCTCAAAAATCGTTGGCATGGTTAGACGCAGATGACAATATCATATTTGTAGCCAGACATAGTAAATACTTGTACGGTGGCTCATAGGAAAGTGTGTTGATAAAGATATACACATCACATTTGATACGTCATTAAATAATTTATTCCCGCAATCTATTCACCGCGGTAACTGAAGAAAATTGATATCATGTCTAGCAAAACACCTCACAGAAATTCATATCTTCTCTCTCCGTTCCATCCTTATTTACGGTTGCTGTCCTAACACCCCTGCCACATTTTGTTTTGAAGACTGAAGGGATAGGAGGTATATGCGTCTGCATCGATTCACATGTCATATCAGAGATCATCTGAACAGGAGTATGATAGGTATACGCCGCTCTAATGGCACTGACTTAGTGAAAACAGAACATTTCATACGATTTGGAAGAATGAGAAATAGATATGAGGGTTAAAAGGAACCCAGTTTATCTTAAGTTTGTAACAAACGAGATTAATGATCAGTGACTCTGTTTCTCTTTCTTTAAAATGGTATGTTGAGTTGCCTAGAAATATAAAACGATAGATATTTACGGGGTAAAATTAATTAAGATTAACTGAACACATGCCTAAAGATTAACTGAGAATCTATAATTTCCCGTAGATGCAAAAATTAACAAGCTGGCTTTCGTGAAGTAAAACTGATGTAAATTTGTTCTATTAATACATCCAGCGTGTTTGGTAATAACTCAGTAACAGTAAACAATCACAGAAAAGAAATAGGTACATCTAAATAATTCATCCTGTGTTACACCCATTTTACTTTCTCGGTCGCCCTATCGAAAAACTCCGGGCAATGAAAATGAAATTTCCATTTTAAGAAGAAAATATTCCCCAATGTACTTCCTTTATTTTTAATGCCTTGTTGCAGTTAAAAACAATTTGATATGATTGCATAGTTATTTTGGCAGGTATCTCAGGTTGAATTGAGTTCATCACGGCTTACATATGATTCATCGTGCATATCAAACTTTCTGCTGGTGCAATAATTAACAATTACAGTGAATACCTGGCCCGTGTAATGATAACCCATAAATTAAAAAAATGTGGACGAAGGCAATGTGTTCCGCAATCTATCTCATATCTACCATTGATAAGCGTCACTACGGATGAAAGTAATTACAGATGCATTCAACTGATTAATAAAAAAATATACATTTTTACATTAAATTTCATAGGACTATATCAGACGACTTTTAGTATTATGAGTCAAAGTCATGGACATCTACAAAATACTAAATATGTTTTTTATACTGTCTCTTAAAAAGTATAACATTAAAATTGAATTACCTTACTAAGTAATGGAAAGTTAAATAGTTTATGTGCCGGTAAAATAGAAATACTAAAGAATACTAAGCTCACCTTAAATTTTATCTTTGAAAATATAATAAGCCTGCAGCAGTACCTTAGGCTTAATTGATTATACTGCATGATATTCATTAAAGCTTACTAATATAAATTATTCAAACGATGTCCACATATGAGGTGTAGTCCATTTCAAAATTTTACGTTTGTTTCAACCATCAAGCAATATCAAATCAATTAATGGTGCAATTCCAATTCGCGCAGAGGGACATTGAAAAGCCATATAATCAGATATACATAGATCAGAAGATATATCTAAATTCATAAATCAAATTATAAGATGCATGCATACATGACGAAGCCATAGTGATCTCCAGCATTCTTTGAAGTTGTATTTATAAAGGCCTAGCTTTAAGTGATAGACTTGAATTCTGTACAAGAGAGTAAAGCGTTAACATACCTCTAAGTACGAGCAACTTCGAACCACATAATTTGTACATGCAATGATTGGAAATTCGTACCTCTAAGTGTTCTTCGACTACTACTATGGGACGTATGCCACCTACTGTATATGGCAGTGCACCTGAGATAAGTCTTACTCATGATTAGCGAGGATATTTCAATCGCCAGTATTTTCTATAAAGTGATCTGTAAGCCTCAAATTCTGCACTAGCGACCATGGACCCAAGTTAACTCCTTATGTGTCGTCTAATTATTACTTTAGGATATAAACTTCTTGTTTGGCCTCCAAGCACAGCAGTGACTGGATTATCTTGCGGTGCAACCGCTGAAAGACTTATTGCTCACTGCACGAAGATTTCGCAATCTCCTACTTTTTCTTTAAGGTCATCACAAAAGATAAAACTTAAGCTGAAGATCTGTATTCCGCCCTCGTCAATTAAACCTCAGTCCACCCCTTGTGCATCCTTTGTCTTGCACTGTAGGGGAAAAAATTGCACGCTCGTGCTCGTGCGACAGTGCTACCCTCAATGCTTATGCCCTTTCATCCCCTTTCACTTTTCCACAGCCCCGTATACGTCGCTCAAGATCCCACTCCACTACTCTCTTCATACACCGTCGTTCCCTTCACCACTCCCGACCACCCCTAACCCCTTCAAGATCAAGTCTTACTTTCGCTTGCCAGACGAAGATATATTGATCGCGTTTTTTTCCCCTTTAAATTATATTTACAAATACCTGGCACGACCTGAGAGAAATAATACCGCCAAGTGGAATAAAGCCTTAGGTTATCCAACTGCATCCTGTTTGCCTACCGAATTTTTACTACGACCTACTCTTTTGCCCAACTACTGAGCATTCAATCCCAACCTTACATACCTGTGCTACTACTATCTGACCAATTCTCTTTTAACAATCGAAATGTACCGATGATTTGTGTTTCCTTCAAGTTTTTTCAAATTGAATGGATGTTGAATGCCAGAGAATCTCATCCTAGTTTTCACACTTTCAGGGGCCTATCTCGCTCTAGTATATCCTTTTTCATCTCAGCGTACGATCTACCCTTCTTCATCCCGTCCATGAAACCTATTTTCTCTCTTCCTCTACCCCGCTTGCCCAGCATCCTTCCCTCTATCACACTCTTCAGCAACCCATCACCCATTATTACATCCTTCAGCCATCTAACCTGCCTATCCCGGATTCATTCAAAAGTTTCCTCTCCTCGTCCACCATCTCAAGCACTTCCTCGTTAGTTCTCCTCTCCGTCCACCTCACCTTCGCCATCCTTCTCCACACCCACAACTCAAACGCCTGCGGCCTATCCTCTTTCTCATTTTAGAGAGTCCACATTTCCGCTCCATACAACGCTACGCTCCATATCAAGCTCTTCACCAGCCTCTTCTTCACATCCTTACCCAAGGTCCCCGTCATCATCTCTCTTCTATTACTAAACGCCTCCTTAGCTAGCGCTATTTTCTTCCGTATGTATTTGCTACGATGTCCGTTTTCTTCTAGTGCACGACCTAAGTAATTAAAATCCTGTCCTTTCTCGAGTTTGTGTCCTCCAACTTTAATGACAACCCTTCAAGTTATATCAACGACAAAAACGAAACTGGGAGAACTTAAATTCCACCTCCTAGAATATAACAGCTGTCTACTCCTGGTATTTTTTTTTCTACCAGGATGGAATATAAACTCCCTACCAAGTTACAACTATAATAAGCCCTACTCTCGTTTGACAGACGAAGACAATTTTATTTCCAGTTATTCAGTGTTAGGGATCTAAAATATAGCTCATCTGGATCGGTCGTTCTCAACCTAGGGCACAGTAGGGCAGAAGGAAGAAGATAAACTCCCAATCAAGTGGCATCTACGGAAAGGCTTACCCTCGCTCGGAATGCGAAGACACTGTGATCGCCAGTTATCATTATTCAGTGTGCTCTGTATCCGAATTTTAACTTAACTAGACCAGCGGCTTCCAACCAAGTGTAAGCGTACCCGTAACTGGTTCTGAATAGTGCCAATGCGATTTGTTTTAAGCAGTCCGATTTCTTGTCATTACTCCTCACTCATGAACACCGTGCTGGCATTGTTTACTTTTTATTCTCGTTCAGATAAGAGCGTATGAAATTTAAGCAATCCACTTGCTGTTACAATATTAACAGATGGCAATATAGCCAGTTTATTATGAGTGGCCAGTTGACTCACGCCAAGATATTCAGGCTTTAATTAATAAATACTCCCATCGCGAATTAAACATTAGATCACCCCTCAATGGAACCCGCCGCCTATCACGTGCCGGTCGGTGAAACTTTGATTTCAATCCTAGGTGATAGGAAAATTTAAACAATCCAAAGGAAGTTATTGCTACTTCAATGTTGGCACCTCATTCACCAGATTATAATCCCCTATTGAGAATGATCTTAGGTATACGTTGACGGGGATGTCATGAGATGAATAATGAAAGTGCTCTATTTGGATGGCAGAGTTATAACGAGGAGGGACTTAGATGCTGAGAAAAGACGACGAGACTAGGCTGCAGGCGTTTGAGATGTGGGTGTGGAGAAGGATGGAGACGATACGATGGATTGAAAAAAAGACGAACGAGGAAATATGACGCGTGAGGAGAAGACATTTCTCGGGAAGATTAGGAGAAGGAAGAGTAGGTTGTTGGATTGGAAGTGTAATTAAGGGATGAATTTGATACTGAAGGAAATAATAGAGAGGAGAATGTTGAGTATTCTAAGAAAGAGTAGAAAGAGAATAGGTTTAAAGGATATTATGACGAAGGGTTGGACGTATGCTGAGATGAATAAATAAATGTTATAGGCAGGTAAACACATGTAAAAGTCCAAGCGATTTTCACTCACCTTAATTAGGCAACCTTAATCGGTAGATTTCTCTAATAAGAATAATAGGATTTAAGAGTGCGTCCAAGGTGATAACGCAGTACGCAGAAATGCAGCCAATACACATAAACATCTAATGCCGTTTAGAGATGGGTATCCCATGTTCGAAGAATTCAGGAAGGTGTACTCCATCTACATCTACATCCTACCCTGCGAGCCGCCGGTTGGGCGTTTGGCAGGAAGTGCTAGGACATCAGTCGAGTAAAGATGTAAGGGATAAGGTTTTTGGAGGTAAAATGGTGACATAAACCATAGGAGTGTATTGAGTGGAGCTCAGTTATAATAAACATAGGTTACTGCGTGAGGAAAGAACGAGTTTTTGTACCTATCTGTTCGGCAATGTATCTATTCTATTTTATCGATTCTGTCAGACCTATAGATGTGCTGTCATGATAATATTCTCTTTGTTGCTCTGAATCACGCCAGTTCTGAATATCTCAAGCAAACTAAGTCAAGCGTGTAGCCTCCGAGTCTCTAGGGGCTCCCACCTTAATCCCCCTAAAAGCTGTGAGGCACTGTATGTACTTTGTTTTAGTCATACGATTGTGAACAAATTCTTTACATTTCATTCTTCTCTAAGCAAACCTTCATGATAATATCCTCTGTATCGTTTCGAAATACATCAGTTCTGTATTCTCAGGCAAAGTAAGTCTAGCATGTAGCCTCAGAGTCTCTAGGGGCTCCCATTTTAATCGCATTAATCGCTTTGGTCGGCCCCGGTGGCGGCGGGGTTAATTTCTTGCTTGCCAGTTCGAGGGGCGCGGGTTCGAGTCCCGCCTGGGTGGTTTTTCACCAATCAGGACATGGGTGTTGTTGTTCGGCTATTGTTGATTGTTAAACACCCGATGTAAAAGGTCTTTGTTGTACTGTTTTCGGGAGTGTGAGAATAAATAAAAAAAGCGGTGAAGCACAGTATGTACTTTGTTTTAATCATACGATTGTGGAAAAATTGCTTACATTTCAATCATCTCTAAGCCAATTCAGCATTCTTCAAAAGCACAGTTATCTGGAACGGACTCTAGGCCAAAAAATGTCAAGCTATCGAGCGCTGCTTCCACCCTCGCGAATAAAAAAGCCTAAGGCCACCACTAAAGGACATCATCCCCCCCCCCCCAGCTTGGGATGCACGCCGGTGCAACTGTGTCTCCAGTGAATGCTCTTGCACTTGCATCCCCTTTCACTTTTTCCAACCACCCCATCCCGAGCGCCGTCGAAAGCCCCCTTATAACCCCAGTCACTCTCTCTCTCACCCCCTTTCCCACTCGCCCACCCTATAACCCTTCCTCTCGCCCCCCAACCACCCTCCCCACATCCAGACGACCCTTATTTCATCCCCTCCCCTCCGTTCTACCCCTCCACCGCCGCCGGGGGCTGGCCGAGTTGAGCCGAGCGCGCAGGCAAGAAGAAGAAGAAGCAGCGGAGGCAGCGAGCGGAATTTTCCACTAACCCCCAATCGATCTCGCCGCCACACACGAGCCACCAATCACGCCTCTCCTCTCAAGAGGGAGAGAGGGGTAGGAAAAAAAAGGACTTTCCCTCCCCTTCCTCCCACCCCATTCAACCGACACAGCCTCCCCCTCCCCCCCAAACCTCCCGTATCATTCCTCATCCCTCCCACCTTATATACCTCCGCGAGAGAGTGAGAGGTGCGATGAACTGTGGGCGAAAGAGGTGACTCGCTCGCCGTCTCTGCCTCTCATTCTCTCCCTCTACTGTCCTACGCGGTATCTCGCTATTAAACTGCTGGGCTGCTCCCGTGCAACAGCGGGGGAAAATATTATAGGGGAACCTAAGGCCTCCCTCCTTCAATTCTGTATAGGCAATTGCGGTAATGGATGACGGATCAAGTTATTAGAAAGACGCTGCCGAGTTCACGTCTAGTGCTCAGCAAGTGATAGGTATTCCAGTTTCTATTTTTCCCTTCGAATAGCCAGAGATTCTCACCCTATTTAGGAAACTATGTCAATAGGTGGTTGTATAAGTAGATGTACATAGACAGGTACAGGTTTTTTGGGCCTGAATCAGCTGGATGGAAGTCTCGTCTGTGTAGGTCCAGATTGAGACCTAACACTTCTTTTCAACTGAACTCCGTAAGTCATGAATATTAGTTATAGAAAGGCACGGGGCTATCGAGAAGAAACTACTTTGCTGCTCCCGCGCAACAGCGGGGGAAAACATTATAGGGGAACCTGAGTCTCCCTTCTTCATTTCTGTACAGGCAATGGCGTGAATGGATGACGGATTAAGTTATTAGAAAGACGCTGCCGAGTTCACGTCTACTGCTCAGCAGGTGATAGATAAGCCAGTTTCTATTTTACCCTTCGAATGACCAGAGATTCTCACCCTATTTAGTAAACTATATCAATAGGTGGTTATATAAGTAGATATACTTGGATACAGGTCTTTTGGGTCTGGATTGGCTGGATACAGGTTTTTTATGCGTAGATCCAGTTATAGACCTAAGACTCTTCTTTTTAATTGAACTCCGAAAGTTATGAATATTAGTTATAGAAAGGCACGGGGCAACCGAGAAGAAACTGCTGGGCTGCTCCCGTGCAACAGAGGGGGAAATATTATAGGGGAAGTTGAGGCCCCCTCCTTCATCTACATCTACGAAATACCGTGCAAGCCACTATTAGGGTGTGTGGAATGTGGTGATTCCACACCAGGCATTCAGCACTCATCCCAGTTCAAATCAGAACCGTGCACGTTCCTCCGAATGCCAGGCGTAGGCCAAAAGCAGTCAGGGCAACGGTGCGCAGTTAGACCAGAAACCAGGAGAGTGATACGTAGAAGAACATGCTACCATGAAGTACACTACTCAAGATACAACTACTGGTTAGTATTATTAATGCGACAATTAAATACCACAACATGGTACTAAGAGATGCAGGAGTATATCATGCCGTAGCGTGCATGCGAGGTTAGAATCTACAATTCATGTTAAGATATTTTGTACTACTGAAAAAACCTTTTAGGTCTATTTAACCTAGTCAGTATCCTAGAACTGATCTATCGAAATTATTATGATCCCTTATTGTGCGTGGATAAAATGACATCTTAAATCTATCGGTTCTTCAGTTTATCTCCTTAATCTTATTCCTGTGATCGTTCCTGCCGTAATTCTTTGGCTCTAGCAAAATATTTTGATGGTCCAGCAAAACATAGCCTACATCAAACTTTCGTAAAAGATTTAACCTATATTTATACCTCCGTTTCTATGCAGGTAATTGCGTGAATGCATGGCGGATTAAGTTATTAGAAAGATGCTGCTTAGTTGACGTCCAGTACTATGCAGGAGATACGTAATCCAGTTTCTATTTTCCATAATATCGGTCAAAGATTCTCTCCCTATTTAGGAAACTATGTCAATATATGGTTGTATAACTAGAAATACTTAAATACAGGTCTTTTGGGCCTGAATCAGCGGGATACAGGTCTCGTCTGCGTCGGTCCAGATTGAGACCCAAGAGTCCTCTTTTCAACGGATCTCCGTAAGTTATGAATATGAGTTATAGAAAGGCACGGGACTACTGAGATACCGAGGTGTTATTCAATACAGTGCAACCGGTTCAGCCACTGTGTGTAGGATGATGTCTACCTAACATTGTCCCTGTCACATTGTGGACAGTATTTTAGCCGGATAGGGGTAGGTACTATCTTATTAGCATGGGTGGTTGGGGCCCAAACAGCTAGGTGATGTCATGGGCTGGGAATCAAAACGTTGAAAGTTTAAATTTCACTGTGGGAATTAATATGCACGGTTTACTTGAAATCTGAGCGTTAAATGTTACGTTGGAGTTGGAAGTAAAACTGATGACATTGCTCGTGAGCCGCAATAAACGTAGATGAGGCTCATTTGAGCGTTGGAATGGAGATAGATACATTAAAAATGAAAGCTGGCAAAAACAAACGAGGATTTGTTCATGATTCCGTGCCCTACAAGATCTTCAACAGAGTTTATTTTCTTCGACGGTAGCATTGCGAGGAATTGTTTTCCAGAAGAGAAACGAACAAGTGTTCGCTATTTGGCCGAACAACAGCCATACTGTCCGCATGTCCATAGTCCCTGGGTCTTAGGTTAGACGGTGCAAAATTCTCCCTTTTTTATCAGACGTGTCAATCGTGTGAACAGGAGGCAAGTGAGACTTTTTGTTTTTAAATATGTGTTTGGTGTCAGAGTTCAAGTCTGGACACTAAGCAGACATTTTTTTACATACAATATCGAGGAAACGCTCTTGCTAACGACTTTACATGCTCCTGAAGAAAACACGAGTTATAGAAGCTTCAGTGTATTACCTTAAATTGTGCTGGCAGACCATAATCGTTAACTATACATAAAATATATTCTCGATGTCTCAGGGGTGAGTTGAAACTACGAACCTCGGGTACAGTTATTTTAAACTAGATTGCAAATCGCAGTCAATAAAGTATTTTTAGCTTTGCGACAAGTCATTCCCGTGAAAGGCTGGTAAAACACTCGCAATCTTCCTGGGAATGAAAATGCTTCGGGTATAAAATCATCCAGGTAATGAGCAATCACTTAAACTCCCAAAAAAAGCATAGGTGAGATTATAATGGCATTTAAGTCAGCTTTAACTTCGGTTTGTGTCGATTTAATGGGGACAACCGACAGTCAGATGGGGCTCAACCCTTTCGTCCCTCTCGACACTAAACTACACTTTTTTCTCGGCTAAAAAAAGGATCCACGGTGGTGAAAAATCTGAGATTTTCCCAGTGAATGCTTACTTTTCGGGTTCCCCAACGGATAATAGTGTTAATCTTCATCGACATTACCACCAATAGATCACAAAAGAGGCTATGGAAATCAGGCTGAAGGTGGAAAACTTGAACCGAGACAAAGGATTTCGGCTTAGCATTGCGAGGAAAACAGCCATGAAAGATTATAAAAAGGGTGGGAAGGGGCCGAACTTCGTCTAGCAAGCCCTATTCAATAACTTAAAATGATTACTAGGGTGAGATATTAATAATTTAACCTTGATTCGTTTGGAATTTAAGACTTTATTGTATCTAGTACTTAAAATCAATCAGATACCTTGTCAAAGTGTTATAAAACGGATACGGAAGCAGCTAGAGCGACTCGTAGTACCTGAACAATATCCATACAAACAGTTGATGTATTATATCTTTAGCTTCGAATTCATGGTGAAATAAATTAAACTCTGCATAATTTCCCACCGTTAACTTCAATGTTCTGAATAAGCCAGAAACAACATGGGCCTAGAAAATTATACAAGTTGCTGAAACCTCGGTCAGTATAAAAACCAATTTTGCGAAAAATGTGCTGAGAATGAATAAATTTCGTTATGAATATCACCTTTTCTCAGAAAATGACGTCTAGTTGATTTAACAGTTAATTTTTTTGCGCCGTTATACTGCTCCATTTTCGATTTTTTTTCATTATCTCACATACTAATATTGTGTTATGCTCAACAATGATTTCAATTACTTGAATCATTTTTAATATTTGTCTATCATATCACATACTAGTAGTAAATACGCGCAACAATGACTTAAATTCATTGAATGACAGAACCAATATAAGAATAATCATTTCCCAATCTAATTTCTCCCCCCATTCATATTATCCAAGTGTTGATAATAGTTCAGCTAACAGTTTAACTCTCAAAACTACGGGCAGATATGAGATCTTAAAGCGAGGAGTGGAGGTTTCCTTCCGTCTGAATCGTCGATTTATACTGCTTTACGATATGAGAATGAGGCAGACGTGATTTCAACACCACGACCAAGAGTTCCACTGAGCCTGTTTGACGAGTGCACGGGATTCAAACCTATAATTTTAGCCCGTTAGATACACAGACGATTTTCCACGAAATATTTCCTTTATTTCCTTTTCAAAACAAACTTGAAACATGAGAATTAAAGCATTCCAAATCACATTTCATCAGAAGGTTTGATGAAAGATAAAATGCATTCCAATGCAGGAACGATGGTCCATTTTGCTACATTTTAAGATAGTGACATAATGATCAATAAAACAAGGACCGCCCGAGTACTCCTAGCCTTTCCGACCGCTAAGGAGTAGTCTTGTTTCATGCTCATGTTTAACCGTAAGTTAAAGCCATCGCTATAGAAAAAAGCCACATTCGGCTCACATTTTTGCAAACATTAAATCCGGCATGGTCATATGATTTTTCTATTAACGTAAAAAATAGTTTTCAATACCGTTTAAAAATTTCAAGCAACTATTTACATATGTCCATGCTATTAATGCGTAGACTTCTAGGTTTTTCACAGCACGAGCCACAATCATTCGAGATACGAGTTTTGCATTAACAAATAAAAATTATGAAGATAGCTAAAACACATCCACACAGTTTCAGAACAAGTCTATATACAGTTCAGGCATATCCTTTTTCTGATTTTACCACAGCATGACCCGAAAACATTTCTTTGCTCAATTTAAAGTGCAGACAATCTGCAGTTGTTTTGCACCTCCCTCTTTCCTCATGGCAATTTTTGGCATTGAATTTGTTTTCAGAAAGGTTGAAAAATCATGTACATATTATGGCCCTATTTAAAAAAACATATAGAGGCACTAACAAATAACAGTCACCCTGGACAAGACGGCACTGTGATGGTTCTGGTGTTAATTGGTCCACATACTAATTCAGTTCTTTGAAGTTTTCATTCATACATAGTACGGTGTCTTGCCAAAAAATATATGGCTAACGATTGGTTGTTCATATTTACCTAAACGTCTAAGAACTAAGCACTACTGAGTCGAAATTTATCAGAACCGCAGCATGACCATTTCATTATGTCGGGATACGGAACAAGATGTCCATACAGCCGATTCAGGGATTTTACCAGATGTCCCCGTACATGATTTTTAGTGGGACATTTTAAAGTCATCACCCATGTGACACGAAGGGTAGACGAACTTTAGAGGACTTAATCACGGTTTCTGGCTACCAGCCAAAATATCTGAGCCTACATCTTGATAAAGTCAAATTATTACTGCATGAAGGATGAACACTCGATGTTGAACATGTACTCATAACGCTACGGCACAAAATATTTCCTGAGGTATTTTGAAAAAAGTGTGAAACAACCTTAATCAAGATATGCAAAAATTACGGCTTTGAGGAATTTTGATAGCGGAATCACACCAAGGAAACAGCCTTGGGGTGCGACATCCTCTTTTTCATGAATCAGTCAACGTTGGGTCATCATCCTAACAGACCAATTTATTTAACATTCCTTCGCCTATCTTTTCATCTGATTCATAAGTTAACAGAATCCTCAACTTGAAGGTCTTAATTGCACGGAAGTAGAGCATAATATTGCATTTGGACGGGCGCGACCTTCCAATCTCTGCCGGATGCAGTTGCCAGGCCCGCTCGTGGCAAACAGCGAGTGAGGAAAAACATAAAAAGTCATTAGACGCCTTTTATGATACCATTGGAACTCTAAATCACAAATCATAATGTCGTATAGAATACTATATCAGTCAATCAGCCAGATTCATCAGCTGATACAGAAACACGTTTAAAAGTGAAAACCTTGAACCCCATGTGACACAAAATAATAAACAAAATTCATGGGACAGGAAACAAATTTCAAGTTAAAATCACCACAAAAATCTATCTTATCGCCATCTTAAAACTTCTGAATGAAATTCGAGATCGGTAGAGTAGATGGCTGGAGGATATTAAAGGTGTGAGAGATTGCTCAAGTGCGTGATAGAGGGAAGGATGTTGGGCAAGCGGGAAAGAGAATAGGTTTCATGGACGGGATGAAGAAGGGTAGATCGTACGATGATGCGAAAAAGGATTTTCTAGAGCAAGATAGGTCCATGAAAGTGTAGAAAACCGGGAGGAGATACTCTGACATTCAACAAAACCTACTTTAACCGGTAGAATACTTTAAAAAATCATTGAAACTACCAATCAAACCTTCAACCTCAATGAATATCCATCCTAATTGAAATAATGAAAATATACAGCATTTTTTTTAATTCCGGACGATTCTGTTGGCCCGTATGTCCCTGGAATCCCAATGGTCTGCTGAGCCTGACATGAGGTTTTTCAGGAACCGGAACAACAGAACTTGACATACATCCATGCCCTGGGTGGTGAAAGACCCACCCATGGCATGGATGGCACCCACCCACTCGAACTCGCGACCCTCAGTTTAGCTGGCGAGGACTTTACCCCACCGCCAATGGAGCCGGTGTTAGATTCAAAGCACACTTTACGTTACATATCATCAGCGTGAGTCAACACCTGTTCATATTTGTCCATGCATGAAGGTGAGTCCTTATTTTTCTCTCTTGGCCTTCACTTGCTCCTTTCTCGAGGAGAAAGACCTCAATAATTTTATGATAGACTTCACAGAGCTTGGCAAAGTATGCAGATAGCTACGCCTCCCTTTCACGCTAGCTTCAAAGTTTATGTCATCGAAATATGAAATTATCTTTAGATAACGGTAAAAAATTACGTGAACATTTTTACAACAAAACCTTTAAGTGTCGCTCAGCCATCGCCAAGAATCGCTAAAACATTGTAATTTACGGAAGCCTAAAATTCTCTCAGAGAATCGGATAATGCCAAGTTAATTGCATGGACGTCATATATTCAGTGATAAATTCATTGCGTTGCCAGTGGGTACGGCATAAATTATTTACATTATTTTGCATCCTTCCTTTTTGAAAAAAACACTCATGCTCATTTTGCAGTTTGGTCAAGGCTTTCGAATGTGAAAGTTGTGTGCACTGGAAACGTTGTTTACCGCCATAATATGAAGCACGGTTCCAATTTTCCAGTAAACATAAATACGTCTGGTCAGATAATTACTCCCGTCTTGTTACGAATGAATTTTACAAATGATAGTTATTTTTAACTCGCAGTACCACAACCGGCGAATCCAAGGACACCTGGATTGCCGCAGAAATAAATTCGAGATCACGAGTTAGATCCAAAAGTCTTTATTTTGAATGTCCTCGACGGGAGTTATTTCCCCTCGCAATCAACTCTGCTCGATTTCACAGAACACTAATTTACCACTTTCACATGCATTACCAAGTGCGATCAGACTCCGCTTCCATGCAGAATTTGCTCACTGAGGAAAACTCTTCGAATGAATTAGAATGTCAATTCATTAACTGTGTTTTTGGGGCAGATATTTTTCTTAGATCAGCTCTTTCCTTGACCAAGAAAAGAATAGGGAAGAGAGTTATTAGCGTACTTGTTAGAGCTCACTCTGAATGGCATTATTCAAGAATTTATGCTGAAAATGAAGTTCATACGAGGTTTAAAGAAAAACAAATTGTGTTTCACGAAACAAAACTTTCTGAGTTTTGAAATCAATTTTTAAATCGCTTGTTTCTCTCTCTCTGGCTGCTTTTTATTGATACTTAAGAACAAAAACACCGCAGTTGGAAAAGCAAAAATTGCTTTCAAATCGTTCCAGCTCAAGCGAAGTCCTTGATAATATTGCTACTTAGGCACTCAATCATGCGAAAATAAAAATTAGGGAAAAATTACGACGGACATAAGCATAAAGAGTTTCACCCTTCTATAATACCAATCTGGGATATATTAAATAAATACACTAACAATAAGGAAGAAAATATGATTAAGAACTGCAAGTAAATGATAATGATAATTTATTCTAAACGCAAGCCAACTAAAATGTTATTTAACAAATTGATGGCGCCACTAAATGAGATAAAACTCCTTGATTCAGCGAGCGAAAGATATATCCACGAGATGTGCTCAAGGAATGATTTATCCTGGTGATAATTCCATCATGTATGATCCAGCATTAATCACATATCCAGAGAATGTTATTTCTTGTTCAGGATGTTTCTCAACAAAAAGCCAAACAACTTCTTGATTATGATTTCTATAAGATCGCAAAGTGAAAGTGCCTTTGAAATCAGACGACCTGACAAAACACATTATTTTCTCTACCCATAAAATTAAAGTATACGGAAAGTTTTTCCTGGACGATGGTCATAAAATTATGGAACGCACTGCCCAAGATATAATTTATATACGTACCATTACAATGTTCAAAATTAAATGTAACGTATTTATCTAGAAATTACAATAGAAAATCAGACCGAGAAATGATTTTTACGTAAGTTCCTCATTTTTTTTAGCCGTTATTAATTGCAGCTAACTATTAAGGATGTACCACGATCAATCTATCTCGACTAAAAATATGGAGATCGTTATGAAAATTTTCAAAAATTATTCTTCCGGGAGAAATTAATTGAAAACTATTGTAGAATTTTACAAAACAAAATCATTTTCATATCGCTACATGGCTCTACCAAGTCAATCCTGATAATGCGTTATATATCGTCATAAAATCAAAAATTATACATAACCAACCTCGTATTTTATTTTGTTTTATTAAGTGAAAATAATGATGGAATTTTAAAAAGTTAAATACTTTCATATCGCAATGTGGATCTAACGAGAGAATCCTAATAACTTGATATAAATCCTCATGAAATACAAAATAATATTTCCAATCCTATTATTGTATTTTGTTTTTTTGTCCCACTCCTCCACTGTGATTGATAATTGATATACTCTGCATTTATTCTTAGCAGGCATACCACAGAGTAATCATCTACAATTATCCAATATTTAAATGATGGTCAGTGGCATGCTGTTTACTCTTCTTCGGGCGCCAAGCAAAATTTTTTCGCCGCTCCAATAGGATCTACAGAGGATGTCGTGTTGTTGGATGGATTTGTTCTCAGCCTCCTCCCCACCTCTCCCCCGAGGGAAATCCTCTCGCGTCCATCGGAATCCACCGGCGGCAATATTTTAAATCCCAGAGCCAGAACCGGTGTCGCGGCATCTGGTCGGAAAAGTCAACTCCGACGGGAGTTGGATGGGAAGAGAGAGAAGTCCCTGGACGGCTTCCAGTCGCTCGAATCCTGGATTCCTCGCCAGGCCGCGCGCCCCGACGCACCTAATTTATTGAGCAGTTCGACTCTTTCTCTCTCTCCCCTCGATTTGAGGCATTGTGGCACCAGAGTTTGGACGTGGGAGCCACTTACTTGTTCCGCGGTGACTCTGGCGAACGATTCGTTAACAGGCATAAATTTTTGTTCCGTGACACATGTGCGTAAACACGCTTGAGGCGAACGGAGCGAGATTTACGGGCCAAAACGCCGGTAAGGATATCTCAACGGATTTGAAATAGCTCTTCGAAGACTTCCTGAGTGAAGCATCGATCTCTTCGAATTCTGTGTTGGGCCTCGAGTGGCTTCGACACGCAACTGTGCGTCCTTTCTGAAGTCATTTTCAGGAAGGTTCTCACGAAGCCTTGGAATGAGTGCCTAGAGGGGTGTTGAACCACTCGACAAGGATCATTGAGGAGAATATCGAGAAATTAATTTTTATATGCAACGCGGACCGATCCCACTATTGAGAGGCAGCAGTCTCAGCAAAAGGCATCGATAGCGCAGATCAAGAAAATCGGTCCAGTATCAACAGACAAAGCTGGCGAGAGTCAAGTTCACGGAACCGATCGTAGTGCTGCGATGTGGAAGACAACGGCGACACCACCACATTAGCCCCCCTATAATATACATACTTGCATTCAAACTGTATATTAGGTATGGAGAGATGAAGGTATAAAGTCAACTGATCTTAGGATTGAAACCTAATGCTGGAGGATGCTGTAGAAATAATCGACAAACAACATAAGAAATGGTGAAATTTTCAAAAAGCACCTAAAACCACACGAAACGCTTTACAAAGAAGAAGAGTCAAATGGATTGGACTGAGACATAAAGGGAAGAACATTGTTTAAGGAAAAACACGGAAAACACCCCAAAGGATGACCCAGGAATTTAAGCTCAAATTTATGGACTAAATAAAGAGTAAAGTACAACTGAAGATATAGCACAAAGTATGGGAACTAGCATTGGATAGGGAAGGGTGGAGGGCTGCAGTCTACCAACCTTAGGATTGAATGACCAAGAATGATGAGATGATGATCAATAAATTAGGATAAATGATCGCGGAAGATCCTTGGTACACTCTAAACAGGAGGCTTAGATATTTATCGTGATTTTCTTAACCACAGGTTATATTTGTTTTATATTGAAGTTTATAATTAGTCATCACGTATGAGATTGTCCAGAAAGAAAAATATGGAGCAAACAGCGTATAAATAGCCCACCAATGGGACAATATTCATTGGAAAGAAGGGAAAAGCAATGATAATAGTTGGGAGTGAAGAGCAAAATTGTATTATCAATGGATTTCTCCAGGAAGAACAAAAAATAAATAATCTCTGCACGCTTTTCCGTACACTTGAGGAAAAAGAAGCACTCGGGTAACTAAGACTGAGGAAAACCCTAACTACGTATCACCAATACAAGGTCACAAAGGACCAAAGTAAAAAGTTGTAATGCCTCTGCCGGAAAATTTTGGATTGAATTAATCTTCCTGCAGATCTGCTCGAGCTCTTTATTGGAAATGTTGATATTTTGAAGAAAATGTACAGAAAATTTAATATGGATTTATTTTTTATTTTTTTCTATTCATATCTTTTACTGTATCATCTGTTAGTGATTGATCATTTACACTCCTGCCATATATTATTTTATAAATGTTACCATCTTGAAAATTGCCAACTTGTCACTCTGTAGTGACAAGTTGGCACTACAGAGTGGCATAGTGGCATAGTGAGAACCCGCGTTTCCACAGAAAACTTCTCTAGTTGGTTGCGCTAGTTATCTCGAAATTGTGTTAATCTATCCGTAGCCAAATTATTAAAACTTTCGCGGTCCAAGTTCGGCAAGCAGTGATGGTTTTTTTTTTGGGATAACCCGCGTCAAGATTTAAAAAAGCCAACGTTTCTTCTCCTTTGCCGGAGACCTCATCAGGGCTGAATGACCCAATTGCCTTGACGATATAAATTGATGCAAAATAAAGGTAATTAGGTCATTCAGCCCTGTTGAGGTCTCCGGCAAAGGAGAAGAAACGTTGGCTTTTTTTAAATCTTGACGCGGGTTATCCAAAAAAAAACCATCACTGCTATCCATAGCCATTTTTTGTATTAATTTTTTTCTTTGCCGTACTTTGGTATTTTGATAGCTTCTACATATCTTCCCGTTATTCCACGTTACCTACATGCACACGTCCTCCAAGGAACCTCTCTTCTGTATGTTTGGTTTCACGCCATCTATCCATTGTACAGGTGGTTTTTCTCTATTTCTCTTCCCACACCTTTCCTCTTATTCCCCACTACTTTGAATTATTTTAATTACTCAAGCCATCTCAATGTATTTTCTTATACTGACAAAAGTAAAGCATATGCGATTTTTCTCTAATAAAATGCAAGTGTTTATCAGTGGAAAACTGCAAGCGTTTGGCTTCTGTCATAATGGAACGTTTCCACGAAATCACACCTGAATCTGTATTTAATTACATCTTCTACCTACCATTTTAAGCAACTGACACCCAATCTTTCTATGATGTCTATATTTTTTCCTCTGTTCATTCAATAATTCTCAGCTTCAAATTGTAAGAGTTTTGCTAATACTATCAATGATTAATAGTGTATCTATACAACAATGATATTCCAAACGTTTTCATGAACTAATTTGCCACCGCCAAGTCATTTTTCGTATTGAAATACATATTACTGTATGTATTACCGAGGACCCAAGAAGTATTCTGTTCAGATATAGTCACAGTGCAATTACCAAAATGCAAATGGGAACATATTTTGAATTTAAACTTTCTCAAACTAACGATATTTAAATGCCTTAAGTTCCATTCCCACTCCTTTCACCACGTCTAGCTTGAGCTGAGCGTAAACAGTAGCCAGGAGGACGATTTGAGTTTCAACGAAAACAAAAAAATGTGAAAAAAAGAGAGAGAAGGGCTGGTATCCGTCGAAGAAGAAGCTTCCCCGGCCGTGTGTGTATTCTGTGAGGGAGCGTGTTAAGAATCCTTAAATGGCGCAAGGGGAGGCTGGAAGAGAGAGAGAGAGAGAATGCTGACGAGACGTCGCCGCTAGTTCGTCTAAATGCTTGGGGAATGGGCGTTAGCTGGTTGGTCGGTTGAACAGGAGTTGGTCTCCTTGGCTCTTTTTTTAGTCCTCGGAGACAGAATTGGAAAGGATAGGTTAGGGTGTGTGCCTTAGGGTAGGTTAAGGGGGGATGCTGGTTGTTTCTAAGTCGAGAGCGCTGTGTTGTCTCGTTTTATGCTGTTAGGAAGCATGCCTGCCTCCAATATTTAACCTGGCGACCATCTCCTCGGATCACTTAACGTCAAAGGTTCCCTGCCTGCTCAAGAAGGGAAGACACGGCGCCCGAGCTAAATAAAACTGCTCCTGGCTTAAATCATTTTCACGGCGTCGTCGGCTTAAGAGAGACTTAAAAGAGAAAATTGACAAGGGAGAGAATATTTTTCTAAAATTACATAACTTTAATGAATAACCGAAACTATTCAAGTATTCAGCCTAATAATCTTCACCAAATGAGAGAGTAAATTTCACTCTAATCAATAGCAAAGAAAAATACATTGATACGCAAGGGCAGTGAAAGAAGTTACTGATCATTGTATTCCTCTACATTTTCTCAATAAATCGTATCATTTGGGGTACACTACAGACTATATTGTGGTATTCATTCAGGAATAAGACGTAAACTTACTGAAAACATTAATTTGACCCGAAATATATTGAAATATTAATTATTTCGAACATACCTTACACTAGTTAATATTGCTGTTTTCAGGTATTCTCGTCGCGTATTTAGTTTTTCTGACTACAGTTTCTCCCCTCTTCCTGGGGGCGTCTTCAGGTCCGTTGGACATTTTGTAATTATTGTAAATATTCAACAATAATTACAAAATGTCCAACGGACCTGAAGACGCCCCCATAGGAAGAGGGGAGAAACTGTAGTCAGAAAAACTAAATACGCGACGAGAATACCTGAAAACAGCAATATTAACAAGTTAATGAGTCGCGGAAGCCTTCAAAGAAATACCTTACACTAATTTGCAACTTGATGACCATGATAAGTTTACCAGGGTTGAAAATGTTTTCAGAGCTGCGAAACTGGCTGTGCAGTAAATTTAACGGGGTAAATCGCTGGTGGTCAAACAATTGTGTGATTTTTCCAATGTGGATTTCACACAAATAAGTTGAACATGTTACCATATCAGATATCTACCGGTCGTTTATTAATAATGCTCACCCAAGCAACGTATTACTGTAGAGAAAAGCTAATAATGCTAACATAGTAGTGTAGTACTATGGAAAAAGCCAGAAATGGGGAGTAATAAGAATCTCTATATTTGTTTTATAATGTGTGTTTAACAAACAAACGTAAGATTATCTTCTGGGGACACAATTTAACATGATTTAAGGTCATTTTTTAACAGCTAGTGTAACTAAACTGTGAATATCAGATAAGAAACATACGCTTGGCGATTCGACGTTTAAACTAACGAGATTCGATTCTTCAGGAAATTGAAAAGAAAAACCATTTGCTAAAACAAATGGATTGTTTGTGGGTCATCTCACAAAGCACGAATGCATGATGAAAATATTGCTAACATTTCCTACGGGGAGCGCAGAGCATAAGTGAGGCAAATTATAAAACTATCGTCATCTGCTGAAATGAAAATACCAAATGAAATGCAGAAAAAATACATGTATTTTCAATTAATGGAATTGAGAACAAATGAAATGACGGAGAAAACTAGATGCTAATATAGAATGTGATAGATCTGATCATTAAATAACACACCACAGCCATTCAATACACTGACTATCTAATTACTTACGTGAAGCAAGTAATAAGAGGGAAAATCAATGATTATTTTCTTCTTAATATCGGCCAGAAAATACAATGGTTGCTTTACCAAAATACACCACCATTCTGCTACGTAATAGTCTCAATGACGGTAGTAGATGAATCTGCCGGGAAAAAAACAGATGATAGGGGAGGAAATCACAATAAATTATGAAATTCAATAATAGCTCATCCCTCATCCCCATTTTAATGGTGAAGAGGAAAACTTCTGCATTGGTTCTTGCAAGTGTAACCGTCGCGGGCTTCAGCAATAAGAACTGAGAGCCACAAGGTATGATGGCTCGATTGCGCAGTAAGATCTGCGTGAGTATCGATTGATTCGGCAATATAGAAGTTTTTGCTGGCGAAAAAAGTAGATTATGCGAGCCGTATTTTTTAGCGAAAACTTCCATAAACATCTCAGAAGATAATGAAGATCTTGAAAACATTTTCAAATTTAATTTTCATGCCGCTTATAAGGAATGTTAAATTACGTTTAATACTTCATTCCCTAAATAAAAAATATCGCAGAAAAGGAATATTTGATCGATTTGTATTCAAGCAAAGCGCCATGTATGAATTGATTAATAAATTTATGAAACATGAACGGTGGGAACAACGCAATAATTTTTTAGCCTAACGTCTGTGAACACCTGAGCACAGAGACTTAAGAATAGAGTTTGCACTGGTGCACCCTGAATTCAATCCCTGAAACTTGAAGAGATATTGGGGATTGGGTTGGTATGGTGGCTAGAGTTCTAGCGGACCATGTAAAACGGCTAAGGTTCAAATCCCTATTCCTATTTGGGGGCGGATCCCTATTTTGGTGGATCCATACATGGAGGCCATTTTAAGTGAGAGGTTGAACCGTGGTCCCCTTGGCACCATTCATTAAAAACATTCTAATTCCGACGCCGGGTTTCCCTCCACTCTTTCTTCCTTTCCCCAATAATGCTTCCCTTACCCACCTGTTCCCAATGGCTCCTCAATTGTCGATCGTCTCCCCAAATAATCAACCAACCGACTGAGGAGATATTAACAAAATATTTTAGGAGAAATTTACCACGATTTCGATTTATTATAATGTATTCTATCTATATTTTGTTGAAAGTCAGAGAATCTCCTCCCGGTCTTTTACACATTCAGTGGCCTATCTCCCTCTAGTATATCCTTTTTCGCCTCTAAAGATCTACCCATCTTCATCCCGTCCATGAAACCTATTCTCTTTCTTCCCCTACCCCGCTTGCCCAACATCCTTCCCTTTATCACACTCTTCAGCAACCCATCACCCCTTATTATATCTTTCAGCCACCTACTCTGCCGATCTCGAATTTCATTAAGAAGTTTCCTTTCCTCTCCAAGCATCTCAAGCACTCCTCGTTAGTCTTTCTTTCCATCCAACTAGCCTTCTCTATCCTTATTCACACCCACATCTCAAATGCCTGCAGCCTATTCTTGTCCTCCTTTCTGAGGGCCCACGTTGCTGCTCCATACAACACTACGCTCCATATAAAGCTCTTCACCAGCCTCTTCTTCACATCCTTACCCAATGTTACCGTCATCAACTCCCTTGTATTACTAAACACCTCCTTAGCTAGCGCTATTCTCTTCCGCATGCCATTGCTAGAAAAAGCCCTAAATACAAAAATCCTTACCCAATGTTACCGTCATCAACTCCCTTGTATTACTAAACACCTCTTTAGCTAGCGCTATTCTCTTCCGTATGCCATTGCTAGAAAGAGTCCTAAATAAAAAAAACTGAACAGTATTAGCCTGTGGAGGCGATCGTGGCTTATGAAGGAGCAAAAAAAGAAGCAAATGCAAAGAGAAGTGATGAACGAATGACGGCAAACATTTTTGGTCGACATCATTTCCCAATATTGTCATATTAATTCATTAAACGCTTCTCCATCTCCTGAGGAATAAATTTTAGTAAAAAAACTTCGTGCAGAGCACAAGTACCAAAATGCCTTGCGTGCAAATGGTTTCGTCGTGCAGCTCCAACTGACTGAGCCTTTAAGAGACGACATGATCATGGATGGCTGCTCCGCTAAACCGTCTTGATTGGTTCCAATTAAAAACGCCGCGAATACTCTTAAGGGGCAGTTATGGGTCTCTCTCCCCTCCCCATCCCCCCACCAATCGTCTCTCTTTCTCTCTACAGGCTCTTAACCCGTATCGCTGTCACTTGTTCTTCAAGGGAACCTTTTAACGAGATGACAGTTACCAACTTTGTAATGAATATTTACGGAGCGTTCCCCGAGGAACAAATTTTTTACGATCCTCCACGGTCTAACCGAGACGCAGTGTTAGCGACCATTAAAAATTATCGATGCGGGGGACGAAAACAGTGGAACCTAATTGCAATTGTTATATCGACTGTGGCGGCTGGGAAGAAACCCAAGTGCGAGGAGAGCGCATTCCAACTTCTTATTCTCCCGAGCTTGTCGGATTTGTTAAAAGTACTTACACAGTGCTACGATAAAGTTAGGGAGCTCAGCCGCAAATCTCACATTAGAGCTTATTTCTAGTATTAGGCCAGCTTGGCTTGATTAAGAGAAAAGTCTAGACACCAAGTTGGAGCGCGTTAAGCAAGGATTGGCTAGGTATGTATATCTAAATCTACGTATTACCCAGCAAGCCACCACAAGGTGTTTGGCAGAGGGTGACTTATCACCAACATGAACTACAGTGAAGAGCTTTACTTTCACCAATATGCACCACATAATGGATAAGCTACAAATGCTACAGAAACTACTAAAATAATCTATAACGCAAGTGTGAAAACGAGACAAAAAAGTCATGCAGGGAACATACAAAACATGGTGTTAGCACTACTCGGCAGATTTGGAAATATGAGAGGACACCAATTAATCAGCCACACTACATGTCAACTAACTTCGAAGTGTTAACGCATCCATTAAGGTCTCTTATCGATCGTGGGAAAAACGACATTTTAAACCTTTCTGCTCTACAATCTACTTCCCTTATTTTATTATCATGACCTGATCTACTGTAGTATGTTGGAATTTGTATGATATTGATAACATCTGAAAATAAATCGGTGTCAAATTTACTTAAAAGATTAAGTCTAATGTAATTAAGTGTAATAGGACGTCACGATAATTTCAATATGGCTAAAATCCTAGAGCGACAACCAGTACGGAAATTGTTGTCATACCGTAAGCTAAAATTTATCCTTAGTGTTCCGAGTATGTTCTAAGCTGATCCTATTTTCGATGATTTCATCAGCATTTTAAGAAGTACAACTTACTGCAAATTAGATCATTAGAACAAAATTCGGAAAATGGAATGCATAACGGACAAGTTACAATTGCCATTTTTTCCACGAAGAGGTCGTGATACCTACTGCTGAGAGTTTAGGGTTAGATTTTTCGTTAAGTAACGAACTTATTTCCCTTGTTCGCCAAATCTTTCTCCTCAACTTGCTACCAACGAAAGGCCTTACTTACTTCCTGTGTAACTATTATATCTCTGCATGTATGTTGAGGCAAAATTCATTAATGCTCATTGTTCAATGACATTGACAGGGTAAGGTGCTGGTATATGCCGGTGAAATTTCACCTCCTAACAGATATTTTCACCAATGAATTTTACGTCGTATTTCCATTGACATTAGTAGTGCATAAGTAGAGCATGAAACCTCACACCTTGCCACTCATCCAGGACGAGGCGATCCGGGTTCTTTTCAGTTGTTGATTAATACAATTTACGAATGTCGGCAGTCACGTTGACCATCATTAATTAGTACTCAACTTTAGGGGTAAAGTTGTACGATAGAAGATATAGAATTACTCTAGCTAGGGAAGCATTCTCAAAGAGAAGGGAACTGATAAGGAGAGGTCTGAGTAGAGACGTTAAGAAAAGGCTGGTTAAAACTCTATGAAGCGTGGCACTGTATGGGCTGGAGACTTGGTCATTGCGGAGGATGTATGTAGACTTGAGGCGTTTGAGATGTGGGTGTGGAGAAGGATCGAGAAGATGAGCTGGGTGGCGATTGGGATGATCGAAGAGGTATTGGATATGGTTGGAGAGGAAAGGAAACTCATGGCGGAGGTTTGAATGAGGAAGAATAGATGGATGGAAGACGTTTTGAAAAGAGTGGGAATGTTGAAGAGGGTAATAGAGGGAAGAATACTGGATAAGAGAGGAAGAGGATAAGAATTCTGGACGAAATAAGGAGGGAGACGATATGAGACATTAAAGTGGGATATAATCGCGGGTCATTCATACGTGGAAAAACAGAACAATGGTGCCAGTGGGATAAATCTGCCCAAAAACCTGCCAATCAGCTGGTAGAGAACTCAGGCGAAAAATGAATAAACTGAGGAAATAGGTTATCGCTTCATCAAACTGAGGCATGTCACCCTGGAAAATCTTGACCGTTAAGGGACTTTATTCAGGATGGGATCGAAGTCAAATCTCGATGAAATCGAGGCTGTGACGTAACAGACCGTATACAACTTTTAAAACGCAAAAATCGAGATTTTCTAAGACTGCTGCGTCAATATTTCACCATTGTGATGATCGAGAGTACCTCTCTAATAACCCCACTGGCCCATGTCTTCCTCTTACATTTCCTGGCCTCAATGGATTTATTTATTTCCAAACTAAACCTTAAAATGACATCTGCTGAAGGGCAGAACTGGACAAAAATAAAAAAAATTGAAATTTTTCTGCAACGGGCATGTGTCAATTTAAGAAAGAAATTGGGCAAAAAAAGAAATTCACATATACATAAAGTAAAAGCGTGGATTTAACAAACGGTATTCGTAAATTTTACAACTATACAAATTTATCAAACTAATTCTTTACGAGAAATATTTATTTCTACTGCCCGGGGCACTAAGATTAAGCACGAAGCAATGAGTTGAAGTGCTCAAGTATTCAATACTTGTTTTGACCTACGCGGTCACGAGGGAGCTTCCTCTAGTAAAAAAAAAATATTTCCCACTCGCAAATTCCAACCGAACCCTTTTCTGTCATCCTATTCTTCTGCCACACGTCATGCTCCCGCCCTGTCACTGACGTCACGCATGCAGCTGCTTTTTTTGTAAAAAAAATGAAAGGCACCCTTATTGATAGATACGGGACGTCGGCGGAAAAAAAGGCACGCTCTCGAACGCCTCACGTGACCTAGGGCAAGGGAGTCGAAATGAGGTTATAAATTTTCACCCCCTCCCGAACCTTGTCCATCCTTACCCGATCATAAAACTTGCCGTGCGTTGAAAACGGCCTCTTTATGCATCTCTCACAACGAAATGAAATAAATGTACTTCTTTTTTAAGCGGGTAGTGCAGACGTTAACAGCAGAGAGCACTCCCATCTGGTCACACGGTCACGCGAGCTCCATGTGGCACAACGAATACTCATTCACATAGGTTAAATAGGAGAATAGTTCTGCGAGCGCAATATACCCAGATAGCCTAGGTGTGACAAGGGTCTTTGGTTGAATGTGAGGTTTCACCAACACGCACTGCACTTTGTCCTGTAAAATTTAATTTTAACTTAAGTAAATTTTGACCTTATGTATGTATATACAATTGTTCTTGGTGGATTTGTCTTGGTTGAATAAATGAATTTCACCATCTCTCACCGCTAATATTTCAAATATTTATTTCTGCATCCTCAGGGCTATATTATATAACAAATATTATTACATTTCCATTAAAATTATAAGTGAACTGATAATTTTTACAATCTTTGAAGAAATTTAAAACAAAATTTATCCATCTATTACTTTATACTCGGCCTACTGTCCATCTTAAGTTGCAAACGTTGTCTTGAATGTCTTCAAAGTTTATGAAAAATGTCAGTTCATTTCTAAGTTTAATGAAAAAAGTACTATATTTGTTGTACAAAATATCCCTTAGGAAGCTACTCTGCGAAACGTTGGCGGTAAGAGGTGATTGCAATCATTTATTAGCAAGACCAATCCTCTAGAACAATGGCGTATGCATATAAAATTCAATGATACTTCGACTATTGACGGATTAAAAAAATCCCTTCAAGTACCGTCGGGTGTGAAAATTTCACCGAAAAGCCCTACTTAGTGCCAAAGCTACGGAAAACTATGAATATCAATTTACTTGGCAGTTGCATTATTGCGCATATCAGAAATATCTGCAGAGAAGCGATTGCTTACAGATGACAGATACCGTGAGAGGAGACGAGCTCTTAGGTGATTTTTTTTTCATTTACGCATAACCCAGTAAGCCACCTCATAGGCGGACATTCTCTAAAACATACGGCACACTTCTTATAAATGCTAATGAAGTTTTAAGATATACTAAAGATCATTGATTAACCTACTATTAGTGTGTAAAGATATATTTATAGCCGTATCGAAGGTATAGCCAGTATATAGATAAAACTAATCATACCCATGAGATAGGGCAATAATGAGGCCATAGAAAAGGAAAGTGATCATTAATTTAATAGATGAGTGTTGGTGTTTATGCGAATGGAACAGGATATCAGTGGAAAAACCTGCCACGGCAGAATGATCATTTGCCTTAAACGCATAGAAGCCGAAAATAATTAACTACATTACAGCATATCATGTAAACTTTGTAGAAAAAGAGAACTCAGTTCGGTGTATCAGTCAGTACAAAAATATAGCTTCAATTTCATTCGGCAAGACGCCATTGCATCTCATCTTAACTCTTAGCAATTCCTCGTGGCATCAAATGCACACGGTCAAGGTTTCAGGCAAGAAGGCGTTTATCCTCATCGACAAAAGTAAAACACGTTTAATATAAGAAAAAGTAATCCAACTATCACAAATAAATATGCTGGAATAATGAAGAATCCTAACATGGTTCTAGATTGGTTAATACGCGTGAAATTATTACTTATTGGAATCAGTTCGAGTATGATTGAATTATACCGTAATTTGACCGTATGTACACTACAAAATTTTCTTAAAACTTCGTCTTCTCTAAATCGACTATTTCTCCCTTTGGCTCAATGCACTTCTTAGCGTCCTTCACTAAGTCTATCTTGGCTGACCTGTTCGTCTTTCTTTCCTTCACTCTAACAATGGCATATAGTATTAATAATATTATTATACTAGTAACATTAGCTCATTCACCAAAATTTCATTTTAAATATGCCAGGTGATTTCTGCGGCAGACATCTTGAAAATTGCTCACTCGAAATGAGTGGGCAATCGAGTAACCAACAGGGGTCATTCGTTTCTGAGGGGAGTCCGAGAGAGCATCGTCACTCGAGTGACGTCTTATAACACCGAAGTAGCAACCGAGTGGAGTTAGAGAGAGGTTTGGGAAAAATCCGCACTCGAATGTCGTTCTATAATTCGGCCCTACGAAAACCGAGATGTGGGAGAAGGTCTTTCGGTATGCATTAGGATTGGATGGGAATTAAAGAACTATGGAGTGAAACGGTGATATTTATCAGGCAAGAAACCGAGGCATTTTGCTCCCGATTTCATTTCTCGTCCCAGCGAGATCATAATACGATAGCTCGCCCGTAATAATCGTTGAAACTTCACTTTCCAATGAAACACAAAATAATTTTGAAACAAAAATGCATTTTAAAATTTTGTACGAAAGGTATTGGCTCGGTAGATGCATTTAGCGTTACGGAGAAAGGTGGGAGAGAGTTAATAGGCTGAGTTAATATAAAGCGGATTAGTAAGACACATTTTAGAAGAATATAAGTGGAGGGTTAGGAAAGAAACTATGATATATTAAAAAGCTTCAATCGGCGGCCTTGTAGAGGAAGATCTATCAATATATTTCTCTCCCAGCATTGCCTGCATACTGGAGGGACCATTTTCCCTTCGAACCCTCATTCCCCTATCCTTCCCCTGCGTGAAATATATATAAGCTCCCTTCCCTTCCCCAATCTTGTCCCTTCTCCCCTCACATAAACCTTCTAAGCCACCCCACCTCCCCCCCTTACCCGGCCGTCAACTAGGACGACCCCCTCTTCCCCCCTCGGGTGTATAGACCTACCCCAAAAACTTTTCCATTTCCCCCTAGCAACTAGCTGCTGCTCGGCATCAGCCCTCATAGCAAGGCATGCGCTCAACCCTACAAGCGTTAGGGTAGAGGCAAAGACAAGAGGGCTGGAGGGCTCGGGGCTTTCGTTTTAGGCCTACAGGAAATGCGATACAACGCCGTATGATATTATGCGATATCAAGCGTGAGCTATGTGATTTGAAGTGGCGATATCGCTCTCTGTTTCACCATATGCCGACCTCGGTGGCGTTTGGGGGCGAGGTCTCCGTCCACTACCCGTGAGGTTCGCGGGCACGAATCCCATTTGGATGACTTTCCTCCATCTTAGGAATTTATGCTTTTCTTCACCAGATGAGTGGGTATACCACCAGCTGATCGGTAGGTTTTTCGAAGGCCCCAATCCAAATATCCCCATTTCGGAGGCATATTTTCTCTTTCCTTCTCATAACTTCTATATCTACAAGACTTGCTCACAGTTAGGATTCTCTGAAGTTCCTCATACCCTCTGAATTTCCTTGTTCCATCCAAAATACTTCTTCCTCGCTTTCTTTAGCTAGACTCCCTTATTCGACGTTCCTTCGCCACTAATCACATTCTACATCCATATACTCTGCCTTCTTGGAATCTTCGCCACCATTTTCGTCACTCTTTGATTAACAGACCTCAGGAGATAGTCGAGCAATTAAAGATTAAATATTTTGAACTGGAAGACTACGAAACAGCGCACTAAAGAATAAGCTCACAAAAATGATATTCACTGCATTAGATTATATGGTAAAAGAGAACTATTAGTATGCATGGCTACTTACAAGCTTATTCATCAGTATGAGACGTAAAAAAAGACCTCTCATGATTCTTGAATTGAATTCTTGAATGATGAAGTCTTGAATACAGGAGGGCGAGTATGGAGGTAAATGAGGCAAAAAAAGTTTGCAAGTATAGGTCAGTATGGAGGAAATTATTGATGCAGAGTTAGGTGTACATATATGTATTTATGAGTGAATCTTATTGACTGCCTACCCCGGAAGGGAACGGCGTGATTGGTATGTATGTATGTACAAAGTTGGGATACATTTCCAGACTTGAGCCCATCCTCTTTGAAGTACTCGGAGGAAACAAAATGATGTGAACACCATCAGAAAGGACGAGTACTTAGCCTTCAATCAGCACTACTTAGCCTCCTTGGCGGAGTATTGAAGACGCTCACTTAGGTAAGTCGACATTGCATATGCTCCTCGACGTGGGTTAATTATTTCGCGATGACGCAGGCGTATTTACGCCCAACCTCTGCCGTTTCCGCAACGTATCCACCCTGACTTTTTTGTTATAACAAGACTTTGTGAGGTTAAAAGAGATCTGCAGTGATATATCTCCTGAGCCTTTTCCATCGCCCTTAATTCCTCGTCACTTTTCTCGCTACACGCTTGGGGAAACTACTCCTATTATCTTAGAGTGGGACTCGCACATGATATGCTCATTGCTTCCCCATTTTAGGACACAGCCTGGTGAATACGATGTATGCACTTCCGGATGCCCGGTTGGTCCGATGCTATCGCCACTAATTTCATCGTCGACCGTACATGGAGTGCATTTCGAGGAGACCCGTCCCGCGAACGGATACCGGCCGGCGGCGGCGTAGAGTCCACAGCAACAAGACACCCCTATGGAAAGCCCTCGACCACTCAACACCCTCCCACAGCCTTCAAAATGCGCCTCCTTCCTCGAGGCATATCTGGTTGAGATGCAAGAGGCAACTTCCGTCCCGAAGCCAGCTGGCATGAATTCCGTATTCTAAATAACGTCATAAGTCCCTTTGCACCGTGAAAACCCTTTTTTTCGGACGATAGGAATCTAAAAAGCCGGCGAGAGTGAAGGGTGGGAAAAAAATGTTTCCCAAGTGGACTAATTGCGGAGACTTCCTACGCCCCCTTCTCTTCTGTCCTCCTCCAACCCCCCTCGCCTACGCCATTCTCTACCATTGGGCCTAGGAGTAACGATTTTCCTCTTTGAAAAACTCAGAAGCGCGCGAAAGTGGTTAGTTATGAGGAAGACACCGGGAAAAATTAGGCTGTATTCTGTGGAGAGTTCCAATCATTCGGCATAATACAATTTGGCAAGAATAAGCACACAAGTGATTTTAGGTCCATTCTGCGTAGTGATGCAGTTCACTTCAGAATGATTCTCAAGAGGTGTTTTCAGTTTTCTTTATTAAACAAGCCTCACTCAGTACAGCCCGCCATTATATGACATGGACGACGACTGCCCGCCTTACATCGACAGTGTTACCAACTCCATACATTGACTGTGTCACCAACTCTACAACACAAGTAGTCATGACACATAAGTACTAACTCTCAAACTGATAACACCAAAAGTAATCGAAAGTAATTTTTGTGCCTAAAACTCAGGCAAGAGTTATCAAAACAATTCCTTAGGACAAGCTTAGGGGTGACGAGACTTTCTCAAGATCAATGAATATTTCATGACGATAGTTCTTACTTTTTCCACTAACCCGGGTAGTTTTTGACCGGTGGCTCGTTTATTTTGGAAATGATCAAAATAAATAAAGTAGCGTCGAAAATAAAATAATAATTTGACTCTGTAAAAGGGGCGATGAATCAGCGGGTTACTGGGGAGCATTAAAAGGAGGTACTGCCGAAATATTAGGAAAGGCTCATTATTCATTCAAGTAACGCAGAGTAAAGCCCGTGGTCTAAACACAATGGGGGAATTATTTTATGAAGAGCTATCATAGTTTTGAGGCATGAATTTCTTTTCTCAACCCGCACACAATGCGCCCCCTCGGTATTCATCTCGTATGAAAGTCGGCTCGCCTTTCAGAGAGCGCTTCTGGCGTCTTAGTTGGATGAATTTTCTCACAATGTGCATTTTTATTGGTATAGTTTTTTCCCGGGAGCATTATTTTCACTTACTATTTCATTATGACATGCGCGGTACTGCAAAACTTAAGTACTTATATATAATAATAAGTTTATCTAAGACGATTTTCAATAATCATGGGAGCACATTGATAAGTCAGCTTACGTTTTACATCCTCTATGGCCAGTTGAAATACTTACATACACACATACAAGAGAAAATAATGATCCTAGGGAAAGTTATACCCATGAAAAATGCACATTGTGGGAAAATTCAACGAACTAAGACGCGCTGAACGTCTGAAAGGCGAGCCAACTTCTGTACAAGCTGAATAATTCGAATTTCAAAGAGTCGGTTTCCCTAGGGGGAGAAAAAACTGCTGAAGTAACCAGGGCGTGGAAAAATTTCGGCTCGTGGATTTCGTGGCGACAACCGACAACCCCTTGAAGTGCACCTCAGCCACAAAAGAGGAGTGCACCGCGGGGCGGGGAAGAAGGTGCACGGGAAGGGCTCGGACGTGCCTTCTTCACAGCCGCGAGACGGTCATGTACGACACGCACTTGTACTTCTCGTGTTACGCCCGCTGGCCACCCGAAAAACCTTACACCCTCTCAAAGAAGGGAGGTGCCGGGCAAGAAAGCGACAAGAAGAATGCCTTCGGGTGAGAGATTACAGCGGTAATCCTACCTACGTCCGCCTTTGGTCCAACCAGCCGTCTTTTTTTAAGAAAAAGACAGTAAAAATAAGGCACACTGAGTGAATCGAAGCGGATTTTATCCTTAGATTGAAGTGCTATGGTGTTTACGGTAATTCTTAGTGCTCATCCTAACCTTCCTATTTTTTATTTTATTAAAACTCTTTACAGCCGATAAATAACGAATAATTTGCGGTTAGCTTATGGTAGGTAGCATAGGCAAGATGATAAAATAGGCTAAGGAAGGAAATACAAAATGTATCTCAAATCATATCGGGGAAGGAATATACGTTACAGTTTCAGGCTTAACATTCTGGAAATGCGGCACATGAAATATTTTTTCGCTCTGTATACATTCCACAACCATGTCTCCACAACCAACGGTTTTCAATCTCCCCTAACGCAATAAGCTGCGAGTCCGTAAAACGATACTGGCGCCTTCGGGAGGAACATAAGAGACCCCCGCGCAAGGAGATTCAGACTCTAACCTACGAATCTCACTTTGCGGTACACCCCGTGTTAGGAGATCCCTCCCGCTGAACGGAATATTCCGTACCATTACCTATCCCACCCCACACCGGCACCAAATCGACCCTGGAGACAGCGACCGGGGGATGGGGGGGAATTTTAGGGGAAAACCCCCCCCCCCCGACCCTTGGATACACCACCTCCCCCCTCTAAACCTACCCTCACCGTTCCCCTCCGAAAACTTTCCCCGCTCCTACCCCCCCTCGCCTTCCCCTCCCTTCCCCTTCCCAAAACCCTTACCCCGTGGACGTGGAAAAACCCAGCCCTTCTCAGACCCAAAAACCATTGCGCCTAGCCAACCAACCAACCCCTCTCCCGTATTTCGGGACGGTTTCCAAAAACCCTACCCCAACCCCCATCCGAAAAGGGTCGCCAGAGACGCCGCCGCCCCTGCCCTACGACCCTCCCTCCCCTCCTATAAACCCAGAAATAAGACCTCGGCAGGGGGGGTGTAAGAGGGGGAAAAGGGAGGGAAATAGGGGTGGCGCGGTAAAAGGATGGGTTTTTCTGGGGGGGTGGGTGGATGGAGGAGGAGAGACTAAACTGAGAGGAGGGAGGGGTCGTGGATTTTTGTGAGAAGGGTGGAAGATGGCAGGAATACTGCATATATGTTTATTAATATAAAGGGGTTGGAAATTTCCCTTATCCACTCCCCCTCCTCCGTTCATTCCCCTTCACTTTCTCTCACACGTCCTTAATTTCATTAGCGATTCGCCGGAATAAACTTCAAGCTCACCCTTTTCAGAGACAACTCACGCGTTCATAATCAATACGATCGATTTTTAGACCCAACGCAACGAATAAAAATTTTTTTCATGTCGTTTCTTCCATTTCTTCGACTCAAACAAAGAGAAATGAAGGGCATAAATAGGGGGACAGCGGGTAGTTGATCGTCGGTAGGGAAAGAGAAAAAAACTTTAGAAGGAAAGAGGGGAAATATCTCAATCCACTAGCTAATCGGAAAAATAATTGATCGAAAAACTTCGATATCGCACTCGCACTTTTCTTTATTTTTAAGACGATGGATTCAACTATAGCACGCTACTATCAAGAGTTTCTGAATGAAGTTGCTTGGAAATTTAAAAAAAACGGGATTTGCTATCAAATTTAAACAAAGTTCTATGTTTACTGAACCTTTCGTATAAATGCTCCTTCAACGGTGACATAATATTATTAACATCCTTGGAATGCCCGGAAGAGTACCAAAAGGAATAAAGTGTCCTTATAGGCTTAAAATGGTGTGACATATTAAGAATCGTGCATGGGCAACGTAAAATATTCAATACAGTTATACCGAGGGTATCTAGACAAATAATATCAGCTTCCTTGACATAATATCGTTTTACATTCGTCACGATGTATCCCCTAGTTTGGTTCAAATGAGAAAAAGACAAAAACAAGGAAGAGAAATGAATGGAAAGGGAAATTTGAAGAATGTAGTACATTTTGTTACAGAGAAGACATCATGTGAGAAAAATGCGGATGCCGAGGACGGCTGAGGAATTTTTGAGGACTAATGTGCGAAAAGGCAAGAAACGAATACCCATTTATAATACTCAGCAGCTTAGCCGGCAGCGACTCTTCCAAGGATCCCAACAGTCCAGTAAATTTGCTATACTTCACGCTTTCCCATACTATCAAGACAATAAATCTTAAAAACGCTGCGAAGCACACAAATATTACGGAACGCAGTCATGTGCAAATAGGCACACTAAAACGATGAACTTGGGAACTTCGCCAGGAAATAATCGGTTGTCTTGCCTTGGGATTCAAAATTCAGTCTGAACTCGGAAGACTTCGGTAAATTTGTACTTTCCAAATTATTATTCTTTTCCAGTTTTTAATTTCCGAGTTTCGACTATATTTTACATCATGATTGTTGAAACCATGGTCGGAAATAAAAGAAAACAATTTTACTCCGAGTGTATGAACAGCAACAGCATACGAGTGTGGACGCCCTGAGTGGCCCTGAAATGATCCATGCATCAGGACTCGAACCCGTGACGCTCTGAATAACATAAGACTTTATTCCATGTTTTGTGATCTTCACCCCCTGCCATACACCCTCGTGGTGGATCGCAGGGTATTACGTAGATGAAGACGTAGATGTGTGGTACGCTGGTTTCAATGTAGTTTCGGTGTTCTGCCGTATAATTCATGCATGCCTGGTGTGGAAGCACCCCCTGCCACACACCCTTTGGGTGACTTGCAGGGTATGACGTAGATGTAGATGTAGATTCCATCGCCTCCAGAGCCAACAATTTTATGACGGCTTGGAGGTGTTCCTGGATCGAATTCCAGTCCATTCAAATGCGGTTTTCACGGTGAACTTCTTTTCTTTCAGCGGAATCAGGGAAAAAACTCACCTCACCAAATTCACAATTGTGAGGGGCCTCACATTCGCTTAGAATGAAGACGTTCATCCACCTATCTAACACCTTACATCCAAAGCTCGCACACCCACTATAAATGCAGGATTCGGCCTCCCTCCCTCCCGAATGCACATCCCATCCCCGCAGCAACGAATACCCTTCTCCCTCGACGCCCCTCAGCGCACAATGTCCCACCCTCCCTTAAACAACCCTGCGCTCGAAAACAGGATCTTCACCCTCTCCCCAGCCCTATTCCACTCCCCGTTCCACCCTTCTCTTATCTTTCGGGGGAAATGCGAGGGAGTGGAAGGGGGGTTCATGCGCTCTTTCATCCCCCCCACAACCCTTACAGTGCTACCAACGTGATAGCTTTTTTATCCGAGTAAAATTCCGGTTCCCGGATTCTTACTTTCCGTTGGGACAAAATTGATGCACTCCCCGGCGGAAAAAAGGCGGAGCGGATATCACCCGGAAATGATAATTCATTCTTGTGAAGCTTCATGCAGCATAATCCATTTGATTTATATCTAAATGGTCGATATCAAACCATTCGACGGAAAGAATCATCATAGATATTCTACCAACTATTTAAAAGGTACATGTGCAACCCTTATAAATAATTCCACCGACCACGGGGATCTTTTTATGACGAATGCCTCATAAAGCCATTGATGAAAGACATATACATTCCTCGCTCAATCATAAAACTATCGATTTTCCAATTTTAAATTTCTGCAAAATTTCACGTCTCTTTACCAGCCATTCATCCTCTCATTCTCTCCCTCTTCGACGCCAATCCAACATTCTCCCCTTTTATACTCTCTCCGAGCATGTTAAAACATCCCAACGCGTTCTTCGACATAACAAATATTAGCATTAAGAGACACAAATAGAGTAGGACGAGTAGAACTAACAATCAAAGGATGACAGCATAGTAACATAGCATAGAAACGCGCGAGCTTCAGCGACGAGGAGACAATACTGAAGCCAATCACATTCAAGATATTCGAGTGCTAACATTACATTGGAAACGGCTGCTCGTTGCCGCTATAAACGTACATTCCGCCGAAGTCTCTCATACAAGTTAATGGAGTAATGCCATTGAAAACAACTTTCAATTAATCAACCCACAATTATCTTTCAATACCAAGACTTGAGGCATAAAGGGATCACTGTACTTTACATATTTGAGTAAAATTAGTATGGAAATACGTCTCACAGTTAAGGGATCAGTTAGGGCACTTTTTCGATGGTCTTCATCCTGTGAATGGCTATGGCATCCATTCTCTAGAGAAATATCGACATTCTCTATTGATCCCTTGCCTCTGCCTGAATAATGGATGAATAAAAAATCCACTCCGTTTAGCTGGGCGTTGTATCTCATGACCTGAGGGCGTTGACCATTTTGATCTTGCTCTAATGCCGGAATCAGTTCCCCACTCTTATTTTTCTCTATTTCCAACTTGATGTAATTGGTAGTTTCAGGCGTAACTTTGCGGAATTTATTAACATTATATTGATAACTCCTAACTTTGTGATTCTATATATCTTTATTTGGAACGACCCGGGTTTCATCTTCAGGTAGATGACGTTGAACCTGAAGATGACGTTGAACGTCGAAAACCGGGTCGTTCCAAATAAAGATATGTGGAATTACTATGTTACGAGTTACCTTATATTTCCAACTCTCTTTATTGGGTGTTATTTATTCTTATAGCCGACCACCTTTATCGTCACCCAATATTGCCTGTGTTTGTTTTCATGAATAAATCACATGATAATGTGCATATATCTTTCAGTTCTCCTCCCGATGAAGGACATAGTATGTAGGGGAGTAGAGTAAGGCAAAACATTCTTTCTACACCTTAAAATACAGGGTAGTCACTTATTCCCCAATCTAGCATACTAAATGTAACATAAATACTATTTAGTGTACAGTTTGCAACTAGGAACAATCCTCCCTCTAACATGAAATTAGTCCGTAAGTTGACCAAAATTCAAGATACTCTTATGGCTAAAGTGATCTACACTGCACAACCTTACATGCCAATCCAAATAGAAATTTATCATTCATAACCGAGTTAAGGTTCAAACCTGTGACCCTCGATTGAACATCGCGTCCAAAGCGTGATAGCGAAACAAATACGTATCGTCAGAATGAATTTATTTATGAATCAACAAAAGTTGACGATGTAACAAGGTCGTATAAAGTGTAGAGTCTCATACAGGCAGAAATCCTACACATCGGGGATTTGCTTTCAATTCCTCTCAGTATCGAGGTGATGTATGGCACGCGCTCCAAAAAACTGTCAGTAAACACCGTCAGTTCATCGGCAATACACCGATAGAAGCTGTTTCCCTGGGAATGGTCCGGAAGGCAAATGACAACCTACGTATGAGGGTTGGTTTTGATGCTTCACAAAGAGACGGAAAAGTAATTTTTTTAAGGCAAACACCCGTTTTAGAATGTTTAGCTAAACTTTTAGGGTTCACAGAGAATATAGTAGCAGAATGCAGCCATTGCAGTCAAAGCTCACCGGATATCAAATTAGATAATTTGGGCACTTATAAAGATGAGTTTCATCAGAACATCTAACTGCGATATATCGGTATTTGATTTTATATGGCACGAATGCTAGCGTTCGGAAAAGTAGCAGAGGTAGTTTCTGCGGGTTAATGGTTGTGTGGAACGCAAAAGGTCATTTGAACCTCACAAAACACAATTCCTCATTGATAGAGTTTCATTTCAAAGTGAAAGGTGAGTACAAATATCGATGTTATCAGACGGTTTCCAATATTGTTTCCTCCTTAATACAGCAGGAGCTACCCAAATTGCTAACAATCGCTCATATCATCCCATAGTATCGCATTCTATGGGACACGAAGTACTATCTTCTATATGTCGTGCGGTGATGAATCTTATTACTTGGAGACTCGGCACCTCCAAAGAGAGACCCTCGATTATTGTTTTAGAGTCAATACGAAATAGGGTACAGTCATGAATTATCCCGAATTCAGTTCGTAGTCCCAGGATTATTGATAACTTCAGCATGGCAACCCTGTGCATACATACTCCCGCACTCCCGATCTCCCTCACTTCCCAACTTACCCTCCCCCTTTCCCCTTCCCGTCCCTCCCTGCAGGATTCATGAGCGTGTGACAGGAACCTAGAGAGAGAGGTGGGGAAGGAGGGTGTGTGGTACAGGCAGCCGGGAGGGGACCAAGGGAGGTGAAGGGATGTGTATGAGCTACAACCACCATCTCAAAGGGCTGGGAAAAGGGTATGTTGGGAGGAGAGGAATGGGGGTGAGGGAGGCTTGTGTGGGAGTCCAGGATTGACGTAGAGGGGGGTGAGGTCTCCTTTGGTAGATGTAAGGACCGCGGAGGGAGAAGTTGGGAGGGGTTGGGAGGACCGACGCGTGGTCCTTCGTCATGAGAAGAAGAAGACGTAGTGTCCCCTGAAATAAGGTCCGTGGGCGGCCTTTCGGTAGGGGTTCCCTCGACTTCCCGGGTGACAGTCGAGATGGATGAATAGATAGATAGACAAATGGGCCACTCTCGAAGTTTTCGGACGCATGGAATTTATCAGGGGCTCCGTTGTTGGTCTAGGATTCGTTATTCCAGTCCTATGACAGAGGAATCGGGTGAAAATATGCGGTATGTCGACGGAGGGAGCTCTTTTTATTTGGGGGACTGCAGTAGATTCTTCTCCCATGTTTTAAGACTGGGAGTATTTCCGTGAAAACACAATTCGTCGTATGGGAATCCGATTCTCCGATAAATATTATGGACAAGAAAGGAAATAAAATAAACACTAGACGCAAGATGAATGAACAGATGAAAAGGGTGACGAATGATTCGGATGGTTACCAACGTTGGTCAAAAAATTTAAACGCATAGTATTTTCACAACTACCAGGTTTGATTAAACTTTGAAAATCGTAGTACAATTATTCTGTACCTCGTAACTGCCAATTTCCATAAAACATAGCTACAGAACCTTACGGTAGTAGTTTAAAACCTCAGTTTTTTAATAAACATTTAGAATTAATTAACTAGTGATTTCGTTTCATGAAGAACTCTTCATGACATTTCTGGGCATTTTTTATAAAATTCACCAATCGTCTAAAAATGGAGACACGTGAAAATGGGTAAATGTTTCTATGATGCCAACGTTTCGGTAAGCGTCTCACCATCATTAGGGTTGTTATGAAAACGTTAACCCGGTTTGCTGCCCGAGAAGAAATTAAAAATAATTCTCGCCGCTTCTATGTGTTTCGTGAGATACACAATGGTTCATCAGTCTATCATGAGATCCAATTATACTGCCCCATTCGCACCGACAGACAATCATTTTATTATTTAAACCACAGAGTAAACCTATTTATACTCGGAACTATTTTAAATGTTAACGGAGCCTTACTCTTTAATAGAAAGCAAACTTCTGAAACCCACAATTGAGATGGCTTTTTAAAAATAGAAATTTTCAGCCACCGCAGGCTTGCAATGATGCTTACGCTCCACTAAGAGACGGAAAAATTATTTTTTAAGGGAAATATCCATTTTAGAATGTTATGGTAAACTTTTGGGTTCACAGAATATAGTTATGGAGGCAGCAATTGTAGTCAAAGCCCATCGGATATCGAATTGGATAATTTAAGAACACCTAATAATAACATTCATCAGACCATCTAAATGCGATATATCAGTATTTGATTTTATGGCACGAGTGCTATTGTACGGTAAAGTAGCCAAATAGTAGTGGTAAATAATGATAGTTCTGAGTGAAATTCTCTCGAGTTAAATGCCATTTAACCTAATGTAAATTTTATTTATTTTATTTATTTTATTTATTCTCACTGCCCCGAATACATCACACTGGGCCATTTTACGTCGGGTGAACAACAGTAACAACAGACGAGACACAGACACCCATGTCCTAGGCAGATAATATTCCACCCAGGTGGGACTCGAACCCGCGACCCTCGGATTAACAGGCGAGGACTTTACCCCGTCGCCACCGGGGCCGACAAATTCCGAAGGAAGCCCGGAAAGTAAAAATACAAGCCTGATATAAAATGAGAACTATTGTTTATGATTTAGTACTTTCCTGGCGAATATTATGAGTGAATTTCTCTCCGGACTCACTCATAATATTCGCCGGTAAAATACTACATACATACATACATACTCATCACGCCGTTCCCTTCCGAGGTAGGCATAGTCACAAGGTTTCACTCATAAATACGTATTTGTACACCTAACTCTGCTTCAATAATTTCCTCCATACTGACCTATACTTGCAAACCTTTTTTGCCTCATTTACCTCCATACCCGCCCTCCTGTATTCAAGACTCCTAATATTCCTCCTTCTAAGAATTTCCTCAACCACATTCAATTACAACTTTCTCGACCTACCTCTACCTCTCGCACCATTCATTTCACTCTTATATATCTGTTTTGTTACTAGACTCTCATCCATTCTCTCAACATGGCCAGACCAACGAAGCACACTCCTTTCATATATATCCATTTCTGGAGCATCTGATCCACATTCATTTATTACCCACTCATTCCTGACCCTATCTATCCTACTCGTACCACAAACACTCCTCAGATAACTCATTCCCACGGCGTTTAGTCTACTCTTATATCTATCCGGACATTCCCATGTTTCACTACCATATAGCAAAGTTGGAAGAAATACACTTTTGTACACGACAAGTTTCGCTTACTTAGTGACCCGGTGTGTCAGTGGACCGCATATACCTCCTAGTGGTGGGTTACGGGCAACAGTATGCTGGCTCTCAAGGTAGTCCTTTCAGAAGGGATCCTAGCTTGAGCAGAATACGGAAAGCGGACCTAGGGTATTACTATGCTTTGGTTTTTCTTGTGGCATACTGGCGAAAATTTGCCAAAACTGACCGGTAGAGCGCCGTAACCGTTAGCAGGGAAAGCTGCACATGGTGCGGGTACTGCGTAGGCTGGTAACCTTGCATACTCTATTACAACTTACTGCTAAACGTCAAAATGTAAAATACTAAATCATTAGTAATTGTTTTTATTTTACATCAGACTTGTATCTTTACTTTCCGGGCTTCCCTCGCACATACATGCACGTACGATTCGGACCTGGAGACTTGTTGGCCGCGAACCACCCCCGTGTTGCTGGGGGTCTCACTGTCCTCACACCTTGACGCGGGTTTGACGTCCCCCGACATAAAGAGTGTGGCGAACAATGAGAGAGAAAGGGCGAGCATATGGGTTTCGTCGCGTGAAACAAAGGGACGGAAAAATGAGAGTGAGAGGAGGCATGGGGACAGGCCGGTTGGAACAGGGAGAAGGGGTGGTTGACGCGAGGGCGGTCCGGGAGGAAGATGGAGGGGGGAGGGTTGTGGGAGCGTGCAAACACACTGGGCTTCTTCCCTTTTGAGAGAAGCGGCCGGGAGTTTATGCGGGTCGAGTAGTTGTGCACACTTCCTCAATCTGGAGGGGTAGTCGTGGGACCTCTGCACCTTTGAGCCCAAGGGCAGCAGCAGCGGTGTGAATGATTGCGTTAAAATTTCAGTATTTGCAGCGTGATGGAAGGTTGGAAGATTTATGAAGTTTGGTAGCGGGTCATCAGGGCTCCAAGGTGTCGCTCGGCCTCGTTGAAGTTACTGGAGACCGCGGGCAACCAAATAATTCAAGGCAATATGATTTGGGCCGGAGTTAGAGTAATATTTTTGAAAAAACTTTGTGTTCAATTCCATTGATTTTTGCTAAATCCATGGACTAGAATACAACTTTTATGCAAAACTTAGAAAAATTTACATACACTCAAGACAATGTCTATAGTGAGTTTTCACCCATGTTTTTCTTCTTTGATGTAATTTTTGTATAAAAGCTGAGTTAAATTCCATTGATTTGTGCTAAATCAATGGACTAGAATACAACTTTTACGCAAAACTTACAAAGACTCACATACACTCAAGATAATGTATATAGTGAGTTTTCACCCATTTTTTTCTTCTTCTATGTAATTTTTGCATAAAGAATGAGTTCAATTCCATTAATTTTTGCAAAATCAATTGACTAGAATACAAATATTATGTATAATCTATGTCGGAGAAAAACATGAATGAACACTGAATATAGGTATTATCTTGAGTACATGTAAGTCTTTGGTTAGTCACTTGCGAGTAAACTATTTAGCGTTTCTGGGGCCTACGCAGCATGTTATATCATGAGGAACTTTAATTAATTAAATAATTTACTCTGTAATCACATAATCTTTCAACCGCGATCAACCAAATAATTCAAGTGCGAAATGATTTGAGTCGGAGTTGAAGTAATTTTGTTGCATATATATTGTGTTCAAATCCATTTATTTCCGCAAAATAAATGGATTAGAGTATAAATTTTATGCAGAAGTTTCATCGGAGAAAAACATGGGCGGAAACTCAACTTAGACAACATCTTGAGAAGACGTAAGTCTTTGGTTAGTCACTGCCCGGTCAAATACTTGGCGTTTCTGGGCCCAACGTAGCATTTTATATCATGAGGAACTTTAATTAATTATTTAAACTATTTATTCTATTATCACATAATCTTTACAAACATTCTCCCCAAAGTACACTACACTTCCTTAGTCCTCTTCCCAATCTCTCTGTTATCCAATATTCTTTCACATTTCGCAGTCTTTAAGAATATGTCCCACATTATATGTCCCGATCCACTTCTGGAATAAACTTGCATATCCATTCCTGTGCAGGCATTTCTAGACGTCAAGTGGACGCTACAATGTTTTTAGGAGATAAGCATTTCAGAAAAGTGCTTAACATGCAGGGGTAACAAAAAAACTCCCGCTGGGAAAACATCTTGCAACTGTCCTGAAGCATTCCTAGTTGCGCTATCAAATCCACAACAAAGGTGCAACACATCAATTTCTTATCGATAGCAGGATTTTTATAAAAAGCTAAGAATCGCCTGGAGCGATAAACTAACCACGAGGAATCCAAGAAAATGGGCGAAAGAACCCCATCATCATCCCTATCTGTTGGGTTATCATCTGTGAGGGATGTCAATGAATGTGTCTAAATCTGTAAAATACTCCATGTTGGAATAATCACAAGCCTTCGGGAAAATTTATAGCATTTTTTTCTCAGGCTAAATTTCATCAGACGAACAGTATCACCTAATACAAGCAATCGCCGTTTCTCGAATTGCGTTTTTCGTCGTCTCAGTTATATGTTATTAAGGTTTTGGAAGGAGAAACTGTGACGTGTATTATGGGAGTGCGTTTAGTGGAGCTCAGTTTTTATTGTGATCGCTTATTGTGCACAGAAAGAACGAGTTCTTGTACCTATCTGCTCGGCAATATATCTCTCTTAATTTATCGCTTCGGTCAAACCTTGGGTTGCAGTGAGGCGTCATGATAATATTCTCTGTGTTGTTCTGAAACACACCAGTTCTGAATTTCTCAAGCAAACTAAACCTAGCATGCAGCCTCCGAGTCTCTAGGGGCTCCCACCTTAATCCCTCTAAAAGTTGTAAAACGCTATATGTTAGCTCGTAGCAGTTTTTAACGAAGTGTGGAGCTTTTCTTTGTATTTTATCATTTTTTGGTTAAATATTTATGACCAGGGTCCGAAATTCTTGTGGTGCATTCGAGGTGTGGCCTAACCAGAGCAAAGTAGCATCTCTCTTTTACTTTTTCATCCGAGGACCTTCCTATTATACGCTTAACAAAACCTATTTTCCTTAATGCTGTGCCGCATATGTTTTGTATTTGTTTTCCCCCTGATATATCAGTCTTTCGCTCATACAATCCTCAAGAGTGGCAGGTAGATACTTCAATTTGGAGTAACCCGTATGAGTTTTAGTGATCCACTTCTCTTTGTACCGCTTTCCGTCGCGATTTGATGAGAATACTTAACCAGATAGAAATGCGGGAACAGACTGTCATTTCATAGTTTTCCTCTCCATTCCAGCCACACAACAAATACATTCTTGTCAAATTCCAAAAACGGATTTTCAGTGAAAAACTTCCTTCCCATCTCCACGATCTTCAACATCCATGTGCTCCAGCCTAAGAAACCTCGGGTATGTATATTAATTATATTTTGAAAGCCTGGTTCCATATGATCGAACACGGCTCTTAAAATGGAGATCACGTGGTAGTAAATTTCCGCGTGGGTAGAATAAGCAACTGAGGGCATAATTTTTCCCGGGATCCGATTTCAGAAAACAATCTTACCGGTCTCACCCTTGAAAAAAATGTGAAATTTCTCGAGATGGCAACTCAGGAAGCCGACTGGGTGCCTCAGTAATGGATCGCGGCTATAATAATATATTTATACGCAGCAGCTGAGCGGTTCAGGAAGAATATGAGAATGATCCTTGGGAAGGCGGAGGGTGATGGTAGAAGCAGCATTTTTAAAAGGCCCGACGAGTTCGGGGTGGATATTTTTTTTCGTTTAAAGGGCCGGCCGACTGACTGCCTGCGCAGGGACGAGTAGAGAAAAAGAGAGAGAGAGAGATGAGACTGTCGCTGGAGAATTTTTAGGGCTGGAATGAAGGAGAGAGGGAATTTTCGAAATGTTTGATGGGGAAGGGGTTCCGGAGAATAGAATATAATTAAGATAAAATATAATATAATAGAATATAATTTATTTACTTTCATTTAAATAACAATAAATTAAGAAATATAATAAAAAAATGTAACATGGAAATGAGAGCTCTAGGTGGGATCCAGGGTAGAAACCTGAACTGAGCCACCAGCATTTGTACAATGTTCCCTTCATATAGGCTGCAGTGATAAGATGTAATTACAAATTAAAAATACAAAATCAAAAAATTACATTAAATATAAACATAAAACCACAGCCTTGACCATTTTTTAAATTTTCAAGTTGTATTTCTTTGGGTATAAATAACGGACTATTAAGAGTGAAGAAGAAAAAACAAAGAACAACAGCAATATTTGAACACATTCAAAATTTTCATTAAACAAAGAAACTATCTTAAACATAAAAATTTTACAATAATATTTGGAAAAAAATGTTGTATAAAATGTAAAATTTTGTATAGGTAATATTTAACACGAAATTCACATAAGGAATCAGATAAAAGATTCAATATTTTTTGACCGGGAACGGGGATGGATGGCTCGAGGTGCACAAGAGGAAGGTATGGACGGGTACGGCGAGATAAGAGAGACGGTAATAACCAAAGGAGACCGCGAAAGGTGGGCGAAAGCGGGATTAAGCGAGCAGTGCTGTTCAGACGGACATGGACGGAATGGAACCCTGAAGCGTAGGGCAGTGCTCCGCGCCAGAATCTGGCATCTGAACTGAAATGGCAGAAACGGAATTTGGATTCAATAACGTGGTTATAAAATGGCTTATATACAATGAGTAAGTTAAGTTTTTACTAAAGAAAAGGTTGTCATCATAGGTTGTTCAATCCTAAGATTGGTTGACTGCAGTCTTCCACCCTTCCCTGCATAATGCTAGTCCCCTTACCTCCTGGCATCTCTTCCTATGTACTTTCCTTCCTTTGTACTTCTATGTATTATTAAAATGTACCCGATAATCAAGAATTAGCACCTGATCTGCCTTTGTAAAATTATCCATAATGGTAACTCCGAAACAATTTCCTCTGGGCTACCTATATTCCACCATATTGTTTAGAATGTCCAAGCAAGTTTTGTAAATGTCTTTTGTATGGAATAAAAAGATATAATATGCTGTATGGAATATAAAGATATAAATAATGACTCATTTTCGACAGAGGAGCCGGTTTAATAGTATTTGATTAACGCTATCAGCAATTGACCGTTTGGAAATCACGGGGATTAAACTGCAGTACGGAAAAAGTTGAAAATGTCATTTTTCCACAGTACGAACTGCCATAGACTATACCAAGAGATATGCCAATTGGGAGGAGATTATCATATCGTTTGGTAACTTACTTGTTTGATATGAAGTCACTCGGAGGGGTGCATTTACACCTAAGGTTGAAATTTACCTTGAAAAAATCATTTCACTTGACCCGGATCTCCCAATTGCCGATCCGGTGTGCTACCCAGTTTATTCGCGAAAAGTTGGCCGACACTCAGTAGCTTACTGCGCAAGTGGGCCTAGTCCATCTCAGAAAATAGAGGAAGCAGCGCTTACTGAGAGGGGAGCCATGCGCGAAGGTTTCCCGCGATGGAAGGGGAGGGGGAAAGTAGGGGAGGACGCTTCCCCTTCAAATCTGAAGTTCAGTTTGCGGACTTGTTTACACTCGCACGTTGTCCAGAAAACGCAACTATGTTGTTATAATTTTGATTTCTGATACTTCGCATGGGATAGGCAAAAGATTTGTACTATTCTCGTTAATGCAAAATAAAGGCACTGATCCTAAAATAAAGACGCACGAGTTTTTAAGTTATATAATACTTTTTCCAGCGAAAGGAATTCTAAATCCAAGTCATGGAACTTATGGTCAAATAATCAGACAGAAGTAGTTTTGAAAGGCAGGACTTTTAATTAACGAAATCAAGAACACTTTACAAAATACCAATGGGGTAGAATGTCAACGTAAAAGAAAACAGAAACAACATATTGATGTCCACAAAATTAAAACATTCCAGTTCCTATACCCTTTAATCAAAACACTCTCATTCATTTTTTTCACTCTCACTCAATTTTCATTCATAACACTCAATCGCTCAAATCACTAGTACACCGTCAAGCTTCTTCAAAGCGAATTTCAAGTGAGGTCTATGTTAACTAGATGTTCGCGTCCACAAGTACTTGCCAAAACCCCATCGAAATTAGCCTCGAAGTAAGATGTAACTGGCTAACACACCGACCGGCAATTGGGAATTCGGGTTCGAATTCTTAGTCAAATCAAATGATTATTTTCAAGCAAATTTCAACCCTTGGTATAAAATTTGCTCTTTAATGCTTGTAGCATGGGGTGGATTGTTTGTGTAAAGATCTGTGTGATACTTTTTCTCACTAATGATATTTATAGATAAAAGTGAAAAAAATGCACCATGCCAATTTGTCATTTTTACCATTTAAATACCCTTTTCAACACTGAGTCTGAAGGCAAATGTTCTGTATTTCGTAATAATTTAACCACAATTGCACTGATCTTTTTCTAAACACAATTTCGTACATTTAAAAATGATAAATTATCACAATTATAATTTTTGCTGAAATATATCAAGGTGTCTCACTCAAAGTCCGATATTTGCAAGAAATGTATTTAAATACAATATCATCTAAATTTCGAATGAACTGCCGAAAACACTGGTCATGATATGCTACTGTGAAAATATTATAATATAATTATTATATCACTCCCCTTTCCTCAGGTATCTTGCTTTTTTTACAGACAGTAGTAGTGTGTCGGGATTGTTGGAAGAATTGGGATGGGAATCGCTTTCACGGCGTAGATTAAATTATAGGCTTAACCTCTTAACTAAATTTCAGGAAAAACATTTCTCTGACGACTTAAAAAGCATACTATTAACTCCCTCGTACTACGGCAGATTAGGTTGCGCCGAAAAATTGGAGAGATGGGCTGTAGAACCGATAGGTATAAAATGTCATTTTTTCCGCGTACCATTCGGGACCAAAACAGCTGTGATCGCCGTCATGAATAGTGCAAATAGGGAGATTAGCTAGATTGTAGATATTTCTCTTTATATTCTCTACGTTCTTTTTTCTGCATGATGTAAATATTGATGTTCTTATTTATGCATTCTATTTTGAATATGTGGTAGTAGTCTTTTTATCCTTTGCATGTTGGAAAGATTGACGATAGAATGTTTCTTGGTTTTGCGCGTTGCAATTGTGGTACGCTGGTTTCAATGTAGTTTCGGTGTTCTGCCGTAAAAATCATGCATGCCTGGTGTGGAAGCACCCCTTGCCACACATCCTTTAGGTGGCTTGCAGGGTATGACGTAGATGTTTCCTTCTTGTATGGTTATTACCAGCGCATAAACGGATGAGCTTCAGTGAAATTTGATCTACGATTTTTTTCGACTTACTTGGAACATAATTTAACCGTGGACTCAATGTCTTTCGATTACCACTCCAGCCACCTCAATAGTCAACTCAGTGTTTACTACAGGGTGGCCACTGGTTGATAAAAGTCAAATTCACGGTCGAACTCGATATTCGAAGGTCAAAAATAGCTATTTCACGTTTTTTTTGCGTTAAATGCAGTATTTTAAACCAAACTTTTCTATAAATCATGATCATTCAAAATTGCCTGGAAAGATGCGGGGGGTAAATCACTTACGTTCGAATAAGTCGTCGATATTTCGATGAAAAGTTAGGATTGGTATTTTTAAAAAGTATGTTTTTCATGGTTAATCTAACGGAAACGATAATTACAATGCAACCTACACTCCCTGAAATTTTGTCGGCAGTAAAATACGGCGAACTATCTCAAAATATTTTAGCACAATTGTGAGCTCCAAGACAAATTGGGTTTTATAACACTCACTTTTATAGTGGCGAAATAAATGGGAGTTTAAGCCGGGAAAAAGGGAAAATTCCAGCGTTTCAAAATTTCGATGCGGCATCCCTCCTTCACTCCTATGCAAAAGTATTTAGCTTAGTTCGTATTCTATTCAAATGGAAGGAAATTAAGGGGTTTTCCAAAAGAAATTCTAATTTGAAAAAAATAAGACTGACCAAATGCTGTTGCTATTATGGCTCCCTCGGAGAGCAAACGACTATGTGGGTTTCCAGTTTATTACCGCGTCAGTTCATCCTTGAGAATAATAGTTTCGCCGGTATTACAGTCGGTATCGAACCTCAAGATGCGACCAAAGAATCCAAAGACACTCGAGTTAGTAGTTGTAGCCAACTAGGCTTTTGTTTCTCCCCTCAATGAGCATGGAAGAGAGCGATTGAAGCCGGAGACCAATGAGGCGACATGTCTTTCGCTCACCACAACAGCGATAAGTGGCGTTTGTCGTCCGCTTCAATTTTCTCCTCTGCTCAGACGAGAGAGTTAATTTCGCGAACTCGAGAGTCGCAATAATTAGTCAGCAGAGCCCCTCGAAGATGACTTATTCCCGCTTCGGAGTGCCCTTATTTTTTTAAATGTGACTCGTGCTGAGCGGAAAAGGATCAGCTTCAGGGATTTACGAAGCCCGGCAGCGGAGGCTGGAGCCGTCCAAACGGTCTCTTTGTCGGCCTTGCGCTAACGATGGACCCGAGAGGAAAAAAATGAAGAAAATTCCGAAATAACGGCGCCAAACCCTCCAGTCTGCACACTCACGCGACGCTGAGGGTCGGCATTGAAGGGAAAAGGGAACATGAATTCATAATTAAAATAATGCCTGGAAGAGAAAGAGAGAGTGAGAGATAGAAAGAGAGGCGGGATAAAAGGACATGTTTTTTCGTTTCCGTGAAAGCTTTCAATGAGGAAGAAGGAGGGAGGGAAGGAGTGGAAAAGAGAATGGGGAATGGGCGGTTGGAGCGGGGGGGTGCTCTTCATATTTTTTCTCTCTCTTGCTCCAAGTCACTCGCGCTTCACACACACCAGAGGCGCCAGAAATCCCGGGGGCGACATCGGAAAATGGGATGGGACGAAAAAAATAACGAGGGAGGGTGGTTTTTTTTTAAGTGGAGAGGAAACAGAGAAAAAAAATTTCAAGTGGAAGGAAGAAGAGTGAGAAATTCGTCATGGGTCAGCTTGTGAGATTAAAAGATGCTGCGGAAAATATCTGCAAACGCCTCCTTCCAGGCACATGTGCCAAAACTCACATCCGTTTCGTGTCGAGAGCAAAAGCGCCCGTCCCTGCACTGAGGTATTTGGTCAGAAGATGATTGTCTAGTCGGAGACTACCCAGGAAGACGTGGGTCACTCTGGTTGCAGATGAACAAATTCAAAAATATAGCAGCTGGTCAGTGTTACCTTAGAATCATTCACTTGGAGAGCCCCTCTCCATTATGACATCAAATGATCCAAGGGCGAATACGTAGTATTTTAATCACTAAGACCTTGAGATCGCATAAGACAGACGAAGAGGATATATCGGAGAGGGCCTTGAGATAAGAGCCCTTAGTTAATTGTATGCTTACGGTCTACCGAAAGAATTGAGCGTGTAATGGTTTGATGACATGGGTATAGGGTTGTTAACTTCAATTTTTTTTCAAATAAAAACTCTAAATTGAAATTTTTCTATTTACTAAATTCAGAATAATTTTAAGAGCTAAAAGAATTTAGTAAGTCAAAAAAATGAAAGAACTTTACAAAATTTGCATACCGTGAAAGTATGAGTATACATGATTGATTTTTTTATTAACAACGGTAGTCTAGTCTTGTTCACATGTTTCGAAGACAAGATTTTACCACAATTTAAAGAAATGATATCAAAATAATTAACTGTGATTGAGGAAAGTTCCATAACAACGAACTTCAAAACTAGATATATATCAGAGGTTTTTAAATTTGCTATGGAGGAGAAAGACTGAACGTCGATAACATAAGGGAAGTGAGAACAAAGCAGTTAGGAACATAATGTAAATATAATGCGAGCTAATGTAGAACGACTAAGAAATTTAATGTTTTTAGAGGTACGGTGGAAGGTGCTTCTAGAGAAGGATTACTAGCAATGCTCTAACTATGAGGATGTGTATGGATGGTTGTAATAGAGGCGAAAGAGGTATGGAAGGACTTAGCTTCATGTAAGAAACTATAAAAAGAGAGCCGCTTACCTTGATTTAACATCAATAGATATGTTCTTCAACTCTGTCCACCCTTACGGGGAATAGTGCAATGTGTATGTATGGTCCTATGAAAAAATTCCAATTTGTAAATCACTCGACTTTAACTTGAAGTGTTCTCAGCTATTAGAGGGATTAGATAGGGAGCCGCTAGAAACACTGAGGCTACATACTAGGCTTAGTTTACTTGAGAAATTTAGAATTGGTGAGTTTTAAAGCGACACAGAGAAGATCATTTTGACGCCACACTAAATTCCTAGGTGAGGTAGAAGCGATAAAAAGGAGAGAGGTACATTGCCGAACAGATTGGTATAAAAATTCGTTCTTTCCATGCACAATGAGTTACCATAATAAAAACTGAGCTATACATAACTCTCTCTCATAATGCACTAAATATCTCTAAAATCTGTGGCTATACATTACTACACCCGCCGCGTTGGCCAGCGGCTACGCGCTCGCCTCGCAAGCGGGCCCGTGTTCGAGCCTCAGTGCCAGCAAATATTTTTTTGTTTCCAGTTTTTTCTGAGACATTTCTAGAATATTCTCTGGAGCTCTGGAGTGGCGATCTCGGCGATTCCATGCCTGTATATGAGCCGCTTCTCTTGCCATTCACGGCAGTCTGTACTGGGAATACTCCAATAAAAGGTCTATCCTCAACGAAGAAACTTCTCCTCTTCATACCGCGCTGCCTACGCTACTAATCCTATCCTTTACGCGGCTGGTATCCTAACACCACCTTCCATTTGCCCATGCGGCGGCTTGCAGGGTAGTATATAGATATAAAATGTGAATTATCCTTTATTTCGAGTCCTTCAAAGTACAGTCATCAGAGTGTCGGTTTGTTGAAGTGAACATTCTGGCAAAAATGACGCATCTAGATCGATTATTACAGACCAAAAACGAGCAGACCTAAGAACTCAGGCAATAGGATTTTTTATTTGCATGTGTCATCGTGACCATAAAATGCCTGTTCGGGCAAGGCAAAATTGGGCGTTGGGAGTCTTAAATCTTACACGCACTCTTCGTTATAAGTTGCATGTGTCATCACCACCCCCACTCACAGGATGCTGAGCAGCCATCCGTCAAGCCGTGCCAGGAAAACGTAACAACTTTTCCGAACCGAGGTTAGTTCCTAAGGAAGCAGTAAAATAAAGATGGGCTAGGATGAGAGGGCGGAGAGGGTACAACCAGGGTGGGAGCGACATTGGGAAAGCGGAACCCCAGCCAGGGTAATGGGATAGACGCACAAGAGGGAGGGGCCTGGTATTCAAGAGATGATTCGTACCCTCGCAAAGGGTGGCGGGACGGAATCAAGAGAGTCAATGTGGCAGAACGCATCATCGCATGCGATCAAGTTTTACAGCCGGGGGTGGGGAGGGGGGAGGTAGAACGGGGGGGCTCAAATATGATGCGGTGGGAGGACTGACTGACTGGCTTCACTCTCATACGATTCGTCCCCACCCACGTCGCCAGAAATGGCGTAGGAGATTTCGTGTTTTTTTTAAGAATGGCAATTTCCTCCCTGAATAGAATATAACGGAATTATCACATAAAACGGTTTTTATTAGTTTAAAACCCGAATGGCTTTTTCTTCCCTTCCCAACCGTCGGGCCATACGCGTGATCATAAGTCCGGAAACCCATACTGAGGGTCCCATCCTGACTTTTCTGGCTCGGAATATTCAAATGGGCCGTGATATACTTTTGTGTTATGTGTATACTGCGCGCGTCTGCGGATTTAAAAAAAGTAGTATATCCCCTTTGCGTCCCCACTTTTTATTATCTTCATAAGATTTAGGATCATGAAAATAAGATGGGACTCCTACCCTATCACTTGCTCTCTTCCTCATCCTTGGAGTATTCGTCAGAGCATTTCCATTCACGCTGGGTTTTCCAAACTGCCACACAGGGTGTTTGCCAGGGAGCGAGAGGACAGCAGACATTTCTGCGAAGTTGCGATAGAAAAAGTTCTTGATACGTATGTATTACGCCGTACTAAACTATGTTCGAATTTTACGCGATCCAGTGGTGGTGGAAGAGCTCAAGAGAAATATATAAAATTATGAGTTCATTTATTAGTCTCTCTTTTTTTACGTAGCTAGTCATCTGCTCATGTTTTGAGGGGGCTCTAGTCAGCGGCTAAATTTAACTTGAGCCTCTTTCAAACACATCTGAAACTTACTAGTTTGCTTTCCTCAGTTCCTGTAGTAATAGTAGTGTAATCCATATTAGTCAATCCTATAATTGACTCAATATCTTCATTTTACTGTTTCCTTACAAACTATAAATTTCTTTCCTTCTGTATCCAAATTTTGAAATTCTCTGTCCAATAACTTAAAACATATGAGTTCCATTAATACATTTTAAAATATGATATTCATGACTCTACTCAATGCAGAGCAAAATATCACTTAATCTACTTAATACATGACAGCCTGCAAATTGTAATGTTGTTTCATTATCTAATCTCTTTTTGTTTTGTATCTAATCATTATATCTTTGTCTTTGTTTTTCATGTACAGCATTCATATCTTTTTGTTCATAAAATCGTACGTTGTATCCCAACTATCAAATTGTTTTACGAATTTCATCAATAAGCCAATTTTAAAATTTTATTTTATTTTTGCTGTCCCACTTGGCTGAACTGCGTTGATAAACCGCATAAATGCTGTCCAATTTGTGTTGTACTTTTTGCTGAGCCAAGAATTTCATTTTTTTGTAATAGAATTTTGCTCCAATGGCGATGCGCAGAGTAAAATAAATATATATTCTATTCTATAGTTCATTCAAAATTTACTTTATATAACGACACGATTTTAAAAATCTTGTGGACAACTGGTTAAAATTATTTTAATACTATGTCACTGTCTTAGTTATGTAAAATAATTCACTTCCTTTCACAGTCAGCTCTTCAGAGACTTTTTCTTAAGGCAAATTGAAAGACAAGAGAAATAAATATGGGCTGAGGCATCTCTAATTAACTACAATACAGGGATTTTATTTAAATTAGTAATATCATAGCTGTTACTACTATCATTCCCGAAACAAACTAATAAAAAGTCTTATTCTGAATATTAAATAACTTGGCTAACTGTAGAAATTTTTACAATTTTTCACACTGTGCATTTCTTCAGACAACATTTACATCATTCTTCAGACACTTCAGACAACACAATCATTTAAGGTCTCTTGTAAACAAACGATGACATTTAAATAGTAGAAAAAATCTTGAAAACAGTAAAATTTGGTTTCATAATGACTACATCTATGTCGCGAGTACTAGATAGATATTCTATCCGATCGATGGGAGGAATATAGGTTAAATATTTTACAAAAGTTTGATGTAGACTATTTTTGGCTGGACATTCAAAATATTTTGCTAACCAAACTATTATGATTAGAACGATCACAGGAATAAGATTAAGGAAATAGACTGCAGGACCGATAGATTCAAAATGTCATTTTTTCCACGCACAATAAGGGACCATTATAATTGCGATAGATCAGTTCTAGGAATCTGACTAGGTTAAATAGGTTTTTTTCAGTATTGCTAAATATCTTAACATGAATATTAGATACAACCTCGCATGCAATCTCCGGCATGATATATTCTTGCATGTTTTAGTAACTTGTAGCGCTATTTATTTATTAATGATATTAACCAGTAGTTGCATTTTGAGTAGTATACTGCATGGTAGCATGTTCTTTTACATATCACTCTCCTGGTTTGTGGTCTGACTGCGTACCGTTGTCCTGACTGCTTTTGGCTTGCGCCTGGCCTTCGAGGGAACGTGCGCGGTTCTGCTTTGAACTGGGATGAGTGCTGCATGCCTGGTGTGGAATCACCCCGTGCCACACACCCTAGTGGTGGTTTCCACGGTATTACGTAGATGTAGATATTTAGGCTGTGACCTCATTTATGTTAAAAATTGTTCTTCCTGTGCTTTGTCATCAAATGTAAGCTAAAAGAGAGGCCCGCGACCTGCTTTTGCACCACATACATGCCTACGTTGCGGATTTGTACTTGAAAACACTTAATATCACGGTAATAATTTTATAATGCTAATTACCCATCAGTTAAATAGTTAAGCAATCATCGAAGGAATAAATTCGAGGATCAAGGTTTGAAAATATGCCATGGTTTCATTTCTGTACTGAGGCGATGGTAATATCGATGGTGTCATATCTGAGCCGAGACGATTTATAAACCTGAAAGGTCCACTTAAGCATGCTGGCGTTATCGTCACGATTTGGAGTGGAGAAATGAGAAAAAAATCCAAGGTTACAATCGAGGAAAAGTGAAGGGCAATTTATGACTCATCCGTCTTGAGCTTATAAACGCCACAATGGGTTTCCATTTTCCCTAATGGTTAATTTTTATTTTTTTTTAAACTCTTTACTAGATCAGTGAGCCGGTCGAAACAAGATAGACGTCCTATCAACTTTAAGGGAAACAAGTCATTAGTTGAGGTCCTAACAGCACCTTTTGAACTGGATGTGGTGTTCATGGCTCGCTTGCACTGTCACCTATTTATTTTACGCTAATAAATCCTTTTGATTTTATGTGACAGTACAAAAATGTGGTACTAATGCCAGCGAATCCCTTCTTTTTACCGTCATTAGGGGTTATAAACAAATATTATGCAAACATTATTTTCAACCCGCATTATTTCAGAACCACAGAATAATATAACTAAAGCAAAACTCCAAATTTATTATTACCATAGAATACATTTGTGATTTCCCGTAATGTAAGAGTTTTCGTTGCATGTGAAGTGACCCTTATCATACGTTTATACGTTGGCATTTGGGATGTGTGCTACAAAAGCATTAACGTTCATAAGTCATTTCATTATCCAAGTAATATTCGTGTAAAAGGTTACTAAAATGGCATCGGTTGCTGAGCAGGAAGTTCAGATTTACATGAAATATTTCACTCCTGATATCCGTCAACTAACTCAAAGATACACCGAGAGGCATACTCTAAACTCTGTCCGTAACTGGTTTCCTCCGGAATTCCGCCACATCGAGAAAACAATCGACCAAGGCTCGCCCTGTGTGTCTAATAACTTCCAGCGGAAGTTTTTTTACGGACTAGATGACCTTGTGTTTTCGTGTTACTATTCACAACTGCGATTTTAATTAATTCCATTTCTCTGAATGCTCTGGCAAAATGTTTACGTCAACAAAGATCTGTAAATTGGGCCTGGAGATTGGAGCCCATGTACACATTTTTCTCACGGGACGTATGAATATCCTTCAAAATGGGAGGTTATTTTGCGATGCTGAAAAAAATACTGCTGTGATTATGTGTATCATTTTTAAAAAATATTTTAGAAAGTATACAAAACTACAAACAGCTGACTTTTTGACTAGATCTATAGGAGTTAGGAATTCCTCACTTTTAAATAAGTTATCTCTGAATTGCATACATTTCCATGGAAAATGTAAATGTAAAATGGCTGGTATGTCGAGTGAAATATTTCAAAAGGTAGTACATTACTGATTGATATTTGATTGTTTTGGAAGGGTGAAATATTTTTCTTTATAAAGAGATCAAGTTAGTAATTTATAGGTGAAATGACATCTTGCCCAAATCAACTAACGCCTACTACCAAAGCATTTTAATTGCAAACTCTCGGGATTTATCCAAGTCCTCATCTGCTTCGTTTCAGCTACACATTATTGAAACGATGACATGTCGTCGTCGTAAAGAGAATCAACAAAATTACTCTAAGCCTATCAAATCTCCAGAGCTCGATATAATTCCTGCCCGCGCATCTAAAACACTGGCATTCGAAATAAATGCGCTATCATAATTAAAAAACGAGAAGTCAGTTGAAAAATTACTTGAAATAAGCCTCATAATTAGAGTGACGAATATTATTTTACATACAGACTGCAAACGAAATGAATCCCTTTAAAAATTACGATTTTAAAATATCGAAAGTTGCAATATCTTTAACGGAAGCTACTGTTGGAATACATTTTCCCAGAGAATATTAGCAAAAGTGATAACTTACCAGAAGTGTGAACGATATCACTCGGAGAAAGGCATGCAGTTTCCTTGGATTGAAATTGTTTGGTTCTCGTGCTTACCTAAAAAAGAAACAAAATGTTAGTTTATTTTTCAAAGAAAAATTATTTCCACCTTTTCTTCAGGAAGACTAATAAGGAAGTGCTTGCAATAGTGGGTGAGGAAAGGAAACCACTGAATGAAAGTCGGGATAGGCAGAGTAGGTGGCTGAGGGATGTAATAAAGGGCGATGGATTGCTCAAGAGTGTGATAGAGGGAAGGTTGTTGGGCAAGCGGGGAATGGGAAGAAAGAGAATAGGTTTCATGGACGGGATGAAGAAGGGTAGATCGTATGCCAAGACGAAAAATGATATACTAGAGGGAGATAGGTCCCTAAAAGTGTAGACAATCGGGAGGAGATTCTCTGGTATTCACATTAACCGGAAGTATACTTAAAAACCTTTTCTTCATGAATACTTAATTTGGTAGCAAATTTGGGAGAATTTATGAGGTGATTGAAAATTATAGGAAATTTCCCCTTTAACACCGAAAGCCAAGCAAACTGTAAATGTCATTCATCATTTCACCCGACATTAACGCACTCTCGGCTCTCGACTTACTCAGTTGAAAAATTCACTCACGCAATCCTCCCATTCAATGCAAAAGCAATCTCTCTGAGTACTGCGTTCACCATGACAAAAAAATGAGTTCATTCATGCTCTGGTGATGACTAGTCGGCCTGCCGCAATGCATATCTGAACAACTGTGCGGAAGGCAAAGCGTGTTGTTCATCACTACAGACGTGAGAATTCTTCAGCTAAGGGACGATTAGGCCATGTGTCTACTCTGAACTTTTGAACTTACTTAAAAAAGCTTTTTAAGTAAATTCAATACCAATTCATTTTCAGAAGAAGTTATCGATATCTTATGAACTCCAACTACTACTATACTACGGAATACTACGGTTGATCAGATCATGAGAATAAAATAAGAGAAATTGATTGTAGAACAGAAAGGTTGAAAATGTCGTTTTTCCCTCGATCGATAAGAGACCATAATAGCTGCGCTGAGCCTTTGAACTAGGTTAGTTAACAGGTAGTGCAGCTGATTAATTCATATGCACCCTAATGCATGTTTCTAAATCTGCCGAGTAGTGCTAACACAATGTTTCGCATGTTCCTTGCATGACTTTCGCGTCACGTTTTCATAGTTACATTGTAGTAGTTTCTGTACCATTTGTAGCATACTCAATATGTGGTGCATGCTGGTGAAAGTAAATTTCTTCACCGTAGTTCATGTTGGTGATAAGTCACCCCCTGCCAAACAACTTTTTGGTGGATTGCAGGGTAATTAGTAGATGTAGACATTCTTTCTTCGGCACAGACTGACAACTTTTGATTCTTTCTCCCTTTGCTTGATCATTTTCTTCGCACGTACTAGCCCCGTAACCATATTTTTCATCTAACCTGACCCACAGTTGTCCATTTTAAAAGCACAATAACTTTTAACGTATCACATTGTAGCCAAATGATTGCTCTTCAAAACTGTACTAAATTGAAAAATAGTTAAGTCAGTTAACTCTTTATAAATAAGGAAACAAGATAGAAGAATATTACCAACCGGCTCAAAAATAACGCAGTGCAAGTTTTTTCTCAAACGGAGGCAAGTATCCGACTGGAAGTGTGTTCAATGGAGGGGAATGGTGGGAGCCAGACACAATTTAGGTTTCCACATGCTCGCTTGTCATAAATATTTATCGGTTTACTACGATCTACGTCTTCCGATTCCCAATTTTCATGCCTCCCGATCATTCCACAGATCATCATCTAATCCTATTTCTCTCATTTATTTCTATGTCCCTTGTATCCCACTCATTCCTCGGTCTGCCTCTCCGCCGTCTTCCTTCCGGGTTCCACAGCAACATTTGCTTCGGTAGTCTTTCGTTTACCATTCGTTGCACGAGCCGATACCACCTCAATTGCTGTGTTTTTATTTCATCTACTATTGCGTCATATTGTTCATAATTTCTCTGATCCTTTCATTCCTTATTCTTTCTTTTTTTGATTTTCCGGCTTCTCTTCGCCAGAAGTCCATTTCGGTGATAATAGTTTGATCTGATTTTTCAGTTAGCGGCCATACTTTACCGCTCTAGGTCACTATGCTCTTTAGTATGGTATTACAAATTCTCTTTTATTTTCATTGGATATTGTCTGATTCCACAATAAACTATTCAATAGTGTTACTGCCATTTTATCTTTATTACATCTATCCCTAATGGCTGCCTCCACTGCTTTATTTTCTGCAATTTGCACCCCTAAGTGTTTCTAATCTTTATACTGTCCTGTTTGTTGCCCACCTTTCAAAATAAGATCCTGTTCCATAACTCCCATACACGTTTATTTTTTTGTTAATACTGATATCAAGACCCCAATTTTGGTATTCCTCGATTCTTTTTCTGGTTATACATTCTAAATCTTCATAACCTAATGATAGAATAACTTGCTCGCTCGCTTAGCTGACAAATTATCCTATATGTGCGAACATGCTCCTGTACCCAACTAGCCCCAGTCTCCCTTACTGTGAACAAATGATAAGCCAGAGGTTGATGACGCTTTATTTCCTCACAGCTCAACGGCCGTGCATCATCGAGATCGCAGTCAAAGGACGAAAGCACTGGAGACGATGACTCATTCATGAGTTTTCGTGCGTCAGGAGAGAATGCCCCTCTCAAAGACTTCGCCAGCATGCTGTTGCATAACTATAAGCCCCCTTTGCGTGGAATGCCAATGCATCTACCGAAGAGCATCGTGTAGAATAAGCGCTGTTATACTTCTGAACCACCAACACAACGATACTCGCCCACTTCAAGACGCGTGCACCAAAATGAAGTGGATGATGCATGCAATTCATGACTGAGCGAGGCTTGAGGACAGGCCCTCGTCTTAAGTCTCGTTACAATAGTTCAGAGATGCAATGAGTTTCACTAAAGGCAAGAGAAGTCAAATCACTCCGTAAGCATAAGGAATGTTAATGGGAGCATTAAAGAAAAAGAATAGTGATGATAATACTCATTCTAAGGGACCATAATCATTAGACCGGTGTTACTCTATGGAGCTGAGTGTTGGGCTACTAAGAGTACACACGAGAGAGTATTACATGCAAGTGAAATGCGCATGCTGAGATGGATGAGTGTGGTTACCAGAGCTGACAGGATTAGGAATGACCACATTAGAGGGAGTTTGCGAATTGCACCTGTAACAGAAAAGGTGAAAGAGTGCAGGTTGAGGTGGTTTGGCCATGTTGTTAGACGAGACGGTGAATATCTGGGGAAAAGAGTGATGAACCTGAAGGTGGAGGGAAGGAAGAGCAGAGGAAGGCCAAGGAAAACATGGATGGAGTGTGTGAAGAAGGATATGTTGGAGATTGGTGCCAAAGAGGACATGGCTTTGAATAGAGCACGCTGGAAGCTGAAAGTCCAAAAAGCCGACCCCCAAATAATTGGGATTAATGCTAAGAAGAAGAAGAAGAAGAAGAATACTCACTCTAAGGGAAGGGAATTTAAAAGGAAAAAATAAAAGAAGGGAAAGAGCGAACGGTTTTTCAGTCTCTAATTACATTCCTAAAATTGAATATTCATCGTTCCACGATTCATGACGGCCACTGTATTTCTTTCCACTTTTGTAAATTTTTTTTGAAAGAAATAAAACCACGTACAGCAAAGGTGCCATTTTAGAGTGGTAATGTAACAATACACAAACTTAAGGACGTACACAAGCAAATTTAACAATAGGGTACAAGAAGAAATTGTACTAATAGAAAAAACGAAAAATAGGGGAATAAATAATAAGGTGAGAGATACGAAAGAAAAAGGCTTATAAAGGATTTAGATGAAGGCGCAAAAGGATCGATGTGAGGAGGGAGGGAATTCAATTGAGAGGAGAGGCGGAAGAAAAGAGAACGCTTAGTGATCGAAAGTCTGGGAATGGGCGAATGGAGTGAAGGGTGAATACGGGTGAGGTGGGATGGAACTTTGAAATTGATAAAGGAGAGCAATTCAGGGCTGTCATAGGGCACGTATTATGATGATGTTGAAGCAGTCCCAATCTCTTTTATCTTTATCTTGTCTAATGTATATTGGTTTTAGTAATTTGATGAAGGACGTGCCTCCATTACTATGTAGATTCGGAGAATAAAATAAACGAATACAAAAATCATCTGAAAAACTTGATGAAGCATAGATTAGCAGTTACAGCAACTTCATCAGCGGGATATCCGGTTCTACACCCATTAGCTTCTCATTAAAGTATCCGATAAGTTCCTGAATATAAATTCATCATCAACATATAATTACGGTCATATCCATACACTTGGTGCTGCATTTGGGATGATGATATTTTACTTGGTACTTTAGAGGTGAATATTGAAATCTTGTTCCGCGCATCGCAGGAAGTTAAAGCTTTCTAGGCTAAACGTGTGCCACCAAATCAATTGATTATGTAACTATGCAAACGTAACACAAGAGTCATGCAGAGAACATGCAAAACTTGGTGTTAGCTTTACTTGGCAGATTTAGAGACATGCATTAGGGGGTATATGAATTAATCAGCTACACTACCTATCAACTAACCTACTTCAAATTAGCTACCCGGACATAATTATCTCTTATCGATCGCGGGAGAAACGAAATTTTATACCCTTCTGTTCTGCAATCTATTTCCCTTATTTTATTCCCATGATCTGATCTACCGTAGTATGTTGGCGTTCGTAAGTTATTGATAACTTCATCGGAAAAGAAATTGGGCTTGAATTTACTTAAAAGACTGAGTCATATTTTCAATCGACGATCTGAAAGCGATTCTGTTGAAAGCAAAGCTGATGAAAGAGGTCAGTTCCACTAAGAAATGCTATTCTGGGAGAAAATCGCGTTTTAAACAGTGGTTTTAATGGATACGCCGGACAATTTTCCTTAGATCTGGTCCAAACATAAACTATTTATAGAGCCGTCAGAGCTTAAGAATCGAGGGTCGAAAGGGAATGGTAAATATGGCACTCATATAACGTCACAAAAGATAGGACGCATGGAATGGGCTAGCTGAAGGGAAAAAGAATTTCTCTGAGCATTGCGAGATGTCTCAATGCTACTGTTGTACGTGTCACGGATATTATTATTGATATAATATATGCTCCTGTGTATAGGGTGATAAAATACAACCACTCATCATCTCATTACACGAGAGGTCACACGAGCAACGCTCTCAGCATAAGACGTTCACTCAAACCCCACTTTGTTTGCCTTCAGCTTCATGAAAGCTCGTATCTTATCGCCAGACGGCCTCATGGAAGAAGCGCCGAGATGATTTGGCTGAAAACATTCACGGCTGTCGCTCTATTGGATTAATACTGTTTGCCAAGCATCACGAAGGGCGAAAGAAAGCCGATAAGGAAGAGTTGAAGGGAAGAGATTTTTTTGTTTAATTTTTATTCATAGTTTTTCCCTTGGCGACAGTAATAACCACGGCAGATGCTCACCATGGAAACGGAGATAACGACTGAGCAAACTAAAGGTGGCCTGATGCCCGATGCGTTATTTGTTCCTTTCCGCTTCAAATAGGCACAAAACGCTTTGCTGCGCTTTCAGGCGGCGCTATATTCTTCGACGCCATGATGTAAACACTTCGCGCTAAGCTGAACAAATCGGGAAAAAAAGCCGCGGTAAACGCCCTCTAAATTTGCAGTTGAAAGCAACATGTCAAGTGAGGGATGTATCGAACGGCAGCGTGTAGAAACAACGCTTTGAAGCCCTGGATGTATTCATGCATTAAGGCCGAAGAATTGATGGGGAATATTTTCTTGAATTGCAGTTACTTATTGAGATTTTAGCTCAAAATAGGTATTTGAAGCCATGTCAGTGTATGTTCGACGAGCTAGTTCAAGGTTTCTCGAGCAAAGACTAAGGAAATGAAGTCTTACGAGGTTCTTGTGATGGAAATTGCATAAAAATCACAACTAAAAAGTCGAAGGAGGGAGATGTGAAAATGCGACGTATGAAATAGAATGCCTATGGACGTTGCAATAACTAGAATTCATGCGTAAATATTTGGTTGAACAAGAAAAGAAGTAGGTAACCTAACCTGAAGGACACGGTTGCAGAACTTGATGCAAACTGTTCGCTATGCTTGTAAAATAGCCTTCTCACAAGCACAAGAATTGAATATTTTTACAAAATAGTTGTTAACAATACCGCAATTTGTTTATTGAGGAATTCTCTAGATGTGCTAAGGAGCTGCTAAATTTTGCCTTATCATTGGCTGCATGAGACGCAGCATCGTGTCAAGAAGATAGAAATACAATGAACGCGTTTATAAAATTGCCCGCAAAGCTTTTTCGAGCGTAACAAAATGAAACTTCATTCTATAATAATATATGACAGTGACGTAGCATAAAAACTCACTCGAATGGCATCCCTAGCTTCTCAATGACTCGTTAAAATAAGAAAAAAATTACCATGATAAATCCAATGTATTGTACAAAAAAGAATGGGGTTATTATTTGGAATAAAGCCAACCATTAACACTATTGGATTTAGTAAAACACGGATTTATATAGACTTTCATAACGCAAGAGACTCATTCATTGACACCTCATCGAGAGTCACTTATCTCTCAAATACCAAATATGAATACCAAAAGAGGAATCATGTACTACGCCTCGGGATGTTTAAAGAATCCAGTCGTTGAAACAAAAACCATTTTAAATGAGATTTCAATGGAATTCCGAAAGAACGTTCCACAAATTTCTCTCTATATTCATTCATCATATAAGAAATAAAAATATCAAGCCCAGCTACCGAATGGACACTAGTATACCAGAAAGTTAGTAGAATACATAACTTAAATTCAAGCGTCAAAATAGCATCTTCATCTTGCTCTTGGATTAAAAAAGCCAGTTCAGTTGACTCCAGAGGGAGGTTAGAAGTTTATAGTCTCATTCCTGCAAATGTTTACGACTTCCTCAGAGCTCTGTTCAACGTACAGTCGTGCATTGAAATAGCTCTTAAAATGCCAAGCATATGAAAAAGATAGGTGACTACCTCAGTCCAACCTCAGCGAAGGTTGAACATCGACTGAGTCACAAATAGGCAACAAAAAAGTCTGTAGCATTTTCACGCATGACTTACAAAGACGGAAACGCTCCCCTCACAGTCTCGGTAAAAGTATACGCTAATTCAAAATCAAGGCTTGAGAGACCTTCTTTACGCTAATAATAAAACGGAAGTGGTGCAAATATCAAATCTTTTGTCGTATTTAAACATACGCTTGATTATTACAAATATTTAATGGTTAAGTGCCAAATAATTCAATGATTTACAAAAGAGGCTTTCAACCATAGAAAAGCATAATAATTTGAAAGTAGAAGACTCGGATTTGAAGAAAGGAGAACTAGAAAAAACCTTTTTCCTCATAGCGTTTAAGAATTCCTGCTGGACTTTGGGTGAATGTATATTGTTATCCAACCATGATGCGATCCAAGAGCTGCCGCTTCATTTTGCTGCCAAAATAGCACTCAAAGGGATGTGGAGCATGTTCAAATAAACCGTCTCAGACAACTCATTTTCAACAGACAGATATTGAAAGGCTAAATTTTGCAGAGCGCCGAAGGAAATTACGTCAAAACAAGGCCGGCAAAAAAAAATCGCGTCGGGCGAAAGGTATTTCAGATAAATGAGATATCGAGAGTGGAAAATTTTCGAAAGCATTGGAAAGATAAACATACAAAACAGAACTTCCAAGTGCAAAATCGAGGGGGGAAGGTGTCAATCATTGATCGGCCGATAGAAAATCAAGAAAAAAATTAGATAGATGCTTTCAATTTATCCCGTTTTTTTATAAAAACCTTTCGAAATTGAAATACATCAACGCATACAAATACCATCACGTGGGACGGAAGAAGTACCACGGATATCAAATGGAGAAAAGCCCAAGCTAAAAAGGCATTTAGGGGAAAAATATAACTACTGTGCTCAAAGAAGATAGGATTACCCACCATGAAACAGTATGTGAAAACCTTCGCGGCTATTTAACATGGGATGTCTCCATATTAGGCATGAACCAACCTTCAAACACCTTATACAGATTTGACTCAACATACTGTTGAGTACAACAAGAAAATAAATAAGACGAAGACTGAAATCCTAGTATGCGAAAAAGAGATGCTGAATGCAGAAGTCACCCTGAGAAGAGAGATATGAGAGCAAGTGGATTCCTTCACCTATATCGGAAGTACCATCACGTGGGACGGAAGAAGTACAACGGACATGAAGCGGACAATAGCCCAAGCTAAGAAGGCGTTCATGGGAAAAAGACAACTGCCGTGCTAAAATAAGATAGGACTATAAACCAGGAAACAGTATGTGAAAACCTTCGTGTGGAACATAGCACTGTATGGATCGGAAGCATGGACTATTGGAAAAGCTGACCAGAAAAGACTAGAAGCCTTCAAAACCTGGTGCTGGAGGAGGATGCTGAAGATAAAATAAACGGGAAAAATAAGAAATGATTAAGTGTACAGAAGAGTAGAAGAGGAATGGACCATACGGAACACCATACAGAAAAGAAGAACGAGATAGATTGGGCACACCTTAAGAAACAGTGGGTTTGTGAAGAACATAATTGAAGGTAAATAGAGCTAAAAGTCCCCAGACGAAGAACCAGGAATTAGTTTATGGACCAAAGAATGAGGAAAGTACATAGGAAGAGATACGATATGAACTTATAATAAACACAGACGACAAATTAACAAAACAAATCTTCAAATTCCTTATTTCTGGGAAAAGCCTTAAGGCTTCTCACCTTCCAGAAATGTGACGATACACTTCACAATTACATTTCAAATGAACTTCTTTTCTTTCCAAAGCCAAGGATTCGAATTAGATAATCATCACTAGGTTGTGAAAGTAAAATATTTGCTATATAGTGAAGTTCATAGTTACAGAGATGACTCTTTTTAATGACCTCATATCATTTTTTCTTCTTGATTTTATTTCGAAGTTATTAATAAATATCTAATTTCTTTATCATTTGCCAACTTTTGTATTTCAAAAATGCATTATCAGGGCTATATTTGATGTAAATCTTAGCTCTTGATTTTGGACACAAAAGTAAAACATTTAATGGGTCTGAAAACGCATATTGCTGTTAATAGGTTTAGCCCTGATTTTTCCGAATGAATTCTCATTGAACGATATAAACATCACTGATATTTTTTTCTTATATTGTGTTAAATTTTAAGTAATTACAAAAATTCAAAATTTAGGGTGCACTGAAACAAATCAAATTATATTAAATTTGGTCCAAACTAGCCTTGTCTGTTTTTACTGCAGACAACTGAGAGTTAGATAATTGTTTCTGGCAGCGTCTACTCCGAAAGAAAACGTCATTAAATTGTAGAAACGATTGTATAAGGTTACTCTACGTAACACCAAACACATATATTTTTACGCCCCCACACAAGCCATGGAGGAGCTAAAAATACTACGGTCTATCAATTCTTTTAATCTCCTTTCGGGGAGAATGCAATTTATGTGACTTTTCCCTCTCTCTCTCTCTCTCGGCTCCCCTCCGCACTCCGGGAGATCTCGCACGAAATATGGCCAGCCTCATGCTGGGGGAATTGAGGGTTGGTGGGTGTGGTGCATGCGGCTTGGGCGGAATCGGCCGCACCATTCAACGGGGGAGGGGGGAGAGTTCGTCCCTTTCCTCGAGAAAGGGAGAATTCTATATGAGATGGGAGGCTACGATTATGCTCGTATATAGGGTCCAGAGGAGAAGACATTTAAAAGGGTATGGGGGAAGGGTTCCCAGGGTATCTATCGGTGCCTCCTCCTTCTACTCCCCCATAGTATACATTCCGCTCCGCCGCAAGGCTGTGAGCCGTTGGCCGGCAAGTATAACTCCCCGGCATGAATTCACTTTTATGCCCTCCCACGGTCAGTTGAAGTCGGGGCGGTCCCACCCGGCGAGTAATTCCGGCAGTCTCCTTCTTACTTTATGAGATGGGGATCCCCACATTCTCCGATCCTCCCCAACGGTCGGATATTAGCTCGGCAAGAACAACCACCATCACTTACTCCCGACTTAAATATCGTTTATATTATATTAATGGCCATCAATTGCAGATGACCGCAATGAACGCCCAATTGTTTTTTTAATGGTGCATTGGGCACATATTTTTAGAAAATCTTATATCGTCATCTACGAGGGTCGACTTTATAACGCAGTACATGCTACTATGTACTACATGTATACGCTTTACCCTTGGACAAAGTGAAATGTAACATTAACCATAAAGGAAGTAATTACTTCGCACTCCAGCGCAACTTTTTCTTGCAAACGCTCAAGCCCAAGTTAACGAGTAGAGAAGGGTCAAACAAAATGGAAAATTTACTTTATATGCAAATGAAATTTGATGCTTAGGAGGTGAATTTTAGCCAAATGTGTACCAAACGACATAATTTGTCTCCATACCGTAATTAAGGGATGTTAGCAATAATTAACTACTAGCATTGAGAGAAAATTGCGTTTCAAAATTAGTTCAAATTGAATTAAAACTGCTGAAAAACACCGGCGCGGTGAATTTCATTTGGTGCTTCGTCGTAAGTGAAATCACAATCTGGCGTCAATGTAATTAGAGGAGAGTGAATATGAATCGTGTCCCATGTTTTATTTTGCATATATTTGGGAATTGTAAATTCATAACCAAATCAGAATTTTGCTCTCGTATGTGGACATTTTGGAGTTGCATGCAAATGAATTTCTAGCGGAAATCCTATAGACCGCGCGACTAGCTAAAAAAACTTGATGAGACAATATCCCGTAGGTAGAACTCGAGAAAGTGGCCACACTCGAAGCGGGCAATATGGTGCACAAATGAAAAAGATGCGTCAACATTTTATTGTAGTCATGTGTAAATATATCCATACCTGTTGAAGCTGTATTCATCAACGCGATTAAAAACTCAAAGAATAAGAGAAATCAGTTACGGATGGCACCTAAACGTTTTTAAAACATATATTTTCCAATAAACCAATAGCTGCTCCTAAAATTGTTACTCACTGGTGTTGTGTATTCCACTTCTTTATCCCAGCGCTCGCAAATATTTGTCATGTAGGAATGCACTGACGAATAAAATGAGCACTACAATTATAGGGACAATTTGGCCCGAAATAACTTTTTGGAACTCGAGATTGCCAAATATGTAAATTTATAGCCAAATACTACTTCATAAATCAGCTAACTGCATTTTTACTACAAGAAAGTCATCACTAAGTCTCATTACCTTCCCTCTTTCCAGAAAATCGAGCATTCGTATCCATCGCCCTATTTTCTCCTAAATTCAACATACGTATATTCAACCTCTGTATTTTTTACAATTTCTTTTATTTCCTCCCGATTCTGAAAATTCTTCTATTTTGATTCCTATATTTTTCCTGATTTAAAAAAAAACATCAAGTATACTCTCATGATATCAATTATACTCTCTACCTTCATCTTCCTTCCTCAGAAACCAGGTTTCGGAATCACAGGAGACCTACAAGAATGACTGCTTGGGAAAACCTAATCGAAGTCCGGAGCAAAGCATTTATATTCAAGATTTCCCATCATTTTCAACCACAATTAAGTAGCAATGGCTCATTTCATTACTTCTGACTGCACGTCCAGAAATATACTCAGAGACTTGGATTTGTATGATCCATACACAGCAGGTCCGAAATCGACTCTTGCAGTGGGTTCACGCATCCAAATAATGCACCCAAAATCATGAAGCAGCTTGGTGCACTGCGGAGGAATGCACAAAGTTAAGGCCAAATGGACTGGAAGGAATAAAACATTGCATTAATGAAAAAAATAACTTGGTTTTCTTTCACTAATTGTTTTCTCGGTTTCTCCAACATGTTTCGACACAACGGTGTCATGGTCAGGTACCAGTGAGGAAACCTATCGTACCAAGAAAATAAATCAGTGGAAGAAAACCAAGTTATTTTTTCATTAGTGAAAATTAACTTCCACATAGTTGAGCCTCAAGCCATGGAAAACATTGCATAACTTCGCCAATCTCCGAAACACTCGGTCTTCGAGGAGTGAAACCAGGATTCTTGCTGACATCATGAAATTTCAAATAACGTCCTCGAGGTAAGATCTCCTTTTATACCAGGATCAGTTTATCCTTCAAAAACTCATTTTAACGTAATTAAAAGTAATTCGTCGCGCCAAAGTGGGGAGAGCGGAAAAAAAAATATTCAGAGAAAGAAAAGCTTCGAGGCCGGATTTTCTAGATGGGAGACTGTCTTAGCTAGACATGACACCAAATAATTCCCATTTGGTGTCGGTGTTCTTCCGATAAAGGTTGGCTGAGATGAAAGTCATGGAGTACTGTAGGTAGAAAACTAGAAGGGGAGAGCCTAGCGAGCCTAGCAAGATCGACCAAGGGATAAATATTAGAGCCAAATTAAACGGATCATGAAATAGAGTAGTTACTATGGCACAAAGGAAATAGCATGGATAGAGAATAGTGAAAGGCTACAGTCAACCAATTCTACGCACAGAATGACTCACGCTGATGATCTTAGTGTATATTCAATATACAGCTGACGCAGCCAGTAGATGTCTGACGACGTGGAAAGCTTTTCTGCGAAATCCAACATTTGAGTCATGAGCAAAATATTACGGACTAAGCATTTGATAGGTATATAATGGATATTTACTGCGATCGATTAGAGACAAAATAGCTGGCTCTGAGATTTTACAACTATTTTGTTCGATAAGTATTGTAACTAAAAAGTTGATATGCTGTCTAATATCTTTGAGTTGATTTGGTAAGTAAATAACAGTACGTTTAAAATCTCCGGTTTTATGGTTGGTTGATTTTGCATAATTCACTACCACTCATATTAATATAACAGCTTTGAGCCGTTCTTTAATAAGTGAGCAACCACTAGTCCATGCTAGTGGTTACATCATTATTTAAATGCAATTGCATTGGCACAACCCAACATGTGTAGAATATCGAGCGGTACATGCCGGTGAGAATCCACTCCTTGTGACATATCTTCGAAGTGTCTTGCGGAGTAAAATGTAGGTCTAGGTACAATTGATCCGAAATAAATGCAACAAACATATTTGATACCTCTCTTTATCCCATAAAACAAGAGTTTAATCTTAGCTGCTCTTTTAATATCTTAAACTTTTGATTTGGAAAAAAGTGGAAAGATGATAAGCATCCGCGTCTTATTTTCAATTCAAACTCTGCTTGGGCTTCCCACCAAGTAAGGCTCTTCATACTGATCAACTTCGTTTCCTTACGAGACTTATCTGTTAACATCAGCGCTATTTTCGGTGAATTCAACCGTGACTTCGTGGAAATTATTCATGTTGGCAGAATTATGTTTACAATAGTATATAAACCTGAGGATGACGCCTTTGCGTCAAAACTAGTTAAACGATTGAAAATATACTGTGGCAAAATGAAAATTGTTCTTTACATTCTATTGTAAAAATAATTCAGCTACTAGAGCTATTTTTGGTTAGATCCCCTCATCGCCAGCAACCCTTGCCAAAATATATAAACTAGCCAGCAACCCAAATGCCAGCAACCCAAAATATATAAACGCGGACATATATGTGGGTTGATGATGGTGAAGTTTCCTATAGAAATGTCGGTCAGAATGGGTAAAGCAACTCAGAGGAAAGCCCGAGATAATGTTTACATCTGAAAATATTTCATTGACCAAGGCTGTGATTTCCTGTCCCGTCATCCGTACATCCACCCATCATGTAGGGAGATCCTTCCAATGCCAGCCGGGCGGTAATTATTGTGTGGACAGCCGACGATGGGATACGCGGATTGTGTCAAAAGAGTAGGATATCGAGGGAGTGGGAAGAACGTTATATTATTTATCGGACCCTAGGATTGGAGGAGGACGAATATCTTTTTACGACCAGAGCGGTGGGAATGAGAAAATGACGTGGGGACGCGGTGACACCAGCCGGGAGTGAAGGGGCTAAGGTGGAGTGGGTACGGGGTTCGACCCTCCCACCCCTCCATCCATTCCACCCGGGGGTTTTTAAGGGGCCGCGGGACAAAAGACAGGCGTAAATGCGATCGCACGACAGATGACGGACGGGTGCGACTTGAAAGGGGTGCGGACGTTGGGAAAGATGGAGGAGGAGGAAGAGGTAGAGGAGGGGTGTGGGGTTAAAATATATAAACGCGGACATATATGTGGGTCGAATGCAACGCTTTTATAGTTCCGTGCATATATTGACTCGGGGAAAAGAATGCAGGAGTGCAGGGAACTAGGGGGCAGGGGGGGGAGATGGAGGGACCAGAGACCCCTGGCGAGAAAGAGGGAGGAAGTTTTAGGATGGGGTAAGGGGCAGGACCAGGGCAGAAGAGGGCCGAAAAGGTACAGGAACCCCTTGTGCGACAATGGACACTCGTGGAGAGAGGAGAGGCCTTCCGCCATCTTCGCTTCATGGAGGCGGGGGAACTGTCAAATTGAGCGCCGCGTGGTCCAACCAGAGAGGGCGGGGACGGGGAGGCCGCTCACGGCGACCGGGGGGTCTCGGGCTCAAACCCCCGTGAGGATCCCCCGAACGGAACCGCCGAAAAAATAGCCAACGGTGTGGTGGGGTCGGGAAAATTCAACCGTCCCTGTCATCTCGAGTGAGCATATGCATTTTCCCCATGCCGAGTGGGCAATGGTGACAACTCTCCCCGCTACTCACCGTACTAAATGCAAAAACAACTGAGGACGGGCATGTTGTGGTAGTAAGTACACTGATCGGCGTGCTTAATAGCCCAAAATTCACAGACAAGGGTGTCCAATAAAGTCAAAATATTAAATTCAAACATCATTCAGGTCTTCAAGGCTAAATTCATACACAGTTCCAGGTTATAATATTGCGGTTTATATGTGAGTGATGCTTTTCAAGTTTCATATATAATATGGATCATTCTAGCTAAACCCACAAGTAAGAATAAAGAACCCCAACCCAAGAATGAAGTAAAAAGAAAATATAAAAAGTGTTTCGTTTTATCAGACGACAAGAACTTTAAAAATCTCGAGTTAGATTATCGTGCACGTTAATCATTTACATTTTAAGTCATTTGAAATCTGCACAGCAGTGAAGTGCTATCAACGCATTCATCAGTAAACATCCTCTTCTTGTTCCGGCTGCATTCCTCAGCTGATAGAGGTGCGGAAGCGCTTAGATCACAAAATTCCAGGTTTTAATACTGCGGTCTTTATATGAGCCAAAGCGTTTCAAGTTTTATGTAGAATATGGATTTTTCAAGCTGAATCTACTCGTAAGAATACAAAACCCCAACTCAAGAATTAAGTAATTAAATAATTATAAATTATCAAAGAAGAAATAAATGTTAAAATGAGGCAATAAAATATGAAGTATTATTGGTAAAATTTTTTGTATTGGTTTTAAGAAGACGAAACTAGAAGTACGCTTACGTTTTTCTACTTATTTTGACTTTGCTTTCTCTACTAAGTTTCCGTCTTTGATTTATTAATTCATACCAACAATAAATAGATTTCATCATGTACTGTTATCAAATAACAGATGTATTAAAGTCATTGTTGTTTATTTATTTATTTAATGTTTTCCCAACACACCAAGGGAAAACAATTTTACAATACATTTATTTGCAATTACAATAGTTCTTCCGAAACAAAAATATTAAAGGTAAAAAATACAAAAATATAAAAAGGATATGTAAACAATGCAAAGTATGACAACATACGTTTGTTCATGATAAAATTTATCTTGGAGGTAAATACAGTAAATTAGCTAGCAGTAAATCAGGATTATTCGCAGACGATACAGTTATCTACCGTTAAAGGAACGAAGACGCGGACTTTGAAGCTCTGTCAACGGACTTTAACAACGTTCATTCGTGGTACCAGGAGTTGGGGTAAGAATTAAATATCAGGAAATGCACCACAGTTCACTTCCTGCGAAAGTCATTACACAAATGCCATACTTATACTGTGGGTGGAGCAAACATAAAATCGTAAAATCGTATGAAAAAGTCAAAGAGATATGCTACTTCGCTCTGGTTAGGCCACACCTCGAATACGCCGCGAGCATTTGGGACCCTGGTTAAATAGATTTAACCAAAAAAATTAATAAAATACAAAAAAAATCAGCTTACTTCGTTAAAAACTGATACGATCGTACATATAGTGTCTCAGAACTTTTTGAGGGATTAAGGTGGGAGACCCTAGAGACTCGGAGGCTTCATGCTAGGCTTAGGTTGCTTGAGAAATTCAGAACTGATATTTTTCAGAGCGACAGAAAATATTATCATGACTCCTCACTACATCTCTAGGTTTGACAGACGCGATAAAATAAGAGAGATACACTGCCAAACAGTTAGATACAAGAACTCGTTCTTTCCGCGAATAATAAACGATCACAATAAAAATTAAGCTCACTAAATACACCCCTTTAATTCATGTTACCATTTCATCTCCAAAAAACTTACACCTTTACACAGCTGGTGACCTAACACCCCCTGCCACACGCCCATGTGGCGGCTCGCGGGGTATTACTTAGATGTAGATGAAATAAATTCTTATCCCACGATGGATCTAAATGTTCACATACAATATTGTATTTCTTGAACATTCGTATTAATAAGTGTCGTTAATTTTTTTTGTAAAAAAAGAATTTTTTGTCTTTTAAGGATAATAATAGAAATTCACGACTGAAACCAGGAATTCACGAATAATTCACGAATTTCCCGATTTTCCCGGTCAGTGGACACCCTGCACAGAATCGAATGCTGTTTCCATACATTGGGAGATGCAAGTCTTAATGTAGCGTAACCTCGTATCATTACGACTCTCGCGACTCTCTTAAAAAAAGTGGTTTAATCACGCTATACTTGAAATATTTGTAGCTTGTATTGAAAGTGATTCAAGCCGAATCCGGATTCAGATATAAGACTAATTGAGTTTTCTAACAATAATTTTTTATAAAAATCATCATTTATAGCATATTGTGTAAAGCGTGCGGTATATGTGCCTACATATGTGCAAATACCGCTCATTCAATACGATAAGATAAGCAATAAACGCTTGGGGGAAATTTCCCGCAAACAGCCATAGCACAGGTTGCCAAGAAAAAAATGTCATTATGAGTAGGATCAGCTGATTTAGTCATTGAAAACGAATTTTTTAAAACAAAAAGGGAATGCATAACAAAATCGATTGCAATAATTAAATACTTCATTATTTATACCAGCCGGCAGTGAAAGTTTGAACCCTACACATTGATTGCAAGTAATTAAAAAAAACAATAAAAGAATTCAACACACATTCCTGCTCAAGGCCGAACGTTGAACGCTCATCTGGCCGCTTGGCTAGGACCAAAAAACAGACATTTTAGCAAGGCCAATCCAGAGGGTAGGGGAGTGCTACCGTAGCAACGATGCGAATCTGCAGTACACTGGCTAAGATAACACAACTGGTTAGCATTACTAATACCATTATTTCATGTACATTACGAGATAGAAACTCTTGCAAATAAAATATTGAGCGGGATGAGAATTTAGCAAACACGATAAGCCATTTAACACGATTAGTAAGTTTGCGCGTCATTTACTATCGTGGACTCTTCGTCACTAAGTATCGCCTTCATATTTCGACCATCAGGTAATAATTATTACATTTTATATGGAGCATACCTGTAAATCATCCTATGCAGACGTTGATAAACGAAAAAATATAAGTCATAAAACAACAAAGCCAGCCACTGAGGTATATTAATGAAGGTTTCAGTCATAGTCATTGTGGTCCCACATCAAGGGCGGAAAAAGTGACATTGAAAACGAAAATAATCACATTCACAGAATCAAAATACAACCTCATCAGTTAGGAAATCATAAAATCCCCCTCTGCAACCAGATTGCTCGCAATGTAGCTTGTCCCAAAATTGCACGTGTACTCCTTAGTTATCCCGCTACACCTCTCTCGTCCATTCGCGTTATCTATGCCTGATTTCTCGAAACAAGTAATCCACTCTCATCTGGTTTTCTTTGTTTGCCATCTTCAATTGGAATAGTTTTGAACTAATTTTGTATCGGCGTTTCACGAGCTGTAAGTCACTCTTCTAGAAAAACAAAAATTAAAATTCCTATATGACCGAGCCGGAAAACTGAGTATTAGGCTACGCTGGTACATTCTTCACCGATTTAACCCAATCTGATAATGCATATTTGTGTCTCTAAGCATAGGCAAGGTTACAGTTGGTAAGAGTGAAACGAAAAACATATTTGCACTCGTATTTTGAGGGAATGGTCTAGAAATGCCTTACCTATTGTGCAGAAAAAAGTGTCCCTTACCAGACAAAGTTATCGAGAGCAGAATACCTTTGGTGGTAAGGTCTAACAGTGAAACCTTTGGAGCCGGCCCTGCTAAGCCTTCTCTCTACCCTGAGACGCCCTTCCTGTAATCCTACCTCAACCAAAATTACCCGAGCACTCTTAATGGTGGAAATGACGTCAGTAGTCGGTCGGTGCTCCAAAAATAACCGTCACAAACGGAACGGAAATGGGCAAAAAGTAGGGAAGAGCGGAGGAGCGCATTAAGGTGAACTAAAAACCGTTGCCCTTTCAAGAAGGTGGCCATCTACTATTCGGAGAAAATTGGTTCCCGACTCAGCGGAAATTGGTTCGGGGGCGCTGCAGTCAGATTCGCATTTTCTTGGACTCGCAATATCGACTGAACCCTTAGGGTACACTGATTACGCAAGAGATTTAAGTGGTGAAGGGTAATGAGAAGTTAAGAGGCTTTTGAACAGTTAGGTCCCGAAGAAACCCTACACAAAATGAGGTCTATTGAATCTTTGTAGAAAACGGGTCAACTTTCGAGCGTAATAAAAGCGTATTTTGGAAGTCAACAGCAGGAATAACTAGCTAAGAAAGCAACAGATACCAAATTAGTTACTAGAGAAATTTGACTATATTGACACTATTGACTAAATACTTCGATTCTTCGATAAAATTGATTCGATATATTGTGGTTTGCTGTGAAATATACAAGTGAAGTGTTTGGCTAAATTAAATAGCGCTGCAGTTTTCTTCTTGGGCTTGAAAATGTAATCAGAAAAATTTATACTTCAAGCCTATGTAGAATCATTAATGTCTCGCCTTGATTTCCATTACCTTGAGGCAAGTCATCACTGAAATCAGTGCACAAATACGTTTTACAAGTAGGCGGTAGTAACTAATACTGGCGATCCCTCCATAATAAGTACATAGCTACGAATAGTATTCTCGAATTACGACATCATTCAGCAGTCAAATTGGAAAATTATGTAATTTTTGGAAACTTATCGCAGTTAAATATCAATTATTGAACAACTGGAAAAGTTTGTGCTGTGCATTTGTAGTTTTTAATCTCTCAAGTCTAATAGGTACCTTTAAAGTGATCTTCAGTTTCCTTGGCTTAAAAAGCAGCTCAGCAACTTCAGCAACTCTCTCCAGAGTAACAACTGTAGAATTCAGAAGAGACGGCGAGCTAACGGATGGGAAGTTTTAGCATTTATTGTGGAAGGGCATTACGAGCACGGCGTTAGAGTTGGCACGTGCCAATCGTAAGTTGTCAATTGGTCTTGGGTTCAATACTCTATCCAAAGAACCAATTAGTGCACCCGAAGAGCACTCCGCATGGCACTGCAATGGTAATCGTATTCAACAGAAAAATGTATGTCATTGCCAGGAGACTAACCTGGACCCTATTGACTAAAAGCCAGAGTTCTATCACACCAATCCGATATCACAGATCAAGTAAGAAACGACAGCTGTGGCCTTCCTATTCATTTCCAAAACCCACCAGCGAAGGCATTACGTATTCGAAGGCTTGATATCTTCTTTATGGTACCGCTCGTCCTAATCGCAGAAGCCACGGAGGTCAGATTTCCGCTCAATTCAAAGCGATTAGTTCCACTCAGGATGGAGACCTCAGTAACTGAAGGACCCACAGACCCCTTTCAGCACTCATGACACAATCTGAGGTTGATCTTTCACAGAAGAATACGGGAAACTATAGCCTCACCCCATTCAAATCCAATGCAAGGCTTTACATAGGGGTATATGGATGAAAGTACGATTTACCATTCCAATACTGATTAAATATTACAGGACTGAGTTGGTGCCGAGTCCACTTCCACAGCATTGGCAGTGGTGGAACGTTTCAAATGGAATTGTAATCTCTACTAGGATAGATATTGCCATTCTCTGCTAGGATAGAAATAGGCTCTATGTGGAGAGAATTTTAAGTGCATAACTCCGTCAGTACGATGAGATGATTAACTCTGAACTCCTCTTTGCCTTTGAAAATCAATAGTCAATTTTTTTGGAGAGCTTAATCCTACCCACCTCTTCTTCCATTACCAACACGATCATTTTATTACCAATCTACTCTCACGAGTTTATTGGCTCAAATATCCCCCGTTTTCTCCTCCCAGATACCATCTACATCTACATGTTACCCCGAGGCCACCTCAAGGGTGAGTGGCAAGGGGGGCTAAACTAAGCTAAACCAATCTGAGAGAAGCAATTCAAGCGTTTATGGTTAAAGCTCCTCATCCTTTTCGCCTCACGTTGTTATGCAATAGTTCGCGATTCACCTGTCGCGATTTAAGTTGAAATATTTTTCCCTACTTTTTGTATAAAAAAGACAAAGAGCGCTAGTCGGCGTCGGCGACATGAAAACAGCTAACGTAGGTTGACGAGCAACAATGTAGATAGATGATAAAAAACACTTCTTTATTAGTGAGAAAATTATCTTTGAGCGGCTAGATATCATTTATTGAAGTAAATTATTCGTTCAACTCTATCCAAAAGCATCAACCCCTCGACATATTTAATGTAAAAAACTTGGGGAACAGGAACTGCTCTTTACGGGCAGCAAAAGCGGTAGCCGTAGCCAAAATACTTTTTCCCAATTTTTGGTGCCTTTGGCTGATGGGCATCCTTAACCGGTCTTATCATCTCTACATCAAACGAGGCATTTCTTAAGGTTCAATGGAAGTATATCAGCAGCTTTACTGCTTTAACCAAGGAGCACCCTCGTCTACGAATAGCCATGTTCTACACCATGCAAAGTATGCAATTGGCACGGTTGCAGCACATCTCCAGCCAAATCTGGCTCTCGCGAGGTTACAGGCGGTTAGCGCCCGAGCGGATTAATTAATCCCAAGCCATTACGGTCCTGGAGGACCCATACGAGGCGGCCTGGGAGGTGGTTTTGGCTCCATTTCACTCGTCTCTTTCGGATTTCGGTGGGCAGGACGGCGTGTTTCTCGGAAGACAGCTAATGAATGCAAATCGGTTCGGATGCATCGATGAGTGACCTCGAGGGAAGGCGCCGAGCCAGCCGGAAGCCGCTTCGGCTTGCCCCCCTTTTCGTCGAGGCAGCGAATGTTGGACCCCCGCCTCCACCACTCTCGTAACCCTCTCGACCGGCTAGTTGATTGCTATTCGCCATCTCGCTCAGATCCGCGGGCACTTATGTAACCGACGGTGGTGCCAAAGAGCTCGTGAGGTCACACCGGTATTCTCTGGTGCATCATTAATAATCGTCGGCCACGGGTAATGGGAACTTCCGAAAAGAAGAGGTTAACCCCCACGGTCGTTGCTCCGTGGGAATGGCTTTAAAATTGGAGCAGAGCGTAGCTCAAGGCGGAAAAACCGTGTTCTAGGAAAAGGACCTCAGAGTAGATTTTACAGACTATTGCAACTGGAGTACCAGCGGAACTGCGGGTATTTAGATAAAAGATACGGTATTGAGATTGGGTAACGTTCCCTAAAATGGCGAGGGTGAAAATATGAAGCAAAAAGGGTGAATTTAAAAAAAAGGGATGAGGAGTGTATGAATACAATCTCTTAAAATCGTTCTACTGCTACTATAGCCAAAGAAGCAATCTTCCTCAACGCATAAAAAAGTAACAGCATACCTATAAAAATTTTGGTGATTTGGCCACTTTTTTAAATGGCTCATTGGGGAAAAAAATGGACCTGATAATTGAAAACTGCTTTGATAACATATCCGTTAGGCTTTATGCTGTGACTTACTTTATCAAAATAATTCTGAAGTAAGAATAAATTCGACAGAATGCAGTCTCCGATTCAAGAAAATAGTTTAGGAGCGGAATTAAGAACTTAATTTGAATAGATGTGACTATGCAATGGTACTCAGGCCAAAGATAATCACCGATCACAAAGAGTATCGTCTTTAACGGCCGTATTTTAAGGGAAAGGTTTAATCATCAACTTTACCCCTACTAGCGGAAAGCGTATTTTTCGAGCAAAATATTTTAAATGGAATTTTGGCAATCGTTTATCCTCAATCCATAATTTATCAGCCAGAGCTTCAATGCACGATAATAGGAATAGGATAGAATATTTATTAATTGCCCGGGGGGCATGCCCCTTAAAGAACACGAACAAAATACATAGGTTTGGGAGCTAAGTCAGAAATGATATCCATAACAACAAAAACGATAGTGTTAGGTGATGCAGATATCAAATTTCACATAGATATATAAAGTGCAAATGAAAACAGTTGACAAGTATGTTTGGCATTGCGCGAAGTCATACAAATTTTTCAATTGTCACTTCAAATGAACAAATTCATGATTTAAACATAGAAATAAAACATTTTGGATCTGATAATAATAAGTCTTAACATTTCATTTTGAAGGTAGTGAGTGAAGGACTGTTTTTTATATGTTTAGGTTGAGTATTCCTGAGATAACACGCAGTTACTACGAATAAACTATGATCTGCACTGAGCAATGACTAGAAAGTATAAAAATGCAGGATCACATCTGGTGCACATTTTGCTGGCAGATGGTATAGTGACAAACATGTCGAACAAGTATTACGGGGATTTTTCGTTGAACAAGTAATACAAGAAATGCCCCAAGAAGTATTTCCTTCGGGTTTTAGAATTGAAGCATTGAAGTTCATCAGAATAGGGGTCAAATGGTCATCCCTGCGAAGGCTATGAACAAACCTGATGCATGAATTTAAGGCTCGGTGAAGTTTGGTTCAATCCTCTCCGTCGCTGTCGCTGTACACTTGGCAGCAGTATTGCGTTACACACTAGACAGCAGTAATAAAGGAATATGACTTGGGAAAAACCTAGCGACGTTCACCTGGAGGAATAAATCTTGTGCGGTGATGATGAGAGCTTCATTTTCGAGACAGGGAGTACAGAAACATACTTGTAATTCCCTCACAAATTCCGAGGCAACCAGATTACCTGGTGCACCCAGCTTGCAAAACGAGGCCCGCTACATCTAGAAGTAGGCTGTATACAAAAGAGATAGTGTATCGCTGATAGGGTAAAGGTCTAGGGTCGTCTAGGAATGGGGTGAGCACCTTCGAAACAGGAAAAAAAATTGGAGGGAATGAAAGGGTCGGGTCGGGGAAAAAAATTGCAGTGAGATGACTGTGCAAGGGAAGACAGGGCATTGCGGGAGCGAAAGGGAAAGTCGTGGATGGAGAATTTTGCATGTGCAATCCCTTTGAAGGGAGAGATGACAGAGAGTCTCTTAGAGCCCCATTTTTGCTACTAACTTAGCGATTATCTTAGAAACTAATGTAGAATCTACAGAGTGGATGGAAAAACCCGTGAGAAAGCAACAGCTTTCAATTTAAACTCTACATCTCCATGGGATTCAGTAAGCCACCTTGAGCGCTTTAACAGAGAAGCGCTTTCAAACCAACTGGGTCTATACTGTATCCAGCTAATGTCAATGAAGCTCGGACTACCGATATTAGCAGAAACCAGCAAATAAATACCTGTGAGGAGGTGATATTTCTCAAACATCCACTGCGCTATATACTGTCAAATGAATTATAGCCATGGATATTTCAGAATTTTGCAAAAAATACATAAATGCATAGAGATAGAAGAACTATTGGCAGATTTTAACCAAGAAATTCCGTAAAATGCTACTTTTTATTTTTCAAACCATAATCAAACCAAATGTATTAAGCAAAGAGTTCTTCCGATATGCATAAGTTTGACCACATCAGTCCTGGGACATCATTGTTAAAGAAATGGAAGCGTTACATTCAGGTGACATACAGAAACTACTCTCAACAAAAAACGGACAGATATGGATAGTGAACTGACAGTCTTTGCAATCTACATAGGCTTCGTAAAAATATATCATGGGCTCCTTAAAAATGAAATTAACGTTCTTAACTAACAATTAAATGTGAATTAGCGGCTATTACCAAATTCTGGTACCATCATGGGTAAGATAATACACAGCTTCCTCAGCTCCCGTTTCCAACGTGTATCCATTGATGGCACCTCTTCCTCTTACCTAACTGTTGTGTCTGGTGTACCACAGGGTAGCGTCCTTGGCCCTCTTCTGTTTTCACTCTATGTGGATGACATCACTGAGGGCATAATCCCTCTCAGCTGCAATATTCTGCTGTACGCGGATGATTGCAAAATTTTCAAGCAAGTTGATCGCCCCTCCGACTCAAATTTCCTTCAATCCGCCATCAACTTTGCTTCCGATCGGTGCTCAACTTGGCAGCTGCAAATCAACCCCTCAAAATCAGCTCTTATGACCTTTTCATTAAAAAGCAAACCCCATTCACATTCTTACACTCTATTAAATAATCCTATCCTCCCTGTGACCTCCCACTGTGACTTAGGAGTCATTCTTGATTCAAAACTTAACTTTAATGGCCACATTAGAATGATTGTGCGGAAGGCGATGGCAATAGTTGGCATGCTTTACCGCCTCACTGACGTTCAGGACCCTACAGCTCTGAAAACTGTCTTTTTCGGTTGTATTCTCCCCATCTTAGAATACTGTGCACCAATTTGGTCTACCGCCTGCCCCACTACCTTGGATTTGCTCAACCGTCCAGTCAACTTCTTTCTCGCCATAGTTCGCCATCGAGTCCCCACATTCAGAAGCTCATCCCGTGACCTCATCCTTTCCTACCTTGGCATTTCACATTTAACTCACCGCCGTGTCCTAACAGATATGCTGTTCCTACAAAGAATCTTCAGTGGCTCTCTACGGACCAATGAAATACTCCCTCTCTTTAGTATTCATGTTCCTTCCCGTCCATTACGCAGTAACTGTCTACTGCATACTCCCCGATTCCGTCTTTCCATCTCCCAGCGCTCTCTCTTCTTCCGAATCCCCTCCTTGTTTAACTCCTTGGCCTCGAAATATCCTTACTTGGACCTTTTCTCCTCTGCCACCATTTTCAAATCCTCCCTGAAACGCCACTTGAATGATCCATCCCTCTCCAATCCCTAAGTCTCTTCTTACGCTTACCTCATTTGTTTTATTTAATGAATATTATGTTTTTGTTTGAAATTTTTTATTTATTTATTGATTATGTCAGCCAATGTAATGGCCTTTGTGCCGTTTTTGGTGGTGAAATAAAATAAATAAATAAATAAATAAAAATATCACTGCAACCCGCAAAGAACAAAGTTTTGTGGTCAGAGTCTTCAGAGTCAGTTTAAAAGAACATAATTTTAAGTAAGACGGGGCCAGCTGCAACAGGAACGATAGTGACATAACCCGTTGAGAATACTTCTCTGAGCATTTCACACCGAAAAATCACTCGTCTGGATTGGAATGGTGTAGTTATGGATGGATATGCATTATTTCCTCTCTTCTATTACGGGTAGGGTGTTAACTAATAATGAATACAAAATTTGAGCTCTGTGAAGTACTAACTTCTTGAATTTTAATGCAAAAGAAAAGGAAATTGATAATGAGGCATTCCGTTGGGCGCAAAGCTAGATAAAAGACGCACAAGGAAAAAATAAATGGCCTATCTAATGAACAGCCGTTACACATTCGATAACTCCACGAACCACATAAGGGAAGACAAATGACATTTAAAGTTAGATAGCTTAGCCTCTAAGTACTGCCTATAATTGGTGAGTTGTAAATAAAAATATGCCTCAGTGAATGACATAATTTTTGAAATTCTCAGAGACATTCTCCATTACAAAGATCCTGAAATAGCAAAAAGAAATTTCGAAGATAATATTAGTTAAGTCTTTCTAAGGAAAATTATTGCTCAGAGCGCTTCCGTACCTTTATGGTGAGCGATTATCAGCTAAGAAAATCAAACAAAACAAGAATAAAACGTTTACTAACAAAAAAGTTGAAATTCATGTACTTCCATGCAAATTTAAAATAAATTTAAATATAAATGATTCAAGAGCACGATAATCCAGATCGAGATATTTAGTTTCTTGTCATCTGATAAAACGAGACGTTTTACTCTAGATGAGTAAATCCAACCATAGTTTCAAACAATGACCATGTTCATCGTGTCAGCTGTTCTGACGACTGAATTATGCCAAGATTGGGAGAGCGACTCGTAAAACGATGGTCTGTTTGCCAATAATATGTAATCATAATTCTAAGATGCCTAATCATATTAGGCAGCCTTTCCACCAATTTTACCCTAAAATATTTCTGCAGATCCCCGTTCCTTGGTCAGCACAAATGTTATAAATTGCAGTGTCGCAAAAAAGATAGGATCTACTGAACAAAAAGAAGAAATAAAAAGATGTTATGCAAATTCAATAGTGTCAGGCGAAACATATGTTTCGCCTGACACTATTGCGCTGCGGTGCGCTGCTAGCAACGCTGTGAAGGCAAATATCTACGCCAACTTCAGACCCAAATACTCTGGAAAAAATTCTGTGGAACTCACGATTGCCCTTTCGCGTAAAATCATGCCCAACGTGCCTGATGATGATACCTTGTATCGAAACCGGTCGTCTGGTTAAATAATTGTGGAACCTGCCATTGCTTTTTCCTTTCTGATCAAATGTTATCAAATTGGTTAATTCTGGAGGCAAAAATATTAGAAAAAATTTGGGACAAGATATATTGGAGGTACATCTTGCAACTTCTTGCCGTTATAATATGGATCATAGGAAGAGAACTGTAATTACACTAGAGTACGGAATGTGCGAAGTTTTGCAACTAGATAACGCTGGAATGCATAGTTTTTGGCGGAAACGGTGTACAGTGTTGGGGAGAGGGAATGAAGGCGATAGAAGGGTGAGGGGGGAGTGAATTTGGGTACGAAAGGGTGCAGGGAAGGAAAGCATCAGCATTTGAAGCTGGGATGGGGAAGTGGTCCGAGGGGGGCGGGGCCCAAAAGACCCTGGATTGTCCCCAACAATGGCGGGGAGCGCGGCCGACCTCTGACTCCACGACCGGTGGGGCACGGCGGAAACTGTAGCAATCTACGCGCGCCTGCTTGCCAACCCCCCCCCCCCACCTCATACCCTCATATCCTCATATCCTTGTAACCCTGGCTGCTCGCTGCACGAGGAGTGGGTTTTTGAGGGTCATGGGATGGGGGATAGGGGGTAAGGGTACGCGCGACCACCCTTGTTGGACCCCCGCGCTAAACCTCCGTGTTGGGAAACTTGGACCGCGGAGAAGAACGGGATGGAGAGGCGAGGGGATGGGGTGGATGAATGGAAGATGGATGAAAGAGGAAGTGGAGGGTGGGGAAAATTGGAATAAAGAGAAGGGAGAGTTTCCTAGGGGGGGCAGGGCGGGGGGTCGCGCGGAGCACAGTTAAACTTGGGCTCCCATCCTCGTGAGCGGGACAGGATAATACGGAGGTCCAGATCGAAAGAGAGAGAGAGAGAGAGAGAAGAAAAAAGACACAAAGTACGAACGCTTTTTTATGGCTCCGTCCTGGTGTGCCATCCTACGTAACTCAATATGCATTTAATTAGCAAAATATCCCGGGCACCAAGGGACAACATTTTAAACCGGTTATACGTACTACCGCGATAGTAAAATGATCCGTTTTTGAATACTAAATTGAGATGCTTTTCCTGGAATGGGGAAAACCATTTGGAATATTGCTGACGCATTCATTTTGCTCAATTCCAATCTTTTGCGAAAGTAACTGAGTTGCAATTTTGATAGAGTTGGGGCAAAAAAATTCTCACCGCAAAAAAGACACTATTATTCTTTTGTTTCGTGGAGTAGTCCACAGAGGGGAAATTTTTTTCAATGCAAAACGCGATAAAATGCAAACACAAACTGCTCTTATTCATATGACTGAGTTCAGTAAAAATAAATTGAATCTCTTATTATCCAAATATTACGTTGAAGTAAAATGAAGACAATTGACTTTTTTTGGACCATGGAAATAATAGAAAGAGCGAGATCTAGTTTGGGAAATTATGCTTCAATAAGTGGCGAGACGGAGAGAAAATATTTGCTCGGGGAGCAAGTACGTGCAAAGACGCAACGAGTTTCTCTTCATCCTTCCTCCACTCCTCAAAAAATCCTATAATTATAAATTAAATCACCAATCATAAATTTTCGAAATTATACATTCTCTCTTTTAAGAGAGGCAAATGTTTACTAAACAAAAACTTGGAAGAAATATTCATGAATTCTTTTAGTGTTCAGCTCGCAGCGACGGCCATGCCTTGTAGATTTTCATTTTACGTATATGCATATACAGACTCAATCAATTTATCAAGAGACTTAAAATGCACTGTAGTACTTCCATGCAAAATGTCATGCGAAACGCATATTTTTTTTTCTTCTCATCAAAATTTTCTCTTTGATAATGATGGACATTCAAGCATGCAAAACTATCTATTATGCATTTTAAAATTATCTCACCGACAGCCTCCGAAAATATAAAATATCTTAAATGATTATTTAACATGGTTACATTCCACCACGACAGACGGAGAGAGGACTAACGAGTAGGTGCTTCAGATGGTGGGCGAGGAAAGGAAACTTCTTTATGAAATTCGACATCGGCAGAGTACGTGGCTGGTGGATGTGATAATGGGCGATGGGATGGGTTGCTCAAGAATGTGATAGAGGGAAGATGAGCGGGCAAGAGGAAACGGTAAACGGGGAAGAGGATGAAAGAGAATAGGTTTCATGCCCAGGACCTAGAACGGTATATCATATGCTGAAGCGAAAAAGGATATACTAGAGCAAAATAACCCGGTGTGTAAGGTGCCCGGTAAGTGTAGAAAACCTGGAGGAGATTATTTGACATTCAAAAAAACCTAACTCAACCGGTAAACCGCTTTAAAAAATCATCTACCAGTAACCTCCCTTCACACATTGGAATGCTTTGGACCACGCCACGGATAAAGCGAAACAGTTAAGGATTATCGCCAAATGAATGCAAATATTCATCCGGGGGAATGCAAAACGGGGCGAGAAACGTGGAATGAGAGACGAAGAGCAGTGGATTTTTTGAGATGGTATGCGACGGCGGTCGGCACGTCTCCTTGACGAAGGTCTCGCTGACTGCTCGCTCCCCTAACCTTTTGAAAGAGAGGAGCCGGTCCCCGAACCGCAACTCCGGTGTTCCATTACCGAACGCTCATAAGATTCGTTTGAATGTCTGGTCCCCCCCCCCCCCTGATATTTAGAACGGTGGGAGAATAAGACGAGGAGGCAGACGAACGAAAGAGAAAGGCGGCTTATCAGAGTGTTTTCCATCGCGGCAAAGGGTGGCTCGAGTTTCAGCGGTTTCCTGAAGGATTGAGTACGCGTGCGACCGACTAGAAGCTTTAGTGGGCATCAGAATTTGAAGGAAACTAGAGCATTGAGGCCGGTCAATCTGCTAGTCTACCAACTAGGGTATCGACGAGGTACCTATAACCAAAAGACACCATTCTCCTTACTATTGGTTCTATATTATACCTTTTTGGTTTCCGCTTCCCCTAAATGATTTTATTTCCCCTTCAAGGGTTAAGAACTCTTTCATGGACAGTCTTGCTCTCTACTAAAAACAAAATCACCTGCTACCCTCGGCACAGAAATTCTAATTACGATGATATATCACCTATCTACCTGTCTATCACTGCATTTAGAATTTCTGTGCCAAGGGTAGCATATGATTGCGTCTTTAGCAGAGAACAAGAATGTCCATAAAGGAGTTCTAAACCCTTTATAGAGGAAATAAAATCATTTAGGGAAAAGCGTCTCTTCGAGCAAAGCGAAATTCTCAGGCGAAACTGTGAAAATGTATTGGAACAAAAGGTGTACTAAAAAACGACAATTTTTTATTCCTCACTACTCAATCAAATTATCTGATGATGTAGCCTTGTAATGAAACCATAGTCGTCAGCAATGGAATAACTGGAAGTAAGATCGAAGTTCTCTCATTGCTTCATGGAAATTCTGGTTCCGCCACTGCCTATCACGGCTTCTTTCAATAGAGTAGGTTTTGATGCATCAATTGTGTTGGTCCTTCACAGGTCGTAAACAAAAATCTTTATTCCAAAACGTGCTATAATGTAACTGTGCGATAAAAATTGTCAACAAATCCACCTGAATTTCTTAAATCCTTACCGTCAGAAAACCAAATCTAGTTTCAGATTCCGACCCGGAATGGTAATTAATTAATTTCCACCCTGTAGATAAGTTACTCATCCAAACTCCTCCTTATCGTCGCTTACTCCTTCTCTCTCCTATCCTAGTTTCTAGCCGTCTTACAACCAAAACGGCCTAAAGAAATTTCTCCTTACTTTGGTTCTATATTCCGCTTTTCCCAAATGACTCTCCTTCCTCTTAAAAAAAGAATAAGAACTCTTTTATGGATATTCTTGTTCTCTACTGCGCTTTTTTTAAATTCTCCTTCACACCCATATATAGACTGCATATACAGTTTCCTCCAGTTCTGCCTTCCTAAAGGTCGACAAACCACCACAGCACCAAGGCCTCAACTTACTTTTTCCCCACGCAATCATCCAGGAGTCCAGTTGCATATTAGTTCTCTGCTGTTCAGGTCCACCTCTTTTGATAACCTTCCTTCTAATGCAGGTGTCCTTCCCACTACGCCCACTGATTCCTAATCGTATCCTGTCTACGCCCATGGAGTATATGGTATTAATAACAGAGGAAACCATTAACTAATCACTCCTCACCACAGAACAGTGGTTTATTAGACAATTACAGCAAAATCTTATCGATGATGAAATCACATCCAAACTGCATCGATAGCTCTCTTTAAATCTTTTGAGCGAGCTTTGCATAAATCCTCAATAGATCAGCAAACGATTAAGTCGCTTTATTAATAATAGTTAAATTGGAATGCCCAATTTTTCGCATGTTCTGCTAGTACCATTTTTTTAAGTATCCTACCAATAAAAGGTAGGATTTGTTGAAAGTCAGAAGATCTCCTTTCAGTTTTTTCTACACCTTTTGGGACCTATCTACCTCTAGTATTTCCGTTTTCGCCTCAGCATGCATTGATATACTCCAATATGACTGAAGTTCTTAGTGATATAATAAAAACATTCATATTAGTCTTTCACTTGACTCATGTTCTTCACGCGGTACTTTTAAAACTCGTCCACACCGGAAGGTTTCTTTACGACCATGAAAACATTACGGAGGAGACCATAAAAACCATTTATTTTCCAAAATAGAGGAGAAGACATACAAACAAAATATTCTTTAATTTTTGACGTAATCAAGATGCTAGAAATTCCTCATTTTTTAAAAAAGGTCTCTCTGAAGTGCATACGTGTACCATTTTTTGTGTAAAAGGGCTGGTAAAATCCGTCAAAAATACTGGAAAGCAGTTTGGTAAGAGGCTGATATTTTCGTTCCTTTGTAGAGTGATAATTATCTTTAAAATGAGACCAAATTCATTGATTTTTGGGTGAAATGATATTTCGCTTTAAATACCTTAAGGCTAACTCATTTTCTTGTTAGCATGCAGCAAAGATTCATCGCCTCTCTTAAACACGTCATTATGGTTTTGTTGAATAAAGTGAAAAGTCCAGGGCCAAGTTGATTCTAAAATATTAATAGAAGAGAGTTGATGACGGGGACAATGAGTAAGGATGTGAAGAGGAGGCTGGTGAAGAGCTTGATATGGAGCGTAGCGTTGTATGGTCCAGAAACCTGGATCCTCAGAGAGGAGGATGCGAATAGTCTTCAGGCGTTTGAGATGTGAATGTGAAGGATGGAGAAGGTTAGCCGGGCGGAAAGGAAGACTAACGAGGAAAGGCTTGAGATGGTGGGCGAGGAAAGGAAACTTTTGAGTGAAAACCGGGATAGGCAGGGTAGATAGCTGAAGGATGTCATAAGGGGTGATGGGTTGCTGAAGAGTGTGATAGAGGGAAGGATGTTGGGCAAGCGGGGAAGGGGAAGAAAGAGAATAGGTTTCATGGACGGGATGAAGAAGGGTAGATCTTACGCAGAGGCGAAAAAGGATATACTAGAGGGAGATAGGCCCCTGAATGTGTAAAAGACCGGGAGGAGATTCTCTGACATTCAACAAAATCTACCTTTACCGGTAGCATACATTTTTATAATAATCATTCGCCGTATTAATAATCCAAGATGTTTAAAATTCCCGAGCAATTTTGAAATTTCCTCCAAGCTTCAAAAGCTGCGTATCGCGACTCCAATGGCAATATCTGTCGTAAATGAAATGCTTGTCGGGCACATCAAGTTCAGCGCGCATATGCCGCGTCTGGATATCAGCATATTTATGGAATTTCGAAATATTGACTGGAGTCCAAAACAAATAATACCTTGGCGGATGAGTTATCTTATCACCAGTGCTGAATCATTTATGGAATTAATTAATGAGTGCTGATAGGGAGAGAAAAATTTATTGCTCTCGAGTAAAAGGGTAATTGCAGTGAGTTATCACCACATGCACTCAAACATAATTGAAATATACAAATAAAAACAAAAGTAATAAACTCATGGCGATAATAAAAAAGCGTAGCAAACATCCTTCTCTATTATAAACGATATAACATTCCAATTATCAGTTTATTATTAGTGATGTTTTCCCCCATTTCACCCAGCTTTATATAACATACCATGGTTGCCTACACAACGACAAAGTCTTCGGGAAATGACCTTGATAAGAACATTTAGAGCAAACATAATTGATTTAAAAAATTTAGCCAAATTGTAATATTTTGCCGTTTCGACCTTCTGTTACTTTACGTAAATTATTACCACTGCATAAGAGAATTATAATAATATGTTCCACTGTACCATAGAATTCTATAAAAAATCAAAAATTATGCTTTGGTGCTAATCTACGCGTCTGCTTTTGGTATTCGACGGTGCTGACCACTGAACATCGGCTATACGATACAAATTTAGGGGATTTAATTCCATTTTACGCAGAAATATAGCTCGAGCAAGTGGAAACTTTTTATAATTAGGCAGTACGCTTGAATAAAATGGGCGTAGGAGCGAAGACATAAGGAGGAGAACAGCGCTAGCCAAGTACGCATTCAGTAATAGAAGAGAGCTGATGACGAGGATCTTAGAGAAAGATGTGAAGAGGAGGAGGAAGAGGTGAAGAGATTGATATGGAGCTTAGTGTTGCATGGAAAAGAAACGTGGACCCTCAGAAAGGAGGACGAGAATGGGCTGCAGGTACATACTTAAGATGCGGGTGTGGAGAAGGATGGAGAAGGTGAGGTGGACGGAATGGATGACTAACGAAGAAGTACTTGAGATGGTGTACGAGGAAAGGAAACTTCTGTATGAAATCTGGGATAGGCAGTGTAGGTGGCTGGAAGATGTAATAAAGGGCGAAGGATTGCTCAGGAATGTGATATAGGGAAGGATATTCGGCAAAAGTAGAAGAGTATAGGTGTCTTGGACGTAATGAAGACTCGTAGAAGAAGGTCGTACGCCGAGGCAAAAAAGGAAATACTAGAGGTAGATAGGACCGTGAAAGTATAGAAAGCCGGGAGGAGATTCTCTGACTTTCATCAAAACCTACCTTTACCTATAGAGTACTAAAAAAATATGTTATGGCCTCGTGAGTGCGGCGAGCGCATAACATTGCAACTGTTGAGTCCCACTCACGCCAATATACATACCAATATTTCAATACTGAACGATGAATAAATAGAGAAATGATACTTCCACCCATTGGTAAATGAACTACATTGAACTCTGGCGTTCGATTTGTGGGTGTAGTGAAATATGGAAAAAGTAAGAAAGAGACGAATAGCATATTGAAGATTAATCATAAGATAACTATAATGTATATTAATCATATTTTTTAGACAAAGAGAGCAAGGTTCATTATAAAAGTAGCAAAAATAAATCAGGTAGAGCAATGTTAGTACGCTGGGGAAAATGATCCTCGTAGTAATTGCATTAGAAGGAGATTAGCTTTAGAAAAGGAGGTGTCTTCTGATGGGAAGGCAGGATAACCGCGCCTTTATATACACCTGCATATTATCCTGCGCTCAACTGCATTGGTGAGTGGCACGGGATTTGGGACACTAGCTGCGTGAAGGTACTAATAAGTAGATGAAATGGTGACGTACATACATTTTAGGAGTGTTGAATGTTTGGAGCGGAGCTCAGTATTTATTATGGCCTTTTATTGTGAGGGAAAAGTATGACCAGGGTTGAAATTCGCCATGAAAAATCATTTGACTTGACCGGGATTCGAACCCGGATCTCCCAATTGCCGGTCAGGTGTGTTTGCTAGTTACACTTGTTAGCCTTTAAGGAAGATAGCTTGGTCGTGTAACACCTGACCGGCAATGGGGAGATCCGGATTCGAATCCCGGTCAAGTCAAATGATATTTTCATGGAGAATTTCAACCCTGGTGTATATGCACCCGTGCGAATGACTTCGTACCACATCATTTGTTTATGCAATGATTGGAAAAAGTATGAATGTTTGTACATATCTGTTCGGCGAAGTATTACTCTTGTACTCTCGCTTCCATCAGACCAAGAGATGAAGTGCGGCGTCAATATTATACTCTCTGTGTCACAATGAAACAGACCTGTTCTACATTTCTCAAGCTATCTTAGTCTATCGCGTAGCCCCCGTGTTCCTATCGGGTGACTACTTAATCCCATATCACTAGCTGGGCGTATTGTAGAGCAGCGTGATCTTTCATTAGCCTACCTCTGGAGGTATATAGTCGTACAATATTGCTTTTATTGGCCTCATTAAAGTTTCATGCAAACGCTCATAAACTGAGTCTCATGCATACCAAATTAGACAGCGGTCGAGCGACTCACACCGTGCCAAATATGCACGGTTATTCAATCATCACAGATGACTGGACATCAACCGGGCGACAGAGATCACAAAACAAAAATGAGTGGGAAAACGTTCACTTGCAATTAATTTTACATTTATATTAGCCGATCGAACTCATAAATCTTCGTGGTTATTGGGAATTCCTGCCGCCACGCATGAACGAGCGCTGTGCGGTATCGATGCATATTTTACGTTCTTGCTTCGAAAACACCGGAAAGGGAAGAATTCATTAATGAAGCTGGCTTGAGTGATGTCGTGCAGTGAAAAATATGAGAATCAGTAGGAATAAATAAAGGATGTTTTTGCACGAGCCACATAATTCGAATAATTTAAAAGTAAAGAATTTTTTGCAGGTTCATTCGCAGTGAGCCTTGAAATCGATATTTTTTGCCAGTCTCTCTCCACCAACGTTTTTTTCCACACCTTTCACGTTTTTCCTTTTCGTGAGCTCGTGCTAAACGCGTTCACAAGTTTTCACCGTCCGCAGTTAAAATGATTCTCCATGATTCATCTAAGCGAGGCATAACCTCGACAAATGAATTAACGCAGTGAATTCGAAGTCAAAATGCAGAGCAAATTCGCTCATTAAGCACGGAAGTTATAAGGCAAACGTGATGAGAGAACACACTGCGGTCCTGTTTTTTTTCAATGGAGGCAACCAAACTAACATATCACAAGCATCTTTCAGTTAATGGGGGTAGACTGGTGAAGGTCTATTAGGGGAAATGAGGGAAGACGTAGTGAAAACTGGATACGGTATAATATGGTATATGGCTTCGAGGAGAAAACGTTTTACTTTCCTCTCGAAGGTAGGATTACTGATCTACTGCTTTCTTAGTTCAGGATTAATAATCAGAAAGACAGAACTACAAACCAGGAAACAGTATATTAAAACATTCGTGTGGAGCGTAGCACTCTATGGATCGGAAGCATGGGCTATTGAAAAAACTGACCAGAGCAGACTGGAAGCCTTCGAAACCTGTAGCTGGAGGAGGATGTTAAAGATAAAATGGACGAAAAAAGAAATAATGAAGTGTATAGAAGAGTAGAATAGGAAAGGACTGAGTATACGGAACACCCTAGAGAAAAGAAGAACAAGATGGATTGGACACACCCTGAGACATAATGGACTTGTGAAGAGCATACTTGAAGGCAAAATAGAGAGAAAAGTCCCCAGAGAAAGGCCCAGAAGTAAGTTCATGGACCAAATAAAGAGAAAAGTACATAGGAAGAGCTACCAGGAGGTAAGAGAACTTGCATCAGATAGTGAAGGGTGCAGGGCTGCAGCCAAACAATCCTAAGATTGAAAAACCAATGATGGTTCAGAGTACACAGAGGTGGAGGTTGGTATTTCGCTGAAAAATCTCTAGCAATGACACGATTCCACAATTTGTGAAGCCTAAAATTTCACCAATCCGATACCCAGAGGAATCTTTTTCAGGACATCTCGGGTGACAGTTTTAAATTGAAATTGGTTTCATGCACAGTGAATTCTAGTTTTCGAGTGAATACTTCTCCACATCTATCTCGAGAGGAATTAATAGCGTGAAGTATTATGCTACCACTAAGCCGGGTACAATTCATAAGTATCACTTTTCTGGAAGCATATACTATATTTATCAATGTAACAAGAATTAAGTGCACAACACCCTATGCTATAAAGAACGTAGCGATATCGACAAGGATAGACGATCTCCATGGACGATGGATAATGGTATAGAGTAATCGATAGCTAACTGTAATCTTCAGAAGATAGCAAATGAGTCTTAGTGGGATAGATAGATAGATCACGGTGATTGGACGATGGTATATGATGTAAAACAAACTTAAACAATTGTAGCCAACGGAGCACACCTGGAGACAAATATTTCTCTCTACAAGACATCAAATTTATATTTCAAAGAAATACGGCACATTATTTTCGGTTTTCACCTCAAGATAAATGGAAACGGACATATTTGTAGTCAGGAACAAAATCAAAATTGAATTAATAAAAATATAACGGTTTCGTATTAACAGTGCAAACAGTTATTTTTGCTTGAAATCATAATTAAGGATTAAATAATGTATTGGTATCTAGGTATCTAATATGATAAACAGGTAATAATTGGAATTCTATTCTATTCCATGGAATCTACTAGCTATTGTAAAAAGCATTCGGATATTATTACGAGCAGTTAATTATTTGAAAAAAATGGTTAAATGTAAGTATATCGTTTTGTTTGAAGGTTTTCGCAGTATTATATATTTCCACCATCCGGTATTACTTGCTGCGTAAAAAAAATTCCGAGAGCAATAGAGAGGGCTGAAAATGGTTGATAGTGGGAATGCGTAGTTTTATCTGCTCTACGATTAACACTGTTTTTTCCAGAAAATGGAGTCTCTCAACATATCTATCGGGTGAAATTTATTCGTAAACATGGCACTGAATGGAGTGTTTTGTGTCAATAATTTACGTTGAACATGTGATTAGAGGAAACATCAGGATGCCACAACAGGCTTGTATCTAAGTATTTGTTGTAAGAACTGAATGAGAAAGTTTATAATTCATTAATGGCCGATTGGCTCGGAATAGGCGACGAAGATGAATTTATTTAATACAGACCTCTATGCCTATTGTGAATCTGTGAAGTGCCTATTGGCGAGCAAATTATTTAAAGGAGAGAAAAAGAAGTATCCAAAAATGGAGAGTCGAAGGTAGGGACTGTCCAATAACCAAACTATCACCTGATTGAATATCCAGTGGTGATGAACGTGCCATGAGGTTTCACGAATTCTCTTCTCTTGTTGAAACCTATTCTATGGAATTGGAATTCTATTCTATTCTATGGAACCGCTCTTGAGACAAATACAATTAGGCGTTACAGATGTTCTTGTTAAAGCTTTGTAAGTTCACGAACGCCATAGTTATTTCCATCGAAGTTGCAATAATCATCAAAAATTCTCATTGATCGTGACCTTGAGGGTATCGATAATTTTGATTGTTCCAGAGCTCGATAGGAATAGCTATTTTTTTAATGTCTTAAAATTTCATTCAATTTTTCAAATATTGGTGTCATCATCATCATTAATGTGATTCTGTCCTTAGACAGGTTTCAACGGTACTGCCTCCACAGCATTCTGTCCAGGGCCGCTCTCTTTATCTCTTCATAGCTCCTTCCTTTTTCGATGTCTGTCAGCATTCCGTGCCTCCTCCTTCCTCTCCCACTCTTCCCTTCTATTTTCCCTTCTATAATTAATTTCTGAACACTCTACAAAATTTCTTAAAATATGCCCAGTCCAATTAGTCTTCCTCTTTTTAATTTCTCTCAAGATACTCCTTTCTTCTCCAATCCTCCTCAGCACCTTATCATTCCCAACTTTATCTATCCACCCAATTCTCTCCATTCGTCGCCACAGCCACATCTCAAAGCTTTCCAAAGTAATTTTCTTCTCCCTTCTTCAAGGTCCATGTTTCGCATTAGTACAGTACAATACTCCACATGAAGCATGTTGCGAATCTTTTCCTTATATCTGTCCTGACATTTCTCGATGTCACCAGTTCCTTAATCTTGCTAAATGCTACTTTTCCTTGCGCAATTCTACTTTTAAATTTCTCTGAACAATTGCCGTTCTGAGTAACTATACTTCCCAGGTACTTGAAGGAACTTACTTGTTTTAATTTTTCTCTTTCGAGCCATATATCGAATGGTCCTTCTGCTTCGCTACCATCATAACCATAGTTTTCTTTCTATTTATCCTCATTCCATAATCTTCACTTCTCTTCCAAATTCTTTCCATCATCATCTCGAGTTCTTCTTGATTTTCTGCTATTATAGCCTGGTCATCCGCATATTTGACGGTTTTTATTCTCTCACCTCCCACTTTTATGCCCCCGATATCTCCGATAGCTTCTTCCAGCAGTTTGTCTGCATACAAGTTGAAGAGGCAGTGTCATAAGAGAATGGTTAAATGCGTAGACTAGAGAACTACACGGGACGCATAATAGGAAGGAAATTTACGAAAAAATACGACGTAATCGATCGCCTCTCCTCCGACCGAGAGATTGCGATCGCGACCAGGGATCGTCCCAAGTCCAAAAACCCTCTGGAATGCCATCGCCGTCCACCCACCCCTGTGGCGCAGATGGGTAGTCCATCTCCGCTGACCGCTCACAAATACAAATGGCCACTCGTAAAGCTGCATCAAACTCGCCCCCTACATAATAAAGAACCTCCCTCTCCCCAAGCTGGCGGATTTTAAGATCTCCGGCACGTCCCTGTGAGCGAAGAAATTCAGCGTCGATGCCGTACACGCGGTCCAAGCGAAGATGACGGGGTGGAGTGCATGAGAGAGTGGTTTCGGTTCCACGAAGATGGTTGAAACCTCCTAGATATTCGCGTGGTCAAGTCTATTTCACCTTCTTTTTTATAATTCTGATCATATTGAAGTGGTGTTCCCTTCAGCAACCATACGACCAAGTATGATGTACTCTCTACACCATCATCATCATCTGATGTTCTGTCTGCTGACAGGTCCCGTACACCACTGTCGTCTCCATCCGCTTCTGTCCCGAGCTTCCTTCTTTGTTTCATCATAGCTGATGTTCTTCACCTGATCCACCAATTAAATTCTTCTCCTTCCTCTCTTTTTCTTTCCTTCAATTGAACCTTCAAGTGCCACAGTTATAATACTTTTCCCTCTCATCACATGGCCCAGCCAGTTTCCTTTCCTTTTCCTAATCTCCTTTAGGAGCGATCTTCCTTCTTTTACTTTGCTCAAAACCTCTTCATTTCTCATCTTATCTACCCATCTTACTTTTTCCATCCTTCTCCACACCCACATTTCATAAGCTTCTATTCTATTCCTTTCCCTCTTACCTAATGTCCACGCTTCACATCCATACATGAAAACGCTCCATGCTCTACACCGTTGAAGCAAATTTCGAGAACTGCGCAGGGAGATCTGTTTGGTGTGGTGGCTAGAGTACCGGCTAACCATAAAGTCGGCCAGGGTTCAAATCCCTGCAGAGGAGGATTTTTTTCAGAGAAAACCCGATCCCTACTTGAGTGCCTTGTGGAGGGCACTTCAAGTACAAATAGTCCGTCTGTCGGATGAGACATTAAATCGTGGTCCCGTTGGGGCCTTTCGTTAAGAGCAGGCTAATGCTGACGCCGGGTTTCTATCCACCCTTCCTCCCTTACCTATCCCCTATGGCACAAATGACTTTAGATGTCGGTCGCTTCCCCAAATATCCAATCCAATCCTGAACTGCGCAGATATTAGTCACGCATTTGCATGACAAGTTGGTCACGCCGAAAATACCATTAAAACACCTTGATTAAAGTTCTGTTGAAGGCTTCCGCGGTGAGCAGGTATTCTTTCCATTCTTCTTTCGGGATTCGGCCGCGTCGTTGTTTTTCTGACAACGTTTCTCCTCCTATCCTGGAGGCGTCTTCAGGTCGAAGATGATCTTCGACCTAAAGACGCCTCCAGGATAGGAGAAGAAACGTCAGAAAAACAACGACGTGGCCGAATCCCGAAAGAAGAATGGAGAGAACACCTTGATTAGTTACGACTTTTCTCATCTTTTTAATCCATAACACAACAGTCGTCGGAGATTTGTACATTACTGTTGGAAATTGAATTAAAATTAATCATTTACCAAAGTAATATTCAAGTTCAGGCAAATAATTTCTCGGAATCGAGTATTTCAGGTTACCTTTGAACCCATCGCCATTTCAATTTTTTGTTTAAGGAATTTCATTTATTTATATCCTTATTTATTTACCAAGAACTACAAAAACAGCCAATTTTCTTTTACATTGGATTTTTTAGACAATTTTTAAACCAAGCAGCATATCAAAAAGCTCGTCAAACAAAAAATCAACTTTAACAAAGTTACATGCATGAATAGGATTTTATTCTACCGACCATTGCAGAGAGCGTATAATTTCTTTATGTGGGTGGCCGGCTGATTATCAATTTAACTGATAATATGAAGAAGGAGGTATCTTTTACAGAAGAATGGGAATAAAGGGAATTACAGGTGAATGGCAGGTGGCAGGCAAGAAATTTATTGGTCTCAGGAAGTAGGACCAACTTCCCTAGCCCTATCATCCCTCTCTCTACCAAACTACCGCACCATGCACGGGGACCATCAGCTTCCATTCTTGTGCATTACGGCCTCCTTGAGTTCACCGAGGACCATAAAAAATATCGAACTCCCACCATTGTTATTGAGCGAATGAAGCAGAGCGCGTGATATAACTCTGACCCGGTGGACTGCCCTGCCACACACCCTTGAGGAGGCTTGCAGGGTATTATGCAGGTAATGTCGACGGGTCGGAATAAAGATGCTCAAGAATTTTCATTGACTTCGGGGAGTGTTAGCAGGTAATAATCTGTAGTTGTCAAATTTCTTACTCCATTATTAACAGAGTATTTCCCGTCTCTTTCATGACGTTCCCGAATTCAGATCCACAATGGATATAGTAGCTTAGAGATTAATGGTAAAAATATACTCTCCCTCCGAAGAGATGCAGTCCAATGCTTTCATCTCGGGAGCAAGATTAGCAAGGGCCCTATGTCTTGAAATTTGTTTGAAATTTCAATACGTACTTTTAATTTCAGAAAAAAATAATGTAGAAATATGTTTTTGGCTGGAACACAGACTGGTTTCTTTGAGATATTCCGTCTTGCTCTCAAATCAGCGCGCTAGCACACAGGAGTCGCGAGATGTACTAACGAGAGTTGAAAAGTTCTCACAGTATGAAAACGGACTCTAGTGAGTCTCTCTCTACCCGTGCCTTATGTTTGAGGAGCACCAACTCAGTATCATGTACTCGTCTTCCTGCCTGACCGAAAGAGGAAAACTATATTTCAGCCATGATATTAGTCGCGAAGTATCTTGTAGGGTTCGATCACCCTGATAATGAAAAATCGCTGTTTTCTTTCCATCACCCCAAAGAGTACGTTGGTCGTGTGGATTACAAACACAGCCCACTTTAAAATTTGAACAAGACTGTGATACATAGGTAATATTTTTAAATTTAGCAATTAACGCGAAATATATGTATTATTTTATATACTTAATGAATAAAATATACACATATCTTCTAAAATCTTCAAAATTAACATAAAAACTTCGATATTAAAACAGAGCAACAATTGCACTTTTCCACAAGGTATTTTAATGCGTACGACGCGTTTCAGCTCACAGAGCCATCATCAGGTACAAGACTTGGAGAAGAATGTCTTGTACCTGATGATGGCTTTGTGAGCTGCAACACGTTGTACGCATTAAAATACCTTGTGGAAAAGTGCAATTGTTGTTTCTGTTTTAATATGATAAACTTCCACGATATATTGCCTGAGTCTGTTGAAATTATTAAAAACTTCGACTTATTCTGAGGCAAAAGCTGTACATTGGTCTCATAATTAGATCTTAAATTAAGTGCAAGTTTAATTACTAATTAAATTATTGGCAACGAGAGGGACATATGTACACCTGATTTATTTCATATATTTCATAAAAGATAAAAAATATAAATAACGTTATAAAATAGGCTGACATACATGCTCATGTAGTAGATCGCGCGGATTACAAAAGTAATTCCCGGATGTCACAGTGCTCTCTTGGCAACAGCACACGCGACCTGTGCTCGCGCTGCTCTGCGCACACCCTCTAACTATTCTACTTTAAGCGCTTGGAGATTAAAAAGATTAGCGCTGGTTGATTTTCGGGAATTTCCAATTTTCCAACTGTGGATTACTATTGCAATTCTTACGACCCCTGCAGAGTTGAAGACTCATCCAAATAAAATGTCATACCATGCAAAGAAGCGCTGCGTGCAAAGAGTAAATGACTTCCTCTGATCCGCACCGCAACTACACGACGAATTGACACTTTCCGCGACACTCAATCAGCATCGCACGGTCCCAGAAGGGAGTAAAGGATTCCCAAAGGGAGTGGAGATCTCAGATTGGACGAGTTGATGGATCTCCCGGACGATGGTTGCGTAGTTCACGTCCGAGGAGTCTTTTGGTGACGGTCCAATAAACGCAGGGAGCGGATGAATAATGTAATGGACAAAAGGGAACCACACGCGTTCCGCTGGGAATCCGGATACGGGCGGAGAGAACAGACGGACATTGGAAGGAGCCGGAATGAAGGTGAGGGAGAAGTGGGGGTAGGGAGAAGTTGAAGAGGCGAGACGAAAGCAAATGGGGAAATAAAAACGTATGCGAGGGAGACTCGGAGTTGAACAGGAGAATAGAGCCGCGGAAGGAGGCAGATTTGATTGTAAATAGGGATGGAAATGTATATGCGATCTCCGGGGAACGATGACACGAAGGTAGTGGAAAGTATCCGTTACGAGCCGATAACAGAGATTTTTACACTGCTTTTTTCCACCAGCATAGCTTCTTGGGATACAGCGAGCCCCACGAAGGGTTCTCAAGCTTGTTCAAAGCTTTTGTAGGGAAAAATGATGGAATTAATCTCTTAAAAACATTTGAAGAAGATTTCTCTTTCAGAGGTTTTAAGAACACATATAATTCTGTGATACGCAGGTAGAATAGATCACATGTTGATTAGATAACGCCAATAAAATAGTTTGACAGCTAGATTACAGACCCATGAGTCATATTTTCTGAGCAAAGAAAGGGATAGTTGTGATCACCTCAACCAAAAATGAAATGATAACAATAGGCAGCTTTGTTTTATCATATCTTATGCGTAAATTTTTGCATTTTTTCATGGAATACAAATTTTATTACTTATTTATAGTAGGTGTCTAATTCTTCAATAATTTTTAATACCTTGATTTGATTACCAAATCACTTCAAACCATATATACGTTGTGCAATGGACGGACTCCTCGAAGGAATTCAAGGGATAATAGGGGAGTTGAGCAAGGACAAAACATACGACTTCTTCGATTCGCTAATGACATCATGTTTCCGGCAGAAAGTGAAAAGCTCACATCCAGGCAGATATGCAACACATTCTTAACAGCCAATATACTCTTTGAATGAATCGGCATAAGTCTGAAATCCTAGTTGATACCATAGGAGGAAATCAGGATACGAGGATTGTGTTGGGAGGTAAATTGTTGAAACAAAAATAAAGAGTTTGGATATTTTGAAGGAAAATAATTTGGATACTTGGAAGCAAAATAACTTCTGACGGTAGGAGTACAAAAGAAATACGGAGTAGAATACTTAGACTAACGACTGCCCTCAATAGTTACAACCCCATCGATATTCTTCTGAGAAAAAGGTTGGCCAAAGAGTAGACTAGCTTTTTCTATGGAGTCTATTGTTGTATGGTAGCGAGATATGGGCTGTGGGATGAACGGATAAGAAACATCCAGAGACTTTTGAGATGTGGTGTTACAGAAGAAGATGTGTAAGATAAGCTGGACAGAGCGAGTAACGAACCAAGAGGTACTACGAAAAGTGAAGGAAGAACGTAGCCTGTAGAGAACAGTTAAAAGAAGATGGGACGGATGGATTGGTCATGTACTGCGGTATGAGGGATTGGTAATGGTGATTTTAGAAGGGATGATAGAGGGCAAAAGGCATAGAAGAAGACCTAGACTGGAGTATGGAAAGCATAAAATTGAGGACATGGGACATGGACGGTTTCCAGAAATGAAGATGGCAAAGGATAGGGAGAGACGGAGGTCTGTCGCAAACCAATCCTGATGGATTGGCAGCTAGAAGAGGAGGAATTTTAGCATGACTTAAACAAATGGTCTCTTTGATGTATGAATACGCGATCCATCCAGGATGAGTGCTCTAATGGTTAGATGCCGTATTGTACGTAAAACCTCCTTACTGATACATTATCCAACAGTCATCAACATTGGTCATTCAATCCTAAGATTGGTTGAATGTAGCCCTCCACCCTTCCCTATTTAATGCTAGTTCCCTTACCTTCTGGTATCTATCCCTATGTACTCTCTTCTTTATATTGTCCATGAACTAATTTTTGGGTCTTCCTCTGAGGACTTTTCCCTACATTTTATCTTCAGTTATGTTCTTCACAAATCCATTGAGTCTCAAGGTTTGTCCAACCCATCTGGTTTTTCTTTTCTGTATGGTGTCCCATATGGTCCTTTCCTCTTCTTTCCTTCTGAACACTTCATCATTTCTTATTTTACCCATCCTTTATATCTTCAGCATTCTCCTCCTGTACCAGGTTTCGAAGGCGTATAGTCTTTCTGGTCTGCTTTTCTAATGGTTCATGCTTCCGATCCATAGTGTGCCACGCTCCACACGAAGATTTTCACATATTGTTTCTTGGTTTGTAGTCCTATTTTCTTTGAGCACAGCAGTTTTCTTTCCATAAACGCCTTCTTAGCTTAGGCTATTCTCCGCTTTGTGTCCGTTGTGCTTCTTCCGTTCCACGTTATGGTACTTCCCAGATCGGTGAAGGAATCCACTCGCTCTAATTTCTCTCCTCTCAAGGTGACTTCTGCATTTAGCTTCTCTTTTTCGCATACTAGGATTTCAGTCTTTGTCTTATTTATATTCTTGTTGTAGTCAACAGTATGCTTAGCCAAATCTGTAATCACATTATGATGGGGTGTTTGAAGGTTGGCTCAAGCCTAATGTGGAGATACCCCATGTCAAACAGCCGCGAGGCGGCTTGAAGGATACTAACGTAAAAGCATGGTAAAATTAAGGAACCGTACGGTTCAAGAAGGACACAGCTCAAGAGAAGAAGGCATTTGGGTTATCGGGAAGAGACTGACACTCCAAGGCACAGAGACATGGAATATTTTAGAAGCTGATCACTAAAGAAAATGAAGCTCCTTTGTGACGTAGCAAAAAGCAGAAGATCAAGTTAACTGATTATATACGGCAATCATTCTTAGTAGTAAGGCACGCTTCACTACTAAGGAAAAAGGAATTCAGTATTAAAACCATGGACTCAGAACTATTTGAAACAAAACAAAACTAACTTGAAATACGATGAAAGGAAAGAATGAAGGGGGAAGGGGAGCCCTTCAGAAAGAAAATAAGAGTATGGTTATGTCGGGTACAATACAAAGGGAAGATGCGTAAACGGTTTTTTCTTCTGCTCACGTCAATCCTGTACCGCAAGAACAACTAATAGAAGCAAACTTATTAATGGAGTAAGCATATCTGCACGATTAAGTTTTAAAGCCATAAATGTCAAAGCTAATAATTCAGATAAAATATACTCACGCAAAACAAAACAAATTAATATATGTGCGTAAGCAGTTCATCTCCAGAACATGAGTGAACGATGAAAAAAAACTACGGTTGGAAGCCAAATATGCGGGATTTGCGACTAGTAAAATTTTACACCAGTGAGATATCTAAACCCATGACTTGGGAAAGAAAGTTTTTTTTTTCGGGTCAAGTATGTAGAAGAAGGAGATCAATACACTTATTACGGGAATATTATGATGGGAAAAGGCAATGCATTCGACAAATACATTGAGGAGAGGACGACAGAGCATGGAATAAAAATGGGAATGGGCGGTGGCTCATTTTATCAGAGAAATGGGCGGTGGCTTATTTTATCACTGAGGCTCTATACATCAGAGAAAAAGGGAGGGCAAGAAAACCCTAATATCCAGCTCTGTGTCACAAAAGACAGAATTTCATCTTTTTAAGGAATGAAGATGAGAGATTAGTCTACCTTTGACAAAAACCGAATTTGAGGGGAAAGAGATGAATGAAATATATGAAAAAGTAAGCTTGATGGGGAGGAAGATGAACGAAGATTATTTGGGAGGGACGCGGAAAGAGATGGAATCGATTCAGGAAATTCGAGGAAGATGAAAAGATGAACGGAGATATTGAGAAGTGCTGAGGCTTAGAAATTCGCTGACGAACGAAGAATAATAGGTAAGCGGGGAGCAGAATAAGCATCCTTGGCAGTGATCAGGGGGGTTGGGAGCTAAGAACGACAATATTCTTCATCTACATCTACAAAATACCCACCGAGCCGCCGCATGGGAGTGTGGCAGGGGGTGTTAGGTCGCCAGCCTTGTAAAGATGTTAGTTTTTTGGAGATGAAATGGTGACATGTATTATAGGAGTGTATTTAGTGGAGCTCAATTTTTATTGTGGTCGCTTATTGTTCGCGGAAAGAACGAATTTGTGTACCGATCTGTTCGGCAGTGTATCTCTCTTATTTTATCGCATCTGTCAAGCCTAGAGATGTAGTGAGGAGTCATGATAATATTCTCTGTGTCGCTCTGAAAAATGTCAGTTCTGAATTTCTCAAGCAAACTATGCCTAGCGTGTAGCCTCCGAGTCTGTAGGAGCTCCCACCTTAATCCCTCTAAAAGTTGTGAGATCCTATATGTACAGTCGTAGCCGTTTTTAATGAAGCGTGCTGCTTTCCTTTGTATTTTATCAATTTTTTTGTTAAATCTATTTGACCAGGGTCCTAAATGCTCGCTCGCCTAAATGTTCGAATCGACGTGGAATGACCCCGTTACGAAACGGAATTCGTTCATAAAATTACCAAAACCTGTGGGAAAAAAACGTTTATGCTGAATCAATAGAACGGTGTTAAGCAAAGTGTAAATCAACACGGTGACAAAAAATGGGTTGTGAACAGATATGGATAAGACTGGATGATAAATGAGTGAGAAATATTTCTTCAAGATGAGGGAAAGAATGAACTTATTTTATCACAAGACTAGTTCTGCCTATTCTATCCCAAACCAATTTTTCTAATGTTTCCTTTGCAATCAACGCATTTCCCGATATGAACGAATCATAAGTTAGAAATGACAACAAACGGGGTATATCATGTGGGAATGCGGAGGAAAAAATACTCATAATAAGTCAATAGAAGAGGAAGGAGTTAAACAAAAATGTATGTACGTCTTGAAATCTAGAGAGGCATCCAAGAATTTGAAATAGAGTGAGATGTTAAATTGGAACTAATCTATAAAATGTTGTTGAAATCGTGATAATACTATTGTTATTGAAACTTAGTCACACATCAGATCTTTTTTTTTAACCAATTGATCAGTACGTCTTTAGACAGACTCCACTTACATTTACTTGGGGTAAGACCTGTCTCAAACCATTCCTAAAAGGGCTATACATATTCCTAGCAATACACCTCCATTTGGTTTTCGTACAACCATTATATTACACAAAGTCTCTTGCCTCCTCTTTCCTCAATAATTATGAACGAACGATTATGCTTTTGCATTTCATTCACATTTCCCAGCCAAATTTCTATCTACTTGACTGATTTGGAGTCACCAGGGACTACATCTACATCTACGTCATACCCTGCAAGCCACCCAAAGGGTGTGTGGTAGGGGGTGCTTTCGCACCAGGCATGCATGAATGATATGGTAGAACACCGACATTACATTAAAACCCGCGTACCACACATGCAAAGCGCCAATTACAAATCTAATACCCAGGAAACATTCTATCTCCAATCGTTCTAACATGCAAGGGATACAAAGACTACTACTACAGATTCAAAATATCATGCATAAATAAGAACATCATTATTTACATCATGCATAAATAAGAAAGAGGAGAATATAATGAGAAAGAATAACTGCCTGCCTATTGTCAATACTCGAACTATTCATGACGACGATCACAGCTGTTATGGTCCCGAATGGTACGCGGAAAAAATGACATTTTATACCTATCGGTTCTACAATCTAGCTCTCTAATTTTATTGGCGCGATCTAATCTGCCGTAGTACGAAGGGGTTAATAATATGTTTTTTACGTCGTCAGAGAATTGGTTTTCTTGAAATTTATTTAGGAGGTTAAGCCTATAATTTAATCTACGCTGTGATAGCGATTCCCATCCTAATTCTTCTAACAGTCCAGACACACTAGCCAACTTATCGTAGCATCGTTTCACAAACCTAGCTCCTCTTCGCTGGACGCGATCTAACTCTGATATCAACCCCTTTTCGTATGGATCCCATACACTAACAGCATATTCCAGATGAGGCCTAAGGATTGAAAAATAACAACGTTGGACTAGCCACGGGTTAAACCTAACGAAGTCAACTGTAATACATAATTGTACGAAATTCCACAGAGAAAAAATCATCCGCCATGACCAGTTAAGGCGGATGATTTTTGCCTCTGTGGAATTAAGCACAATTTCTATCCATTTCTTTCATTGTTACTACTTCACACTAACCTTTTACTAAAACAATACTCAATAGCCAATACCCACAAATATAATTCATTGGGAGCTAGTGGCTCACCTCGCTGAATCAGAAGGGTAAACAAATGGAGAAGTTGAGCGGTGAGTGAGGAGAGAAACCAGGATTAGAGGACAAGTTTCTTCGGGCCACCTCTCCAATGATAGTCCAGTACTTTAACTTGACCGTACTAACCCGAGCGGTGTTATGAATTTCATGTCTGGAAAACAAGCGCCGGCAAAAAGACTATTTTTTAATGAACGAAATTTATATCTTATGAGTGAAGTGATACCCAAAGGGATGGACGAGTGCTTGAGCTGCTTTTTTTAAGCTGAGGTCACGGCCTCAGTCTCTGAGAGCAGCCGAAGACAAATCACATCCGCCCGCGCTGGGCGCTCTCCATCCGATCCGACCCCCGAGTGCTTCCATTAGTCTCTCCGTGGCCCTGGCCGGAGAGCCTGCAGTGAGTTTTGAGATAAGGTTTCCCTGAAGATACCTACCTTCTCCATTCCATACAATGAAAACAGACAGCTTTTTTTAACGGCCAGCTGCACTTTCAAGAGGACCGTCCTGATTCAAGATCCACGCTCTCAATATCACCACTCCGTTAAGTTCACCTGTCAAAGTTTCACTTTAGATGCTTGATAAAAGAGCGGGTTTTGGCTTTCCAGGGAGTTACTTCAAATGTAATATATCGTTCAATCAAGAACGAAACGTGTACAGAATACAGCCACCACAGGGTTAACTGCCGAATGCATTTCCACAGAGAAATCCGGGGATCGAGGATACGACGTTACAGCAAATAAAATTAATATATGAAATAAAAGGAAGTACTGTCATCTAGGACGATCTAATACAGAATTAATGAAATAATCACAGAAACTAAATATATTATTCGACGGAAATCTACAAGCCGATTGTGTATTATGTCACCCCACGACTGCCAAATTTCACTATAGTAAAACAGAGTAATTGGAGATAATTTATGGACTGATGGATGGATAAGCCTGATATCAACGAAAGTTATCAGTTCGGAAGTTATCACACTAAAAAAAACTTGCGATTGATTAATTAAATTGAATCAATAAGGACCAAGCCTCCAAAAACCCAGTGAGGCCCCTGTTGATGATTACAAGCTGAAAATATTGGGGAGAATTTTGGAAATCATATATCTCGTGAAATTTTTTGCAAAAAGCTCGAAGATATATGCAATTTCTATTGAGTATCACAAAAAGGATAGATTGAAGTGCATTGTGGATTTAAAATACCATTTTTATAAGAAGGAGCAAACGACAAGGACGCATATTTTTAGGAGTAATACCATGAGTAATAGGTACGGAAAGTGGGGAAATTCAATGCAGCTGAATACTTTAAGAGAACACCATCCCGAGCAAGGCTAATCCCAAAGACGAAATATTTTTCATTTCATCATTCCAATTTATCCAGCTGGACCACATGCTACCATGAACATGAAAAAGCATCAGAAATATAAAACTGCACGTATATAAATGCAACTACTCTCACACTGAGAAAAAAAACGTCGCTGCAACACTATTGGGCAGAAGACCTTTATATCTTTCGGAAGTAAATAATACCCTGAAAAAAATTATTCAAATGACATTTCCAATCTGAAAGTTTTGCACAGATGAAAACTTGGGGATGACTCTGAGCAGTTCATACAGAGGCTAGTCCTGGTATCTTCAACATGTTTTTTATTTCTGTAACCTATTCACAATCGGTTGAAGCACAAGGCAAAGCTATATATAAAATTTAACACCTTCAGGCGTCACTTTGTGTTAGTATTTTATATTCGAATCCATATCAAAAATAAGCCTAGTACTTTTCCACAGATATTTTCTTCAACATCTCCATAATTGCCTGCGAGCCGCCGCATGGGCGTATGGCAGGGGGTGTTAGTCGCCAGCCGTGTAAAGATGTAAGTTTTTGGGAGATGAAATGGTGACATATATTATAGGAGTGTATTTATTAGAGCTTAATTTTTATTGTGACCGCTTATCGTGCACGGAAATAACAAGTTTTTATAACTATCTGTTTGGAAGTGTATCTCTTTTATTTTATGGACTCTGTCAGACCTAGAGATTTAGTGAGGAGTCACTATAATATTCTCTATGTCGCTCAGAAAACTATCAGTTCTGAATTTATCAAGCAACCTAAGCCTAATGTGTAGCCTCCGAGTATCTAGGGGCTCCCACCTTAATTCCTCTCAAATTTATGAGACGCTGTATGTACGCTCGTAGCAGTTTTTAACGAAGCGTGCCGCTCTTTTGTATTTTATTATTTTTTTTGGTTAATTCTATTTGACCAGGGTCCCAAATGCTCGCAGCGTATTCGAGGTGTGGCCTAACCAAAGCGAAATAGTATCACTCTTTGACTTTTTCATCCGAGGACCTTCCTATTATACGTTTAACAAAACCTAGTGTTTTTTAATGCTGTGCCACATGTTTTGTATGTGTAATCCCCACGATATATCAGAAGTTAAAGTAATTCCAAGATATTTGTCTGTATCTGAAGATTTGATGTTTTCTCCACCCACAGCATAGGTATGGCATTTGTGTGATGACTTTCGCAGGATGTGAACTGTGGTGCATTTGCTGATATTTAATTCTTACCCCTACTTCCTTCATTATTTGGTACTTCCACGGTTATTAATAACTGTGAAAAAGTACAAGGCTTATTTTCAATATGGATTCGTCTACATATAAAAGATTAGAAAACCAGGCTTCTTATGGAGCTCCATAATATGGCCTCACCATTCTTAATATCTGCATAAAAAAGATCGGCGATATTCTTCATGCGTAGAGCAACGCCCGAACACACTTCCACACTGGCATCCCACACGCTTAAGACCTGCAGCAGGTTCCGGCGTCACAGAAAGAAAGAAATGGAACATCGAACGCAAAGTAATAACAGGAATGGAACCCCACTGGGAAAAGTGAAGTAACAACGGTCCCCGGGCAGGATTCATGAGATGAGACAGGGAACGGGACAAAAACGCGAAACGGTCGGGGTGTTTCAGGAGCGCATCCCCAGAAAAGGGTACACCAGAAAGGGTTCTTGGGGAATGAGTGAGATTGCGGGGCCGGATTTCGACCCTCTATTAGCATGTATTGCCGCACTTGGAGCGAGCGGATCGGAATTTTGCACAACTGGGCCGCGGGGCAAGGGAGGGAACTGGATGTGAGTTATGCGCAAGTGATAGAGGAGAAGATGTTTCCGGTCGACTGCGAGGGGAGTTGGCCCCGGTTGGGGTGGGCAAGGCGGCGAGTGCTCAAGCAGGTTGCGTTGGCAGTCGGGGATACATACGAGTGTTAGGGATAACCAGAACTATAAGCAAGGACGGAGGAGCTACCGTCGTCATTCGCCAGGGTCCGGTCGCGGACGTGATGCATGCAAATTCCACAACGGCATGGGGTCCTTCTCTTCCTCCTTGGGGGATTAAAGCCACGGCATGCAGATGGGTTGAGGTGAAATCCTGGGGATGGAGCACCCCATCCTATTCTGGAATTATCCCCCCATCTATAATCCCTTCCAGGATGCTTCGGGGTCATCTGAGAAGAGGGGAGGAAGATCGGAATATTGCGGTGGCTTGAGTACAAGCTTCTCATTCCATGGGCCCGGGTTCAAATTGCGGCAGTGACTGAGATTTTTGAGTGAAAACGTGGGCTTGTGCACAATAGCACGGCAATATTCCTCCATCCACCAGTATGGACACCAAAATGTAGACACTGTAAAGCGTTTAATAGAGAATTGATTGATTTAGAATAGTAGTTTCCCCCTCTCCCTAATCCAGGCCCAATCACGCAGCAATCTTCATTGGCACTGATGTATTTTGAAGGTGACTGCTTCTGGCTTCACTTCATTGCAGTGCTTTGAATGAGAAGAAGTAAGAAAGCTCTTGTTTCACATAAAAGAATTTCACTCACAACTAAGGTTTTGATGTAGCACGACATCATTTGGCCCAATGAATACAGGCTAGGTCGAAACCTAGGTCGTGTTATGTAGAGTCAAAAAGTTACTCTTCTCATTCAAAATGCTGAGCGAATTCCACGATGTCACGCAGGGGAACATGGATTCTGTTGCCGTTTTTCCTCCATCCATCGGGTATTCTCCTTCAAAGAATATAGCAAACAGAGAAAAAGTGTCCCATCAAACAACGTTCACAAAACCCTACCTTTATGCATGACTTATAATGAAATAGGAAAATAAAACTTGAATGTACGTGGAAGAGAATGGGTGAAGCAAAGGGATTTATTTAAATCAAATATCCTATTTTTTAATTATTCAACCAGTTACGGTAGATTTTGATGAATGTCAGAGAATCTCCTACCGATTTTCCACACTTTCAGGGGCCTATTTAGCTCTAGTATATCCTTTTCTGCCTCAGCATACGACCTACCCTTCTACATCCTGTCCATGAAGCCGTATTCTCTTTCTTCCTCTTCCCCGCTTGCCCAACATCGTTACCTTTACAATATACCTTAGCAACATAAAAAGTATTAATATGTGTTATTTGCGCGAATACTGATGCAGGAAAAATATTTTTTCCTTGCAATAGAATGACAGTTTAATTCGGGAGCCGAATAAATTAGGGATTATGAGTAATTAACGAAATTGCCCAATTAATGGAAACAAAAAACGCAGGTTCAATTGAAACGGCACGCTAGCCTGTCTCTTGGACGGGAAAGAGTACTGATTAAGAATACATTCACCATCTAATCTGCACATTAAATATAAAGCTATTGCATACCAGTATCTAGTAAGGCATGTTATCAGGGAAAGAATCAATTATAAGACAGAAGAAATGAAAAGGAGAAATTTCTCATTTCATCCGATTCACTTAGCAGCGATAAAATCACTTAATCGCACTTTTTCTCTGTGGAAATCCGCACAAAATCACTTAAACCATGAATTAGAAACACATCATCGGCGGCAATATACGATTGCTCGTCAACGTCAAATTTTCTCGGCAATCATATATTTTCTGCTTCAGCTGAATGTTTACATGACAGACTGTGCCCCCCGCCCATCGATTGTTATCACGGTAAAGTCCGATTGTGAGCCAATAACACAAGAGAAAATACTGATTGTGGGTGAGTAAAGTAAGGAGATCGCCTGTTACCACCCTCAAGCATAGAGAATAGTGCGCAAGCATAGGAAATAGACGCCCTAAATGGAAAATTCTCTCTTCACAGTATCTCTTCTTCTCGTGCAATTACACAGAAGCACAGAAAAGACAGTCAAATTCATCCGAATACCATTGTCAAAGTGTCATATGTCGCGAACATGATTTGCCCCTGGTTGTTATCTAGAATCGAGCAATTTTCGAAATAGAGTCACAATCAAACGATCTGTCGCAAATCTCATCCATACTTCTCAGACAATCAACCGCAATTCTCCCTTTTCTGTTAGAAATTAAATATTGCGTTGAAAAGCAGGATTAAAAATACCTCTGCCATGGCCACTGATGTACAGAGATTTATTTTGTATGTTCAACGCGGTCTTTTGGCTTCACGCAGAAAATCTTACCGAGTATGTCGTTACAACTATCGGCTTTTTAAGGCCCCGAATGTAAAAAAAAATGTGCAGTTAGAAGGAATTACACGCCTGGAGATTACCCTTTCAATATAAATATTCTTATCGCCTCATATGAAACATGTCTGTCACATGAGACTGGGCTGTTGTGAGCCATGAGAGCTCTCTGGGTTTCGCAATATCTCCATTTCCGAAATTCATGCTGATTTGCATTTCAAGTCCTAGACACTCCGGATGGCAAATGCTCGAACAGACAGTTATACTCCCCAAGATCTTGCACGAGAATTACGGGAGAGAACTTACCTGACTATCCCTTATGATCAATAATTATGATTAATAACATAATAATTCGTTGCTCATTCAATTTTCAGGATTTGCTTAGTGAAATTGAATCACGTCAATAATTTAATACATAGTAAACTACACCCGTATTTTAATTTTACCGGCCATGGTTTCAACACATAACGTCATCGTAACTATAAATTATTATTACTATGATAAATAATGGTAAATGACGAAACCATCAACATTGAAAATAATAAAGGGTGGAATTTACAAAGAGAGTAATCATTTAAAAAATTAATCATAGGATTATTCATTGGAAAAGGTGAACAGAAAAGACTAGAAGCCTGCAAAACCTGGGGCTGGCGGAGGCTGAAGATAAAATGGACGGACAAAATAAGAAATGATCAAGTGTACAGAAAAGTAGAAGAGGAAAGGACCATATGAAACACTATATAGAAAAAAGAACAAGATGGATTGTACACACCTTGAGACACAATGGGTTTGTGGAGAACATAATTGAAGATGGACTGGAGGAAAAAGTCCGCTGAAGAAGACCCAAGGATAAGTTCATAATTGGGCCAAATAAAGACGAAAGTACATAGGAAGATACACCAGGAGGTAAGGGAACTAGCATTACATAGGAAAGGGTGTAGGGCTTCAGTCAATCAATCTTAGGACTGAACAACCAATAAAGGAAATCATTAAACACAGTACTAAGCCTAAAGACTTTGTAGCATAGGTACCTAATGATAGTGCGTTTGACAGTTTTTGCATACCTGATGTGGAGTCACTCCTCACTTAAACATCCTACAGGTGACTTGCAGTTTACAAATGCATCTATGACAAGATATTCGGGGTGTGTGGCGCGGGATGATTCCACATCAGGCATTCAGTGCTCTTGCCTATTTCAAGTTAGAACCTCGCATGCTCGATGACACTTGGCCGTAGGTATATTATACCCCAGGGTTGCTCTCTTTCCAAAATCCGACCGGTCACCACCGCTCCACGGCCTTTTCCTCGTCCCGAAGTCCCAATAGATGTCGGTCCCACTTTCGGAGGCCTCGCCGTCAGGAGAGATATCCGTCGCTTGACGCCGCATGCACAGGGGATTAATTGAAACCTGCTCAAGCCGTTCGTGCTCCCCAACCAAGCCTTAAAAAGATTCGCACTAAAAGGATGTGAATGGAAAAAGTCCCGAATAAAAAAACCCTCGACCCCTACGTTGGTTCCGTACTTTGCTCGGGTAAGTAGTTGACGGGGAAAGAAAGCTTCATCTTGAAGGCCTACAAGGGCATTAAAGTGCCTTGCAAAGCCATTCGAGTTAATGGATTTTCCATTACTTCAAGAAATGTGAGGCGACGGTTTTTCTTCCATTAGCATTCCGCTGGGAAGGCATATTTTGACGTAAAATCTCTCAACTGTTTTTCATATTCCACATATTTATTCCCAAACGACATATACCTACAAATATCCACAATTACCACTCACCTAAGGAACTTCTAAGAATCTGATGCAGGAAAAAAATTTCCTCCATGCAATAGTATGACGCTAAAATTAGGGTAACGAATCAATCAAAACTCGAGTAATTAGCGATATTGCCGAATTACAGGAATCGAAAACCGCAGGTTCAATTGAAATGGGATGGGAGCCTGTCTCATGAACGGGAAAGAATATTGATTAAGAATGCTCTTTTCAAATAATCTGCACATTAAGTATGCAGCATTAGCTTGCCAGTATCTAAGGCGGCAGTGTACGGTTGGCCGTCAACGCCAAATTTCTTCAGCAATCACACGTTTTCTGCTTCATCTGGATGTCTACATGACACACAGAGCCCTCACCCATCGATTTTTACCACGGTTAATTCCAATTGTGAACTAATAACCGAAAATACTGATTGTGGGTGAGTAAAATAAGGAGAACATCTGTTACCACCCTCAAGCATATAGATACTGGAAATAGACGATCTAAGGACCTTACCATTCTTTATCTTGAATCTTTTCTAACACCGTCATTTGCATGGAACCATCACCAGTCACAAACTCATCCTATCACCGCCTCTTCCTGAGTTTGCGCAGCAGCCTCATTCCCTTTCTTCACATACTTAACTCTTTTAGTGCGGCGGGCCGATATATCGGCTCATAGGCAAAATATTGTTTAACTTTTGCACACAAATATAATTACAATTATTTTTTGTACGAAGTATAAGCGTTTTTTTATTATTACCTAATTCAATGCATACGCAATAAGAAAAACTGCATATGGATATTTTAAACAATAACTTTATAATATTTATTTTCCTAGAGTGATACATTTCATTCTAGTTGCCCTCCGCATTTCTCACTAGAACCGCTGGCAGGGGTCAGCACTAAGAGGGTTAACTTGCATTCAGTTGAATTTCCCTCCGATCGTTGAATTTTCTCAAGTTTTTTTCTGGTTACATTTAATATTGATTTAGCGCTAGCAAAATTCATTTGGCAAAGATGGGTGTAGCAGGAGAAAGAAGCTCATTACGGGCAATAGGATAAGGATATTAAGAAGAGATATTGAGGGGCGAAGCATTACTCGGGGCCATAATAGAGTGAAACCTGATAGGTAAATCGGGGGAGGTGAGGGAAATAAATAAGTTAATTGACGGGATGAAGACAGAAAGGACCTGAGATGAGAACAAATCATGTTGAATTCTGCATTAGTAAAAGCCCGGAGCTTTTTACCCTATTCCAACCCCGGGGCAATCATAATTCGCCTAAAACGCAATTAAATTGACAGGTTACTCAAATAATTTTAACCAGGAGCGTAGGTTCGGATGAACTGAAAACGGAGAAAGCCGAGTACACATTTTGACGGCAATTCAAAAGTGGCGGAATAAGTTGATTGAGGACATAAGGAAAGAAGATTGGGATGAGGATGACCATTAAGGATAAAAATAATGACGCAGTAGGTAATATTACTCAGTTGTTGACAATTTTGGAGGAAATCAAGAGAAAACAACTTGCAAAGATTGAGCAAGTAATCAAACGGGTTGGAAACTGAAGGTTTCTTTAGAGTAAAACGGTATGACAGAAAAAAACTTGGGCAGCATGCGTATCCAATTAGTCGACATTATCTGTCACGATTTTGCATTAATTTATTAAGTGATACTCATAAGAAAAATAATAAAAAAGATTTTTATTACTTTAAATACATCACATTTTGATTTGAAAATTTATACAGAGTTGAGAATGAATTAAGCCAAATTTTCAGGGTTTCTTCTCGGCTTTTACACCGGATTAACTTTTCCGCGATTGCCGAGGTATCGATGTCCGACTCAGTCATAGTTTTTGGGACACAGTGACCCTCTGCCCTAAAGACTGTGTCCAAGTTGGGTATTGAAATATCGGCAATCATGGAAAATGTAATCCGGCACAAAACCCAGGAAGATTTTCGGCGTACGGCATGCCAGGAAAGCACCATAATTTACAGAATCCAAAATTTTTAGTTTAAAAAGCAAAACAAACGTAACTTTCTCCTATAGTGCGGCTTAGAAAAAAAATTCAACATTTTTCGGCGGGGAGGGGTCCGACTGCTTCATGAGAAAAGCAGCAGATGCTGGGAAAGGCATCTGCAATGAGAACAGTAGCAGGTCGTGTAAATCCGCCATCACGAATGAAGATAAGCTTATGTATCCTGCCGGTTGAAACTACTGATCGCAGAATATTTTACTCTTAAGGAAACTTAAGACTGCCGCCCCTGGTTTGCCCCTTCATTCCATTAGGAGGGGGGGATAACATGCAAGGCAGTTAGGGAAGAAGATTGGAGATGAAAGAGGATTGGTGGACAGGTCGTGAGATGGCAAAATCCACCCCCCAAGACCTTAGACAGGCAAATCTTCCGCTGGAAGCTTATCGAGGCACAATTTGAAAGGATGGAAATCCAAAGCTTAACAGACTGCCTCGTAAGGGACTATAGCAAAGGTCCAACTCTCCTCACGCACTAAACAGCGGATTCGGATGGATTAAAGATACTTCTCAATGATGGGTATTGTGATGTTTGGGCCAAAGTGATGGGTATTTATTTCACTTAAGAGAGTAGTTAACTTAACTGTAGTTCACCAAATTGTACTATTAAACAGCATGAAATTTACTGTGCAAGTGCACTGCATTTAAAGTAAAGGCGAATGATTTTTTCAGAGTGAATTTCACACAATTGAGTGATCACCAGCGGTTGAAACCGCTGAAGTTACTGCGCGGACTGTTTAGCAGTTCTTTTAATTTGAACTCTTTCTTTTGACTTTTCTCTGTCGTATCGGCTGCTTCATATTAAGGGTAAACGCATGTCGCGGAGACTAAGGAGAAACGGAATCCACATTTGTCTTCGTCTCTTTGGCCAGGAATAAACTATATGTAAATATGGCTTTGAGTAATAATTTTCTCTTTTCAATCACTCTTAATGACAGTGCGATAGAATGTGGTCGAAATATTTTTCAAACTTACATAGCACCTCATTTGCTAAGTGATGTAATAAAGGGCGATGGGTTGCTGAAAAGTGTGATAGAGGTAAGGATGTTAGGCAAGCAGGGAAGGGGATGAAAGGGAATAGGTTTTATTGACAGAATGACGAAAGGTAGATCTGAGGCGTAAAAGGATATACTAGAGGGAAATAGGCTCCTGAAATTGTAGAAAACTGGGAGGAGATTCTCTGACATTCAACAAAATCTACCTTTACCGCTGGAATACTTAAATGATAATAATTTTCTTAGTATTTTTCCCCTCTTTGCAACTAAATGGTGTTTGGTGCCTTTCGTCAAGTCGTTACTCGTCACGCAAACTTGACGCATCACGCCGTGGAGTTGAGACTGCCCCGCGTAAGAGCATGCATGTCTCTTCGTAGGGTAAGTTGAGATCCATTATAGGGAAGTGACAAAGTTCATTACGGCGGGCAGGATCGGAGGAGGCGGGGAAAATACAGATGCGATACTTGAATATTTCGTCCATTATCATAATTCATTTACATCTACGAAATACCGTGAAATCCTCCACTAGGATGTGTGACACGGGGTGATTCCACACCAGGCATGAGGCCCTCATCCCAGCTAAAACCCGAAAAAAAGATTTGAGAAATCAATTTTACATTGTGAGGGTCAAAGTATCCTAGAACTGACTATCGCAACTATTATGGTCCTTTATTGAGGAGGGAGAGGAAGGATATTGTACGTAGGCAGATCTACTGTTCAAATACTTTGTATTTTTTATTAATGCACTAAAATATATGACTAATCGTGAAATCAATGGTCCAACTTGTTTCAATGGCAGACATTTTTCTCCACAGATAACTCATAAAAATGATAAAACCGGAATATTCTTGCAAAATTGAATGGAATTTAAGCACTGTGGAATAACAAACCGTGCAATTTCCCACAAAGTAAAATTTTATGTCGACCCGAGTTCCAAAGTTCATGCATCACCACTGGTCACCTGAAGATGAAGTATTAACATAGTTACCCGGATCGAGAGTAATTTTCGTTTTGTGTTAAATGGTAAGGTTTATTATTTCATGACTGGTAATAAATTATCTCTCCAATAAATATTGTTACATTAATTCTCTTTTCCCTTTGTCTGATATTTTTCACCACACTGACTGATGATTTTTACAGCCATTCTCACGAAACCATTGAGAATTTTTCTTCCAAAAGAGAATTTATCACCCCAGCGTAGTGCATTTTAACTCTTCTACTGTGGTCCGATGTAAAAATACTTAACTTTGACTTAAATATTTCATTGCGCTTGATTTAATCTTTCATCTTGTACCATATTCGATGACGGAAATAGTAGATGATATCTTCTTTTCGATGAATAACTCAACGAGGTTGAAATTACACCATTGTTAAGTTCGTTTTAAATTGGATTGTTTGCTTAATCTGTATTATAAATCCCTTATGAAATCGCTCTCGTCTGCTAACTACACTGCCCTCGATATTTTCGAAACGTGTAAATTTTTCGAAGAGTCAATGCCCATACTATAGAGACCATAACTGTCTATTCACGGTGGTTAATCAAAACAGAAGATAAAATGAGACATATTGAGCATATATAGTCTGAGATGGAAACATACCAAACAAGGTAAATAGTATACTGGAAATATGAAAGAGAATCAGAATAAGTATTCTGAAAGACGCGGGAGAAATGAAGGAGGATAAAAAGATCGGAAGAAAGCGAAAATCAGTGATTCCAGGAAGTGAATTTAAAAGTTGGGAGAGCAGTGACTATTTGATTACTAAAGCACTTTACCAATCCAGAAGTTAAAGAAAATCTAAGCAGACTTTATTGCTAGTGTATATTTTCCTTATTACCAATTGTATAGGGGTAGATAACATTTTACTACAGCCAAGTTTTTACCTTTTTTATCGTCCATTATTCTCAGTCAATGAATCTAAAATGTCAGATTAGAAACTCCTGACATGAATCCCGAAGAATGTAGAAGAAAGCAAAAATGGCTCTATTAATGAAATATTGACATCCAACAGCCATTCAGGAGTTCTGGAAGAATGTGGAAAGTGAAACGCGAGCGGCATTGCGACTAGACTAACAAGAATTTTCCGCGACTCTAAGAAAAAAATCAAGACCAGTAGTAATGGAGATATTATATGAAGAACTAAATGGGTAGTTAGCAAACACCACCTATGTGTCCCACTGACCTACTGATTTAAGACCCACAATACATGACGACATTTTCCCTCATCCCATTCGAACCATGAACAGCCAATGAAATCCGTCTACAATTACGTATTGTCGTGGGAGTGGTTTAGATTAGGCGCCCTGCTAGGTCGTAAGAAAGTGTGTAATAGGTCGTATGCCACGAGCAATAAAACCTAGTTTACGATTTGTGTCGACTTTAAACATAAACCGTGAACTATATTCACGTTCATGATTTCAGTTTACGACCGTACGTCGACCGGATCTATTGTCGGCAATCTTGGTTAATCTTCAGCAGGAGACACTTTTCTGAATATTCACCGCTGTGAAAATGAACATCAATAAACTGTAAATATTTCAGTGGTTAATGATACACGAGCACTTAGCAAGATGGGCTGTAATTTTTACGATGCTTTCACCAGCATACATATAATATTATTCAATTAGGTATTATTGCTAAACTAGTATCTAGGAGCTAAATAAACGGAGAAGAAATAAGCATGCTCCGCTTCTCAGATGAAACCTCAGTCATGGCTGGAAATGCTGCACTATGGATGGGAAGCTTATACCATTGGAAAACCTGACCAGAGCAGACTGGAAGCCTTCAAAACCTGGTGCAGGAGGAGGATGCTGGAGATAAAATTGGATGGACAAAATAAGAAAAGATGAAGTGTACAGAAGAGTAGTAGAGGAAAGGATCATACAGAACAACATACAGAAAAGAAGAGCCAGATGGATTGGACACATCCTGAGACACAATGGGTTTGTGAAGAACATAATTGAAGGCAAAGAGAGGGAAAAGTCCCCAGAGGAAGACCCAGGAATAAGTTCAAGGACCAAATAAAGAGAAAAGTACATATGAAGAGCTACCAGGAGGTAAGAGAACTTGCATTAAATAGTGAAGGGTGCAGGGCTGCAGCCAAACAGTCCTAAGATTGAAAAACCAATGATGGTTCAGAGTACACAGAGGCGGAGGTTGGTATTTCGCTGAAAAATCTCTAGCAATGACACGATTCCACAATTTGTGAAGCCTAAAATTTAACTGAGGGCAAAATAGAGGAAAAAGTCCCCAGAAGAAGATCCAGGAATAAGTTAATGGACCAAATAAAGAGGAAAGTACTTAGGAAGATACCAGGAGGTAAGGGAACTAGCATTAGATAGGGAAGGGTAGAGGGCTGCAGTCAACTAATCTTAGGACTGAACGACCAATGAATGGATGAATTGCTAAACTAGTAGTAGAAACGTGAGGAATACGACTGAAAAACGCATGGTTACGATCAAGTCAATGAGAGATATATATTTCAAGTGCACTGAAGTCAACTTTGAGAACTGAGAAATGAGTAACTACTCTCAATGTATACAGAATGCAAGTGCACTGAAGTCAACAGGCAGCCGTGAACAAGAGATTTTGGGCTGGTTGATCTTTGAATTAGATGGCTGACGTTCTCTTCACTCGTTTACATCGAAACACATTTGCATGCATCGAACTTGCAGTTCACGTTGACGTCCATGGTAACCCAGCGTTAAGAAAGAATCTATCAGAAAGGGGAAATGGATAGAATCAGTGATGGTTTCAAATACATGTCTTCTTTGTTCTGAGCGAAAAGATTATTTTTCGACCCATCAAAAGTACTCAGAATACTCAGCATCAATCAAAAGTACTCAGAATATGCAGCAATAGCATTTGTTCATGATGCCCATTTTAAGAGCATTTTCAAAAGTCTACTCGGGGAAACTTTCGACAATAAGCTATGAGCCTTCCGGTGCTTCTGAAAATTACAATACAACGAAAGAAATAAAATAACATTCATGGATTCAATCGATTAGAGTCGATACATCTAATTTCTTCAATTTGTACACTGCGTGTCACTTCAATGGCTAATAGAAACGAGTAATGGAACACCAGCAGTGGAAAAAGTGTTGAGCATCGTAATAATGGGGCATTCTACTTTCTGGATGACTCGGCGTGGCGGTTTGTCTTCATATTACAGGGGAGAGGAAAGTATTTCATAAATATCATTCAAGGAATAACAGGAGCACTTATAAAAATCATACACTCTACTGTCAATCTCTCACAGTTTTATCAAAGCCGAAGTTATATCTTCCTACAGTAACTGCTATGTGGCACCTTAAAGTCAATTCAACAGTGTATCGGAAATCAAAATATTCAAGTAATGGTCCAATAAATAGATTTATTCATTACGACCCGGGTTTTGTCACATAATGACATCTTCAGGTGACACCTTTAGGTGACGGGAGAGGCTCCACAAAGTCAAGCCTGAAGTTATTAGTTATATCAAGAGTGTATGGTAGGAAATGACTTCATCCCAGGCATGCAAAAGCCGTCAAACATAATATCATAATGCAGGGTGAAGAGTTCTCGGGTTTCCAACCGGGTGGTAGTGGTTTGTAGCACCGACGTTTCGACGGCGTAGTCTGCCATCGTCCTCAGGTTGATGAGGACGATGGCAGATCACCCTGAGGACGAAACGTCGGTGCTACAAACCACCACCACCCGGTTGGGAACCCGAGAACTCTTCATCCTAACCATTCGCCGGGAAAGCCTTAAATCCTACAATATCATAATGCAGTTCGCTATAGCTAAAATTTTACTGCTAGGTAACGTACACGTAGGGTGGTCTAACGTGCAGAATGGCTTCAAACTTTCATTTTACTTTACAAAACGAATAATGTCAGGGGTAACTTTGTGAAATTTCTCCGTGATGGAAAAAGAAAAAACTTTGCAAATTTCACTAGTAAGAGTAGTAGTTCCTTACCAGTGAAATTTGCAAAGTTTTTTCTTTTTCCATTACCTTCTCGTCACACTTTCCTATAATTCATTCAATTAATCCTATGTTACGACTTGCCTGTCCACAAATTTCTCGTATATGCTTCCCACATGACAAGTCCTGAATAAGGGTCACTCTTAACTACTTAACTCACTCTACATTTATTAGTTTGGCTTGATTAATTGTGTACGTCTCGTTGGTTAAGCTACTTTTCCTCTAAAAATTCATAACAACGCACTTATTTAAAATCAATTCTAACTGCCAAGTATCGCAAAATTCGCTTATAGCTTTTAGGTCTTTATTCAACGCAAGGCCAAATAAATAAATGTTTTAACACAACAACGCTGCCTATAAATACCAATGACATACGGTGACCACAATTGTGGTCTCAAATTGTGCGCGGAAAAATGCAATTTTCAACGTTTCATTCTTTCACTTTTCCTCTCTAATTTTATCAATCGAATGCGATCTAAACTGCTGTTATAGCACGAAGTTTTAAATACAATTTCAACGTCTTATTGTCCTCAAAATCATTGAGAATGCTAAGCCTATTCCTTAACTAACGCCGTGATGAGCCAACCACGTAGAAAGGTTTCAAAAAGTGGTCGATTTTCTATACCCCTCCTTCATTACTCATGAAAATAGTTAGAGTAAAATCATCACAGCCATTGCTCGATTCTCATCTCAGCAGTTGTTTCAACATGACAATAACACTTACACTGATATAATTAGGAATTTGGTGAGGTTGATATATATTCCGCGCAAATATGCTGGTTCGGATATGTCTGCGTGATAAATTTTTAATTTTTACATTTTTCTCCAAGCTCATTGCAAAAAGTGACATCTGCGAAATACCATAAAACCCACCAATAGGTTGTGTGGCACGAAGTGATTTCGCACCAGGCATGAAGCCCTCATTCCAGCTGAAATCTGAACCGCGCACGTTCCTTCATCCCCCAAATTGCCAGGCGCAGGCCAAAAGTATTCAGGACATCAGTAGTTGGTCAGACAAGAAACTAGGAGAGTGCCACGTGTTCAAACATGCCACCAAGCAGAATACTACTTAAGGTACGACTACTGATTATAACTACTGCGACAGATAATCATCCTTCAAGGTACTAAATCATGCAAGAGCTATATCATGCCGGAAATTGCTTTAGAGGCTAGTAGCTAATAATGATGTTAAGATATTTAGCACAGGTCCAAAAACCTATTTTACCTAGTCAGGGTCAAAAGTATCCTAGAACTGATTTATCGCAACTATTATGGTCCTCTATTTTGCGTGGAATAAATGACATTTTAAATACATCGGCTCTGAGGTCTATTTTCTTAATTTTATATCTGTGATCGTTTCTACTATAATGACATAGATGAGAGGTACCACATGAGAAGGCATCTCGGGTGCCGCCTCATAGAGAAGAGAATGACAGGTATGTGAACAATCTTTGGACAATCTGCAACCCTTTGAACTGTCAAGAGTAGGGACGATGGTAAATTCCTCCTAAAATTTAGTCTGGTGGATTTAGAAGTACGGAAACCCGTTGCAACACGAAGAGATTGCAGTTCATGGGGTGGACGTTGTATCCCCATTTTTGACATCAGATTTTAGACTTAAAATCGGAGAGATAACGCGAGCAGAGAAGATCAGCTAGATACGTGAAATGCCGTTATGATAGTCTCGTCAGTGCTACTGACCTCTTGAATAAACTAGTATGGGAATCGCTTTCAGACCGTCAATTGAAAATTAGACTCAATCTTTTAAGTAAATTCAACACGGATTTATTTTCAGACGATATTATCAATATCTTACGAACTCCAACATACTACGGTAGATCATATCATGAGAATAAAATAAGGAAAATAGATTGTGGAACAGAAAAGTTTAAAATGTCGTTTTTCCCGCGGTCGATAAGAGACCATAATGGTTGCGTTTAGACTTTGAATTAGGTTAGTTGACAGGTAGTGTAGCTGATTAATTCATGTGCACCCTAAATCATGTTTCTAAATCTGCCGAGCTAACACTGTTTTGCGTGTTCCCTGCATTACTTTTGTGTCAACTTTTCATAGTTACATTATAGATTATTTTAGTCGTTTCTGTAGAATTTGTAGCATACCCATCATGTGGTGCATGTTGGTTGAAAGTGAGTTTCTTCACTGTAGTTCATGTTGGTGATAAGTCACTCCCTGCCAAACACCCTTGTGGTGGCTTGCAGGGTAATAAGTAGATGTAGATGTCGATGTATTCAACTGTAAAATATACGAGTCTCCCGTCAACGGGAACATGAAACGGACGCACGTGAACGCGTCTTGAGAGACCACCTCAGCATAAGTCTTTCATTCCTTCGTCCCGCACCAAATCCCCTTCAAGGCAAGAATTAGAAAATAGCGATCTCCATAAAACATTCTAATCAAGGCTCGGGATGGTCTCTTGATGGTTTAGAATGGGAGGGAAGAATGTGACCATTCGAATTTCTAAATAAGGGAACTGAATAAACGTGTTTTTCAGGCATGTATAAGTTAGTCCTTAGTGCTTTCTCCACGTGTCCTTATCGATGAAAAGTTGGGTTTCAGGGAATGGGCGGTGAGAACGACGGGCCGTAAAAAAAAGAGCCTGTGGATAGGATGAATTTCATGGAGTGAGAGAGAAAGGGGAAAGGAACTGTTACAACGACCGTGTCCGTGGAATGCGCCATCCTCTCCACCAGACGCAGCTAGTACTGGTACAGCGCATCAAAGAGCGTGCGAACTTCACTTTCACGAGAAAAACATCCCCAAAAGGAAAAGTCTCGAAGAAGGTAAGTTTCGCAACCTCTTTATCCCAAATACATGTTGGAAGTTTCAAAGATAGAGAGCTGTAGAAAACATTTAGCGTGGGCAAAAACATTTTTCTCATCTTCAATGTGTCTCTCATCCAATCCTACTTCAGAAGTTGCCGCACTATGGTATCAGGAACATTGAATTAATACTCCTTGAATATTATCTGTCTGATAGTTTTCAATGTGTGCGCATTACCAATAATCAATCCTCAACCTCCTCACCTCTAAAACCTGATTATGGTGAACCTCAAGGTTCTGTCCTCGGTCCTTTGCTGTTTTTAACCATAATAAAAGACCTCCCTTGGAATATCCCTTGCATGTCTCAATATCTCAAATTCTGCATTGTTGGTAGCCCAAAATTTTAACCTTCGGCGAGATGAACATATTACCCCCTTTTTCAAAAAGCTCTCCTGGCTTGATATCAAATCGAGGAGAAAATACAATATGGCTTGCTTTATGTTTAACCTCCACAAACATGGGAGCCCACATTATTTAATTGATCTTTTCCCCCTAGCTGTAAATATACAAATGTAGTGACAAGACAATTTGTGTTTTATGTATGCCCCCCAGTTCCGGACAGCTACATTTCAAAAATTCTTTACAGTCGTAGCTTCAAATTTGTGGAATGACCTGCCTAAACATGTAAAAGACAGTGCAACACTCGCAATATTTAAGAGAAAGCTTATCAAACATTTACTTGTTTGAGCTCCATGTACTGAGCTCATGTTGTTTTGTAATGGATTTCGTTCATTGATATGTCTGCGGTAAATTTGGGTTTGAAGAAGTAATTTAGTTTTATTTTTTACTCTGGTTGTTGTACGATTCCATTGTTAATTTTTATATGAACAAATCATTATTTTTGGGTTCCTCATGGTTTGTTGTATGATGGCATTGCTTTTTTATATGAACAAATTATTTTTTATTTGTTTCTTGATGGAGTATATGATTTATTTTCTCATTATTTGTCCTTGAACATTACATTATGTACTACTTTGTTCTAAAGGAGTGCACTCCTAGAATAATAAAATGAATTTATTATTATTATTATGCTGAATAACAATTATACTTCGATTGCTAGGGGCTCTTAAAAGAACGTCATATCGCCCAATATATTTCACCCCAGTCAACGTCTTATTGCACAAAAAGGCATTATAATGTTTTTTTTCCATTATGAAAAACAACTAAGAATATAATTATGTATTACACTCAGAAAAAATTTCCTATGATCTTCAACTATTGGCTGATAAAAAACGTGCGTTGTAACTGACATTAAGTTGAAAAAAATTATATTTATTCTAATGCTTTATTGTCCCGCTTCTTTGATCAATGCAGTAAAATCCTCTCCAATGCTTAACGTTATTAACACTTATGATGTTTGTTAGCTGAAACTAATGCTACCAATGAAATTATGACTACCTGAGAGTACTTTCTATCGGACCATAATTCTTTCAACGAGATCATTTTTTTCCTTCCAGAGCAAGGAAAACAGAATTCGTAGGTTCAATGAAGTAAACAAGGACGGAACATCTACAATGTATGGAATTATTCACAGAACTATCAGCTTCAAATATTTTATCAGTATATTCACATTTCAAAATCCTTTAAATATAACGAATTCATCATTTTTCCGCAAAAATTAATAAATAATCACACAAAAATACGTGGTAATGATAAAATAGTATCCATTTGAAAGTTTTTTCACTTCTATTTTCCATACAAGCCCATATTAGCACTCCCCGAATTCTAGCTTAATACATAGGAAGCATAACAAGTCTGCTTTTTCATTTACTCGGTTTCTTGACTATGTACCTAGACAATATGGCGTCTGCGGTCACTTAAATTTGATGTCATATTCTCTCAATGAGCTATAGATTCCAAGGGAAAATTACTCGATTTGCCAATTTCGGAAAGGCCTTAATCCACAAAAAGCAACCTACCATAGAAATCCACGTTTAGTTGAGACATTGAGCATGCAAAGGAGAGCAAACACTCGTGAAGAAGTGTTCTCATCAGTGAGTCCGTGAATCTTAGTTCACGCGAAAAGAAAGTCACAGGCAGCTCAAGGAAGCGGTGAGGCATTCAATGCAAAGGGGAGCATACTTATTTCCCTGAAAGGAAAACGACAACTTTCGGCGGATAAGGGTGTCGCCTCTTCTTCTGGGGCATCGCTTCCTGAAGACATGAAGAAAACAGTGGCCCTCAGGAGAGGGATAAAGATTTCTTCAAGTAAGCCGGCCATCGGGGCACCATCGCACCGACACATGCCGGCCAGCACTAACACTTCACAAGGACAGCGCTCAGCCTTAAAAACTCCCCAACCCGACCAGGCCCAACCTACGGTTACCTCCCCCCTCTTAAGGGGATACCCTGACCCCCCCACACTCTACTGGCGACCCCCTCGCAACGAATGCCCTAGACAAAAGGTTTGTCCGTGGGGTGGAAGGACTTGCGATGGACTTCTTCCACCACCCCTCTCCTTTCCTAATGCCTCTCGCCCGAGTTCCTATTTGTCGATCAATATTTTCAACCCCCTTCCCCTTCCGCACAACACCCGCGACCCACCCTCTTCCAAAACCCCGTCTTCAACGGGCTGGGATATTTTGGGGAAGGGTGGGTTGGAGTCGCATGGGGTGAGGGGTTGGAAATGAAAAAAAAAGGAATTGAAAGGAACCCTAAAAAAGAGACCCCCCCCCTCCACCTGAATACCCTTCGCCCAAAAAGCCCTCCCCTCCATTCCAACGACCCCCCCCTCCCTCCCTCTCTCACCCCCTCCCACTTACCCCGAGGGACCAACCCTCAGGACTCATCGTCAGCTGATCCTCTCCGGCCGGTGATTTTCCACTGCTTCCACCCCAACTACCACTCCGTTGCACTAGCCCCCCCCTCCCTCCCTTGCACACCCTGCCACACTCCTCCACCCCTCCCCTCTCTCTCGTGTCACGTGACCGACCAACCCCCGGGGCCGGCTGTCCCAGCGAAACCCTCTTCCTCCATCCCCCACCCTATCCCAACCACATTAATACCCCACCTCCGGGAAGCCCCCCCCCTTAAACCCGAACCTCGTACGACCCACCCCTAGTCCTTCCCACTCCAAACTCCCGTTCCCTCCCCTACTCTCCCTAAAACCGGGGTATTTCCCTGACGACCCCAGCTCCCCTCTCCCCGTTTGGCTTCCGTTCCGAGGCCTGGCATGCAGTGGTGCGGCTACGGGGAGGAGGGCGCCCCCGGGTGCGGAGCGGCCGAGCAGAGAAACTGCAGCGTGGCAAATGCAGCGCTACATACCTCTATGTTCCCAGTGCAGGATTGTTGAAAGTTTTTGAAGTTGAGTAATGTAGTCAGAGATACTATCATAGCTGATGGAGAGCTAGGACCGACCCATTACAGACCCGACTCATTACGGACTTATATACGACTTAGAGCACTAGACAAGTTCTGATGAGGCGAGTAGCGGGAGTAGTAGGAAATTTTTTGAAGGCACACTACATCTCTATAACTGATTAGAATCGAGAGAAAAAGAGAGATTCACTGCCAAAAAAAAAGCATAAAATTTTCTTCTTCCCACACAATTTAGTGATTTTAACAAACACAATGACCCTTTGCACAAGACTTTCGCTCTCATGTAATTCACGTCCATCCTATCCCACTTCCTATTCCCTATTCCCTCCTCGTAATAGCTTCTGTGCCAACACCCTTACCTCACACCTCTCGGGCGGCTCCCAAGATAGAATGTAGATATAGTTCTGGTGCCATTGGTGGGAAATACGCAGCACAAAAAATAGACTAGGTTTGGATACTATCAGTTGCTATATAGTATAAAATTGACCTCAAATTAAAACCCTCGATGAAACTAATGGACAAGGATTTAACTCGTTGGGAGGCTTTTTATCCGTGCATAGAAAGCGTTTTTAGTGAGAGAGAAAAGAAATTAGCGCCTATATTACGTCAGAAAAGGTTGCATTGAAATCAACAGTACCACAGGGAACTGTGATAGGGCCTCTTCTTGAGGAGTTTTATACGTGAAATTTAACACCTAATGATACTGTTATAAGGACAAACCTTTCTTTCCTAGCAGGACATGGCTTTGCCTCAATTCCACTATTTTGAGAGCAATACTTCCTGAAGAACTAATCAATTTTTGAAGCCTTTTCCACTAGCACTAAAGAATAAAAGCGTAGAAGCATAGGGGATTATTTTTTCTCTTCCTAACTCATAATGACATGATGTTAAATATCTCAGACCATTAGCGAACCTGTTTTTTTCCTCTTCATACCATCCAGGTGGTAGGACAAAATATCCTAAGGGAAATGACAAGGGGGTTTTGTAATTCCAGGGTTGAAGTCCCTTAGCAACAACCTCTCCACGCATGTGTAGGCGCAGAAGCAGCTGTTGAATTTCAGGGGTCGGCGTCTAACTTACATGGGCTCGGAAAAAATGGCAATCTTCTGGATGAAAAATGATTTAATAAGCTCCTCCATTTTTATGGCACTAACGAGAAATGGTCACCAAATGTATGCCAACGGAAAAATTTCTCTTGTGCTAAACGGTGTATCGTTTCCTAAAATAAATACCAACTGTACGGCCGGTGAGCGGAAAGTGATGGTCATTATATGCTACCGATTTCACTATTTTTTACACACTCAAGCAACTGCTTGCCAGAACTCATAAGCGCAAAATGGAAATACCACGTATGCTCTTACTTTAATGTAAAAAATGAAGTTTAAGCGATTGAACCCATTGCACCTAAGTGGGTAATGCGGCATAACGGCGCCTAAATATGCTCGTATTTCTCAAAACTGTAATAAGAATTAAACCTGAAGAAGTTAAAAAGGTAGGAATATCGCCAAGAAAGAGAGAGTAAAAATTAATATAACGCTGGAATGTCACTCGCCGTGAGATATCTTGGGATTGGTTCCAAATTTGAACTAGGGAAGAAAGTAAAAAATAAAAAAAACAACACTCACAAAGAACCAGAATATTTAAGTTTCCCGTCCGTTCTATATCTCTTGAGACTCAGATAACCGGCTTTCATTCACCACCTAGCGCATGATTCCTTCCAAATAACCATATTTCAACTCAGCTTACTGGAAACCAAATGTATCATGATGAAGAAAAATTGATGACTATTTGCCCCGAGATACAGAAACTAGGACTATTAGAGAGGTTTAAAAGATAAATTAAATATCCAGGAGAAAAAGGAATAGAAAGAATGCTGAAGACAAATTTTGCAGAGGAAATAATGTTGGAGCACCATTAAACAGAGATAGCTAGGATGGACATTGTATGTGAAGATTGATGGACACGGCATGGATATATAAAAGGGAATAATATATCTGGAGATTCAACAAAGATGGTCAATATGTGAATATGCATAGACATGATGTAACGAAAAATGTATGATAGAAGCATCACCAAGCTAATTTTAATTGTATTTTTTTCCACGGGAACAATTAGTGAGTATAGTAGAACCCAGGTAATGCACATAAAATGTTGAGGGCAAAATATTTTGCATAAATAAACTTTCACTCAAACAATGGTATGATGGAGGCTGTCCTAAAATCCTTCTCCACCTTCAATAGTGAGTATGTGAGAAGATGAACTGTCAAAAATAAATTGGACGGAAAAGATGGCTGAAGTAGATCAGAATTTAGAATAGAAACATAGTAGTGATAATAAAAGAACTCACCAGTGTCTACGTAACGCCTACAAAGTAAATTTATACTATGATAGCTTTCTTTAGGCTATGTGGCCTGGGGTGATTTGACACAAGGCGTGCAATACTCCTTATAGCTCAAGGTGGGACACCGCATCCTTCTTTGGCAGTTACGCGGGGTCAAAAAAGCCGTCGGGTGAAAAACATACCTCGTAAATTAATGTGATATACCGGTTAAGATACTGATAAGGCTGACTTTATGGCCTATAGCGTGACTAAGTGGCAATAAGCGAAGGAAATCACTTAACTATTAACCTATATGAGACGGGTATACAAATGTGTCTAGTGCTTAGTAGCGCGTTATAGTAATGGCGTTTTTTCTATCCCATTAACTAATGTTGTACTCGCACAAGAGAGGACATTTCTATGCACAGAAATGGAAATTCCTTAAATACTACCCCATTTCTTTTCAGAGTTCATTAGATTGACAGCTGTTATTTATTGCCTCTACCCGCTGAATGACAGCCACTTGGCTACTATTACCTCCTCTCTTATGAGGCCTGTTTCCGAGAGGAACTCTCTGACTAATTAATGAAAAGACGGCGGATGGTTTATAAATATTTTCTTGACAATTTGTTTTTCCTCTGATATTACTGGAGGTAACGGTAAAATATTATAAACCTGTCAATATGATAAACCATGCCATCAGCATTACGGCAATATATTGGGTATTTTAAATTGTTTCAAGGTGTAATGTGGAGTTCTTACGCTCCAGCACGTGCGTCATTAGATACATTAAAATGTGTTTCGTAAGATATTTTTAATTCTCAAATTCAATGAATGATAATCTAACGGTTTAACTGCCTTCTCAGACCTCACTTACGTAAGATAAAAATGTATTCAGAGAAATAATTTTACAACTAAGGCAGTTCAAATTCTCGTTGAGGGCACTTCGAGTTTATCTACAGATTGCTCAGTACACCACTCCTGGCCTACAGTATCATTTTGAATCAGACGCAAATTTTTCCTTAGTTTTGTCGACGAGTATAAACTCACTACTGAGGAACCAACTGATTGAAATTACCATTGGATAAAGATTTAAAGGCAAAAAATTAATGAAGAGTTGTATGAAATATATAGCTAAACTATGAATAATTCGACATCTGAACCTATTCGTCGAAAGATAATGCTATAATCTCAAAAAATGTTGAGAGATGATTGAAAATGGTGGAAGGAGAAACTGGATTCCTATCTACGCTATTTTCTTCGAAAATTAAACTTATATAGACGTAATATTAAAGGCGAAAATGGTTTAAAGATGGATAATTACTAATATTATCTTCATAAGAAAAAAATTAAACTCTCAGAGTACATCTCAATCTATTTAATTAAATATAGCGACCTGGATTTCAACAATTAGAGCCATTTTTAAGATGACATTAGACATATTCAAGGTCCTGTCATCTTCAAGAATGAATGAGGCTCCTATGTCTGGATGGTTTCATTAAAAATATATTTGTTGTGTATTCCGTATGCCATATCAATTTTTTTGTTAATAAACAGACAGAATACAAAGTGGAGATAGGGAATAATTTTACTACCTGGGAAGGAGGATCATCAGTGATAGAATGAGCATGAAAGATATTGTGAGCGTAACATCCCAAACGAAGACTGTATTATAACTGGATGAGAGTATGCTAACAGCTGGTTGCAAAAGCTGGGAAGTAAGGAAGCACTTCGTTAAACCATATATTTGGAATATGCTCGCATATGACGGTGAGGACCGGAAAACCAACTTCAGAGAAATAGAGATTGGCATTAGTGAGATGCTTGAGTAGATATTTCAAAATCATTGAAATATCTACTTTCTGAGAGGCATTTCCATTTAGCTTCTGCGCTAGACAGAATTGTAGCGCTTCGGATTGTATTTAAAGTTGTGCCTCTTTAGGCAGTTTGTCTAACAATTTGAATCAAAGAATGTGTGACACTATTTACTGACGATGGCGTGCCTGGTGGAGCTCTGAAATTAATAGTTTTAGCTGTCATATTGTAATGCCGTTTCCTTTGGTAGCGCTTTATTTTCTGTTTTCTAGTCCACCTGCTATTTCCTCTCTATCCTCTCCAATAATCCCCCTCCTCCAAACTTCAACAACTCCCTCACAACCAACAGCGGTCATACATAATAAACACATTAATCATTAAAACACAAAATAAGAGAAAACAAACAAAATAAACAATAAACTTATTAAACATTAAAACACAAAATAAACAATAACTCAAGGAGCGCAGCGTTACAATATGAAGAAAAAATTGGGAAGGTTTAAAAATGGCACATATTGAAGGTAATGTTAAAGTGTACCTTGTCTAAATGTTACCATGTAAAGTATTATTTTGCATTAAATATATACAATACAATTGCGTCACATTTCAAAATAAATGATATCATCAAATAAATTGCAATTAAAAAATGTTTAAATAGCACTTTAAAAAGACAAATACAATAGCAGTATTTTGTTCATGCTGTTTCATAACTCAATCTATAGAGGGTTAATCTATGTTTCGAATCCTGCGATCACAAGAAATATTTCGCCCACTAAAGTGCAAGAGGCATTGGCGCGAGTCAGACGGGCGTCGGTAGAAATGTGTGAGATAAAGGAAAAGTGTGAATGGAGAGATGGAAGATAGGTGCTTGCTGGTATAAAGTAATGGAACGAAAGGCTTCGCGTGATTCATTCGATTGGCGTACACGAGGGGAACTTAAAAAAACATACTCAAGTGCATCAGTCACGGATCGCCGTCTCCATCCTACCCCGCATTCCACCACCGAAAGTCCCGGGAGAGGGTGCTAAGGAAGAATTGCAGGGCCGGGGCGAGGGCAATTATTTCGGTTGAAGTCAACCGAGAGAGAGGGGGCAACGAATTTAATCTCACCTGACTGGCTTTCCTTGGCCCCCTTGGTCTCCCGAGCGGAGTTATTCAACGCCAGAGACAAGCGAAAAATATTTAGCATGAGCGTCGCGTAATTTGTCCATGCCGGGAACGGGTCGTTTTCAACCAGTTTATCAGGAATTTCTAATTTGTTAAATTGCTTAATCATAGAAAAAGTAGGCGTTTATGATGCAAGGAGTCAGGCGAATAGAAAATAGGATTACCAAAATGTAAGAAGTATCCGAAAACGTTGGTGGGGATTTTTGCACTATATGGATCGAGGACATAGGTATTTGTAACACTGCAGCATTATAGATTATGACCCTGGGGAACTTAGTAATGATTGAGGCTGATAAAGATCAAATTTATAGATAGTATCTGAAACAAGGTACCGTAACAAATAATACAGGAATAAACCATAAGAAGCACTATCAGGTACACAAGGATAGGTTACACCTTAAGACAAAACGACGTTGTAAAGGAGCATGGTTAGAGACGGGAAATTCTCGCGAAAAAAATGGAGAAACAATAACACAGACTACCTAAAACGAAAAGTAAAACAAAGGAGCTTCTTGGAAACAAAGTAGTTCGAAGGGTAAAGATAGAATGAATGACTCATGATGATGCAAAACCCTTTCATAATTATAATTTCGACATCATAAAATCGCAAAACTAAACTTTATGTTTACTGATTACTCCTCAATCATCACATATCCTATAATATCAGGCTAAGCTATAAGTAAATAAGTGTCTGATGAAATAAAAACCCTGTACCTATCTATACCAAAGTTTAATTAGTTGCTACCCGTAGGACTGCTGTTAATAAAAAATAGATATTTTACAGACTAAATTTCAATCAGTTATGGGGGCTTCTTAAGGTTTTCATGAGGCATCGAATTTAATTGCCAGAACACGGCGTTTCCTTCTAACCTATCTATTCCTGTCGTTGGCGACGGCCATTTATCCACCCATCCTGCTGTCAACTTTAGGTTAGGAAATCATTGCTGGACAGGAATGGACTTCAGACCTTAAGGTCGTTACAGCGATTTTCTTTTACGTACAGATTTGCGAGAAACTTTGTACTCATAATTGCACTTATCAGTTATATTTATAAATAAAAATGGAAAAAAAATTGCTAGTAACTGATTTGATTTATAAGAAATTAAATGCTTTTATAATACAATCATCGGCACTTGAAATATATTTCTAAAAAATTCGTTGAAGTATGTACATTCATTCTACCAAAAGCGAAAATATACGTTTCATATTACTATAATGGTTCCTATTGAATATTAAGGTAACATACCGAATAAAGAACACATTCACATACAATTTTGGCTTAAATTTCAAATCTCACGCCCTAAACCAAAGTCAACAACAATGGTTTGAGACGAAAAGAGAAAAGTACAATTCTTACATCATTTCTGTCAAAACACGCATGGTTGTTTCCAGCGAATACTTAAATGTACTTACGTGAAGTTTGTCCAATAATTTTTTTTATTCGATTGAAAAGTTATTTTGGTTAGCACTTACTGACTCATGACTAGCGCTTCAACCACCTTCGGAAACCAGCTGCATGGCTGGAGAAATTACAGGCACACGGACATATACGCTGAGGGAAACCAGGAAACCAAACTGCTAAAATTTTATTTCTAACAATGAACATGAACAACAGAACTCGGCTTAGAAATGTCACGCACGCGGCTGACTCAAGGTTTATTATCAAGAGTTTTAATCTTTGATCAGCAATTGTAGCTAGCGCGGCCCCCTTGCTGCAGGAAGTTTTCGTTTCCGCAAGGCGCTGGATGGATTGGGAGAGGGTTTTCTATGGCTCATTCCACTTTTATCTTCCAGATGTCTCCGCGTCGTCCTCATCCCCATATTTTTAAGTCTCTCTCTCCCCCTCCCTTTCTAATTATTATTTACCCCTTCCCAGCAGAAGCAGCGAGTGCATCTGAATTTTATCGGCAAACTGACACGCCTCCGAGGGGTGCCATCAATTCCAACCCCCGCGTAACTCCACTTTTATTGCTCGTCTATCAGACACTCGACTTTCCTAACCCTCCTCCTTTTACTGCTTGCGTATATCATATCTCGTCCTCCTCTACTAGTAGGTGATGTGCAGACCATGGATGCAACTCGTAAGTGGCAGGCGTGACAAAAATATAGACGCGTAAGCACAATTTTTCGGGCGCCGATACAATCCTTTGCGTCTGTGAAAGTAAAAGTGGTCACGGACACTCTTCTATAATTGATGCAGGACGAAGGTCATAGAATTTAAATAAAATATTTCCGAAAACAAGAGAAAAAATCCCTAGCATGCTACTTGGACTTAAATAGCAATATTATGTTTACCTTGGCTTCCTCTGGATTCATTATAATTCCGCTTCAATTTTATTGAGGCCAATTATAAGCGTCACTTGAGTAATGAAACCAATGCTGTATTTATTTTGAGCATGCTTTGCTGGAACGCAACTTTTTTCATGACTTCATTTCACTTGCCATTATTTTGTTGCTGTTCTGATGCCAATTTATTTTTGTTGAATTCTATCGATGTAATTCCAATCTGTGTAGTTCGTGACAAAATTTAATTTACATGAACGTTCCAGAGTTAGTCGACAGAATAGGTTGTTATGAGAATTCAGTTCTTGTCATGAGTCTAAAATAACAATATACGTAATTTACTACATACTTATACGACAGAAGGTGCGACTTGCCAAGGGTAGCAGGAAATTCAATAAAGTGCATTGAAGAATATTAGACGCACATCTAGGAGTATTTCATTAATCGAGTATGATGCCTTGGAGTAACTAATCTGAATTTATCGTCAAGTTGGAAGTAGTTGCGCTCGAGGTCTAGGGATGATAACATGGTGCAATATAACAGGGTTCACAACAGGACTAATACTGTCATTTAAATATAGTATATGTATAGATACCCTTAAGATTAAAACTCGATTACTGGGCTAAGGAAATGGTTGCAGGCTTTACTTTGCGTAAGTTATCCATTACGGACTAATAAAATGACTTTGATAACCTCACATGTGGTTTATTAACACGACCCCTCGGGATTTATGCCATCACGAATCTTCGTGATGATATGAAGTTCAGAAAATGACACAAGTGTCGAAACCATGGTCATTTTTGTTAACTTCAAGTGGAGTTAACAAAGTCATTTTCTTTATCCGTAGGTTATTGGGGATGAATAAAGGATATTGAACGGAGGGTGACGATTTCATAGCAGAAGGTGTTGTCAACCTAAATCGCGAAATTTATTGAGGGAAACAATACACCTAGTTAGGCAAAATAAAATTATAGTTAGGCAAAATGAAAGTCATGGCATAAAAAATCGTACATTTGATAGAATGGATGAAAAAAAGAACCACATGAATGTATTACTTGAGCCGAAGAGGCATCGAACCAAAGTACTCGCTGACTTCAATTGAACCTCAAAACGTTTTTCCAGAAAGGTTAATGGCGGCACAACTCATGAGCTTCGAAGCATGTTCGTCGACATTCTCGAGTTACGAGTTACAGCAGTGGCACATCCCCTGTACAAGGGTTGATATATGTGTGTTCGGTCAAGGAAGGGAAGGATGTCAATGCGGAGCGAGGGGGTGCGAGGGAAAGTCGAGGTGTGTGACAGCTGTATGCAAACGGAAATTGATGCAACCCTTAGGAATCTCAAGGGTCTCCTACTCCCCTACCTCACCCAGCATCCCTCCCAGGCGCGAAGACCGACCCTTACACCCCTGAAACGCCATCCCATCTCACTTCGCACCGCCCTCCCCCCCGGTTCCATTCCCCACCCCTCCCAAAGCGACCGCAACCACCATCCATCCCTGGTCGCGAGTGTTGTCTCAAACATTCTACCAATCCTACAGCCTCCGCTTCGCGAGGACTTTGGAGTGAAAATACGGTTAGTAAAGTAATACGATTCTCTAGGACAAAAACTCGAGAAATTTAATAACTTAGTACGCTAGAGGAAAACGGACATAATAGGAAAGAAATACGTAAGAGAATAGCGCTAGCTAAGGAGACGTTTAGAAATAGAAGGGAGCTGATGACGGGGACATTGGGTAAGGATGTGAAGAATAGACTGGTGAAGAGCGTGTAGCACTGTATGGGGCAGAAACGTGGACCCTCAGAAAGGATGGCGAAAATAGGCTGCAAGCTTTTGAAATGTGGGTGTGGAGAAGGATGGAGAAAGTAAGGTGAAAGGAGAGGAAGACTAACGAGAAAGTGCTTGAGATGGTGTGCGAGGAAAGGAAACTTATGAATGAAATTAGAAATCGGCAGAGTATGTGGCTGGAGGATTTAATTAGGGGCGATGGGTTGTTCAAGAATGTGATAGAGGGAAGGATATTCGGCAAGAGTAGAAGAGGATAGGTGTCTTGGACGTAATGAAGAAATCTGCATTTAGTAACGTAATACCAGCCTACCGTTATACTTGTGCCTGCATAAGCGTCAGGATTCATTCTTTATAATCATGCTGCTCGATAGGCAGAGTGGCTTATGAACTGTTTCGCTATCTACTACGCATTTATATAAATAAAGTAAGCAGTACTTTTTGCAAAAAAAACTATTTTATCTCTGTATGATATTTTTTATCTCAGGGGCATATTTTACCAGGATAATGCAGTAATACTTGTAATTTCTATGATAATTGTAGCAAAGAGTGTAGTAGTTGTTGGTAAAAAAAATTCACCGAGTATGAACACTTTTCATTCACCTTTTATATTATCAATTATATCATATAACGATGAGCATGCTGGTGAAAAATTCACGGTCCGCCACACCCTTGAGGAGGTTGGCAGAGTAGCTACTAATTAGATGTAGTAGACTCTCTTTCTAAATATATGTATGGTCCTTAATGAATCGACAAAACTCTTTTCTGTTATGAATATGGAGAAGGAGAAAATTTATACGAATTTAACTTTTCTCTGCCTAGTAGGTTATCCGTTCAATTGTGAAGTAGATCGAAGAAGACTGAAATACATCCATCAGTGGAAGATTGAAATAGATTGTTCCAAAAACGTGCTTTTTGTGATAAGTTTGCAAACCGCACTCTTTCCTCATTTTTGGGATGAATTTCGACCAATTTTGGAGCGAAAAATTCTCTAGGAGACTAAAATGTTTGCTTATCTTCATTGTGCAGCAATTCTCATTACCAAATCTATGAGGCCAATTAAAATTTTTATGAAATTTCATTTGGTTTCATTTTACAATGCTTGTAATTAACAAACTGATTCAATTTTTTTCTTCCAAAATAGCAGAAGAAAAAGGAAATGCCTGTATTACGTGTGCTTCTCACAAAAGCTAAATATTTTTATTTTTTCTTTGGCTGCATTTTAGTATAATGTCTCACACTAAAACAATTTACCGTAGGTATTCATCTCAAGATGCTGTGTTTTATGTTAACTTTAGATGCATATACAGCTGCCCTTCCGAGTTCATTGATCTTGAATTCATAAAAAATGTAAGTTTCATTTATACTACCATGCTTAAAAAGTATGAATATTCCCAACTTCAAACAATTTTGATATGGTGTGTTTGAAATATTTCTCATTCTTAAGCTTTCTTATGAGATTTTCAAAGTGATTTCTTCGGAAAAAAACGGCACTGGTATTTTGTAAGCATTAAAATCCAAACTTTTTGTATAAAAAATATTACGTATGGATAATTCCTCGAAGTAAAAAGCGATTATAGCCCTTGACAATCATGACGGTGTACTTTTTGCTTCACTGAACTATTACTAGCCAAAGCCAAGAAAAAGAATTTAACCCCGATGCTTGCAGAAAATGCCATGCACCGAGATTGAGCTATGGCTTCTAAGTTATAATGAGAAAAAAAATGAAAAACAAAAATGTGATTACGTACTGTCAAGACCTAAGACTACAACAAAGCACAAAAATATCCGTGATTTCTTAAATGGTCAAGCTAAAAATGCTTTATTTTATTGGACCTATTGATAAGGAGGGTCACCTTATATTTTTCATGTTCAATTTGCGAAGAAAAGAGAAACGCGGAAAAATAGGATTTTGATGCTCATACCAAACAAAGGGTACGTTTCTTCTACAAGGCGCCAAAATACGCGTGTAATGACATAAAATATATTTTATGATGGAACCACCACTCGCAGCGCCATATAGCCTTCGAATTTCAGCCCCAAAAACTCGAGAATTAAATTTCTCCATCCGGGAAAGAAAAAAAAATCGTTTTTAACCTTTTAAACCGTGAGTCCCGAAAGCCGTCACCCAGCAACAAACCCCCGCACTTCACCACCACCGCTCCGCTGCGAGAGGTTGAGGGTGAGAGCTAGCCAGCCAGGCGCCTGGGATCTTGCCCGCAAAGTGATGAGGGCGGGATGGGGGCTGGAGTAAGAACTGAGAACCCTCATGTAGGCAGCCAGTGGTCCCACCCCCACCCTTCCATCCCTCATGGCAACAGAAACCCCCAGCTGAAAACCCACCCCCTTTTCCATCCTCCCACGCCAACCACCCTCTCGAGTCCCGGCTTATACTCAAACCCTCGTCCCTCCCACCCCACCCCCCTCCGCCCCTAAAACTCCGAAACACTCGTTCTCCCCTCTCACACCCTCTCCTGCGGTTCCTTAATTTTTTTTGAGCTTTTTTCAGCTGTCTCATGCTCCATCTTCTTCAGCAGAGGCGGGCCGGACCAGCCTAGGCCCCAGGAGGAGGACCCCTTTTTGGGGGGGCGGAGGGGTAGAGGGAGGAAGAGGGCTGCCCACGACCACTTCTGGAGGTCGGCCGGCCGGATGGTCAGCGGCGATCACGCAGGCGTTTCCGTTCCGTTCGACGGGTCTGAACTCTTCAGCATGGCAACAGGATTGTGCGCAACTGTTCGTGACAGACTGAACTCTCGCAATAATTATGTATTAAATGAAACTAAAAATGCAAACCGTTGGGAATCTGGCCAACTGTAAGAGATTTCTAGGCCTTGTGGTCGCACTTCTTGCGACCTCGAGACGGGATGAACAAGAGTCGGATCTGAAACGATGCGTTGGGATGAAGTCGAGTGATATCAGTATCAGATGTGTAAAATATGTTAAGTCCATGATGGGCAAAAATGAATCCTTGGAAGAATAGAAAAATTAGGGTAGTGAGTTCTCTGTATCATCCACTGGTTGTTTCCTGTTTATAACCTACTAAAGGTGGTAACTCATTTCAGCCCATAACTTAACACCAAATACACAGCTGAACAAATATACAAATTCCAATGATATCACATGACAACGGTACTGCAGTTTAATTGCCATTTGATATTGTGTTTGTTTGGTGGCTAGAGCTATAACTTCCTATCCTGAGGGTTCAAGTTTGAATCCAAGAAATAGCAGAGAATCTTTAGCGAAATTCCAAAATCTAATTTTCCTATGTTTGAAGACCACTCTAGGCTTAACACTCCAGCCTTCGGGTAAAAGATCTTTCCGCATCTTTCGTTGTTAACAGGTTATTGTCAACGCCGCGTTTCTTCCCATTCCTCAACCATTCCCTAACTGTACTTTTGTGACCTGTTATTTGTGTCGAAAATTAATTAAATGGTCGGTAGCCCCTTAAAGTAGTTTCTCTTGCCTCATAGTCAACCAATATTAAGAAATTTTGTAACACGTTTCCGCAACACACTTGAATAATAGGATGATTATTCTTACCCTGGTAGTAGAAATATGTATCCCTTGATTAATTATAATATGCGCAGCATGATTATTACAAACATTAACGCCAAATGAACTTATGTCCTGGGAAAATGTCAAGTATGAAGAGAACCAAGAGTAGGTGTTATTTTGGATGACTTATGAGAGGGAATAATGAAGGTTTAAGAATTGGAGAAGAGAACATTTTAGAGTTTATATATTTGTTTCGTGGGAAAATTGATAAGAAGGTTTTGAAAGACAGGGGTGGGTGGAACAGTCTTGGAACCATATAATACTTGTAGAACACCTTGAGTAAAATAATTCTCCTTTAACCTCCTAAGTAGACATCTCCTACACCAAGGGATAGGAAGAATATAATTTTTACGAGGCGCCCTCTACTAATCAACATGGTAACCACACTTCATATTTCTCCGTTACGCCAAAAGTGTGGACATTTCCTTCATACTGTACTATATAGTCACTTTTGCTAACGAAATACGCCGGATTTAGTAATCATACTGACCGTCAATGGAAGAATAGCCTAATCGAAACTTATTATATAGATCCAACCTTATTATGCTATCAAAAAATCTCATATAATCATCTATCTGTGAGAGATACCCGATCTGAATCATAAACCATTGAACCTGCATCCTATTTTGTGATTATCTAGGTGTCCAAACCTCGATTTATATCTAAAATCAATCGTGATTGATAAAGGTCACACACTGGTGGATACGAGAATTTCAAATCATAACTAAATGAAGAAGATTTTTCCTCGTTGGAAATGTTTTAGAGTGAATTATGGTATACAAATAAATCACAGCGGGATGCTGTAGGCAGTCTGGAGGGTTGTCGGACGCCAGAAAACTTGTGCTATGGTACTGTCAAGTTGAGGGAGAACAGAAAATGAAGAACATGGGGAATGGATGGTTTTCGCTAAAAGAAATGGAAATTCGGCAAATTACATAAGGAATTTGAAAAACAGCTACGGGAGCGGTGAAGGGGATGGACTGCGGAGGGACTGCGGGAAAACGGCATTAAGTGCACGTCAGCCCACCAAGGAAGGCTTATGATACCCTCTTCGGTGATCAAGATTAGAATAATACAAAAAAAAAGATTAAAAAGTTCTATGAAACCTTAAATTCTATTGAAATAATTGAACAGAAAAGGGAATAATAATTGCTTGAAGCATATGTTTGCTAGTCTTCGTATCATATTCCACTACTGACTAACACAGCGGTCAAAATGGTTTCGTTTTAGCAAAGTTTAGTTTTTTTTAACATCCAACATGATAGTGTTGGCTTTAAAAACAAATGTTTTAGCCATGTCTCTTTTGAGTTTCGGATGGTAAAAATGGTCACCCAGCATCATGAAACCGTGGCGAGAAGAAAGACGTCCGGACGCCTAATTTGTCCTAGTATCCCACCGCTTTAACGTTCTTAATTTTTCCTTATGAAAAATAGCTCATGCAAAGTGAAATTTAAGCAAAGATCCTCGAATTCACGAGGTATTTCTCGTAGTACACGAAAATTAGCAAACACGATGTTCAAAGTCCATAAAATACTTCATATTAATGACCCTAGGAGATTATCTAGCGTGATTTTCAATACTAAAGATGGAGCTGCACGATCGAGATCAAGAGAGATTCGTGAATCTCTAAAACGTGAAGGAAAAAGATGTGAGCGCATTTTTTGTTTCGCTCCTCGAGTCCAAAATGGCATCAATCATAGTCCTGCCAGGACGTTCTAATAATGTGGGGCCGTCAAAGGACCTTGGAGAGTTCTTCCGAAGGGGCGCAAGATATGTTAGAATTCTATGATGTCCAGGGGCAAAAACGTGTCCGATGGTAAGGGGTGCTAGTTCCTCATTGGGTTGGGATGAAAACATGTTGCTCCACGCACTTGTTTGTTGGAGCTGCATTCCCCGCGAGGCCATAGCTGAAGGCTAACATGGAAGGTGATTTGTCGGCCTAAAAACAACCTGTTTTTACGCGCTTTTGTCAGCCAAGAAACGGCTTCGGTATGTTGGCCCATCAACTTGAAACTTATGGTGGACTTCTCCGAGAGCAGACAAACTAGAATAGCGGAACTTGGTCCATAGACTTTGAAAAAGCTGATCTAGGAATGAACGTGTCTTTGATATCCATGATTCGGGGATCAATTGCCGGAAGTAATCTCTCCATCAACTAAGGATGAGATGTGATTCGTAAGGTTTCGCCCACCTCTAAGCATATTATGCTATTTTATATATTCAATACAATTTTCCTTTTAATCTGTAAATGTGCCTACTTTCGAATGGTTAGTTTTTCTATGACTTCTTTTTGCATCACTGGTTAACCTGGAATACTGGGGTGTTATAAACTGAGAGGGATATTTCAAATAGGTAAAAAATAAGGGAGAAATATATGTAAGGAACGATTGCTTTCAAAAGTTTTAAAGTGAACTTTTTGTTCAAAATAAAAAGTTACTAAGAAGTAGCAGTATAAACTTTACATTAAGAAAGTATTGAAATAAAATATTTGTATAAAATGCGTTCTATTGGGGCAGTGAAGCATGAAAGATAAGAGCTGCAGCATAGAGTAAATTTAACCAATGGAAATGCGGTGCTACCGAAGATTGACAAAGGTTAATTGGGCATGGGAAATTGTTTAATTTTGTAGAGTTCGGGGAGGGGAGAACATATTTGATGAAAACTTCGATGTAGATGAGACAAACTTATTGAGCTCATTTTGAGTTGGAAAAATGTCCTGAAAGGAACAATGGAAGGAATAATAAATTAGAAGAACGACCAACATAGATAAAGGATGGAAATTACAATACACACTATTCAGAATTTAAAATAAGATCCAAGCGGCTATCTGAAAAGTTAATGGAGTGGAGAACAGAGGCAAACCAATATTTGGGTTTATAACTGACCTTACAATGGTGGCTTACCGTTTGGCTATTTTCGTAGCCCTTCGTATTTCATACTGGCCCAATATTTGCAAAGGGTTGTTCTACGGTGGAGACGATAAAATTATAGAAATAAACAAGTAAATCATAAAGGAAAGTTTTGAAGATTGTCTAATTGTCATGCTGCCTCATTTAGTTTTCAAGCATATCAAAAATATAAATAATTTTTAACAGTATAACTAGACTAGTAATACAACTCATTTTATACAAAAACGTAGCGAGCACATGCCTTCCGGGACCTGGTTAGATGCAGCACAGGAGGCAGGAAGAAATGATGAGAGATACAATTTCACCCCCTCTCTTCTAGAGTTTCCTAAATACTTTGTATCCTCCGCCTCGTAATAGTTTCACGCATTCTACGTCCCCCAGGCAGTTGAGAATCATTTCTGGTAAATAATCCGAAGAATATTTTGCAGCTAATATCTATCCCATGCTATTTCCATGAAACTGCTAAATTCCCATATATTTTTTGTTTTACCATCCCTCGTAATTTACCGCATCTTATCTATCGCTGGCCTTCCTTGGTAATTCATCCCATTTCAAGTTTGCATTCAAAGCGAAGAGCGAACTCATCCTATCATTATTATATAGATAGAAAAATGCCTCCGAAAAATATCTAATATACTTGTCTCATTTATTTCGCTTAGTTTACGTTGAAATGCTTTGCTCTCAGCAACTCCTTGTGTAAATTCTTCATTATTGATTCCACCCACTCAATCATCATCATTGTTCACCAAGTTTTTGCTCCTTATCGTCCAAGCCTCAGCGTATGTAGTATGACCATAAAACTTCTGGAGCATGCCAAAAACTGCCGTTCATTGACTCATTTTTGAACTGAAATCATGGAACATCGACTTTTTATAGCTAAAAATGCGTGGTCACAAAATTTATTTCACGAAACGAATGAGGTACGATGATTAGACACAGCCAGTTGGAACACAGGTATGTCACGTATGAGATCAAATCCTATCGAGCTGAAATAATTGTAATATTAATCCCACAATTTGCCTGAGAAAGGTGAGTTGAGAAAGGAGATGTGAGTTGGAAAAAGCCTTAGTCTTTGCCAGACGATTTCGAGGACGGATTCGGAATATGTGACGGGTTCAGCTCTTATCACTCTCGCTAACACTACGGCGGATCAATTCCCACGGCGGTCACGCTCTTATAACTATAGCACTGCCACCTGACTTCCTCTTTCGTTTAAATAATAAATGTACCCTCGCCCAATAAGATAGCGTAAGCACGGGGAGGGGGGGAGGGAGTTGTGAAGGGGGCAGAGGTCGCCGACAGGTGCACGAAAACCATTCCGCGCAGATCCGCCTCCTAGCCCGCTTTCACATCCCAGTGCCCACACGTATGTATAAAGGGGGAGGAGGTCGTCCGGCTCGAAATTTCACAAACACCTCGCCCCTTTGTGATTAATAATAATAATACGAGCTGTCAGATAGGTCAAAACCGGGGTCCCATCGCCATAATATGGGTTCCGAAAGAAAGAGAGAAGTAAGCGAGAGAAAATATTCGGGCAGCAACGCGAGTTAAGGTAGTGTGGGCGAAATATCATTTCCCCCAGAAATCAATGAGTTTGGTCTAATTTTAAAGAAAAATATCTCACCCTTCTAATGACGCCAAAAATTTAACCTCTAATTACATTACTTTCGGAGTTATTTGCCAAAATATAACAGCCCTTTTACATGGAAAATGGTACGTGTATGCACTCCAGAGAGACATTATTCACAAAATGAGGTATTTATAACACTTTGATGTCGTAAAAAAAACTAACAGTGTGCAGTCTCAACTATTTTTTAAAATTAATCATATTTTCACCGCAGTATATTCTTCAGAATCACGAAAAACCTTCCGTTTTGAATGAGTTTCAAACGCACTGCGCGAAAAAAATGAGTCAAGTTAAAGACTTATTTAGATATTTTCATTAAATTAATAAAAATTTCTGTCATGTAAAACTATATTATGTCACCATTAATAATGCAATGTTTAATCCTTGTGTCTCACTGCTGGAGAAATTAAAACGTATAATTCGAATATGGTCTCTATTATGATTAGGGAACTATTTCGCTCGGACTACCCTAAGGTAGTGTGAGCGATATATCATTTCACCCAGAAATCAATGAATTTGGTCTAATTTTGAGGAAAAAAATCCCACCCTTCCAAAGATACCATAATATACCGAACTACTTTCCGAGATTTTTGGCGGAAAATACCTGCCCTTTCACATGGAAAATGGTAGATGTATGTACTCTAGAGAAACTTTTTTTTTAATATGAGGAATTTGTAACACCTAGAGTCCGTAAAAAATTAATAGTATGTAGTTTGTATGTTTTTTAAACTATTTTTTTAAATAAATCGTATTGTCACCGCTTCTTACCAAAGTTATCAGCTCCTTACCACAACTATTTCTCGAGATTTTTGACCGCAAATACAAGCCCGTTCACTCGGAAAATGGTACGTGTACACTAGGGTGGTCCAAAAATAGGCAATATTTTCAAATTTTTCACGTTGCCCCCCCAATTCTATGACAAACGACCAGACAACTATTTTTGCAAAATATCAGTTTAATACGACCAGTAGAAGCCGTGCCCCACGCATTTTAAATTTTAGCATGATCACCCTTAAAATCCCATTGGGTAGGTGACACAGATGAGAAGTTTTTTTTCCTCTTCCTCGTAGGCACGCGTTATGGGCTGGGAATCGGTGGTATACTTACAAAAATAGCTTGTTATATTTACTTGACTGACAAATAAAAACATTGTCCATTATGGATGCATACTTTCTTGTTTTTGTAATTTAAAAGGCCGAGTTCCTCCTTTTCACATTTGTTTTGCATAAACTTCGTTCACTTCTGCTGTTTTGGCGAAACCTTAGTCCCATTACTAAAAGAAATGTCTTCTTATTATCCCTACACTGGTATGTAGTGAATGATATAAATGCTTTAGTTTTACTCCATGAAAAAGACCTTTGACTAGTAGAAGTCATAGCAGAACAACTCGCACAGCCATAAGTGATTCTGCAATGAGTGTGGAAAAGCTTTCGGACGCAATTTCTCTCCGTGTTCCGATTCCACCTATTGGTTTACATTCAGAACAGATTTTGGGAAATAAACTTCCATTGAAACGGCAAGTGCTGAAAAACGAAACTGAAAAAAAGTGAAGCGAAGTTTATACAAAATGAATATGAAAGGGAGAAACTCGACCTAGTAAATGCCAACAAATAAAAAAATATGCATCCATAATGGACACTGTTTTTATTTGTCAGTCAAGTAAACATAACAAACTATCTCACTAAATATCCTATACCGCCGATTCTCAACCCATTACGCGTGCCTACGAGGAAGAGGAAAAAAAAAAATTCTCATTCGTGTCGCCTACCCTATGGGATTTGAAGGGCGTTAACGCCAAAAATTAAAACACGTGGGGCACGGCTTCTACTGGTTGTATTGAGCTGATATTATGCAAAAATAGTTTTATAGTCATTTGTCATCGAATTGTTGGGTGGCGTGAAAGATTTGCCGTGAAAGAACACTACCCTAAGGTAGTGTGAGCGATATATCATTTCACCCAGAAATCAATGAATTTGGTCTAATTGTGAGGAAAAAAATCCCACCCTTCCAAAGATACCATAATATACCGAACTACTTTCCGAGATTTTTGCCGGAAAATACCTGCCCTTTTACATGGAAAATGGTAGGTGTATGTACTCTAGGGAAGCTTTTTTTTAATATGAGGAATTTGTAACACCTAGAGTCCGTCAAAAAATTAATAGTATGTAGTTTGTATGTTTTTGCAACTCTTTTTTTTTAAAAAAGATCGTATTTTCACCGATTCTTACCAAAGTTATCAGCTCTTTACCAAAACTATTTCTCGAGATTTTGAAGAATTGAGATTGAGAGAGAAAACTATTTGGACCACCCTATGGTACACACTCCTGGGAGACCTTATTTTAAAAATGAGGCATAGATCTCATAAAAAAATTAATAACTTGGGTAAATTCCACTTTTTAAGGCGAGATGTTGTAGAATAGCATACATAGGATATCGTGTTGTCTACTTAATTGACAATATACTGTACCGTAATATATCGTACTGTCTAATAAAGTAGACCGTATAATATCCTTTGTGTATCATTAATAGTGGGTAGTTTGTATAATTTATGTTTTATCTTTGAAAATAAATCACATTGCCATTGCAGTAATTTTTTCAGGAGCACGAAAATCTTTCAGCTATGTAGGAGTTTTGAACGTACCGCGCCACAAAATGATTCAAGTGAATGACGTATACAGATATTTTTATTTAATTACTTAGAATTTCAGTAATTTAAAAGTATTACACTGAAACGTTAATAATGCAATATTAATTCATGCTTCCCGCAGCCGCTGAAATCGAAACGTATAATTCGAGTATGGTCTCCATTATGATTAGGGCTTTATCTCGCTCAAAATACCTTAAGTTTGTGAAATATAAAAGGTAACTTGAACAAGATACAATTACACGATCAAACCAATGAACTTGATCGAGTCATACAAAATATCTCATCTTTTAAAGATAATGAAATATTAGTCACTTATTTGACTCCTTTTCAAGATATTTGTTCAAAAATACCAACAAATTTTAAAGAGAAACAGAACGGGTATGCACTCCAGGGAGACTATATATTTAACCAATGAGGAACACAAAGAGCAGAGATCTCGTCTTTAATTCAGCAGCGCAGTTTGTATTAATTCCCAACTATTTAAAACATAAATTGATCACTTACTAATTAATTTTTACAGAAACACAAGAATATCATGTCAATAATTAACTGTTACACTACACTGCCTCAATCAATAAGAGGTGGGTAGGAGTCATCCCTCTAACTTATTCGAAAATATTCAATTTCTTCAATCAGGACATCCGAAGCCTTCCATGGCTTCTACAAGCAACCCCTCTAGCTCCCGTTGACTGTACCGCGTGGAAAGGGGCGTAAGAACACCAGGGTTTTACAGAAGGGTCACAGAGAAAGAAATTCGGAGGCGATTGGACGAAAAGTGATAAAAGTGAAGCATGCACTAATTAATTCCATCGCAGTCACTAATAAAGTGTATCAAGAAGGAATTTTTGTACCCGTATATTCGGTCGATTGAAAACATTTTGTATTTCGCCGCTTGGCAGTTCTGGATTTCTGTTCGGTTCACAATAATAAATTTCCTGTCACCCTAAACCACGCGGCATTGGAACTATTTCACTATCTTAGCCTAGCGTGTACATTCTATGCCACAGTCTTCCATACTCATGGTGGTTTTTTTTATAACAACCTATAACGGCCCCCAACCTAGTCTTTTGATTTTTTTCATTCTACACGACAAAACAATTCGTCCAGAATAGGTTCCGCTAAGCTATTAGCTTGTCAGCTGATTCCTATTTCAACACAAACACCCATGCCCTGGGTGGAATACCCAGGCGGGACTCAAACTAGCGACCCTCAGTTCAGTAGGTGATGACTTCACCCCGTCGCACCCGGGGCCGGTATTTGGTACATTTTCTGTTGGCTTGTAGATACTATAAACAAGTAGAATGTTTTTTCCTTTAAAATCTTTTCGTACGCGTGAATAACAAACTTCATGTAAATATTATACAGGACTAATGAACATCAAAGATCTTTTCTTCCGATAGACTAGCTTCGCGGTTATGGCCAACAAAATTGTTACAGGGGAATGTTCGTTGCAATGGTAAAACATTGAGGGGTATTCAAGAGAACGGAATTATGTCGAATAGGCATCTCTTGATTAATTTATGCCACAACAGTTTCAAATTTGGGGACGCATAAAGCCGATATAGCCGTCCACTTAGGAATACATCGTAACTCACTTTTTACAGTATTTTACGAGATCCAAACTTAAGCTATAGAGCCCTATATAACCACATTTTCAAATTCCAATAATGGGAATCCTAAAATAGGAGAAATGCTAAGGAATTATGGTGCTAATAAATTATCAAATATCGCATTTTCACTCCACTGTGCATCGTTAAAACGTTTTTGTGAGAGCCTTGATTTGATTTACGATGTTTTTTTCGAGTAGTGCGACAATGTGCCTGGTTGATATTTCCAGCACTCCGCATTTCCATAGTTTCGTAAATTCTAATATAGGCCGTCTCATCCACCCTTTTTCCATCGCTGGACCATTCCGTCGATTTACTGTACCAGCCGACATCCTTCCTGCTCTCAAACATCTGAACCCTTTTCCCCTCAGAGCTCTCCCTAACATATTTCCATTTAGATCCAGCAGAGAGCATAAAATTCATTAAATCATAATACATATAAAACATTTAATTTTTCGATAAATCCAAAATAATTACAGAATTGACAGCACTTGGGACCTATTGTACAGTATACTGCATATGCATATTTCTATCAAAATTAATTAAAATTAGCAGACTATAAAATATTCCTATTTCTTTTGAATGTTATTTATATACTAAATAATCATCTTCCATTAGAAAATTAATGTTGTAATGGACTTCACTAAAAATATAAAAAAACACATATCTGATCTCAACATTTTCTCTCAGACAAATTTTAAGCTATCTAGCTATAAGCTATAACTAGCCACGGAGTTCCACTTTTACGGAGTCACCCGCGATGCACAAATGTGCGAATTTCCACAGAGAAAAAATCATACGCCTGTCCGGCAGTCGAGAACATCTAGTCCCGTAAAGGTCACAAAAATCCACAGGGGAAGAGGATTTTCTCTCAGCTTATCTTGTTTGTTAGCAATTGATGGAACTTTTTTGCCAATCCGTAATTATCCATTTATTGAATGATTCAGTCATTACGGCTCTCACTTATTATCATTTTCTGTACGTAACAAAAAATTTTTCTTTCAAATTTTAAATATTTTACAATTCCATTTTTAAATGGTAACATTGGATCATTACACGTACCTGCACATAATGATTTCACTGCAAGACGGATAGAGAAAGTGCAATAATAGCCAACAATAGAATTTTCCTGTCCATTCAGAAGCAAAGCAGTGATGCGGTTCCAGTATTTGTCAATCGACATCCCATGATAAAAGATATCGATTATACTAAAATACTCATGTTGCATGCTGGACAGAGAACAAAAATCCATAAAACTCGCTGTAAAGTAACGCTTAAAAGCCTTATGGATAAGGTAGGCTTGATTTTATGAGCATGCTGTTGCTATTTAGTCACTACTAACATGCTTAGCCGTGTGTAGTAGTGAATTCAAAGGAATGTTGAGCCACAGATAATTCAAAAAGTTAATGAGGTTTATTTTTTGCATATTTTTTCTTACAAAATATTTTGCCAGCAAAACCCGGTTTTTACGTTAATCCTTGTTCTAATCCTTATAACCTCTTCTGTACGTCTTCAAGAAGGGTGGAGGACCACTTCAAAAATTCTGGGACGAATGCAGATACACCAAGATGCTTGAGAAAAGCATTTGAGAGTGAAATCTCCCATTTACTGTGAATAACTCCTAACGCGGAGGCATCTTGCACGTACTAACAACTCGTTAAAAACACAGCATCGGAAACTTAAAATATTCGTCACCTTTACCTATCAATCTACTCTCCTATTCTTTATAGCTTAAATGACATCAGCAGTCTGTCTGTCACTTCCCCCCCCCTATCCTCACCATAGTAAAACTCAGTATCACAAATGCACGATTGTAAACGCATGACTAAAAGAAATTCGAGCAAAAGCTGTTCACAAATAAATTAAATTAATATCAATCCAAAAGAAAACACCAGGACATCAGGTCGTCAATATAATGACAAAATTTCATGCGTGGTAGTTCATTTTCTTTGCTTTAATTGACAATTTGGATTTTTTTAAATTCATGTGCGTAATTTTTGGGCAGCGACCCGATATTAGTCTAATATCCTTTTCTTATTTTCAACGAGAATTGATTGAACCCGAAAATCAATACCAATCACTGACAAAAGGCTTTCCGCTAGACGGCGAAGTATGCGCAGTCAAAGGGTCTGACTGTGGTTGGTTTCACGGGCCTTCACTGAAGAGAAAATGAGCTATTGCACTTCTAGGAGTAATCCACACTCTGATTCAAGTCAAACGGCAGAAGAGGGAGTTTAGTTCACCTCCAATGCTATTATATGCAATACTCTTCAACAATCCCAGCAATTGGTATCTACATTCTACTAAAATTTGCAGGTCGATGTACTTGCCGGCTTGTCTAAGTGCGGTACCCTGCAAAAAAATTCCTTAGAAGCTGTTCTGTAGAAGATAAGGAATTCGACAGAAATTGACTCTTTTTCTTCAGAACTAGTTCCTTTTCTATGAATCTGTTCGGAACATGAGAGCCTGACTCTACAGAACACGTGTTCTGTAGAGTTATTTTCTGCAGGGCAAGTCTCCTTACTAGCTGTTCTCCTTACAAGCAGAGTAACTCCTGACAAGCTGTTCTGTAGAACATCAGAAACTCTACGGAAATATGTGAGGTTTCCGTTGACCCGTACTGAATTCGTACGGAATTCCACAGAAATTCTGTGAAAAATATTTTGCAGAATGTCCCAACGTATTCTGCAGGACATCCTAAGGTATTCTGCGGGACATCCTAAAGTATTCTGCAGAACGACGTAGGGAATTCCGTAAAATGGCGTTTCAATACTTTAAGGAATATCTACAGAACTTTTTAAGAAATTCTGTAGATGTATTTATAAGGAAACTATGCAGAATTTGTTAACAGGGTATTGTGATCCGATCTGCGGTAACTTCAACACCATAATCGAAATAGAAAGCTCTTTCTGACTCTATGAAGTCAATTTCCACTACTTATTCAAGTTTATTTAGACGGATTAATCCCGATAATTTTAGTTTAGGGAAACGCTAAAAGCAAAGAGTCAAAGAAAAAAAGCAGCTATGACCAGAGGTTATTTCAAGTGCATGTGGCACAGGGATGGGCAGGGAAAAAGTACGAAAAACCCAAGATGCAAGGAAGGACTTGGAAGAAAAAAAATCGCACTCGTGTCGTTCTTCGACGGCAATGGAAAAATCCCACTGTTGACTCCTCTCAAGGGGACGACCGTCCGTTTTCTCATTTCGGCGAGCAAGTCTTGACAAGTTTTAAGACGTTCAAGCCCAAGGACTGCACCCAAAGATTACTTCTCTTCGGACCGGAGAGAGTCTCATACAAAAAATAAGGGGTAGCCAGTTTGGAGAGGACGGGTGGGAGTAATGACCGAGATAGGGAATGGGAAGAAAATGAAGGGCTAGGAAGTGCTCATGGTCTCACGCCAAGTGGTGAAGGTTATGGGCAGCGAAGGGTCCATAAAAACTTCATCTACAATGATAGAGTACCCTGCAAGCCACCTCAAGGGTGTGTGGCGGATGGTATATTTTCGTTTACATGCACCTCCGCATTTGCTACAAATTCTATGTAAACTATGAGGAATAACTGTCATAATGGAAGCTATTTAACATACGGTTTTCCTATTGGCAGTTTTGTGCTTTTGCTTTTCAAACGATCGTTCTTAATCTGATCGTCCAATTGTTAATTCGGTTTCAACTACTATCTTAAAAAAAAGGACCTCATTGTTTTATAAACAAAGGAATCAGTACAGTCATGGATATTGGGCTTTGGAATAGGTTGGCAAAGTGTTATGTTTGGAGCGTCTTAATGTATGGTTGTGAGACATGGACGGCTTTGAAAAAGGATATACAACGGATTGAGGCATTGCAGATATGGATATGGAGAAGAATGTTGAATATTAGTTGGGCAGACAGAGTGATAAATGAAGAGGTATTGACCAGAGTGGGGGAAGATAGAGGACTTATAAAGACAATTAAAACAAGGAAGCAAAGCTGACTGGGACATATATTAAGAAGAGATTGTTTGATGAAGGAAGGAAAGGGTAAACGCGGAAGAAGAAGAAAGAAAATGAGGCTACTGAGGACCTGCTAAACAGAAAACTACCAATAATGATGACTATATAAACTATGAGGAATAACTGTCCAAATGGAAGCTATTTAACATAAAGTTTTCCTATCGGCAGTTTCGTTCTTATTTAGCTTCATTAACGATCGTATTTAATCTGATCGTCCATTTATTCATTAGTATTCAACTATTATCTTAGAAAGAAGAAGAACCTCATTGTTTCATTAAAAAGGAATCAGTAGTCATTCACTTTTTAACCTTCTCCTACATTTGTGCGAAAGGAATCAATTTAATGTATTTTTAAACTACATAAATCCATGAGGATACAAGACTCCCACAGGAAGCACGAAACGAAACAAACAAAAATACGAGGGGCGATGTCAGTACTTTCTCGGTTACCATTACCGTAGTATTGCAAGCAAACCAAGTGTATGCCTACACCAAACGTCGAAAATTTCAATTGCAAATTTTCAATGGCAGCAATGATGCCACATTTCCCGCTACTTGAATGGTCGCCTTAGTACAACAGACTTACTTAGGGTATGTTTAAGTGTGATTTCAATATGAATAAGCAAAAGATCTTAAAAAGTTTTGTTAGAATTATTATACAATTCGTATAAAGTACGTAGTTAAAAATGTAAGTTTCTTCTTGCCACATAGTAAGGAAGAACTTCATGACATCAATGATTGACGCTATGACGGCAGATCGATTAAAAAAAAAACTCATCAACGACGATGAGTACACTAAGTTTCTCATACCTTGACATTCCGTAAAAAAATGGTCGAGGCCCTTCGGTTGTTGTGCGCCCATCAACTTTGCTTCCAATCTAGTCTGTTATTTGCTACCTCCTAGTAGTGCGCGAGGACTAGAACAGAATATAAACCTTCGAAGCCTGGTGCTGGAGAGGGATGCTGAAGATAAAATGGACGGATAAAATAATAAATAATGAAGTCTACAGAAGAGTAGAAGAGGATAGTACCATATGGAACACCACAGAGAAAAGGAGAACAAGATGAACTGGACACACCCAGAGACACAAAGTGTTTGAAAAGAACAAAGTTGAAGGTGAAATAGAGGGAAAAGTCCCTAGAGGAAGTCCTAGGAAAAAGTTCATGGACCAAACAAAGAGGAAAGTATATTTATTTATTTATTTACTTACTTAATTTGTCCACATACAGCATACTTGCCAATTTACAGTGGCCCAATATAACAAATTACAGAAGAGATACCAGGAGGTAAGGGAACTAGCATTAGATAGGGAAGAGTGGAGGGTTGCAGTCAACCAATCATAGGATTAATCGACCCATGATGATGAGATCCTAATTCTGGGACGAATGTCAAGAGCTTGGCGAGAAAATACGACGTACCTACCTTCTCAAAATATTTTTCAGTGTGAATAAGTGCCCAGAGTCAAATAGGGTTGTGTAACACTCATTTTAAAAAAGGCGAAAGAAACAATCATTTTAGCCGGAAACAAGGGAAAATTCCGTGGAAATTGGAAAATGTAATTAGAAATTAAAGCGGATAATGCAATGGGAGAAAAAAATAATAAATAAATAGATCGAAAAGTCCCAAGAAGAAGGTCAATGACAATTAAAGAATAAAGTACGCAATAAGAACTACCAGGAAGTAAAGGAATTAGCATTAAATAGGATTGAAGGACCAATAACGATAGTAGTACGCAGTTTGAAACGATTTGAAGGCAACTGCGAATGGAAAACTGCCGTTGATATTTTCATCCACACGGGGTGTTCGTGGACGGCTTCCAAACCAATGGAAACAGGCGATCACCCCTTGCATGCTTGAGGTGATACTTCTTCTGACTAAAACTCCCTTCTTAGCTCAAACTCGCCCTTTTCCTGCCGAATATCACCCGCAAGCCCATAATCCATACCATTTTTACCCCGTTCCCCAACATTCTCGTCTGTTGGGTCGAAGAGTCAAGGAATTCCAAATTGTGTCCCACCCTTCCTCCCCTCCTTTCGGGAAAAAAGGGACTGGAAACTGTGAGGACAGGTAAAATAGAATTCCTTCCACCGAGGAAACAACATTTGGGACGAAGGGATAACCGCAGAGGATCAGTAAACTTTCACGCAGGAGGGGCTGAAATATCCTTGGGCGTCGTTCGTCGTCGTCCATTGGGGGTGGATCGGCGGGCACGTAGCCCAAAAGGGTAGCGAGCGAGGGACCGGTCGAAATTCTCCCGTATTTCCATGAAAACGAACAAAATATTTTCCTCCTTTAACCTCTTTCTCCGATTACAATGCCGAAAATTCCAGCTACCCTCGAAATGAAACGTTGACACCCGCACGCAACAGTGAGAAAATAAAATAAAAATATGAATGATACCCATTTAAAATGGAGCGAATGCTTTGAAAGACGGTTGAAATGTGAGTCACACGAGTTATAAGAGATAAGACCCAGCTGTGATCGTCGTCATGACTAGTGCAAATAGTCACATTAGCTAGATTGTAGACCTCATTCTATATATTTTTCTACATTCTTATTTATGATGTTCTCATTAATGCATGATATTTTGAATCTGTAGTAGTAGTCCTTGTACTCCTTGCATGTTGGAACGATTGACGATAGAATGTTTCTTGGCTAGTAGATTTTAATGGGCGCGTTGCATGTGTGGTACGCTGGTTTCAATGTAGTTTCGGTGTTCTGCCGCATAATTAATGCAAGCCTGGTGTGGAAGCACCCCCTGCCACACACCCTTTGGGTGGCTTGCAAGGTGTGACGTAGATGTAGATGTAAGAAAGGCCAATCGTTGAGCTCGGTCAACATAATCCAGTAAACTTACATCTACATCGACGTACTATCCCAGAGCCGCCGCATAGGCGTGTGGCAGTGGGTGTTAGGACACCAGCCGAGTAAAGATGTAAGGGATATGGTTTTTGGAGGTGTAATGGTGATGTGTATTAAGGGAGTTTATTTAGTGGAGCTCAGTTTTTATTGTGGTGGCTTATTGTTCGCGAAAAGAACGAGTTTTTGTACCGATCTGTTCGGCAGTGTATCTCTCTTATTTTGTCCGTTCTGTCAGACCTAGAGATGTAATGCGGCGTCATGATTATATTATCTGTGTCGCTGTGAAACACAATCAAAACGTTAGCTATGTAGTTAGTTATGTAACTGAGGTTAAAAACTCTCCGGCCTGTATCTCAAATTTCTCAGACAAGATGTAAGGTCGATCGAAGATGGTTCGTCGATGAGTACCAACAAACCAGGGTCTCTGATAACCGATTACACTAGTCCTTTTTTGTAATTAAACTTAACTTTTACTGTGAAAAATTACGGATACTTATTGCCTAGTCGTTTCTTGATGAATTTGGATAATTTGCAATTCGAGCAACCATTAAAATGGCGTTACATTAATGGCAACGGTTTACCCTTAAGCCTGTTCTAGAAAGGGGGAACGTAATTGCACAATAGAGTGGACCAAAATTTCAAAGTGTCGAAAATGTAAGGTCTTGAAACTTAATTTTTTTCCTTTTGATACCAACATAACGTACATGAAATTTGATCGCTCGAAAATCGATCGATCGAAAAGACAATCAAACGCTGGCAACTCGTGCCGCAGGGGTGCCAAAGTACGCACCTTTACGCGCAAAGTATGCGCGGTACGAAGCTTTAATTTTCCGACTCTTTAGCTGCTTGCTCTCCCATCCAACCTCATCCACCACCGCTCCATGTCAGTCTCCGTGAGAGCTCTTGCGAAGGTGACTACACCAGAATAAAACATGACAACTTCCATTCACTCACTCAGAGAAACCTCCGAGTCTGAATCAAATAAGTTTTGCAACAATGATGATGTACCCAGCTCATATCATATGAGTTAATAACCCTTGCTACAATTGTTCTAAAAGTCGCACATACTTTCTAGCACTCACATTCTAGCAATCTAGCGTTAACTGATGATGGTCTACAACGCTTTATTCCATAAAAAATTGAAATGGCATCTAAATCTGTATTTATAAATACAGATTTGTGTAGCAAGGCTGCACGTATACGTGCAGCCCTACGGGCTACTAAGGGGGCGTGTGGCAGAGGGTTTCCGGACCCCGGCCATGAAATGGAAATCGAATTAGAATAGAAAATAGAGAAACTGTTGCCTTGGCGTATTGTTTTTCGGCTTGTTCTGTTTCTTGAATTGCGCGAAACATTTTTTGGCTGGTAGGGTTGACGTTGGAGAGAAGAGGGGATTGTTAGGCTGGTAGGGAGTGGATGTGCTTCGAAAGTATTATCCACTTCGAGATTCTATATTCTAGCTCAGGCACAACAGAACGCGCCCGACAAATTGGGCGGCACAAACACTCATGGTGAGGACTATGGATCAGAATGTAAAACTATTCAAGATCTAAGAAATCGAACTTAAGTAAGTCGCTATTTATCACGGTAAATGGACCATAAATGCTGAATGCCGCTTTATCACCATCAAAGACTGAAAAAAGTCAAAAACGCCGAAATTTCGAAAATTTTAGTGTGATGCGGCTCGTCATCCCCTAATCCAATTATTAAAAAAAGCAGGAACCAATTTAACACAATATATTTTTTTACCAAGCGAAAATATAAAGGCAGTCCATAAAATATGATGCTGGAAAAAATAAGGACCATCCAAAGGCAACAGAGAATGCCCACCTCCTTTTTCGTCAAGACTTCTAATTCATCAGGAAAATCCCCAAGTAACGTTATGCTCTGAAGTACCTACTGGCAGCATTCCAAGGAGGAGCAGGAAATAGTGGCCTCACGCACCTGAAAAGAAACAAACAAGAGTTTAGACGCACGGAAATATATGGTACGGATTACAATGGTCATGATTGTCATGGTCTACATACTATTCTGCGAGCCGCCGATTTCAAATATAAGAAATCGAACTCGAAACCGAGTTATAAGTCGTCGAATTAAATAGATAAGAGCTACAAGTGTTAATTAAAAAAAGAAACATTTGAGATATTTTCTCTAAAGTGAAAATAAACGCGTGAAAATGAATGCATAAAAATATGGACGTGTTAAAATATGTTTATAGAGCTTTGCGTTTGGTAGCACGGTTATCTTGTGTGTTGTTCCTCCTACACCACCTTAGGAAGTCATGCAGACGTACTTAGTTCTTATATTTTATTGGATTGGATTTTGGGAAGGCGACTGACAGCTAAGGTTATTTGCGTGGTGCACCATATGAGACAGGTAAGGGAGGAAGGTTGGATAGAAACCCAGCGTCGGCATTAGTCTGCTCTTAACGAAAGGCGCCAAGGGGACAACGGTTTAACGTCTCATCCGACAGACAGAGTACTGTCCTTGAAGTGCCCTCCACAAGACACTCAGTAGAGATCGGGTTTCCTCTGAAAAACATCCTCCTCTGCAGGGATTAAACCCTGGCCGTCCGCGTGGTTAGCCAGTACACCACACCATCCCGATCCCCTTATATTTTATCCTTATTATTTAAACTATTTATATAGAGAGCTGATGGGCCATTTATCCTCTGCTTTTTCACTTCTTGACAGAAACAAAGAAGCCATTCGATACGAAAAAAATCCCACTAATATCAAGAAACATAGAATCGGAAGTAAACAAGTGTATAAAGTAGCGCGCTTGTATGCCGGTCATCCAAAACGTCGGACAGGAATGCGCGGAAGGAGAATGCACGTGACAAGCTAAATTTACGGATCCGTTGTTTCACCTACTTTTCACCGCTTTGAGTTCGCAATGAATAGATAAGAACCACAAGATGACAGTGAAACGGCTCAGTTTTTTCTTTAGGACGTTTGTGAGGTTTAGCAGCAAGAAAACTTGTCTCAGGACCGAAACAAAAAGAAACATTTGAGATATTTTCTCTTAAGTAAAAATAAACGCGTGAAAATGAATGCATAAAAATATGGGCGTGTTAAAATAAGTTTATACGGCTTTGCGTTTGGTAGCACGGTTTTCTTGTTTGTTGTTGCTCCTACAACCCTACAGAGCTGTCTTAATTTTTCCAAGAACATTCGGTTATCCAAATATCCAGTTCTCCGAACCCCCCAGTCACTTATTGTTTTAGATAATCGACGCTCTACTGTAATATAAAAATATATACCCTAGCTACAGCACCAAACTCCTCCACTACTAGTCATTTTTCTACGTGTAATAAATGTGATAAATAAAAGAGTAATAAATGTGTAAAAAAATGGGTGTGTAAAGATAAGTTTGTATATTTTTGCGCTTGGGAGAAGAGCTTCTTTGTGTGTTGTTGCTCTAAAATCCTCAAAGTTATGGCTCAATTTTTTCAACAATATTCGGTTATCCGAAAAATCAGTTCTCCCCCCAGTCGCCTATTGTTTCGGATAATCGTCACTCCACTGCAACGTTAAAATATATAATCTAGGTACAGAACCAAACTCTTTCCTCTACCACTCATTTTTCTACCATCAAATCATGAGACTTTTTTGTATAACCAGAGCTCGGTCCATGGATGAACACACTAGCTTACCTCAGCGTAAAGAGGTTAGTGGCAATTCAAACTAACAAGGTTTGAGGAGGATGGGACTCCAATTCAATAATCATCTGCCCATCCCTCTAAAGTACATGAAGAGCGAGGCTTTCAAAATGCATTTGAAAGCTCTTCTTAGAGAAAAACTATACTATGATATTAATGAGTTCATGGACGATCTTTTGTAAGTTCTTCTTTGCATCGATGTTTATGTAAATATGTATAGCCCTGTGTAAAGGTTTTAATTCTACTTGGTGCTGTCTATTTATGTATAGTTCCTGACGTGCCTAATATTGTGTGCAGAAATGTAACTCGATCTACAGGGCAAATAAAAATTATTATTATTTTCCACCTCCTCCTCTACCACTCACTTTTCTATGATCAAATCACAAGATATTTTGTACAACCAGAGTTTGGTCCATGGGTGAACACACTAGCTTGCCTCAGCATGAAGGGGTTAATGGCAATTCAAACTTACTGGCCCAGAAAAATCTGCGAGAGAGAGAGAGAGAGGTAAATGGAGTGCTTTGTCGCTTTTTCCTCCCCTTTCTGTTTATGCGGCTCGGCTGTCAAGGCGCCGAGCGGGACTCAAAGAATCCATCCATTTACTAAGACCTCTCCTTCCTCCACCCCTCCAGCCCCCTTCCTCCCCCTCAACCCTCGTCCTCCATTTACCTCCCATGAGGTCACGGCACAAGGCTCCGAAGGGGGGCACCGCGGACGTGAATCATAAGTCGATTGTATTGATTAATAGCGGAAGCGAGAATGGAGCCAACTCCTTCATGATTGGGCATGAGGGGAACGAGATGGAGTGGAGGAGGTTGGGGGGGGGGGAGGAAAGAAATAAAGGAACCAGTTTTGCGGGAAATGGAGGGAGGTGTGTTGCACGGGGTGGGGGAGGATAGGAAAGGATTGAGGTGGGGGTGAGATGAGAAAATATGGGAGGCGATGAAGTTGGGAGATGGCTGGTATTTAGTTTTTTTATGTACACCGAAAAACCCATTCCCAATCTTCCCATCCACTAAGACTATTCAATCGGTCCCGTTCGTTTCAAGTGCACTCCGAAGTGACGGATAGGTTTACCAGAAAACAGATCTTCCAAATAACAGGATATCTGAAGTCGAATTTTTCCGTCTCAGCTCTCTAGGATTCTTTCTGGTCACATGATAAATAACAAGAATTAATACATGTGGATAACATTTTCCGAAACATATATTAAGGAAGATTTGATCATGAGCATTCGCTTAAGGAACAACCTCGTCGGCAGAGGGGACCGGCTTAAAATTTTATCATTTCCACCATCGGTAAGAGGCCAAAGAAGTTTCCATTAGGATTTTACCTTTGAGGCATTTATTTGCTTATAAGGTCCTTAGGATTTTTTTATAATAGTGGTGGTGAAACAAAAACACCAAGAGTGCATGAGCTGCGTATCTATCACTACGTAACCATACCTAGGCCTAAAACAGAACTTTTGAAACATAGTTATTATTCCTTGGGCCTAAAATATATAGTGCATTACCTAAATTTATTGCTAATACAAAAGATGAATGATAACATAGTAGAAGCGTAAAAAAATGGTTATTTGATATAGATGATTCATCAACTTTATTTTAACTATGTGTACAATGGTATATCTCACAGCAGTGTTAATTATCTTTTTTTGGTATGTATTTTCCCTATTGATGAAACGTTTTACTAAGTTTAATTCTCTATGTTTCTTCGTTCACCAGCAGTTTTAACTATACAAAAACAAATTAAATTTCATTGTATTTATTCTAATAAATTTCATATGGCATATTGCAACATATTCAAATTATTTTTGTTAATTAAGAACGATTCTGTAACCCCAAAACGAAGTTTCTCTTAAGGGTGCCTGTATTCCCTATATTTACGATACTTGTCACTGTAAAATATACATGATGTTGTAGAACAAACTTTATTATTATTATTTAATTTTAAGATATTTTGATAGGAAAGGGTGCTAATCAGCTGATCTGCATCGTAATATTTTTGTCATAAATTACTAATCAGAAGTAACATCACACCTCGTATGCATATATCTCGCATATCCCTTAATAAAGAAGTGAGCTCTTACGGCTTGATTAATTTGATATAGATGAAACTTAACTTTTTGTTAACGGTTTGCGCAGTTTCACATTTATTATACGCGCATACCTTGTATCTCTACGAATTTATTGAATAACGAAATCTATTATTACTAGAAATGAGTCGATTCCACTTTTTTCGATTCCGATTCTGATTCTTTCAAATCGATTCCCGAGTCTCGATTCCGATTCCATCGATTCTTATCCCTAATAACAGCTGGGAGATTGATATATTGATCCTGAGAATCGATGGAGTCGAGAATCGACATTTGGATTCGACTCATCCTTAATTATTACCCATAGTGTCCGCAATATTTGTAGAATATAGCCTAGAGTTAGAATCCACATTTAAAGATGTTTCGTACTTTTCCACATTCATTTCAAATTTCAACAAATTACTGTGAAATTGTATGAAACATTTTTAAATGTGGATTCAAATACATCATTCCTCCACGAAGTGAAGCCCGAAGTAAAGTTTAGCCTAGAATAAGCTGACAATAACTAACCCTCTACTCCACACTCTGGTGGCAGATTGCGGGGTACGTATGTATATACATTAGTGAATTAATATGCAATAATTTTGGGAAAAAATGTTTAAAATAGTGCATCTGAATCAGTTAATTAAATAAGGACATCTACATAAAACATTTACTGGTTATGGCCGAAAAATGCGAGCAAATTAGCTAAAATGATCACTACACAAAGTTTAAATTTTCACCAAGGAATGGCCAAGTAATAATATCGGTGTGCAATCAACATGCTCACTATTCTGTCAATATATTGTTATTTATCCAGTGAATTCCAACGTATTTATGGCTTTCCGTCTCCAATATTGTCTCATTATCTCGATATACGTCACGTATTTCCGTCTTCTTTAGTTTATTAAATACGTAATTTATCTTTCCATTTGGAAACTCTTTGGTGCCTAGTGTTATAAAGTATTCAAAGTGCAAAATATATGTCATTCGATACGTCAAAATGTTTGTCATATACATGGATTTCTCATATCTTCACCGTTCTCAAAGACAAAAATGCTCGGACAAACTTCATCGTACAATAAGTGAGGGTTTGTCCTCTCGTCCCTTGGTCAGACGTGATCTACTGACTACCCAACCGATCGAAAGCTAATCCTCATGAATTGTAATGGGACTCGTGCACCGAGTTTATCAACGTTTGCTAGATCATGATTATTTCCTGTTTGTGGAATTGAATTTTCCCTCATCTTGCGGAAAAGAAGAAAAATTGGCCGCATCTCCTGAATCTCTAATACCCTTGAGGTGGCTTGCAGGGTAATGTGTAGAAGCAGATGTAGAAATCATTATAAAAGTTTTAAAGTGATGGGAAACACCTAAATTAGTCAGCAAACAAAGTCTCACTTGCAAAAAAACATGCGATCTCCTTCTTAAAAATGTTCCTACTCAGTGGAAATTACTACCACTAAAAAACTCCACCAACCCGGAATAGTGGCTCAATTTCCCGATTCAGGTAATTTTTTCTTGCGGCAATTTCCTTGGTTTTTCATCACCGTTACGTAGGCGGAGGTTTTTACGCGAAGTCTGAGTAATACTTGCCTTGAGTTACGAATATAACTTCCTTGTACGATAAAATTGCTTGAAAAGCGTTTACAGCAGCATGGGTTAAGAAGTTACATTAAAATTTAAAGTTAAAAATAACACGCAAAACCGAAAATTCATTTTGGTACGGTTCTCAAATTTGTTGGACGCTAAAAATTAACATTCATTCATTGACTGTTCAATCCTAAGATTGGTTGACTGCAGCTCTCCACCCCTGCCTATCTAACGTTAGTTCCCTTACCTCCTGGTATCTCTTCCTGTGTTCATTTCTCTTTGTTTGGTCCATGAACTTATTCCTGGGTGTTTATCTGGGGACTTATCCCTCTATATTGCCTTCAATTATGTCCTTCACAAACTCATCGTGACTCAGGGTGTGTCCAATCCATCTTGTTCTTCTATTCTCTATGGTTTTCTAAATATTCCTTCCCTTTCTACTCTTCTATACAGTTCATCATTTTTTATTTTGTCCGTCCATTAGATCTTCAGCATCCTCCTCCAGCACCAGGTTTCGACACCGCAAATTCTTACGATATCTTCACTTCAGTTGTTTTTAAGAAATCGTTGAAGCAATCTGTTATCGTTTATATTGCTGTTTTCAGGTATTCTCGTCGCGCGTTTCTTCCCACAGTTCCTTCCCTCTTCCTGGGGGCGTCTTCAGGTCGGTTAGACATTTTCTAACCATTTATTGTTATTATTTATTTCCCGTAGTTATGTATTTCGTTGCTAGTTCAGTTGACCATTATGTTCATCTGCTGGACATAGATTCAAAATGTGTCTCCATTGGCCGCTCCTCGCTGTGGTACTAGCAACGAAATACATAACAACGGGAAATAAATAATAACAATAAATAATTACAAAATGTTCAACGGACCTGAAGACGCCCCCAGGAAGAGGGGAGAAACTGTAGTCAGAAAAACTAAACGCGCGATGAGAATACCTGAAAAGAGCGATATAATCAAGTATATGAGTCGCGGAAGTCTTCAAAGAAATTTCAATCTGTTATCGGTCTGAGAGGCACGTTTTTGGGCCAAAAAGTGCCAAAGAGTCGATTTTTTTAACGATTTTATATTCAGGAAGGATTCTCCCCATTGTTCCAAACACTCGGAGAGATGCTTTGTGGGGGAAGGAAGAAGTGAGCCCCGGTGATCCAGTTAGTTTCGCTCGCTCACTTGAGGAGCGAAACTAACTGGATCACCGGGACTTGACACCCACCTCCCCCTTCCCTTCTCCCATTATTCCGCTCGGCTGATTACCTCGAGGCAAAAAAAGTCTTCTCCGCTCACTTCACCTCATCCTCACCAAAGCCTCTGAATCATCATCGTCATCCGCCCCTCACCACTCCAACCTCCCTCAGGACCTCTCACGCGATGTATACATACCCACTTGTGCCTCTTCCAATTTTCACGTTCGTATCAAGCTGAATGTAGAAGTCACCCTGGGATGAGAGAAATTAGAGCAAGCTGATTCCTTCACCTATCGCGGAAGTACCATCACGTGGGACGGAATAAGTACCACGGACATTAAACGAAAAATAGCAAATGCTGAGAAAGTGTTCATGGGATGAAGACAACTGCTGTACTCAAATAAGATAGGGCTAAAAACCATTAAACAGTACGTGAAAACATTCGTGTGGAGCGTGGTACTCTATGGATCGGAAGCATGGACCATTGGAAAAGCTGACCAGAATAGATTAGAAGCTTTCAAAACCTGGCACTGGAGGAGGATGTTATAGACGAAATGGACTGACAAAATAAGAAATGATGAAGTGTACAGAAGAGTAGATGTGGAAAGGGCCATATGGTACACCGTACAATAAAGAACAAGATGTATTGGACACACCCTGAGACACAATGGGTTTGTGAAGAACATAACTGAAGGTAAAATGTAAGGAAAAGTCATCAAAGGAAGACCCAAGAATTAGTTCATGGACCAAATAAATAGAAAAGAACATAGGAAGAGATACTAGGAGATAAAAAAACTAGCATTAGATAGGGAGCGGTGGAGGACTACAGTCAACCAATCCTAGGATTGAATGACTAATGAATGAAATGAATTCCGTAAAAATCAACTGCATCTACATTGACGCACGTTCAAAGTATTTTTCTAGAGCAATACTATTATGATAGAAAAGATCACAGGCATAGGATTAAAAAAATAGACTGCCTACCCGATAGAATTAGAATGTCATTTTTTCCGCATACAATAAAGGCCCATTAGAGCTGCGATAGATCACTTCTAGTATACAGACTAGGTTAAATAGACTAGGACTGGTCTATGAAACTTTGACCCACACTTGGCGCAGTATATATTGTACTTGTGCGTAATATCTTACAATCATTACTAACTACTCACTCCGCATAAAATATCAGACATGATTTAGTTTTTTGCATCATTTAGTACCATGTAGGACTATTTATCAATCGTACTAATAATATTTACCGTCAAATGCATCTGCAATAGTGTACTACATGGTAGCATGTTCGTCTACGTAGCTCTCTCCTTGTTTCTGGTCTGAGCGCGCATTTTTACCCTGCTTTTACATTTACTGACTGCTTTTGGCCTGAGCCTCGCGGCCTGGGTAAAGTGCCCGGTTCCGATTCGAACTGGGATGAGACTTGCATGCCTGTGGATGCATGGGTGAGGAATCACCCCGTGCCACACACTCTAGTGGTGGCTTGCACGGTATTTTGTATATGCAGATGCTGATGTACGCAGTACCCCTCAAGCCATCCCAAGAGTGTGAGGGAGATACTGAGTCTTCCCCGACAGACACGGCACAATATCCGACAATTTTTATGGAAAATATGTGTGTTGAACTATTTAGCTGCAAAACGAGTGTTTAGTGACACATAGATTATATTGTAAGCTTGCAAGAAACGTTGTTGGTACCAATTAGGAAATTAAGATAAAAGCAATTAATTTGTAAATGAACTAATTTGCCACTCTACCAATCGGAAGGCCTAATCAATATTATGATAGCAATGCAATGAGGTGAGAATTAATACTATCGGGCGAAGGGGTGCAACAAAATTGGCAACAAATAATTAATAATATGAGCCTTAAGAAAAGGACGCCGTTCGCGTTGCAATGTATGAATGCAACAGAAGTGAAAAAGATAGGTACTTATGTAAAAAGAGGGCATTATGGAGGGAATTATCAAGAGAGAGCCAATTTCCTCGGCTTAATAACAATAATTATGGTCTAAGACGCAATTGGTGTGATAGGTACTTGTAATGCATGTACGCTAATGATTTTCTCATTCCTTTAGATTAAGCATCCTTTACAACAAAGTACCTAATCGAATTAACCACCCTGATACATTTCATGTTCGCCTGAAATTTTTGATCAAGACTCAAGTATATTCTTGCAATTATCAAGGGGTAATAGACTATAAATGGTTAATTAGATTTAATAGTCCTACTGGCCTTTCTGTTCTCTTAAGGTTTTGTCAAAATATAATATAAAATATAACACAACAATAGTAATATCTTACTTCAACACCGACCATGGTTTCGACATACTATGTCATTTCAAAAGCCTTGAAAATGACATAGTATGTCGAAACCATGGTCAGTGTTGAAGTAAGATATTAAAGTGTGGATATTACTATTGTTGTGTTATATTTTATCATGGATATATCGCATTTCCACCATGTAAAGCCTGAAACGATTTCATACGTTCGTCAAAACCTTTTACCCCATTGATCAAGTATGGCTCAGTTATTAGGTTCTAGCGTATTTTTCTTATAGCCCTCGTCTTTGTTATATCGCCCTCGCTCGTGTAACATTTAATTAGTCATCACTTGCTCATGAACTATCTGCTCTACTCGCCGATTCCTGAATAAGTAGCACGATTCTCAAACGCTAGCAATGGTCGTGTCATTCGTTCCGGCGTATGAAAGAGTCTAGTGTTACTCCAGGATCGCCAGGGTATTCCTCCGCCGAAATTCCATTTGGGGATAAATTCAATCCAACTCCTGCCTAAAGCAAGGTTTATGAATAAACGTGCGAAAGAAACGAGCTATTTATTGATCATTAATAAAACTTTTCACTTCGCGTTATTCACATCATCATCTCCAAAATTGATACTTTCTCCATAAATGTGTGCATTGGTGCAAATTGTGATTAGTATAAACAACTTTTACACTCTATTGGTCAGTTCACAGGTCAATAATTTATTGATTAATCCGGACTTCGATGCCCGGCATCATATTTAGGGGCTCAATGACGTTAGTAAGCGCCCGAAGATGATGCCAGGCATCAAAATCCGGGTTGAACAATAAATAATTGACCCGTGAACTGATAAAAATGACGTAAGTGAGCACCTGGAGACGATGCCAGGCATCGATATCCGGATTGTGCAATTAATTATTGACCTGTAAACTGATCAGTGGAGTTAAAAAGTTATTTTTACTAACCAACATGGAACTCCACCAAGTCGAACTGAAATTAAATTCATTTATTGGTGCAAATTGTACCATTGTTTAGACCTCGAGATAATAATTATTATTTTTGAAAAACTTTGGAAAGCAACTCTCTGAGGATCGACGCTCCGTACAAAATCAGAAACAGTGCGTTAAATTGTCATCGAGAGACGCACCTCCATTGTTCACAAAGCCATATCCGGTCATCACGACACTAACGTTTCTTACATCTGAGTGCTCTGACCAACTGCCTTGATCTTTGCGAACTCTGCAGAGGACAGACTGCAAGATTAGGCTTGCAAATACCAGTCTGGCACAAACCAAAGACGCGATAGAATGCAAATTGCTCCGTGATTTATGATTTTTCATAATTCATTTTGAATTGTGACTTTAAGTACTTTTTCACATTACTACTTTGGACGACGAAGAGATGATTAGCACAGTGAAACCCTGGCTCCATACCAGAGCGAGGACTGGCACCGATAGGGCATATACGCCATAGTGAATCACTGAAAGTAGAACTTGGAGACTAAGGAAAAAAAATAGTGAGTAGAAAAAAAAACAATTTTTTCATAAGTGTAAAATTAATTTTTGTAGAATACTTAGTTTTCAGAAAAAATGTGGGGCATTACTTTTTGCCAAACTCACGAATAAATAAATATAAAAGCTTTAAAATGCAATGTCACTACGGTTGACTAATGAAAAGGCGATTTCCTTTGTTTCTTCTTAAGCTTAAATCACGGAACGTTTCGATTATTTTCTTCATACTCATGGGCTAGCAAACAGCATCGAAATGTGTCGTGATTCATACAAAAAAAACTACCAAATGTTGCCGTTTCACCATTCAGGACGAAACAATCCGGTCATTTCAATCCGAAAACTGCGTTCGCTTACATTCACTCATAAAAGTTCGTCATTTTGCTTTGTATTGGTAACGAAAAAAGTGATCGCAACCATACTTTAAAGTGATCACACTATGGTCACACTAAGTCATTCAAATTAATAAATGAAAGACTGGAACTATGTTGAGCGCGGTAAGAGGCCAAGAAAGGAAACCAATGAAAGGAAAAATTGAGAACGGGAACACGATAATGACTCGGTGAAGTGACGTGAAACACAAAGAGAATTTTAAGCGTGATCGTAGCTCGGAGAAGATAACGATCCGACAGGATCCGTTAGCAAAAAGATGATTAGCGGCGATGCATCCAGGGAGTTGGTGAGGCCCGAATCAATCTCACTACACCCAACGTATTAAAGTGACTGCTGTGTCAGATACCAGTGGTTACGCTCCGAAATTACTCACAGGCAACTTTCTCACTCGTGAGCGACTGGCCACTCTTCAAGGGCGCTCTTCACTTGTGGTGAGCCAAGGGAGTGAAACTGCACACAGATTTTCCACGCTGTACCTCCACCCCAGTCATTTCCTTCAATACAGCGTGGGAAATTAAAAGCCCGAAAATAATCAGGGAGAGAATTTTTCAAAGACCATACCTCATGTCCCCATTTCTGATGTTGCACGGCTACAGTTCTTATTTCGCGGCAATGATGACACCATATTTCAATGTTTCGGGCATTTTCCCTTTCAACTAGGAATGAGTCGATTCAACTTTTTTTCGATTCCGATTCTGATTCTTTCAAATCGATTCTAGATTCCGATTCCATCGATTCTTATCCCTAATAACAGGTGGGATATTGATATACCAGTAGCGCACGCCTATTATTTAAATTCAAATATTGGCTGAAATAAAATAACAAAAACGATTAAGTCGTTCAAAAAGTATATTTATTAACAAATATCAAATATATTCTCAGCTTATTGAGGTAGATAAAAAGTACAAATTGATAGCCTACACCCAGAATCACTGAGACAAATATGATGTGATAAATGAAATTTGATTTGAATATTTATTTATCAGGAATCGATGGAATCGGAATCGACTTTAGGCGATCGACTCTCGATACCGATTCTAATCCTGAGAACCGGTGGAATCGAGAATCGACATTTGGATTTGACTCATCCTTACTTTCAACATAAGCGACTAGTACCACACTTACGTGGTGTCACCCAACTAAAATAGGTGACTCAACCAATTCATTGAGTTGCTTCTCAGACTCTACATTTAATGGGATCCCAATAAAATTTTTGAGCTTCATTGAACAACTATTCCCATCAATGGCAAAAAATCGTGAGAAATTTAAATGGAGAGAGGCAAGGTGGAACATGTGAAGAGCAGGTAGTAAATAGTATGATGACCTCTGCAGTGGTTTACGAAAGTAATGACATCTTGTGAACTGATAATTTTGGAGAAGAAAAACTAGACAGGAACTATAAGACTGTCCCTGGTCTTAATCGGTGGAACTCCTTCATAATGAATGAAAAAAACGCCTAATTATGATTCCACATTTGATTTAAAACAACATGGCCTAGGTTTTTGATGGTGGTGATGGCATGATATGCCGAAACCTGGGTCGTGCTGTTTTAAATAAAGTGTGGAATCATAATCAGGTGTTTTTTCATTCATTAGACAAGATCTGTCCAAAAACCTGTCACAACAGCTTGAGGATCTAAAATGACGAAGAAAGAGTAGTATAAAAACAGACAGTATTGTCTAGAGATGAGATTTAAGAAAAATTTATGATGATATAGGACACATCTTGGTAGTGCTGATGGAGAAAAAGGTGACCACTGATAAGAATCCCGCCGCAGTAAAGGCGCTCTTAACAAGCCAGCATTGCAAGCCAAAGATGGAGAAATCTTTCGAATCTTTCCTCAAGCACGGCGGGATTGCTGTTTAAGAAAACAGAACTTTAGTTTTTGGATATAAAGTTGTAAGTTTAAGTAAGTTCCCATAAATACAAGCCTATAAGAGATATGGCTTTTTTAAAAGTATCCTCCATAGGGCAGAATATTTATATGCAAGATAAATTTGAATTCTCCCTCTTAAAGTTGAAAACAATATGTATAACAAAATCGCTTTAAATGTAATTAGAAATTTGAATTTTGAATACTAATACAACCTAAATACTTAAATTTTCACCATCATAAAATTAAGCAAGGTTAATTTTTATTGAGAAGAGCTAAATTCAATAGCAATTATGTTCTTGGTTATTTCAAAGAGCTATACCGAAATTATTAATTTACAATGATTCAGAGAAAACATGACTAAAAGTGTCAGCTGAGTTATAATTTAAAAAAATCTTTCCGAGACTTCCCCAGACTAATTTCTTGAAAGTATGCGTATGGGAGCTTGAGCTGACTTAAATGCTTTACGTCAAGCAGACATCATTCTGTAGATACCGGTAGCTACACTTTGTAGGATTTAATATAGAAAGTTGCTGAGACTTTTAAAATGTAGATACCACAGCTCATTACGAAACGTATAGCAAAAAGCAAATACTCAGAGAAACTGCTGATAAGAAAGTCTTTTGAGGTTTCCCTCTAGATCCAGCCTAACAAGGAACCAGTACAAGACCAGAAATCTTTGGCGGTTTCCTCGTACACCCCCACAACTGACAGTCAGTACACTGGGGAGAGCACGCTGAAGGACAGGCATTCGCCAAACCCGCTTTCACGTTCACTGCCCAATTAACTGCACGTATCCGATTCAAACTTCACCCTTATCTTTGGAGGAGTCCTTCGAGCGAAAAGTGGACGGCTCGTTCCATAGCACTTATGTTTTTTCCTCGATGCAGCTCTCAAAGAAGCGATAAGGGCTTCACACCGGAGCTACTCGTCCGAAATCCTCACGAAATCTTAAAGACGGCTATTCAATACATGAAAGTGAACAAGAGTACTGAAAATTCAAGCTATTTTTTTTACAACATCAAATGTATTTACGGAAACACTTTACTGGTTAAGGCATATTTGTATACAATTCAGGTAAATTCAATCTATGAGCCTAGTAATTAATAAAGGCACCATTATGATGAAATTTGCAACGAAAATATCCTTTCACTCCATTGAAACTCGAACCTGGATCTCCTATCTTTCTATATCTATCGTACATGTAAGCCAGTTACACCCCCGATTCATCCTAATGCAAGATGAATGTTAGAAAAGCCATTGCAGCAAAGTGATATCGTAGTAGTTTAGAAATTATTGCATAAAACACATTGGCTGAAAACAGCTACTCCTGCAAAGGTTTTTGCTAACAATAAGCTGATATACTTAATAATACGATGACTTATTTTCATAAGAAAATCAAATGATTTCATCCAGTAATTTTCTTCAAAAAAATGATAATAACCGCAAATTTGTCATATTTTGTGCGGTAAACTTGGACGCGTAGTGGTAGACGAGGTCAAAGTGAACCGATTTATGCACAAAAATACGTACTAAGAAAACCAAAGACAATGATTAGCTGAGCGTACATAATTACGGTAAAGTAATTTTCCCGAACAATGAATTAGTGGCTTCACCGGATATTCTTCAAATGAAAAGCGTGAATTTCCCATTTTGAAACACTGGCGGATGGCTTTATCAGCGCCGGAAAACCAGAGGAAGTGCTGGGTAAGGGCGGTAGCCCATCCTAATGACTTGGCACTTTTTACCTAATAATTAGAAACATTATCGCCTTTTTTGCTTGAGAAGATTCCAATTTTGCAATTCATCTATAATCTATTTGTGGAATATATAGACAGTGGACTTGAAATTATGTGCGAATGATTTTAATTTCTCTCGATGAAAATGAACAGTACAGAAAGATACAATTGATGATATAAGTGCACCCCACGTTAGGATACGCATTGTATTACTAAAACCAAAGCCCATCGAAATGTGTACACATGTTCTAAACTACATATTTTAACGAAACTAGTATGAAGCGCTTGAGAATTCTTTAGGTAATGAGAGCATACATCCTCGGAAAAATGTAGGTATATCTTGTATCCCTTTTTTTCTTTCGTCTTGAGTTTCTCAATACGGAAGGAAATGTGCGCCGATGTGCTTGGCTGATGATGCATAATTGCCATCCCACCATTTTATTAACTTTATCCATTATAATCATTGAAAAGATACATCTTACCTTCAGTAAACATATACTTAGACGAAATTGGAGAAAGTGGTTTGGACTTCACGGAAAAATGACGCAGAAATATATTTTTACCAATTATAAACTACATAGCACAAATGAAATCCAAGAAAGCTCTCTCACTTCACTCTCTTAGTGAAAGTATTTAGTTTGACCCAAGGAGGATCATGTTTTACGTCTACCTACTTTTACCTCTTTCACGCTTTCTTTAGAAAAATGGTCTCTCACTTGAGCTAGTCTACAGCACATGGGTCATTATTAAAATAAATATGATCAACAAATTTAGCAAGTTGGATGTTATTTCTCTTTAATATTTTCTCCCTTCGGAGTTCCTTGAGTGTATTTCACATTGATATCAAGCACACTTTTCCATTTGTCCAGCCGCCGATTATCTACCGCTAGGAAAACCACTTTTGTTCCACCATTATTCCCTGGATAATACATCCAGGCACGCTCCTCTAAGAACTTAATATTCTAAGCACCTCTTTGATGTGTTACGGGATGGGAGTCAATCTGGGCGTTTAGGCCACAGCCACACAATTAACCGATCTGCCTGACCGCTTGACACCCTTCTCCGGGAGAGCTTTCAGCCTCGGGGACATCCACCTCAGCAGGCCGTCGGCAATTGCATTTCCTCCATTACAGGTCACAAGCGAGGAGAAAGTGGGGTGCCGACCAAAGTATAGATGATGGAAAATTTCCACAGGAAAACCTCTTTGCGAGGAAAAAAATACGAAGAGAAGGCCCTCAAATCCGTTTACTCTCCATATGTATACGAATCGCCTCGACCATGAGTATATGGAGCACTGAGTCAGTGCTTGAATACTAGGTTGAGGAAAGGAAAATCATGTTTTCCTAAGCAAATGGCCCGTGCTATCCAGCTTGGTACGTCATCACGGAGTTTATGTGTGAAAGTTTTTGCAGTATATATCGTCGTTGAAGGAGCAATAATGCCTATCTGACATTTTTTGGGAAAATGTAGTTTAAGTGGTAAAGAAAGCATCAATATCTCGTGCAGTTTTGAAGTGTAGTTCAGAAAAAATATCAATAGATAGCAGCACTCTACGTATTTTTTCCTGAAAAAGGGCGTAGTTTTCTGTACCTACTAAAAGTTATAGTCAGACAGGCGGCATTGTTCCTTCAACCACGATATGCGTGTATGATTTTTAAGTTGAACAAAAAACACACGTCTGGCGTGAATAGCTAAACACAGTATACGTGCTTTTGACAGTAAAGGCAGGCTTGGTGTGGGGTCACTCCTCGCCTCACGCTCTCGAGTTGGCTAGCAGGTTACCGCGTGAAGGTAGATGTTAGCTACTAAATGTCAGCGAATTTATCACTTATAAATTATAGAAATTATCTTCATGGTAAACCACTAAGGTTAGAAATTTCCAGTTAGTTACCACTCTGTTAGCATGATCTAAAACTTTCGCCAGTCATGTTTGGATGAGTCATTCATTATACATGGCGGTTTCTCATTAATGGTCCAACTGGGATTTATCACGCGAAAATTCCTAAATCTGCATTGACGGCATTTGGTTTAAGTAACCAAAGTAAGGCAAGTTGTCTCACTTATGACTCTACCTTAACTTGTCTATTCTATTTTTTTAAAGACATGTACCGAGTTAGTAAAGTGGTAACCGTAAGAAAAATTTTATTTTACAGAGATGAAAGAGCACGTGAAGTGATTTAAGAGCCACAGCTCATATTTTGTTCCATCAGACTCCTATTTATGTCGGTAAACATCCAAGTTCGCCACCAAACTTATTTTCGCAATGTACAAGCACTTAAGTATAGCGGCCACAACCATTATTTCCACGCGCAGTCCAAGCAAGTATGCCAACAAAATTAAGTGCTAAGTGGAAAAAAAGCAATTTTTTCCTACGAAGGTGAAAGATCAAGCGAGTTGGTTTGAAGCCCTAAGCCGCGTTCGTTCAAACAATCTCCTTCTTATGTCGGTAAATTTACCAAGTCACCGCCAAGCACATAAACGTTACGCGTAAGCGCAGTATGCATAAGCCCGCAATCTAAATGTCCACGCGCAGCGCTGGAATACAAAGAAAGCAAAGTGATGGCAAAATAATGAAGGACAAAAAAAGTTTTATTTTACGATGGTGAAAGTTCAACGTGCGGCGATTTTACAGCCCTGAGCCAAATTTAGGTCCATCAAACTCCTTTTTATGCCACTAAATATCCAAAATAACCACAAAACTCACTTGCGTCAAGCGTGTTAGAAAGAGTTCTTTACGTTAAATAGAGTTCCATTTGTAATGAGTGGAGGGATACCTATCCTTGCGAAAACATTCATGTTGATCGTGGCACTCTATCGATCAGAAGCAAGGACCATTGGAAAAGCCGATCAGAATAAAACTAGAAGATTTCGAAGCCTGGTGTTGGAGGAGGATGCTGAAGATGAAATGGACGGACGAAATAATAAATGATGAAGTATACAGAAAAGTAGAAGAGGATAGGACCATGTGGGACACCATAGAGAAAAGAAGAACAAGATGTATTGGGCACACCCTGAGACACAATGGGTTTGTGAAGAATATAAATGAAGGTTAAAATAGAGGGAAAAGTCCCCATAGGAAGACCAAGGAATGAGTTTAAGGACTAAATAAAGAGGAAAGTACATAGGAAGAGATACCAGGAGGTAAGGGAACTAGAGTTAGATAGGGAAAGTTGGAGAACTGCAGTCAATCGATCATAAGATTGAACAATCAATGAATGTATGATGAACAACTTTCTATATTCACAATAACTCATCAATACCTGGCGTGATGTGCCCCCAGGTTCAATTAAGGTGACAAGATATGTTAAGAAATATATTTCTTCGTTAAATTCCGATCTTCATTTTAACAACATCCACCAATTTAGACGTTGCGTACGAATCATTTTCAAGAGTACTAGATGCCCTGTTTAGAGTCCTTTTGAAACCATTGAAATGCTGGAGGAGGATGGTGAAGAAAAAATGAACAGTCAAAATTAGAAACAATGAAGTCTAAAATAGATTTGAAGGTGAAAAGACCATATGAAACGCCAAGCAGAAAGGAAGAACCGGATCGATTGGATACACCCTGAGGCAAAATAAATTTGTGAGGAACATAAATGAAGGCAAAATAGAGTTAAAAGTTCCCAGGGAAAGACCCAGGAATAAGTTCATGGACCAAGTAAAGAGAAAAGTACACGGAAGAGATACCAGGAGGTAAGGGAACTAACATTAAATAGGGAAGGGTGGAGGGTGCAGTCAACCAATCCTAGGATTAAACCACCAATGATGATGGATACCTATCCGATCGTTTACTGAAGTGTTTGTCCGCCTTGGATGTCTAATTGTGACAGACTATTTGATGCCTGTTTATATGTACCTCTACCTTGCGATATTGCCACAAAAGACGTTGGCCCGCATTGACACGGGGAAGGTGCGATCAAGTGCTTTCGCTCTATTCTGTTAAATATACTACATCTACATCTACGTAATACCGTGCGAGCCACCACGAGGGTGTGTGGCAGGGGGTGAAGATCACCAAACATGCACTACTGACATGCAACTAGGATATTTAAATGATACATGCTAGAAAATAGGGTCAAATGGAGCTATATGGTTAGTATCTACATAATAAGGAAGGGATTACTGGTTGTTATTATTATACTAGTTTCCCTAAAATGAATATAATACTAGTTTCCCTAAATGGCTGAGTTCTACCTTAATTATACTCGACGCTGCGAGAATATAACATGAAATGAAATTTATTGTATTGGTTCTACAGTCTATTTCCTGGATTTTATGCGTGTAATCATTTCCACCATAATTCACTGGAACGGATTACCTGTACAGATATAACTAATTTGCCGTAAAGACTAGACATTGCACATTTTAACAACTGTCTATTCACATGTGTGAGCGCAATTTGTGTAAGTAATGATGGCCATGATCAAAATTTCCACGCGCAGTCTACACGCCTCTGCGACCCAAACGAGAAGACGAGGCGTGAATCCAAATCCCTACTCTCGCAGGTGCCTTTTGGTTTCATCTTACCCGCCTCCTCCTCCTTCCCATTCGGTCGGTTGTGCCAAAACACCTCAGGGGCCCGACGGTCGGTCGAGGGCAAAATGGGATCAACGACCACATGAGGCAGACCGCCGAGGTCAGGTGACGAGGAGGAGGCGGAAGGGCACTTGGGAAGAGGAGGAGGACGGGACGCAAAAACAACGCCTTGTCCTCCGTCCTCGGGAGGACGACTTGGCTCTCCATTCCCCTATGCAGTCATCGCTTTTAAGACAAAAGGATGGGATCGGGTTAGCCTGCTTTCAAAATCTGGCTCACGGTTAAAGCCTTAAGAGAATATGCCGCTAGTATATGGGATCCGTACGAGGAAGGTTTGATAAAAAAATTAGAGCGCTTGCAAAGGAGATCCGCTAGATTTGTTAAAGGCCGTTATAATAATTGTATAAGTGTTACGAGTTTAATAGAAGAACTAGGATGGGAATTACTATCAGAACGCAGGTTAAAGTTTAGGTTAAACCTTTTGAGTAAATTCGAAACCGATTTGTTCACAGATGACGTTAGATATATATTAAGAACCCCTGCGTATAATGCTAGGTTTGATCATATTCACAAGATTAGAGAGATAGATTGTCGTACCGATAGATTTAAAATGCCATTTTTCCCGCGTACCATAAGAGAGAACAATAGGCAGCGTAGCAAAGGGATAGGTAGGTGAAATATAGTTTGAGTAGTCTGCACTGAATGATGCATGTAATAGCAACCAATAATCCCTTAAAGAAGTAGAAGTTTATCAAGGTTTATTCTTTTTACTTGGCTGTTTTAATTGTTACCACCAGGCCAATGGCCTAATTGTAACTGTTTAGTTATTAAAATAGTAATAACTTAGCAGAGAAGCAAAGGCATTAGGTAGAGAAGTGCGCCAGCGATGGAAGCGTTCAGCAGTAAGAGGGAGTTGACGATGGGGACCTTGGTCAAGAATATGAAGATGCTGCTGTGGAGCTTTATTGAGAATGTAGCGTTTTAAGGCAGAAAGGAATACAAGAATAGGCGTAGGCTTTCAAGATGCGGATGTGGAGGAGAATGGAGAATGAAGGATGGACCGAAAGGAAGACAAAAAAGGGTGATCTTGGTATGGTTATATAATAAAGGAAACTTCTGGATGAGGTTATGAAGAGGGAAAGCGGGAGATTGGAAGAAGAGATGTACGAAATGGAAAAGAGCAGGGAGTACGCCGTGATGAGGAAAAAACATAATAGGTTTACAGGAGTCATAATTTGTAAAAATTTACAGTTTTCACTGACTTCCACCAAAACCTACCCTTACCGGTAGATAACTCAATAATGATTGGTCAAAGGGAAATCGCTGTTCACTTATTCACTACGGTCCGGGTGCTAAACTCTTTACAACGCAGGTACAACACTGCGCAAAAGGAAATGATTTTCGCTCATGGGAGGACTCCTAGATGAGCAAACCATATCCTTTGCAGGACTCCGTCAATTTTCCGGTTGGTTTTGTTAACATCAAACCTTGGGCCTTATCGAGATTTACAAAGTAAACGAATCTTTAATGGAGCCCATAGTGCCTACTCCAGGAGAATCTCGGGTGCAGCATGGACACACTAAGCGGAGAGCACTTCACATGAGTATTTCGTCCTTCGCATAGGACATTAAATTATCGACGCCTTGGCGCCTTTCGCCTCTTAACAGCTTTCATCTTCAGACTTCCTTCTACATTTAATGCTAGACTGAGAGGTGTCCCTGAATTATATCCATTCCGTACATCTCGTATCTGTCGTCCCTCTCCCTCCCTCCAGTCTCTCCTCTTATCTACCGCTCCCTCTCTGTTTGGTTCTGTTTGTTCATAGACATGTAATAATACTGCTATCAATTTATTTAATATTGTTTTTGGTTGAAGAGTTTGTTGTTCGTTTGTTAACGAATGCTTTCGTTGATTATCCCATTTAAATGGTCTTCTCCTGTTCATGAACGTGAACAATAAAATAAATAAATAAATCGTCCCGCCGGATTTCTCTCCATCCCTCTTTTAATTCAGCTACCATTAAATCTTCCCTTACCAACCTGCCCACGACAAACTAAGCTAATGATCTCAGTTGATATTTTCCTTCGCAAACTGCCAACTTAACTAGCACCACAACGACAATTCTGCATCAATTTATCCTATTGACAATTTTCCACAAACTTACTAAAGAAAATCTGGATCAGCGGAGAAGATGGCCGGAAGACGTAATAAGGGGCGAGAGTTTGCTCAAGAATGTGATAGAGGGAAGGATGTTGGGCAAGCGGGGAGAGGAAGAAAGAGAATAGGTTTCATAGACAGCATGAAGAAGGATAGATTGTACCTATGCCGAGGTGAAATACTACCGGTAGTTAGGCCCCAGAAAGTGTATATAACCGGGAAGAGACTCCCTGACATTCAAGAAAACCTACCTTCACTGGTAGAATAAAAATCTACACGTACGTTTATGACCGTATTGTTTCTTAACTAATCAATTCCAATATTAGTGCACGAGCTTATAATTCCCCATATTCCTAAAGAAATAAAAAATGTTGGGATATATCCTGGCTGGATGATTTAGATGATTTGATGAACAAGATTAACTCCGTTTGGCAAGAAAAATTACAATGCAATGTCTTCCTCATTCTTTCACGATGACTTGTTTAATGCTTCCTTCATGAATTCCGGAGCCGGGTTCGCTCCACTCTTTCATTGCAATCCGTATGCACCTCCCTCAACCAACCGTCCTATCTTTCCGAAGTAGCGCAAATGACCTCGGCTGTCGGTCGCTTCCTCAAAGTGCCAACCAACCAAAACACCAGGCGAAGGAGTGCCTGAGCAAGTCACAGCGGGTCGGCTGACTCCGCAGCGGGCGTGGGCGAACCCGTCTTTGGTGTTGGGCGTATCCTGGAGGATGCCTCAGCCGAGGAGGATGAGGAGGAGGATTCTAAAGAGATTGCGCAACGCATACGAGACAAAAATCACCAAATGAGCACCTGCCTCATCTATCTCACGGCGATTGCTCGTTCGGACGCGACGAGCGGAGATTTTTTTCGTTCGAACGCGCGACGACGATGATGATGTAAATTGCTATTTCTCTCCCCGCTCATTTTCCAAACCTATCGCACAGAATGGAGTTTTCGATATACAGATGTTACTTCAGTTTCCATTATTATGCGTAATGCAATGGACGGTAGAGCTTCGTCCCTTTGTGGGATACTCATGTTCATTGGGGTGCATTGTTTGCTTTCCTATCAACACGAATATGTGGATTTCTCAAACATATAAAACATAGGCCATGCAGGCAAAGAGGGTGATATAACGAGAAGCTTTTGACAGCAATACGAGCTCGGAAGTAAGAAATGATGTACGTCGTCAAAGCTAATTTTGAGCACAACATTACACGACATTACTACTTCGTCGATAACTACAGTAGAACTAAGGATATTGGAGGCAATAGAAATGCAAAGCTATCGAAAGATGATAGAGATTAAACGGATGACTCACCAAAACTCCACTGAAGAAATCCTAGAAAGTGTTGAGGAGAAAAGGTTTTTTGATAAATACCCGTCGACATTGAAAAGAAAAACCTATTGGACTCAGCCCAAGATCTAAGCACCTCTTCGTAACAATAGTGTAAAGATAAACACATTGAAGAGGGTTTTCGTGGAAAACTAAAGATGAAATTCCTAAGACAAATCATGCGATATGTTAAATTAGAGAATTATATAGGATTTAAACGATTACCTGAAATGAGAATGAACCAGAGAGATGTAGAAAAACTAACTCCGGATAGATGACAGCCAATGATGAACGCATGAACATTATGAGGTGATGACCGGTATGATTTTTAAACCTCCCGCTTCGTATTTTAGGCTTAGCTTGCAGATTATAACACAAAGTTGCTCTGGTGTACTTTTTGAGTACAGAATGCTCTGGTGTAATTTTGAAGGAGCGATTCAGCACAGCACATTCATAAGCACTCCACTACGTTCCATTATCACCACCAAACACTCTTAAGAAGTTGATAGATAGAAAAACTTTGAAGGAAAATAGCTAATTATTCTTCCACTTTCCACCTCATAAAATGTAACTTGCTTTAAGTTTCGGACTTATGAAATCGTTCCTTCAAAATTCCATTTTTCGGGTCTTTACGAGCAACGCATTGACATTTTTAACCAATTTTGGAAATAAAAATGTTTTTCAAGTTGAAGTGATTCAAAGATGTTTTGTAGGAATTATTGCAAATTTACAGTTGTACAAGGGAGCGGAATGTCGTATTTCCCTGATAATCATTTGAGCCTGATCTCATTAAATCTAAAATTGAGCATAAACTCACCGCTCAATTATTTAAGCAGCGCAGATTTTGTTATTCCATGCATAGAAATGAAAATGACAGGATACAAAAATAAGACGAATCAAATAAAGTTTTGGTCATTTAAAATATAACATTTCTTGCATTATTTTCAGAATCAACAAATCTGTAAGCCTTAGATACTAATAGAGCTGCTGATAATATTGCACCGTTTCAACATAAGTTTACTGAGCAATCCCATAGCAAAGGACCTTAAATCAAAAATACTGTCTCATACTTAGGTTTAGCGCCTCAAATGACCAAACATTTATGACATGCGAGGCCGATAAGACAATTATCATAAGAGTTTTATCTTTCTACGTATAAAAAAATGACCTGTCTCTAGAAGAGTCGTCTCAAATAGGGCTCATCTGAAGAAAATGTCGACTATGCGACGTGAACAAGATTATTTTGACTCAAAGACAAGATCATTGGGTATGAAAACCTGATAAAACTTCAGTTACTGTTACTTTCGACATGAGTTTAAAACATAATGAGCATGAAACTATCTATCATCCTTCATAGCCTTTAGAAGGTCGACTTTCCACAAAAACGCTGATACTTGATCTTCAGCCATGGTGGAGATGTGATTTTGAGAAAAGGAAAACAAGCCCGTCGTCAATTAAGAATTCCTACTTTTTTGGCCTTTTTTACATTTGAAAAGAAAGGAGACAAGATTTACGAGCTAGGAGATCCTCTTGCCAACGAATCCCATTTCATGAATGTTTTTGCAGGACGCAAGAGGACGGTTCCTCCCGGGGAACATCACCCAAGATCCTCCTCCTCCCTCGCCCATCACTCCTCGTCTCTCTCCACCCGCTCCTGCAACGTCGTCCCACAAAAGTGCCACCCACAAGTCCTTAACCCCAAAAACCCGCCCAGGACTGTCTCTCCATCTCTCTCTCTCTCCCCCTCACAAGAAACCCTCTCCCTCCACCCTCCCGTCTCCACCATAAGTCCCTTTGTTTACGCTGACAGCCATACGCTCTCAAATTCTCCGGGACACCGAGTTGGGAGACGATGACTTTCCGACTCCTCCTTCCTCGGTGATGGAGCAGTACAAGACGTGGCGAGGGGTCTTTGTGAGGTGTGGGGGAGGAAGAAAAGGTCTTCTTCCCTCTGCCTTCCGTCTTCAAGAGTGAAGAAGAAAGCGGAGGAGGAGCGTAAGTCATGAGTGGGGACAGAAGACGGCGAAAGAACCAATAAACAGTGTATACGAAAACCACCGACGAATGGTTCCGTTTGTGCCCGTGGAGGTGACCTGCCTTGGAACTAGAATTCGTCACTCATCTCTTCTCTATTAGTTGATCTGGAAGGGGAATCGCTATCACAGCGTTTGTTAAACAATAAGATATGATCTCCCGAGTGAATTTGAAGCTAATTACTTCCACGATCTAAGAACATACTACCAAATCCCTGATTCTATGTTAACTTAGACCGCATTCACAAGAGATTGAAGAGACAGGTCGCTAAACGGAGAGGATATCAATGTCGATGTATCCGCGTATGTAAAAGGATCACAACATCGATTAATTTTCGATCGGTTTGGATCAATGCCGCCAGCAATTTAAACGGTAGCAATAGATAGAGTTGAATCTTTAAATACTTTGCTGGTATTTGTATTTGCTTAATTAAATTATCATTGTATGATAAGTAATTAGTTATTTAATAATTTTTTATTTTAGAATTACTAAACTTATACCATTGATCCCCGGGATGTATGAGTGCAGTGCCTTTCCCTCATGAGTGTAATGGCACTTAAAAATAATCATAAGAGTATGATTGTGCGTTTTATGCCTAGGGAATTCCTGGTGTACAGTCACCCCATTCCATACTCCCTATAGGTTGATTGTGACCTATGAAGAAGATGTATGTGTATATTTATTTATCTTAAGCGTAAACTCAGACCAAGTACCATCACATCTCTGGTATCGTAATATTTTCCCAACCTATATGAGGTAATTTGAAATTGATTTTTTCCATGTAGTTTTCCTGTTGACGTTCATTATGGAAGTAAACTTGAGTCTTCTTATCTCCAATTGCTAAGGCTGCATTGCAAACGTCTTATCTAAGGTCATTATTCTAGAGCAAACATGGTCCATGCTCTAGATAGTATTCAAACCCGTGACCTTTCGGTTGCCCGGCGGGTGTTTCACCGACCAGACCTTTCCTCCGGATCACTTAATTCTTATTTTTAACCAGCACTCAGCCTACTTCTTATTCAACAACTATTCATGACTCGCCCCAGTAAAGTCCTTACGACCGTCTATCGGAGAACCCATAGAATATCATTGCCCCGTTAGGGCCCTCAAATTCCCTGAGACTTGAGATGGATGAGTTGGAAGACAAAGACGACTCCCTGATTCCCTTTTACTCTGTGATACAGTAGTGAAAGACATAGCGAGAGGGCTTTCCTCGTTGCTGTGAAAGAGAACAACGATCTCCCATTCGTCTCCAGGGCACAGGAGAACGTGAGAGGGGACAGGAGACAGAGAAAGCTCTACAAACAGTGAGGAAAAAAACACTGAGAAATATTTCTGTTTGCACCCTTGAGAAAAGCCTTCGCCCAAGGACTCCTTTCCAAGAGTCTGTCACTCACCCCATCATACACTCACTCTGCGAAAGCGTGTATTAAAATCACGGTTTTTTCACAGCCAATCGAAGATAATAACAATGGTATTCAGTGCTATTTTTGGCTTTAATGAGGTGGCGCGTTGAATGATTGCACCTAAATCTTTGAGTTATTTAAAGTGTCATTCACGAAGGGTTTCAGTGTTTTACATAATTAACAACGGCACTTATTTTTGGCAGTTAAGACACGTACATACTTGATCTTGGCTGGAATCAGTGAAGAGGAGAAACGGATTTTTTCTGGGGATTATTTTTAAAAGTTTAACATTCATGGAATAAGGGGTTTTTGAAATACGGATGGAGAGGGAATGCAAAAAAGAAGACAGAAAAGATGAAATCTCAATGGAAACATCAAATTGACGACGCAATCACAGACGTCACCTCTCTCCATCTCCATCTACGTCATACCCTGCAAGCCACCCAAAGGGTGTGTGGCAGGGGGTGCTTCCACACTAGGCATGCATGAGTGACACGGTAGAACACCGAGATTACATTGAAACTAGCGTACCACACATGCAACGCGCCAATTAACAACATTGTAACAATGAAACATTCCATCGTCAATCGTTCCAACATTTAAGAGATACAAAGACTACTACTACAAATTCAAAATATCATGCATAAATAAGAACAATATTTACATCATTGCTAAATAAGAACGTAGAAAATATAAAAAGAAAGATCTACAGTCTAACCAATCTCACTAATCGCATTATTCATGATGAAGATCACAGCTGATATGGTCCCGAATGGTACGCGGAAAAAATGACATTTTATACCTATCGGTTCTACAATCTATCTCTCTAATTTTATTGGCGCGATCTAACCTGCCGTGGTACGAGGAGGTTAATAGTATGTTTTTTACGTCGTCAGAGAAATGATTTTCCTGAAATTTAGTTTGGAGGTTAAGCCTGTAATTTAATCTACGCTGTGATAGCGATTCCCATCCTAATTCTTTTAACAAACCAGACACACTAGCAAACTTATCGTAGCATTGTTTCACAAACCTAGCTCCTCTTCGCTGTACGCGATCTAATTCTGATATCAACTCCGCTTCATATGGATCCCATACACTAAAAGCATATTCCAGATGAGGACTAACGATTGAAAAATAACATTCTTTCACTTTCTCATCACATTTTCCGAGTACTCTCTTGATAAAGCCTAGCTTCCTGTATGCTTGACCGCATATTTCCCGAATATGTTTTCCCCAAGACATGTCGTGAGTAATTGTGGCCCCTAAGTATTTTACAGACTCTGCGTGAATAGTTTCCGTATTATTAATTCTGTAAGCCCAACCTGGCCTATTTTTCTTTTTCCAAAAGCTGACTGCTACGCACTTTTTTATGTTTAGTTCCATCTGCCACTTTTCGCACCAAGCATGAATAGCAAGTAGGTCGATTGTTAACGAGTCGCTATCTCCGGAATTGGTAATATCTCTATACTCAACCGCGTCGTCTGCGAAGACTCTAAGCTTACTTTTAACGACGTTGCTAATATCATTTATGTATAAGAGAAATAAAAGTGGACCAATGATACTTCCCTGAGTACACACCCGATGTAACGCTGTGTTTGACATGATACCATCTATGACAACCCTTTGTTCCCGCCCCTGTAAGAATTTATTAATCCAACTAATAATGTTTTTATCTATTCCATATGCTTCTAGTTTTGAGAATAACTTAACGTGAGGTACCTTATCGAAAGCTTTCTTAAAATCGAGGAACATCGCGTCAACTTCAACATTATTTTCACCCGAGAGTAAGATGTCATGAACGAAGAGGGCAAATTGGGTTTCGCAAGATCTACCCTTTCGAAATCGGTGTTGGTTATATAAAAATAATTCCTTCCTATTTAAATGACTCATAATGGAGCTTACGATTATGTTTTCAAATACCTTACACGAAATGGATGTGAGAGACATAGGCCTATAGTTACTAGGGTCTTCCCTGTCGCCGCTTTTGAATATAGGTGAGACATTTGCTACTCTCCAGTCCTTAGGTACTACGTGATCTACTAATGATTTGGTAAATATTAATTCTAAGTAAGGTGCTATGTCTGATGTCAATGCTTTATATACGCGAGCAAGAATTTGATCTGGACCGGGGGATCTGTCTGAAACATCCGTCACTATCCTTCCCAATCAAATATTTACTTTTTCCAACAACTGCTCGCAATGCTCTTCAAATCTATTAATTAATATTGCTCTTAGCGTCCTCCTTTTCGGCTAACTAGAAAGTTCTTCCCGTGACTATCTATCCGTTGTAACTGAAATTTGAAAGAACTGTTTCTTGCCGGAGATTCTTCCATTTTGCTCATCGTATTACTTTTAACCACTCTTTATTCCATTACAATATTCGATCCTTATTAAGAAAAACCTAACAGTAATCAGGTCTTGAGTAACCAACAGAGAATTTATGGCAATTTTGTGTAAATAAAAACTGAAAAAAATTGGCAGAGCTTTGCAAAGTTAAAAGAATTTAACTTGGACTGATGGTTTGGCCTGAGCAAGATGGTTCTCCATTAATCCCTTATCATTCCCTTCAAACGCAAAGGTACCATTTTAGGGGTTGCAGGCACGAGGGAGGATGGAAATGGAAGCCGGAAAAGAAGAGCCAATAAACATTGAACTCGGAAACGTACGAGGATGTTTCTGTTTGCGCCTGAAGCGAAGGCGCTTCTCGGGAATATTCCGTGCTCACATTCGTCGCTTTATGCCAGTCCCCTCATATATTTACTCTATCCCTCGGAACGCAAACAAACGCACATAATACACGAGATGAGGACAAGAGACATGTTCTGGGAATTACTGCGATGATATTCGTCCGCTGATTAGCCCGAGAACAAATGATTCAACGCCATGCTTGCCTCTTCATCCATAAATGTGCACATAACTCTTTGGGGTGAGGTTTAAGGATATCAGACCTCTTGGAAGACAAACTATGGTGGTTGTATAGTATTATTACTCATGTGTCATTTCACATATCTTCTTGCAAAAGAACACGAACTTAGTTTGGTATAAACAGCAAAATCCTACTTTTTCAGGCATATCGTCGCAAAATTAAACTTGAAATCTCGTGGTCATTAATGCGAGAACAGGTGAAATGTGGTGGAATTTAGTATTTTCCTCTGAAATATAAATGCTGTAGTCGTAGAGCACTGCTCGCAAGTAGCTTACCCTTAAGTAATCTAGTGGTGATAGAATTAGGGCACTTCTTAGGCCTTTTCTTCTTGGAATAGGCCAGGGTGGATGTGGAAGGCAAAGAGAAAGTTAGAATTAGGGCTCATCTCATTTTTACAGTTACAATCAAATTAATGCAATTTATAAAGTAAAAAATGACTTAACGGTCGGCCTCAAAGCTGTGACTGTTAGCACCTGACCGATCTTCTTGATCGACGCCATCATTGCATTCTGCTGAGACTGCTGCCTCTCAGTAATGGGCTCAGGTGGGGTAGTTTGTAAAAGTTGGATTTCACAGTCAGAAAAATACTTTCTGTCACTTGGCCTGGAACCGATGAACACGCTATCATTGGACCACCCCAGTTTCCTTATAAATATTGTCACTGACTAAACTTCAAATTTTGTTCTTAATTTTTATTTATAATAGCAGCGCCCGTGGGTAAGGATGAGAAGAAGAGGCTGGTGAAGGGCTTGAATTGGAGTGTGGCGTTGTATGTGATAGAAACGTGGACCCTTAGAAAGGAGGCCGAGAATTGGTTGAAGACATTTGAGATGAGGGTGTGGAGTAGAATGGAGACGGTTAGGTGGACGGAAAGGAAGACAAACGAGGAAGTGCTTGACATAGTGGGCGAGGAAAGTAAACTTCATAATGAAATTCGAGATCGGCTGAGTAGGCGGCTGGAGGACGTAAGAAGGAGCGATGGGTTACTCATGAATGTGTAATAGGGAAGAATGATGGGCAACCGGGGAAGACGAAGAAAGAGAATAGGTTTCATGAGCAGGATGAAGAAGGGTAGATTGCACGTCGAAGCGATATACTAGAGGTAGGTAGGCCCCTGAAAGCGTAGAAAACCGTGAGGAGATTCTCTGACATTCAACAAAACCTACCTTAACCGGAAGAATACTAAAAAAACAACAGGGCGCGTCATCCGAAAAAGCTATATTTTTAACAATATGAAGGAAAAGGTAGAATACAGAGTCAGCTATGGCACACATGATCGCAGTGGAATCTTCCCACCCTGCGAGAAGATAAAGACAAGACTGGTGGTACAAATTCAAAAATCTATCTTTGCGACGATGCGAACGAATTAAGTATCTAGGATCAATCGATCAGCCTTCTGATCCGGAGATTAAATGACTGCTGCTTGCCACTCTTTTCTTCCAAATGTTATTTACTGACGGCTCTTCAGTCTTAATTTTCTTTTTAGTTTGACCGACATGTTTGTCACTGGGACTTCCTCGTGGAAAAATTCCCTTTAATTTCGCCTTCCATTAAACACCAAACGAATTAAAATAGTGCTCAATTATACAATCTCTTCTTCTTTGGATATGTGTCTCCATAAAGCCTTATCTCTCCCAACACGTCAGATTCCCTTCGTTTCTCAATTCAAATCTAAATCTGATTTTCATTATCAAATGTAGGTGTTGTCGAGAAGGCTCTGAATCCCATTTCTTCTTCCTATACAATTGCTTACGCTCCTAATGAATTGGAAACAAAATCCCTTATCTTCACACTCTTTTCACATTAACACACATCTTTACGACTCACACAAAATTCAAGAACGTGATTATGGAAATATTCTTCATATTCAAAACCACTTCCCACGGTGTATTAAATGAGTATTCCAGAAGATCAAACCCAAAGAAGTCAATGGCATTCGGAAGCTCCGGAGGCAAATATTAAAGTGCTGGAAATAAAGTAATTCAGACATAAATCATGGGAAAATACTAAAAAAATCGCCCTCTGGAACTTTTTTTTTGCTGTCGTAGACTACCGTATAATACAAACCTTGGGAACAAATTAGATGGATCAAACATAGCATTACTAATTCTGCCATGGGGATCAGGTTGGTGTGGTGGCTAGAGTACTGGCTAACCCTATGGACGGCCAGGGTTCAAATCCCTGCAGAGGAGGATGGTTTTCAGAGGAAACGCGGTCCCTTCTTGAATGCCATGTGGAGGGCACTTCAAGTACAGTACTCCATTTGTCAGATGAGACGAGGTGGTCCCCTTCGCGCCTTTCGTTAAGAGCAGGCTAATGCCGACGCCGGGTTTCTATCCACACTTCCTCTCTTACCCATCCACTATGGCGCAAATGACCTTAGCTGTCAGTCGCCTCCAAAAAAATCCAATCCAATCCTAATTCTACCATGCGTGAGTGTTCACTTGCCATTTGTTAATCATTGCATTCAACAAATGACATGGTGCGCGGTCTCGCACACGAGTGCAGAGGTATGCATCAAGAAATAAAACTCGTATTGAGAAAATCATTTTACTTGACCAGAGTTTGAACCCACATCTTCCAATGTCTGGTCAGGTATGTTAGCCTGTTACAATGGAAGGGCATCTTCCTTCGAAGAAAATTCTGACGAGGGTTTACGCGAGCTCAGTGTTCTCGTCTCAAGTCCATGTTAGAGGCACAGAAGAAGTGGTCGCGTTTACTAATTGTAAGCCACGGTCACGGAGGATAAACTCAAAATTAAGTTAACTTTGAGACCTAAATTTCCCTAACATCTCATAAAAAATTTCGGAAAGTATTTCGGTTATGTGCTAATATTTTATGTAATGTGCTAATATGGAATGAGGATAAACAAGCAAAAGACTAAAGTGATGGTATGCGGTGCTCAAGACTGCTGTGAACCTGTAAGGATAAGAATAAATGATGAAGAACTAGGACAAGTTACAGAATACAGCTACTTGGGAAGCAAGATAACAGAAGATGGAAGGAGTAAACGAGAAATTGTGAATAGAATACAACTAGCAAAAATAGCTTTCAATGATAAAAAGACTCTACTGACTTGTAAAAATGTTAGTTTGGAAGTAAGACAGAGGGTTATGAAAGCTTATGTTTGGAGTGTGGCCCTTTACGGGTGTGAAAGCTGGACTATAGGGAAACATGAAAAGAGCAGATTAGAGGCCCTAGAAATGTGGTGCTATCGAAGGATGCAGAAAATCAGCTGGCGAGACAGAATCTCCAATGAGGAAGTGCTGAGAAGAGTACAAGGAAATAGAAGTCTGGAGACAGATACAGACAAGGAGACTTAAAATAATAGGTCACATTCTACGATGCAATGATATTATAAAATTAATAGCTGAAGGTTTTATTGAGGGGACAAATCGTAGAGGACGTCCTAGATTAAGCTATATGAAGCAGATCATCAATGACTCTGGATGCGTCTCATATGGTGAAATGAAGAGGAAAGCTGAGCAACGAGTGGAATGGCGTGCTATTGCCAACCAACCCATGGGTTGATAACCGAAGAAGAAGAAGCTAATATTTTGGAACTTTCACAGAGTTGAGATACTTTAATTTAAACTGAGACTAAATTCATTGATTCTGAGAGAGGTGATATTTCACTCAAACTACTCTAATGACGAAAATAGCCCGAGTTGTCATTTTTCTTCCTAAATTAACAGCCAAAATTGTTTTCATGTAATTTAGTGATTACAGAGGTGAAAAAGTCAGCATCAGCCTCAAAATTTCTCATTGATGTTGACGAGACTCATTTGCATGATTTTGAGGCGAGGGAAGGAGCGTGATATCCAGAAGAAAACTGAAGCCTGGGATGCGAACGCGATAGGCGTGAATGTTCCCACGCCACCAAACCATTTCTGACGGGCCCTTCCCCTTCGACACGCTTTCTAAGAATTGATGCGGATCATAGAACCGGGCTGTGTAGAAATAATGGCGATCGTGATTAAAGAACCAGATGATTGCTTCCCCGGGGCTTGGGAGTCTGTATCTAGGGGTATTCTGAAAACGTGAACCCGTCCCCAGCCCACCTCTATTCTCTCACGTTAACACACGCAGCGCTTTCCCAAATTTTTTCCTTTCCAAGTTAAGACGTTCTGCGGTGACTGGCAAACTGACGAGTAATGTGCTAAATGAAGGGGTTCTCTTTAATACTGATACAATGAATGTGCAAAATATTTGCTCCCAAGGCTACTCTTCCTGTTAGATTACTCCTCCATTCAGCATATTCCGTTCAATTCCACATTGGTTGACCTTCTCTAACACCGATTAGGAAAAAATTAAAAAGAACATATAAATACCAATGAGTGAATAGGCGCAAAAACCGTCGGAGCGCCTTTTAAACCCCTGCACTACTACTACTACGACGTTGAATCTCGTTTGTGATAAAAATCCATGGGTTAAAATTAGCTTCGGTCCGTAGGACTGCAGCACCGTGCGCTTGACTGAAAGCACTTATAGCATTTTGCGGTAGGTATTCTGGTCTAACTCGGTGACTCAAGATCGGGATTCCATTGAGAAATATCCACTGTCTCTAGGATTAGAATCCAAATCTTCTGGATTTGAAACTATTAACTTAACCAACACGCCAACTGAAATTCATGGAGAATATGATAAAAAGGAAAAATGAATATATGATGCTGTGAGAAAAACTGAGGGATAAATGCATTAGCCACAAGATACGGGTCGACAAACAAGAAATATCATGGTGTACAGGGATTAGACTGAAGATAAAATGAACGGACAAAATAAGAAATGATGAAGTGTACACGGTGAAGTGTACACGGTGAAGTGAAGTGTGAATATAAGAGGAAAGGACCATATTGAACATAGAACAGATGGATTGGATACACACTGAGAAACAATATGCTTGTGACGAACGTTATTGAAGGTAAAATAGAGGGAATAGTTCCCGGAGGAAGATTCAGGAATCTACATCTACGTACTACCCTGCTAGCCACCATGAGGGTGTGTGGCAGGGGGTGAAGATCACCAAACATGCACTATTGACATGCATTTGGGTTTTGAATGAAGGCATGCTAGATAATAGGGTCACATGGTTTGTATGTACATAATAAGAAAGGGATTATTGGTTGTTATTACATGCATCATGCACTACAGACTACTCTATCTATATTTCACCTACCTATCCCTTTGCTACGCTGCCTATTGTTCTCTCTTATAGTACGCGGGAAAAATGACATTTTAAATCTATCGGTACGACAATATATCTCTCTACACTTGTAAATATGATCAAACATAGCATAATACGCAGGGGTTCTCAATATATATCTAACATCATCTGTGAAAAAATGGGTTTCGAATTTACTTAAAAGGTTTAACCTAAATTTTAATCTGCGTTCTGATAGTAATTCCCATCCTAGTTCTTCTATTAAACTCGCAACACTTATACAATTATCATAACGGCCTTTAACAAACCTAGCGGATCTCCTTTGCACGCGCTCTAATTCTTTAATCATACCTTCCTCGTATGGATGTCATATACTAGCGGCATATTCTAAATGAGGCCTGACAAGTGTAAAATAGCTTCTTTCTCGTACTCTCTCATCGCATTTGCCTAGAACCCTTTCTACGAATCCTAATCTACGGTTTGCTACACTAGTAATTTCCCTGATGTGTTTCCCCCATGATATGTCTTCAGTGATGGTGACGCCTAAGTATTTTACTTTTTTAAGTATTATTTAATAAGTTCATGGACCAAATAAAGAGGAAACTACATAGGAAGAGCTACCAGGAGGTAAGGGAGTTAGTATTAGACAGGGAAGGGTGGAGGGCTGCAGAAAACCAATCCTAGCATTGAACGAGCAATGAATGAATGACAGGCATTAGCAAAGAATAATGAAGAGTGATGAGCTGCAGTCCACCTCTTTCCCAATTCGATAGCACATAGTGATGATTTTACCAAAGCGTTAATATAGAAACGATGCGACTGGACGATAGAGGAATGTAATGCGGGACGACATAAAACGAATTTCGGATTGATTACAGTTGCCGATGAATGGATATGTCCATACTCAAATTTACTAAAGCTGAAACTCAACGCCAAACGTGTCCCCTCATCGCACTTCCGTTTTTTTCCTTCAGTAATACGGCTCTACCGCATGATTGCATGCAAATGAGCCTGCACAGCCGACGAACTTGAAAAGAGTTGCACATTTTTTCCGCTCTCTTAAACGTATACTTACCGATGAGGGAGAAGCCCCCCTCTCATTTCCTACGGACTCTCTCATAACCCATTCCCAGGCTCCCAGAGCTAAATGGACTGAATATACATGTATAATATGAATCGAACGGGTGTTTCTCGGTACGGGGGAATGGAAGAGAGGTTTCCCATGATAAAAAAACGGCCACCGTGCATTCAGTTGGACTCGGGCAGCTTCCTTCACTGTAGTGTCCACCCCGCGGCGCTTAACAAAACCACTCGATCGCCATCATGCGGAAAAAATCGATCTAGAGAGGAGATAGGGAGAAAAAAAGAGAAGATTCGGTCGGATACAAGGAAGAATTAGAACACCCCGCTGGGTCCTCCCAGAATCTCCCGCCTCCGGAACGCTTTTTGCGCGTCTTTTTGTTGCGATCCAATTTCATTGTGATGCTGCGCTTGGGGACGACTCAAACAGCGCATTCGCTGGAATGGGAGGGGGGGGGGAGAATGCGGGATCGGAGGGGGGAGTAGAAAGAGTGAACAGGAGGTGGGTGAATAGAAAATAGGTTTACTAGTTGGAGAACGTGGTGTAGACGGCGGGAGATTAGCGCACGGACCTGCGGGTTTTAAAGGTCTAAAGGGAGAGTCTTGTCTCTTGTCCCTCATTTCCATGGTGGTGACCGAAGAGTGATGCTGTTCAAATAACAACGCCCATCACATGGAAAACAGCCAACGGAAAAAAATTCTACGATGGGTGCAATTGTTACCACAAGGAAATAGATGTGATTTAAAATTGATTTCTTCAATATTCTGCGCATGTCAGAATGGCTGACGGAGTATAGAGACAACAAAACGCCGCTGGGTGGACTAAACTTGTACTTGTGTTGATTTACTTAGAATTATCACTAACATCTCTCCCCACTTGGGATGTCACGTATGATATTATTTTCCAACATGAATTACTACCGCGTCGTATGCATATATTAGTAGGAACTATTGTAAGGACTTTCAGTCGTAGTATCTTCGCCATGGTGTTGCCTGTTGGCATGGCTGCAAACGTGGCACTCTCCTGGTTTTGGCTGTCATTGTTCCCTACACTGCTTTTAGACACGCACCTATTGCGTTTGGCCATAAAGTGAAACGATTTTTACAACCCTGATGTGGGTTCACCTCTTGCCAAACACCCTGGTGGAGGTTTCACGGTGCACCGTAGATGTAGCTGTAGATGATGAAATAATCATGAGTCTGTGGGTATCACAGTCTCCCTGTTGGTCACTGATGTGGTTTTCAGAGGGTTTCCTTATGATTTCACAAGGTTTTCCTTACCAAGCCTTACAACGGAGGCTTATGAGTCCCGTTTATACGGGTTTCTCCCGCGTTGATTCATTTTCATGAACAACAGTTTAGCTTCTGTTACAGCTAGTGTCGCCAGTTTCTGAATTTATTTATAATTTGCTAACTGGCTTATAATAACTCAAATAAATTACATTGTGAATGCGTGAGCACTCAGCAATTAAGGCCGGAATTCTGAATGAATTTCTTAATATAAAGTTAGGAAGCAGGCTACGTCACAAGGCGCTGTGGTTTTGAAATCTCAACTAATGAGTGAGAGGTTAAGAATAGAAGAGAAACTTCAAATTTTTTTAGACATAAATGTAGATAAAATAGGCGGAAAAAAACAAAACAAAAAGATGGACGAATAGTCATTTTGGTTTGAAATCAAAGGATTTTTAGGAAAATTATGAGAGCAGAGAGGGGGGTGGAGGAGTGGGGGTGAGGCACTCAATGACGGTCAAGATAAACGTATGAATCTGAGTGGATCGAATAAGGGTAGAACAGGCATTTTTAAGAGAGCATGAAATGCAATAAACTGTTAGACATGGATAAAATTTAGAGGTTTGAATATATTTGCAGCCCAAGAGGGTCCCTAATCAACAACTCAACAACTCTAATCATCTACATCTTCACTTATTTACATAGACATCTACATAATACCCTGCGAGCTGTCGCATGGGCGTGTAGCAGGGTATGTTAGGTCACCAGCCGTATAAAGGTGTAATTTTTTTGAAAATGAAATGGTGATATGAATTATAGGAGTGTATTAAGTAGGTGAAATGGTGATATGAATTATAGGAGTGTATAGGAGTGTATCGCTCTTAGAAAAGCGTTTAGCGAATTCAAGAGAAAAGTACTTGGAGAACAACTAGAGGGAAATCCGAAAGCATTTTGGTCATATGTTAGGGAAGTACAGGGAACTAAAAAGTCAACGGTTAATTCCTTGAAAAACGATAGAGGCGAAATAGTAACTTCCAGTTTAGATAAGGCAAATTGTTTGAATTACTTTTTTCAGAGTGTTTTTAATCAACCTATGCATAGTTTCCGCGAAACCATACCAGACCGATTTCAACAACCAATGCCCCCAATCGATATATCTTGTAGCGGAATCGTATCCTTACTAAGTAACATTAGCCCGAACAAGTCCTCAGGTCCTGATGAAATTCCAGCTCGTGTTTATCAAGAATTAGCTCTCGAAATGGCTCCGTATCTTAAAGTAATATTTAACAAATCCCTCGAAGAACACGCGGTTCCCAAAGACTGGAAGATAGCAAACGTGACCCCAATTTATAAAAGCGGAGATAGGGAACAGCCATGTAATTATAGACGAATATCATTAACGTCACTATCATGTAAAATTATAGAGCATATAATAGTTACATCAATAATGGAACACCTCGACAGCCAGGATTTATTAATAACAAACCAGCATGGGTTCAGAAAAGGACGGTCTTGCGAAACTCAATTAGGTCTTTTTGTTCACGATATTTTAGTTTCCGGAGAAGGTAACGTACAGGTAGATGCAGCGTTTCTTGACTTTAGAAAAGCTTTTGACAAGGTTCCCCACTGTAAGTTACTCGCGAAGTTAGCATCATACGGAATAGACAGTAATATAGTAGGCTGGATAGGAAACTTCTTACATGAACGGGTTCAAAGGGTGGTATTAGATGGTGTCAGCTCAGGCGAAGTAAAAGTTACATCGGGTGTTCCCCAAGGAAGCGTGATAGGCCCAATTTTATTTCTTCTGCACGTAAACGACTTAAATAGTGTAGTAAAAAATAGCAAGCTCCGTCTTTTTGCCGATGATGCAGTAGTGCATAAGGAAATTAGAAATGAAGAGGACAGACAGTGTTTAGCTAAGGATTTAGATGCGATTGATGATTGGTGTGATAGATGGCAGCTAGAATTAAATTTGAAGAAATGCGCGATTATGAATTTTTGGAAAAAGAATGGCCTTCCCCGGAATAATTATAGCATCAAAGAAAACAAAATATGTAACGGAGAATCAATTAAATACTTAGGCGTCACCATCAGTGAAGACATGTCATGGGGGAAACACATCAGGGAAATAACTAGTGTAGCAAACCGTAGATTAGGATTCGTAAAAAGGGTTCTAGGCAAATGCGATGAGAGAGTCCGAGAAAGAAGCTATTTTACACTTGTCAGGCCTCATTTAGAATATGCCGCTAGTATATGAGATCCCTACGAGGAAGGTATGATAAAAGAATTAGAGCGCGTGCAAAGGAGATCTGCTAGGTTTGTTAAATGTCGTTATGATAATTGTATTAGTGTTACGAGTTTAATAGAAGAACTAGGATGGGAATTACTATCAGAACGCAGGTTAAAATTTAGGTTAAACCTTTTAAGTAAATTCGAAACCAATTTTTTCACAGATGACGTTAGATATATATTAAGAACCCCTGCGTATTATGCTAGGTTTGACCATATTAACAAAATTAGAGAGAAAGATTGTTGTACCGATAGATTTTAAATGTCATTTTTCCCGCGTACCATAAGAGAGAACAATAGGCAACGTAGCAAAAGGGATAGATAGGTGAAACATAGTTAGAATAGTCTGTAGTGCATGATGCATGTAATAACTACCAATAATCCCTTCCTTATTATGTAGATTTTAACCTGTACTATACCGTAGTAACTAATATTCTAATGTAATAACTACTGCAATTACTTGCAATAACTAATAATCTACTGTAGTAACTAATAAACTATGACCCTATTTTCTAGCATGTCTACATTATATATCCTACTTACATGGCAATAGTGCATGTTTGGTGATCTTCACCCCCTGCCACACACCCTCGTGGTGGCTCGCAGGGTATTACGTAGATGTAGATGTAAGTGAGCTTAATTTTTATTGTGATCGCTATTTGTTCGCGAAAAGAACGAGTTTTTGTACCTATCTTTCCGGCAGTGTATCTCTCTTATTTTATCGCTTCTGTAAGGCCTAGAGATGTAGTGAGGCGTCATGATAATATACTCTGTGTCGCTCTGAAAAATATCAGTTCTGAATTTTACAAGCAACCTAAGCCTAGCGTGTAGCCTCCGAGTCTCTAGGGGCTTCCACCTTAATCCCTCTAAAAGTTATGAGACACTATTTGTACGCTCGTAGCAGTTTTTAACGAAGCGCGCTGCTTTCCTTTGTATTTTATTAATTTTTTTGGTTAAATGTATTTGACCAGGGTCCCAAATGCTCGCGGCGTATTCGAGGTGTGGCCTAACCAGAGCGAAGTAGCATCTCTCTTTGACTTTTTCATACGAGGACCTTCCTATTATACGTTGAACAAAACCTAGTTTCTTTAATGCTGCGCCACATATGTTCGGTATGTGTAATCCCGCGAGCCGCCGCATGGGCGTGTGGAAGGGGGTGTTAGGACACCAGCCGTGTAATGGTGAAAATGATAAGGCTTTGGTAGGTGAAATGGCATAGTGTGTGATGGGTGAGTTTTGAGTCGAGCTCAGTTAATATGATGGTCACTTATTGTGCACGGAAAGAAAGAATGTCTATACCTATCTGTTCGGCAATTAGTGTTGCCACGAGACTTGAGACTTTCTCGTCTCGTCTGGTTTTCGAGACGAGACTCGAGACGAGACCGCTTTTTGACGAGACGAGACGATACCACTTTCACGAGACTCTAGAAAGTCTCGAAATACAGATATATGTGAACAATTGGTGTGTAGCGTAACACTATCCCTGTGTGTGGGGCAAACACAACAGGAAAATTACTAGTGTAGCAAACCGTAGATTAGGATTCGTAAAAAGGGTTCTAGGCAAATGCGATGAGAGAATACGCGAAAGAAGCCATTTTACACTTGTCAGGCCTCATTTGGAATATGCCGCTAAGTATACGGGATCCGTACGAGGAGGGTTTGATAAAAGAATTAGAGCGCGTGCAAAGGAGATCCGCTAGGTTTGTTAAAGGCCGTTATGATAAATGCATAAGTGTTACGAGCTTAATAGAAGAACTCGGATTGGAATTACAATCAAAACGCAGGTTAAAATTTAGGTTAAACCTTTTAAGTAAATTCGAAACCGTTTTGTTCACAGATGACGTTAGATATATATTGAGAACCCCTGCGTATTATGCTAGGTTTGATCATATTAACAAGATTAAAGAGATAGATTGTCGTACCGATAGATTTTAAATGTCATTTTTCCCGCGTAGTATAAGAGAAAACAATAGGCAGCGTAGCAAAGGGATAGGTTGGTGAAATATAATTAGAGTAGTCTGTAGTGAATGATGCATGTAATAATAACCAATAATCCCTTTCTTATTATGTAGATACTAACCATCTAGCTCCATGTAACCCTATTTTCTAGCATGTCTTCATTAAATATCCTAGTTGCATGTCAATAGTGCATGTTTGGTGATTTTCACCCCCTGCCACACACCCTCGTTGTGGCTCGCAGGGTATTACCTAGATGTAGATGTAGATCCCTAAAACTACTACCTTCTGCTAATACGAAGACTATTTCACGTTTTCCTAAAGTATTAAATTTGCAATATAATTGAATTGTAACTGTGCGATAAATTAGTTAACTATTAAAAATTATATTTTGCCGATACTACGATTTCTGATGGCATGGCCGTGACTCCTGGAGCCAAGTAATGGATTGACATTGGCTTAATACTTTTCCTTATTACCTACTATAATTTTCTTGGAAAATTTAACAGCAAAGAATGTCGTATTTTCTTAAGCAGTAGTTTTCAGTGCTCACTTCTATGGCAAAATATCATGGATTATACTCGTATATGGTGTAAAGTATCACCTAGCAGCACTTGCAATCCTGCTTATAGCTCGCCTGTAATGATAAAAGGATGCTGTAATTTCGAATTGCGCATCGCACATCACCTCGGTGAAACGATGGATGAAAATTGAAATCACGATTTACCTCTCCCTGCATGATATACCTTACTAGGTTAGTGATGATGTTTAGTATGATGTCGTTAAATGGTGTAGAGGATGATACGAGAAAAAACTTATTCACTACTGGAGCATCTAAGCGGCATTTATTCATCAGTATCTAATTCTAACTCTATTCATCCTGCTTTCTCCACAAATTCCTATCAGGTACTCCATATCAGCTGCATTCAGTCCGTAAAGGGTCAGGGTACATCCCAAAAAATCTGTTTGCAAACTGTCGATTTTTACACTGGAACGATGTCTTGGTGGCATATAAAAACTATGGTTTTCACAAGTAGCTGTAAAGATGCAGCTATGTCGCAAGTTAGCTCTTTTTTGTATGATTCCTACTTTACTGAAGCGATAAACGCGTTTATTAAGTCTAAATCAACCATTTTCAACCATCCTGTAGATTTCAATCAATTTCCATGTGCATCAAGTCTCTCTTTACGTTATGTCTCTCACTACGAATGTTTATCACTAAAAAGCACCATTAGAGTGCAAAGTGTTCTTATTATCGAAAAAAGTGAAATAAGAGAGAATTTTTATTTTGAGTTCAGAATTATGATGGAAATAATGATTTCGGGAATACAATAGTTGACTGGAGAGCGCAGAAACGCATCATTTTCCGATTTTTTAATCATTATATATATATATATATATATATATATATATATATATATATATATATATATATATATATATATATATATATATATATATATATATTATGATGATGATTATACTAAAAAATTTTTTGAGATCTTGAATCCCACTGTTCCCATTTCCCTAAAAGGACAAAGTTGCGGCAGATGGTATTTGACCGTTATAAAAGGATGCAGAAGGCGGTGTTGCAGTTGCTGTAACAAAATAAATCCAACCTGTCTTTCACTATCGTTGGCTGGACATCCATAGCTAGAAAATCGTACTACGGAATCACGACTCATTTCATTGGAGAGAAGTGGAATTACCAGTTTCATGTTATTTTCTTCATTCTATCCAGTGGTAAGCACACAGGAGGGGATATTTCTGAAGTTTTCATGAATAGCCAAAAATCCTTTGAACTTTAACACAAACTGCAAGAAGTTACCGTTGATAACGCCTCCGCAAATACTTAATTCATGGAGGAACTCGGCCAGATGCTAATATAATTTGATAGCACTGATCAGCACTTTAGATGCATGGCCAATATACTTAACCTTTTAGTAGAAGATCTTTTAAGGTTGTGGTCTCTGGAGGACGGGGTTTCAGAATACCAGCTTCTATAAATTGACAGTGATGGAAAATGTGCACAAAGCTTTAATAAACTTTTAAGTTCTGATGAATAAATTAGGAGGATAAGATAACGTTACCCTTCCAACGTTACCGTTCTATTTAACTTGTTGTTGGATAAGCTAGAAAAATATGGTGGAAATACTTGACAACAATCCTGGAAGAAATGAAGGTGATGAAAAACTGTTGCTTGCCTATCAAGGTAATCGTGACTAGATGTTAAAGCACTACCGCCTGACGCACTGGATTTATTGCGCGGTATTCATATTAGATCCTCGTTATAAATATGAAACTTTCTCCATGACGCCATTGGGAAAAGAGATGCAGGATAATTCTCTATTGAAATTTGAAGAAATGTTCAAAGTCTATCTCGGTAAGTATTCCACTTGAATGCAGTCCGCTCAGTCAATGGATCAAGAGAATCTTGAGAGGTCTGCTTAGGCATAAAGTAATAAGGACCACCTGCTAGATGTATATTCTCTGTATAAGCAGGCACAACCCAGTACTGAGAGGTATGTTCTTTCAACTAAACCATTCTCTTTATTTACCCCTTGTCGATTAAGTTCTTTTATAATTAAGTATTTCGACCATAAAGATCAGAAAAATGAAATTTATCTCTGCACTTTTGTTTAATATTTTTTGTCTTTTCAATAGAGTTTTCGCTACTTTTATTGTCATCAGTTAATGTTTTTAAAAAATTTACCCTTAGTCAGTCATTCCGGTATGAAGAATAGAGGAAAGAACTTAAAGACTATCTTCAACAGCCGAGACCCCTTAGTAATGTAAAGATATTGACTATTGGTGGAATGCGAATGAGCCAATTTTTCCAATGCTGGCAGAAATGGCGAGAGACTTCCTTTGCTTTACCTCTACGTCTGTCCCAGCGAAAGATTGCTCTCACGGGCGGCATTGACAATGAGAAAGTATAGAAACAGCTTGGGCCACGAATCTGCCAGAAATTAACCGTGTGAACTCGTAGGTGACGAGCAATTTTGACAGTCAAATTTAAAAAAACTACTTTTGGTTTAACTGTTTAAAATCTGAAAATTATTACAATTACTTTTTCAAGCAAAAATGTTCATTATTTCTTTCACCAATCAAATTAGTTTTACAGTTATATTTTTTAACATTCTTTGTATTTCTATCTACTAACGTTGTGACTATATTGTCATTTATTCACCGATTTTATGTTTCATATTTCTAGTTTATTCATTGAGTATCAATAAATCATTGATCATACATGTAGTTTTGTATTCGGTACCCAATATATATTTAAAATTCATGTAAATGTCATTACTATTTCGAGTGTACCGATGCAGCAATTACGTACGCAAAGGATACTGGGATTTTTATGTTACTTTATTTTGGGGGAACGAGACGAGACGAGTCTCGTCCGAGACCCGAGACCGAGACGAGAGTGGGGTTCACGAGACGAGACTCGAGACGATACCCAAGTTCAGAAAACGAGACTGAAACGAGACTGTTTCAAGTCTCGTCTCGTCTCGCGGCAGCACTATCGGTAATGTATCTCTCCTATTTTATTGCTTCTATCAGACCAAGAAACGTAGAGTGGCGTCAAAATTATAATCTCTGAGTCGCTTTGAAACACGCCTGTTCTGAATTTCTTATGCAAAGTAATCCTAGTGTGCATCCTCCGAGTCTCTAGCAGCTCCCAACTTAATCCCTCTGAAAGCTGAGAAGCACAACATGATCGCTTGTAGAAGTTTTTAACGAAGCGCGCAACTTTCATTTGTATTATGTCATTTTTTGGCTAAATCTTTCTGTCCAGGGTCCCAAATTCTCGCAGAGTATTCGAGGTGTGGACTAACCAGAGCGAAGTAGCACCTCTTATTTTACTCTTTCTTCGGAAGACATTCCTATTATATACTTGATAAAGTCCCAGTTTTGCTTGATAAAGTCCCAGTTTTGCTTGATAAAGATCCTCGTTTCTTTAACATTGTTCCGCATAGGCTTTGAATGTGTGTTCTCCACGAAATGTCTGAAGTTAAGTTAATTCCAAGGTATATGACTTTAACGGAATACTTATGCCCACACCACCCACAGTGTAGATATGGCGTTACTGCGATAACTTTTGCTAGAAGTTCACAAGGTGAAATGTGACTAATTTACACAATAATCAGCCAGTCGCTTCCAAATCAGTCGCAGTCTCAGATCAGCGCTTCCAAAGTGATAATATGAGCCACTACCACATACTTCAAATAATCACTGTTGGTAATTAAACCGTTAAAATCCATGCTATTAATTGGCAGTTCAAAAGGTAAAAAAAAAAACACTAATACCATGATGAAATATGACCAACTAATACAATTATTTTGCGCGTTTTGAATGCATAGGACACAGCACAAACCTTCACGCCACCAAGACTTCGTAGGAATTTGGGCAGGATACAATCGAACAACACGTTTAGTACTAGCATCTGTTTTTCGCCTGGAAGGGCTTCACATCTAGTGCCGTTTTATTCTAGATCCCGGTATAAATATTTTCAGAAGTCAGTAGATCTTCATAAGTTATAAAGTAAACCACTACCTTACATTAAAATCATCAGTATCGGCAATTAAGCCGTTTTAAATCCATGCCAAAAACCCAACGTTTTTTTAGCATGTTTCAAGGGACACTTAATTCGAAGGTGAAAGACGTCATCAAAGCTGACAAATGAAGTTCAAGACATCTCACTGGCTACTCTCCTACCGATTTGTTGGCATACATAATGGCAGCATTGCGAAAGTCCAGCCCGAAGCACACAGGTGGCCGCACTCACACAGAATCAACGACCGCTTGATGTCTTAATGCAGCAAAGACACTGACTCTCCCGCGATAATGAACGGTGCCCATTTTTCAAAACTGCGAACTTGTTTGTGTGCCAGCAGAAAAAAATACTTCAAAAGACCGAACCGCCGCGACAGAAGTCTGCAACAAAGGCCGCGAAGGCTTCGCAAGTCGAGAAGAAAAAGAGGACTCATTTCCAAGGTCGAAATAACAGACATAGGCTGGTGAAAGCGATATCTTTTGCACGTGGGCCAAAGAAAGTCTTCGTAAATTTCTGCACTTAATCCAATTACGTTCCTTTCTCGACTGCGGCGTCAAGAGTAGATGCCCTGAAATGCCAAATTGAAAGCCCAGAGCTCAAAGCCTAAGAGAAAGATGAGGGAGTTGATTTAAATGGCGGGTCATACTCTTCACTCACAATTCACTTACATCTACGAAATACCGTGCAAGCCACCACTAGGGTGTGTTGCACGGGGTGATTTCACACCAGGCATGCAGCACTCATCTCAGTTCAAATCAGAACCGGGCACGTTCCCCCAGATGCCAGGCGCAAGCCAAAAGCAGTCAGGACAATGGTGCGCAGTCAGACCCGAAACTAGGAGAGTGATACGTAGAAGAACATTCTACCATGCAGTACACTACTCAAGATACAACTACTGGTTAATATTATTAATGCGACAAATTAAGAGCACTACAAGGTACAAAATCATGCAAGAGTTTATCATGCCGGAGATTACATGCGAGGTTAGCAGCTAATAATAATGTGAAATGAGACATTTTGCACCACCTAAAAAACCTATTTTACCGAGTCAGAGAATCCTAAAACTGATATATCGCAACTATGATGGTCCCTTATTGTACGTGGAAAAAATGACATTCAATATCTGTTGGTTCTGAAGTCTATTTCCTTAATCTTATGCCTGTGATCGTTGCTACCATGATACTTTATCTCTAGCAAAATATGTTGAAATTAGTACCCGGCGTAAATGATGGGAAATTCACAATATCAGAAGCTTCTGCTTGTCAAATTATATGAACTGGCATGCCAAATGTTTAGCTCTCCGATATTACGTAGGCAAAACCTTCTTCAAGCTTCTTTATTGTAGCATAGGGATCTTTGTAAGGAAAAGTGTGTTATTCTTAATAATGGTAAAATTATCACAATTAGGTATAACACTCAAGAGGTGGGGAACTTCAGCATTTTCTCCTAACTTTTTTGCATTCGAACAGCTCGTAAGGAATGTGCCATTCAACTAATTTTTCCCCTAGTGCCACCTCTCTACAGTGTAAAAGGAAGATAAAAAAGACACTTACACGCAATATTGCTAAACGAGGTCCATGGAAGGAGTTAAGTGATTAGATTATTTTACCGATCTGAGGAGCCAACTGTTTTGTCGAGTTTATTAAACTCTTTTCGACATATTTTCAATTAACTAAAAGTTAATCAATGACACATTTCGGTTGGTGCCTCCGTTTTCGGGAAATATTCGCTATTCAAACTGTTTTTCACAAGAATTCCATCGGAAAATGGCAGTAAAAATACTGAATTTAATACGCTTTTTCCATTATCCCTCTAAGAACCAGTGGCTTCAATAGCAATCTGTGAGAAAATAGGTAGAAATGAATTGCATTTGTCGGCATTATGATCTGTCCTTCTAAGACTTTCGAAAAGCACCTTAATTATGAAAAACAATATAATTATGTGAAATTCACAGTGGAAAAATCATTCGCCTGGACTGGGAATTGAACCCAAATCCGTCAATTTCGCGAAATCAAGGGATCTGGGTTCGATTTCCAGCCCAGGCGAATGATTTTTCCACTGTGAATTTCTCACAATTGTGTGAACAATAGTGTTTGACACTGTTGAAGTAACTGCGCGGCAAGTCCCGTGGTTCTTTGAAAAAAAATATATTTAACGATGAAGCCTCTATAAGTATTAAAAAAATCTTGTCCGTAGGCCAGGAGTGAAATTTAAACCGATATAATACAGCTAACCCCGAGAGCTGGGAGCTTCTTTGGTGAACTTCCAAGAGACACCATTGAAATTCATTGACCGCCAACTTGAAAATGCACTCAGATTTGGACTCACCATCTCTCCACGGTATTTCAACGGTCTCGTATCCCCAGAAAGTAATTTTGGGAGAGGGACCGCAGGACCCTCTCTGAGCGTTCTGCCCAATAGGGGTCGAGTGTTCCGCAAGAAGACGGCAAACTGAAATAAAACACCCCTTTTTACGACGCCACGGGCGTCAAGACGAAATTATTGTCTCGAAAGGGACACCAATTCCCTAATGAACAAAGAAAGAAAAAACGGTTGAGTGTTCCGCGTCCCTTGTCACTGGGTTGGCAAATTTTTGCGTGGAAAGAAAGAGTGGGCGCTCTTCTGCAATAATGATGACAACAATGGCAGTAGAGAATGCAGTGTGGGGGAACGAAGGAGGCGAGGATTCTCTCCCCCAACAATGGGAAGTCGTCCCATAATTTTTTTCAGCAGAGGGCTAAGGAAAGAGAAGGACCTTCTGTCCCGACTTTTGGCCCGTTTTTCATCACGTAACCCTCTATGCAGTTTGGTCCCTTGGCCAAGGTGGCCTAGAAGAATACCGATTTTTGGCGTCCTATCATTGCTACTTCCTAATTTTAAGCCGTAGTTGCCAAGGCCAAAGAATCCATCTAAGAACAATATAGGCATGGAGATAACAACTTCACCAATTATACAGGAGTGACACGGTATTTTGTCATTCATAAAAAAGTAACTGCTAAAGGAAAAGAAATCATGAGTAGACTATGATAGATGAAAATTAAAAGAAGCATAAATGGATTCAAAAACGCACTAAGATACCCTGCATTCTAGTCGCAGATTTTTAAAATTAAATTTATCATCGCCCAAATTTGAGTGAAAATGAATGCAGGCTTTCATAAAAAACACTCCTTGGATATTTCAAATTATTAATAAAATAACGGTCGTTTGCTGAAAATGGTTGCAATGCTGATAAAAATTGGTAAAATCTGTTGAATTTGACTGCCATAAAAAATCTGAATAAAATAACCGGCAGGAAACGAAAAAATTGGTTCATTTTGAAGAAAACGTTCTGGAATGATTTCTCCTGGCGAATTTATTTATATATATAATCTATTTAAAGTTCTGTAAGTAAATGTTGGGGCGTCCGTAAATACAGTGTAGGATTATAGAATTAAACTATGCTTTTTAACATATTTGGAATGAATTTACATTTTATTATTTTCAAAAGATCACCACAGACTGTTAGCACAGTTTATCAGGAGTTCTGGCCTCCAAGTTTACCACGGTTGATTGAACCTCCTATAAACGCGCTATCATGCACTCTCATGATGCACTAATTTTTCTTCGATGCTTGATTCCCTAACGACTCCTTCCACGCACCTCTCCCTCGCGGCAGCTTCCTGGGAAGTGAAAGATATAGATGTACTTTCATGAGATTCCCCTTTACCGGTTCTTGAAACGCCCTCCTGTTTCCCCACTCCTCGTGGGAGGCAGCCTCCGGAAAAGGTAGCACCGCCACTTGTTAGTTGGCCATCGCAAGGCGGAGGAGTTCACCGGGGAAAAGGGAAGAGATTCTTTTCTGCTCGCGGGGATAAACGCTGTGGTTCCACAAGGTGCCTTTCTCGGTCCAACGGATTGCTCGAATGAAAGACCAGTAGAGAAAGACAGAGAGGAAAGAGTTGGTTGGGCGGTCACTATGGGAAGCAACCGACGGCTAAAATCATTGGCGTCACTGAGAATTTGTTAGTGATATCCTTAAAAAAAACAGTAATGATAGAACTTGAGAGACAGGAATAAACGAAATGATTAATACCGGCTCAGAGATGAAATTTACGACTGATGAAAGATATTCACTGGTAAATTTAGCTTGATTTTCCAGTACCTTTGAACCTTCAATGCTGAAACTAATGCTATGTTATAGAAAAAAGGCACGTTATTAGGTCGAATTTGAAATATGGTAAAACAACCTTAGTAGGTACACGGAGTAACAGTCGTCTAAATGAGCCGTTTTTTGTTTGGGAAAGAAGTAAGGATGGAGAGAAACCTGGTCTCTGATTACTTTCAATGAGGGGCGTCAAGGAGTTGCACGTTCTATTCGACGAATGGAGAAGTACACTTGACGTCAGAAAGATTTGTGGAAAGGAAGGAAGACAAACATAAAACAATTTAAGGAAGGACCACAATCCACATCGCACCTAAGTAGACAGGATTCGGGGTTTCATGGTATTCTATGTATCACTTCTGAGATATAAACCCGAGCCCTCGAGGTGGGAAGTCAATTTATATCACCATACAACCTGGATTTTGACAAGAGCATCAAAGAGGTTGTATACTGCGGCCAAAAACGCTTATACAGATGCCCACGCGATTTTATTTTATGGCTCTGTTCTGTTATTAAATGCAAATCTGACTGCACAGGGCTCAAGAATAATGATTATATTTACAAGTGTTGTATTCTTGCTGCCTAAATAACTATTTCGACCGCAGAAGAAACATGAGTTCGTCGAAAATACGGCGATCGCACTGACGCGTATGGTGACTAATTCTGAAATTCTTAGCACTTATTGTAAGTGGAAATAGTTAAACTTCCTGAAGGGTCATCAAAATGTTGATAATTACGAATGATAACATCATAGTGAGCATTCTAGTAAACCTTTGCAAACCATTTTACACTGTGCCATCATTGGCGCCGCTGTCCGAGGTGAGTAATGGAGGGGAAGGCGAAGATCTCTTCCTGGCTGCGGCAGAAGTCAGAACTAAAAGAGCATTTTTGGCCGAGGTAGATAGCCCCCTTAAGAATCAAAAGTAGAGAAGAGATACAAGCAACGACTTTTGGAAAAGCTGACCAGAAAAGAATAGAAGCCTTCAAAATCTGGTGCTGGAGGAGGATGCTGATGATAAAATGGACGGAAAAAATAAGAAATGATTAAGTGTACAGAAGAGTAGAAGAGGAAAGGACTATGTGGGACACCATGCAGAAAAGAAGAACCAGATGGATTGGACACACCTTGAGACACAATGGGTTTGTGAAGTACAGATTACAATAGAGGGAAAAGTCCCCTGAGGAAGACCCGGGAATAAGTTCACGGACCAAATAAAGAGGAAAGTGCGTAGAAAGAGATACAAGGAGGCAAGGGAACTAGCATTAGACAGGGAAGGGTGGAGGGCTGCAGTCAATCAATCTTAGGATCGAACAACCAATGATGATGAAGAAGAGAAATTCACTACCTTCAATATCTATACATTTCTCCGCAATTACGATGGGAGTTTAGATTGTGGAGAGTGGGACGGGAGAGGGTTGCGTCGTGAGAGACTGGAGTAAACTGGCTGTAGAGAATCCGAGGAGTTCGGAGGCGGTGGTGTGAGGGGGGGCTTGATGGACCGAGGGATTTTGCGGCCGACGCGGGTGTGAGCAAACGGGGAAGGATAGGGGGTTGGGAGGAGAAGAGGCGTAAAAACCAAAAGAAAGGCCAAGCCCCCCCGCTGCCTTCAAGAACTCCTTCGACCGAATGCACGTCTTCTCCCAACACGTGCACCAAACCGTAAACGTCTTCGAAGGGTCGAAGACGGGTGGAGGAAAGAATATACCCTTTTCAGGACACGTTTTCCTGAGGAAAATTCCCATATTTTTTCAACATGCGAGAGCATTGTTTTATTGTTGCTCCTTTTTAAAGCTTTCTCTTTGAGCATACGATTAGAAATTACATTGTTCATGCTGTGGCTATGCTACTTCGCGGAGGGATAGCCATCCCGACGATTCCCTTATATCAGCCCAAATTGGATTGAACTGGATTGGATTTTGGGGAGTCGACCGATATCTAAGGTCACTTACGCCATGGGGGATAGGTAAGGGAGGAAAGGTGGATAGAAACTCGACGTCGGCATCAGCCTGCTCTTAACGAAAGGCGCCTACCAGGTACCAGGTAACGAAAGGTGACCACTGTTCAACGTCTCATCCGACAGACGGAGCACTGAACTTGAACTGCCCTACACGAGATACCAAAGTAGGAATCGGATTTCCTCTGAAAGACATCCTCCTCTGCAGGGATTTGAACCTTGGCCATCCGTATGGTCAGCTAGTACTATACCCACCACACCAACCCGATCTCCCCGCCAAAATCGAACATTTCCTCGTTCCCCATGAGAGATTGCATTTCCATACACAGCACACAACACACTCTACAGTTTCTCCCGTGGTTACATATTTTACGTTTTCCGTAAAATTATTAATGAATTTATATATTTTTATAACATGATCAAATTTATAATGTTGGTGGTTACCGAAAATGCTTTTGTAATAATTTGATTCCTAGCAACACCCATTATATTTGGAGGATTTGGAAACTGGTTAGTTCCTATAAAATTAAGAAAATAGGATATAATAATAGGATTATCATAGCGAATAGAAAGTATGCTCACGGATGAAAAAGATAGGATCTACTTCGCGCGGGCTAGGCCACATTTCGAACATTCAGCCACCATTTGGGGCCCTGAATGGGGAAATTGAATGAGCAAATCGAATAAGGTAAAATAAGAAGTCGTACACTTCGTTAAAACTGATGCCAGCGACCCAAGAGTGAAACACAGTTGAAGATATGATGGAGTTGGTTTAGCTGCGAGAGAATCAGAGGATATAAGCTGGAGTTGGATTATTTAAAAATTTCAGATCAGGCAGGTTTCAGGATGGCACAGAGGATATCAACCAGCAATATATCCTTCGAAGTGAAAGGAGAGACAAACTAGGAGTTGGTAAAAACTTTCGAAGTGATAGATTCAAAAAGAACTTATTTGCACGTACCACTAGTGACAAAAATAATTCACAGTTGGACACTATGGCTCTCCAATAATTTGAATTCTATGATTTCATATCTCACTACCATTCACCAGCTTCTTCCGTGCTCAATACACAACGGATGGATGTAAGGTATACCTATTTCTCTTAACTAAACCAATTTCCTCAAATCTTCATATGTATAAAGTTTATACTGCTGGTACCACATGTTAGGAGTTTAGGTTCAATTCAAGCTGCATATCAGAGCAAGTTTCCGCGCGTTACTAGAGGAAAAGCGCCAAGTGCATCGGCTGTCTCAACATCAAAATACTGTGATACAGGTAGCTTATCACCTCACCATTATTCATCACTGAATAGTAAGTTATATTACTATTAAGTGCGATAAGGTTGACCTACATTGTAGTGTTAATGGTTTGAGCACGCAACGGCACTATTACAGATAAAAGTGGCGTCCACAGCAAAGGATTTCTCTTGCGCACTCCAAAATTTCGTCACACCTTCGATGGCTTCTCCACCACTGCGAGGTGGAAGGGCTTTAACCCTCAAAATTTGAGGGTCTACGCGGAGACAACTTCAAGGGGGTGGGTAAGGGATGGGAAGAAAAGGCTGATGGGTGAGTTATGGGCTCCCCATCGGCTCTCCCAACACTTGCGAGCACAAAAAAAACAGGGACCCTCTGCCTTTTACCACCGAAAACCCCAATCCGTTACACTTGTTCAGGCATGCGGTAGAGAGAAATTAGGTCCAGATGCTGAGAGTATGGGTGAAGGAATCTTGAGAGCACGGCATTCTCCCTTTACATCACTTGCAAGGCTCTGGGGGTTGCTTCGTGGGGGAGGAAAGGAAAAAAAAAGGTTTGAGCTGACGGTTTTGCCTGCAACGCGGTGTTGCTCCCCGGATCTTTTCGGGCAGCTTTGACGGGATCTCCAGCACACGGCAGAGACAAAGAATAAGGGAGGGATGATGAGGTTTCCACGGGGCCGTGGTCTCTTTCACGTCGGATCTACGTGGCGAGGCGAAGTGTTCGCGGCAAATACGCGTGAAGCAGCTGCTTATGCAACGTCCTTTGAGAAACCAGGGGTGACATCTTGATTTCCCTTTCGGGAAAAAAAAGGGGTTGCCCCACACAAGGCATAATACCTGCGCCGGAGAAACGAGGATTACCTGCGAGAAAGTGACCCAGTTATCTCTGATTCCGTCGGTGGAGCATCCAGGATCTCAATACGGGAGAAAAAGGGAAACTAGAAATTAAAAAAAATGTAGCATAGCTGTCTCGATCCACATATTGAGTTCCCATGAACTTGAACTTGAAGCATGTCCTCTATACTGGCTTTACTTTCGAAATCTCAAAGCTCGATCACATGCATCAAATTGGAGAGATAACTGCAGGATCGAACAGTGAAAAATACTTTTTTTCCACACTCGATTAGGGACCACAATAACTATGATCGAAGCCTTCAGTAATACAAGTAATAGCGTTAGATAGCATTTTTTAGCTCTTCCATATTTTCTAGGTTTTTAATACCTGAATTGGGTGCTAATAAAATTTATGTTTTTATGTTTAAATACATGTTTGTGCGCCTGTAATTTTGCAATAGTATTTGCATCCTTTATATAAATGGCACAATTGGTGAAGGTAGGTTTTGATGAAAGCCAGAGAATCTCCTCCCTGTTTGCTACACTCTATAACGCAACGCTCCATAAGGGCAGAAACGTGGACTCTCGGAAAGGAGGACGAGAATATGTGGCAGGCATATGAAATGTGGGTGTGGAGAAGGATGGAGAAGGTTAGGTGGACGGATAGAAAGCCTAACGAGGAAGTGCTTAAGATTGTGGGCGAGGAAAGAATACTCCTAAATGAAATCCGGGATTGGCAGTGTCTGTGCCAGGAGGATGTAATAAAGGGCGATGGGATACTCAAGGTGTGATAGAGGGAAGAATGTTGGGCAGTCGGGGAAGGGAATGAAAGAAAATGGGTTTCATGGTCAGGATGAAGGAGGAAAAATCGTATGCTGAGGCGAAAAAGGAAATACTACAGGTAGTTAGGCCCCTAAAAGTGTAGAAAACTGGGAGGAGATCCTCTAACTTTCATCAAAACCTACCTTCATTGGTAGAGTACTTAAAAAAAAATGCAATTGGCCTCCGAGATATGACGATGCGACTGAATGTGGACTGGAAAACTTGACTTTGATTCTGTGTTCAACAATAAATCACCATTACTATAACCTCATACCATTTAAAATGATCCGCCTGATATCATTTTATTTAGGAATTTATATCTCGTAGCAATCATAAGTTAATAGTTCTAGTGACATTAGTCAATATGTGTTCTCCACGTTAGCAGGTTTTTCGACACAGCACTGTGTTGGTATCTGGTGCGGTCGAAAAGTATTCCACCAGCTACTTGCCAAGCCTTTGCCGAGGTGTCGGGGAAGCGGGCGAGGTTTGAATTTGAACTGTGATGAATTTTGTATCCTCGCGTGGTATCACCCTGGCGATGTCTTGCACGATACCTCATAAATGTAAATGAACTCAAGGAAAGGCATTAAATTCCCAACCTTAATACATGGGGTGAATAAAATGCATTGTAAGAACACATACTCGAACCCAATTAAGTATCACCTCTACATCTGGCACTTATGATTGCAATGATTAAAAATATTATGGTTCAAGACCACTTGCCATATAAGCATTCTCGCGAACACATTATCATTTAAGCGATATGCTGATTTTTAGGCTTGAGAATTCAGATTAGACCATATATCAAACGACAGAATCAATCAGACAATTAAAATAACGACAAATGAACCAGATGCTGATAAATTCACGCCCACCTGATTCCTTCAAACAATTAAAGACTAAATATAGCTTGAAGAACATGCGCTTTCCTTACCCCATAATTCCGTGCTCCTTAATGTACACAAAGCAATTCAGCAATTCCGATGATATCTGAGTGGTAGCAATTTTAATCTTAAGAAATTTTAATAATGTGTTGGTAGAAAATTGAAATGATATCACTTATTCATGTACATATACAGCCGGATGGCCAACCGACTCAAGAAGACGCCACCAAATTAAGAAAGTCTGAGCTTGGCTTTCCCTGGCAATATTAATGATATCGAAAAAAATATTGCTAAAAATATAACTAAATTGGTCATGAAATTGAATCATTTTTTTCATGTAATGTGTCGAAGCTACTATACAGGAGGTTTTGTCTTGCGTTTCCGCAAAAAATTACTGCGGGCAATAATTGAGTTATTTCCGAAAAGTAGTTGAAATACATACATACTAGACACTTTTAAGTTTATGATGAGTTCAATTCGTTAGAAACTCCTCATTTATTTAAATGACGCCTCTCTGGAATGCATACGCGTACTATTTCAATTTAAAACGGCTTCTATATTTTGGCAAATATCTCGGAAAATAGTGCAGTAAATGGCTGATATTTTAGCAAATTAAGAAAGGAAAGATATTTTTATTAAAAATGCGGCCAAATTCATCAAATTCGACGAGAAACGATATCTCGTTCATAATCAAATCACTCAAAACTCTTTTCCGTGGGGAATTCAAGAATTTTCACAGTGAAGCCAATAATTATATTGTGGAACAGTTGGCTCATTTAATGCAATTAATTATTAGGCAAAGCTTCTTTCTACTCAGAAACGACTGAATCCCACGTCCTCCCGTATTGCCGGACGTAAATTGTCTATATACAGTCTACTTGAGTTTTAAGTGTCTACTTCGGTATTAAGCCTCTTGAGAAAATAATTTCTGGTCAACTCAGGATACTTTGGAAGGGGCGTATGAGTTAGAGGTGTTAGATGTGGTAGAAGAATTCACTCCTAGCAATAATAGAGCATGAATACAAATAATTGGCCGGCCATACTTATGTTAAGAAATGACTTAAGTAATCATCGTTATTCTCTCAATAGTTCACAGAGAGTATTTGGCAGGTAATTATGGACCCTCTGAAACGTTACACGGATGAATTATCAGGCGATTTAAACCATCTCGTTCTGAAAACTGACGCAAGTGTTCGCATGACTTTAACAGATGCTGAGCAACCGGTTCCTTTGCGAAAACATGGATCTCAGCGCACTCGAATAATACCAAAGTGAAGCAAATTGTCAGCAATAATTGGTCTCCATCAAGCCAGGGAGATTCCCCGTCCCTTACGGCGTTTACTCGTGGCCTTGGTGCACATCGCTGCCTTAAGACGTAGGGGAGATCGATTATGGTGATTTCTTGATTGACCTGTAGCGTACGAGAGCTGAATAACGACCGAAACCTTCATCGGAGACGAGCAGAACTATGGGGATGGGCTGAACTCCCCCCAAAAGGCTTCCCTTCGGAGGCGAAGAGAGCTTCAGAGGCTTTAAAACGCGTTAATTAATTTTTTTCACAATGAGGAACTCCAAGCCGTGTGTCAGCTGTCGTTAATCATCGACGGGAAATCTAGATTTCTCAGTCTTAAAAGGCTTCCATGTTAAGAGCCGGGAAATGGTGGTGGCCAAGTTCTAAAAAGCTAATCCCTTCTTCACCGTTTACCTGGGGCTGCGGTCCTTCTCCGCAGCAACCGCGCAGTTGCGGGGACCCGGGTCACATATGGTGCACGTGTCCAGCATCCCCATATGGAATTTCTTCCTCGGCCTATTCTCATATCTAGTTTCGGGGCCAACCTAAGAAATCTTACACCTTTAAATGACGGAGGATTAACCCTGAAGTTCATCTTTAAGGACGAGGGTTTCGACACCTACGCATTAGATGACGTAGAGGGGAACGTATTAAGGCAATCGACTATTCCCTCGGCAGCTGGCTATTTTTATAGCAACCTATAGATTAACCCTAAAGGTAAAACAAAGCTCAAATAATGATAAAAGGTTCCAACTTCCAAAGGATACCATCAAAGCTCCCAGAAAAAATTATTCTACAGCAACCCCCATAAAATATATGAGTAGAAGTTTGTACTGCTGCATCAACACCGATTGAGAGTAGATCCTTCCTCAATCTATGTATTCACCGAGAGTTACCAACAGTATGAACATGAGATTTTCTCAATATACTCACCAGAATAGTTGCCGCCAAAAATGTATTGCTATCTCTAATTGGTAATCGTAATCACCTCAAAAACCTGCCCCAACCGAAATAATACTTTTAAAAAACATACAGATCCATATTTTTTAGTGACTCGACAGCCTCACTGCTTCAGAGGATTCAATCTACTGAGAGAGTACCTTGCTAAATTTTGTTATTACTACATTTTCTGCCAGTCTAGGACAGCTATTCATGAGAACAGGACTTAAATTACATCGACGATAAACTTATTCAGCTGTAGTTTTCAGTAATTTCCAAAATCGAATGTTTTGTTAAGAAAGAGCAGGTATACGAATTCGAAATAGATACTCAGTGTTCGTGAAACTGAATTTACCCCTTTTCGGGTATTACATTCACCAGCAGGTACTGGGTACGGGTACGTACACTCTCTCTCTACTCGTCAGCGAGTTTCATGAGACTCGAAGGACAAGGCTGGGAACTCGTTCCGTACACCTATCGATTACCAATTATGTAAGGAGGGTGGGAGAGCCGTGCACAGAGAAAACTGGGTTCGAATCTGGTGGTTAAGGGAGAGCTGTCGCGGTGAAATCAGAAAATTCCACCACCAGACGGAAAACGACTATACGCACCAGAACGCAATGCAATTTGAAAGAGATTTATTTTCCTTGGAAACTCGTAACATGAAGTGAGTATCGGTTGAAATGTAAAAAACTGCATCGACTCTCATCCGTCGTTTCTTAGTGAAGCATTTAAAGCCATTCTGTCGGCTTAAAAATGAAGCTCGCTCCAGATTATTTTTCGCTAAATCCCCAGCATATCTTCCTCAGTTCAACCCATCACAGTATTACTGATGACAAAGAGATACGTATAAGGAAAATAGATTTAGCAAAGAATTAAGTTAAAATTTAATTTTTTAAATCATCCATCGTTTCTTAAGGAAGAATTTAAAGCCATTCTTTTGGCGCGGAGATGATTCACAATCGATCGAATCAGAATCATAGAAGACTATAAAATTAGTCGGAATTGAGCGCATTTCTCTATTTTCTCGAGTGGGACAATATTAAGCGATGGTTTGGAAAGAATCCTCAGCATCATAAGCTTTGTGCCTCAATAACAAATCGATTGGCCAATTGAGTCATGTTGAATTCGGATCAGAAGGGCATGCGTTCTGCATTATGCACGTCGCTCAGTTAATAGAAGACTGAGCTCGTGTGATGCTAGGATCTTGAGACATAGATTTGGGTCATGAAAGACCGTTATATTCTCGAAATGTTATTGTTTCCTCATAATGTTCTTCTACTGATGGGAATACTCATCTTCGGTTATCTGGAAGGTTCAAACGTCCCCCTTTAATTAATTAAATCCCACCCATGAATCAAAAACTTTATACTCCACATAAACGTTACTACTTTGCAGTAAAAAATTGTGTAAAATGCTCGTTTGACTTCACAAGTACCTAAACCGCTAGCGTGTTGGACCCTTAAGAAGATATACGAATATTAGCAAATACAACCAGTGCAGCGGAGAACAACTAGATTTTTAAAAAGTTGTTACGTTAAAGTTATCTTCCTGTAAACATTTTACAAAAGAAATTAGAGAGAGTATATGTAACAAATCGAACAGAAAAACATAGGTTGACTCTTTCGCAAATGCTCGAAGTAGATTATTGTTGGTTAAACCCTCATTATATCTCGCTAAATTTAACCCATTACGATATCATTGATGAAAAGGCCACAAAGATAAGGGAAATAGATTTCCCTACGGATTAGGATGAAATTTAACTTTTTCCACGCAAAATTAGGTATCATAATAGTTGCGGTTAACATTTTCTGTGAAATTATCACTATCTATTGGTAGTTAACATTTATTCTGCTGAACATCCAAAAATATTACTAAATCCATTTAAAAAATGACCAGAAAAGTTACCTAAACATTTTTGCTACTTATTGCACCTCATCCCGCACGAGTTCCCCTAACTTTCTTGGCAGTCGAAAGAATGCAAGTATAGGTCAGATTGGCCGCCTGGCATAGGGCCTCGATTGTAGAAGGTAGAGCGTAGATAGACCGCCTCGTGGTGGCATATTGGGTATCAAGCTAATGTATATGGAATTCAAGATTTCTTGAAGGAAAAATTATAGTTTCCCATTTCCGATAACGAACAGATTTCGAGCCTAATTCCAGTGAATATCGATTTTTGGCAGTATTATTCATCAACTTAAGTTTGGGCGTCTAGGCAGCATCGCCATTATAATTCCTCGTCGTAGAGGATTTTAAGGCATCGGAAATATTATCGATTCATCGATTACCGATGCATATCAAGCAGCTTTCTGAATCGGACAGGGATATGGACTCCTTATGCTATAACGCATTGAACTAAAACGCTTTCGAGCGAAGGAATGTAAAATATGAACGCAAGAGGAAAAAGTTCCCCATTTCAAAGAGTAAAAAATAGGGGGTCACATAAATTATAAGCATCGCATGGTTTTCTCAACTGCATGTAGTGATGCTCAGAATATGATGGATACTACCGGAGGAAATAGGTCACCTGAAACGGGAATCAAAAGACGGCCCTTCAGCCATTCGCACCGTTAATGATTTTTAGGTATTATGTTAAGGAAAGGGTTGTTTGGGTGATGAAAGAAAGTTGGAGAGATGTGGGTGCGACGGAGAATGTAAAATATGAAGTGGACGAAAAGAAAAACAATTGAGGAAGTGCTTGGTAGATATGATTAAGAACGGAAGCTTCTGGATAAGGCTGGTAGGAGGCAGAGTAGGTGGCTGTAAGAGGTAATGAGGGGGGAAGGGCTTAAGGTGGCTTGAGCGAAATAGCATTTCACCTAGATATCAATAAATTTATTCTCACTTGAAAGAAAATATCTCACCCTTCCAAGCGTACCAAATTATTTCTCCGAGATACATGCAAAAACACACCTGCCATTTTGCGTGGGTAATGGTACATGCACGTATTTCAGAGAGACATTATTTAAAAAATGAGGAATTTCTCACACCTAGATTTCGTCGAAAAATTGTTAGTGTGTTGTTTGTATGTTCTTCAAATAAAAAAATAGGTTGTGTTACCACCGCAGTTATTTTTTTCAAAATTACATGAAAACTTTCTGTTGTGGAGGAGTCTCTAACGTCTCACGTGAAAAAAAGTATTCAAGGTAAAGACTTTCATAGATATTATCACTTAATTACTGAGGATGTCAGTCATGTAAAACTATTATTGCACCATTAATACTACTATATTAGTTAGGTGCTTTCAATAGCAGCTGAAACTAACACGTATAATTTGAATATGGTCTCCATTATGATTAGATAAATATATCGCTCAAACTCTTTTAAGATCTTGATAGGATGGAAAGTCTTTGGACAAGCGGGTTAGGGGAGAAATAGAATAGGTTTAATTGATAGGATGAAGAATGGTAGGTATGATGTATGCTTTAAGATGAAAGAAGAAATAGTAATAGTAGACGGGGTCCTTACCGCTTAAAAATCTAGAAGATTTTGTTCTCACTTTAAGCTTAACTTAACGACGGATTACCAGATAATTAAGTATATGTTTATTGCGTTTACAATCACCAGAAGAAACATTTTCTTGACGATGCTTGGTCCCACTGTGGTCCTTATGCCAAATAGACGGATGCAGGCGACTTGGCAAAACTGTTCCTTATCCCCATGTTAAGAGTCACAAGAGGAACCGTCGAGTAATATTGTTCCATCCAAGATGGCACACAGGGTCATAGAACAACGAGACTACTGCCTACAAGATTGTATTCAATAAACATAAAACATGAAGAGGCGATAATGCAAGTTTCTAAACTACCACGAAGAATGGCAAACATAGGGTTGAAAATTATTATACCTTACTATCCAACAAAATTTCTCTTTATCATTGGAAACACTCGATTACACAGCACCGTGGTTCAGATAATAAAAACTCAGTGGTTCGACTCCCAATCAAGGAAAACCTTCTTCTTTACCACAGTTTTCAACGAAAATATAACCATTTTTTACTGCAGTCGATAGCTTCTTACATAAAGTGACTTTCTGACTAGGAAAAAGAAAGGGTCCATTTTGAGGAACCCGCTGAAGTATTAAACTCTTTTGGTCGAGTTAAAAAGAATGGAACGAAGGCTAAAAGTGCCGACTTTCCTCCGGGAGAACGATAAACGGCCATATAAAAACTGATAAGCGATGCATACGAAATGCAGGGGATGGGAAACTTCATCGTTATCAATGTCTTCTCGGAGATTGAAAGCGGGAAATGAGAAAATCGAGAGAAAGAGAGGTCGAGTGGAAAGGAGGGTTGGGTCCGATGATACTGGGGTTGGTGAGCGGGCGGAGCAGTAAGGATTGGGGGGGGCTCATTCTACTGCGGCGGTGGGAGTGTGAGGTCGGTCGTAAATCTGTGAGCCGGGAAGAGGAGGCGTAAATTACGCCCCCGCGTGAAATATTGGCCGCGACGAGAGAGAGGGAAAGAGAGACGAAAAAAAGGCAATGGCGGTAATTACGATCGACCTTGTGCCCGCACTCGGGAGAATGGAAAACTTCGAGAATGAGGAAGCGGGGAGAATGAATGGGTTCGAGGGAAAGAGAAAGAAAGAGAGGTAATGTGGGGACGGGGTGGTCCCCGAAGCCGGTGGGTGAGGACCGCAGACAGCGGTAAAAGGCAGCAGTAACAAGGGTGTTGTATGTGGGTGATATGTATGCATGCAAGCCCGCAGGGTCAATCCGTGAAATATGATCATCATTGGTCATTCAGTCCTATGATTTATTGACAGCTGCCCTCAATCCTACCCTATGTAATTCTATACCTTACTCCAAGGTAGGTCAGATTATATATATATGGTTATCAAGAGCTTCTTACGTAAAGGAGATTGTGTCTCCCCGAGGGAGTAGTACATAACCAAATGAAGAGGAAAGTATACGCTCTGAGGATTGGGTTGGTTTGGTGGGTAGAGTACTGGCTAACCATACGGACGGCCAGGGTTCAAATCCTTGTAGAGGAGGTTTTTCAAAGGAAACCCGATCTCTGCTTGAGTGCCTTGTGGAGGGCACTTCAAGTACAGTACTTCGTCAGTCTGATGAGACATTAAACCGTGGCCCCCTTGGCGCCTTTCGTTAAGAACAAGCTAATGCCGACGCCGGGTTTCTATCCACCCTTCCTCGCCTATCCTCTACGGCGCAAATGACCTTAGCCGTCGGTCACCGCCCCAAATATCCTATCCAGTATACGCTCATCACGACCTCATACAGACTCTCATTGCTTTGTCTCCTCACTAAACCAATTTCACCACCACGTATAGCAACACACCATTGCAGGATCTTTACTCTATGTTACCCAGATGTTTTAACCAAGGTTTTTGACATAAGTCCCCATTTCTTCATGAAAGCTTCTTTTTTTTAAAGAACTCTCCTCGTGATACCTTTCGTATATCCATTATCGGTCAGAAAGTTAACGAATGGAACTTTTGCACACTCTCTGACTGTTACTCTCCTCTAACGTTCACTTTTTGTGTGTTCCATATTGATCGTTCAATCCTAAGATTGGCTGACTGCTGCCCTAAATCCTTCCCTATCTAAGGCAATCTCTTATTCCTTGGTGGCTCATCTTATGTACTTTCCTTTTCATTTGGTCTATGTACTTCTCCCTCGGCCTTCCTCTCGAGACTTTTTCCTCTATAGCCTGCCCTCTATTATATTCTTCACAAAACCGTTGTGCCTTAGAGTGTGCCCAAACCATCTGGTTCTTCCGTTCTGTATGGTGATTTATATGGTCTTATCCTTACATACATGGCCATCTCCATACGATCTCCCAACACGATTTAAAGGCGTCAATTTATTTTCTCATAGTATTCTCAAGCATTTTTTAAACAAATCCTACCATTCCGTCAGAATGATCGCGTATTCCCTGGATATATGTCCTACAAGATAGGTCATGAGTAAGTGTAATGCTTAGATTTTTAAAAACATTCGGCGTTGACTCTTGCCATTTCGTTAATTTTGTATGATCGTTCTGTGTCATTGTTCTTCCTCCAGAAATTTACTAATAAAACGTCATGCACCGATCAATACCATTCGATGTTAGATGGTTTTGTTTGGCAACAAGAGGAGGCGACTGATAGCTGAGGTCAACCGCGCCATCAAGGAGTGAGGAAATAATATATTAAGGTTTCTCTAGGGGTATTTTATGTGGAGTTCTTTTGGCGTTATGTAGTCTGATATCTTTGTTTAAGATAATTTCTTTGTTGATTGTATTTTCCACCTCCTAATTTCAAACAAGATATTGCATAATAACAAACTCAGTCGAAGCATTTGTTATTCGTACTTTCTATCATATCGTATTTTCCACCAAAATTTGGATTGTCTGTTTACGAATAGTGACTAACACCGATGCTTGTTCCTTTCTATAAGTTTTCGAGGGTTTAATCTGGGTTGGAGGTTTCGCGACAAGCCGCACAATTTTCCCTTTCCTTTCCTTATGCTGATACCTTTCCCTTCTTTCATCTTGGGTTCAACCTTTTGTCATAAGAGGAGAACGACATGATTGATGTGGTCGCATCATGCGAGCGGGATCAAAAAGACCGCCTGTACAGAAAGGGTGCAGACATGGCCAGCCTTCACCGCCTTGGGATGGTGGTTGACGTCGAAGAGGGTTCGGTAGAGCTCGCAGTCTCTCTACGGACACCCCAGCCTTTCCACCCACAGGCATGGAATTCTTCTTATGTCTCGTGACCGTGACAAAGCATGCTTCCTACCGGTTTGGTGACGCGTCCGCTAAGAATCGACGCCTGGCAGAGCTAAGGTAGTTTGAGCGTTACATCTTTTCACTTAGACATCAATGAATTTGGTCTCATTTTAAAGAGAAACATTTCACCCATCCTAAAATACCAAAATATTAGCCCCTTACCGCACAACTTTCCGAGATTTTTGATGAAAGATACCAGCCCTTTTTCATGAGAAATGGAACGTGTTTGCACTCCGGAAACACATTATTTAATAATTAAGGAATTTCTAACACCTAGATCTCGTAAAAAAAATTATCAGTGAGTAGTTTATGTTTTCTCAACCATTTCTAAAATTTAATCAAATCGTTAACGCATAATTTTTTTCAGTATCGTAAAAAACCTTCGGTTTGGTATGAGTTTTAAACGTTCCGCGTGAAAAAATGAGTCAATATGAAGACTTTTATAAATATTTTAATTTAATTACTTAGAAATTCAGTCATATTTTAGTACATTGCACCATAAATAATGCAATATTTAATTCATATTTTCTACAGCTGGTGGATTTCAAACGTATTATTATTCGAATATGATCTCCATTACAACTGGGGAACTATCTCGCTCAAATTACTTAGAATTCTGAAAACGGAGACGTCCGCTCAGCAGGCCGACGTCATCGCGCCGGCGCAGAAAAGATCGGACAGGAGGAGCGTCAGAGGCGAGGGTCGCTTTGGGTTTTACCGTCTGGAACTCCGAAAGTGGAGGGTCTCTCATCTTCAGCCATAGTTCACCTCGTGGAACTACGTACTTGTTATTTTCCTTGTGTTACTAAGGCAAACCAATTTTTATCTTTGATCTTTCAGAAAGACTTGTCGCTTGTTTTCCTTTGTGTCATGGCCGTCGAGTTGACTTTATAGAGTTAATTAACTCATTGAGATTCGCCTTTAATTCGTCAAAATACCGTACCTTGGGTGATGGCCATGAAGTTAACTCAATTCACCTTTCTGGATCATCGTGACTTTTAATTTGCAATGTGGTATTTAAACCCTGTTGAGGGAATCTTAGTGGCTGTTGATGAATATTGTCGTGACTATTTTTTTAATTTTTCTGTTCTGTTTTAACGTACTCTGTATTAAAGGTATATTATGCATTTTTGTCGCACCGGCATTTAAAGAAACTTGCTCTCAACCATACATTTACGTTTCCTTTATCGTCAATCTCTAACTCAGAACTTAGAAGCACTGTTAAAGCAGGGTTATTGTTCATTACCAAATGTCGTTTACTTTGAATAAGTTGTTTCAGATACCATTGGTTTTACTGTATGTTAACCTTTATCCATTATCTGTAGTTTTCCTTGTACGCCGGGATGGCAAAATATTATAATATTAAATATTCTAAAAATTAAAATATTAATATTCTAAATTTCCAAATCTGCGCTTCGCCTCCTAATCATTTACGTACGTCCCTTTTCGTGCAAATCCAGACAATACTCTCCTCTGCCGACATTCAAGGTAAAGGCGAGTACCCTTCATTTATCATCTTCCTATCTATTGGCCATACTGACCTGGCGCCCGAATTTCTATCGCAATTGATTTAAAGCACCTATTTACGCGACAAGCAAATTGGCACTACATGGGGAGTGGAGATGAACCTGGTGTCAGAATTATCCTGCTCTTGACGAAAGGCGCCAAGAAGGCTATAGTTCAACGTCCCATCCGACGGACGGAGTGCAGCATTCGAAGAGATCTCTCTCCACATGACACCCAACTAAGAAAATCATCACCACAGGCGGGATTTGAACCCAGTACTCGATGCGCCACACCTACCCGACTCCCTGTGTTTTATTTTTCGATGGTCGATTCGAGTATCGCGCAGATGTTGCCTTTTGCACGTGAATTGAGACTACAGTTCGCATGAAATGGTATTGGTAAGACGGAGAATGGGAGAATGGGGAGGAGAGATGAATTCGATGGGATATAATGCAGCAAAGGCAATCGTCGGACACCCTCTCCGCACTTCATCCCTCTCCGACCGCCGCCGCTCTGTCATTACCGTGATTGCGACTGAAACAAAAGAACGGGAACCAGCGTGAGAGAGGGAAACGCCTTTCCCGGGTCATCTGTCGTCCTTCTCCTTTCGCTCGTTCATCACCATTACGCGTCCCGCTGCGGAGCAACTCGGGCGTTTTTTTCGCGAGGCGATGAAATACTTCCCCGTCCTCTCCACTCCAAAGTCATTGCGTCTAATTTGGCCGGCATGAGAACGAAAAATGACACGAGAGGGCCGCACGTTCCGCGTTCGATAATGAGATTCAAAAGGGAAAGATGACGGGGATGCTGAATAGACGAAAGTAGTTAAAATTGAAGAATTATTCAAATTGTCAGTAGAAGCAAAGGAAATTTGACATCAACTTGGAGAACCCTCTGACTGTCTCTGAAATACCTGAAGCGGAGTAACTCGCACGGCACATAGCAATTTTTTCAATTTTATTGTGACCACACGGAGATTTCTTCTGCACCTTGAGACTTCTTAAAAACCTAGCCTATATCTTCAATGGTTTGTGAGTTAACTTTGTGGAATAATGAGTTCATATTGAGATGAAATAAGAATAATTTGTAAAAATCCATGCCAACAACATGTACAAAATGTTTCAAAGTGAATGTTTTACATGTTGTTCACAAAGGTGCCAAGCTGGATTTTATCGAGAACTTTGAAATTATGATGCACGCTAACCAGTTTGGCTCCGATGTGTTAAATGACTTGGTACCATTACATCACTCTCCCCTCAACCAAGTTCCTGTCCCCCCCCCCTTTCCAGAAATATTTGGTTACGTCCACCTCCAGCCCGATGCTTCACCCTTAACCTTCATCCTTAGTCATACTTTCCTCAACCCCAATCCACCCCCCTCTTCCGACATAAAATATAAATACGTGCTCACCAAAAAACGAATTGTATTGTCCCTTGAGAATGACACGAAAGTGTTGAAACCGGTCGAGCTTATACCATTAAAGTTTGTGTGGATTTTTACAGTGTTCTTATTTCATCTTAATATGAACCTAGTCTATTTTCATATTTAGTTCTTCGTCATTATACTTCCCCCCTTTCACCCAGAAAGTCCGCTATTCCTCCCCATGTTTCTCGCTAGCAAAACATTTCCATTCCATTACATTGTCCAATATCGTCCAAGCTCTCAAACCATTCACCCACAATTTCTCCCGTCATCAAATTTCCTCCAAAAAACTTCCTCTCAAACTCATGCAAATTTCATCGACGATGATAACAGAGCAGAACGACCATAAAAGAACTATGAAGACTACTGAATTGAATTTTATGGCCAGTCTGCCAAGAAAGGAAGACGGAATAACAATTTTGGCTTACGAACACGTTTTGACCTCCAAGGCAATAAGAGACTGTTCTTCACGCATATTTAGCACAATAATCCCGGAAGAGGTTATTAAGAATGCAAGAACCTTAAGGCATCACGCTAGTTTGTTTTTTATAGGGATGGCGTATATCTTTCTTCTTATGATCAAAGCTTTCCAAACGATTATTGGGCAAATTGAATTTAATTCGCATTAATTTTTGAACATTAAGTGAAAGGCTTGAAAGGCATAATTGATGTAGGGATCTCAGCAGAAAAAATATATTTTTTTACGTGAAATCGCTGAAATGGTCTGAGATCAAGCAAAAAAACATAATCGATTGAATTAATAATTATTATTATTCCTAGTTATTGATTAAGAATTTTGAAAAGAATCGGATGTCATGTTATGGGGTTATGAAATTTCTCCAAGCGTTTAATCTATGCTCACCATGAAGTTAGAGTAGAGGTGAAGGTATACATAGACATCACTGACTTCCATGGACCTGAGTTCCTCGTCAAGTATCAATAACTGCCAATTCAGAGGGCGGAATACAGTTGGAATCGAATGACGGAAAGTAGATCACGGCAAATAAGTCGTCCCAGACAGCTAACACGTTATACGGATCGGATGTATATATATTTAATTGATATAGGATTTTCTAGAACTGATTTGACCGCGAGGCCAAGCGGAACTCCAAAATTGATTCCTAGGAATACAGATCTCACGATAGGCGGCATATCATTATGCGGTTCATTAGAATAACTGGAAATAACCATCGCGGAAGGAAATCAAGCGTTATCATGCCACAATACCCTTTGTAAAAGTGGTCACGGCGTATGTGCCTCCCAATTTGAAGGCGTGCCAATGTCTTCAGAGTTTAATCAAGATGTCTTTCGTCGTTAGTGGTGATAATTTCACCCGTGCGGGACTCGAACGCGCGACCCTCAGGTTAGCAGGCGAGGACTTAACCCCGTCGCCCCCGGGGCCGACATGCGTACATTGGATAGGAACCTGTATTTTATTATTTATTTATTTAAATGCCAAAACAGCAACTGGGGCCTTTACAATGGGTTTAAATAAACAAAAAATTAGTTAAGAAATAATACAAAAATATATAGTAAAAACAATAAGAACAATAATCAACAGAAAGAAAAAGAAAAATTCAATTATGTGGCAGGAAAGAAGACCTATTTAATCCCTATTAACTGATTAAATCCCTGATTCACTATTCCCATGACTTGATTAGCGTATATAGAACCAAAGACTAAATTATAGATGTTGATAGAAGCTTGACTCAATATGAAGACTCGTGTTATTTGATGAAAACTTGAGCCCTGTCACGCACCTTTGAGGTCGTCTGCAGTGCATTGTAGATGCAGAAATAGCTCCAATAGTTTTCCACTTTTTCATAGCGATAGACAAGGAATATTAATAATATTAGGAAGTTGGAGAAGGAAACCATGAATTTGGGGATAAAAGAGAGGCTGGAGAAGAAATTGATATGGAGTGTAGCGCTGTAAGGGACAAAAACATGGACTCGGAGAAAGGGGAACGTGAATTGCCGGCAGGCGTTAAAGATGTCGACACGTGGAACGTGGAGAAGGTGGGGAAGACAAAAAGGAAGACAAACGAGGAAGTGCTAGATATGAAAGGTGAGGAAAGGAAGCTTTTGGATGACATCAGGAAGTAATGCAGTAGGCCGGAAGAGGTGATGATAGGTGAAGCATTGCTCGGAGATAAAGACAAGGATGTCGGGATAGTGGGGAAAGGGAAGAAAGAGAATAGGTTTTATGTACATCTACGAAATACACAGCAAGCCATTGAGTATGGCACGGGAAGATTCGGCATCAGGCGTGCAGAACTCATTTCAGTTCAAATCAGAGCCTATTGTTTTACACGGGCCGCAACGCACAGAACAAAATAGAAATAGGCAATTAAATATATCTACCCGGACGATTGTGCCCCTTGGGAACATATATAATTGTACATATGGATGCAACCAAAAAAATATTACAAAACAAGGTATACAAGATATATTAATATCACAGAATACGACATCATATTTAATAAAACGGAAAATTATAAAATTACATAAAAATACAACAGGTTTTGTACAGCGAAGCACAATATTTATTTCACTTACGATATTTAGTTCACTTGAAATAATATTTCATGACATTTCCTTTTGTATATATTTCCATTTTCAGATTTTTTTTCGTCTTCTGACAATTAATTCCCTACGACGAAAGAGGTGGTACGGAAAGACCTAACTTATGCAGATGTTTGCTAGTGTGTTCTATAAAGTTCTGCCATGCGGCGTGTGGGACGTTTATTTGTTCCATAATTGTATTGTGAATTCCGGTATAAATAAGTGGGAAGTTCTGTCGTTATTAGTTTGTATATAAATGTTCCTTAATTAAGTAAGCGCCTATTTTGTATTTTTAGCCATCTGAGTTTTTTTTAAATGGCGTCACGTGTTCACAATATGTGATTTCAAAGATATACCTCACACAGGAGTTCTATATCCTCTAGAGTTTTAGGTTTAGTTCGTTTGTAAGGTCAGAGTATGCCACACAGCAGTAGTCTATGTACGGGAAAAGCAGAGTATCTCCTAATTTTTGGCGAAGGAAGACAGGGATATAAACAGAAAGGAGAGCAGAAGCTAGGCTGGGAGAGCTTAATGGCCGGGATGAAGAAGGGTAGAGCGTACGCGGAGATGGATAAGAAAATATTCGAATTAGATAGGACCCTGCTATTTTGAAAAAAATAATACAATTTTCTCTGTTTTTCAAGAAAACTCATCTTTAACCGGTAGAATACTTGAATGAATAAATCAGGGCATTGCAGAAGCAAAAGTAAACGTAGCAAAAGACTTGCAGCGTCTAGAGCCGAGCGAAATGGAAGAGGTCGGTTTGTGTTGGAATGGAAACCATTTTTCAGAGGACAATGACTGTTTTTAGAGAATAGTGTCTAATTAAATTGAGAGAAAAATCTCTGTTTTTCCACAAAACATGCTTTAACTGGTAGAATACCTCAATGGATGAATCAGGGCATTGCTGACGCAAAAGTTAAAGTAGGTAGCGAAAGAATTGCAGCGTCTAGAGCCGAGCGAAATAGAAGAGGTTGGTTTCGTGTTGCGATGGAAACCATTTTTTACCCCAAGAGACCTGACCGGGAAGAAAACATGGGCTAGGAAGATAAGGAGTCGTCCGGACTGTGGAAGAAGTCAGGAGGTGGAAGGGGAAGGCGCAGGAGAAGGGGAGAGACATGGAAGAAGCTGGTGAGTGAGGGAGAGAAAGGTTGATGAAAAAAAACCGTGAGGACTAAAAGGACTCGAGGGCAGAGGGAGGATGGTTTGAGGAGAAAGGGTGGGAAACCTTGAGAGAAGCAACAAGCCCTTAGGGGTGGGGTCACCGGCCCGACCCTTTACGTGACCAAGGATGAGGTGGAAACAGAAAGAAAGGAGATGACTGGGCCCGAGTGAAAACGTGTGTGTGTGATGCTAGGGTATTACTTTAACGAGGGTGGAACTGGCTAGGAGGTTAGGAAGAGATGGAGGAAAAAAAAGGATTGATCTATAGACGGAAAAATTTATGCCCACTTTAATGGCTGGGCTAAAGGGGCTACCGACTGGCCTTTAAGCATCGGGAGGGAGGATCGGAGGACGAGATAAGGGAGGAGAAGGTAGGAGGAGTGGGAGATTGAAGGAGAGAACTTCGCAGGGAGGGTGGAGGAAGGGGTGAGCGTAAAAGAGGAGTACATCTACATCTACGAAATACCATGAAAGCAACCACTGGGGTGTGTGGCGCGGGGTGATTCCACACCAGGCATGCAGCACACATCCCAGTTCAAATCAAAACCGCCCACGTTCCTCCGAATGCCAGGCGAAGGCCAAAAGCAGTCAGGACAACGGTACGCATTCAGACCAGAAACTAGGAGAGTGATACGTAGAAGAACATGCTACCATGCAGTACACTACTCAAGATACAACTACTGATTAGTATTATTAATTCGACAAATAAATAGCACTATGAGGTACTAAAACATTGAAGCCGGAGAACCGGAGAATGGATGCAAGGTTATTATCTAATTATTATGTTAGGATACTTAGCACTACTGACTAAACCTATTTAACCTAGTCAGTATCCTAGAACTGATCTATCGCAACTATTATTGTCCCTTATTGTACGTGGCAAAAATGACATTTTAAATCTATCGGTTCGGCAGTCTATTTCCTTAATAATATTCCTGTGACTGTTTCTACCATAAATGTTTGGGCTCTTGCAAAATACGTTGAACGTACTGCCAATCGAATTTGTATAACCTTAAGGATCTCGCAGTTGATTATTCATAAGTTTTACGTCTCCACACCTGCATCTACGTATTACTCGGCCATGAAAAATTGAGGACATGAGAAAATGAAATGTATTTATTTTACGCATGTGTTTGAATTGGAGGGGGGAAGGGCTGGAGTGAAATATAGCCGAAGTTCATTAGTTTCTCACTGTTTTTGCGTAGAAGGAAGTTGAGGAATTATCTCGAAATAAGAAATGCATTTTAAACTAAAAAAGTTTTAAAAACGGAAGTGCGATTAACGCGTGTTAAAAGAAGCGTATTGAGCTACTATTCAAATGTTGATGGTGATGCAGGCATAAGATCCTTTCATTTTCAATTCCTTTGCAGTGAAAAATCCCTCCGTCGACAATTTCTCTTCACCTCCCAGCTTTAACTCCGTTGTTTTGTAAATATACTTTGTTCCCTAAGAACCTTATCTGTTAATATTTGTGCGACTTGTATTAATTTAGAAAATATACATCGTAGAATCTATTAGATACTTAGACGTCACCATCACTGAAGACATGTCATGGGGGAAACACATCAGGGAAATAACTTGAGTAGCAACCCGTAGATTTGGATTCTTAAAAAGGTTTCTAGGTAAATGCAATGAAAGAGTACGAGAAAGAAGCTATTTTACACTTGTCAGGCCTCATTTAGAATATGCCGCTAGTATATGGGTTCCGTACGAGGAAGGTTTGATAAAAGAATTAGAGAGTGTGCAAAGGAGATCCGCTAGATTTGTTAAAGGCCGTTATGATAATTGTATAAGTGTTACGAATTTAATGGAAGAACTAGGATGGGAATTACTATCAGAACGCAGGTTAAAATTTAGGTTTATCCTTTAAGTAAATTCGAAACCGATTTTGCACAGATGACGTTAGATATATATTAAGAACCCCTGCGTTTTATGCTAGGCTTGACCAGATTAACAAGATTAGAAAGATAGATTATTGTACCGATAGATTTAAAAATGTCATTTTTCCCGCGTACCATAAGAGAGAACAATAGGCAGCGTAGCAAAGGGATAGGTAGGTAAAATATAGTTAGAGTAGTCTGTAGTGAATGATGCATGTAATAACAACCAATAATCTCTTTCTTATTATGTAGATACTAACCATCTAGCTGCATGTGACCCTGTTCTCTAGCATGTCTCCATTAATTGTCCTAGTTGCATGTCAATGGTGCACGTTTGCTGATCTTTACCCCCTGCCACAAACCCTCAAGGTGGCTCGCAGGGTATTACGTAGATGTAGAGGTATTCATTCTGTTAAAATTTTATATTTATGTATTATATCAACCAATGTAAAAGGCCATTTTCTGTATTCGGGGTCATAACAAATTAATTAGCGGTAGGTAGATCATAAAAACAAGCTAGTTCCGTTAGGAACAAGTATAAAATTGTCAAAAATTTGCGCTTATAAAGTTCATTTCATACTATTTCTCCAAATGATAAGAGACATTTTTAGAAAAACTTTTCAAAGTAAACAAATAAGCTTATTCTGGAATACGAAGTAAATAAAGCCGAGACTTTTAAGCCGATAAATAAATTATCAGCCCAGCAGACTCTCCATCTTACTCAGAGGAGGCCGTTTAAGGAGGCTGGAATGGACTATGGCGTATCTATGACAAAATTGTGCACTCATGAACAAGTATCAGAAAATAAATGAATGAATTAACTTTAAAGAAATCTGGTGAACATATGTATTTCGATCAAAACTTTTCGAGTGCTTTAAGTTACGCAACCGTTCGTCATTTTCTCTCCTGTTTTTTTAGTAAATCTCTATCCTTACACACAAATTGTACTGTAACTGACGATCTTGTAGGACGGCATCTTTTCTTTCTTTCTTTTCGTGCAGAGCTCTGACAAAACTACAAAAAAATAAATCACATTGCGGCTACTGTAAATATGCTTATTATTCCTCTTCTTTACCCACAAATGTGATAATTGGTAGCAAAAGTACTTGCTTGGGTTCGTGCTAGGTGGTAAAATAATCAATAACACACTAGTTTATATCAATAAGTTGAAATTCTGTGTGCTAGACAGTTTATCGTGGAGCAAGATGAATTGAGGACGATAAAAATTATTTCAATCAACTTGGTGGTACAGAATAGCAACCTATAAGTCGCGAGGTCAGTAACGGATCGATGACTGCTTTATAGACTTCCAAGAATATTTTGATATACGGCATCTGTCATTAACAGGGCGTGGATATACATCCATTTCAACCAAACCCAGAACTCGATCGACCTTTCGTGGAACTAAGTTCAAGAGGACGACTAGAGTCTAATATCAAAGTGTGAACTAAGCATTTTTGTTTCTCGTATTAATTATTCCGACTTTCTTACTTTCATTATCAACCCCATTTTAAATTCATAACAGTTTTTCAACGTACTGCTATCATATTACATACGAATGCATAATTGCATGTGAGAATCACCAGGAATTCCTCATTGCTAAACAGAATCCAGTCCATAACAAACGCCTTTGCAGCAAAAGACCCTGCACTTGCGGTTACAATCCTGTGATGCCAGGCAACGAACATAAGGATTTTGTAATCGCTGTAGATGTTACTGTTGGTGGGCATTACTTTGTGCTGCATGTGATATTTGCTGCTATACATTTAACTGATAGGTCATAAAATTAGTACGGTCTTCGTGATGCTAATGGTAGTAATTAATAAAATTCATAATTTGAGCATTGATACATAAATTATCGAGTATTTCGACGAGGTGAATTCATGGAAACGGTAATTCATTCAAATTATCGAGCAAAAATGCGTATAAACTAACGTGTTATTTTCGGTGGCAATATCCCCCAGTCAATATTCTTATTTATTTTTTCAATTTAGCAACAGTTAGAAACATGAAGTAAATATTTTAACATAACTGGCGCATAAATGTTTTTTTTCCATGACTAATATTTTATCTTAAATAAATATGTCCACATAAGTCTTTGCGTGATTCACTTTTTTGACACCATATGGTGAAATAGAATTCACAGCAAATTTTTTTGCCATTCTGTAAAGTTACCGTAGTCAGTGATAGATTTTTTTTATATAGCCAAAAAAGGTTAGAAATACCTAAAATTAAATTTCTATCGAGATCTAGAAGTTATAAGATCCTTATTTTTTAAAGATGCAGTCTTTCTAAAGTGAACACGCGCACTTTTCCCATAAAAAAAAACGGTTACTAAAGTTTTGCAACTATCCTTAAAATTAGCACGGTAAGGGAGAGGGATTTTGGCATTATTTAATTATTAATAAATGAATCAATTTCACTGTTTCAAAAAAATTCTTCTCTAAAAAAGATTCACATGTATTTAGGTAGGTGATATATTTTTTTAATGACGAGCAATGCATTCAATTTTTTTGAAAAAATATCTCCCTCAATCCACCTGATGTTTACAGCGAATTAAGGTAGCCATGAAAATCAAACGCACGAGCCAAATTCGATGAGTATTCTTTCAAATAACGAGATTGAAAAGTTGCCCTGATTGAAACTCATCGCAGCAACATGCGTCTGATTACTATCATGCGTTACCCGGTATAAGTGCGCTCAAGTTCCGACGTCTTGTGCTTCCCTGAACCAGCTTCCGAGTAAGATGAGCGCTCGGCTGGTTAAGAGGGAGGGAAGGAGAAACATAGGGTTGAATCCAAACCGGTTTCCTCCCTCCTCTTTGTTTGTGGGACTTCGTGTTGGTCGTCTACTTGCCAGCCAGCACGACAGGAAGCGCTCAATTAAATATTGAGATAAATGTTAATTACATGATTGTCAACTTTTCCAGCAATAATTGCTGAAACTTTCCACGTCTTCTTTCGCGGCTATAGGATGTTTTATAATTACATGCGATTTAGAGGAGCTTGATGATGAGCAAAGATGAAGAAGAACAGCAGTATAGATTTACCACTATGAGGAGATAAGTATGAAAACGGCACTACACACTGAGCAGGAGATGTTTCCTCATAAAAAAAGTCCCTGCACTTAGCTTGGAATTGCTCCAAAATAGCTAAGGTTATACGGTACGGAATAGAACAAACAAATGAACGAGTATGATTTTAAGGAGCAATAAATATGCGTCTACATACCTCCGCAAGCACACCAATCGCTGAGTGGCGTCGTGATAATTACAATGGCCATAAAATAGTCTCTCGATATTTTATTCTTCCTTTTATAAACCCTATCCGGAAGAATATTTATAGTCGAACGACCAGTATGACCGCTAGAGAGAAGATTAGGAATGGAAAAACGGCTCCAATAAACTAGGCTTTTTAATGATAGCCGGGGAGAAACGGTACAGATCTAGCCTTGAGAAAGCTAGGACGGGTCAGCCTTAAGATTGAGAGCCTTGATGCTATGGAAAACCACTCACGCCTTCTTCCAGCACGAATGATGCAGACGAAACCCCAAAAAAGAAACACGCTCGGACACAATAGATCCTATGCGGATTACCACGCTAAGCCATGGAGAGTAGGTATGGAATGAAAAGGCAGGGATGAGATGGGTTGCTGCGAAGGAAGAGGAAGGAGGTTGAGAGGGTATTCAAAGTGCGTGATAAGTTCGAGGGAAGACGGGAGATGGGCGCTGAAGGAGGATTTATGTACCGTTGGAAGCCCATAGGAGTCACGGCATTGGAAAGTTTTATATTTTGACGGGGATGGGGTGGAGGAGGCGAGAACCCGGAGGAGGCGATAAAGGGAGGGGCGGGGACTCTGCTTGTCCACGGGATTCTATGGTAGTCGCTAGGAGAGTGAGGATGACGATGCCGCGGGGTACAGGAGAACAGAGGAGAAAAAATAATAAACGTCCAACGCAAGGGGAGTGGAGACTAGAAGTAAGTAATTTCACTTACTTTCGACATCACTATACAACAAATTTCTATAAACCTAAAAGAGAAAGCCTCAGATTGCCTCCGAAGACAAACCTAAAGTTGAGGTATCCCTCATCAACAATGGATTGGTTATTATATAAACATCCAAAGATACATATTCGAATATATACGGATAAAGTGTAGGGTGAAAATGAATATTCATATTAATCTTACGGGCCAATTACTTATCCAGGTAATATGCTCCACAATACTGGGCCTATATGTAATAATGATCAAGATCAAACAATAAAATTTGACTCCATTAATACCTCTCTTATCTTTAAATGAAATTTAACGGCGCAATCAGATATAAATGGCATGTTATTGTTCATGACATAACAAAGTTTCAATACTTATGCATACAAAAGTGCTACATATTTTCCCTGCTGAGAGGAGCAACATCATGTAAAAACAGACAAGGCTCGATTGAATGCCAAATTCAAATAAAAGGAACATCTGTATACGAAAACCATTACATTTAAAAAATCGATAAAAATACAAAAATGACCAACCACCTGCTAATACTAGGATCAAGAGTCCGAGTGAATGATGCTTTGGTGGCTTTTAATTATATAGGTCGAATAGCCAAAAATCCAATGCCAGCTACTTTTTATAACTAGTTTTATACCTAATTTTACCTAATTATACATAAATATACCTAATTATACTAAGTTTTTTATGTCTTATTTCCTAAAGTTCCTAATGAACGTGCGTTTTCAACTAAAGCTACCTATCAGTTATACTGTACTCGAAGTTTTATCCTCAAGTCAGTGGTTTTTGTACAGCTGAAAGCAGGTAAATTAATAAAAAAAACATTGAACATGGAAAAATATTGGTTCAAGGGAGTTTCGGACGAATCCTTTACGTAAATACTCAGGCTATTTTGAATCCAAAAGAGTTTCATAGTTTCAATATATGGTCGTCATCGGAGCAAAAAAAAGGCCAAAAAATCAAGGCGGGTAACAGATATTGAGAAACTTGAGATATTGAGAGTTCATTTCCTAGGCGATGAAAAATCCACCCAATAATACTCGTGATTCCAATTCTATCAGAACTTTACCCACCTACAGGCAATTTTACAATAGATGGCGAGGATGTAATATTGTGAGGTTATCATTATGTATCGATAAGGATCCTGAAACTATCGATGTTTCGAGATTCTTATCCACTAAGAGTTAAGGGCCGGGCTCAAGCAAGATACCAATGAGCCACCAGTGTGCTGTAGTGATGGAGTGGGGATCGAATGAGAGGAAACGGAAGAATTTGGGAGATGGGAGAATGGAGAAAGACATATACACCCATATACTATCCTATGAGCAAACGCATTATCGTGTGGCAGGGGGTGACAGGACACCAGCGGCGTAAAAAAGTAAAATGAAAGGCTATATGAAAGGTGAAATAGTGAAGTGTATTTTGGGGGTTTTGAGTGTTTAAAGTGGAGTTTAGTTTTTATTATGGTAACTTATTGTGCGTGGAAATAACGGATTTTAGTAATTGACTGCTCGACAATGCAGCTTCTTATCAATTAATCGCTTCTATCGCACCTAGAGATGTGGTTCGCCATGAAAATGATATTCTCTGTACCGCACTGACACACATCTGTTCTGAATTTCTCATGAAATCTAAGCCTAGTGTGAAGTATCCGAGTCTCCAAACCTAATCCTTCTAAAATCTGTGAAACGCTCTGAATTCACTAGTAGCAGTAAATAACGAAGCGCGCAGCTTTCCTGCATAGTATATTTATTACTCGGATAGTTTATTTTTCGGAATTTATGTAGCCTCAAGAGTCAAACCCTCTAATTTTCTTACTCCAGGTGAGAACTTAATATCGCCGCATCGTGTGCCTCAGTCAACGGCGACAAAATGAAATACTAAAGATGGCGCAAGAATTGGCCAGAAGTCAGGGCCTATTGATACTTCCAGACACTTGGGCACCGAGAATTGGGCGAGGAAAGGGGCCCGAGAGATGCTAAGGAGCCTGCGGCGAGTTGTTATGGCGAAGGAGGGGAGGGCGACGATGTGGAGAGAAGCGTCAGAGGGGTAGATCTGGAAAGACATCAGGTGATGTAGTCCCACGGATGAGACCCGCAACCTTTGGGTTTCCTGGCTGTTTTGTTACCAGGTAAGGAGCCCTTCCTGGCTTACTAGCATATATCTAGGTAGCAAATCAAGAACACATATTAATTTGCTTCATGATACCCCGAATAAAGCCATTTTGTCCTTGACCACTGAGAGCTGAAAAGAAAAAAAACACGTAGTGCCTGAGAATAAGCCTTGGATGTTTATGAAGTAAAAGGGAGTCCATGTATAGAAGTAAAAATAAAAGAAATGGAACTAACAAACAGAATCATAATAATGTTCAGCAATGAGATTTTGTGCCTCATAGATTGAGAATGTTACTTTAACCCTGCAATCTATGCGACCATTCACATACTTATTACAAGATGTTAAGAAATATTCCCTGAAATGCTCGAAATTTTCGGTTATGCTTGAATCTCACGTTTTCTCAACATTTATGGTTATAGTATTTCACGTTTCATTCCATTGCGATCCATTCCTTGGAGAAAATGAATGCTATCAAAGGGGCCGACGTGAAAACTTCTCCCCAGATTCAATGCAGAGAGATATTAATCTTACGCCCGTACCGTAACGGAAGACATTTCACGAAATATACAGGAAATACGCAGTGCTTGTTTTCCGAGCTGGTGAAAAACCCACCCAAAAGGTCTTCAAACCTGCAACCTTTAGTTTACCAGACGAGGATTTAATCCCCATTCTGTACAACAATCTTCGCTGAACACAGGACAACTACGTACAGCAGAAGCAACGAAGAGTTTCAAGCTATCGATGCCTCCAAATTTTTGACCATCAATTCAAGGGGTAAGCGCTGGGTAACGGAGTGAGGGCAGAGATGCTGAGCGTGTTGTTGTGATGAAGGAGGTGGGAGCGGAGGGAAGGGGAAGACATCAGGTGATGTAGCCCCAATAGTTTCCCCAATTTTTTCTCCGAAGGTAGGCGGACTCGTGTAACAGAATAAAAAGAGGCGGTGGTAGGAGACGAGTGGGGTAGTGGCGGCCGGAGGAGCCGGGGATCCTCCGCTCTGGGTGGGGACGGCAGGGTGGCGAGGGTGATGCGGTCGAGGGGAGTGGGCGAGCATCTCGAAGGCGGAGGTTGGAGGGGAAGTTGCCCGGCGACTTCTCTCCTCCCCTCGGAGACTTCAACGGATGGAGGAGACTTGAACGCTCGGATGTGGACGGGCGGGCGGTGGGAGGAGGAGGAGCTGCCGCGAAGATAGGCCCGCGGCGTCGGCCAAATGTGGGAGTAGTGAGGAGTGAGGGAGATGGGCCCGTTTAAGTTGGAGGAAGGAAAAACACCCCCAGGGTCCAGAGGAGGGGAAAGAGAGAGCGAAATTCCCCCTCTCTCTCTCTCTCTCAGTACTACTATAACTACTATTTTTATACAAAAAAGCCACTTGACCAAACGGCACGTTGACAAGACGTGGAGAAAACAACGATAGGACAATTGCATGATAATATCCGTCAAGAAATATGGAGGATCAATGAAAATTATCGGATTTAAAAAGTAAAAACGTTTGATGAGAATGGTAAGGAAAATATTGCATTTTGATAATAGGCATTTATAAAGTGATATGGTTGAACAGTTAGATAAATTGGGCCTTAACAGTAATTGGTGTACTCGTTAAATTGGGTTAAAACAAATTTTATGAAACGAAAAAAAATTATTATGATCACCAAGTAGGCATACATTTAAGCAGACGGCATAAAAGGGTGGGAGGAATCGAGGAAATCGTGAGACCATGTGGTCGAAGGGACGATGCTCGAGAAGCTAGCGAAGTACCACGGGAGCAGTTGAATGTGGATGAAGCGATGGGCATAGGAAAAGGCATAGCAACATGCAAATTTGAGCTGAAGAATGAGAGCCATTTCCACAGACCAAACTCAGAAAATTAAGCTTAAGTGAATGTGGAAACCCCGATAGGGGAGGGCGTGATGGTTTCAAGGGCATGCATGTATGAATTTCAAATTACGAAAGGACTCTTTTGAGCTCAGATTAATGTAACGCTTTGTGAAAACGTTTCCAATCCGCTGAAGGCAACATTACTTCCATCAAATTTTTTCAATAAATTTCATTACAGCCGACCCAGGCATGGGTACTTCACTCACGAAAACCAACTGGATAGGATAGGATATTTGGGGAGGCGACCGACGGCAAAGATCATTTGCACCATAGGGGATAGGTAAGGGAGGCAGGGTGGATAGAATCCCGGCGTCAGCATTAGCCTACTCTTAACAAAAGGCGCCAAGGGGACCACGGCTTAACGTCTCATCCGACAGACGGAGTACTCCACTTGAAGTGCCCTCCACAAGACACACAAGTAGGGATCAGGTTCCTCTGAAAAACATCCGCCACTGCAGGGATTTGAACCCTGGCCACCCATGTGGTAGGTGAGTACTCTAACCACCACACCAATCCAATCCCCGAAAACCAACTGGCCAAGGCGTTAAAACGTATTCATCATTGCACTAAGTACGGTTGGTTGTAATAGAATTTACTCGAATAATTGAAGTAGTTTTGCCAACATTGAAAGCTATTCTTTTCTTGACTCAGCCTGTTTTGAAGGCCTATGACATAGAGCGCTAAGGAATGGACTGGTTGAAAAGGAAAGACCCCTGTAAAGAGAGCATGAGGATAAGACACAGGTCCAAACACATCGTAATTAATATTTTAGGCATAAAATTACATTCAATTTTAACCAATATTCCCATAGTATATCTTTTAAATTCCCACTACGTTACCACTTATCTTAAAAGTGTAAATGAAATATTATTCTAATATCCTATACTTTGCTCATTATAGAGTTTTGCTATTAATTTGGGTAATTGTCACACATGAAATTATGTCAATTAAACAGGAGGATGAACCAAGTCACAGTCAAAACACTGATATTTTTGTTTTGTGAGCTGACATTACATGAGTTTGATGCAGTGGAAGATAAGAGAATTAGCAATTTTTGAGTTCTATTTGATATTTAATAGCCAAGCCAATTTAGCGCAGGCCCTGATATGCGCATTAGAGTAAGAAAATCCAAAATAATATCGTGTTCATTTGAGTCAATGGCTCTATTCAAAGCGTTTGCAGAAATGATATTACTCAGCAATCATTATTTTCTTACCTGATAATAGCTGATAGGGTATTGGTATTATGAAACTTTTGAAAATTGATGAATAATTGTATACTTAGCAGTTTTCCACACTGTGATTAAATCTCACGATTAGTTTCGTTGGTTTCAGTTAACTTTCAAACGAGTTGAAATTATGCACAACCGTCAAAACTGGTCATGAAATTAATATATCATGTTTAATAGTGATTTGTATTTATTTATCATTCCCTTTACTGTGTCTACCACGAAATGGGACGGCACAACGCTTGGTGGAACGCTTGGTGTCCACAATGGTAGGGAGTGGACGGGTTGAGGAGGAGAGACGATAGGGAGCATGGTAGGGAGATAGGATGGCGGGGGGGGGGGGAGAGGGTTAAAAGGTGGGGGGAGGAGGGTGATGGGATGGATGTCGGATGAGGTGTGGGATGCTGCAGAAGGGACTTGCGTGGGGAAAGAAAGAAGAAGAGACAGGAGGAGAAAGAGGTGGATAGTGCTGGTGTTGATGCTAGCACAGCGTTGCCGCGTCTCCGAGCCCCGGGAGGAGGACGTCCGGCAGTAGTTGCCAGGTCGGGTAGGATCACAAACCGCTTTTAAAAGTCTCTCCTGGTGCTCTGGTGAAGAAACAACAACAAACAGACCTGTGTTATGCAACGGACTGCTCCCTGAGAGTGGTCGACGCTGAAAAAGAGGCGTTCATTTCGCAATACTGGCCACCGGAAAAGTATTTGCGTAATTCACCGATGCAAACCATCGCTTTCGATGGGCCCAGGTCACACTGGTGACAGTTTGACTTTTGAAGTGGCCACAATACTGCTTTATAACGTGAAATATTTTTCCCTTAGAATTTTTCGAATGTCTCTTAGCCGAGTTGGCCCCTTAGGTTGAATTATAGCCATAAACCAACTTCGTATGGTCCATGAAGTAATGTAGAAATTGACCAAGGAGGCATCACCTCCGGTTCCCATAGGAACTATTCATTGGAGTGCGGAGCCCGAGAAGCAATGGGGGGCATGAAATATTGTGGTAGATTTAAGTCGACAGTATTCTATGTTTACATTTACATGGAAAATTAGGGGCTATTACAAAGGTAGTGATGGTTTACATTCTAAAACTGTCCATTCTGCAGTCTAATGCCCTGGTGTCTAAACTACCATGATCTAAACTACCGTTGCATGCCAGGTTACGTAAAAAACTTTTGACTTTGTTGAAAAATAGATAAATAAAAACTAATATTCCCCTTTGCAACACATACACCCATTGATTGTATAATATCTACGCCCACTAGATTAAAATTTACGAAAGGTCGAGCATTAAGTCTAATGAGCAGCTTATGCCCGTCAAAAGGTAGATGAGAGGCTCAATTCATTGCTGAAAAACACTGAGAATAATATCCGGAAACATAGACCGTTATTCAAGTAATGAGTGCTCCAGCTGAGTTATCATGTTCCAATGATCTTTTACACAATCTCAAGTGTATACCCATTCTCGAAATTGGGATGTAGTAAAATAAATTTCAGTGTACCGAAACTAATTTTGACGCAGTGACTCATACTTGACGTACTAAATCAAGAAAACTCCTAAAATATTAATAATTCTATTATTGGAAGTAGATTTAACCCACTGAAAAGTATCTACCAAAATTATAAAGCTAAGATTAGAGTTTTTCCAGAACCTTTAGGGGCAATTCATTTCAAACAATAATTTTTAAATCCTATGCGTCATAAAAATAACATTCTATAAGAACAATTTCAATACAATACAGATGCACCTATTGATGGAAGGTTGTCATACTTGGCAAAATTTAAAGTTTACCCCTAAACTCAGCATCTTTGTAAGGATAGCAAAAATATTTGTACCGAACGTATATAAAAATCAATTAAATGGGATAGGAAATAAATATTTCTTCGAAGATTAGACATTAAGGTTTACATTTTACAGACAATTCATACATAAATTTCCGTAAGATTTCCCTACGATCAAACGGCTATAAAAAATCCAGGGTGGATGGCTATCAGTCACCACTGTATCCTCTCTATCATTTTATAGTGCAGCTTAAGTGCCATGCATGAGGTTTTATGATAGGGCCGCCCAGAAGCCTCTCGAACGTAACGGCTCCAATTTTTTACAGCTCCAGAATGCGAGTGTTATCATGCGATTTACTTTTATTGCCTCGTATTGTTGGCACTTCCTGACCATTTAACTATGTTTTTTTGGCCTTCTCTGATTGCTATTGTTCCATTATATTACCATGATCACGGATAAGAGCATGGGAATGCGATGGATTTGGGAGTTCAAGGGCAAGATTTGGAGCAACATTAAATATTTAGCGTGCAAGACACACATATCGATGTCTTCCACACAAAAGTCGATCATACCAACGGTGGAATTTCCTCACACTACCTTTGCACTAATTATTGGGAATTTAAAACATCATAATAATTAGAGTGCTTCCCTCAATAGCACTATAAGCAATGCTAGCAATAGATAAAATCAACATTACCGTGAATGAATAAAGAAAGAACTATCATCATTGAAAAGTTTACACTTGTTGATGAATTTCTTATCAATGGAACTAAGAAGTTAAAAGGATTGAAAATAAGAACAAAATCCAAAGATTAAAAAGCAAAGCAAAAAGAGATCAATTACTGCTAAAAATCGGTAGAAAATCTGCAGGATGGAACGGGAGAAAACACAGTAAAATTAAACAACTTCTTAAAAAGATTCTATCGGCCCAAACGATAAAAATATAAATTTTCGGTGCCACAGGCATTCGGTTAGCTTCATCCCCAATATTTATTTTTTAGCCATCAAACGCAATGAAGGCATTTCCGCGATGAAATGTACCACTAGTGCATGTTAAACGTAGTAGTTATGTCTTCGGTGGTTATTATCAGAAACCTTTATGTGAAGGGAAAACCTTCGTGTGGAGCGTGGCACTCTAAAGATCGGAAGCATGGACCATTGGAAAAGCCGACCAGAAAATAACAGCAGCCTTCGAAACCTGGTACTGGAAGAGGATGGTGAAGATTGAATGGACGGATCAAATAAGAAATGATGAAGTATACAGATGAGTTGAAGAGGAAATGATCATATGGGACACCATACAGAAAAGAAAAACCAAAAGGATTGGACACATCCTGAGACACAATTGGTTTCTGAAGAACATAATTGAAGGTAAAATGGAGGGAAAAGTCACCAGAAGAATACCCAGGAATAAGTTCATGGACCAAATAAAGAAGATAGTACACATGGAAGGATACAAGGAGGTAAGGGAACTAGCATTAGATAGAGAAGGGTGAGTGCTGCAGTTGATCAATCATAGGATTGAACGACCAATGAAATGAGTTATTAAAATCACTTATCGCGTTATTTGGGACTAAAGTAATCTGTAAACCCCAATTGTCGAAAATTACATATATATACATACATATCAAAGTCCTATTCCACTCAACGTGGGTCTAGGAGTTCACTAAGCCTCACCATTGCCCTCTATCGTTCCATAGCCCTTGTCGGACAACTTCATCCCAATAGTACCCTCTTGCCTCCACGTCCCTACTCACTTCGTCAATCCAATGTCTCCTCGGCCTTCCTTTCGGTATTTTACCTTTCTCTATTGTGCTTAGCATTACTTTGGAATTCTTGCTAGTTCCATTCTTTTAACATGTCCTAACCATCCAATCCTATTATCTACTATTTTTTGTCTGATACTTTCAATAGTTAATTGCTCCCTTATGTTGGAATTCTCACTTTGTCGAGTTTGGTTTTCCCCAGCAATTACCTCAAAAACTACATTTCTCCTGCTGTTACCCCACTCCACTGTCTTTCCGTCATTGTCCAAGTTTTAGCTCCATATAAAACTATAGGTAGATATTACGTCTTGAACATGATCATTTTTGCCTGTTGTGGTATCTTCCTATCCCATAATAGATGCGTCGAAAATTAATGCGCACTCGATACACAAGACCAACTTCCAATTGAAAGTATGTGACTCCTGAAGTGAAAACTGTCGCACGTAATCAAGCAATTTTCTCTCTTTCCGAGTGCACGTGTTTTCTCTCTTTCCGAGTGTTTATACGTATTACCCTATAGCCGCGATGAATGATCATCAAACTCATCCTGAATGGCGTTCACGCAAAAGCATCGACAATACGTCAGACGAAATACATATGCGAGTTTCACCTTTCCCTTTTTCCCTTTTTAAGCGTGATGCGTTCCACTCATTGAAGATGAGATTTCACCGCTCGAGCATTCAAAACGAGATGCAATTCAGGCGCTCGAGGAACCCGTGGGAGCACAAGTTCAAGATTTCTGATGACATGCGACGTGTCTCGATCGTATTCCGCAGAGCGGAGAGGGTGGAAGAGGCGGCCCTCCATGTACGGAGCGAGACATTTGTTACGGCTCTGATAAAAATCATTGCCTCCACTTTTTTCTGGCTCCTCGAAGGCGATCCCAATTAAAAAAGGAGGCTGAAGGAGCAACAACGGGACCTACCAACAGAGCAGGATGGACTCCTATAGAAACATGAACTTTCTCCAAAGCGCATGGGAAGATATATACGAGGATGCGTCTTGGTGGTAGACACCATTCAGTTATGAAATTACCAGAGATGTCACCGTCAATATTCAGGCATTCGTAAAGACGAAGCCGTTTTCACCATATTCAGTGCCGGTGATTTACCATGAGCAAAATAGACCAAAAATTTATCTGCACTGCTAAAAACGTTGAAATTGGAGAAATCTACATCTACATCTACGAAATATCGAGCAAGCTACCACTGGGGTGTGTGGCATAGGGTGATTCCACACCATGCATGCAGCACTCACGTTCCCCCGGATGCCCGGTAGTCAGAAAAAGCAGTCAGTATTACAATATGCAGTCAGACCAGAAACCAGGAGAGTGATACGTAGAAAAACATGCTACCATACAGTACACTACTTAAGATACGACTACTGGTTATAATTACTGCGATAGATAAATAGTACTACAAGGTACTATAACGATTGATGTAACTTCGTTTAAATTGATTAGAAATACACTTTCATCTCCATAAAACCTATCCAAAGGAGAACAAGGCTAGTGGGAGCGATTAAATATATATAATCTGCTCTTGAGTGGCGTCATTCAAATGAAAAAGATTTAAATATCGCAAATGATCATGAAACAAGACAAACATTACCATTTAAATGTTCTTTTATAAATAGCGCAGGTGGCCATCGATGAAAAATGTATTTTGTTAAAGAATTGAACGCATAGTCGTTTACAATATTTGATACGATTTATTAAATTGAAACTAAGAATAACATACCTTTCCTCTTTTAAAGCTGAGACTCTTACTAGTTACGTTACTAATGTATAAGGACCTTATCTTCGCCCGAATTTTACTGCACCATCTACGGTCAACTGTGTGATATTAAGTGTGCTCGACGAACGACCTCAACAAAGATGCGGGTTATGATCCAGCCACAAGAATGGATGTTTTTCTAATTGGTTTTGCGTGGTTAATCAGTGACCTTAGCCGTCAGAGCGACTTAAAAATTCCAATAACCACTGCTTGGTAAACCCAAGGAGATAGAAGTGAAAAAAGGGAAGAGAAGATTATCGATATGATTGTCGTGGCCAGCTTAAGTCACGTCGAAGGTTCCGCGGAAGGAGTTTGTGAACCGCATGGGTGCAGGAGAAAGGTTATCAATCATAGTACCAAGTCCTGTCCTTCAACCAAGTCCTTCGGCTCCCTAACATTGATGTAATCATCAATTGCCTCTCAAGTACGAAGTGATGGAAGATCATACCACCCAAGGTACCTCAGCGAGGTGCCATGGAACATACTATTGAATGTTGAACATGAAGCGATTTTTTTCCTATTCAAAGTCAATCACACAGACGTCAGTTTTTAATTAGTAGTATTCATAATCCGGCATGGAAAATACCGCAATTAATGAGGTGATATGACGATGAACATATTGAAAGGGGCATTTTAAGAAAATTTTCTAGAAAGAGTAGCTAGCAAGACTCTGAAGTCAAATCGAAAAAATTACACAGTCATCTTAATGGTTCATTTGACTTAAAAAACTACTATATGTCAAGGCAAAGCAGTGAATAATATATTTTTCAGGCTCCAACCAATCATTTCTCGCGAACGAAGTGACATAATTCATATTTCATATACATATTAGCTTCTTATCAAAATATCAGTACATAGCACACAGCGTAATACAGTTGGATAGGAGATTGTGTGATCTATTCAACAGGTAAACTATAAGATAGAAATTTTGAGAAGTAATGTGACGACAGAGGCAGCTGAAATAACTCCGGAAAAGCTAGTTCTGTTGAAAAATAAAAGAAAACGTGGAGTAAGATCATACACCTTTTTCATCATTTTGAGAAACGAATTATAGTAAATTCTCTTCTACATTAGCTTCTCTCAAGAAATCACTTTACATGATTCAATAAAGCCACTGAGTAACGAATGAATCATAAAAATAGGGTTTGGTGACAACGAAACTATAGTAAATGGCAAAACGGTGTTCACCTTTTTACCCCACTGATTTCTATTCTCATGAGTAGCTATAAATAGTTGAAACAATAACGTCTGAATTTGCCAAAGGAAATAAAAGAAGTAAATATGCTTAAATAACAAGAAATCATTGCCCTGTATGTGTCGTACCATTACTCCTTCCTATTGATGGATCAATTTATGGGCAGCAGAAAGAGCAATGTTAGAATAAGTAAAAAGGTCATATGACATGGCTCACTATATTCTTAGGAATGTTTCTGCATGTCCCACGGGAAACCACAAATGGTAGCTGAGCTAGCTCAAAATGAGAGTATCGGGGTCATGGAGTCTCTTTGTCTTTCTCGGGATACTTCAATAGAATTCGATGCATTTACATGTTTCAAGTACTACGCGCAGAGATATTCCATTAATTTAAAAAAATCAGAAAAACCTCATGTTCACAGCGTGTGTTTACCATCTCTGAGACAGCGAGAAGAAAAATAAAGAACTTTGAAGGTGAGTCGTAAAAATAAGACAGCACAAGCGTCGGACATTCATTCGCCGTGCGAAATCGAAATTCACTGCCTCCAGGCGACGGGGATACTGCGGGAGGCAAGCCGTCTGCTCTCAAAGCTTGACCAAGGGCAATGAAAGCCTCGCATCAATATGCACATGTGCTTCCTGCACTTCGATTTACTGGGACTTTAAAGGAGTGTGACAGGGAAATATAAACACATGTTCATTGGAAGCGGAAATGAAGCTTCTCAATGACAAGCAAAGAGGAGTAACTTATGCGGATTTCTCTCCTTGAGCGCGACACTGAGAAAAGATGGGCTTATCGGGGAGGATTTTATTGGTGAGACACGCTAATGCATGTCTCACTAAGGCCCTCAGGCCCTTGGGCCTAATTGTTGGGATTGTATTAATAAATTTGAGGGATAGCTGATTCGATTTATAAAATATAGCCAGCTTCTGCCGCATTTAGTTGACTTCATGGTTTATATATGAAAATAATACTCATATGTTCTCCTGCACTAAGTCCCATTCACAATAATCTACGTCACCGGTGGGCCCCAAATTATGAGGCCACAGTACATGATTCAAGACATAATAAAATCACTTCGGCATGATTCGTATACTTTGGAGAGAAGTAAAGATTTTAATGTAATTTTGTAGAATGAAACTGCTCGAGATATTCACTTTGAACAATGAATGAATTTGAATATTTTAATTTAATTTTAATCCAGAACTCGGAAAAACTATTTTAACCAATCACTCCTTGTGTCTAGCGCACTGCTTTATCGCAGGCCCGATAAGAATGTGAGAGCCTTGGACCTACTCCAAGTACAATTTAATGGCATAAATAACAATTTCGCAGTCTCGAGAAACTACTGATATCAAGATTAGGCATTATGAAAGAACTAGGCCAAATAATGGGACTAGAGGCAAGAGCTGCTGCTAATCAAACTTTGAAATGATGACAGTGAAATAAAATTTATATTCCCTTTGTCGTTCGAGAAATCTAATATACGCGAATCATCAACGTTTTTGGCGAGACTACTATCTTAGGTCATCCAAAACTATGTTTAACATGAAATTATTTTCATAAAAATTGATCACAAAGCTTAGGTATATTTTTTTAACAGCCGGTATTCTCTAAATAGATCTATGTTAAACGGTTATGCTTGGTTGGAAAGTCGAGTTTTCCTACGCAAATATTACGATTATCCATAGCAATGTGATATGCTAGACAACAATAAGGCCCGTTTTATAATTCCTGAATATTTTTTCGGGGTGAAAACTGCAGTTAACACACTCTTCAAATAACCGACAGTCTGACGTAATGTACAAAATCCGGATTCTCAGCTAACATCAACTTAACGAACAGGCAACACTATCCAGCAATTGTATAGCTGGGCCAAAATATTTCAGTCGGTGCAGCGCAGCATTGGAAAGATAGTTTTAAGGAGAGAGGACATTTTATGACTCAAGAAAGTGAAGCCCGTCTGTATACAAATTAGACCACCTAGAATAGACCTAGAGAACGGCGTGATTGGTATGTATGTATGTATGCACGTATAACACTCGAAAAGGACCCAGACAAAAATACATGGCAAGAAGAAGATAACAAATAATAATGCAACATGGGGAGATAGTACAAATTACTTTTTTTGGGAATGGCAAATGGCTAGGTTAGCGAAGACACTGGAAGATATGGTGAAAGGGTTGATGTACTCGGGAAGGGGATTTACAAGAGAAGAGAGGCGAAAAATGAGGGAGCGCTTGGTAAGTGATAATCTGGGAGTAGGGATATGGAGTGTACCCTGGCGCGTCGGATGGGTATTCTGAAATTTATGATGGAAGCCAGGTCAGGGCAGTCAATGGTTGAGTTGAGTGTGCTACGGATAAGTTTAAGATCACTTTTAAGGAAGATATTATCCAGTATGTAGTCTATGATCTGTACTGTGTTATTTCATGGCATCGTACGCTGGTGAATAGAAATGATGCGAAGGGAAAGAGAATGAGAGAGAAATGATAAAGAATGGGACATTCGAGAAAGGATGAAGGGAAAAACAGGGAGGAAGGGAGATGGGAGGATGGAAGGAGGAGCAAGGGTGGGGGGAGGAGGGAGACACGTGTTGTGGTGGAAGGACCCACCCCCTCCTTTTATCCTCAAGACGGTCAAGGACGACACCCCCTACCCTACCCCCCTCTTGCCCCCTCCATTCCTCCGTCTCTCCTACAAGGCCTCCACAGCTCCAAGAGAGCAGAAGAGACTTCCCGAGACGAAAGCGGTTTACGTTGTGTCGCCCTCGGGTGAGGACGAGAAGAATCACGTCCATTCCTCGGACAACCTACATCAAATGTTACGGAAGTGCGCCGAATCGGTCCACCAGTCGTTTGGTTGGCTCCAGGGTGCATGCGAGTTCAAGGATTCTCATTACACATCATGGAGATAATACTCTTTCCAGATGGTTCAACAGAATGGTTCAAGCATCTCTACATCCACATCTACTTATTACCCTGCTAGTCACCTCCAGGCTATTTGGCTGGGAGTAACTTATCACCAGCATAAACTACAGTGATGAAATTTATTCTCACCAACATGTACCACATAATGGGTATGCTAAAAATTCTACAGAAACCACTAAGTTACCCCATAATGCAGTTACGTAAGCGTGACACAAGAGTCACGCAGGTAATATGCGAAACGTGGTGTTAGCCTTACTCGGCAGATTTAGAAACATGCATTTGTTTGCATATGAATTAATCACCTGCACTACCAGTCAACTAACGTACTTCAAAGTCTAAACACAGCCATTATGGTCTCTTATCGATCGCGGGAAAAACGACATTTTAAATCTTTCTGTTCAACAATCTATTTCCCTTATTTTAGTCTCATGATCTGATCTACCGTAGTATGTTGGAGTTCGTAAGATATTGATAACCTCGTCTGAAAATAAATCGGAGTTGAATTTATTCAAAAGATTGAGTCTAATTACACATAATTACGCATTCTCAAATCTATTTACTCCGGGCCCAGCTTAAAAAATGCATCCCGATGGAAATTTGAATCGCTGCAATACACTCCGTTAAAACCACTTCGAGGCGAATGGGTTTGAATTTAGAGAAATATAGTTTCTCAGATGATTTTCATCCGTCCTAAATTTTGGCGATTGAACATATAGAAATCGTTGCAGGGAAAAAGTTCCACCAGCATCGGTAATAGAATTTGGAGGTCTTCCTTGCAGGGTCCATGAGTGGAACTCTAAGCCACCCAGGCTTCCAATTTGTAGTTGGAATTTTTTTGAGGATTCTACATCTACGAAATACCGTTCAAATCTCCACTGAGGTGTGTAGAACGAGGAGATTCCTTACCAGAAGTGCAGCACTCGTCCCAGTTCAATCAGAACCTCGTACATTTCCCGGCCGCTACGCAGATAGCAGTCTGGAGAGAAATGCACAATCAGACTAGAAACTTGGGGAGTGCTACGCAGAGCAACATGTCAACATGCAATACAGTCATTAGGTATCCCGATCTCTATTTCTGTCGATTCTATTGATGTTATTAATTAAAAGTACTACTAGTTACTCAATCAAGCAGAAAAAAATCATTCATGACAATTCAAGCAAAAAGATTTACTAATAATAATGGAAAGTAAATTTTATTCAAGAGCAAACTCAATTGTACCTAGCCAGGGTCAAGGTTTCATACGACCAATCTATGGTAACTTATATGGTCCCTTATTGTGCGTGAAAAAACGACATTAAATTTATCAATTCCGCAAGCTTTATCCTAAATATTCTACCTGAAATAGTTTCTACCGCAGAGGTTATATATTATGAACGTCCTGTAAAAGGAATGGTTGCTGTACACATAAATGTCTTTAAAATTAATGAGTAAAAAACAAATGTAAAATGAAAAAAGGCACCTGCTGATAAGCCAGGAATGGCTTTGCAGGACCATGCTGTTTTAAATGTTTTTGAATATTGTACAGTTGTATTACTTTTATGTGAATTTTACCCTGTGTTTTATTATCTGTGCCATTTACAATAAACATCTTCCTAAGTAAAATAGGTCATCCTCAAAGAAAAGGTTCAAGAGAACTAGACCTGATGCCCTTGTGGTCAATCAAGAATGGAAAACCAAGGGAAGGGAACTCTAAAATGAAGCCAGAACTCGAGGTTATGAATCTTTAAACAAAATGTAAAGTCGAGCAGAGCAACGTAAATAAAGATCAGGAGAGAAAGCGAGGAAACCTGGGTAGCGTAGTGGTCGGCCTGCTGAGCTAAAGGTCCTTGATTCAGATCTCTGTTCAGATGGAGTCATTTTTCGAAGCAAATTAAACTACCCACAATCGTAATATTCAATTTTTCAATATTATAAGCTGATTACACAGATGATTCGTTCAGAATTGCCTCATCTAACCGTGAGGAACGTACTAAGTTAATAAACTGAGTTATTCCGGAGAAAAACGTATGGTTCACAAATGAAGTCGAACATCCCAGTCTCCGTGTAGAATACATCCACCTGGTGACTACGATGAATACTTCTGTTAATAAACACGGTATCCGAAGGACCATTTTTTAACGCTTTTTTTATTCTCAATCAATTTCTATGAATTTCTCAGACTTAATCTCGATTTCTATCTTCTTCTCAGCACACACAGCCTCTCTTCACTCCATTTTAAATTCTTCCGCCCCGCTTTCCTAGCGTTGTTCAGATAACGGTCGACAGTTATCAAGCTCCTCCGATTACAAGATCCATCCTCCTGCTTGTTCTTTTTTCTCATTTAAACGGACAACTTCCATTCTTCATTAACCATTCGGAGCATCTCTTCGCTGGTCCGTCTTTCCGTTCAGCATCGTCCACTCACACATGTAAAAGGCCACCAATCTTTTCTTATCATATCTGAAACAGTCATTTTCATCATATATAACTCTTAATTGATCTCATTTTACAGCTAAATCCACTGTTCATGCAGTCTGTTTTTTTCCAGTAAACAACAAGTACAATACTGAATTATTCTACACCTACATATAACCCTGCAAGCCACCTCAAGGGTGTTTAGTAGGTTTTGGACGGTAACGGTGGAAGTAGGTTCAAGTTCCTGCCTTCTAAATCATGGGTTTTGCTTTCGAGCCCTGCCTAGATAGATTCTTTACCTCTCAGGGCATTATTGTGTATAATCATCAAATGTTATTTAATGTTTAACACGATATAAAATACCATAAGAGCTGTTTTATGTGGCTGTGGAAAATTAAAAATCGAAATATGTAATTATCCTCGGATATCCTATGAAACTCGTCATTTTCTGCCCAATATATTGTAGGGAGACTACCGAATGGTAAAAATTCATCCTGCCCTTATTTATCCTGGTTTTGAATATTTCCATAAGCTTTTATTTCTCTTATAGGTGAGAATTAATTGAGCAATGCAACAAGTTCCACCATTTTAACTCACGAAAATACATGGCACATTTCAATGATTTAAACCGATTGCAATGACTCAGAGATGGACTTGACAGTAGGTAGTCCATCAAACTAGAGAAATCTAAGCCATGGCTATTGTTTTATTGTACCTCCCAAAAGATGTTTTAAGGTGTTGGGTCAAGAAATTTGTTTTGCCTAGGTATACATATATGAAGCATCTGAAGTGGAACTAGTGACTAGGACAGCTTAGCAATGAAGTGCGGGTAATGCTTAATACCGTAAATAAATTTTGTTGAAGGTGCTGCCAGAAAGCAAAACATATAACAGATCGCGTAATTATTATAATCAATGTTGCCCTGAATTATCTGCATATTAAGTTTGTGAAAATCAAAATACATGAGACACATTAAAGACTAATAAGGGATTTTTTACCTCGAGTAACGCAGTTCTGAAGCCATGTCTTACACCTTTGAGGAGCAATTATCTGGTAGTATAGCTGCTTACACATACCTGTGAATGAAAAAAGCACGCATTTAATAATTGGGAAATAATTAAAACACTGAAGAAAATTCATTAAAGTTAAAAACTATACTCTAAAAATGAACACATTCATTTTTACATCTACATCTACATCTACGTAATACCCTGCGAGCCACCACGAGGGTGTGTGGCAGGGGGTGAAGATCACCAAACATGCACTATTGCCATGTAAGTAGGATATATAATGTTTTAAGGAATACATATATCGAGCTACAATGACTACAACTCTGCATGCCTCACATAGTCCTTTAAAGGTGAGGGGTTAGCTATTAGGTTGTATTGGAACAAGTTTTTACCTTGGTGTTCTTTATTTAATGTCTAAATTTAGGGGTAGGAAAGCTTAACTCTCGATTCACAGTCAAAGCTGTGAGTACTTTGAGCTGATTTATCAAGTAATACTGGAAACTCCAACATAATCTATCATAGCTCAACCGTGAAGTTTTCTAGAACCAAATGAGACGTTACTGATGGACAGAACATGGATTCTAATGACCGAGAAAAAATATACATGAACCAAACTAAGGAAAACAATAAGGTACTGACCCTCGTAACTTCATTTTAACTACGCGCATTGCTGACTTGGGGCGTCATTATGTACCTGATCTGATGTCTCCAGCCACACATCCATGAATTGGCTTGCAGGGTAACATTAAGATACGTAGATGAGATCGTAAATCGGTGAAATGCATTGTAACTAGCTTCTAAAAATTCTGAGGAAATATTATAGATTTTATTCTTTAATATGGAAACTTAACACATGGACGAAGTGAAGCCTGAAGTGGTTGAGAGTATAAATAATACTTTAAGTCGAGATGATGAGCGAATTAGAAGCTTTTAATTTGCTTCGAAACAAAATGCATAACAACTGAAGAGAAATTTCTGAGAAAATTCGCCGGCCTGGTTATCCAGTGGTCGAGGTTTCAAAACCCGCTTCTGACTAAGTTTAACAGATTCTGACGTAATGTAGACGAAGTTCATCTACATCTACGAAATATCGTGCAAGCCACCACTAGGGTGTGTGGCACGGGGTGATTCCACACCAGGCACTCATCCCAGTTCAAATCAGAACCGCGCACGTTCCCCCGGATCCAGGCGCAGGCCAAAAGCAGCAACAGTGCAAGCAGACAACAGTGCGTAGTCAGACCAGGAATTAGGAGAGTGATGCGTAGAAGAACATGCTACCATGCAGTGCAGTACTCAAGATACATGTACTGCTTAATATTATTAATGTAACAGATTAATAGCAGGTACTACAGCATGCAAGAGTATATCATGCCAGAGATTGCTTTCGAGATTAGTTGTAATGAAAACAACAATCGATTTGCAAAAGTTTTGAATAACGATACGACGCGACTCAACTCAGTGTCATCTTCAGGTACTTGGCCTGACTAGAACATTTGGTCTACTACCTTAGTAGTGATTTGAAGCGCATCGTATCAATATTTAAACCCGCTTCTGGCACTGAGTTCGTGCTTGTCTTAATATTATGTTCTTAGGTTGGACCATACGAGTTTGTGCTAGCAACTAGAGACCTAAGAATTGTATCATTTGATGTACAACACTGGGTTTGAAAAAAATCGTTAGATAACACCACTTGAGAGCCTGATGACTCATTGATAAAAGATGTGGCCGCCTCGTTACACAATTTTATACGTGCCCAATTCGGGAGTTTTTGCAGAGCCGATTACTGATAAGAGAGAATAACACACGGAGTAAATTAAGATAACTTTCTGGTTCAGGGTCGCCAGCTACACACTCGCCGATTTCGAGTCATTAAGAATCAGTCAAGCGATAAGACTGATTTCGAGAAAAAAACCTTTCCTGGAAGTACTTATAATACTAATCAAGTTTCGAGGCACGTGATAAAATAAGGGACTTTCACTCTTTTTGTGAAAATAACATTCTTACCAATGTTAAAAAATTAATGCAACTGTCGCTCGCCAAAGTTGAATAAATGATTGCTTCTTTAAATAAAAAAGCACTGCTTCTTTATTCACTTCTCTTCCAAAAGCTTAACCTATTACCACTCACTGCAGCCTGAATTTGTTAAACCCGCTAAACCGTGTAATAAGAAGGTTTTTTATGCAATTTAAACACTCGTCATAAAAGCACTGCTAATGATGGGACGTCTAAATTTTAGTGCGACCATACAGAATTCATATCATTATCTATACATGTTTATTCTTACTTTACGGTACATTTAAAATCGACTCATAAATGACTATGGATAACACGGAAAATATCAAAAATGGCAAGTACTAAATTAAAAGTTATTTCCCACGGAATAATGCTGTCATTTTTTATCTTGGGGGAGTAGGGATAAAATCTGCACAGCGACAATATGTGCCGATTTTACAAAACGGTGCACTTTAGGGCTAAGATTTTTAGTATCAAACCTAAAATCTAAATAGAGAACAGGAAAAGGAAATACGCACTCATTTCGGAATACATTTGTATTACCTGTGATGGAATTTATTAAGAACTGGCTTTACTCTCCTCAATCAAAAATAATCCTCCAACATTTCGTTAAGTGACCGGGTGCAACTCATACTACAATAACGAAATTAAAGCCTATGCTACGTCATTTAGGTAAGTGAAAATACCTTTGGTGCAACAAATTACAAGTATGCTTAAATAATTAAGGCAAATGAGGACAAATTTTGAGGAAAAGTCTGGAAAATAAGCTGCTACTCCAAACCAAAGATTACTACTCCAAGTGACTACATCAAACTCTTCTTTTTCATATTGCTACCACAGTGCTTGCCGGACAGTCTGGCTGTGACAATGGAGCTTCCCCTCTGCTATGTTAATAGGCGAGAATTACTTCACCCTCTAACTCGGTAGGGTGCAACTCAAGGATATATATATTAAAGCCTTTCAACGGACCGGATATGACTAGCACTTACGAATCAAAACATGAAATGTGTCGGGGATGAAATATTCCTAGAAAGGAGCCATGAGGGCTTCATTACTCATGGGGACGGGCGGAGTAAATGAAGACAGCTCATTCACGTTGCTTAGCATTTTAAAAGACTGATACAAGCGAATCAATGGGTAGAAAAGTTTTTTATGTCGTTGACATTAAAAAAGTTTGGTTATTAGATTTTTCAATCGACATATTAACTATATGGGTATGAAAATTATTAAAGTAATTCGAGCAATTACAGACTCGAATGAAGGTGACATTGATATATTTCAAGTAAATCACGTCATTTTATTAATATATTTGAAGGGCTACTTAATAACGTACCGATAGATTTAAAATGTAATTTTTCCCTTGTACTATAAGAGAGAACAATAGGCAGCGTAGCAAAGGGATAGGTAGGTGAAATATAGTTATAGTAGTCTGTAGTGCTTCATGCATGTAATAACAACCAACAATCCCTTCCTTATTATGTAGATACTAACCATCTAGCTCCATGTGACCCTATTATCTAGGATATCTCCCTTAAATATCCTACTTGCATGTCAATAGTGCATGTTTGGTGATCTTCACCCCCTGCCACACACCCTCGTGGTGGCTCGCAGGGTATCACGTAGATGTAGATGTAATATTAAATATATTCATAATATAGCTTTAAAATATTAATTTGTATATTTTGTTTGGATCTAAAAATAAAATTAATTGATGGTTATTTTAACCACCGATGTTGTATATTCCACGATCATTTTACTACGAGCTCATCGCCAATTTCAAGTGTCCAGATCAATATATCAAGGAATAGCAATTGTAGACTAGTCCAAATAAAACAAGGCTATGTGATTTCAGTACATTAGGTGTACCTGAGAACTTACATAGGCTATATTTAGGGGTGGAAATAAATTTTTTCTCAAAATCGTTAGTATTACACAGCGTTGTAGGGCTTCGTACTTAGTATGCTCTAGTCTTACTATGTTTGGGGTGAGACTAAGGCATCGCCCAACTTCGAAATCCTCAAACAACGAAAATTGACAGAAATATCAATTCGTATGCTTTATACATGTTGACATACATTGCGGAAGGCAAGGCAAGAAGAATGGATGGATCTAACAGGTTAAACCTTTTAAGCCTTAAACCTTTAAGCCTATAAACCTTAAACCGTTAGGTTAAACCTTTTAGGTAAATTCGAAATCGTTTTGTTCACAGATGACGTTAGATATATATTAAGAACCCCTGCGTATTATGCTAGGTTTGATCATCTTAACAACATAAGAGAGATAGATTGTCGTACCGATAGATTTAAAATGTAATTTTTCGCGCGTACTATAAGAGAAAACAATAGGCAGCGTAGCAAAGGGGGAGGTAGGTGAAAAATAGTTAGAGTAGTCTGTAATGCGATTATGAACTTTTGGAAAAAGAATGGCTTTCCCCGGAATAATTATTGCATCAAAGAAAACAAAATATGTAACGTAGATTCAATTAAATACTTAGGCGTCACCATCACTGAAGACATGTCATGGGGGAAACACATCAGGGAAATAACTAGTGTAGCAAACCGTAGATTATGATTCGTAAAAAGGGTTCTAGGCAAATGAGAATAGAGAGTAGGAGAAAGAAACTATTTTACACTTGTCAGGCCTCATTTAGAATATGCCGCTAGTATATGGGATCCGTACGAGGAAGGTATGATTAAAGAATTAGAGCACGTACAAAGGAGATCTGCTAGGTTTGTTAAAGGCCGTTATGATAATCGTATACGTGTTAAGAGTTTAATAGAAGAACTTGGATGGGAATTACTATCAGAACGCAGGTTAAAATTTAGGTTAAACCTTTTAAGTAAATTCGAAACCGATTTGTTCCCAGTGGACGTTAGATATATATTGAGAACCCCTGCGTATAACGCTAGGTTTGATCATATTAACAAGATTAGAGAGATAGATTGTCGTACCGATAGATTTAAAATGTCATTTTTCCCGCGTACTATAAGAGAACACAATAGGCAGCGTAGCAAAGGGATTGGTAGGTGAAATATAGTTAGAGTAGTCTGTAGTGCATGATGCATGTAATCGCAACCAATAATCTCTTCCTTATTATGTAGATACTAACCATGTACCCTATTATCTAGCATAGCTTCATTACATATCCCGGGTTGCATGTCAATAGTGCATGTTTGGTGATCTTCACCCCCTGCCACACACCCTTGTGGTGGCCCGCAGGGTATTATGTAGATGTAGATGTGGATGAATAGGCAGATATAGTATGTATTACACAGAAACCAATGCTCAGAGAAAAGAGGGTAAGAATAGGCTGTAGGTATTTTAAGATACTGATGTGGAGGGAGTAAGGAGAACCGACAAAACGGGGATAGGAGAAACATGACGAATATCAATGGTGAGGAGGGAAAGCTCCTGAGAAGAAGAGGAAGTGGACAAAGGTAAATTTCTGATTATCATTATCACACAAACTTACCGAACGTAGTACGTCACAAACTATCTAATCATCACATCTTAAAAAGGGATTGTTGCTCGTGTGATTTGGAATGACCACGTACCAAATACCCAAGGACATACTTTACACTGGTGTGACCAAACAGATCACGTGTCGAGCAAGTAGGCGAACCCAAAAGAAGTAGGAGCGGTAAAAAATAGATAAAATTCCCCGGAGAACACTGAGAAAGCGACGCCAAGATAAAATTAGTAATTTGATCGAATTTTTTTAGGATGGAGGAGAAAAATAGGTTGATTATTTCCTTTACGTTCGATGCTGAATATTTCTGAAAGATATTTAACCTATTTTGCTAAAATAACGGATTACAGTAGAAATAATCACTGTCAGTTGATTAAGAAAATAGTTCAAAAAATGATTAGCCTTAAAATGTAAATGTTTTCCAAAAACAGTAAGGAACCAAAATACAACCAACAAGCTAACGCTTCAATATAAGCTATAAATGTAATAGAAATATGAACTTAAATACATTTTGCAACATCGTAAATACACCCAGTTACATGTACCCTGAAAGCCATCTCATGAACATCAGGCGGGAGGTGGGTTATCACTTATATTCACTCATTCAATTCATTTGGATATTCTTCCAGCTGATTGGTAGGTTTTCGGACATTACTTATACTGAAATCCAAATCTCAGGCAGTACATACTCGTAATATATGAACGAAAGTAAGACTTTTGATGCATTCACAGAAACCTAAAAAATACCTGGCAGAAAATGATACTTCATCAAAATACGCATGAACCACATGCTATGAGTGCTGAAAAACCATGAACCTCAATAGATTTCGCAACAGTAGTGCACACAGATAAAAGAGTTACGTAAGAGGGAAGCAAAACGCATGGTTAATACACCTTAGCAAGTCAAGTCAATAACATAAGAAAGCTAACCAGTTTATCGACAAATATTATTATGCAGTGGATAAGATTCATTATTGTTCGCGGGAAAAATGGCATTCGAAACCTCTACGTTTGCAGTCTTTTTCCAATTTTTTTCTCATGATTTAATCTAATATAGCATGCATGGTTTATCCGTAGATCCTGTTCATTTGCAAAATACCTCGTAATAGTTAGAGAAAGTAACAGCATGGAAATACATTCCTCCTCTGCTGCATCATGCGTTTTAATTCACACGCAACGAGTGAGGCAACACTTTCTAATAATACTGTCTCCTAACTCCGTCTAGCAATGTAAATCAGGGGTATTACTGGTGCCACTAATAGTGCAAGTTCCTGTAGCTAATGTCGGAAGGGGTCAGTAACATTATGGAACCACAACGTATGGGGAAAGCTTTTGTCTCTTGAAAAGTACGAGAGGATGTTGAATGACACGTGAAGCTGACAAGAAAAAAATACCAACTTGTTATTCTCTACCCCAACCCTCCGCCCGGAGAATTACCGCCGCTTGCGGTCGGAAAATAGAATTGATTTCGGGAAATGAAAAAGTCTTAAATTTTCCACAGGAAGCGTTAGCTTTCGAAAAAGGCTGCCTCGTTGCTTTGAGCATGACTCACTCCACTTGCGGGCGCCCTTGATCTATAAAATAAAAAGTGATGGAAGACGAGGAATGAAATAATGGGTGAAACCTAAGGGTGAAACGTACGTGATTTGGCTTTAGAATTCAACAAGCTATTACCTACTTTTAAGATTGCAATGGAAGGCATTTGGATTCTTCGCGTGAAATCTTGCGAAATTTCTCCAGTAGACGAAGTTATGGACTGAAAAATTGTAGAAATTTTCAGCAAATAACAAAATGATTTCGTTTTCTCTTCTTAGATAGTTTCTCCAAAACTTTTAATGTTTTTTGCTCACATGCCGATCATTGAATGCACCAGGTTGGATTCAACAGCACACGTGATACACACACGTCTCTCGCATTAATATGTTACCAATGAATCTATTGGTGTCTTGAGTGTAAACAGTATTGTTTCCCGATTTCGTGAATGGAATTTGTATCTTTTAATTGATTTTCAAATAATTAGAAATGTGAAACTATTATTATTAATGTTATGGACTAATAATATTTACTGAAAAGTGCTGCTTGATTTAAATGCTGAGCTAAATAGGTACTTCAGACTAATATGGAAAATATTTTTGGACATAAAAAGACATATTTTTATATTTTTGACAGAATAATTTCCACTGGATAAGCAGATTATTGAGAAAATTCAAGGCTATTTATAAAACTATCCTCGTACGAAACGCAGTAGTCGTTCTTAGCAATAATTCAGTATAGCCAATAATGATTTTGCGGATGACCTAGTGAAATACTAGATTTTAATAATGAGGATTACTGAGAAGTCTAGCTCTTGCAAAAGTATCTATTGGTTTTAGACTCAATTTCAATGTCCGTGATCTAATTACTTTTCCTATTAAATCATACATAATAGTTGCGATAGGTCAGTTCTAGGATACTGACTAGGTTAAATAGGTTTTTCCAGGAATGCTAAATATCTTAACATGAATTGCTGATACTAACCTCGCATGCAATCTCCGGCATGATATACTATTGCATGTCTTAGTACCTTATAGCGCTATATATTTGTCGCATAAATAAAACTAACTAGTTGTTGTATCTTGAGTAGTGTACTGCCTAGTAGCATGTTCTTCTACGTATCACTTTCCTGGTTTCTGGTCTGACTGCGTACCGTTTTCCTGACTGCTTTTGGCCTGCGCCTGGCATTCGGGGGAACGTGCGCGGCTCTGCTTTGAACTTTGAAGGGATGAGTGCTGCATTCATGGTGTGGAATCACCACGTGCCACACACCCTAGTGGTGGCTTGCACGGTATTTCGTAGATGTAGATACAATCTATGTAATATTTTGAATCTAAAATAATACAATAACACGTATTTTTGAACAATTTTTTGCGAATACCTGTACGATAAAAAACTCTGACCTAAGACGCAAAACATTTTTACTAATGCTAAGTTGTGCCATATGAGTATTAGGAAAACTTACAGTAAATTCTTAGCTGAAAAACTGAGGCTTCACAACAAGAGGCCTCTCCGCGAATAACAATGACCATAGTTTTTGATAAATGCGTTGAACAATTTTACACAAAAAGCTTATATGAAAAGTCAAATAAAACACACTCAGGGTATTGCGTTGCTAGAATAGTGGTGGCTTACTATGGAGTACATTCGTAATCAGAGAAAAATCTTCGGAACTAGCCTACTGACACGAAGGCAATTTTTAGACCGAGGAGTGACACAAGTGAAAGGGTGGTGTACGGATAGGGGATGAAATTCGAGCAAGGGATGCAGAGAGTCACCGAGAGCGTTTGAAACGAACGCATCAGCGGGGAAAACCCATGCACGGAAAAATGCCCAATTTAAACTCGACGCTATTCACACCATTTCTAACCGGAAAAATCTCCCACTTGGCAGCAGCTCGACAGGCTTCTTTTCTCTTCCGCACACCCTGCTTCTCTGGACGGTTTTTCCCGCAATAAAACGCTTGGTGGTCCTCTTCTCTTTCTCCTCAAGCGAGGAAATTCCTACCTGCCGATTGCCCTGCTTTGTTCCACCACCCGGTCGTGGCAACCAACTCGAGGCCACGCGACCCCACCGAAAAAAATCCCTTGAGCCATCATAGATACAATTTTCTAAAAAATTCTTCCTTAGCTTTTCCCGAATTTTCCGTTTCGCAAAGATGAAAAGGTCTTGAAGAATTCAAGCACAAAAATTCTCGGCAAAGAAGGCTTAAGGTAGTTTGAGCGAGATAGATCCCAAGTCATAATGGAGACCATTTTCGAATTAACCGTTTTCATTTCTGCAGCTGCAGGAAGCATGAATAAAATATTGAATTATTAATGGCACATAAATATACATTAATAGGACTGAAATCCTAAGTAATAAAATAAAAATAACCGCATATGTCTTTAACATGACACTATTTTTCGCGCGGTCCGTTTGAAACTCCTTCACAACGGAAAGTTTCTTGGGATCCTGAAAAAAAATACGTCGGTGAAAATATGATTTATTTTCAAAGTTGTTGAGAAAACATATTAACTACAGACATTTAGTTCTTTGACAAGATCTAGGAGTTTGAAATTCATTATTTTTTTAAATAATGTCTCTCTGTAGTGCATACACGCACCATTTCCCATGTAAAATTTCACTATTTGTACTGTTCATGGCGACGATCACAGCTGTTATGGTCCCAAATGGTACGCGGAGAGAATGCCCATCGGTTCTACAATCTATCTCTCTAATTTTATTGGCGCGATCTAATCTGCCCAAGTACGAGAGGGTTAATTGTATGAACTTCACGTCGTTAGAGAAATTTTTTTCCTGCAATTCAGCTGAGAGGTTAATCCTATAATTTAATCTAGAATGTGATAGCGATTCCCATCCCAATTCTTCTAACAATCCAGACACATAAGTAAACTTATCATAGTATCGTTTTACAAACCAAGCTTCTCTTCGCTGCACGCTATCTAATTCCGATATCAATTTCGATTTTCGAAGTATTCCCGACTTCAGTGAGGAAGTTTGGAATTACAGCATCTAGTCCACCAGATGGGACATATATACAACTCAGGTTTTGCTTAGAGCAGGCCAATGCCAAAGTCGAGTTTCACTCCACTCACTCTTCATTTCCCTATTTCCGAAAGTTATGTCAGAATTCGATCCCCTCTTAAATAAACAGCAAACCTAGAAAAGATACAGCGGAAGGGATAAGTGGAGAAAAGAGTCTTGAAAATGATGACAGATAAAATTAAGAAAGGAGGTTATAAATATTAGAAAGAACAGGCTAATAGAGAAGCAAATGGACACAGTAGTGGAACATGAGACCTGCCAACCTATAGTGATCAATGTGAAATTGGTATCTTGGATATGATCAGATTTTTCTGCACAGGAAACTCGATTTCATTTGTTATGTGGCAAGTTTTTACCTAGAAGTGAGTTCATGGCGACGGAGGTTCACGGAGCCTTTACTACTAAATTCCCACTCAAAAAACTTCCTTAAAATCTTGTCCACGCGTATCTTGCTATCGGGGAAACCCTGTCGGTTATGATCATTCTTGGTGGGAATCCTAAAGCTTTGTGGTTCCAAAGTAGTTATCTCGTCAAAATCTGTAGCCAGTATTATGCACACCGCACAGTTGCGAATGGCGCGGCGCCGAGCTGGAATGCAAAAAGAGACGTCTGCCACTGGTAGGAAGAAACAGCAGGGGTTGGTTAGGGAGCAGAAGTTAGAAGAATAGAATGAAAGGGACCGACGACCTGAAGCTCGAGAGAATGCGAACGTTTCCCCGGCCCAGCTTGCCGGGTATTCCTTTACCCTAGCCTTTTAATCCCATCCCTCGACGTGCAAACACCCTCCCCTCTGACGGGGTCATGAGGAACCCTTCCCCCTGTCCGCGAAGAGCCGCCATTCATGCACAAACCCCTAATTGCGAGCGGAAAAACCCGGCCTCCCACTCCCCTCTCCCTACATGTGGTCTCCTCCCCACTCGTCATCCCCGTTTCCGTTGCAGATCGGGGATGCATGCATAACGGGGGTGAGATAGTCGCTTTTAACCTCGGAAGGCTTGGATGGTTTTCGCAGGACGTCCCACCGTCACCTGGGAGGAGGCGAAAGTACACATTCCCCTTCTTTTCCCCCTTTACTCCCTCCCCCCCTTCCCCCACCCCAGGGTGGGTGATTGGGCGCCTAGATAGGACGCGTGACGGAGGGGCGGTGGGTGACTGGGGAGTTCGGCGAATTCTTTTGTGAACCATTGTCGCACCCGCGGGTGCAGTTCGGATGGATGTCTAGGGAGACGTATAAACGGTGGAGGGGAAAGGGTTTGTAAGGTCGCGATTTTTCGAGGACAAAAGGGATTGAGCGGTCCCTTGGGGTATTCGCAGTAGTATTGCAGCTGCTTTGGGAGTGTTTCCGTGCATTATTTCTGCGAAGCAGCTTCGCCAAAATGGCTAATCCTTCCTTGAAGTGTGACTATGTGAGGGAAGGCAAATACCGAGGTGTACATTTTATTATTCTCTTTGACCGGTAATCACACCTTTTTCTGCTGAACTGCGGACAACATTTTCTAAAATTTCGTAAAATTAATACATTTTGTTAATTAACTCGACCTATTTGTTGGAACTATGCACACTTTGGCCAAATTTTCAAATTCGTATGACATGATACCGTGATGCATGATATCGTGCAGCTTACGGGACGTAAATTAATATGCTTATGAATTTGAAAGAAATTTTATGAATAAAGAAAAAAGACATCACCCTTAAAACACATACGAAGGTCCAGTCAAAAAGATATTATCGGAAATATTTAATGATATATTATCATATGATCATGGAAGGGAACAAAATACTACCGTAATCATAGGCATGCGGTCTGAAAGGCCACGAAAATGCTTCACAAGAAATTAAATGAAAAGTCAGTCACAGTAAACATCATTTTCGGCGATAGATTAAATTAGTACTCACTATTTAATTTGAATGTACTTAACTTTGGTGTAATTGTGGGTGAGGTAGAGATGGAAAAAATGTATGTTAAAAATCAAAGCGCTCTGCGAGGCCGCGTGTCTATGGTTACGGGTTAAAAAATCCTGCTCACGGTGATGAAATGGAGACCTAACTGAAAAAAACTAATGAAGGTACAAAATATGCGGGTAATTACATGACTTTATTTTATATGAGGACCCCAGAAGTCAAGGGGTCTAAGTAACAAAATCGTTGTTTTGAGAAAACTTAAGTCAAAGTTGAAAATGTTTGGTACAACCCACTAAGTAGTTAAGAGGCGTTACCCTAGATAGCATCACCTGTCAAGAAAATCACTTGGATCCCTTTACCACCTCAAAGATTTATATTTTCACATCCCATTTCTGTACCTAACTTACTTTTTTTTAATGTCACTTAGACCCCTTGACTTCTGGGGTCCACATATAACATCATTTGCCCAACCTTAGGAGCACGGTCGTTCGATATCTCGATTATTCGCCTCTTCGAAACGATATCGATGGTGCAACATATCGGAGAGATCGACCCTGCCCTAGGAGCAGACTGCAGCGCCATTTGTATGGAACTATCCCAACTCAAACCGTCCATTTGCTCATCATCTTCCTTCAGCAGTAGTCACGTTTCGAAGCCACATCAAGGTAGTTTGAGCAAAATATCATTTCACCTAAAAGAAATGAATTTGGCCTCATTTTAAAGAAAAATATCTCAACTATCCAAAGATGCCAAAATATCAGCCCCTTACCACAGTAATTTTTGAGATTTTTAACGAAAAATACCAAGGCTATTACATGGGAAATGGTACTTGAATGCACTCCAGAGAAACCTTGTTTAAAACATGAAAAATTTCTAACGCCAAGAACTCGTCAAAGAATTTACAGTGTGATGTTCGTATATCAATCATTTTTTAAAATAAATCATGTAGTCTCCACAGTAATTTGCTCAGGATTACAAAAAAAACCTACCGTTGTGAAGAAGTTTTCAACGAACCACCCGAAAAATATGAGTAAAAAGACTTAATGAGATATTTTATAAAAAGACTTAAAATTCAAGTCATAAAAATTACATTATTGCACCATTAATGATACCATATATAATTCACGCTTCCGACAGCTACCGGAATTAAATCGTAATATTCGCATATGGTCTCAATTTGGACACGGGAAGTATCTCGCTCAAACTACCTTGACTCCACATCAAAGACAACGTTTTTGTGAAGGAAGGAGTGATTTCTTTCAGGATAGATTTTCCTTAAATTTTGTAAACATGTTTTTATGAGAAAAATCTTAAGGTAAAGGTGAAAAACTGTATTATACCAATTGTTTTCTTTTCTGGCGGCAAAGTGCTACTTTAACACGCGGTCTTATGGCATTTGGCATAAATATCGTAAATACTCGATGGCACATGTACATGGCATCTTATTTAAAGGTGAATTGACACATTTTTTTGTAACTTGCATTGCTGTTAACTAAGAAAAATGTGTCATATCGAGTCCATTGCTTGAAAATAGCACATTTCAAAGTCATTTTGTATAAATTTTTTCCGTGACGAAAACTTAGGCAAAATATGCTTTATTAAGGAAAAGATATAAAGTTTAATTCTTGTACCGCGTTCAATGCTGACTGTATGAGAGTTTCAACTCAGGAAGAGATGCATTTAAATGAAATTCGGTCGAAGAATTTTTTACCTACTTCTAAAAATTTGTAAAACGTGCACTTAATGGCCCAAGATTAGCGCTCCAGCCGCCTTAATAATCTCAGTTTAGTTTTATTTCATTAAGTCCCACCTTTGCCAAAAAAAACTTCATTAATGCTCCCTACCAAAAGATAATTTCTGACATTTATATCAAGATGTTTTTTTTTTCAATTTCCGTTCTGTCTACCCATCAGCTAAATATCTCATTCTTCGATAACTCATCACATAGACACCCTCCAGAATAGATTGGTACATTCTCTCTATCCTCCTTAAATAATATTTAAATTTCATTAACTCGAGTGTAATTATTTTCGCTGTTTTGCCAGATGACCTGTCCAGTATGTTCCTATTTTTCTTCTGACCAGATATATTATTAAATAATAATTCTTTTCGACTCATCGTAGCACTTTTTTTTGTCGGTGTATCAACCCATCCATTTGAACTTCACCATTATTCGATATCACTGCATTTTCATTGGTTTCAATCAGCTTATCTTTGCAGCAGATTTTTTCCAGGCCTCATTGTCACGTAAGACCGTATCCATTTAGATATGTGTAATAATAAGTTACTCCATTACTTCTATGCAAAGAGGTGGAAGATGTTAGACTTAGATTACAATTCGGATTCCAGAACTTAACAATAACAGAGTTATTCTCACCTATACTTGATGGATACATCCGGCTTCTACAGCAAACCCTCAATTAGGCTGAACGTTTCCAACGTCCAATTTCGCCCATGTACAATGAAGGCCACGCATAGAGGGATCGCTAAACGTGTTATTGGGAACTGAGGGGAATAGGGCAGAGGAAATGGAAGCCAGAGGAAGGAGCGGCCGGGGATACGAAAGGGTTTTTGCATCCAACCCGTCCTTCACGGAGACGCAGAAGGGTGGGATGGGGTGGAAAAAAGGCGGACGGGGTAGGTCCGGAAGGGGTAGGACCCAGTGAGGAGGAGGGGGCCCAAAAATATAGGGGCCGGAAGGGCTGGGCCCGGTAAAGTAAGAAGGGCCGGACGTACTAAAGGGACTCTTTCTACACTTCTACGTGTGGCACCGCAGAGGGTCTTCTATTAATAGCGGCAAGAGCGCGTGCTGTGTACTGTGTAGGGGCCCCTTGAAGACAGCTGTGACCCCCTCCAACAAACCAACCGCCCCCGGGGGTACCTCGGCACAAGTCTTTTGTGGCGCCGGCTTCCCGGAATTGCCGCGCCGGAGGAGATTCAAGAGGGAGATGGCTGGAGAGGAATGGTGGGAGATCTGTGTTGCGTGGGAGCTGACATGTGGGCCACCCTCTTAGCGAACATACTATCAACAACGCACCCTCCTTTTACTGCCCCCAAAATCAAAGGCCTTCCTTTTTCTCCTAAGATCTTAACTCAGAACTCTTTCGCACGCTACAACCATAACCATTTATCCTAAAAATATGTTCGTAAAATCCATCGATCAACCAGTGACGGTAGATTTAACTGGAAGAGTAAAAAATCAACAAATCTTTAACATTAATCCCCGTAATCCCCGTTCACCTTCAGGGATAGAAGAATTAACACTGCATTCTACATGAAATTAGATTCATTGACACGGCCGCTTTCGCCGCAGAGCAGCATCATTGCGTGCACTTACATTATTTTTCATTCTATATATAAATGAATTTGTATGGGGTGAGGGAGAGGGAAGTGGCTGAACTTAAGCCATCATCCCCTTCACCTTTTTCAGCTCAACATTCGTCGTAAATACCTTCATTCTATTCACTTAAACTATTCTTTTTGTTCCCCATCCATGATAACCCAATATCCTCCCGTCTTATCACCACGGTGTTCAGCATCCCTTCTTCTCAGAGTATGTGCTTGGAACAGTGCCTCTCTACCTATTCTGCCATCTCTGCGATCTCATTAATTTACCTACTCTGCCATCTCATAATTTTACCTACTCTGCCACCTCATAATTTTCTCCTCAAGTTGCCCATCCTCACCTACTATGCCAAGAACTTCTTAGCTTGGCCTTCTTTCCGCCCATCCCACAATCTCCAACCTAATTCTACATATTGCCCTGCGAGCCACTTCAAGGGTGTGAGACCGGAGGTGAGTTTTCACCGACTTGTATTGATTATAGCTGTTTTTAAGTAGATGTAATAATAATAATAATAATATTTATTGTTCAAGGACTACATATCCTTTGGAACAAAGTACAGTTTAACTGAAAAACTCTGTGGCAAAAATAGTATTTTTACAGGACACTACAGTTTACAAATATGAATATTCAATAAGCATACATTAAGCATTAATGCAATAATATTTACAATTACTATAGTGAAAGCTAATAAAATATATAAACAATTAGTAAGGATGAGAGTTTTTTTAAAGAAATTAACAAAAAAAAATCAAGTGTACAATGAAATTCACACTGCGCTACAATAATATTTTTTATACAAGAAAGATAACATTTCCGATTTAAATTTATATACATTGTTTGATTTTATAATATGGTCAGGAATACCATTCCATATTCTAAGGCCATAATTTATTGTGGATAACTGATACATATTCGTTCTACACCTTGGAATTTTAAATCGTCTTCGTCCTCTTACTTGTCTCCCTGGAACACTTTGGTTTCTTATAATATAATTATACAGATAATCAGGGGTTTTAGTTGATAATATTTTGTAGAAGAACACAGATAACTTAAATATTTTTCTATGTTCCAATTTCATCCACTTCAATTTAACATAATAAGGAGTTACATGTTCGTAAATACTCGTATTACATATATATCTTACTCCGGCATTAAACAAGGTTTGTAATTTATTTTGTAATTCCTTGGTTAAATCAACAAATACAAGGAGACAATAATCTATATGAGGAATTAAAAGATGATTAATGAGTTTTTTACGCAGCTCAAATGGAATTAAATGTTTAAATTGTTTCATCTGCGCTAATGTCTTGTACACTTGTTGAAAATGAAAGCAACATGCCGTAACAAGAAGGAAAGCAACAAGATGTAGGTAACTATGATTACTGTTGCCATAGAAAAAATTCTGCTAAAACTTCCCAAGAGACGAAAATTCTCAACTACGCGCTACACTTAGGGAATGCTACCAATGCAGTCTTTTTATTTTTAAATGCACATCAATTTGACTTTTCGTATAATTGTTTTTTTTAATGCACATCAATTTAAGAGTTACACCGATCACATGCACGACCGGCTGTCATCTTACCTACTTCGTACCCACATCTCAAAAGCCTGTATTCTAGTCTCTGAGCTACTCTTCCATAGATTACAGTATAGAAAGAGTACAGAGTACATAAAAGACTCTCAGCCAGTCTTTGCCTTACATTCTTGTATGACGTCCGAGACATTGGTTATCTTATTCTGAATAATGTCTCTTTTGATACTGCAAATGTACTTTTAATGTCCTCATCAAGTATCTGTTTTTTCTGCAATAATACCTGAGGATTTAATTTACTCAACCTTTGTGAGTTTGTACTCTCGTCCTTCATGATCAGCATCGCTTTTATGTCCGAGAAAATGAGACTGATTGCAAAATTGGGAGAATACCACTGAACTAGGTAGAATACTTTAATTACTTGTGTTTTACGAAAATTACGTCGAAGTCTCATCTACATCTACGTGATACCCTGCGAGCCACCACGAGGGTGTGTGGCAGGGGGTGAAGATCACCAAACATGCACTATTGACATGCAACTAGGATATTTAAGGGAGATATGCTAGATAATAGGGTCACATGCAGCTAGATGGTTAGTATCTACATAATATGAAATGGATTATTGGTTGTTATTACATGCATCACGCACTACAGACTACTCTAACTATATTTCACCTACCTATCCCTTTGCTACGCTGCCTATTGTTCTCTCTTATAGTACGAGGGAAAAATGACATTTTAAATCTATCGGTACGACAATCTATCTCTCTACACTTGTTAAGATGATCAAACCTAGCATAATACGCAGGGGTTCTCAATATATATCTAACGTCATCTGTGAACATATCGGTTTCGAATTTACTTAAAAGGTTTAACCTAAATTTTAACTTACGTTCTGATTGATTGGTTAATATGCACAGCCATACCATAGGTAATATACCAAAAGGTGGCCCTGTTGATGCAACAAGCATTTTCAACCCATTTGAAAAATATGAAATCGCAGAATAGTTGAATAAACTTCGGAAAGGGGCAGTGAGGTGGATCAAGTACCGCCTATCCAACCTGTAGTCCGGGGCTTGTTACCTAGCAGAGGCGGAGTTTTCGCGAGGTTCCCTGTTTCCAAATGGATGAATTGTGAAGAGAATTTTGTACGAATATACTCGGTCCCTAGAAGTTGAAGTTAGGCACTTGGAGCTCCATGGAAGTAAAAAAAATGGAGCCCATCGTTTAGATGGCAGTACAAATTTCTCTTTACCCTCCCTCTACTCCAATTCTATCTTCAACAGAAACGATCAAGAGGGCCTTGTAGTTGAAGACTGGAGAGTTTACTTGGAATTTTTAAAATGACTAAAAATCATTAGTAAAATTTTCCATGAGATTACCCGGTGATTAGGAGATTAATTAAAGCACAACTTAATTTACCGTCCTGTGCGCAATCAAGCTCATATTCTCCACAAGATTTCAATTTTCAAGTATTACCTTTTCATTCCCTTTTTTTTATACACTCTAAACCCTCTTTAATGGCCTATTTTCCATTACCATTTTTGAGTCTCCAAAAACCAAATTCCCCCAAAAATTCCGGACTAGCTTCACAAAATCACGTCATGGATTAGGACCCATTTTAAATTCTCTCCATTAGATTCTAGTTATATGAATGCTACTTATAGCAATGACTTTTTAAAAAATAAAACATCATCAGGAAATAATAAGGCGGCGTTTGGGTTATAAGGTGCACAAAATTAACCATATGCGACAATTTCATTTTTTTCTTCTTCTTTCTAACTAGGTGGTTCAAGCGACTTGTCAAATCACAAAAGTATTTAATGAATTTGGCTTTGGCATCATGAAAAATATCTTGACTTTCCAAGAATACCCAAATATGAACCTCTTACTGCACTACATTTACAGATGTTAACGTAGGATTTTAATGAGTTATCTTCTACAAAATTTGGAAGAAATTTTACTTTCAAGGATGACAGGATAATATTAATCAGTGGTGATTTACAAAACGTTTTCAACTGGGCGATGGAGAAACGAGTATCGGCTGGTAAAAAAAAACAATTCTAAATCATTAGATTTCATAGCCTCAAGGCTATATATATTAGGGATAGAAATTTTATTAGAGTGTGCAAGAAATGATGGATTTGTATTGACAAAAATTTAGTACACGTTTTGAAGACTCGCCGAACCATATATTTTACAAACACGACTACCACTTCAATGACAATAAAACTAAATCCAAGTTAGAAGTATGATAATATCTTGAAAGATTATTTTTAAGATACATGTATATTTAGTTTATAGCGTGTGATGAGCCTCAATATTCCTTAATTTTTGTCCAAAATAAACTAACTTTCATTTCCCAACACCCATTATACAGCCGTTTATTCGCAGTCTGTCTACAAATCACCCAAGTCTTTAAGGACAAGAAACAGGTACACGCATTAATGCATACATACCACTTAAAACACTTTACCAGGAGGGTTCTAAGGACACGATAACAATTTTTCAGCGAGTCTCGTTCCATAAATAGAAAAGAGAGGGGGGTTCCGTTAAAACCGTTAGGGAGCAAGGAAAGGAGAAAAAAAACCGGGGTAGCAGATGGACAATGCGATCGCATCTACACGTTTTATTATACGAGGGGACGAGGAATGAAAATTAGCTCGAAATCAGGTCACCGGTCACCAATGCCCTTTACGATAAGAATGCACAAGGTGCGTCCCACATTTGCGGAGGCACGAGGCGAAACAGACAAGTCGAAGGTGTTTCCCGTATGTGAGTGCGTATGGGGTTTGTGTTTGGGCCTTTTGTCAGATGGATTGGGGGGGGGGAAGGGGGGGGGGTTTGAGGACTTTGAGAGACTTCCTCCTACGGTCCTTTCGCGGAACGAAAAATTTCCGCCTTGCCGATGGGGGTGGGGGCTGGATAGATTTAGATATGGGGTGACCTGGGAGGGCGAGGGGGGAGGGGGCGACGAGGAGCGAAGGAAGAAGACTGTTGCGAGGCGGGAAATTGCATAAGGGTTCCCCTCATCGAAAAATCGTATCTCGATCGAATATAAAAACACTGAATCTTAAACGGGAGTCAACTGCAACGGTTAACGAAAATAGCTAGTACTTCCTAAATGTGGTTCTGTTCTCGGGGTCACTCGTTCCATTAATTCTGAAAACTTATTTAATTAAACTATTTTGAAGTGCGTTCTATCAGATGAAGTGAACAAAAAACGGGTAACCGGGATAGTATAACCGTAAGTTAGCCTAAAAAGAGGATATTTTACCATGAGCTCCTGAAAAATGCTCATCTACATCTACATACTAACCCGCGAGCCGCTTGGGAGTGAGGCAGCGGGTGGTAGGTCACCAGCCGTGTAAAGATGTAGAAGTCTTGGAGGTGAAATGGTGACATGTCCTATGACAGTGTATTTGGAGGAGCGCAGTTTCTATCGTGGTCGCTTATTGTGCGCGGAAAGAACGAGTTTTTTCACCTATCTGTTCGGCAGCGTATCTCTCTTGTTTTATCGCATCTGTCAGACCGAGAAAAGTAGTAAGGCGTCATGATAATATTCTCTGTGTTGCTCTGAAAAATATCAGTTCTAAAGTTATCAAGCAGCCTAAGCCTAGCGTGCAGCCTCCGAGTCTATAGGGGCTCCCACCTTAATCCCTCTAACAGTTGTGTAACACTATATGTTCATTCGAAGCAGTTTTTAACGAAGCGTGCTGCTTTTCTCGGTACTTTGTTAATTTTTTTGGTTAAATATTTATGACTAGGGTCCCAAATGCTCCCGGCGTATTCGAGGTGTGGCCTAACCAGAGCGAAGTAGCATCTCTCTTTTACTTTTTCATCCGAGGACCTTCCCATTATACGTTTAACAAAACCTAGTTTCCTTAATGCTGTGCCGCATATGTTTTGTATGTGTGTTCCCCACGATATATCTGAAGTTAAGGTTATTCAAAGATATTTTACTGTATCTGAAGATTTTATGATTACTCCACCCACGGTGTAGACATGGCTTTTGTGTGATGACTTTCGCAGGAAGTGAACTGTGGTGCATTTACCAATATTTAGTTCTAAACACCACTCCTGGCACCACGAATGAAAGTTGTTAAGGTCAGATGACAGAACTTCAAAGTCCGCATCTTTGCTTATTTCATGGTAGATTACTGTATCGTCTGCAAATAATCTTAATTTACTACTTATTCGAGAACTTAGGTCATTAGTAAAAATAATGAATAAAAAGAGGGCCAATCACGCTTCCTTGAGGAACACGAGATGACACTTCGACCATATCAGAGCTACAACCATCAATAACTACTTTCTGTTTTCGATCACTAGAAAGTCCCTTATCCAGTTAACTATTTTTTTATTAACTCTGCATGAATACAATTTTTAAATGAGTTTTTTGGGAGGAAACTTTTCGAATGCCTTAAAATCAAGGAATATCGCGTCGATCTGGTCAGTTTACAGCAGAAAACAAAAAGCATCGATTTGAATGAGAAAGACTATATTTGACTTTATTTTATTTATTTTCACTGTCCCGAATACAGCACAATAGGCCATTTTACATCGGGTGAACAACAGTAACAACGGACGAGACACAGACACCCATGTCCTTGGCAGATAATATACTACCCAGGCGGAACTCGAACCCGCGACTCTCGGATTAGCAGGCGAGGACTTTACCGAATTGACTATGTAGTTAAGAAAAATACTAATTACACAAAACTCAAGGATGATTGTGCATATCTGGAAATTGAGCATATCATTTCATATTCTACGGTATGCTGCAGCGAATTAGGTAGCGTGGATGATAAAATGAAGAATAATTAAAGATATTGATTGACACTGAACGTATTTTGGTTAGTGTAAGTGGAGTAAGTAAAATAATCTAATATTTTATAAATAAATATCATTGTCAAACAACTATATCAGTCACCTCCAATCAAGTTAAAATCGAAGGGATAATTTTCCCTTATCTTTCTTTATAAATATGTATAATATATATACTTACACCACATAGAGGTATTAAGATTTTGTGCGTCAAAGTAAAAGGACAATCTGCAGTTCTTGGCGTTCAAAAAATAAATAAATATCCCAATTTTTTCTGAATATTCACCTCATCGTCGTATTCATTCGCTTTTGGCGGGGGCAACTCATTTCCGAGGAACGGCGGGGGACATTCTTCCACCTCGGCTCGCGCAACTGGCTTTCATAACACGCACGCATAACACACAAACATATATACACGTTCTTCCTTTCTTGCGTGCACGCTTCAAGAGTGCGAGCGCAGAGAGAGAGAGAGGGCTGCGAAAATGGGTCCCAGATGTTACCTGCACGTGCCGACCGGAGGACTACACTTCTTCTTCTTTCGGCATAGGGTGCGAGGGAGGCCGGAAATGGTGCCCACCGGTCGTGCGATGGCAGGGAGGGGTGGAGTGGAAGGTTTTTGGGAAGGAACCGGGACAGGAGGAGTGTCAGGGGATGGTTATTCGGAAGGGTGGGTTATGCCGGGACGCGTGGGTGGTTGAGGATTCGGCGGGTGATGTGTGCACGAGGGGGTTTAGTATGGAGGAGGTCGGGCGCGGATGCAGAGAATTTCACGTCAAAAGGAGCCGTCACTTCAGAGAAAACCCCGACCCAATGCTCTTAACTTGAAGGGGTACCCTCCAACCTTAAGGTAGTTTGAGCGAGATAGTTCCCTAGTCATAATGAAGACCATATTCGAATTATATGCTTTAATGTCAGTAACTTTAGGAAGCATGAATAATATTATTAATAGTGCACTAATATGCTTGTATATGACTAAAATTCTAGGCAATCAATTAAAAATATATTCATAAGTCTTTGATTTTACTCATTTTTTTCACGGAGTACGTTCAAAACTCCTTCATAACGGGGTTTTTTTGGCGGTTCTGAAAAAATTACTGCGGTGACATGATTTATCGTGAAAAATAGTTGAGATAACATACAAACTACACCCTGTTGAGTTTTTGACAAGATATAGGTGTTAGAAATTCATCATTTTTGAAATAAGTTCTCCTTGGAGATCGTAACCTACCATTTCTCATGAAAAAGGATTGGTAATATTTGTCAAAAATCTCGAAAATTAATACGAAAACGGGCTTACATTTTGGTATATTTGGAAGAGTAAGATATTTTTCTTTAAAATGAGACAAAAGTCATTGATTTCTAGGAGAAATGATATTTCGCTCAAACTACCTTAGGCATTAGTCATTAAAAGTAAACCCATGGCTAACTGGCGCACCAATGCTTGATCATCTGTAAATATACCTGACTTTGTCTGATCCCCTCCTTCCTTTATTCCTACTTCTATCTCTCCCAATGTCTTCCTTACAATTTCTCCTCAATGCAAGTTGAAAAGCAACGGCGGTGGTGGGAACCCCTGCCGCACTATTTGTCCTATCACGGCCCATCCCAATTTTTCCTACGCTACCCTAACCTGCGCCTTACGGTTCACATGAAGATTCCGAATGAGACGTCTCTCCCTCCTACCGACTTCCAGTTTCTTGAAGCACTATCTCAATAATCAACTAAAATATATGTTTAATGATTTAGGGCTGTTTGAGCGGGGTATATAACGTAGATAGACACTAGTCATAATGGAGGCCATAATCAAATTATAAGTTTTAATTTTTTCAGCTATTGGAAGCATGAATTAAATACTACACTTTTTATAGTGCAATAATATACTTGGGTATGATTCAAATTCTAGGTAATCATAAAAAAATATCTTCAACAGTCTTTGATCGGACTCATAATTTTCACGCGGAAAATTCAAGACTCCTTCACAACGGAAGTTTTTTTTGCGATTCTGCAAAATCTGAGGTGATAATATGGTTAATTTAAAAAATAGTCAAGAAGACATACAGATTACACCCTGTTAATTATTTGACGAGGTCTAGGCGTTTAAAATATCTCATCCTCGGTCTCTCCGGAGTGCTTAACCTACCATTTTCCCATGTAAAAGGGCCTGTAATATTTGTAAAAAATTTCGGAAAGTATTTTGTTGAGAGGCTAACATTTTGGTATTTTTGGAACAGTAAGATATTTTACGTTAAAATGAGACAAAATTTATTGATGTCTAGGTGAAATGATATTTCGCATCTATCAAACTACCTTGAGCAGAAATTGCCATGAGAAATATTCGGCCTGCACCGGGAATCGAACCACGGACCCATGGTTTGCCGGGCCAATGCGCAGACCACTACGCTATCCAGAATTCCTAATTCTCATGGCAATTTTGGTGGACATAAGGCAACTAGATCACCCGCCATGTTTGAATTTTCACCCGCCATGTTTGAATACCTTAAGCAGGCTTAGGCGGAGCACGATTTCAAAACCGGTTCATTGTAGATTTTTCATTAGCAATTATGTAAATATTACTGAAATAATCGATTTATTAAAAAAAACAGATAAGCGTTCATACAGACTATACTGCATAATTTCCGACTGGATCTAGGAGTCAAATTTTAGTTTCTACTTTTTAAAATAAGGCCTCCAATGAGTGCGTATCCGTACCTTTTTCCATGCAAAAAGGCTTTTGTAATTGAAAAAAATGTCAATTTGTAGGGCTGTAATTGGCTCATATTTTGTATTTTTGGAAAAGCAAGATATTTCTTATGATATCGAAGGCAAATTCATTGAATTATTTTGTTACATAATATTTGCTTTACGCTTAAACTAACTTATATGGGAGGAAGAAAAAAATGAAATCGTTGCATACGATTGAAAGGATCCTCCCGATCCACAATCAATATACCATACGGCAGACATTAAGGAAATATGTTGAGATAAAAAATATCCCGAATTTAGTCACAGTATGTCCATTAATTTTTTTTACTTTATTTTATACGCGGAATGGGTGCCTCGGGTATAAGTTCCCTTCCTAAGGCACCTAATTTTCAGGTTTAAAAATGAGCATTGTTGAAACATTTCTAAATTTTTAAAGATTTTTGAGGCAAAAACTCAAATCTGAGGGAGAAAAGAGTGCACGTGGAAATCTCGACATCAAGAATAATCCCAGCAAGAAAATCAGGTAAATATTGTACGGTCAGACAAAAGTGCAGTTGCAATTAGAGATGGGTCGGTCGCGAACGAACGAATCAATTCGAACGACTCTTTGAAGTGAGTTGACGAACGGAGTCGTTCGCGGCAATGAACCGTCGTTCCTTACGAATCGTAATGAAAATAGGCGCAACACCCGGCAAAGATGGGAACTAACTGACAGGCGAGGCCACGAGTACCCCCACCCTTGGAATTTGGGGAATGGAAATGGGCGCACCACTCGGCAAAGCAGAGAATCAAGTGAACGACAGAAAGAAACGAGTCCCCCCACTCTTGAAATTTGAAGTCTGAGGGAGGGGGACCTGTGTTCTCGTAGAGCCCGCGGAGAGGGAGGACTCATGAGTCCTCGAGGAGTCAGATTCGGATTCAGATTCAGTTAAGGACTCGGATTCAGATTAGGATTCGGATTCAGTTAAGGACTCGGATTCAGATTAGGATTCGGATTCAGTTGAGGACTCGGATTCAGATTAGGATTCAGATTCAGCTGAGGACTCGGATTCAGATTAGGATTCGGATTCAGTTGAGGACTCGGATTCAGATTAGGACTCAGATTTAGATGAGGACTCGGATTCAGTGATTCCTTGAGGAGTCGCTGGCCTGAGAATCAAATTATATTCAAGGAATTAGTGATCGCGGTGGAATAATGAATTCTTGACTATTAAAATCTTGTCCGTTTGCGTTTGATCGCAAACTTCTAAAAAATTCCCTCGATCTTTGAATAAATAAATTCATAATTCCTTAATCTGCAAACCTACTGAGGCAAATATTTAATCAAAATTATAAATTTTACCAGAAATATTTTTTTAACATTTTTCAGTTTGCTCCATTAATGACGGAGCAGAAACTTTTTTCAAAAGAATAGCATTGAAAAAATGTTCCAAAAGATTTTAGCTGCATTTTAGGCGTATGCTTCCGCAACTTTCAGGAACAGTAGCCTACGAATATTTCGATGAACGCGCTGTACTTCATCCACCCAAACTTGAATTAGCAGATTTTAGCTCCTCCATTTTTTATACACTTCGATGCATTTCTTACACACTCAAAAAGATGGTGTATAATTAAAAGACTCGATTTCTCAGTTATTTTCGGCGGTGTATACCATTTTTTATAGCGAGTGATATGACTAACTTTTTTGTAGGTTTTTCACCATTTTTAGAAGTCGTACATGTTTCAGCAACAAATATACTTTTTCTCGTCAGCAGTAGTTTTTAAGGCATACTTACAGAAGCACTGCATAGTGAAACCTGCCTCAGAGGCCACCTCACTAGGGCGGTCTCATCTGTGTGCGATAAAAATTTTCGGAAAATGAATTTATGATATTATCAATTAAAATTTTACCTCCAATCAGCGGACAATTTCTCTCTTGCGGGAGTTATTTCAAAGGCCTGCTGTTGGCCGCTAAATACAGGTTTCACTATATGTTTAAATTAAAATTTATTTCAATGAACCACTATAATGAAAAAAATTGAACGAGAACGAGATCCAAGAATCGATTCTTTAGATTGAACGACCGATTCAAGACTCGGTCATTGTATTGAACGATGTTGCCCATCTCTAGTTGCAATAGCAATTTTCACAGCATAGCTTTAAAGACAGTGAACTAATTTTGAAAGAGGGCAACTTCAGGTGTTTCAGATGCTTGATTATTTCATACGTATAAAATGATATTCAGAACCTTATGAAATTAATCAAATATTTTTGGTTCAAAATTAATAAAACGCATTCCCAAACTAGATTAGAAAATATATTTATTTAAAACTGTGAACTGACAGGCTTATGGAGCCTCCATTTATATTCAGTATGCCGGTTGTGTGAACCTAACAAGACAGGCAGCGACGTAAAAATTACAGAATTTATGGTCAGGTCGTAATTAAGTAATTGAATTAGCGCTGTAGAAGCGAAGTAATCTCGCCCCAATTCTATGTAATTTCCAATGAGAGTAATACCCTTTCTCGCAGTATACATGGTAATTTCTCAGAAGAGATATCGCGTTGGTAATCAGCGCCATCTACCGGTTGATCCCTTCCGCAATACTCCGTGTATTTTCACAGCAGGATACTGCGACAGTATCCTGCTGTGCATCTCAACCAAGGCCGCAAACGCCCAGGCGCACAAACTCAACCAAGGCCGTGGTTCAACCACCTGATTTTTGGTATATATGAAGAATACAATGAGGAATGATGATTTGCCAAATATTAGTCCTCTATTATCATAAAAGTCAAAATCTGTCAATATGTCAAAACTTCCGATATCAAAATTTGGGCCAGTTGGCGCGCCGCAATTCCGAACTGTATCTCCAATAAATGACGACCTAGCTGACTAATTTTAAATATAATGACATTTTTGTGATTAAAAGACATGAATCTGTACTTTATATTAACAATTGTCTCCCTAGAAATATATTCTGAGCTCCTAGATGACTTTAATGTTTCCTACTTTTTAAAATTTTGATCCATGTTCAGGGCCTCATGTCTCCTAAAATAATGATTGAATATGGTCAAACTTATTTTTTCCAAACAGCAAGGACACAGGACTGTACTTAAAGACCATTAACTTTAATTTGTGGTACGCAACCATGGCACATTGGAGCAGCAAAAACGGAAATAAGCAACTTTCGGTGCTTAAAAAAAGCGATGTTTGACAACTCATTTTTGGTTAAAAATATATTTTACAACAGCTTAAACCTTTGTCTTTCCGTGACAAAAATAAAATTGTTGGGTAATTTTGTCAAATGCATAAAAGATAGGACTTATAAATGGTTAGGAGAACGCTGACCTTACGGGAAATGGCAAGGATGGAAGAAGCTCAGTGAATAGATTTTCTCATTGCTGACAACTCATGCGTTTTGACAACTGGGAATACTCATAACTAACCACCGTCCAATTTTGACTCTTAAGGTGGCTCTGGCTTGACTATGTGTTGTAACACAAATACTCAAGTTACACATTATAATTTTCACTTTAAATATCTTATTTTCTCTGATGAAATAGGTTACCAATTGGAATCCGAAACTATGGCACAAAATATGCGGATTATTCCACGAATATATTTTTAATGACTACATTTATTCATCCGTAGGAGCCGACTATTTCGACTTCAATAACGGCAGTAATCCGCAAATAACTTTAAAAAACAAGCAGTAAGACGCCATTATTTAACTTATATTCAATTAACCATGACTTGAAAAGAGAACTCACTTTGTACTTTCCACACTTTTTTGTCTCTGTTTTTTTGTCTGTTATTTACTTTTGTCCAAAAAGTGAGTTCTCTTTTCATGTGTCGCTTTTCCACAAAGTAAAGCCTGAAACTTGAACTTAACCGTGACTTTCCGCATCTCAGATACTGCTGCAATTTTCAAGGCATACGAATTGCAACGCGACCAAGAATGAAATCGTACTACGCCCCAGTTTTGAAATGCAAATCATTATACAAAATTAATAATTACATAATTTTTATTAAAGATACAACAGTGAAATCAACAATATATATAGGAAACATATTTATTTACCATGAACTGAAATACAGTTGTCATAAATGTATTTGTGTTTCAGTTACGAATTATCAAAGTCGGAGCTTTGTACGAACCCCGTCAAAATCGGTACTTTTTAGGTACACCAGTAGCAAAAAATATTAAAATACATATAAAAAATGCAAGTTTACCATTTAATAACTAGAAACTAAACATAAAAAATTATAATGTAATTAGTTTTTCTATAGGTCTTCTCGATATTTTTTTATTTGTTCCCAAACTGGAGTGCTCACAATTTCTGCCCTACATTAGTTTTAATGATAGTTTAGCTTAAATATGATCTCTGGTTCAAAATGGAATTTTTTTTCTGTTATCTAAAAACCTAGTCGGAAATATGCCCATATTTTATTTTTATACTATTCAAAAAGCTTAAATATGCCTTCTCGTTCAAGTTGACCTTTTTCTCCTATAAGCAGAGCAATTTCCATTAGAGCCCATGTTAAGGTAGAGCGAAATATCATTTTACCTAGAAATCAATGAATTTTGTCTCATTTTAAATAAAAATGTCTCAACCTTCTAATGGCACCAAAAACGATTGCGACATTTCTTTCTGAGGTATTTGCCAAGAAATACCAGCACTTTAACATGGAAAATGGTACGTGTATGCACTCCAGAGAGATATTATTTATTTCTCTCTATTATTTATTGTATATATTATATATATACAAATTGAAGAATTTCTAGCACTTGGATGTCGTGAAAAAACTAACAGCGTGTAGTTTATATGTTTTCTCAACTATTTTTGAAAATAAATCATATTGACACCGCAGTAGGTTCTTGGGTATCACAAAAAACCTTCCGTTTTGAAGGAGTTTCAAACGCGCCGCGAGAAAAAATGAGTAAAGTTAAAGTCTTATTTAGATATTTTCATTTAATTGCTTACAATTTCTGTCATAAAAAACTATACTATTGCACCATTAATAATGCAATATTTGATCGATGTGTCCTACAGCTGGTGACATATAAACGTATAATTCTTTAATTAATTAAATTTAAACATTAATTAATTCTTTAATTAATTAAATAAAAACATTAATTAATTCATTAATTAATTAAAACGTATGATAGCCTTGCGTTCAAGCTTATTTCGCGAATTATTTTGGTTCTCCTGCCTCCTCTCTTGGTGCCTCTCGCTAACATCCTTATAACCAGGGTATTACTTTACTCTTTGAGTGCGGCATGACGTGATATCACGTCAAGGGTACCGTGAGTGTTCCCGCATTTACGAGAGAACTATCACTAGGCCCCTTAGTGAAAGCTGGTACACGCACGGTAATGCTTGACGTGATATCACGTCATCAGCACCAGCGTAAAGACAACCATGACGTGAAATCACGTCATGCCGCTCTCAAAGGGTTAAAAGTAGGACATAAGACACCGACACTGACCTAGGTTTCGACTTAAAATAAGTCGAAACCTAGGTCGGTGTAATAAATACCTTGTGGAATTTTACAAAGTGAATTCATTTAATATCTTAGCAATGTTGTTCCACCAAGTTAAGCCGGAAAATTTATTATAAAAAAGTAGGACCTTGCCTCCCGCTATTCCCCTCTAATTCTACCTCTCCCTCCGCGACTTGTAGGTCTACGCCAGGAACTTTAGCGGGAGCTGTACGGAGGTGATAACCTCCTGGGAGACATTATTGCATGCGGGTGGTTCCTGCTGGGGGTTTCCCAAAAATTTCGATGAGAGGGGAGAGGAGCGGGTGTGGGGGGATTCGCAGCGATGGAACCCTTTGTGGAAAAGAGTGAGGGAGGGTGGGTATTGGGAGGAATGGGTGGAGGGCGGGTGGATTTTGAAAAGGGTTGCAATGGTAGTGAGTTAGGCACGCGGTATGTCGACCCGGGGTGTATACACCGACGGGGACAGGTAAGGAGCTGGGAGGAGGAGAGGCACGTGAGTGTCCTTCCTCATCTACCCATTGTATGCGCACCACCCCTCGCCCCAAATTTCCCCCTTACCCCAGCCCCCCTCCCCGCCCATCCTCCCGACCTCACTCCAGGGACCGTTTTCGGCCGGTCGGTCGGCTGTGCCCGTATTCGCCACACTTTCACTGTACGCAGCCGGGACAGCTGAGGGATTGGGGGCTATGTGCTGTGGAGCGGGCGCGTGTCGGGTCTTTTTATTGATCTTTCGTTCCCTTGCATGCATGCATGCCTTGCATGCCGTGTACCTACTCGTTGCATGGCGTGCGGTGCAGGAGGCGGAAGGATGACAGAGCGTAGGCCGTCCGGCATGACCCACACCCGGGCTCCGCGGCGTCCCCGACGCTTCAAGGGACGCAGCACCAAAATACTCAATTTCCCGCAGGGATACCGTAAAAAGTCTCGATACTACGCTCTAATCGATAGATTATTTACGATCTTAACTGTGATTGTACTCGTGACTTTTCTTTGAAAAAAATTCACGACTTCAGGCGTCACTTTGTGGAAGAATCTTGTATAAGAATCTACACTGAGAAGATGCATAGCAATTGTCCACAATTATTATATTGGTCAGCTTGCTGCATCCTCAGTTACAATTTTTTACATAACATTTATCTATGGTTTGTTGTAATAGGAACCTCAAACTAAGCAGGGGGGTTTTTGGAGACTAAACTAAATTTTGGGAGGGAAGGCAGTAGAACAATTATTAAAGGCCTTGTGAGGAGGAAAAGGTTTTTATGCAACAAAGAAATTTTGTCGGAAAGAAGTTGGGGAGGGGGGGGTGAGCGAACAAAGTTGCTCATTGCAGAGGATGCATGGAACTCTAAAGATTTCAATCTGTTCGAAAGCATCCATCTTTAAGGTAGTGCGAGCGAGATAGTTCCATATTCATAATAGAGACCATATTCGAATTATACGTTTTAATTTCAGCAGCTGTGAGACACGAATTAAATATTGCAATATAAATGGTGCAATAATATAGTTTTACATGACAGAAATTGTAAGTAATCAAATGAAAATATCTAAATTAGCCTTTAATTTGACTCAGTTTTTTTACCTGGTACGTTTGAAACTCCATTTAAACGGAAGTTTTATTGTGATCCCGAATAATTTACTGCGGTGACAATATGATTAATTTTCAAAAATAGTTGAGAAAAGACACAAACTACACGCTGTTGATTTTTGATGAGATCTAGGTACTAGAAATTTCTCATTTGTTAAATAAGGTCTCTCTGGGGTGCATACACGTACCATTTCCTATATAAAAGGGCTGGTATTTTGCGGAAAATATCTCGGAAAGAAACGTAGTAAGGGGTTAAATTTTTAATGTCAATGGAAGGATGATATATTTTTCTTTAAAATAAGGCCGAATTCATTGATTTATAGGTAAAATGAAATTTCGCTCAATCTTCCTTAAACCTTTTGGAGGAATATATAAAATTTCTATAATAACATCACTTGCATGATTATTTTCAAGCGGATGCTTAGCAAATTGAAGTGGAATCCATATAAATGAAACTCCTGGAGTGCGATAATGGGTTCTAATTTCTTAAAATAATTAACTTGAAAGAATAACTCGTACAGTGGTATCAAAATCTCAGACATCGAAAGCAGCGTAACGCCGATTGTTCGTGCAAACGGATGAAGAATACCGATTGAGAAAGATGTAGAGGGCATTACGTCATCATACTGTAGCCTGGCAACCAAATAACAGCCATATAGTTTATATCTGCTCTTTTCTTAATTTCCTTTGGTTTCAACAAGAAGGTATGGACGAATTATTGGATGCATAGCAAGAATATCCTAAATCTGTTTCAAATTTAAGTCCTGAAACTCTTGAAGCATGTAATGGTTATCTAGATTTATGGATTTTACTCGATTTTACTCAATTTACCGGGAATGCGAAGTATAACTTATTTAAATAGATGTAAATATATGTAAAGAAAATGCATGTAAAGAAGTAAGTGGAAGCTATTTTCTAATCAATTCAAGAAATTGCAGTGAAAAGCAAGAAGTTAATTTCAAACGAAATTAGAAGTCCGGCATCCAGGAAAACTGTTTAAATGCGTTAATTAAAGAATAAAATTACAACCTTCTCCATATTTATTTAGATTTAATGATGAAAGTACTTTATTTATGCAAGTACACCATTTACGCTCTTGAGACCAGCGCCACCCGCAATAATTCGTCAGCGTTAGGAACTACATGCTACAGCCGTCCGGACATGCCTTTCCAGTCCCAGAGCGATTCTGGTCCACAGGCGTGGGAACTCCGGTACGCATATCAACAAAGAAGACTGCATAACGACTACGCGTACATCTATGATGAAGTTAGCGAAACGATTGGATTACGGAGTAGGATTGTAGGGTATTAAGGGCTTGCAGGCTATCTACATCTACGTAATACCCTGCGAGCCACCACGAGGGTGTGTGGCAGGGGGTGAATATCAACAAACATGCACTATTGGCATGCATCTAGGATAATTAATGGAGACATGCTAGATAATAGGGTCACATGTAGCTAGATGGTTAGTATCTACATAATAAGAAAGGGATTATTGGTTGTTATTACATGCATCATTCACTACAGACTAAGTATATTTCACCTACCTATCCCTTTGCTACGCTGCCTATTGTTCTCTCTTATGGTACACGGGAAAAATGACATTTTAAATCTATCGGTACGACAATCTATCTCTCTGATCTTGTTAATCTGATCAAACCTAGCATAATACGCAGGTGTTCTCAATATATATCTAACGTCATCTGTGAACAACTCGGTTTCGAATTTATTTAAAAGGTTTAACCTAAATTTTAACCTGCGTTCTGATAGTAATTCCCATCCTAGTTCTTCTATTAAACTCGTAACACATACACAATTATCATAACGGCCTTGAACAAATCTAGCGGATCTCCTTTGCACACGCTCTAATTCTTTTATCAAACCTTCCTCGTACGAATCCCTTATACTAGCGGCATAATCTAAAATACTAAGCATGAATTTCCCGTATGACGTAGATGTACATAGATGTAATTAGGAAAAAGTCACTAAGAAGGTTCTTTGTGGATGAGGACAGAATTTAAAAGCATCTCGAGGAAGCCAATTTGGGGATTTTATCCGCTTGATGAGAAATTCAGGCTTAGTATAACAATAGGCTGGTTCACACGAGCTATAAATCGCCATTTGGAAAAATTCTCATTGCCAACGTCGCGGGGTCCCACATTTAGCTCCTGGGGTGGCAGGAAAGAGAACTAACTACCAGACGATCGGACGAGAATATTCGAGAGGAATGCATACATCTACATCTACGTCATACCCTGCAAGCCACCCAAAGGGTGTGTGGCAGGGGGTGCTTCCACACCAGGCATGCATTAACTATACGGCAGAACACCGAAACTACATCGAAACCGGCGTACCACACATGCAACGCACTCATTAAAATCTACAAACCAAGAAACATTCTATCGTCAATCGTTCCAAAATTCAAGGGGTACAAGGACTACTACTACAGATTCAAAATATCACGCATAAGTAAAAACATCAATATTTACATCATGCATAAATAAGAACGTAGAAAATATAAAGAAAAAGATATACAGTCCAGCTAATGTCACTATTTGCACTGTTCATGACGACGATCACAGCCGTTATGGCCCCGAATGGTACGCGGAAAGAATGACATTTTATGCCCATCGGTTCTACAATCTATGTCTCTAATTTATTGGCGCGATCAAATCTGCCCAAGTACGAGACGGTTAATAGAATGTTTCTTGCGTCGTTAGAAAAATGTTTTTCCTTAAGTTTAGCTAACAATAAGAGGTTAAGCCCATAATTTAATTCTAGAGAGGGGCCTCGGCCACAGTCGGACGCGTCAAATTTTGCGCCACAACGGGGCCCCTAGTTATCTATAATAGGGCGCGTTTGAAAGAGGCAGGATTGCACTATGGAGGTAAACTGTTGCCGGAAGAAGGGATGATGAAGTTCACGATGAAAGGCAGAATGTTGAGAAATAGAGTCTATTCAAGATAACAGCGCAGTTGAATATACTATCACTGCCTATAATGGAATTAAAAGGTAACAATTATTTTCGCGATCGTATAATTAAAACGAATTATTATTAAGTTTTCTTCGGTAATTACGATTTCCTTCACCAAACGGCATTAACTTAATTTACTTATTGGCTGGGTTTCTGTAAATTACGCCATTATCTTGGGTGAACTCCAGAAAAAAGAAGAAACATCGGTAATTGTCAATTTTGGCATTACTATATGAGATACAATTTATGGATACTAACCCAAGAGGGTTGAGCTTAGTTGTACAGTCAGCTCTACTGCAAGAACAAATATAACGAAAATCTCAAAAATGTGTTTTATTTTCGTTGAGTGATGACTGACCGTAAGCTCCACGTATATCAGATGGATAATAAAACAGAGCATACTTTTTTTTACCACACCGAGAAACAAACTTTTACTCAACTCTCCATTTGTTGGTAGTTTCAATGTCATTTGTCAGATGAAAACACTTTATAGATGAAGGATTTAGATGCGATTGATGATTGGTGTGATAGATGGCAACTAGAATTAAATTTGAAGAAATGCGCGATTATGAATTTTTGGAAAAAGAATGGCTTTCCCCGGAATAATTATTGCATCAAAGAAAATAAAATATGTAACGTAGAATCTATTAAATACTTAGACGTCACCATCACTGAAGACATGTCATGGGGGAGACACATAAGGGAAATTACTAGTGTAGCAAACCGTAGATTGGGATTCGTAAAAAGGGTTCTAGGCAAATGCGATGAGAGAGTACGAGAAAGAAGCTATTTTACACTTGTCAGGCCTCATCTAGAATATGCCGCTAGTGTATGGGATCCGTACGAGGAAGGTATGATAAAAGAATTAGAGCGTGTGCAAAGGAGATCTGCTAGGTTTGTTAAAGGCCGTTATGATAATTGTATAAGTGTTACGAGTTTAATAGAAGAACTAGGATGGGAATTACTATCAGAACACAGGTTAAAATTTAGGTTAAACCTTTTAAGTAAATTCGAAACAGAGTTGTTCACAGATGACGTTAGATATATATTGAGAACACCTGCGTATTATGCTAGGTTTGATCATATTAACAAGATTAGAGAGTTAGATTGTCGTACCGATAGATTTAAAATGTCATTTTTCCCTCGTACTATAAGAGAGAACAATAGGCAGCGTAGCAAAGGGATAGGTAGGTGAAATATAGTTAGAGTAGTCTGTAGTGCATGATGCATGTAATAACAACCAATAATCCATTTCATATTATGTAGATACTAACCATCTAGCTGCATGTGACCATATTATCTAGCATGTCTCCATTAAATATCCTAGTTCCATGTCAATAGTGCATATTCGGTGATCTTCACCCCCTGCCACACACCCTCGTGGTGGCTCGCAGGGTATCACGTAGATGTAGATGTAGATGTAGATGTATAGATTATTAATATTTTTCATACCATTAATATTTCAAATATCTTCACCACAGAGGTATTTCCAGTTTCAAGAAAAAAAATAAACCGGCTTGAACGACTTTGCTCAAGTTACACACAGGCAAACACAGCAGACGCTCAAGAAATCGGAATAATTATCTTAAAAAAATGTTCACATTGAATTATTACTTCGGGGGTGATTTAGTTAATGGTGATAAATGACAATACAATTGGATGGCCGAATGGGTTTTTGGAACAATACTCTACCAGTACATTGAATTCTGTAATACGAACATCTGGGCAAAGTTTTCCCCAATCTAATACAATTATTTGATCGAATGCTCCTTTCGTAATGTGATAATGAGTATTTTATCCGTAAAACTCTGATAAAAATATTAAAATTCATCATTCAAATAACAATTCCCGTTAAAATAGAAGTAAGTGAAAGTTTACAACCTCTCTCAGAGGTTGATAATACTTTCTGTAAATGATCGAGAAACGGTACAGCTCAAACTATTCTCAAGCGATATAGTAATGGAAGTGTGAACACCTTGAAGTGGAGCGTTGCTCTCCATGAATTGAAAGCAAGGACCATTGGAAAAGCTGACTAAAAAAGAATAAAAGCCTTCGAAATCTGGTGCTGGAGGAGGATGCTTAAGATAAAATGGACGGGTAAAATAAGAAATGATGAAGTGTACAGAAGGGAAGAAGTGGAAAGGACCATACGGAACACCACACAGAAAAGAAGAACCTGATGGGTTGGACACACCCTGGGAAATAATGGGTTTTTTATGAGCATAATTGAAGGTAAAATGGACGGAAAAGTCCTCAGGGAAAACCCAGGAATAAGTTCATGGACCAAATAAAGAAAAAAGTACATAGAAAGAGATACCAGGAGGAAAGGAAACTAGCATCAGATATGGAAGGGTGGAGGGGTGTAGTCAACCAATCCTATAATGGAATGACCGGTGATGATGATATTAACGGGAGAGTACTTATGTACTTATCGCATATGAGAGAAACAAAGCCATGACTTTCTCCGATACGAACGACATTGCAAAAATAAAAACTGAAAATAAATAGGATTTTTAACACGAAAGATAGGAGGATGCGGAGACTTTCTTTCACTTCAGGGAGAGAATTTCTTATATTTTTTCCACAAGTGAAAGGAATCCTGGAGAGATGAGGATGAAAGAGAGAACAGGAAGCCAGAGAAAAAGGAACTTTTCGCCAGCGGCCGTGGAATTCGTCGCGACGCTCGTCGCATCAAAAAAATACGAGAGGCAAGCGAAAAGAGAAACGGTAAGGGAGAAGAGATGAAAGGACCTCTATTCATCGTCTGCCCGTCGATGCATTTCGCGAGATAAGAGCCGTTGCCTGGCTGCGAACATGTGCATCTTGAATGTCTCTTTGCTCCGCTGAAATGATCACGGTTCCCAGAAAAGTTCTCTTTTACTCCCGCTCAGAATGCATCAAATCCAATCCTCATCAAGGAAAGGCTCAACCAGTAGATTTCAACGGCCATTTTTCATGCGCACGAGAGGGGACCATGAAAGTTGCGATAGATTAAGCCCATGATTGTTAGCCTTTGTTTAATAGCATACCATCATTAGTGATACCTCACCCCATTCAAAAGATCCTACATGGTTTTGTTTCCTGTATGACCCATGATATCTAGTAGTATTCATGAATTTATAATAATGTTCAGAAATCAATGAAACTTGGTAAGTTTTTAACGAGGAATAATTATTGGACGACAGGTCGTCCAATTAATATTCTATGCAAAATTTACAAAGTTTTGTTAACACCTGAACGTAATGGAAAATTTTTACAAAATGAAGGCTGAAACTATCGAATTTAATAATAATGTTATTGCTCATCAGTGAATAAATAAATTAAGCCACATTACCACCTTATCACCAAAATAATTAAATCGCACATTAGAGGTGGCTTTCAGTGTATTATGTAGCTGTAGAGTGACTCTTTTAGGGCACAGTATACATCTACATCTACGTGATACCCTGCGAGCCACCACGAAAGTGTGTGGTAGGGGGTGAAGATCACCAAACATGCTCTATTGACATGCAACTAGGATATTTAATGAAGGCATGCTAGATAATAGGGTCACATGGTTAGTATCTACTTAATAAGAAGGGGATTAATGGTTGTTATTACATGCATCATACACTACAGACTACTCTAACTATATTTCACCTACCTATCCCTTTGCTACGCTGCCTATTGTTCTCTCTTATAGTACCTACGCGGGAAAAATGACATTTTAAATCTATCGGTACGACAATCTATCTCTCTAATCTTGTTAATATGATCAAACCTGGCGTTATACGCAGGGGTTCTCAATATATATCTAACGTCATCTGTGAACAACTCGGTTTCGAATTTACTTAAAAGGTTTAACCTAAATTTTAACCCGCGTTCTGATAGTAATTCCCATCCTAGTTCTTCTATTAACTCGTAACATTTATACAATTATCATTACGGCCTTTAACAAACCTAGCGGATCTCCTTTGCATGCGCTCTAATTCATTATGATACCTTCCTCTTACGGCTCCCATATACTAACGGCATATTCTAAATGAGGCCTGACAAGTGTAAAATAGCTTCTTTCTCGTACTCTCTCATCGCATTTGCCTAGAATCCCAATCTACGGTTTGCTACACTAGTAATTTCCCGGATGTGTTTCCCCCATGACATATCTTCAGTGATGGTGACGCCTAAGTATTTAATTGATTATACGTTACATATTTTCTTTTCTTTGATGCAATAAATATTCCGGGGAAAGCCATTCTTTTTCCAAAAATTCATTATCGCGCATTTCTTCAAATTTAATTCTAGCTGCCAACTATCACACCAATCATCAATCGCATCTAAATCCTTAGCTAAACACTGACTATCCTCTTCATTATTAATTTTCTTATACACTACTACATCATCGGCAAAAAGACGGAGCTTGCTATTTTTTACCTCTGTATTCAAGTCATAAAGTATAGTGTATTTCATTCAAGTATAGTGTAGGTTGGTGATAACTAACCCCCTTCCAAACTCCCTTGACGTGGATCTCACGGTTTTATGTATGTAGATGCATTGACGGCTTCAATTGTAGCAATTACTGTCCCAAATTGTTAGCGGAAATGATGATATTTTTAACCTGTTCGTCCTGCAATTCACGGCTTGGAATATATGCATATGATTCAACTTACAAATTCACGGCTAAACCAGAAGGTAAGAGTTACAGGAAAACAAACACGTTCTCTAGCGATAGGCGGGGTTGAGATAGTAACACTGATAAGATTTTTAACTTTGATTCGGAACTGAAAATTACACCGCAATGTCCCTCTGAGGTGCACAGGCCAAATAGCGCCTCATCACGTACATTAGATGATGAGACTAAAGTAAGGGAAACAGGCGTCAGAACGGACAGATTTCTGCCTGAAGATAAGAGTAAAGGAAAAGAAACACGTTCTCTAGCAATAGGTGGGGTTGAGTTAGTAACACTGGTAAGTATTTTTAACATTGAATCGGTACTGAAAATTACACCACAATGTCCCTCTTAGGTACAAAGGCCAAAGTGCGCCTCATCACGTACATTAGATGATGAGACTAAAGTAAGGGAAACAGGCGTCAGAACGGACAGGTCCAAAATGTCATTTACCGCGGGCGACAAAGGATCATGACGGCTGCCAATGAGACTTTTAAGCAACTTTTCCGGCCTATAGAATACGTTGCCAGTGTTTGGGATTCTTATGGGGTAGGCTTAAAAACAGAGCTGGAAGGCGTGTAGAGAAGACCACCAAGATGCGTGAAAGGCCGCTATGAGAGTGTCGTTAGTGTTACTGACCTCTTCATCTACATCTACGAAATATCGTGCAAGCCACCATTAGGGTGTGTGGCACGGGACCTCTTGCAACAACTTGGATGGGATGGATTCAAAACTCATTTATTTTCCCACGAAGTTATCAATATCTTACGAACTCCAACATACTACGGTAGATCAGACCATAAAAACAAAATTAGAGAAATTGGATAACAGAGGGGTTAAAAATGCTGGTTTTGCATATTTGATAACCGTACCGGTGACTTGAGAGTGTAGAGTAACATAACAGAGTAAGAATGCTGTGCCAAATATATTGAAAATTATCACAAGAATGGATTGGGTATGAGATTTTAACTTTAACAATAATGGCGGTAATTCGCAAATAGCTTAAACTAATAGGTGGGAGGAGGACTATATTGTACTTTTATTCTACTGTATTATACAATTTCTCAGGACGTATCGCGTCTTGCAAACAGTTTTATTTAAATGCTTGAATATGCTCTCACATTCAAATCAAATTTGTTTATGCTCTTATCTAAGCAATCTCCATTAGAGCCCATGATAAAATCTTCACTTTTATGGATGAATTATGGTAAAGCTAGCTTGGAAATCCTATTTTATTTTTATCTCAATTTATAAAACCCGCGTTAAACTTGCCAAATTTAAGTTTCCTGAAAATCTAGATTAACTGATCCTAAGGTCAGAGCAACCTTACAACTACATCTACGAAATACCGTGCAAGTCACCAAGCTTGTAGGACTCACCCTAGATAAAATCAGAACCGCGCACCATCCCATGGATGGCCGGCGCAGGCCAAAAGCAGTCAGAACAACAGTTCGCGGCAGAGCAGGGACTAGGAGAGTACTACTTAGACGAACATGCTACCATGCAGTGCAATACTTAAGATACAACTACAGGTTTATATTATTAATGCGACAGATATATAGCAATGCAATATAATAAATCACGCCGGAAATTGCATGCAAGGTTATTTGCTAATTATGATGTTAGGATATATAGCACAAGTGCCCTGCTAAAAAATTCTGTATAATTTCCTTGTGAATTCTTCTACAGAATTTTTTAAAAAAGTTCTATAGATATTCCTTAAAGTATTGAAACCCTATTTTACGGAATTCTCTACGATGTTCTGCAGAATACCTTAGGATGTTCTGCAGAATACCTTAGGATGATCTGCGGAATTCCTTAGGAAGTTCTACAGAAGCCTTTTGACGCCCTGTAGAACTCTTTACAAGCTCAAGGAAACCTCACATATTTACGAAGAGTTGCTGAAGATATACAGAACAGCTTGTAAGCAGTTATTTTGCTCTGCAGAAAATAACTCTACAGAACATATGTTCTGTAAAGTCAGGCTCTCATGTTCCGTACAGATCCTTAGAAAAGGAACTAGTTCTGAAGAAAAAGATTCAATTTCTCTAAAACTCCTTACGTTCTGCAGAACAGCTTTTAAAGAATTTTGTAGTAGGGTAAAAAACTATTTTACCTTGTCAGGGTTAAGTATCCTAGAACTGATATCACAACTGCTGTACGTGGAAAAAATGACATTTTAAATCTATCGGCTCTGCAGTCTATTTCCTTAATCTTATGTCTGTGATCGTTTGTAACATAATAGGTTGGCTCAAGTAAAATATATGGTACGGCTGGCAAATAATAGTCTACATCAAACTTTTATAAAATATTTAATCTATTTTATGGCATTAATAAGTCAGTTGTTACGATTTTACCAGTTTCCTCCACTCCTGTCACTTAACCAACTATTCAAGCTGTTCGTCGATGATTACGGGAGGGTATATTGGGGAAGCCCCACCTCACCCGATGGGTAGTACCCATCCGAGGCTTAAGCGCGGCGAGGGTCTGTTTGTGGGAGGCAAAGAGGATCGGTTAGGGTCAAAGGACGGGAGAAAGGGAGGGTATTTTTAAGGGTATTGCAGCCGAAGGAAAAAGGCCGAACGAACGAGCCATCCATCCACGCATATCCATCGGTCGAAATGTTCATACGGGGATCCACAAACACACTCGGGCGAGGGCGCATATGCAGCAGTTTGAGTGAAAGCAGCAAATGGAAGGGATCACACGACGGCGGCAGCTGTGCAGATGTCATTTACACAACTACCCAATTCCTCGAATTTTCCCTTCTTCTTTCCCCTGCCTTTACTACCCCCACCCCACTCTCGACCACCCCCTAGGATGCAACCGCCACTGCTCCTTCTTTCGATGCATGCATCCTCGCGCGGGAAGGCAAGGTTGGGTAGAGATGCATGCACAACATCTACGCAATACACTGAGAGCCAACTAAGGAGTTTTGTCTGCTTTTTTGACCGCTATACAAAGAGGTTTTAAATGTCGTTTCCCCCACTATCGATATGAGACCATAATAGCTACGTTAAGAATTTGAAGTATTCAAGTTGCAAAATTTTAGTAGTTAGTTTTGCAAAAACTTCTGCATTGGGCACGTATAAAGTTGTGTAATGAATCGGACACATCGTTTAACAATTGCAATCATCAGGCTCTCAAGTGGTGTTATCTAACGACGTTGGGAACCCAGTGCCCACTTCTGACAATTTTTGTATATGGGATCCCTACGAGGAAGGTATGATAAAAGAATTAGAGCGCGTGCAAAGGAGATCCGCTAGGTTTGTTGAAGGCCGTTATGATAATTGTATAAATGTTACGAGTTTAATAGAAGAACTATAATGGGAATTACTATCAGAACGCAGGTTAAAATTTAGGTTAAACCTTTTAAGTAAATTCGAAACCGATTTGTTCACAGATGACGTTAGATATATGTATATTAAGAACCCCTGCGTATTATGCTAGGTTTGACCAAATTAACAAGATTAGAGAGATAGATTGTCGTACCGATAGATTTAAAATGTCATTTTTCCCGCGTACCATAAGAGAGAACAATAGGCAGCGTAGCAAAAGGGATAGGTAGGTGAAATATAGTTAGAGTAGTCTGTAGTGCATGATGCATGTAATAACTACCAATAATCCCTTCCTTATTATGTAGATTTAACCTGTACTATACTGTAGTAACTAATATTTTATTGTAATAACTACTGCAATTACTTGTAAAAACTAATAATCTACTGTAGTAACTAATAAACATTGACCCTATTTTCTAGCATGTCTACCTTATATACCCTACTTGCATGGCAATAGTGCATGTTTGGTGATCTTCACCCCCTGCCACACACCCTCGTGGTGGCTCGCAGGGTATTACGTAGATGTAGATGTAGATGCCGTATATCAAATGAAAAATCAAAAAATAAACGTAAATCAAAAAATGGTAGAATAAGACGTGACTTGGGATTTGAAGATCTCTAGCAGCTAGCATAAACTTGTACGGTTTAATCTATGGCCAAAATATTAGGACAAGCACGAATGCAGAGCCAGAAACGGGTTTTGAACCTGTGACCACTGGATAACTAAACTGATAACTTTGAGTGTTCAGAGTTGCACTTAAGCATGCAGTGCCAAAAAAATTGAAAATTTTCTCAGAAATATCTGTTCTGTTAATTTTCATCTTCCTTCGAAGCGATTAGGAAGCTTCTGACTCGCTAATTATCTCAAGTAAGTTAGACTCAATCTTTTATAAAAGTTTAAATCCGATTTATTTTCAGACGAAGTTTTCAATATCTTATGGACTCCAACATACTATGGTAGATCAGATCATAAGAATTAAATATAGGAAATAGATTGTAGGACGGACAGGTTTAAAATGTTTTTCCCCGTGATCGATAAGAGACCATAATGGCTGCGTTGATACTTTGAAGTAGTTTAGTTGGCAGGTAAAGTAGCTGATTAATTTATGTGCTCCGTAATAAATGTTTCTAAATCTACCGCGTAAAGTTAATGTCATATTTTGCGTGTTATCTCCATACTATTTAATCTGCGCTTGCATAGTTGCTATGTAGATAGATTTAATAGTTTCTGTAGATTTAACTGTACCAGGCTATACTTGGTGGAAGTTCATGGTGGCCTGTATTCATGCTGAATAGTTTCTGTAGCATTTAAAGCATGCCCGTGGTGTGGTGCATGGTGGTGAAAGAAAATTTCTACACTATAGTGCATGTTCGTGATAAGTCGCCCCATGCCTATAGGGTATACAGGGTAATGTGTAGATGTAGATGAAGAGTGTGCGGCAGGGGGTGGGCTATCAGCAAAATAGATCTCCCAATTAAAGTTAGCGAAACTATCACTACAGATATATGAACAAAACTCAGCTAAAACTTGTCAAGAGGTAAAATATCACAAATATAAGCTGTACTGTAAGGTTGCTTCCAACGTAAGACAGTTAATGTGAAGGTGGCTCTGGCCTCAGGGTCACATCCTCCAGATTTTCTGAAAAATTGAACACGCCATCTTCGAAGTGCGTACTATAAACTGGAGATGAAAATAAGATAGGGTTTTTTGGCCTAGTTTTAATGTAGTTCCGTCTTAAAAGTGGAGGTTTAAACAGGAGCTCTAACGGAGATCGCTCAGGTTACAGCATTAAAATGCCAATTTGAATGAGAAATTATACTTATGTTTTTAAATTAAAATATTTATAAGACGATAAAAATCATAGTTAATTGGGTAAAATGAAAATATATGTATGCATCTTACCGTAAGTTTTTTAAGTTATCAGCGACATACTGCCGCAATTGAAGGTAAAATGCGGTAATGCAAATGGCGCTGCAAATGTGGTCATTAAAAATATATTCGTAGAATAATCTGAATATTTTGAATTTTAGTTTTGGTTGAAAACTGAACTAATTAAAATGTTAGCGTTAATATTTGTCTTGACTCACATAGTCGAGTGACCTTAATTTTTTCATAACCACACAAATACGCAGAGGTACGAAGTTACGCCGCAAACATGCACGGCGTACTGATAGCTGTAGGAACAGATGAGGATACCTACAAGCATTGGGGAGTAAAGCAATCAACTACATCCACATCTACATATTACCCGGCTTTCAACCTGAAAATGGCGCTGAATTCAGCTCCTAAGGTTGGAAAAATGCATTCATTAAAAATATAATCTTCATCTACTTATTATCCTGCAAGTTACATCCAGGCTGTTTGGCAGGGGGTGACTCATCACCAACATCAACTACAGAGAGGAATTTTATTTTCACCATCAAGCTCCCCGCTATCAGTATGCTACAGAAACTACAGGAATAATCAATGATGTAACCATGGAAACGTGACGCAAGGGTCATGCAGGAAACATGCTAAACATGGTGTTGGCACTACGCTGCAGATTTTGAAACATGCAATAGGGGGAGTATGAATTAATCAGCCACACTACTAACTAACCTACTTTAAAGTCTTAAAGCACCTATTATGGTCTCTTATCTATCGCGTGAATCGTGGAATAATCATGGAATAATCTGCATATTATATACGATTATTTTAGTTTTCAATAGGTAATTCCATTCATCGGCAAAATCAGTTTTTTCATGTATAACCAACTAAATAAAAATGTACAACTTAGTAGTTGCCTTGAATTAAATAGCTAGAAATAATTTATTTTACCTCTAATTCAGGAAGTGACGCCACGGTTTCAAACTTTGTACCAACTTCACGTCCATAAAAGGACATTTTCGATCACAAGCGGCAAGATTCATGACATGCATTTATGAAGCGCTTCGTGGAAAAATGATAGAGCCTGAGATCGAGACGGCCCACAGACCAACGACAAAACTAAAAAAACATCTTGGGAAATGTCAAAGACAACCTGCATCTTATGACGCCAGGAGTATACAGCATTCCTTGTAAATGCGGCAAGGTATACATCGGCGAGACTGGACTCACGGTAGAAACACGCCTGACAGAACATGCTAGGTGCATCAGGCTCTTCCATCCAGAAAAATCTGCGGTGGCAGAGCACAGCCTGGAAAATGGCCATAGAATTGACTTTGCCAGCACCAGAGTCCTGTGTAAAACAAAGAATTACTGGGATCGCATTGTAAAGGAAGCCGTGGAGATCAGGCTGGAGAAAAATAATTTCAACCGAGACAAAGGTTTCCAAATCAGCAACGCTTGGAAACCTGTCTGAGAATGATGGAAAAAACGAAGGGAAAAATCCGACCAATCGGAGCCAACCAGACAAAAATGGCGGGAAAAATGACCAAATGTCACTATATAAATATCGGACATTTCTGGCGGAAAATCGAACCATGGACCGTTGGTTTGCCGGACCAATGCGCAGACCACTACGCTATCCAGCTTGACTTGACTTGGCGGAAAATCATTCACCCTGAAGACGATGGCAGGCTACGTCATCGAAACGTCGGTGCAGTTTAACACCATTACCAGGCTGGAAACCCCAGAAATCATCATTCTAGGTAGAATAGTAGTTCGCACCGTTATCCATTTCATCATTCAGTAACACGGCTGTGTTTATCGTGACAACTTTTTACAAGTATCGATGCTCTCCGCTGTACTCGATATATTTCTGAAACTGAGCCCACTTCGTGAGGGTAATAAAGTATTCTAAGCCATGCCTGGAAAAAGAAGGCCCTCAGAGGCTAAATAAACTGAATTTCGAAAAGCATAACGGGAATAGTTTATTCTTTGATGTCACGTTCGATTTTGGCCAACTGGAAAGGGTGCATGTGTCACCGTTGATTCGACGTTCGGTCAAAATAAAATACTCAGGCGTCGAGACAGGCATAGGTGCTCGGAAAAAAAACGCATGCAAGTCACCATTGTTTGCAGTGCAGACCCGTTGGCGCTTCCTTTGAGAACCACCAGGTGGAGGAGAACTTGACCGCGGATGCATGACATGCATTTGTGAAACGGCACAGACGCCGGCTAAACCCAGGCCATGGAGGAATAACCTTGACAACGACAGAAAAATTCACGCGGTGACGGAAGAACACAAAGACACGACCCGCGCAGGTGAAGGAGTCAAGAATTTTTTTGCTCGAATACCCAAAAACTGAACGACGATTGCCAACGCAATGTTTGGGGTGCGAATCATTTGAGTAAATATCGTCATGATATGTTGGAAGAGCGGTTCGACTCGAAATTATTAAACATATTTTTCCAACAGCAGTCATAAACCCGGAAATCGGTTCCCCGCAAGTTTCCTACGACTCACTCTCTCGTCAGTTAGCTCCTCAATACTGCGACAGCTCTTCAATTTAGAATCTTCATAATTATCAGATGTATTCTACCATTGGTCTTCCTCGGCAGCTCAATTCCCCTTCCATTATTGCTTTCAGAGGTTGCGAAGTCTTTAAATGTCCGATTTATTTGTTTTCTTTATATTATTCATTTAATGAATACACATTTATCATGAATGTGCTATATCATTAAAACAAGCACATATTAAACTCACATTACGTCTGAAATAAAATGATTGAACGGATAAAAAGGCTGAAATGGGAAAGTGTGTATAAGAAATATTTCATCTTAGTCACTAGAAATTGTGATGATAGATGCACCAGATTTTTTGTATTCATAAAAGCAATTTGTAAGACAGCTGAATTTGCTAAGCCAAAGTTGCCGAGCCTTAAGTGTTTTAGATAATTCTTCAATGAAGAATGTACGTATCTAAGAAATAATTTTAAAGACGCACAGAAAACCAAGCTAAAAGTTATATCGAAACAAGAAGCTTGGTGGAAGGTCATCATAATGGACAAGATAAAATTTGTGACCTCCACGATTTAATTAAAACTTACGACTGGTGTTGGCTGTCAAGCCATCTGAAGATGATGTGACATCCAAAACCGGTCATAGGTTTTAAATAAATTATGAAGGTCATAAATTTTATCAATCTATTATATCTTTCAGGTCCACCTGAAGATGGCTTGACAGCCGAAACTGGTCGCTAGATTTCAATAAATTGTGGAAGTCACAAATTTTATCTAGTTCATTTTTCAAGTTGAAAATATTTAAATCCTTATGAGGCACTCATAAAAATATAATGCATTCCCTAAGTTAGGAACTGAAAAAAGTCGAAATGAGGAGATAAAGATGAGTGCTTTAATCATCCTCTTGAATTTTAGTTTCCTTGTCAAGTGATGCTAAAGTAGATGACATCCCGAAAATCAAATAGAAGTGCGTTATCGCGGAGTCAATTGCACAACTATGACGTCCTATGGCGTTCCAGAATTCATTAGAGAAATTCTTCAGAAATGTCAGATTTCCTTTAAAAGAACCACCCTGACTCAAAAACCATTGCTATATCAACGAACATCTAAATTTTCTAGGGCAACAGTCTTCCACTTTTATTTTCAGGTCACATTTTTTTCTTTCGGAAATGACCATCTACACAAAGAGAATTACTCCTCTGATCCACTTTCTCGTTTATGGCATTATTGTGTATGACAGTAAATATAGACTCACTCTAATTCACCGGCCAATTTGGCTGCATCTTCACGCACGTGCATTCTCCTTCCACCTAAAAAAAATATATGGCCCACCATAGCCCACGGTATTTCCTCACCCACATCGGAGAGGTTTTCTCTGTTTCCGAGCAATGTACATTTTCATAAACCAACCAGGTGGTACGAGAGAGGGTCCGAAAGAGCTCCGACCCAAAGCAAATAGTGCCCTCCGTATGAAATCCAGGACAGTACCATCATTTCCAGAGAAGACTTTCATTGTTTTTCCCATGAAAGCGCAAGCTATTACTCGCACACCCGGGCCGAGCGCAATAAAAACCTTTTATTCCGCAGCAATATAAAGCGCTTTTTAAGGCGAGGAAGAATGAGGAAGGCGAGGAAGATGGCGGGGAGGGTTGGATGCTTGCAGGAGGAGTTAAAGAAAGTGGCCACCTTAATCTTCACAGGAAGCGATAGAGAAGGGAACCATTGGCCTTGAAGATTCCCGTGAAGGAAGATGGCATCCACTGGACCAGGGATGGAGTGGGAGTTGCCATTAAATCCTTAAACAATAGGAAGCAATCGAATGGGATGGGATGCTTTAAGGAGTGGGCGGGGTTACATACACCAACCTAGTACACCTCAAACTACTGTAGGTGTGTACAGCATGCGGAGAATTTTCCCCAGATCAATCATTACTCTAAATTCTACGAAAGATTGAGGAACTGCGATTGAGTTCAAGGTGGAAAGTACATCTACATATATGTACTACCCTACTAGCCGCCGCATGGGTGTTTGGCAGGGCGTGTTAGGATACCAGCCAAGTAAAGCTCTAAGGGATGGGGTTTTGGGGGGTTAAATGGTGAAGAGAATTTTTTTAATCGGAGCTCAGTTTTTACTATGGGAACTTATTGTTCGTGGAAAGAACAAATTTGTGTACCAGTCTGTTCGGCAATATACCTCTTTTATATTTATCGCTCCTGTGGGAGTTGGAAATTTAGTGAGGGGTTAAAATGATATTCTCTGTGTCGCTCTGAAACACACCTGTTTTGAATTTCTCAAGCAAATTAAGTACCTATACTAGTAGTAGTGTGTAGCCAATGAGTCTCATGTGACTCCTAAACTAATCCCTCTCAAAGCTAAGAACCAGTATGTGATCGTTCGTAGCAAAGAGTAGAGACAGAGAGTAGACATCAAGAGTAAGTGAAACAGAGAATTCCTTCTTCAGTTTTCGAGCAGCCTTATGCTGACAATAGGTTTCCCTCCCACCTTTCTTCTTTTATGAGATAATTATACTGAAGCCATCAAAGACAAAAATGACTTTAAACTGAAGTCGTCTACCCCAAATAAATTATGACAAAAGCTATCATTACCGAGTCGAAACTAGTCGAGATGAGTTATAATACTTCGTGTGTACATCTCAATTAACATTATCATCTCTAATCCATTGCAGAAATAATGACAAATTCAGCAAGTCCATTCGTAATTCTGTTTTCCGATCTCTATGCTCATAATGAAGAGAGCATTTTGGAATAAAGATACATGATAAAAATGTTATTTTTTCAGCAAACAATCCGAGACCAAAATACATCTACATCTACATCTACATCTACGTCATACCCTGCAAGCCACCCAAAGGGTGTGTGGCAGGGGGTGCTTTCGCACCAGGCATGCATTAATGATATGGTAGAACACCGACATTACATTAAAACCCGCGTACCACACATGCAAAGCGCCAATTACAAATCTAATACCCAAGAAACATTCTATCTCCAATCGTTCTAACATGCAAGGGATACAAAGACTACTACTACAGATTCAAAATATCATGCATAAATAAGAACATCATTATTTACATCATGCATAAATAAGAAAGAGGAGAATATAATGAGAAAGATTAACTGCCTGCCTATTGTCAATACTCGAACTATTCATGACGACGATCACAGCTGTTATGGTCCCGAATGGTACGCGGAAAAAATGACATTTTATACCTATCGGTTCTACAATCTAGCTCTCTAATTTTATTGGCGCGATCTAATCTGCCGTAGTACGAGGCGGTTAATAGTATGTTTCTTACGTCGTCAGTAAAATGATTTTCCTGAAATTTATTTAGGAGGTTAAGCCTATAATTTAATCTGCGCTGTGATAGCGATTCCCATCCTAATTCTTCTAACAGTCCAGACACACTAGCCAACTTATCGTAGCATCGTTTCACAAACCTAGCTCCTCTTCGCTGGACGCGATCTAACTCTGATATCAACCCCGTTTCGTATGGATCCCATACACTAACAGCATATTCCAGATGAGGCCTAACGATTGAAAAATAACAACGCTCTTTCACTTTCTCATCACATTTTCCGAGTACTCTCTTGATAAAGCCTAGCTTCCTATATGCTTGACCGCATATTTCCCTAATATGTTTTCCCCAAGATAGGTCGTGACTAATTGTGACTCCTAAGTACTTAACAGACTCGGCGTGAATAATTTCTGTATTTTTAATTCTGTAAGCCCTAACTGGCCAATTTTTCTTTTTCCAAAAGCTGACTGCTACGCACTTTTTTATGTTTAGTTCCATCTGCCACTTTTCGCACCAAGCATGAATAGCAAGTAGGTCGATTGTTAACGAGTCGCTATCTTCGGAATTGTTAATATCCCTATACACCACCGCTAGCTACCACTCGGACTTTATATCGACAGGTACTCGAACTATTTTGTAAACGCCATGTGTTTTTAGCTCCTCGCAATGAAATGTGTAGATAGAGGTCTTTCGTGTTTACCGTCGGTCGATTAAGGAGGTTCCACCGAGAAACGAAGTAAATGTCATTTTCATGAAAGTTTCAAAATAAGCCCTTCTTATTGCACTCTATCGATTGCCGTTGAAAAAAATTAGGCTTGCCACGCTATATTTCTCGGAAATCGCATTTAAAAATGAGAGAATTTCTATAGGATCTTATGGCAATGCTTGCCTATGAGTAGAAGAAATGCAGATTACTATTCGAATATAAATGTCGTTTTGACAAAAAACTGATATAAGGTGCGCCACAGTATAAGAATCATGATAATATTAAAAAAATATACCCTTACCACGTTGGCTTAAATGATATTAACATATTTTTGCAACAAAAATAGCAGAAATCGCGTAGTTACTAACATGTGGCGCCGCAGGTTGATTCCACATCGGCAACGCTGTGGCGGCTGTGCCGTGACGAAACGAGTGATTTTCGAGCAGACGGGAATTGACAATGAATTTTGTGGAGCTGGATTTTTTGTGCATTGACGCTAAATTTGATACATTGACAAAAAAGTATTAGAAATTGTCGTTGTTCCGGTAATGTTGTCCGGGTTCCCTCGGCATGGCAGGAAATAGATAGCTTCCAAGGAAACGAAAGTTATCTGAAGATATGTTATAATACTCACGGGTATTTATATAAATAAATACATAAATACAGTAATGTATTATACAAATATATATGTATAATATTAACGATTTCCTGGAAAGCAGTCACTAACAAACTCAAACACACGCCAACACGAGAGCAGGAAAACAAATGAACGCAGTAATTGAGCAATGTTGCACTTACCACTGTTGCCAAGTCGTTCTAACACATTATTTTTACCCATTATATTTAAATAAGGAGTTACATTTCCATGTAAATATTTTGAAACTTATTTTTAAATTATGGAACACATTTCAGATCACGAAATAACGGTGATGAGCTCAAATTTATTGTCAGAGCAATTAAACGTGGCAACGAGTTGCCAGCCAGAAACCGAGATCAAAATAAGCTAGTGATCAGTTTTAAAAATTGTTTCCCACTTTTAAGTGCTTCGATACAACTTATTCACAAAGTTTTTAAGTACTTGTTTAAATACTATAGGTGACTACGTAAGGTAATATTTTTTTAATCGACTTCTTAAAACACTTAAGAAGATGGATTTTTCACCGGCTTTTGACGCACCGAGCGGCAGAGGAACCTCCTTAAGATGAATGACTGTTTCGTCGGCGTCACAGCTGGCTTTATCATATCAGTGAGGTGAAGATGCTTGCATTAATTTGCACGTCTTTTGTATACATGATCCGTGTTATGGTTGGAGTCACATCGAGTGTTCCTCCAGAAAGTGTGATCGGCCCTCTTTTATCCATTATTTACATTTATGGCCTAAATTTTCGAGCTGGCAGTAAATTAAGATTATTTGCCGACAATACAGTTATCTACCGTGAAATAAGCGCTAGAGTTAAATCTTAGTAAATGCATCACAGTTCATTTCCTGCGATAGTCATCTCACAGGTGCCATACCTATGCTTTGGGTGGAGTAAACATAAAATCTTCAGATACAGTGAAATATCTTGGAATTACCTTAACTTCTGATATTACGTGGGGCACACACACGCAAAACATATACGGCACAGCATTAAAGAAACTAGGTTTTATTAAGCTTCATATAATATGAAGGTCCTCGGATGGAAAAAATAAAAGAGAAAAAAAACATATGCGGCACAGCGTTAAAAAAACAAGGTCTGCTTTTAAGGCTTTTTAATGCACTAGCTAGCGCAAAAAGTACGCAATCCTAGCTATATATTAGGAATTTTGTTTCCCGACGGTCATTAACATTAGCATGACCATCGTCATTTGTATCAGTCTCTTTATTCAATACTATAATTCCATCAAGTCCAAATAACCTTAACGAATGGTCCCCGTGATATACGAGGGAAAAGAGAAGGTACATGCCTGTTATAAGACGTATAGTAGGTACGTGAATAATATTAGTTTACAGCACATACATTTAGTGTCATTAAAAGTAACAGAAAAATATTGAGTTTGACAGGTGGTGCAAGCCTGGTTTGTTACCACACCTCGCCCCACACTCCTAGGGCTAGGGCCAGTAGGGAATAATCTTGTGAAATCTTTTGGTATCTGCGATGATTTTTTTAAGAGCAACAGTTTCCCCGTGCTATTCATAAAATCATCGCAGATACCAAAAGATTTCACAAGATTAAATCATGAGCTGCGAAAATTTACGAAAAAAGTTCTAGTAGGGAATAGTTCGGTCAAACTTCCCGGGCGCTTAGATACAATGTGAACAAGAGGTACAAGCACTAAACTGCAGAGATTACAGGTGAACTGAGTGAAATCACGAAAGAGAATAACCACTATCATTCGCATCCCCTGCCAGCAGCAATTTATCAAAATATGGCACAGTCAGACCGAAACGTTTCCAAATCTACGCCGGGAACTCACAGGTTAGAAGTGGATAATCCTAAAACCATCGTAGCACACAGTTCAGGGCATATTTTTGGGAATAAAATAAGGTAAGTAGATTGTCGAACAGAAAGATTTAAATTGCTGTTTTTCCCGCGATTGATAACAGACCATTATTGGCTGCGTAGAGACTTAGAAGTAAGTTAGTTGACAGGTGGTGTAGCTGATTAATTCATATGCACCCAAATGCATGTTTCAAAATCTGCCAAGTAGTGCTAACACCATGCTTTGCATGTTTCCTGTATGACTCTTGTGTCACGTTTACGTAGTTACATTATAGATTAGTTTAGTGGTTTCTGTAGCATTTGTAGCATACCCATTATGTGGTGCAAGTTGGTGAAAATAAAAATCTTCACTGTAGTTCATATTGGTGATAAGTCACCCCCTGCCCAACACCCTTGTGGTGGCTAGCAGGGTAATAAGTAGATGTAGGTATTTGTTGAAAATCAAACCCCTACCACGCAACCTTTGAGGAGTCGATAGAGCACGACGTAGATCCAAAATTCCTGCTGGAATGCAAACCTGAAGGGATGAAATAGGATTTGAGGGGCAAGGAGGTTGACGGTTGGGGAAAGAGGAAAACGGTTACGCATGAAGTGCTTATAAGTTGCAAGCGGGACACTCAAGAACTTTACGACGGGAGGGTTTGTGTGGGAGTGGAGGAGGGCGCGAGAGGTGAATGGGCTGGTGGTGGAAAGTTTATAGAGCTTTATCCCCAGAGCGAAATCCACGACTTTCTATAAAATTCCGAGAGCGGGGGGGAGGAGGGATGAGAGATAGGGGGGCGTGGCCGGGGAAGCTGCGCGTCAGGTGGAGGGACATAGAAAGAAAGAGAGAGTGGCGTTAAAACGTAAAGAGAAGAGGGGGGAGAGGGCACACAAAAAAAGGTGTCGGCTTGGCTTCTCCGAGAAAAATTACGGCTCAATTCCATTCTGGAACCCATTGGGAAAATTCGGGCGAAAAAGTTACTGCGTTGCATTAAAGAAATTAGAATTTATCAAGTGAGTTAGTTCCTCAAAAGACGACGTGAAAGAGAGATGTTACAGCTGAGCTCGTTAGGTCACGTCTAGAATAGTCCGCTCGCATTTAAGGATCCATGAGAAGAAATACTTCAACCGCGAGATAAAAAAAACTACTAAAACCGCTCCGGCTTCGTTAAAAACTATTGCAGCGAACAGAAGATACAACCCATCTAATGAAAGGGTTATTTCCAGAGCTGTAGATACAGTCTAGAGCCTTTTCTGAGACTATTCAGCAGAGATAGATGCAAGACATTACGTATAATTACATAAACCATATCTATAAAATCTATTAACATTAGAGCTTAATACAGGCCAGATGTAAATAGGAAAGATCTCGCAAACTTTTACAATTATATTGAATAGAATATGAGAGCACGAGATAAAGAGGCCGGAACTATCTCAACCCAGCTTCCTTAACTAAAGCGCATAAGCGATAAAAGTTTTAATTAGATCCGATTTTGTCTGGTTTCTGGTTATTCCGCAAACACATGTAGACACGTCACATTAAGCCAAGGATTTTAACGAACACTCCAAAGTGTTTTACAATATTACAACTATCAGTTACCAACACGTTAACTGAAGGTGCACATCATCAAATAGTTAAGGTAAACCACGAAATATAAAACCCTTAATGAACAAATCTTGCTACCTTATTCTTAACTGTTGGTAGAACTATACTTGTTGATTCAAACCATCAAACCCAATGCAGGGCTCTTTAGCGTTCACACACGAGGAAGGATAAATCATTAAAAAAAGTAAAGATCAGTCCGCAGAAACATTAGTCCCAATTTTCCCAATCCACTCACATTTTTGCGGTTTAGAGAACATAGCTGAAAGCAAATGACACTCCTCTCGGTCAAGTAATCAAAATAGTGTTTACCTTCATCCGTGATTCTTGCCTCATTTGAATATCATAATTCACTTTTTTCGGTTGGTCCCGCGATGTCAGTGCTTACAATTCTAAGTTGGAAGTGTTAGGAACTTAAGGTTTCAATGGTAATAACACACACTTCCAGCTTACGAGGGCACAAGTAAGAGGCTTGCATGTTGATGGTTTGAACGGGATACGTCCCGCTTTCTTGAGAGTTCTCGTTTCCTTTTCTCGTTTCTCGCCTCGGAATAATGTTGCTATGTTATCACCACCCATCCTGGGAGTGTTTCACGGTGGGTAAGCACTTGTCTCCTCTGTAGCACTTCGACCTAATTGCCAAGGTTTAAACGCATGGACATGACTTTCATGATGCTCTATTCCAGGTTAGACGCAATCTTGAATCCCAATTTCCAAGAGTTGTGCGGTAAAATATCTAAACTTGTGACTGCAACTGTTTTCTTTCAAAAATGCCTGCAGTGCAGACAGTGAATGCATTAGTGTGGGGTAGTGTAAATTTAAAAGTAAATTACTCAAGGATTGAAGTATCTTATTACTAGCAGGCATATTTTTAGTAAAACTACAACATATTACAGTTGTTCTATTGAATCTGTTATAATACGAACGAGAATTAAGAAATTCCTGCTCAACTACTGGTTCTCCTCCGTAGAAATTGAGTTTTTCCTCACATAGACAGCTTTTTCGACGTCTCTTCAAAAGGCTAATGCATACTATATACTAAAATGAGGCTACTTAGAGCCATTACACAAACAAATGTACTTCAACTGAAAGAAAATCAAACAGAAAAATATGATCAATTATTTCTTCATCCATTACAGCCCTAGTGGTTTTTGTCAGATATTTGACGAGATTAGACTCATAGTGGATCATCAATTTTAATAAATACGTTTCAGCACTGCAATATACTATCATTTTCCCGAAAAGTATTCAAGTTTTGAAACAATAACGTGACAAAAGTATTTTGTATACACATCATGATCCTTCCAGATAGATTTAGATTAATACTTGAAAGTTTTTAAGACTCTTCTCATTGAATTGAATTATATTTTTGATAAAACCTCGCCAAGTCAATTAATGGGTGGGTAAAATGATGTGAAGTGAGTGAAAAGGGAGGAAATATTGCAAAGTTTGACTCATAGCGAGGGAAAATAATACGTGAATGGACCATTTGAGGCGGAAGTTGGCACGGCCTGACACGCAACGTAAGGCTTGATACAAGGAGTACGAAAAAAGGCGCAACGAGCAAAGATGAGAATAAACGTCTCCTTGTTCCGGTGCGCGGGATTGGAGTTATTTGACGGTGGGGTGGGTGGGAAGAATGAAACGCCTGGGGAAATTTTAAGGGTGCGTCATTCCCAGTTGGTTGCCAAGGCGCCAACCCCCGTTTTCCTGTTACCAAGGGAAGAATCACGCTCGCTCTGCAACCCTGGATGCTGTTAAGCTCCAACAGCTCCGATCCCGAGCAAAAAAGGGAACTCATGAAGCATCGATGAAAAGTTTCTCAGCTCTCATTAATCTCAGCCGTGGCCTGAAGTGTGGGACGGAATAAAAACTGGGATGAGTCCAGAGTTATCGCTCAATTCATCCATTGACTTACCGAATGAATGCCATTCAATCAATATCTTATCGGTAGATTATTAATCTTCTTGTTTTGAAGATGGGATGACGGAACGGCGGACATAATTAGTATTCTATTTTATCATAATAGGATACATTTACATCGTGACCCACCCGCATTCAAACATTAACACGAATTGAGTCTGCAGAAGCCATTAAAATATGAACGCACATTTGCCTGCATTATTCAAAGTCAGAAGTATGTAGATCTACCTGAGACATTAACGTAAGTTAGTTGAAGATCATTTGCAAATTTTTTCAGACGAAAAATAAATAACCTAAAATAAACCAATATAGAAGGTGGAATAAACAAATGAATAAGACTATGATCAAACCTCTCACCAGGACTATTCAGCATACACTTGGAAAAGGCAATAAGAAAAATCGAATTGAAGGGAATTACGATCAACGGAGAAGATGTATAGATGCTCCGCTTCGCAGACGATATCGCATTCATAGCCGGAAATATCAATGACGTTCTAGGGTCATTAAACGCAATGGGACAAGTTCTCCAATATTACAAAATGAAAATAATAAAGGCGTAGTCTAAATTCGTAGAATGTGTTAGACAGAAGCCGAATGCAGAAGTCACACTTAGAGGAGTGAAATTAGAGCAAGCGGTTTCCTTAACCTATTTTTGAAGTAGCATCACGATGGAATGAAGAAAAACAAAGGACATAAAGCTAAGAAAACGGCAATTTTGTTAAGGAACAAATCCTAAGAGGAAGGCTAAGACATAAAAACGTAAGACAATGAGAAAAGAGAGTACATAAGAGCTATCAGGAAGAATTAGCATTAGAGAGGGAAGACTGGAGGGCTGCAGTCAACCAATTTAAGAATTGAACGACCAATGATTGAATGAGACCAAAGATACACCAAATAGATTCATATGGGTTGGTTGGTTTTTTAATAATGCGACCGACGAAAAAGGCTATTTACACCACTGGGATCAGGTAGATGAGTTGGAAAGAGTAGGACATACATATAGCGTAGCGGTGTGGTAGCGGTAGACACGGCGATATCATTAGCGGTCTCTAAACAAAATCGGCGCTGAAGGACAGCTTAACGTTAGTTCTGACTATTAGTAGACTACCACCCTCTAAGTGCTGCTTATGAAGCACATGAGTATGGCTCAGTATTCCACTGAAGAAATTTCTCCACCACTAGGATTTGTAATGGGATGGGTGCCGATAACTCGATGCCTCGCATCCTAGATGGCACTGAAAGAAATATCTTCACCCTAAATAATGACGCTAGTGCGTTTAAACTGGAAGTGTTACCAATAAATCTTGTATGGTATAATACGGTGTTTCATTTAGTGCTCTGCCCTTTTCCTACAAATTTCAGTCTAATGCAGTTGACGCTATTCCTTGGACGGTGATTTGTGTAGGTAAATAGTATCTCCATTTTGGTTTACTTTCACCTCATTCGAGATCATAGGTACTATACCGTAAAGACCAACATAGGTACTATGCCAAGAAGAACGTTTTATTTATGAGCATTTCTTTGCATAGTTTCCCTGATCGTGGGAAATTTTTCATTCGCTTTATAAAATAATACGGATTTCCACAATGAACTCATTTTTACAATCACAGCGATTAACGCGCCTCCACCAGAACAGCACTGATGCCCAGCTCCCATGCCATCAACATCCGACTCTGAACGTACTCGCTGCCAGCGTAGAGTATTTCCGGTTTTCTCCTCGAGTGAATGGAAGGCCATTAAGCTAATGCCGCAGAAATAGTTAAGAAAAATTCTATCACATGACACAGTAATCAGCTGCCAAATTATTCATGAAAGTTAACCTTAGCAACCATCTTCACAAACCCTAAAGAGCAAGTAATCCTGAAGCAAAGATTATGGTCGTATACATCTTAGCCCAAATCAGTTAGACCTACTGTTTATAAACATACTTATCTAATATATAAAAAATGAATGGTTGTTTGTTCGTCTTCTATACGTTCCAATACCCTTCATCAGATTACGATGAAACTTGGGTGAGTTGATGTACCCGCGCCCGCGAAGGTTTATAAATTGTTAAGTCCATTGCTCAATAGATGGAGTGCGAGTCGTTTCAAAAAATGAATGTTGGCACGTGAGCTTCTCAAACAGGTGAGGAACGATAAGCAAGCAACAAAGCAGATCGTTTACGAGTTGCTCAATCACGTATATCAGAATCGTATCAGTGAAGCATAAAATCGCGTGCATCAGAATCACATTAGTGAGAAATGATTTCGTTAAAACGTACGCAATTTATTTGTACGTAGAATAAGATTTGGTGCAGTGGTCTCTTTATATGCTTAATTTAATTCTTCGATATCAGTTTTATGTTACCTTCGCTTATTCCTAAAATTGCTTGAAAATCTTTAATTTTTGCACTACTTCATCAATGGAATATTTTTTTACTTGGAAACCGCAGCATAATCATAGAAAGGAAACCATCATTTGTACGTTGCGATTTCCAGCGTAGATACGAGGGTAGGTAGTAGAGGTGAGAATTTCGGTTCATTTTGTGGATTCGGTTCATGGGATTTGAATCGTGGCAATGATTCGGTTCTTTAAATCGTTCATAATGAACCGAATGAACCAAATCCGCGAGTGAATCTCGAATCCAGGTGAATCTTGAATCCATGTGAATCTCGAATCCGTGTGAATCTTGAATCCATGTGAACCTCGAATCCAAGTAAATCTCGAAACCAAAGGGTGCGAAATAACAAACAAAAAAGTGAAGTGTGATGCTCCAATTCGGAAACACAAGACAAGGTGTTTCAAGGGTATTTACAGGGTTTTTATTGAACGATTTGGATTTGGCGGATTCGGAGGATTGCTAGCAGAATCTTCCACACAAATCCTTCACATTAAACGATTTGTGTGGAAATCCAAAACGTTCAATATGAACGATTTGGATTCGGCGGATTTGAATCTTCCATCAAATCGTTCATTTTGAACGACTCGAGTGGAAAACGTAGATTCAATTCATTCGGTTCATGCCATTGAATCGTTCATTCTGAACGATTCATTCATGAACGACACAGCTCTAGTAGGTAGGTCATTGGACTACTAGTAGGTCTCAAATTCGTTTGCGTCTGCTTTCTGTGTGCCTACTTGGAATGAAAAAGAGGCATTGCAACGCATTCCGGGCACAGCTAATTTTTAATAATGAAAACGATCCAACGAATAACGAAACCAATCAACCTTTACGAAATGAAGTGATGTGGATGCTCTAGTTTCACTCCAAAGGGGACCAAGTTACACGGACAAAATGGATACACTCTTGCGCCCACTTCAATCCACATACAGCTCCCTGAACTTATCTAAAGCTCCTCTCTCCAGGGGGGGCAACTCCGTTCTGAAGTGTCCGCTGCCTTCGAAGAGGCGGAGCGGAAAAGCGAAGCGGCCGTAGGGGGTCGCTCACGATTCTACGAGGAGGGAGGTGGTGCCTTCGGCCGGGGGACTCGGTACGGCGTTCGGCGGGGAGGGCGGTCGCCCATCCCGGGGAGTCATCAATCAGCCGGCCTCAATGAGAGAGGAACGTCGATCAATCTTTTCCATCCTCTTCCACACCCCATCCCCTATTTCCCGAGGAAACCTCCCTTTTACACCGATACCCCTAAACGACTTGGAAACCATCCCCTTACCCAACCACACACACCCCCTTATATTCTCCGCCCCATCGGCCGTCGACGACAGAGCGTCGACAGCCGTCAACATCTCTCGCACCGCCCAACCCATTCTCAGAGCCGGGATAACAATCTCGGAGCGAGGATCCTCCCACGTGAAAGCCGAACACGTCTCCCATCGTTTGGCACATTCGGTCTCGATAGGGCGGTACTGCGACGCCCGGTTTACGATACACCGACACTTCTTGCGGAAAAATATCGAGGTAACATCGTATACTCAGCAAAACTTAGCAGTAATAACTTCTTTGATGGCCTTATTGGTACATGGTTGTAATGCCTTAACTACTCCACTATTATATCTCACCTACCAGTACCTTCAACACAGTAAATTTTCAGATATACTGAAATAAAAACTCTTGGGTAATTTATGTACGTGCAAATATGGGATGGAGGATTCTACTGGCATTTACGGCTCCATTCCTCTTCCCTCTCAGCTTTTCCATGAGTGAACTGTCATAATTTTGCTAAAAATATGCCTGTAAATACATCAGAGAGTTTCATTCTAGATTAACATTCACAGTTGCGTATTTACACTTCGCCGCACTGATAAATAAAAGAGTAACGCGAGAGGAATCCCAGACATTTTTCTGTTCAAATATACGTAAGTTTCTAGTGTATATTCAGTTGTTTAGAGTAATAAGATTACTTTTCAATGAAAAATAAACACAAAAAATTAATAGTTAGTCAACATTACAATGTAATTGAATTTGACAATTAAATTAAATTACAGTCCAGCGGAATAATAACCATATTTATTCAATTATAATAAACAAATGAAAATCAAATAACCACGAGTTAAATAAACTGTAACATCGTTATAAGTATTTGACAGGTGATTCCAATGATTAGTTATTCAAAGAATTTTAAATTCAATGGATAAACAAGAAACTGCACAATTTCAAACGAGAAATCGTTAGCGAGTAAAAAAATTAATCCCTGCGTAAGCAAGACATAGAGCAAGCATTTGTTAAGGAATAAAATATCAACTAATGAGAAATTATTAGACAAACCAGAGATGCCTCAGAGGTAAAATATAGGACAGAGAGATAAACCGATATAGGAATAATCAATTAACCAATTGTAAATATAAGTAACAAGTAATTGTAGAGAAAAAATAAATATTCATAAATACATGAAGGTTCATTTAACTTTACGAATGATTCTACATTCACATCAGTCAACGGAAGAATCAATTGTTTAACTTCATTGTAAAATTAATTCTAAAGTTCATTCTGAAATGGTCAGTTAAATCTTCAATATAGTTCATGTTGGTAAAAAGTCGCCCCCTGTCAAACACCCTTGTGGTGGCTTGCAGGGCAATAAGTATATGTAGATGAAGAATAAACGATGATAAACGCTGAATAGATGAAATTGGGAGAAATAATTTATTATTAAAACCAGGTGAAGGCCTAAAATACTGACAGAGGTCAGAGAACTGAGTGTGTAGAATAGGAAAGTAAATTTAACGTGGTGCGATTGGCTTGAGATGCCGTGATTTTAGAACTTTCAAAAGAGGACCGTGAAAAGATACTGAGGGGATGAGGTGGAGGAGGACGCGAGCGTAAAACTGGTAGCTCCGTAGGAGGAAGGGACGGGTGGCGGAGGGTGACGTCTTGATTGCTGCGGCCTTCTCCCTCCCGGAATAGGTCGGCTCGGGTGACGAATCGTTTGCCCGCGCTTACGTATTCATGAGAATGCCGGCCCGTAATTGAACGGCTTAGGATGGGGACGGTCTAAGGATTGGATCAGGTCCACGGCCAGGATATTTCTCCGAAATGGGAGAATTTACGGAGCAAAACGCCGTAAAAAAGTCCATCAAGGCCGGTCATGATTTCTGAAGGAATATAAATCGTGAATTCATTTTTTTAGATACGGAGGTTGGTAATAATAGGAGACTCTGAACAACGCTGGAATACACGAATAATCATTCGTTTTAATGGACCATAATTGGAGAAAATAGCAATGTCGCGTTTACAACGTGCAAATATATTTAAAATATTATGATAATGGGATTCTTTGCCGGAGTTTTAAGCTTAATTGCAATAATTCAGGAATATAGATATCATTAAGTATACTCTAAACAAAACACTTCGTTTTTAAACAATTATATTTCGGGATATTTCCGGCAAATAGATTTTGAATTTCTATTCAATACAATTATTTCTGACTATTTTGTAATTTAAGAATAAAAATGCGAGAAAAAATAAAAATACGTAGCTTCATTCAAGAAGAACGCATTACTTAGAGTCACAGGGTGATCACTCCTACTAAAGTTTTTAAATTCTTAATTAAAAACTACTTGCAACTATTTCACTCGGAAAACTACCTACGTGTCACCGTATACAGATAAACTGCCAATATCTGGTTGCAAATTCATCTGAAAGAATTAATTTAGCAATGATCAAAGATTAAATTAGCCTTAAGGATATTCCATGAAGAAATTTTAGTATTACCAGATATTTTAATTACTTGATTTAATTCACATTACCAATATATACAACCTAATGGTGATGCAATACTTTTTCGCACAGTGATTTTGAGGCAACATACCTGCCAAGAATTTTCAATTACATGTATTACCAAACGCTAGAATTTATGTTGTGATAACAAACTCAAGTAGTCTTATTAGGATCACTTAGATTTTTTGATGCAGCAGATCCCTCAGAAAGTCGAAACGCAATGGAGTAGTTATAATTTTTCGAGCATTTTGCAGTCTGCTGCAAAAAAACGGAATGGTAAATGATTTTAAGCAGTGGACTACTTTCTACTTGCAGTTATGAGCGAGCAAATTTGCCTTTTTTCAAACTCATCTTCCACTAGCAATCGTCCAACGCAACCTGAAATTACCCACCAAAAACTGAAGGCGCAAATGACCTCAAATGTTAGTCGCTTCCCTTTATAACAACCAAAGTGTTAAAAGCAGGAAGACAGATTTTTTTTTTCCTACATTCAAGTGTCGACTTGGGTGTTGAGTACAGAGAACTTCAATTGCAGGATGCCATTCATCAGACGCGGAGGGAAACTGTAGCCCCAGGAGGTGTTCGCCAGAAGCAGGCTTTTGCAGATTACTGTGTGGTCTTCTTCACCTTCTCGGCCTCGATTTTGCCAGGACCTAATTGTCGACTGACCTAAAACTGTAAGTAAGTTAGTCCTCAGAAGTGGAGTGAACATGCAAGCTTTGGCAATGAAAGACAAAAGAATGGTAAATCAAATCATAAATCGATTTTTGCCATAATTTAGAGTAAAATACACAGGAAACCTACAGGAAACCTATCAACCACATAAGCTTTAAGCTTCTTAAATTAAAGAATACAACATAAATAAAACAAAATTTCAACAAAATAAAATTCTGTAAGATTACTATTACACACCAACTTCCTTCACGAAAGCTACAACCATCCAAAGATATACAGCTTCATTTACGAAGTACCGCACAAACCACCTCTTGGGAGTGTGGTACGGGGTAGAATGTGGCACGAAGATAATTTAAAAACGTACATACAACATTCAAGACTCCATTGATGCATATACCTGTATAGATTCTTATATTTTTTATGCTCGATACCAGCTGCCACTGACAGCAATAGAGGTATCGAGATTATGACATATATTTTGGCCCAGTATTTAATGTATGGTTTGTGGTTGGGGTTCATGCCTTAATCTATACTTTATCGTCACGAGCTGGAAATGATACTATTGTATATTATCGTAGCGTATAGTGAAAGTTGGTATTTCTACTTCTACGTAATATCCTGCAAGCCACTACAAGGGTGTTTGGCAAAGGGGAGTTTGGAACGGATACTTTGGCTCGTATTCTGATTTTACACCACACTGCCAATAGGTTCATCTAAAAATGAGTGTAACAAACGTTAAACTGTATCAACAAAGGTATTTACACGGAGAAAAAACTATCTCGACGTTATAAGCTGGTTAAACGTTATTAAGACAAAGATAGGTATAGTCTTCGAAGATTTTGGAGCTGATGAAACAAGGGCTGAACCATAGTCTTTGGCATTTTTGTAGAATGTATAGAAGTTTAAATGATCTATCGACACATGAATGGTAATCACCATTGAACAGATAGCGACAAAGATAACGTACAAACATATATTATAATAGACTTATAGTAGAAAATCTAAATAGAATATTTTCAATCAATCACTTAGTGCTAATATGCATTATCTCCTGGAGTACTAGTTATTGATAAGGAGAATGGGGAGAATAACTGTATGATGAGGGCGAATGGTGAAGTAAATGAACAGGTGGATGATTTTGTGTACTTAGGTGAGATGTATGCGACAGATGGAAGAATAGATGAGAAGATAAAGAGACGTGCGAATGCTGGAAGGAAGGTGGTAGGTAGCATGTGGAGCATATCAAGGAATGAGTGCTTGTCTAAGGAACCAAAAATTGCCGTGCACAAGAGTGTACTTCTTCCCACTTTGCTATATGGTAGTGAAACATGGGTATGTCAGGATATACATAGGAGTAGACTAAACGCCGTGGGTATGATTTATCTGAGGAGTATTTGCGGCAAAAGTAGGATGGATAGGGTCTGGAATGAGTGGGTCATGAATGAATGTGGGTTAAATGCTCCAGTAATGGACGTGTATGAAAGTAGTGTGCTTCGTTGATTTGGCCATGTTGAGAGAATGGATCAGAGTCGAATAATGAAACAGATATATGAGAGTAGAATGAATGGTGTGAGAGGTAGAGGTAGGCCGAGAAAGTTGTGGTTGAATGTGGTTGAGGAAATTCTTAGGAGGAGGAATATTAGGAGTCTTAAAAACATGAGGGCGTGTATGAAACAGTGTATGGGGGTAAATGAGGCAAAAGAGGTTTGCAAGGATAGGTCAGTATGGAGGAAATTATTGAAGCAGAGTTAGGTGTACGATTATGTATAAATGAGTGAAACATTTTAACTGTACCTACCCCGAAAGGGAACGGCGTGATGGGTATGTATGTATGTATAATTACAGTAATTGATCTCTAATCTAAAAAAGAGACCAAAAGAGTGAAAATAATTCTCTTATTTCATTTTCTTTCATTGACGTCAATAGAAGCGATGCGTTTACGTGGAAGAAGATACACCACTTAACTCCAGAAACTCTAAAAATCCAAATGATAGCATCATTTGGAAAAAAGGAGTTAAAAGATAAAAATAATAATTATAATTTCAAAGGAAAAAGCAACTGGTGTCTATTTCAATAAAATACTGTTAACTGAATTGCAGACGAAGTTTGGTGGGGTTAAAGGATTCAAAAAAGCGGGATCAGATATTAATTATCACCCCATTACTTGAGAACATTTCCGGTTGACTTCCGCGAATGGACGGATTCCACAGCGTGAACTCATCAGCTCAAGACGACAACCCGGTCACCTGGCCAGAAAATGACCGGCGGCCTATGTCACCGTTACGGGCGGCTTTACGGGAAGAGTGACACCCGCCCGTGCGTTTTCCAGATGCGGCAGGTGCTGTCTTCTGGAACCATTATCAGGAGTCCTGCAGCGTCGAGCACGACCGTAGCCGTTTCTGGAAGCCGCTCCCCGAGGACAATTTGTCGTCGAATCTGGACCGCTTGCGTCTTCAACTTCCGGCCTCGACGAAATTGCCCACAGTTGGCAGAGGGAGGGAAAGCCTTGGACCGACACAGGGGAGGCGCCTTGGAGGAGCCGAGTCAACGGGCAGTTTCGGCGCCAGTGCCACCTACTGCGAAAAGACCGGCCGAAATAGCGACCGTCCTTGGCTGGTCACTTTGAAGTGCCGAGGGCACGGGTCTGGAGCCATTTCACCGTATTCAGTCACGGGGACGGACACAAGCGGGAACGAGGAATACACATGCTTGATGCAAGTGGTATTTTAGAGTTTATTTTTGGTAGAAAATTTGGGATATGAAGCATTACTCCGTGGTGAGAAATTCACAGAAATAAGCTTAGTTTCCTTTATTTTATAAACAGGTAATAAACATGACTCGGGATCAATAGCACTTTAAAAGTATTCTACCGATAAATGGTAGGTTTTGTTGAAAGTTAGAGAAAATTCTCCCAGATTTCAGAACTTTCGAGGTCCTATCTATCTCGAGAATTTATTCCTTTGCCTTTGCATGCGAGATACCATTCTTCATTCTATCCATGACACCTATCCTCTTTCTTCCCCTTCCCCGCTTGCCCAACATCCTTCCCTCTATCGCACTCTTGGGCAACCCCGTATTACATCCTCCAGCCACCTACTCTGCCTGGCCGATATTGAATTATATTATTTCATTTAGAAGCTTCGTCGCCCATCATCTTAAGCACTTCCTCCTTCGTCTTCCTTTCTATCCACCGCATCTTTTCCATCCTTCTCCTCAACTGCATATCTTACGTATTCAGCCTGTTAACGTCCTCATTTCTGAGAGTACACGTTTCTGCTCCATACAACGCCGCGCTCCTTACCAAGCTCTTCATCAGTCAATAACGATGTATTTTCATTAATAATTAATAAAATCTTTGACTAACCATCACTGAAAGTTCACGCGGAAAATCCAGAGGTGGCAGGGATTTTAAGAGGTGTGCATATCTCTAATTTGGTACTTATTGGAGATAATATTAAATGTGTTTAGCTCCGTCAGTCAAATGAAAATATGGGCATATAAAAGGGTTGGTCAATTCCAAATGCCAGGTTTCTCTCCGTCCTTTCTCCTTTTCCAATATAATTTCTGTTTAGGTCGCCTTTTACGGTACATTTCATTGTTCAAACAAATGCGTGAGCTTTTTCATGAGGAATATTGTGCAGTATTAATTGGTTTGATTGTCTAATTGACTGTAAGGGAAATCGAACCCGCTCTGATTCTATTCATTTATCTGGTACATTCTACGATACGTTTGTTTTTAAAGTAAAATGTACCTTGTGAAGCGGCTATTGTACTGAAATTTCGGCAACCTCTCTACAACCCAATTAGTTTTGGAGACAATGGCCTCAGGTGTAAAGGCGCCTTCTCTCGTAAACAAACAAAAATCACTCCATTAACACAAAGGGAGGGAAAAGGGTGAAATGCAAGATGCATACTATGACTTACATAAAAAAGGGGGGTTATAATGAAGTTTTGCGGTTAACTATAATGAAAACGGAATGGGAGAGAAACAGTGAATCAATCATTGGATTGATGATGGCTGATATTGAATTATGTTCCTGGGAGAGTATAGGCTTATAAATTAAAAGATAAATGAGGATGGCAAAAACAAGAAAAAGTGAATCAATATACGTACATGGGAAGTACTGTGAGGGCATTTGGACGCAGTTCAATATATATTTCGTCAAAAGAATTTCGTTAGCATTTACTAGGGAGAAAGACATTAACATGGGAGATTTTTGAGAAGTTGCATAGAAAAGTAGAGCAGAGTGAAGTGTTTGATTAGGAGTTTGTATTGCCCCCTAAGACTTTATTCTCAAAATGGCTCTGGCTTGACTATGTGAGTCAAGAAGAATACAAACTTTTATAAAGTATTCTACGGGTTCAAGTAGGTTTTGTTGAATGTCAGAGAATCTCCTCCCGGTCCTCTACACTTTCCGGGGCCTACTTCATTCTACTTCGCTCTAGTATTATTTAATTTTTCTCCTCGACATACGACCTACCCTTCTTCATCCCATCCATTAAACCTATTCTCTTTCTTCCTCTTTCCTGCTTGCCCAACATCCTTCCCCCATCATACTCCTGAGCAGCCCTACGCCCCTCATTATATCTTCCTGGCTGGAAGTTGTAAACAACCAAAAGTCACTCCATTAACATATAGCGAGGGCAAAGAGTGATATGCAAGAAGCATACTATGATTTATATAAAAAAGGGGGTTATAGTGGTAATATGTGGCTAGCTTCCTACTCTGCCGATCTCGTATTTCATTCAGAAGTTTCCTTTCCTCGGCCACCATCTCAAGCACTTCCTCGTTAGTTTTCCTCTCCCTCCGCCTCACCTTCTCCACACTCACATCTCAAATGCCTGCAGCTTATTCGTGTCCTCTTAAAGTTCCACATTTATAATTATTCAGTTTAAAAAATTCTTACCTTTTCCTGTCATAATCCTTACCATTTACCCCTACCTATTGAAACCTGAAGTTAAGGTCCAATCATTCAGATTATTTCATTATAATATTTATAATGTTTACATTTGTTCAGTCATATCCGAGTGCAGCGTTATTTCCGCGGAAGAACCAATTTTTTCCTTCAAATATGGCTGTAATTCGCTAATTACCTAAAAAAATAGGATTTAAAAGACGTATTCTACACTTTTATTCAGTTTTCCAGGACTTTTCACCACTCATCAATTGTTTTGATCAAAAGCAAGAATATGCTTTCTCGTTAAACTCAACGTATTTCTACAGTAATCTGAGCAATCTCCATAATAACACATGTTAAAATCTCCACTCTCAAGGTTTGATAACAGTTATACTAACCCGAAAACACTATTGAGTTTTCATCTCAGTTTAGAAAGCGCACATCAAAGGTGAATTATATAAATTTCCAGAAAATCTGGAATACGGTACTCTGAGGACAAAGCCGCCACAAACCAAGGACTAAAATGGAGTTGAATGGTTGAGATGAGGGCTTTTAGAATGAAGAGAGCGACATGTGAAAGGAAACGTTGATAAACGGGGAAGAAATAATAATGCACGGAGGGGGAAAAATGGATATTTTCGAGGGAAATTGAGTGCTTTGGCAATTAGGTGGATGGGGATTGTTCAAAACACACTCGGAATGATGAGCATTGTGATACGCAATATGTATAAACATTACAACAATGCTGGGCAAGCGGGAAAACATGAGAGATTACTCGTCATTTACGTGGAATGAATATTGGCAACATCGTATGCAAGTGAATAAAGAGTAAATGAATGGTAGGGCTGTACGTTTAAATAGATGAGTCAGGCAAGCTTACGTAAATAGTGAATTAATTAGCATTCCTACTGCATCCGTCCGATTACCTATCAATTTATGACCAGATTAGCACATAATTATGCTGCGATGGACGATGCACCAGCATAATCAGAAGGGATAACAAATCAATCACAGGTAATGAGTAAGGTCATCGGAAAATTATGTTCACTCTACGGTGAGGATAATTAGGGGTTCCTAATATCCGCTTTCCGGGAACACGACCAGGAAAAATGAGAGAGGAAATGCACGAACACAAAAAACTTCCTGGTGCCGCATGACCTCCTTTCAAATCCATTTCACGGCCCAATGCACCGGTGAAACTTTTGTTAACACACTCATTAAATCATCTTCCATTAATTAAACATGCTGAAATAAAACATGCATGGAATGTTTGTCCCCTAATAACAAAACGCGCCGCCACACAGAATATTTTCGGCGGGAATCGACGCACCTTTGCTGCTTTCCGAAAAAAAAATTCCGAAAATTTTGAAAAAATATTAACTGAACTGATGAGGAAGGAATAAATTGTATGAATTTAAGATAAATTATAAAAGTAAGAAATCGTCACCGCACCATATTTAATTTGGAAAGAAGAGAATCAATAAATACACTAAAGTGGAACTAAGTCAATGGATAGTGACAGAAAAGAGGATAAGAGTTACGGGCCAAAATCCCAAGTAAATCCCGGGAAAAGAAAATCGTTCTACAAATGTTAAAGAGATAGAAAAGTTGTGGAGAAAGGTCAATATCAGAGGCAAGAAGTTTGTGAACAACTGGTAACTAAGACATTTTTGACCCTTCATCCAAAAACATAACATTTATTTGAATTACAAGAGAAGTAGGAAAGTAGAAGGTGGAAGTCCCTTGAGACTTGAAGGTTGCACGCTAGGCTTAGGCTGTTTGATAAATTCAGAACTGACATTTTTCAGAGCGACATAGAGAGTATTATCATGAAGCCTCACTACATATCTAGGTCTGACAGATGAGATAAAATAAGAGAGATACTCTGCCGAACAGATAGGTACAAAAACTCGTTCTTTCCGCGCACAATAAGCGACCACAATTGAAACTGAACTCCTCCAAACACACCCTCATAAGTCACCATTTCACCTCCAAAACGTTTACATCTGTACACGGCTGGTGACCTACCATCCCATGCCACATGCCCAAGCGGTGGCTCGCGGGGTAGAATATGTAGAAGAAGTAATAAAAGTATGGAAATATACAGCAAGATTTCACTGTTTTTATTATCACAGGTGATCTATCGGTCTAGTGATTATAAGGCGGAAGTATGAATGTCAACACTAATCATTATCAGGCGCCTGCCATTGTCTCATGCAATAATATCACTATACAGCTAATCAAACATCCAACCTCTCCACCCCACTCATAATTTATATTCTCGTTGCTCCACTCCCCCGCTTATCTAGCATCCTCCACTCTAAGATGGCGTCAATCACCCTCTGGCCACTCATTTGTCATTAAAGTCATCTAATTTGACTCTTCTTAACCGAATATCGTTTTTCTCTCCCTGGATACTAATACTAGGACAGAGAGTAATTGAAAAGCACATGAAAAGTGTAAGAGAGCTTCAGCGCTACCTACTGTCAAGGAAAAATGTCAAGGAGACAACCATTGGATTCCCTTTGGATGGAGCACTACTCTCTAACGGCTCTTTACATAGCACCCAAGTGGAAATCGTGATCCTAGTAACAAATCCTCGCCACTGCAGTGCCACTACCGGGATTCGACCATGTGCACACGGGATTGGAAGAACTATGACCTCAGTCATCAGTCAAGTAATTTGAGTAATTTCCTACAAAAAAATTATGCAAACGAGTTTTGAAACCTATCAGTCGAAGCATTCGTTCAGTATTCGATGCAGAAACATTTCATAAGTTAAATGGGTTCATGAATTGTCCCATAACATATTTCGCCCAACGATGGAGCTGCATAGTTAAATAAGGTGGTGGATGCGCAATTAATCGCTTAGGGACTTAATCACTACACAAATGAAATTTATAACAAGAACGATAGATTTATTAACGTATCTCTACTAATAGCAATGTGAGTTAAGTTACTTCATATGGGTGAGATAAACATAATTAATTTAATGTGGCGCTAAACGAGAAGACAAAATATTGGAGGCAATGAATACTAGAAAATAAAATATAAAAACGATGAAAAAGAGAAGTCCCAGTCTTGATGTGGTGGAAAGAATTTATGATGTTGAATAAGATTAAGTCAATTATCCTGAATCAGGCCATATGATCATGTAGTACATCGGAACCTAGGTCGAACTGAAACTTACCTAAGTGGAAAATTGCCTAAATCTTATTCATTATGATGAAAACAATAGTTCCTGCAACGCGATCGTAGGAATGAGATCCATTAGTAGACGGATGCAATAACTATCGGTCCCATAACCAAATGCTCGAACAACCGGCGCACAGTGGTCTGAGAAGCCACTTAAGCGATCAAAAGTCGAATTTTTCAAAATGCTGAATTTATGTCGTAGACGTTTTTATAATAAAGAGAAATGATCAATTCATTATAAACATTTAACACTAATATTTATGCTATGCTTTTGGCTGAATGATATATTTTATTTCATTTAGAGTGTATAGTTATGAATAAACTTCATTTAAAGCCTCTTAACCTCCTTAAGAATATTAACAGACCGCTAGTTTGCAGCGCGGACTGCTCAGAAGGAGCGCAAGAATGAGCAACTAGCGGCAGCACTGCTGCCTGCGATTCGGGATAAAAGTGCCCATAGTTTTAAAAATGGCACTTAAAAGCACATAACTCTTGCTCTTTCCTTTAGAGAAAGGCTTTTGCTAGCCCTAGTATATGGTCTCATCACAAGATAATGTAAGATTTTTTTAAACGCCTAATTGATTCCGGTAAAGTGCGTGGCGTAGCACCATTTAATAATATCTGGCTACCGTCACATAATAAAGACCAGAAGAGACAATTTGGCAGAGTATACATGTAGTATAGGTTTTCAAATGAGTGATTAGTGTAATTCTATGGTGGAAAAATGCCTAAGTCGAGTTATATTTGGCTTCCTTTTCGAGAGCGAGAAAATGCTTTTTAAGCTGATCCCATAAATGTCCGTCTGTATTAGTCGGACATGGGTAATCATAGGATGAAATTACACTTGGTTTATAATGAATTGATCATTTCTCTATATTATAAAAACGTCTATGACATAAATTCAACATTGTGAAAAATTCGATTTTTGACCGCTAAGTGGCTTCTCAGACCACTGAGCGGCGGTAAGTGCATTATTTTAGGAGACATTAAAGCCCCGTTCACAACAACTTAACTTGGCTTAAGCTGTTCCCGAGTGCCAATCGGGGCCTGCAATTTCCAGCCAATCACAGCACGCCTCTTTCAAAGTCGGTATTACATTCGATTAATGGGCCTAATCGATATAGTAATCCCGATTACTTCCGCACTATCGATAGTAAATCAGGCCTTACTATTGGCTAGAATTAAGAGAAAGTTGAGAAATTCTCAACTCCAAGACTACGCCAAGTCGATTTAAGCCACTTCAAGTTGTTGTAAACCAGTGTGTTGCTTTCTCACGGACTCAACTCCTAAGTCGCGCCAAGTTAAGTCAAGTTAAGTTGTTGTTGATAAGTGGTTTAACTAACTCTTTAAATTGTTTCGTAGGACAATCCAGGGACAGTCTCACGTCCACCATCAGAAACATAAAGCGAGTTCACCAAATATCAAGGTTTGGGAGGGCCCTTTCTCGCGCCGACGGTTGACCTCACTGCTGTCTGCATTCGGGGAAGCTATATAAAGAAGGGCGAGGGAAACAAGCGGTGGAAATAAAAACCGGGAAAGAAAAGGCACACGTGGGAGGGCTGAGGGTGGCCAAGTTCGGACGGAGTGAAAGGGAGGAAAGAAGAAGCGAAAAGAGGAGGCCTTGCCCACTCCCCACGTCCCTCGCCCACCTTATCAATCCCACTCCCTCAACCAACTCTCCACCCCCGCAACATCCCAGCCTCCCAACCCTGCTCCATTCCATTCTCCCGTGAGCTCGGAAAAAGACTTTCGGTTGCCATCGCAACCCCGCTCCTCTGCTTAGCTCAGCCGTTTCCTTTCTCCTTCCGTCCTAGAACTTTGCCAACAGACCCTGGAAACGCCCCTCGCGTGAACGATATTTTTTGCCTGGCCCCGACTACGCCTACAAGTTTCTGCGAGAAAGGGGCAATTCCCGCAATGGGTAGTAATTCAGGGAAGCGACCGAGAGCTGAGATCGTTCGTGCCATTAGAGTTAGGAGAAGAGACTAGCAGTGCAAGGAATAAAAAAATATTTGACCCATGTTATTCATTACACATTAGCAGTTTTTTTTCGCCCTAATTGGTCGCACTTCAGTAGAATTGCATAACGGTCACATAGGGTAAAGGTAGTTAGAGCGCAATATCATTTTACCTAGAAATCAATGAATTTGGTCTCATTTTAAAGAAAAATATAACACCCTTCCATTGACATGAAAAATGTAACCCCTTACCACATTACTTTCCGAGGTACTTGCCAAAATATACCAGCCCTTTTACATGGTAAATGGTACGTGTATGCACTCCAGAGAGACATTATTTACAAAATAAGATATTTTCAACATTTAGATGTCGTAAAAAACTAACGGCATGCAGTTTTTATGTTTTCTCAGCTATCTTTGAAACTCAATCATATTGTTACCGCAGTAGGTTCTTGGGTATCACAAAAAATCTTCCGTTGAAGGAGTTTCAAACGTACCGCGTGAAAAAAATGAGTCAAGTTAAAGACTTGTTTAGATATTTTCATTTACTTACTTACAATTTTTGTCATGAAAAGCTATTTTATTGCACCATTAATAATGCAATCTTTAATTCGTGTGTCTCACAGTTGGTGAGATAAAAACGTACACACCGAATATGGTCTTTATTATGATTAGGGAGCTATCTCGGACGCACTACCATAAATTCACCCCAGCACCGAATAAGTGATATCCTGCTTTAATGATAAGTTCCAAAAATTTTAAAAAATATTTAGGTATTGTTTAAGGATCGCAGAAAAAGGTGCCAGAGTTTCCCAAGCCAAATTAATTGTTTAAGTACTGTAAAAATAATCGCCAAAATTAGGGTAAGGAAAAATCATGTTTTTACGGAATAAATTAAAATGAAAGGAGTAATAATCATTATAGCACAAAAATATTATGCAAAATACGTTTTATTATAATAATGTAGTATAAAATATTAAAAAATGGTTGGGTTTACTTAAGCTTATGTGACCAATTAGGCAGAGTAAGACCCTACGTTTAGAAAGTACTTTCTCACTCAAGCCGAACCTAACGTTATTCAAACGATGTTTCTCGTTCAAAGGACCGAAAGCGTATAATTTAGTACCAGCTTCATGTCTTAATTCAAAATTTCTAAATACAACAATGCAAAATATACGATCTTGGTTGTTTACCAAAGAAAGTCTAGAGGATTTTCTTATAACTGCAATATTATTTGATACATGTACTGCAACTTTTAAATGCTGTATTTCCTTCGTATATGTGTGCATAAGTAATTAATCCATTATGTAAACGATGGTAGCCATAATTTTGGTTTACCTTCATGGCTACCTAAAGTTACTCCCCGATTTTACCAAAGAAATTATGTTGTAAGCATTCTCTGTCGGGGAAATAAAACAGACATTATTTTATTATTATTTTAAATCTCTGATTACATACTTTTTCGGTATGAAAACCGAAGATAATTCCTTTCCCTGTCTATTAGGCTTACATCAAATAACCAACTTTCTAATGTGAAAATCTGGATTCTCAGTATAATTTGGGTTAAAGTAAAGGCCACCTTATCCTGCGGTAAAGGTCAACCAGGATTAGTAAACATTTCTTTATGTGTTAAAAATAGCCAATTACCAAATTTCCATGCACTGATGTCACAGCAAACCTTAAACATATCGTTTATAGCACTGACTTTGAATTTTTAATGAAATCGAAATATTGGCAGCTGATATAGTTTTGATTTTACGTGGCCCAAACCCTCAAGGATTTCTATGATGTAATTAATTAGTTACAGAGGTCAACAGTATAAGTGGAATAAGAAACCACAATGACCCTTTGTCGTCGGTAGAATCGTATTTGTTCTGCCTTCTATTTCTTGTATCTTACGCATATTGCAGGAAAGTGTGCTGGAGTTCGTTTATAAGTAATTTAGTTGCTAGTAAGTTCATACATATGCTTCCCTGCATGAGTGTGAAACGGTAGAAAAAGATTACATTTTAAATCTACATCTACTTATTACCCTGCAAGACACCAAAAGGGTGTTTGGCAGGGGGGTCTTATCACCAACATGAACCACAGTGAAGAAATTTACTTTCATCAACAAGCACCATACTACTACCGAAACACCATACTACAGAAACTACTAAAATAATCCCTATGTAACAATGAAAACATGACACAAGGGTCATGCAGGGGACATGCAAAACATAGTGTTAGCACTACTCGTCAGATTTAGAAACATACATTAGGGTGCACATGAATAAATCAGCTACACTACCTGTCAACTAAGTCTACAACTTCAAAGTCATAACGCAACCATTATGGTCTCTTATTGGTCGCGGGAAAAGCGACACTTTACATCTTTCTGTTCTAAAATACATTTCCCTTATTTCATCCTCATGACGTTATCTACCATAGTATGTCGGAGTTTGTAAGATATTGAAAACTTCGTCTGAAAATAAATTGGTTTGAAATTTACATAAAAGATTGAGTCTACTTTTAAATCGATGGTCTGAAAGCGATTCCCATCCAAGTTGTCACAAGAGATCAGTAACACCAAACCAGTCTATCATAACGGCCTTTCACGTATCTTGCTGATCTTCTCTGCACGCGTTCCTAATCTTTTTCTAAGCCTAGATTATAAAGGGAGATGCGCACAGCCTATTCCTCGAACCCAACACCCACGCTCTCCGTGTTCTTCCTCCGTGATATTTTCTTTCTCTATCTTTCTCTCCTTCCAAATTTACCTTTCCGCATTTCCCGTGGCATTTCCCAAATGACATTCCTCCGTGGCTCCCAACAGCGACCCCCCCCCCCCCCAGGAGGGATTCCGAATTAACGCCGCGGGCCCCTCTTACGGATCAAGGAGGTTCTCATCGCTAATCTCCGCGCTATCAAGTGGAGGATACCTTTCCGGCGGGAGAGGAGGGAGGAGTGAGCTTCGCGAAATTATACCTCTCTCGGAGAACGAGAGAAGAAGGTAATTTGGGAAATTTACTCCGGACAAACTCGGGCAATTAAAAAATAATCAACCAGCTAACTCCGGGGGCACTACTGCTCGAACAGAGATCATTCTTTGCCCGGTATATCGGTAGGATTTCTCTGATATTTAGCAATTATATCATATAAAAATATCAAGCATCAGAAAGTTTGCGAGGGTTAGCAATTTAGTCATACAGGCTCCTCTCGTTATATTTTGGCGAAAAGAGATTGCTGCTACTCTTAAATCATGTATAAGACAGGAGATGGTTCTTTATCACTAGCTTTCTACCTTCTCTCTATAAATATTTGCTCTCAACTTCCAGTGAACCATTCTTCACAGATCTACGGATAAAAAACTTCGTTTTTGGGAAGATCATAAACTTTATTACCATGGTCAAATACGGACACTTAAAATTAAAGCTTGGTCTCCTTTCTTCATTCTACTTGAACGATTCACGGAAATTGTACCGATACATTCTCATTCTTGTTCATTGAGTACGTATTTTTATATATTGTTCCTCCGTGTAGTCCATTTCAACGTCATAATCTCTCGATCTTTCGTGTCACTTATATCTAACATAAAATTTTAAAAGCCAGTATCTTGCATTTGAGAAAAGCCCTCGTACCCCATTATCATCGTATTGATTTTTGTTAATCTCCCTGCCAAATGATGTGGTTGAGTAAAATATGTTTCGCAGGACTGCCAAAACTCCCCGTATCTCTAGGCTGGGAGCCATACCCAGGTGGTCTATGCGTGGCACTAGCCATCTAGGCACTCCTGCGATAACACTAACAAGATTACGCTAGCGCTAAACCTTACACGCATGTTTCAAATTCCGTTAATTTATTAACTTATTTAAAGAAAATAGTCCACATACAGCAAAATTGCCAATTGTAAGTGTACTTTTAACAAACACAAAAAGGCGTACACATGTACACGACAAAAATGAAACAAACGTAGACGACCTGGAGATGGAATTTAAGTTCGTTACTGTCTAGGTTCGCTGTTCAGTTGAGAAAATATAGGTAGAGGTTGGTGAAGTTTTTAGCGATAGAGAAAAGGGATCGATATCAGTAGGAAGTGAATTTAATACGAGAGACAGAAGAAGAGCGAACGTTAAATTAGTGATAATCTTGAAGTTGGGATGAGTAGCAAGGAATTAGCAATGGCAGGGTACAAAGGCACACTGATGTTGATGAATGGGATGAGTTCGGGACTGTCAATGCAAGAATTAAGGGTATTGTAAATGAGTTTAAAAGTCGAATTTAAGTCTGAGATGAAAGAGACAACAAATGGAGAGGGAAAATAGTATGTCGTCTATGGATGCATTGCGGAAATTTGAATTCTTAGTTTCACTATTTTAGCAAATAAAATTGAGACTCTGTTAAAGATGGCGAGACTGGAGACTGCGAATTAAGATATTTTTCCAATTTTCTAGGTTTATTTTACTTTCTCTTCCTCATTTGCAAAGAAAACTGTATCGCTAATTCAAATTCTTTAAACATTTTAATGCCTCCATCCAACATTTCCCATTGAAATTTCTTCAGACAACTTCTTTTCCATGCAGCCAAAAATTTTTCCGTCGGTCTTCTTTGGGGAAGTCTCCTCAAAAATTTCTTCATTTTTTGTAGCCCACATTTCGGATTCCTCATACGAAGCCCGCTCCATCGTCTCTCATGATCATGTTTAAACGGTACAGGATAACATGCTTGGTATTAAATCCTTTACCACTTAATTTTAGTAATTAGGTCACCCCCGCAACGGAAAAACCAAACACTCGGCGTCTATCTAAGTATCGCGACCAGCTCTTTCGGCACTTAGCTTATGCCATATGGTATGCTTTGGCGACTCACGCAGGAATGGAAATTCTAAAGAAATCATTGAGATAGGTCCGAAAGTATTCGCACATGCCGAAAATATGGAAGAAATTATTACGAATAAAATCAGCCTGGACCAAGATCAGTATATGACTAACTGATGGCGATTTGGAAAATACGCTAAATCATACCCCGTTTCTTGTCAAGCAATTAGCCACTGGAACAAAATAATATTTCCTCCCTAGTTCATACATTCAGCAGACAATATGAAAACACCACAAATAATGGTATGAGTAGGTTTTTCTTTCTCGCTCGAGTTTCTCGCTTAGTTTCATATGGAGCTGAGACATGGGTCCTATCCAAACAAGATGAAGAAACACTAAGCTTTGAAAGAGTAATAATAAGGAGAATCTATGGCCCAGTTAAAGGAGGAGAAACGTGGAGAATAGGAATGAACTGTGAAATAAATTAAATATTGGAAGAGAAGGATACAGCTAGGTTCTCCAAGTCATTGCGACTGTCATGGTTGGGACATGTTGAAAGGATGGAAGGGTACAGAATGCCAAATTTGTTAATTAATAGCAAAATGGATGGGAGTAGGAAGAGAGGACGACCACGCAAAAGATGCCTACAAGATGTTGAAGAGGACCTGAAGAAAATGGGGATTAGAAGATGAAGAGAGAAAGCAAAAAGGAGGCATTTAACTGAGGTAGCTAGGACCCACACCGGGCGGTAGAACCGTGGAAGAAAAATAAGAGTTTCTCGCTCGTTTACCAGGTAATTTGGCAATGAAGAGATGGCAACTTGAAGTATGGTTGAACCAGCAACCGCCGTAACTATGATGATGTTACCCACAAAGCCAAGAGTCCACGGTTCAAATCCCGGGGCAGAGGCAGTTTATACGATGAGACAGGGACTGCGCTGGAGATATTTTCCTCTCGCGAGCACGTTTGAACATTCAGTAAGATAAAGAAGCGGAATCCGCTTTGGGATTCTTCTTCTGGGCGTCCCCCTTTTTAAGAGGACGGTTCCCCAACAACCCTCCATCCCAGTCGAGAAAAACATCCCCATTTCGGCTGGAGCGGGTCCTTCGCATCCGGGCGCACGTAGAATGCGTAATTCGCCAGCCTCCCCCCCCCTCTACTCAAGCACCATGGCACCGCGTTTTTTAAGGGTCGCGACGCAAAGAAGCGGATACGCTTGCGTCATTATCACGTTTTATATCCGGGTTAAAGATCCCCCAGCCGGGCATTTTTATGGCCGACTGAGAAGGCTGGGGAGCGGGAGGACTGGCGAATAAAAGCTCTGGGGATGACTTAAGGAAGGCGAAATATTTTACGGCTGCACTCGTCTAAATGCGAACTTAATTCCGGGGGACCACCGATCTTCTTCCCAGCATATATTTTTCCTGCAACGAGGAAGAAGGGAATATCTCCTCGGGGGTTGGAGAATGGTCCCTGAACTATTTTTTTATACTTGGGGCTTAAAATTTTATTGCCGGCGTAAAAATGACTTAAACATTAATTAATATGGAAAATTAAACATTGCTTCGTAAATGCTAATTTGTTTTTTTTTAAGTTTGGTAGGAAAATTGGGGTAATAAGCGGAGCTGCGATTAAGTACGAGTCCGTAGAAGATTTAGGATTTATATTTCCATGTTTCTCCCAGTCGTACAATTTGCTCGATAAAGTTACGGCTGGGTGGATTCTAGCAGCTGCAACCAACAAGTTTTTATTTGTCAAAGTATACAAGGTCTAACTGGATATATCTTTCATAATCACGCAATATAGCACACAGTCAACCACGGCACACCATCGTAGACATTCTACAGGCCTCTAACTACCACCAGCTACTGTATACTGCAGATGGGTATTAGGAACCACAACTAGAACCTCAACGCTTTGTCTAGCAAGTGACAACTTTTTTCAAATCAGCACACCCTTTGTGTTGCCAAAATATTTTCAAAAGATTTAGGCTATCCGGCAAAAATATTAACGAGGCAACGCTGAGAACGGAGAGTGAATTTTACTAAAAAGCATCTAGCGATGAAAATTGTCGCATTTTTTACGTCTTTTCTAAGCTTGTTCAAATGAATGTTCAGATTAACAACATATGGCATTTTGTTCCCATAAATTCACAAATGATTTGGTGTTTCCAGCATGCAAATTCGAAGGAACACCGGGACATGCATGAAATTAGTATGGGAATCCGCGTTGTGATGGAGAATCCTGGGTGTTTATTGGAATAAATCTAATACGTGTGTTGTCAGCAATTTCTCAGAGCCGCATATCTACGCAATCCGTTTACGACATAAACATGTAGTACTGCCAAAGAAATTAAGGTCATTCGAGAAAAAATGAGAATCGAGGCGCCACTTATTTATCAGCCACGGAGAGATAAGATAAATCAATTCAAAGATATAAAGATTTTCAGCACATCAAATAATTTAATAAATTCAGGTATTCTGAAAAATTCTCTTCCTATCCGGTTTTTAAGCCTTCCTAACTGTAAAAAAGTAAGTTGAATCGTTTGATAAGTATTTATTTCATATTCTCTGTTTCCTCCTGGGGCACAAAAGTGGCTTCACCAGTCAATAATACATCTAGTAATAACAAATGAAAACAAATAAGAAATAGCAATGTCAAATGATGGAATGAAAATCATCGTCACAAGTAATTTCTGCTAAGAAGCGTGGAAGGCACAAGAGTGGCTGATTTACTTCAATCGAGATATAAGCAACAGCTGTCAGTTGGTTATTTTTCTTCGGCTTGGGCTTATGCATCGATTTAAGGAAAGATCGCGCGCGAGGTATGGCAAGCTTTAGTTCTTCCATCCATACGTCTTGATTTTGCTCACGGTACTCTTCAATGAAAGCTAATAGTAACAGGGCGACGATATATGCCTGAATATTGTTTACAAAATAGATAAGAAAAGATAGGACTACAAACCAGGAAACAGTAGAAGAAAGCATTCGTGAGGAGCGTAGCACAGGATCGGAAGCATGGACCATTGGAAAAGCTGACCAGGAAAGACTAGAAGCCTTCAAAATCTGGCGCTGGAGGAGGACGCTGAAGATACAATGGACGGACTAAATACGAAATGATGAAGTCTACAGAAGAATAGAGAGGAGAGGACCATATGGAACTCCATACAGAAAAGAAGAACAAGATGGAATTGGACACACCCTGAGACACGATGAGTTTGTGAGGAACATAATTGAAGGTAAAAGAGAGGGAAAAGTCCCCAGAGGAAGACCCAGAATAAGATCAAGGATCAAATAAAGAGAAAAGTACATAGGAAGAGATACCAGGTGGTAAAGGAGCTAGCATTAGATAGGGAAGGGTGGAGGGCTGCAGTCAACCAATCTTAGGAATGAACGACCAATGAATGAGTTCTTTATTACTCATCATGCCCGCCACAGTAAAAATGACAGACGCAGGGTGAGGACAATCCTGACAAATATTATTGGGAAACGAATATTCACACCGATGAGCAGCCGGGGGGACAGCCCATCTGGGACTGGTGGCAGGAGAGTCCTAGCGGAGTGAGCGTCGGCAGTGGGGGAAAAGAAACTCTAAACCTGAAAGTGACTCATCATGTAAACACACTGAGCAGCCAAAATCTGAGATGGATGCCTAAAGTGCAGCGCTAGTGCCGGTCAATAGACGTATCCTGGTATGAATAAAAACTAAAAGTGTATCCACGCATATCATTATCAATGTTAGTACTCCTCTTCGATAGGGAAAGGTCGGTTACATGAATTTATTCTTCCCCTCTACATTCCATTGCACACGTCTTTCCCTTTGCCCATTCCCCTCCGTTCTTCCTCAGCGTTCTTCCGATCTACGTCTACTAGAGCTGTGTCGATCATGAGTGATTCGTTCATTTGGAACGACTCATTGACATGAACTTAATGAATTGAATCTCGTTCTCCGTTCAAATCGTTCACAATGGATCAAATCAAGCTCTTATCGTTCATAGGTCGAGTGGAGTGGATTGCGAAGAACCACACGATTCGTGAGTGATCGAGAAGAACTTGATTTGGTTCAAATTGAACCAAAGCCGAGAAACCTTCGAGTTTCCGAGAACTGAGAAACCGAGAATGGGTGGAGAGCAACATGATTGGGACAAACCACATTCCAAGCATTTCATAGTCTTTTGGTCACACATAAAGTATAATGATAAAAACTGAGGAATAATTTTATAGAGGCGATCATATAAAGTTGATTGATTATAACACCGAACGCAACCATTTGAACCTAAACATCGCGAGTACATAAGATTCTTAATATATAAACTCTAATCGCCGTGGCAGTATGGGCGAGTTTTTAAGCTCACAACTCCAGGCATCACGATTTAATCATTCATCGTCGTTCAATCACTCATTGCAGTATCATTTCCCGCGTACCATAAGAGAGAACAATTGGCAGCGTAGCAAAGGAATAGGTAGGTGAAATATAGTTAGAGTAGTCTGTAGTGCATGATGCATGTAATAACAACCAATAATCCCGTTCTTATTGTGTAGATACTAACCACCTAGCTGCATGTGACCCTGTTCTCTAGCATGCCTCCCCTAAATATCCTACTTGCATGGCAATAGTGCATGTTTGGTGATCTTCACCCACTGCCACACACCCTCGTGGTGGTTCGCAGGGTATTACGTAGATGTAGATGTAGATTTAAGCTGTTCTTAGGATAGGCACTTTCATGTTCCTCAAGTCTCTTAATATTTCGATGATAAAACTAAATTAATCTGAAAAGATATTTCATATCTCCGTATAGGCAGATTCTCAATGGTACGAATTGATTGGATTAGATTCTTTGCCTTAATTTGGTTCCTCGCTGATATTTGATTCTGCGTAGTGAAATCATTTATCGTCGTTCAATCACTCATTGCAGTCATTTGGTTCTTCCATGGTTCATTTCGTTCATGATGAATGATTTAAGAGAACGAGTCATTGTCATTAATCACATTACATGAATCGAATATTCAAAATGAACAGAAATTCCCACCTTTAACGTCCACTACCGATTTCCTTTTGCATTCTCATCATATTCTTCTACTTCCTCCATTTACGCATCCTACAAGCAACGACTTTTTGCTTGTTTTTCTAATCTACTCTGAATTTTCAATTTGTTTCTCTGCACCCGCCACTCGAACGTCACCATATAGCCTCGTTCTATTTTTTTTAAATCCGCGAGTTTCTGCCATTCAAAGCATCACTTTATATCACCCTCTTCATAAATCCTTTCATTACGTCTTCAACCAGGTCTGATCTTGATATCAGTCTCCCAGAGATCAACGTTTCTCAAATGAAAGGCATCCATTCTTGAGTAGCGCTATCTATCGGAATACGGCGTGGTGAGCTCTTCTTTCCACAATTTAGTTCAAATACGTACATACTTTGATGTCTCACGCTGCTCAATGCCCCAAAGTAGACAGCTCAGAAGCTCACCTGAAAATAAAGAGGGACGAGGATTAGAAAAAATATTTCATTACAGACAGGGTATTTAAGCAACTAATATTACCAAATGCCAAAAATATTACCCTGAGAAATTTTGTCAATTCCTGAGGAATCCTCAAGGTGCTACCGAAAATGAATTGGCTTATCTATAATTAATGGCGCAATATTTCTTGTGCGTCTTTTTATTAATGATTAATTAATTTATTATTAATGATTAATTAATTTATTATTAATGATTAATTATTAATGATTAATAAAATAGACGCACAAGAAATATTGCGCCATTAATTACACATAAGCCAATTCATTTTCGGTAGCACCTTGAGGATTCCTCAGGAATTGACAAAATTCCTCAGGGTAATATTTTTGGCATGTTCTCTTTCAGGCAGATTATTTGAGAATTCGGAACGCCCGCGGATGCTCGACGAAAAACGATGAATAGGAATTTATTGATAAAATACCAGCCCATTATTGAAATGTGGGCTTCTTCGTAAGATACCATGAAAACGAGTGTCCCTGGACTTTCAAGATGAAGGTTTAGAGAAAGTTAAAATAAAGGAGTTACATAACTGGTTAATAAGAGATAGGACATAGGGATACCTGTAAAACTGGAGCAAAGAATGAAAAAGATTGCAGCGTTCTTGAGGTCATTGGCCGATGGAAGTGTTTAATTGATCCAAGTGGGAGAGAGCATTAATTATGATGGCGTATATTAGTTTACTCATGATTATTGTTAAATACTAGCAGAATAAGAACATTTTTCCATCTGGTTCTTAGATTTGAAGTACATGATCAGAGGCTGCTTACAACTTAGGAGTAATAGGAGGAGGAATGAATGCCATGAAAAATTGTTTATACGTACCAAAAATGAAAAATACTAGCTTACATGCTTTGAAAACGATGAGAGAATTAATGAAAGACGAGTAACATAGCAGGTAAGCATGGTATATACGTTCCTCTTTATTTGCCCAAAATTGTATTCTTTGGTCTTCCTCGGGGAACTTTTCCCACTATTTTGCCTTCAATTATGTTTCTCATAAACCCATTGTGCCTCAGGGTGTGTCAAATCCATCTTGTTCTTCTTTTTTCTAAGGTGTTTCATATGGTCCTTTCCTCTCCTACTCTTCTGTACACTTCATCATTTCTTCTTTGGTCCGCCCATTGTATCTTCAGCATCCTCTTCCAGCACCAGATTTCAAAGGCTTCTTGTCTTTCCTGGTCAGCTTTTCCAATGGTCCATACTTCCGATCCTTGGAGTGCTGCATTCCACACGAATGTTTTCACATACTGTTTTCTGGTTAGTAGTCCTTACTTCTTCGTCTGTTTCCCATGAACTCCTTTTTAGCTTGGTCTATTCTCCGCTTGAGGTCCATTGCACTTCTTCTGAATTCGAGGGGTATACGTTAGAAATTTCATATTTATAATTGCTGTGTAGAGCATATGCGTACCATTTCCCATTGATAACGACTTCTGTAAACTGAAAAAAATCTCCAAAATTAATGTAGTAAACGGAAGCTATTTTGTTATTTTCGGAAAGGTGAGATTTTTTTCTTTAAAATGAGACCAAATTCATTGAATGCTTTGAGGAATGATACCTATCTCAAACTACCTCAATTGGATAATTTCTTTCATGGATATTTATTCCCCGTGTAATGCGCCATAAGGCGGGAGGATGGATGTTGCCTATGGAGGCAGAAAATTTCCCCAGTGGTATTCAGTAAATTAACTGCAAATCTATAAATCATCCAATATGCAATTAATGTACTATAATGTAGCTTATTTGGTACATTTCTTTGGGAGTAGGAAACGGTTACTTCCAAGATCTGGAGGTGAGTGCACAGTGTAAGTTAATGGTAATAATAATAATAATGATACAACTTTATTTCCTCGGGGAAAAACTTTCCTTTGGAGCAGAAATTTTTTTACAATCAATTAGTCACAGTGTTCAATATAGACATGGTACATAACTGTAAACAAGATAAAATATGCTATCTCATTAATAATACAGTTGTGTGTATACAACGCATCGAAAATACATAGCTTTACAAAAAACAACAGAGTTGGGTGCATATCAACAAAAGATATTTTCAGATATTTTTCCTTTAAACACCTTAACATTATTTATGGATTGAAAACTGTATGGAAAAGAGTTCCATAATTTAAATGAAGAAATAAAAAAGGACTTTTCATACAAATTGGTTCGATATGATGGAATGGACAGAGTTTCCGTCTTCCGTGTAATGTGTTTTTCTGAATTAATATTAAATGTTACTTGTTTGTACAAGTAAGATGGTAATTGTGTTTTTATCGTTTTATGCATAAAGATAGCTTTCATTATGCATCGTTTTTCTGCCAGTTTGGGCCATTTTAATAGTTGGTAGTAAGTTAGGCAACGGCATTTTCCAGAAGGCCCGTGCTCTCCACTAAATGTTGAACGTACTGTAGCACGGGGTGGTGGAGAAGAGGAAGGGAGAAGGAAGAAGGAGGTGATGGGAGGAGGAGGAATGGGCGGAACCACGCTGGGGTGCTGCTCTGGGAATTGGGTTATCAGGGGAGGAGGAGGTTTTTCTTCGCGGGAAGAGGCGGAGTGCAGGCAGTGGAGGGCATCTGGGGGGGGGGGGGGCTACAAGTTAGGGTGGGTTTTTTATTGAGGGGGCGTAGTCGGCGGGTGAGAGGTGTGCCCAGCGAGGCAGGGAGGTGTCTGCTCGGAGGTGGAAATGCTTTTAAGGCTTATTCTTTTCTCTCTTTTTTTTCCTCATCCTCGGAACACGAAAGAGGGGTGCTGCTCGCTAGGGTGTGCCGGGTATGTGGTTCCTGGTGAGGAGCGCTTGACGGCGAAGAGGGGGTGTAAAGTCTGCAAAGGAGGGTGAGAATTGCTTCGGGGGGTTGGAGAGAAATGGAAAATTTCGTCTCTTTTTTATATATCTGTATTAGTCGAGTCGGGAACGGTGGGTGGGTGGTTAATGTGGGGGGGGGTGAACTGACAAAAAGAGCTGGGGGCTCGATAGTGTAAAAAAGAATATCACGCTGAAAGAGGGGATCTTTGCCCTTCTACCAGTTTTTACCATAGTGAGCTCAAGAAAAATGAAAAGGCACGGAGAGGATAGAAAATAATGAAGAGAGAAGTATAGTAAAGTAAAATGGTCATATAAATGAGAGTATGAAGAATAATAGTAGAAAACTGGAGGTATAATTTGGGCAGAATGCGGTGGAACTGCATTTATACCTACAATGTATTTGTAATGAATGTATTACCACCGAATGTAATTACTAATGCAATGGACAACATGGAAAACGACTATGAACATTTGACATTTGGGTCGCTATTCAAATGGAGTTGCAGCAATTTTGCTGACTTCTCACCCCAAGGGCCCAAATTAATGTCCTAGTGGTAGTGGATATTATTCAACGGTATTCTGATCTCATATGCAGCTTTTAGTGGAATTATTCATTACTCAGATGGGACATTTAACTTTCAATCCCTCCATACCTTGATATTTGAACCCCTAATGGCCAAGAGATTAACCTGGCCAACATATGCATTCCACATTCCCAAATACTGCACAACATATATGAAAAATCAATCCTAATTACATCATGTAAATTGTGGAACTCTTTGCCAAATAATATTCATTTGTCCAGAAAGGTCTCACAATTCAAAATTCCCTAGAGGTATTCAGTAAATTAACTGCAAATCTATAAATCATCCAATATGCAAATATTGTACTATAATGTAGCTTATTTGGTACATTTCTTTGGGAGTAGGAAACAGTTACTTCCAAGATCTGGAGGTGAGTGCACAGTGTAAGTTAATGGTAATAATAACTGACTATTTGATCAAAACAGCTATTAGGTAAATTTTATTATTCGTGGAATTGGATAGTATTGAAATTGTAATTAAAATCATAATTATTTCTTATTTATTAAGAGTAATTTATTATGTTAAGCTGTATATAAAGTTTAAAGATATTTTATTGTGCTATTTAAGTATGTATTGTATTGATTACCCTGGGGGTATATTAGTGTAATGTGTTCCAAGGGTTTATGTCCTAGAGCATAAAAAAAGGTTTCTATTTCTACCTTGCGTTTCGCGTACGCTAGCGTCAACGCCACGCTGGGTGCCTCTCCGTCCTTCCTTCGTTCCTAAAATATTTCTTCCAATACGAGTCTACACTCCTTAATTTAATGGTAACAAGGACGTAAGCAGTTGATTTGCTTCACGAATTATTATTATTGTCAGGGCTCTTAGGAGAAATGTCATGATAATAGCTATCACAGCGTAGGTTTCAGAATAGGTTTTGTCTACTGAGATAATTTAAGGTCAAGTTTCCTCCACAGATATAAAAACACATTGCATGCAAACCCTGTGTGCTTCTATTGTAAGTTAGACCACATTCATAAAGTTAAATGGGTTGATGTCAAAACGTTAAGGTTAAAAATTAATTTATTTCTTCGTACGATGAGGGATCACCATAAACCGCTAAGGACGCTAAGCCGCTAAGCGATAAGGTAAATAGTAGACATTATTAAAATCTGGTAGCTTCCTGATACATAAATTTACCAGGTGACTGAAAACAATCAATAGGTACAGCTCTCAAAGGTGATGGTGTCATAAGGATGCACAGGGCAGTAGGTCGTGAAGGGAATTAGTCTGGTGAGAGCATTTATTTATTTATTTGAAAAAAAGATCACATGCAGCATAAAGCTATTTTACAGTAAACATAAGCATGAAGGAAGGAGGAGAAAATTGAGAAGTACTTTCTTTAGATTTGAAAATTCGCAAGGCTATAGTAACTGACAATATTTCTTTCTTCTTCTCGGCATGCGTCCTACCTCTCTTCAACCCTACCATAAAAGCTGTTCTCTTTCTTCCAACTCCTTTCTTACCTAACAACCTCTCCTTTATTGCTCTTTTATTCAACCCTTCGTCTGCCATTTCCTGCTCCAATCACTTAATTTTCCTTCCTTCTCCCCTAGATGTTTCCTTTTCCCACCCAATCCAACAAGCATTGCCAAATTTTCCGTTTTGTGGTGTTTTGAAAAAGTTACTTATATAAGTTTTCAATCCTACGAGTTGCGATATACCTCATTCATCATGTACAATGTTTCCACGATGTTTTCATCAAAACATAATCTCAGGTTTTAGCATCACTCAACTTGAAATAATAAAATGCGTAAATTACATGAGCCCAATACATGTCCCGCAAGAGTTAAATAACGTTTAGGAGCCGTACTGTATGTAAAATCTTCTTACAATTTCGTCACTAATCGTGACCTAGGTAAGTATATTTGTCAAGCGGGAATGGGGAAGACAGAAAATAGGTTTATGAGCGGGATGAAGAAGGGTTGATTGTATCGTGAGGCGACAAAGAAATTTGGGCTCTAACAGCGTACAAAATATGGGAGGAATTTCCTTGACTTTCAAGAAAAATATTTTCATTGACTTTTCTGGCCCCTATCCCAGATAGCAAAGTAAGCCTTAATCAAGCTTGACTTAATCTTGACAATACAAGTCACCAAGCTTGAATCCAGCTTGACAAATCAAGCTATTAAGCTTATTTCAAGCTTGAATCAAACAAGCTAGTATCCACCGGTCAAGCTTCCTGCAACCTTAACAGTGTAGCTTAAATCAAGCTTGATTTTCCAGTTTGATTCAAGCATAAGTTTCATTTTGAATAAGGTTGACTATTCCCTCACCAGCAAGTTTGAATCAAGCTGCTCAGATTTTATACAAGAAATGACTAACTTTATCTTCCTACAAGGTGTGATCCACACAACTATTTTACAAAGGCTACATTCTGAAAATGAACAAAGGTAGGTATATGAAGAAATATATCCAAAACTAATTTTTTGAGGAAAATGGAATATCTCTTCTGTTTCGCCACTTTAAATTGCAAGTATTGCAGGCATTAATAAATTTCTCACACAATTTTAATGCGGTGTATTACTTCATTCGACAAAAGATGAACTATATTTATGCCTGCGCATGCATCAAGGTGTTGGTAAGATGGAAATTAGCTTGATTCAAGTGCTCCGTTATTAGCTTGGCATGGACTGCTTGAGGCACGCTTGAATCAAGCTTGCGAAAATCAAACGATGTGGCAGGGGCAAATCAAGCTTAGCAAAAGCTAACATTCTAGCTGGGATGGCGGCGGGATAAAGTCATCGCCTGCTAAACTGAGGGTCGCGAGTTTGAGTCCCACCTGGGTGGGTTTTTCACCACCCAGGGTATGGATGTATGTCAAGTTCTGCTGGTCCGGTCCCTGGAAAACCTGATGACAGGCTCAGCAGCCTATCGGGATTCCGGGGACATACGGGCCAACAGAATCGTCCAGCAAACAAAAAAACCTACCAATTCCGGTAGAATACTAAAAAACAGCACATTTTTTATAAAAATTACCAACAAATCAACGATATTGTGCTTGATATTGGGTGCATACCTGATGTGGGGTCACCGACTGTCACACATCCTTGATAAGGAATGTAGACACAAATACTAGCCAACCAAGAAGAAAAGGTGCCAATTAATAAAAAGTTTGAATGGAGGCTGATTTTATTGGATATTTGGGAGGTAAGAGAATTTGGAGGGGTACGAAAGTAGAAATCTTGATGGTGTGAAAAGGAATATCTCGTTTGAAGGCTTGGGAGGCGTGGGGACGGGGCGAAGGAAATTGGGTGGGCAAAGGGCGTATATAAATGTAAAAAAAAAACAGAAACATTCCAAAGGGCGAAGAAGAGAAAAGAGGGCTGAGAGTGAGATGGGGAGGAGATTAAAAGTTCCGAGGCAATTTGGGAGTTTGATGGGCGGCACTAATGGAAAGGAAAAGGAACTCGCATTCATTCATTGTGCGAGGGGAAGCGTCCCAAGTTAGCGTTGTACGCGCGGCAGTAAAAACTGAAAGACGTCGATGAGTAGCGTGCGTGTCAAATTTAAATGCAATTGCATCGCTTTGAAGGGATTTTGTCGAGCGTGTCATCTCCTGCACTATTGCCTTGCAGAACTTTTCCAGAGAAGCCCTTTCTGTAAGAGGCCATTCAGTAAATCAGTAATACTTACTTGAAATACGCTGCCAAAGTTTGAGATCCTCATGAAGTAGACTTAAAAACATAGAACGCGTGGAGAAAAAAATCAGCAAGGTACGTGAAAGGCCGTTATGATGGACTTTTTTGGGTTACTGACCTCTTGCAATAACTTGGATGGGAATCGCTTTCAGGTCGTTGATTGAAAATTAGACTCAATCTGTCATTTATATTCAAAACTCATTTATTTTCCGACGAAGTTATCATTATCTTACGAACTCCAACATACTATGGTAGATCAGATCATGAGACTAAAATAAGGGAAATATATAGTAGAAAACATGCTTGTAGAGCATGCAAATCCCGGATGTTCGCGTAATACCTTAACTCAAGCGTCTTGTCGGAAATGACACAATAAATGTGGGAAAGCCCCTTAATGCATGCATTGAGCAGGTTTAAATAGAGCGTTCAATGTTCTTCAAATCGTGTTAAAGTCATGCAGTGAGCAAACGCACCCAAATAATTTGACGCAAAAATATGCATTTGTATTCTAGGAATTAAAACCGTAAAAAATTTACAACTGACATAAAAAAGTTAAAAATAATTCAAAAAGATTCAAATCAAGTACTTTCCTGTCCATTCATTGCGATAGTCTGTTGGAGCCTCTATACCTGATGTAGGTACTGCGTGCTTCAGGTTGGAACCTTCAGGGAAACTATACGGATAACCACAACAGGGAACGGCCTTCAAGATTTAAGGGGGTGATCAAACGGTAACCTAGCCTTTATACAAACCGGTAGTCGCAGTAGAGGGACCAGCCTAAATCTAATGACAGTTCTTGAACTACGTGGGAGTAATTAAACTAGAATTAGACAGATAAGAATAGAGACCTGCAGTCAACCAACCTAAGGGCAGAACGACAAATGAATAAAATCCCTGAATTAGCCATCTCTCACTAGAATTGCATGAGGTTTAAATGTAGCACATGAGATATACTCAAACCAAGGCAATGCTTGCGGTTATTCCACCATATTATCCATTCTAACACTTTAGGAAATATTACAGCAACAACACATGAAAAGCAGCACTGATACTTCAATAGGATCTGATGTCGCATAATATACATTCAAATTAGCACAGCCTTCGGTGCAGGAAGAGTAAATTGTGTAAAAAAAGATTGTTTAGAGTAGAATGTAGAATGGCTGCGCAATGCTGTGCAAGAGGATTTTTTTCGATGAGTAGAAACATTAACTATATACCTAGAAAGTTCTGACAGGCAGACTAACATGAATTGGCTATCCCGATAGCACGCAAAAAGTTAAACCAAGTATTGATATACACGTTAATTAATGGATTTTAAAAAATATGAACAATTTAATCATTCACTGAAATAAATCGATGGTGTAGACTAATTAATCAACTTCTTGTGATGCAATGTAGAAATTTGAGCCAAAAAATTACGCGTGGTATTCTGAAGCCAAATCCCATAAGAGTTTACATGCTAGAAAAATATTAAGAATATATTGCCCTTGTGGAGTAACAAATGTTAATTTCTGCTCTCCACAACTTGCGCCGATCTCGCTATGGCAGTGCATGAGTTATTGAGAAATTCATATTTTGTCCTTCAGGAGGTACAAGAGATAATTTCTCCTCTCATGCGTTGTTCTCGCTATGGCAGCGCATAGTGTAATAAGCTGTACTCGCTGGAATTCATGGGCGGTCTAATGATTGCAAGAAGACGTGATTACAGAATTCGCAGATTTCAACGTCAGCCTGCACGACAATAAGGTATTATGGAGGTAACTTTTCTCACTTTAGGAACATAAACTCTCCTCAGGTAATGTTTATCAGCGCATAAGACCACAATGAGCCTCCTGCGTCAGTGTGTATGATCGTACAAGACAGGAAAGACGGTCCTCGAACGAATTTTCGAATGTCTGGGGAAATAATGACGCCAAGGTCCTCATACCCAGGTCATGCCTCGATCCCATAATGGCCTCTGATTTCTCCTTTGTGGGTCGGGCTCAATGTTCCATAGCACTGCCTTTCTTCATTGAGTAACCATAAGTGTTTAGCCTTATCCAATGTAACAAGTTATCGTTTAACATAAAGCTGATTTTGAACGTAAAAATTTAAAAGTAGAATGAAAGCTATACGAAGTATGATTTGGTCAAAATTAGGATAAAATATTCCTAACGACAAAACAAGAGCCATCTCTCACCTCGCATATTGGGATAACCCTCCTCAGTGTATTTTCGCGCACGGTAATTATCTCTGCATAACATTGTGCTTGATCATAATTAAGCGTCAGTTTTGGGCAAAGAAAAACTAAACGGACAAATATTACTCACTAACTTACCAGACAAGAAGGGGATACCATCCTTTGGTATTGAAGATAATTTACGATTTCTGTGCTAGATTCCCTCCAAAATATGAAGCCAAAATTAACATATGCATATAATAATTGTTGTAGAGTACAAATGGCACCATTTTAAGGAACATATAGATGTTTTTCCACCAAAAAAATGGGCAACAACAAACTTGAAAGCATGACTGACACTCTCGACACTAGCGCCATAGAGGCGTTCTTCAGTGACCACAAAAATATAAATCCCGCCAGGAAAGACAGATCTGCTGACCACCAAAACTTAAATCAAGCGTGCGGAGGACGTAAGCCGACGAAAAACTCTCACCCGAACGGCGTCGCCAATAAGACTTCAGAGCTTCCCAAACGTCACAGGAATATCGAGGCAGCGCTAGGCCAAGGAAAGTCCGCGGATAGAATTTACGCGCGTTACGCAATCGAAACAAAACAACAGAAACGGGCACACAGACGTCTCCGAATATTCTCCGCCGATTTTACGACCTATGGGGTGATAACTTTTTTCTTTTATCTCCGACGCATGGACTGGGACGCGTCTCATCCGAGTCCGGACAGCCCGGACTGGGCTTGGCCTGGTACTGGTGGGCTTGGCCTGGCGTGTCAATGGAAAATAAAGGAGTGGGATTTCACAAGCCCAATTCGTTCGTTGGGCAGGACACCGCATTCCCAGAACGCGAAAAAATTTATGGAGCCCGGAGGAGGTTTTCCCCTGCTCTGCGTCGAAAGGAGGAGCCCAGGAGACTGCTTTCGTGATTCACCGTGGTATATCCTAATGCTCTTTATCCTCTACTATTTAATAATTAACGATCCCCAGAACTGACGTTCAATTTATGATCCTATGACCGTGTTTTCCAAATGGTTATTTTCCAAACCTAAGGGTTTCAGCTCGGTTAAATTAAGGGTTCGTAGCCGTGGTCAAGATCAGATGAGTAATAAGTACACACACCCTCTCCCGAAGAGGAATATCATGAAAGCCAATAACTCTCTCCATTATCTCGAGCACAAGTAAGCTACCCATAAGTTTGTAAAGGTTATTTCATGCATTTTGTTCTTTACGAGTGAGCTTCTTTATCTATTGTAGTGAAAAATCTGAATATATTCACTGTATTCCTAGCGCCCCATTTTTTTGACGGAAATGAGAAAGTAAGAGTGACATCATTTTAGTCTTCAAGTAAGAGCTTTACGGTATTCAAAAGTTTATCTTGAACATGCCGCATGATGGAGATACAGTGATTGTCTTCCTACTTTGTGATGCAACAATTACATGAGCCAGCAAACAACGTGAACGCTACCCATAATTCCATCGTATTCTTCATCAATCATCACGGTAGTTAACTCAATGAGGGACAAAGGTATTTTAAAGTAATTAAAGTTTACAAAAAATTGTAAGATGCATTAAAAAAAGACCCTGTATGATAGGGAAAGGTTTGATAAAAATATAGTAGGTACTTATTTTTGGAATGTAGGATACATTTTAACGGCTGGCAAGTGGTGCCAAATGACTCTTGTTGTCGAAGCACTCAATAAATCATTACGCGCCAACGTATCCGAATGATGAGTTTCTTTCAGCCGCGTTTAGCACCGGATCGATTTGGATCGCCACAAGAACCAGCAGAAAAGAAGGATCTCCCGATATCCGTGCGACCGATTACGCGCCGGTAGTGAGCCGGTGTCATGGGGTGGGGGGGGGGGAATAGGCAGTCTCCTCCCCATGGCCGGTCACACCATCCATCCATCACTCATTGGGATAACGGATGGATCCGAGCGGAACCAGATGGTGCGAACACGGCGATCGATCGATTTCATCCGATCATCCCAAATCCAAGCACCTTTGACCAGATATTTGTCGCCGCGGGCACCTGAGTTTTCTGACAGAAGCTAAATCATTACTTATCCTTGGTGAAACCCCGACTGCCAGGCACCATACGCTAAATCTATGACTGAATTTTTTACCAGCATGGACTCGTCTATCATAAAAATAAATTATAAATAAATAATCATTAATTTGACCAGAGTTTCATCAGTGAAAAATCTTAGAGTAATAACGGACCAGAAACTTCTCTATGCCGACCACATCCATAACATAAAAAGTAAAGCCATGTCCCTGTTAGACCCACTATATCAGTACACTGAAATTAGAGATCCCAGAGCATTACAGACATATTTCTCATCTATTGCTCTTCCTCTTCTCTCCCACTGTTCCCTTATATGGTCGATGTCAGCCCCAACTAATGTTTAATCCCTGCAACATATCACTAACTTCTTCGCACGCATTTTAAAGATTGAGTGCCAAATCTCCACAACCTACCCTCTGACGGTGCCTTGTCCTCACTCTCTGTTAATGAACTTGATAATATCTTCCTTAAAACTAATATTAAACTTATCCATTGCACACTGAAATCAATCACTGACTGCCCCGACCTTGTTTCCTTGATAACTTTCAGAATACCCTTCCGAAACACCAGGACTCACTCATTGCTCCATATCCCTACTCACAGTTTATCACTTAACAAGCACTCCCTCATTTTTCGCCTCTCTTCTCTTGTAAATTCCCCTCCTGTGAGCATCGACCCTTTCACCATATCTTCCAGTGTTTTTGCTAACCTAGCCATATGTCATTCCGAAACAAAGTATCTAATTTCTATTATCTCCCCATGTTGGATTGTTATGTGTTACCTTCTTCTTGCTATGTTTTTACGTTTGTGTCCCTATTTATTTGGTATATGTTCACTATAAAATGGCTTCATGCTGTATGTGATCGTTTTGTTATATAAATAAATGAATAAAATCCTGTATGAGGTAAAAGAATATGCGATGGGGACTGTGTTAATAACAGTTTTATACTGCTGAAATTGAAAAAGTGAGGCCAGCAGCAAAATTCGGATCATTTTTGATAGATGGATCACGTATCACATTTAGTGGTAAATACAAACACACATGTAATGTATTTCCATACTATACTCATGCGATGATAAATACCATTTTCAAGGGACGACATATAAAGATACTAAATGCTTGTACGCATGTATGCCATGGCAAAAAAGAAGGAAGAGGCTGGGGAGCATTTTAAGGTTAGCCATAATCCTTCCGTCCAAAATACCTATACGATTACCCATTGGAACGTCATTTACGCTCTGTAAAAATGGCTATCAGTTCCTGAAACCATGGCCCATGAGTAAGTTTGGGCATTTGTCAAGATCGCGTGCCACAATCTCACAATTTTTTCGATAAGTGGCTCGAATGGTAATAATGCGACACCAGAGACATTTTGCAAGTCCCACGACTTCGAGCCCGGATGCATCACTCGGGCGAAAGCGAGCGAGTTGTAAATGGGGAGTGCGATGAAATATCGGACGTGGACGAGGACGGAATGCTAACGCGAGAACAAGAGTGAAATGAAAATCGTATCCGCTGCAAGAAAAAGTACGGGAGACATATTTCCCCCTTGTACTATAACGGGCGTAATCGAGTGGCTAGAAATGGGCGTGGTGTAGGAGGTGGGAGAAACAGGGCTTTAAAGAGGGCGGGGGGGATGGAACACTGGGAATAGTAATGGACTCGGTGAAGGGACTACGAATGGAAAAAAACAGACCATGGCCTAACCTAAAACCCCTGAGGGTGTGCGTGCCGCAGGCGGCTTAACAAATCTCGCGACCAACCGACAAAGTCGGCGCTGCGAGAGGAGTCGAATGGGATGGGACAGGTCGAATGGGGGAGCGAAATCCCATAAAATATCGTCGCTCATTCGTTACTTCACCTCCACACACTGCAAGCATACTCACCCTCGATATGTCGCGCTAAACTCGCAGCACACAAGGCCATACATAAGTGAACTTTACACGAAAGAATACGGTGTGATGAACTTTACACTTGGCAAGCTATTCATAAATTGGGATTTGATAACCATTTGAATGCGGCATGACGTGATATCACGTCATTGTTGCCCCTACGATGGTTCTGATGACGTGATATGACCTGACTGAGATGATATATGACGTAACTGATGACCTGATATATATGATGACGTGACTGTTCCAGCATTCACTAGGGGGCTTTGTGAAAAAGTTTCCTAGCAAAAGCTGGAACACTCACGGTACCCTGGACGTTATATCACGTCATCACCACCAGCGTAAAAACATCCATGACGTGATAACACATCGTGCCGTATTAAAACGGTTAAAAGAGTACTTAGAAATTGCGATGATAAAGTTAGAGAAATCAGCGGCATACTTCTCCCCTCTTGGACCCCTCTTAGAATACGCTGCCAGTTTTTGGTATCCTCATGAGGTAGACTTAAAAACAGTTTTTGAGTGCGTGCAGCAGGGAAGATCAGCAAGATACGTGAAATGCCGTTATGATAGTCTCGTTAGTGTTACTGACCTCTTGTAACAACTAGGATGAGAATCGATTCAGATCGTCGATCAAAAATTAGACTCAATTTTTTATGTAAATTGAAAGCTCTTATTTTCTGATGAAGTTATCAATATCTTTCGGAATCCAACGTACTACGGTTAGATTAGATTATGAGAGCTAAATTAGTGAAATAGATTGTAGAACAGACGGGGTTAAAATGTCGGTGTTCCCGCGATCAATAAGAGATCATAATGGAAGTAGGTGAGTTGACAGGTAGTGTGGCTGATTCATTGATGTCCTCCCTAATGCATGTATCTAAATCTACCGAGTAGTGCTAACACTTTGTTTTGCATGTTCCCTGCATGACTCTTGTGTCACGTTTTCATAGTCATATTATGGATTATTTTAGTAGTTTATGTACAATTAGTAGTTTACCCATGGTGTGGTGATTGTTGGTGAAAGTAAATTTCTTCACTGTAGTCCATGTTGGCAATAAGTCACCCCCTACTAAACTCCGTTGTGGTGGCTTGCAGGGGAATAAATAGATGTAGATGTATAGCTGAACTTTTGTTATAAATGGCCTGGGCAATACAGCTCTCACAAATGTTTCTGGAACTCCGCAGGGGACGACTGTGTCAACAAATTTCAAGATCCTGAAAAACGGACTCCACTTATACAATTATCAGAACGGCCTTTAACAAATCTAGCGGATCTCCTTTGCACGCGCTCTAATTCTTTTATCATACCTTCCTCGTACAGATCCCATATACTAGCGGTATATTCTAAACGAAGCCTGACAAGTGTAAAATAGCTTCTTTCTCGTACTCTCTCATCGCATTTGCCTAGAACTCTTTTTACGAATCCTAATCTACGGTTATTTAGGGAGACTTAAATTCAAAAGAGGTGATGGAGTCATAAAAAGTACGTCATTGCAAATATTATCTGGGCTATTCACAATTACATATTTCTCGTAAAAATCCAGTTTTGGCCCTTTGTCTTTAAAATGTGAGACATCCAGGTCAAAATTGCTAAAATGGTTGAAGCTAAACAAATGTTTGGAAAAACAAGATTTTTCGTCATTATTTATGAAACTATTTCTATGTTCTCTGACTCTATCTTTAAATATTCGGCCAGTTTGACCGATATACGTAATGTTACAGTCTTTACACTGACATCTACGTAATACCCTGTGAGCCACCACGAGAGTGTGTGGCAGGGGGTGAAGATCACCAAACCTTCACTATTGCCTTGCAACTAGGATATTTAATGGAGACATGCAAGAGAACAGGGTCACATGCAGCTAGATGGTTAGTATCTACATTATAAGAAAGGGATTATTGGTTGTTATTACATGCATTATTCACTAGAGACTACTCTAACTATATTTCACCTACCTATCCCTTTGCTACGCTGCCTATTGTTCTCTCTTATGGTACGCGGTGACATTTTAAATGTGAAAAGTGACATTTTAAATCTACCGGTACGACAATCTATCTCTCTGATCTTGTTAATCTGATCAAACCTAGCATAATACACAGGGGTTCTCAATATATATCTAACGTCCACTGGGAACAAATCGGTTTCGAATTTACTTAAACGGTTTAACCTAAATTTTAACCTGCGTTCTGATAGTAATTCCCATCCTAGTTCTTCTATTAAACTCGTAACATATACACATTTATCATAACGGCCTTTAACAAATCTAGCGGATCTCCTTTGCACACGCTCTGATTCTTTTGTCAAACCTTCCTCGTACGGATCCCATATATTAGCGGCATATTCTAAATGAGGCCTGACAAGTGTAACATAGCTTCTTTCTCGTACTCTCTTATCGCATTTGCCTAGAATCCTTTTCACGAATCCTAATCTACGATTTGCTACCCTAGTTATTTACCTGATGTGTTTCCCCTATGACATGTGTTCAGTGATGGTGACGCCTAAGTATTTAATAGAGTCTACGTTAGATATTTTGTTTTCTTTGATGCAATAATTATTCCGGGGAAAGCCATTATTTTTACAAAAATTTATTATCGCGCATTTCTTTTAATTTAATTCTAGCCGTTAATTATCGCACCAATCATCAATCGCATCTATATTCTTAGCTAAACACTGACTATCTTCTTCATTTCTAATTTCCTTATACACCACTGCATCATCGGCAAAAAGACGGAGCTTGCTATTTTTTCATCTTGCTGAAATGCTTGATTCTTGATATTTATACATCTTTACAAACATGAACTCCACCTCTGTATGTTCCCACCCTTACCCTCTCCGCCGTCAGAACCTACCCCCCTATTTCTCTTCTTTACCTGTCTGCATTTTGCTAATGGGTATATATAGCACTGGAAAATAAAATTTTTGTACCTTGAGAATGGCATAAAGTGTCGAAACCATGGTTGGTACTAATTAAACAGTGCGGAAAATTTACTATCGTCTTACATCTTACCAGTATGGATATTGACTTTTTCCACCAAGTTACGCATGAAACTCTTTCATAGTAGATGTGTTCCTGAAACCCGAAAATATTTATAAGATCTATAACTTTACGGATCTCTTAACCATTGATTCCATAACAAAATAATAATTGCTACTGGCCATTAATCGATCTACAAAGCGTCTCCAATTAATAAAATGGTAACTGGTATTATTTAAACACTTTTGAACGATTTATACAGATATGATGTGCATATTGCGTCGCCTTAGAAACAATTTTCTCCGTGTAGGGCGTCTCTAGCCCGTACATACTCTTCAGGACAGGACGATGGGGGAGTGAAATACCGTAAAATATCGTCGCTCATTTGTTACTTCAACTCCAGACTAGGTGTCGTGAGAGATTAGGCTTTGTGAGGCAATGCAAGAAGGGGAGTAGAGGCTAATGGGGGTGACACTGGGTGGGGATCAAGGAGACTGGTAATATTTTTTTATCCCTATCTGAGGGTTGAGGGAAAAAAGAGAGTCGGGCAGCGAGAGAAGGGCGGAGACGGCGACTCGGAGGGAAGAGAGCGACTCTTGGCCGAGGATAATCGCAAAGAGCCCTTCCCAATAATCTCGAAAGCTAGGCCGATCGGGCCGGATGGAGTATACCCACTGCCTTCCGAGCATTTGACAGAGATAAATGCTTCCCTTTACGGCTGTGAGCACAGTAACATAGGCAGAAAACGTCTTTAAGACTTTCCTCCCGCTAATCTTTACACGGAGTAAATGTATTTTTATCGATAAAATATTATCTACAACCTATAACCGGAGCTCCTGATCTTTTCAGGCGAGGGTGCTACTTGGTAGACCGTTTCCATTTTTTTTCCAATAGGTAACCCTTGATACATTAATAAGTTAAAAAATATACCCCGGCAGTTACAGAATATGGTTGCCACACGATCGCCGAAATTCGGCTTTCTCACGACAGGATGACAATCACTAGTCCACAGTACCAACAACTATTTCGATAAATACAAAAAAGTAGAATTTTATAGGGAATATGGAGAGCTACAGCCCACCGACCTCGGTATTGGGCTATATTAATAAGAATAAAAGTTACAAGTTCCACATTGCACAGCCCACTTGGTTTATTTATTACAGTATAGTATAGATGGGTACAGATGGGTGGTACACTGTGTCGTTATAATCGATATAAGATGCCGTTCCGCCATCTCTCGCCTAATACAGTTAGGTCAATGATGATAAGGGTTCTGGAGAGAAAATTCGAACTATGAATTTGTAGCGTGATATCAATAACGGTTTCACAAATGTCGTGATTTACTGCAAACAAAATTGCAAAAATTTGAAGACACAAAGAAAAATATCAGATGTTTCATCAGGAAATAATGAAAAATGATGAAAATATGGGCTCTAACTAGATTAATATTGTCTAAAATTTCTCCGTCCTCCTAGCAACCCTACGCGAGGCAATGTAATTACAGCTTTAAACCCTCCTTTAAAACACCTTACGTAATACTTGAGTGACTATTAGCCGATGTTTTTCGAGGAACTACACAAAGACATGTGTTTTCTCTTTCGAGTGATCCCCGTAATCCAGATCCCACCAAGTTTCCGCATGGGACTTAAAGCACGGCTGGACTCTTGTTCGCGAATGAATTTTGAAAGCTACAATTATTTATGGGGGCTATCCCCAAGAAATTGTAACCATAGCTTTCTTAAAGCTGTGCTTACTTTAGAACTAAATAAAATAACTCATTATTATGCCCCAAGAGAAAAAATAGAGGCACTATTTAATATAATACTGGGGACCTTAACTGTATATAAAGTGTTTATACGAGTAGAGTTAATTTTTTACGTGCATACTATATTTGGATGTGATAAAATTTGTACATGTCGAGAAAAGCGAAGGTGTGCAGGTAAGGGAATGCCATTACAGCATAATCTCTGTTCCCCACAGGAAAATTATACTTTTAGCTTCAGGAGTAAAAAGGCGTAACCTGAGGAAGACTTAAACAGTTTTTAGATCCTATTCATTAAGTTGAAAGAAGAAACAATTATTTAATCACAGTAAACTGACGTTCGAGCCTAATCACTTAATGCCATTTTAACCAAACTTGTCTTTAAATGAAATTTAACTTTAAACAAAAATGTCTTGAAATGAATTTTAATACACTATCGTTTCACATTACCCCATAAGATTTCACGCGATAGATAAAAAGAGCAGCTTTAATACGCCAAGGGACAAGTAGAGAAGTTGGGAAGAATTATAAGAGTGTGTGGCAGTCATGGGAGAACTGAAGGAGGATAGGAATAAGTTAAAATTGAATCATAATTGACAATCATTAATTCGAAGATTGAATAATTCCCTCTCCCCAATCCATCATCCATTAGGATAAGCGTTTAATTTTTTATACAAGTCTTCAATTTAGAAGCGTCTTATATATCTTTTGATATTTTTTTATCCTTTGCAACCTCGGTAATTTTTCTCATTTCTTTAATCTTTCCATCATCATTTTCAATAAGTTCTCGTGTCGGAAAAAGTGCTAAATAAGATTTCCTCTCTCTTTTGCTGACTTCTTCATCAATTACCTCTCCTAAACTCTCTTAAGGGCCTCTTAATTCCTGAGTCTAGTTTCATTTGATGTTTACTATACTTCGATTACAACATATTTGCACAGCTTCCACTTTTCCAAGTTTTACAACTGTTATCGCCAAACTTTCACCACCCTGAATGAGAATGGCCAATACATGCATTTATATGAAGCGATTCCTTATTTCCATGTTTAGATTGCCAGTTTTGATCAGTAAAAACTTGAATTTAGATATATATGTGCGCTAATTTGCGAGATTACCTCTCGCAGGGGACTTGTTCGATGGAAAAGGAACGCGCAGCACATATCAGATATCAAACGCGTAACTCAACATTATGCTCCCGCGTCGAGAACAGGCTCACGGCCTCGAAGGGAGAATTTCGTATCAAAAAAGTTTCCGACGTAAAATCTTGAACTCAGCTCCACCGATAATCAACCGTGCCACCACAGGGGCTTATTTATGTGACAAAACTACCCTATGAATATTCATATGTTCTAACCAGCCTTGCTGCTCGCACGATTCTCAATCTGTGATTGCCATAGTTCGACGTTTCCATTGCACCGGAGTCGCCTAGAAAAACGACAAGTCTTCACGATAATTTTTATCACAGGCTTTAGTCCCACGGCCCAATGAACAAGTGAAGCAATTACCCCAGGCGACCCAGATGCGGATCGAAGAGTGTTCCGAGTTGGACGTTTTTAAGCCAACGTGGGTACACCGTAGAGTACAATCAGTGCCTCGTAAACAAGCACCGCTCATGGGGAATAAATTTGCTGCAACCGCGTAGTTAGGGGAAAACTGGGGGAATGGTGGGATGTTGCGAGCTCCACATTCCATGTTATGACACGCAGCGGAGACCGAAGTCTCGGGTCACGATCCCGGCAGACGGGGAAAACGTTCACCACCGCACACTCTCCCAGTCTTCTCGGCCATTTTTCAACCATTCCATCCCATCAATGAACAACGTTTCGCGGTCGGAAAGCAAACTTTCACAATTACCTCATTCATTCTAATATAAATTAAACGTAATGCGAAGGAGACTGGATAAATTGGCGTGGCCAAGCATCAATTAATGAAGTCTACCGACGCTCCCGTCCGCTGAAAGGTCACGAGTTCTGGCGGACGTCATGAGGATCTCGTACGCTGGCATTAATGAACTTCACGCAACATTGACAGCAAATGGTGCGTGAGTATATTTTAATCGATGGACTACTCACTCACATCACAGATGTTTATACTTGCTTTGAAGAAAATTTTGCTTTCGTAGAACTTATCCAAACAAAGAATCGACTGTCAACTAATGTGGAACTCACAGCACCAAGATTCTTAGCCTTACGTCTCAATTTTAGCCTATAAAACTGTGCATATTTTAAATGAGGTAGGAGCTATTTTTATGAGCAGATTTGCGCGAAAATTTGCATGCGTTTCTTCAAAAAAGATATGTATGAGTGAAAGTGAAAATATTATATCTAACCGATTTCATTTTCTGGTAACTCAATGCTCTTTTACCATCTAGCCTTATGGCAAAAGGCAAATATTTCTTAATGATTCGAAAACGTATGGAGGTTTTATTTCGAAAGCGAAATAATGCATGTGCTATTATAATACTTGTTGCTAAGAATACAAAGGTGCCATGCCGAGTCCAGTATTAGAAAAAATTTCAAAGTGATTTCGTTTTAATTTTAAAATCTGCGCCGTTAACTTTCAATCACAGCCTGCTTGCATTATGGCAGAAAAAGAATTAACAGTGCTTGTATCACATCCGCTACTGCCCATAAGGAAGTTAAAACGCTTAAACCGATGCCTTTAAATGAAATGCGGTGCGAGCATTTTTTTGGCGTACTCAAAATATAATCAAATTGTGCACTAAGTGACCCAAAATTTCCGCTCCAGCCACCAAATGAAAACGTAAATGCCAATCGATATAAGGTTCTTTCTTGATTGGAAAATAATCCAAAAAGGATCCAAAACCATCGGAAACGCTAATGCAAGATAATTTTTTGTGATACTAATAATACATGCCTCAGTCTATTTAGAAAACAATAATTGAATTGGTGTTGTAGGTAGAATAATGAGTTCCCATTGCAAGGGACCAAGTTCGAATCGCGACGAATCGAATAATTTTCAGATCAATATCAATCCCTACTCAGGCATCACAAGGAGGGCACTTGCAGTTTAGAACTACCATTGTCGAATGGGATTTAACCCAACAGAAGTCGCACGGATTACATTAGTAATCTTCAGTCGGATAATTGAAAATTCCCTAAAAGGCACTGGCGCAAATATTTAGAGATTTCAAGAAATTAAAGCTGAATAGTCAGCAGGCGAACTCATGGCAGCGCGAGCGCTGGTTGCGAGTCGTGATGCCAGGAGAACACCATGGATTACTATTGTGATCCATGCGACCTACCACGTGAGTGTTTTGTCAAGCTATTTTTTATGTCATTTATAATATTTGTCTTTTATGACATATTTTAATATATTTTAAATAAATTTGGCGTATATAACTATTGTTTATACAGCCAGGGAATAAATTTACGATTGAATGAGAACTTGATTTGTGATCTCATTTTGAATCTAGTGTGCCTTTTTCAGCTATAAATAAGTAGAAATTTTAAATGTAAATTTTGAAGAATTTAGATGTGTTTAATTTTGCTAATTTATCATAATAAATACTAATTTTGTCGTCGTATTAGAAGCTAAACAAAAAATTATTTATGTATCATAGTCTTATTTTTATTTTAAATTGAACTTCAATCGCATTTCAGGCGACCACTATTTTACGGCACGACTACCGCAGGGTTAAAACCGTGGCCAGTGGGCTAATGCCGATGATGGCTTAACGCCACTCCTTGAAATATTCTCTTCCAGCCAACTAAGCCAACTTTCCAATCACTTCTGACGCAAAAGTCAAACTAAAATAACTCCACAAGAAACGAATAAGAATTGAAATTGGAGAGAGATGTCTATACATAATAGTAGAAAGAAAATTTATGGAGAAAAGAGGTGTGGTAACGAAGAGGAGAACAAATCTGCAATTCATACCCAAATCAAACAGATATGCGCAGCTATCATTGCTCATGTCTCCAAATCCAAAGCCATCAAATTCATTGTGAAATCAACTCACGGCTGAATACTATATCGTCTTTAGATTTTAATCTCACCCGTCGCCTCTCAGAATCTCATTTCTCTCCGTCTCCCTCCCAACCCGACCCGCGTCGCCGGGGAAATGAAGAAGTGATTGTTATTCCATCTCGCCGAGGGAAACGGGCAATGGAGTGGGGATGGAGATACTCTTCTATTTAGAAAGGAGAGAACATCTTAAGCCAGTTGTCGTCCGTGACCCACATGGGTGAGGGTGTAAGCATCAACATCACTGGAGCTGTGGGAAAGAGACGATGGTGTGGCGGGCACCACTGACGCAGGACACACCCCTCAAGAGTCTTTCTTTCGAACCAAAAAAAGTAACTTTCACCCCAAACTCAACATTATCTCTAAGTAGACAATACCTGCGAGTAACATCAAATTAACATGAAAATCGTCTCAAGGGTGACAAGTAGTGTACGTATTTAAGAAGCATTTAATAACTTTTTTTAAAAGCATTCTACCGGTGAAGGCATGTTTTGATGAAAGTCAGAGAATCTCCAATTCTACAATTTCAGGGCCCTGACTACCTCTAGTATTCCTATTTTCATCTCGTCATACCAACTGCCCTTCTTCAACCCGTCCATGCAACCTATTCTCCTTCTTCCCCTTCCCCACTTGCCCAACATCCTTCCCTCTATCACATTCTTGAGCAACCCATCGCCCCTCATTACATCCTTCAGCCACCTACTCGGCCTATCCCGGATTTTATTCAGAGGCTTCCTTTCCTCACCCAATATCTTAGTCACTTTTATAACCACTACTTTTATTTATTTAATCATTTGATTTATATCATGTTTTTTACTCCATTTGTCATTTACTCTATCATCCAGTTCTGCGTGCAATATTTTAGCGTGTTTTACGTAAGGGCACGTTTTACGTAAGTTACTTCATAAAATTTTGAATTTGCAAAGTGATACGAATTATTTTATGTCAAACTAATCCATTTAAATCAAGGAGTAGCAACCGATTTGTATTAATTTTACTCCAGAAATGCCTAATATCACTCATTTTTGAGGAAGATCTTCATGAATTTGCGAGATTACAATACAATTCATTATAATATATTTTTATATTTATTGTTATTTATATTTATTTATATTTATATTATTATTATATCATATATTTTATATTTATTAAATTGGACTTCAGAAAGGCTTACTTAATAAGGTCAATTGTCAGCAGCTTCTATATCGCCCTCTATACAGCTGATTCCACTCGCTGTTGGCAGATCAAACACCCCGTTTTGAGCCAATTGAATTATTGATGATGCATTAACATCGCCAGTCACCAGTTCAAATATAGGCTTTGCTGAAACTTTTCTCCCCATTCTCCTTTCAGTCAGCCATTATAGCCCTTCATAAGACTCCATATTATTGTCAATGGTTGAAGCCTGATGTATTCTATCCTTGATCCATATTGATAATTCCCTATACCTTTTTTCCTTTCACTATTGCATGCGAGAGGTTGCAAATTGGGAGGATGAGTTTCACCCATTTTTCAGATTTTTCGTTTGAATTTCCTCAACTTTTTACTTTTTATTTATCGGCGAGTCTTGCTTAGCAATTGATCCTCATAATTGGTGTGAGGATTTCTACGGTGCTCTTATGTTGAAAGCTACATTTAAAAAAATATTTAACAGCGAAACTGTTGTCACCAAGAACAACAACGCAGTGAAACACACGAAAAATGCAGCTTTCAACGATTTCCACCGATCATCGTGAGCCCTAAATGTCTCTTCCTTCCGGTCTTCATTGTTCTACGTTCATTATGACCCAAGCTGCTCTGTTGTTTGAAAGCATGTTCCATATGCACGTCTCAATTACATGCAAAAAAACATTCCAGCCTTAGTAACTATCTGCATTTACTACTTTTATTTATTTAATCATTTCTCGTTTTCGAATGACTTCTGTCCCCACCCTCTGTTATCGCTCGAGCCTCTACATCTACATATCACTCAGCGAGCCACCACATGAGCGTGTAGCAAGGAGTGTTAGCCCACAAGCTGTGTAAAGATGTAAGGCTTCGGGAGGTGAAATGGAGACGTGTATTATGGGTGTGTATTTAGTGGAGCTCAGTTTTAATTGTGATCGCATACTGTGTGCGGAAAGAACGAGTTTTTGTACCTATCTGTTCGGCAATATATCTCTCTTACTTGATTGTATCTGTCAGACCTAGAGATGTAGTGAGGAGTCATGATAAGATGCTCTGTGTCGCTCTGAAGCACACCAGTTCTGAATTTCTCAAGCCAACTAAGCCTAGCCAGTCGCCTCCGAGTCTCTAAGGGGCTCCCACCTTCATCATCAATGTAGATCGGTGACATCGTTAGACAGGTTCCAGCTGAACTCCTCCAAGCTTCTCTATTTTGCGCCCACATTTTCATCTCTTGGTAACTCCTGTTTTCCCTCAAATCCATCAACATATCAAATTTTCTTCTTTCTTTCTTGCGTTTTCCGTTCACTTTTCCTTCCATTATCTTACTCAGGAGACAGTCATTCCTCATGATATGCCCCAACCAGTTCGTCTTCCTTCTTATTTCATTCATGATTGATCTTTTCTCGTCAATCCTTTCCAAAACTAGGCCATTCCTCACCTTGTCCGTTCACTTCTCTCTCATCATCCTTCTCCATAACCACATTTCAAAACTCTCAAGATACTTCACTTCCTTTTTTCTATAGGTCCAAGTTTCTGATTCATAGAGGACCACGCTCCATACAAATCATTTAGCAAATCTCTTCCATAGGGTAATAGGTATTTTATTGGCAGTTAATAGAGCTTTTGTTTTTCCAAAGGCTTTCTTTCCCATGGATATTCTACTCTTGATTTCCTGAGTAGTTTCCGTCTATATTTATCAGCCTACCAAGGTATCTGAAATATTCTACTTGTTCTAGTCTCTTGCCTTCCACTATGATATTGACATCGTCTTCTTCCTTCCCAAACCTCATCACCATTGTTTTATTAACATTTATTCCCGCCTCCCACCATACTCCCTCCTTAATCCCTTTTAAAGTCGTGAGAGGCTATATGTTCGCTTGTAGCAGCTTTTAACGAAGCGTGCTGCTTTTGTGTGTATTCTATTAATTTTTTTGCCAAATCTTCATGACCAGGGTCCCAAATGCTCGCGGTGCAAAACGCCTCCCCGACGTATAGGATCCAAATGCTACAAATGTACGACGTGCTCCGAATACACGAGTTAACGAAGCTTTCCTCGACCAGGAGTCTTATCCTCCTACATATAAATAATACCGAGTCCAAAACGTAATGAACCTTTATGTTCCCCATCCCTCGTCACGTGGTGCACCACCGAAGAAAATGATTGATGGTCCGCGCATTGAAAAAATAAATCCCGGCCGACAGAGTGAGGGAGAAAACGAAGTGAATCCTTCCGAGTCACTGCACCTTGAGACGCTATCCAATACTTGAATGATTTTTCATTCAAACCGTCTATCATCTTTTTTTCTTATAAAACCTCCGCTTCGACTGGCCGACGGGAAGGGTTTCCCCGCATCTGTTTCCGTTAAAGCGCCCGGCCGCAGGACTTTTCGGAGGAGGATTTAGAGCCTAAACATCCTACGGCAGAATACTCTTTGTAGGGCGTTGCTAGGAACAAGGGATGTGTACGATGGAAATTATTCGAAGCCCGTTCGCCAAGATACCTATCTGTAGGTTTTCACAGGTTTTTGACACTCCCCTTCAATTGTGGGTGTTTTCCTGCAGTGGGTTTTTTCGTCAGGGAAATCTCTTCCTTATTTCCTCACGTTTTTCCCATTAATGCACATATTTCTTCACACTTATTCATGTAATTTTCCGACACGGAGCTAGATGGAAGAAGGAACTACATTAGTCTCAGTCACGCCTCAATAAAGACGCCTTATTACTATTATCATCTTAACATGCGCAAAAGACTGCAGCGCTCGACGATCAGGACGTATCCTTGCAAAGCATTCACACTACCATCAAAAATGTTGTATCGACATTGTACATTTATACACAAAACATGAATATATATTATGGATTTTTATCTCGTCACCAAAAACTGTTGTCTATAATTCCGTAAACAACCAGCTTTTTGGAATGTGGTGCCACCTAGTGAAGAAAGATGAAAGTTTAAATGTGAATACAGTCGATAGTTTGCAAATAAACACGTATTACTGGTTTTACTTACAAGTAATCATTATGGAGTGGATAAAAAAATGTAGTGTTAAACGTGCGACGTAATTATACACTTTATTAATATCGTCCGGTCAACAGATGTATTTAATTCCTCTCCCATATTTAAATAAATGCACAGTTTACTTCATAGCACTTGTTGAATATCGTTCTACGGCAATTTAACAATACTAGGAGGTGAAAAAAATGGCCATCATTGCAGTGTATGTAAAAAGGAATGCACTTACCGCCGCCGTGAACAGATTCTTATTTTTCAAGCCAAGTCTCCTATTTTTGGTCCTCGTAGACGCATACCCTGTTTTTCAGCCTGGTACGAAGCAAGTACTGTTTAAATAAGGCATTCTAAATTCTTTATTAAAGCCGAATGGGCTTAATGTATTCAAATTAGCATCAGAGTCTGGCAAACATCGTCGTCGGCACACGATGGACGTTTCATAAATCTCTTACACATTTCCTGTAAGAGATATTTCCTCTCTAGCATTTACTAATTAACTTTTCGGTCACAAAAATAGCAAGATATTATTCAAAGCATCAAGTAATTCATACCTCCTCGATATTAATTCAATTCTCACCACAGTCTCACTTTAACAACAATTAACTACGTCTATTCGATTCAACTGAAAAGACTTTTTTAGAAGTGGTGCCAAGGACTAGGTGAACTGAAAGTGGAAATTTAGGCAACATGTAGCCTAGGTAACAATTCCAAACATTTCAATCCATAATATATATTCATGACACAAAATTACAAATTTGTAGGCAGATTTGGTTTTGTTACACTTCTGCCGTATCAATAAGGACTGGCCAACTCAATTTCGGGATTTTTGTATTCCATCTCGGCCTTTGATGCATCATTAAGCTGACATAGAAGTATTTGTTTGGGCAGGACTGCAAGGGAATTTCTTTTGGATCGATAATTTGGAAACTTACAGCCTAGCTGGCTGTTTACAAATGCTTTAGATATGAAGACGACATAATCCTTGTTCTCTCTGGATGATCAGTCACTATTTCCTTTTGCGATGCCAATTACTCCATTCAATTATGCATTGATATCTTCCTCGTTTAAAGAAATCATTACGGTAGCAGTAATACGAGCTTATACGATTTAAGGTACGTGTTGAGAGTGACTCTTTTTTTTAAACTGAACATATTTAAACTTCAACAGTCACTCAGTACTATCAATCTTGAGTTTAACCATCTATCTAGATCATTCGTAATAACTCATGGTATATATTCACCAATAGAGTAGGCTGATATAAATGAAGACAGCATTGAACGTGGAAATGTGAGCGTTACTCTACGGCAGTGACTTATTTTCAAGGAAAAGAATCAACCTTGGAACGTAAAACACACAAAAAGGAATGCTTGTGTAAATTGAGCTCCCAAGGCCTTTTGCATGAAATTATTAAGTAAATACCACTGAGTATTAAACTAAGCTGTGAACAAACTATTGTAATAGTTCAGAGTCCGGTTTCATTAATTACATCAGAGTATTTAAAACTATTTTTTAATTCAGAGTAGTGATTCAACAATGAGTTCTCCCAGTGATCATGCCAATGTGATGGCCAGCATACATTTCTATATTACAAGATATGGGAAAGCTACGGAGCTCTCAAATTTGCACGTAATCAATATATTTTATAATAAGTTACATGTAACTACAGTAATTAAGCTCGTAGTTTCTGCAGAAAACTATTTTATATTTGTGTTTTGTTTTTCAGGCCCATGAAAACGCATGAATATCATGATGTCTGAAGTCCATGACTAAAATTAGTCAAACACTTAGCGAGTGACAAGGGATTCAGAGTTCAACGAAGTAAGTTTGGTCAGAATCACAAGAGATGAAAATGAATTAAAAATTGATGCGTTGACGTACGCGGCCGTAGAATAACTCCGTCGTTTGATATACCGTCGTCGTTTGAATAATGCCGCCGTTTGATATTTCACGCATCATGTTGTGGGTTTTGTTTCTTCAGTGTAAATATTAACGGGAAACATCCCTAGGGCGCCAATACCCACAGCCTATTTGTATGATAAGCTATGCCCATAGCTGGATAAAAAGTGAACTCATTACGACTGATGAATCGTAAAAAAATTCAACACGCTTATTTTTGCGGAGAAATAAATTCTTCGGCGCGTTGTGTCGAAATCGGCGAGTTTTTCCCCGCGTCTGGGAAGGCGCGCGTAGACAGCTTAGATTCACTGGAATGGTGGACGCTCCTACGTGACAAAGAGAAGGGATGACGAATAGAGTCAAGAGGAATAGGGGAAGGCAGTTAAGGCGATGGAACACGGCGAGAGATGCCAAGCTTATCGTTTTAACATTTGAACTTAGAGCTACCCACGTCCAGTGAAGATATTAAGAGGACGACGCTGCTTAAGACGAGAGAAAATAAAAATGATATGATCATGGAAACGGAAAACAATCTGGGGAAGAGAGGTGCTGTATGGGCGTGGGTCAAGTCGAGTCCGAAAGATTTCACAAGGGCGGACGTGAATTGTTAATTCGACCTCCCGTAAACTCTCAGCGCAGTAATGGTAGGTGTAGAAAACGGCAGAAAATTCGAGATACTTCGTACCAGTGTTTTGAAATTTCCTCTGCCGACATCATAAAATTAAACGTGTTTCGTTTCACCATTCAATGAATAAATTAGAACGCCCAATCATTCCATTATTCGAGTTTTAAAAATGGACGATATTTTTTATCGTTTCCGACATTATATCGTTCAGAAATCATATCGGACGGAAGATACTAACCATTAGTAACATGGTGTATCTCTAAAAACTCTTTTTCTTTACATTTATCGATGTCATAGCTCCACACCCACTTTATTTTTATTCTGTTTTATTCACATAAAAAGCAATAAAAAGATTTAAAAAAAATCATTTGAAACAGAAAGTTGGCACACAGCCTTTGCTTTGACTCACTTAGTTGCCGTAATACTTCCTTTTACATTTGCCCGCAGCAACTTACTCTGAATGGGAGAACCTCTTTATTGAACTTAGAACGACTTTTAATAGCTCTTTTGTCCGAGTAGTCTCTCACTAATGGTGAGAGAGGCACTCTTCTTTCAACACTTTTTTTTATTTGAAACAAGAATATCAAAAAAGAAACATTATTTGAGGTCACAAAATCGTCGGATTATAAAACATTTTTCAGGGCGCCTAAACAATCATGTGAAACTTATAGTCAAGTTTAAAATTCGATTAACGAACTAACCTCCGTTCCTTTTCAAAATTTCTATTTCCAAAAAAGTACAGCAAAAATGCTTGGGGAATCGTTCAAACAAACTGGTGAAGTGTGGCCATAATTTGTAGGCATCTTACCGTATCGCGCTAAAGATTCACTGTTTGTGTTGTTGATAATACAGCAAACTTTTAATTTGCATTGTTATTGATGTCGCCAAGATGAATATCTTTCCTCATTAACATAAAAAGGAGGTATCCCATGAAATATTCCCATAGGTATCTGTCAAATTGAGAATCCTTTTTAAGTTCAGTGATGTTAGTGTTTGCTAATACCTTTTTTAAATTTTATCGCTAATTTCAAGGGATTACCAAAGTTTCCCGGAGACATGTAAAATTAAGACCTCGTTCTTATAACACCTTCTTACTTCATTTTGAACAAAACTCAAATTCCTTATGATCATTGTGTATGTAGGAAACTATGTACTTTTTAATACGTAGGTACTATCGTCCTTAAAGACATTTAGTCTAGTTCCGGCGTACATTATTTGTCTAATGAGAATGGGCACTTCTAAGAATAAGCACTCTCATATTTCGGAATTTTCTTCAAACTCATCATCCAGCTCAACTTTAAACTCCAGCCGGCACTCAGTGGCTCTTTAGCGTGTATGCGGCACGATTTCTCGTTAAGATGCGGTGCGTACGTGCATGATGGCACAGTGATCCGAAGCAATGTGACCTAAGTCCGCATCTGTAGGCAGTAAGTCACCGGCCGAGAGAGGTTGGCGGGAAAGCGGGGATTTTCCGTCGCCGACGGCAAAGCGACGCGGGAAATAATTGCGGGCCGCCTTAAAACCCCATCGCACATCCTCCGCGAGTCTTGAGAGAGGCCCGATGATGATTCGCTCCGCTCGGATCAGCTGATCCACCCTGCGGGAGACCTTGATTTCGCGGAAGGGAAGTGAGCTTTGCAGTTATGGCGTTCGGGGGAATCCGATGGGAGATCCTTCTGGGCGGACGTGACCGTCTCGCCGTGGTAAGCAAGCGCATAGCGGAGGTGGTTGGAGGGGGGTGAGTCCTCCGCCCTCCACAGAGAAACCCACATCCCGACCGCAGACCGCGCTGCCGTCATATCGCCGTGGGTGGGAATGTGTCGTCCCCCGCCCCGCTAACCCCGCTCAGCACAGGGCTTCATAGAAACCTCGAAACGTCTAGCGAAGAAAAAAACTGCCGGAATGCGTCAATCAAAAGCAACTGTTGATCCGTCGCGCATGCTTAACCATTCACTCATTTGCTGTTCCAACCAGTTGCTGGGTAGGACTCAGTGAAGACCCTAACTACATACCGGGTTACCGGGTACCGGGTAGCAGGATTATACCACAAGTTTCATTACAACCAGGGCTGGGCGGTATTTTAAATCAGTAGTCAAAAACTAATATCCAGAGTTATTGGTAGTGATAATTATAGCAACATCGGATATTGGATGTTTTTGACTCAATAACTGTTCCAATTCAATTAAGTTATTGATTACTGGAGCCAGTATTTGAATATTGCAGAATTAAAACCACGGTTTGCCGCATTTACATATTCCGATACTCACTATCGCAGTAATGAAATTTCGGTTATTTAATAAACAGTTATGGAATAGCTAAAGTATCCTACCGTAATGTTCTGTAATTAACATACCACCAGTATGAGAAAAAGATCGTATGGTTGCTGTAGATTTGTATTTTGACAATGAATGGTAAGAATTGTAGTAAAGAAAACAAATTCCAAGTAATAAAAATTACAACATCAAACATTTTATTTTTATCGAACTCACCTATTATTACATAGGGACAAAAACAAAGCTCTCATGGGCGGCAAAGAAGAATAACATCAAAACGTTTATCTCAGCGGCAGTAGTTGATGCATATCCGTCCAGAAGTTATCCGTGCATGAAGAAGCGCGTTAGCCACTTCGACATGTAATCCCAACGCAGAATCAGTAAAAATATTTTTAAGTGCACGCACCAATTTTTTATTTTCACATATTTCATCAGTACTTTTCAATTTTTATATTGACATGTTAGAAAATAGATTTCAAATTATTTTATATTGAGATACTGAGAGTCAGTATTCAATATATTATAAATTACTATACTGTATATACTATACTATATATAGGACACTGAGATTTAAATATGCCAATGTTGAAATTTTAGTATTTTGAAACATAGAATAGAAAAACATACCAACCATTTGAAATATCCCCCTTCTCTGTCAGTAATAAATATGAAAGCATTAATTCACCCATTCCAAGTTCATCTAACTTGACAGACTCGAGGAAAGGATTGGGGAAATAATTACGTTTCACTAGAATGAAATTGTTTCAATAGAAGAGGAATCTCACTGATGAAGTATTCGTACAAAAGGCTGCTGATATAAGATATATTATGAAATTTTTGCATCGTAGGGGAGAAAGACCTATTGGTAATGTCATAAAGCATATCGGTTCATAAATGAATTATCGAGGATGACGAAGGATAAAATACACCAATAAATCGATGGTTACGTTAAAATAGATACGAACAGTGAGTGAATGAAATGGATAAATTTATGAGCAATATTAAAGTCAGAAATAAAAATGCGGGAATGAAATCTTCAGCAAAATGAGATTAAAATGGTGACCAACATAAAATAAGTATTCATATCGAAGCCTGCTGATGCTATGGCTGGCGCTGTTACAAAAAGTTTGCACGAGAGGCCAAAAACGTGCCTTTTGGATTTTTTCCCTCACTTATTTTTGCCTCAAAATGTATGCCAACTTAGCGTATCCTAAGGCGCCATTTAATAACTATCCGGAAGAAAACCTGGGGTCGAGAAATTGATGTGACCGGTGAAAAAATGCAAATCCTCTTTGAAGAACTTAGGGACAGAATACGCACAGGAAATGAGAGGAGAATTATTTCTGCGTGCATTTCGCCATTCACCTCAAGGATGCATACAGTCTAGAAAATTAAATAAGAAAGTAAAAAGGTGGTAAAAAAGATGCGCCGGCTCGTGCCACAGTGACTAGACATCGTCTAAAGAAGAATGGATTACATTAAAACTGGAAGATCAAATTCTTAGCAATCAATTCTCTGCGGAAGCTTTTGTCACAATAGGTTGTAGTCTTTATTGTAAAGTGTTACGAGGATATATTTTAGCCTCCGTTTCCAGCTCGACATACATGGTGAGTCCGCATCATAATCGATAATACTAGTCTTTGCCATTGGTCATGCAGAGGAAAGCAAAAGATCTATAACGACAATTTTCCTTGTATTTACAGATGTTAAATTCCACATTCACTCGCAGGGGTGCAAAAGGGTTCAAATTTGCAATGAAAAAACCATTTGACTTGACCGGGATTCAAACCTTCTAGTTATACCTTCCAATACACATCGCAACGGCAATTAGGAGATCCGGGTTCGAATCCCAGTCAAGTCAAATTTGTTTTTTCATGGTGAATTTCAACCATTGGTGGAAAATTTTCCCTTCCTGCGGCATCCAGAAGCAAGATCAAAGAAGAATAGTACTACCGATTCGCATGATAATACTGAGCAGCTGAATTAAGTTTAAAATTAGTAGCCAGTTGAAAGTCGGAATTAAAGAGGACTATGTTCAATAAATTCAGAAGGCGCTGAAGTCCATGAATACTGAGAACAAAAGCAAACATTAAGAGTTTCCTTTTTGCACCACAAAGTTCCCCCTTTACATTTTATTGCTCTTCCCTAGCAAAAGCGCATCATTTTTATCGATCGAGCAATCATCGTAAAATTTTTCAAACGATACTTGTTCGGAAAGAAAAAATTGGGATGATGGACCCAAAATAGAAATGTGGGTCAAGAGAAAGTTGCCGACTGAAAAGAAATGACGAAGCCATGACCTAGGCTTCACCTTGTCAGGTCACGCCCCGGTCACCTTCACCCAAAAATACCCGAGTAACACAAGCAACCAGACAGAACTTTTCGAGAAAATTCAATGAAAAAAGTTTTGAGCTATTCCGCAATCCATTTGCCAGAGACACGCGACAATAAATTGCTATTGGTCATGCAGAGGGAAGGAAAAGGTCTATAACCACAATTTCCTTTTTTGCGGCATCCAGAAGCAGGATAAAAAGACTAGAATTATCGATTCACATGATAATACTGAGGAGCTGAATTGAGTCCAAAATTAGTAGCTGTTTGAGAGTTGGAATCAAAGAGAACCACGTTCAATAAATTCAGAAGGCGTTGAAGTCTATCTATACTGAGGGCAAAAGCAATGCTCATCCTTCAGGCGGGGCTAGGGCCATATGCCTCAGATCACCATACGCTAGAGTCTCTAAGTCGCAAACCATAGTTTTATGGTATCCATACTCAATGCTCTAAGCTAGAACAAATTCGATCATTACACATCCTCAATATTTAGTTCAATCATTTCATTAATTTTCTGTGAGAGAATTGACAAAGTGTGCTTTGGCAAAATTACTTTCGATAACGTTTCCTTGAAGACAAGGTCTTGCTTTTCTTTCAGAGTCCAAAGGATATTTCAGTAATTTATACAAGAGCAAAGGAGAGAGCTTAATGAACGTTGGCGCTGGAAAGATAAAAAAACAGGTCAACTATACCACCTTTTTCCTCTTTCCAACCCGGAAAATTTGTGCCAGCAGATGACGTATTTACATTTGACTGAATTTTTATGATGTAACTGCCGTTAACTGACCATCATCTGCCTAGTTTCTGTTGAGCCACGACCGGTAGCAGCTTTAATATTTCGTAACATTAATTTCCTGGATATTTCCGCCACTTAGCATTAGGATATAATCAACTCAACTTTAATTTTCAGCTTTCTTTCCACACTTCCTCGAGATAACTCGCAAGCATTATTTCAGTCGCGGGTTACGTTACCAGGATCGCACACTCATGTACTTCTGACCCACTGAAATATCAAAGTAATGAGCAGAAAGTGTTCAATAGAAGGTCACGGCGTCGCTGAAGTGCATACTCGAATATTTTTCGGGTATTTTCCGTGCTGGCTGTTGAGTTTTGTTGAAATCATCCAACACAGTGAATACCAGAAAATTGCAGGAACTATTCCGTCAGGGAACCAGTTCATCAGTGAGCACCAAGGAAGGAAGCTGCGAGAAAATGCCGACACTCCATTAATCAAAGCATAAAATAATAGCATTAACCAGGGCATCATTTTTCTATTATCAAGTGATTATGTCTCCTTATTTGCTGTTTTTTTTCAAACCAGAAAATCCAATGTGATGGCAGGATGAGATTGCCATAGCCCGAAGTAAATTCAACGCCACATCGTTTCAACAATACTTCTCATTTTCTATCACTACCAAAGAGTCACCTGCAGATAAAATTTAGAGTCTGGAAGACCCTATAAATACCCGAAGTTCAATCACTCAAACCCATTAATGATGTGCCTAGCCCAGCACTAATCCCAATGTCTTATATCAATGACGAAGGTAACAACATCGTTATCGGCGGCGGCTTGTTGGTTTCCTCGACTGCTTACCTAAGGAACTGGGTTTGGATCCCATCAATGTGGTTTTTGACAATCAAAGACATAATTGTTTAACTCATATATGGCCTTAAAAATAAACCGGTAGGGGGAATCTAATAACAGGGCTTTGGTTTAATTCTCGAGAAAAATATCTTGTGGCAATAACTTAAAGCCAGATACATTTGCATGGGAAAATGTCTACGTATTTACTCGCTGTAATTTTCGGTGGATGTCAACTTCTTCAATGGGTATTGACGGCCGTCTAATTACATTAAATAAACCAACATTGGCGACATCCTTGCTCGATTATGTATCCGCTAATATTGCCGTCCATGAGATATTCTTATACAGCTTTTTAAGACTAAATGATATGATAATTATTTTTTATGCCTTATGTGTTTGTTTTTAAAAATAACTTTTGCCCGTTTTGCATGTTAGCATGATTGAACTTCAACAAATGGTCTCCGTAATGTCCATCACAAAGGAGTAGAGTCGGGAATGGTAAGAATACATATTGCCGGACAAATGTTCCTTCACGTAAAATACATTATATACCAAGGAGGTTTATTGAGTAAAATAGCTAATAAATGTATGGCCCCGAATTTGAGGCCAATGTAAACTTTCTTGTATTTATATTGGTATAAAGTAGATAATATAAGTGAGCAATCCCCTACGACGCAAATAAAAGAATCTGCATTACATTGGTAAAGCCAGAAGGACTTTATAGTCCACAATGACTTATGGTGGACGAGAACGGGGAAATGAAATAAATAAACTTTCAACAAGGGGACCTCCATTAAAACCCTGTCGGATTGAAGAAGGAAGAAAGAAAAATCTTACTGGAGATGCTCGGGCTAAATAAAAGAGAATAAATTACTTAGGGGAAGAGGGAACATGAAGCTTTTATATAAAAAATGGAGAATAGTACAGATATAATGCGAAAGAAGAGGCTTAATTTTGATGGGCATATTATATGAATGGGAAACTGTATTATATGAATGGGAAACTCAAAGAAAATCTTCAGCTATATCACCAACTTAAAGAAAAAAATAAAAATGGCCTGGGAAAACGAATAAGGGTAAGGAGGAAGTTGGCATCCTCCTAGAAGATATCTGGGAGAAAGGGGCTTTTCGAGGGAATTTTAATGGATTTAAGGATTTCCTATGAAAATAAAGTAAAAAGGCCGTAAAAATGTGAATAGAAGAAAGAAGGAGAAACCGTTATGACAGAATGAAGCCATTTTGGGAGGAGAGGAGAAAGGCAACCAAGAAAACAAATCGATTCCCGAGCTTTACAACAGATCAAACTTGAACATTAAGAGGAAGAAACATTTTTGACGGCTAGAACCGGCCTGATATGGAGTCACTCCTTGAAAAAAATATAAATTAACGTACATTTCGTCGATGAAGAAACTAGGTTGATATTATCCATGTTAAAAAGAAATATTCAAGGAATGAGTGCCTGCATAAGGAAGCGACAATCACCGTGTACCAAAGTGTACTTCTCCCCACTTTTTTGTATGGTAGTAAAACATGGGTATGTCAGGATGGACATAAGAGTAGACTACACGCCGAGGGTATGAGTTATCTGAGGAGTGTTTTCTGCAAAAGTAGGATGGATAGGGTGAGGAATTACTTGGTAAAAAATGAATGTGGGTTAGATACTCCAGTAATGGGCATATATGAAAGGAGTCTGCTTCGTTGCTTTGGCCATGTTGAGAGAATGGATGAGAGTCAAATAACGAAACATATATAAGAGTGAAATGAATGGTGCGAGAGGGAGAGGTAGGCCGAGAAAGTTGTGGCTGAATGTGGTTGGTGAAATTCTTAGGAGGAGGAATACTAGGAGTCATAAAAACAGGAGGGTCTGTATGAAGCAGTGTATGGGACTAAACGAGGCAAAAGAGGTTGCAAGGATAGGTCAGTATGGAGGAGATTATTGAAACAGAGATAGGCGTATAAATATGTATTTATGAGTGAAACTTAGTGACTCTGCCCACCGCGGAAGGGAACAGCGTGATTGGTATGTATGTATGAATGTGTGTAAAAAATATTTACATAGTAATTTTCCATAGATAGGTAGGCCGAGAAAGTTGTGTTTGAATGTGGTTGAGGAAATTCTTAGGAGTAGGAATATTAGGAGTCTTAAAAACCAAAGGGCGTGTATTAAGCAGTGTATGGGACTAAATGAGGCAAAAGAGGTGTGCAAGGATTGGTCAGTATGGAGGAGATTATTGAAGCAGAGTTAGGTGTACAATTATGTATAAATGAGTGAAACTTAGTGACTCTGCCTACCGCGGAAGGGAACGGCATGATTGGTAAGCATGTGTGTAAAACATATTTAAATAGTAATTTTCTACACAATTTATCTTCCTTCCATTCCATTTCAGCGTTTATATATCATTTTCCGGAGGCTGCTAATACAGCATATTTTATATTCAGTATTTTTTAAATTAAACTGAAAATATTTTGGGGCAATTGTGGAATCTTTTTCGTACCGACATCTCTCCAAAAAAATGGATTTACACGAACAAATCACGCATAAATGAAATCAGCGGGTCAAATAGCGCAATTGGTTCAATGATTCTCTGGCCTTCTACTGACAACAATTTTCCAGCTCTGAGCGGTAGAGTACCGTAACAGTAAGCAGAGAATACTGCTTGAGGTGCGGATAATGCAAAGACTAGCAACCTTGCACCTACCTCGCATCAATTAATGATTTAATTGCGTCTTTGTGTATATTGATGTGATTTTATTATATTTTGGGTTTTTTCACAATTTTTTAATGTGTATGAACTGATCAATGTTTGGAATTTATTTATGGATTGATAACGGCACCTGCTGACAAGTCATAGGCTTATCAGGACTATATCTGTAATTACAATGAGAATATTGAACAATTTTTTAAAAAATCCAAAATCACTGATAGCACTAAAAATATAATCTCTAACGGTCTCTCTAGCCATTCATTTGTTTATACATTTAAATTTAATGATAGAGTAGGGAGGGGAGCGAAGGTAAGTTTGGCGGTTAGCTGGCCGTCGCGTAATAAAGGGTGGAAAACAACGCTGCGTGGTTGGCCAAGATATTTAGGGAACTTACACGTTTATGGACGGCAGACGCTTTGAGCACGATATGAGTCCCCGTGATGTTGGTCAGAGTCTCAAGTCTTGCGTGGTTGCAAGGAAAGATGGCCACATGGCGTTGGGAAGGGTATGAAGATGATCTTGTATTGTCGCCGACCAGAAAGGGTTTATCAGAGAAGAGAAGTCCCCGATGCCGATCAGACCAGCCCTGTTTTTATGCAAAAATTAGGGGTCCAATGGCCAATGCGACTCATTGTGGATGATTCCAATGTGAGGGATGAGAGCGCGGGTGGACGGGGTGAGGTCAGATGGAATCTCTTTATCACTCTCGATCAAACGACAAGGTAAAGAAGGAGGTACTATGATTATGAGCTATGAGAGAGGAAAATGTCACAGTAATTTAGAAGCGATTACGAGAGGGATGAAGTATTCATAGAAAGAAATGGTAAGTAATTCACATGATTTACTTCAACTCTATATAAATAATACAAGTTTTTTTTTAACTTTGTGGTATTCCATTTTTATATATCAGATGATTTAATGGTAACATTTACAAAAACCACAACTTAAAAAACACGCACACACGACCCGGATTTCAACGCTTGAGCGTCATCTTCAGGTCAAGATGGCCTTCATCTTGACCTGAAGATGACGCTCCAGCGTCGAAACCCGGGTCGTTTGTGCGTGTTTTTTAAGTTGTGGTTTTTGTAAATGTTACCATTAAATCATCTGATATATACTTCAACTCTTTCTTTCCCCCCGTAATTTTCTACGTGCTACTTATCAAAATATTCTCGGATATCTAGTTTAGCACCTTTCTTACCAGCATGAAGTACATTAAGTTGGAAACCAGAGCAATGCTTGTCTTTAATCAAGAACATGGCAGACATTGATTTTTTGTCAACGTGAAGCAGTAATTTCCTATATTCTTTAAGTCTTACATAAAATTTTCTTCCAGTTTTTCAAATGTAAACATAATTAAAATAAAATATTATTAAATTTTATCGAATAAAAAGGCATTTGAGATGTGGGTGAGGAGAAGGATGGAGAAGGTGAGTTGGACGGAGAGGAAGACTAAGCACGAAGTCCTTGAGATGGTGGGTGAGGAAAGGAAGCTCCTGAATGTAATACGGGATAGACAGGGTAGATGGTTGAAGGATGTAATAAAGGGTGTTGGGTTACTGAGGAGTGTGATAGAGGGAAGGATACTGGGCTAGCGGGGATCGGGAAGAAAGAGAATAGGTTTCATGGACGGGATGAAGAAGGGTAAATCGTATGCTGAGGCGAAAAATGATGAAATATAAGGAGATTTCCCCTAAAAGAGCAAGAAAGCGGGTGGAGATTCTCTGACATTCAACAATTCCTGTCTTTACCGGTAGAATACTTAAGTAATGATAATAATTGAATAAAAATGTCACTTTTTTCATTATTATTATTTATTTTATTTTATTTTTTTTAAATTTAAAGTGTTTATTAAAGTGGGTCAATTCTACATAAAATTTGTTTAAAAATACAAAATACAAGTCCATAGTACCCTTTGGATGGGTTACAAGGCATTTGTTATATCTTGGGTATGGTCCTGCTAAGCATTATGCTTATCAGCAGGTTCCAGGATTATCGTATCCAGTAGCATAAATTTACATCTTTACATATATACATTTAAAGATGTAAATTGATGCTACTGGATACGATAATCCTGGAACCTGCTGATAAGCATAATATAATTTTAACATTCTTTGGAATTAAATAGCAATCTTGAGTCACTCCCAGTCAAAACCCCTTGAAGTGGCTATAAGGGAACCCGATGGAAGTATTTATATACGTAGATATAGGGGGATTCCTCCATGCGTAACGTAGGGAACTTGTAAAGTGATCGGGTGACGCACGTGTCTAGAGCGAGGGAGGCGAAGGGACAGGTCGGACCCAAATCGAGAAGAGAGTGGGAAGAGTCTCGGGTCGCCAGACATCGACGAGGAAGAGAAGAACGAACACTCAAAAGGAAAAGAAAAAACGAGGAACAAAACGCTAACGCTTGGGCGTGTGAAGCAGAGCGAGGAAATTGGGATGCGAGGCAGTGCGGTTGCCAGGGGAACCATCGATATGCATCGATTTGTGAGCTCGGATGTTATTTTCTTTTTTTTCGTCTGTTTTTTTTTTCTTTTCCGTGCAACTCCTCCACCAATGTGAGGCAGAAGATTGACGGGTGTACACCTAAAAAAAAATGGGGATCCTATAGAGGGAAGAAAATCGAAAACAGAACTTGGCGAGAGACTGTGGGAAGCGATACTGCACATAGAAGCTCGTTAACGTTCCTCGGAAAAGGAAAAAGGAAAAAGAAGTTAATTATCATCAAGTGATTTATGTTCGATGGTTGAACGAAGATACGAGTTTCAACTAATTGAAAGGCCCATATTTTTTTACTTTCCACATTAAAGTGGGCGACTGATATCCTTTCTCTTCCTCGACTTCTTCAAGCGTATCTTTTTCTCGTTTTATTTTCATTTTGAATCGAAGAGAGTAGCGCTAGCTAAGGAGGTGTTTAGTAATAGAAGGGAGCTGATGACGGAGATATTGGGTAAGGATGTGATGAAGAGGCTGGTGAAGAGCTTGATATGAAGCGTACCGATCTATGGTGCAAAAACGTGGGTCCTGAGAAGATAGGACGAGACTAGGCTGCAGGCATTTGAGATGTGGGTGTGGAGAAGGATGGAGAAGATGAGGTAGACGGAGAGGAAGACTAACGAGGAAGTGCCTGAGATGGTGGGCTAGGAAAGGAAGCTTCACATTGAAATTCCAGATCGGTAGAGTAGGTGTCTGGAGGATGTAATAAGGGGCGATGGGTTGGTCAAGAATGAGATAAATTAGGATGCTGGGCAAGCGGGGAAAAAGAAGAGAGAGAATAGGTTTTATTGACAGGATTAAGAGGCGCAGATCGTATGCCGAGGCGAAAAAGGATGTACTAGAGATAGATAGACCCCGTAAATTCTAGAAGAGATTATCTAACTCTCAGCGAAACCTACCTTAGCCGGCAGAATACCTAAAAAATCGATAGCTAGCATGGAGAACTAAAAGAGAACGCCTGATGGATAGATGGTATCAGTGGAAGTACACGAGTCTCGGAGCAGGGCGACTATGATAGAATATTAAAATACACGTCGATGATTAGGTTAGAAAACAAATTTACACTCTATGATTGGAGGCACATGCAAAATATAGTGTATAGGTGAACTCAAAGTAGACAGGAATCAATTATCATTTTAGTTGAATTAATAAAATATCTTCAAAAGTAGAGTATGAGTGGATACCAAGATTTCGATGAAATATTCAAAAAGAACAATCTTAATAAAATATCTAGTTTTATAGGTGAGGATGGTTCTCCTCTTCCGACTGCGACCATTTTAATTTGACAATCAGCGTGTATCCAAGGCATTAAAACAAGGAAATAGGAGCCATAGTTTCCCTCCATTCATATAAAGCTAGAGTAGGGTTCCAGTGATTCAATGTAAAAATTAGATTTCCAGGGTAAACAAGAGCAAGGGCCAGTGATGCACATGGAAGGTAAAATTCAAAAAAGTTTATGAGTTTTTCTATATTGATTTACGACGCATTTGAATCGGTCTAAACCGAAGTTTCTAACCTGTCAATGAGCTTAAATTGGGGAGTTTTGAGATACCTCGTCAAACTGGATATATCTGTGATATGTGTCCTCCTGCAGTCTTCCTGCAGACTAATTTAGGCAAATTATGACGCCGGTTTTTTTCCAATCCTCTTATCTCCCCCGAAATAATCTCACTACTACCGCCCTACTCACCGACCCAGCTCAAATAACCTCCGTTGTCTCGATTTGTCATTATGTGGCAGGTTTTAAGTCGCCTAAACAGACCTACATTCACATATTTTCATGAAAGTATACATTAACGTGGTAGATGTTCACCACGTTGAAGCTATAATAGAAGAAAACATGAGATTAGAATCTGGGAATGATTTATTATTACTATTAGAATATTTATTATTTACTATTTAGAATTAAACCACTTTCAATATTCCTAGAACCTACTATTTAGAATGAATTCCATGAATAGAAACCTCCACCTACTCACTGCTGTGTTAGTTAACACAGAGCCATGTGGAAGGAGGTGTTAGGACACTAATCATCTCATTCATTTCAGTATTCTACCAGCTCTGAATTGTAGGTTTTCAGACAGTACATACTGTAACGTCCTAATTTCTGACGTTTCGTTCCGTTTTCCCTCTTATACATGATCCGCCATTAGATCCCTCTTGATTTCCTCATATCGTTTCCTCTTCTAATTCCGCCCAGAATTTCTCATCTCTTTCTTCCTCTCCCACACTTCCCCAGTGTTCTCCTCTTTGGCCTTCTTCAAAATTCCTCAACTTTCAAACGTCCTCCATCCATCTAAGTGCTTGAGATGAACGATGAGGAAACGTTGTTGAATCATAGACGGAAGTACAGGGGAGGGAGTAATTTTGGATAGAGGAAGTACTGAGATGTGTGAGGGCATGTTGAAGGAAGTATTAAAAGGGGATAACATTGGATATACGTGGAAGAAGAAGGACAAGAATATGAATTATGGATGACGAAAAGGGAGGAAGAAGGTATGAGGATCTAAAAAAACCTATTGAGTGATAAATGTTTTAGTGCTTCCAGGAAAGTTTGGAGGCGATCCTGGTATGGAATATAAAAATCTTTGCAGGGTAAGTCCAAAGATCGTCTCAAGAATTGACAGGATAGTAAGACTCGCTTTTATAAACCTTTTAAAAAAATGTTTGAACGTTGGAATAACAACAAACGTGGATGTACTTGGTACGGCTGATAAAGAAGGTAAAATTCTGGGTGAAATAAGGAAGAGGGAAAGTAGGCAGCTGGAAGAGATAATGAGGGGTGAAATATTGCTAAGACTGTGATAAAGGGAAGGTTGGGAAAACGGAGAAGGGGCAGAAAGAGAATAGGTTTTATGGACGGAATGAAGAAGCGTGGGACTAAGTCCAAGATCAAGAGCGACCTTGTGTTAGGAGGTTGGTGCCTCCCCCTGTAATAACTTCCCCTGTGATATTTTTACTCTCCATTATTTGAACCTAACTTAAACGGCAGATTATCTCAATATATTTTTTTTTAAATTATTTAAAATTTAAGGTGGACGGTAATGCTTCACTCTGAAAGGCTCGAGCCTCCCGGTCCAACACCGGGAGTCTCACGGAGAATTCAGGAGAGATGTCAACCGAAGTGACAGCACGGTGAGAGAGAAAGCAAGAGAAGTAATGGAGATTTGGTCCAAGGGACAGGATTCTCTTGCTAGATACTCTCGGAGAAATGTGAAGCAGCAGGAGTGGCGAAAGAAGATAGGCAGGAAAGTTCGACGTCCAGTGGGTCAGTCCAAAGAACAACTCAAGAAAAATTGCAAAAGGGCAAGCCCCGGTTTTATAAACCTAAATAAATTGTTAATTCGGTAAGATTTATTTAAAGCGAACTTATTTTGAAACAAGAATTGTCTTCTACATTTCACCATTCAGCATTGAATTGCAGACACATATATTTGAGAAAGCTTCGTTTGGGTGTAGTGTTGAACATTTTTATTGCAGTTGATTATGAATATATTGACATTTATTTATATTTTAAATAAATTGTAGATAACGTTACACGGGAATGTTTCATAACGCTTGCCACATGATTGGCTTGTAGTCAAATGACTACAGATATAACAGAACGTAAGAGTAACCCAATAATGTATCCTTCATTCAAGACTTAAAAGAGAGTCAGAATTACAATTCAAATGGAGTAAGTAAAAGGGTGGAGGTTAATTAGGTATATCCAACTAGAAAGTGTAGCCTTATTTGTTCCAGTAAAATTTTTTCTGCTCCGTTTTCTTCTAACATCAGAATGATTTTCGAATATTACGCGACGCCAATCACGGTAAGCATATCAGAATCCGTTCTAGAACTTATTTTTTGTTCTCAACACGCGAGGGCGTTTTAGCAAGTGAAATCTGTTATGAGTGCAGAAGCATGTGGTACGTACGTTGTTAACCGATGCACAAGGTATTTGCTTCTGTTAGCAAGGTAAGAGTCCAATAACCTTTCTCCGACTTGGAATAAAGTTTGTAGGCTGGTAGTCCACTAATAGTGATTAATGGATTACCCCAATTCTGTGGTTGAGCGCAATTACTTTAAACAAAAAATAAATTATATTTTTAGCCGATAAAAAATCGAATAGGAGTTTTTATTTCATTTGCATGAATTGCACAGGGGTTTAGCTCTCCACTGGAACTCTTGTGACTTATTTTATTAATGAAAATAGAATAGAATGAAAGAACGATTTGCCAGTGATATCCCCAGTTTTATTAGACCAAATTTTGATGAGTAGTAAATTTCCTTTCTAAGACTACCTGCCTATCAACTATTCCCAGAATCTGTGACCACGTCATTAGATTCTTTTCTCGTAAGACCGCAATAAAAGGGTGATGAAAATGGCCATGAGATGAAAAAAGTTGTAGTAGTAGGCAACAGGCATTACTGAAACGGAGGGTGGGCAAAAGACTGGTCCCGGCCGCTACTTGCGAAGTGAGGAGGGTGCGGGTGACATAAAGGGTTAGTGGGTGGTGCAAGGAAAATCCCGGGTGCAAGGAAGCAAGCAATGTATGTGCACAGCATGGACAACGGTTGAGTGTCAAGTCTCCGTGCTCGTGATTATGCTCGCGAGGTGTGCAGGAGTCCGTGTTCCGTGAATCCGTGGTCGTACACTCGCGTGCACTGTCACGGTCACTTTCGAGACGGACGAGCACGGGAACACGTTTCCCGTGTTCCCTCCATCCAACTCCAACTCGGAGACTCCCCGTACCATCATCTAGGGTGGGGGAGGGATAAAAAATTTGCGGCACTGCATTAAATTAACTAAGATTTGTCAGGTGAGCAACTGGAAGCTCCTCACAAAAAAAGGAAGTGCGATGCTATTCCGCTCTGGTACAGACCACACCTCGAATATACTGCGAGCATTTGGGATCCTCCGCAAAAAGATTTAACAGTCTTTAAAAAAATAAAATCAAATGAAAAAAATATAGGTTTGCTAACATAGGTTTGTCTATGTTTGCAAACATTTGTTTAATTTATAGTTTGAAAACCTATGTTATAAAATAAGTAGGCAAAGAAGTTGTAGTTGAGAGATTAAAAAAAACTTATTGCAAAAAGTAAATCAGCCACTCGTAATTCAGACATAATGGATATACCAACATACTACAGGATTCTAAGGCAAGTATCCCTCACTTTCTTTGTCCTAGAGAATCTTATTACTTTTGTATTCCGAGTATACCCGGAACAAGGTCAATTTCGAATAAGATCTTCATTAAGGTAGTTCGAGCGAGATAGTTCCATAGTCATAAAAGACCATATTCGAATTATACGTTTTGATTTCACCAGCTGTAGGACGTATCAATTAACTATTGCATTATTAATGGTGCAATAATACAGTTTTATACGACAGAAATTGTAAGCAATTAAATGAAAATATCTAAATAAGTCTTTAACTTTACTCATTTTTTTCGCGCGGTGCGTTTGAAACTCCTTCAAAACGGAAGGTTTATTGTGATACCCAAGAACCTATTGTGGTGACAATATGACAAATTTTCAAATATAGTTGGGAAAACATACAAACTTCACACTGTTAATTTTTTTGCGGCATCTAAGTTTAATGTCCCTCTGGAGTGCATACACGTACCATTTCCCATGTAAAAGGGCTGATATATTTTGTCAAATATCTCCGAAAGTGGGTTAGGGGTAGAATGTTTGGTGTCATTGGATAGGTGATCTATTTTTCTTTAAAGTGAGACCAAATTCATTGATTTCTAAGTAAAATGATATTTCGCTCGAACTACCTTAAAACTGTCATAAGCAAACAGAAAATGCAACGCTATAGAATGGACTAGAGTGAGAGCTGTTAGAGACGTTGAAATAACAGACGTACGTGAACGAATTATTTTTCTGATAGTCTCTTGGTAAAGATTGATTAAAGAAGATTTTTCATATGGAAAAAAAGAATATAAATGAGGTCTATCGTCCGGAAAGATTATTTTCCATCGGGAAACATTTCCCTCATAAATAATTGCAGGGATTGCAGGGATAAATAATAAAATAATAAAAAAAAATTGCAGGGAAATATGAAGTAAGGGGTGCAATATTAGTAAATGCAATTTTAAAATAATCTAAATCTATATACGACCCTTCGAGCTGACGCATGGGCGTGTGATTGGGGTTGTTAGGACAACAGCCGTGTAAAGGTGTAAGGGATAAGGTTTAGGGAGGAGAAATGGTGACGTGTATTATGAGAGTGTATTTAGTGGAGCTGATTATTTATTGTGATCGCTGACTGTGCGCGGAAAGAAAGTTTTTGAACCAATCTGTTCAGCAATGTAACTCTATTATTTTATTGCTTCTGTCACTCCTAGAGATGTAGTGAGCTGTCATGATAATATTATGTGTTGCTCTGAAGTGCACCAGTTCTAAATTTCTCAAGCAAGCTAAGCCTATCGTCAAAGAAAGTGGATGATAAGGTAAAACAAAAATAGCAGTTTCTTATTTATTTCCTCAGGGTTTGGCTGGAAACCAATTTTGATTATATGGCATGTAAGAGCGAGGTCAATGACAGCTAATAAGTAAAATTCCGGGGGTTTGTTATTGGACTCCATCTAAACTACCCCTACAGGTTACTCAAGAATAATGATATGGATTCTGAGCGATGAAGTACATTTCCCTAGATACACAGAACGGTTGGGCTGCTGTTGCATGGCGAGGAGGGGGAGAAGGAGTAAGCCAGACGCCGCGCCAGACCGCCGATGATTACCTATGCTAATTGCGTCCGTCGCGGTATGTCTAGCGGCACCGCCCTTTTTCGAGATCCCTGCCCCCACGCTACGAAGGCGACAATGAGGGACGGAGGGCGATGCAGGCGCATTTCCAATTGAGGAGGACGGAGGAGGCGACCGGAGACTTGTATCCTCTGTCTGCTGCTGCTTGGGATGTGACGCGGACCACGAGGATGAGGACAACACACAATCAGTCCCCTCCTCCCGTAATGCGAGGCTTTTTCCCCCAATCAAAAGGCGAGGGTACACGAACAAAACACGCGAGCTGTGGCTGTTAATCGGCGGAAGTCGTTTCGGCGATCTGTAATTCAGTCACTATGGATAGAGGTTGTAAACCCGAACACGCCCAGTCGGTATACGTAGGTAAGCACAATGCATTACATATGGAGAATTAATTACGGCTGTCCTTCGCTACACGGTTTCTAAGTTGGGGCGAGGCATGCGGGTGCTCGTCCTTGGGATATAACAGAGACGCTGACTACTGGAGAGATATATGGGAGGGTGGCGAGGTACCAACGCATGTAGAACATACGAGTGCGTTTGGAGTTCTCTCAAGACCGTCCTTTCCTTATGTGGCTGTGTTTTCCTAAAGAAAGGACAATTTACCGTACTACCATACTGACCTATCCTGGCAAACCTCTTTTGCTTCATCTACCCCCATACAATGCCTCATACACGCCCTCCTGTTTTTAAGACTCCTAATATTCATCCTCCTAAGAATTTCCCCAACCACATTCAACCACAACTTTCTCGGCCTACCTCTACCTCTCGCACCATTCATGAGGTAGAGGTAGGCCGAGAAAGTTGTGGTTGAATGTGGTTGAGGAAACTCTTAGGAGGAGGAATATTAGGAGTCATAAAAACAGGAGGGCGTGTATGAAGCAGTGTATGGGGATAAATGAAGCAAAAGAGGTTTGCAAGGATAGGTCAGTATGGAGGAAACTATTGAAGCAGAGTTAGGTGTACAAATATGTATTTATGAGTGAAACTTGGTGACTCTGCCTACCCCGGAAGGAAACGGCGTTATTGGTATGTATGTATGTAAGTAAACGGGAAAGTAGCAAGTATAAAATACCATTTACTAGCTGTGCCCAGCATGCATTCCAATGCCTGTTTTTCTTTCTAATTAGGCACACATATACAAAGGAAACACAAACGAATTTGAGACTTAGTCCAATTAATTCCTCGTTCCAGCACAGGAATTTGTTGCGCAAAATGATGGCATGAGCTTCCATCCTATGTCTATGCTGCGGTTTCCAAGTAAATAAAATATTCCATTGTTAAAGTAGTGCAAATATTTATGATTTTTGAGCACTGAAATCCAATTTTTGGAGAAAGCGAAGCGTACAAAAAAAATCGAACGCAAGAATTCAAAAAAGAAGCAAACATAGAGACCACTGCACCTAATCTTATTCTACTTACAAATAAATTACGTATCTTTAAACACAAATTATGTCTCACTGATATGATTCAGATGCACGTGATTGACCAAGTTTTAAACGATCTGCTTCGTTCCTTGCTTGTCGTCCCTCACCTGTATTAGAAGCTCCCGTGCTAACAATCATTTGTTGAAACGACTCGCACTCTACCAATTGTATAATGGATTTAAGAACTTAGAAACCTTTGCGGATGGGCGCCCAAAAACTCATCAAAGTTTCATCACTCTCTGATGAATGGAATTGGAACGCATAGAAGACGAACAAAACAAGCATTCATTTTTATATATTAGATTTCAGTATTCTACCAGTAAAGGCATGTTTTTTTTAATTTCAGAGAACATCCTCCCGGTTTTATACACTCCTGTCAATCACTAGTATTCCCTTTTTCGCCTCAGCATACGATCTGCCCTTCTTTATTCCGTCCATGAAACATATTTTCTTTCTTCCCCTTCCTAACTTACCCAACATCCTTTACTCTTTCTCACTCCTGAGCAACCCATCGCCTCACTATAGAGCATTTACCTAACACTTTCCATTTAAAAGGGCAGGTAGTTTTCGCAAAAAATCTTGGAAAGGAATTCAGTAAGGGGCTAATATTGTGGTATCTCTGGAAGGAAAAAAATATTTTTCTTTAAAATGAGACCAAATCCATTTACTTCTGGGCGAAAGGACATTTCGCTCAAACTATATTGTTACTTGAAATACCCAAGGGGTCACTTTGACTTCTTTATATTTTTGGTAATCCATTGCCTCTGACTGAATTACCTCAATTCTCGCACATTATTTGACATATTTTTTCGCAAATAGTTTTTAATGTACATCACCGTGTTCCTATTACCACCTGGGGGGTCATGCTAGCCCAAGATGATCTATGTGTTCCCTGCGTTATTCAATATTTATTTTATTGATGGGTTTCTATTGCTTTTCGTAGAAATATTATAGACAGTTTTGCACCTGAAAGTTGGTACCCATGACCCCCAGGTGGTATTAGGAACTACAAATTCTAAGTAAATAAAATATTCTATTGATGAAGTAGTGCAAATTGAATTGAGAGTGAAAAGTGGGGCAAAATATTATCATATTAGGTTAACATCAAGCGGAGAATAGCCTAAGTTAAGACGGCGTTCATGGGAAATGAATACTGCTGTGCTCAAAGATGGTAGGACTACAAACCTGGAAACGGTATGTGAAAACATTCATGTGGAGCATGGCACTCGATGGATCGGAAGCATGCACCATTAGAAAGTATACCAAAAAAGAATAGAGGCCTTAATAACCTGGTGCTGGAGGAAGATGCTGAAGATAAAATGGACGGGCAAATTAAGAAATGATGAAGTGCACAGAAGAGTAGACGAGGAAAGAACCATATAGAGCACCATATAGAAAGAGGAACCAGATGGATTGGTCCCACCCTGAGACACAATGGGTTTGTGAAGAACATAATTGAGGGTGAAGTAGACGGAAAAGTCCCCAGAGGAAGATCCAGAAATAAGTTCATGGACTAAATAAAGAAGATAGTTCATCGCGAAAGATACCAGGAGGTTAGGTAACTTGCATTATAAGGGAGGGGTGGAGGGCTGCAGTAAACTAATCTTTGGTTTGAACAACCAATGAATAAATGAGATCATGAAATGGAGTTGATAGAAGTTCATGTAAATGGGTAATATTTTGGAAGAAAATAATTTTAGCGGAAAGGATATCAGATATTACTGGAATAGGTAATGTACTTCATTCCCTCGCCGAACGAAGACCCGACAAATCCAAAATTCGTATGAGCACTTGGAAGCGAGGCAGAAGTCCCGAGTCCAAGTCCTCATGCGCCGTAAGTTTATTTGTTCTAATAGCTACCTACTTAGAGTGAGTCGATATAAACCTTTTTTTCTTGCTAAACAATATACAATACTAAGTGAAGGTATTTTCGAAACGATTTGCAAATGATTTTTTAGAGTAAACGTCAAATTACACTAGAAAATAGTTTCTATATTAGGAGTTTAACTTCCCCCTGTTGGTACTAATTGGTATGCCGCAAAGTCCGGTCCACCTACAATAACATTCACAACTATGCCCTCATGTGACGTATAGTTTTTGTTTTTTGTTTTTTTAATTATAAAACATAACGAGGATTTGAAAAAAAATGTTAATTTTAAAATTATGGAAATTACACAACACAATAAATTCAAGTATTATTATCTAATAATGTAATAACTAGAAGAAAATACCTTCTCTTTGATTAATATATTTCTTAGAATAAATAATGAGGCATTAAATAAAAAAATAGACGAAGATTGCGAACAGTGCCGGTTCAGCCAAAACTACCACAGCTAAATCCGGCAGTGTTGAAAGTTGAACACAAATACAAAGTAAATGCAAGTGAGAGTACGATGACTTGAGTATATTCCCACAATAATCCTCTATACGCCTCATCCGAGATCAGTAACCCTAACCGCCTTGAGAGATAACCCGCGAGTTTTTTTTTAACTGCAGGAAGCACTTCCACTGTGATCGCTAAGTCCAGACTTGCTGGCGCCATGAGTCCGTCGGGAAAGAGGTGACAGGGATGAGGAGGCGGGGCTGGAGGAAGGAGAGGTAGTGGGAGGGAGGGAAGGAGGAAGTCAAAGAGGCGAGAGAGGGTAGGCTTCGGCGGCGGTCACCAGGTGACGAGGAAGGTGAGCAATACAACACGGCGTGGCATCTGGGAGACAGAGGCGCCGGGGAAACTCGTGAGGGAGGATGTGCTCTCGTCGGCAGATTTAAGACGGAAGAAAAGGTCGACTTTCGAAAGGGAAATCCCTTTCGGTTAAAGTTTTGGGGGCACCAGATGCCATTCGTCAAAAGCTGAACGGACGTTTGGAGTTACAAATCTGTGACAGAAAACCAGGGACTAAGCTGGTAAAAACTCTTGCAGCCCTAGTTAACCCGATAAGGGACATATTTGGCTTATGGTAGCTAAGGGGAAGGTCCAGGTAGAATGATATTTGGAGCTACTAGAGGGGCTCATTGGCGTGTATGGTACTCTACAAGCCACCTTATGGTATGTAGCTAGGGATGGCTCAACAAAAATAAACAGACCGTGACACACACTATGCTAATGCCTAATTTATTTCATTAAATATACTCTTGAGGACAGTGACGTAGTCTCGGGAGAGTCCAAGAGGTCCTGATCTCATCAAACCGAAGCTATTAATCTACTATAAAGGACCTTCAAGAAAAAAGGTATACATTTTCAAATAAATATTAATCGCACTCATTATTTAATCAGAAAAGTTATTCCATCCACTATGTTTGTAATTTTATCACATGAAAAGCGTTTATACTGAATTATTTAAGGCAATTACATAGCAAAAGTCAAAAGAAAACTGGCCTTAGCACTACAAGCACAAATACACTTTTAATTGGGTAAACACCTAATTTCGTTCCGGTTTTCTGATATTTTGATCTTTCCCCTTGCTTGTATTCAACACGGACCCTTCACCGACATGAAATCATGACTGCATCACTGGTTAAGCGCCGTATGGGTAAGGAGATTATATAAACAATTCGGCTTCTCTCATTTTATGTACTAAAATAAGATGGATTCGTCGAAAGCTCTCCGACAGCTGATTCTGCAAATAGAAACTGAAATACCGTGGTTATAATTAATATAAGCAATCATAAGTAACTTGTTACCATCACTGAGTCATCACTGAGTACATTGCGCTATGTCTGAAAGCCAATCATCTGTAATTTGAAGAAATAATATGTCAGTACAGTGAAACCTAAATACCAACCACTGTCGCTAAACGTTGAAGATGGTCAGGTTAGAACTATATGCAGATAAATTAAAATTAGGCACAAAGGATACAAATTTCCAAAATTGGTTCCAATGAAAACAAATATTCAAGGTTCAAATATAATCCATCCCATCTTTAACAACATACCGGAAATAACTTTGGTTAAAAAATAAGTTTATAGTGGAGAAAATAGTAGGTATCAGAATATTTAACTATGATATGTGGAATTTTAACTTCATGACCGCCAAGTTATCTATCCGAAATCATATCAATTCAACTATGGAATACGATCATCCATTTGGCTTAAACGCGATGAAAATTTTATACAATTCGTCTCACTGGAAATTACACATGGAGCAGAAAACTATTTCACAAGATAACACAATTAATATGATACTTCTGCTGCTATTTAAAAATATAATATATGATTTTCTGAAAGAGTTGCCACCTTGATTTTTAGTAAACTCTGTATTTGACAGTAGGATGCAAATAAATTCCTTGATCGCTCGAAAATAACATTATATGTAAAAATTTTGCTCAAAACCCTAGACTTTTAGAACTGTTCCTCTGAAGTATAGGTTCAGCATGAAAGAAGGGTGAATATTTCCTAAAATAAAATAAAATTAAGCAGAGGTTTGCTTTCCTCGTGTAATGGCTCATAATTTTCCGTCAATTCCAGAGACAATATGAATAAAACATAGCAATAGTCACATATTTTTACGATCAAAAAGAATAGGTAATATTTATTTGACAGGCAAGGTGAGGAGCCGCCGGATATACGGTAGTAACATACGAGGAAGAAGTTCCTTGAAAAAACAAGATCACACAAGTATCAAGTTGACACGGGATTTTATTTTCTCCCCGATGCATAGTGTGTTGCCGCGCTGTAGTGACAACATCAGAGAGATTCACTGTCGGACAGAGAAGTAACCTATGTTCGTTCTTCCCACGTATCATTCATGACAAAGACGGCAGCAGAGGAGTTATGGAGCCGAAAAAACACACCTCACATATGATCCTTCCCTCTTTTTGCTCCTTTTGTCCTCTCCGTCCTGCACGGTTGAAGTCTTAAGAACTAAATGACACTTATAGCAAAGCGACAGGGCTGGCACCACGCACGTTTAAACAAATTGCGAAGTGGAATAGAAATTGATGGGTCAGCCACGGATCCAGATATACGTTTATCGAGAAACGAGGTGAGGTCGGGACATCCGGAGCGAGCCGAGGACTTGGATTAAGGGGCGGAGGTCCAGGAAAGAGAGACGGGGACCGGAAGAGTGAGAAGGCTGTACGCGTGGGAGAGTCACTCATCGGAACAGGTTAAGAAGAGGCGCGCCTCCTTTTAGAGATGACCTATAAGTTGATCCAGCTTGATCCTTCCCGCGACCAAGAGTGTATCTCGTGGAGTAACAAAATGAAAGAGAAGACACGTTAGGAAAAAATGGAGTAAAAAATGCATAACGCACGAGATTCATTTATAACTTGCCTCATCCATCCCGAAATAATATTTACCATCTTTCAACACTCGGTATTCATTTATAGTGCGATACTTACGGAGAAATAAATAATTTGTGTGGACTGAGATTTGTATCTAGATAGCCCAAACTTCATCCCGGTACTTAAACCAACTTAGCTACGCAGGTGCTCTCTTCCAGTTTAAATTTTGCCATGATTTCAAAGTATAAATGAATTTCTCATATTTCTTTATATTTTCCGTTCTTTATATATTCCTTTACACATTCCTTTATACGACCCGTTGAAGTTTAATTCTTTAAAGCTGTATGAAGTAAACGCAGGTGAGTTGGGCTTTAACCACCATTGGTGCATTTCGCAAAGGAGTAGGTGCTTGTTACATCATCCGCTCGAAATTTGAGACTCCACTAATAAATGGATCATTGGAACTGCCCTGAAACTCTTGCTTGGGTAGCTCAAATTCTTTACAAGCTTACTATTAATCCAGTTTAGAATATATATTTTCTCCCTCTGTCCATTATTATTGGATCTATTGTGATGTCTGCCAGTTACGGTGTATTTTGATGGAAGTAATTAAGTAAAACTTCTGTGTATTTTTACACATGCAGGGCCCTGTCTACTAATGTTTTTTTTCGTCCCAAAATACCTCCAAACCTTCTTCATTCTGTGTCTATTCTCTTCCTATTCTCATGAACGTTATTCTCTTTCTTCATATATTCATGAAACTTATTCTCTTCCTTCAATTTCCCATTCATCCTCCTCACATCCTCCCTTTCATCACATACTTGAGTTTATTTTAACTATTTGACTCTCATTACCCCCTCCAACCACCAACCTCGCTTCTTTCTCATCTCAGCTACAAGTTTCCCTACCTCACCCACCTATCAAGCGCCTCCTCGTTTGTCTTTTTTTCCGTCCTCTGCATCTCCTTCATCCTTCTCCACACCCACATCTTGGAAAGCCCATAACAAACCAAAAATGCCTATCCTCTCTTACTTATTCCGCCATACAAAACGGACTTCAGCATAATACCCCACCCCATATTATTCATATTATCCACCCCATAATATTACATCCTCCACCCACCACTTTAATTTCTTAATGTGACCTCCTCTCCACCCTTTTGATGCCCACAGTCACAAAATTTGTTCCTCTTCCGTACCAGCGTATTTCCTACAACCTTTTGCACACCCACATCTACATACCTCCAGTACTTCCTCGCCATTCCTCACAGAGTATCAAAGTTTCATCACCACGCTTTAACCCTGTATAACAAGCGAGTCAAATTCCTTACTTCTCAAAATAATTGAAATACGTGCTTTCTAAGAGGTTTTTCCATTAAGTTGCTGCGCTAGACAGAATTGTAACGCTTCCGATTAAGTGTGTGGAAATTTGCGTCTCTTTCGGTGGTTTATGAAAAACTTTGACTAGATGAATGCGTAACGCTATTCACTGAAGATGGCGTGCCTGGCGGAGCACTGAAATAAATAGTTTCAGCTGTCATATGAAGAAAAAATCGGGAAAGTTTAAAATAGGTACGTTATGAAGGTAATATTCCACATCTACATCTACATAATACCCAGGGAGCCTCCGCATGGGCGTGTGGCAGGGGGTGTTAGGTCACCAGCCGTGTAAAGGTGTAAGTATTGTTTTGGAGATGAAATAGTGACATGAAATGTAGGAGTGTATTTAGTGAGCTTAATTTTTTATTGTGATCGCTTATTGTTCACGGAAAGAACGAGTTCTTGTACCTATCTGTCCGGCAGAGTATCTCTCTTATTTTATCGCTTCTGTCAGACCTAGAGATTTAGTGAGGAGTCATGATAATATTCTCTATGAAGCTCTGAAAAATATCAGTTCTCGATTTATCAAGCAACCTAAGCCTAGCGTGTAGCCTCCGAGTCTCTAGGGGCTCCCACCTTAATCCCTCTAAAAGTTGTGAGACACTATATGTACATTCGTAGCAGTTTTTAACGAAGCGCGCTGCTTTCCTTTGTATTTTAATTAGTTTTTTGGTTAAATATTGAAGTATACCTTGTGCAAATTTAGTTATGTAAAGATTATTTTCAATTAAATATATATATGTATATTAAAAATGTATCACATTTCAAAATAAATGCCATTATCAAATAAGTTGCAGTTTTTTAAATACTTAAATAGCACTTATAAGTAGCCTAACAAATATAGTAGCAGTATTTTTTTCATGCTGATGTTTCATATTTACGGCCATAGAGGGTTAAATTGTAATAACAACCTCCATTTATGGTTTTTGGAGTAGCATCTAAGACGTAGGCGCTTTGATATCAATTTGAAAGCAAAGATGAGACTACGCCAGATCATTCATGTCAACAATGGCGCCCACAGGATACATATCGTGTGTTTCAATCTTCTCCGGAAACCGAATATATTCACAAAGGCGCCGTCAACACATCTATTTATAAACTGAAGTTCGAATACTGATCAAATAAAGGCAAGGAAGCAAAGCGCGCTCAAAACTGCGAGATAGCGAGGCTTGGTAGCTCTGAGAGACGTGCTTCTGCGCCATTGCTCTCCGAGGTTTCGAAATCATATCCGGTGGCCCATAGCCCTCTAACTAAAGTGTTTATTTATGTATACATTTATATGTTCCAACAGCACTCAGCTTAAACTCCTTAGGCTACTTACAAAAGGCATGAAATTACATCACATCCAGGCCATTTGTTTCACGTATTGTTATTATTTTTTCTCCTTTTCATTCCTCAGTCGTGCTTGGCTATTCTAGGGTACGGGTAATATACCAAGTACTCCCAGAAATACATTATTCATTTGTTTTACTAAAATTTAAGAATTTTCTGACTATATGGCATGTTGCTATAATGACAGCCTTCTGGATTTGGATGTCTGTGTTGTAATGTAAATTTATTTTTTCCAGACTTTTTCTAAGTTGTTTCGTTATTATTCCGGTGGCTGAAACTACTATGGGTACATGGTCGAGATGACCATGTTCATTTTCCATAATCTTAAAACCTCAGCTGCTAAATCCTGGAACTTGCTTTTTTCCTCCAGTACGGTCCTTTCCATATTTTCTGTCAGAGGAATTGCTATATCTATGAAGTACACAGATTTATTTAATTTGTCTACTAATGCGATGCCTGGTTTATTGTGCTGTATTCCTCTGTCGGTAATGATAGCACGGTCAAAATATAGTTTGAAATTTTTGTTTTCAATTACGGACTCAGGATTATAATTATAATATGGAGGACAGTTCTTATCTATTAGTTGTTTTTGTTTGCCAATTTGTTGATGTATAATTTTTGACACTAAGTGTCTTTGTAAATAATCAGTGCTGGCCAGTATTTTACATCCTGAGAGTATGTGTAGGATGCTTTCTGCACTTTGATAACATCGCCTACATCTGTCATTAGTTGTACTTGGGTCTTTTAGGATGTATTTGCTATAATTTTTTGTATTTACAACCTGGTCCTGGATTATTATTATTATTATAATCTAAGTAACTGTGAACCGATTCTATTACATCGTGTGTATTCCCTTTTCGCCCTTTGAATGCGGCATGACGTGATATCACGTCATTGTTGTCTTTAATCTGGTGCTGTTGACGTGATATCACGTCATCAGCACCAGATTAAAGACAACCATGACGTTATATCAGGTCATTCCGCACTCAAAGCGTTCAAAGATAAGAGTTAAAATTTTGTTGTCGGAGCTAGTTTATCGCGTATCCTTCGCAATAGTTATCTTTACCGTACTATTAACTTCTTATTCTCGTATATAAACCTAAAGCCCTATTCCATTTTTACGATTAAACAATTCCATCCATTGGTATAATCAGAACTTACATACATATCCCCGAATACCTTTTTCTTTCGAAATCATACTGCAACCCTAAGAGTCTCCAGGAATATATACACGATTCTGGCTGGGATTAGAGAAGGCTTTTATTTTATATTCACGAATTCCTCTTCTTCTTTGATGGCGCTTCAGCCCAAATCGAGCCTTGGCCTCCTCAATTTCCTTCCACCATTTTCCAACCTTCTCTATCCTCTGCCACTCTTCTCCGATTCCTCACTCAAAGCAGTCCATGTGCATCTTTGCTGACGCTATCTTCTCACCGGGCGTAGCGTTTTCCCACTGGTCTTCCATCTGTCCAGTGAACACTCCCTTAGCTGCCCTCTCCTCTGGTATCCGCCGGACATGTCCTGCCCATTGGAGTCTCATTAGTTTGCAGTAGGTGGAAGTGCTGACTTTTTTATACGGGCTCTAAATTGTGTTTTTTTGACGGATTCTCCATGCTCCTTGTACGTTCACAGGCCTGTATATTCTCCGCGGTACTTCTCTCTCAAATCTGTCCAACAACTCCGCAGATTTGACGGACATTGTCCAAGACTCACATCCGTAAGACAGTACTGCACGGATGAGTGTTTTATGTAACCGAATTTTAGTTTTCTTGTGCGCATTTCTAGATTTCATGATTGGGAGTAAGGGAGAAGAAAGTGCGGTTAGCTGTGTCGATTCATTCATTATTTCTAATGCCTCATCATTTCCCGAGGAGACATTGGAGCCATAATGGGTGAAATTGATTATTGTTTCAATTGTTTTTTTGTTTGCTGGTAAGTTGTTGTTTATATTCATGTACACTGCCTTGAATTATTTTTTTTCCTCAAGTGGCCCAATGCATCGTTTCTTCAATGGTTCTTAATACTCAATGTGTTTTACTTAAAAATTAGTTTCCACATAAGTACAGACAGTTCTTATTTTCTACAATCACACTTTCCCTCAAGCTTCTGCGATGATAAGAGACGAGGGTGTTGGGAAATCATCCAACAGAAGTGCAAAAATAGGGAAGAGGAAGAGGAAAATGAAAAGCACGAGAGTAAATCGCATTTTAACAACGTTTCTGAGTGTCTCATTCTGTTTTCGTCTTCGCGGCGGAAGATGAATTCATTTATACGCATCTGTACGACATTGAGCTCCTATTTTATCGCTTCAGTCATGTTCAGGACCGAATTCCGTGTCCACTTGACCTTCCATTAAAATAAAAACCTTTGCATCGTCTAATTAAAATACCGCAAAACATCCCACGAGCATCAATACCAGTAACTTTACTGTAAAGAAAGAGGTTCAGAGGAAATTTTTCTTCTGAGATATAAAATGATTAAGTCAATGCGGTCGACCAAAAAATTCCTAAAGCCTCGTCCGTTACAATTTTCTACAGCAGACCAACATTAATTGCGAGAGGAAGGATTTACGTAATTTTCCTCAGAAATTAGCGAAATTATTCAGTTAAAAAGTTTCAAAATGAATCCCCGTTCTTAATTGAATTATGAGAGCAGGTAGTTTAAGATTCGGCAAAATGAAGGAGATTCGAAGAGAGCGAGGTGATTTAAATGGCCGTAGGTAGGAAGTACGGAGTAACAAACAAGGAATTTCCTTCTTCGGGGTTGGAGGGTAACGGGATTTTTACGGCCGTCATAGAAAAAATAAGTTTGATGAGCTTGGCAGAGGAATGAAGGAAATAACCTATTCCAAGAATATCTGATGTCCTTTCCACTAAAATCATTTTCTTCCAAAATATTATCCGATCACATAAACTTATACCAACTCCATCTCATGACCTCATTTATTCATTGGTCGTTCAATTCTGAGAAGGAGTCTGCAGGCTTTCACCCTTCCCTCAAAATGCTAGTTGCTTTACCTCTTGGTATATTTCCTTATTTACCATCATCTTTATTTGGTCCATGAACTTATTGCTGGATCTTCCTCTGGGGACTTTTCCGTCTACTTCACCCTCAATTATGTTCTTCATAAACCCATTGTGTCTCAGGGTGTGTCAATACATCTGGTTCTTCATTCTGTAAGGTGTTCCATATGATCATTTCCTCTTCTACTCTGCTGTACACTCCATCGTTTCTTATTTTTCCCGTCCATTTTATTTTCAGCATCTTCCTCCAGCACCAGGTTATTAAGGCTTCTATTCTTTTTTTTTGATCGGCTTTTCTAATGGTCCATGCTTCCGATCTATAGAGTGCCACGCTGCACACGAATGTTTTCACGTACCGTTTCCAGGTCTGTAGTCCTATCATCTTTGAGCACAGCAGTATTCTTTTTCCATGAACGCCTTCTTAGCTTAGGCTATTCTCCGCTTAATGTTGACCTCATATAATAATATTTAGCCCCACCTTCTTCCTTCTAGAACCTCTTATTACTTTCGAAAAGTTAAAGCATATAATGGCGAAGATACTGAGACTTAATAGATGTACGAAGGCGAATGAAAAAATTAGGACGGAGGGCAAATATTAGAGGTAACTACGTAGAATTATGAAGAAAAATGGTTTCAGTGGTTGGAACATCAGATGTAGAACAATCCTGCAAGAAGCCTTTTTAAATAGAAGGGAATTAATGACTTGAAGCTTAAGGGGGGATGTAATGAAAGGAGAAAGACGTAAAGAGTAAGAAACGTGGTCATTGCAATGAGAGGATGTACGATACCTGGAGTCATTTGTGACGAAAGTTTGACGGAGAAATGAGAGGATAAATTTGCTGGCAACCTGATTGCGAGCAAGTAACATATGGGAACGTCAGACGATGTCTCATATTTGGGGAAGTTAGGCCACTGACTGCCCAGATACCTTCCCATCACCAGGTAGAGTGTCTAATGACAAGTAAGATGGGGATAATGGTTAGCTGATGGTTATATTATAAATGAAATCATTATAGTCATTAGTTTTTATCGTGATAGATATTAGTCGAGTGATAATTCTACCTGTGGTTTCTCCCACAAGGGGAGTTTTCTCTAATACCTCCTCACTAAGTCTTTCTAAAATCCAATGTTAATTCTCATTTTAATTATGAGTTTCTTCTCGCTTCTTTCTTACCGTTGAAAATTCTATTCTTCTCCTCATTTTGTCATCCTCGCCTGGCATTCTCTTATATCATCACATTCGAGAGAAAATTTACCCTGAGAAACGGAAAAATAAAAAGGATATTCATAGAAAGGTGGTCAAAAAAGAGAAAGCGGAGAGGAAATCGTTCTTTAGAGATATTGCTTCAGATATGTGGTGAACCATTGGCATTCAGTGCGATCGTAAAGTGCTGTGAGTGTTTATACCCTAGCTTATGCTCATACTGTTGAATCGAGCGACTTATTTTTAGCTGAGAAGTGTGACGGAGAAAGGCCTGGTATTTCCGATGGTAACGACTTTGAAAATTGATGCCGCCCTTTTGTTATAAAACTGTAACCATGCGCAAATGGTAAAATTTATCATAATATGTTCTTTATGATGGTGAACGTGATGTGAAGAAGTGGGCTACGTATTGTAGCAGAGATATGCAAGGTGTAAAGACAAGACTGTCCGATACAACGGTTTTTACTTTGCAAATTGATCTTGCCCTTTTGTTTTGAAAAGAATTACCTCGAGTAAATAGCGGTCTCTATCACAAAGATCTCACAGGATATTCGAGTGCTTATCCCGTCACGCTCACCCACGTATTTTGTTCTCTTGCCGTCACCGTCATCGTTAAAACAGTAATATTTACCGCCTCCTGCCAAAGACGACAATATATTTTCCGCATAATAAACGAGGAAAACTGCCGCCCCGCGACCGAGCAGGTGTTCCCGGCGGATGCCTGTCACGACTTCACTCGCGTGTTCGGATATTCCGAAAGAATGCCTCCATAAAAATGACGGTGCAGCGAATACTTCCTCCACGGCTGTTCTCGGAAGTGCATTATCATTTCCAAGTCGCGGTGCATTCGGTCACGTCGGGGCTCGCGAGCCTCGGCGGCGGCAGCTTGAACCACTTGCGTTACAGAATGGGACGAGTGAAACCAGGATAAACTAAAGAGATAAGCATTTTCCAAAGAAATTAACGGAATACGAAAATTATCCGTAGTGTAAAACTATAAACCAGAGTATTCAGGAATTCAAGGTGGTTGAAGAGATTATCGTTAATTTGCAGACTAGAGCAACTCCCCACCCCCCGGTCAATCACGACGGAATTAAATTTACCGCATGGAAAGTTACCGATCATTTCCTTTTTCAAAGAACTACGGAGCTAACTGCGCAGTAATTTCAACGGAGTCATCTGCTAGTGTTTAAACAATAGAGTGAAATTCTCAGAGGAAAAATCATTCGCCTGGACTGGGAATTGAACTCACATCGCTCAATTTCGCTCTAGGAAATTTCATCGTTTTCCTTACTGAAACAATATTGATTCAAACTTACTCATACCTGAGTTTTAGTCTGGATAGCTTAATGGATTAGAGCACTCATAGAAATTGAGGGATCTGGGTTCAATTCTCAGTTTAAGGGAATGATTTTTCCACTGTGAATTTAATACAATTGTTTCAATCATTTCCTCTTAGGAGTATTTTTTATGTGCAAACTGTGTACATAGCTTAAGTTGTGACTCTTGGACATAATTGTTTTAGTAGAGGGGAAACCTTTTCTTGTAGTATTCGAATCTCTTTTTCAAACATATTCCCATGAATTTCATTGTCTACGACAGGTACATGTTCCGAAAATCTGAAGACCTTAATTTCCTATGATGTCATCTGCTATCCCTAGAAGAGAAAGTCTACACCAACAAAATACCATGTCTAATCGATCGTTTGATAGTTATAATTATAGGAAAGGGGTCCACTGAATGAGAGATTCCATCGTTCGATAACACAGGCCTGCAAATTTTGGGGTATTGAATGCTTTTTGATGCAGTTTCTGACGTAATTTGGTGCTCTAAATCCGAATCTGCTCACGAAAATTGGCTATAACGTCAGGATTTTGAGATATTCTAAACTTTAAGGGCCAAAATGGCAATTTTGAGGTCTTTTTGAGGTTATATACCTTAAAGAAACTAAAGGTGATGGAATAATTCTGCAAAAGGATTCGTAGTCTGCGTAAAAATTTTATAGAATACATCTTTCACTACGTTTACTAATCAAATTCAGACCGAATTGGCCGGTTTAGCTCGGTATAATAAACGCAACGGACTAACTCATATCGATCTGAGTTCGATTGGTAAACGTAGTGTATGAAACCTAGAAAAACTATTGTTACCATAACTTAAATATCATTTCCTCAAAGATGTAATATATAATGCGATAGTTTAGTAAGTTTCTTAAATTGTTGATGTGATTCTTGGGAAATATTGTTTTGATAAGGTAAACGATTAAATTTCCTAGACCTAGAAATTTCCTAACTTAGCAGTTATCAACAACTTCATTTATATTCAACAATACTATAATTTTTAGTGCACAAATTTGAAATATAAGATACAGGTTATGGACACCATAGCTTTTCTGGCGTCATTGCTGTATTCTATACACTTTTTACGCAAACTTCGAATCCGTTTGCAGAATTAGTCTGTCACCTTTGATTTTTGAAATATTTTAGCTCAAAAAGACCTTAAAATTTCCATTTTGACCCTTTCAGTTTAGATTATTCCAAAATCCTGAAGTGATAGCCAATTTTTTTGAGTATATTCGGCTTCAGAGCACAAAATTACGTCGGAAAGTGCTACTTGCATAAAAAAGCATACCCCTGTTGGTCTGTGCAATCTTTCAACCAACTACATTCTAGGTCTCCATCGTAGAAGCATGATATGCTCAGTAACACACTCCCATCCCCTTCAAGCTCGACGGATATTGATTTAGTTTATGGAGAGATGCATATTATTTCCTCATAGATGTAATATATTATGCGACAGTTTAGTAAGTTTCCTAATTTGTTGATGTGATTCTTGGAAAATATTGTTTTGATAAGGTAAACGATGAAATTTCCTAAAGCAGCAACAGTTTTTATAGTATCCGAATATCCTGTTTGAAAACATTTTAATTAAATCCACCATAAAATGAATTTTATATCACTCGTACGCATGTTGAAAACTAGATGATACTAATTACCTATGATTATGTAGGATCATTCATTATTTCAAGTCTGCAATTTAAAACCCCGAATCGTCTGTAAGCCCGTGTGGGATAATCTAAACTAAAGGGGTGATTTTACGGACTTTACTTCAATACTGTGGTGTAAGCAGGCGTCCTTGAGAATTACCAAAATAGAATCCTGATAAACTCTTTAGTGCAAGCCAACTCTTTTTTACTAAAGGTAAAAACTGAATCTACCGACTTATGGACGTTGCATTTCTAAATGATGTTCAGAAGTTTTCCTGGAAATAATTAGGAGAGAGGAAATGAGAAATAATCCTAATCATTCGTGATGTTCCCAAAACAGGCACAAATGTATGTCCAAGCAATGTTTTTCGTTTGTTTGGTCATATTGGCAGAAAGAATACTGCAGATCCATTAAATGTTTTTAGGGAATGCAGGAGGAATCTATGAATAATGTGATTGTTTGTGCGTGTTTCTCCGGCAAGAAAATCGAGAAAATGAATGTGTCATCCTAATTATTGAGGGCTACAGCAAGAAATATATTGAGAAAAGATAAAGGAAGTAAAAATAATGAAACTTATAACAACTAGGGCAGGTACGAAATGAATTAAATAAGGTTTTGACCTTGATATAAAACAAAATGAAGGGTTAAAGTGCGTTGTTACGACACTTGAGTTATAATTAAAAATCAAATTTAGGTGATGATGAAATATAAGTATTCGGGAATAGATTTGGTGAGAAGCAGCCCAATGGCCTGGGTTTGAAACTCAGTCCAGTTGAAAGTTTCTAAATGGAATCTCAATCGCTAATTCGGCGTTATGTGTAGAGTGCTTCAAAGAATGCTCAAACTGTAAAGCTCTTGGGCCCATTCCAATAAAAGACTGAGCTGATACCAGTGCCTTAGCAATTTCATTATATTAACGAATATAATCCTACCAGTGCGTACTTACCCACTAAATGGTGCAAATAAATATAACTTATTGTAGATTTCTGACACTATGGTACATATTTATTTTACTAAGACAATTTTTATTTAAGCCAAAATGAAACAGATTGACAATGGAATGGGCAATATAAAATTGGAATAGCGGTTTACAATTGAGTCAACCTGAGCCATAAGCTCACTAGGTGATGCTCATTGTATAAGAAGGCAAAATTCTTACATAATGTACAGCGTCTAAGAATAAGCTCAAAAATATATTCTCATACTGTCGGCGCAGAAATTATGTGCACCCGACTTTGGGTAAATATAAAAAAATGAAAAGACCTACAGAAATACTAATCACACCATAATTGTCTCTTTGAACTCCGCGTTATCTTATGATAAACTAAAATTTTTAAACAAATTTTAATATTCTTTTACCGCGAATTTAACGTAAAAAGTATCAGTTTATGACGGTGTGCGTGCAATGCGCCTACTTTGATAATTCGTAACTCGAACATCCGTACTCCGTTTTCAACCATATTTCTGTAAATAGTAGATAAAATATTTGATATACCTTTTGTCAGTTTCAGATCCATAACTATAACAGTATCTATAACAGGAAAAATGCTATTAATAATTTCGTAAAATTCTTGCGTGTCAATACTGGGGCGTCGAATTATTTCGCTTCGTTCTTGGTCGCATTGTAATCCGCATGTCTTGAACGTTTCGAGTAAGCAATTGTTCAATATTTCAATGCATGTGTTTAACGGTCTGGTTATGAATAGGCACACACTATGAGATATATTCATTATAATTTTAGCACTTGGTCTTTTGTCATCCTTTCCTTTGCTTGAGAAAGGGTGTTTTTAATTATCTGAGGGTAAGGGTCACCTCATCCAATTACCTCTAAAATAAGTCAACCTCTCAAGTTAATCTCTCAAGTCAACCACTTGAGACCTTCGTGAATAATTTGGAATTCAAACGATCGCCCAACCAATTCATGGGGCAAGTGTTGCAAAATAGTCATCACAGAAGATTTCCATTACGCCCTCTCGTCTCTACACTCAGAGAACACGATGGTACAAATTGGTGGTCGGCTCATGCCACCACCTTAAACGCCACCCCCGAGGACGTCCGTCTTAATTCCATTCATCCTTATCTTCGCCCACAGCTAATCCCTCTCTCACTTTTTACGGCACTCAACAACGCTGAATCACCGCTTGGACGGGAATATTACGCGCAAGCTGCCAGTGAGAGGCAATTCACGTAGGGGCAAAATGCAAGATGACAAAGCAAATACAAGGGCTCCAGCTGGTGCTTCCATCAGTCGACAATCGTGTCCTCCCTCGGAATGAAAAAAAGTAGTTGCTTTCATTTTTGCTCCCCCGCAAGAAATTGCAAGCCAGGAAAAATGGACTAGCCATGGCTCTGATGAAACAGCATTATGTTAGCCCGGAGAAAAAAGCGCCCTGAATATTATTGGAGAATTGAAACACGTCTGGATATTAACCGGATAAGTTGAGAGGCTTGATTATTTATAAATTTAGTCACAATGTCTTTAACGCGGATAATTAGATAATAATAATTTGAATGAATGAATTTGAATAAGAACCAAATGAATATTTGGTCCATAAATATAGGTCAAGAAAGTTATAATTGATTGCGAATAGTTATTGAAGACCTTGGAACTAGGTTACCCAATCACAACAGCATTGGAATGAATTTACCAGGGTATTTACGGTCAAATTGAGGGAAACACAAAATGTTTAAAAAACTTCTAATTTCTACATCAACGGGTCGAACAGTTTTACCTTCAGTAAACAGTAAGTATGATATGGCGCAAGTAAAAAAAGTATATCTAAAAAAATGTAGCACTTCACCGTTCCATTACAAGATCTTATTGGGTAATAAGTAAGTTACAGGAGCCACAATTTATTTCCTTCATTACACTTGTATATTGGTCATAGCAAATATGAAGAGTATAGAGAATTTTTCACACAATGCGAGAGTAAAAGGAAACTTTCCGAGTAATGCATTGGGTATCGTCACCCTACATGCGTCACTAATGTAGACATGTTAACGATACACAACAATTTGGAGCAAGATTACCGTAATTCAATGTCATAGCAATTTTTCAGTTCTAGCAAAAGTCAATAACACATCTGTCCGGATAAAATATCGGGCCAAAATATTTGATGATTTTAAAGCAAGAGCATGAAGTTAATCTGGCGGAAGAATTTGCTCGAGAGGGAGACCGGCCTTCAAACAGAGGGGAGATATGATGCCATTAAATCTCAAATTTAAAAAGATAGGAAGTATTCTTATAACGCATAAATACAAACGCATGAGAAATGCACCGATATGATAATGGAGCTTCGCGATAAAGTAGTAGGATAGAAAAGACGGAACGCATTGGAAGTGCATCGTTAAAGATGAGCAAAGAAGATGATGTTCTCGAAGAATACCAAAAATGTATACGGCCTCCAAAGATATTTGGAATTATAGTTGTTGAGCTTAAGATTTTTTCTAAAATTAAATAGGCAAAATTATAAGAAATGTACTGAGATATAAAAAGTTTTTGACAAAAATAACCTAAGGGCAATATTACCTAAGAATATAAGAAGTAACTTAAGAGGCCACTTAGAGAAAATTTATAGCGTCCTTGACAAAGCATTATAACTTTATCTATTTTCACGCATATTTTATCTGCCGACCAAGGTTACAATAAATCGATGTCAATCTCAAGATCCTTGACAGTGACACTAATGTGCTGAAATCTTGGCCTGTAAATAAAAAAGGGAGAGTATGGTACAAATTAAAAACTGCTCATCATGAACATTACCTAGGAAACTGAGAATGAACTGTTTTGTATAGAGCCCGTTAAAATTACCAATGAATTTCTTTTTGTAATTTTTCACCTCATTTTTTGAACATTGCATCAACCCAACACTACAATACATGATGAATAGCAGCTGAAAACAAATACATCTCATTCATATGACAACAGTCAACAACAAATATCTCACAACCATCGACAATACATATCCCAAACATAGGCATCGCGCAATGACGTAGATAAAGCTTCCAGCGAGTGATAACAAACTGATCCAGTGACACCAAGTCCTCATGACGGATTTTGCACGAGCAGAAAGGTTTCTTTTTCTTATCAACCGTAAAGAAAGAATTGATTTAGATCAATGCCTATACTTTATCAAAAATCTTTGAGTACACAACTGTCCTCTTTCTGATTCCGCGGAAGACTTCGCCGCAACCCGAGGATTAGAAATAAAAGAATGACCCTAACTCTTGGGAGATCTATTGTACTCCCTCGTTCCACACTCCTACTAAACGCCCACTCGAAATCCCGATAGCGGTGACCTCCCCAGCGAAGAGCCACCGGAACCGCGTGTTGACTTTCTTCGCATCCTTATCGGCTCCCGCCGCCGGACTGAAAGGAGAGCAAACGCCCTTCGCCCCTGAACCGGAACTATCTGGTACTGAGCACTGGGGAAGGGGAGGGGGCATTGGTCAAGCGGAGCTTTGGACAATGTGTACCTAAATACAGAAAGTGTGGCAGCATTAAGATAAAGGAGTGGGGAATCACTTTCTCACCACTGTCATAATGAGAACTCATTCACTCATTCTATCGGTACGATAGCCTCTTTTGTGAGTCCATACCGAACCTTCTTTTTGACAGTACTCTAAATAAGCGATGAAATGCACCATAAGATTTCAATGCACCGTATAATTATAATAAAAAAAATTATTATTCCTCCTTTATTCTCGCCCCTATTCATTTCTGAACCGTATTTACGCATATCATCAGTAATATCATCATTATCAGCAATCATCAATCCGAAGGCTGGTTTGCTAAAGCTCATCACTACTACCTTCTCACAGATAACCGTTTTCATCCTTCAGATATCTTAACATTAATTAAGTATATGGGCAAATTCCACTCGTCATATTTCTCCGTAATTTTTTATCATTTCTCCGTCCATTTCTGTTTTCAATTTGTTATTTCACACAAAAAGTTTTCCCATATGTTTCTCTTCCGCTAATCAGAGTTTTGATAGTACTTCGTTACTCTCCAGAAGCTCTTAGAAGGACCTCTTATCAGAAGGGCCATGGTAATTTGCTTATGTTCTCCATCCTTTGTCATTCTCAAAATTTTTTAGTAATTTCTTATTTCACTATGTTCAAGAGGTCGCGGTGCTACATTTTGTGCCCGGTTTGTGACTTTCTCTCTTTCTTTGAATTTTCATTGAACTTCATTTCTTCATGGCTCTTCGTACATCTACACGACTTCAACATTACCAAATGATTACATCTATTTTCCTATAAGTTTCTGCACTCCAGTAGACTTCATTTCTCTTAATTACTATAGCCTCCTTATTCAAGAGAAAGTATTATGGTGAGCACCAGGACAGCTCGATTGAAAAACACAATGTACTATATTCCAATATAAAATTTACCTCACTTTAAGCAGAGGCTTTTGTGATAAGCTTAGGAAATTTCACCAAGGGTACATTTAGCGATATGAAATATTTTCCTCGGGAAGATACAGCGAGGTCCTTTCATTCACGAAACTGTTCGATGACAGAATCTATCAGGCATTATAACCGAAAACATTATTACAAGTTTAATGCTAAATGTAAACCTTATTAAGCACTTGATTATTATAATAAATTTCAAGTAATTATTTTACATAAATCAATCAGCACTCTCTTAATCAAAATTAATGTAATCCTATTGGCTAATGTTAACAAAATTTTAACTTAAATTCATTTAATTCCTCCTACATCCCACCTTTAATGAACTTTAAGATTCAGTGACAGAGGCCAACATTCCCTTTTCTTTGCTCACCAGATTTTCCTTCTAAAATCCTATAGCAGCTTCTTTAATCCACTTCCACATCCAATACTTGTTCGTTTGATGTTCGTTCAGATGAAAAAGCTTTTTCCACTTTTCGCAAATTGAAAATTAGACAGATGAATCTATCAAAACTCAAACTTCTTAATATCAGGAAGAAAACGGCATGAATTCCAATATTAAAATTTCTTTGGTTATCAGTAAACCTAATGAGCGGTATATATGTAGAAAAAGGAAAAGCAATCATTAGTTACCTCTGATAAAATTATCTTCCTTGAGAGTACTATCCTTAATGACTATTCTTAGAAATTGCCATTTGAATGAGTTATATTTTACACGTAACGTCACGAGTAGGAAGCTATTACTACGCCGTCTCTTCGATCATCTGAAACTTAATTAGAGAAAACCTGATAATATCCATTTCCAACGAGGTTTTCCGCGGAAAGGTTATACCTCAAAGATCTTTCCTCAGAATTCCTAAGTTGATAGAGGGAATTTATGAGGTATTGTCAGAAAGGTAGGATTTGAAGTTTTAGAGTCTTAGAGTGGACTTTGATAATTGGAAGAAGAGAATTTCACCGTGAAAAATACTCAATTGTCTATGTAGTCCTCTGAGCATGGTCAACATTCCGGAAAGATGACGGGGACTAGGAGAAGAATGGGGGGAGGTTAGGAGGATGGAGGAGAAGATAAAGATGGCCATTGGCGGTTCCGAAAAATCAGATGGAAGCGGTTTGTACTGTTTCTACATGCTTGGAGATCAAACAGCGAGAGAGATAGCACAATGTCACTGCGCGACGGTATCATTCCCGGTCGAAGGAAGTTTGAACTTGCGGAAGAACCCCACAGTACCCACATTCCGAGCCACGATGTTTCGTAAGGCGCACTTTCGTTTGAGCTAGCGGGAACGAGCGGAGAGGTCGACACAATCACAAGGGTATCGCAAGGATATATTCCCGATTGCATGTACCTACGATGGAATTGTAACGGGCTACCTCACGCGGCTTTCGAAGGTGAAAAAAAAATTTACTCACACCCGACTTAACAAGGATTGGGTGGGGGAAAATAACAATTTTCGAATCTTACAAAAAAGTAGTACAAATGCAACTGCAAGATTAGCCCTCTCTCTGGAAGGTGACTAAGAAATCGAACATCATTTATGAAGAATGTTAACACCCAGAACGTATGATTTTGGCAGTATTTGGTACGAGTGAAAATTATATAGGCATGTGCATCATCCTCAGATACGGTTGTGCCCAATAACATTTTCAATAAAAATGAAGCAATGTTGTTTAATATCATTCATCATACTTTTCACCAGCTTCTTTCGTTGATATTTTCATTTATAACTTTATTGTGCATTTCAGAAGGCATTTTTCATGTGAAGCATAGGGCAGAAAATTTTCCCGATCGCTTAAATAAGAATAAAATATTCTGTCAAGGTGATACAGGGTAAATTTCGATGGGTTAGCTAAGAGAAGCAGTGTAGACTAAACATTACTCCTCAACATTTATCTAAGAATCGAGTTAGATCGATTTAAATGAGCTGACCCTTCGACAAAGAAGATTTTTGTTTCAAGTAGATATTTTTATCGATATGTTAAATCAAAAAACCGATTTCAAAACCCATCGAAGCCTAATTAGCAACATAAACCATCTTTGCGATCATTATCATCACAAAAATCATTATAATGGTGAAATATAGTTTCCAGATGCAAAAAATTGAAAATGGAAAGGAAACCAAAGCTTTATCAAAAGCAAAAATAGATTCCGCTCTCTTGCGTTTCGACTTACAGGATTTAAGAACACGTATGGCATTACACTCAATATGTAAGAATAGAGAGACAAAAACTGCAATATATACTGAGTGCACAGCTATTCTAATCATTGAAAATCATTCTAACAGTGAACGCGATGGCTTAAAGTATTGTTGTGCTTAAAGATGTAAAGGCAAACTTAGAATTTGGCGTCAAGTATCAACTTTCTCTTGTCACAATTTGGTAAACAAATAAACATAACCGAAGTAAAAGAATGTAAAACTATATTTGGTTTGATAACATTAACTGAACTATGGAATGTCGAACGTTTGAAAGAGTATGGTTCAAAATTTACACCTCATTGACTAAAATAGGATGATACTCAAGGTAAGGATCACTTGATACGATGCATTCAGGGGTGATAATTTTGTGATACAGGGGGGCTGCTATAAGTAAATATTTCTTGTAATCATTTACTTACCTGCTTAGACACAAATTAGTACTTGCTATACGCATAACTTAGGGTCACTTTAAAAAAACAAACGGTCATGTTTTTGTAGCAGTTCCATTTTAAGAATCCGATTAGAGGCAGAAGGAATTTTTGGGTAAGCAGATAATTATCGCCAATCCTTAGTTTTCAAGAAAATCATTATTCATGAGTCAGTTACACAAAGAAAAAACAAGCTTAGAAAAAATAAGTGAATGAAACAAGAGAGGAGTTAAAACAATCGCACAACACTGCCTCTCGTGAGTGTATATCCCGTCAAAACTTGATGTATCAAGCAGCAATGAAATTTTAAAGCACATTTCATCAGCCAGCAGTATTTGAATAAATAGAGGATCACGCAACTCCGTTGATAAACTCGTCACATGAAAATTGTGACCCATTGAACCAACAACAATAACTCAAGAAAAATATAAACGCCTGAAAGTGTGACTCCATCGACGACAAACACTGGAGATAATAACCGTCTAAGGCATTGTTTGGGAGATAATTCCAATAGAGATTACGGAGACCTTGTGTGTGCATATCCATCTCTCAGCTGAGACATGAAAACGAAACAGACGTAGGAATATTTGAAAAACATGCGATGAGGAAGCATTGTTAGAAAAGGAATTATAATTCTGCCATAATATTTAGGAGAACAAAAATACAAACGATTTTCCCAAATGTTAAAGTAGTTTCTCCAATTGGATTCAAAATTAAACGAGCATGACTGAAGGAAACCTTTAGTCCTCAACTGTTTGCAATATTCTAACGGCTTGGGCAGCTCCAGAAATAGACTGAGAAATCGGCCATTGACAGGCACATGTGCCTATTGTATTTGGAAGGGTTCAATGCTCTTTCGCCCCATAAAGCAAGTAAACAATAAATGGACTTCAGAAGAGAGAAAATAAGGGTTTAAGGAATATTCTTTACGCCACACCTTACGATGAATCGGAGATGACTAAGGTGGACTAAAAATAATTTGTTGACGTAATATTTAGAAAGTAAAACAATAAAGGCATTTAAATAAAAAAACCGGATTTTTTTCAACATTCTCTCCATAATCTCCGCGGAAATACTTTTGTTTTAGGCCGCAAAATTCGCAAAATTGATGGAAACTTCTGCAAATTTCGGCCAAAAGTGCGAAAAATTTCGCCACGGTACTGAATATCAAAAAAAGCATTTTGAAACGAAAAAAAATTAATTCTACTTGCAAATACGTTTCAATATTCGAACCAAAGTTAAAACACCGGAATTATTTACCATAAAATGCTTGATGTCTCTATAAACTTACACTTTTCCCATCATTACTGTTTTTAGCTCTACTTATCGTAATTTTTTGAAGTCATGATAGCCATTACAGGAAGGAGAAATAACAGCAGAATATATCTTTTTTGCCTAAATTTATCTCATTAAATTGATCCCAATAAATTACAGTTGTTAATAATTCCTAAATTACCGTGATAGCATAGCATGTACAACAGAAAGAGTGAATGGAATATTGAAATTCAACACTATCAATTGATTGCTGACCCATTAAATAAGATAAGGTTCTAGTGACACTACCTTTCAGAGTATGTCATATAATCACGTGCTAACGCCACTTTTTTAAATTTACACATTTATTCGGAGATGGATAGAGCAAAATTTTATTCTTTCCCATCTTTTCTCTTTCTTGTATATTTCATTTTATACATGACATGCATATTTTCTAGTCATAATTATTATAAGATCATGGCTAAGTGCTGACAACACACTGCTAACCTATAAGAAGTGTAATAGTTGCCTATTAATAAAGCTCTACGATCTAGAAGTAAAATAGACAGCTCAAAGAAATGCACAGAAAGTCGAAGATCTGTTACACCCCGTATATATTACCATTGAGTCTTCCTCGACATTTCGGAGGACGCTACTCTTTGCCCATTTTTCTTCCACGTCTTCAAAGGAAATTGCTCGTGAAAAAGATACGAGAGCATACCTGGAAGCTACGGGGCTTAAACGAATTCAGAGATCCCACAGCACAATGAGGACGATGAATACTCTGGATTATGCAGAACTAACGTATAATGTTTTACTGACCATGTTGAAGAAATATTTTGTGGTAAGAGTTAGCAAAGCAGTTTTTCATAAACCATAATTTAGCACTAGTTTGTGGTAAGTAGGTACGATGCAATTAATAGTCTGTTTTTACTTAAAACTTTGAAAACATATTGCTTACGTCCTTCTTTCTCCTGATGCCTTATCCTTAATAATTTATCTTTTTCTAAATTGAAGTACTATTAGAACTTAATAGCTTCTAACTCACATGATTACGAAGCCTCGCTGCGTGGTTTCTGCGTATATGAATACCATCTTTCATAGACATTCTCATTAATCAATACTACGAATATAAATTGGAGTGAACATTTGAAATCTCCAGTGACGATGGCTCGTCGAATATAGAAGAGTAAGCCAGAATTAAACCACAATAACCCAGAATATCGCAGCAAGTCCTTATCTTGGGAGATCATTAAGCTTATAGAGGTACCAATTATCATCATAGTTCATTTATTCACTCAGATACCAGTGTGTTTGAGCTCTATCATACTGTAAACAGATCTTTTAAAATCTGATGGATCTCTTTTGAACATGAGAGAGTTATCTGATCGAATATTTGGGAAGGTATCTTGCTAACTGTTTCATAAACCATAATTTAGCACTAGTTTGTGGTAAGTAGGTACGATGCATACCAACAGTGAACAAAATCAGCCGGTAGATTACCCACTAATGGTGATGAAACCCATAATTTTAAAGGTTCATCTCCTTTATGCTATATTGAAGTATCGATTGGTTCATGAACAGTGGGGCCCTAGCATTATCGACGAACTTGAAAGTAGTTTCTTCCTTGCTTTCTATGTGTATTGAGGAACTACAATCCATGTTCACCGGGTAACTCAGTTATATATCGCTGATTCAGGAAACAGTAGGTTTATAAAATCCGTCGGATCCTCTTTATGTCCTTCATTCTTCTATTCTTCTCCTTCAACGCTTCAATTAATCAACCATTTCTCTGATAGGTCCTGCACGCCCACTGAATATTTATCAAAAGCCAACAGGCTTCACTTTCGTTAAACTATTTATTTTGGATTTCATTCACTTATCACCCGTTGAGACCCAAGATTTTTTCCAGGCTCACGGAGAGCTTTTCAAACTTGCACTCCCAACTTTTTCAAACTAGTACCACGGAGATCGATGCTCGGGCAATCTAATCAGATCGGAACATCGCTACCTTCAAGGATGAGAAGTGCACTGACTCCGCAGAGCCCCTCCGACCTCTGACCTTTTTCGAACCGAGACCGCGGGAGAGAGAGAGAAGCCCTGACGGTGATGCGCGAGGACTTGGTATGAGGGAGGTCAACAAATCTCACCTCGTCACTTCATCGTGAATCCATTACATTATACAAGGCTCTCTCGCATCCCAGCCTTCAATTTCTCTCCTCCTCCCCCTCTTGTCAATCAAATCCTTGTGCCGGAGCAGATATAGAGTGACTGATGCCTCCTCCTCCCGATACTCGTCCTATGCATGCGCTCGGGGTGGCTGTTTGCCGTGCTCCAGGGGGGAGGGGCTGGGCTGGGGGACGGGAGGGCTGTTTTATCAAGGAGAGGGAAGGGGAGAGTGGGGGAGGGATGCGTGATGTGATTGGCTCGGATCACGCGACCGCGGACGTCACAGCGAGTTCGAAAAACATGAAATTGCACTGTGCTCGCGTCACGGCCCCGTCCTCCTCCTTGGGCCCCGCTCACGTTACTGACATTCCCTACGCCGGCAGCTCATAAGGTTAGATAGAAATTTGCCGCGCAACTTCAGATTCGCGCTAACCCTGATAATCTCTCTAGCCACCAATGAGTATCTGGCGCTGGATAAATACTGGCGTCTCTGATGCGTGTGTATGCGACCTCGTTCAAATAATATTCATTCATTACTCTGTTCCAAGCCAGCGAAGAAAAATTATAGCGTTTGGCTATGAGTAAATTCCAACCGGCGATGAGACAATACAAAATGGAAAAAAATAAGGAAAGGTTAAATTTAGATTTTTGGGTACGCAATACACGGCAAATATATCTGAAATATATTTTAAAAAGGAAGAACGAAAAAGAAAAAAAAGCTATATCATGACTATAATACTTGATAATATCAATTTATTATAAGATGCTCACAATATATTATTAAATACAATGGCACTCTTAAGACACTTTATTTTCTAAGTGTTCTACCGGTTAAGGCACGTTTTATTGAATGTCGGAGAATCTCCTCCCATTATCTACTTTTTCTAGGGCCTTTTTCTACTATTTCAATCTAGATTATACTTTTTGCCTCAGCATACGATCTATCCTTCTTCATCTTATCCATAAAACCTATTCTCTTTCTTCCCCTTACCGGTTGCCCAATATCCCTCTATCATATCTTTCAGCAATCCCTCACCCCTTATTACATCCTCCAGCCACCTACTCTGCCGGTCTCTTATTTCACTTAGAAGTTTCCTTTCCGTGCCCACCATCTCAAACACTTCCTCCTTAGTCTTCCTCTCCGTCCACCTCACCTTCTCCATCCTTCTCCACGTCCTCATCTCCAATGCCGGTAGCCTATTCTCATCCTCCTTTCTGAGGGTCCACGTTTCTGCCCCATTAATTGCTGCGCTCCATGTCAAGTTCTTCACCAGCCTCTTCTTCTCATCCTTACCCAAGGTCCCCGTCATCAGCTCCATACAGAGACACTCTTAATTGAATGCATTGTTACAGAGTATTCCAATGCTCACTGGAACTTACCACACATAATTAGTGTTGAATCTCACTTGTATGTGAGTGAAACAATTACACTTGATAAGAACTACTAATATTTGAGGTACAATCGTTGGTGGTCTTTCGGTATGCATAATGAAGAGGCGGTAACACCATTTCTCTAGATACGCTTCGCTTCTAATCCATATTTCTCAGCAGTTGTTAATTTTCAGACTCAACGGAAAAAGGTACAAATAATACTATTAATATTGTGCTTGCTTACTGGCACGCTTGCATTACTAAATTTCCTCCTTTTCTGGTAGAATGCATCCTTTTCTCATTAGATTCTGCTCAGAATATCCTTTTGACTTCATCATTCGCTGATTATTTACCTTATCAGATAGCAGCTTTCTTTCACCAGAGAAAACCGTACCTTGGTTCTCTTAACACTTTTCTTAAAGTTGTAAAATTCGTACGTTTGTCACTGTAGTCCATCATTTTCTCCAGATCTGCTATATTATCTCCAAAAATTGCTTCGTCATCAACGAGACGTACAAAGCTGAATTTTCTCTTTTAATTTATGTTCCTATTTTTACATATTTTATTTTATTCATTTATTTGTTTTTTTAATGGAAATACCGAAGGTATTGTGCAACAAAGTGCATCGCTACTGTACTCTTTACTCACTTCTGCATACTCCCTATCACTGCTACGTTCATTAACTACGAGCCATTTTTGATATAGATTGCATTCCACTCTTCTGTTATTTAATGTTACACCTATGTTCTTCAGTGAAGTCAGCTTTCTGTTTCAATCAACACAGTGAAATTACTTATCGACGTCAGTCAAAAAACGCATGATGGGATGAAATCCTCTTGTCTACGAAGGAGTCTTAGGGCTATAAATTACTTATTTCGCTTCCCTATTTCCTTCTCAAAAGACATTGACCTTGAATTGGTTCGGAATTATTTCATTTTTTCTTCCATTCCCTCCCGCAGATGATTCTGATCAGAATGTTTAATGTGAGTAATGATATGTTGTTCTGAAAAATTTGCATTCCTCTCCTCATTTATATCCATCAAAAGGGGTAAGTACTTTATTTTCAGAGTCTATTGGCATTTTCCCAGTTGAATGAAGTGATGAATTGATCTGCATAGCATATCCAGGGTCCTTATTAGCGTATGTGAAAGGAATTTCAGGGGAATGACACCAAGTGTTTGCACCTTCCTCTCTCTCTCTCTCTCTAAAGATCTTGAATGCAACAAATTCTGATCTTGAAAGGAGGTATCATTTTTCATCTTTATCCTCTTGTACACAGATATTCAAAGCTTAGCCGCAGTAAAGTTCATCCAGGTATACTGTCATTTTTTCGCTTTATTCTCTATCTCAATAAAGTGACTCGTCGTATTTTATTACTGCTAAGCATAAGGGTAAGGAGAGAGAAAATATTTGGTTACTACACCGTGGAAGACTCTCGGCGAGCAACGCTACATCTATGTTGAATGTCTCCTCAGCCCTTCAATGTTTGACCTTAAAGTGAATAATGCAAGTGCTTTCAAAGTATCGAGTATCATCCTACACGCAATCTTACTTATTCAAAAACACAATTCTGGTAATAAAAGGGGAAATCCTTGGTCTCCAGACCTCCAGGTAATCTGAGAACGTCACCATGTCAATCTCGTCCCACAAAATGGAAAGCACTTCAGCCTCAAAAATGGGATATCATTACCACCTTCTCCCAATCACACCCTCAAAGTTTTGACGAACTACTAAATGGTGGCGTTTCCTACTTGTTTTTTTCGTCTTTTGTTACAAAAGAAGGTCAAAACTTCGTCAGATTTTAAGTGGCTATACATTCTTTCATCGTATCCTTTATTGGTACACTTCCTTCTCGTAATGATATGTATTCTTATGCAGGATCATTAGCAAATGGCAATGAGTCAGCAATAACAATGGCGAAAAAGTTAAATCATTCATTGCACCTTCCATTGATTTGGGAGTGGGAATTATTTAAGATGTTTCATTTGATGGCAAAAAAATACGACTGTGCGAATGGTAGTATTATTTTGTGAGAAAATGTGCAAATGATCGAACGATAGGGTCGTTACAGAAAGCACTCAGGTAAGTTAACTGTTGATATGCGAGCCATTAAAAGTGAATTCTTCGTGTTGATCACTTAAATGTTAATTAACGCTAAAAGAAACTGAATATAATATTGCCGGCCCCGGTCCAATGGGGTTAATTTACCGTCTACTAATCCGATAGTCACAGGTTCTGTCTGAGTGAAATTTTAACCACGAATGTGTCTGTGTGTGTCCATAGATATATTACGGAATATTATATCGCCTTACGGAATTCTGGGAATAAAAATATATAAAAATATTCATGGACGACAATAAGAGAAGTTGAAAGGAGAATGTTTATAGCCTTGAAACACAGTACTAGTAGGAATGTTGAAGATGAAATGGGGAGAGAGAATGGGCGATGAAGCTGTACATATATGAGCTGGGATAATGAGGCTTGGTGAAAGCCAAGGTTAAGGAGACAAATATAATGGGTCCATACTGAGACCTGAGAATCTTCTCAAAATATTAACGAATTGAATAATGAATGGAAGTTTTACCTCGTCAGAACAAGAGTGGATTATCTTAAGACATTCATTAGAGACACCTAAATTTGAAATTGCGAGGCAACTAGGGAATCATGACCCCATGCCTGCTCTAAATGCCCTCGCTTTCCTCTCTCCACAGTCACTCAAGTTAAGGAAAACTGAGTAATAATTTTATGAAATTCAGCAGAACCTAACTTAATGAAATTCTTTTTGAACAACCTTTAAACAAAAAATCAAATAACATTAAAAGAATTTTGTATTCTGATGCCAGCATTAGATGTAATATGGATAGGGATACATAAATAAAGAAATGGGTAAATGAAGACGAAGTTTATTCTAATAAATAGGAACCCCCATTAGACTTACTTTCTTTTGGATCTCTTAAATGAATTTCATATCGTATATATTTCAGCAAAAGAAATAAAAGCCTTCAGGCGATAAAATCTAATGCTCTATTTGGCAGCTTTCCCTCAACAGACGCTTTTGAAAAGGGGCTGGGTTTTAGGGAGTTTTAAAATATTGTGTAAAAGTTCTCAAAAATATGTATCTAATATTAAACTCAATGATAAAAATAAGAACGGTCATTCAATTTTATTTTCTCAATATTCTCTATTACGTAATTCGATGAGTTTCAATATAATTTTGTAGAAGAAACAAATCCCGAAAGCAATATAAATGGACTTCAAGTGCAGTTCTTTGGTGACTTTTATTATTTGCAAAATTTGGAAAAAAAATTGAAAAATACAACAAGCGTTGCATGGAAACGTTTTATAGCTTAGCGTTTAATGTAATGAAATAACGAATAGAGCGCTTTACTGCAAAGAGAATGACGTGGAGGACCATGAAAATTCAACCCGGTTGATGAATGCTGCTAGTGATGATGACGAAATATACTTAGCAAATATTTTGATCAGTGAATGAAGCTAGCGATGCCGATTTTTTTTTCTAAAAATCTTTTACAACACGTACGAGAGTGCAAGTATTAAGAGAATATCAGGAGAGGTCAGTGACATACAGGGTTAGCAACACTGATTAAATTGAAGCGATCATCAGGCAGAAAGTTTACCTGAAATGAGGAACTTTGGTACATCCAGGCAAGGATTTTGGGACTCTAGGTTTATTTTCATATGTCTGACTCCACCCCTTAAAATAAAGCTGCCGACACATTATCAGGCCGACGAGCTATTGTTATTATGGAGTGCAGGGAAACAATGGAATGCATTCCCTCTCCATGGGATCGGTGTCCAATCAATCTATGTAAGTATCTATAACCGGTACTGCAATTTCGTCATCCATTTCTTCTTTGAAGATCTGACTTCCGATTACCAATCTTCCATATAATCCTCACTCCTGGGAGCGTTCGCTGGCAAACAGACCAGAAGTAACCGGAGCACACCGGATCTTGTCCACTTCACAATCTTATCCCTCCTAAAACTACTTCAAGGGTCATCCGGTTATCTCCGCCTCGTTCCCCCTTCCCAGCCCCCTCCTCCGCAACGGTCAACAATTCACCTCATCCCCATACGCCTCCTAGCCAAATTCGAGCCCCGCTCACTCAACATCAAGGAACCTAACCGAAGACTCCGCTGGGATGAAGCAACGACAAAGGCCCTTATTTTCGGCACACTAAGATTCGCCGCGTAGTTTATGTACTCAATGTAGTACTTCAGGACTCATACACTAGATATGCTGACATTCATGGAACTCTAATAATCATTTATTTGAGGTCCCAAGCAATTGAAGGTGCTATCGAATTTGCCGTTGAAAATTCTCCTCAACTAGCATTATCTTTTGTGTTTCAGAGCAACACAGAGAATATTATCATGGCGCCTAAATACATTTCTACGTCTGACAGAATCGATAAAATAAGAGAGATATATTACCGAACAGATAGATACAAAAACTTATTATTTCCACGCACAATAAGCAACCACAATAAAAATGAGCTCCACTAAATACACTCCCATAATAAATGTCACCATTCTACCTCCCAAAACATTACATCTTTACACGGCTGTTGTCGTCACACCCCCTGCCACATGCCCAATCAGCGGCTCGCAGGGTAGTATGTACATGTATATTCCTTTTAATTAATCAAATTGAATTAAAAATGTTTTGAAAATTCCATAAAGTCGCGCCAAAATCCACCAGCCTTGCATTATCCAACAAACTGGAATACTTTCGCCGAATACTACCATCCACTAGCCCTTTCTTTTACTTGAATATTTTCAAACTGCACTGGGAGGACATTCTATGGACTCGCTACGTATGGCAATGAAAAAAACTGCATACATTTGTCAACCTGAGATTACCTTACTCAACTGAGAGCGTACAAGGAAAAGCGCGTAAAATCAACGTTCGTAAAGCGAGGGCAAAATATACTCCTGTGTGTCGATATAAGGGCATCTCTCGCTGGATTTTGGAGCGCAGGGGCAGTCTTGTTACAGTCTATGATGGTGTTTGGCGCACAAGCAAAGCGAGTTCAGTTAATGTCGTGGACGTGCTACCGCAGATACTTGCTTCTCATGGAATATGCGAGGAGAGAAAGTAGTTTTTACGATTACCTCGGTGCGACGTGAAAATCCGGGTCCTCAGCTTCACTACGCATACGTAGATTCCGCTCGTTTTTCTAGCGTTTGGAGGGACTTACATTGTGTTGTAAGATGCCTTTTTATCTGCTTACTAATTCATATCATCTAATTCGATTTCGATTTATTCAACGAGATCAAATTAGAAATATTTTTAATGCAAAAGATTTCCTTAGAAGGATAACTAGACTAAAATTTTGGCTTAATAATTTTTACCTCAGATAGTGAAGGAAAATACCTCAAGCTGTACTGCCTCAAAGACACCCGTGCAATAAAATAAATTTCTTTAATTCACAGATACTTAAAGTGCTTAATGATGGCCATAAATATTTTTCAATGCCGTAGATATGTAATATTCCACACTATCTCAACTTTTGCCCCTTCAGTGCTCATTCTTGATATAGCGTTCTCCATTAATTTACTCACTAATATTTAGAAAAGAAATATAGACTTTTGTATTTTAATAATGAACTAAGAGAATTGACACAGGTTACAGAAAGGCCATTTTATTCCCGACTGAAATGTTTGGATAAGAGAATGAGACGGCTCTTTATGCAATGTATAAAAGAATGTATGCCAATAAAGCAAAAATGACGCAATCGAAAAACCGTAATATTTCTTGCATATAAAGTAAGTCAATGAACACTGGAATTCATAATATGCGTGAAAGATAACGCCACTAATGAGTAACTTAGAGCATTTTTTTGAGTAAAACCTTCCCGTCAATAAAGATTAACTCTCATCAGACGAAGAAAACAACAGATCCAAGGCCTATCCTCATTAAATATGCCTCTATGAGAAAGCCATATGTCTTTTTCACCGGGATACCCATGCGGTGAGAGATGCTGGAACTCGGGAAGGATAGAACAGAGACTTGAACTCAGTTGAGGCAATATTCTGTCTCACGATCTTCTGTGGGGTACATTTTTCCGTTATCTACCGTCACCATCAATTACTTGAATCGTGGAAACACGGTACGGTCTCCCAGGAATAACAACAATTGCCTTTCACAACCTCAGAGAGAGTTGTCTAACTGGGAAACGATTTACGTTAGATCATCGGTTCATTTACATCGTCTCCTTCTCCGTCAGGAATGTGGATTTCTCGATCTGACGCCATTGTATTCAGCGGGAAAGCCCTAAGCAAGTGAAGACAGTTCAGAGTCGATATCAAGTTCAAACCAATTAAAACGGTGACTTCATGCTTTGAAAGGACAAGAGAAACCTTGGAAACAGAGTCGGATCTTGCGGATCGCTCCGCATTGACCCTGGTGTGAACGGAGGTCGACTCGCTAAATCACTCCGAGGATCATAGTCACAAGACATTTAAGAACCGTAACATCAAGCTGTAATGATGGTGATGTAAACTAGGCAAATGAATGCTTATAAATCATAACATATATGTACATTTTCCATGGTCTAATATTAATAAGTCGATATTTAAGTTATTTGTTTTGCTACTCTCCGAAGACCCTGCGAATCGTAATAATATTTCAATGTTTCAATTACTCCATACCATGGATGATAGAACGAGGTATATTTGGACCTCCAATATATATTTCTTTACTATATGTACTTCCAACTGTTTATTTATTTCCCGTAAACAAGTCTACTCGTTTGTCCTTATAGAGCTCTATATACTTAATTTGTATCTCTTCGTCCAAATAATAAAGTCTATTCCCATTATTCCCGTTCTCTGCTTGGCCAACATCCTCTGCTCCATCACAGCTTCACCATCCCCTTGTCTTTCATTATCTGCTCCATCTAACCACTCTGGTCATTTCAAGTCCCTTCTAGTCACTTTCCCGACAGAGGAATATTGAAGTTCAGTTTGAAAGAGAGGGTGAGTGACAAAATAGGAATATATCCAAAATAATGAGTCATGTTAAGCTCCAGTAGTTTAAATGCAAAGAAGATATGATTAATGTAGAAGGGCATATCCTGCGATATCCTACGTGCTATAGAAGGAGGAAACCAGCGCTAAAAGCCACATTCGCCATAACTACGTTTACCATTCAATCACAGATCGAACTGAACCCAGGCAGATCTGAAAGATCTCTGGTAAACCGATTCTACATATAAAAATAGTCAGTATATCAAATCTGGGTAAGTGGTTTTCCACGGATATTGTTTCGGTTTGCCAACAAAGACTAAAAATATGGAGAATAATTCAACGATCTCTGCAGATCAAATTCCTATTTTGATATCTCTCCCCTCTTCCAGCCACCATTATTACACCCTTAACTCACTCTTCCATTTTGAAAAACAAACCATGCCGTGGAGAATATCGATCACATTTCGTTTTTCAACGGCAAAGTTAAGAAGTACGAAGAGCGCCATGATCCGGGCTCTTTGGTAGGTATGAAACGTGACACAAGAACATTGAAATTTCTGCACTGTCCTCGAGCATTGTTTCGTTGCAATACAAATTCAACAGGTAAGTTATGAGGTAAGTTAGGCTGCTAAAGTTAATATCAAGTGGGAGTGGAAGGAGGGAAGAGAGGTAAAGAATAGAAATATCAATATGATAGTAAACACTCCTTTCAATGCTACCGAAATTCGAGATAGTATGGTTCTCCAGAAGGGTAAAAGAACCAATAAAAATAGTGATCATTACGGGTTGTTAAAAGATAACTCACTCTGTACTTTCCACATTGCTTTATTGTTTCCAACCATGGTTTCGACAAAGTTTTGTCATGATCAAGGTACGATATAACTTTTTCGTAGTCCATATATACAAAATTGAGGGTGGGTCAAACAAAATTCAAATCTGATATGTGACCTTCCATTTGACATGAATTCGCCACTGATGTTTATTAACTTTTAATGTTCGTTTACGTCATGTACTCAACCTTGCCATTGCGTGTTTATCCCCTACCGATCCCAATTGACGTCATTCTCCTTTCAACCAACCTTTTCTTCCCCTTCCCCCTTTTATCCCCACCCACCCTCCCTCGTCTCCCCCACCCTCAGTTTGTTATATATGGACAACGACAAAGTTATACTGCACCTTGATAATGACAAAAATCTGTTGAAACCATGGTCGGAAACAACAAAACAGTGTGGAAAGTACAAAGTGCTTGCTTGCATGTAACTTGTAACTTGCATTACGGGTTAGTTTAGTCGGCATATCTCAATGCAGAGAGATATTATTTCATTTTTCTGAACATCAAATGACCTTTCTTAAATTAAGAGCCATGATTATACCTCTTTATCATATTCTTGTATGGTACAAATCAAAATTACATGCTTTATTTGACACTCATGCTAAGTCTATCGTTAATGCTTACGGTAATGACGCGAACAGAGGTGCTGTAATCCAGAAAAGCTCATTTACACACCTGAAAAGCAAAATAAAACAGTAGAATTAGAGACATAATTGAACACTACCCTAGGAAGACAACTTTCTTCACCTCAGCACCTCATATTTTTAATATTTCTAAATTTTAGCAAAAAAATAGCCGTTCTCGGACGTAAAATGAAACTATGCAACTAATTATTCATAAAAGAAACACCAAAATTAAGTTTCCGGGCTCAAGAATTTTTTTCTCACTAGGGATGAGACCTTGTAAAAAAAATACTGAACCAGTCACAGCGGGAAGGGTGTTTTACATTAACAATTTTCCAATGGTGAATCAAGAGGAACACCAAGAGGTAAGAAATGCGTTACATTTTAGGTACTTTACCAGTTAAAATGGGTCCATTGGTGAGCATTTATACTTTAAAAACTTTCCGAACAGTAAAATACTACCACCAAAAGGTTGTCAGATCACTTAACTCCGAATAGCATTGATAAAAAAATTTAACTTGAATGAAAAAATCGAATTGAATGCGGGACACAAATGAATGCAGTAATTAGTACTACCTCCTACTAATAAAATGATGATGCCATAATCATTATTCCTTTCGCATTTTTATGAGATAAATTTAGCCCTGTGAAAATAGTTTGGGGAAATTCAAATTCTTTTCATGATACTAATGCCAACCATTCAGCCTTCGACCGACGTCACACCTTACTGCCCTATAATAAGGAAGTTAAATCGTCTATATTTCTTCACATTAATGCACCGTGCAGCCAGCATCTTTATGCAGTTTTTATATGTCCATCAAGAGGTCAGTGTCTTTCAAGAGGAAAGTAGATAAGGATGACATCGGCAACCAGGCTTCTCCGTAGAACTATCATCGGGACTGAAGATATTTCACACGTGAAAAAATCAAAAGTCTAAGATTGATGCGAGTGACAGGAAACGAGACGAATAAGGCACTCCCTTATTAGAACATCACTGATTGGAATTCAAGGTGCTAAGTGATAAATGAAGGGAAATATAGCCTTATCTAATTAATTCATCTCCCTTAATTGGTCGTTAGCAGAGTTTCGTTATCCGGAAAGTGGACCACGGAATATATAGCTCTGGTCTCAAAGATTTATCTTTTCAATTTATCTCTGTCCCTCAATTTCAAAGAATCATTTTATGGTTATGGAGGAAGCGAGGTGGTGAACAAAAAGTAAAGGATTGGAGGAAAAACATTTTTTGGCTTCCTCTTGGAAACGTTTACCAAAATTCGGAAGGCTACCCCCTGCCTTACGCGGTCTGATAAAAATAGGTGTCAAAGGTGCGTGGTGCAGTATATAATGAAGAAGTTGAAGAGCCAAATTAAAAATTACAGGCTAGCACTGTTAGAGTTTAACATGTAGAAAATTTAAGAATTACGCGTTGAAAAAAATATTAAACAAGTCGACAGATGAAAAGCTTAGCACTTAAAATATTTCCACATAAGCAATAAAGGGTCATTAAATAAATGAAAGGCGGGAGTAAAATACATTAAGAGCAATACCAAATGCAATTATTACTGTGTTTATGCAGGCGTCCACTCGCTCATAAATGGATCAAACTCACCACCCAAACTGCCATCTATTTACTCGCCATTAATTGCATTCCGCATAAAATAGGCATGACTACCGTCAATTGAGAAAACAATGCACCAACCTTTGATGACATCACGTCCAAAAATTTCTAATAAATAGGTGCTATCCAATGAACTTCAAACTATTGGTTTTTGAAAATGAGTTTTAGGGATGCAAGTGCGTCAATGTCTTTTCATCTCAAACTATTTCCATATTCCCATCGTTTTTTCCAATCTTTGCCTCACACTTATTGAAAATAGCCACAGATAATTACACAACCGAGTTCAATAGTAAAATAACAAGAGAAGTACCAGAAAGAAGGATATTGAAATTCTCGAACGTGATGGAGTGAAGGGTTTCCATTTCTGAAAAGTGCTGTTTCCTTTTAGCAATGCATATAAGGAGACAAATTTTTCACTACTCCCGTCATCTGCAAAAAAGATAGTGAACAAAAAATAATGCTCAATTCTAAAAAAGATTCATCTAATCGAAGTCGTATACCGTTCAAATGAAAATGTAACACATACCAAATTTCAAGTATCTCAGATTTTTTCGAGAAGTGTGCCGGCAAGAAATGTCCTCCGAGCAATTTACGGTCCTTCTAATATATATAATGATCCCTCAACTTCCGTCCAAATGCTGCACAACCCCTTTCCGGACCTGCTGTTGCAAATTTGGCCGGTGTGGAAGGCACAAAACACGAAGAGGCCATTGACTCCATCATTCAGCTTTCTCTACTTCTGGAGGAAATCCGCTTAAAAACCCATTCTTCATTCCACATAGCCAATCGCCCGAGTCACCATTGCGCGATCCCTTATCACAAACGATTGGATCCACGATTAAGAAGAAGGCACAGGGAACAAACAGTCGGGTCGTTGGCCTGTTAACACCAGCTGCTCGTGGAACCCACCTGCCAAGCCTTACGTCGACGACTGAATTACGGCCCTTGGATAGCCGTTTATGGGTCCAATTTCCTGAATGAAATCTCCCACTTCACTCACGTGCTGAAGAACGCCAAAGAATGGAGGGTCAAAGAAGTTATTTAGAAGAGCAAACACTAGTGTGCGTGCTTCAATTTGGTCTACACTGGTCGCGGACCCCGAAAAACGTTTTCCTGATAGAAAGATGAGCGCCTCTCGCTATTGGGGTCGGCGCTGAGGCCTTAAATTTCACCCGTATTGAAAATAATTGGAAAAATCTGAACTTAAATACAAAAACAACTTCAAGAAGTTATCTTCTCCGTCCACTTACGGTTTAATCGCATTACAGCATCATCAGGAGACCCAAAAGTATTCAAAAGCCACTACAATAAAAATCAATATGATACACTGCCAAACTCAAACATCTTTTTTTTCCAGGCAGGCATAATTTCTACAAAATAACAACCGAGACAGTTAAAAAAAGTTTAGAAAATGCTTCTTTCCAATCGTTTACTAATGAAAGAAACACATCCAAGCCATAAAAAGTAAAGCCATGTCCCTGTTAGGCCTACTTTACCGGTACATTAAAATTAGAGATCCCAGAGCACTACAGACATATTTCTCATCTATTGTTCATCCTCTTCTCTCCTACTGTTCCCCTATATGGTTGATGTCAGCCCCAACAGACATATTTCTCATCTATTGTTCATCCTCTTCTCTCCTACTGTTCCCCTATATGGTTGATGTCAGCCCCAACTAATGTTCAATCCCTGCAACATATCTCTAACTTCTTCATCGCATGTATTGTTAAAAATAGAGTGCCAAATCTCCACAACCTACCCTCTGATGATATATTGTCCTCACTCTCTGTTAATAAACTTGATCATATCTTCCTTAATACCGATCTTGAACTTATCCATAGCACATTGAACTGAACCATTGACTGCCCCACCATTATTTCCTTGATGAATTTCAGAATACCCCCCCGACGCACCAGAATTCACTCATTGCTCCATGTCCCTACTCCCAGATTATTACTTACCACACGCTCCTTCATTTTTCGCCTCTCTTCTCTTGTTAATTCCCTTCCTGTGAACATCTACCCTTTCACCCTATCTTCTACCGTCTTCGCCAACCTGGTCATTTGACATTCCCAAAAAAAGTTTTTTGTACTTTTCCCCATGTTGGATTATTATTTATTTCCTTCTTCTTAGCATTGTTTTACGTTTGTGTCCTTTTTTCTTTGTTATATGTTCACCGTAAAATGGTTTTATACTGTACATGATCTTTGTGTCAAATAAAAAAATGTATTAACTTCATTCGAAGAGTAAAAAATGATTGTATTTAATTATGATTAAATGTTTGTGTAGATATTTTGCGGTGTAATGTATTGCTGGGTTAATATAAGTTTATTTTACAGCATTGCGACAGCTATAACTTTTATTCCCTAGTAAGGATCAAACTAAAGCGTATATCAGAAAAGGTATATTAAAATTTGGCAATATTATCGTCTTAACTGGTTCTAGAAATGTGTTAGCGAAAGAATGGCTTCTTATACAACCGGAAACCCAAAATTTTATATTTGAAATACAACAGAGTAAGGCACTCAGCAGCAATACTCTTGATACCTCACGGACGTGGCAATTCTTTAGCTACTGCATGGGGCACGGATGGAAAATGACGATTCATGACTGAACTTCGGCACATGAACTCCTAAGTGAAAATTTCTAAGATGGAAAAATATAACTTTTCCGTATTTGAAATGGATGATTTACACTGATGTCTACTTCACTCATACAAATTAGTATGTTTTATAAGGAACTGGATATTCTATGCCATTTGTTTCGGGTCTTTCTCGATCTTTGGTTTGATGAGTTTATGCCCCCAAGGGGCAAACAGTATGTCATTTGCCTGATCACACGGTAAGCAAGAGGTAAGATACGACCTTCACTCAGGTTATTCCCAAGTGATCTTCAAATTCTGCCCGTGAAACACACAAAATTAGTCGATTCATAGACCAAGAAGAGAGGTTAACAAGAATAACAGTAAAATGATAATGGAACAGGCGCTTAATAATGGACGACGCCAATTTTAAAAAGGGTATTGGTCTTATATATCAATTTGTTACGCAAGGTGGGGTCTCAATTAATGGTGAAATATTCATAGTTAGGTTTGCATTTCTTTCAAGTGGATTGTAACAGTAAATTTATATTTCATTTTCATTCATTGAGTGCACAAAACTGTTTGCCTCGCCAATAGAAAGTTCCAAATAAAGGTTACCCCAAACAAATCGAGACATCCACTGTGCGAGCGCCCTCTACCAGGAAAAGTATTATGTTGAATATTTGAAAGGAGTGTATACAAGTTGATGATACAGCAAATCGATCGTAAATTCTGACCACGGTGACCGGTTACCATACTGTCGTTGAAACTAACAATATGGTTTACCAGAACTTCAAAAATGAATGGTAGGGTCGAGTAGTGACTACAAATGAATAAATATAGTTAGAAAATTTTTAAGTTTCCCTTATAGTGTTCCCTGAATCTTTTTCTGAGGTTTTATAAAACTTGCCTGAATTTATTTTTAAAGTACTTCCTAAAATTGGCTCTCTGCCTTTTTCACCGGGCCATTGGGCATGACTTGATATATCTGGTGGTAAATGACAGAGAAAATACTGGAGATGTGCTTCATAGAGCTCAAGGCATTCACCAAAAGAATGTTAATAACCTATTAATATAGTAACTTAAGGCAGGTCATATGATGAAAATATCTTACAAGTGAAAATGAAGGAATTATGGCTTATAGAGCACTAGAGGTTTGCAAATAAATCATATAATTATAGCTTACACGAGTAGGGATTTTAGATATTACCATTTCCATGATGAAATCATTATCTTAAAAGCGCTTGTTAGCCTTGACTCCTCGGCCACCATCATAAAATAAACCTGTGAAAGCATACAACTCTCGGTGAACGCATTAATAATGGATCATAAAGGTTCTATATGGATACAGAAGATGACACGTTCGTTAAAAAATCACACTCTCGACTTCTCCATGGTAATGATCTCGCTTATTGTCGAAATTACCAACTCACCGCCTGGCTCCCAACCTGACAATGAAAGACCCATTCAGTGTGGTCTAATGAAGACACTTTTAAAGGCTTAAAATCAGTTCGATCAAACAAGATGAAATCACTCGACTTGAAATAATAACCACAATATACAGAAACTTTTCCTCAGAAATTCAAAACGATTAGGATGGCTTTAACAGAGGCACGCGCACTATTCGACAGCAAAATTCGCTTGTCTAGAGGAGACCCGGCCAGATAGGAGGAGAGAGTTACGGGGAGATCATTGAGATTGCTCGCACGTATAATGGAAAAGTATGCACTGCGTATTAGTAAATCCAAAATAAAAACGGAATCAACGGGGGAGGCGATGATTACCAGAGCCATTAAACCGGTCAAAAGAGAAATGCAATTTCCAACGCAGTGAAACTAGTTCGGGACAAAATTGCCTATATCGTCATCGCATCCTGTCAATTCGAGAGCGTATCAGCTATACGTGCGGTGAAGGAATTTTACAGTTATGCCTTCCTCGAATGTTTATGGAGGTTAAGTTGCCGAATTCGGATGCGCAAGGGATGATTTGGGAAGGAGAGGCGCCGAAATTGCAGGTTTCACTGGGCGTGGCAGAGATTGTGGCACCTCAGGCATCGCTCTCCATAATCATTAGCCTCATACACGGCTGTCGCTATTTCCCCTAAAAATTAATGTCGACCGTAAGCACTTGGTTAAAACGAAAATAACGACTTTAGTAGCACAGGGACATCGTAAATAATTCAAGAAATACTTAAGTGACGCCCTGTCAGGTTACAGTAGGTCGGATAACATGCTAATACATATTGAAAAAAGGATTCAAAGATAAACTGATAAGGTGATTTTTATCAGCAGTCACTAGGACATTAGCATGTAAGGTCCAGGGTGATTGAATAATCTGGAATTTCCTAAAAAACTTTCATTTTAAATAACTCAGGGGCATAAGCATGTAAAAGTTAAGCGGTAAAAGAATAACCACGAGAAACAATTTAATTCGCTATGATAAGAGGATAATTAAGCAGATAAATAAACGGTTACCGGCGATTCGTAAAGCTAGCAATAATTCTGCAAATTTTGACGATTCATAGCAGAGGAATAATACCAGCTGAGTCGAGAACAAAGCCGCCTTTCACTTTAACTAGCATTGATTGCCAATAGGGAATCATAGAATAGGCCAGTATCAATATATGCGAAGCACTTTATTGATGGTGGTCATGTTTTAAATTATAACCAAATTATTTATCACGCACAGAAAAGGGGACGACATTTTCCAGGGAAAGCATAATTTACTCCACCGGGATCACCCAAATACCAGATACTTGTATTGACCGTTACACCACTAAAAAAATCTTAATTCTAGGAATTTTTTCATACACCTACGCAGTAATTTGGAAATATTTATGGAAAATCTATATGGAAAGCATTTTTTTAATTCGAAAAAAGATGCTTTCGTCGTTTTTTACCGGGTTTTGCCTCAAAAAGTTAGGCTCAGAGAAATGAACGAGCCTACTTCTTTATAATGGTGTTACCAAGAATAATTACGGTTCTCTTACGAAAAATTGCAATTATTCGAGAGCATATGGACATCTCAAGAGCATAAAGGACGCTTTCATTCCTATCCTAAATCTTCCTCGCAATTTCAGGCAGAATACATTATCCTGTTAACCATTAGTTTGGATGAAGCTGACTGGAATCGCCGGAGCAATCACGATATCTTCCTGAAGAATTAATTTATCCTAAGGCAATAGACTATTTAAGTTGAGAATGAATATGCTTTTCATTTGATTATCGTTTCTTGACTGCGTTGTTGACGGAAGAAGTTAAGCTTGTTCCCCATGCCAAATCACCAACGGAAATTTCATTAGACCCAAACATTTATTTGAGTATGCAAAGGGAGATTTGGGGGCTTAACGTATATTTTTTGGGGACAAATATTAAAACTTAGGAGGCCATGCGCAGTCGAGAGGGGGCCGAAAATCCATCCGTCATCTCCACCGATTAGGCTAATGCGAGGGACCTGACTACTGTTCCCTAATCGTCCCGTATAAAACTTTCAGCTCACTCCACGACATCTTACGCCATATCCCTGCCCCACCTCCTCACCCATTTCGTCCATTAGGGGAGCCCATGTGCCTCCACCTCTTTGATAGATTGTCCTTGGGAGCCGCTCCACTGTTTGATTGGTTATCGCCGTCAATTGTGTGACGTTGAAAGATTCTCCACGCATTATCAGTGGGGAACCCCCTCCCCACCCTGCAGCCAATCCGCTTATCCAAAGCAGGCTCTCTCCATCCCCGCAGGCCACGACCACGTTCGTCATTATACTCTCCCTCCACCCACCAGGTCCTTCCCTAAATGTGTATATTGTCATTGTGGGCCTATTAATTTACCAAATTGATTCCATGAATCATGAAGGCTGATTCGAGGGTTTGAGACCGGGAGATCGCAAGAGCTCACGCTTATTGTTAGCCGATATCTACGTTCCTTTGTTGGGGATTTTCCAAGCCAGATTTTGCCCAAAAAATAATACTGTGCGTACAAATTTAACCAAGGATTTTTTTTCCATCCTCTGGGAAACAGCGGGAAAGAAGTTCTGCGTAAGGTTTCCGCGGCGGGCAGGCATTCTTTCCATTTCTTCTTTCGAAATTCGGCCGCTTCGTTGATTTTCCGACTACATTTCTCCTCTCCTGGAGGCGCCTACAGGTTGAAGATGCAGCGCTTCTTCTTTACCGGGTTTTTATGGTAGAGTCAGTTGATTCTGATTGGCTGCCATTTTTGGGGGCCAAAACCACTTTTGGTGCCATTTTTCATTTTTCCCTCTACAATTTGTGATAGCACTCATCTCCACGTAGTCGCTAGGTGGTAGTGATCTTCTCTGTTCATGTTGTTAGGGAATTTGGTTATCTCGATAGCTTCCCAGATAAATCGTGGGAAGTATCGATTTCCCCCGCTTAGGACTTCGGTTTCTATGAGGCAGATTGAGTGGTTAGACCCAGATCATACATGCTCGGCGACTGCTGAGAGTTGAAACTGTTTCTTTTCTGTTCCCTTTTGGTGTTCCTTCACTCTGCATGAAATTGCCCTCCCAGTCTGGCCCTCGTAGAATTTGCCACAAGCGCAGTTTATCTCGTAAACTCCCTCCTTCATGGCACTGATAATCCGCAGTTTTGGATTGGGCATAATGTCACCGATTTTCTTAGTCCTGGAGAATCTGGTGACAATGCTGTGTTTTTTCAAAATTCTTCCAAGCGTTTCCAATGTCCCTGCAATGAAGGGGATGGTGGTGTAGTCCAAGGGTTTCCTCTCTTGATCGGTTTATTGGACAGTTTCAATTTCCCCGCGGGAAAAAATTGATATTGAAATGAGGGATGATGTCCCGACCTGCTCTGAATCGTGTCAAGATGTAGTGGACTGTGGCTTTGGAGGATATGTAGAGGTTTTCATATCTGGCTGGCTGATTATTTTAGGGGGCGACCAGAACCTGGGGTCGTTCACACCACGAAGAATAGGTGAGTAGGTTGGTAGATAGAAAAATAAATTGCTCTTTTGCAAGACCTGTAACAAGTAAATATAACTAAATTGAAATAATATGAATGATTTGATGAGTATTGATTGATCATGATTCGTACAATATCTTCGAGATACACGATACAAATTAAATATCCGATCAGTAAACATAAAAACAGTAGAGCACAAAACCGCCTTGTGTTCGAAGCAGGAAAAGATAAAAAATACCTCAATGCCCACCATTTCCTCATAAGACGAATAAATTATATCGCCTTTACACTATATTACTTCCCTAACGCCATGCATGAGAGAACTGAACTCCTATTGGTTGCCATAGAAACCATACACCTACATCGATAATTAATCTGTGATTATACAGGAACGGTTAAGATGCGTAATAAGTATGAAATTTTTTAAATTTACTATTCAAGAATTATCACAAGACCAAAATTACACATTTGCGGGAAAATTACAACTGAAATTGAAAAGCATTGGAGTGTAATAACAATGAAACGAGTTGAGAAATTTTTACCACGGCAGAGAGATTTCTGCTCGCACTAATCTATGTGGATAATAATCACGTCATTATTTTCCACACGAATTAATTTACGCGGCATTTTCTCACTCAACTGAACTCCCGAGCCAACTTCGCGGAGTTAGGCAGGGAAACAATATACACAATTAATTCCTTCCCATCATTATGTTCTCGAAATCGTTTAATTCGACCAGGCATTCATGATTAATCGATTCTCATTAATTTTCCTGATTTAATAAAGAGGGGCGAACGAGGCCATAATAGAGAGACATTAATAAGGCATTTTTACGAACTAAGCGCTCGATTATTTATCCTTGGATTCACTTAATGGTCTCACATTAGCAATTAAATTTTTTTTTAAAGTTTTGAGGATCATTGCAACACCGTTACCGTAACGAAGAGATAACCATTTATTTAATATATAAAAATGAATATTTGTGTTCGTCTTCTATGCGTTCCAATACCATTCACCAGATTACGATGAAGCTTTGGTGAGTAGTTGTGCGCCCACCCGTAAAGGTTTCTGAATTCATAAATCCATTGTACAATAGACAGAACGCGAGTCGTTTCAACAAATGAGTGTTGGCATGCGAGTTTCTGAAACAAGCGAGGAACGACAAGCAAGCGACGAGGCAGATCGTATACGAGTTGCTCAATCACGTGCATCAGAATCCTATCAGTGAGACATAATTTTTGTTAAAAGGTAAGTAATTTATTTGTACGTAGAATAAGATTTGTTGCAGTTGTCTCTTTGTTTGCATTTTTTTTAATTCTTGCATTTGAAATTCGTATACGCTTCGCTTTATCCAAAAATTGGATTTTTAAGCTCGAAAATCTTAAACTTTTGAACTACTTCAACAATAGAGTATTCTATCAACTTGAAAACCGCAGCATAGGCATGGAATGCAAACTCATGCCTTCATTTTTGCGCTACGAATTCCTGTGGTTTAAATGTTTTTGCAGAGGGTTGTAAGACCAAAATACTGTTTAACCCAAAGCACTTAAATGCATTTTTCTTATTTAATTTAACACATGAAAAATCATTGCCTTTCATTTATTTTGCATGTACATGTAAATGTGTCTATTTTATACATGTGTACCTGCTTAGAAAGAAAAAGAGGCATTGCAAATCATACCGGGCACAGCTAGTAATAGATAAGTCTTTCGCCTGTTTATCCTTATTGCCTTCAAAATCCACAGATAGAAACTGCATTGGACATAGTCCAATCACACGTCAAGATACCCACGGTTGTAACCCAAGGATGACGTGGATTTAATCGTAGGTCGTCACGTTTAGCATCTGGAGCAGAGTGAGATTTTTTTTAGCGAGCACTCAATCGTCTCATTGTTTACTCTGACACTGCCATCACTTCCATTTAATTCCCTCTTGCCCAATCAAGCTCGACTCTGCGGCTTCGGCTCGGTAAGGAGCAGCATGGGACTAAATAGGCAATGTTTATTTTCTGGAAGATGACGTGACCTGTAACGCACGATTTTTTCATCCCAGATTTTCCATTCTAACAGAATGACTTCGAGGTACGCATATGTAGGCTCATGGTATCCACAAAAGTAGGCTACCCCATCAACAACATGCCCACTCACTACGTGTTAACATGTATTACCTTCTGCGGGAATGGTGTTTGCTGAGCCTCTGTCCAGTCGACAGTAACGCGACAATTCACCGTGGACTAAAACGGAGGTAAGGATCAAAAAGTAAACGTGTCCCACGTTTGGATCAAGAGTGTGAGAATCTTACGAAATCACTCGGTTTATCCCTCCCTCCGTGAAGGGACCAGTGAGTGAGATTTATGACGCACATGCTGTGGTATCACAATCGAAATGGTGGTGACAAATTTAAGAAATATTTCTTAAACTACATAGAAGGAAAATGTGGAAGTTTTAAAAAATAACAGGGTTCTTACGAAGATAGAATTGAGGACAAAACTGGTTCCAAGCTAACTTGCTAGGTTTTTTTGTTAGCATTCGGTCAATGGTAAAACAGTTGCTTAGGGAAGCACCTGAGAGTGAGGTCATTTGTACCATCAAAAGTAGACTGATGGAATGGGATCTATGAACAAATGGGAAAAGTAATACGGATAAGGGTGGAGAGAAATCCGGCGCGGAATTACTTCACAAAGTTTCACACAACTCTCTTATAATCTGATAAATGACTCACATTATTGTAACTTGTACATAAGTATTTTTATCATAAAAAATACTTTGAGTATGTAACATTCTAGCTATCCATTCCATTATTTTTATTGGTGCCATTTTTAGATATTCGATTAAGCGCTCATAATTACATAGAGAGAAGCATTCCCATTGTTTAACATCGCTCTCACTCAGCAAATAAACTCGCTTTGTCCCTTAATTGCCTCTGATTCATAAATAGTTATACATCCTGGATGAAACCATAATCGGAAATGCCTGTGCCATAGTCCAATACCGCTATGGATAAGTAATTCTTAAACTAATTATACCAAAATAGGTAAAGCTACTAAACACTATTTCCTGCTAAGAATACCTTGGCCTGTGGGTTCATGCTTTCTCAGTTTTGTTCATACAGTGAATGGTATAAAATGTGACGGTTTAAAATACAATGGTTTTTATGGTATAAAATTTTGAAAACATTTCCAATTGGCAGAGAACTCATGTTGCGATAGAATAATTTTGCATTAAACGCACTTTTAAAGCAGAGTTTAATAGACGTATTACATGTTTAATCTATTTGATTAAGACCTTATGATGCTCCTCTTATGAAATATTTCATGGAAGTGTCGTGCATTTTGTGTGATTTATTGTCGTCATGTTCCAATTAACTTAATCAGCAATGGAAGTGAATTACTCCCAGCAGAAGTTAATTAAGCCATTATGTTCAAAAAAACATACACGGCACATGTATGTTCGTACACGTGAAGTTCAGCGCTCATGTCTTGACCTGGGAAAGACGTATTTTACTTCATCGATTTGTGCTCCCAAACACCAGTCAGAAAGAGTACCAGGGGCAATCATTTCAGTGGTTGTCAAACGCATAAAAACACTGACATAACGCATCCGCCTAAGCCTTATTCAATGCACTAACAAATCATTAAAGCGGGTAAAAGAGAAGGCATACATTTTTTCCGCAAGGAAACGTGGAAATACATCAGATCCAAGAAAAGTGTTTGCTTAATTCGTTTCGCGGGGAAAGGAAATACTGCATGAATAATCGCATGTACGCACGTTACATCCTTCAATAGAGGGAGGATTCACCTGGCGCTGTCATGTTCTGCCGCCTTACGACTTCGAATGCGGGGCAGGATGCTGAATCGAGGAAACACGAAAGAGAATGACGTGTAATTGGACGCACGCCATTAGTTTCAAGACTGCAGGGCGTCCGTCCCGCTCTGGGATATACAGGACGGGTTCTGGAGCGGAAACGGCGAAGAGGCGGCTGATGGCTTAACAGCACGTACGACCGCAAAACGCAGAAAAAGATCTTTTTTTTGCGTGAATGTTAGACATATATTCTCGCTCTCTGGGATGAAGTACCACTAAAATTAAGAATACGTATGCGATGATATAATTGACGATTAAACTTTCCCTCTAGGGTTATTCTTCAGTGGTATGGAGATGTATGATTCATTTTTTTACCTCAGCAAATCAGTTCGAATCAATACTGAATCAAACCACATTACATGATAATTGTTAAAATCCGAGTTGGATGGACCTTGTGGGTCGCTATTTTAAAATATGCCTATAATCACAGAGACTAGATCAATGGTTCTTAAAGTGGGTGCAACGGCCCCTGGGAGTGGTGCCTTAATATTAGAGGGTAAAATGATAAATACCAGGGGGTGACACGGGGTCAATGGAGGTAGAATTATGACCAAACGATCCTTTGTAGATGAGTTTCGGCAACCTTCCTTTACCGACTTTACAATGGGTAAATAGATTATCTACGCTCAATACACTTTATACTATCCATTTAAAAGTAAGGATACAAATTATTTAAAGTAATAAATGTCTTTATATAATTTACTCTGGTTATTTGTTTTTATACAACTTTCATTACAGCATGATTTCTCGTTTATTTTTAATACCAGCCCAGAACTTCACTACACAAGAAAATACATGTCCTGAGATAAGTAAATATTTTTAGTTTTATCGCCATTGCTAATTATTTTATTCTTTCAAACCTTTCTAATTTTGTTATGCTACCAATGATGTTATAGCTTTCGGTAGGGTGTTTATCCAAAGGGTTCTAGTAAAAGTATACTTCTCTGGAGAGGAATATCTTTTCGATAAAAAATCTAAATGCATTGGCAGTTAAATGCATATAATTCATGTATTTACATTATTATTTTCCTTAACCTTTATTAGAGAGAGAGGAACAGATTATGTCTGATAATAAGCCACTTTTTTTAATTCATCCTTAGGGGGCTAGCCAACAGTGCATTGCAGACATAAATATTGGGTCAGCTTGTGGGATATGGTTTATTTGGAGACTTATGAGAATGAAACATGTGTTTAGAGGTGAAATATGGCAACTTACACAACGTATACCAGTTAATACAATGGAGAGCTTTCACTAGTGAACAAACAACAAAGAGGCATTTAGCCGTGCTCCGAAAAGGAAAGAGGCGAAAGATAGAAGAGTACATTTAAAGCTCAAAAATAATAATTTTTGAACTTGCCAAAAAGACATTCGTGAAAATGATTTTTTACCAGCTCAGTTAAAGGACCGGTTCACTAATATTTGAAGATAATAATTGCTGACATGATGAGAAAGAAAAATCTCTAAGTAAATTCCACACTTAAAATTTTTATTACCAACCTAGGTTTCGATTGCCTTGCAATCATTTAAAAGGTCTAAGGGATAGATTTCATTTGCAAGACAATTGGAACCTGCTTGGTAATAAATTGTTTTTAGTGTGGAATCTACCATGAGATTTTCCTTTTTCGTCATGTCTGGGGTAACCATCCACAAAGTTACACCTTCAACCATTAATTTAATTCGTGATGACAGTAATTGCTCTTTAATAAGAGTAAAATAGCGATCTCACAGCCAGGGGAGCAATCAGAATTCTGAAAGCTGATTTATTTTTTTTGCCATTGAAGAAGGCAAATATTTTGATTAAAAAATACATCTATCGAAAAATTTCAGAATATATTAAAAGTCAAGTGATATCTTCTAAAAAAAGGAAATTTTAAGGAAATATTTGTTTTCAGCTCAAGTAATCTATATTTATGGCATCTTAAATGACTAGATTCCCTTATCTAATAGAAATATTTCCCTGTGGAACTTCGACATCTTTGAAAAATGTAAATCCTCAAAACGACGCTTCTATTGTGAAGTTATTAGATGCCGAAGATTTAGACATGCGAGGAATGGCATGAATCAAGTTACTCTGCCTTTTCATCGCTTCCTTCATGAGTGACATTAATGAGGAGCAATACCTTCCAAAAGCACTATTCGGTGGGACTATCTAAGCCCTATATTAAATCCCAAAACGTCAGAGGATATTTTGTTAGGAAAATTCTGCATTAGTAGCTCTTTATTTTGCTCTATATCTAAACATCATTTTATAGCTATAATAGCCAATTTTAGTAGGGTTTGTGATGTTTGGGCAGGGTTGTTCTTTTTTAGTATGTGTTAAAAACGCTTTTCTCTCATAATCCGCAGTTTTCATTCTCCATCTTTTCTCTCCCGATTGTTATAATTAATTATGACAGGAAAACACATATTTAAAATAAATTAACGACGCTTCTTATTCGATTACTGACAAACCTGAATTGGTTTCTCTCGTCAATATCAGCATACCTACTCAACCTACCCTTACATACTCATTGCTTAAAATTACTGTTAAACAAGCGCTTAATTATATTTCATTTCTCCTCTCTGACGTATTATCTTCCCTCTATATTGATAAGTTATCTCTAGCTTCCAAAATATTCGACCACAAAACTAAAAAAATCAACTGGAATTTCGTCCCGTCTTTCCATTATGGGCGATATAATGTCACTTGTTACGAAGCCTTCCGCAGTTTTCTTGCGCATCGCAATCTTCCGGGTTATCCCCTCGTCACAACATTTTTGTGGAAGACCGTTTCATCGGCATTTCAGTCGGCTACATCAGACACGAAACAGAGACACGAAAACGAACCTAATGTAAATATAATGATAGGGGGATCAATAATAAAAGAGGTTGAAGAGTTCAGCTACCTTGGGAGCATAATTTCAAGATATAACAGAAGCACCTCTGCAGTAAAAAGAAGTATAGCCTTGGCAAAGAAGACAGATGAAAATAAGACAACCTAATATGATAGAACAATATAAACTGAGAATTTAATCCTAGGCTCAGATATTTCTCTAAATTACAAGTTGCAATTTCAGATCCCTTCTAAATTGCAATATAATTATAATAAGGGATTAATAATGTCAATGCGGGCGAGAAAAAGAAGCAGAAAGGGTTGTTTAAAACGTCACTATTCAGGAATCGCGTTGGTTTGGTAGCTAGAGTCTTAGATTCCCATCCAGATGATCTGGGTTTAATTACCGACGGATTTTATATCTGATGAATCCAAATCTTCACTTAGTGCTCATTGGAGAGTGCTTAGAGTGAAGTAGTTTGCTCGTCGAAACGGCGTTTAACTATATACCCCTTGGCACCTTTCGTTTAAAGTAGGTAAATGCCAACGCATAATCTTTCTCTTCACCTATCCTTTATTCCCAAATAGTCCGGTCTTTAGCAATGCACCGGAAAATTCAGAAAATTCTACCAAAAATAGCATTTAAGGGAGACAACCGGCTCTCGGGATGCAATAGAAAATTTGGAGAAATCTTGATGGTTCTCGATGGTTGAAGAACCACTTTTGTTAAGAATAGACTATTACCAGCGCCTGGTCACTATCCAACTCTCCTCCATTCCCAAATTTTACTACCCATTACAAGATACCAGAGAGTGACGCAAGTACCATAGTTACAATAACATGAGATTGAGAATACATGGGTCCCATATTAGGTCAAAAAACCCATCCGCCAAAAACTGTGAGGGATCAGGAAAAGGTTTCCGACTAAAATGAAGTGCTTTATTATGCTGTAAAATTTCATAAAACATTTATTTTGATTCTTAAGGTTAGGATTGCTGTCCGTGGGTACTAATACCACACATCGAGTGAAGTCTGTAAGAGAATCGATTCATTGTTGTAAAGAGAAGAGCTCTTGATGGACAAGTGGCCTCTCGCACGACCTCCAGGTGGTACTCGATGGTAACGGAGTCATTTGTACCTCCTGCGAGAGGCGGGAGTCACTTGCTCCAAGGATCCAACCGACCCGTGAGGCGGGGGGTGACCCGCGGAAACGGGCTTCTTTCGATGTTCGTATGGAGGGGGCACGAATGGCTGCCGGCGAACGTACTTAGGCACACATGAAGGCAAAGGAGGCTCGAAACTGCATTCTTCCATGATGCGAATTTTGGGTTTCTGTTGTCAAAAAGTAAAGACCAGGTTTCTTGGTTCACTACGCGGTCAAAGTAATTTGACCGGGTTTTACCTATGAATCTACCCTTTCTTAAAACCCCGACCTTACTCTTTACCTATTGGTTCGGAGCCATTCCTTCTTTCGCCTATGCGCCATCCCACGGGATTAAGCGCTTAGCACAGTAGCCACGGGATTTGTTCGGTGAATCCTTTCCCATTAAATATTAATACTGCACATATGCTAGGTTTCTCCTTTTACAGAATTATATTCAGGTAAAACTATTTTATGAGTGGATTGGAGTTTTGGGGAGGCGACCGACGGCTAAGGTCATTTGCGCCATAAGGGAAAGGTAAGGGAGGATGGGTGGATAGAAACCTGGCGTCTGTATTAGTCAACTCTCAACGAAGGGGGCAAAATGCACCTTGAAGTATCCTCCACAAGGCACTCAAGTAGAGATCGGGTTTCCTCTGAAAAGAATCCTCCTTTGTAGGGATTTGAACCCTGGCCGCACGTATGGTTAGCCAGTACTCCAGCCACCACACCAACCCGATTCCCCTTTTATGAGTGGAATAATATGCATATGGAAAAGAATGAGATATTCTCAAAGCTCTCCCACCGCCGTCTAACAGAAGGGAAGTAGGCGAACGGAGTGGGTGACGAGGTTATGGGGTGAGGGTGGAAGTCGAAACAGGGAGTGGCAGCGGAGAGGAAGAGCAGAAGAGCTTCGCCGCGACAGACGACAGTCGAGCCAATTGCTGCCGCGCCCAGGGAAGGTGGTCTCGAGTAACAAAAGCCCCCGCGGTGCCCTCACGGATGAGTTCCGAATTTTCATGCAGGTGGCGGAGCAGGGGCGACCGGTGCGTGCTTTGCGCGCGGATGGGTGGGGCCGGGATGAGGCGAGGTCTCGGATAGCGAAATGAGAATTCGGGAATTCGACGGCACGGCAGCTGCGTCGAGGCTTTTTGAGGATGGGAGGAGGGAGGTGGGGAGGCTGGAGAGGTCCACGTGCCGCAGAGAAGACGGAGGAAAAAGTAGAAAGGGAAAGTGCTTGATACAACGAGGCAATCATCTCCACAAGCAGCCCGAAAGAGGCATCGAGTTCAAAGGGAATGAATATTTGAATTAAATGAATCGATCAGCACGCGTGTAAACAAAATAAAAAGTCTCCGATGTCCGTAAAGGAAACATTAGAATCTTATACGCACCGAAAAATGTGAAATTCACTAAAAGTATTATACGAAGTACGTGCAGAAAGTAAATTCCACTTGTATTTTGCGCCACAGCAGCGCTGCGATCGCAGCTTCGCGCATGCGCGGTACTTACCCTGACCTATTGAGAAGGATTTAATACCATTATGAGCTAGCTGAATGCTGTGTACACTTTGTGGTTCTTGTTTGAAATGGCGAAAAAAATTAAAAATCCCGCCTCTTAGGGATGCTTGCCAACGGCATTGTTTTGATTCATGACAATTCCCGCACTCACACTGCGCATGTGCCACAAAAACTTTCATAGTACTTAGGTTGGGTACAATTAAACCACCCTCTATAGAGTCCGGACTTTTTTCCTAGTGACTATCTTTTTGTGCACCTGAAATCGAGTATTGTTGGCAAGAGTTTCAAAAATGACGACGATATCAAAGAACATGTTGTTACTTAGTTGACATCACAAATAATTTATTTCTGAATATATATTTGTTCTCTTTGACATGTAAAAGCGGAACCTACTTTTTGGATGTACCTCGTATTTAATCCTCGTTCATCATTATACCCGCAACCGGACACCGAAGCGGTCGAAGGAGGAACAAAGGAGTAATGGGATGCTTACTTCTTCTTAAGCTTCGTACAGAAAGATTGCTTGCGTTACTTTGAATGGAAAAGAGGAAGGTATTGCAATTTAACCACTAGAATTAGGGTAAAATGAATACAGGAAATTCTTCAGTATATGCTTGCAGAATCCACAGGGAGGAAAAAGGTCAATAGGTGACTTACTGGAGAATGTTTCCACGATTGGCAGAGAGCTCACAGAAATCAGAACAGAGCATTGGGATTTTACTCATATATAACACAGGCACTGAGGATATTAGATGCTATTTCAGGTGAAAGGCTATAACTAATAAGGAGCAGTATGAAATTATTACAACTTACACTGGACATAATATACCAATTACGGAAGTTTAGATAGAGATATGATTACTTTTACTCATTCATCAGTCAGCAATCCGAAGATTGGTTTGACGCAGCTCTCCACTCAATTCTCCTATCAGCTAGTCTTTTAATACCTACATAGTTCTCCTGATTTACATCCTTCATCACCTGCTCAATGTATCTCATCCGAAGCCTTCCTCTGCCGATCTTCCCTTCCACTCAACGATTATTCTCATCAGACCATCGTGTCTCATGATGTGGCCGATTGTCTCGTCTTATTCCCAAGGTTTTCAAAATACTTCTCTCCAACTCTTCTTAAAATTCCACGTTACTCACACGACCTATCCATTTGATCTTCATCATTCTTCTGTAACACCACATTTTGAAAGCTTCCAACCTTGATTTCTCAGCTGCTGTCATCGTCCATGCCTCACTATCATAAATAAGCATGCTCCAAATGTAAGTCCTAATGAATTGCTTCCTTACTTCCACGCTTATATTCCCAGCAGTTAAGAGACATCTCTTTTTGAGGAATGCCCTCTTCGTTTGGGCTATTCTGCTGACAATTTCTTTCTTGCTTCGTCCATTGCTGATCACTCGACTACCCAGGCAGCAGACCTCTTTCACCTCCGCAAGTTTATGGTTTCCTATTTTAAGGTTGGTCTTGGCCTCTTCTCTTTTACTGCAAACCAATATCTTGGTTTTCTTGTCATTGATTTTCAGCTTATAGCTAGCCATTGTCTTTTCCAAAGGTATTAGGATTTTCTTCAGATCCCTCTCTGTCTCTGCTATGACTGCTATGTCATCGGCAAATCGCAACATGCTAATTTTTTCACCGTGGATTTTCACTCCTGGCGCTTCCTCTTTGATTTCATTGATAGCTTTCTCAATGAAAACATTAAAAATTACGGGGGACAGAACACATCCTTGTCTCACTCCTTTTCTTATTCTTGCTTCTTTGTAGCTGGGTCCAGATTTAATCGCAGCTACTTGGTTTTTATATAAATTTTGGATTATTCTCCGACTTTCTTTTACTTTTACTAATATTTCAAATAAATGCAGAGCCCAGTCTCCGTACATGATTTAACTCGAACTTTATGTCCTCCCTCTTTTCATCTCACCACCATGGAGCCCAATCTCATTCTTCCTCCTCCCTGCTAAACCACACACTCTCCCCTCTCTCATGGCCTTCGCCATCCCTTTGCTCCACATCATCTGCTCTATACATTCAATCAGCTTCCTCCAGATTCCCTGCGGCAGCTTCGCTTCCTCGCCCACTAAATAATAGGCATTTTAATATTTACCTCCAAAATGGTAGATTTAAAGAAAGCAGCTGGAAAAGCAGATGAAGAGTGAATGATACGGCCAGGTAACCATTCAAGCTGATAGACCAATAATCCGAAGATGGCAGCTTAAATGTTTGAGCTTACAACATACATTGGCGGTCGAGAAAGCAGCTGGGATTTAGAAGCACGGATGACCTTGAGACTAGACTAAACGAAGATATCTCCGCTTCCTACTTATATTCCTATATTTCGGAAGAAAATGGTGGAATTCCAAGATGATGAAACGCTGAATGTGGAGATAGATGAATTGATATTAGCCCTGGGTTTTGAGAGATCCAAATGGTGTGGTTCAATCGCACCATCCAGCCGAAGACTTTAATCTTGAGGGATTTTCAACCATTGTTTTCACAAATGATGTGGTACGAAGTCACTCCCAGGAAAGCATATACACCAAGGGTTGAAATTTGCCATGAAAAAGTCATTTGACTTAACCGGGATTCGAACCGGGATCTACAAACTGCCAGTCAGGTGTGTTGCTAGTTACACCACCAAGCTTTCTTCAAGGAGAATTTCGTACTGGAACTGCAACTGGCAACACACTATACCGGCAATTGGAAGATCCAGGTTTTTATCCCGGACAAGTCAAATGATTTTTATGATAAATTCAACCCATCGTGTATAATCTTGAGGCTAACATGCTCAGGATGCTCGCTCTGAACGGGGTAAAAGGAACAGAAAAATTCAACCAATTTAGCGGAATTAAAATAGTCTTTAAGATACCTCTCTGAGCTGCAGTACATAGTTATTTTTATAAAATTTCATGAAAGTATTTAATGAAACAACCATTTTGAGCTACCTACATCTTATTGACAAAGTTACACATTTTAGACAACAGATTAATGGTCAATATGTTTCTTAAGACTTAGAACGGAGAGGATAAGTGAGCGTTGAACCATTAAACGAATTTTTTCAACGCGCTCCACCAATGATGAATGGCTAAATCACAACCATTCAAGGATGACTCACCCTTCCTTAAACGCTAAACTCACGGGTAAGTTTGCAAATGAGTTACGATAATTATTAGGTAGCGCAATATTTTTCTTATCCCTCTCTTGGAGTTGGATTCCTTTTACGGTCTCATGACGTAATCCCCGCGAGGGCCGGTGAAATGAACGTCTCTCAAAGCCGATGAACCCCTTTGGAAAAGCCATTCGTGCAGCAATACGTATTCTGGATAAATCGAAAATAAAATAACAATTTTTTAAAGTAGTTTCAAATCCGGTTAGATTTAGCTCTACGAAACTAATGTAATATAAATGGAACAAGCTGAATTCAAAATGATACCATTTTATTTAACGTAATTATTACGCCTTTAGCGAGTAATAAATCAATCGAAATGCCGGAGGTTTCCCGTCCCTACATAGAATAGCACAATATTAATTGAATTAAATCAGTCAATGTCTTCAATAAAGTTATAAACCTACCCGGTTATTACGGAAAACTGTCTGATGATTTTTTTTTAAATCACAGACTACACAGATATCAAAACACAGCATTAGGAAGTTTACACGTATATAACATAAGTACTGAAGTCATTAGTTGCTATTTCAGAAGAAGAAGATATAAATAATAGGGTACAGTATGAAATTATTACTTGAGGTATTCAACGTATTGCGGTAATTTTACTCAGAGATTTAATTAAATTCTGACGAAGGCTTCCGCGGTGTTTCGAAGTTCAAATCAGAGGGAACCTGTTCTGTCTACGACGGCAATAAAAACTTCAGTCATGCATCGAAGAGGTATGACTTGAACAGAGTTTTATCGCAAAAGTATGTACATTTCCATCGGAGTTGGAAAATTTTTCGAGTCTTTGTTAAATCCAACAAAACCTACAATTATCGGTAGAAAACTCCAAAATGAATTTCGTGCACAATTTGGTGAAAATTGAACCCCTGCCACACACCCTTAAGATGGCTTATTAGAGGATAAAGCTCCATCATACAGTGACAGATGTGACCGTCTTTCAACAATGAGACATTTTCTCACGTATTGCAAGGAATATCAGGAGCAATGTGACAGGTTAATCATTTTTGGTTGAAAACGTAATGGACCTGGATGGCAATTTTGACATGATTAAACATACCCTTCCCTTATTACCAGAAACTGGTCTGATTTGTCTTTTATAAATAGAACGGACGTATATGTATCTAATTTAGGATATAATTTTCATTTTATAGGGAAAAATTTTTTTAATTCGTCAGAGACAGAAAGGTAGATAAAGAGATAGCGTGCATAAGTCGTGGGTAGAATGTGGTATGTTTCTAAAAATGAACATTTTCTAGAGGAGCAAAAACCGTTGTGTATAGAAGTGTTCTTCTGCCGACGTTTTTACTTGATAGTGAAACTTAGTTGTCCCAGGGTAAGCATATGGGTGAGCTAAATGCTGCTGGAATGGATTATTTGAGAAATGGTTGTATGAGAAATAGGATGAATAGCAAAATAGAAAATTAAAATACTCTAGTAATGGTCCACTGAATAGATTTATTGCTTACGACCCGGGTTTCGTCACATAATGACATCTTCAGGTCAGGTCTACATGAAGATGTCATTATGTGACGAAACCCTGGTCGTAAGCAATAAAATATTTAGTGGACCATTACTGGAGTATCTTAATTTCCGATATAGAGAGGTTTCACTTAGTCAAGCCTTAAGTTATTTGTTAGGATGAATAGGGTTTGGAATGAGTGGGTGGTGAGAAAATGTGGGTTGACTGCTCCATTAATGGACATGAATGAAAGGTGTGTACTTCGTTGATTTGGCCAAGTCGAGATGATGGGAGAGATTTTCAACAAAGCAGACACATACAAATCTAGAATGGTTTGCGTAAAGAAAAGAGATAGACCGCGGAAGTCATGGGTGAGAGCGGTAGAACCGTAGAAGAGACTGTAAAGAGGAAGAATATTAAGTCTAAAGTAAAGGAGAACGTGAATAAAGGAATTAAAGAGAAGTGAAAATGATATATAATAATTGGTCATTATGGGTTACATTATTTTTGGAGACGACACAGTTATCTACCGTGAAATAAGTGAAGACAAGGACTTAATAGTTCTGCCATCGGACCTTAACGTTCATTCGTGGAACAAAGAGTGGGGGGTAAGAATTAAGTATTAGTAAATGCGCCACAGTTCACTTTCTGCGAAAGTCACCACACAAATGCCCGACCTATACTGTGGGTGGAGTAAACATAAAATCTTCAGATACAGTAAAACATCTTGGAATTACCTTAACTTCTGATATATCGGGGAAATACACACACAAAACATATGCAGCAAAGCATTAAAGAACCTAGGTTTTGTTAAGCGTATAATAGGAAGGTCTTTGGATAAAAAAGCTATAGATGGCCTACATGTTCGGAAATGTATCTCTCTCATTTTATCACTTCTGTTAGACCTAGAGATGTAGTGAGTATTTAGTGTGGCTCTGAAACACACCAGTTTTTAATTTCTCAGTCAAGCTAAGCCTAGCGTGTAGCCTCCGAGTCTCTAAGGGCTTCCATCTTAATCCCTCTAAAAGTTGTGAGGCAGTATATGTTTGCCCGTAGACGTTTTTAACAAAGCGTGCAGTTTTTCTTTGTATTTCATTAAATTTTTTGGTAAAATCTTTATTACCAGGGTTCCAAATGCTCGCGGCGTGGAGTAGAATCCATAGCACTAAGTAGGGAGTATATTTCCAGAGTAACTTTCTCTTACATTTCAAATAGATGGATAATACTCTTGCTTAAAATCCGCTAATTTGACCATCCGTCGTTCTATTCACTAAAAGTAAGAAAAGAGCAGATTTAAACTATATGGTTGTTGTATCGGTTGTCAGGCTACAGTTTAATGACGTAGAGCCCTATCCATGTACCACAATGAGTTAAAATAACCCCTTAGGCATTTAACAACTGCTACTGCCATCTCGGTCGATTACAGGGTTCTAAGTTGATGGTGTTTCTATAGTTACCGGGGAGTGTAAAGATGAGAGGATGAGGGTTGATGTTATAGGGACAAGGGAGTGGAGGGGAAGGAAGGAATGCGAGTGGGCGGGGAAGGGCTTGTAGGATGGGGGAAGAAGGGAGGAAATGGCGAGCGAAGACGGGCCGTGATAGATTGCCCTTCACAGTGGATGAGCACGGGACGGTAAATCTTCTCTCCCTCATTTCAAAGAGGAATTAAGTCAAATTAAAAGATGAGATAACGGGGGAAAAAATATCTTCTCCTCGATGGCTACCATCTCATTAATGTATTTGCAAGTCTTTGCAGTGCTCCATCCAAAATATTTTTTTTAAACGACCACAAAATCGCAGCGAAAAACTTCCATAAATCTTCTACCGCAACGTCACACAGCATGTTACTTGGAAAATTGAATTCACTCCTGTCTAAAGACTATAAGGGTCGTGGTTACATAGATGCAGGTATGCCAGAGATGAAACGACCATCCCGAATTATCCCTATATTTTGAGAAGACAGGCGTATAGCGTCTAGCACTGATTTTTCAACTGATATAGAGACATGAAATAAATTAATTTCGAATAGCCTCTTCCGATCGAACGTCAGGATATTAAGTAAACGTTTGTTACTCCAGGTAGGAGATAATATAAAGATGATGAAATTTGTGACGAAAAAATATTTTTACCGATTTATGATATAGGATTCCGGGCCCAAATTTGTAGAATAAAACATTTTTTATGCATAGAGTGAAACAAAAATCCATAAGAAGCCACACTGTGTAAACATTTTTCTATAATTTGTGTATTCTTACAAATTGCTGGTAAACTATGAACACATGATGGAAAGGTTATAACTCCAACGCGGCCGTATACAAAGTATTCCCGTAAGCAAATGATGAAAATTTCAAAAAGATACATAATTATATACGACTAACATGCTATGTACATACGTCACACGATATATGAAAATGGAACAAAATGACGAAGGACAAATCTAAAAGGATGTGTTATTGCTTCATTTAACGAAAGCATTTGAACGAAAGAACGAGCACAAAAATGCACTCTTGCGAAAATCAGGAATAGTAGTGAATATGGCTAAATTTGGCTAATGTATTCGAAAGGAACATGAATGTGGTTCACGGGGAAATTTTAATCTGCTGCATTGAATTTGAAACGAGCCATACTGGAAAAAGGAGCGAATGACAAAGGGAATGATGATTGCACGATTCATTCCTTTCCAGGGAAATAAAGGAAGCCTCTCCTCATTTCGAATGTTTAACCAGCGCGGAAAAAGAGAAGGGAAAACGGGCGACAGACGAGCTTTGAGGAACGGGAAGAGGGGGAGTTGGGAATTGGGACAATTGTGCGAGCTCGTCTTAAAATGGGAGAAAAGGCAGCTGAGAGGAATTCTCAAGGGAGGCTGATGGGTGGAGCGACGCGGAACTGCACCATATTTCTTGTCCGAAATACGTTTTTTGGAGACGGAAATGATGAGAGTCATGGCGGAAAACTATAACTTCCACCACCGTCTTATGCCCTGTGCTCGAAAATGGTAATGCCTCCTTGACGGACGGCCATCTTCGGAATTTAGGACGAGAATATCCCGATTAACACCTCGGGAAAAACTGCTCAAAGTTGAATACGTGATGGATGACGCGTGTACGACGCAGAGAGAGTAAATTAAATTTTATTTGCATCTCAAACATAAAAAGCGCATTGTGGAAAAACGCTGTAGAAAACTGTTATTTTTCCTTTACAGAGATGACCTTAACGATATTATATCAGTTACAAGAAAAATTGAATGAGTTTAGACGCTGTTCGTAAGTTTAATTTAAATAGTAAGTAGGAAATGTAACCACTTCAGTGGAAAAAACCACGTTACTACAATTCTCAAATTAACCGTCTTGTTGAAGTAGCTGCTGACACACCTAACTATAAAATGGGAGATCCCTCATGAATTCTAGTCTAATGGGTTTTCAAGTCAGATTTAGTCAATTTGGTGTTTTTAACTATATGTTCACGAACACATGGCTATTACAAAATTATCTGCGTACTCCGAAACAAATACTGGATTTATTATATTAGCCAACATAGTGCGCCAATTGATACCTTTAATTCCTTCCTTCTCTAATGCTTAAACTTTAATTATCTCATCATCTATTTCCATAAAACTTCTCTTTATAACGCCATGTCACGTAGGATTGTCTCAAATGATGCTTTGCACTCAGGCATTCTGCCTCATTACAATTTTCATCGCGAGTATTCTTAATTCCCCCATCATTACTAGCAGCAGGTGCCAGGAAAATGATGAAAAGTAATGAAATTCAATTAACTCTTTGCCTATTAGTTCATACCTGGGCAATTACCATCTATACTTTCAAAACATTTAAGAAAATGTGTTTGAAAGTATGCTGTTGTTCGAGAACAATACTCAATTCAAAGTTGCGAGTATCTCAACGAGGGGTAATGATTTATTTTCTGCAAAAAAATCTTGAATGAAAAATCATTATATCTTTCAATATAACTTCAGATATTACTCATTGAGAGCTCACTGTTTTGTCGATGGTAAATCAAGCCCTTTCATGTGTGAATATAACTTTTAATTAGTCTCAAAAGAAAATAGTGATTGCAATATTCTCCACCAAAGGCCACGCTAATATCAAGGTGAAAATAAATACAGCGAGGGAATCCTGAGAAGTTTCGAATAAAAAAAATTACTTATTTCCCACCGCATGGAAGAAAAGGACCCGGCGCCACCACGTGGAAACAAAAGAAGACTGCTTTCTTTTGATACGCGATGCGACGGGAGGAATATATAACCTGAGGGCGACCCGTTCCTTGGAGACGACCACGACACTCGCACACACACACAAGAGGAAGTAGCGAGACGCAACGGGGAAAGAATTAATGGTAAAACTCGAGGAGATGGAGAATGAAAAAGAAAAAAAGTACATAAGTATATATATATGACGGAAAATTAAAAGAAGGGGCACGGCTGCGCGCGCTGCCAAGCGGAGAAAGTGGAAGTTAACAATGTACGCCTGCAAAGAAGGAGAGAGTGAACGAGGAAGGGAGGGGGGGAAGAAGAAAAACGAGAATTTGAATAATAAGAAACGTTTGTCGCGTGGGAGGTGGACCTTTGTGCGTTCACTCGTTATATTTTTTTTGTCCTTTTTAAGAATGCTTTTTAAAAAAACAGCGGGGGAGGGGGAGAGAAGGGAGCCGATGAGTAATAACTATCAAAAGACATGCTTTCGGGGATTTGGGGGGTGGGGAGGGTTGGTTGGTTGGTTAAGGAAGAGAGAGAGAACAAAAGAATTGGGTTCTGGGAGGAGCAAAAGGTTTCTTTTAACAACGGGCCAATCAAAGGGAATTTATGATGAGGGCGGGGAGTGCGATGTTAAAGGAAGAGGAAGCATTCGGCGAGGACGCGTGTGAGCATTAGAGAATGGGAGAGTAATGAGACGAAGGAATAATGAAGGAGATGGGGTGAGGAGGTGAAGGAGGGGAAGGGGTACAAGGAGGAGGAGGAGAAATGAGGAGAAAGAGAGAAGTCAAAGAGGGGATCGGTTTCTTGAAGAAAAATTTTCCGTGATTGCCCAGTGCATCATCGGCGGTGCCGTGCTACTTCAAAGGGAAATGAGTCGTATTGCGTGCGAGGGAAAATTTCATTCGTTTTAATGCTCGACTCATGTTTGGATCATAAAACATGCATTCAAACCTACAAATTATCCCGCGAGAGATAAAGATAGTCTCAAAAGAAAAATTTTCCAACCATTTCATACACAGATGATGGTACGAAGTCACTCGCACGGGTTTATTTACGCAAAGGGATGAAATTAGCAATAAACAGTTTTTTGAAGAAAAATTTTCCGTGATTGCCAAGCGTATCATCGGCGGTGTCGTACTATTTAAAAGGGGAATGAGTCGAATTATGGGCGAGGGAAAAATTCATTTGATGTTTTAATTATCGACTCAGATTTGAATCATAAAAAATGCATCCCGACAAACATATCAGCCCGCAAGAGATAAATATAGTCTTAAAAGAGATTTTTTCAATCATTTCAAGTATATATGATGGTTCAAAGCCACTCCCACGGGTTCATATACATATTGGGATGAAATTCGCCATAAAAAAACAGTTGACTTGTGGAAACGTGAATAGTTACGCCTTCAACCATTAATTTTATCATTTGACTTAACCGGGATTCGATCTTTTATCCCCAAATTGCCGGTCAGGAGCATTAGGTTTCCGCACCAAAGTTTGCTAAAACCTCCATCGAAATTCGCCTCGAAGAAAGAAGGTTTCGTGGTGTAACTGGATATCAAACATGACCGGCGACGGGTAAATCCAGGTTTCGATCCCGGTCCGCATTAACTATGGCAAAAAATGAAGAATTGTAAGCATGACTGTTATTAAATTAAAATAAACATGTAAATGTATACCACATGATACGTCTACGTCTACGTAATACCCTGCGAGCCACCACGAGGGTGTGTGGCAGGGGGTGAAGATCACCAAACATACACTATTGACATGCAACTAGGACATGATAGAGTAAATATAAAAAAATGATTATAAAAGCTACGACTAAATCTATCCTCAGTCATCACACTGCAGTCCAATTGAAACATTTCTAACGAAAAACAGCAATTATGGGAGTTGATTCTAAAGGGAATATTAATAAGTCATCTCCGCTTATGTTTGACGATAGATACTTTTGACGGTTTAGTTAGCAATGGGATGTGTTAGAGGTTTTGAAGGAAGACGAGACACGTAAGGCTGCTTGCACCAAGACTCGTATTTGGTTTACTTTTATTTTTCTTTGTTTTTTAAACCAACAGTAGCTGAGGGAAAAGCGGATACGACCGGATTCTCTGAAAAGAAACACAGCGTCACAAGGTATAGAGCGCGATACTATGTGTTTGCTCACTCCAGAGTAAGCTTTGAGATATTTGAACGAACTTCAATTGTTATGATCAAAACAGGGAAGAAAAATCAGGACCGCTTTTGTTTTCGACGTGATTTTCAATGGTGAAAACAAATGGCTGGTTTCCACGCCAAACGATCTACTAAGACATTTAGCGTTGCATCATACGTCTTGTATTACTCAGGCAAGATCCAATCTCAAACCTGGGAAAATTTTTAATAGAACGGGAAAATGTGCAATAAAACAATTAATCCTACACCATACTATCAAATCAAAGTGATTTTTATGATAGAGGCATAACGTTTCAATCCTGCCCAAGAAAATCGACGAAATTTTGTCCCTTTTACTTTTTGGACACCGCAAATGAAATTGATGGAGTAGTTGAATAATTGTTTCCTTTGAAGAATTTGTTTTTCATTAGAACTTTGACTAAAATATTTGAAAGTTTTTACCAATTTACAGACCATACAATATGTTATCCAAGGGCTGTAGATTGCCTCTTTAATTTTGCTACTTTCTTGCATCTGTGCTTTTTGGCAAGATCGCATAGCATTAACAGTTTCACATTGGCCTCTATGGAGTTATGAAACATCAGCATGAAATAAATACTGCTACTATATTAATTTTTAAAAAGTGCTATTTAAGAATTAAAATAGATGCAATTTATTTAATTATAACATTTACTTTGAAATGTGACGTATTTGTATTGTATATATTTAATTGAAAATAATATTTTACGTAATAATATTTACATAAGGTATGCCTCAACATTACCTTAATTACGTACCTTTTTTTAAACTTTCCCAATTTTTTTTTCATATGACAGCTGAAACTATTAATTTCAGAGTTCCACCAGGCACGCCATCGTCAGAGAACAGCGTCACGCATTCAACTATTCAAATTGTTTGACAAACCGCCGAAAGAGACGCAACTTTCCACACACTTAATCGTGAGCGTTACAATTCCGTCTAGCGCAGCAACTAAATGGAAAAGCCTCTTAGAAAGAAGATATTTAAATGATTTTGAAACGTAACAAATTTGACTCGCTCGTCCATAGAGGGTTAGATTCTATTACCTAAATGCTTACTGTCAAATTGTAGAAAATCAAGAATGGTTAATTTTTGTACACCTTAACTCTTAAATTATAGATGCTTTCATAGTTATGGCTTTATGGAGTACATAGGATATTGCATGAACAATACTCTGCATTTTGCTAAGAGAGGATGGAGAGGGATAAGTGAAAGCAAAAGCTTTTTTATACAAATAGAAGTATGACTATAAATGTCGGCTGCAGGTGTCTTGCCCGGTTACACTCTTTGCTCATGTCAACACAGTGCTCTCCAGCAAATGTGCTCTCCCATTACTTGGAAGGTGTTATTAAATGTGAGAAAAATGGCACAGGGGCATTTTGGTCAATAAAGGTCTTCAATTACATCATAGCGTGCACCGAGAACAGGCATTGTTGTTTGGCCGCAGAAATGGCGATGCTCAAGGCTCTAAGACGGCTGAGTCACTTGTCTCTCCTTTGCTATGTCTATTCTTTCGTCACTGCATGGTAAATATTGCGGCGACGGGAAATGCAGTATAAATACCTTATAATCATTATTCGATCTATCTACTAGCTAGATATATTCATTTATAGGTAGAAAAGAGAGGGCTTGCAGTGATTTTGATAATTGATGCGAATATATCAACGGCTGTTAGTTACAGAAGCCATTTATAAATCACCAGCATTCGACTGCGAAGAGTAAAAATACTTTCTTTAGGCGCTGGGTGCAGTTGGCGTATTATCCACGCATTGAATCAGCGTCATCGCTGATAAGAACCCTTAAGATCAGTCAGTGATGAAGGTTGAAGAGAATGGTTTTTCGGTTCTCCTTCCGCGTTTAAAAAGACCCGACCCGTTAAAACCATTCTCTTCATCAAAAAAACTCCGCGGAAGCCTTCACGGAGAGTGATGAAGGTTGATAAGTACTTGGCTTGACTATATATTTTTGCAGTATTACTTGGTGCGCCAGATTTCATTTTCTTTATTTTGCGTCGGTACTAAAATATATCAGCTCCATCCTTGCTAAAACGGTTGGTTCACTCCTGCCGTAAATCTGAACAATGTAAATGCATAAGGGTCATTCCACGTCAGATCAGCAGTGAGTTGACCCTTGGTGTCACCGATTCAAACCAAAATTTTTGTGTGGCTTCTATTTGGCGTTAAATGACAAACTATAGAAGTGTTTTTGGAAAAAGCATTTTTTTGGCATATCTAGAGACGATCAAAGTTTCGACCATTTTGCGCTTAGACCTTATTTCTTTTTGCTATATCTCCTAAACGAAAATAGCTAGAGAAACAATTAACGTCTTATTTTGTTTGAAAAAGAATGTACAGCAACAGTGTGTTATCAATTTTGTAAATAAACTAAATTTTATTGAAATTGTGTAAATTTTAAATGTTAAAATTTTAATAACAAAAATAAAGCCGTTTTTAAATTTAAATTTTTTTCTAGTTTGACACGTTAGTCTTTTGTTTTACCTCAAAATTATGTTTGGTCGTGGGCAGTGCATAAACAACGGAGATATTTTACTTCAAAGACTGAACTACGCCCTCGTTCGCCACGAGGTTCGGCGTTAAAATGATGTGCCGCTGTACTTTGAGAATTTATATCTTGGTTCGTGTAAATGCTAGCGCAGTACTTTATACACCACTTTTAAGATAAGTTTATTTTAATTTCATTAATATTTTTTATTATATAATATAACCAAAAATCGAGACGCGTTACTGTAATAATCGACACCGCACTACCTAAACTTAGCAGTTTGGTCAACTTCATGAACTTTGTAACTCAGCCTAGGAAAATCTGCGAAATCTACAGCATTGACTTCTCACCAAATGTTGCCAGAGTTGATAAAGATAACGAAACTGTAGAAACTATAGTTTGCTTCTTTGATGTGCTCTGTCGGTTATTAGGGGACCAGGAATTAAGGTCATTAGCGTATTTGAGGATTGAAGGGTACTTTCGCAAGGAGTTTCTGAGGGAATGGAGGAAGAGAACAGGGAAACCCAGTGACTGTATGAGCCTACTCTTGATGAAAGGCACCAAAGGGTCCACGGGTCACTTTCCCATTGGAGGATTGAAAAATCTTCTGGCATTACTTTCCACAATGAACTCAAGTACCAATCGGAACTTCTCCTAAAAAGTCTCCGCCATTGCCAGGATTCAAGCCAGGACCCTCAGAAAGAGGAAGCCAGAATTATACCCATCACACCAACCCGAGGTCTCATGATTTAACTTAGTGTCACCGGAGAAACTAGCATACACATCTAACTAAAATTAACTACCTACCAATCGTTGCAACGCCATGAGATGAGCTGATTATCGATGCTATACAACCATATGGAAGATACATCATCGTACCAACGCATGGAGAAAGAGACGCTGAGAGAAAAAAGATGATTTTCGACGTGAGACTCTTTTTCGAAGTGGGGCACGTTTCATGGGGATGGCTGGAATGAAGGGGTGGTATGAGGGTGTAGACCCAGAGGCACCGCCCGCCCCGATGGAATGTGCGACGCCAGAGGGTTGAACGTGGGGAGGGGAAGACTATGAAAAAAATAGGACTCAGTAAGGGGTGTATTTAAAGTCTGGACCCCCTCTGAGAAAGATCCCAGGATTTGAGAAGCGACAAAGTAGGCCACGGGCGAAGATAAGGAGCGGGAGTAAGGAGAGAGGAGAGAGAGAGTGAGAATAAAACCTCCCTGTTGCACCAGTGGAACATTTCGTATACGCGTGAACCGTCGCGTCATAATCGTTGAACTTACAAGTAAAGTCTATTTACAGCTCTTACAAGCAAAAAAATAAGGTTAGTTCAGTTACACAAATACTTTATCATTATTTATTATTATTATATTAATATTTATTATATATTATATTATTAATTATTTAAAAAATAAGTAGAAACACTCATAGTGGGGGGTCGGATTGCTGTGGTGGCTAGAGTACTGGCTAACCATACGGGCGGTCACGGTTCAAATCCCTGCAGAGGAGGATGTTTTTCAGAGGAAACCCGATCCCTACTTTGGTATATTGTGGAGGGTACTTCAAGTACAAGTACTCCGTCTGTCGGATGAGACGTTAAACTATGGTCCCCTTGGCGCCTTTCGTTAAGAGCATGCTAATGCCGACGCCGGGTTTCTACCCACCCCTCCTCCCTTACCTATCCCCTATGGCGCAAATGACCTCAGATGTCGGTCGCCTCCTCGAAAATCCAATCCAAAACTCGTAGTCATCATTCGAAGATTGGTTTCCTGCAGCTATCCACTCTCTACTCAACTTCTATCAGGGGCGCGACCGGGGTTCTCCATAACGCTTGCGCTAATATTATAGCCAATTTTCAATTGATCATGTGAGAACGTGCCTGCCGATTAAATCAGGTAATCAAGACTTGGCACTTATCACCTGAGTTTGGTCATGCATGCCTCCATTGATCAAATGTTACATTTTTGATGCAGCCCTTTGAACGGCCACCGACAGAAAGATGATGTTTCCTCTGTGAAGTCTCAGAGAAGAGAGAGGCGAATGTGCGGAGCTATCATATGTGACGTGCTTCGGGGCAGAAAACGGAGATATGCTGAGGAATGGGAAGGGAAAACAATTAGAGAAACGATTAGTGCAACGCCTGTTTTTTACCTCCATCATGGGACTGTTCAACCATTCCATTTGCCACTCTTTGTGCCTAGCATTTTCCCTTCAAGTCTCTAGCGACTGTCAACCTAGTCCTTACATCGGTGGCGGTTAAATTTCTTACCTATCGCTCGTCGTAGTTTTCAACATAGCGTGAGGCATTTCTTGGAGATTTGATAGTTAACCCTAGTGGTGGAACCCGGTCTATCAGACCGATAAAGTAATCTTTCTGGTGACGGATGCGAAGTACGAAATTTTGCAGATTATGCTCTTCAGTAGATTCCTATTTTTTAATGCCCCTCCGATATACGAAGAAAAAATATCACCTCGTGTCAAAAAGTCACCAAAAAATCATATCGCTACTATATAGCTGCTTTCGGTTCCACAGACTGTGCGTCACCTTTCGTGGCTTCAAATACTATTCATTTTGTTTTTCTATGTAAATTATGATATGCTAAAAATGTGGATAATTAATTAATGATATAATAAGGAAATGAATCCTTTTTTTACATAACAATACCTTGTAATGGCTATTTGGCTCTAATAAAATAAACAATGCCCAAGTCTAACCAATTTACAGTACAACCTAGATAGAATAAAAGCTTTAGTGTCGTCCCTTGGTGTCGTGAAATTTTTTTATAGAAGTTTTTAAATTAACTTTAGACCGCTGCTATTTAGGAACCATTCAGAAAAAAAAACGGTTATCATCTTTGAAAAAACACCGAAATTCTAATCGGCCCAGGACACCGACGTCACCCCTCATGTCCCAATAATTCACGTCGCTACTGATGGGTTAAGTATATAAAATCTAGAAACCTCTGCTATCCTGCGTATGTAACCAGTAATCCTGACGAAGATGGGTGATTCTGATTACCAGGTATAAGTATTTGCGACTTAACACTTAGGTTAGGTCATGCATGTCTCCTCTGATCCACTGTCGCATTTCTAAAATTACCCTTTTGAACGGCCACCGTCACCAAAGATGATGTTTCCTCAGTGAAGGCTCAGAAAAGAGAGACACGAAGATATGAAGCTGTGAGAAGAGACGTGCTTTGAGGCAATAAATAGAGACACGCGGACGAATTGGAAGGGAAAACAATTACGGGTACTATTAGAATTACACCTGTTTTTTTACCTCCATCATGGGACTGTTCCACCACTACATTTGCCACTTTTTGTCCATAGGATGTGGCCTCCAAATCTCTAGCGACTGTCAACCTAGTTCTAACATGGGCAGCAGATAAATTTCTTACTTATCGCTCGTCGTAGTTTTCAACGTACCGTGAGGAATTTCTTTGAAAACTACATCTACATTTACATACTACCCTTGCGAATCGCCTCTTGGGCGGACAGGGGGTGTTGGGACACCAGCTGCGTAAAGATATAAGGTTTTGGGAGGTTAGATAATGACGTATATTATGGGAGTGTATTTAGTGGAGCTCAGTTTTTATTGTGGTCGCTTATTGCGCGCGAAAAGAACGAGTTTTTGTACCTATCTGTTCGGCAATGTATCTATCTTGTTTTATCGATTCTGTCAGACCTGGAGATGTAGTGAGGCGTCATGATAATATTCTCTATGTCGCTCTGAAACGCACCAGTCCTGAATTTCTCAAGCAAGCTCAGCCTAGCGTGTAGCCTCCGAGTCTCTAGGGGCTCACACCATAATCCCTCTAAAAGTTGTGAGATACTATATGTTCGTTCGGGGCAGTTTTTAACGAAGCGTGTTGCTTTTCTTTATATTCTATGAATTTGTTGGTGAAATATTTATGATCAGGGTCCAAAATGTTCGCGGCATATTTGAGATGAAGCCTGAGAGATTTGATGGTTAAGTGTATATATCTCTAAAGTTTTGCTGACTGGCGTGTTTAATCACTAGATTTAATTCCAGATGGAGAAGGGTCATTATGATCGATTAGATATAATGACTCGTGACTTAACACTTGCGTTAGGCCATGCATGTCTTCACATACCACTGTCGCATTTTTAAAAGCATCCCTTTGAACGGCCACTATCATCAAAGATGATGCTTCGTCAGTGAAGCCTCAGAGAAGAGAGACGAAACTGTGGAGCTAAGAGATGAGACGTGCTTCGTGGCTGTAAACATAGAAGTGCGGACGAATGGAAAGGGAAAAAAATTAGAGGAACGAAAAAAATTCTCGAAACTGACGCACATATGCCTCAGCGACGAGGAAACCTCGAAGGCAAAAAAAAACAAAAGAAGCATAACGACGACGTGTCCGAGTAAGTGTTTCCATTCTCGTCGAATATTCCACGGCTCATATGAGTCCCTGTCAACGCATGAAAAAACAACCCATTGGACACGTTGGAAAAGAAAAAAATGACGCAGGGACTTGTTGCGTCTCTGATGAGGTGGCTTTAGAGGAAGAGAAAAAAAATGAAGGTGATGATGATGGCACCGAGTCTCGTTTATGGGTTCATATATTTTTGACGGCTCCTCACTCCCTATCTTTCTTGAACACACTTGTGAGACGCGTTTCCGGGTGTGTTGCCTGTGAGGCTAATACGCAGTTCGTCTGGGACGACACAAGAACAAATGCCAGTAGATATATTGACATGCGGAATTACGAGATGAAGGACATAATCCATGATACGGAACGTAGCGATGTATGGTGCACAAACGTGGACCCTCAGAAGGAAGGACGAGAATAGGCTGCAGTCATTTGAGATGTGGGTGTGGAGAATGATGAAAAAGGTGAGGTGGACGGAGAGGAAGGCTAACGAGGTAGTGTTTGAGATGGTGGGCGAGGAAAGGAAACTTCTTAATGAAATTCGAGATAGGCAGAGTAGGTGGCTGGATGATGCCATAAGGGAAGATAGATTGATTAAGAATGTAATAGAGAGAAGGATGTTGGCCTAGTGGGGAAGTGAAAGAAAGAGAAAAGGTTTCATGGACAGGATGAAGAAGGGCAATTTGTATGCTGAGGCGAAAAAGGATATACTAGAGACAGATAGGCCGCGGAAAGTGTAGACAAGAGGGAGGTGATTCTCTGACATCCAACAAAACCTACCTTAATTGGTAGAATAGAATAGTAGAAGGACGTAATCCAACCTTAAGAGTAAAAATCAGCAAGATGATCAGGACCTTTAGCTGTAAAAGAGTAGTATAAATCAGCGGTTCCCAAAGCGGGTGCTAATATCCCCCGGGGTGGTGCTTAAATCTAGAATCTATGAATGGCAATACATCGTCATCAGCCATTCTTGGCCGCTCATTATTTCATCAATAAAATCATTTTTCGCTAATGAGAACTGTCGGAGGTGATGTATCACTATAAACAACGAGGAAATACGTTTTTTATGTTATCTTCTTTTTTCTTTATATTTTTTAATATATATATATATATATATATTATCTTTTTTCTTTATATATCTTTATATTATAAAAAAATCATTTTTGGTCGTTTATAATGAATTAATACCACCATATTACGTCTACATCTTCACTGTTAGGACGAAAATGATCCTTTTTTTATGGCAGAGTCACCACATTGATGTGAAAATAATTTCCATAGCTAGCAAAATACACATTTGAATAACTGTAATACAATACATACTAGCAATTATTGCTCATGTAAAAACGTTCGTGGAAAAATTTGCTTAATCATTCCTCCGAATAAATAAAGGTTGAATAGACCAAGGAAACGAATACAACATCATGTTATGTAACTTTTTGAAACACATTTTCATCTGACGGCGCTGTCATAAACTGCTAGTTTATTTTTTATTGCCCATTGAAAACGTTTCCCAGAGTAAAAGTCATACCTTTTTCTTTGAGTAACTTGTTGTGAGCTATGAACTCTACACTTCCAACAGCGGCCTGAGAGTAGTTTATTTCTTGCGCAATGGTGAATGAGTATTATCTTTATACCACAGCATGAGAGAAAAACGTCGAGCCACGAAAGATTAATCCTCATACAACACCTCACTCGTCCCATAATAACCTTCTTCCGAGATTCTCTAAGTCTACACCCCTTCACTCCATCCAGTTAGTCACTTCTTTTCCTCTCCCCTCCCTCCTCAAAAAAGCATTCTCCCTCCGATTACCCTCTTACCTCTTAAAACGTAATGCCTCCACGTTCTCTCTCTCTTCTTATTTCATGCGCATCTCTCCCAATTTATTTGAAGTTTCTTCTCTAGTCTTTCCAACCTAGCACCTTTCGTCGCCAAACCTTCAGTTCCCCGCTCATCCTTTATCCTCATAGAGAATATACGGAACTATGAATACTGATAAAGTTGGGCTGAAGCTTCCTAATGTCATTCATCTTCTAGCCACATCCACTACCCAAATAGCGGGGTCAAAATTTCAATACCATTAAACACCCATAATGCTTACGTTCCACGTTTGCGCTCTCGAAAACTAACGTGACATTCATAAACATTCACAGAAATCGCTTGGCCCGATACGGAGGACATCGGAAACAGCAAGTTCTAGATCATCTGCCGCTGATAGCTCCTTAAGCCGAAATTGCAATAAACATTTCACACTTCATTGCATAGTTGTCTTTGATTTCCCGATAGCTGACTGGCTTCAAAGTTTTCTTCTGAATGTTATGATCCGCAAGTTTCCACGCAAGTCCTTATTTTCGGGAAAATCTATCAACCAACGTTAAGGGAGGAAAATAATACTTATTCTGCAACAATAAATCAATAACAGCTGATTGATGATGCAGGTGAAATACTATAGTTCTTACGTATTTTCATATATTAGGGCTAGTCATCACAGGTTAGATTCGGAGATAAGATAGAAATTAGACAATGCTTCGCGTGGCACAGGAGCATCTCACCCTACTGACCTACCAATTCTTCGTTCGTCGTTCTTTCCGTCCAAATTTTCGTGACTAGTTGTTCGTCCTACCACCGCTTTTCCAGCCATTTTTGTATTGCTTCCCACAGTGTGCCTGCTCTTTTATGCAGGAGAGGAAGGAGAATGAGAAAATTAATTCATGTGTTTAAGATTGGCAAAACGCTCGAAGAGTTCAAGAGGGATTAAGATAGATGAACCAGATAGTTTCGTGGCGGAGAGGTTTAGAACTCACCTCGGGGTAGACAAAGGCAGAACTTCAGACAGTTTTACAATCCAATTAGTTTAACGCCGACGCATTGATATCCAACCACATTTTCCGTCCTTTCCTCCTCCACCATAAAAAAAACAAATTCTACCGATCCGCCGCCCATCTTTTCTGAACAGAAGTCCAGTATCAATCACCTATGCTTATGCACATATATGCTTACCTCCCTGCAAGATGCCAAATAGCCGTGAGGTAGCATGTGTAAGGACACCAGCTTTGTAAATAATAAGGTTTTTGGAAGTGATATGGAGAAGTGTATGATAAAAGGAAAACTGCAACCCTAAATTAGGATAGGGCTGCAAACTAGGAAACATAAGGTGAAAACATTTGTGTGGAGCGAGGCACTCTATGGATCGGAAGCATGGACCATTGGAAAAGATGGCCGAAAAAGGATGAGAAACCTTCGAAACCTGGTGATTGAGGAGGAAGAGAAAGTGGACGGAAAAAGTAATAAATGATGTATGTATGTATGAATGAAGTACAGAAGAGTAGAAGAGGAAAGGAATCTATTGAACACGACGCAGAAAAGAAGAACCAGATAGATTGGACACACTTAGAGGCACAATGGTGAAGAACGCATTTGAAGGAAAATTAAAGGGAATGTAACGTTTTTATGCTGGCGCCAAGTTTTTAGCGTCCCGTTTTTGTTCAGTTAGCTTCTCGTGTGGGCCGTGGAGTAGCGGTAGTGAGGACGAGAATATATATTTGGTGGTCCCTCTAGAAGCATGGCATTTTTCTTGGGTCCCAAAGTTTCGGTTGCGGGCAGAGAGACTGCTATTACGGAGCCGTGGAGGTCACGGTACCGTGTTAGTTTATTTTCAGGCCATTTCCTTTTGTTTTACTCCCTTACCATCCTTCCTCTTACGTCACCCCTTCCTTATCGTAGTTCCGGTGATGAGATGTGACTCGCGACACTTTTCATGAGTGTAAGTCACTGAGGGAATTACGATTAGGATTTACCTTTCCCTCCTCCCTTCTTCTCCTATCCGAGTACAGGCGGATCTTCCCTATACCACCCTTAACCTGTACTGGTGCCCATATTCATAAAGTCGATTAGTTGGGAGTGTCACGTAGTCGACCCCGCCCGGAGCTAGTCAGGAGAGGCGGGCATCGAGGGACTCGTTACAGGAAAAGTCCCAAGAGGAAGACCGAGGAATAAGATAATAGACCAAATAAAGAAGAAAGTTCATCGGAAGAGCTACCTGGAAGTAAAAGACCTAGCATTAGATAGGGAAAGGTGGAGGGCTGCAGTCAACCAATTTTACTTACCGATCTTATGAGGTTGTTTTTAGTGGGGCTCAGTTTTAATTATGGTCAATAATTGTGCGTGGAAACAATGAATTTTTCTGTCTGTTCGGCAATGTCCCTTTCTTATTTGATCGCTTTTATCAGGCATAGAAATGTAGTGTGGCATCAAAATAATATTCTCTGTGTCCCTCTGAAACACACTGGTTCTGAACTCCTAAGGCAAGATAAGTCTAGCATATAGCCTCCGAGTTTCTAGGGGCTCCCAACTTAATCCCTCTACAAGCAGGAAGAACACTATATCCTCGCTCGTAGCGTAGTTTTTAATGAAGCCTTTGCTTTGTATTATATTTATTTTTTGGGCTCAATCTTTCCGAAGATGATTCCAAATGCTCGCAGTGTACTTGAGGCGAGTCCTAACTAGAGCTATGTAGCACCGCTCTTTTTCTTTTTCATCGGAACCTTTTCTATTATATGTTTGATAAACCCTATTTTCTTCATTGCTGTGCCACGTATGGTTTCTATCTGTTCCCCACGATATGTCTGAAGCTAAGGCTGTTCCAGGGAATCTGACTATGTTTGAAGACTTCATGTTCACTCTGAAGGTTTGAAGACATGGGTAGTCATTATGCCAGAGGATAAGAGAGGTCGCCCGAAGAAGAATTTACATCAGATTAGACAGAGAAAACAAGGAATTATGACAAGGTTGGTAGAAATATACTCAATTATTCTCCATAACACGGACAATTGGCGTGTACAGAGAGGATTAGAGGGAGGGATTAGAACATAGGATTGGATAAAACTAGATCCATAGATGAGAATAAAAAGGATAATTTTCGTATAAATTAACCATTTGGGCCATCACTCAAACAACAGCAGGTGAAATTCGTCCCAAGGGATGTTAGAGCAAAAGAGAAAGAAAGAGGAAGGGAAAGAGGATATACATGCATCATTCTCATTTAATCCTCTTTCCACCGAGACCAAGTTTCCTAACCGAAGTCATTAATTAAATCGGAGAGTAGGAACTCCGTCCAAGAGCGAGTTTTTACATTCCAGCGCAAAGAGAAAAAGAAGAGGGAGGATTAGAGCCGAGGGTTGGAAAGAATCAGAATAGAGAACAGAAAGAATAAGGGCTAAATATATCTTTCTGGATTAAAAAAATGATTCCGACTTGTTTAAGCACCACCAAATGGAATTCCCAGAAAACTGCCCAGTCGTAAGAGAGGGAGAGAGAAGAAGGAGCAGAGAGATTAGAAGGAATGAGAAATCATCACCATTCCCATTCCATTCTCGTTCCGTAGAGACCAAGTTTCTGGACCATGGATCAGCGAGATTTACTTATTCGTCCGAGGAAATATTTACACCAGAGTATCCAGAGAAGAAAGAAGTGAGAAATGGCAGCACAGGGTTCGGAGAGCATATCAAAACAGTTACAAAACGGAGAAATTTGTTCCTGAAAAAAAGAAAACATCACTCGGACCGTCATTTTGACGACCAAACGGGACACGCCGAAAAATTGTCCCCGAGGGATGTGAGAGAAAATGAGAAGGAGAGAGGGAGAATGTGTGAGGAATGGCAAGGAATATGGGGGCTCGGAATTAATTTCCATCTCCTTGTCCCCTTAAACCAAGGGGCGGGCGTCAGCGCGCGGGCGTACGAGGCTGAAAAGGGTGTGTTTGGGTCATGGAGGGCCGGGAGGCGGGAGACACTGGGAGTGGCGAGGTTTTGCAGCATTGCTAAACAAATAAAAATGTGAAAAATAAAACAGGAACGAACGCGGGCAGAGAGGACAAGTGCGCGCACAACGAGTTGGTTTATGAAAAATTCAAGAGCGGAAAAAAACAAGGGGAGAGAGGCCCGCTTTTAAAGCCCATAATTTTCGTGTGGCCGAGGGAGGAAATCAGTGCGGTTGACGGGATGAGAAAATGAAAAAAAAGCGAAATAATGAGCGTGCTAAGGAAAAGTCCTGTTGGTCGGGGAACAAAGAAAGCGGCGGGGATGTTTGGGAGGAAAAAGGGGAAAGAATCCAAGGATAAAGAGTAAGGATAAGGTATTGGCCGTACGGAATACGAAGGAAGGGCAAGAGTAATGAGACAAGGTTTACCCAGCTCCACTCCAGCGAGATTCGCCATTTTATTGCATAATGCATCCTCACCAGTGCCCAGAAAGTTTAAAAAAAAATATTAAAGATTATCCACGTGATAGTTTGTCTCCGAATATGAGTTTTAAAATAATTTCTTTTTCATTTATAAGGACGCCATACTACATAGTAACAAATTTATGCAATAAGCCATCATTATAAAATTGTGTCGTTTTCTAAGTAAATCCTCGTAGAAATGGGATAACGATCAGGATGATGCATTGGAAAGAATCCAATAACGTACAGATGGTCGATCATCTCTGGGGAATTTTGAGTTTATATCTAGCTAACAAAGAGTCGTCTGTGCGTATGAAGGTGAATCAAACTTAATTGTAGAGTAATCAACTCATAGTGTTATAAACATGTTTTGGAGCACATAGAACAAACTCAAAATTTTTAAATGCTATCACCATAACGCCATTGTATCGCACTCAGCGAAATAATGGCCAGAGCTAATAGGCTTTTTACTTTCCGTTTAAAAAAAAGATCGAATATAAGGAGCTCACGCACAAGTACTGAGCTAAAAAGTCCCGCTGCGACCAAACGATGGCGTTAGAGTGAGAGATGCGAGCGGCGAAGAGAAAGGAAAAATGATGCATAAGACAAATGAAACGGAGGAAAATGGTTAAAAAAATCTACATGACTGCATTATGCCAAGTTTTGAAAAAATATATGATTACCCACACAATTTTGTCATTCAGAAGCTTGCAAATCACAACGGACAATGCTGTATTCCTCCCGCATAAAATTCTTACATGATCCAAGACTTAAAAAAACAAACATAATTATCAAATAGATACATTCGTATAATGTAATTATACACTAGATTTTGCGAATAAACGCTACAGGGTGCCGCAAACTGTGTCAAGGCCCAATCAATGGGAGCAGGGTTCTGGAAAATATCAAAATCTAAATTCCGTGTTGGAAAAAGAAGGATTTATTTCAGTTCCATTTGGCTATGGCAGTTTCAAACAGGTGGCTGTAAAGATAAATTCAAAGATACGACCGCAATGCACTAATGTGCAAAGTGCTTCAAAATAGGTCACTAGAAAATTTATTTATCACTTATAAAAATATGCAGAGATCAAAAAGGACGTAATTAATATAACATGAAAGAAAATAAAACTCATTTTAGAATGAGTAATTTGTAAAAATAATGTAATACTTAGTAATTGTAAAAATAAGACGAAAATCGGAAAGAAGTTTATAAATGGCATGAAGGATGGAGAAATTTTGAGGAAAGGCAAGGTGCACCTACATCTAAATACTACCCTGCGAGCCGCCACATGGGCGAGTGGCAGATGTTGTTGGGACACCAGCCGTGTTAAGATGTAAGGGATAAGGTTTTGGGGGAGATAAAATGGTGACACGTAACGCGGGAGTGTATTTAGTGGAGCTCAGTTTTTATTTTGGTCGCATATTGTGCGCGGAAAGATCAAGTTCTTGTACCAGTCTTTTTGGTAATGTATCTCTCTTATTTTATCGCTTCCGTCAGACCTAGAGCTGTAGTGAGGCGTCATGATTCATTTCATTCAAAATCACATTCTCTATGTCGCTCTGAAACAGGTAGGGGTATATTCAGTGTTAGGATATTAAAGAACGTTATCCACGGAAGCGAAAGGAAAATGTTGAACTAGACAAAAGAGTACGAGAGGAAAGATTTCAGATAGCATGATGGGAGGCGTGGTTATGTTTCCTATAAAATTAAGTGCTAAATTTTTCACATTCACACACTGCCTTAAAATGCCTAAATGGAGTTTCTTTACCAACTTATATCGATAGAATACACAACAATAAATAGTTTTTAAGCAGAAGCGTGCAAATATTTGTTTGTTGAATTAAGACTGTTGCCCGCCAGGTATTTGTATATATATTAAGTGTTAAGATCTTTTTATGTTCGAAGTGGTAATTCACCGCCCTTTATTTCCGAAAGGTTTTCTTACCATTTGAGAAGAGAATGTAATGTGTATGTCTGTAAACCTAATTTAACATTGTATAAAAGGTCTTTTCTGTACATGGGTGCAAAGGTTTTCAATGCACTGCCTGAAATTATAAAAAGAGAAAATGTTTTCACAAAGTTTCTTCGTTTAGTTAAAACTTGGCTGTTTACACAAAAAAACATTGATACTCTATTCTAAGAATTAAAAATTGACTGCTTCTGTTTATTAGAGACTAGTATATATAATCTGATAAACGCATAGTGGTATTTTTGTCTTATGTTGCTGTCCATTAGAGACTGTATTATATAATGTCATGTACGCATAGTGTTTTGTTCAATTTTTTGTCTGGGTAACGCATGTTTTTGTTTTTGAAGGTAGTCTTACCTCAGGAATAACCTTAAAAACTACCTAAATCTTTCATATTCGATGTTAATGTAGTTGTGTACATTATTTTATGGAAGAATAAACAACAAAAAAACAACAAACAACAATATCCAAGGCTTATTCTCAAGGACAATGAACCCCTAGATCCTACAAAACAAGAAAAGATATATACGACAGTGTGCATGATAAAAAGGATACAACATTTAGAAGCACCACGGTTTAATGGTGATTGTAAATGAGGCAGACAAGCAAGAGGAACCGAGAGACATGAAGAGGAAAGCGGAAACTGTCAGAATCGAGAAGAAATCACGCGATGTCCTCGACGTTTCCGGCAAAACCACGCCGCCGGCAAGGGAAAAAAAGAATCATCGCCAAGGGTAATAGCTATGGCGGAGAACATCTCCGGGAAAAATCTGGATGATGTCTGTTCATTACGCGTTGCATGTTACGAAACATCTCCCTCAAGGGAAATCTACGGAAAAGTTCGTTGAAGTGAGCTAAAATCAAGCACTTTAAAAGATGAATTTCAGAAAGCACTAAAATTAACTATTTAGAATAATTTATAGCCCTGAATTATGCCAAACTGCTTCACATATAGCTTAATTTGAACATGACAATTTGACCTTTAAAGTTGGTACTCATGTTTCTCTACTAGTAGAAGAGCAATCTTCTCGGGATTTATTCCAGACCCTTGCTCATAAACATATTCTTCCCTGCACTTAAGCTAAATATTTTGCCAAAGGATCGCAAATTCTGTATGAAGAGTTAATGTCCTCGATTTGCCAGCCAAGGAAAATACCATTTTCTCGTATGTGCTTTTACTCAGTGCCTGCAGCCATTATGCACCGCACTCGTACCAATAAACCTCTCTTCAGGCAAAACACCAAACGCATAAAATGTCCCAAGTCGGCTAAGTGCCTCGATGATAGAGCAATTGAGAGGGAGGGTAATTTGGCTACTTTGATTATTCAGGGCACTAGGTAATTTTGGAAAAAATACCACCAAAATCCACAGGACACTAAGGATGATAAAAAGACAAACTAAACGTATAGATTTCACGATAATCTTGTAATTCTCCAAAATTCTCTCAGAATCAAAATTAGTCTCATCAGAAAAAAGATGGCAATTACTCCCCAAAACTACTTATTTATAAACAACCGTTCCTATATTGTTAAATTTAATGCAAATTTAAAATGCAACACAAATCGTTACACAGGGCCAAAAAGAATATTTGTGTGTCGATTATGCCGTTTTGGGTATGTCTCAACATATTCGCTATTTGAAATTTCTTCCTAATACTTATTGTAGGAATATACTATTCGACATGACATTGTAGTCACAGCGCTAATGACTAAATATGCTGTCCCAAACCTTTTAAAGGGACATTTTGACAAACGGTTGCTATTCTTAATTGAACCACGAAGATAAGGATGTGGCCGAAAACTAGCACAAATAACGTGGATAAATTTTCCTTTAAAGTTTTACATGGATGAATGTGAGTTGAAACGGCGGCAAGATTAATTCCTATGACCTTTCAAATATATGCTAGACCCTACCTGCTCACACCATAGCCGAGGCTGAGTCTCCATTCCTGCTTGACATGAGCATGCTTGAAGGTGACACGGTGGTGACTTCGAGGAAGCACTCAAGCCCGTCCAGCAAGACATCTGAGTATTTTGTTACGTGCTAGCGCTGATGCTAGATGCTCAGGACTTTGGTCATGCTTTCCCTACGATTTCGGCCATAGATGTCGACATTAGCTCATTTTTCTTCACAAAATAACAACTCAAGGCCCAAAGTACCAATTAGTATTACGAAATCAAATAGATGACGATGAGCATGAATGTGAAAAGAGAAGGAAATGCAGAACAACGAGCAATTTAAGTGAGCAGACTGTTAGCGCCTATCACGCGATGGCATTTTAGGAGGCAACACTTCGCTAATGAGTGTTATGCCCAATTAGTTGCATTGGGATGGAAGGAGGAGGAAATATTCCTTGATAAGATTGCCATTAAGTATGGAAATCACAAAACAATTAAGACTTAATCAGACCCTTTTGTGAGCAATGAAGGCTATGGAAATGGCTACCGTTTATCTCGGGAGCACCTGCAATCAGAAGTTTATAAGATAATTACGAATATGATGTTCCTTTAATCACTTTCAAGCATTGTAAGAGGTGCACAGTCCTCGAGAATCATTTTTATAGATTAAATATGATGGATTTCATGGAGAAAGTAACATTCGTGGAAGCAAGCATCTACCCATAACGGAGATCGATCTTGGAATCTCAGTTTTCTATTACATGGATATATTTGGTGGTATTTATTTAGCAATTTCATCAAAAAGCCTACCAAAGTATCCGATGGCATTTGATCACCCACCTTGTAAAAGATGTAGCAAGAGCATGTTAAGTGATGCATATTACTTACAACGAGTGAATAACAATTATCAACGTTCAATAAACTCGCGGCACACAGCTAACAAAGGGTGTTAAGTCCAATTTGGGCGAAAATGAGTTATAATCTCAGGCATGTTAGAAAAATGATGACCTACTGGATGTTATAGAGAACCCAGTATCGTTTACTAGCTCTTCATCGTTCTAGAATACCTAAGATGATAAGTGTGCGTTATCCAGGAGCACTTCATTTTTCTAACATGTCTGAGATGAAAATTCATTTTAGCCATCTTGAACTTAATACCCTTTCATAGCTAACACAAATATTTTCTCTCCGCGGAAACCAACGCAACTAAGTTCTTCCATTGATAGCGGTCACGTCGAATATACGGCAGTCTGTAGCAATTTAAAAAAAAAACCCAAAGTAAGAGTTAACATCAATTCAATGATGAGTCTACGTCATCATGTAGCTAGCGTTCTCCATATGTTATAAAAGCGGGATTAAATGACTTTCCCTTATTTGTAATACGTAGTGTTGTACACTAAATGACATCCAGTGTCATCTTCATGCTTCGAAAATCATGCAAAAAAGAAAAATCCATTTCTAACTGAACGAGTGGATCAATAGGTTATTTCGGAGAGGAGATAAGCAACTGAGGCCAATTTTATCTATTAGACCAGGTGCGTCGAAAGATGTGATAAAGATTGTTTGAGAAACGAAAAACTGGCGCCGAAAAAGCTACAACCAGCATTTGTCATGAAAGGCGGCAAGGGGTGTAGTGTTTGATGTCCCATGCAAAAAACCACAGCCCTGCACTGGGAGAGCTCACCACGTCAGCACCCCAGTAGATATCAGGATTCCACTTGATGTGTCCACTACCACCGGGATTCAAACGTGGCCCCTAGAGATGGGAAGCCAATGCTCTAGCCAGAAAATCAACTCGATTCTCATCAATTCCAGATCGATGAAGGTTGAGTGGTGACTTGGCGCGTTTTCAATTTAATCAAACGCGGCCATTCGAGCGAAATATTTTTCGCCCCGCTCTTGTGCAGGCGGTATCATCCCAGATGTTCCCTCCCCAACGAAATGACAGGGTGTGGGAGAAAATTGTGCTCCTTTCGGTATTCACTCCCCCTTCCACTCCATCGAAGCAAGACTAGGGACTCAGGGACTCATCCATAGCTCCCATAGCCTCCCCCACCCACCTTTCGTTCCCTCCCCCACTCACCCATCGGCGGAGCCTCCCGGTCCCCAGGGGAACGGGCTCGCATGAAACCATCATCATGCAAGAGACAAACTACTCCCCGCCAATTGATCCAACTCCCCCCAACTCCATCCCTCCTCCTATGCAAACAGGAAGCGAGCAATTAAAGGTTTAAGGAGCACTTTGCTTGCCGCCTGCCCCCTTCCCCTTACTCGACCCCAACCCCTCATCTCCCCCGCACGCTCTGCTTTCCCCTCCCCAACCCCGATTTAACTCGCGACAAAGAAGAGTGCGATGGAGGGAAGAGTTGGAGGAGCAAACAAATGAGAAACGAAAGCGAAAGGAGAGCCCGCGCCGACAGAGGTCATGTTCAAAGTAAGAAATTTCAGTGAAATTCCAACCTATTTGCCCTTATGCTGTGTGGAGAAACCTTTTGTTGCGGAGACACTTGTATCTCGTCAATTTAGCTGCATAATACATTACCAGAAATAGTTTCTGTAGCATCGGTTGCATACCTATTGACTAGTTCTCATTTATATTTATAATATATTGAGTATGTCAGGATAGACACAAGAGTAGACTAAACGCCACGGCGTGGGTATGAGTTATCTGAGGAGTGTTTGCGGCAAAAGAAAGATGGATAGATTCAGGAATGAATGAGTAATAAATGAAGGTGGGTTAGATGCTCCAGTAATGGACATATGAAAGGAGTGTGCTTCGTTGGTTTGGCCATGTTGAGAGAATGGATGAGAGTCGAATACCGAAACAGATATATAAGAGTGAAATGAATGGTGCGAGAGGTAGAGGTAGGTCAAGAAAGTTGTAGTTAAAAATGGTTGAGGAAATTCTTAGGAGGAATATTAGGAGTCTTAAAAACAGGAGGGCGTGTATGAAGCAGTGTATGGGGGTAAATGAGGCAAAAGAGGTTTTCAAGGATAGGTTAGTATGGAGGAAATTATTGAAGCAGAGTTAGGTGTACAAATGTGTGTTTATGAGTGAAACTCTGTGACTGTGCCTATTCCGGAAGGGAACGGAGTGATTGGTACGTATGCATGTATGTATAATTCTTATATTCAATAGTTTTGCCCTGCTAAGCTAAAAGACAGTAACTTCATTATTGTGGGTTATAAGTTATTGCATACTAAAGTTTTCACCTTCGATTCTTAATCTAGTCCATCTTCGAAGAGATTGCTAATTTAGTAGATGCTCAGCTGTGAGTGCGGTGTGAAGGTGACTCATAAGGGAACAAATGCAATGAGAATCTCAGGTGGGTTGAGATGTGGTTGGCCCAGAAAACTGAAATTAATACTGCAGATACGGTGAAAGCTGGATATTATATCTGGAAACCCCCACAAACACGATTTTTATTCAATTTTTGAAATCCTCAAGGTCGAAAATAACAAAATCGACACTAATCTCAAAATAAAATGTTGTCATTTTCTGCCTTTTGGTTTAGCGTGTATAACTCTTTGGTAGTAACTCACCCTCTGCCAAATACCCTTATGGTAGATTGCAGGGTAGTATGAAGGTGTAGATATAGAATAATTTTGAAAATCTAAGGGATTGTAAATAGAGCTACGACATTATAACGTCCAAAAACTGGGACGCCAAATTTTTGAATAAATAAAATCATGACATAATTGGGACGTTTCTTAAAAAAGTTATAAGCTACTTACGTGCAGGTATTTTATTCCTTTCACGAGTTTTCAGAATGCAAGGACTAAGCATGGTATCATCTCTTTGGGATGTCCCAAAAGCGCACAGAAGCCTGAAATTCCTCTGAGGAAATATCATACGCCAAGAATGGAACTCAAACCTGGATACCTAGATATCGTGCCGATTGCTTCAGCCAGTCACACTATCGTTTCGATAAGTTTACCTCTGTAAACAATTGATTTACATCAGATTTTAGGCTTGTCATATTGTGGATTCACAGTATTATTTGTAAAAAGTTAAATGGCAGAATAAAATGATGGGAATATTTCCATTCAATGAAAACATGATTGTAAGGCAAAGGAGGCATTGGTGTTTATGGAATTGTTTTTCGATTAGCTATCCATTTTTACCCAATTGCCATAAATAGGTAATAAGCACTCTTTGGACATATTCAGCCAAAAAGAAGTAAAATTACCTTTTGTTGCTTTTCCCTTCCATACATTTGATAAATTTTCAATCAACCAATGTTTAAATGTTTCTGCCAAGCATCTTTTTGCATGGCTTAGCTTTTCATTTTTTGCCCAATTTTTGGCTCTTCATGCAGTAAGTAAATTTCTCCACGAAGGACTTTAATAGGATATTTTTGGGGTTAGGGATGAGTATAAAATTCATTCTCGGGAGGTCAGCGCTCTCGATCACTTCCCCTCCGAATATTCATGACGCAATTCTTTTTACTCCTTGACTCATAACCGCCATTCATTTGTCACTGCACATTTCTCCAAGTAGTGGACAACGCACCCAACCGAAGACATTCCGGGATATTTCAGTTTTGAAATGAAACGAGTTAGCCAACCGGGCGGAATTCAGGGAGTCCAGGAACAGACCCTTCATTCGAGGACTGTCCTGGCAAAACTGGAATGTTTGGCAAGCCTGATTATGTATAGTAAAATCTTAAAGGTGAAATTTTGTTAGTGATGCGGCAACTGCAGTACTGAATTTCAATCTTGAAAGCCCGAATTCTTATCGAAGGTAAACAACAGATAAGCTGGGTGAGTTACTGAATGGAATAATGACTGAAAAGGTTTTTTAGTAGAAGGATAACTTTAAGCATTTTTACTGTATTTTGCAAGAAAAATATTCTGGAATATTCTATACCCGGGGAAATTGATGGTATTTAGTCCTATTACACAGAAACACCAAAGCCAAAATTCGATTTTTCGGAGAAGGGTACAAGTGACATAAATGTCATCTTTAAGGCTGTAATAATAACCTTATTGTCAATTGGTAAAAGAGATTTGACTTGGAATCAAATAAAGACGTCGAAATTTTTAAACACCTGATAACTACATTTCGTCGCTGGCAACGATTACATAAGGCGATAGGGTAAAAGCCAAGGGTCTTACGGTAAGCAGTCGAGCAGGGAATAAAAATCTTCCCAATTTGTGCTAAATGTGATAGTTATGGGAAGCACAACTCAAGAAAATTAAGCGAGTATTGTTCATAAGTTAGTAGAGAGATCTTTTGGAGAAGACGAAATAATTTTAAAGTGACAAAAAATGATGAAATGAAGAAAGTAATCAAGATATAATTGCAAAAGTTCTTAAGGGAAAAGTGCTGTAGTATACAAGAAAACAAGTGCTATTGAAATAATAGAAAATATGGAAAGCGGTCGATTTTTTCCACTAAAATACAGCGTCTTCAAATGAGTCATGGAAAAGGTAGAAATGTTGGAAATTTTAGTTAGCTATTCTTGGAATACAAAGAACGAGGCGACTTGATGGTGGACGTCAGCGAGAGGCATTATTGTCTCGTGACATAGAGGAATTCTACCTTGGACGCACGCCTCCACTTCTTTTTGAGATGGTGAGTTAACGCGAAAATATCACGCAAAGAATGGAAGCGAAACAGAAGTAAACAAAGAGCTTAGGACGATGGATGATAGCGCTAAGCAACAATGAAGGAGAAGAGCGTCAAATGTGGGAGGGAATAGGACGTATCGGAGACTTTGCGAACCTTTGGCTTCTTTAAACCTCTTCCCACTAAATACTCATTTTTCCCAGAAACCTTTCCTAAGCAACACCCACTAACAACAAAAGCGACACCAAAAATGCAGACGAGGTACTATTTCGGTAGTGCGAGCGAGATAGTTCCGTAATCATAATAGAGACCATATTAGAATAATACCTTTTAATATCACCAGCTGTAGGACATACGAATTAAATAATGAATTATTTATGGTGCAATAATATAGTTTTACAAGACAGAAATTGTAAGTAACTAAATTAAAATATCCAAATAAATCTTTAACTTGACTCATTTTTATCACGCGGTACGTTTGAATCTCCAGCAAAAGGGAAGGTTAACTGTGATCCCGATAAATTTACTGCGGTGACAGTATGATTAAATTTAAAAAATAGTTGAGAAAATACAAATTACGCAATGTTGATTTTTTGACGAGGCATAGGCGTTAGAACTTCCTCATTTGTTAAATAAGGTCTCTCTGGGGTGCATACACGCACTATTTTCCATATAAAAGGGCTGGTATTCTCTGGCAAATATCTCGAAAAGTAATGTGGTAAGGGGTGAATTTTTAGTGTCAACGGAAGGTTTTTTTGAAGGAATATTTTTCTTTAAAAGAGACCTGATTCATTGACTTCTAGGAAAATGATATTTCGCTCTAACTACCTTAAACTGGGTGCCTGTGAAGTAAAGGGCCGGCAAAAATGCTACAAAAACTATCACTAGAAAAATAAAACAAAACGTGTACAAAAGTCAAGCAGCTTACTCTAGCTTGAAGTCTTTCGGATTTAGTCCTTAGCTTTTTCTTAGGTTTAACATTCTCGTCCACGCGGACGCATTCAAGCACTTACTCTGCATTTTGGTTTAGTTTCTATCATTTCGAGATAATAAGGTAACTTTAAATATTTACATCTTTTTACTTCTTTAAACTTCCATCGACTAAATATTCTTTAACACCTTAGAAATTATCTGTTTGGTGTTGTCCACGAATCGTATAGCCCGAGTTTACTAGAAACCCAGTCTTCCACTACTCCTCAACTAATACTGGTAAGGTAACACTAATCCCTTTACAATTCGATAGTCATTTACCCTCATAATATTATTGTACAGCTATAAGGGCTGAAGAGATTTTTCTGAGCCGCGAAAATATTTTTCGGGCCAAAAAATCCTGAGATTCGGAGATGGAGGATTGGGATTATTCGTTGTGGAATCCACGTTTATTCATTTACGTAAAGTCTTAAAAAAAGGTAATCATGAAAAATGGAAGTTTCATAAGATAACAATGGAAAAATTTGAAATACATATCGAGCCATATTTTCAACTCCATGTATAATCGGAGAAAATAAAATCTGACATTATTCAATGATGAAATAAGGAGAGCTTAATCATTTTCCCGGCCAATGAGCTCAGTTGTTGGGAGAATAGTGTTCCGCAAAAGTGAAAATAACATTTACACATGTTAAAAATTATCTGTTTGGTCTTGTTCACATTTTATAATTTTGACAAAAATTGTCACGTTGCCCGCAAGGATACCGACAGTTTATGCACCAATATACATTTCTTGTGACATTGGATAAGCATAGAGGTAAAGAATAAAGTTAAGAGTTTATAGTTATGTAAGGATTGAAATAAATCTAAAAAAGTTCAATAGTTAAACACTCTCATTTGAAAATGATCATCACAACCAGGATTGTAAGCAAAAGAAAAAAAAAGGAACATTGCAAATACTCATACCTCAAATGGATCTCCAAGTGCGAGAAAAAGAGTCCGAATTATTCCAGCTCATAATTCATTTTAGCAATAACGCTCAGGTTATTTTTATAGTTAACTAGCTTTCTGCGGTGGCAGTTTAAGGTAGCTCTGGCGCTTGAGCTAAACGGTAGTTTCTTCAATTTTTGGAACAGGGACTGCAACATATATTGGCAACAATACCCTAAAAGAAACGCGAGTTTCTCGTTCAAATTTTAAGGCATTGCATTTTCTCTTTTAAAGCAAAACAAAAGTCAAAACAAAGTATCCAAACCACTAATTGCCTTTCTTTAAATAAATAGTTTGTAAAAAGTTGAATTTCCTCGTTTTGACGCCTAAATATGCTCAACGCCCAATTCTCTATGCATAAATCAGGTGTTGCTAGATCTCGGTCACCTGCAAGTTTGTACGTGAAATTTCAAAAATCGTCCACCATACAGCTCAAAACTAACACATCTATAAAAAAATTACTACATATAAACAATGACTCATTTGCTACATCTCAAATCTGCGGACAGCGAACTCCCAAATGCTATAATGTGGATCCAAAAAGAATTAAGCTTTATGTTATTCGTTCATTCTCCATTTTATCATTATAAAAAAGACTGGGAGCGACAGAAACACTTGACACCGGCTACTATAAGGTCACGCAAAGGAAAACGGATAAAGACTTTTAGGATAGACCTCCACCTTCATTGTTATTAAGGTTTATTGCCTCAATCTACTGGCGGTTGGTGCGAGAACCCCAAACGCAGAGAAAGGAACGGCCGCGACCCTTGAGTGGTTTTAAAAGCCTAAAAACGAGATATTTCGGGAGCGAGGAAAAGTAAGCAAGTTACGACCGTCGCATCTAACCCTTGTTAAGCGTGTCACTTGCGTGCTTCACCGCCTGTCGTTCCCCTCCTCCCACGCGTCGCCATTGGTCCCGGGCGCACGCCAAGCACCACGGGATACGAGAGAGCCGGGCGTCATTCAATTTGCAACAGTGGGGAATAAAATACCTCTCCCTCCTCTCTTCCAACTGGAAGGCATAGGGTTCAATTCTGCGTGCTGCCTCATAAGACCCACTTTCCCGTTTGTTCTGAATGACCTTTAAGTCCCGAGTGAGTTTAAAACATAATGCGTCTTCAATAACGAATTTTGAGGTAAAAATTGATTATTATGAAGATTTACATTCATACATACATACCAATCACGCCGTTCCATTCCGGAGTAGGCACATTCACAAAGTTTCACTCATAAATACATATTTGTACACCTAACTCTGCTTCAATAGTTTCCTCCATACTGACCTATCCTTGCAAACCTCTTTTGCCTCAATTACCCCATACACGACCCGCGTGTGACCCGATGTGTCAGTACACCGCATATACCTCCTAGTGGTGAGTCGCGGGCAACGGTATACTGGCTCTCAAGGTAGTCCTTTCAGAAGGGATCCTAGCTTGAGTAGAATAGTGAAAGCGGGCCTTGGGCATTACTATGTTTAGGTTTCTCTTGTGGCATACTGGCAAAAATGTGCCAAAACTGACCGGTAGAGCGCCGTAACCGTTAGCAGGGAAAGCTGCACGTGGTGCGGGTACTGCAAAGGCTGGTAACCATGCATACTCTATTACAACTTACAACAGTCACAAAGTAGCCTCGGATGGCCGAAACCACGATGGGCGGCGGAAGCTGAATAAGGTTGGGCCATCAAGATACGGACATGAAGATTTATAGACGTGGAAATTCTAATCTGACACAATAATCGATACTAAAGGTAATAATAAGGAAATCTTAAAGTGGAACATATCGATCGAAGAATAATTCGAGGAAAATACGCTTAAAGCTCCGTGTATTCCTCCCGTAAATCATTTTTATTCGGTTCTCTTGAGTACTGCTTCCATGTAATGTATATGCGTATTCAAACTCAGAACTTCGTCTGGCCTTGCACTAATGGCATACGGCTCCAGCAATCCCGGAAGGTTTTGGTTTAGAAATGAAAAATGAACTTGGCCCGCGTTAACACCGAACCCTTTATGTACCGACGTGAGAAGAAAACTAGTTTTGCATTTTTCTCTGTGATAAATATCATTTCTCGATAGTTATGTAATGTATCGAAATAAGTAGCATTAAATATTTATCACATTAATAAATATTTTTCTTTCGCCATGGCACGTTCCACCAGAATAACGGCATCACATTCCCACTTCAATGTTCGGCATTGTGTAGACCTAGTTTCCATATGGTCGCAGGTTTGAATCCATCCTTGGGCATGGACGCTAAGTTTCTATCATATAAAGAACACTATATGGTATGTAGCCCTAGAAGTTAAGAGCATCTAAGTGTACTCTTACCACCAGTTACATCGTGATCATTCCATCCTTGGTTTAATTCATACGTTCAGACAGAAAGTAGAGTCTTACCGAGGAAATCTGTGGGTTAACTTTCCATTAGCCCTGCGGTAATGTTGTGTTATCGCCTTGACCAACGTACGATCGGTAGGACTACGTATTTTACGAACGATGCACTTGGCCATACAACTTTCCATATTGCCTAAGCACCATATAGTCCATCTCGTCAACGAACCCTATCAACATGCGATTTGTTAGATCACCTTATTTTACTCCCACCTTCGAATTATCATTTTCGCCTGGGCCTATACCTCAATGTTTCTATTGGCAATTAATTCTGTTCAGTGACAATTCAAGGTAATAGGTTTGAATAGGCGAGCGATGGATTCAGTCAGCAGATTTTCAGATTCATGAGGACGTTTGGTTTATGATGACTAAGCAGTTCGCTTCAGTATGCGAAATGAAATGATGATTGACACCATACAGAATTGATAAAATCCGAGGATTTTTGAAAAATTGACTGAAATGTGTACATGCTGAAGTTACCAACCTTGCAATTTTCGAGAAAAGAAAGTTCACTTTAGACCTTGGTTTTTATATTAAGATAATGTATTAACACTAAAATGCCGGCCCCGGTGGCGACGGGGTCTTCTACTGCTAATCCGAGGGTTGCGGATTCGCATCCCTCCTCGGTGGAATTATCACCTCTCAGGGCATAAGTGTTTGTGATTGTCTGCTGTTTTTGTTATTCACCCTATATAGATTGGCCAAATGCGCTGCATTCGGGGTAGTAAAGATAAAATAAAAATAAACAATAAAAATACTCCCGGCTTGGAAGTAAATATTATTTTTTGGAAAAAAATGCTCGTAGTATTACTCCATCAACACGTAGAATTATCCGTCACGGTAGAAAATTCTTGCGGTTTCATTCCGATATGCTAAGATTAGCGTAGGTAGAAATAGTATACCTACGCTAGTATACATAGTATATCTACGCTATGGCATACATATATATGGGTTTTTTCGTCAAGGATAGTTTCTTTCTTACTTCCTTACGCTTATGGATATATCATAAATGTATATATCATTCTTCACACTTATTTCATGTATTTATCTGACGAAGGGTTAGATGGAAGAAGGGACTGCTTTAGTCTCAATCTCGCCCCAAAGAAAACGCCTTATTATTATTACATAGTCTTATTGCGCAGACCTGAAACCAGAGCGGAGAGGAAAGTATGCGCAACATGCGCCATTCTGTCGCGCACACTTCTCGCGGACTTGAGGCTCACGACAGCGATCCTCGTTCGCTCCCCGCCCGCCCGCTCGCATTAAAGTCCTTTTTCCATCCGTTCCGAGCCGACGTCATCGGTAATTCGAAGGCACATTACCAATTACGGGTATTACGCGGGCAATAACGAGCACTGATGAATGGCCCGAAAGGACAGAGACACGGGGGAGGACGGGGGAAGGGGTGGAAGAGGGAAAATATGCAGGCACGAGAGAGACACGCACGCACACTTGCGCATAAAAATGCACGCTTCGGCGTATCTATAAACGTCCACCCCGGTTCACGGATTATTCAAGGTCGAGTTTTATTAGCGTTTAATCGCGGCAAGTGGGCACGCACAGCGGCGCATCGGGGTGCGGGGAGGTGTGGAGGGTGCGGGGGTTGGAGGGAAGCGGGTGAGGGCCAAGGAGGTGGAGAAGCAGCAGGCGATGTTGTTTTCGACGAGTCGTCAAAGAATATATAGATCTTCAGGGGAGAATAAGGTAACACGCGGGCACATTATCTACCAAATGCTTCGGCGTTTGAGAAAAATCAGCTCGTAAATTGATAAGTCGGTTCTGCTCTTTTTTTGTTTTGAGCGGAAACCATAAACAAGTCGAAAAATGAGTTCAACTGGTTCAAATTGGAAAGCAGCTCATGCGGGTGAACATTATGGAAAAGAACATGAACTCAAAATTTCTTATTCCAGTGGAAGAAATTTTAATTTTCATCAGGTGTACGGTGGAATCATTTTGGACCATGCATAGAATAGATTGGATTCGCGAAACAAATAAAATATGTCGGCCCCGGAGGCGACGGGGTACAGTCCTCGCCGGCCAATCCGATGGTCGTGGGTTTGAGTCCTGCCTGGATGGATTTTTCACCACTCAGGACATGAGTGCTTGTGTTTGTCCATTGTTAATACACCCAATGTAAAAAAGGTAAACGGTAAAGTTTTCGGGGTAGTGGAAATAAATAAATAAACACGACGAGGTGGCCGATATGTAAAACCTGCTAAGAGCAAACGAACTATATATAACTTAACACCTAATTGAAAGGCTCTCAATAATGTATTCATTTTCTTGCAAAAAGTGAAGGTTTGGCTTTTCTCTCTTTCTTTTGAAAGAGTGGAACTACTTTTGATGTAATAATAATTATTTTGTATTCGACATTGACAATTCACAATATTTATATGCATAATATTGCTATCGGCACAAAAATTAATAAAAAATTGTTTTATTTTGTTTTTCATAAATCTTATTACAATTACCTACTAAATAATTATTCTCAAAAACAAAATGTATTGTCACACATTTTTCATCACATTCGTGGACCAAAGTTTTTTATGGTCGCTCCAAACAGAGAAACCTTTAGAGCTACCTAAAGCACACAGACAAATTTTTTTAAAATTTATATATTTTTGTAACTGTATTTTATCTGTATCAAAGGCATATGAGCAATAAATATCTATCTATCTATATAAAATAACTGACAAAAGAGCTCGGTCGAGAGAACGTAAAGTCTCGGAAGCAACACGCTAGCCTTAAATTACATGAAAATTTTAGATAACTCGTTTCCGGGTGACAATCAGGGTGTAATTTTATTCAACCTCGAATAATTTTCTTCATAATGTTTACAGAAGTGATACTTTAAGGGAATACACCGCCAAGCTGATAGGTTCAAAAAATTCTTCTTCACACGCTCCTTCACCATTATAACATTTATAACAATAACTCCACAATTGAACAATTCCAGTTGGCTTGAAATTACATCGCTGCAACAGGCAAGGAAAATTATAAAAATAACCACCAAAGGCACCAACTATTACGATATATTTCCATGATGGTAGGGTAGCTTGTATTATAAATTTACACAGTTAGTGTATATTATGATAGTATTTAGTAGTTTCTGCGCTATGGGGAAACGATACTGGTGTACTGCAAAGCGACCTCAGCATTATCCTCAGCTCAAAAATGGGCACAACAGCTACCATGAGCATTTCGACAGTGCAATTATGAGGCCACTCTTTAAGGGTATAAATATCTTGACAATAGTACAGAGTAAAATAATAAACTTCAGAACTAATACGTGATGAAAAAAACTTTCTACATATTTTTGAGCTAATTCAATTTGTCTTGAAAATTATGCTATTTTCAACAAAACTCACATGAGAAAATATTTCCTTTATCTTTGCCAATAACAACTCTAGCAGTCCGTCCCAATAGTTTTTACCAATTGTATTCAAGCACCTTGAGATGCTAAAAATGCTTTTTGGAAGACTCTAAAACTCTTTCAGTTGAAAAAACTAAATTGGACTAAAGTTTTTTTTGCGCTGTCGTCCATATCATGTTTTCACCATTACCCCCATGAAAACCACAGCAGGACCCGAGTAATGTAATGTCATTTAATCTTTGGAGAGTTTTACGAAGGGTATCGGACCTTTGAACATCTAAACTAGGGTTATGTCATTTAAATAATTTCTTTCAGCAACATACGTTACTTCCCTACTATACGTAGCATTTCTTCGTCCACCTTCCATTCCATCGCCAGCATTTTCGGTGGGCCAACACGCGCACGTGTCATCATAAAAGAAGAAGAAGATATTGGACGCGATGTTTAGAGCGTGCGAAGGCACGGGAGGAAAAGATAAAGTGGGAGGGAGAAGGCGAAGAGAGGGAGGGTGGGCGTATTTTGGAGAGAAACAATGGCTCCCTTTTTCAATCCGCCAAAGTGGAGGCCGACAGGAGGACTATTATAAAAGCCACATGCGACCCAAGGCATCTTACCATCTCCCGCTGCACGACAATCTGAGTTTTTATATCATACTAGTTCAAAAACCTGCAGAAGTACGCTATAATATTTGCGGTTTAGCTCAAAAGTAATAAACAAAATTAATAATTCAGTAGAAAATGATAGGTATGTGGTTTTTTTACTTTTAGTGAAAACAATCCATGTAGCAATGGCAAACAAAATAAATTGTCTAAATGGCAAAGATTTCTTTGTATACAACATATTTGGTGAAGCAGGATGAGCTGTTGTCAAGCAGTTTCCTTGCAATACAAGTATTTTTTTTATAAAGTCACCCAATTTACGTGCCAGTTAGTGGAAAATGTATTTCGGAGCTCGCTTGCCATCTATTGGCGCACATCTGACTCACTAAGCCTAGCGACTGAATCATACATAAGTACACTAAGCCGTTTATGAAGTAGTTACCTGTTTAGATCGAATAAATAAACTCATACAACGTAGTAATCAGCAAAAAATACTTAAATAAATATATTTTCACCTAATGCACGAACATAGAGATTCAGAATTATATTTCCTAAATAAGACATTTAAAATTTGACGGAAAATCACAAGGGTGGAGCCCATATCAAGCATAAGTAATATGGTAAAACTCTTAGCAGGGAGGATCGAGTTCTACGACACAGAAATTTGGCTCCTGTGGAAAGAACAATTAAGCATGTTGTACACTGAGATCCATTATCTGAGAGTATGGAGAAGGTGAACTGAGTTGCAAGGAAGACAAACTAGCAGGTGTTAGATATTTGTCGGGATGGAAATAATGAGGATCGGGTTTTTTTGTGGTGACTAGAGTTCTGGAAAATTTTTCAAGGCGAATCTCGACCAACGTGAGGAGTTCTTCAAGTGCAACGTCCTGTCCTTTGAAATGGTTGTACAACTGTAGACCTGTTGTTGTCCAATGTTGAAAGAAGACAGATTCCAACGAGTACCCCACTACCCTACATATCAATAATTTCTCAATACTGCAAATTGTCGACCGCCTCCCTATGTAACTAGCCAATCAACTAAGGGAGATTATGGAGGAGATTCTGAGGACAGCGCAAAGTATGAGACTGTTAGAGGAGAGGTTCCCTTTTGATTAATGAGGGCATTTGTAACTGCCGCAGACAACCCAAGGTCGCTAGGGCAGGGACTCTTTCAGTCTTCAAGTTCTAGCATCCAGCGAGCGTTGCCATCGCGCGAGAAATAATACGAGACATCGCACGGGAGGCCGGAAAAGATATCGATGGGAATATCGCGTTGTATTAATCTACCGGTGAAATGTAGGTTTCATTGAAAATCAAAGAAAATCCTCCAGATTTTCACTTGCGAAGGTCTTTGCCTCCCTCTATGAATTCTAGTGATGTGATCAGGATTCGAGTATTTGATCGAATTCGAGTCTTGTGCTGATAGCATTGCTGTAAACTCTTCGTCGTACCATATGCACATCAGTGGAGATTTCCATGGTTATTAATCACATCCAGTTTCAATTAAAAATTGCCGTATGGCGCATGTGAAATACCGCCGTCATAATCTTTCAGAGTGTTCTGTATGCCAACTAGATCATTATGCCTACCGTTTTAAATATCGTTTCAACCGAACACCGAAAATATTTCTCATTGTTTTAAAATAAAACGCAGTTTTGAGCTGTGGAAAAATATACACCTAGCTGAAAACGCATTACAATACATCGTTTTAATTTCATTGCATAATTTTCTCGAAATAGTTTTTGTTACTCCATGGCTAAGAGCCGAAAATGTAGGGAAAATTTAGCTGGTCCTGATTTAGCTGATCGAATATGGAATTTTTGGATTCCAAACACCCGTAGAATGTATAGGAGTGAAGTTTAAATTCACTAAGATACTAATATATATTCATGAGGCCAAATGTTGAAAGAAAAGAGAAATAGTTCTCTCCTTATCACGAAAAGGTCATTTATTAAATACTACCATTAAATTTTCATTAACTTGAGTCAGAGTTTGAAGCTTTTTTGCACCATTTTGCGCAAAATGCTGATATCATATCCCACGGTTGCGTCTCAAAAGCCACTAACGCTGTTTGATAATGCGTATAAAAAGTTTCAATTTTAGCCATAAAAACATCAAAAGTCTGCAATTTAGACAAGGAATAGATGGAAAAGTTTAGAAACACCTCATTGGAAAATAACGCATAAGAATGCATAAGAATACGGGAAAAAATCCCATTATGTTCACGTAATGAGCATTCTTTATTCCTATCAGAGAAAGTTGTAGAATGTACTGTGAAAAATATTTCTGTTCAATTTTGTTGTTGTTTGTAATGCTAAAAAATTAGATTTCAGATTAAGGGATAACCTAGAATGAGTTATGGGTTCATATAACTAAAAAGAAAATAAAAAAATGCATTAAAATTTCTTTTTAAATATGCTTTTCTTTATATATATATTGATAATGATAAGGACCTAGGAATTGTAATTAAGGGTAAACAGGAATAGAGATTCGGTGTTCGAGATTCGATAGCATAGGTATATTCAAATTTGGGATCCGATTAATTTAGGATTAAACGCATCACTATTTATTTCTATCTTCATCTCCGCGTTGCCTTACCCTTCTTCCCGTTCATAAAACAGATTCTTTATTTTCCCTTTCCCGCTTGCCCAAAATCCTTCCCTCAATCACAGTCCTTAGCAAACCATCGCTCCAAATCACTCATTCTAGCCATCTACCCGGCCACCTCATAGGCATCCTGATGTTTCTTCTCCTCAGCCACCGTACCAAAAACTTCACCGTTTGCCTTCCTATCCGTGCACTGCACCTTTTCTATCCTCATCTACACCCATATCTTGAAAGCCTGCAGTCTATAATAGTCGTCCTTTCTCAGAGTCTACGTGTCCACTCCATACAAGGTTGAATTCCATGAAAATATTTTTTACAACCTGCAGTCTCGATTAAGCTGCAAATAAACTATGCCTACCCTGAACTACTTAAATCTGGACCATGAGTAACTCTACGACCAGTGAGTAAGTTAACGAAAGACCGACCGACGAAACTTCGAGACCAACAGATCATACCATGTAATACAACCTACATGAAATGTTAGCATATCAAACGACTTTAAAATATCGTATTTTGCTTTTTTCATTTTTTGGAACAAGTTACAACTAATATGCATGGTATCTGATGAAATAACAGCAGTTATGGACAGTTAACCGATGTTATCGTGTAAATCGCTAGAATTCATATTTCTCCCTTCATAGGGGAATGGAAACTAGAAATTTACATAAAAATACTGTAACACTTTCTTCTTACACCCGCATGAAAGGTACAAGAGGAAGAGGTCTTGACTTAAAAAGGTAAATTGGAAAATACGAAGGGAACGATCGACTCGTGAAAAGGAAAAAAAATTAAGGAAAAGAAAAACCCGAGGTCATATTTGAGCAGTCCTACACAGGAAATGCTCTTCTGCTCGTCATACCACCTGGTCAGGTACACTAAAAAAACACAAATCGAAAAGGGAGACTTTATGGCGGGCAGGCCGAGTCACGACCACGTTCTATCACTCTTCTTGGAGTTCCACCCAACTTTTTCCACCTCAAGGTTAGGAATTGCATTCGCAACATGAGAGGCATCTTGAAAAAAGTGAGGAAAATATACTTTGCCAAGAGACTCATCGAATTGCTTGAAGAAATGCATCTCACAGCAACGGGCTATTTCGTATGCATGTTAAATTCGGCATTAGATGAAATAATGAATGGAAAACCGACATCTTTTTATGGTACAAATACTTTCAAATTAATTACAAGTATGAAAGACTATTACCCTCCAAAAGGGAAGTAAACCAAGGGGTACGATTTTGAAGAACTTTCACTTTCTTCAGTAATTGTGGCATATTATCTTTATTATAAATTTTTAATAATAGAGTAATTCCAGTATTTAATATGTTCATTTATCAAGGGAGTTCTGTGACACGATATTATTAGTCTGAATTACATTTCTCTGAATTGAGAAAGTTTTATCAAGAAACGAGGTTCTTGCTCGGATACATGTTTTAATCTTGAAGGGAACTCTTTCCAATGTATCGAGACAGATTTTGTTTGGCTTCAGCAGAAAGAATGTTCCAATTGATTGTTTCAATGAATTGAATGTTCCAACAATCAACATTTGGGATACAGCATGGATTGAACATTTTAAGAGGCAAAATATATAATACTTGTAATATAGTGAAACCTGTGCTATGCGACCATCGACGGCTCCGCTGAAAAAATGGTCGTTAAGAGGGGTGGTCGCTTGATAGAAGTGGTCATTAAGAGGGGTTTCACTATATTTACATACAATATTGTATCACTCGCATCTCTGTTTTAGTTACAGCAATGCAGAAGTATATGAAAACCATGTGAATTATAAAATCCTACCCTCATTAGAGACAAAAGGTAAGGCAGAGTATTGAGTAAATTGTGGAGAATGCATGTAACACAAAATATTTATCCAGGCTTATTCAATCAAAGGAATGGCGGAGTAACGCAATTGTTCAAAATTTTATGTAAAGGTGTTTGCAACGGAAGATAACGACAATTTTGTCTCCAGGACTGATTAATATCGCACATTTCACCAAAAAAATGAGCGGACGCAATAAACAGTGTGAGGAATGGCGCAAAATATCGGGGGGTGACTGTAAATGTTTCGTGCTACCATGACTTGATGTGAAAAAGGGAATTATTATTTTTGTACGCTTAGAAATTCATTAAACTCCTCTTTGAGGTTGCGCTACGATCGTACATGTTAAAACAAATATTGACGAAACCCGCATTGAAGATGTGGGGGGGCCTTCGTTCGTTTTTTTCCAAAGTATATTGATCCGCCCGAGACGCCCGCACCGAAGCATAGTCTGGATGAATAATAACTGCTTACTCGAAGCGCACGCTCAATTCATAGCGATTATCACCGAGGTTGCTCGGCTATGAGCCTCGCGAACACCTGGGACAGCCTGGTGCCAAGCGGTACTCTCATTGGTGGATTATGCCGTCACCTCCCTGCGATTGGCTGACGATGAGGTCACCGCGCAAGCCGCCGACAACGAGGCAGACCGACCGGTTGTCGGTAGTGGGGGCTCACTTTATGCATTAACGCTTTCATTTTCCATTATCTCCAGTCACTTTTTCGTAATCGACCTCGAAGGCCTCGATCTGCACCGCGGGTTAAAGTGGGAGGGGTTTCAGGGTGAAGGGAATAATCGGTTAAGGAGAAGAGAATGGAAAGGAAAAAAGTTAACAAGTGAATCAGGAAAGCGCAATCGCATAATACTAGATCAACCATGTATTTTTTTCCTCACGAAGTGCCCTTCTTATATTTAGAAACAGATGCAGCCATGTGGGATCGGATGAGCTCCGATTAAAAACAATGGTGAAATATAAGCTTCCAGGATTAATTTTCACTGATTGTAGTTTGTCAGGAAAATATATTGTCTTTGTGGAGCATAATAATGAAGTTAGCTATATGCAGTCGAAGCTAGGTGGTCCAAATTACCCGGACTTTCGCTATGAGAGTAAAAAATTGAATGCTCTGAGAAATCAAACTATGAAAATGCAAGAAAGTTACGAAGTTTAGTAAAAGTTATTAAGCCTAGAAAAATTGACATTTGCTGATTAAATATTTCCAACGCATGCGCAAAGTCTTTGGAATAAAATTATACAAAAAAGTAGGCAGAGTGCATAAACGTAAAAAATCCAATGATATCATCCAATTTGTCTTCTAGGACTTATCCTACGTCTTTTAAATTAAAGAAACTGCAGTCTGTGAACCAATGTAAAATCAGTGTTCCAATATGTTATTAGGCAAATAAGTTTTCCTATTTGCTCTCCATGTACATGCATGCATCACCCAAATTTTATATGTTAGCTTGTATGTTTTTTCCGGTAAAAATATTGTTTTCTTGCTCAAAATATGTAATATTCTATCGTTGTTATATTGAAACCTTGACAAATTGACTTTTAGTGTTTTTGTTGTACTCAAGGGACAATGTCCCAATGTAAAATTAATTATCAATCCGCCTATCTTTATAAATTTTCAGACTCCCATGATATACCCGATTTACATTGCTCTTCGTAAAGAGAAATCTCATAGGTCAAGAGAGAGTCACAATTTCCACATGGTTAGATTTTATTTTCTCTAAAAATACATGATAAAATTTTGTTTCCTTACAACGAATCAGAATATATGACGTCAAATATAGTACGCCAGACGGTGAGCTGTAACCTCCTGAAGAACTGCATTCCTACCTATATCAGAATTTAAGTTGGATTCGCTCGAATTTGTTGGCTTCAGTTATTGGTATAGTTTTATTTTTAAATAGGAGCCTTGCAGTTACCTTCCACAGATAGATATACACACAAAAAATTTTCCTGGTTAGTATGCTTTCTCTTGAACCGATTAAAAAATACTCTCCGAATATTATGAAAATTGACGCTTTAAACAATATTTCACTCCATGATTTATAGATATGGAATAAGGAGTCTTCGTTTTCCTTTTCCTAATAGCCCCGAATTGACGAAATAAAAAGAGACAAATCAGGCTTTTGATGAATATGATTGAGGAAATTTAGAGAGAAATGTTCCTAGAGGAGGACAAAGGGATAAAGAGGAAAGTACTCAAGAAGAACTGGCAAGGAGTAAGGGAAGTAACATTAGAGAAGGATCGAGGGCCGCAGTCAACCATTCTTTGGAATGAACGACTAATAATGACATGGAAAGGTCTATTAATGCAATTTTTCCGGTAATGTTCTTAGCGTTATTCACTACAGAAGCAAACAAATTTATTAAAAGCTGCGGTTCGTGTAAAAATACTATCTATCGGAAATCCTCCACGGTGTGTCTAGAGATTATGATAAAGCAAATGACTAACGTTGGAGGACCAGGATCAAGTACTGGCAAGCGCAGTAGATTTTTCAGGGTAATTCAAACCTCCGAATAGATTCCATGTGCAGAGTAATTCAATTACATGGAGTGTCCGTCGTATTGGTTGCAACATTGCGGAACCCTTTTGCACATTTCGATCTAGTGTGAGCTGATGCCAATGCCACTTATCCCTCCACTATTCCTCCAGTCCCTATAAAATCCTTCTCTAATCGTCCCACTTACCAGTCTGTGATGGCGCAAATGACCTCGGATGTCGGATGCCTCCTCGAATAAGAACTGGAAACAGATGGGTGGATATAGTCGCACTTATACACGGAGGAGACAAAGAGGCGCGCCCCTGCGAGACAATTTTAAGGCATTTGTCCCTCGAAATAAAAATCCCTTAATCCTTGAAGGATGACATCCAACTATCCAACTCTCACTTTCCGTCGGCTAAGTTGTTTCCACGAAGACAAAGGGTCATAAAGTATCCTGTCAAAAAGACCGTGCGCGGCAAAAGAGTAATTTCGCAAAGGACTGACGACAACGGTTTGCCGACCCAAATTGAGTTTGCAAAAACTCAAGATGCGGTAAACATCCCAAATTGTTTCACTACTTCAATGCACTGCAAGTGAATGAGTAGAATAATAGAGTTAGTTTAAGAATGAGTGGACAATAGACTTAGGAAGGGAATAGGGAGTACTTACTCGTGAATGGAAAAAGATTCTGTCAATTAAATATCCATTATTTAGAGTATCACTTTTCATTACTTTGTATCGTATTCATGTGAAAGAAGGTTATTGATGAAAATATTGGTAAGATAATTAGCAAAAGTTAGGAATAGGTGCAAAATATATGGCGTTTAAGACTGAAAGGGAATATAAATGAACTCGGTGTGCATGGCAACGACCAACGAGAAAACGGAAAGAGATGGAGAGAACGCGAAGATAGAGTGGATGAAGGAAGAATACCAAAAAAAGGTGTCATAGAGGAAGAGGCAGAAGATATCTAGGATGTCTACGCAGGAGATAGAAAGACTAAGACTGAAAGTGAAGGTCGTTACAAGTTAAATGCCATAAACTTTTGGATAGAAGAAGAAAGAAGGCTGAGCGCGTGTTATTGATGAATAATTCCTTGTTTCAAACCTAGAAATATTTTTGCTTAACATCCCTAGCTAGTTTATATATTACCTATATAAGACTTTAAAATTTCATGGGAAGGGGCAAGCCAATTTTTTTTCCTTGCCTTAAAATAATATGGGCCTGGAAATATTTGTGTTTAAAATGTGTACTGCGGTAAAATGAGACAATGAGTTATACGTTGCTTTCAGCATCTGCAATTGTTCTGCACAATAGCAGTAACATTTCCTTAAAATGTAACCATTACTGATTATAATTTCATCATGACGATTGTTATCTTAATCATAAAAAGCAAATGCAAATCAGAACTTATTGGTAAAACTTTTCAAGTTCAGCGAAAATATTAAGGCACAACTCTCAGCGAGCATGATAGACAGCCTTTCCGAATAGGGATAACCGCGCCTGCCATGACACCACCAAAGATAAATGGAAGTTGAGAGAAGAAAAAATAACTTTTGGAGAGGAAATGGAAATTGCAGAAACAATGGCGATAAAAGAAAACTTCGGGAAGGGAATCTGTGTGATATAACATTTTTTGTGAAGTTTTTTCTAGGAAGGAAACAAATGATCATAAACGGTCTCAAGCCTAAGGAGCCTAAAACGACCAATAAATGACTTCTTTTTTCAAAAACACATTTTTCTAAGGTGAACAGGAGATTGTATAGGCAATAAGAATGATACAGACATTACAAATCTTATTACAAACCAAACAATTATAAACCGAATTAGTATGTACAACCAAACCTCTAGTAGAACCATTGACAACTTCACCAGATATTGAAACTAACGACATTCGAACATAACCTTGGAGTAATCGATTATATCTTTCTCGACCAATAAACTATAGATTATAATAAAATTCTTGAATGTTTGATCATTAACATATTTAACCCAAAGCCAGCGTTTCGCAAATTATCTTGATGTCTTCAGGGCTTTGCAACACGAAAAAAAGAGACATACAGCCAGGTAATCATACAAATAATAATACAAATGTTGAGGAATCGAAATTTTTCCTACCATTGGGCTTGATATTGAAAATTAACAAAGTAAATAACAACTCCAAACAACCAAAAATTAAATCAACTGCCAGTATTCCTTTTTGTTTTGTGTTACAAAGGCTTGAATATGCCAAAATATTTGGCGAAATGTCGGCTTAGAGTTGAATATATTAATGACCAAATACTCCAGAATCTTACAATCATTAACTTTGAGGGTCATGTTCCTTAGCATCGGGCATCTGATAGTACATATTATCATGAAAATATTATTTTATACTAAATTAACTTCCAAATCCACATGCCTTTGTTTTAACAGATTTTTTGATCGATAATCACTTCATAAAAATTAGTACTATGAGTCCCTCAGCCAGTAGTTCAACGATCTGACCTCTCAATAGCGATTTACGATCTGAGAATGGCAAACCATCATGAATACCAAATTTCCAATTTAGGTCAACGTAAATAATATATAACAATAACGAAATAAATTAGGTCGAATTATTAAAAAAATAAATTTTTCATAGTAGTAGACTATAGAAAAGAAAAATCGCTCACAATTAGCCAGTGTGTTTCGGAAATCGGTAACCAAGAAGCACACACATCAGAAATGTTAGGGAATTGCTGCCCCAGGTTGGAAAATTACCATCTCGTCGAACTGTACAGAGTTAAATACATAAACATACATTTTATTTTGTATTTTTTGTCTAGGCTCACAATAAAAATCTATTAAACCACCAACGAGGTTGAAAGAAATAAGGGGAAAACAAACTATAGACATCCAAAGGGTCACTGGCCGAAAATAATATTTATTACGCAAACATATTAAAAATACTAAGAGAAAAAATTTAGTTTTCTTTAGACCCAACGAAACTTGAACAATATTGACAGAAATAATGGCAAGTATAGGCAAGAAACCAATGCATTCGCGTACACCACTGGGGCTAATTTCACTCTCTCTGGGGGGAATGGACTCACAAGTTATTTTCGCCGAGAACATCCTGTTACACTTTCTTAAATCCGCATGAGAGACAGAATAATGGAGGGGAGAGGATAAGAAGGAGGGGGAGTTCAGCAAGTAATGGCGAGAGTGACTACAAGTGAGTGTGTGGCAGGCGATGACGTCAACTGGATAAGTATACACATTCGGATTGTCGCGAATCCATAGCGTGTGGATTTCTTTCGCCACTTTCCGCGGATCGGTTGCAACGGAAAACTTTCCGAGGGACAAACACGCTTCCAGCAAAACGATTCCTCCACACACAGGTGGCCGAGTACGCTACATAATCTCTTGAAATAGTCGGAAAGCAAGAAATGCTTAAGGAGTCCCTATTATCTTATAGAGTACGACCACGTTGAGCGTGACTAAGTAGCCGCGGTAAATTGAAGGAAAAAGCAGAAGATCAGGCTTACTAAGGAAAGTAAAGACTTTTCCTTTCCAATTCAAAGCGGAGACTCTTTTAGTGACCATTGGCGGCTTAAAGAGCAAGAGGGGTGAATATACAAGAATCCGGCGTAGTTTCTCCATTTGTTTCATATACATAAAACTAAAAACAAAAATTAATTTCCCCGGGAAGATCGATGGCGGGAATATCCTTAGCTGCATTAGCGTGTCAACATTTATTGTATGTGACAGTAAATCGAAATAATTTCGGAATTAGGTAACAGTTTGGGGTAACTCAAAAGGAAATATATATATATTCAGTACAAACTTGCTCCATTTAAAAGGCAAAATTTAGTTCCACACCACTTAAAATGTGACATTATGCACTTATTTACGAATTTATAGTTATTGTTTCGTATATTTCCTTCACGCTAAGTCATATGCCACGATTTTTCTCACGTATCAAAACGAAAGGCAACAAATAATCCAGGGATAAACGTCCCCTCCAATACACAGCACTGCAACTTGAAATTATCTCTACAAAATACTATGGCAGACTTCATGATTCCACTAACATTCTTCTCCACTGCCGATTCATTCGTCAAATCATCCTATCTTCACATAAAATTCGCGTAGGGCATGGGTGTTTTGCGACGAAATACCGTGTGTAGTATTTTGCGATTCCTAAACTTTGTCCATTCCGAAGAAACGAAAGCTAATGAGACATTTATCATGAGAATTTGAGATTAAAAGAGAAATAGGTACTTTTAAATAGAGGAAAACGATAAAATTCAATATTAAGAATGGAAAGAATCTTTAAAAGGGACAAAAATTGAAATAAAAAGTTTCAAAAGGTCTAAAAAAAGTTTCCATATCCCATTCTTATTACCATCAAAATCAAAACATACAAATGGTCAAGGAATTGAAATACCTGGGAGCAATAATAACAAGTGACGTAAAGTGTAAAAGAGAAATTAGAAATAGAATCATCATGGCTCAAAGAGCTTTCAACAATAAGAAAAAACCTTTTACTGCAAGAAACATCAGCGTAGACATAAGAGAAAAATTGATAAAAATTTTCGTATGGAGCATTGCTCTATACAGATGTGAACCCTGAACCATTGCAAAGGAAGAAAGAAGAAGACTGAATGCTTTAGAAGTGTGGTGTTATGGACGAATGTTGGGAATCAGTTGGATGGACAGAGTTAAAAATGGAGAGGTGTTCTAGAGTGTGAGAGACAAGGGGAATGAACTATGGAAGAGTATTGTGAAAAGAAGAGCCGAATTGGTTGGGCATATATTGAGACATGAGAGTCTAGTGAAGTGCGTGTTAGAGGGAATGGTTGAGGGGGTACGATACAGAGGGAGGCAAAGGGAACAATATCTGGCGCAAGTGAGGAAGGAAGCCGGGGCAACATCCTACGAAGAAATGAAAAGGATAACCAATAAAAGAGATGAATGGAGGTCTATATTCAAACCAATCTAAGGATTGATAACCGCAAGAAGAAGAATTACCATCGAATACAACTTGGTGGCTTCAGGCATAATAGTAACTATCGGTTAATACACTTCAGCATATTCAGGCTACAAATAGTTGATGGAATAAAAATTTGCATATTTCTTTTTAAATTCAATCATTTCTTTTGGGGTCAATATATCCGGAGATACCGGGGAATTTTCTCGTTAAATCTTACGAGAGATCAAAAATATCCCATAGTATATACCTGCAAGCACAGAGACATGCGATGTGGAGCTCAAGATAAAAGAGCCGCCGTCGACAGAATACCTTTGTTAGTGAATAAAAATGTAACGAAATAATTAACATGCTTAACGAAGCCTTATCTCAAATTCCTCAACAGTTCATCAAGAACTTTCAAATCTTTTCATGCATTAAGACGGTTTGCCCAACCTTTTAATGCGGCTGAAAGAATGCAGTTTCTCAAAAGTACACATTAAATGCTACGATTTAGGTTTAAGAAAAAGTGCAACCACTTGGTGATATGAGATAAATGGCATGCACGACTGGCGATTCTCATGGGAGACTTTATGAACAAGATACGGATAAAGTAACAGTGATGTCAACCCTAAGAGCGTGCTCAACAACCGCGATCTTCCTCAGAGATATCCCAATTCAATATTTTTTTCATATTTTCCTACATTTGCACTGAATGTTTTCACCAGAGAAACGACCACCCGTAAGCGAAACGCTCACTTTCGCGGCACGAAAACGTTTTGAAGCCATTTCGAGCGGCAGTGCGCCAGCGATGACAACTTGAGTCGTTTGAAGAACGCCAGCGAAGCGGATATTTTCCACCAGGATAAACTTTTGTATGAATACGTATGCATGGAAATGAAAAAATGACAGGGAAGAATGACGATAGAATTCAGAGGGGAAGGATGGAAAAAATATTTACGCTCGCAAAACAGTTCCGGAAGCGGGAAGGATGTGGAATGCCCGTGGATGAATCCAGGAGAACGGATTTTATTTTTTGACGCACGTAAACCGCGTGGATTTACTTTTATATTCATACCGGAGAAAACAATTTTCACCGAAGCGACATGGAGGGCTCATCCTTTGAGAAGACACAAAGCGATGCGAGGAGGGAATTGCAAATATGACAAGATGATTCAGAGGATACTGAAGGTATATTACTGAGTGGTATTTGATGCTCAATATCATACTTCGATATTAGAATTAATTGCATCGCGAAAACTTCGATTTCATTCATTACCCTCTAGAACACAAATGTCATATATTTCAATAAAATACAGTACGCCCTGGAAAACATTCTTCATCCAATGATACTACGTGACCTTTAATGTCACATGATTCTGTATAGCGTGCAGCAGGACATCGGTTACCGCACGATACTGCATTGAGCGAGGCCGCAGAAATGACGTGATATGGTATTGTATTTAGTATCGCCTGGTATCGCAAATAACGTATGAAATCTGTTTTTATGTCGTGATGCATGGTTTGATATCATTGACGAACTTAGCAGAATATCGAGTATCAAATTAAATTACTCAACCGCTCACTTCATTTCTCTTTAGCCATCGCGTGCCCTCCCTAAGACATAGCTCACGTGAAGATATCCTATCACCTCTTGGCCTATCACACCTATCCCATCGCTGGCTGACTTCAGGCGTTAAATCCCTTCACTTCATCATGAAGGTTCTTCCGCTCTGATCATCTTTCCTATTCTTCACTCCGTATTCCAACTCGCACCACTCGCAATGAGAGTCTATTACGAACACCCAAATTTCGTCTCTCCATTTCCCAACGATCACTATTCTACCATCTGCCTTCATTATTCAATGCCCTAACTAATAGTCACCCTACTCTAGACCTTTTCTCATCACGCAACATCTTTTCCTCCCAACTGAAACGTAATGCGTAACTTCATGTCATCCTCGTCTCATGCTTGGCTTTTGTATATTTTGAATATTTCTGGTTACGTGTTTACTGTTATTTTTATGGTTGTTTAAATTTATTCTGTTTATGGAACCCGATTTAAAGGCCTTTATTGCTATTTTTGAAGTTTTTAATAAAAAATAATGATAAAAATAAATTAAAAAATTTCTTTATCTAGAAAATAATTCTGTTAGACACTACAAGCTACCACACCCCAAGGCGGATTCGAGCAAAAAAATTAACGCGAGCATTACCAAGGATCTAGAAGGATTAATAGGTTTTACGAATATGAAAGGCCAATAACCCATGAGTTCCCTACTTGAGCTATTCACTTTTATTTTTTCCAGCATATTCTTCCATTAGAAAGGCATTGGATAAGGTGCACTGGATGGTCAAAAGAATTATTTTTTTATTCTTGCGATGAGTTTTAAGTTTACACCTCATTTTTACCTAAATTTTGAGTAATTGGCTCCAATATATTCTATAATTGCTGGATAGTAGTCTTTTTTTACTCAATAACCACAGAATTGACTTTAAATGGGGACTTATTTATGCCCGAGGCACTTATGGAGTGTAATTGTACGATATAACATAATTTTACAATAACCGCAAGATTTACGCTTGGATATATTTTATTTAAACCTCTCCAACTTACCAAATTTGTGTAAATTTTAGGTATGTTTTAAGTACATTAAGTATGTACACATAATATAGTTACATATAGGGCTAGGCGATGTATCCTACACAATACTAGGATAGGAATACGTTAAATGTGACACATCAAATGTCGGTCGACGGTTTATTGATGACATAATAATAATAGCAATGGTGTATCGATATAAACATCACTCAGCTAAGGAGGGCGTTGGGAGGACTGTGAGATGGGCAGACGAAAAAATATGAAGAACGGAAGAAGACGATGCGTTGAAAATAAGAGAAAGTGAAAGGATAAGGAACCCTGTTTGAGAAAAAATCTCATCGATCTTCGCAGGTTTTTAACGATTTCCCTCCGAATGAAGGCGCAGAGACGGCGGATGAAAGGGTTTGTTCCCAAACGTCTTCCTGGTATTTCACATTTCACCGAAACATATCAAGTATATATGCTCATAACATAGAAACATTATTTCAATTCCACTCAAATGAGAAGCTCAAGACTGGGGAAAAAACAATCATCGATCAAGAAGGGTTTACCATGACTGCGTCAGTCAAAAACACTCACTGAATTCCATATTTTAATGCATTAAAAAAATATAATGCTTTTACTACCAACCAGTCTCAGCCGTTAGAGAACATAATTACGTATTATAACGAAACTTGCACATAATTCGACATATATTTATAATGAAATACCCCCCCCCCCCTCCCGCTTAAAGTCGACCGCTGCGCCGTCTCCAGTGAACTAACTTTTGGCTAAAGTTCCCGGCGTTATTTACAGATAGATAAAAAATGTAAATGGGTTTTTACCTGAATTTGATTGTCACAGATTCCCAAAAAGAGAGCAATTAATAAAGTAATTCTATAATATTGCATTTTTATCTTGGGATAAAAAAATTATTAAACCTATAATTCGACCATCCTACCATTTAACGCAATTTTTCAAGTTCAATTTTCAAAAATGATAGCGAGAATGTGTAGTTCGGTTGTTCATATAAAACAAAGGTCAATTATCTCACATGGAGTAGACATATGAATAAAATACAAGCCAGCATCTGCATTGAATAAACACCTAAACAAATACTCGTAGGGTTGACTCATAGGCTAACATCAATTTCAGAGGGTTTGGTGATTTTTTTGGTTGTTATATCAAAGCAAAAGCCCGAAGTTTTCAACAAGGCTGGATAAAAAACATGTTATATGGGCCTAAAGGACGGAAAGGTACTGGAGTAATTTAATAACGGAAAACAGCAATGATACAAGCATGGAGAATTACAAGCTATTGCTAGACATCGGCATCGATAATATTGCGATGGTAAGGGCTTCAACTCTAGCACACCTTAAAAATCAATACGTAAAAATCTATTCCCCTATATCATTAGAGAACGTGTAAGATATGCTCGGGAGGTAACATGAATTTTTCCATATTTTCCATGAGTTCATTAACTGAAACAATATCCGGGACAAACACGAGGCTTTGAAATATTGAAATTAAATAGTTGATATTTATCAAAATATCACCAAAATTTGCTACTTACATAAAGAATAAACGAGAAACATAAGTAACTGACGTATATGTGTGCATCACATTTATTTATCAAAATAAAAACATCATATAAGTTGAAAACCTTTCACTAAATCTAAATCTGTTTTTTCATTATCGCGGTGCGGTATAAGGAAAACCAGAATTTCCTTACTTGAATACATACCTATTGGATACCTATCGTCAAATTATGGAAAAATTGGAGGATTTGTTTCTCAGTAATAACAGTTTAAACAAATACGGACCTTACTGAATTGGACAAGAGATTAATAGAGGTTTTCTACACCTATTTTAAAAAATACCAACGGATAGTGAAAAAGGATATGTCACTCGAAATATGACTGATTTCAAAAGTCATATCATTGAATTTAATTCTAACCTCCGTAAACCACTCAGTCAATATTCCCAGAGGCAATGGAAGAGAGCATACGGATTGTTAAAAATCGTAACACGAGGTAAGCTGGGGAATAACATTCAACTCATTACCTTACCTCAGACACATACAAAAATATTTAAAGTTACAATGGAATGGGGAAACGAAGTGGGTTACAATAGGAAAAAATAGGTATATTAACCAAATACTTAATGCTCGTCTACAAATTAAAAACATAAGGAAACAAACGAAAAATATAAAGCTTAAACAAGACATTCTCTTCCACAAAACTTTAATCTCTGATGTTGATGAATTAATAAAATGAAATCCATTAATAATTGAACGTATGAGGTTCATGAATGCATAATGATGATGGATCACTAATATCTTATAAACCGATCAAAACATTTTTCGTTAATGAGTTATATTATTAATGCATGAATTATAGCTAGAATAAATATTGTCGTTATCACACAAGCAATTCGATGTCAGAGAGAGGAGATCAAAGATATAATATGCATGCAGTTTCGGCCTGATTTATAAGGCCATGCGTAATTCATTCCATTACTGAATGGAGGAACCCAAATACCAAAGATATAAAACTACATCACTTTCAATGAAGAGTAAAAAGATATAATTAAAATCCCCGTATGGCTGTCGAATCTGAGTCCTACGGTAGGAAACAGAATATATTTCAGTAAACTTCGACGTGGAGTCATTTTTCAGCAAAATGAGACTTAGCTATTGCAAAGGGAGGATGTACAGTGGCGGAAGAAATTAACGAAAAACATTTCGCATGCCAGAAAGCGGCATTCTTGGGAACTTCTAGGAGCAGCACACACTTTGAAAGACTGGCAACACTGAGAAAGACATAGTCTGCCGCAAATGTTTCAAATCCGCAATGGAACTCAATTTGCCGGAGCCTAGAACTTACTCATCAAACGCCTCATTTTCGTGCGTTCTCCTCATATTATTTGCGAATTCAGTCACGGTGTAGATATGTTTATTTTGGCATGTTTATTATGTCGAATGAATAATTTCATTTTCACAGGAAGACAGGTTATACGAACATTCACTATCACACTCAACTCGGAACATGTGAAATATTCATCTGCTACCAGCATGGGATAATTATTGTGGTCGACATTCCGAGGATTTTTTAAATTATGCGTCCCTTATCTTTTTCGACAGAAAAATATAAATAGAGCTTTCTTAGCACCAAATGTTGATGCAAAAAATATTTTATTAAAATACGTAGAGCCTCCGTGATGTAATTTTTCACGATTTTCATTTTGTGGGTTGATGAAGTTCCGATCTCAAATGACAGATATGACATCTGTCAATTTATCGTTCATGGCTCCATATAAACGAGTCCTTAGTTCGTCAGAATGTAATTAAACAATGAAAACATACGTAAATATATGATTTTAACAATTCAAAACCTATGTGCTCGCATCGATACCGAATAATCTAGGAGTATTTTTCAGACGTTTCTTTCATCTTATAACAGGAAGCTTGGTGACGAGCTGTTCACTATGAAAATGTATCTAGTAAATGCAGAACATGCAACTAATCATTCGGAAAAAATTTAACCCAAATTAGGTGTAGATAAGGATAAAAAACTCTTTGGCGTCCGACTGAATACTATGTTTTTATATGCATATACATATATTCATACATACCAATCACGCCGTTCCCCTCCGGGATAGGCACAGTCACGAAGTTTTACTCATAAATATATATTTGTAAACCTAACTCTGCTTCAATAATTTCCTCCATACTGACCTATCCTTGCAAACCTCTCTTGCCTCATTTACCCCCATACACTGTTTCATACACGCCCTCCTGTTTTTAAAACTCCTAATTTTCCTCCTCCTAAGAATTTCCTCAACCACATTCAACCACAACTTTCTCGGCCTACCTCTACCTCTCACACCATTCATTCTACACTCACATATCTGTTTCGTTATTTGACTCTCATCCATTCTCTCAACATGGCCAAACCAACGAAGCACACCCATTTCATATATGTCCATTACTGTAGCATCTAACCCACATTCATTTATCACCTTCTCATTCTTGACCCTATCCATCCTACTTTTGCCGCAAACACTCCTCAGATAACTCATACCCACGGCGTTTAGTATACTCTTATGTATATCCTGACATACCCACGTTCCACTACCATCTAGCAAAGTGGGAAGAAGTACACTTTTGTACACGGCAATTTTCGCTTCCTTAGACAAGAACTCATTCTTTGATATGCTCCACATGCTGCCTACCACTTTCCTTCCAGCATTTGCACGTCTCTCTATTCCTCATCTATCTGTCCATCTTTCGCAAACATCTTACATAAGTATACAAAATCATTCACGTGTTCAATTACTTCACCATTCGCCCTCATCATACATTTATTCTCCCCATTCTCCTTATCAAAATCTACTACTTTAGACCATTGCAATTGCAATCCATTGCGAGTACATTGCAATTATATCGGAAATATTCCTCAAATCGTATATTCTGTGGAAAGGATAGATAGATACATAGATATTTATTTGATCAATGTACAAAAGGACTCTCAGTCCTACGAGAGTACAATACAAACATTGGAAGATGTAAAAAATAAAGTAAGTTCAGTTTTATCCGCAAATAAGAAAAATTAGTCAAAAATTAATTGCATCATCATGAAAACAGAAAAAAATTTAAAAAATAATATAGCAACATAATCAACAGGAATCGAGAGACATAAAATATTTTCGAGCATGGTGTTGGAAGGTTTTGACAGAGATGCAGTTAGTGACTGTGGATGGTAAACTGTTCCACAAAATGACAGAAAATATCCAGAAAGCACCTCTTTCTTTATCAGTTCGGTGTTGAGGGACTCTTAGCATATCTGGATTCCTGAGAGGGCGACGGTGAATGGTGTGAACAAAAGAAAGCTTATTGTACAGATAGGAAGGTGTCTTAGTATGCATAATCTTTTTTAAGAATAATACATCTTGATAATAACGTCTGGGGTTGATTTTCATCCAATTTAAGGAAGCAAGGTGTCCAGAAATGTGGCAATCACGAGGCAGGTCAAGGACAAATCGAGCGCAGGCATTTTGGAGACGCTGGATACGATTTACACGTACAAATAACATTCCATCACAGACCAGAGCCTCATAATTAATAATAGGAAAGACAAGACTCTCAATCAGATGTTTTCTGACATTAATTGGTAACAAATGTATATGGCGTCGCAGCTGTTGTAGTACGGACAAAAACATTTGCATATGGTTCCCAAGTTAAGTGCTTGCCGATTACAGTACCCAGGCTAGTAACAGTATCAAGATAAGGAAGGGTAATATTATTGACTGTCACAGTAGGTAGATTATGAGGCAGTTTCTTGATAAGCTTAGGATTCCCTATAAGAATCACCTGGGTCTTACCACAGTATAATTCAAGATTGGGACCTATTGCATACTTCACGAGCCGAGAACCTTCGTTATTTATAATAGTGATGCCTCAAAGCACTCTTCAGGTATGAAGCCAACATAATGCTGAAGGTCGTCAGCATACATGTGGAAATTAGAATCAGTGAGTATTGTGTATATATCATTGACATACAGGGTGAAAAAGAAGGGGGCCAAGAACGGATCCTTGGGGAACACCCTGGATTCAATCCGCTAAAGTTGAGGTTGAAGTATCTATGTTCACGAATTGCTTTCTGTTGGCAAGATATGACTGAGTCCAATCCAAGGTAGAGCGCGAGAGTCCTAGACATTTTAGTTTACTAATTAACAGCAGGTGGTGCACAGATGGAAAGGCATTACTGAAATCATAGACTTACTTACTAAGGAGAGCTTTGTGAACGGACAGTAGGATCAGAACAGAGAATCGCATCTCTCCCGACACCATGTCGACTTACACGAGTAGATCGAAGCTAAGCTAGTCACAAGTCAAAAACAAGTGACATATTCTTAAAAGTCTTAGGCACTAAGTTCCAAGTAAAATCGCATGGCAGGCTTCGAAAACTGTTTCCACCATACCCAAATTGCAACAGCAACGTACATCAATTTTCCTATGACTAACATCACATTTCGCACGACCCCTGCATGCTGCACGTATATTGCACGTAGTGCAATATACGTCAATACAAATATTTCCTTTAGCACTGGTAGCATACAAATAATAAAGTGAATGTTGGTGAAAGCTACTTCTACAGTGCATATTGGTGACAACTCGACCCCTGCCAAACTCCCTTCATCTACATCTACATCTACATACTACCCCGCAAGCCGCCTCAAAAGGCGTGTGGCGGGGGGTGTTAGGACACCAGCCGTCAACAAAAAAAAATAAATAAAATAAAAGTTCCGCCTAGCATTTATTAAAGTCCTTAATTGTTCGGGGGAAAAACGAATTCCCATACCTATCCGTTCGGCAAAATATCTCCCTTAATTTATCGATTCTGTCGGACCTGGAAATATAATGTGGTTCTAATATGATGTTCTCCGTGTCGCTCTGAAAGATATTCATTCTCAATTGCTCAAGCAATCTAAGCCTAGCGCGTAGCCTCCGAGTCTCTAGCGGCTCCCACCCTAAATCTTTCAAAATCTGTGTAACGCTTTCTGTACGGCCGTAGCAGTTTTTCACGAATCGCGCAGCTTTCCTTTGTATTTTATCAAGTTCATGGACTAGGTCTTTCTCCGCCGGATCCCATATGCTCGCTGCATATTCAAGGTGTGGCCGGACGAGTGCGAAATAGCACCTCTCTTTCACTTTATCATCCGATAATCTTCCCACAACACGCTTGACAAATCCTAACTTCTTCAGGGCTCTGCCACAAATATTTCTTATATGTGTTCCCCACGATAGGTTCGAAGTTATCGTAACTCCCAGGTATTTCACTTCATCTGTCGCATTTATGCTAACGCCATCCACAACATATACATGGGGATAGTTGGACGACCTACGCAAGAAATGCACCGCCGTGCATTTGCTCAGATTAAGTTCTAGTCCCCACTCTTTGCTCCACGCATGAACGTTGTTTAAGTCCGATGACAGAATTTCAAAGTCAGATTGATCACTAATTTCGCGGTATATGACAGCGTCGTCGGCAAATAAACGTATTTTACTGCTAATTCGGGTGCAAAGGTCGTTTATATATATAATGAACAAAAGTGGGCCAATAACGCTTCCTTGCGGGACACCTGATGTCACTTTAACTATATCAGAGCTAATTCCGTCAAGAACTACTTTTTGCTTACGATCACTCAGAAAGTCACGTATCCAGTTTACTACTTGTTCGTTTAACCCGCATGACTGTAATTTGTATAATAGTTTTCTGTGAGGTACCGTGTCGAAAGCTTTCTTAAAGTCTAGAAATAGTGCGTCAACTTGTTTTTTCGATTCACCAGATTTGAGAACGTCGTGAAGAAAGAGCGCGAGCTGTGTTTCGCATGATCTACCTTTCCGGAACCCATGCTGACAATTATGCAGGAGGTTTCGACTGTCCAGAAAAGTCATGATATTGCTAACAACGATATGTTCGAGAATCTTGCCTGTAATCGATGTTAATGATATTGGTCGATAGTTTCCTGGGTCATGTCTGTTTCCCTTTTTAAATATCGGTGTAACGTTTGCAGTTTTCCAGTCCATTGGTATCTTTCCTTCAGATAATGACTTATTGAATATTATCTCTAAGAACGGTGCGATCTGTGGTGCTAACTCCTTGAGGACGCGCGCGGGTATTCCCTCCGGACCCGGAGATTTATTACTTTTTATCGATTGTAGCTGTTTAGTTATCCCATCGCGCTGAATTGTTATTTCTTTCATCGGTTCCTCAATGTATGGAATGTCTAAATTACACGCAGTGTCGTCTGTAGTGTAAACACTTTCAAAGTGGGAGTTTAACACATTAGCTTTATCAATATTTTCTGTGACAATTTTACCATCTTTATCAAATAACGAATCTACGGTAGAAGATTTTCCCTGAAGTTCTCTCGCATATGACCAAAAAGATTTTGGATTTTCTTCGAGTAATTTTCCAAGTATTTTTTTCTTGAAATTTCGCAGTGCAGCACGCAATGTTTTCTTGGTTTTGAGCGTTGCGCAAAGTAACTCTCTTTTGCTTCTAGTTCCTTCGATTTTTCATCAAACGTAATGGTTTTTTTGAACATGTTGTACAGTTTTCTCTGTTTCCTAAGGTCAAATGAATGTTCCCCTTGATGGTTGGAAGGGTAATATGCCTATGTAGATGCAGTACAGGATATAGCTCTAACACCAGACGGAGCATCGACCAGGTACAAGAGAGAGACCGGAGGAAGTTCCTGCGTCACCAGGTTACCAGTCTGACACTTAATGAATAGAGCGCAAAAAATTCTTTCAAAATTAGGACGTAATTGAATAAGGATTTCGGAGCAGGGAGAACAAACTTTATGAAATATCCGGAGAACGGGAGAAGGAGATGAATGGGGTAAATGGGGAGGGAGAAGAGATAAGCGAGGGATGGAAGCAGAGGGAGTGAGGGGGAGAGAAAGATGAGAGAATATGGGAGGAAGAGAGGAGGGAAAGACGAGAGAGAGGAAGGGGTTAATAATTTATAAAACCATGAGGTGAAGCGGACGAAAAAAAGGGCTTCATTATAAAGCGCAAGCAGGGGCCAGCGCCAAAGGGGAAACGATCCGGGATGGGAAGAAGGAGAGAGTCCTTTTGAAAATAAAAAAAAGATCTAATAGCATAAATTAATCACGTTCACTCGTTATATTTTTCGCTCTTCGGGGAAAAAGATGAGTCCTGTCGCGATATTCCACCCCTCCCCCTCATTTTTTAGGTCACTCCGCCCTCTGCGTCATCCCCTTCGGTATCCTCTGTCCTCTTTCCTTTTCGTAGAATCTGGTATTTGTTTTATTATCTTTTGCCCAGCTGGTTCCCATTTTTTTGGAGCCGTTTTCTTCAAAGGGAAGGAGGGTAATGAATGGAGTCAACCCGAGCGTATCAATGGATCGTTGATTAGGCATGCGACCCAGGGAAAGTTTTTAACCCGGCCACTGTTCCCCATATTCCAACATTCCCTCGCTCTCATTCACTTTAGTCCCTTGAATAGAAGCCTTTGATTATTTTTGATGGACGTTCATCACATCAGTGAGTCCGCCGGTGTTCAAAATGCATTCAGTGAATGGTTCTCTCTCTCATAAAGCGCCGCGACTCAACGAAATTTTGGGCCGTTCATAATATAATCATTATTTTGAGGGTTAACGGATAAGAGATGGCTTTTGATAGGCATGAAAGAACTTCCATATTCTCCAATGAACTAGAAAGCACTTCAAATCAATTGCGTTAGGAGGTGTGGTCTGATGAGTAAATGAAATAATTACTTGGCATCGTCCACTAGAACTTTTTCAATATTTTCTAAGGAATCTCTTACCACATTGGAGGCAAATGAGAAAAGCAGCAACGGTATGAGAAACACTGTAACATTATAAAGGAGGCTTCCTTAACTGGGCGAGAAATAATGAAGGTAACCCTACATATGAGAGAGGAGAAACTAATCTTTAGACTACTAGTGAGGAGGTGTCGATAGGAATGGAGCGAAGCATTTTATGGTTGGAGTAACGGGAAAATTTATGCCGCGGACTTTAACTGTGTGAAGTGAAGAGAGCATTGGCTCTAAAATATAGTACAACAATTTTTTCTTCCATGAAAGCTACCTTAACAGATAAACCACCTTGAATGTTAAAAAAAATCTGCAAAGCATGCAAAAAAAATGCGTCACCAGATACATTGTTGACTGATGAGGACGCCAAGGCGCTGAAAGCTTGATTAATTCCACAGTTAAATGTCGTTGGGCAAATGAAGGTTTTTGTCTCTTTATTTATTTGTAAAATTTTTTTTTTATACCAGGTCAGTTTTCTATATTTTTCTCATTTTCTCATATCACTCAATACGTTAAGATACATATGAAGGATTAAACCGTACCTACCGTCGTATATTCTCAATGGCTTAGGAGCTACCCCGGCTAAGTAACTGAGAACGAGGAGTCGTGGGACCAGAGTCCCATTCATTCATTGGTTGTTCAATCCTAAGAGTGGTTTTCTTCAGCCCTCCACCCTTCCTTATCTAATAGTTGTTTACCTCATTGTATCTCTACCTATGTACTTTCCTCTTTATTTGGTCCGTGAACTTATTCCTGGGTCTTCCTCTGGGGACATTTCCCTCAATTTTACCTTCAATAATACAAACTATTTGTACATGAATTTCGATAAAATAACTTATGGCACGCGTTTGAAGAAAAAAATTGCCCCAAAATTTGAGTGCTTTAGCGGCTGCAGTCTAAACTTTACCCTTTATTTTCTTCTCCTTCTTCTTCCTTCCAGGGTTAAGCTATTCCGGTCTATTCCGGTCTATTCCGGCTTTACATCACCATCTCAACCTTGGCCTCCCAACACTCCTTTTCCCTAATGGCTAATATTCCAAAGCCTGCTTTGGAAACCTCTCTTTAGGCATTCGCGGCACATGCTCTTTCCACTTATTTTTGTACTCCACCAACCTCTATGGTATTGCTCGAACACCTAGTTCCTCTCTTATAGATTTACTCCTTAATTTATCTCTTCTTGTACACCCCTTCACTGCTCGAAGAAATTTCATTTCTGATGACTCTATTTGTTTAAGCCTCTATTTATCTTCAATTATGTTCTTCACAAACCCATTGTGTCTCAGGGTGTGTCCAACCCATCTTGTTCTTCTTTTCTTTACCGTGTTCCAAATGGTCCTTTTCTCTTCTATTCTTCTGTACACTTCATCATTTTTTATTTTTCCGTCCATTTTATTTTCAGCATCCTTATCCAGCACCAGGTTTCAAAGGCTTCTAGTCTTTTTTGGTCAGCTTTTACAATGGTCCAAGCCACCGATCCATAGAGTGCTACGCTTCACACGAATGTTTTCACATACTATTTCCTGGTTTGTAGTCCTTTCTCCTTTAATTACTACAGCTGCCTTTTTCCCATGAACGCCTTCTTAGCTTTGGCTATTCCACACTTCATGTCGGTTGTACTTTTTCTGTCCCACGTAATGGTACTTCCGAGAAAGGTGAAGGTTGGATCCACTTGCTCTTATTTCTTTCCTTGATTTCTGCATTCAGGGTAAATTCTAAATAAATAGTAAGAAAGTTATAAATAAGTAATAAACGTATAAACAATTTGTCAAGAGTTTGAGATCATAAGCAGTCATCAATCCAAGATTGGTTTGCTGCAGCCTTCCATTCCAATCACCACTTCGCTAATCACTTTTGTTTTTGTCTTTATTTTAATGACACTCATTTCTAACTTCATCAATTTCAACTTTTTCCAACCTCTATCATACTATCCTTTTATTTCTTCTCCCAGTACTATTTTTGGAAAAAAAATTTGGAAAGTAGTTCGGTAATAGGTAGATATTTCAAATCTTTGGATGGGTGAGTAATTTTTCTTTACAATGAGACCAATTTCTTTGATTTAAGTATAGGTTAAATGATATTTCGCTCAATCTATATTATATGGTTATTCTGTACGTCGAATGACGAGGATAAGATAAACGGAGAAAATATGATACGTAAGTATATACATTCATAAGCGTTGGACAAAAATTTTTCATGATAATTTTACGGGTGGCGCAAATTCAACAAAAAACATTTTTGGAAGTAAGGCACAGAATTAGGGTATACAAACTACGGGAGTTTAGCAAAACAGACCAGTCTCCAATGAATGCCAGCTTAGTGGTGGCACAAATGCCAGCGAAAAGGGACGCTAGCGTCACAGGCTCTACAGTGACCACACACTTTGTTTTCCGCCCCTATCCCCGTTGAAACGCCACAACGCATACATTAATTTGAGAGTGATTTACTTCGCATCGTCGGTTCATTTTTTTCCTCCGTTCTCTCGCCAACGGTGACTTCCGAAGGGGTGCGTTTTAGATCGCTATCGGCGACGCGGTTGCAAAAATTCAGGTGATGCTAACATGAGATAGGCATCGCCGCGCGGCGAGGCGGTCGGAAGACCGCGAGCCGTGACACCTCGCTCCCCGGGTGAAGGACGTCGCATCCGCGGGAGCGGTTCTGACGCGCTCTCCATTATGCATTAATTCATCTGGGCTTAATCTCCGCGCTGACACGATTAACAGTGGGGCGAGAAGAATGGGAATGGTTCCACCAAAACTCTCTGCAGGAAACGGGAAATTTTGTGCTCAAAGATAGCTTGCAGATGCCCAGCGATATGAGGTGAAAATAGGACCAATTTTTCATTAGCAGTCATATCTCGTGCAAACGTACCTATTTTCCCTACTCGTAGGAAGTATATTCCAGAACGCATATTGCTGCACTTACGGCCAAGAAAATGGGTTTTGAAGATATTAGTTAAGTATAAAATACTCCGGGAAGTACTTAATACGGTTCAAAAATGTCACCTCAGTATTAATAATTGAATGTCTCCATAAGTTGGAAACACTCACTAAGTTTTTCTTATGGTTTTTGGGAAGTTCTTCTCACTAATATTGTTAAGCTCTGACAGTTCACCATTTTGTTTGTCGGCACCTCAAATGCATTACCTAAAAATCTAGCATATATTAATTTCATTTCTGTAATTTACTCATGATGGCATTATACGAATTTCTTTTGGCAGGTGCGCTACACAAATAGGCAAGAGTATTTAATTGTCGGTTTGGGTGATTCGAATTTCGTCTCAAATTTGTGCTTTGAAATCCCAATCAATACCTGTGAATTTTCTATTCGATCAGCTGCTTATCCTCATTTTCAGCTGCGATTTATATATCCATATGCCTGTGTCAGGTGGCACCTATATTTAGTGGCCACCTCCAGACCCATGAGATAATGGCCGCTAATGGAGATGACCACTGAAAGATGGAAAAATTTACATTGCTTGCAACATTGGGAAATTCCTTCCGTTCCCAAGAAAATCGGCCGCTTAGAGATATGGTCGCTTAAGGGAGAAGGGACAGAGGCAGGTATCACTGTAGTACATTAGCCTTACGCCTTATTCTTTCATTTACGATACTAAGAAAACAATATATTTCGGAGAGTGGGGTTGCATGGTTCGGAAACATGAACATGAAATAAAAAGGATGAAAATGGGCTGCCGGATGTGGGAATGCGTTTAAAAAGAAAAACATGAAAGAAAATATAAGAAGAGGAAGGCAACCATAAAAAAGGAATGCAAAAATTGTCATATCATTCCAAGATATAGCTAAGAAAATTGCATAGTATATTTTACAGAAAGGAGGAAATCATAGAAAAGGAGGTTGAGAATAGTTAATGACAGTGATCAAGCAGAATATGTTAGATTTAATTTGAGACCCACAAGACCAAGAGAAATTTTAAATGGGATGAGAAAGAGGGAGTACAAAGAGCTTAAAAATGGAAACAACCATAGGTTTTTGCTCGTCTTTAAAAGTAGGTTTTTTGTACTAGCTCCATAAACTCTAAACCATAGAAATTCCAAGAATAGTAGCAATAGTTTTCCAAGAGGCCATTGCTTGGCTTCCCACTGTTTTTCTTCCAACTGTTCTGTTCGAATTTGATTCATTCGAGTCCGACACGTAATTTGTGGCAATAACACTTTAGATGGCCCTCACGTTTTGGTCCACAGTATAATAGTAAAAAAAGGGAAGTATAACCGGGCTGTTTCTAGGAAACGAAAAGAAACGCCGCCGCATGAACAGCAACGTTTTGTTTCACGTCGCAGACTCTCGACGAACGTGGTCAGAAGAAAGATTTTTTCAAAGCAAAGAATTTAACGAGGCGCAAGAGGACGAATGGGAACAAGATATCTCTTCGAGAGAGGAGAGCAGGACGATATAGAATCAGCTGTTCACTTTCCGATCCATTATTGATGGATACCCGCAGGACGGTAATTCGAGAACAGAGACAAGCGAATCCTGCGCCGAAACAAGGGGTGCCTCAAGGTCTCATCCAGCGTCCATCGCCGTTCAAATCGCTTTCGGACTCAACAACCGCCGGTTTCCAACGCGGTTGATTAATGGGAAAACTGGACGCACGGCTTGCCTGATTGTTTTAAAATTGAACCGGGTCCCGATGACAGAGAGATGGTAGCTTTTATTTCAATGCGCGTGGACAGTTCAGCGTTGGAATATTGATTAGACCGCGGACGTTATTCTCGGAAAAAACAATGTTCCCGGCAATTAGTACACAAGAAAGAAGAGAGATTGATACTGGCATCCTCTTAACTATAAAGTTATGAATAGAGTTGGGTCCGAACATGCAACTCAGTTTTCAGTTCAACCAACAGATTTGGTATTCGCATGGTCAGGAAGAAGGAAATTTACGATAAAATGAAAAATGTCTGCATTAGTGTTTGCTTATTGCACCATTAAAATATACCTGCAGGGTTGTGATTATTTTTTTCATTTATTGTCATATTGATAACTTCCATGAAACTCATTAAGGTGACAATATATCACATTAAACTAGGAATAGATACAGGAGTAGATGCTAGTATAATGACAAATGATAAGGTTATAGAGTAAAATTAAAAGAGAGTTTTATGAATTTCTACTTACAATAAAAACCACTTCCATCTTCAATTTAAAATATGCTTGCATTTATTCGGACATATTTATTCGGACAATTTGGAAATATATTTATTCGGACAGTATTAGGAGGGGCAGAACGTATTAGTATTTTAGCAGAAATGTGATTTAAAAACCAGTTAAGTGTAGAAACGTCAAAAAATCATCAAAAAAAAGAGAAGTTAAGGTAGGGCCTGCCAAAAAGACTAACCAGTTTAAACATTCCAACACAGAGCGCCAAGTAACGGCTGATAATAACCATTCATTTTCATACCCATTATATATTTAGAAATTAGCAGTGTCGTCTCATATGCGAAAACAAATGTTTAAATTTTAACTACTCCACATATAGTAGAGTTCACGACTTGGCTCAACAGCTTTTGTCTCAAGACGTTTTTATTGAAATACGTCAATAATTTGGTCTTGGATAGGCAAGATAGGTAGTACAGCCACATAAAATTATCAGTCACTTGTAACAAACTTATCCACATTTCACGGTAGAATAAAGAACATTTTTCATTCATGGGACCTTGTCGAGGTGGATTAAGTATTTCTACCGACATCCACTTGTATTCTACGCAAAATAAACATTTCATAACGCAATTAGTCGACGAGCTACATAAGTATAATTAAACATTTAACACATTTTTATCCTGCTATCACTAAAGACTGATAAACGCTAGAGTTGCTTCACAGAACTAATGTCAATCTGAGGAGTCTCTCAGCAAAGAAAGTTCATTCGTCATGGCAGTGAGTCAGACCAGACCACCAAGGCTTATCTGAATTTCCTTATTACAGAGAAAACATGAAAAGAAAAACGGGAAGATATTTGGGCCGGACGTGATTATCAAGTGGTTTTTTGAAAGTCATTTCCATGTAATCTCACAGGCGGCCGCAAGCTTCAGATAAAACGCCTGCTCTCCTTCCGTAGACTTCATCGTTGTGTATCAAATTTCTCCTTTCAATGAGATTATCATAATGTGGTGTATTTGCATATCAACGTTCATTTCCTTGAAAAAAACTTTGGAAAGACCAAAATCTTTTGAAAGATTCAACGCAGTAATTAAGAAGGCGCATGAAAATTATGGCATATTCCGTAGCTCCTTAGTCATATGGGCATACCCAGGAATAAGTTAGCTGAATGCATGAACTTAAAAATGAACTTTATCTTCCCGCATTGAAAATCAACATCTACATAATACCCTACGAGCCGCTACATGGGCGTGTGGCAGGGGGTGTTAGGTCAGCAGCCTTGTAAAGATATAAGGGGTAAGGTTTTGGGAGGTGATTTGGTGACGTGTATCATGGCAGTGTATTTATTGGAGCTCAGTTTTTATGTGATCACTGAATGTGCGCGGAATGAACGAGCTTTTGTACCTATCTGTTAGGGAATGTGTCTCTCTTATTTTATCGCTTCTGTCAAACCTAGAGATGCAGAGAGGCGTCATGATAATATTAACTGTGTTGCTCTGAAACACACCAGTTCTGAATCTCTCAAGCAAGCTAAGCCTTGGGTTCAGCCTCCGAGTCTCCATGGGCTCCCATCTTAGTCCCTGTCAACGTTATGAAACACTATATGTTTGCTCGTAGCAGTTTTTAACGAAGCGTGCAGTTTTTAACGAAGCGTGCAGCTTTTCTTTTTCTGAGCAGCAACTAAAGCTTGTATCTCTTCGAAGATGGACTAGATGAGGAATCAAAACCTCGAAAATGGAAAATTTTGCATGCAATTACTTAAAACCAACAATGATACAGCTACTGTCTTTTAGATTAGCAGGGCAGTACATTACCAGACGTTTAAGAAAACGTCGCATTGCCATTTTCACAGAATTTACGTTTTTTTACTTCATCAATGGTAGAAAATTACTAACACCTAATTTAAAAAACGGAGAATTATTTTACTCTCACCTAGCCTGCGGGTGTATTTGCTCCTTAGAAACAGCTGTTCACGGATATGGTATCCATATTCGAGAGAAAATCCCACGTTTTTCGTGTCCCTCCCATCTCCCATTTCACACCATTTGATTTTAAGTTCAATTTGCAATAAAATGGGTTGGAAAGGTAAAATTTTCTTCTTTAAATTAAACTGGGAACACGCTTATATTAGTAGCTCGAGTAAAGACAAAATGAAGCTCAAGCTATTTTATAGCGGAAACATCTAAAGCTGAAAGTACGAGGGTTGGCCAAAAAGTAATACTCTACATTTTTCTTCCGCCGCTCGAACCTGCAACCCTCGGAATAGGAATCAAACACGCTACCACTGGTGTAAACTGGACCCAACCGGTGCTGGAGGAGGATGCTGAAGGTAAAATGGACGAAAAAAGAAGAAATGATGAAGTGCACAGTGGAGGAAAAGAGAAAAGGACCATATGGAACACCATGCAGAAAAGAAGAACCATATGGATTTGTCAAACCCTGAGACAGGTTAGTGAGGCACACAATTGAAGGTAATACGAGGGTGAGTCAATAAATAAGTCGCAAACGTCAGCATTTCATCATCAGCATCAGTCGTAAACATTTCATTGGGAACGCTTGGAACATCCACTGTACATTTCCGACTTAGCCTCCAGTGATTTTCATCTGTTCGTCCCCCTAAAAAATCATTTGGGTGGCCGTCATTTTGATACAGATGATGCTGTAATCTATGAGGTTATACGTTGGCTGCGGCAGCAACCAAAGGACTTCTTTGCTGCTGGCTTTCAAGGACTTGTAAAGAGATGGGATAAGTGCCTGAATGTACAGGGTGAATATGTGGAAAAGTGAAATAAATGTCAGAAAGTTACTTTAATTATTTTTGCCTCAATTCAGTTTTGCGACTTATTTATTAACTCACCCTCGTATATGGGGGAAAAGTCCCCAGAGGAAGACCCAGGAATAAGTTCACAGACCAAATAAAGAGAAAGGTACATAGGAAGAGATACTAGGAGGTAAGGGAACTCGCATTAGACAGGGAAGGGTGGAGGGCTGCAGTCAACCAATCTTAGGATTGAACGACCAATGACGATGGAATTTTTTTAACTCCCTAATGGCAGAAACCAGTATGTTGAAACGGTCATCAGGAGACGCATCTCCATTGGTTGCAAACCATTATCTGGTTATCAAGACGTAACCGTTTCTTACATCTGTGTGCTCTGACCTCTTTTTGTGGACTCTGCAGAGGACAGATGGCAAGATTAGGTTCGCAAATACCAGTATGGCATACAATGAAGACGCGAAAGAATGTAACTTACTTCGTATTTTCTCTACTTTTCTATTCCATTTTGAATATTTATACTAAGGAAATTTACACAATACTACTTTGGACGATGATGATGATCGATGAAGTGAAAACCTGGCTCTATAACCAGAATGAGGACAGCTACCGGCAGGGCATACACCACCTAGTAAACCGCTGGAGGAAGCTAATATAACCTGAAGGAGATTGTAAGGACAAATAGAGTGAGTAGATAAATATCGTTATTTCATACGTGTATATTTAATTTTGTAGAATAAATAGTTTATGAGCGAAAAATGTGGGGCATAATTTTTGGAAAACCCTCGAATTAGCATAAATAATCAAACTTCGTGGATACTTACTCCTCTCATCCGGGACTCGGAAAAAGAAGGCATAACTCCGAATATCTTCCCATGAAGAATTCAAAGAGGCACAATTAAAAGTTTGGACAACGTCTTGACTGACTCATCTCTTTATCCTTTTCCTGGAGAATCCCCGCTAATGAAGACGCCGCTTTCCGCTAAACACCCAGCGATTACTTTCAAGAATCTCGCGCAGAAAGGGGGGAGGACTTGCTTTTAAACGCTTTAGAGTCCCCCTACCCCCCGCTTCTCCTCCTTTCAAGCAGCCCTCATAACCCTTCGTCGCTCCTGGAAAACCCTGCGCCCCTTATCTCCCTCCGTGTATCCGCGAGAAGCTGTGTACCATCTTCTCGGGCGATGGAGCATAGGGTAACCGCGTCAGCTGCTCGGGTCGTAAAAACAGTCCAGTGGGAATGAAGCTGAAGGGAACGTAATGATCCCGGCAGGAGGGCGAGCCGAGCGATGTACTCAACACCGGGGCCCTTCGCAGTCCCGGGCCGGCAATTTATCACATACCGGGCCGCGAAACAGTTAATGCGAGGATTCTGTCGAGAGAATTATTGCGTGCAGTCTGCGAGAGCTGGCAGTTCATGACAAAGGACTGCAGCCTATCTCCTGCTTCTGTGTGGTTTCTACGCAGAAATGAAACGTCTCGCGGAGGGTCGACGGGGAAACTAGAATTTATCGCCGCGCATCAGCACAGTATAAGCACCATGCGAAGTAAAACAAGCGAATCGCAGGGAATCCCTTGATACTTGAAAATGTAGTTTACGTCTAACTTGATATAGTCATATAACGCAGCGCACAATGTGAGAAACTTCTCTGGATGGGTAATGTTATCGATTCAGATGAAAGAGTAACATATTAATTATGCCATTTATGAATAGACAAAGAAGCAAGCCCAAAAATTTCCAGATTGGCGGTGAATTATAAACGATTTTTACGATAAATATTAGCTGATGATTCGCATAATTGGGATCTGATGACCAATTAACCTAAAAAACAGTAATAACACATAATCATCAGTACTCAAGCTTTCTCTTTGCTGCATAGTTGATCATTATATCACAATAAATATTGATAAAGACAAACAAAATGAGGGCACAACTGGACGGCACTTCTCCCCAGGAGCAAACATATAAGTACATTACAACGATGCCTGTCATGAAACCTTACGTCTACGTACAGGTTATTGAAGAATGAGTGAAAAAATTAAGGGAAAATATGCTCGATGATGGGTTTCAGCCAAAATGTATAATCACTTTTTATCACACTCTCAATGTATCTGATCTCCCTGAAATTTGCCTAGGTCCGCTTGCTTCCCATAAATAAGTGACCAGGGCGTGGTTCAGAGCTTGCAACAACCGTCGGAAACTAGGGAGCCCGGTGAAACCTCCGAGATGTCTATCTGCAACAGATTCTCCGAAAAAGCATATATATTTAATAATTCAAAACGATGATGCTCTCCAAGCCCTCACAGAGATATGTTTCCCGGACCGGGAATGCAGGAGTAAATCCAAAAAAGAAATTTTTAAAAGCACAAAATCTTGTCCTTTGCTGGAATCTTCCTATGTAATCATTGGTAAGGAACTAAAGGACGCAATACTGGACGCCATGGAGAGAGAGAGAGAGAGGGAGGAGCAAATGACAATTCACAGAGAAGAGCGGTCCGTAAGCCCGACACCATGGGTTTGAGGGTTTAAGCGGTGTCAAGGGAGATAGTTGCTACGGGGTGGCAGTGGATAAGGGGGGAAGGTTTGCGGTTCGCAGGGAGGCAGGGGAGCAAGACGGAGGCATTTGAAATCCGTGGAAGGGTTATAAGGGAAGGAGCAAGCGGGGGTTGATATCACGGGGACACGATGACTCCCTCTACTCCCGGCCTCTTAGCTGGGGAGATGCGGGCGATGAGCAAGAGGAGAGGGCGGGGGGGAGGGCGAATTATTGCCACTGCTTTTTCCTTCTCGAGAGAACTCTCATTAGGTGGCGGCGGGCGATTTCGCCGTGGGGGAGATGCAAATGGATGATGCAGCGGGGTAATACGGACTGGAAGACGATGGGATTGCCGTTCTCTTACAGGGGTTACTCGGGAGTAAGATACTCGCTTGGCAACACACTCACAAGAGGCTGCATTTTCCTCAGAATCGGCAAAAGATCTTCAACACTACCTAATCCTTGAGGTAGCTTAAACCCTAATTATGGGTCATTGAGGGTATAGTTTACCACTTTATTAAGCAGGTCTAAAAAGATCACATGGGCCGCATTTCACTTTGGTTCATCCGTTAATACTGTGGAAATCACCATACAAGCAATAATTGAAATGCAACTAAATGGATATTTTGAATTATTTTTCATAATTTACGTCTTTCAGGACTAGTGTTTTCGCCGCAGTATTCAAAATGTAGACAAAAGTATATGAGAATATGAGTTTTTATATGGGACTCAGTGCGACACCTTTATAACTCTGAGCTATATTTATAACAATAAAAATGCATTATTTCGCACAAAAAGAGAAGTATCAGGCATGATATGGTTGAAGTTCAGCATAATGAATCACAGAAATGGCAATTTTCCACTAGATAAGGTTTAATACTCCTCCCCAGCTACATCCAACCTCACACCTCCCCCCATCTTTCTCCTCCCTACCCCACCTCCTCCTCTGCAATATTTTGTGTATATACCCGATATGTTTTTGTGTTTGTACCTGATGATGATGCAGTGCATCGAAACCATGGTTGTATTAAACCTTATCCAGTGGAAAATTGCCATTTCTGTGATTTATTAAGCATTATTTCGCGTTTATGAGAATGTCCAATGCTAATTACTAATACGCCACAAAGACAGTAAACAAAAGCGAAGGAGTGAACATTTAGCCCAGTTATTTGTAGATACCATATCTGCCTTATTAATGACCATCTTTGGTAAAAAAAATTAATACGACCATTCCCGCGGTTCACAGACTGAAGCTGAAAATAGCTCGAGGGGAGAATGCAATATGACGCCAGATTACAGCGACATTGTCTGAGGAAGCGAATAAAATGCGAGAACGTTCATTGGGATCGATTAGAAAAAGTGGCCTGAAAAAAAAGAGGCCTGAATATTCAGAGTTTTGACTCAAAGGCGGGGACGCAGTAAGCACGAAACTGTAGCGAGAGTTCGAGTCACGATCCGAGCGTCTAAGGTTGGCAACTTGAGATGCGGTATCCGGTTCGAAGAGGTTAAAATTCGCAGATAGTCCGCAAACATACGAGAGAGGACTCAAACGCGGCACACGAGAGCTGCTTCAGTCCGATGTCTCCCGAAGTCGTGAATTTTAGAAACGGGGTACAAGTGGAAATGTAAGAAGAAAGTGCAATTTTCATTATATATGCGTGCCTTCGCTGTGCTATCATGCTCTAATAAGTTGTCAGCTCTTTTCATTTAAGGTTACTCTGGTCTAAATATATGAGTCAATATAAATGCTAAATAACACATTCTTATATATTTGATTTTCAAAAAATTACTCTTTTGCTGACGGAATGGTGTATATGTTGAAAAACAAACCTGAGGTACATACGAACCATACAGAATTTTCCAATATTTCATTTTTAAAGACCGTATTTGTCCAGCCGTATGGGTCATACAAGGTTGGAATTCAATCTCGTCTGAGGCAGGTGACTTGAGTAGCGGTTTAGAAGCTCTACCCTATTTTTTTATTCATCTCAGTTTATGAAACACACTTCAAAGATGCTTCGTTGAAGTTGTCAAAATTTCTGGAATATGTAACCCAGAGGCCAAGGCTACCGTAATGCTTGCCGAAGGGGTAGAGTCCTCGCCTGATAACCCTAAGTCTTGTGTACAAAAACTTAACTCGGAATAACCTAGGTTGTTAATGAAGAAAGATGCTTGGAATTGAAGTTGTTTAAAGTTCTGTTGTACCAGTTATGATTTCACAAATGATTTTCTCCGAGAACACCAAGGCCTGGAGCTATGTGAATGGCTAAGAATGAAACTGGGAGTCCAATTTCATTGTAATCCGTTTAGTCACTCTAAAAGTTTTATTGACCAGACAATTTTAGAGTAATATTTGCCTTTTACAAATTATTAAAAAGATATTACGACGACAGTAACCTCAAGAATAATCCAACTGTAAAATATAAACATAAGAACAGTAGCGAAGCATAGCTGGAAAACGTGAACGCTGACTAGTCAAAAAGACGGACTAGCCATTTGCGGAAGAAAAATACTTAAATGTAATTATCAACCAACAGAGGATGTAAAAGTTAAACGGGGGATTAAGGAAAGTGCAGATTAACGCGGGCTGATAAAAGAAGAGATCATAGACTGCAACACGAAACCATTTAGAATCCAATGGTAAAGTCACATAATACGTATTGCTGCGCTAAATTCGACAGAGAAAATTTACAAAATGAAACCATATTAAAATAGACCAAAAGGTAGTGAATTAGGCGGGATAGGAAGAGATGGAAAGATGTCACAAAGGATTTAAAAAGAAAGAATATTTTGAACTGGAATCGGCTAGGAAAACATAAAAGAAGACGGGTGTTAACTACTGAGAAGGCCATTGCCTATTGAAAGCTCTGGCACCCAAGGAAGAAGAATAACAAGCGATGGCCCAAGGAGGAAGAATGATGGATGCGTCAATTCTTTCGCAAGAAGTTTCTACTCTCTGAAGGAAAAACTGGATTCAATGGAAAAAAAAGTAAGAGACTCAAAATTCAGGACTTGGAATTGAGAATTTGGTCTGAGTCAACTTTGCAAGGAGTTACTCTGAATTTAAATCCGCAAAACACCTTTTTAGAGAGGCCTATATGTAATGTCGAAATATTAGGAGCATTTTTGTCAGTGTCTTCTCTTTTGTTTCTATGTTTTTTGTCTGCCTCCCTGTGGCATGGACTCGCCTGCCCACGAGATTCGGGGGACGAAGAGGAACAAGGGCCGGGGGTGAGATGCAGAATCATCCACACCCTTGCTCGCAGAGAAATGCAAAGATGACTCCGAGCCAAGCGGAGCGAAAGGAAATTATTTATATCGCCACAGGTACGCAAAGCCATGAAAACAAGAGTGCGGGATTAGTCGTCGTAAATATTTCAGTCGTCGGGAGTTTTGCAGGGGGAAGGGGTGCGTGTGAGGGGCTCCTTTTGTTTGCCCACACTTTCAGAAAGCGGAGGCGGAGAGGGCGTGGATGGGGCAAGAGAAGAAGAGGGGTTGGCGAGGAAGGAAGGACGAGAAGGAGTAAGATGTGCAGGGAGGAAGAGGGAAAAAAGAGTGGGAAGGATTGGAGGAGCCCTTAATGAATGTTGGAGGGAAGGGATGAGCCCACCCATTTGTACGCCTGAAAGGAAGGAATAAACGGGGAAGAGAAAGATGAATAAGGCGAGGGAAGGATACGGTGGGGAGAAGAAAAACGGAGAAAATGGGAGTTGGCGGAGATTTAAGAGGGGAGGAACCCGAGCTAGAAAAGGCGTTTCCTCAACGCCGGAATTTTCATCGCCAAAACAAAACGAAACCAAAATATTATATCCTTAAAAAGCAAAAACCGTGGTCAAAAAAGTAGAGGTTCCTCTTAAACAAACCTGTCTTTACCGTTGGTGCATTTTAGATTTTGTGCAGTAAGGATAAACTTCAGTGTTCAGAGAAACGGCAGCTAATAAGTAATGACGCTCACATGCATCCAGGGAAGGTGGCAAAACTTGACACTATTTCTTTAGGGGGAAGCGTACATGTAAACCTTTACTGCTACAGCTGAAAGATTAGGGACCTACATGAACGTCCGTGCTCTGAATGGACGGGAAACAGGAGCTTAAAGATGTACGTCTGTACCGCTCAACATTGATGAATTTTACATTTTCTTGCAGCAAGGTTAATTTCGGTGTTCAGCGAAACGGCAGCTCATGTAGTAATGAAGATCACACGCATCCAGGGAAGATGGCAGAACATGACTCAATATATTTAGGGGGAAGCGTACATGTAAACCTTTTCTGCTACAGCTGAAAGATTAGTGACCCACATGAACGTCCGTGCTCTGAATGGACGGAAAGCAGGAGTGTGAGATGTAGTTGAGCCTGTACCACTCAAAAAAGATGGAATAATAGGAAATCGTCTATTTTAAAGTAATAATAAACCATGTAGAATAGAGAAGAGTAACTTTTTACCCAAGTAATTTAAAACGGGGTAATAATTGGTAATAGGGAATTATACTGAATGTTACTAACGCATGCATCATGCAATGGCCATTGAACTTAAAATTTTGTTTGTTTCTCGAGAATGTTGATTTCATAGAATTGTTATAATCGTGATAATCGGGGATGATGCGTGGGAAAAGCAACATTCCCCAACCGGGGTCCCGCAGTCCTATCTGAACCTTCCCTCTTCGCCAGCCTCCAAACTCCTACACAAAATCTTTTTTCGGTTTTGCAAATTTACATTTTTCTTTCAAATTTTCAATAAGTAAACACTCCTCATAAGGAAGGAAAAAGTAAGAGGAGTGTTGGAGAGAAAGGGGTTCAGGAATGGGGAGAAGGGCGGAGAGGTCAATGTATCGGCTAAGGTTATCAGAGCAATTCATACTTGGGTTTCCAGGCACTATATGGATACGGAGATATCATTAAAATCCAACAGTTAATTTTAAGAGCAAAAACAGCGATAAGACGCTTAAAATTCACTAAAGACAGTAAAGTGGAAAGCAATGCACATATCGTTTATCATCGCATTCCTCCCAAAATTTCGTTTTTCAATATCTTTTGTTTTTATAGGTAACTGGTGTCTAACCCTTTCTGCTAAACGTTCTAGCGGCAATCACCGAGATACTTTCCATGTATACGTAAATTGCCAATTTGTGCACTTTACTGATTTTATTATGCCTAAAGAGAAAACTAAGATAAATTTACCACCGAAAATTGAGGTTCAAGAGTTCTCGTTTCCTGAGCAAGGATAGTGATGCCAGCATAAACAAGGCGAAATACTAATCCGTCAGATATGTCTAAACTTTTCATCAGTTTCCTCATGCATTCCGCTTCCTTTTTATGACTGGAAGCCTGACACCCTTTAGTCACATGCCCTTTCGGAAGCTTGCGGGGTAGTACGTGGCTCTAAATGTAAACCATTTTCCGCGCTACGTTGCTCTACGGCTCAATATATCCTCCTCTTCAACCTATGCTTAGAGTTGAGAGGGGAAGTTCTGGGGTGGAGCGGGGACAATCAGGGGAGGAAGTACAGGAAGGGATCCAGGGTATTTCAGTAGATGGGGGAGTTGGGACAGGAGGGATGGAAACTGGAGCGAAGGCGACCGACGAGATGAAGAGAGATGTACTTCCAGGAGAAGTCTTCAAATGAGGGTCGGTGCGGAATAAAAGCGAGATGGAGGAGGGGTGAGGTTGAAAAGGAGGAGGTCTGTCGGGTGGGGTGGTGCTGGCGACGTGAAAAGAAACTTTTGCCCCCCTAGGCCCAACTCTTCCAAAGGGAATGTAGGCAGAGCCGTGGGTGGTGAGGGTGATAAGCGGGAAGGTAATAAGGAAAAGAAGATGGCGAGAGCAAAGGACCCATGACTCCAAATGGAAAGGGACGAGCTTCAAATTTTCACACGAGGTCGACTGCGGAGACCATGTCAGATACTAAGACCCCTGCCCCGATGGACCGGGTGCAGTAATTGACTGGATTTAATACCCCACCACTAAAGTCCGCCCTTGTGTATTTCAGGTGTGTGAAATTTTACACATATCCTGGCAGCGCAGTATCGCGCAAGGCGCTGACACACTATTAAATTCTGGCGACATCTGTCGTGAAGACTAGTGAGTGAGAATAGCTATTCTTCGTGTTATTCTTTATACCAAGTTAAAATATCACGTTATTTAAGCGTGGTAAAGCTATATGAGGTGCTCCTCGTATTAATCTCTTCAGATCCTGAGGAAAAATAGATTGAGTGATAGTTAATTTGGAATCAGCAATGTTAACCACCACATAAATGCACACAGCACTGTTAACAAGCACAGTAATGTTAATCACCACCACACATAAAACACTGAGAGAGCCCTTGAATGATTCTGCAGTATTTACCTATGAAACTATATTGAATTGTGTGAAACAAATAATGAATTGAACATCCTGGGATAAGAAAAATGAAAAGTTTTCTTTTGTGTGGGACAATGGGACTGAAGAGGTTAAGGGAACTTAACAATTTCCGAACCCTCCAAAACAATAATAGGCATTACTATAATGAAAATTATTACGAAGGCGTGTTTAGTAACTACTACATTATAAAGTTGGACATCTCCAATTAGTGATCCTGGTTGAACTAGTTCTACTCGAATTAATACGCTTAATGCGGTACCTAATATACCTGCTCATGCACCAAACATTGAATGTAGAGTTTCAATGTCTTTTTGGTTTGTAGAAAAAAAAATTGCCATTGTCTCATTATTTCATCTTCTATTCATATTAATGACCCTTATATAAAAAAGTAAGATGGTTAACAATTAGTCAATAGACTGTAAATTGAGGATTTTATACTCCCCTCTTGCTAGGTTTTATAGTCAATTTATGATATTAGACAGAAATTTAAGTTGTTTGTATAAACTAAGAACTAACAGATCAATACCCTTAATGTGTAATAATATGTTCAATAGAGAGTATAGAGTATGCCGTCGGTAAAATAGTCGCTACAGCTGGGACTAGTTACGGTATATCTTGCCACGGTTTAAATACCTCATGGTATCCTCAAAATTCTTTAATGGAGCAAACAGCTGAATGCGTTCCGCGTTTGGATTTAATCTCGTGGACGATGGAGCCAAGCGCACATTTTGGACATTTATATAAAATCGAGATGTCTGGAAGTCCTGAATTTCCTGTGTATTCCTCTAAATATCTAATAGTCCTCTAAAGCCTTCTAAAATCTGCAGGGGAGAATGGTTTGTCCTTTGCAGCTATCCGCAATTATGGGCACTTGTGGATACCACCGTAAAGGTAACACCGAGGCCGGTTCCGTTATCCTCAAAATTCACCACAAGTCAAGTTCATTTGATCACCTCAATTTTAAATCACCGACGTATTGAGCCAGAATGTGGTGCTCGTCGGGACCAGTGACGTAAGTAATATGCCGCGTTTTCTTATTACGGCAGTAGTGGCTTGAAAATAATTTGTTTCTTGGGAATATTTTTGAGAGAGTTCAGATTGGGGCCTCGCGCAAGTTATGCTTGGATATCTTTAATATGTACCCAGTATATTTTCGGCTTGGGCGCGTATACAAGCGGCGAATGGAAAGTTTCCGAGATTGGAATATCGGAGAAGAAGATGATGAGTGGTTTGGGTGGAGAAATGTGGGGGTGGGGAGGGCCGCCTCATCCCCATCAAGAGATTTGGAAGAGCAGGGAATGGAAATGATGAAGCGGGACGGGGGGGGGGGCGAAGAGCAAACGCCGAGGGTTTTCGTGGAAAGGGTGGATGGAGGGGGATGTGGAGAGGGAGACGGGATGAGGGAGACGGGATGAGGCAACCAGCAAACCGGGACCTCCATCCCTCTCAGCTCTCGGATTTTGTGCGTAAAGGGAAGATGAAACGTGATAGGGAATTTGAACGACTTCCAGGCTATATGGGCAATGTTGCTAAGCACCTGTTACCACGGTCGCGCGCTTTATATACGACCATATTGGAGGGGGGGAGGGTTGGGAGGAGGAATTGTGGGGGTGAGGGGTGGTGGGCTAGAATGGGACGGGTTTTTGGATGGTTTCTTCCGGCTTCATAAAGCGTCGCAGGCTCCTCTCCTTCGGGCGAGAATGCGGAATTGGGAGAACACAAAATAATGGCGCCGGTTACGACGGGAAATAAATATGCTTGTGGTAACGGTTGCTGCCTCCACGAATCCTGCTCCTGAATCTTTATTTGTACGCAAGGCAATGGGCGATATTCTTACTTTAACTTTCGATAGAGGAAACACGAGTATACAAGGGTCACGTTTTATGATGAAATATAAGGGGATGTTGTAGCTCTGAAATAAAAAGTGATGAAACATCTTATTACTATTCAAATAGCATAATCGGTATTGTGCTTATGAAAGGCGGTCTTGGTTGGCCCCCCATCACAAGATATTCCTCGTTATTGAAAATGTTCTTCTGATTCTAAATCATTATATTTTGTGATATAGGTTTCTACGGGGCTTAGTTGTCGAGGAGCCTTTCGGTTTTCTGATTTTCCTCCGGGTTGTTCCATCTTTTGGAGTATACTTTGCTGGCCACCGTGCAGACTTTTTCAGAGCCAGCTGCTGTAGCTTCAGTGCAGTCAACTAGACCTGGACACACCAGCAGGATAGTCGGTGAAATACAGATAAAAAGATTGAAAACCCTGAACACGGAAATATTCCTGTATTTCACCATACGTTATCCTTAGCTCAGGATAAATTACTGCCAACATAACCCCGTCAAAATGCCAATACTTTTACTCATTCTTCTCCGCTTATCAAAAATTCTCTTCTGCCACGCCCTTCAATATCGCGTTACCTTTAAATAGCTAGTGCCATCCAACGACTTAGCCCGATATTACTTCTCCGATAACTTCATTTTCTCACCATTCCAAGCTCTTCTCCGGTCTCCTGTTTTTCCCTGCACAAATTGATCAGCCTTTCGCAAGTCCAAAATGCCAGTGGTCTATGCTAATCCTTCGCGTTACCTTTAAACAGCTTGTGCCATCCAACAACTTAGTATGATCTTAACTTCTTCAATGACTTCATTTTCTTACCTTTCCAAGTTCTTTCTCGGTCTCCTGTCTTTCCCTGCACAAATTTCCCAGCATTCCAAAGGCCCAAAATGCAAGTAGTCTATGAAAATCCTTCTGTTCCACCTAAAATCATCGCCGTAAATAAACCCTTAGCTCACAGAAGTTGCCACTAATTCTAAATATGAATGGGCACATGACGAGAATTACAATTTCGTTCACAGATTAAGGAAGGCTCGTAAAAACACGGGGAAATGCGGTATATTTTCACACAGAGCTCCGACCGTAATTATCCTTTTTGAACAGAAACTGAGTTAATGACCGTGGCGGATAAGGCAATTTCACTGAGCAATGATTGCATGGCAGGATTTAGGGACTGAGGAAAAGGTTTTTTTCCTGGGCAAGATCCCTCCGAGGCACGAAAAGTCATTTCTGAGCGCTCTGATTAATCCTGTTGGAGTTGTTGGGTCGCGGTAATAAGTGAGCGTCTGAGATTACCATCTAACGCACGCAAAATTAATTGCGCGTTCTTTAGGAGCGCTATTTCATCGAAAATTATCTCCCTCACGATTCAAGAAAAAGGTACACCTTGTTTTCTCGTAATATTTAAAGTCACTGTTTAAGAATAAAAGACTGAAACAACGCATGGTTCTCGGTGGAGAAATATGGATGTTGAAGTATGTTTCTCCACGAGATCATTCTAAATTCGTATTCATATTCGTTATTCGGCTAAAATAAATATTGGTGTACGAAAGGTAAAGAAAATGTTTTCTCCTATAATAGGAAATTCGTCTAATAATTCATGTTGAAAACTCTATATTACAGTATTAAATACTATTTCAGCTCTCCGTCATACCTTCTGCTTCTCTTCATAAATTCCAAAACTCCTGTTCTTCACCATTTCCCACGCTCACTCAACATTCTCCTTATATTAACCTGTCTTCAGCTTGTCTTTACCTCTCAAAGCGTCTTTTGTCAACTTCTACTGCCTCTAATTTTTACGATCAGCTTTCTTTCTTCTCCTGCCATGGTATACTCCCTCATTTTCTTTCCTAAAAATACCATAAAATTATAGAAATTGAGAAATCAAACGAAAATCACTAGGGATTTATCTCAATACAAGAGACAAAATGTTCAAAAAGCTGTCTAGAAGTTACCGCCAGATGGAGAAGATGGAAATGAAGAAACTTTCGAATATTTTCCATTGTTAACTAATTTCTCCAGCATTAATTCTCAGTAACATGAGAGTGGCTGGCCGGTTTCAGAGATCGTATAAATAAATTTTTCTCTTAGATTTGAATAAAATGGGTCTTTATGATGCATTTGGCTTTTCACTACACCAGAAAACTTTTAGGAAGGGTATTTTTTTGGCTGAAATACTATGCCAAAAGCCATATTGAATATCAAAAATACAGCATCCGCATGAGAATTCACTTTTCCTAACCTTCTAATATCGCGCATAAAGAAGTCTAACTGTATTATTAGCCAATAACTTTTTATAAATCCATGTTGCCTTTTCCCTCACCTTCTCACGATTTTGAAACAGGTTCAAAAGGACATTGGTTCTTCAGGAATACCATCAAATATGTGTTATGTGTCGGCGTTTAACCAATTAAGGTGGTGACATTCGTCAGATCTATACCAAATCCTGGAATAAATGAGTTTAGGGGGTAGATACTACGCTATAGTAGGCGTTTTGCGGCCACACGGAAGTACCAACCCACCCGGCTGATTACTAGTTTTAAAAAATTGCCATTTTGGGCTTAAAACACGGATTACTAAAAAAAATGAATCTTAATAAAGATTGATTTTTAATAGAGGATAAGTCATTCGCCTAGCGCTGTAGTCAAAACCAGATCGTGTGAGCTGAGTCAGTATTTTATAGAATGCCGATGCTGATAATTTTCCAGGCAGGCGACGATCCTGCAAATCAAGCACCAATCAAGATCCTCCGAAAACACGAATGTACAACTTTTGGACGATTATGACCACCCGAATACAACATGAAAATAAGTAAGACGAAGACTAAAATACTAGTATGCAGAAGAGAGAAGCTGAATGCAAATGTCATCCTAAGAGGAGAGGAATTAGAGCAAGTGGATTCTTTCACCTATATTGAAAGTACCATCACGTAGGACGGATGAAGTACAACGGACATCAAGTGGAGAATAGCCCAAGCTTAGAAGGAGAAAAGACAACTGCTGCGTTCAAAAAAGAGAGGTATAAATATCTGGAAGCAGTAAGTGAAAACATTCATGTAGAGCGTGCCACTCTATGGCTCGGAAGCATGGACCTTGGAAAATATGACCAGAAAATACTAAGAGCCTACAAAACCTGGTGCTGGAGGAGGATGCTGAAGATAAAATGGATGAACAAAATAAGAAATGATGAAGTGTACAGAAGAGTAGAAGAGGAAACACAATATAGAAAAGGAGAACCAGATGGATTGGACTCACCCTGAGGCACAATGGGTTTGTGAAGGACGTAATTGAAGGAAAAATAGAGAGAAAAATCCCAGCGAAAGACCCAGGAATAAGTTCATGGACCAAATAAAGAAGACAGTACATAGGTAGAGATATCAAGAGGTAAGGGAACAAGCATTAGATAGGGAAGGGTGGAGGGCTGCAGTCTACCAATCTTAGGATTGATGATGATATTACAACCCACCAATCTTTCGAAGGATAGAGGATGTTGCCCCTCTCTTGGGCAAGTGTCGTTTGCCTTCACTCATTTGACCTTTACGGTTCGTCCGGAGAAGAAAAATGCGGCTGTTCGTTTGCGTTTAGTACCTACCTAATTGAAAAGAGATCTCCTCGAGAGGGACTCTCACGGACATCATAAATAAGACTTTAGTGGGAAATATATTAAACATGTTAATGCTGAGAACTACCCTCTCACTCCTCAGCCGACCTCGCATTAAAGTACTGGAGTAAAGTGCGTTATTTGCCATGAAATGGAGGGGGAAAAATTAATTACCAATTAAAACTTGATAAATGTAATGTTTTTATAAGAGAAGCGCGGAGTTATGAATTTTTTCAAAACCAGTTTTTGAAAAGACACATATTTACTTTGCAGAGTCGGATGATCGCTTACTCTTTCGCGCATCGCAAACATAATCGGCATTCTACAAACAACATAAGCACTTAATTTTGAATTAATCAAAAAATCAGTACGCTAAATAAATCCGAGCCAAAGAGAGCTCTCAAGAGAGGCGTAAAATCCGCATAACTGAGCAAAATTGTAGAACCAGCTTTTATTTTGAAAGCAGTTTCCTCTGAGTGAATTTGGAAAGGAATTCAAAAATTTATTTGTTTTGGCAATGCCATCAAATCGTGTGTGTTCCAAAAGAATCCCCTTGTGAGGCGGTAATCCGAAAAACTTAAACGATATATTTAAAATGGAATAGACAATACCTACTCATCACTGACCTAAGGTTCCACACACATTTGATAAGGCAAGCCATTTTAATTCCTAGCGTTGAATATCACATAGTATATATACATGATATTATTCATGTCAATTTTCACTAACAATATAAAAATCAGTGCTTTGGATGCTAAAACGCATGTCGAAAAGAAAATTCACCTTAGTGTTTAGGATGAGGTTATTTTCAGAAAAACTCGTCTCTTTTGGTAAATAGTATAAAGTTATTTAATGAAGAACATAGCTTTACTGATGATATTGTCTCCAAAAAAAAGGTTACTCCACATCTAAGGTAGTATGACCCAGGATATATCCCTAACTCATGCAGGTCCACAGGAATGATTCGTTTCGAATGAAAAAAGGGTTCACATCAACTTTAAAACAAATTATTAGAGAAACAAGGCATCTACCGATGAAAGGGGATACTCTCCATTACTTTTCCAGAGATTTTTGCAAGAAATGGACTAAAGAAATTCACTGTTCATCACTTTCGAAGAAAATGTTTTCAAATCATTTATGACATATTGTAAAAGGACAGTGATTAGATAACTTTTGCTGATATGTTCATATAATTTCAGGAATTTATTTTGTTTTATTTACAGCATAATACTCCATATTACGTGCGGCTTCGAATTGATTACTCTGACATTAAATGAAGCAGAAGAAGTGATGCAATGCTTATTATTTCCTAAATTTCCTTCGAGTATAACTCAGAGTGATCTTCAGCGGAAAATCAGTCAGATGCGGACGCTCTTCACATTTCGAAATAGTATCGTGCGTGAACTAGTGAAACGGAAGATCCATGAACATTCAGTTCGCACAATGACCAGGATAGGGCAATAGAATTACGACTTGATATGAAGTAAGCTAAATCCCAAAAGTCCTACAATTTCTTCTAACTCTAACAGAAAACAATTCACAAAAATTTATAATGAAATTTACCGGGAAATTTAAGGGTAGTTTTGTAAATCAGCGTACGGAGTAAACGTATTAAAGCCTGCGCTAAAAAAATAGCCTGAAACGGCTCTGAATTAAAATTACAAATATAACGACATCTCAATAAACGAGTGCCGGTAATTAGTTTCGTCGGGAAAAGAGCACTATTTACACTTCAGGGTCGACTCGACAAATGCAACAGCATACAGACATTCACGGTCCGTCTGGACACGGAAAAGAGGATGACCGGAAAATTCTCAATTGTTTAAACAAATGTGTCCCTTATGTCGTTAGTTGTAATTGCACACTACAACCAGTACTCGGAGGTAAACAATGGTATAAAACATTCGAGCAAACGAGAACAAAATAATGACATTCGAACCGCAGTGAAAGAAGAGCCCACTTACACCGACCCGTTGGGAAACATGGAGAAACCTCTCGCGAAATGATACTGCGGGGAGATGAGGCTGGGGGAGAGAAAGCTCCAAGACAAACAAATTGCGGCGCCGGACGGGCGAAGGAAAGGAGGTGAGAGGTAGCAGTGCGAATTTGTTTACGGCCCAAACAAGCGAAACAAACACCCGGTTAATGAGAAGGTGAAACGAGGTACACGGACGGCTCTGGGGATACTACAACAGAACCCACATTTATTTATTCCACTTCTCCGGCCAGGTTTCAGGCTGAATGAAGCAGCTAGCGATGGCTACAAAGGGTTGCTAGAGAGATAATGAAGGGGATAACGAATGTATGTAGGCCTGGGCAATTGATGACATCTCATACATCGAGGAATATTGGCAGGTAATATCAGTATGAAATGTAAGTACAGGAGTAGATAAAAAATATTAGGGTTCCATCGCTAAAAGCGCAGTAAATTGCTTTGAAGTAATGATGTTAAGCAACAAGCACTTGACAATTTTACATGAGAAAGGGATTTCCATCGGGTGATATTTTGCTGCTACGCTTACTATGATAAACTTTTTGTAAAAGAAAGGTGGTATTGATGTACTGAGAATTAGAAGCAGGTGTTTGAAATGTAGTTGAGTAGGGTTTTGGAGACACTGCGATGTTTTTATGACAGAGAGAAAGATGAATGGAGAAGTGCTTGTTAGGAAGTGAGAGGAGAGGAACTGCTGAAGGATATTAGGAGGGAGAGTAAGTTGCTGTAAAAGTAATGAGGGGTGAGGAGATGCGGAAGACCACGATAGAGAGTGATAATGAAGGGTTAGGATGAAAAAAGAGGGCAGAGAATACGTTTTACAGATGGGATGAACAGATATAAGATGTTTGCTGAACTGACGAATTAAATGGTGTAAGGAGACTCGGGCATATCAGTGTTAAAGATTAGCTTACTAGTAGGTACTTCGAATTTCATCAAAAAAGCTGCATTTACCGGTAGATCACAACTAACAAAACGTATCAACTAGATTACATGTCATAGAAATTAGGCGTAAAAGAAAGATAAATATCAAATTCACTTATGTATTTGTTGATTCTAACCCTAAACAGCACGACAAGCCTATTACGTCGGGTAAGATTGACATCGATAGGAGAAGTACGCAAACATCGATGTCCTATGAGTTGAAATATTCCAACCTGGCGGGACACAAACCCGTGGCCCACAGATTCGCTGACGAGGGCACCGTCACCACTGTGGCTGAGAGTGGAATGGAAGAAAAGTTTTTCTTTAAGTTTGTCGCTTCCACGAGCACCAGAAATATACTGCGCGGTAAACATAATACACTCAGACTCACCCTTAAATTACCCTGATATGAATTTTCAAGTAACCTTATCCTAGCTTGAACTCCCCGAGTCTCAAGTGTCTTTCAGCCAAGTCATCTAATCAATCGTGTACCACTCTTAGTAGACGCAAAGACATGGATGGGAGAATCAAACCTCAACATTTATTCCGACTCAGGTCCCTATCTGCCGTCTCAATATCTTTGTTCGTCTCAGCTTACATCCTACCTCCTTTCATCTTGTCCATAAAATCTATTCTCTATCTATACCTTCCACGCTTACCCAACATCCTACTATCACCTTTAAGAATCCCTCGATCCTCCTAATCTTTCTTAAATACCTATTCTGCCTCCTTCAGCTCTCCTTAATAATTACCACGATCACCTCCTCGTAATACTTCCTTTCCATTCACCACACTTTCTCCATTCTTCCCCACGGTCACATCTACATCAGAATATCGTTAAGTAAAGTTCCTCATTGGTTCGGAAAAACTGGAATTGAGCCAGTTCTAATAATATCATGGGGAGATTCAAATGAAACGTGCGAAGAAGGATGGTACAAGAAAAGTAGAAGCAAGTCGCTTGTGGGAGAACGAATGCCAAATAGGATTCTTTCACGTTCTGAGGAGGAGACGGTGGAAGGAAGACCGCCAGTTCCGTGGGTATGGGGATCGCGTATTCTCGCTTTGATTCCCTGTTCGTCTTTTTACTTCCTTTTTCCCGTTTTCTCACTCGTCCAAGGCCACCGTGTTCTTCCCCTCTTCATGTGGGACCCACATTCAGAGGGCGAGGTATAACCAAGCTCTCCTCACCCAAAACGAAACGAGAGAGAGTTTGGCCGGATGACGGCGCCCCCTCGTTAGCGGACGACTGCTAAGTTGTCCCTCACTTCACTTGTTTACGGATTTCGGGAGAAAAAAAGGACGACGAGAATGTGGAGAGGAAACATTTTCAGTTCTACTCTTCCCTCTCCCCCTTCAGCGTATCGCTAAAGTGCCATACGCGAACCGTAAACAACGTTGTTCGTCCCATCCCCTCGAGACTTACACCGTGGGAACAAGCGTGTGTGAGCTGGTGGGTATGAAAAACTGTTGGCCTTGATACTCGGAGGGCCTCAGGTGGAAAAGAATTGGATTGCTTGCTTGTTAATTTAAAAGAGGACCACGCAGGAACGGTGCTTGAGAGAAAAAATGGGACATGGGGCAGCAGACTCCTGGTCTCTACCTGCATTATTTAATTTCCAGAATGCATTCAGAGTTTCCTCTCATATCTGATTAGCAGTGATGTTAAATTAGAGCCAGAGATTCTCAAATCCGGAGTCTCGTAGTAATTTTGATAAGTTTCAATTTTTGAGTAGAGAAACAATTGTTATCTTCTTTACGGAAATCAGAGCGCAACCATATTCGAGTTGAACCGTTTGGTCTCTTTGTTCCGATCAAGAAGTAAAATGCACGAGGTACAGAATGTTTTAACCTTGATAGTGAGATGAAATTTCGACTAAAATGAATTACCAAGTTAACCTTCCAAAAAGCAATATCTTTAAATTTAGCACTTATTTTATCCCACCCGTCAAGATGCATCTATACGTTCATAATCTCACGGAATGAACATCCATCAAAGCATTTTGGTTCGTTTTCTCTCCTAACCCCATTTTAACATGTTAAAGTGGCATACTGTACTAGCCTGCAGTTCACGATGAGGCACATAAACTAAACTGTAGCACCTATATCACATAGTGCTACATGCCAAAGTATAAAAAACACTCATGTAACCATAACATCCTTTCCACAGGATTTTTATAAGTTTGAAGGTGGTTGAAGAAATTTTTGTGTACGCACAGACTTACCTAAAACTTTGCTTACCTGAACTTATCAGTAATATGCACAGATAAAAGCGAAAAAATATGTTACCAATGTGTTTTTTCGTCGTCACATGGACGACTCATAAATTTCATATTTTAATTTCATGACAGCATGAAATCTGGATAATTGGCACGCTATTAAAATGTACATGAGCACGCAAACAACGCCGAGAAAGGAAAAAAAGGGAGTTTGGTATTCAAGTGGGATATTATGAGTCGAATTGCTGCTATCTGAGAGAGTGTTCTCAGGTTGCAACGCCTTTACATATTCTCGGCGAATATGTCGAAGGCTAGCCATTCAACAAACCCCGTTTTAGTGTAAAGATACCCTGAATGCTGGGTTTACAAGCAAGGTGCTACGGAGAAGAATAGCTTAACAGAGAGAGAGAGGGAGAGGGAGGGAGAGAGAGAAAGAGGGAGATAGATAGATAGAGAGAGAGAGAGAGAGAGAGAGAGATGTGGCTTGTAAAGCAAGTAAAATGATTGGGGTAGACAAGGTGAAAGCGTGAAAAAGAGATTGGTAAAGACTTTTTACATGCTGTTCAGGGCTTTATGGTTTAGGAACTTGTACTACTGAGGAAAGAGAACTCACTGTCCTGTACTCACTGGGGACTTACCAGACGTAGTTTTGGAGTAGTGTGGAGGGGAGGACGAGCAAAATGGTGATGATTAACATGGGGGGGAAAGAGGGAAGTCAGCAAGGTAATTTCGAGAAAGGCAAGAGAAAATGCTGAAACATGCAACACGGGACACTGGGCTGTTGACGAGAACGGTAGACGGCTATATGGGAAAGGAGTGAATTAAGGATACCGAGAATGATACAGTTGGTTTAATTGGTTACTTGGGGCCGCGACCGGCAACTGAGGTCATTTGCACCATTGAGGATACGTGAGTAGGTTGTTGAAGAAAAAGGGCTGACAGCAAAATCGTGGAAGAGTGGAGAGAAACTCGGCGTCGGAGTTAGTTTGCTCTAAACGAGGCCAAAGGTACCACGAATTAAAGTCCTACCCTACGAATTGAGTTCTACAATAGGAGTGTTCTCCACATAGACAAGGACAATGAAGCATTTTAATATTTAACCAGTAATTCACTCTTGCATTGCAATTCCATTGAAAATCTTAGCCACTTCCGGAACCAAGAATGGAAGAATGGAAGCCAAAGAAGCCAAGGAAGAAATCAAGGTGGAAGCAACACCATAGCCATTATTTCAACCCTATCTCAAGGAGGACAAAGACCAGATCCATACAATGTCCTTCGCATTATTTATAGCTATTGCTGACTTTGCATCATTATAAATATTGCACGAAGAAAACCTTCACGTGATCAAACCAGATAAAATTGAAACTTGAAGATCTTCAAGGGATTGAAGAATATTTTTGGCATTTCCGTTTTGTTTCATACCATTGTAAGAGAGTTTTAGCTGAAGTGTATATTTTTAATATTTCACAAGTAATTCAATTTGACGTATAAATTCCAATGATCATGAATCTCAGCCACTTCCAGAATTCATACTAGGATTGGAAGACAGCATTCTAGCCACGATATCAGCCCTATCTCAAGAGAAGAATAGGGGATATGCAGAGTTTATGATTGAGTTACTGAGTTATACATTCCTCAAATTTTATCCCTTAATCATATAAATGCAAGACACATAGAAAGATTAATGATGGAGTACAGAATTAATTTAAATGAGCAAATATTATTGAGGGCTGAGAGTGGACTACGAACTGTCCTTGAACCTACCGATATGAATAGGTGGGACACCTTGAAAGTAAAATGTGTGTATGAGGAGCCGCAGCACGATTTAAAATCAATCCAGTAAAATCGTGAGTGAATAAATTCGAATACGGCGAATGCTGCGGCGAGTTTCAAAAGCACCCACAAATACACCCATAACGAGAAAGAAAACAAAATGGCGACGCCATACATCCGTTTATGTCAATGTTATGGCCGCAAAACCAACGAGAAAAGTCCAGCCGAGATATTTTTCGCATTTAATATTTTGACGGAGCCCCGAGTAGAGATCGGTCGCGAGCGATGAAAGGATCACTGACGAGATCAAGGATTTTTCCTTCTTGTTATTCTCGTAAGAGCGACTTCTCCCAGGATCGCCTTGGCAGCGGCCTTGGAAAATGGAGACGGCGAAACGACGCGGAACGAAGCCGAAATAGGAAGACGAGGAGCTTCGGACATCAAGGAAGAGCAAGGATGGCTCAAGGACTGTCTCCGGGCGAATACAGAAGAGACTTGGAGATAAATGGATGTATTTTCGTGCGGAAGCTTTTACACACCGTAAAAATACAAAATATCACGACCCAGGTTTCATTGCTTAAATATAATTGCTAAGCCATAAGTTTATGCATTATTGGAACAGGCAATAAATGTGATGAAAAAATTCGATAAAAGGATGCGTCACACATTCTACGAGGTATAAGCACCTAGATCAGAGAGTGTATTGCCTACTGGAATACATATACCTAGCCAATGTAATGATACGAGTCTAATATAAGTACAAGTGACTCATAATATGGAAAAAAGAGTGATTTCACACTAGAGGAAGACAAAGACAAGGGACATTCCATGTTCCCCCAATCATTTACAGCTATCATTAACTTTGTATCCTAATCCACATTGTATGAAGAAGAGCCTCACGTGAATGAACCTCGTGAAATTGGAACTTGAATGTTTCTAAGGCGTAAAAAAATATTTTTGATATTTCCACTTTGTTTCACACCATCTTAGGAGAATTTAAGTTGAAGTGAATATTTTAAATATTTCATAAGTAACTTATAATTTGTGATACCTAGCAACACATTAGAGTATGAAACTGTTGAAGCACATTTTGCAAACATCATCGTTCATTCTCTTCATTTTTCGTGTTTTTTCTCGCGTTTTGTCTTTGATCTGAATCTGACCCGACATCTTCGACCGCAAAAGAGTGTCTGAGAAACTGCAGCCATCTATTTATTCACAAACATGAGAAAATTCCTCAGAGATAGAGAGATTCAGCGATCTTGATCACTGTCGACTGAAATTTGTGCTGGCCGTTCTCGATAAAGAGATGCATAAATCTAGCATGTTAGTAGCGGGACAAAATTTCGACGCTCTTCTCTTGCAGTCTTTGAAACGAGAACCTAAAAAGAAATAACGAAGGAAGTAGTGGATGTGATATGAAGGGTGCGCTATTAGACACACATAAAGATAATACTGAGTTGTCCCGAGAGTAAAAATAAAAATAACAAGACTTAAGATATCGTAAAGTAGTCTTCAAACGAGAATCTTGTGCTGCAGAAGGAATTGATATTGCCATTTCCACTTCAGGTATACAGATAATTTACCAGTGACTTTGATCGGTATGCCACTCCTTTACGGCTTCAGCTAAATCATTACGGCGTAAATCAAAAGCCTTCATCCTATAATGAGAGAGACACCGAACAAGATGCGCTAAGTAAACTGGATAAAAGCTCCCTATTGTTTTAAGGTGTGAATAGATGGCGTCTCGCCACAAATAAAACCGTTCTTTTAAGTCCGTTCTTTTATTATCCATCCAACCATACCATACAGGATTTTTGACCAGTGAAATGCCGTTTCTCATGTACAGAAATTGAGTGTCACATGCATTCAGATGAATTTTCACGGTACTGCCAGAGTGCTTCCGCTAACAACTCTGTTTTTGGCGTAATCACTGCATACCTCATGCATTCAACACGGCCAACTGCGGATATCATTTACCTTAATATTTCTCAATACTATTGAACCGTATGACTCCAAATATGCAGACTTTCAATCTATGATGTGCCCTCAAGACAAACGATACACAGATAAGCGGCATTTGCTCGCAATTTCAGTACTCATACCAATTTAGAAAAAAATGATCATGTTTAACCGATGTTTCGTGACTCACGCTCAACTCTACACTCATTAGCAGTGCACACGAAATAGTGAAGTACTCTTAGTAAAGGCATAAAAAGTGTTGGTGGAGAGTTTGGTTTTAAAATATTAAGCTCCGAGTGTTTTCTGAATACGGGAGGATAATGAATAAGAAGCTATTACGAAGACGATTTAGCGTAGGATGGAGAGTGAGATGGGCGAATGAGGTATCCAGCCAAGAGGAGTTTTGGAAGAGATACTATATTCAAAATGAGTGAGAACTTGGATTGTTAACTCCTTACGAGCTGCTTTAAATCAGACTAAAGAATTGGGAAATTCTGGGATATTATATAACGGCATGTTCGTAAGTGATATTGAATTTGTATTCTCAATAAGTGATCAGAAAAATAATTAAATTCAATCGAACTTAAAAAATGACTCGAATCACGAAATACTTTGATACTTATTTCTACATATTTTCTTATATTATTTTAGCAATTAATAGGAATTGCAGCCACGCTAGTAGCAAAGAATAATATTTGGAAAATAGTTCACAAATATCATGAAAGTGAAGCTGGTCATATGAGTAGGAGGGCACGAATTGAAGCATGGACCATTTGAAAAGCTGACTGGAAAAGACTGGAAGCCTTCAAAACCTGGTGCTGGAAGAGGATGCTGAAGATAAAATGGACTGACAAAATAAGAAATTACGAAGTTTACAGACTAGTAGAAGAAAAAAAGACGATACGGAACACGGTAGAGAAAAGAAAGAGCAAGATGGATTGAACACACCCTGAGACACAATGGAAGTGTGAAGAACATAATCGAAGGCAAAATAGAGGAAATAAGAAATAAGTTCATGGACCAAATAAAGAGGAAATAACATAGGAAGAAATACCAAGAGGTTAGGGAACTAGCATTAAATAGGGAAGGGTGGAAGGCTGCAGTCAACCAATCTTAGGATTGAACAACCAATGAATGAACATAAATAAATTAAAAATAAATTCTTTTAACATGAAACGACGGGAAAGTGCTTTAATCCTGGGAGCCGGAGATTTCAAACTCCCGGTCCAACTCCAGAAGCCTCACGGATAATTCGGGAGGGATGGCAACCAAAGTGACAACTGGGCAAGAGAAGATGTGGAGAGGGAGGGGAAAGATGGAGAGCTGGCCCATGGGGCGGAGATGTTAGGAGTGGGGCCCGCTTGATAATTTTGGCGAAATGCGAAGCGGCAGGTGCGGGGGAGGCGGGGTCCCGAAGGAAGGTGGGCAGAGATGTGCGTCCGCGGCCAGTGCGTGGACTGGGAAGGGATGTTGTAGAACACGAGTGGAAGGAGACGGAGAGGAGAGAGAGCGCAGGGATGGCACGAAGATTGCCAAAATAAAGCCTTCGCACGTGAGAATGCGAGAAATGGCCGCGGACGGACATCTGGAACCCACTTAATTATTCCGACGGCACGAGACGGTGGAACGAGATGAATGTGGCTATGGACGCACTTATGACGAAGTAAATCAACAGAACGGGAGAGGGAAGGAAAATCTTTGCGGCTCTGCCGGTGAAATGTTTCTCAAAACAATCTAATAATGTAGAAATAAAACGTGGCGTTCCTTCTGGAGCTCGACGCACAACGCGAGAGATACCCGGGAAATTCATCTCATCGACAACATTAATCAATTAGTAGTCTTGGACGAAAATAGAAGGTTAATGAAGAAAAAACAATGATAAAGATTGAACATACCACGTGAACTCCAGAGGAACAGGCTGGAAAGCCTAATATGAATAAAGGAGAATAAATACTTGGGTGAAAGTGACCATGGCTTTACTAACAATTGCGAGAGCTGCCACGTATTGATTTCATGACCAATGATGGTTATGTACGGCTTGAAAGGGGGCATGTGCAGCCTCCGTATGATTAATTTACAGGGATTTCACCCAATCGTCACCATAAATGCCTCTTTGGTCAGTTCCTGGTGGTAAAATGTACGTGTGACGTGATAAAAAATATGAGATATAAAGTGCTTAATAACTTGTTCTCCTACAAAATTACTGGTCGTATTTAATTAATGGTAGCAAAAGGATCACAGCAGATGTTTGGCACATATTGCTGTAGAGCCAACATAATTTGGTTGAATTCAGGTTGAATTATGTTAGAGAGTAGTTTTCCTGTTTCTATTCCACTTATGTACGATTTTCCTTACGGAATTATCTCCTAAATTAGCATACGTATAAACACAACGAAAAAGGAATACTGTGGTAATTGATGTATAATATTAAGTGTATCTTTTAAAAGTAGTGTTGCATATAACTCAAAAATTTTCCCTGTTCATTTATCGCAAAAAGAGTATCGGTACTAAGCTTATAGGTTACCAGCATTTACATACAATTTCCACATATTAGCTAACGTAGCTTTGTGATGACTTTAGCTTCTTTCTCTAATTGTTGCATGGTCCACTCATTTTATTTTCATTGAAATTCAAGTAAAAACAAAATAATGAAATGAAAGATATCTAGGTCTCACATTGATTGGATTGTCTAAAGATTTATTTCAGCATCCATTTTCGGAAGCATACAACCACTCTCCAATTTAATACGAAAGTACATAGAGGACTCAAGGTTTCAACTTAAATCGCGAATTTATTGGTACCAGACTAATTTTTTCACGTGCGCTCCAACCTATGAAAGACTTTTGCGTCATGTGATTCACTCACCCCATAGAATACGTTCTCCCCAGTTTCAAGAGGGATGAGATAAAAAGATATTCTCTCATTTTCTTGAAAAACCAGCGGAGTCACGACGCTAAAAATGCCCACGATTACCGCTCCAGGCGCTCTCAAGAGCACACTTCGAGGCGGAGGCGTCTCTGGAGCCTTAGAGTACTGGCGACGGGTTGCCGGAGGAGACATTCCCGAATCTTCGTCTCCCTTGAGCCTCCCCTTCGCGCTCGCTTGTAAGGGGTGCGTGTCGAAACGTGCGCATGCAATGTTGGGAACGCCCATTTACCACGGCATTGGCTTAGGCGGTAGCGAGATATCTTCAGTGATTATATTCAAATTTAATGAATGGTAATAAAATTAGGTTTGGATGAACATAATAGTACTTCTACTGGTAAAATGCGCTGACGAAGGCTTGAATTCATGAAATGGCTCCATAATGAAGAATTAGTACATTCCCCACTGTTTTATTCTAAAAGGACTCGACGAAATTTACGAAAAAACCTATTTAAATTTACCACTCAAACTAGAGCTTACTTTTTTAGAAACTGCGAAAAAAATGTTTTTTTTTAATATTTACCATCAGGATACTAATTCATACACTTATTTTCATGAAAGATATACACAAAATTTGATAGTCTACGAGCATCTTGTGCGTTTCTCTTAAGTTACGCCTCATCACTTCTGGGTCATCTTTTAAATTTTTCACGTAGGTCTATGATGGGAAAATAATATAGCAAAACGTTGTTGAGCATTGCCATGAAAAAAAGATTAAGACAAAATAATAAGTGAAAATCAGCAATAATGAAGTCCTGTTATAATTTGTAGAAGATATTCACGGAAAAACTTTCCAAAATAAATGGAAAGAAAAGGAATCTGAAAACGAGAGGATAACATCCTCTGCACAAAAATAAAGAACGGAAGCTGATCTAGTGATCATGCGTGAAATTAATCAGTAGGATGAAGTGTAGCGAGGCATAAGTAAATTTGATGTCTCTAGACCTACGTGCAATTCCTCCAATGCGCGAAAGAGATAAAATAATTCTTCAAAATGGGATTAGTTTTTCCCTCAGCTATACTGACAAACATAAACTCATAAATCCGCTGGAAACGTTATGGAAAGAAGATATTTGACAGTACGACATAATTCACAGAAAAAATGCTACAAATGGATACTTTACGCCTTCACCAAAATGGATGGAAGTTACGATACGTTATGTCAAATGAATTTCCCGAGGTGGATTTTAGAAACTGGATATTAAAAATTAAAGGAACATATATGATCTGAATGCTGAATGTGAATGAAAAACCATTCAAATATAGTACAATAACTATGACTTCTTTATTAGATAAGATAAAAGTGTTCATGCAGGTGCCAATGGAAGAAAATATGGAATACTTACGCATAAATTTACATACTCATTGTCAATACCATACCTGCTAACAAGATTTCATCCTGATGCTTGGTTTAACGTACTGAATCTCACCTGTCCCTTCGAAGGAATCATTTTCCTCCCTCTTCTTCCCTGATTACCCGTCATCATCCCCTCTGTTACGTACGTCAGCATCCCTTCGACCCTAATTATCCATTCCAACCACCTACTCTGTCTTCTCATAATCCGTTCTAGCAGCCTCCTCTCCTTACCCTCCCCATGCCAAGTGCTTTCGTGTTCGTCTTCCTTTCCACCCATCACACCTCCTCTAAACTCCGGCACACCCACATCTCAAACGCCTAGAATAAGCTGCAGTGATAACGTGTACACGTATAAACCCAAGATTCCAAGTAGCTGAATACGAGTAAACTATCCGATACGTAGCACCTGACCTCGGGCAAACTAAATGTTATTTTTCCCCGTCGGAAGGAAAATTCTGAGCCCGAGCAGATGGCGACGAAGCGGGCCCGAGTCAAATTTCGGAAACTCGTGCCAAAGTGGATTATGAATGCCAGCCTCGCAACCGGAGACGTAATTGGAACGATGTTGACGCCCTTTTAGAATATGAAACACACGTCCGCGCTAAACGCGCTTGCCAACACGAGGCGGCGTTCACTGTATCGCGTGAAAGGAACGGAACAGGAACAACGAAACTTCTTGGATATAAATATAGCCGACGGTAAACGTTCTCGCGGATGAATTTTGTAATCTCTCTCCAGCTTCCTTCGTCCTAGTGTCCAATCTCGAGCTCGCAACTCCTGCTGATTTCCGACAGCTTGTAAAACCGTGTATAAACTGAATGGTAACAAGAAACCATCTACTTTTTATTAGAGTTGACATGTTCTGGGTCTGAGTTAAAAACCTTAGACACTGAATTTGACGCTCGATTTCTGGCTGAGTCGATGAAATATAAAAAAAATTAAAATATTTTCTGCAATTTAAAATTGTAATCACTGAAGTTGAATGACATACCTTTGAATCATTTTTTTATACTTGCAGCATATTTTGCGTGACAAACAGAGACGTACGTATTGGGCATAAATCGGGGACTCACAAGCCATTGACATGAATCACAAACAGCAATTCTTTCATAAAAATGGTAGATTTTTAGATGCCCCTGCCCACAATTTACGAAATGATGTGCATTTGTTCCAGTTTAATTCATAAAATCATGAGTTCTCATCAATAAAACATAATACATCCGAGATTCCTATAATTTTCCTTCCTATCTCACATTTTCCCAATGTACACCTCTCAACCACCATCTTCAGCATGTCGTTACCCCCACAGCTAATACTCCTAGCTCCTCATAATTTCTGCTGTCAGTTTTAATTAAAGCAACACTTTTGATCAAAGCTGCAAAAGTTTTGTTTCATATATGCATGTTTCATCAAATTCCATTTAGCTATGCCCTAAACTGCGGATGCCTTCCATTAGATTCCGTTTTTTCTGCCACCATTTCTAGATTCATTTGTTCTTCTCTACACTCAACTATTTTTTTTCAACCTCTCTACACAAAGGACTAATATTCGACGGAACAACGAAACAATTATTTTTTTGGACTTTTTAAACTGAGATTCCATGCCACTCACACAGCTTGGAAGAACTGGTATTCATGACTATTCCGAAATAAATTCGCCAACCAGGGAAAGTTACCAACTATACAGCATAATGAATCTGAATTGGCACGATTCATTTTGATAAAAACTGTACCTATTTACGAGTGGCCTAGTCATGTGATCGCGGCAAACGATTTGCGCTCTTAGAAGCCCTGAGTACAGGATTTTTCAACTTTACTTGATGCAACTTTTGTAATATTATTCCCAAATATATCATTATTCTTTTATAAATATTTACTAATGAACAACGACAACTGACTAACTAAAACACCCATACCCTAAGTTGTGATAATTCAACCCAGGCGGTATTCGAACCAGCTTCGCTCGATTTAGCACGCTTGGGCTTTACCCCGTCGCCACTGGGACCGGCGTTTCTCAAAACGAAAATATTTTGTCGAGTCAACTGATTGAATTTTAAACTGCTTTCCCAATAAGATAGACTGAAGAAAAATTCCAGCCTAAATGGGTTAAATATAAACTCATTCAATATATAGTACCTCTAGTAATAGTTAACAAAAAAATGGTGTAAATTCTTTCGGCTTACCTACCGCTGAAATAGGATTTTTATGGAGTGATGGCATGGATGGATGGGATGGATGGAGGGTTGGGAGGGGTATAAGACGGAGAGCGAGGGGATGAAGGGGGAAGTTGTAAACAAGGAGAAAGGGGGAGGCAGTTGGCGCCGCGACCGCCAACACATCCGCGAGCTGCAGCCAGCGCATCCACTGCATTCCTCCCCTCTCGCGACCACGGAGTTATTTTCTGAGCATCGGGTAAGGACAGGACACTCACCTGCAAGAGAAAGGCAGAGAGACAGTGAAAAGTGAGCCGTGAAAACTATTTTCTGCGGTAATTTGCGAGAAATTTGCACAAGAGGCGAACACGCAAAAGTTTACAGCAATAGAGCCATGAGATGACGCAATGACTCGTTTGTAATATATGTAAAATGCCGGTGATGTCGCGAGATTACATCAATCTACTGGGCTGCGCAAGTGATCGCATCGCAATGCGAAAGATTGGACGGCCCGATCACTTCAGGTCACTTATTAGGCCACCATGATTGAACTAACTTCCATGCGAAAAAAGCGGGTTAATTCATGCAATGAGATATACGATGGAATACATTGCAATTTGAAGTAATATAATGCATTGCGATACGTGAAGAAATGCGCAACGGCCAAGGATTGCAATATGTGCAATATGTTCCAATTTATACAGCTTCAAATCATTTATAATTGTTCCATTTCATTTATTAAAAAATGTCAATAAGTTTATAATGTTGTAATTATTAATGATGGGGAAGTATATCTCGTACTTGTAAGTTATACGTTCACACATACGATCGTTACAACATTGGATTGCACTGCTGATTTATTTTATATTGTATCTTATTTTGTTCATTCGATTCCAGTTATTTGAACTGTATACATACGGAGTCATGAGTATAAAGTGCATAATATTACTTTTTATCACCCGGAAATACCAGCCAAATTGTATCGTGAAAGTATAATATTTATAAGTTGTACAATTCGAAGTCACTCAAAGATCCGATGGAAATACCTACACATCATTTGTATTGCGAGATAATTCCATGTAGACAATAACTCGATGCAAAGGCATGCTTAAGAGGAAATGCAATTATATTATGCGATGCAGATTATATATCGCAATGCGATATTGATTCCAGACATCGCACAGCTCAAAAGCGAAGCCCATCGGACATTCCATACCAACATAAGCATAACCAATTTTTTCTGCGGGGTCGACGACCGAATGCCTTAACATCCAAGTCTTTGGCAATTGCAAAGGGAGCTGGCTATTTCGAAACACGAAAGAGACCGGAGAAGGCGTCGTTATGCCAGGAGAGACGATAGGGACCGATGGACTTCGTGGACAGCGTGGGCTAACGGAACCTGGCGGGAAGTGAGCACGCGGTCGCCGAGCCGGGGGAAGAATTGGCGGCTTCGAAACAGTCTTGCGCAAGAAATTTCTCTCAAAACGAAACCGTCCTCGCGGCTCGCGGAAGTTGGTTGGCTTCACTAAGGGATACACTCGTAGCTCGTAAGTATCGTGACGGAGTAGGCATTAGACTGGACAACTTACAACGATTTTCCGTATGAATCGAGAAAAATAGAGCGCTTTTCAGCAAATGAATTTTTGAGGATCTAAGATAAATGGTAAAGGTGAGGATTTAAACTTATCTGAAAATATAGGGCGAGTTGTATAGGGCAATTAGCTAAGGCTTTTGCAATGCTTATTTCGCACTTATTCGATATACCTCTCTGAAATTAGAAAAAGAATTACAGAGATAAATTAATAGGTCGAAGAATATTCCATACACCCTACCAATTCTTTAACCCTTTGAGAGTGCGGCCTGATGTGATATCACGTCATGTTTTTTCACGTTGGTGCTGATGACGTGATATCGCGTCATGGGTACCGTGAGTGTTCCAGCTTTCATTAGGGGGCCTAGTGAAATTTCCCTAGTGAAAGCTGGAACACTCCCGGCACCCTTGACGTGATATCACGTCAACAGCACCAGCGAAAAAGACAACTATGACGTGTTATCACGTCATACACCGCACCCAAAGGGTTAAAAACCCCTGAATAAGTTAGTTTCAATTTATCAGAACAAATTTGATTATTTTTGGAACTAGATCCCCTAATTAATCCAATATCGATGGAAACCTTGAGGTAAATCACAGTGACGGAGTTAATACTTTTAGTAGTTTAAGCAGACCTTAGAGGTCTATTTCAATTTAACAGCAGCGGAGCAACATGCGCTTGGAAATATTAAGAAGGATATGATTTGATCTAGAAAGCTGAGATTGCTTAACAGTCGGTTTTGGAGAAAATAGCCATTAAAATCAGTAGAAAACCACAGAAACAATTCATACATGTTTTGGAGTGGGGGCGCTAAAAAATTCCACCGAATGAAATATTCCCTGGGCTCGTAGTGATTTATCTTGGCCTTTTGGTAAACACCTCGCAAAGGGACTTATTTACTTCATTCAAAGAACCGTTTACAAATACTCAAAGGGTAAAGGTAAGAAAACTTCTCAAAATTAAGTCAGATTCTTATTAAAACAGAAAGACTTGTTCGCGATTACGATATATTATAATCACTTGTTCTGTACGCAGAACTTTTCACTACATGAGAGAAATATCTTCAAAAAGGCCAATGCACAAGATAGTTTCATCAATACCTGTCATCCACATGTATTTAAACGAAAATACGGCATTTCAATAATAGTAAAATAAAATTTATTGATGCAAAAATGATAACTTATAAAAATACTCATAAACGACATATCATTAATCTGAGTGCACATAGACGACCATAGATTATCAATTCCTTAATATAAAACAAATTACTCAGTGGGTATATTGTTTTGACCGAGGCATATTGTCAAAATACTTTTTTATGACGCTTCATCTTCATGAAGGAACTATAAGAGTTGTAATTCATAAAGCACATGGTTACAAAGACCCATGTCCATTGAACTCTAAAAATTTGATAGTGACGTACGACAAGCTTATCCTACATGGAAATCAATTCCAATGGTTTGACGAAAATGGCACCTCAAACGAAGTTTATTCCGTACCATTTCTGACCCAAAATAAATCTTTTTTCATTTTCGGATGTGAACCAGTCTGAGACTCTTCCCTCAAAACAGCGCATTTGTCAGCCTAATCATCAAAATAGAGTGGGACGATCACCACGAGCATTTTGGAAGCCGCATCCGGTTTCAAACATGAAAGCCGACTACTGCTTTTGCCGATACCGTAACGCATCACGGATAAGCAGGCACATTATAAATGACACGATGGGATTTCTGGAAACCCTAGCCGAGAGAGAGAGAGGAAAATAAATAACCGATCAGATACGCGGTAAAAAAAATATCGCTACGAGAGGGAGCGATTCGCACGAAAATGCACGAGGAAAGGAAACGAGAGGAAAAATAAAAAAAACCCTCGCTAACACAGTGGGATTCTCTCGTTCCCTCTCTTGTGTTCGAGGAGAAAGACTCTCCCCTTGTCCTTCGTGAGCGAGACCGCAAATGTGGATTGATGAACCTCGTCACGCCAGAACAAGTCCATCTTCACGCCGTGGCTGAAAAACACCCCTCTGCCCCAACCCCCTTAAACTACCACTCCCCCTATTCGCGCTTCCCGGTGAAGAAAAAAATGATCGCTCAGAGCATTCAGGGATGAAAAAAAATTGGAGGCTCTTGAGTGTGGGATAAATAATGGAAACGCCACACGCAGAAAAGTTAAAATTCCACGGATGACGGGCACTATAAAATCTTGAGCGGATGATAGGTCGCAGCACCTCACGCAGGGGTCTTGAAAATTTCGGTTTTCTTCCGAGTAAAAAACCCGTAAGAACCAAATATATACAAGTTTTGTAGTTGCTATCATTTAATAAATGGAAGTATAGGCATTACATACATACCGATCACGCCATTCCCTTCCGAGGTAGGCAGAGTTACTAAGTTTTACTCACAAATACATATTTGTACACCTAACTTTGCTCCAATAATTTCCTTCAAACTGACTTATCCTTGCAAACCTCTTTTGCTTCATTTACCCCCTTATTCTGCTTCATACACGCCCTACTGTTTTTAAGACTCCTAATATTCCTTCTCCTAAGAATTTCCTCAACCCCATTCAACCACAACTTTCTCGGCCTACCTCTACCTCACGCACCATTCACTTTATTCTTATATATCTGTTTCGTTATTCGACTTTCATCCATTCCCTCAACATGGCCAAACCAACGAAGCACACTCCTTTCATATATGTCCATTACTGGAGCATCTAACCCACATGTATTTATTACCCAAGTATATACATTAATGTTTTAAATTAGCATTGATATAAAATAAATATTCGAGCATTTTCCTGAGCATCAGAGACCAGGTGAGGACAAATATTGAGAAGACAGGCGCATCAACTCATGATCAAATGATGAGGTGGTCATTCTAGGAGATGACTACAATTAAGGTAATGGGTACATTTTACGATGCGAGAGTCCTCTGTTGAGGAAGGAAATCTTTGGCAATGGTGATAGGGTGAAGAGAAGGCTTACTTCGGCCTACTCACCACTAAATCCATTAAAAGGTTTACTATTTTACTTCCTATACGAGGAGTGAAGTACATAGCTAATGCACTCCATTATCTCACTCCCGCAGTTGGAATCGTGAGTCAGCAATAAAATCTCTGCCACCGACGGATATCAAAAATCTTGGAGACAGAAAGCTAGTGAGTTCTCTGTCCCAATCAGTAGGTTTTCTCCTCATCATTCTCAGTATTTTAGGGTAATTTCACCCTCTGCACTTAGGTGATCGTTAGTTATGCCAATAGAAGCCATGCCATTTCAAAACTGAATCATTGAAGGTACGAAAACTCTCAAAAAATTTCAAAAAATAAGCGCCTGCTCACGGTTTTGCAAACATTTTAGGATTTCCCCGAACTGTTTATATTCTCCCATAGCAGAGAATTAGGAATTAAAGATTAAAATCAAAAGAAATTCAATTAGGATTTAGGAAGTAAAGAAATGACCTCGTCACTTCCCAGAAGCTGAATTTTAGGCCCAATGTATCCCTGACTTCAGTATCGGTAGAAGAGTGATTGGATTGGCGACGACGCAAGTAAGGAAGGACGAAAATACAGGGAGGAAAGGTTTTTTCTATGCACCTCTTTGCAATCATCAGGGCTGACCTACCACCATCTCCCTGGAGCCCAATTTTGGAAAGCCATTGGCTCCTGGGTGAACACTCGATTCAAAATGCTCAGGCTCCTGAGTGCAAACATCACAAATACTACCTTTCCTTCAACTCCCTAAGTCATTCCGTCTCACGAGCACAAAAGGGTCGTGCCTTGATGAAATCAAGGGACAAGGGAGTGAAAGAAGGGTAGTGAATGGATGGGCGGTCAGGAAATCAGCGACCCTGAACGTAGCAAATGTGATGTTCAGTGGCTTCGGTAAGATCTCGAAAGATGGTTGGGTAGGTGAGTGGCACTGCAGCCGCGAACCGGTAGCCCTTAAGGAATGAGGAAAGTGCTGTTGAGACCCGGAATCATTTACCATACCCTTAAGGATTCCTGTAGTAAATCACCAAGAAGATAGATTGCCCATCATAACTGTAGCCCCACCCTTTTGTTGGGAGCCATAGGTATGTGTGGATACACAGATTCGAGAGTCATTCCACTCAGGTGCATTTGTTAATATCTGAGCAAAATTGGATGAAATTGTTAGACAGTCACTTAGAAACTTAGAGTAAACCGTTATTTGTTGCCCCCCGTCGAGTGGTCTTTCATCACTCAGAGATGCAAGTCTGTAACTTTTGTGGCCTGTTAGCAAACGTCTCCTATGCGGTCTTTATCTACACCGGTTAGTATGTAAGCCTCATTCCTCTCTAAGGTTGACAACTTCGATGTTGATGACTATTTATTAAAGGACTATAGCCGCTTATTTCACGAACAACCGCAAACGCAGGCTACGGAAATCGACAAAACTGTCGACCATCCAAGAGATGAGGATCATAAACTCGCCAATGTCAACAGAGTCCGCAAGGTGAGACATTTAGAAATAAAGAAAACGCTTTTTCGATGAGAAGAAAGAGTTATAGAATATCGTAGACATCGTTGTGCGTAATATCCTGAATACGATACGCATATCTTGAATGAGCTGTTAACCCGCCTGTCCGAGTACCCGCCTAAAATACAAGCTGTATACAGAAAAGTAACAACAATAAAAATTATTATTTGCTACCACCATGGTAGGTTTTGATGGTACAACGCTTCTCTATAGTACCATTCATTAGGTACGCTCTGGTTAGGCCACACCTCGGATACAACGTGAGCACTTGGGACCCTTGTCATAAAGGTTTGATCAAATAAATTATTAATATACAAAGAAAAGCTCCACACTTCGAAAAAAACTGCTACGAGTGAGCATATCGTGTCTTACAACTATTAGTGGGATTAAGGTGGGAGCCCCTAGAGGCTTGGAGGCTGAACGCTAGGCTTATCCTGCTTGAAAATACAGAACTGATGGCAACCCAAGCCTAGAGTGCAGCCTCCGAGTCTCTTGGGGCTCCCACCTTTATCCCTCTAAAATATATGAGACAGTATATGTTTACTCGGAGCAGTTTTTTACGAAGCGTGCAGCTTTTCTTTGCATTTTAATAATTTTTTGATTAAATCTTTATGACCAGGGTCCCAAATGCTCGTGGGATATTTGAGGTGTTGCCTAACCAGAGCGAAGTAGCATCTCTCCTTTACTTTTTCATCCGAGGACCTTCCGATTAGACGCTTCATAAAGACTAGTTTCTTTAATGCTGTGCCGCATATTTTTTGTGTGTTCCCCACGATATATCGAAAGTTAATTACAGCGCCCTGTATACTACCTTCTTCAAAAAGAAGAAAACATCGCCTTGTAAACTACCTTCTTAAAACTACCGAGAAAAAATATCCTCAGGTGTATTCTAATACCATTTTAATAGTCTGATAATATTGCTATCATGTGGACAGTCTTATTCTTGTCACCACCTGACTACTATAATAATTCATTTGCTAGGTCTTAGACTTATCAGAACAAGCTAAAATCAAGCACTTATGAGTTTCTACCGCCTAATCCTACTCCCAGAAGCTATTTCATTTGTGGCAAGACCCATCGAATCATCACAAAACAAAAAGGGGACTCGAACTCCATTCAGAAGAAAAACACACATCGCGGTATTGTATCTGATGTCCCCGAGCACAATTTTATCTTCATCCCCGCCCACACAAAGTTCAGAACCCGCAAACTACAAGTGTCGCCACGACACCGCTCAAATGAATGGGGCGGGAGCGATTGTCGGAGCAAACACAAGCCGGGGCCCCGCTTCGCCCGGGGCATCATTTTGGGGGGTGCGGCATCGGGGGAAGAGAAACATGACGTAGCCGATATAGAATGAGAGGAGGGGGTGGGGAGCGAGAAATTAGAGCCGCACCAGTAAACTTAGGGATGAAAGCCTCACGCTGCTTCCACACAAAACCACACTCAAACAATCGTCTCGCAGAGCCTCGCGATATGCGATAACTCGAACGCTCGCGGGGATCGAACAATTGAGCTAATTAATTCATCAATTGGATGCCGAATTCCGGGAACTGCTCCCGCAGTTAAGACGCTCGCACTTTCGGGAACAGGGTTGCCAAACAAGAGTTAATCCTCGAGATAGGCGAAAGGTTCTCTCTCTTCCCTCAAAACCACGATTCCTAGCTTACTCCAGTTCCAACTGAGTCTTCCACAAAGGGATCCCTCGAACTCCATTCTCGCCGCATCCAATATTCTCACATGTAAGTGCGAACAAGGAAAATGTCATCCCTGAGCGGAGGCAGTAGTTGGTGGTGACATTATGCCCTTTCACGACAAAGCTTAAGACATCGCGCGATAAATGTACTACTCTTTAATGCTTGATTCTAATCCATATTGGTAAAAATGAAATAACTCGATAGTAGTTTCCACACTGTTTTAATGAAAACCGACCTTAGTTTTGACTCTTTATGTTATTATCAAGGTACAAAATTAACTTTCCCATTCTATATATACCCCATAGCAAAACAAAGTTAGGTGGGGGGTTAGGTTATTACCGTGGAGAGGTTAAGGGAGGGAACATACAGAGGTGGGGGGTTTAAAGTGAAGTAATAACAAGTAAACAATAGTGCGGGGAACCAGATGAAAGGAGAAAAGAACGGATGGAGTTGGAGGTCAAGAAACAACAACCAGATAAAAAGATCGCAGCACGTGTAAGGTGACTTAAATTGAAAAGAGGTGATTGAGTCCTAAAAAACTACGTCATTAGAAATGTGCTACTACGTCTACTAGAAATACTCGATTGCCGTGTAAAAAAGTGTACTTATTCCCAATTTGCTATATGGTAGTGAAACATGGGTATGTCAGGATGGACATAATAGACTAAACGCCGGGGGTATGAGTTATCTGAGGAGTATTTACGGCAAAAGTAGGATGGATAGGGTCAGGAATGAGTGGGTCATGAATGAATGTGGGTTAAATGCTCCAGTAATGGACATATATGAAAGGAGTGGGCTTCGTTGGTTCGGCCACGTTCAGAGAATGGATAGGAGTCGAATAACAAAACAGATGTACGAGAGTAGAATGAATGGTGTGAGAGGTAGAGGTAGGCCGAGAAAGTTGTGGTTGAGGAAATTCTTAGGAGTAGGAATATTAGGAGTTTTAAAAACAGGAGGGCGTGTATGAAACAGTGTATGGGGGTAAATGAGGCAAGAGAGGTTTGCAAGGATAGGTCAGTATGGAGGAAATTATTGAAGCATAGTTAGGTGTACAATTATGTATTAATGAGTTGAACATTTTGACTGTGCCTACCCCGGAAGGGAACGGCGTGATGGGTATGTATGTATGTAAGTCATCTGTACGTAAACAAAGAGACAAACTTAGGAATAGGGATATTCAGAGGGAGACGTTTAAAATTTAGTTGCCCACACTTGATGGAGATTCAAATTCAGTAGATCACTGATCCGTTTCAACACAGAGGCCGCAAAAAAATTGAGGACGACCCCTATTTTGTCACCGGGCCGAAAAAATACTCTATTATTGATGGAGTGCGCTTCAGTGATAATGGTCGACTACCACTGACCCTAAAACCGTCATCACAGGGAGAAGGGCATTGCGGAGAGGAGGTAGAACCCAGAAAAACCCTCCGGAAGCTCTCTAAATTAATTAATTAATGGCAGCCTTCTTGTCTGACGGACAGGTGACAATGAGGAGAAGGGGACGTGGACAAGGGTTTGTGGTGTGGGATGGACAGCTGAAGGAGAGAAGGATTTTCTGCCTCGCTTTCCCGCTTTTGGGTGGAATTGATATGGAGCCTGTGGGAGGTGTGGGATGGGAGAAGGTGGTGGGGGGGTGGTGCCAAGAAAAGGAAGGAATGGCGATGAGGAGGGGAGGGTAGAAGTGGTGGCTAAGCTCACTTGGGGTTTTCGGGGGCGAGTTAGGATGGAATAGGGGCCTGGGTTGACGGCGGGAGATGTGCAGTTGACGCGGGATAAAGGGCGTAACGAGAGCTTTTCCCAATTCCATTCCCCTCGCTGGGCAAGAGGACGTAAGTTAAGCGGAACGGCGACACTGGCTTAGGCAGGAGGACCTCCACGACAACAAACTTGTCCCCTCTGAAAAATCCTCGTAGTTTTTTTTAGCCATAGTTAATGTATAGATCGATAGGTAGATAGATACAAGTTTTAATGGCCTAGGGCATGTCCTGCAAACCAAGTACATACAGTGAGAAAACTATGCTCGGTTTTACAAAATTTATAAACTATACATGATTTTCATTAACATTAGTGCACATTATTTCATATTGGTCTTACATTAGTAACTAATATTTATGTGATGTAACCAAATACTCAATTGCAAATGTTCAATTGTTCCATGAGATATCCGTATATTTGGGATTTAAATGATATCGCTGTAGAACTTTGTTTCAAGGAAATAGGGAGAGAGTTCCAAAATGTTATTGATGTCATTTGAAATGAGTTCTGAAAGGTGGTGGTGTGGTGGTTGGGGTAATAAAAAAGATCTAGATTTGATCGTGTGAAATTAATCAGGTTCAGGGATATTTTATTGAACATTCTTAACAGATAATGAGGATTTCTGGTTTCAAAGAGTTTGTATAAAAAAACGCCCAGGGAGTATTTTCTCCTCTTTTTACCTTTAACCACCTTAGTTGCTTGGGATAGGGAGTGATGTGTTCGTGTTTGCGAAGGTTGAATATAAATCTGATACAGGATTAAATGTATGACTTTTTAACTATCATGGTGGTATGGTATCTTAGTTATTTAACTATCAAGTAGAATGGCTTCTAAAACACTTGTCATTATCATATCAATATTGTCCTCCACACACATGTTTTTAGCCAATAATGATGATAGAATGATGCCCCAAAGAGAGAGAAAATCTCAACGAAAAAATTATTTGACCTAACTAGGATTCGATCCCGGATTTTCCTATTGCCAATCCACTGTGTTAGCCAATTACTGTAGACCTATTTTGTGTTGCCTAGTTTGTGTTGCCTTGGTGATGTACAGGGAATTGCGGCTCCAATTCCTGTAAAGACTTTTACGTGATACTAATGGTCACTCAAAAAATTATAAATAATATGAGATTACATGAGAATGAATCGTTTTCATATTTTCATAAAAAAGAGGCATCATACCAGTATGTTCTATTTAATTATGGGCTTTCATTAGCTTTGAATATTCTAAATAACGACTAACGAGGCGCGAAATAATGAATAAATACGGAGACAAAAACTCTGTTTAACTGATTAGAACAGTAAGTTGCTGGAGGAGACTGAAACACGAAAACATGGCGACATGGGTCCCTTTAGCACGCCTCTAGCTTCTAATAGTACAGTACATCCTCTTGGGAGAAAAACTCGAATCGGCTGCGGTTACGTGCTCCATAAAGGCATTTTAATTGCCCTCATCCGAGGTAATTTGCATCCAAGCATGCAAATGAGCTTGTGTGTGCCCTCCGGTTTACGCTGGCTAAAACTGGAAACCGAAAGGACCCCCAAAACAAAGCGAGACTGTTCCGCGTCTTTGAGTTCTGGGAAACTTTAAGGAAAACCTTTCCTCCTTCACTCCCAACGCTTCATGAGTCCGCCTAACTTTACGGTCTTTTCGCTCTACTTCTGTGGTTCGTCAACGGAGACCAGCAGTACGTACAAAGTCATGCAACTTATTCGGAAAAAAATGATTTCTGGTGACTGGGAAACCAAACTGGATCCCAAAATTTAGAATGTTGGTATTCGTCAACTCTGTAAATCATCTCAATATTAGGTGAGGTGGCTACTCCTAAACAAGCAGTAGGTATTGCGCACTGTTGAAAACTTGGAAATTGGCAAACTTGACACCTGAACTGAATTGTTTTACCATTTACGAACCTTAATATTAAAGGGTATACAGTAAGTTGATTTTCTCATATTATATACACATGTGATCTTGTTTGTAAATCCCTGCCCGCACCACTCGCGATGTAAGTCTGTTTCACACACCCAAATTCCGTCTCTCCATCTCCCAACCTTCCATTTTCTACCGCCTACCTTCATTTTTTAATACCCTTGCCAGAAATCACCCTACCCATGACCTTTTCTCCTCACGCAACACCTTTTCTTCCCAACTTAAACGCATTGTGTCCTCCTCTTCTTCCCTGCCACAAAATTGATTTCTTTCTGTTGATTATTGTTCTTATTGTTTTTACTATACATTTTTGTTTCATTTTTAACTTATTTTTTGTTTATTTTAACCCATTTTAAAGGCCCTAGTTGCTGTTTTTGGCGTTTTAATAAATAAATAAAAAAATAAATAAATAGTGAGTGAAGAAAACGCATGGCATGAATTTGCGAAGGACATAATAAGGCCATACTTTGTGGGAAAAAATTATAACCAGTTCAAGATAAAGTGCTGATCACAAAGAGCAAATGTAAAACAGTTCTCCTTCTTGAACAGGACCATACGGGACTTGAACGACGTACCAGCAAATATATTTGAGCCCCTCCAAAAAAATTATGCATTTTGAAAAATTAGTTAAAGAAGTACAAGGCTTCAAGGTTTATTCTTTTAATAGGCTGTTTTGAATGTAACCACCAGTAGGCCAATGGCCAACTAGTAACTGTTTGATTGTAATAATAAAAACTGTAATCAAGGCCAATTGATCCTCCGTAAATTCAGCCGGTTATTATTGGTATTCCGTATTTCTGCTCCTTTTATTGCGATCATTATTCATGCAATGAAAATAAATAAAGTTCCTGTTTATATTTGTTTTTGTATCCTGACGTTTTTAATGTGAGTATTAATTATGTAATGAAGTTATATTGACAGTTCGACGTCCTGAACCATTTTTATGCCCCAATAACAGGTATGCCTTATGTATTATACATTGTTTTTTTTGTATTAATTTGTATTTACTTACTTATTTAAAATAAATTCATTCTTTCATTCAATTTAACTGGAAAAACGTCAAAGGGGCCAAAAGGACTTTCATTTTATAATCCCACAAATACTATATGAATTGACAAATATTAACTCTCAGATTTCGGTTGTTTTAAGAGTTTCCACGACATCGTTATATGTTCTTCGGAACAAATTCATGATTATTTTTGTATGTTGCTTGGCTTTTCATCAAAGTTACTATTATATGATTAAGTACTTTCCCGTCGAATATTATGTGTGAAATTCTCTCGGGATTCACATTGGGTTAAATTTTTTCGGCCAATGGTGATTGGAAAAGGCTATTTAAGGAAGCCATAGAAATACATCTTCAGTCCAATAACTTAAATCTGGACTCGGCGTACTCGATTAATCAAGGGTGGAAACCGTTAATTTCAAAAATAATAAAGGAAAGAAGTAACAACATTGGTCAGTCAGACGTAATCGTCCAAGACCCTAAAAATGGGAGAACACAGGAGGCCCGGGCATCATTACCCTTTTGACAATGGAAGTGTTACCCATCGAAACGTTGGCAGCAGCCAAAAATTTAATCCGGTGTGAATCCTGAGAGAATTTCACACAAAGCTAATATGTTTCAGAGACACTTAGCAAAGCGTTGTTAGCCGAGAAGGACCAAAAGCCTCCGTCGCTTGACGTATTCATCAGCTTCTGTTGACTAAGGGCTATATTTGAGCCCATTTATCTATAATGCAATTGAAAAAATTTATTTCCAAGCACCAAATTTTATTGAAATAATTAGGACAACAGTAGTTATGCTGCGATACGTTTTAAAAATCCACTCTAAATCAATATATATTTCTCGAATTCAATGAATTTGACATAATTTTGCCATAATGCAATTGCAGAGACAAATTCAGTTTTTAGCATCACATTCACCTGAAAAAATTAATGCAGCAGTGATTAAACTCTGATATGTCAAAAAAAAGAAATCTACTTGACATCAATACAGATTTTTCAACTTCGTCGATTAGGTACCTAAACATTTTACATATCCTCAAATGGTCTTCATAAAAGGGCTTTCAAACTGTGATATCACATATATTACACCGTATTTGAAATTAAAAATAATAACTTATACCTTTGGACTTAATTAAGAGTTCACGCGACATCGTACACGTTCCTCAAAGCATATCAATAAGTATTTTTGTATGTTGCATGGTTTTTCTTCGCAGTGAATATGGTTTAAGTTGAAAATTATAATAGGATGTCACCGATTTCATCACCAGCTTGAGGAATTAAGCAAACATCACCGGCAATGTACTTCTAGCGTTAGCAGAATCAGGTCTAAGGTAAAGGACGGGGAAACAGATTTTTTTAATGGAAGAATTCCTCGCCGTTTCGTAATGGTGTGAAGGAGCCTTCGAATCCAAAGAGGATTTCAATCCACTCTCCAACCCGTTCCGCACCTAAAAACAATTTATCGCGAGGATCCCTCGCGCCTAACCCGTCTCACATTAGGAGGATTTTGATCGATATAGATCGAGGGGAAATGGAGAGAGATCCGATGAGCTTTACAAGAGATTTGGGAGGACTTTCTTATTTTTTCCTCTTCGTCGGATGGGAAAAAGACGGGAGCTTCTCCCAGCATCTTGAGATTAGAGAGAGAGGGAGAGTGTGTGAGAGAGATAGAAAAGGGATGAGAAATTGAGGTCTTAAGAGTGTGTATAGGTGACAGGTCATGAAGAAGAAGGAGAGGGATATAGCGAAGAAATGGCGTTTTTCTAGGGGTTTCATTCACCATGGTTGCAGGATAGAAAATAAGCACATCCTGTTTTCATCGATCGGCGCCGAAAATATTGAACAATGGGAAAAATTGCTCACAGAGTAAAAGGAAATATTCAATTAGTAACTCTCCTGCTTGATTTATTTTTTCTCAAACTGTCTCAAAGTTACTGGCTACTTTTGCATACGTTGAAACCGGTCGAGGAAGAAGAAATTGTAAGGAAATTTCCTGTGTAAGTGATTATTTCCTTTTCTTAAGGACATGTTTCACAAATTTAACTCGTACACTATTAATTTAAAATGCTTTCACTGTTAATACTAGTCTTATATGACAAAAAATGGCTAATTTCGCAAAAAATGGAACATTTTTAACAAATCTACTTCACTCCTAAAAGGTTAAAGTAATGTCTATTTCAGGTTCTAGGTTAAATAGATGCCCCTTAGTTTGTCGCTTTCCGCGGCGATACAATTTTTCCAGTATTTTCAAGTTTCCGTCCGCGTATGATTTTCAACCCTCTTGCGCCGAAATCCTGCGATGGGAAATGCTTACCCTGTCACGAGTAGCGTGAGTATTACTTTTTCATGGTAAGGAATCGAACAGGTACACATGTTCAACAGATTGAACCATCCTCAACCAATGTTTTTAATAAGGATGCTCCAAAAAGTTAGGCTAAAACTAATGTTGAAGCTCCATTTAAAATTAGTTAATGAATAGTACAGGGAAAGCACTTCGAAACCTACATTCCGAGTAATCAACTAAAAATTTGTAGTGCAACATCGGCGAAGACAAATTGCAGAGACATGCTAGAAATAAACGGTAGTAATAATTCCCGCCTGCAAGCCAAGGAAAGGGTCCTGCATTCATCCGGGAGGAGTCACTTATGACACCAGGGACCGTTTTTCTTGCACGCATATTGCTTGACCGCAGAGCTGTTCCAACACGGAGCAAGGCGGCGTTTGTTCTCTTGTTTAGTAAAATTGTAGCCGCTCATTATTGGCGTTAGTTCACTGTGTTAACCGGGCAATCACAGTGAAAGGGTTAAAAAAGACTACAGTTTTACCAGCTATCCTGAGGATAGCAAGGAGTGATTGTGGTGACCTTAACATAGTTCTCGGACAGCTGGGTGCTGCACTATATTCGACCAATTCTGCATAACGTAAAAGGTTATAAGGAATGAGTATAACGTACATGAAGCGTACAAAAAATTCGAAATATTTTAAAATCCTAGTAAATTCCCTTTTTCATTAAAAACGCGTTTAAATATTTAAAAGGCTTTCATAATGTTAAATAGAATAATATATTTTTTATACTAAAAATGTCAACCCCCAACGAAAAGCTTATTTATGCTCCGCTACGATGTCATCGAAACATAACCGAGTTTCTGGAGAAAGATAGGATTTCAAAGGAAAAATAAATGGCCGTTTGACTTACTCTTCCGCGAGAGAGGTGGAAAATAAGGGAGGAAGGGAGGCAAAAAATCTTTTTACGGATTTCTGATAGCGAGTACCTTCCGAAATTGGATTTCTATTTTCTTTCATCTCTTTCTGGAGATAGGGCGGCGGGGGAAACATATACAATTGACTTGCTTGGAGGAGGAGGAGAAGGTGAACGAGAGGAGGACGTTTTCGCAAGGGTACACCCTTCACCAACGTTTCCTCAAAACGATGCGATCGCGTCTCCAAAGTGGGAAGTGATGAGGTTATCGCCATCTTGATAACGACCCCGCCAACAACCGATTGAAGGAGAGGGAGGGGAATTTGGGGTTGTGCCGAAGGGTGTACGGGGAAAGTGTAGACCTACAGGGTCGCCAGGGGAGACGAGGGATCCCGGTGAGTTGCCATGGCGACGGGGTCTCGAAATAGATGAGAACGGAAACGCGAGTTTCATGACCGGAAATATCCAGACCCTCTCTCTGCAGCTTTCTTCCCTCGACGTGTGATTCCGAACCAATCACTTTCTTGAAGTTTCATCTGTACCCTCCCTCCGCCCACCTCCCCCACACTTAATGAGGTGGGACTCCCCTGTGATCAAAAGTATCTTATCCGCTCGTACACGTGCGCGCACGGGATGGGTATGTACCTATATTTAGCCCTTAATTCCGATAAACATTTCCCATCTGATTCGATCCGCGAGATACCGCGTCAAATTCCAATAAATTCCACCTACGGAACACATGCTTATAATTAGAATCTCGGCTCAAAAACTACTAATTATCAGAGATGTTTTGGAGTTTACGATATCCTCGAGAGTACCTAGGACTATAATCTCATTAACAGAACATTCACATGTCGTTTAACGGGTATTTATTTCTTTTATTTTATATATATATATATATATATATATATATATATATATATATATATATATATATATATATATATATATATATATATAATGTTGAAGTATTCAGTTAAAGTCATTCTAATTAGCCAAACTAGAAATACAAGAAATCACGCTAATTACAGAATGTAATAACAAGCTATTCTTCCATTCATCCGGTTATTATCAAGATAGAATCCCATTTATCTCAAATTCCTTCTTAAATTGGTATATTTTGTAAAAAATAACTGGAAGAACAGAAAATAACTACGAGATAATAGAATAACTAGGGCTTTAGCTAAATACCCATGCTATTCCAAGGAAAGAGCTTTACGGAAACACATTTCCCGTTTTTAGTTCAAGAATTATAAATACATGGGCGTAGTCCACCAGGAGGTAGGGGATGGGGACAGATACCACCCTCTGACCGAAACATGTCATTCCAAATCTGCTATACAGAATCAGACATTATGAAGTCCTTCCCCCCTCTAAGATAAGTCCTGGCTACGCCCATGCATACATTCCTGACTATTGTTGCTTTTAGTGGATGACAACTAATTGGTTTACGTTCCAAAAATTATAAAGAGATATGTGTTCAATAATTAATGTTTTATGCTTAGCGCAGGAGGCTCTGAGGCAGAGCCTTCACGTTGTATCCTTGAAGTTACGTTCCCCGCTTTACTTAAACAAGGGGGACTACATGAGATAAATATGAAATATGCCCCAAGAGAGGGAAAGCAAAGCCCTTATTGTTGGCACTGCTATAATATTTAAAATGTGTGGTGAAGCCAATTTAAATATTCAACACTACAGCTTAAGCACAATGTGCACTAAATAATACAAACGGGATCAAATGACTTGATAATGTCATTTCTCGACGAAACCTGCAGCACCATAACGATTCTCTAAAACAGTCTGGATGTATCGTAATTTTTATAACATTCCCATAAGAAGAAAAATGTGATCATTGTTCGTCCAAATAGGTCAAGTTCATATGGTCACATGCAGCAAATGATGACGGGAATGATACTGGACGTTCCTAGGACAGTAGCTTTGAGCTCTGCCCTTCAACAGCGGTTTGCATTTTGAATAAGGGAAATGAAATGATAAGGACGTATTTTAGGCTTTCTTAATGTTAAATAATAAATAAAAATCCCACTATGTGTAGCCGGAAACAGTTGAAGTTACAAAAATTATAGTTTTATTTATGTGTAACGGATAATGAGGGAAAGCTGGAAACCTACTCGGGATACATATCTATAGCCTCAAAGCATGCACCAGGAAAGGGAAGAAGTGAGAAGATAAATGCCTAAAACCACGAAATTAACATATTTAGGAAAAGTATAATTGCAGAGTTTAGAATGCAAAGAGTGCTATTTTTTTAAGCACAATGACTCCTTACACAAAATATGAGATCTATAGTTCACAGTGATGCGTTTCAGTGACAAAGCCACATCACTCAGCTAAATTGTGCAAACCTTTAGCTCGTATGAACTACAAGTTGGGATTACTTCTTTACATGATAAAAAATGGTATCCTGAGGTAATTTATATGTTGTCATAAATAGTACCGAAAAAGTATCTTCTAAATGATGACTTGTTAACTTTAATATATTTGGAATATTATTAGGTATATAATCCAACAAAATAGTTAATATATTACAAAATATTGCCATTGTAACCAGTGGTCAAAATTTAGACGTATTTACTGTTGGAAAAATCGTGCGCTTACCAACAGGAGACCTGAGACAAACTGCTGAGGTTTACTCTACAATAAGCACAGAAAAACCGGTAGTATAACGAGGAGAGGGTTATTCGAACGGCTAATAAGAATTTTCAATGGCAAAGCGGACAGCATCCTCCGACCCTGGCAATTACAAAAGAAATAAATCCTCGCAAGGACCCTTGCCAGTCGGTTGAAATGGTGGGATCATTACCCTCCATGAGACCGTTGCATCAAGACGAAGCCCTCATGCCTGTCCTCCAATGGAGAATGTCTGCAAGTCATCCGTGGCGGAACGCGCCGGGTAAACAATGAAGGGATGAAGTGGAATATGCCGACCTTAGAACCAGGTCAAGAATAATACGGGATTCGCATTCCGAAAACCACTCTTCAAAACGAAATCATTTCATCCCCTCCTTCCCCTCCACCCTCATGGAAAAAAAGAACGATAGACAAATAAAGGATCCCATGAAGAAGGAGGGTCGATTTGCATAAACAAACTTCACTCCCTTTGACATTTCCTTTCGCTGCCATTAAAGGAAGATGGGGAAATCCTGCCTAATCTCCGTCTGGGTCTGCCTTAACATCCTTTACCCTCCCCTCTGCCAGCCAACCCCTTAACCCTTCGAGGAAGAGCACATTTCTGCATGTATGTTCACCGAGGGATGGGATAATTCCTCCACAAAGGCTAAGTTTACATCAGCAAACCTGCACAAACAAACTAGTCACAGCGTTTAGGTCCTTAGAGTCGTAGGTAAGAAGCTCGTCAGATGTTACAGACAGAGAAGGAAATCAAGAAGTAGTACAAATGACATCCAGTAAGTCCTCGGTATGCGTCGTTTAGATTTACGGCTGGCGCGATGTTACGTCCATGCTGACAAGGGTCATCAAAAAATTTCTCCCTGTTTAATGCTAATAAAATAGACGGTATGTGCATATGCTTGGGTTTTTTGATGATTGAGACATAATCATCCTATTTTGAAATAGCTATTTTTTCCTGGATAAAGGAAAAAGAACAAATTTTGAAATTAAGGCCTGGATTTATCACGGGATTAAAGTGGTTACGAATATCTGAATATGTTTTACGTTGTTCCTACTAACATCGCTCTTCTTCAACACGCATCTTCGACGAAAATTGAGGACTTATTGTAGTCATCGGCCATAATTGTCGTTTATTTTATACATCAGAAAACTATATATGCAAATGCAAAAATAAGCATACACGGTAACTCATGTAACACCAAGCCTTCAGTAAATAAAAGATTTATCCCTAAAACAATGCGCCATTCTAAGTTTTACGAGAGTATCGATAGTAATTTCACCAGTAACAAAAGATAGGCTTTCTAATTTTTAAACTCTAGTTACATTACTTTTCGACGCAGAGGCAAATTTGAAGGCAAATGCAATGAAAATATATAATATACGTGGCGAGCACATATGGTGCAAATCGTTTAGTGTTGTTGTCAAGGAGGCCTGTTGATATATAGATAAATAGGATGGTTATGTAACTAAGGAGTTGGACGGTGATTGTAACGAGCACTGCATCGGGTGTGTAGTAAATTAATTTGAGAAACGTGGAGTCTTCTTACTTAACCGACTCCACACATATAATCAATTCCTATTCCATTTTACATATTGTGCCTAAAATTTTTCCTTACTCTCCTTTCAAGAAGGACGTGTGAAAGAAACGATGTATAGTCAGAAAAATATAGCGCAGATATCCACTTGAACGTTCCATGTCTTCCTACGCGCCCAATGACATCTTTATTCCTTGCAAAGCATCGTTTTGGATGGCATAAGACGGGTGACTTGGAATTGAAAGGGCCGATACGAAGAGACAGAAAAAAATAGGATTGGGGTGCTGCAAAAATAGGAAGGTGTTTCAACCATGGAGCGGGCCAATAATCCTGGCTACCGGTTCCCTGAGGTAGGGGCGATTGGAGACCTGGGTGAGATTCAGTAATGGGAAGGGAACGAGGCCGTTAGGAGAGACGATAGTAGGGCTTTGACACAGCCCTCCATTATATACGAAGTTAAACAGCTACGGCAGGGATATGTAGGGACGCATGAGAATAACAAAGGGGATCAGGCTGGTGAGACGTCTAGAGAATTGGCTTCCCAACCCGTGATCCCAGGTTCCAATGCCGGCAGTAGCGGAGATTTTTCAGAGAAATACCAATTCCTACTGCGGCGCGATGTGGAGGACACATCTAGCAAAGTACTCATCTTGTCGGATAGTACGTTACAGTGACGTATACAGGGGGAGATCAATGGGGTCTGCACCCTCCGCGAAAATTTAAATGTATTATTTTAAAAGTGGCACTAAAGAAGAGAGTTATATTTGTTTATTTAACTAATGTACACAACATTTATTCTTAGGTTGGAGCAAAATTGTAAATTAATACATATTTGTATTTTATAAAAACACTAGCGAAAGGTGCCCATTGAAACTCAACGAGTGTGAAAACCACTAAATTTATTATATACGAAAGCCACAAAACCTGAAGAATACTGAGCGGTCTTCTTTGAGTCGTCTTCTGAGTGAATGAACTTAATCGCTTCCCATGTGTACATACATATATATTTGCATTCAATGACTTACTTCAGTTGCGATATTATTTTTTGATATGGGCGTTGAGTATCTTCAATCAGGATTGAAGAGTAAGGGTACAATCCAGGGGTTGAAAATGTCAAATTTTTACACTCCAAAAGTTACAGATATTTTTTAAGTTCCAGACACTACTTATTCGAGACCGCGATACATCTCCCATTCTCTTTCTGCAGTCTCTCTCACAACCATCCCCTTTTCTTTTTAAACAATGAACAAAACAATTTTCTTTTAAAACATCAAAAAATTACAATTAATGACGCGAAGAAACGAAGCAACGATCAACATAATGAAAAAAACTGAAAATAACGGAACCTGAAATATTAAACAAAATCAATGCAATCATTTTTTTATTGCGGTATGGCCCGACGTTACAATCCATGTCTGTCACTCACACAAACTATAATTCGTACCTACTAATTTAATGCTGACCTTCATATCCCGCACCACATTCTTACCTTTCATGGTGAGTGGCCTCACAGAATAATTGGACTATTATGTAGCATTACTTCTTACGAGCAATATTTCGTTCGTGTTAGACCGATCCGAATTTGTCGATCAAGAGTTTTGCTGTAATCGGCTAAAAGGCATTGAACATTGGTGGCCTTCCGATCATTCTAACACTTCGGTCAGTCCCCTCAGAACACATATTAAATATGATCAGATCCAACAAATGTCACATTTATATTAAAATGAGCCTATTTCCTCTTCGATCAGTTTACAGGCCGTGGAGGTCCCAAGTCTTGCCTGTTTATTCACGTTGTTCGTGTTGACTTGGATTCCCAGTGATGGCATTAATCATTCGGATGTTTGCGTCTGAGTGTTGCGGACTCTAGTGTGAAACTCAATTCTTTCGACTTAATCACTTGCCCAAGCCGAAGTCATCCGCCTGGATGGACAGGATGTGGAACAGCGTGGAAGCGTACATGCCTCCGCCTCCCGCACCCGCCCACACCCCCCACCGCTCGCTCCTTGAAAAAACAAAAGGTGACTTGTTTTGAAAACAACGAATCATTCATCCGCCGGTAAATCCGAGCCAACCGGAAAAAAATTCTATTTTTTCGAAGCTGCGAAGCGTCGCCATGTCGTCTGCAGTCCCTTTCATGCGCCATCGAAGACAGCCAGGTCGTATTTTTCATCAATGTCGATGTTATTCCTCTAAAGCAGTCGCAACAGGTTTTGGCAGAGGCTTTAGGATGACAGCCATTTTAAGTTTATTAAATGAAATTTTTTGATATCCGCATCAATATGCTGTGAGATGGTTGATGGATATAAGACGTGGTGAGCATTGTTTCCATAAGAAAACGAAAAGTACCGCTAATTCAAGAATTTTCTGTCCAAAAAGAAGGATTACCATTGATAAAAGTATTAAGAAATATATAGTGACAGGAGTGCCCCTCTAATGTAAGAATGCCAGGAAGGAACCCTTACACAAGAGGGGTCTATAAGCAGACGACAAAATGACTTGCACTAAATAGGCACTTCATTAAAACTTGTGTATTCTGTGTGTATTCTGATCTACAATCCGTTTGGTTGTGAAATTTGGGCTACATCTGAGGAACGGAGAGAATTGGATGGAATGGATTGTGTTTTTATCGGAGAATAAGGAGAATCAAATGGATGGAGAGAATCACAAGCGAAAAAGTCCCGCGCAGAATTGAAGTGGAAAGTATTTTAATAAAATCAGCACAGATATATGCGTTTATCTGCGGCCGGAGAGCGTCTTAGGGGGCTAATGAAGTGAGAAATTAAAGAGATATATTACCATGGAAGACTAAAGATAGACCACATCAAACTGTGACGGTCATCTAAATGAATTTAATAAATGAAGTTTGAAGGAATGTAAATTTCTGTCGATAGGAGAGTGGAGTGGAGAGCTATAGTGAACTAAAATTTATATTGATGGCCGTAGATGATGAATCAAATGAGTACTATTCTGTGCTTCTATTGCAGTCTTGAATTAGAATTATAAGAGGAAAAATGGAGTATCGGTACATATCAGTCGCAGTTATCACCGTGTACCCTAATTAATATTTTATAACGTTCCTTTCTTCGCATATACAAGGACTCCCATCCTGGTTCATCCGAAATACAAGTCAAATTTCATGGCATTTTATCATAAGTGGGCTTAATCTAATTATTTTATCAAATCTTTACCAGGAGCGTCCAATACTTATGCTGGTTGTACATTTTGTGTGGGATTTATGGGATTCTTAGGGTAAAATAACATCTTTCTGTGACTTTTTCATCATTGCAACCCCAATTTTACGCATCATAGCTACCCATCAGTCTACACTTTAACACAGTTTAACGTGGAGAGAGGGAGCCAGAATTTTGTTGTGAGAGATATCCATGTTAAGCACCAGCAGAGGGCGAGGGAAAGTGGTGAACATTTTTTTAGTTGCTAATTAGGTCAAATTTTTTTGTTTAGGTGGGTGCAATTTTTTATTTAACTATGGGTGCAAAAGCACAATTGTGAGGAATAACTTAGTATGTTTAAAGGTTTAAGCTCCTCTTAATTTGGAAAGAATACAAAACCCACCCATTTTATCCTACTATCCTAATGATAGTATAAACTAGCGAAAGGTACCCGTTGAAACTCAACGGGTGTGGAAAGCATTGAATTTATTATACACGAAAGCCACAAAATCTAAAGAATACTGAGCAGTCTTCTTTGAGTCGTCTTCTGAGTGAATGGAACTTAATATCTTCCCTTGTGTACACACATATATTTGCATTCAATGACTTATTTCAGTTGCGATATTCATTTTTGATATGGGCGTTAAGCATCTTCAAACAGCATTGGAGAGTATGGGTACAATCCAGGGGTTGAAAATGTCAAACGGATCATTTGCAGCATCAGCCATGTTTGTTTGTTTGACCAATTAATCCTCATTTACCTGGATTGCGTCTTAGGCGTAAAGGGTAGCCATAATCATTGGTTTCTTTTTTAAATCAAAAATATATGTTAATTATTAGGGCAATTGTCGATTTTCATGCATGGATGGCGTTCATTGAGCGGAACACCCCGTTCTTCTTTCGGGTAAGATGAATGTAGTGAGGTTATTATAGTTTCCGCCATATTAAAACAGATTGAAGTTTCGAAACAGACAGGTCAATATTTGAACCAGATTCATAGCTAGAAACCCTTCCGTGGTTGGGTTAGGATGAGATTTGTGTGGTTCTTAATGTAACCCGAGAAACACCACGGGAAGATGACCGAATTAGTTTCCCAATTTTTCTTGATATAGGTATCCTTTTTTGGTATTTTTGAGTTGGATATTTTATTTATTTTTTCTTTTAATGCTTATAAACACTGGTCATTATTAAAGCATCGGTATCAGCTCATTATAAAATAAAATTAAACATTATATTTGCGGCTTTCCCTCAGGAGTTTTGAATGTATACTTATTGTAAATATGCATTGAATTTATCGATTCCCAACCTAAGCAATCCATCATGAGGCCCTTAGGACTCTGGCACCATTGGAGCCCATGAGACTCAAGGCACTTCTTATGCAGATATTCTCTCAACATGATATCATGGGCCTGCAGGAAAAAATGTTATTTAAAGAAGCGTGAATATCTTTTGAAGATCAAATCTTTGGTTGCCAAGGAAATATGATACTGTTGATTCCAGAGAAAATGTGAGATTTTTCAGCTAAAAACATGACTTTCACACGAATACAAAACGTAATAGCTTACTTAACCGCTTTCTTAACTTACACCGCTTTCAATAAGGCCATGATTGTATCAATAACCATTAATTTTGAGGTTATATGGGAATTAATGAAAGTTGGTAATTTTCCACAATATAAACTTTAAAAGGACCGGTTTCGATGTACTACATCAAAACCGGTCGTATTAAAGTTTATATTGTGGAAAATTGCCAACTTTAATTAATTATGTCATTCCACCAGATTACGCCTGAAACGTCTCTTTGTAGTTATATGGTAATATCTTCTTGTTATTTTCCATATGTTCATGAATGAACTACTGGCAAAAAATCCAGCAAAATGATAAGCCGGCGGAAGAGTAAAACAGGCACACTGCTAAACCCTTATCTATCCCTAAATTCAGAACACAACTTACCATAAATCTGAGGGTAGGGACGCATTTTAGCTGATCCCAAATATCTCTGCGGTAACTTCAGACTTTCTTCAAGAGGAAAAGTCGGAAAGAAAAACATCAGGGGAAGGGCAGCTTCTCCCTTAGGCGCATTGTGGTCCAAGATGAAACACTGAAGCCATAAATATCGCCCGAGGAAACAATGGAAATTAATATCCCCGGTAGATGGCGCAAAAAATATATATATTCATCATCCGGGGGAGGGAAAGCCCTCAAGAACAAATCTTTTCCATTCCACGGAGGAGGAGAGGAATGGATGCAATCGACAAAATATTCCACGGATGGGTCCCCCTCCCCCTGGAAACTGGAAAAAGTTTTCCCAGAAAGATATACAGCAAGAGTAGTGCTTAACGGGTGGATGGGAAAATGGCTGAAAGAGTGCCTGACTCAGATGATTGAATAGATTGCTCTAAAGTCCACGAATAACTTGAAAAAGGAAGAGAGAATCTTATCTACCCTGAATCTGAAGAGTTACACACATTGGCAAGAGAGAATAGAACTATTGAATAACACTATGAGATATTCACAGAGATGGATGGCCAGGAATTCCAACGACTTTGAATGTAACGTAACTACCTAGAGCCACTAGATATATACTAAGACAATCTCCTATATTATTTCTACTGTATAGATACCTTTTTCTCAACTTATACGCAACCAAACTCTACAAATGAGGTACCAAAATGCACAGAATTTATCAGAGAACATGCGACGGCATATCTTACTTCCTAAATATTGCTATTGTTTCCTAAAATTGGTTTTAAAAAATGGCCCTTGATATTTCTCTTAGGGGATGAGGCGATCCGCCATCTTGACGTCACGCACTTGCTCCATGGTGCAGAGCAAACCTTTATTTCAGGATATTTAATTGATACCAATTTAGTTTCAGATACATATTATTATATTTTTTGCAATATAACGCGCTTTCAACATTATATTTTTTGCAATATAACGCGCTTTCAACATACTATTTCAAGTTAACACAGAAAGGTCTTGGACTCAACACGTACTCAGTCTATGGCGATCCATTTTCTGTCTCTCTTTCTCTGGCACCCTCTTTTCTTTGTTTTCGTGTCTTGGTTATGGTGGAATGTTCGAGAGGTAAACCGGTAAATATAAAGAGCGGGGGAATCCCGCTGGGAGCGGGCGCATCACGCTCGTGAAAATTTATCTCTCGAAAGAAAGTAAGAAGTTTCAGATTAAATTTCCCAGATAAACATTGTATTATGAATATGTTACGAAGATACATTCAAATTCCAATAACTGGTAGGTTTCAAAGGAAATCGATCCACAAGAGAGGTATTTTTCGTCGTTGACAAGGGAGGTCGGTAAGGGATTATTGGAGAATGGGGAAGGGGATAGGTGGAGAGAAACCCGGCGTCAGTCAACGAAAGGCGCAAATATACAAACAATTCCACATCACATCCCGCGGATGGAGCTCTGTACTGGAATTGCTCCACATTTTACAGGATTAGGTATCGGAATTAGACTGAAAAATCTCCACCACAAGAGAGAACAAATTCATTAGTAAAACCTGGGGCTCGAAAAGGCCAGCTACGATTTGTGGCGTCTTTATATTGGGTTAAGGACGATACTAAATTTCGTCCTAAGCTTTAATGTTTAGTTATGTTTTAATTAAATGTCACGCATATCTGGGAACCTTAAACATAACTATGATAACAATGAAACCTCAGTAAGTTCTAGTTTGTAAATTTTTAGTAAGTTTCTAATAATTTGTAAAAATTAATACCACCGCTAAACTTGAAGAGCGACAAATTCGCAACTAATGATAGATAAATAGTTAGACTCTAATTAGCGTAGAATTAAAGCTACAGATATTAAAAATTGATGTATTAATTCTAGACTAACAATCTGATACAATAATTAAACTTAAGCGGCATTACGATCATTAGAAGATAAATGTAATAAAGAATTCTACGCTCACTTTATTGTCCACCAAAATGCTTCCCCGACCAACGAGGTTAAAATTAAATGAGGATGAGGTATCGTCGTAAACTATCACGGGCAAAGGTGAAGAGAGAAGAGGGAAAAGTTCTATTGCCTAGTAGGCAAAGCCTATCACCTCAAAATATCGCTTTATCTGTCGATTTACACTTGGATTATGCGAAAATCATGCGCGACCGCCGGAAACATAGGGAAGAGTAATACCTAAACTGAGCCCAATGTTATGACGGATTTGGATCCAAGAATTAAGCGGAATGTCTTCTTTAATTACTTGGTAACCCTCTTTGTTTCAGCTTACGGCGCACAGTGGTTCCTAGACCCTGTTTTCATGGACGAAAGTGGTTTTCTTTTTTCAATCAGTCATCCTAATACATATGTATTTCCATAATATCAAAGAACTATTAACTGACAGATTTATTCCGAAATATCTGTTTATAACAGGGAACGGACATCTGAAAGAGTGGAAAGCAGATATGAAAAAAATTTAATATTTTATGAGACTTGATATTTGATGATTTCTTGACAGCTAAATATGAACAAGCAGCAGTGAAATGTGGGTTCATTGTATCGGTAGAGGTCTAATCTATTCCAAAACGTGGTTATTATAATTCTACCTCAACAATTATTACCCTAGATACGTCATTTAAAGTCGTTGTTATTTATAAGGTAAAAAATTATTTAGAGTTGAGCTATAAAAATCCTATGCAGAACAGGGTGTTTCCAATAAGTGAAAAATGTTTGTCTTTACTTCCTTTGGAAAACGGAAAAATATTTAGCTGCGCCCCTTAGTATGAAACAGCAAAATGTAATGGCAGTACGCCAAAACGACTTAAATCGCCGACTCTCGTTTCCATTGCACATTAATTTCACAGGAAGGCAAATGATAGCAGACTTATTTAATTATATAAAAAAACTGGTAAATTAAATAATGGAGAAAATGATACTCAATAATCACCACCATTATTGTTCAATACTGTTTATTAGCAACCGAACTTTATTCATGGCAAAGCCTCTCATATAAGTTCATCTGATTTAGGTGTAGTGTAGTGGAAGTTCGTCATAATGAACACAACTTGAATTCGCTCGTCATCATGACTAACACTTTTCCACAAGTTTTAGTAGCAATACAATTCGTTCTACTCACATAATCATCGCTAGGTACAAGTCACTGAGAAATAGGAGACATTACATTTACCGCATAGACCCGAGTAGTTGCCTTTATTCTCTCATTATAACTGTTTGTAAAACTGAAAATACATTGCATAACGCTGACAAGCTTATGGTTTGGAAGATTATTCTTTGGAAGTGGTCGATAAGCTCCTTATATAAGTATCATATGCCAGCCTCGCTCCATAAAATCTTACTCATGGATCTGACATCAGTAAAGCTGTACCTCGTTCAATCGGACAATTTTCAGAAGAACCACAAGTGACTCGAAATAAATACCGCAGGCGATACAGAAAGTTCAACACCCGAAAAATATCTAGACAATTATGCAAAAAAGATGTACTGCAAACGCTTCTTGTATCATCGGATCCATTAATATCGAGCTAACGGAAAACGCCAAAAAGAAAAGCTGGAAGCCTACCTAAGAGAAATTGAGTTTTACTTTTTGGAGATTTTAATTTGTACATCGATTAGACTTCTTCCGTATCTGGATCTCCTACAAACCATTGTGACGGCTTTTTCCTTGACCACTTTGTAACGGTCTCGGCCTCCATCAGTGTAATTCTTTCCCCACGAGAGATACGGCAACACTGGATTTTATAGTTTCCTCCAAACAAGTGCATTCCTTAGCAGCAGGCAGGAACATTTTCTCAACTGACCACGAATCCCTTGAGTGTTCTCTAACATACCCCTTCCCTCGACAACGCCAAAATTCCGTGCCTCTTACCCCCCCCCCCCCCCCCGGACTGGCCTGCCATTAATTGGACTCTCTCGTTACTTCCCCGGGACCTCCTGGAGCTTGGGTCACCCGAAGATGAACTCTTTTACGACCTTCTCCACGCTGCCATCGCGGACCTCGTCCCTTCTCGTCGCTTGACGAAGAGTAAGCCCCTGTGGCTCACATCAGAGGCATCTTGGGCCTTGAAAAACAAGCTTGCTGCCTGGAAACTTTGGAAATCCCACCCATACCCTCGCACCCGCGAGTCCTTCTTGTTGTTCTTCGCCGCCAGGCGCGACACCTTCTTCGTCGTGACTACACGGACTTTGTGAAAAGAATTACTGGGGACATTAAGGTGAATTCGAAGAGATTCTGGTCGCTGATCAATTCCAAACGAAAAACGCCTCGTATCCCACTAACTTTGTCCGCCGGTGGGGTTTCATATGAAGGAGACGCCAGGGCCTCGGCCTTCAATAACTATTTCTCGTCCAATTTCCCCCCTTCCTCTGCTAATATCGACCGGTCACCCGGTTTCCACGAATTCTCTTGCATCCATCTCCACCTCCCCTCAGGAAATTCTCAACTACTTGTCCCATCTACCCACTAGCAAAGCTACCGATTCTGCTGACATTTCCTCTATGTTCCTTCGTCTAACGTCTGATGCACTTTATATCCCCATCTACATCTTATTCAACAGAGTTTTCCAATCTGGAACTTTTCCGTCACACTGGAAAAACTCCAATGTAAACCTTATTTTGAAATCTGGACCGAAAGATCTTATTGAAAACTATCGCCCTATCTCCATCTTACCGGTTTTGTCAATTATTTTTGAGCTTATTCTCCATGATCGCATTCTTCACTTTACCCTTCCTTACATCTCACCTCTTCAGCATGGTTTCCTTCCTGGCGGCTCCTGTCTTACAAATCTATCTACTCTGCACCATCATATCATTTCTGCCTTCGAAAATGGTCAGCAACTCGACGTTTATTATATTGACTTTTCTATGGCTGACTCCATCAACCTCCTTCTCCAGAAACTTCAATCTCGATATAGCATTCATGGTACCGTCTTCTCAGTTATTTCACATTTTTACTTGACCGTCACCAGCGTGTGATAATCAATGTCACTCCTCTGCATTCGTCCCTGTCTCTTCCGGCGTCCCTCAGGGCAGCGTTCTCGGCCCTCTTTTCTTTGCACTCTACGTGGATGATCTAGTTGATGACATTTTACCCTTGGGCTGTAACATTCTCTTATACGCTGATGACTGCAAAGTATTTAAAAATGTGGACAGTAAGGCTGACTCACTTCAGTTACAGTCCGCTCTTAATGCAATTGATAGCTGGTGCGCAAAATGGTTACTACGTGTTAATCCAGGTAAATCCGCTATTATGGCCTTCATATTCAAACACAAAACTATCTCCTCTACTTACCAACTTTCCAAACACCCTGTACCTTCCGTCTCTTCCTTCAATGATTTAGGGGTCACCTTTGACCAAAAGCTCCTTTTTAGTGAGCATATTTCTTCAATTTCTAAAACAGCTATGTCCATAGTGGGGATTCTATACAGACTTAATGATATTACCGACCCTTTTGCCCTTAAATCTGTGTTTCTTGGTTGTGTACTGCCCGTCCTTGAGTATTGTTCTCCCAACAGGTTAACTGCGTCCCCCACTACACTTAAAATACTCATCATTCTCAACCCAACCTCAACTTAATTTCTTTTTACCCATAGTCCGGCATCGCGTGCCCTCCCTTAGACACAGCTCTCTAGTTGAAATTTTTTGGTCTCTAGGTCTCTCACTTCCTCCTCATCACCGGCTAATTTCCGACCTTAAATTCCTACACTATCATGAACGGGTCCCTCCGCTCTGATCATCTCCTGTTTTTCACTCCGCATCCCTGCCCGCACCACTCGCGACGTAAGTCTGTTTCACACACCCAAATTCCGTCTCTCCACCTCCCAACGTTCCATTTTCTACCGCCTACCTTCATTTTTTAATACCCTTGCCAACAATCACCCTACCCATGACCTTTTCTCCTCACGCAAAATCTTTTCTTTCCAACTTTAACGCATTGTGTCCTCCTCTTCTTCTTCCCTGCCACTAAATTGATTTTTTTTCTTTTTCTTTCTGTTGATTATTGTTCTTATTGTTTTTACCATATATTTTTGTTTTATTTTTAACTTATTTTTTGTTTATTTAAACCCATTGTAAAGGCCCTAGTTGCTGTTTTTGGCATTTTAATAAATAATAAAAATAAAATAAATACGACGGTACCTATGCTACTGCAGCCTCTATACGGTGACTCTGAGGTATTTGAAAAGCAAGCTGAAGTCGATGGTAATGATGACAAAAAAATAATGTAGATCAATTGAATAAAATTGCAGATTTACAAAAATTATATAAATAAATGAACATTTTTTACTTGAAAATATATATTCTTAGTTGAATCAAGATTTGACAGTTACTAAAATAAAAATATTTGCGGTGAATCACTTGTAATATTAATTTGTAATATTTATAAAAATTAAGCTTTTACCATCACTATCTGCGACCAAATATAATTGTGATGAAACTCATTTTGTATTTCTTTCTATAATACAAATGCCATGAAACCCACTCCAACAAATTTACCTCCAACTTCATTTTACAGTTAGCTTAGTAAACGATCTGGGCTCCCAAGAAAACCTGTACGCGTACAAAGACTTTCCAGCCATTATTCTAATCAAAATCACCTAATATTTAAAAAAATCTCCGCAATCAATTAATTAAGTTCCGAAAACTAATGAAAATCGATTTCTTGTCCTAAGAATCCCTTAGAAATGGAAATACTCTAAAATTCAATCATTTTCAGACTTTGTCCAACAATACATGCTCGAGGAACCACTGTGCGGCGTGGTTTTAATTGCATACAGTCGTCGAAGTGGACACCATCTGGAATAAAACCGGGGCCGTTACGAACTGAGAGCGACGTCACACATTGGTGTGAATTGGCAGAGGGTTTATTACTACCTTCAGGATAAAGAGGAGTTTCGAGAAGGATACAAAGGGACAGTTTTAGGGACACTGAGTGAGAAGGGGAGGTGCGATGGCTGTGACGCGAGCGGCCAAGTGTCAAACCTAAGACGGGTCCAGCAGACAAGAGGGGAAACGGGGAAAAAAAGGAGGGGCACGGGCCTGCGGTAGTGAAGGCTGGGAAGGCGGGGGGTGGAAAAGATACTTTCCTCGGGGACTTTCCACTCCCGGTCCTTCTCTCTCCTCACAATCCAACCCTCCTACGCCAGTTACCCCTCTCTGACACCCTAAACTTCGCCCTCACCCTCAGTGACAGCCACCCGGGATCAACTCCCACAGGCGAGCGAACTTCTGGCTCCATCCCCTCGCAGAACTCCATCCCCGGCTTCATCTTTCTCTTCTCTCCGGTCGTGCCAATATCTCTTGCCATATCGTTTCCGCTTCCTACTTTGGCCTTTTCCGTCGAATGTGCTTTCCCGGATACATAAATATATACAACACATACCCGCGAATACCATGCGCACACATGCATCACTCATCTAAACTCCTTCGAATTGAAGCCGCACTTCCTGCAGTGTAGGGGACGGGGATTGATTTTAACGTGAGAAAACTCATCTTTCACTGTCAGTCACAAGCACCATACGTTTACGTACACGCCGTTTTGGCACAAATAACAGGATTTCTAGGCGTAAAAGGATGTTTTAGGCGTAGTTCTGTGGAGATATATTGTATAAAAAACACAAGTTTTCCATCAGTAGCCAAAAATGGCTACAACGTACAAACGCGATTTTTTTTTCCGATTTCGTGATCAACTCAATTTTATACATGAGCTAAAAAATACGAATTTTTAGTAAAAACTTAGTTAACCCTCTCTCACCAGCATTACTGAATGTCGATGGTATTAATGTTGTGCTAATTAGCTCCTCTTATAATTCATAAAAATCAATGATAAAATTATAAACGGAAAATTGTGCATGATTGATTTTGAAAATGTTCCCCGGGTGTTGATTGTTTCACGCCATTAATCTAAAATTTGGCTGCTTCAGATCAGGTGTTCTTTGTTCCTCTATACCATTTCACACTCACGAAAAATATGAATTTATCCAACACACTATTTCCACTTCTATGCCGATAATTTCGGCTTACATTTGTGAGATGCCATAGCACGTGTTCACATTGCTATAGTGTAAGGATAACCGCGACTTTCCTACGAAGTACCGCGCAAGCTAAATCATACCAGACATTTCATATAAATCATTATGTAGGTTGTAAATAATACAGTATTCTGCTACCGACCTCTTGTTTTATAAATCCAATTAAATATCAAGTATAGGTCCGAGTTAGTGATTCAAACAATCATCCTTCGCCAACGTTCCGGAATTTAATAATTAAAAAATTGAATATCGTTTTACTCTTGTACATATTCACACATGGAGGTCTCTTGATTTGATTTGAGACTTTAGACAATGCACATCAGGATGATGTTCCTAAAGTTTTATTATTATTTTAATCCAATGTGTTATGACCATGGCAGGTTTTACCTCAATATGCATTGTTAGTGATTCTGTACCCTTACATAGAAATTCTGAGGTAATTATCTTTTGTAAATTATCTGTTGTAAATTATATTGACGTTAATGTGTCAGATTTTTATTGTTGTACCCTCACATTTTTCTTTGTATGTAGCCCTGAATGGAAATTATTAAATTCCAAAACGTTGGAAAAGGATGATTGTTTGAATCACTAACTCGGATCTATACTTGATATTTAATTGGAGTTGTAAATAATGATGTAAAGTTATTAAACACAAGTACAAAGTCTAGTCTACCTAGTGGGGGTTGGCGTTTCATTCACCTATCGCAACTGTTATGGTCCTTCATAGTTCGTGCAAAAATTGACATTATAAATTCATCAATTTTGCGGAATGTTTTCTAAATATTTTACCTGAGATCGTTTCAAAACATTCAATCATTTCATTAGTTTAAAGAGTTCTCAGTCGGTTTGTCCGATCAGCACTTACATCTCATTGTAAGTAGAAAGTCCTTATCAGCAATATTTTATGAAAGAAATTATATCAGGAAAACGAAAATTGGGTTACAGTACAAAAAATGATAACTACGATACTGACAAGCCGATTAGTTAGATACGGTGGGCGTCACGAATGCCATATGCAAGATGACAAACCCGTTCTGAGCACTTGGGTTTGCAGTCGGTATGAAACCTTCTTTCCCAGTTGTTCACTTTCATTGTTATTCAGTAAAATCGAACGATTTGCAGTAAACATTGCCATAATGCTCCACAGTACTACTTGTTGTATGAAATGTATTTTTACAGAATTATCTTCTTGTTCTCCCACCACATTCGTTGGGGAGATGTCCTAATTTCTTAAACTTCGAAAGAAATTTTGGAACGCCAAAATAAGACCATACCACTCTCCTCTGCCCTTATAAATATAATGACCGTGGAGTGAGAGTAATAGACTCGAGCTCGGAGTCAGAAACCTGGAAACTCCATGCGTCATTACAATTTCTCCCGACGCTCGGTCATTGTCACTTCGATTTGAACACGCCTCGCCTTACCGCCACGAGCCAACAATGCGAAATGGATCGACCACGTCCCCCTAAAGTCTAAATGCAACAGCGTGAGTGAAAACAGGCTCCGAATTTGCGTGTGATTAAGAAAAACGTACTGCTGTCCCTTTACGACAAAAGCATCCATAAAAAATATGCAGATTACTTGAATAATGCATTTTGATGAACACTTTTTTAGCCACAGCGCCAAATCTGACGCCATTTCCAATGAAGTATTTCCAAATGTCATTAGAGGTGAAAACTTTAGATGTAAATGTGGCTAAAATTTAATACCATGCAGTTCTTTATGAGATTTAAAGTCAACCGGGACTTGCCACGGATTAAACCTTACTCACCCGCAATGCACATTCTTTGTGAGAGTTTTTTTTTTGTAAAAACGTTTCAGCGACAGTACATATTATCTTAGAAATATTTAAATAAATACTTACGCACTTTCCTCACCCACGCTTACTTTTGACACCTCGTATTTTGAGTCCAGTTTTCATTAACATTGCATGTAATGATGCAATGAGATTTGCATGCAATGCAAGATTTTGTAGTTAATTTAACTATATTTCTCTTTAACCCTTGCTAAAATATACTAGACAAAATCACTTTTGAGCTATTCTTACGTTAAAACTACCTCAAAGAAAATCATAGGGTCCATACGAGATGAGAATTCCGACCAGTCGTAGAGGTGCCGCATATCCCTCGGTCCAAAACTCTCCCCGTCAGACATCCCTCACGCCTGTTGGAGAGCTGAAAACCCTTTACGCTTCATGACCCTAGCGAACCCCTTAGGCGCCATGGCACTTGCCTCACAGCAAGAGCTCGCTCCATCATGTGCCACAGCGGTAGGGTGAGTGGGGTTGAATGGTTGAAAGCGGGGGGATGCAGGGGGTGAATGTGAAATGTGCTCCGAAAAAAGTGTCGACTTGGCCGAAGCTTGCAGCGATACACTTGCCATTGGCCCAAGTTTTTGAGCCTGGGTGAAATCAGCACCAGAACAAAGGGAAGTGAAGCCTAGCACACACAAGCGTTAACATCACGGCCCTCGAAGAGGAGTTAGGAAAACGCACGTAGGACGTATTTAGCGAATGGATCCATCTAAAAAAATTGGCCAATGTAAGTGAATAAGAAGTAACAGTATGCCCTTGTTTACCAATCTCACTACGCGTTTTTAGGGTCTTTGTCGGTCATACGAATTGACGAAGTTTGGTCAATCAACAAGAGCCAACAGCTTTCACTAGCACTAAGGAACAACGAAGCCTGTCGCAAGAATTCTTGACTTTAAAACGTTTAGGGAAAGCAACACTTCTACATACACATCTAAATACTACTCTGCGAGCCGCTGCATGGGCGTGTGGAAGAGGGTGTTTGGACATCAGCCATGCAAATGTGTACAAATTATTTTCTGCAGTTTGATATTACTAGGAGGTGCTTAGTTTAACAAATCATGCAAATAGCTAATGCGCATGTGACGTATTTAGCGAATGGATCAATCTAAAAATAATTGTAGTAACAGTATGACTTTGTTTACTAGGCACACATTGCGTTCTTAGGGTCTAACTCCATCATACGCGAAGACGGATTACGGTACTGCCCACAGGAACTAACAGCATTCACTAGCATTAATAAATAATGAAGCCAGTTGCAAGTATTCTTAAGGTCAAAACTATTTAAGGCATTCGTGATGAAGGGGTACCGTCCAACTAACAGCAAACATCAGCATTCACCAGCATCAAGAAACGATGAAGCCTGACGTAAGCATTCTTGAATTTGAAACTAGTTTGGGAAAAACAGTGCGTATTTGATGCAGTTCAAATTACAGTTATCAGGCGGCATCTACATTTACAACATAAATAAAAATAAAAAGTTCTCGTCTTTTTTTTGGAGAAACGTAATTATTATTAGCCTCTTATGCACTTAATTACTCAATTCCTTAAATATGACACTACACTCGAAAGTAATGAATTTTTCACTTCAGCGGGACACTAATATGCGACCTTCGGATTAGTAGGCGAGGAATATGGCTGCTACCACGGTCGATTATAAAGTACACGCGGTTTAGAAGTTGGCCTTTAAAATAATACGACGTCAATTTGGTTTGAAAGAAGTACATTTGAAAAAATGCACACTCTTGTGAACATCTAAATTTATCAGTAAACTGCTCAGCAATTTACTACTTTACAATACACATCGAACCATATCAGCACCCATATACAACGATGACCTGGAGGAAGCTCTAGAAATATTTCTGTATCAAACACCGCATGAAAAATGGACACGCTTTATCTTAGATCTAAACTTAATGGAATCTCACCCCATTGTACATATCTGAATGGATAACGCTTTTAGCTGCAGATCCTGGCGATTGGGAGACGTGTCTCCCTAGCGATGGCATCACATTTTTTCGCAACTTTCCCGGACCCCAGCGATTTTTTCTCTAGCTTCTGCAATCAAAGCTCTATCTGGGACTCCTTTTAGGGGCAAGTTATGTCCCGGCATAGCGCCGACAGCGAAGGAAAATATTAAGAAAAATGGGAGGAAAAGGAGATGTGAATTTACAGAGAAGGATTTTTAGGCTGGGGGAGGTTTGCTGGCAAATAATTCGAAACCTGAATCAATAGGTTGACATGCATAGGGGCAGAAAGGAGAGGAACCACGAGGCAAATCAAGAAAACAATACAGCCTGGAGGATGTTGAACAGATTACTAGGTGATAGGTACGAGAGATATGTATTCCTGAAAAGTATGTAGCAATGTTTTGGATTCGGTTATCTCGTGCAAACTATCGTTTAGACATTTCCTGATTTTCTAGGGTATCGATAATTTTTCTTTATTTTCAGAATTAATACTCATATAAAGCAACTATTTAACCAATATGCATTAGTGCTTTCTAAGTATCTACTATAAAAATATCTATAGTAAATACAATTAGGGTGGTTATGGAAAAAATCTGTATCTGTCACGGCTTGGATAGTTCATATGCACTTAAATCACTTTTTGTTTGGGAGCACATTACTGTGTTATGACAATTAAGGCTACAATATGGGCTGCAGTGCGACAGTCGATATTCACAAACACGTCAGCAAACTCCCGAGAGAATATAAAATCCAGAGTTATTTAATATATTTACTTATATTACAAACATCTTCGTTTAAAAGTCGTTCATAATGAAGAATAAACAACATTCACAGCTTAAAAAATAGTTAAAGGTCTGATTCACTGAAATTTTTTATAAAACAATAAACGAATTTCGGCGTGGAGGGACGCCCTGGGCCCCACTAGCCACGTCACTGCAATTATATCCCTATTGTTTTATTTTTCGGTGATATTATATCATGTTATCGACAGTCTTTTGTCTTATTGATACAGCTGCATCGATATTTTGACTACTATTTCCCAACCCTTGTCAGGGGAGGAGGTAAAAACTGAGAAAGCGATTGGAGTGCAAACCACTCATCCGTGAATGTCTCGGAAGGGAGTGTAGAGGAAGATGAAACGTATTTCGGGGCGTTTTCGAATGTTTCCGAGGACCCGTGAGTAATGGGCAAAAGGGATTGGACAAGCATAATTCACAGAACTGGAAGACGAAAAGGATTTTAAAAGAAAAGGGTTAAAAAAAATTCTCTGGGGTTTCATCTTTTCATGAGAGTCGATGGAATCTGTTTCAGCATAACATTAAAACTTCCATTTTTCGCTCAATTCATATTAATTTTTGAATGTAATTGAAATAAAAATATAATTTTAATGTTTAGTAATCGACATGGTTACGCCAGGAGGCCTAGTAAAGTTCAAAGTTCATCAATCAGCCATTAACAACGAACCTACCACAGAAGAAACCAGTTATAGTGCAGCTCTCACCGTGGAAAATAATTAGATTGCCTGATTTCATCTTCATTAGGTTTGGCTTCTGTGTATGAATTCAGAAAATGAAATACAAAGGAAGGCAGCGCGCTTCGTTAAAAACTGCTCTGAGCATACATATACTGTCTCACATATTTTAGAGGGAATAAGGTGGGAGCCCCTAGAAACTCGGAGGCTACTCGCCAGGCTTAGGTTGCTAGAGAAATTCAGAACTGATGTTTTTCAGAGGGACACAGAGAATATTATCATGACGCCTCACTACATCTCTCGGTCTGACAGCAATCGATAAAATATAAGAGATACACAGCCGAATAGGTGGATACAAAAAAATCGTTCTTTCCGCGCACATTAAGTGACCACAATAAAACCTGAGCTCCACTAAATACACTCCCATAATACATGTCACTATTTCACCTCCCAAAATCTTACATCTTCACACGGATGGGGACCTGACACCCCCTACCACACGCCCATGCGGCGGCTCGCAGGGTATTACGTAGATGTAGATGTATATAATGTTCCACTTGCTCTAGCTTGTACCCAACAGCTTCAATGACCAGACTCGCTTTCTTTGTCCCAGAGAATCTCATTACTTTTGCTTTTTCATGATTTTTTTTCATTCACAATTACCCAATCAATAGTAGGAAGCTGATGACGGGGACCTTGAGTAAGGAGGTGAAGAATAGGCTGGTGAAGAGCTTGACATTGAGCGTAGCGTTGCATGGGGCAGAAATGTGGACCCTCAGAATGGAGGACGAGAATAGGCTGCAGGCATTTGAGATGTGGGTGTGGAGAAGGATGGAGAACGAACGGTGGACGAAAAGGAAAACAAACGAGGAAGTACTTGAGATGGTGGGCGAGGAAAGAAATATTCTGAATGAAGTCCGGGTTAGGCAGCGTAGATTGCTGAAGGATGTGATGAGGGGCGATGGTTACTCAAGTGTGATAGAGGGAAGGATGTCGGGTAAGCGAGGAAGGGGAAGAAAGGTAATACGTTTTGTAGACGGGATGAAGAAGGGTAGATCGTATGCCGAGGCGAAAATGGAAAAACTAGGAGTAGATAGGACCTTGAAAGTGTAAAACACCGAGAGGAGATTCTCTGACATCCAACAAACCCTACCTTAGCCCGTAGAATATTTTAATAATGACCTCGGTGTGGACAACTGTGCACGAACAATTTTAAATGGGATAGTACTTGTTTTTTGTAGCAATGCAAGTTATTTCACCGAATACGATTCCAAAAGTGATAGAAATACGACTGACATCAACATCTTAGGTCCTATCTTGGATCCCCACACACCTCACCCTACGGAAAATAATATCATGAGATCCCAAACCCATTCCAAATACAACGTATCGCCAACCACATAATTGAACGGCCACAAAATAGTAATGCCTACTCAATGAACACCGTGGAGCGAGCGCTCTGTCTCCCTAAAGCCTGAGTAACACGATACTTGACCTTGTACAAGTCCGAGGATGCTAGCTAGCATACTAGAACTTGTGCAAGGTCAAGTATCGTGTGATACAGACCAAGAATACTTGAAATATTGCATGATTGCTAGCATACTATCTGTTATCCTTGTTTTCGTAATTGGTGCGGTGCTAGTTTGATACTTGCTCCTAGTAGTACCTAATAGCCGCCGACCAATCACCTTTGCTCTTTGCAATGCGGTCATCAGTTTTTTATGTCAGCGCCTCCATAGTCCCTCGTGACAATTAAAATTTCTCGCGATCAAATAAACAACTCAAACCTCACAAAAGACACAATTGCTTGTGTACCTGAGACAATTGGGGTTGAGGAGCTGCAGCGGCTAAAAGCCGTCGCCTTCGTTCGAAATCATCCATTTCGGTGGTCAAACTCCTTCCGCGACTGTACTAGATCAAAAATCTAATAAACAGACTTGGTGCAAGTTCAAGTATCATGTGATAGCTTCTAGGAAGATTTCAAGCTCGCTAGGTTTCGTACTAGAAATCCAGTACTCGCTAGCATTCTTGGACTTGTATAAGGTCAAGTATCGTGTGATTCAGGCTTAAGGTTGAGGAGAAGAGAAATAAATGCATTCCATTCTGTTTCCATTCGACGTGGACCGACATAAAAATATCCTCCCCTGCTCACTCCATCTTTCCTCCACAGAATCTTCCCTATCCAGAAACCTCACTCCCTCGCACACTCGTGTCAAAAATCCCTACACCTGTTCGGTCCTTTTAAACGCAAGGAGGAAGAAGGTTGGGGCATCATCGCTTTTCCTTCTCCGGGGAGCCATCCCTCATATAGACGAAAGCCTTCCTCATTCAACTCCCTTACACCGCTCCGAATCCCTTGGGGTTCACTCTTCCAGGAATAAAAATAATAAAATAAAAATAGAAAAACACCCATCCGTTTCGTTATATTTTCCCTCTCACTCCTTCAAACTTTTTCTCCCCCACCTTCCATTCAAGTCGAGCAGCCATCCTACAACATTTCGTCACGGTGCTCTTCGACTGCCTCTGAAGCCTATTTTTAAAACGGCGTGTCGACCGCTCGCTCACACGCGTTTGAAACTCTTCGCCTAGGGTCCGAGCACGACTTCGACGGTTGGTAGCGCGGACAGACGAAATGGAGAATGCCTTAAATGCCCTAGAATTTTCAATGGCAACCTACGCTGCATGCATCTACGCTGCAATGCGCTCGGGCCATTTCAATGGTCAATATCTGACAGACGATCCTGATTATGCGGGAGTTCATGACCGTTTCGCATAGAAGACAAAACGAAAATTCACTTTATATTTTTCCTCCACACCCATACCACCTATCTAAGGCCATATGTTAACATATTTGCAAAAAATTTTCGCAACTGTATTTTGCTGTTCTTACCTCTGAAATTGTCAACGTGTTACATTTTTCTGTATTAGGTTACAGAAATTTATGAGAAAATCAATTGACAATATATGTGATATTAATTTTGATCTCATGTCGTACTCTGTTCTGTTCTTCTGTTTGCTTGTTATTTTGGAAATTCTTGTCTCCAATGTATTTCATGATTTGATCTCTACATTTGTCTATGATACACCTCATGTGCTACTTCAGGCATGGTTTATTTTATTGTAATTTCATACTGCCTCTAGTGAGAGGCTTCATGTAGTAATTGGTACATTTGATTGTAACACTCCCGGCCTTATCTCTTTGGAAAAAAATTTTTGTTTCCCCTTTATTTTGTATATGTACTTACATTAGGACCTAGGGAACATAAGGTCCCAGGTTCTCAATAAAGTTATTGCATTGTATTGTATACCTCAAACGTCTGTCACATATTCTCATCCTCTTTACTATTATTTTTCGGGTTCTCCCTGCGTTGCACCATTTTTATGGACGACCATTTCGTCGGCTATCCAGTCGGTTTCATCATGTAATAAGACCTGCTCTGACCTGATGAAGCCAACTGGAATACCGGCGAAACGGTCGTCCATAAAATGGTGCTACGCGGGGAGAACCGAAAAATACTAAAAAACAAGAAAACTGCGGAAGCGCTCGTAACAATTCTTCCTTTTTCCCCAGAGTCCACGTTTCTACACCAAGTGACGCTACACATCATATGATCCTTACCAGTTATGTCGTTACGTTACAGCACAGGTCATTGTCATCATCTCCGTCCAGTTAGTGAACTCCTACTTCGCCAGCACAGTTCTCTTTTGCATATCTTTGCCACTTTTTCCAAGTTGCTCCAACGTGCTACCTCAGTAATCAAGTTTCTTTCTCGGCTTTAGCTTTTACTTCCCTTATTAAAGATCTGATTGAAGATCAGCCTCGCATGCTATTCTTTAGAGAAATGAATAAATTTCGTCTACTTATTCCCATGATCTCATTTCCATTTTTACAATAATCAAACCAATAAAGTATCTATTCATACATTGGTCATTCAATGCTAAGATTGGTTGACTGAAGTCCTCCACTCCAGCTCCTCTCTTCCCTATCAAATGCTAGTTCCCTTACCTCCTGGTATCTCTTCCTATGTATACTTACCTCTATATTTGGTCCATGAACTTATTCCTGGGTCTTCCTTTGGGGACTTTTCCCCTTATACAACCTCTATATAAGTATTATAGATTGATAAGTTATAAGTATTATATATACTCACATATATAATACTTATATATATTAACTAAATTAACTACATATATTAAAATATCATTGCACTCAATTGTACTACATGAATAGCTAAATCATACGCATGAAACAGTCGATTTCGTCACTCTAAGATCTCTTGAACGCTGACTCGAGCACAATTTGCGCATGGCTAGCATCTTTATCACGCTCCTTCACCCGTAACATCATTCCCTGATGCCAATGCCGAGTTTTTCCATCACTGCGACTCAATGCCCGAACAGAGTCAAACTTCATCTTCCCCGACGCAACCTTACCAGTTACCGGAATCAAATCTCAAGGAAATTAACAGGCGAGGTGGGCGGTAGGAAGGGGTGGGGGAAGGAGGGATTTAATCTGATTAGGAATCCCATTAGGCTGGGAAGGTATGATTCTCCCTCCCCCTCCCTCATCCCCCCCACCCCCCGCCATCAACCAACCACGGGGTTCCCAACTGCTTCGTCAATTCATTCGACTCCGGCGTGGAAAGGAGAGAGAAGCTGCGTCAGGATGGAGCGATAGGGCGTCCGTCCGTCCTTTATGGATAGATAGATAGGGGGAAAGGGGTGGCGAATGTAGGGGAGGCTGAGTAGGGAAGTTTTGGAGAGGGTAGGTGGAGTGGAAAGGGGGCTGTGGGACAAATCCGTCCTCTACCCACGGAAAGGACTGCGTCATCCTACGGGGCCCTTCGACTTCCCTTTCATGCTTAGCAACCCATCTCGTTTACCCGCCCCCTCTCAACCCCCGGACCCGTTTTCCCCCTCGCCTCCCTCCACAAACGCCCTCTTTTAACTCTCAAACCCTCCTCTCCGGACCCCCACTTCCTTGTCCCTTCTTTTGCTTGCTTTCCTCGCAACTCTTAATCATGCCGAATTCATCCGAAACCAACCTGCCACATGGGATCCTTGTGCCTAACCTCCATTCCCCAAGATCTTTAATCCTTAAAAAAGAATTCTCCCCTCTAAGTTCTCCCGAATCACGAGCTTACTAGTAGGATGGAAGTAGTGCACGGTGCGTTCTTTCCCAAGGTGAAGTACCGCTCGTGTCTTGAGCTATACGCAGTCACTCAAATATAACATAAATCCGTAATTAAAGTTGAAACTAAACTCAAGGGTAGGGTTAGTATCAAGAATAATTTGTATTTTTGCTACTATCTGGTGTACATGCATAGCATTTTTTTGTTTTTCTAAAGACTGCACTCTTTTTTGGTTTTAGGCTACCATTTTGAGAAACTTCCGGACAAATATCGAATGCAGGTCGGAGGTTTAGAGATACATTAATTTAGAGCGACCTGTTTTGTCGAATATATCTCATTATTAGCTTCTGATATGATCTGATGATGTCAACTAATCATCGAAGAAGGTTGTCCCAAATAAAATGCTGGGAAACTTACCAAGTTTTTATGGGCATTAAAGACTCTAACTTTGTTATCACGACGAGGAGGTCATAGCCATCAATGTATAAATTACAGCAAGATATATTAAATACGGAGGTAAAATTCTAAGCTAGGGTATTGATTTGCTTACTGGTATCCTTGAATTACGAATTGCTGCAGTGCAATTTCGCGAAAACGGAAACTATATGCAAGGCTATAATAATAATACCCTTTGTGTATGGCGGTAACCAAGTGTAGAGAAGTAACGTCAAATCCCTTAAAAATCGGATTTTATTCAGCCAAAGGTTGCGTTGTGACGAACAGATGCTAACTAGAGCAAACTTGAAGCGCTGGAAGGTTATGGTAATTGTAGTGTACTCAATAAAGTAGAAACTATGGGCCACATCAATGATTAGCAATAACTGAGAGGTCGGTAACAATCCATTTCAAAACTTGTGGAAAACGAGATGATCCTCTAAACGCATTTTTAAGTTTCAGAGTCGTATGTGATTCATAGAGAAACTTTACAGTAACATTGAGAGGGCACGCATAGGTATATTCTGCTATAACACTCAAGAGATAAAAGTTATAAGGTCTATTAATTAGCCAAAATTGGACCCCGCCAGATCTCAAAGTACTTTCCAAGATGACAATAACAAAATTGCGAGCTAACGTGGTGATTTATTTTGGCCCATGGTGACACTAAACTCTTTCACATCTTACATCCGCAAGTGAGTTAAATGAATGTAAATACTCTCAGTTTCAGGAGAATCAACTCGCTGACTACCTTTCGAGCAGCAGATATCCAAATGTAAGAGAGGTAAACTATATCACAAAGAGGAGCGAAGGATTTAATTTTATACCACAGTTTTCCAGTTTGTGCTAATAGTATGTAGAACTTATAAACATTCGTTTTAATCTCCAAGAAAGAGTCTCAGCTAACAAAACTAAACCCACATCCGATGGTATAAATAGACCATCTATTTCAAAACTTGTGAACAACGAGATTATCCTCATGACGCATTTTTAAGTTTTGGAGTAGTATGTGATTCAAAGAGGAAATTCTAAGCTAGCATTGAGAGGATATGCATGTATCATTATACAGAGAGAGGTTATAAGGTTTATTAATTAGCCCAAATTGAATCCCTCCAAATCTTTCAAATTTCCAAATCAAACCCTTTCCAAGATGAGATTAACAACTATTCAGGCTAAAGTGCTGCAACCTTCATTTTAACCTCCAAGGAAGTCATTCCACTGGCAAAATTAAACCCATGTATCCGATAGTATAAATAGACCATCTAGAATTACGACTATCTCATGGCATCGTCACATGATATCGCGTGAATTATCCCTGGAAGGTGAGGGAGGATTCTAATTCCGAAGCCCGCCCTATTACAACATGCTCCCACGCATTTGCTAATTAGAAACAAGGATGGGGATCAGACAAGGGAGGATGAGTAATCAACAGTAACGCTTCCGGGTGCACGTAATGAGCAATGACGAACCAAGCACTGCAGGCAGTATCTATATCGAAACCGCAGGGATATTTGATACTACTCTCGAATATGAAGTCTTACACTTCAGTACTTCAGTACCGCCTTCGTCATTAAACTGCTGGATCACTGCTGCAGGCAGAAAGTTGTCCGCTGATGAACCTCCCCTCGCACGCGGGAGTTATCACGTCTTGATTCGCGTGCGATATCTCCCCACGAAGAATGTGCGAGCGGAGCCACACTTAACACGCGGAAGAGCTCTTAACGGCTCGCTGCAGGGGCTTCAGGAATCCCGGCGCCACTTTCTGATCCTCAAGTATCCCAATACTAAGGCGCCGGCGCCTCTCTGCTTCCCCTCGTATTTTTTAAGATTCAACCCTCGTCGATTGGGGGAGTCTCTTTTGTACGAAATCGCGCCCCCTATTCCGAGGAAGCACCGCTCCACCCCCACCCACCGCCTCTAAACTGCCCCTTTCTGCCCCCTTGGAGTCTGCGTCACTCGGCACGTTTTATCCCGGCGCTATTCCTTGCGATCGGCCCGGCGTGCTGGCGCCTGAACCCGTGCTTAGTTCCACCCTTGAGTTCAACCCTCAAATCCCACCCTTAACTTTGAGCGACATTTTTCCCTAGTCATAACAGAGACCACACTTGAAATTTATTATTTTCTCTTTGAGAAGCTGCAAAAAGCATGAAGAACATATTTAAATATATATGGTACAAAATATTGTTGTACACGACTAAAATTCTCAGAAATTAACTAAATATTCAAGCATAAGTTTCTTTTTTCCAATAATTGCATATAACAAATGATGTGGTACGAAGTCACTCGCACGGGTGCATATACACCAGGGCTGAAATTCGCCATGAAAAAATCATATGCGCCTGTGCGATTGACTTCGTACCACATCATTTGTTCATTGCAATGATTGGAAATTTGTCAATTACGTCGTTTTAATAACAACAATGTTGGTTTTTTTTTCCACCGCGACAGTGGCTTTGTAAGCACGACTTCGTCTCATGTGCTACAATGTAGACTTGAGGCCTAAACATCTAGTTCGCATAAACCCCCCTCAAAATTTGCCTTGAAGGAGGATGGCTTGGTGGTGTAACTGGCTACTGAACGCTGATTATAAGATTTATGCCCACTGTATAACGTTCAAAATAGAAGGATTGGCCAGGCCTATTGTTCATGAAAGTCAATATGGCGGGGCAGGTAGGAAAAGTGCTATAGATGCAAATATATTAATATGGGGTATTGTGCTCTCTCCACTCCCAAAAAAATCTGAATAGACGCTAGCTCTACTAGCAATAGATTTAGAAAAGGCATTTGACTATATTAAAATGGAATGGATTAGTCTAGTACTGGAAAACATGAACTTTCCGAACGAAGTAATTCAAATCATTCAAACTATATATAAAGGAATAAACTCAATCGTATAAATCGGGAAAAAACATTCAGAAGCATTTCTAATAAAAAACTCGATTCGACAGGGATGTCTTATGTCAATGTTCTTGTATACATTGGCTTTAGAACCAATCATTATAGCAATAGAAAATTGCGGAATAGGGTTCCATCGACATGGGAAAAAGTATGCAGGTGTAGCATATGCCGACGACATAACTTTATTTATTAAGGACGAGAAGGAGTTAAACACAATAAATCCATCTACTTATCTATTATAAGGGTAACATCACAGCAACACAAAGAAAGAAGAGAGAAATATGTGATTGAAAATTAATAAACCCATGAAATATGAACATAAGCATACACAGTAAGCACATATCTGGTAATAGTATGATTTCACTTCGAAAACGAGGATTGTTGATATGTAATTTATCCTGGTGAAACATATTTAATAACCTTATAATTGTAATGATGGTTGATATCGCAAAACTATTCAATAACCAACACAGCCTCACTGCAGTCAGTGCAGGAAGGAGTTTATGTCAAGCCAATGGCATAAATTTACAACCAGAAGCGTATGAAGAGACAATAGATGTTTGATTGGCTATCATTAATGTGATCAAGTAGAGTAATGCAAGGTGCCAACAGTGCGACACATAAATTCGGCTCCTTATTGCTACCAGCTAGCTCCTACGGATCTTTAATACGTCGATTTAAGCGCTTATCAAGGTAGATGCTTATTGTGCGCTAAAATTAGGCCACATAAAGCTTAAAATTCCCAAATCATATGACAAAAAATAGCATTTCTGATAGCTCCACGCTTCCTAGAAGCAAAGGAAAACCGCAGGTACTCTATCACGGAAAAAATACGGTTTCCTTGTCATGAAACGCACATCGTAGATCCATTGATAGAACGCCATGCTCGACGCATCGACCCAGGAGTGACGCCGGCATCAACGTCCAAGGATGGATGGGAACTGTGTTTGTGCTTGTGTGGGAGACTTCCGCTGCAGCAGCCACACACCCCCTGCCCATCACCCATCACTCTTCACCCCCCTCTCATCCATTGACCTCACTCCATCTCACTTACAGGACCCCTCCTCGCACACCCCCCTGCCACCATACACCCAAAAGTTTCCTATCCCCTGCCCCCCTTAAAGTATCTTTCACCGCACCCTCTTCTTCCAAAAGCCCTACCCCAATCTCTTTTCCCCCAACCCCACTCACAAAACTCATCCAATATGGATTCCTTTTCACACGGCACAGGGTTTGCCCACTCCACCTACCCAATCCTCTTTTCCACCTCCCCTTCCCCCTTTTTCATATATGGCTCCATACTTCGTCGCTACCCTTTTGCAGAACGTACACGCGGTCCTAAAGTCCCGCTGTAAATTCTAGATCGGGATGAAGATCCCACTCTTGTCGCTAACTAAGCCGAGCCAACGCTCTCAAAAACGACGATACATTCCACTCATTCCCAAAGAAGCTCCATTCACCTTCATTCCCTCTTCATTCTTCAATTGGCTACCTCTTGACTCCCGTAGAAAATACTTTTTGGGGTTTTCCAATTTTCCTTCTTCCACAATCAAACGCCAGAATACCTTTACATTTTATTTATCTACAGGACAAGTGTTTCCCATAGATTGACCCCATCTGACCCTAGCCTTCTCCATATTCATCAAGCTCGTACAAACCTCTACCTAAACTCCTTTCTTATAACCGCTTCCAAGTTATGGAATAAATACCGTCTCACATTGAAACCTCCTCTTCACTGGAATCATTCAAAAACAAACTCTACCTGTATTTAAAACCTCAAGACTAAATCTTGTACCTTGTTGAGTTGACTAATGTGTATACGTTCAAATATTTTTGTTACATTGTTCTATTTTGGTTTTTATTAGCTATTGTGCTACTACTTGTACTATTTCCTAATTAGTTTGTACTATTCACTATTACTACGTAATATTTACTATATACCATTTAGTATTTTTTTTAGCAGAATATGATATTGTTAAACAGCTTTTTGCTCTGATGGGTTAACCCAGAGCACAAATAAAGTATTCATCCACTCATTCTTTGAAGACTTCCTATTTCCTCAATATCCCGGCAGTTCAGCCGGTCCATCTTCTCCATGTTCTATGAACAAGGTGGATAATACCAAGCGGGATACTTCAATACTTATGACTTGTATACAACTATTCTGAGCTCATGGTGAACGAAAAAAGTACGGAGATGACAGCAGGAACTTCAATATGATGCTTAACCCCATGTAATACTGTACATGCTTCTCTGAGTTTCTTAACAACAATATTTTCTTCTATTTCCTTCGGTGCCACAACCCTCAATGGGTATTGCCTCTACTACATCTACATACTACCCTGCGAGCCACCGCACGGGGGGGGACAAAGGGGTGTTAGGACAACAGCCGTATAAAGATGTACGGGGAAGGTTTTTGGAGGTGAAATGGCGACGTGTATTATGTTATTTGTATTTAGTTGAGCTATGTTTTTATAGTAGTCGCTTATTGTGCGCGGAAAGAACGAGTTTTTGTACCTATCTGTTCGGCAATGAATCTCTCTTATTTTAACGCTTCTGTCAGACCTCGAGATGTATTATGGCGTCATAATAATATTCTTTATGTCGCTCTTCAACGGTTAAGTTCATGTTCTTCTCTCTTTCTCTATCGCCTTACGGTTTGTAATATTCATTCTTCTAAAATCATCTCTGAATACTTCCTCCTATCGTTTCCTAGGTCTTTACTTGGTCTTCACTTCACTTCAGTTCTTTCTGTTATCCAATTATAAATATTATTTCTCAAATTATCTCCTGCCATTCGTGCAACGTGCGCTAACCTCGCAATTCTTTGCGGCTATATGAAGTGGACTATGGCTTATTCCTTAATTAGCTCTTTGAAACAATGTGCTGTACTCAATTTCTCCAATGATGAGTCATATTTGCTTCCTTACTCACTATAATTACTGCTAAAGTACCGCAATTTCTTGCTGCCATGAACGTAATTAGAACTTACACGGCCCCTATTAGGCTCAGTCACGACGAACACTCGTTGAATGGATGAAAAAAGCAATAATTGCAATTTGTAAAACAAACACGTCCTCTTTTAATCAGTTTTATTCCTTTGATCGGGTTCCGGTGTCTTTCGTGTATAATTTATTAATAGTATTTGGATAAGAAACTAAAAAAATAGGGCCTATTCAATACTAAGTCAAAAGGTAGGCAAATGCATACGAGATATTACCTTGTCACACGGCACTGTAATTATAAAGGGCCTACGATTTTTTTTGCGTTTTCACTTGACCATTGAGGTAAAGAAGGGTAGAAGTATGTCATTCCCCAACAGCTGTTACCAAAGAGCAGTTCGTGAGCAGAGCTTACAGAAGAATAGGACAAAATTCTCATCGCTTTGTAAAGAATACATTTAAGGCAAACTTTAAACTGTGTATAGCAACATTAAGACTTCATAATAGTGCCCCGAGATTGGCCTTATTGCATCAGGAACAGTAAAAACTCAAGAGTACTTTTTTCAGATTTTCAGAAAAGGTTTCAGACTGAAACTTTCAGTAGCCACCGGGGAATGAATGAAAATGAAAGTTAGTGATGTTATTAAAAAAGTAAAGAAATAATTTCTAGCGCAGCAAAAGTGAGAGATATATACAATTACAAAGACGGAGCGGACGTATTACTACTAAGGGTACTACAGGAACAATGGAAGAACGGAGAACGATGGAGAAATTAAAATTTCCCGTCAAAATACGCAGCGCACAGAGAAAGACAAAGGATGCAGTGCTGGATGATGTTAACTAAGAATGTGAGATTGACAGGAAAATAGCAGGAAGAGAGACTAAGGGGCTTAGGGAGGTAATGTAGAGCATTACGTCATCGAGCCGCGGATGAATCCCAAGGGCATTTAGTAATTAATTAGCCAAGAAACAACGGTTTTGCTTTCCAAGCTTCATTCGTGGTCTATCCAGAAATCTAAATATATTTGGCAGAATACCTCTATTGATAACACAACCAAGAAAAGGCCCTTCGTCGAGGTGTTAAAGTAATGAACATATACACTCAATAATTAACATTTATAATAGCTCTTCAAAACTAAATAGCTCTTCAAAACTAAGTAGTTCAGTTTCCACTCAGAGGCCTCGTGTTCTTACCACTGATAAAAATCTCCATGTTATGACAGCCTGAGTTTTCGATCTTCTTACCATAACGCACACATAACGCCAGTTAACAGACGGTCTAATAAAATTTGCTTTGGTTAAAAACTGGTACTTTGAAAATATCAAGTTGATGAAAATGGCAGACAATATTGTGGCTAATCTCAACCAGGCATTATGATACTGGGCAACAGAGACGTGTGTCAGCCGATGAGGCCATTTCATACATCATCTAAGTGGTCGCAAAGTCTAAAGTGATGCAAAACAATAGAGATGAAATTCCAATGACTATGATCAACGCCAGAAAGGACTCTTTTTAGCCTGTATGAAAGAAAGACAAGCCACAAAAGTGATTTGCCATAAACGGATACAAAGATGCAAAAAAATATATCCGAACCATTCAGATATACGAAATTGAAAGGTTCAGATGGATGTGCAGCGTCGCAGGGAAGGATAGCATTGGTAATTGAAGTATTAGAGAAGTTTGAAAATTGCATCTGAATGAAAAGACTTGGGTAGAGAATGTGTTAGTTTGCACTCAAGGATTGGTATTCGGAGACATTAGTGGGAAATGGTTACCTGGAGAAAAAGGTAGTGGTAGACCCAAGGTAAGTTAAGGCCAGCAGATAATGTGTAGACAGAGTGGATAGGAGAAAAAGATTACGCAAGATCGGGCGAGATGGAGAGGGTTGATGAGGTAAGCCGAACCCAAGCAGGGAATCATCATCTATAGTCCTCTGCTTTCGCAAGTCCTTGGTGCTGCCATCTCTCTCTATCCTCTGCTCTCCTCTTCAATTCTCTGTAACTCCCTCCATCCTTCAGGTCATCAATCATCATTCTTTTCTTTCTACCTCTTTTGCGGTTTCCATCCACCATTCCTTCCAGTACATCTCGTGACAAACATTCCCTTCTCAGTACATGTCCCATCCAGTTCTTTTTCTTATCTTCAATGGTCATTAAGAGCTTTCTTCCTTCTTTTGTTCTCTCCAACACCTCTTCATTCCTAACCCTATTAGACCACTTAATGTTAACCACTTTCCTCCAAATCCACATTTCTAAAATCTCTACCCTTTTCTATCATCGTCCACGTTTCCCCACGATGCGAAAATTGCCGTGTACAAGAGTGTACTTCTTCCCACTCTACTATATGGTAGTAAAATATGGGTATATCAGGATAGACATAAGAGTAGACTAAACGCCGTGGGTATGAGTTATCTGAGGAGTATTTGCGGCAAAAGTAGGATGGATAGGGTCAGGAATGAGTGGGTCATGAATGAATGTGGGTTAAATGCTCCAGTAATGGACATGTATGAAAGGAGTGTGCTTCATTGGTTTGGCCATGTTGAGAGAATGGATGAGAGTCGAATAACGAAACAGATGTACGAGAGTAGAATGAATGGTGTGAGAGGTAGAGGTAGGCCGAGAAAGTTGTGGTTGAGGAAATTCTTAGGAGGAGGAATATTAGGAGTCTTAAAAACAGGAGGGCGTGTATGAAACAGTGTATGGGGGTAAATGAGGCAAAAGAGATTTGCAAGGATAGGCAAGTATGGAGGAAATTATTGAAGCAGAGTTAGGTGTACAATTATGTATTAATGAGCGAAACATTTTGACTGTGCCTACCCCGGAAGGGAATAGCGTGATGTATAAAAACACGTATGTATAAATGTATGTATATGTATGCGTATGTATGTATAAAAACACACTCCAAACAATACAATTGACAATTCTCTTCTTAGAAGTGGGGAATATGGCAGGAAAAAAGAAGAATGCGCACAAAGGACTAGCTGCAAAGATTTAGGTGGATGGAACACGATGCGAGGCCCACCAGAATTCTCCTCGATCCGCCATCGCCATGGCGATTAGTTGCTTCCACCTCTCCTCATCTGCAGAAGGGGGAGCCGACGGAAGCTGTAACTAGAAATTTTCCGCCGGCAAAGACACGCCATCCGCGTGGAAAAGACTCGTTACTCGAGTTACACGCACCCCCGCATAGAACACGGCGCGCTCCCCCTGGGCGAAAGAACACAAACCCCTCGAAGACGTCTCAATCCTCCAAGAGCAGACGCGCTTTAATCATATCCTACGGCTTAATTTCCTCGAAAATAGCATATCACACGCAATTTCTCGCTCGATGACTCTTGTCATGCGCTCCCTCGGTACTAGGATCTCTGGAAAGATATCGTGGCGATCTTTTCGAAGACGCTATTGGACAATCAACGTTAATTAATGTGACTTTCCGCATGGTAGTTAATTTCTCTGAAATTTTTTAATGTAGTGAGGTCTCGCTGTGTTCTCCTCTTCCACTGTCCTAAAATGGATAATTGGTTAAAAACAATAATGATTAGGATCAATAGTATCATTGTAATAACAGCTAACTTCTATTTTTGCTTAGAAAAAGGAAGTCGGGTGCAATATATGAAAATTGCATTTTCAAATGCTGTCAAAAATGCTTCCTTTGTACAATTTCCTGGAGGTCCTTAGGCGTCCAAGTATTTCATAACCATCTCGAAAGAATATAAATTATAAACAGATAAACATCTATATTTTTTTTAAGGATTATTTAATTTCATCTTACACTACGCAAGTGGAGTCAGAAGTTTTTCTATAACAAATCTCTAGTGATCACAATGTAAATCTAAGTAAGCATGAATATATTTAAATTTATAGCAATGAATTCTTCCAAGAGGTCAATTTGTTTAGACTTATATACCCGCTCACAGAATGTTGATCAGGATTTCACCGGATAGTATACGATAGAATCGCAAAGTCAAAATGCTACTAACAATCAAAATAGAAACCAGCATATTTACCGAAGCAGAACGAACCGAGGTCGATAGTGGATCGATTGCAATCCCTATTGACTCATACTGTCGTAGAAATTAGCACTTGCCAATTGAAGTGACACTTGAAAGCGACTGGTGAGGATGAAACTTCAGAAATACTTCCATTCGGAAGGTTGCCGTCAAGAACGTAGTCGCCTAATATGGAATTAAAATATCCCTTTCAATCGCTCATTTGGTTGGCACCCATTCATTGACTCTCTATATCAGTTCAAGAGAAATAAGTAACTATTTGGGCTTCCAAAGTACTTTACGCTCCAATAAATGAATCAGGTGAATCAGAGAGGAGAGAAATTAGAGCAAGTTGATTCTTTCACCTATCTCGGTACCATCACGTGGGACGTAAGAACTACAATAGGCATTATACGAAGGATAGCCCAAGATAAGAAAGCGTTCATGGTAAAAACACAGCTGCAGTGTTTAAGGAGGATAGGACTAAAAACTACGAAAAAGTGTGTGAAAAGATTTATGTGGAGCGGAGCACTCTGTGGATCGGAAGCATGAGTCATGTATAAGGCAAACTAGAACAGACTAGAGGGCCTTGAAATCTGGTACTGTAGGAGAATACTGAAGATGAAATGGACCGACAAAATAAGAAATAATGAAGTTTACTGAAGAGTAGAAGAGGAAAGAATCATATGGGACACGATAGAGAAAAGAATAACCAGACGGATGGGAGAGAGTCGAAGGCACAATGGATTCGTGAAGAACATAATTGAAGGTAAAATGGTGGGAATATTCCCAAGAGGAAGACTCAGGAATATATTCATGGACTGAGTAAAGAGAAAAGTACATTTGAAGAGCTGCCAGGAAATAAATATCCTAGCATTAGCTAGAGGAGAGCGGATGGTTGCAGTAAACCAATCTTAAGAATGAACGAAAAATGTATATCAGGCGAATATGTAGCCCAGTCTAAGAGACTGCAGTGTATGAGTAAATCTTTGAGAGCCACGGGGCGTCGGCTTCATGAAAGGTAGCGGAGGGAGAATACTTCAGTTACTGCCACTCGCCTTATAACACCCCCTCTCTCTCTCTCTCACGAGCATCCAGTTCTAATTGAGCCCTCAGTAATTTCCTGGGAAGGAATCTATTCCAATCCCCCAAGGTTTCAATGGCTCTCGCGACCCCTCATAAGCTCCTTAGCTGGCTCAAACTTAGGAGGCGAGCATATTGCTCGGGAGCGATGCGACTTTGACGATGTCTCTCGTCAGCAAGGAGTTGGATTTTCTTTTTAAGTCCTTCTGAAGAGCAACCCTCTCCATTCCTTGCTGTCTTCCCCCTCATCTTCTCGAGTCTTTCCATACGGAGGAAAAGAGAACCAGAAAATCTATTACTCCTGGAAAGCGTTAGTGCTTTAATATCCATCGAGAAAATGCCAGAGGGGTTAAATGAACTAAATAAGGAGCGATAAGAACTAAACAAATATTTTATGAAATGTGCGGAATGAAAAGCAGTGAGATTTATAGATGATCAAGCATTGGTTTTTCAGTCAGCTAAGGAGTTAGAGTCAATTATGAATGTATTGGAGGTACAGTGCGAGAGGTATTGGGCGTAGATAATCCATGAAAAGGAAAAAGTGATGATATTTAATTGATGCAAGAAGGTGGGGCTTAATGTAAGGGTGGGAGGGCACAAAATATAACTATCCAGCAATTTACATTACTAGGTATTATTTTGGGGTATGAGTTTAGTGTTAGGAACATAAGATGTAGAATTGACCTGGCTAAAGAAGTATTTTCAAAAAGAGATCTGTTACATCTACATCATCATCTCCATACAACCCTGGAAGCCGCCTCATGGGCATGTGGTAGGGAGTGTTAGGAAACCAGATGTTAGGACCAGTGTAAAGATGTAAGGGATAAGGTTTTGGCAGGAGAAATGGTGACGTGTAATTATGGCTGTGTATTTAGTGGAGCTCATTTTTTATTGTAGTCGCATATTGTGAGCAGAAAGAACGAGTTTTTGTACCTATCCGTTCGGCAATGTATTTCTGTTATTTTTTCGCTTCTGTCACACCTAGAGATGTTGTGAGGCGTCATGATAATATTTTCCGTGTCGCTCTGAAACACACCAGTTCCTAATTTCTCATGCAACCAAAGCCTAATGTCTAGCCTCCGAGTCTCTAAGGGCTCCTAAATTATTCCCTGTAAAAGTTGTGAGACACACTATGTTCGCTTGTAGCAGTTTTTTACGAATCGTGCTGCTTTTCTTTGTATTTTATTATTTTTTTGTTAAATCTCAATGACCAGGGTCCCAGATGCTTGCGGCGTTTTCGAGGTGTGGCCTCACCAGAGCGAAGTAGCATCTTCCTTTTACTTTTTCATAAGAGGACCTTCCTATCATATGATAAAGTAAGCTTCCGTGAAGGCATTCTAAAGATTTCCATCTATCGGAAGATAATTGAATAATTTTGCTGCATTTATTGATTCATTCATCGATTTTCGCGACCGTTCAAGTGCGCTTATGAATTTGATTTGCTCTAACTTTAACGTTTTGAATTGAAATCTCTCAGCAGTTTTGGCAACCGTAATTTCAATAGAGCTAGGAAATAAAGCTAGAATTTATGAATGAAATTCTATATTCTGAGCCAAAGGCAACGGACGTGACAACCCCCCAACAAAGAACACTCTTTTATTATTCATAGGTTTTAGCCAGAAAAAAAGAATCGAAAAAAAAGCGCCAGAAAATCCCTAGCACCGAATATCATAATCCGCCATCCTCGACCATATTGCCGATTGTCACCCGGGCGACGCTCCGGCAGCCCTGCTCTAACTCCGGCCTAAAAGTATTCGCTTCCAAGGCAACGAACACCTGATCTCACCCTCATCCACTTCCATTCACCACAAATCCCATCCCCGGATAACAGAAACAGCAGCGGAAGGACTTCCCCGAAAGTAAGAATACCTTAAGACCCACAATTCTTGCAAAAACAATAGAACAGACCATTTTTCCAGGTTTTTTAAATCTCTTACAATGACAAGGGGCTAAAAGACTTAGAAATGTGTCAACTGCGGTGAATGGATATCAACTACCCACTGCGATGCACTACTGAAACTGGGACAGAAAGGCTAGGTGAGACAATATCTGTAATAACTTTCAAGGTAATCAATTGCCTAAGCAAGTTCCATCTCGGCAAATTGACATTAATGCAGTGGTGTAAAGAAAAAGAGGCATTTAAAAGAGAAGAAAATACTCAATATCATGTCTAAAACGAGCATCCAGACTAACTTTAACATTCTTACAAGCCTCATAGAAAATGTTTTAGACATTCACACATGTTTAGCGAAGGGTAAAGCCTTGCCTTGGTGCTTGAGCAGATCCTTCGGCGAAAAGTTATAAAATAGTTCTGCAATATTTCCATCATATTTCTCTCACATGGGTATCACATGGGTAATAAAGTTTTGGTCCAACTATAAGAATTGTCGAATTGTAGCATTTTGTACAATTCAATTTATATGGAATAGTGAGAGCAACCGAGAAAACAACGAGAGCAGTGGAATCGAAAAGGTTACAGGAGCTAGAAATATTTACTTAAACATAAGAGATAATGACAGGGAAAACTTTATTTATTTCATTGGCAGGAGAGGTTGCGAGAAATTAAATGATACATTTTGCCGAGTTACTAACCAAGGTAAAGAAAAACTGGTTGAAAGAGCAGTGCGAAAAAACTAAAAAGCTACAGGTAGAGTGGAATACACGTACTCCACACGCTTAAGTGAAACTGTAACTGGGCGTGGAGAGATGGGAAAAAGATGCCAAAGGTTAAGGGAAGAGCATGTAAGATATACTCAAAAATACATTTAAGGTAAGAGGAAAGAATGCAGAGAAGAACTAAATGACAGCGGTAATGGACAAGTGAGCATATTTATAGAGGAGAAGAGAGCAATGGCGAAGTATAACCTCGGCCCGGAAATACCCAGTTGGGAAATGAAGGCATAATTGATATAAGAGGAAAAAAAACCTTCTAAGTTACTAAAGAATTAGATGAGTAATAAGAGAAGACAGTTTACAACCTTAATCTTGGGATCTACGAGTAAGGAGTATGGCCAGTAAGGTTTTCGTTCTTACAGTCGTGATACATATCTTGAAGAGGCAGAAAATATCAGAATGTGAGGAGTTTAGAACAGTTCAATTTCACTCGCTGCAGAAAGACTGCATAAAATTATTAATAAATGGCCGATAGGAAGAGTTTATTACAATCAGAGTGAAGACCAATTAGGTGGCCGAAAGGTAAATATAACTCCAAATACGACTGCAGTAATAAGCACACTTAGTGAGCGAAACATTAAGTGTGCTATGAAAGTATACACTTGCTGGTGTCGTGAATTTTGATAAGGGATTTGACAGAGAAACTTGGAAAAAATTAATACACATTCGCTGGAAAATAAGGAAGAATTGGTGCGATAGGACACTTATTTCAAACTTAAATATGGTTCAGAGGACACATATGAGGGAGACTGATGGAGATATATGATGGGCAGGTTTATGTCAAGGAGTGAGGCTGCCCATTTTCGCCTTCGTTTTTAATGTTAACGTCGATAGGAGGGTAATAGAGGCATGGGAAGAGCTAGATGAGGGAAACGAAAACGGAAGCTAGCTGAAAAACTTCCGTTAGACCATTGAGGAAGATGGAGAGGGCGCTGGCTATAGTGGCCAATGCTAGAAGCTGTAATGTGGGCTTGGCCTTCCGCCATCTTTGTTAGGCCCGATTTTTATTCCGTGCTTACGAGCTGACGCACTAATTTTACAATTTTACGGTGTTTTCCAAGTATAACCTACAAGAAATCAGCACACATGTACATCATAAAAAAGCATTCTCTTTCCATAAGTCTTTTGCTTGATAAAATTTACGATAATCTCCATTTCCAGCAGTAACTATGGTCAAATCGAGTAGAATACTTATCAATATAAGTTAATAATATATGTTTCAAGAGTTACTTTCCTAAAATTTCAACACTTTGTTCTAGGGAAATGGTTGCAGGATTACTCTGCGGAAGTTATTTATTATGGACCAAATAAAAATGCCTTTGTAAAATTCACTTGAGGTTTATTAGCATTTACCTGAAGAATACACGAATAGTCGAAATTCGGCTCGTGCTAATAAACTTCCAGTGGAGAGAACATAGCCATTTTTATTTGGTATATTCAACACATGGTATATATTCTTACTATTCATCCGCTATAGTTCATTCCGTTGTGCTATCAAAGAGAAAATAAGGGTTGGGCAGGGTTAACCAATATGATTGTCATTTCTGTCATCAAGCTACAGCTTGATGATGTAATGCTCACTCCGCCCACCTCAACGGGTTAGACACAGCGATTAAGTGTTGGTTTGTCGGTAATCTAAGGGCTGCAACCTTTAGCAGATGCTTTAGATATTCAGGGATGGAAAAACAGAATTAAGATAATCGTTAAAAACTGCTATTAACGAACATATGGTGTCTCACAACTTTTAGAGGGATTAGGTTCGGAGCCCCTAGAGACTCGGAGGCTGCACGCTAGGCTTAGATTGCTTGAGAAATTAAGAACTGGAGTGTTTCAGAGCGACACAGAGAATATTATCATGATGCCTCACTACATCTCTAGGGCTGACACAAGGGAAAAATAAGAATGATACTCTGCCGAACAGATGGGTACAAAAACTCGTTCTTTCCGCGCACAATAAGCGACCACAATAAAAACTGAGCTCCACCAAATACACTCCCATAATACACGTCACCATTTCACCTCCCAAAACCATATCCCTTACATCATTGCACGACTGGTGTCCTAACCCCCCCCCCCTGCCACAAGCCCATGCGGCGGCTCGCAGGGTAGTATGTAGATTTAAGTAATAAAAAGAAAGTTTTGAGATTTTCCAGGACTGACAAAGCGACGTCAACTCGGCGAAGGTTTATTTAAGGCCATGACAGAGGGTAGGATGTAGGGCACACGAGGGAGGATTTTCAGGAAATATTATCAATCTTATTTAAGCACTGAATTGTCCTAAGTATATACATGTAAAAGAATAAGACAAATAGAGAGGAAAGGAAAGGGAAGTAAACTAGATGGAATACGCTTGAGCTGGATCTCTTGTCCCCTCACTTGCAATGCATTTTCTTTCTTCATTGAAACTTTCTCGGAGGGTTGGCAAGTCCATCTCCTCCTATCCCAGCTCACAACTTCCCCTAAACCCATGAAGAAAATTCTCCCCCACAGTAATTTCCCAACTTTGCCAAGTAGAGGCTTATACTTCGTCCCTCCGACGCTCCCCTTCTCATAAGTCCACTGCTTAGTTCAGTAAATATTATAAGTGCAAGGAATACCTTTACTTCAGGGGCAGCTCCAGACCACAGGTTCGCAACTAGCAGGCCAGGGGAATGGAATACCTTCAGGATAGGCAGTTCGGCGTTCTCAACCGGGAAATTTGTGACACACTATGCGAAAAATGGCGTATTTGAGGCAGTTTTGAAAGCAAAATTTTCACTTTTAATAGAGCAATTTTTTTTACTGAAAGCGAATTTCATTTTATTTACCACCGAGTTTCGATTATTTTCGAAATTTTTTAAATTTATAATCGTATAAAATGTATTTATATACACTTATTTAGCTTAATACATATACCTAGTGTCGTACTACTCAATAAAAAATACATTTAGAGTTTAAATTTTAGATCTAAAAAAATAAACTACACCGGGTTTTGGATGGGGGTAATTGCCCCTGCAGCCCCTCCTTGGGGCGACTATGCTTCCCTAATGCGGCTTTCCTCTGTTTTGGAGCGGAGGGAGATCCTTATCTTCTTACGCACAATCTGAGAAGGGAGGGCAACACAACGATGGAATCTTAATAAGGCAGAATCTTATCCGGCATTTACATTGCAAATTCACAGGGTCGATTCTCGCTTCTAGCAACAAATTTAATCTAAGAGTTGCGTTTATCTAAGTAAGATCTCCGGATGAGAAAAGGAAAGAGAGATGACTCTTGGCCTAGATATGCCACTTATTGATGACCCCATGAATATATAGGACTCTTGAAAGTTAGAGTTGATCCGTGAAGTAAGGTAAAGAACTAACTAAATATTGGTATTATTTTCTGGTCAAACACAACTGCCACTCTCGTGACAGAATCCAAGTCGTAAGATAATTATCCAAGGATATAAAATAAGAGCCTGTATGTCTTATTTCTTGAGTTCTTAGAAAAAATGAGGGTAACTGAAGTAATAATATGTCAGTGATGGTTTCAGTCGTAATGTTGTGGAATAACTGCATGATTATAGATTGAAACACATCGTAATTTCCACATGAGATTTTTATTTTCACGACCTAGGTTTCGTCGCTGAAAATCAAATTCCCAAGTGAACATTACTAGGTGCTTCAATCTATAATAAAAATATGAACATAATTTCAACAGAAAAGGGGCTGCAGTAGGATCCTTTGGCAGGCAACACGCTTTCCTAAACATATACACGCGGACTAATGAGAAAAAGTTGGCACCTCAACTTAGTTTCCTGATAGGTGAGGAGTTTCATCAATGAATGCAGTATATTTTATGCTTCAAATGTAGAATTCACTCTTTGCTCTGGCTAACAGAGTCATAGCAGAATCTCCAAATCCTTCCATGAATTCATAACCTCTTCAACCACAATAAAAACCGAGCTCCACTAAATTATACTTCTATAATACATGTCACCATTTCACCTCCCTAAAACATACATCCTTATACGGCTGGTGACCTAACACCCCCTGCCACACGTCCATGCGGCGGCTCCCAAGGTATTATGAAGATATAGATGAATTCCTTCAATCCATGGCCATACCTTGGGAGGTAAGATGCTGTGTGGCAGAGTTGGGAGTCAGTTAGTCGATAAAGAGCGGCTTGGTAGTGGAAGAAGAGCTGAACAAAGAGTAAGAGAGACGCGTGGCACGCAACGAGTTCTACTCAAGCCATGGCTAAACGCATCTTAGACCAGGGTTGGATGAGATGCGTTGCAAGAAATGCACGTGTTTGATGCCAGAGGGTGAAGTTGGAGCAGCTTTGGGGTGAACGGCATACATTCGCCACGGGAAACACATACGGGTAATCAATCATTCCATCCGTCAGTGAAATTCAAGCCTCCTCCAGCCTCGCGCAACTTCCACCTCCTACTTCTCACCCCCAGACTTACTCTCAACATCCCTCTGAACTCTCGAGGAAACCCACCCACTCTGCACCCCAAAAAAAAACCCTTTCCTCTCCCCGGCTGGATCCATCCCCTTGCAGGTTTCTTCCGCTGCTACGCTCACCCCGACTAAACTACTGGAAACAAACCCATTTAATCATACAACCCTAGCCACTTCCTTCTACGAAAAAGCTTTCTGAGTCGATGCCACGAATAAAAACGGTCCACTGGCTAATTTATCCCAAATAACAATTTCATTTGGAGAGGGTAATTTTAAATATCGACGTCGATGGGTCAGCTTGACCTATCGCTCGGCGCTCGAGGCGAAAATTTTCAAAACCCACCATCAATATATGACGACGTCTCTTCTCTGGATTCAAAGTAAATTACTACCATTAATATATAATAGGAACGGATAGGAAAGCCAAACTGTAATATACACAGTGCTGAGAAAAACACTTTTCATCATACGATGTAAAAACTTTGATATGATTACCCTAAGTGCTAGAAATTTCAGCGACGTCTTACGCATTGGAATATATGACGTATTAGGAAATAATTGATTATCTAGGGATAATAAAATAAGCGCAAACGATAAAAAGCCATTGGAAAAAGACACTGTAGTAGTTGCAAGGTAATTATGTATGCTTCCGAGGTTAAAATTACGGAAAAGGATAAATTGAGCAACTAAAATGAAATAGAAGCATAGACAACTGTTCATGGAAAAAAATTAGGTAACCTAAGGGGTTCATTATTTATTACTTAAAAGGCAGTAGTCAATTTCTACAGGAGCAAATATCGGAGCACAAAAATTTATTTAGACCACATTTATGCATGATTTATTTATCCAAGGAACCAAATTCCGGACCAAAGTCATTAAATTCGATAGCTTAGAGATATTAGTACGCTCATTGATACCGAGATTTTCGCTTCATCCTGCGAACGACATGGATAATATGTTTTCACGGACGAGATCCTTGTCTATGGTATTCTACATCCTTAATAGCCTAGAATTATTTGATAAGTCTCACGTAGATTCAATATTTGATATTACAAAGATATAAACTTCGGATATTAATGAAGCAAGCCGAGAAAGACATCAACTATGAGGCGAAAAAAAGAGTACAAAACTCGAATCTCCAGTTTATCTTCAAAGAAACGATATCTCATTAGAAAACGCCCAAACGTACGAAAGATATTTCTTCATCCGCAAAAAAAGATACTTCAAAAATCTCACAATACCCTTGCGAAAACTAATTTAAACTCCACGCATTAAGCATGAAAACTAATTTAAACTCCACTTCCACGTATTCTGATTCTAAATAACTTAGCAAGCATTACAGATAACGAAAAATCGAAACTTTTTTTCGAAACTTTTTAAACATGCCAAATTAATTGCACGAGTGCGTTAAATAATTACTTCGATTGAATGGAAGAAGTCTCTAAATCTTGGAAAAAGAACTTCTTCTCTTGACTCTTGTGATTGAGCGGCGAAAAAAGTTTGTGAAATTTTGCCGAGGCTTTGAATAAAGAAAAGAACTTGGAAACAACTTATTTTAAGGAACATAAAGAAAGTAGGAACGAAATCAACTAAAACTCTGATACCATTAGACTCATGAAAAGCTCATGAATGGAATCGCGGCACCCTCGTCAGACCCTGAACGGCTGCAAATGGAGATAAGGCCGCCTTGAAAGTGGAAGGAAGAGAGCTTCATTGCACAAGTTAATAAACAGCACATATTCACCTAGTTTCCAAAGAATGAAAATAAGTTAAACCGATAAAAAGAGAGAACAACTCTCTCGCATTCTTTTCGACAAGATATTTGAAAGCCCATGGCTTCGAAGTTAGTCAAAAATGAAAGAAAAGTTAGGAGGACTCGTGTTTCAATGTGGATTTTGCAATGCGGCCGATTGTCGTGGACTGATAAAGGCAGATTTTGATCGATAAAGGAATTCGATAAAAAGGCGACTGGGGGCCAGATGAGTTCGTTCTCATAGGAAATGGCTTTCTATCGGCTAGTAATTCGGTCAATACTACGAGGGTCAAAAACTATGAATATGCACTGAGAGTGATGTAATGGCAGAATTTAGAACAAAATACACATATAGTGAAGTACTAAGCCCTTTTATTAGTCACTCTTCACTGAAAAAACGCTAGATTTCAATAATTAAATTAGGTTATTCACATCGAAGAAGTGATGAAAATTATAAAAAACGTCATTGCCAATAATATTAGAGCAGACATTGATAAAATCATTAGAATTTAAATCGGTTTGGTAAGATGAACCCGCATCGAATTCTAAGAGCTTCTATTTTTATTAAGAAAACAAATATAATGAATACTTGTGTTATTTTGGTTTTTATATTAGAACAGGAGATTAATAAGAATAATGGAAGAAAAATGTAGGGGAGGAACATTTTGGTTTCCGGAAAGGGAAAGGATCAAGGGACGCCATTGGCTTGTTAGGAATAACTGGAGAAAGGTATATAGGGAGAGGAAAAGGAATGGCTCTTTGTTTTATTGATCTGGAAAAGGCTTTTGATCGGGTTGAATGGAATAAAATGTTCGAAATTCTAAAAGAGAAGGGGTTGGTATAGAAGGAGAGAAAACTCATTAGAGAATTATATATGAGGCAAAAAGCTGCATTAAAAATAAATGAGGATATGATAGAATGGGTGGATCTTGGTAGAGGATTAAGGCAGGGATGCTGTCTGTCGCCAACCTTGTTCAATATATATGTTGAGGACATGATCCATAAATCTTTTGATGGGAGAGAGGAAGGAGTCAGCATTGAAGGTAGGAAGATAAGAAGTATAAAATTAGCAGATGACATGGTAATATTAGCAGATGATATGCAACCACTTCAAAGGTTGATAAAGGTTTTGGAAGAAGGGATGAAGGAATATTGGATGAAGATAAACCTAGGAAAGACAAAGGTGATGCCAGTAAACTGTGAAAATTATACGAGTTTGAAAATAAATGAAGGTGTCATAGGAAAAGTTAAAAGCTACCGGTATCTAGGAACGATGGTGACAGACGACTGGAGAAGTATTGCAGAAATAAAAGCAAGGATAGCAATGGCAAAAGAGGCCTTCAGCCAGAAGAAAAACTTGCTATGAAATAAAAGCCTGCATCTGGAGCTGAGAAAGAGACTAGCTAAGTGTTATTCATGGAGCGTTTTCATGTATGGATGTCAAGGGTGGATATTAGGTAAGAGGGAAAGGAATAGAATAGAAGCTTATGAAATGTGGGTGTGGAGAAGGATGGGAAAAGTAAGATGGGTAGATAAGATGAGAAATGAAGAGGTTTTGAGCAAATTAAAAGAAGGAAGATTGCTCCTAAAGAAAATAAGGAAAAGGAAAGGAAACTGGTTGGGCCATGTGATGAGAGGGTAAAGTATAATAACTGTGGCACTTAGGGGCTCAATTGAAGGAAAGAAAAAGAGAGGAAGGAGAAGAATTAAATTGGTGGATCAGGTGAAGAACATCAGCTATGATGAAGCAAAGAAGGAAGCTCGGGAAAGAAGCGGATGGAGACAGCAGTGGTGTACGGGACCTGCCAGCAGGCAGAACACCAGATGATGATGATATTGGTTTTATATTTTTTAAACTATGATTTCTCACTCTAATTATTATACTTTTTTCTAAATTTGTAAATGTTTTATGCATGTTAATTAAACTGCTGTCAACCGGAACTGTTAACATGTTTATTCACTTAATTCCTTGTGCAACAACTTTTGTATTGAAATATCTGTAGCGGAGTTGACAGAAATGTAGCCCAAATGCAGTATGTAGTTACGGGCAATGGCAATTGGGGAAGAGAATCACCTAACCGATAAATTCATGAAGTGATAATTAAATGAAATGATAAGAGGGTAGGAAATTGTTTACTTTTCAATTATTTCTCATAGTCTGTTTAATATTTCAACAGCGCTATTATCTTGGTCCATCTCCTCGAAATGACAACCTTCACCAGCGTGTATCACAGTATCTTGCCACCACAGTATCTTGCCTGTCATTTACGGAAAAGTGATTCATATTGAAACTGCATCATATCATACAGCAAACGATAAATACCTAACCAGAGCCCCATTCCTATTCTGAATACATTCTCCCATACATTCTACTAATACGGCTGAACCAACGAAGCACGCTCCTTTCATTCAGTTGCACGAGCCACATTACCATTTTACTTCATTTAAATCTATTTTACTTCACTCTGTCACCACTCATTTCTTATACCCCAACTGTAACTGCAAGCACTTCTAAGATAACCCGTGCCTACTGCATTTTAATTGTTGTAATGCTTACCCTGGCAAAATAAAAAATCAGGTAAAATAGTTGTAATTCAAATTTGGAGTTACATACTTACATGCCAATCACGCCGTTCCCTTCCAGTTAAGGCACAGTCACAAAGTTTCACTCATAAATACATATTTGTACACCTAACTCTGCTTCCATAGTTTCCTCCATACTGACCTATTCTTGAAAACCATTTTTTTCTCATTTACCTCCATACACGGCTTCATACACGCCCTCCTGTTTTTAAGACTCCTATTACTCCTCCTCCTAAGAATTTCCTCAACCACATTCAACCACAACTTTCTCGACCTACCTCTACCTCTCGCATCATTCATTTCACTCTTATATATCTGTTCCGTTATTTGACTCTCATTCATTCAATCAACATGGCCAAATCAACGAAGCACACTCCTTTCATATATGTCCATCAATGGAGCATCTAATCCACATTCCTTTAATACCTACTCATTCCTGACCCTATCCATCCTACTTTTGCCGCAAATACTCCTCAGATAACTCATACCCTCGGCGTTTAGTCTCCTCTCATGTCTATCCTGACATACCCATGTTTCACTACCTGAATTTGGAATTAATGCCAATTAAATTAAATAATAAAGAACAATTGAATATACATCGATTAAAATTTTCACATGGCATGAAAGTCCTTTTTGCTGTCGGTTGAACCCTTCCAAGGAGTGAACTCAATGGATCATACTCTTATATTACTTCCTTTCATGAGCGCTTATATAGGGTAAAGAGAGAACTCGCTCGAGGACTTTTTGCACAGAGCGCCACGAATCCTCTATCTCTCACCCTCATTCCTACGCTCTCGTCAAGACGAGTGGGAAGTGAAGGAGAAGCTGATGGAAAAAGATGAAAAGAGGAAGAATGGAGAGGGAAGACGATGGGAGAGTAGAGGGAATAGAAAAGGAAACATCCAAATGGAGAGGGGATGAAAGAGGGAGGGGCGTGGTAGCGAGGAATTCCAGGAGAAAGGAGCGCTGCGATAAAAGAAGGAAAGAGAGGAGTGGAAGGGAAGGAGGCCGAGAACTGGGAGGTTGGTTGGGGTTAGGTTTTTCACGTGGGGTTCCAGGAATAGAATGTTTTGTGAGGATTATGTTTGGATGGGGAGGTGAGGAGGTAGGAGGAACGGGTGGGGGGGCGGGCTTTCGGAGCTCGTGAGATGAAAAAGGGAGGCAGAAGGATGAGGGATGGTGAGATGTAGTGTGGGGGGGAGGATGACGAAGAGGGGAGGTGAAGAAGTTGATGCAAAGGAGAGGGTGGAGGAAGTGAGACTAAGTGCGGAGGCATGGGGAGAATGGAACACTCACCCGTTTCCAGAAGTTTCCTTCCTTCAACGTCGCTGTCTGAAACATGCGTTCTCACCTCCCCTCTTTCCCAACCCACACCCTCCAAAACGGCTTCATCCCCCACCGTTGCCTAGCATTTCCAAATTTACTCCGAAATATCCGCCTCTCTTCGAACTGAAAGTGAAGGCGCGAGGCCATTTTCGAATTATTACGACTATGCTTAGAAGAGCACTACCGGTCATAATTGGTCGTTCAATCCTAAGATTGGTTGACTGAAGCCCTCCACTCATCCCTAACTAATTCTAGTTCCCTTATCTCCTAATGTATATTCCTATATAATTTCCTCTATACTTGGTCCATGAACTTGCTTCTAGGTCTTCCTCTGGGGACTTTTCCCTCTATTTTACCTTCAATTGCGATTAGTATGTTTTTCACAAACCCAATTTGTCTCAGGGTGAGTCCAATCCATCTGGTTCTTCTTTTCTGTATCATGTTCCATATGGTCCTTTTCTCCTCTACTCTTCTGTAGACTTCATCATTTCTTATTTTTTCCGTCCATTTTATCTTCAGCATTCTTCTCCAGCACCAGTTTCAAAGGCTTCTACTTTGATCTGATCCGATTTTCCAATGGTCCATGCTTCCGATCCATAGAGTGCCACGCCCCACACAAATGTTTTTACATACTGTTTCCATCCAAGAATGGACCTAATGTTAAAAATTTAAGCTACGTAACTGTTGGCAGGATAAGGAATGAAATAATTGAGGAGATAGCCCAGGAGGAACCGCTTCAAGAAAAGATAGATACATCTTCGCTGTAATGGTATAGACATATATAGAGGTTTAAGTTAATACTTACATCTTAATTTGATCCATATTCATGTCCATGGTCGATGAACTACCAGTATTTATAACCAAATAGCTACATCTATATGAAAAACATAAATATAGAGCCTTTAATATATCTTTAATTTTACGATGATATTCTCCGTTTTCGTCCACGTAACTCCACCTCTGCCGGTGGCAAGCCAGAGACTTGCCACCTTGCCAGAGATAAGAAAGGAGGAATTGTAGGAATATCAACCTCGTAAAAAAACCTGGATTCATCTGGCCCAGATAGTTGCACCAAGTGAGGGTTCCCGCTTAAAGTTGCAGATGAAAACTGGCCAATGTTTTCAAGATGGAAAAGGATCATTCCGAGGGTGAAGAGAGCGAATGAGCCTATGGGAGAGAACCCCGGATGCAAATCATGCAAGTTCAGGGGCTGAATACATTTCAATATTAATTGGTACATTTTCACAGTTAGTCGACTGGTTTTGTCGCATAGGTGACATCTTCAGGTGGATGTTGCCTATGCGACGAAACCAGTCGCCTACGAATAAAACACTGTAAAAAAGTACCGAGTAATTTTGAAATTTATTCTGGATGAATTTTCACAAAGAAAAGCCGGTCACCATCGAATTTAAGCTCACAGGCATTAACTTGGCAACCCCATCACAGAAAAATCCCGAAGTTACGCCGCCATGGGAGATTTAATTACTAACAGAAACCGAAACAGCTTCGGAATTCAGACTGGATTTGAAGATAACAGACAAAACAGAAACAAGGACAAGATCTGGATTGTGGAAAAATTAATTTTAGGTTCATGGAATGTTTGATCAATACGCTTAAAGCTTCTCCATCCCATTCATTCGGACCATTCTCCTTCCCTATCGCCACTTCAACACCCTACCATCTTGCAAATGCAGTAACTTTGTCATTCCACATAAATTTTATTTAAGATGACCCGGGTGTCGACATTGAATGTTATCATCAGGTATACCTGGGTCGACTTAAATAAATTTTATGTGGAATAACGAAGTTATTTCATTTACAATGTAGAGAAAATTCCATGAAGTCACGCCTGAGAAAACTGACCTTCCTGTCTATCATGGTCATCCGCATCCCACCGTGTCGCATTACCTGTTTCAACCACCCTCCTTCTATTTTACTCCGAACGTTTCCTCTACTTTCACACTAGGCCGAGAACTTTCTTGAGCTCTGGCAAATTATAAGAATGGTTACCAAAATAGAACTCGGTGGATGAACGATCAATTTTTCTGAAAATAAAGTTTCTCTTGGAGCCCAATAGAGCAGTAATTTAAATGTTCGGTCAATCTTTTATTCCTGGCAATTGCATCGTTAGAAGTTGTCATTATCAAGAATTATGCATCTTCTTATGAAAAAAATTAATCTTACTTTTGACTCTTATTTCTATTCAATTCATGATTGAGGAGAAAAGAGAGTTTAAAACACAAGATGCTAGAGCATTAAGTGACGTGTAGATAACCACTACATCAAATGTGTAAGTTGGCTGAATTTGGTGTCCCTTAGACAAATTTTTCGCTTCTGTCGGTTCCATGCGGACAAAGAAGTGAAGAATTTACATTATTTTGTTCTACCATTTTAACATTAAAATACCTACATTTCCTAAAATACCTACGATAGATATAGTTGAAGGGATTCTGAGGAGGAGTCTGAAAAATAGCCCATTATGAATGAAGTTTTACATAGTGATAGCAGAAAAAACCATGCGTGTGCATTGATTAAGCGATTGAACAGCGCTAGGTATATGAAATAACTATTAGCCTTCTGTGAGTAATTTTTATTCCCTACTCCACTGCTGCTCCAAGTGAATAGAAATGATTTTTCATTAAGCATCCATATAGGCAACAAACATCTAAATAGAAAGTTCTTAGTGTCACTCAAAAACTATAATATGCATTTATTCTCCTAGGATCACTTTGAAACCAACTACCTTATTTTGCCCGACGCTCTCGAGCAACCTAGGAGTAGGTATTCCTATCCCTGATTTCCATGAAGCTTCTAGGATTGCTGAGCTTGGAGGTGATAAGTAAGGAGAGGAAGTAGGCTATTAGATGTTTTTTTCATTTGCTATCATTTCCCCTATTTACCCCACCTTCAGATTCCCCGGACATTCATAGGGCACGAATCTCCACTAACTCTTCCGAATGTTCTTCGCCTGTTCTTCCCTCTTTTTCGTCCATCTTCTATTTCTCGTCCCACATATTCTGCTTTAATGTAATCCCGTTCTTTCAAACTATACTTTTTCTTTCCACCACACACCAATTTGTTTACATCCGTCCCACTCAACATTCAACCTTATTTATTTCCTCCACTTTGTCTTCGCTGTGCTTTGGATTCCTAAGGAACAAGATTGACGTCAATTTAGACGTTCCACTGTGTTTTATAAATAGTGAGTGCTGCCAATACGAGGCAGGTCTAATCAGTAGTCTAACTAAAACGTATTAGAAATTATGTCACCAATTACAGTTGAAAATATGGTAACTGTCCACTCACTCAATAGAAATCTCATGAGCTCATTTGGACTTGGGAGCTCAATCTCGACTTTTTCACAAGATTGATAGCAACTTTACTTGTTCACTCAGTAGAATTTTCCAACAAAGGCACTTAATATGGCAAAATATTTATTAATCTTGGCTCTAATAAGACCAATATAACACACATACCTGTTTAAATACCTCACGGCTACGATTAATACGTTAACATCCCCTGACACGCGCATCTGCGATGAATTGCTGGATGGTACGTCAGTTTCCAACAAAAATCTTGGAAGAATTGAAAGATGAATGAAGGATCATTGATAATGGCAAATCGTTCCCCTTGTCCTTAAAAATTACCCCTATTATACTATACTTAATGATATACTATTGACGATTATTCATATAATAAATTATGAAAAGTATCCTAGAATTATGGTTGAAAGAATTTTTGTTATTTAAGCAAGAAAGCAAATGTAAATTGGTCAATATTCTCAGATATTCTCCATCTTTTACCCGCATCATCTCAGCCTGACTTCCTCAATTCTCTCTCCCCTATTCTTCAACTCCTCCATACATCACTGTTATGTGCAAGTTGTCAAGGAATCTAATTAATGGCGTTTTATTTCTTTCTTGACGGCATTCCGATGTCCTGCTCTCATCTTTTCCCCTCCCTTTCTTGAAACCAGCATCTATAAATACCGCAAATGCTCCCTCGCCCCCTTCCTCACGAACAAAGTGTCCGCGGGGAAATTTAGGAGCAATTAAGCGTTGGCATGTTTATGAGTATTTTAACGCCATTTTTTGTGAAAGCGTGGCGATTACCAAATACGATTCTCGGGGTATTCAGTATGATAAATATAGTCGAAAAACTAACGGGAAAAAAAGCTTTAGAGTGCGTCGCAGAGTAGAGTTATGGCGAAATAAACTTTTACGCTCAAAAGTGACTTGCACGTTTTAAGGCGCCTCATTTACGGTCCCTGAAGCTTCAAAAGTTTTTCACCACATGTAAAACCGATGAACTACGATCGATCTCAAATCTTTTAAGTACTTTATCCTAATTTCCATCCTTTAAGGTTCTACGAGTGCGGCCCAGGAGGAAGTAAATAAATTAATGCCTTGAGAATTAAAAATTATATTACATTACTTTTCTACAAGTATAAAAATTACTTGAAATATTTATGGTGCATGAAGTTCGAAATCAGAATGTTGATATACAGTGCATAAGATACCTTTGATTTAACCAATCGCATCATGATACATTACATTTTATAAAATTATGTATTTTTACGTGTTTTAAATTCCTATATACGAATACTTTTTAGTCACTTTTGGGTAGCTGTGCAGTCACTTTTGATATAATTACCAAGGTTGTGTTGCTTTGAAGTCAGCTGCTGCAGACAGTAAGCAAAAAGCTAGGTTTATCAAAGGAAAAGTAGTAGTAGATAATAACATCTATCACCATCAATTTGCTATCCTAGAGTCGTATTTTAAAATTAACTTTATTTAAACTAATTAACTAATTTAAAATTGAGTTTTTAAATTTCCATAATGTCACAAGTCAAAAGATTATGGAGAAAATAATCTCGTGCGAAATAAAAAAACCAACTACAAGGCAAATCACCAAGAAGGCTATCCGCAAAATGTAAAAATCTCGAGACTGATGACCAATTTATCTAGCCATCACTAATAGTATTGAGGAAGGAGTATTCTAGTTTTAACTGCAGTAGCAAGGAATTAAAACACGTAAGCTTTAAATACCGAATAAATGAGGAGAGGTGAGGTCAAACAGCATTTTTTTAGTTTCAACGGTGTTACCTTGCCTTCAAGTATAATAATTAATAAAAATAAAAATTTTTTGAGCGTAGGATGAGCAAAATTTAAAAAATATTAGTTGAAGCGAAACAATAATAATGTAAAACTGACTAGGTATTCCTTCAAATCCTTTTCTAAATAAGAATCTTCAGTAAGGAGGCTCATACAATATTCTGTTCCTGAATGCATTTCTCTGAATTTGTATCTGAAACTCATCTGAATTATACTGTCAAAAATAGCGAATCATTCGTCATCAAGATCCCTCATACCTTGATGTTTATTGAGTACGTAGAATACAATATATTTATGTATCATTAATGTAAGTAACAAAAGAAAGGTATTAAAGGAAAGAGAAGCAACTATAGGCACGGCTCAAATGAGGTAGAATGGACGAATGTATGAATCTTACCCACGGAGATATCAATCTTCTGAACTATACATTCGCATTCTCTTATTTTGGCGTTTATAGTAATTCGTGAAGATTGTTTTGTAAACGAATGAGACCAATTGCCTCAAAGATTGCGTATTTTGGGACGGGAATAAGTAAGATAAAGAGCTGAAGAACGAATTAAGTTGAGACAGAGGGTAATATTTTGAAGATAGCCATGCATAAAGGTGTTTTCTTCATAATAAGTGATAAAAACAACAAATAACGCTAATTTTGGTCGTTTTAACGAAATAACGCTAATTTCGGCAGTTTTAACAAGCAACACGGATTTTGGTGGTTTTCGTTACATTCATCGTTTTTAAAAGGGAGAATTTTGATTTCGGTATGATTAAAAGAAATGTACAATATATAATTTAACTATTTACGTATTTACTGTCATATTTTTGTTCACTCATGACATTTTTGCCGACGAGTATTCGGCTTGAATGTTTTTTTAATAAATTCGCGAAATTAAATAACTGTCTTAAATACGTGTTCAGCAAGGCGCTGGCCATCGAACGATATTGTTTCCTCCAAGGATTGGATTGGATTTTTGGGGAGGCTACCGACAGCTAAGGTCATTTGCGCCATAGGGGAAAGGTAAAGGAGGAAGGGTGGATAGAAACCCGGCGTCGGCATTAGCCTGCTCTTAACGAAAGGCGCCAAGGGGACCACGGTTTAACGTCTCATCCGACAGACGCAGTACTTCACTTAAGTGCCCTGCACAAGACACTCAAGTAGGGACCAGGTTTCCTCTGAAAAACATCGTCCTTCTCAGGGATTTGAACCATGGCTGTCCGTATGGTAAGCAAGTGCTGTAGCCACCACACCAACCCGATCCCCAAGATTCCTCAAAGTTTCCTACTGCCGCCACTACGAAGTTACAATGTATGTACGTGCGATAAATTGTGGAAAGACGCGCTACCGATTTACCAGAAAACGGATGAATACAAAATATTCCTTTGAATAGAGTAGAATTTCACCATTGTGTCTTGACTCTGTCTCCCACAGAATGTGGCAGTCAGTTCCAGTCAGAGCGAACTAAACGAGTGACAACGCCGAAACAACAGGTTAATTTATCGGACCGAGCAAACGAATTTAAATCAGAAGGGCTAGTAGTATCGGGCAATGTGTTACTGTATAAATACTGTGAAGGCCGGTTGGATTACAAAAGGAAAGTAAGGCCGAAAATCATTTTTAAAAACTAAAGAAAATCAGTCCGTGAAGATAATGCGTTAAGGGTGGCTACATTAGAAGAAAAACTAGTGATGGCCAGGCGTTCTAAAGATTTAAAAGAGGAATTTATCCTGGATACCACAGAAGCTTTTGTGAAAGCCAATATCTCGGTTGAAAAGCTGGATAATGCTGCGATTCGAGGTTGGATTCATAAATACATCCGTGGAACCTTGGAACCGTGGTGACCTGCCGTCTGCAAATAGAATAAGACAAAAGAATATTCCTGTGCTAGGAGAAAGAAAAAGACAGGAAATAAAGTAGAAAGTTCAAGGTAAATACGTTTGTATTTTCAACGACGAGACCACAGACAAAAAACGGTAACTGCGTTATCAACATTTTGCTTCGTGCTTTTGTTGCGTCTACGGAACAGAAGGCGCACTATAGCATCGGATGCTACGGACGGACCATATCAAGAGCAGAATTCTTTCCGCAGGATTGAAAGCCTGCTAAACTGTGACTCCCTTAGACCTTTTTGTTTGGTTTCTTTTTAACGACGCCTCCATCACCGAAACGATGCCTCTGTCACCACCTTATGCCAATGATTGATATTTGACCGTTTTCCTTCACTTTCTAAAAAGCATTCCCTTCTTCCATAATCTAACACAGGCACTGTTAAATATCTTGAAATTACCTTAATATCTGATACATCGTGGATAACACACATGCATCACATATATGGCACAGCATTTAAAAAACTAGGGTTTGTTAAGCGTACAATAGGAGGGTGAAAACTCGGATGAAAAAGTATAAAAGAGATGCTACTTCGCTCTGGTTTGGCCACACCTCGAATACGCTGCGAGCGTTTGGGACCCTGGTCATAAAGATTTAGCCAAAAAATTAATATAGGACAAGGATTATCTTCATGCTTCATTAAAAACTGCTAAAAGCCAACATATAGTATCTGATAACTTATAGAGGGATTTAGGTGGGAGCCCCTAGAGACTCAGAGGCAACACGCTAGGCTTTGGTTGATTGAGAAATTCAGAACTGATGTTTTTCAGAGCGACACTGAAAATATTATCATGACGCCTCACTACATCTCTAGGTCTGACAGAAGCGATAAAATAAGATAAATACATTTCAGAACAGATAGGTACAAAAACTCGTCCTTTTCGCGCACAATAAGCGGCCAAAATAATAAAAAAGCGATCTTATACTGAGTTCCACTAAACACACTCCCATAATACACGTCACCATTTCACCTCACAAAATCTTATCCCTTATGTCTTTACACGGATGGTGTCTTAACAACACCTGCCACACGCCCATGCAGCGACTCGCAGGGTAGTTTGTAGATGTACACTAAGTTGCGCTCACAAATTACCGAATGACCAAGAGATAATTAGTAAAAAATACCCATGATCAGAGGACGAATACCTCATTTTGTATAATCTTTCCATAGCTGAAATTAGAACACATACTTGTGTTTCCCAAAGATTTATTTAAATGCCAAAATTCCTCACGAAAGAATGGAGATGTATTTCCACCCCAATATTTCCCAGTCCACCAATTAGTGATTTTACGTTCCAAGCAGAATGAATTTGTAACACCACGGCCTGTGAGTAGCACTTACAAAGAGTTTGGAATAAAGACCTCCGACCTCGAAAAAGAATCCTTGTTTCTCACTTCAAAGAGATCCAACCCTCACTGCCCCTACAGCGTCAGGGGGACTCTTTTTCCCCCTACCTCTGCCAGCTACGGCTGGGATGTGAGACGGAACACACGAGGAAAACCGCAGACCCACCTCGTCACCTCGAAGACCGTTAAAATCTTTAAACAACCTTCAGCACAAGAACGCACAGAGCTTTAACGGTGTCCTCGAAAGGGAGAGTTAACCAGGTTTCTAAAATTACTCCCTTGTCCCTCGAGTTTCCATCTGATGATCAGTTTTTGAGGGGTGAAATAAGTACATACGAAAAATCCTATTATCCAACAGCAGCGCCACCGATTTTGAGTTTGCCTATGAGATTTCGCTCTGCCTCTGACCAGCCCTTCTTATTCTTATTTGGTTTTTCTTGTCTTTCTTCTCTACCTGGTCCCATATCACCCATATTCTCTCTCTACCCTTCTCTCCTTCTTGCACCAACGTTCCTCAGTCAACAATTTTCCCTCTTACCCTGGATGCATCTCTACTTCATGGACCCGATAGCGTCATACTCAGTAACCTCTTACCCACATGAGTCGAAGCAATATCTATTTCTCATTAATTTCAGGAACAGTGCCCTTAGTGGGAGAACACGTGGATTCCTTTACCATTAAACCATTAAACTCAAATTTTTGCATTAGTTTTTGCAGTAAATTATCAAGGTTGAGAACTATTTCCCTCTTAATTTTATAAAAAAAGCACGTCTACTTTGGAGACATGGTATTATTCTCTCTCTGGTGTTTAGCCTAACAAGAAAATGAGAAGTAGTAGAAAGGATTTTATGGTATTGAGGGGAATATCAACTTTCTTCCGCATATCGAACTCGATGTTATGGAATATCATTTAAAGTATGCCTGAAGAATTACATTTCTATGGGTAAAAGATTTCCCCAACGAATGGAACTTTACAATATTTTGGAGGTAAAAATATGGAATTATAATCAAGTTCAGAGGAATCTCAGATTTAATAGCATTTTCTAGTTAATTTTTCTCTAAATTACACGTTAATCAATGTTTATATCACGAGGGTAAACAAAAAAGTGGGTCAATATAATAAAGAAGAGTCATATAACGCTCAAACTTCGTTACACTCAGTATTGGTGCTTCTTGAGTCCTGGCACATATTTCCTCCAACTTTTAAGCCATCAGTTCACTCAAATTGTTCCCCGTTGGCGTGAGGTATTTCACCCAGCATAAATACAACCTAATGAAAGAAGATGGTGAGCTACCAATCTTCTGAATTTCATTTAAGTAAGAGAAGCATCATCCTGCCAACTTGAAAATCCCCGTCCGCGTAATTCATACAAAGTCTTCGTGTTCACATAATCGGCCAACTGAAAACTTAAGCCAGAATGACAGAACGAATGTTTTTCAAAGATGAGAAACACAGATTCAGCCTCCTGGAAACTCTAGATGCTTCGCAGCAGTTCCCCATTAAGCGGGAGCTACATTAAAGACAAATCTACGAATAGGAAAAAAATACTCCTCAGACGAGCCATTGTCTTAAGGGAAGCCAATGTTTACAACTCTCCCCCACTCATTAGTGCCCGTCGTTCACGATGCGTCAGACGTCTTGCGGGGAATAATGTCTCCCCGTCCACCCGCTGCCATCAGAGCTCTCTCTCTCTCTCATATTCCAATCTCATGCCCACAGTTATATAGTTGTACCGCGCAGGCAGCAAATAATAGGCGAACGCAATCGAGAAATAAGAGGGGGAGACTGGCGGAGCACTCTGACCTGATTGAAAAAGATGCATCGGCTCCACAAACAAAAGGACTCATCCATCATCTTTCTGCCGCAGCAAAGAAGACGACTATAAAACGACAGGGAGGCAGAAGAATGAATAAACACGCAATACATATATATATTTAAAGGCTGGTTCATGGAAAAAAATGAACGCAATATTAACTTAATCTCGTCAGATGAAATTAGTGTAACAAGCTGAGTGTGTTCTCGAAAAAGATTACAGCAAAGTGAACGTCATCTGACCCTAATGAACGAATTATTCAGGTATATTATACAAATACCTCAAGAGTGGTTCTGTAAATCGGTTGCTGCCGTCAGGTATACGGCTATGTTTTATTGGATTAGATTTTGAGGGGGAGACCGACAGCTAAGGTCATTTGCAACATAAGGGACGGGTAAAAAAAGAAGGGTGGATAGAAACCTGGCGTCAGCATTAGCCTGCTCTTAACGAAAGACACCATGGGGACTACGGTATAACGTCTCATCCGACAGACGGAGTACTGTACTTAAAGTGCCCTCCACAAGGTTCTCAAGTAAGGATCGGGTTTCCTCTGAAAAATATCCTCTGCAGGGATTTGAACCCTGACCGCTCGTATGGCTAGCCAGTACTCTAGCCACCACACCAACCCGATTCCCATAGTAATGTTTTATTTTCTATTGTTCGCGCTATTCTCCCAAGATGCGTGAACAAATAAAAAAAAGAACATAAAAAATGAACATAAAAAATCAATAAAACACTCCGGCCCAACCCTTCCTAACAACCCACCGCTACCTTCCCCCAACTAAACTTCCAAAAACCCTTCTTCAAAATCCCCTCCTATTAATACCACCCCCAAAAAAATCCCTCTCCGACCCCTTCATTACCCTCTTTCTCTCAACCCCTTCTGCCTTGGCCTTCTCCTTCGCCCTTTCTTTTCATTTCAGAGTGGGAGGGTGAGACGTAAGGAACTTAAAAAGAAGAGAAGACAGGGTCCCGATATATCCTCATGGGCCCTCACACCCCTCTGCTTCTTTATTATGCCCCGACCAATCAAAAGACTCCTTCTCTTCCCTTCTTTTCCCGGATTGTTATAAATGGGATATAATAAGATTGGCGGGTGAGGAGGGCAGCCCTCCGAGACGAGGATCCACAGCGAGGAGGGAGGCATTTTGCGTGGGCGGGCTTTAGTCTTTCAAGAGCGCGGGTTTAAGTGGGCAAAGGAGATGGAGCCATATATTTAGAGAGAGAGAGAGGAGGGTTGAAGGTTGCTTTCATTAAATTGGCATTCCAGCGTTTAGGGCAGGTTAAGATGATCTAAAAAGAATACAGTTCTTAATCACCGTGTGTAATCACAGTCACCCTTAACTTTCTATCGCTCGACATAATCCCTGATCGTTTTTACAGCATCACAAATACCAATCTTATTTCGGATTGATGTCATCATTGGTGTACTGGCTAGCCGGTACTAAGTGCTTTGGATGGAATCTCTGCAATAGTGGAAATTTTTCATTAGATGCATGTGTGTCATGAATAGAGCACTTCATACGTAGTACTCCATCCAAGAGATTAGGTGCAAAACTGGGGGCAAAAAAAAATTGTATGTGAGCATGTCAATGGCAACACCGCGTTTCATTCAACCCATTTTCCAGTTAACAAACCCTTATCACCCCAATAAACAATGCTATAACGACCTCTGCCACAGATTGTTTCCCCAAGACAGTTTTCACAGCCAAACCATTCCTTGTCTTCATCGTAGAGCATCAATTATTCACACATCGCTTATCCTCAGGGCCGTCTCCAAATAATAATTTCAATGAATGTTTTACTGTATTCCTTAAAAATACCCATGCCCTTACCCTGCTGGAAGAAGTTTGTGTTATATACGAACACAAAATATTATTAATCGCTGGATAATTTACATTTAAAATCACTGAATTTATTTTATACCATAGTTTAACTAAGAAAAAGTTTCCGACGGGACAAAAACGCTCAAATGTCTAAAAGACTAGTGCTTCGGATGCTGTAAATCCATTACGTATTGGAGACTAAAATCAATATTTACGACACGTTTATCGTATAAAACTAAAATATAATGGCAGGACTTCGAACAAACACAAGTTTTAATTGACTTTATTCGCGCAACGATAATTGATCTGTATATCACAATCCAGTGTTACATATGTGAACCTCTGCCTAACGTTATTTTAGAATTTAATTCTAAGTAAACCAATTACCCTATATTTTCCTCGATCTTCAAAGCTTATCCTCCCAACATTGTTCTTTAGCATTCCTTTTAACTCTTATTATCTCCTCTAACCACCTTTTTCGAGGCCTTCTCATTTCTCAGGGATGCTATCAAGTTGGAAACGTGAGAAGGACCCCCTGCCGTCGATTTGCAATCTCATCGAAGAGAGAGTAGGGGACAAAAGAATGGAGATTCTCTTCCCTTAGGTCGCTGAAAAATCCTTTCAAAGCCTTTAAAATCCCTACAAAGGACATTATCACTTCAACCCCGGCCTGGCTGGTGGAAATAAATTCATTACGACGGAGGTCGCCGACCCCAAGATCCACACGTATCTTCCACGATTCGTAGAACTGTGTCCATAGCCAAAGTAATACTGCGAAACATCGAATATCTTCACTTTCATTTGAAAAAAAGGTCGTCAATGGCGTGACTTACCGGAGAAGTACAAAAACTCGTTCTTTTCGCGCACAATTAGCGATCACAATAAAAACTGAGCCCCACTAAATACACTTACATAATAACGTCACCATTTACCAACAAAAACCTTACATCTTTATACAGCTGGTGACCTAACACTCTCAACACACGCCCATGCAGTGGCTCGCAGGGTCATTTGTAGTTGTAGATGTAGATTAAGGCATGATTAGGTGGAAGGGAGTAAACATTTTCATATACTTTCACAAGCTAAATTCCTTCCTCTCAACACTCAATTCCTAATACTCGGGCTATGTCCTACCCCTCCATATCACACATCCTATCCTGCATCACAGCCTTAAAGTAATACGAATCACTGTAGGAAATTTTATTCATAGTTTATATCAGGAAAATCGATACATTTTCTACTGGGAGTGCATAAAATATCATCGTAAGACATTTCATATCAAAAATGGTTCCCTGAAGTCCTGCATTGCCCATGCAAGTTCCTTTACAGCCAGAATGTTCCTCCGTTTCACATCCCATTTTATCAGGTTAACTTACTTCAATTAGCATATTACACGTCTAACCATATTATCTATCTACAAACTGAACATGTCTATTTTTTCTCTGTCGTATATTTTGTAAGATAAGACTAAGGCCAAGGAAAAAACTCATAGGGGTAAAAAAAGAAGGTTTGTGAAGGAATAAAACTGAAAAGAAATGGAGTGGAGAGGTACAGAAAATCAACCTTTGGATAAATGATAGCTGATAAAGATTGCACTACACCGATTGTTACTACAATGTATATACCATTCAATCCGATAACCTCTCAATGTAAATATTAGAACATACTCCGTCATATTGGCGAAGTTTAAGCCAAATGGGTACGGAGAGTGGTTACAGATTGTAGGTCTATGGGTTCATAAAAATTGAAACCACAGGTATTACGAGAAAAATCACATAACTTCACAATGCGATGCATTGCAGATACTTGTGGCTCGATGTGGCATTGCGATACATCGAGGATATCGAAGTTCCGAAGTATCGCAAGGCCCCTTCCTCACCCCCACTCTCCCACATTAGCCTGCGCACGTGGAGGACCCCACCGCGAATATTTCAATCCCTTGATGAGACCCGGGAAAAGTTTCGTCGGATGAAAATTAAAGCGGATTTCGGGGAAAGGTGTGGGGCGGAGGATGGCAGGTAGATGGCTTCGGGGCGACGTGGAAGTGGGAGGAGGTTCTTTGGAATCGGGGATTCTCAACTCATTCTTCTCCCTCCTTCAGCCCTTGTTCTCTACTTTACAGTCACCCACTCCACCCGTAAAATTCTAACCCCCGAACCTTATAAAAAGTACTACACTCAGGGTTTCTCCACACACCCTAACTTTCCTTTTCACACACTTTTCTTTGGTGGTAGAAAACTCTAGGGAGAGTAGGAACCCCATTATAGTAGTTTGAGCGAGATTTTTCCTCAGCCATAAATGAGACTGTGTTCGAATTTTATTTTCACCTATAAGCATCTGTAAGAAGCAAGAGTAAATATCGTAACATCTTAGATACAAAATCTGTACATAAAAGGCCTGAAAATTTCGATAATAAACAAAGTTTGCATGCATAAATTTTACGTTGACTTTTTTATAGACTAATGATGAAAACACTTTTAAAACCCGAATGCCTTTTTGCTATTTCTTAAAATGCCTGCGGTAGATGATCCATTTCAAAAAAATGGCTAAGAAACAATATAAGCTGCACACTATCGCTTTCTATCACCCTGTAAATAGCATGAAATAAATCATCTTCTGCTATATCTCTATTTTCTCTCCCAACCGCCTCCAAAATACCTTCCAACATCTCTTAATACCTTCTATGTCCAATATTCCTCGCTTTCTGATTCTCTCCACGATACTCTTCCATTTTCTAACTGTTGGTAACAGTTCCTCTTCACTCAGTTTATTTCCTCAGCCCTTCTTCAAACTAGTATCACAAAAGCTTCCAATCCGGGCTCATCCTCTTTTCTCGATGTCAAGAATTTATTTAAAATTGCCTACAAGCTCGATCTTAGGGAGGCTTCACTTTTCTAAATAGCGTTTAACTTTTCCTCGATAGATCCCTCATGCATCAATCACAGGCTGGGACACGAGAAGTATCTAACCGGAGTACTGATAGAAAATATAAATATTTGTTTATTTAGAGACAAATTACAGTCACCATTCCCATCCATTTCACAAGTATTCCTCGTAATTCAGATTTGCGTGATTACGTGCTTCTGTACTTTGTACAGTACTTTGCGTACTTATGAACCGGATTCCAACGTTGACTCAGGTGAAAAGCCAACTGCTGTGCTCAGGAAACAGTATATGATACCATTCGTGTGGAGCGTAGAACTCTACGGATCGGAAGCATCGACCATCGGAAAATCTGACCAGAAAAGACTAGAAGCCTTCGTAACCTGGTGCTGGAGGAGGATGCTGAAGATAAAATGGATGGACTAAATAAGAAATAATGAAGTGTACAGAAGAGTAGAAGAGGCAAGGACCATATGAGACACCATAGAGAAAAAAAAACAAGATGGATTGAACACACTCAAGACACAATAGATTTGTGAAAAACATAATTGAAGGTAAAAGAGAGGCAAAAGCCCGCAGATGAAGTCAAAGGAATAATTTCATGGGTCAAATAAAGAGGAAAGCACATAGGAAGAGATACCAGGAGGTAATGGAGTTAGCATTAGATTAGGAAGGGTGGAGGGCTGCGGTCAACCAATATCAGGATTGAACGACCAAAAGAAAAAATCAGGCGAAAATGATGCATCATCAATGAAATCCGGGTGGGAAGTAAAATTTTTTTCCGAGAAACATTGCACATTCTATTATTGAAATATGTGCCAATTATACTCAATTTCACAATAATCTATAGATTTTTGTATTTTCATTAAATGCTCCAAAAAATCTTACTTGGAGTTGATTTGTATCCAAAATAATTCCTCATTCGGCTGAATTTACCGCGCCTCATACTCAACCACTTCGAGCCGCATTCGGGAGCGGCGAATCGGTTCAAACTGGTGCAGGTCCGCAACCCCATCCTCACCCAAAGAGAATCCACGTAGTTGGGCTCGAGGACACTGCACAGTGGCGGAGTGTGCATGTATATTGCGCGGCAGGTCGTGAAAGGGTTGGGGTGGACGCGCTACTGAGGTCAGCTTCACGCGACCTCGGCATTGCACGTCGCGTCGGTGCTCAACTAAGCGAAGGCGGCGTAAAACCAGCGACGCAGCAAGGCCAGCCCTTCCCTATTCCCCAACGCGAAGCAGCTTCCCAGACAACCACAGTCCAAGGAATGCAAACCAGCTCCCTTGAAGATCATATTGCCGCTGTTGGTAATTATTGTTATATAGGATCCTCTTCTTTTAGGACAACGACTAATGTAATTAAGGAATTACGTTTGGGTATTAGTCCACATGTAAGAGAAAAAACTCAAGCGGGATTTTCCATCAATTTATCTAACAAGGGGAGACTACGAATATTGCTCCTCCTTTTTGAATGACATATTTTTTATTTTGTTCTTAATGCCGAATAATGCTGGGAATAAATCTTGGTTTGGTCAAATGAGCTCTAGTTTTGCTGAAATAAATTATATTTAACTCTTTATACTTAGTATACCGAATAAATACTCAAGCCCTAATCTCGGCTCCACGGCCTCAACAATGCTCTCGGTCGTCAAGGGGACAGCGTACCAAAAACGTTAAATTTTCATAATTTTTATCATTGTTTTCTCAAAATTTAAATTAAATCAGATGGAAAACAAAAATTGATTGCAAGAATAATAATTCATATTTATTTTTCTTTCCAATGGTCTTTGTCGCGACTTTGTTTGACCATTATTTCTAATTTGAATATGCAGAAGAAAAAAGGTCTGCATGTCAAAAAAACGAACCTTACATGTATTTATTATGGAAACGCTTTTACTCGTATGGAGTCAAAGCGGAGTCCATTAGAGTCCATTAGAGTCCATAAAGAGTAACCATAAACCTTTCAAGTGACATGATGAATCATGCAACAAAGTTTTACTCTGTTCCGTGCTGTGGTTTGGTAGATATACGCGTACGCACAGTCACACTTTCACTTTGATATAAAAGATACACAATGACTCACCTTATAGTTTGAGGGTCAAGCAAAGTCAATTTATAAGGCATATGAAATATAACGAATGAAAAATAATTTATTACAGAAAAACTAGAGCTCATTTGACCAAGCCGCGATTTATTGTCAGCATTATTTTGGCATTCCAAATAACATAAAAAATATTGCATTCAAAAAGACGGAGCAACGTTCGTAGTCTCCCCTTGTAAGTAATTGACTTCCTCAGAGAATTAATAGCAATTTAATCCTCAATTGTTCTTTATATTATTATTTCATTAGGATTTATTAGGATTAAGAAAAAAAGATAACAAGGAAAGTGATGGTTTGCGGCGTAACTTTGAGGAATTACTTCATGATTATTAATTGAAACACTTAGTTATTTCCACATGAGATTTTTATTTTAATGACCTAAGGTTCGTCGCCGAGTGACATCGTCAAGGTAATCTACAAGTTTGTCCATACAAATGTATACTCTGAGGAGGAAAGAGAGTGGAAAAGGCTGAAAAAAAGAAAAGGTGATAATGAGGGAGCAATAACAAAGAAGTGTCATACTAGTAACTTTATGTTACTTGAAAAGTTTCAAACGGCAACAAAATATACAGCGTCGATTTTCCCTTTCTTTCAAAATTTGAAACGTCAGTTTTGGTGTTTTTTACTAAAAAAGTTTAGAAATATTTAAATGTGCTCGATCCTGTTAGCATTCGAATAATAGCCAAAAAATGTCTGATAATCAGACTCAATCTGACAATGTACTTCAATACCACTGATCGGGTTTACCACTTTTATAGCTCTGGTCGGGTTTAGGTATCTTACCTGGCAGAAAATGCGACAATAGCCTTTCTAATAAAAATCTATAAATATAAACTGACTGCGTAAAAATAGCCACCACCACAAAGTATGAGAAATTTTAACAAATACCTTGGCAAACCGTCCGTTCCGCGCTCCCATTGAGGCGTCTCATATGCATTAAACTGTATATTGTACAATCAACGAGGCTGGCTAGACGGTGTAACTGGCTGACGCACTTGATTTTCCATTGGAAGCTCCGGGTTTAAATCTCAGTCAAATAAAACTATAACTTACAATGTAAATTTCATCTCTATTGCATTTATCTTCGGTACATCTTCCGCATGGCTGCTTACCGTAACTTAGGTGCGATGCTGTGCATACGAGTAGATCGGTGATTTGTTAACAGTAAAAATATATTCGTTTGTAAGCAAAAATGTATGTTTTACATTATACAATAGAGGCAGATCACGGACGACCGCATTGCCTGCACTAAAATCTGGAGAGGATACAGGAAAAGATGTAGTTTGGATAAACTCCTCATGAAAATTTTCTTAAACTATAATGGCATGGCGGTGTAACTGACCTACAAACCAGATCAGTGTCTGAGATGGAAGATCTGTTTTTCAATCCTAATTTCATCACTTTGGTGTAGCTAAAATTTGAATTTTCATATGTGAATACTTAATGAAAGCGGTGGAGGACGAAAGGGGGTCTATACTGGAGATTTAGACGAGGTACAATATGTGATCCGAGGATGTAAGTAGGGGTGACAGGCTGTGGCGTCCATAAAGCCTGGCCGAAATGGCCTCGCCAAAGTGTCCGCGCCATTAAATTGCATTACCACGAATAAGAGGATTAGTGGTTCTGAAATATCTATATGACTATATAAAGAAATAAATGGAATTTTGATGAATTAATATTTCCAAAAGTTCGGAGAATCATTGAAACCGTCCTTGAACCTATCGATGGCGGTAGAACTCTACTTATGACAAGGGTTTGAAGCTAATGACTATTCCCTGATGTCTTATTGGGAGTCTAACCAGTGCCATTCTTGTACAGCCTTTTTATTCTTATTAAATTACTTCATTGGCCACCATCCAGTCCCGTTCTATGAGCTTTGTAAGCCAGCACTCTAGGAACCACACGCTTTTGATACGTCTCGTTTATGAGCACATCTGCGACCTAATTCAGTTCGAATGGTACATAGCGCTCCCACTCTCCCTGAACGAGACGGAATTAGGGTGACGGTATGGGGTCCCTACTATCCCACTCATGCGTAGTTTCTCTTCATTACGTCGTAGGTAATGTGTGATGGCTTTGGTAAAGAGCTACGATGTGTGTCGCTCGAGAATTATTTAAAAAAAATTGTATTCCTTGCTCCCATGCTTGTCACACATTGTTTAAATGGTAGGGGACACAAATTATTTTCATTTGTAATTATTGAACTCCAAAATAATGCAAGGGGAATCTATTTCATTAAGGATGGCTAGAGCAGCTGAAACCTTCAGTGATTGAGACTTGAGCAGAATAAAAAAATAAGATGCAATGGAGACAGATGACTTCCATTACGTAAAATCTGGTGTGGGAAGTATGAAAAGGAAAGCTGAACGCCATAATCCTTGAGTATAATCACATGCATTTTTAATCATGAGGTAAGATATTTGAAACGTTTGGTAATATTAGGAGCTGTGCGCATCTATACGCAGCCTTTCGAAGGAAGGTGCAGATATTGTGAAATATATAGCATGCGTTGCGGGTGGCGGAAGTACGAGGATCAATTTTATGCTGTTAACATTTTGATTTTCTTGATATTACATACATACATACATACATACCCATCACGCCGTTCCCTTCCGGGGTAGGCACAGTCAAAATGTTTCACTCGTTGATACATAATTGTACACCTAACTCTGCTTCAATAATTTCCTCCATTCTGACCTATCCTTGCAAACCTCTTTTGCCTCATTCACCCCCATACACTGTTTCATACACGCCCTCCTGTTTTTAAGACTCCTAATATTCCTCCTCCTAAGAATTTCCTCAATCACATTCAACCACAAATTTCTCGGCCTACCTCTACCTCTCACACCATTCATTCTACTCTCATATATCTGTTTCGTTATTCTACTCTCATCCATTCTCTCAATATGGCCAAACCAACGAAGCACACTCCTTTCATACACGTCCATTACTGGAGCATTTAACCCACATTCATTCATGACCCACTCATTTCTGACCCTATCCATCCTACTTTTGCCAAAAATACTCCTCAGATAACTCATACCCACGGCGTTTAGTCTACTCTTATGTCTATCCAGGCATACCCATGTTTCACTACCATATAGCAAAGTGGGAAGAAGTACACTTTTGTACACGGCAATTTTCGCTTCCTTAGACAAGCACTCATTCCTTGATATGCTCCACATGCTACCTACCACCTTCCTTCCAGCATTTGCACGTCTCTTTATCTCCTCATCAATTTTTCCATCTTTTGCATACATCTTACCTAAGTAAACGAAATAATCCACTTGATCAATTACTTCACCATTCGCCCTCATCATACAGTTATCCTCCCCATTCTCTTTATCAAAAACGACTACTTTAGTCTTGCACGCATTTCTCTTCAATTCCATTCTCTCCGTTGATTCACAAATATTAACCAGGAGATAATCAGAAAAAGACTATTACGGAGAAAGTACCTAAGGAAATATCTAGCCACAATAAGGGTGTACTGTTTAAGTATAACAAATAAAATTTAGGGAATTAAACGGTGAAATTTACAGAGTCTATATCAAACAGTAATACACCTTCGTGTTCAAAATTGCCACACTTTGCAGATGGATATTTCCTGATAAGGATATAAAAACCCTAAATCAGTCACACGATAGATTTGGCGGAAAACGTTAAATGGATTTCCTTATTATCTTATTAACTTCATGCACTTGATCATTGCGAAGGGATAATGTATATACATAGACTAGAGACTTTTGAGACGTGGGTGTGGAGAAGGATGGAGAGGGTGAGCTGGGTGGCGAGAAAGACGGACGACGAGGTACTGGATATGGCTGGGGAGGAGAGAAAGCTAGTAGCAGAGGTTTGGATGAGGCAGAAGAGATAGATGGTGGACAATTTGAAAGTAAAGGGAACGTTGAAAAGGGCAGTAGAGGGGAGAAAACAGGGGAAGCGTGGAAGAGGAAGGAAGAGGAAAAGAATTCTGGAAGATATCAGAAGAGAGAGACGATATGAGGAATTTAAGAGGGATCTAATGGTGGATCACGGATAGGATGGAAAACGGTACGAACTGTCAGAAATTGGGACGTTAGAATAGGTAATGTCCAAAAACATACTAATCAGCGGGTAGAAAACCTAAAAAATCGTCATCGTGATGCCATAAAAAGTAATAAACAATTAAACCATTTGAAATCATCTTAGAACAAGTCTGGAACTGGCGATCCTTATAGATAATACCGTTATCAAGGAATTTAAAGAAGAATTGTCACCGCTACAAAGCAGTTGTCTTCATTGATCCAGATGAAACCAAACCACTAAAGTTCATAAGTTTTTGTTTTTTTTTTCTCCAGTTTGGTTTCCTGTATTCATCCTTCACCTTAATTACCTACCGTAACTAAACAGAGGCATCGTATGCGGGAGAAATGTAACCTTAATCTTTGTATGGTTGACAGGAGAGTCAAAATGGTCCATCAATAGCTTTTTCTGATTGATAGAGAGTAGTAGTCATACAATTTAATTTTTTTAAGTATTCTACCGGTTAAGGTAGGTTTTGTTGAATGTTAGAGTACCTCCTACCGGTTCTTTACACTTTCAGGGGCCTATCTTGCTCTAGTATGCACTTTTCCGTCACAGCATACGATCTACCCTTCTCCATCCTGTCCATGAGACCTATTCTCTTTCTTCCTCCTCCCTGCTATCCCGATATCCTTCCCTCTATCACACTCTTGAACTACCAGTCGCCCCTTATTACTTCCTCCAGCCACCGTTTGTAAAATTAGTTCTTTCAAGACTCCCCATCTTGATATAAAACAGAAACTTTGTACAATACCGCACTTATTTGACCAATCGATCTCAATATCTATTGCGTCATTCTCAAGGTAGATCTCCGAATGAGGAAAAGACCGCCTTGATATATTCGCCAGTTCTCTTCCCGAATGCATATATTCGCTTCCCTCTTCTCCGCTCGGCTTATCCCTTAAATCCACCCCATTCAATTCTTCGGCCGCGTCCTCATATCCTCTTCCTTTCCTCCCTTTCCAATTCTTTTCCCTGCCTCTCAATCCACCGTATCGCCAATCTCTCATCCGACCGCACACGTTCCTCTTCTCCAATTCCATTCTGTTCGAACCCCTCGGTTCCCCCTCCGCGCATATATACTACCCTTCCTTCCGGAAGCCGGCAGATAAGAAGGGGAGGTCGGGTCCCATGCATGCATTTTCTCGATCAGTTTCCTTCTATCCGATCATTCCGCTTGGTCGCACTTCTGCCGACCCTATGGAATGGACGGACAGCCCGGGCGTAGTACGCGTCATTCCCGCCGTTCGTCCATGACATCTCTCCCTCGCTGAGACAGGGCGGCCGCGACGCGTCGCGATGAGCGGACTTCGATACGCGACGCTCGCGGAACATCTCAATCCGATATGGAGTCTTCAGGAAATGCGGCACGTCCCTCTGTATGTGATGTCAGGATGGATCGCGGATTTGAGTCCCATCTACTGAGTTATTACATATACCATGACATGATTTGACCAGGAATTATTAAGGTATGAACGATCGCAGGTAAAAGAAAAGTCTGCAGAACGAATAAATTTTAAATTAAATTTTTACACATACAATAACGGACAATAGTAGTTGCGACATACCAGTTCTGTGAATCCATTCATAGTTAATATCTCACCCTACTTAAAATTTCCGGTCATGATATCGTTTTCTGCATGATTTATTATCTGGAATTTTACATAAGTATTAAACTGTAGGCCCTATTTAACGCTCAAGGAGTACGTCCATGCTTCTAAAATTACCTTCCTGTTAGAGAATAACATCAATACACGGACGGGAAGTAATGAAAATCAATTCTTTTTTTCAATTATTTTAACAGCGCTTGATTTCATTCAAATCCTTTTACTCTCATTAAATTTTTCCCTTGTCATTGATAGTGAGCAAATGATACTAATTAAAAGTTATTATCTTTTAAGCAAGAGAAAAATATTCCATTAGGGTAAAGGAGATATAGATGATACGCATCAAAACTCTTCAGTAGATGAACACCGGATCAAGCCACATTGAACAATAGTTAGAAATAATGTTTATGAATTAGGCTACCTATAGTTTAAAATTAATATTAAATAAAATATTTCAAGCTCAAAGCTTAGCAAGTGAAACTCTCATGCTTAAGTCCTCAGTTATAGTGAGGGGTTTATTCACTTTTTTTTCAACGGCTTTACTATACATGCTGGAGATTCTTTCGGTGCAGCTGCGTGACCTTCGACATGAAGACGCCTCCTGTAACGGAGGAGAAACTGTTGTCATGAATTTTGAGTCACGCAGCTACACCGGAAGAAGCATCAGCATGATGAATAGCCACTGCGGAAGCCTTCGCTCCAGCTTTGCTATGCATTTCTTGGGAAACTCATTGCAGAAGTAAAGCCTGAACGATATTAAAGACTATGTAGGATGATAAATGATCAAATTTGGGGCCAATTGGAGTGTACACTACTCCCCAATCGTAAATATGGACGTATACTTTAGTACACCTTTCATGAAAATCCTATTCGACCTACTTAGCCGAAAATAGTTTCGTTCTTTCTTCCGGAAGACGATCTACTTCCTTCCTTTCAATAAATAAATTCGCCTCGCCGCATTCCTTTTTTCCCCGAAGGGAAGACGGCGATATCCCACGCACATTCTTCTTCCCTCCATCTCTTTTCAGCCCTTGTGACCGTCTCACCAATAGAGACATCTTTTCCCCCTTTCACTGAAGTCTCTTCTCTTTTTCCACTTATTTCCATTCATTCCTCTCCTCATCCTCCTCTTCCCATTCCATTTGCGTTCCTGTCTCTCGCACAGTCCTTTCAAACCCTCTTCCTCTTTTCTCCTATTCATTTCTTCCTCCTTTCGAAGTTCGTTGGTGAGGATCGGAATCCACGTGGAGTCGTTGAAGGGTAAGAAACGCGGGGAAAATGATAGGAAAAGAGAGAACGGTGGAGAGAGTACGTCGGTTCGGCGAGTATTTAAAACCATCTTCTTCATTGGTTGTTCAATCCTAAGATTGGTTGACAGCAGCCCTCCACCCTTCCCAATTTAATACTAGTTCCCTTATCTCCTGGTATCTCTTCCTATGAACTTTCCTCTGTATTTGGTCCATGAACTAATTACATGAACTCTGGTGACTTTTACCTCTTTCTTACCTTTAGTTATGTTTTTCACAAATTCATTGTGTCTCAAGGTATATCCCATCTTGTTTTACTCTTCCCTATTATGTTCCATACGGTCCTTTTCTCTTCTACTCTTCTGCACACTTCATCATATCTTACTTTGCCCGTTCATTTTATCTTTAGCATCCTCCTCCTTCACCAGCTTTCAAATGCTTCTCGTCTGTTCTGGTCAGCAATTCGGTTGGTCAATTCTTTTGATTTGAAAAGCTCATCAGAACAGACTTTGCCTTTGCCTGACCAGAACAGCCTTTGAAACCTGGTGCCAGAAGAGAATGACTTTCATTAATTCATAAATTTATTTTGTCTCACCACATATTTTAACCTTACGTAGATTATATCATCTTCTACATGAAATACATATGAAAAAATTGACGCTCGACGCAGGAAAGCGATTTTATTCCATTTGGAATCACAGGACCGGAAAGGGTTAACTATTAGGTTCACTTACAAAAAGTACCAAGAAATATACATTTAACCAAAAACACAAGGACTAAGAAATACGGAAAGAAAGATTATTTTTTTCAAGGTGCTTGCATGCAAATCGCTAAATAAAAGGAATTTTTGAGGCAAGAAGTTGTCACATCAGAAAAGTGACGGCACCATGGCCGGGAAACGCACTGATAATAGACTGTATTTGAGGGCTGAATATGAATGACGAAAGACATTCAAGAGATATACAGTTAAGTTTACAGTGAAAAAGTCAGTGCAATATCAATGAAGCTAACACAGCGTCCTATTCCACAGGGAATTTCAAAGATTTTTTTAAAGGATCAGGGTGTATTCCAATATTATTTTATGTTAACTCTGGGCACGAGATATTTTTACTGCGAATGTAACGCAATACTACTCCTCCTAACTTTAAAATTCCCCCCAACTTTCACTGTAGTTTGATAGCTGGAAAAAAAACAAGGCGTTTAGCAGTAACTTTGAAGGCTATTTAGAGTGTGTAAAGGAGCTGAATGGTAATACAACTTTGGATCTAATCTAATAATCTACAGAATTTATTCAAAAAGACTTAGATAAAATAGATTCCGATTTTCTGCCGCGTTTTAAAAAAATTAAAACTTTTTTGCCCGGAAAAACGACGCCATTACACCCTAATGGCCACTTTCATCTTACGCTCAAGTTTAATGAAAATCCACGGAAGAATTCATTCAAATTTAATAAGTGATGTCAAACGCAGTCAATCACACTTCCAGATAATTTTTAATTGGTAAGAACATAAGCTCTTTGCTTGGACTACAACCTTAACGAGGTGGAAGTGCTTGCGCGTACCTATGACCTCTAGAGCTGGACTGATGGGAGTACATACGGTTGCTTACCACTGGGACCACCCATGTTAGATAGGTCAAAGGGAAAGATCTAAACATAAGGTGGTTCACATGATGGTGTCACTTAAAAAAACTGTTGAGAAGCGAGAATGGAAGCCCATTCCAACCATAAAATACCCAGACAATGAAAGCCATTCAAAGAGAAATGACCCGTGAATTCAAAGAGAAACGAAAGAGAACACTATCGACAAGAGCTGCTATCTAGTAGTTGCCAGGTCCAAAAATGCCAAAAAGACCATAAAAAACTCCTTTTGCCTCTGGCAGGAGGGAATTTTGAGAGAAAATATGAATTAGTTCCTGAAAAATTTTACAAGTTTAACATGGTAAACGAGGCGTTATCTCCCTATTTTTTGGGAAAACAAGTCGCAGCCAATTGTATGTTTAAAAGAAAACATTTCTTTCGGTGAAAAACATGCTTAAAGTTGAAAACTCATTTATATTCACTTGTTCTACTAGGCTTTTCTCATTTGCATATCTGAGTTCTTCCAGGAAATGTTACAACATGTTGATAATGGAACAATCGTCGCCCTGCTATGGATGGTAAGGAAATTTTTAGAACTCATTCGTCATTGTAGGACCCCACACTACAAATATGGAAAATCGAAACCATTATTGTTGCCGAATTGATAAGAATCAGAGCTCTCCTAGTAACTCATAAAAGATATTTTTTGATTGTGTTCATTTTGAAATAATCACTATCCTTTCAAATAAAATACACCCTTTGTTTGGCATTATCAATTATAGAGAAACTAGAGAGCTACATACATATATTTACAACGAAGACATAGTAGAACTGGTACACTAAATTTCAACAACAAAAATTTTATAATGTTTATGACACGTGATGTGCAAACGAAGAGGCGCGTTAGACATAGCTCTAGCTATCGAAAAAGAAAAACCACTAAAGGCAGTCAGGAAGGGCAGATATTCTGCATCACACATTGTAACAACTAAAGCTTTGTATTTTAAAGCTTCAGGTAGATATTATTAATAACCAAGGAACTCATTACTCAATTTGGAACAGAGGAGGAAACATGATGTTATGGGATATACACTACGTTTGTTGAAATTTCTCAAATCTCACCTCGCCTGGAAAGCCCTGAGCGCTTGAACGAATTTTTTTCATATCACAGAAAAAGTTCACCAACCATTCGAGGGTTGGGATTTCCATTCTTAGGATAGGTAATTTTTTTATGCCGAGGAAGAGTTTTTTTTTCTGCCTTTGCGCCGGAAACATTAGGGATGTACACTGAACGGAAAGGAAAGAAGAGTTTTCCTAAGCGGAAGAGGAAAAATTTATATTTCCAAATTTACGCGTGAGTTAAAGCTTCCTCAGATTATTCTGCTTTCTTCCAGACCAAAAGAAAACAGCATTAGTGATCTACAGCGCACGAGATTCATGCAGTACGGAGAATAGAAATGAGTTGGGCAATGTTAGCTGACTATATATATATCTCTATATCGATTCAAACGTTACTATTAAGCACTTTTCAATCGTGCACTCTATTTAAAATGGAATAGTTGCACGATCGCTCTTTCATATTCTCGGATATTCGAATTTTATAGGGAAAAGTTCAACTTTCAACGGCCCTATCTAGAAGGAACAGAAAATAATGGAAATTTCACTGCACAAAATGATTATTTAAGATAATTCATGTTTGACAACCATCCATAATTCATGTTTGGGTGCATGCTATGTCTTTTAATTTGCTTAAAATGACTATTAACTACGAAAGTAAATGATTTATCGCAGAATTCAGGAGAATTATGATTAATTAAGTCTCTTCACAAAATGGTTGCAAGGATAAGAAAAATTCCCTCCTTCACTGGCTGCTCTATCCTGAGATTAATAGACTGCAGCCCTCCACCCTTCCCTATCTAATGTTAGATCCCTTACCTCCTGGTATCTCTTCCTATGTGCTGTCCTCTTTATTTGGTTCATTCAATTATTCTTCGGTCTTTTTCTGGGGACTTTTCCCTCTATTTTACCTTCATATATGTTCGTCACAAACTCATTGTGTCTTCGGGTGTGTCCACTCCATCTGGCTCTTCTTTTCTGGGGGTCTATTCTGTATATGGAATTTCCGAGTCTCGGCAGTGACGACATTTTGACGTCAGTGCCACGAGAAATTCAAAGGGGAGCATTCGAAAGTTGAGATTTTTCTGGGAATTTGACGTCACATCCACGAATTTACCGAGGTTCGACCGCGTCGATTCCTAACTGAATAAGGTCCCTGTATGGTGTTCCATATGGTCGTCTTCTCTTCTCCTCTTCTATATACTTCATCATTTCTTATTTTGTCCGTCCATTTTATTTTCAGCTCCTCCTCCAGCACCAGGTTTTGAAGGATTCTAATTTTTTCTGGTCAGTTTTTGCAATAATCCATGCTTACGATCCGTAGAGTGCAACGCTCCACACGAATTTTTTCACATACTGTTTCCTGGTTTATAGAGCTATCTTCTCGAGCAGAGCAGTTGTCTTGTTCCTATTAGTGACTCCTTAGCTTGGACTATTATCCACAATGGACTTTGTATTTATTTCGTCCCACGTGATGATACTTCCGAGATAGGTGAAGGGATCTACTTGCTCTAATTTCTCTCTTCTCGGGGAAGTACGAAAATTCCCTATATGCAGCAATGTTTCATACCTACAAAGACACCGGTATAGGTACTACAAGCTTCCATCAAGTAAGAGGATAGCAACACTAGTTTGACCCCTCAACATGTGAGACCCACCCTCATTCAACGAAATCCCACAAAATGCACCCTTTCGTATCTCCGGATTATTTGAAAATCCGCACATACCCTTCTTTCCTCGCCCCATCTCATTTGCCATCCTCACATCTCCAGTTCCGGCCCCCTCACCAAAACCTCGCGCGAATTCAGTCGATACCCCCAATTCGTATCCGGGATCCTCCCTTCTTCTTTTACGGGCACCCTAGAACCCTCAGCTTCCTCCTATCTCCCCCGAGCAGGACCCTTATCTCTGTGCAGAGCAGCACAAAACCATTCCGAGCTGGAAGAATCCACGCATCCAAGAAGTCCGCGCGTCTCTCGGTCCGATGGTCGCCACAAAGCTAAGCATAGCCATCCCCCCCTGCTCTCCTTTTCTCAGTGAGCACAACTCTGGCAACAAAGTCATTCTACAAACCTGCGATTCCATTGAGGGAAAAACGTCGACGGAGAATAAATGCATCGCCGCTTTCTTACTGTGAGTAGTTTTGAGTTTCTGCTCAAATTATGAAATTGACAATACACTACAATTTTCACGCAAATATAAAAATACGTACTAAAATAGCTTTTGTAAATTATAATAAGAATCTTTCAAAGCAAATAGATATTGTCTTTTAAATCCTATCCATAACAGCAATAGACAATCGAAACGATCACAAAAATGCGAAATTATCATAAAAAGGTTATCCCTCCACACCGACAGAGAATTTATGATCACGGTATGGTTGTTTTCACTAGAAACTCTTTGCCTGAAAACTTAACGTCTATTACTAGTCATTTTATATCGATTTAATTGAATCTGGAGTCATTGTGGAGTAAAATTAGCGTGGCGAGAGGGAAGTAGAAAGGGAGCCACTGTTAGAGAACGTCCGACGTGATGACGCCGGGCAAACTACACCACCAGCTCAGGTAATGAATCTTTTAGATTGCTGATGATATGACGAGGATCGTCACCACATGTCAGCCCCAGAATACCACGATCGAAAAAAGTGAAATCGAAAAAAGAAGCGAGGCAGAGACACGACAGCACAGGGCAGAGATAGCGAATAAGTGCGTCATAATAGTCATCAATTCGAAGATTGGTTTGCTGTAGCTCTCTACTCTACTGGGCCTCTGGATACCGAAAATTATCTTCTACATTATACATTATACTCTCAATATTGTGTTCTATAGATTAAAAAGCCGAAAATAATCTACTCTACCAATAACGAAATAAATAATTCTGTTTTTTTCCAAGTTCGTGAAACTTTCAGGTTAACAGATAACTAAATAAGGCATTCTCCGAATGGCCTAGTAGTCCTCAGGTCCACGTCAGGTTTTGGTTCATTTAGATTTAATAAAACGAACGTTTTTTGACACAACTGGGTAGAATTGACTCAGCTTGAAATAAAGTAAAAGTAACTCAGAAAAATTCTAAAATATTTCAATTACAAGGAACAAGCAGTTTCACCCGTTAGAACATTTTCAGTTACACTCTATCTGGCAATGTACCTTATGATGCAAATATACTAGCTGTCAAGCAAATTTTTCTGTATATTTTACAATTGTATTCACAGTAGATGTAATTGGAGAAACTTACAAAGTTGCTAGCTGTTATATATATATATATATATATATATATATAATCGTTCATCCATTCACTCAGACCGCTCAGCGGCAAATATACTCATATAAATGTTTATACAGAAAGGTAGAAAGAAAGTGGATAGGAACACATAAAATTTACAAAGACAATGGTGGTGTGAAGATGTAAAGATGGCCAATTCCAAGCAGAAAAAATTCGACTGGACCGGGAATTGAACCACGGACTTTTATGTGTTCCTATCCACTTTCTTTCTACCTTTCTGTATAAACATTTATATGAGTATATTTGCCGCTGAGCGGTCTGAGTGAATGGATGAACGATTATATATATATATATATATATATTGGCTGGGCGTTCTGCATTACCGTTCTTCAGACTCGACGGCACTTTCTAGCTGAAGAAGGAACGGAATTTTTTACATTCTGTTCACGGATTTTTGCAAGAATTTAAGAAAACAGAAACGTGGAGTTGGAAAGGAGATGGAAAGACAAAGTTTGGGAGAGGAGAAGAAGAGCGGACGTGACAGAAAGACAAAAGACTTCATTTCGAGGAAATGAAGAGCACAGGGCGTGCCTATCTCAAATCTCGAAACATCTTACTCCTCATGCTGTTCATAAAGTTGGATTCACCGAATTCAACCGCATGTTCCCACGCGCAAGCTTCCAATCCAGAGAACTTCAACTTTGAGATAATTCAATAATTACGAAGCATCGTTCACCAATCTGAAAATCTATAGTAGAGTTTATTCGTTAAGGACAAGGAATTGATAAACAGACGTGACAGAAGGTGGTTATTAGTGATATTATGGCCGCGTAAAGTGAACACTTATCCGTAATAGTACACGGTCCTTAAGAGAGAGTTAAGTCTTAAGTCCATTTTACACGGGGCACGAAATTGCACAACTTAACACTGCATTAATTCCGCTATCTGCCGTGCAATATTTATTGCGAAAACGAATGCGTGACTGCTTTACACGGTGGTCGTAAGCATACATTCATTCGTGAATTTCAATCGTCTGATAAGTACGCTAAGAGCGAGTGTTTTGTTCAAACAGGGGAGATACGATCTGTAGATTCTGTACACGACTTTGTTGACATTCAGTGAAAAATAAGGTTGTGGTGATTGTGGGATTCTGTGATATTGACATTGAGCTACTCTCTCTCTGTGAGAAAAATAATGGATCAGGAGGAGGCTGCATTGATTGCTGCAGAGCTAGCAGTAGTGGGAATTATGATCAGAGCTCATAGAAAGACGTAACCGCAGGAGAAGAGCACTTTGGATGCGGGAGTGGATCCGTAGGCGAGAGGAGGGAACGGACATTCTTAATAGGGTCCAACAGGAGCTGGCTGTAGAAGACAGGAATGCCTACAGAAATTTTATGCAGATGACTGAGGAACAATTTAACGAGCTATTAAATATCTATCTAAATAAATAACAACATAAGTTACTGTAAATATCCTCCCGCACAAAGAATAACGGTAAACACCCATCGCTCAGGTCACGAACTATAAAGATATTAAGGTCACGGACTATAAGATTTCTATTATCCTTGGCTCAGGTTATCGAACCTTTTCGTCAGTCAACTTCCCGTGAACTTAGATGTCGTTAATTCTGCGACCGCTAGATGGAGTGCTATTCGTACAAATTGCAAGAATGCGACCACCGAATTCGAGCAGGGGCTATTCTGATGTCTCGCATTCATGCATTCGTGCATGCGTTCTTGAATTTCGCCGCTTTACACGGTGCATTCTGAAATTCACGATTGCACATACATTAGCTTGTGCAATTACGTGCCCCGTGTAAAACGGTCTTTAAACCACGGTCATGCTACGAGAGGATGGAGGATTGATGCCTCATTCTTTCTTTAGAATTTTCACGGAATTTTATTCACTCCATGACGAAAAACATTCTTTAACGTCATCACCGAAGTTTACTCTGGAATTATTATTTATTATTTATTTACATAGATCAGTACGAATAGACAAAGGTCAGGTGGCACTGTAAGGGTACGTCAAAATATACCATTGAGGCGAAATATAAACAAAATCATAGATAATCAAAAACGTCGTGAAACATAAACATAGCTATTAATATCACCGATCAACATGCATAAATGGTGCACATAAAAGTTTTTGCATGCATTTTTTTGCATTTGCACGCATATTTCTTTTTAAATGCCTGTACGTTAGAAGGTAAGTGTTTAAACAACTCTCCAGGTAACTGGTTCCATTCAATAATTGTATTGTTGAGGAATGAGAATTTTTTAACATTTGTTTTTTGGGATCTATGTTTTACTTTGAACATATGATCATTCTTGCTGATGAAGGCTGGCTCTTCATAAGACCACATAGCGAGAATTGATCACTACTGATGATCTCAGAAGATACAGATGGAGATTTATCATTCTCACGCTGAGTCGGAGTTTCATATAAATATGTGGGAGATGGAGATTCCACAAAGCAGTTGATTCAGAGAATGCAAGGCTTTTTTCTCATTCGATAGTACAAGAGGAAATGATAGCCAACCAACGCCATGACGAGATTTAAATGAAGGATCTCCGGAGAGGTGAAATATTATGAACTCCAAGATTGACACAGAATGGATGAAGTGCATAAATGTAATTAAGCGAGGTGAATTAGAGGGTTGGAGATCTGAGTGTGGATTAAATGTATACCTACCAATAATGAATGGTAAAACACCTTGTATCAATAATAAAAGAAAATAAAGCCGAATGAAAGGATATTGAAGCCTTTAGCGTAGAAAAATTGGAGCTAACTCCAAAGACCACTGGAAGACAATTATGAAGATTTTTCGAATTGCAATAATCCTAAAGGGAAACAATGAGCATCCAAGTCCTTAAACGTTTTGTCCAATGCTTAACCATTAGTTAAAAATATGAAAAATGTGATGAAAAAGCCTATGCTTGCAACAAGCTGATAAAATATAACTATGGGAGGGACGAAAAATGACGAATTTAGAGCTTGCTGGCGCAACTATTGTTGTAGTGAATCACACTGGATTTTAAAACAGTCGTACTTTCAGCGTGGAGCCGTAAGTCTCCAAACTCTTCCTCCCTGGATGAATATATACCAAGACTTAGCCTCTGCTATCGACCGCTCAATAAACTGCTTTTCCAGAATCACTCTTCTTCTGCCACCTCCGATCTATTTCTCATACTCTGCTCTCGAGCGCCATATCCAACGGATATACACATCCTGAAAGCCCAAGCAGCTCCAAATCTCACTCCCCTTCAAATGCACTCGCAACTTCTCCCGATACCCACTCCAAGACTTCCCGTCCCCCACCTCGAGATCGGCATACTCGTATCTTCCCAGACCCTCCACTATCCCGAAACGGGGCCGAAATATAAGTGGCGAGCACCCCCACTTCTTTTCCATTTATCGGTGGATATGATTTAATTGGGGACTCGAATGCTGATGACGCATGGGGTAGGAGGGAAAACCGTTGAAAGCTTTTTACACTCCGGCTTTCCCATCCAGAACCCTCACAAATTCTCGCAAAGCCAAGGATGGAAAGAGTGCGTTAGAAATTGAACAAACTCGGGCATTGGTCGCGGAGGAACGGGCCCCAGGGCGAGTCACATCGCATTTCAATACCTGTTCGTTCGAATTTGTGCTCCTTCGGGAGATAAATCGGGAACCGCCAGAGTTTTCCTTCCGAAATGATGATTTACGAAGGTTCGGCGATTATTTTTGGACTCCGGGAAAAGAGAGATAAGCAGGCAAAAGGAACTCTCCAGTTTTGCTGCGTGCGCTTACTTGAATAAGAGAAGTGGTACGACAAGGGCATGGTGCTTTGTCACCCAGGATATTCGACGAGAAATCTGAAAAATTTGAAATCGACTGTAAATAAAATCAATGGTTTGTTCTCGGAGAGCTTATTAAACATGCCTTTCAAGAACAAAGAAAATAAAATAAGGCAAAATAATCACCATTACTACGTTCACAAGGGTGTGAATGACAGAGAAGTCGAGCTTACTCAAATAACGAAAGTAATACGGTGTTTTTCGCCCATCTTCTTACATAATGTTTTAAAAAATAAGTAATTTACGCCACAAAAAAATCATCATCTATTGTTCACGGTGAGCTATTTAATAAGGGTTTAATTTTGGAAAATATGCACAACATGGCAGCTAGATTTTAGCTGTTTGTACTAGGAGGGAATTTCTAAAAATTGATGCTGACTTAGGGCCGGTTTATCCATCTCCGGGTAACGCGATTTTATCCGGTGGATAGCTTATCCTCCGGATAAACCTAAGGAAAGCGTTTATCCACCGTCGTTTAAGCTTTATCGGCCGAATAAATTTACCCGCTACTTCTTCCTCCGGATAATTATTTATCCGGAGGATAAACCAATTTCAAGATGCCTGACGCAATCACGTGGCATGTTTTAACTGTTATTTTGGACGCAAATCTATATTTACTCGTGTAATTCTTTTTCAGAAATCCTAGTTATTGGTGGTGTGACTACTCTGAGAGAAATTTGTGGCATCAATCTCCGTAATTTTTTAAATTATATAGCCTTTCAAATTTCTCATGTCTCCTGTTTACAATACTAGGAATGAAAAGGAATTTGAATATTTAATGAATGGAACGCTCATGGTACTTTTCGTTTAAATAAATTTGAAGCATTAAATTCATTTTTAAGTCGATTTAAGATGACGTAATTGGCCGAAATCATCGTAAATCCCCTGAAAAATTTGGGAATGCGCGATAGTGACGGTATTTCATCGTCATCGACCTACGGTATGAATACATTCACTTTATGATCTTCGAGAGCACTATTTTGGTTTATTGAATATTAAAAGTCTTTAGTTTATTAGTTTAGCGCAATCAAATTGTAACGTGAAGGGATATAACTTTCCAGCTTCATGATTCTAATTAAACAATCCCTCAACAACTGCGACTTTCGCCCAAGAATGCTCGGCAGTCAGATATATCAACAAACAAAGCGACGCGGAGAACTTTTGTGGCAAATTATTTTATATTCAAACCACCGCAATGGTATAAATTAATTTTAGTTAACAACGAACAGTCCTTAAGAGTATTTAAGATTCGTAAAAACGCTAAAAAGTAAGGGTAAACAGAGCTGGACGTCTTAATGTCTATTACTGCCAAAACAAACTCCGACAAATAACTTATGTATTGGTTATTATTATTATATATGTGTGTATTAGTTGATTCTTGAGGTGTTAGTGGTACATTGCACTAATTTAATTCTACAAACCCGGTATTTATCTTGAAGAGTGATGCCCTGTACTGATGTGCTCATTAATAATGCGATGATGGATGAATATTGCCAATGTTCACGACAATTTCAATTAAACTTTTACCGTATTAAGAGTTCATTGTAACCACCACCTTGACACATAGAAGTTACAAAAGAAAAATGAGTAGAAGGGTCATGAGAAAGCAACATAATCAACTGTGGATTGATTGTGCAAAAGAATATAGGACAGCAGACACTAATATTGGGATCACACATTTGAGACTAATACCATCTCATACTTTGGAATTTATTTTGCTCTTTGATGTCTCTCGAAATTCAAAAATAAAAGCCTATACAGAGTAAGTTACATCCTTTTGCATTATTTGTTGGAAAAAGATCATCATAATCAAAAGTCCACACAATTGTGTGTAATGATTGGTCTGAGTTGTGACCATTAGTGATTCAGTTAGTTATGGAATAAACTGAACTATATAAAGAAATCTTTATGAATACATATGGAGAAAATTGACTGCCACCAAACTACTGCTACCTGAATATATACCAATGTCGTTTTTCATTTAGGTGGTGGATGTTGACTATTTTTACAGAAAATTGAGTAAAACTAGAAATGTATTGATATAATATGAAAGAAACATAATTTCCCATCGATTTCTACAAATTTCACGATTTGTGAATGAGTTTTTAAATATTACAAAAGATTCGTAGGAATTATTCATGCAGAATTTGCATAACTTCGGTATAAAAATGCTAATTATAAACGCAGTGGTTAATTTTAGATGAATTCGAGTTTTACATTTAAAATATGGGTTCTCTCTTTGTCACTGCATTCCTCCTGCTAGGCATTACACGAACTGGTCATTATTGACTGCACTTGTACTACACAATGTAATTCCTATTTCGTATCAACATTTTGTTATTATAATGCATACTTAAATATCCATCACGCCATTCCCACTGAAGTGGGCAAAAAGGGTGAACTTATTTATTGTTGTTTTCCCCATCAAACCAGTCCCTATGATATAGTTTCCTTCATGGTGCCCTATCCTCAATCCTTTCATCATGCTCTGGTCTTGTTCTAATAATACTTCTAAGTAGTTTTATTTCCAATAAGCATGTTATTCAACTAGTGGTCATCGTAAAAATATCCACTCAGTAAGTAAAACAAAAGAGTAATAACAGTTTAACGATAGCCTCAGAAGGCTCATTTCTACCATTTTTATTTACATCCCAGTGGTATATGTTATTTCAACATACTCAGAAGCTCCGTAGAGAGGTAAATTCAAGGACTGAAACTCTTTTTGGGTTCACAGATTTTCACATATCTATATCGTTTCACGCTAATTATTCACACGCAATATTTAAACACTGAAAACGGTATTCAAAACGAGTGAAAGAGTAGTCACCAACTTTTAGAAGAAAGAAACAGACACAAAAGCCACTGAGTCTCCGGCATGAAATGATATCGTATCCTTCTTACACTAACGTTGAACAGCCCTTAATAAAGTCACCATATACAGTCATACGTTTAACGACTTTGAAACAATAATCTGAGACTAACCTCACGCTTGAGACAATCTTCGCCAAACAAATGCTTAAGACACGACCGTGAAATAGTTCTTTGTTAAACGGCAGCAAAATACACCACATTAAAATGCACACTTATATCCATAACGAGCTCGTGCCGAGCCTTGTGAATATCGGAATTCAGAGCAGAGTTCAGAGTTCAGAGCATTCAGCTTCGACCATGTATAGATGGTCGAAGGCATTCGGCCAATCACAACGGTCGCTTCAAAATTCACGTTCACTCTGAGTTGACAATACCAACGTTGCTAGATTTTTCTATCGGGTAACTACTCGCCGGATAAAAAATGATTGATAAACGGTACATAAGATTTATCCGGCGGGTAGCAATATCCGGCGGATAGTTACCGGGAAGTTTACGCGGAGATGGATAAACCGGCCCTTAACGATGGAAGTTGTACGGCAAAAATACTCATAGTGTCTGATCAACTTGAATATTAAAATTTCGCAATACGTTCTTTAAGAAGGCAGTATTTATGGTACAATAAGAGATTTGATGAGAGTTTCAAGCTCAAAAAGAAGTTAAGACGTCTAATTTATGTGCCGTATTTGCGAACAGATGGGGGAGCCAAAGGTAAGATTTTTTTCTCTGCAACTGTCACAAGTGGATTTCCTAACCCTCCGGTCTGTATAACCTACTTGGTATCAATTCTAGAAGTAACCAACAAACTTGAGTTAATGCAGCACGTGTGCCAAAAGCCTAACTCCAACCATCGATCTGATCCAGGGTTTTTGGGTCTAGCACACCTACCTAGTTTTCCAGGCCGAAAAGATTGGAATGGCAGAGAATGATGTCCTTACCTGAAAAGAGGAAAAATGAAAATATTAAATACAAATTCAGATAAATTTGACAAACTTACAAAATGTGGTGAATTAAGTATGGAAAAAAGTTAAGGAGTGTAGATAGAGTAGGTAAAAAGAACACTCTGACACCGTAAGGTGCTAATGCGTTTTGCTACAAACGCTGAATATCAATTTTCATCCACCTCCAACAGGACTGTACATAGGTTTGCCTTTCTCTCCCTCCTCCTTAGCATAATTATTCTATTCGCTGAGTTAATTTTCTTGGAAATCCAGTAATAGAGAAGAGAAAACACGTGGAATGAAATAACCCTGGGAAATGCACGGAGATGGAAAAAACACGACCGTTAGATTTGAGTGAAGAACAAGCAAAAAGGGTAATATAATGAAGTTTGTTTGGGAATAATTTCGTTGGAAACAATTACCATCTGCACAAAAACAAAAACAAGTGACCGTATATTCACCATCCAAGACTAATCTATCAACCAAATCAGACACCCATCATATCACCAAATCAGCCTCGATTTAAATATTTTTTTATCGTACGCGAACATCTGGGGGTAGCACGTTGGCCTTCCATTCCTGGCATGTCCATTAAATTTACCGTTGCATGACAGGTCCTTCTTTACTTAGCATAGACTGGACGTCAGATGAATCATCTGAATATCCAAAACAACCAGGCATAAAAAATATATGGAATACGATAAAAACTTGTGAAAACAAATCAGTAGTCAAAAAATGTGTTCAGGATAAAAACATGAAAAGCGATGCTTCACTTAGCGAAATCATCATCTTATAATTTATCTTCAGATTCACTGTAATCACTCACATATACATTAAGTTCCTCAATTATATCACCATCGATCAATGTTTGCCTATCCATCGCTTTGCTAGATAGCGAAATCCGATGCACTGCGTGAAGGAAACTCGTAGAACACACTACTGGCGTTTCTCTGGTTTCCCGGAAAAAATAAATTGCAATGTTGCACCCTTGTGCGTTATTAAAACGAGAAGGTTAACAATATAACACATGAACAGCGCGAGTTTTATATTGGAGTCTATAGGCGAAATAATTACCCGGGAACACGATAAATGAAAACCCGAGAATTTCTCGGGCTTGAAACAGAGAGTGTTAAGAGCAGAACAGTCTCATTATTACACTGACAATAGAATGAACCCTTTATTTGATCTTGGTTTGAGGTTGCTGCCTATTAATATGTAATTATGGATTGAATGAAAAATGGTGGGACCTAAATGGAACATGCCCGAAACTGACACTCATATAATATAAAAGGGAATCACAGAGGAAAGAGAAGGCTAACCGAGAATAGAACGAAGCGGTAAGATGGAGCCTTGTTAGTTGCTCATTATCACTCTATCATAAGCACAGGGCACTATCTTTAGATCAAAAATGGATGCACATTTTTCTCACCGAAAATCATGCTGAATACCTGAGCAGCTGCCGAATCAATACCAATCAAAATGTTTCCGACCCTCTCTGTAATCATTTCGGCCTCCGGAACTTCAAAACTTTTGTGTCGCTGACAACGGCGTTCGTTAAAACTTTTAATGAAACCTTTATTATAAATCAACGATTCCGCTCGGAAAGGCTTCAATTGATCACAACGTAATTAGAGGAGAAATTTATTCCAGATCTAAAGAAAAACAAATGATGTTTTTTCAAGCATTAATAAACGAGCTACCGAAATTTGATGACTTGGGCCTAATTAATTGGGCAGTTTTTAAAAAATAAATGAAGATTCAATATAAGCCGATGCATCCAGCCAAGAGTATTAATGCCCGAGGAGTATTTATTCAACGGCAGGATTAATTTTTATGCATTTTGGGTTGATACTTTTGCAAATTATTGGAGGAATCAGAAAATTGGTTAATAATCGGGACGTATAACCATTTCTTAGGGAAAAGCCTCACAAATATGCATATTTAAATCGAGGAATGTCAGTCGTTGGCACTGAATAAGTGAGGAAATATAAATAACAAGCATGTATACAAATACTAGATGAATAATGGTTCTATGAAAGGATCGAATAGTGGAATAATCTAGAAAATGATTAATTCGGATGAAAGAGAAAAGCCGTTGCGGATAACTTGGTAACTTTATAATGACCAGTTGAGTTGAGGCTACCGCTGAGGGATGGAAGAATTAACGCTGCAATTCCACATGGTAATAGATTAATTCACACTAATCTATAATTCCTAAGGTATATCACTTACATAACATAAAAATTATCAGGTGTGAATAAATCTGTTTCCATGTGGAATTGCAGCGTTAATTCTTCTATCCCTGATATCAAGGAATTCCACCAAGTAAGGTCCGAAACTATCAGCTACCGGTGAGGTTAAAAAGTTCAAATATCATGTGTTGTCATTAGAATGGAAGAGGGTATATTATTTTGTTTTACGTTTCAAAGGAAAAACCCTCCAAGATCTATATACAGATTAATAATAGCATTTGTTGCTAATTTAGCGGTCTCAGTGAATGATTACAAGTGAATTATGCCTCTCCAAGATGACGGTTGCTTAATACTGAGCATTAGAAGGATTGGTCTCGTACGATTTCGAGTTTCACCTTCACTTAGGTACTCTGTCCTTGTCTTCAGTGTTTTACCCTTTTCATTACAACATCGCTCATCAATAAAATATACTTCAGTTGTCATCAATATCAATTAACTTCAGTTGTTGCGCCGTCCCGGCAATAATACCGCCAAGCAAGTATTTTTCCTTGCTCAGGAAACCATCTCTGGATAAAAATCCGTCGAAAAAGCAAATGTATTTTTTTTAACTTTTTTAGTTCCCTAAAAGTCTAAGCATTTCAGTGAGTGGGGTCAATATGGTACATCGAAGTTTTATAGTCATTGCATGTTTTTGTCGTCTAATTTTCTGTTATTCTGAATGCTATAGATGTATTATATAAAATAAAGTTTAACACATCAGCCAATATTAAGTGGATTTGAAGTATTGATAACAATGTCACAAAATGAAAGATACTTTGTAAATTTCCTCCAAAAATTTACAATACCAACCTAGGGTTGAACAAACTTGTGCCATTATCAAGATGCATAGGCACAGTTTTGCGGACGTGTATATGTTTAACCCTTAACTACTATCGTGGGGTAAATTAGCTGTAATAAATATCGACTGTAAATAAATAAATTATATGTACTACGATATAAAGTCTCCATTTATTACTGAACAGTGCTGTCACGCATTAAAAATTAATGGAATACATTTTTCAATGTTTTTGCCTGCAATTAGTGCGGGACTGCTTTTTTGCTGAATTTTTTAAATAAATAGAAAATTAATGACACATGAAAATAAAAAATTTGCTTTATTGACTACAAACGAATTTAACTATATTACCTCTTCGGGCCTGTTTTTATAAGCACCGTTCTCATATTTATTAGCAAGAGAACTCCCTAAGTTTTCCGGGTTAATAATCACGTTCCCTCCATTCTTTAAATCCAATGTTTTTTTTGCTGAAATTTTTTAAATGAATAAAAAGTTAATAAAAAATTTAAATAATAAATTCATTTTATTGATTGAAAACGAATTGAGATGTACTAACTCTTCGGGCCTGTTTTTAGCTGCATTGTTCTCATGTTTATTGGCATGGATATTGGATACTCCCCAAGTTTTCCGGGTCAGTAATCATGTTCATTCCATTCTTTAAATCCGCGCATATTTATGAGAAAGTCTTTCTCTTTGCCCAGAATGCTTAAAGTTGTCTTCAGAGGCAACGCTACCGTATCTAGGGATCAACTATTCACCGACTCAAGCGAATTCCGTAGTTGGAGAATAGTTGATCCCTAGATAGGCACTCCAGAATCCTTCGAGAGCACTCATAGGCACGCCGGAATACCCGAGCTTGTTCTCGGAGAAGGAGAGGAGGACAGCCGGACACATTTCTCGCCCCACGGCCGCTCAAAAGCTTCCGCATTTCTTGAAATCCTACTCACTGCTCTCTCTCTCTCTCTCTCTCCTTTCCATTTGCTGAAGATGCCATTTCCCTCTCTTTCAAGTCTTTGGCATCCTCCCTCCCTCCCATCTCCGTCCCGTGAGGAACTCCCGTTTATCCCGATGCGGGAATGAGATGGGGCAAAGGGGAGGGGGAGGGTCGTAGAGGGGGGAAAGGATGTCTCATCCTTTTCTCCCTCCTTTAAGACGGGAGCAATCCTCGCTCCGGAGGGTCCCCGACACTGCTCACGACTATCATCTTAGCGCAAGGTTACCACCCTCCCGGATTTCATCCGTGGAATCGGTGGAGAATCCGAAAATAAGACGGGGGATTTTGAGCGCTCCTTACCTCACTTGGAAATACTAGAGAGATTACGATGAATGTTTTTCGAGATGCGGTATAAAAGAGAGGCGGTGTTTCTATGAAGATTTCCGTTCCTATTTGCCTAGTCATGATTTGAAGCAAGTATTTAATTTTTATTCCTATTTTATCTAAATTTGTTGCTCTTAAATTTATTTTTCTTGAAGGATATACCATTAGTGGGCTATTTACCAGGCTTGAAACTTGAAAAAAATTTGGCACAAAATATTACATTTTATTCCCCTTAAACTCATCCAAAGGGTTGTATGGGTTGTATTCCAATCGAGAATTATCCTAACCCTGCATTATATATATCCCATTCAAAATAAAAAGTTACTTGAATCATATACTTTGTCGTATACAATGCAGTCTGTGCTAATGAAATAATGTTTGGGATATTGTGTCATCTGATTCTTAAGCTGAGGTAATGTTAGCTAGTATTTCTTTTATCAAATGTATTCCGGGTCAATAGCGTGGATTTCCATCTTAAAGTCTGCGTAGATTTTTAAAACTATAAGCGATCCCACAAAAAAATGAGTGTAATACCAATCGAAAGGGGAAGAAAATTTGGAGTGATCGGGTTGGGAAGGTGATCTTTCATTTGATACACCAGGTAAATCATAAGGATGAGAGAAGGAACATCCAAAAAAGTTAACTATTGATTTTGCGAAATCAATAGTTTGTAAACAGGCCAAAGAGAATTTAAATACTTTTCAATTGATACATTTCGGCTAGAAATACATTTAATTCCGTTTATTATTAATATTTTTGAAAGTCATGAACTGTCAACGTTTTAGACCGTTGAATCATATATTTTCGGGTTAACACTGGTCCCCTATTTAACTCCCAGGGGGATTTCTTGTTTGCTTCTTCATCTTCCCCTTTTCAAATAGATCCTACCGGTGCATTATTTATTTTATTGTATTTATTCATAAAAATATAAATAATTTTACAAATCCAGCCGCGGTTTATTCTTCACCTGTCAAGTTACCGACCCAGTCATATTTTTCAGGAAAAAGTCATGACTTGCACCCTCCATTAAGATGAAGACAACTAGGCCCCAACCGTTCGCCATTGCCGAATCACATCCCATCTCTTACACATTCCTAAGTTTATAAACACATCTGCTACTAACACTTAATCTATCGCTCTGCCGTTAGAAGTGTAAAATAATTTATAATTTTGGTTGAATTCCCTATTGAATATTTTATTGAATATGTCCCTTCTCTCTTCCGTATGATTAACGTAGGTGTAACAAATGATAGATCACTTTCCCCATCCTAAAACTCCAAATTTCATTTCCCTGTTGATTGGTATTACCCTCACTTATTGTTGGATCACTCAAAACATACGAAGAGTTTAAGAAACGGAGGCCAAAGTGATACAAAGTTCATCGAGTTCCACGTAAAATGATATCCCGCTCCAGCTATCTTTATAGGAAGGTCAAACATCTATGTACCTCATCAAAAGCTGAAGGCCTTCCTCTCTTTTTAGGATTTCAATCTTCAGCACGGCACATATTATATCTCTCTTCATGCCATCCATAGGGCCTAATCTCACATACCATCCCGAATAACCCAATATACTCCTCTCCATCATTAAGGGAAGGTCAAACATCAAATTCCCTCTCTAAGAGCTGAAGGCCCTCGTCTCTTTTTAGGATTTCAATCTTCAGCACGGCACATGTTCTATCTCCCTTCATGCCACCCATAGAGCCTATTCTCACATACCATCCCAAATAACCCAATACAGTCCTCTCCATCACTATGGGAAGGTCAAACATCAAATTCTCTCTTTAAGAGCTGAAGGCCCACGTCTCTTTTTAGGATTTCAATCTTCAGCACGGCACATGTCCTATCTCCCTTCATTCTATCCATAGGGCCTATTCTCACATACCTTCCCGAATACTTCAATACACTCCTCTCCATCACTGCCTTCAGAATCCTCTTGCCCTTCTCTATCTATTCCTACCAACTCTGTCTCCACAAAAACTTTACCAAGCACTTATTCGTTTGTCTCCCTTTCTACGCTCTGCACTTTCAATTTTTTCCCACAACCACAACCTAAGGTAATTTGAGCAAATCATAATTTCTCCTAGAAATCAATGAATTTGGTCTCATATTTTAGAAAAATACCTTACCATTCCTAAGATAACAAAACATTAGCACCCGCTGCGCTATTTTTCAAGATATTTGCCAATAAATACATGCCTTTTTACATTTGAAATGGTGCGTGTATCCACTTCAGAGAGATATTACTTATAAAAAATGAAAAATTTCTTACTCCTATTTCTCACACAAAAATTTGCAATACCTATGTAGTTTGTATAATTTTAAACTATTTTTTTAAATCATATAGTCACCGAAGTAACTTTTTAGTAACAAACAAACCTATTGTGACGGAGATTTAAACGTACCTAGTGAAGAAAAGAGTCGAGTTAAAGACTAATGTAGATTGTTAAAATATCTTTCTCAGGCTTCACACCGAGTAATATTTTCTAATTGCCCCAACGTTTCGAAAAACGACTTGTCTTCCATTCTCAAGGCGTGTGTTATTGTTGTCGTGTCCTGTATTGTGTCGTGTCGTGTAGATATTTAAACATATTACACCGGGAAAAGCTTAAATATTTTACTAATGTAGATGTCTTTATTTAATGTCTGAGAATTTCAGTTACATAAAATTAATTAATTCACCATTAGTATCACGATGTAATTTATTTGTATTTGTATTTGTAATTATGAATCTTAGAACTGCAGAAATTAAAATGAGAAATTCGATTATAGGCTTAAATATGACTTGGGAAATATTTCGCTCAACCTACTTTATACATCTTCAGAACACCCTTCTCTCATTTTCTCTGTCCAGTACGCACCATAGAACTTTTTATCAATCTCTATCTTTACATTATTCCTCAAGAAACGCCTATATTGCTTGTGCTAATCTCATCTAAAAATAAACCTATACTATCACTATGAAATATAGTTCCACCCAGAGAGGGAAGGCTCACAGCATCTTCCTCATCCAACCGTGGTCCATTCCTCTCTGACAACGACCCAGTCATGGATTCTGGGAAGAGGCTATGACTTTCACTCTCTTCTGGGAAAGTGGCAACCCTGCCAAATCAACCCATACCCCATACCGCCGATTCCGTTCCGCTCCCCTCATTCCAATTCCTGCGAGCTTTTTAACTCTTCCACGACCAATACCTCCTCATCCCACCCATTTGAATCTCCTCATTCCCCCTCTTCCGAACTCCTCTCGAACCGAGGGAGAGATGGTTTGGTTGCCGTGGAATGCGTGGCAGTCAGAACGCATTCCAACCAACCCGAAGAGGGAAGAGCAGTGAAAAGGAGAGACGGGATGAGGAGTGGCAGGGGGTGGAGAATAAGGTGGGGGGTAGGGCCAAAAATAGTTTGGCGAATCTGGTGCGCGCTGACTCAAAAAACAGTCCAAAGTGGAGGGTAGAGGGGGGGGGGAGGGCAGTGGTGGATGGGGAGGAGGGGGTGTCGTGAAATGGATGGCTGGGGTATTGGGTGAGCTCGCGGATGAGGAGAGCAAGGTTGAGAATCTCGAGGTCGAGGGGATAAAAGGTATGAGGCAGTGTGTGTGTGTGCAGGGATGAGAGCGACGAACGTGAAGGATGTCGGATTGGGGTGAGGTTGATCGGAGCGGGAAGGCCGTCGTGTGGTGGTAGCCCGGTCTATTTTCGACTCTTCCTTCCACATCCCCGCTCTCTGCCCTCCGCGGAGTCGTCCTCCCAACCCACCCTCCATATCCCTCCTTCCCCCCTCCTCTCCTTCACCCAGAGCAGTCACGTAGATAATTTATTAGTTCTCAAACAAAACTGGAAAGATTATTGAAGGCAAATTTTGAGGATCACGGTAGAGATGGGAAAACTCGTTTATTTTTGGGTACTCGCTCACTGTAGACCGGTCCTCTTTGGAACCCGTTCCTTTTCACTCGTTCACCGTTCCCTTTTTATTAATAATCATTAATTTTCGTTTTCAATATGTACTTAGTATTAAAAATATATAATATAAGAAACTATAAATAATTTGTATGCTGTATCAATCGCGTTCTACAACACTGAATAAGTAATAATAAAAATCAAATTACGGAGCGGATATTAAAGGAGCGAATGACCGAAAGGAACGAAGGACCGAAAGGAACCAAAGTTCGTTCGGGAGAAGTTGATCCTCGGGTCTTCCGTTCAGTCCATGAACCCGTTCCTTCGGTCCCGTTCGTTCGCGAACGACCCAACTCTAGATCACGGCACAAGCCACGAGTTACCATTGCCGAATCACTCAGAAAAAATCCACGGGCATCCCTCGATATCGCGCCGGTTGCTTAATTGGCCTAAGCAGCCGGGGCCACATTGTGGGATCTAGGCCCGCGTCCACGTCAGGTGAATAAATTCTCCTCAGTGGAATTACAGCACTGGCAGAATTAACCTTTTGCTTTTTACTAATACACACTCGTAATTATCCGAGTAATATTGACCCAAGAAGCATAAGTGTTAGTTATTTTGCGCCGAGAAAATAAAAAATTAATGAGTTATTGATTTTTATACTCAATGAATTTTATACTAAGTACCAGCTAAATTAAAGACATGAAGTACAGAGTCATAATATTTTGAAACCAAGAACTTATGTTGATATATATTTCGTTTCCGATCATCATGACCCGTCATGAACAGGAGGGTTAAAGACCTTTTCCATCAGTGATGCATGACATGTAACGAACTACGTATGAAGATACTCTTGCCCTGAGTGTTGAGAAAATAGACCGAGACGTGATATGAACCCGTGACTTTTGCGTTAGGCGAGGACTTTCTTCCTCCACCTCCGAGGCTAACGCGAAATAAATACAAGATATTTTCAGGAAACAGGTCACAAGTTTACATGGTCAATTCCGTTACTGACTTAGAAAAGGCTTTCAAATAGTCACCAATGGAGCAGGATAAACAGTACAGTTGCCTAGACTACATCTTTGAGGAAAATCAGCAGAGTCGTATGGTATTTTGGAGGAAAAATGCATCAAGCACAAGTTTTGTTTGTTTTCAAGATAAAACTTATAACCGAAACGTTGTGTGCATACGTGAATAAAAGTCGAGAGATATTTTTAATTCAATAGTAGCATTGCAAGGTTCAGACGCCTGGACTCCTAAGGAAGGAGAACTATAGTATTTTTATATCGCAGAAATTTGAGACGCTGGTGAAGAAGAGAATGTAATGAGAATGAGAAGGTGCCATGGACAAAGTGCAGCAAAAAAGGAAGACTAGAATGGTAGGTAGCAGGTGGAGATTAGGGGGTAGCAAAGTCTATGTAGGTATGTAATGGGTAATTATAGGGATAAAATGATGCCCAAGACCATGCAACAGATGAGTTTGTTAGGTAGGCCAGTAAGAATAAAAACAAATCGCTAAAACTTTTCGTCATGTACGATTACCATTAGCTCCACATCTCTCGGCTTATTAACCTTACTACATCAGATTTTTAATCTTAATTATACTTTATGGACACAGTAATTGTAAAAGAATAAAGCAAAACCGCATAAACATCAATAAAATGGATTCTCTAAATTTGCGAATCTTTCCGCACGCTTTTAGCGAGCAACATTATGAGTAACAAAAATATTCCACAGCTCCCGTATTCAGTGCACATCATATAATTCTTGGCGTCTTAACTTGAATGGTTTATAACACAAAGTTGGAATAGGTTCAATGAAATATGAGTTGAAAACCTCGCAACTATACCTTTCTCATGCCATAAAATAAGGGGAAGTCACTCTTGCATTCGTGATTCAGATTTACAGAAATATCACCCCTCATTACGCGTTGGGCCGCTTGGGTGTCACACCACTTCATCTCATCACCTTAATTAGACTGGGGACTCCCCACGAAAAATTTACGAGCACTCGGTTAAATTCCAGCAAACGTTTCAAGGTCTCCCAAATCCTGTTCTAGTGGCCACGGAACTTGTGAACGAAGATATCCGATGCCGCGTGGAATTTCTCTTGACGAACGTCACGTTTTAAATAAGGCACATATGCTTTTATTTGCCTCTTTTGAGTCCCCTCTGTCTCGGTCTACAAATGGAATCTCACCTCACTTGAAACCGTTGCCCGAGAATCGCGATCTAATTAAATAAAAAAGCAATGGGATAGAATGAGCTTAAGGTTTTGGAAAGGAAATGGAAGAAGGACATGAAATACCGGGGGGGGGGGGGGATGACAGGAGTTTCGTTTTAGCCGAGAAATGGGTATGGCGCAGGGAAGTAATTAGGGCACCGCAAGGGTGAGCAACAGGGTTCATAAATGACATAGCATGAGGGAAAAACCAAGAGAAATTCGAAGGGATGAGCACACAGTTCACACTGCACATCAAGGAAGTTCTTAAATCCTTTGCGAAGGCTGAGATGTACGCTTCATTACAGGCGTCATCATCATTGGTGGTAAGATAGTTTGACTGCAGCCCTCCACCCTTCCTTATCTAATGCTAGCTCCCTTACCCCCTGGTATCTCTTCCTATGTACTTTCCTCTTTATTTGATCCATGAAATTATTCCTGGATCATCCTCTGGGGACTTTTCCCTCTATTTTACCCCAATTATGTTCTTCACAAACAAAGTGTACCTCAGGGTGTGTCCAATCCATCTTGTACTTCTTTTCTGTATGGTGTTAAATATTGACACTTTCCCATCTACTCTTCTATAAATTTCACTACATTACAAGCATATACTTATGTAATATTACATTCTTTGGTGCAGGTCATTGGTAAAAAGCAAATAGAGGTAAAAGGATCCTATAATCCTAAACATTTATCTTAGTTCGCACATTTGGGACATCTGAGGCTTTGGCAGTAGGCCTCTTAAGGAAAACACAGATTGAGAGAAATGTAAAATGGAGTGGTCTTAATATGGAAAGAGTTTTTATGCGAAGAACCGATGATAGGTAATGCATCTCGTCACAATAAAGTGGATACACTTTACTGAATCACATCGTCCTTCGGCAAATTGTATCTGAGATAAACATCCTTGAGATTTAGAACTTCTAGAATTGAGAGTATCAATTCGTTTAGTATTTCATTCAACTGTGACTTTACCTAACGAGAGCAAAGGTGTTGTCTTTCTTTCCTCTACATTAGTCTATGTCAATTTCCTGAGGCTAATATTATATTTCAATATTCTCCAGTAGGTGGTGTAAGTGAGAATGTGTAGGTTTCCAACTAAATTATTACAATATAGACAATAAACCTCGGAGAGAATATTGAAAAATGTAGTGATGAAAATATTTTTCTAAAGTTTTGAATGGTTATTGACATAAGAATCATAAAGCAATAAAATGTAATAAAATTTAAATAAAAAATTTACAAAACCCACCTAAGAAATAATGCTATTTGTTATTGATTAACGATCGAGTTCCTAAATAAGTTCGAGTTAAATAAATAAACTACTCCTGTCGTAGCTTCCTCCAATAATATGTAACAAACAACGTTCACGCATTACTGATTACGTTATTTCATCACCCTCCATGCATTTATAAACTCCCGACCGGACACAATATTGCACTCTCTCCAAGTGTGTTATGCGCTAACAACACCCTACCCAAGTAGAAAAATCTTATGTCCAGTAAAAAACAGGGATAAGACCTGGCCCTCTGTGAGAATGTTAGCGATTGGACCCTGCCTGGCGTAATTTAAGTTGTCAGAAGTAGCATAAAGGGTATAATAAATGAAAAAATCGGTGGTAAAACACAGAGGTTGGTGGGAAGATAACGTCGGCAAGAATGCACTTGAAATGCTTGGGGTGAGAAATTTGAGAAGAGTGGCAGATGATTGGAATGGAGGATGAAAACTGAGGAGGCCAAGGCCCGATTTGGGCAGCAGCGCCACCGAAGAAGAAGAAGAAATGAGGAGTTCTAGGTTAAAGGAATTAAGGTTGAGAGTCGTAGGGGTATGGTAGCGCAACGTAAAGGAGAGGTGAATGGGAGGAAACATACGGTCATTACGAAGTTTAGAGTGGTAATTCACAATTTCAAACTGTCCGAAAAAGGCCAGTTTACGCCCTTTTACTCCCCGATGATACCTATATAAGCCTAAGCCAACCAACTGCTTGTGCCTGATGATGGTATGATTAGCTGAAACCTTGGTCGTGTTTCTTCAAATTAAGTGTGGAACCTAACTGGTGTTATTTCATTTATTATTTATTTATTTAGTTTATCCAACAGCAAAAGAAAGTTGCAGGACAAACCTTACATACATACTAACGATAATTAATACTTGAGTACAACAATTACCGCATTTCTTAAATATTTTCCTTTAAATAAAAACATATCCAATTCTTTTGCAAAACTATTATAAATATTGCATATTCCGTTTAATGTAGCATGTTCGCAATACTCTGTATTACACCTTTTCGTTACAAACAATCTGATACTTTGGTGTTTTAATGGGGACGAGAAAATTAATTTTTCTATCAATAAGGTACTATTTCCATTATTCAATATGTCATAAAAAAACATTAAGTCTACAAAGTCTTCTCCCTTCTAGGGTACTAAAACTAAACATCTTTAATAAGGTCTTTGTAGGAACATGATTTTCCATTATAGGATAATATCCATATTCTCTCATGAATAAGGCCCTTACAAATCTCTTTTGCACTTTTTCAAGAAGCATTATATACTTATTCTGAAATGGAGACCAAATTACAGCTGTATATTCCAGTCTGTTTAGCACAAATGTCTCAGTGTTATGAAGGAGTTCCACCGAGGGACGCCAGAGACAGTGTCTTATAAGATGGACATAATTTCAGACAGCATGATTGATAGAAAAAAACGTCAGAAAACAGTTACCAAAGCATTCAGAACCTCACGACCGTCAGCAATAACATAGAGAATGAATCCGCAAGAGACGGAGATACTTCACTTTGGCGAAAGATGGAACGAATCCAAGGAAGCGAAAGATATGAAAGACGATGGAGTGAAAGATTTTTGGGGCAAATTGCGGGAGAACGGTAATTTTTCAGCGAAGGAAGGGATATGGAGAACTGAGAGCGTCGCTCGCCGAGGGGAATGTGCGAGTCTTCAAAACTTCTTCCCTCTCATTTTCCAGTCGGTCTCACACGCATTCGCTGGTCGGTGAGTTCATTGGAAGGGAAACTCAAGGATCTGGAGCACCTGCGGGTGGAATATGGACTAGAAAGTAAGATGGAGTGGTGGGAAGAGTTTTTTTCCTTCTCTCAAGTCCGGTGAAAAATCTCCGCCCACAGCGCGGCAGACGCGCGACGTGATTATTTTTTGATCGCGTAAATATCTCACCACTGAAATATAGCGGAAATATTTCAAGTTCTCGAGGGAGAAAATTAATAAAAAAAGGTAAAAAGAGAAGAAAAGATGGCTCACACATCTAGGAAAGATCGCCAACCAATGGATGGGCATTATTTTTCTTTTTTACCCTTTCCGCTTTCAACAGATACCTATGTTCTCGTTCCGCAGGCTCCGTCGTATTGTATGCTAAATACTGAACACTAATTTAGACAGTAATAGCAAAGCAAAAAAAAAAGAAATTCGTAAGAATAACTTATTGCTGCAAAGTTACGCTGAGGTACCTAATGCTAAATATGCATTAGATATATAACATATGGTAATTATCGCCTAAAACACGGAAAATAGTCGAGATAGAGTAAAAAATAAATGACTTCGTTTTGTTTTAAGTTAAATACAGTGTTTCGGCACTTTTAGAGGGATTAGTGTGGGAGGCCCTAGAGACTTGGAGGTTACACGCTAGGCTCAGCTTGTTTGAAAAATTCAGAACTGGTGTGTTTCAGAGCGACACGGAGAATATTATCAATACACCTCACTGCACCTCTAGGTCTTTCAGACGCAATTAAATAAGAGAAATACATTGCCGAATAGATAGGTACAAAAACTCGTTCTTCCCGCAAACAATAAGCGACCACAATAAAAAATGAGCTCCACTAAAAACATCCCTATAATACACGTCACCATTTCACCTACCAAAACCTTATCGCTCACATCTTTACACGGATGGTGTCCCAACACCCCTTGTCACACATACGGCGGCCCATATGGCAGCTCGCACGGTAGTGAGTAGATGTAGGTGCAAATCCTCACTTATTATCTCAGTTCACCAGACCAGTTCAACTTAACCAAATCACCTATTTTCATGACAAATTTTTAAGCCAATTATGATAATAACAATGGACAATGTATTCCTCTCTTTCACTTCACTCGGAAATATAATATAGGTATTGATTTTGACAAGTTATTGAATTTCACTTTTCATATGCTTGAAGACTATGTTTGGATGTTAAGTCTGAAGTCTGTGGGTTTCCATTGGCGTATCCCTTTTCTCCAAGAATTTTCAAAATAAAAGAAGAGCGAAAATAAATGGAGGGTTAGAATTCACGGAGATAATGGGATGGATGGGAAAACTTAGAAGGAAGGAGAAAATATTCCCCTAACCGTCAATGGGTCTTCATAACGTCCGAAATACTGTGGCTCAGAATTAGAAGAGAGGAAAGAAGCTGTGTGATGCCCATTGTTATAGGGTGAAATATTAAAATAATTTTGCACGGAGTATCAAGATAGTTATTTGTAGTCGGTGGGTTGTTGGATAGTGACATAATATATAGTATAAAGGTACAAGCCCATTTGAAAATTTTCCAGATTGGAACAATTGCAACCACAATAAGTGGCCGAAGGCGTGAAGTAGATACACCGAATTTAATTATATCCGACAGAGAACCAAATCTCTGAAAATGCTTTTCGCAAAATGTGCTCAGTCTTGACTTTGACCCAACAACTTCTGGCTTTTTCACGTCTCTCGTCTAGCTCTCTCGCCTGACTCAAATTAATTATGTTACCTATCTCTTAAGCCCACTTTGCCAAGTTAACTATTCTCCAAACACTCTTTTAGCGACTTTACCTGAATGTGCTCAATATGGATAAAACTACACGAGAAGTTACGCAAAATATTTTTTTTTAATATCAAAAATAATTCATCATCGTTCGTTATCGTATAAACCAGTTCAACCAAATTAATATCTTATTTTCACCAATTTCTAAGTCAATAACGATGATAACGTTGGTCAACGTTGGACAATGTATCCCTCTCTTTTTCTTCACTCGGTACAGGAAGCATAAATACCAGGGCCCTGCGTGGTGAAACACCCTTCCAAGCAGGATTCAGGTCCACAGCTCAAGGATAATTATGCGAAAAGTGAACCCAGCCCCATCGAGGCTGGCACATCCACCTTCACCGAGGTCGCTCTCACCCAACGTACAAAGCCAACATGAGCGCGTTAATCCTGGCATTAAAAACAATTCTCCGCGGACGGAAAATCGATATCACGAGAGAATGGATTCTGAGAAACGACGCCGCGGCAATTTGTACGAGTTGTACGGTCCAGAGTGGACGGGAAATATACGAATCGAGTCGAAAACGGTTGTTTTCTAGGAACCGGTGAGATTGTTGTTTTGAGCCAGGCCCGGATAATGGGGAAGGTCCCTGGAAAAAGGGCAACCGAATGCGATAAATCACGAGCGGGGCGTGATCTTCGTTTTTTTTTCAACGGGCGCATGTGCGCGGGGGATGGAGTGGGGAGAGGAGTTGCTAGGGAAAGGGCAGTGGAGTGTGGAAATGGTGGTGGCCTGGTCCCCATCACACAATCCTCGGCATTTCATTTCATTCCACATTTCCTTGGCAAGGGACCGCCATCAATTTCAGAGTCGTTGGACGGAATCCTCCTTTTTATCCGACAAAATGTTTTACGAATCTCCTCGGTGAGTCACCAAATTCGGTGGAAAAAAATTATAGATGGAGTACGGATGAGAGAGGAAAGATGAGACCGTGGAAGAAATACGGAAATGTCCAACAAATTTTGAGGGAACCATGATATTACGTAGGTATGCCTTAGTCACGGTGTTGCGGTGTCACTCAAAAGTACGCTTATTTGAGAAATTGCTAGGGATTTAAAAAAATATCTTTCCCCTTGGCCGGGATTTGAAACAGGATCACTCGTTCCTTTACGGACTGAAAAAGGACTGGGAGCGTTATTGAGGAATCCGGGTTTGATTCCCGTTCATTGGGAATGAATTTTCCTCTGCGGAAATTTGGCACATTTCGTACCATTCCGCTCTCCATGGTTGATAAAAGCCCTTCGTACATATACGCCTATGTTGCTCTAACCTTCCGAGATCGGCACAGTAAAGAAATAATGAAATAATGGTGGAAGAATTAAAAAAGGCGGTTATTCACAGTCCCTCCTCAAAACTTTATTCTGGATTACGTATTTACATTATTGGAGAGTTAAATCTAGCTTAATACATACTTTATTTTTGAAAATACTTCAGTTTTTCTTCCTGAAAACACTCTACTGCATCGCTATCCAACGATATTTTAAGCGAATTTCTACTACTCTAGCCCTCTCTCCAAGTATTTTTACAATATGAGAATGACTCTAGGCAGAAAAGTTCGCCAAATCTTGTGATTGGGGAAAATTGTAAGCACTTTTAAAAAATTGGAAATAAATAAAGAAAAAATTAATAAAGGTAGACTGGTAGTAACTAAAAAGTTAGAATGAGAATAATAGGCCAGGAAAAAAAAACGAAATTCTTACCCGAAATTTCATTGCACAAAACTCAATGGGGTCGTATTAGAGGACTCCTCTCATCTCACGGTTCAAAAACATTATATTGATTAACCTTTTATTTAAATAATTAGAGGATATAATCAGTTTTTCCAAAGTACTCGGAAAACTATGCATTGTAGAGAAAAAATGTCCAGAAAAATCGTAGTAAATAACGTTATCTACAAAATGAGATTTGCCAAACCTAAATCGATTTTAAACAAAAAATTAATTGCAAAAAACACGAAAAATTGCTATTTTTGAAATTTTTTATAATGCAATTTAAATTGTTTATAATAATAATACTAATATTTTTTGTTGAAATCGTAGGAAACCTACAAAAAGATAAGGGTATTGCCATAGTTTAAAACTGTGCTCAAGACGGGCCCTGTAGATGCGCTTTTTTGCACAATTCCGTTTATTTATCCCGAAAATGTACAAAAGTGTACTTCTTCCCACTTTGATCTATGGTAGTGGAACGTGGGTATGTCAGGATATACATAAGAGTAAACTAAACGCCGTGGGTATGAGTTATCTGAGGAGTATTTGCGACAAAAGTAGGATAGATGGGGTCAGGAATGAGTGGGTCATGAATGAATGTGGGATGAATGCTCCAGTAATGGACGTGTATGAAAGGGGTGTGCTTCGTTGGTGTGGCCATGTTGTGAGAATGGATGAGAGTGGAATAACGAAACAGATATATGAGAGTAGAATGAATGGTGTGAGAGGTAGAGGTAGGCCGAGAAAGTTGTGGTTGAATGTGGTTGAGGAAATTCTTAGGAGGAGGAATATTAGGAGTTTCAAAAACAGGAGGGCGTGTATGAAACAGTGTATGGGGGTAAATGAGGCAAGAGAGGTTTGCAAGGATAGGTCAGTATGGAGGACATTATTGAAGCAGAGTTAGGTGTACAATTATGTATTAACGAGTGAAACATTTTGACTGTGCCTACCCCGGAAGGGAACAGCGTGATGGGTATGTATGTATGTATGTAAAATCTAAAAAGATGTTAAATTTAACCTTCTCTAGCGGTATCAATTTGCAACGTAGGATGAATCAGAAACCAATATTTTAATCTTGAAGACTTATTTAAACAGTCAATTAAAAAGAAATTTGACCGTTGGAAAATTAACTGTCGCAAATATTACATTAAAAAATGCTATACCAAAACATTGTCCACGTAACAATTGACTGCTGACCAAGGACACGAGCTCGGGCAGCTATATTGAAGAGTGCGCGGAATACTCGCTGCATGGCAACGATTGAACGACCATTAGAAAAGTATGGAATTCAAATCTTGAGTAATTGAATTCCATATGTGACATGAGTTCATACAAAATGAATTATGGTACATGGTAGTCCAGTGACAGAGTAAAATTAGTTTATTAATTTATTTTATTTTTGAAGGCGATTTGAGAAGGGATGGGGGGCAGACATCACTCAATCTTCGGATCTGAAAGCTGACGATAGAGTTTGGCAAAGATATGACAACTACAAAGAGATTTTCAATTTAAAACATTTTCTATTGAGGAAAAGCATACTTCAATGGCCATTAGATAAAAATTGACTAAGCAGATTTTTAAGCTCTAATATCCATGTATAAATCAGTATGTACCAAACGATCATTGTCCATTTCTGTCCACTATAACTTTATCTCACAGTGATATACGGTATTATTCAGTAAAAACTCATAATACTGTATTTACCAACAAATCTGACCCGTCAAGAAGTGTAACTGGAGTAAAATGATCATCTGCCGTGGACGCATCCATAATCTCCAATATTGCCTAACTATGATGCAGTCTAAAGACTAATTTTGATGGAACTTATAGAAGATGAAAGTAGTAATCTTTGCCATTTTTATACTGAAAATGGTTTTTAGTCCAATTGGTTTGAGTGTTTCATATCGAAAACCTCGCATATTATGTTAAGCATATAAATAATTTTCATAATACATTTATCTGAGGATTATTCCCATTTCTTTGTGCACAGAACCATAACATAAAAAAATTAGCATACGATAAGCGACTCCCAGAATCCCCGAACGAACGGCATCTCACAGGCATTGGATAATGGATATCCAGGAACATCCAATTTCAATTTCCGCAGGCTCCTATTTGCAGCTATTCCAAAAACCTACAAAAACCATAAATTCTTTGGGATGCTTCCACATTCTGCCTAGCTCCTTTATTGCTCCGAATCAGGAAAAATCTCTGAGGAGGGTAATACGAAGCTGGAAAACCCGGAGATGGAAAGCTCATATAGATTCGATTGAGATAAGCTGTAAAAAAAATTTTCTGGCGTAAAAACGGGAGTGAGGAAATTTCATATACCGGTGAAATTGGTGGGAAAATCGTGGGTGGAGATTCGCGGTCGACTTACTGTTGCCGGCTTGGATTCGCTGGATGTTCCCGTCCTCTTTGGAAAAATTCAATCGCTATCTCATCTACAATCTTCCCCGATCTCACGGCAGTCGAAGTAATCCTACTGGGTGCGCCGGCACGAATTCCCGAGGAAATAGATTTTCTGATTTTCTATCTTGAAAGATTGCATAGCCTAGCTTCAAACGGCTACCGCACAGGTTTGGAAGGATCCAAAATTTTTATTAACTCGAGAAATTGGAAGGAGTTATTAACTCATTTCTCATAATCGCATATATTCAAAGCGCATGAACCTTCATTTGACAAATCTCACAAATATCGACGGAATTCCTTAAAGTTGTAACGGATTTCGTTTGCATTTTGGGTAAACCATTACGGAATTTCCTTAATCAAATTTATTTCCTTTTACGTTTACCTTGCTTTGTGATACATTTCTATTCCCTTTCCACTGAAAACGTAAGAAAACAGTTCGGTCAACAAAAAATGATGAGCAACAATGAAATACTGTAACTTGAGTGATGCCAGTATATGCGGATTATTTATTAATATACACACGTAATAATACAAAAACTTAACAAAATTGTCCTTAGTTTACAAAACAAGAAGCAATTTGGTAAGATACCCCTAGGGAAATGAAAGTTACAATAAAATGTTTAGGCTCATTGATCAAATGTTTAAAGTTGGAGGCTTTTCTAGGTGAAAATAGAAAAAATACGTAATTAATTAAGTTTTTGCGTAATTAAAACTACGTTACGTAATAAAAAAATTACGTAAAATCGCAGAAACTCCTAGATGAGCACAACTAGCAAAAAATAAAAATAGAGATCGCGTTATTCTCTTTACGTATTGATATCAAAATCACAGGATAATTCAAAAATCATGTTTCAATTGCTCGCAAATACTAAAAGCCATTTCTTCCCAGAAAACCTAAGGCAATGCCCTTTTTTGCTATATATATTATGATATAGATAACATAAGCAACTCACCAGATGACACTTGTTGACACGGTCAAACATCCCTCACGATTGTAGCAGACAATCTCAATTACACTTGCACCGTTTAGAACTAAACGCGACCTCAATAATGGCATCGTTTTCCGCTCACGAACGCGGTAAAGGTATTTTTTTAGACTCATGTCATGTAGAAATGGGATAATTATTCACACTCTGGGACTAACGGATGTCTACAAGAGTTGAAAGGAATGATCACGACGGGAAATTGGAGGAAAATAATAATAAAGTAGAAGATGGTAACGCCTCGAACCCCCTACCCCCCATACTCAGCCCCTCCCCCGTGGGGAGGAATAAATGGGAAACTATCGCTTACGAGAGGAACAAATATGCTATAGTGGAAACTAGAGGGGGGGGGAGGAAAGCTCGGGGCGGGGCGAAAGCGGGGCGGGGCCGTTAGACGGTGGAGAGGTTAATCTCTTTTGAGTACCCAAAGAGCGAGTGGCCTGAGCGCTGCTTGCAAAGCAAAATCATTTCCCCGCACGCTCCAGAGGAAGAACAGAGAGGAGGCCGATACGAATCCGGAAGAATAAAAAAGATACATTTCATGTCATCTGGAAGGTAACTTCAGTCTATAAAATCCTTCCAATTTGATACAAACTATACACTTCTGCATCTCAACAGAATTTCAACATGGGAGCAATATAACTCGAATAATAGACAAGAGATTGAATGATTGCTTTAAGATTGACTATGAAAAAATACAAAAATGTGTTCCACACTTTTTAGCCATTACAGTGATGTTCAAAGTGTCGCAGATTAAAACGTAAAAACGTTGAAACAGATGTCTTTGGTTTACCAAATAATTTAGCGGACCTCTAAGGGGAAATGAAAGAATAACTCAAGCACACAGACAGTGGTGAAAGATATAGAACAGGCGTTTCGGGGTACGCTAACCCAAGTAGGAAATGAGCCGTTCAGGCCATACAATCGTTCGTTCATTCACTCAGACCACTCAGCGGCAAATACACACATATAAATGTTTATACAGAAAGGTAGAAAGAAAGTGGATAGGAACACATTCAATGAACAAACACAGTGGTGGTGTGAAGATGTAATGATGGCCGATTCCAAGCAGAAAAAATTCTTTACATAAAATAGCCATATAAATACTTTACAACTTCTCATATTTTTTATAGAATCAGGCAAGACATTATCAGAAAGTAAAGTTTAAGCAAGAGAGAGTAAACTGAACATGTCAGATAAATAAAGTTTTAGATAAGTTACACAAACTGACTCCGGCGCCTAATTTCTCGTGATTTTACCACAAGCCAAAGCCCTCTATTCAAGTAACTCGAATCAAGTAATTGCTTTAATTTCCACGGGTAAAGGGCATAGAGTTAAAACCAAACCCTGCCGTCATACAGGTTCAAATTAATGCGTTAAATGATAGTAATTTGGCGTGATTTTAAGCGAAAACGTTTTCCCCGTCTAAGATTTTAATGTTCATCCGATGCCATCCATCATGCGTCTTTTTATTTTGTTGACCCGAAAATATTTCTCTTTTACCGAGCTCCATGACTATTAATTACCATAAAAATATTTATTGCTTCACATTATTTCTCTCAAACCTCATTCAGTAGGTAAGGAGTTGACTGAAAAGCAAATACAGGAAAACAAAAAGATATTTCAAGAGTTTTTAGAAACCAGTGATACCACAAAATATCAACTTCACTCTTACGTTATATTTTATCACCGTCAAGTTTTACTTACTTAGTTCACAAAGCATATTTTACAGTCAAATAAAACCATTGAATAAAGGGAAGTGAATGCATTCAACGATAGAGTAATAGTTTCTCTTAATCATCGCGACAGTCATGTTGACCACTTCTGACGAATGATTAGGTTTCTCAGACTGCACATTCTAATACTCAAAGTACGCCTGGACACCACATAAAACTCACTCTATGAAAGTCAGATTTTAAGCTATCCGGGACTAGCCACGGAGTTCCACTTTTACGGAGTCACCCGCATTGTACAATTGTGCGAAATTCCACAGAGATTAAATCATCCGCCTTGACCGGGATTCGAACCCGGATCCCTCAATTTCCGGGCGAGTGCTTTAGCCAGTTAAGCTACCGAACTAAGCTGTGGATTTTAGTGATCCTCACGGGACCAGATGATCATCGTTTATAAAATAGAGATCGAGGGTTCCGGGTTCGAATCCCGGTCAAGGCGAATGATTTTTTTCTCTGTGGAATATTGCACATCTATGAAAGTCATTTAGTGACTCCACTATTTCGTTTCAACGAATAAAGCTTTTGGGTCGAAATAGCTGTTGTTCTCAAACAGTGCGAAATCATCCTTGGGAGAATCTACGTTTCAGAATCGGAGGAGTGACACACAATTCATCAGATTTTGAGCTGTATCGAATTCATTAAGTTTTTCAGGATGGGGACATCAAATTCTAGGACCTGGTTTAAGGAAGAAAATGAGGAAAAAGGTTTAAAAACACAATATCAAGTAATGACTTTCCATACCTAGGTCCCGAGTTCAAATCCCAGAAAATGCGAAGTTTTCTCAGTAAACAACCGGTTTCCCGTTGACTATTACATGAAGATCACTCTAAGAGTAGTGTTTTATCCGTCTCATGAGCGTTTAATAGCAAAAAATAATGTTCGTTTCATTATCATTTAACGGTTTTTAAAAGGAGAGATGCTTGTATTATCTTATGCGCACCTTTCGTTTATAAAGTATTCATGCAAATAAATATTTATCTTCAACCTCATACATTCCTAAATTTCCTATCTTCCACGAAATAAAATCAGCTATTTTCATAGCTTAACTTCATAAACGACCTCTTTCCTGACAAATGCAACATCAGCAAGTCCGCATTGATCGTATTACGCGAAAGTAAGATGAGCCAGAAATATTCAGCTATCCTACCCTTTCCAACCTGCCCACCCATCCCAATTTCTGCGAGTGACTTCAATACTAGATCACTTGTCCGAATAACCAAACATGAACGCAGTAAAATCGTGAAATATGGTGAATAACCTCTTTCCTCGGCGTAAATGACACAGTTTACCAGGATATACTTCCTGATTTCACGTGGTCAACAGTAGTTTCCGAGCAAAATATCCGATAAGTCACCTTGGGGAGGGCGTAATGACGATTGGTTGAGAAAGAAAGGAAGTTTCGAGCGAGGGAATAAATACAGCGCCGGCCAAGCAAAAGCACATTGCATTCCTACGGCACCCAACACTGAACCCAAAGGGACAACTTTCGATGAGTCACGCCCATTTTCCCCAGTCTGCCATCCCTCAGTCATGTCAGCAAAACGACATGCCAAAGGGTCGGGCTAATACCATCTGTCACGCCATGAGCACTGTTACGGTTTGGAAGACATGCTTGTTTGTATGTACCTAATTTCCTTAAAAAGGAAACCGGCAGAGAAAAGAACAGAGAGTAGGTGGGGAAGATCCGTAACGTCCACATATGCGAGCTGAGAGTTAGATGGGCTGAACTGAGGGATTAATCTGAGGATAAGGTTTCATATCGGATGACACTATGAAATTTCATGTCTGAGATATAAAAAAAACAATTTCCACTGAAAAGAAGAGTAGAAGACAAGATCCGTAGAATTAAATATGTTAAACTGTGAAAATAATATATTTTAGAAGAAAAGCAACAAATTAATTAGTTACACCACAAAATCACGCCCAAAAGAGCTAGTATTCAGCAGAGATTTGGCAAATCCAACCGGCGGAAAACATTTCACAAAAGTCAATATTTTTATCGGTAAATGAAAGTTACTGGCTAAATTCCTATGTTAGTCAGCAGAATATTAGAAACCCAATCAAAACCTCGAACACCTTTATGCAACCTAAGGAAAATTCCTTGAAGTCTTTTCTTATTCATCGGAATTCATCGGAACGGAGTTAGTTGACTTGACATAGAGTTCTTAGCAAGACCCAACAGTAAAAACTCGCTTTATCCCAACAAGAGTTTATACCTATGTATCGTTTCACATGATCTCACAATAAATAAGTACATTTAAGAAGTTAACTTGAACTGTATAAAACGTGTTTGACAGCCTCCGTAGAAACATCGCTTGTCGTTCCCCTACCAAAAATAGCATCCTGGCAGGCGTATGGCTTAAGTTTGGAATACCAAGTTTCAAAGAACGTAACAAAGAGATAATGGTAGCGATCGAGAAATAATGGGTAAAACTGCACGGACGGATGAACAAAGGAATGATGGAATGGAGGATGGAAGAGGAGTGAACCAAAACTAAGCACCAAAAGCTTAGGACAAAGATGAAAAATGATATGGAGAGTTACAGAAAGATAACAGAGTTACAGAAAGTCCAGCAAATAGAAGTGAAAACTGGGGGTTAAAAATCGGTAACTAAGGTGATTTGCACCTATACTGGTTACCGTACAGGATTAATTTGAGGATGAAGGATTTCAAGTAATGAAGTAGAGAAAATCTCCACGTTCGATCCAGATATCTCAATCCCAAGATAAAAATCTTTTTAATTCATAACTAATTAGAACCGAAACGAAAGACGAAATTAAGCTTAAAAGTGTACTTGAATTTCCAGAGACGCAATAAAGGAGATACGAGGCAGGAGACATTAAGGTGTTTATTTACGTATTGACTTCACTGAGGTAAAGATAACAACTTTAAAAAATAATAGTTAATTACAATAGGAGATAGCAACAGTTAGGTATCTTCCCCTTTACGGCTTGATGTCAGTCACGGGATGTGGTAAAAATGGGTATTTTTCTGCGGTAGAGTTTAAGCCCCGGCATTTGCCCCTATAGACGGCGGGAAACCCACAAAAACCGCCACCAACATAAACAGATTTTATAAATAAACAGTATAGATAAGCAACAAAAGATAAGAAAAACAGAATATTACAAACAAAACAAGGAGAAAATGATTATATTTTGATAAAATATATCTCTGCAAGTAGTGCCATGGTTATCACTGGGTGGCACGTGTAAGGCAAATTCAAGGGCCTACGACATTACTGGGGGAAATCACTGGATGCAGAATTAAAATATTTGCAATTATCTACGGAAATTAATTTTACTGCGACCAAGGTTTCGATGTTCTTACATCATCAACAGGTGGACATGTAAAAACATCGAAGCCTTGGTCGCAGGAAAATTTATTTCTGTGGATAATTAGAATTATTTTATTTTTGCATCATGCATAAATTTCACTCACTATCACATGAATCTCCGGATTTTATAGAGATCACAGGAGGGAAACACTGGGATGGGGTCACTAATGTTGGACCTTCTCGCCTAGGAGAGTATGAAACGGTTCCGCATTCCCATATATTTTCGTCTCCTTTAGAAATAGTGGAAGGTGGAAAGGAGGGATATCCGAAGAAGGCAGGGGATGCGTCGAGGAGTGGATGATGCGGGCCCAGGACTCCGAGTCACGTACGCGAGGCAAAGGGATGTAGCAGGAGAGGACGAAATGAGAAGACGAGGGGCTCGGCAGGGTAAATGCGATGAAGTGGGAGAGAGAAGGAGAGGGAAAAAGGCGTGATTGGGACGTCCGAGTAAAGGTGAATTGTGTGTGCTGCGGGGGCTGCCTTTGCGTGCATGTATATACTACGTGTCTGGGTGAGTGAGAGAGGGAGAATGGTCTTGGGGCGAAGTTGAAGACCCAAGTGGAGAGAAAAGCGATGGCTGGAAGCTCCGCAGTTTTGAGGGATGAACGGGAATCACGAAAGGAAATGAAGAGAGCAAATATACGTACGCCGGGACTTCATTGGGGCAGGGGAAAACAGTTTTTGGGCAGGGAACTGGGAGGCCAAAACGAAAGGAAAAGGCAATGATGGAGTGCAGGAAGAAGGTCTTTACCGAAACGCTACGAAACCATCCGACGTCCATAAGTGTAATATTTGAAGGCGGGGCATATTTCCTGAACTTCTCACGTCAAGGTGAGGGATATATGTGAGTGCCCTATTTGTCTATTTCACATTTCTTTAGGAGAAAGGTAGGGGAATTAGATAGAGCAATAGAAGACGAAAAAGATGCAGTGGTCATAAAGCACACCGAAACGTTAATATAGTTATTCCGACCCACGGACGCTACTTCAGATGGCTAGTGTTACTCTGCTCCAGCATTCGTGATATCACCCATGAGCTGAAAGCACTTCTATGCAGCTTGCTGTGAGATACAAGCCATTAGCAATAATTTATCGTAGCTTGAGCTAGAGGTCTAATTCCTAAAATACGGCAATTTGGTTTTTTACGGATGGGGTTTGTTAATTTGGGGACCTCACCACGACCACCAAGATACTCTCAGTGTGTCTCGCGATGGTCGTGACCCCATCAACTGCTACGCTCGTTTTCTTCATAATGTGTTCATTGGTGTATCGGTATGGGAAGGATAGGTTTGAGAGTGGTTGAAGGGTTGATAGATTTCCTGTGTCGGCATTAGTCTGCTCTTAACGAAAGGCACCAGGAGTCTCATCGACTGACGTCGATCTATATTTAAAACTTCTCCCTATGGTACCTAATTGGGAGCCATGATAACACTATAAAGTCGCCTTCAGGGGAGAGTTTTGGACCCGGAGCCTCCAAATTGGAAGTTAACACTATAGTCATCACACCAAATCTATACCTCAACGCATACCACTAAGCCGGCGTCTTATTATACGTGCAAAATATCATTGGTCGTTTATTAACCAAAATATGGTAATTTAGTCACATATAAGGATTATTTAAGGTTACTGATATTTGTAAACCGTCCATAGCTCATGCTTTGGTGAATGTATTGTCTTTTAATTTGCCTTAAATGTCTATTTACTATTAAATTAAATGATTTATAATAGGATCCAGGTGCATATTAATGAATTAAATCTCTCGAATGGTCACAAGGATAAGAAAAACTCCCTTCTTCATTGGTCGTTCAATCATAAGATCGGTTGACTGCAGCACTCTACACTTTCCTATTTAATGCTAGTTCCCTTATCTCTTGATATCTCTTCATATGTACTTTCCTCTTAATTTGGTCCATGTACTTATTTCTGGGTCTTCTTCTAGGGTTTATACCCTCTATTTTACCTTCAACTACGCAAAATATGTGAGGCTGAATTTCGATAACATAACTTGGCACGCGTCTGAAGGAAAAAAATTGCCCAAAGTTTAAGTGCTGCAGCAGCTGCACTCAAAATTAGTAAATTTGCTTTGAACATTTCTACAAAAACACCTCTAACGCTTAAACAGGCGAGAAATCAAATTAATTCACTGTTTTTAAGCAGACAAATGCCCAAAAAATTTATTTACTCCCGATCAATGTCAACTGCCAAATAACTGCGCGTTTGAAGCACTCGGTGCCAGAGAAATGCTAATAAGTGGGGAAAATAGATCACTACCTATTTCAAAGTAAGGAGGCTTCATATACGGTCGCAGTAAATGACCCACAACGCGGTCAAATAATCACGCGAAACGAGAAATGTTTGAGCCACATGCATCACTCGGTCGCCGTATTCCGAGGAGACCGCGACCGAAGTCGTAATCCCAGAAATGAGACCGAAAACCATTAACGTTGAGAATATCTGGGCGTGCCCTATCATCAAGGGGTACGATAGCGTGATTTAGTCACGATACGCCAGTTAAAAAGAGGTGAACGACACAGATAAAGGAAAAACTCATCAACACGAAGTTCCTCGACCTTTATCGCTCGCTCGAGCGACATGCCACGCGTGATCTCATTTTCTAAGCGGATAAACAAAGCTGCTAGCGGAAGAGCATTGAAAATAGCCAACCACAAAACTGAAAGTGATCATCTTTTGCAGCAAAATTGCGCAAATGAGATAAAAATGTTGGGCAGCGCAATAAAAATGCCAAGTTTTGAGATAAGGAAAGCGGAATGAAACGAGAGAGGCGATGCAAACAAGGAATATATGACAAAAACAAGCCAGAATGCTGAAAACATGATTCCAGTAGTGTGAAACAAATATCCTTCTTACTTAATCTTCAGTGTTCATCACACTGATTAAATATGCTTCTCCCAAAAAGGCGAATTGTAACAAAAGCAATACTTATCAAGCATTTCAAACAGTAATACACAATGGTAGGTTGCAAAAAAAGCTCATCGCGTTTTAATTGATCTCAATAATTTAAACTAATTGATCATAATATCTAATCCTAGTTAATTGACTGAAATAGATACGTGTTAAAAGACAAGCATGTTGGGAATTCACAGAAGTCACCAATGGCATAAATTAGCTTGACTATTAAAGCAACAAATTGCAACCAACATTCCTCACATGAATTTCGAACACTGACTATAATCAAATGCTTCAAGCCTCTGAAAGATCAACTGACTCTGAAAATTAAATGGTAAATTAATGGAGCAAGCATCAATTATAGAAAGAATATCAAGACCTAAGTTTACAATTTTCAATTTGCTTCTGTGAATATTGTAAGAAAAACTGTTAAATATTATCTAGTAATCAGTAGTACACAAGGCCTCGGAGAAGAATTTTCATTGCTTATATTATTTAAATTGTTCAAAAAATCTTACGGGTTAACACGAAGATTTTGATAGCATTAGAGGGGGTAGTAGTTCACGTTTGTTGAAAAGAAATGAGATACTTGGCAGATATATATCCCTATATCAACCGGAGCAACCTTCTCAATAAAGGCAAGTATTCGCAGCAGAGAGAGTAATTCCACTTCAGTCCCACACCTTCAAATAGATTCATTGACTTTCAATTTAGCTCTTAATATTTCTAATTCTATTCATGACGCCACAAATGCCAATTTTCTTTCTCCTTCTCCTCTTATTACACTAACTATACATTTATCGTCACCCCAGTCAAGAACAACACACAATCCCGGAATGAGCCATTCGAAAGACCATTTTTAGCATCTCAATATTAACCATAAAAAATAAACTGCACCACCTAGTTTACCAAACTCCAAAAGCCTATTTTCATGCAAATATTTTACATTTACATCAACGGAGTACCATGCAAGCCACCCCTAGGGTACATGGCATGTAGTGAAACGAACATATCGCGAAACACATATTCATCTACATCTACATCTACGTCATACCCTGCAAGCCACCCAAAGGGTGTGTGGCAGGGGGTGCTTTCGCACCAGGCATGCATGAATGATATGGTAGAACACCGACATTACATTAAAAACCCGCGTACCACACATGCAAAGCGCCAATTACAAATCTAATACCCAAGAAACATTCTATCTCCAATCGTTCTAACATGCAAGGGATACAAAGACTACTACTACAGATTCAAAATATCATGCATAAATAAGAACATCATTATTTACATCATGCATAAATAAGAAAGAGGAGAATATAATGAGAAAGATTAACTGCCTGCCTATTGTCAATACTCGAACTATTCATGACGACGATCACAGCTGTTATGGTCCCGAATGGTACGCGGAAAAAATGACATTTTATACCTATCGGTTCTACAATCTAGCTCTCTAATTTTATTGGCGCGATCTAATCTGCCGTAGTACGAAGGGGTTAATAGTATGTTTTTTACGTCGTCAGTAAAATGATTTTCCTGAAATTTATTTAGGAGGTTAAGCCTATAATTTAATCTACGCTGTGATAGCGATTCCCATCCTAATTCTTCTAACAGTCCAGACACACTAGCCAACTTATCGTAGCATCGTTTCACAAACCTAGCTCCTCTTCGCTGGACGCGATCTAACTCTGATATCAACCCCGTTTCGTATGGATCCCATACACTAACAGCATATTCCAGATGAGGCCTAACGATTGAAAAATAACAACGTTCTTTCACTTTCTCATCACATTTTCCGAGTACTCTCTTGATAAAGCCTAGCTTCCTATATGCTTGACCGCATATTTCCCTAATATGTTTTCCCCAAGATAGATCGTGACTAATTGTGACTCCTAAGTACTTAACAGACTCGGCGTGAATAATTTCTGTATTTTTAATTCTGTAAGCCCTAACTGGCCAATTTTTCTTTTTCCAAAAGCTGACTGCTACGCACTTTTTTATGTTTAGTTCCATCTGCCACTTTTCGCACCAAGCATGAATAGCAAGTAGGTCGATTGTTAACGAGTCGCTATCTTCGGAATTGTTAATATCCCTATACACAACCGCATCGTCTGCGAAGAGTCTAAGCTTACTTTTAACGACGTTACTAATATCATTAATGTACAAGAGAAATAAAAGTGGACCAATTACACTTCCCTGAGGAACACCCGATGTAACGCTAACTGTGTTTGACATGATACCGTCTATGACAACCCTTTGTTCCCGCCCATGTAAGAATTGATTAATCCAACTAATAATGTTTTTATCTATTCCATATGCCTCTAGTTTTGAGAGCGACTTAACGTGAGGTACCTTATCAAAAGCTTTCCTAAAATCGAGGAATATCGCGTCAACTTGGACATTATTTTCACCCGAGAGCAAGATGTCATGAACGAAGAGGGCCAATTGGGTTTCGCAAGATCTACCCTTTCGAAATCCGTGTTGGTTATTTATTAACAATTCCTCCCTATCTAAATGACTCATAATGGAGCTTACGATTATGTGTTCAAATACCTTACAGGAAATGGATGTGAGAGAAATAGGCCTATAGTTACTAGGGTCTTCCCTGTCGCCGCTTTTGAATATAGGTGTGACATTTGCTACTCTCCAGTCCTTAGGCACTACGTGATCTACTAAAGATTTGGTAAATATTAATTCTAAGTAAGGCGCTATGTCTGATGCCATTGTTTTATATACGCGAGCAGGTATTTGATCTGGACCGGGGGATTTGTTGGGGTTAATATTTTTTAGCTGCTGTTCTATGCCGCGACAATTTATAATAATTTCAGGCATACATGTTTGGGAACGAACTGGCTGCGGATCGAAAAGATGTGGTGTATAAGTTCTGAAAATGCTTTTGAAGAATGAGTTTAACGAATTGGCTTTTTGTAGACTGTTGGTTATCTTTTCCCCTTTGATATTCTTAAGCGTGTGTACTGTTGATTTATTTCCTTGAGTGTCCCTAACATACGACCAAAATGCCTTGGGATTATCGTTCAATTGTTCTCCCAGTAATTTACTTTTGAAATCAGCTAACGCCCTTCGGCACGCTTTTTTTGCTAAGAGTTTAGATAGTTTGTAATTTTCGGTGACTGTGTATAGTTCTTCGGAGGATTTGTTAATTTTTGCCCTTTTTAACCTAGCATGACATGTTCTTTGGTGCTTTAATGTTTTTCTAACCTCCGCGTTATACCACCTAGGCTCTGCATTGGCTCTTTTCCATTTACTTGGTATGTATTTGCTAACTACTGATCGTGTAACGTTGAGGAAAGTATTCCACAAAACCTCAGTATTACTGTTGATACTTATTTTTTTAAAATTAGTAAATGACTTTTGAAACTCTCGTTTCATACCTTCGTAGTCAGCCTTATTATATAAGTAGATTTTTCTTTGTGGATTATGTTTCTTGATCATGCTCACGGAAAAATTAGCTTTAACTATCTTGTGGTCGCTTATTCCCTTATCCGTACCTATGTTTACAACCATGTGTGGAATATTTGTCGCTAAAAGATCAAGTGTATTTTTCCCTCTAGTTGGAGCAGTGACTAATTGATGTAGTGAGTGAGATGTGAATGTATACAGGAGTGACTCACAAAGGTCTTTGTCTTTCCCCCCAGTGATAAAACTGTACGTGTCCCAGTCTATGGACGGAAGATTGAAATCCCCACCGATTATAATATGACAGTCGTTTTTTTGAGTGGTTAATTTACTGAGTTGACTTTCTAGTCCTAATATTGAGGTTATATGGGTATCTGGTGGTCTGTAATATGCGCACACATAGATATTACTAGGGTTGGGACATTCGCTGGCGGAAAATTGACTCATTTGGCATTATGGCTTCCGACTCTGACCGAAATCAACACGAGGAGACGCAATGTTCACACGGGTGGCCATCCATGGGGACATCTCCTGGACCCTGTAATTATGGATAGCTACTCTGCTTCGAGCGAAACAAACGGCTCCGCAAACCATTAACTGGCGAGGGAATCCTTTGGTGCCGGAATACCTCACGCCTTGATGGAAACCTCGAAATGACCGCTTCCTCGTTCGGGAGGAAAGGTAATAATTTCCGCCATCCATCAAATACATGACCCTTTCCCGACTGAATCCAAAGGAAAATCGGATGGGCACCTCGTCATCCTCCCTCGCCCGAATGCGAATGGCCGCGATCTTTCTTGGCACACGCTTTTACTGCCAAGCGCAGATTGCAAAGAACAGGGAATCAAAGGAGGACGCGAACGCGTAATAGGTACCTGCCACAAAGACGTGGGAGTATATGAGTTTTACTGGAAATTCCACGGGGAAACTTAATATCCCGCCGGAGTCATTGGCCCCTGCAGTTCGATCAATGAGGAAGTGCATGAGAGAGGTCAAGAGAGTACATGAAACCGAAGTGGATGCGCAGGAAGCTCAATTTGTCGAGGAAAATATTCTATAAAAACCATAATAAACCAAGTCACTTTAATATCGGAAATGTCAACATCCCAGGAGGAGTTCTTAGGTGTTTGCCACGGAAAAACAAAGAGTTTCGAGTTTTTTCTTTCTTTTTAACCATAAGGGATTATATGAGCAAATATCTGCTAAAATTTCTACAAACAGAGTCAGCCTCTCAGAATAAAGAGGAAAACATTTGTATAAATAACATTTCACAGTGTCAACTTTAAGAAAGTTGCTTCACCCAAACCAATACATCTCAGACTACATTTCGAAAAAAGAGAAAAGGAAAATCCAAGCAAATATCGAAGTTCAGTATTTCATAAGCATGAACATGAGGATAAATAGAGAAAATTTTAGGAAAAAGAAATGTATAATTCATAGAGTCACTTAGCCTCAAGTAAACCATACTTTCCTCGCAACCTTTGGCATTCTAATTCTCTGAATCTTCACTTCTGGTCATCTATCACCTATGTAGCTTTATCAACCCCTACATAACTTTCTTTTTCGTTGATGTTTAAAATAAAATATGAGGAAATGAGGGAAAAAGGCGATACGAAGGTGTAATTTACCATATGAAATAAGAGAGCACATCAATTTGAATAAGGAAATGCTTCATCTAAATCGAAGGATATAAAAGAGAAAAACAGTTTCAACGATGATCAAAGTCTTATCATGCAGGATCAAAGTCTTATCATGAAGGATATAAAAGAGAAAACAGTTTCAACGATGATCAAAGCCTTATCATGTCATACACGTTGGCCCAATGATTTTGCAGTGCACTACTAGTGAAAAATAGAGATTTCCTTCGGATTATTCCCATTACGTAGGTATGCACATCATTAAGCAATCAACAAAAATAACAAGTTCAACTTAAGTTTTACACGTGCCGACGGAGAATTTTGCAGCCCAGTGCTGTTATGTCTCCTCTTATAAGTAAACGAATCCGAAAAGTGAAATAAAATATCTTAACACGCGCATAGTGGCTTTATCCTTCTGCTGACTCTCTTCCCGTATTATTTTTGAGTTAAGCAATTCTTTATACGAACTTTCACAAAAACGTTGCTGAAATACGCACGGAGACATATTTGAGGAAATATCTGATAAAAATGATGATCAAGGAATTTACGCACAACATGCACGGTTATAATGGTAGGTTTAAAGTGAAATAATTCTAGAAACTTTCCCAAAATCCCGTTTCAAAAACACACACAAATTATCTCTACAATATCTAACTCCATCTCATCAAATTTTGTTAATTTTCATCCAATGAAAGTGCGATAAAGCAGTCCACTAAATTCCTATGAAAAAAACGAACGCTTTTTTCTTTTACCTCCTCAAACATTTTGCGTGGGGAATATTGGACGGGAACAAAGCAAACATGATTGATAAATACGCATGGGGACTCTATTGATGGATGAATGCCAGCAAATGGCATACACCTGGGACCGAAAAGAGTAAATTTGGGACAGAAATGTCACTCGTTCTAATTGCTTTGTTATTCACCAAGTTCGTTCGGGGTAAAATCTTCGGTCTTGAATGGTTTTCCAGGAAATCCGACCCAAGTTTTCAAATGTCAACCGCTCCCCCTTCAGCGTGGGGTTTTATTTTTTCACGGGGTCCTTTCCAGTACGGAGTCGTCGCCCTCCTTCCATAAGAGAGGGGTAGCAGCTCAGGAGATCCCATTAATGCGCCCAGTTTTCGCTCTGACGGAAAGACGCATCAGCGCGAGGAGAAGGTGGGAGTAATTTATTCATGAGGGAGTTAAGAGCGGCGCCTGCGGGCGACGGCTTCGCTCCGCTCCCGAAAAACCCACCCCATCCACATCCTCAGAACCTCACCTCATTTCCTTGTCCTCTTCCACCTCCTCCTCCTTCGTTTTCTTCAAGTGGAGATGAGCGATTCAAGAGACGAGCCTAGGGTGAGGACGAGTGGATCCTATTCAGAACAACTCCCCTTGTCACACGAAAGAACTGAATCTTAAACAAAAGCCATCCCTTCTGGCTCGTGGATTATGCCAGTTGACAAGGCTCCAGTGCTCTGCGCAGCAAAACATTCTGCCTAACAGAAATGTAAGAAAAGGAACTTTATGACGTGACCCTAAATGATAGCGATGTATGTACAGAGTACATAAATTTGAATTTATTAAATCAACTCCCTACACTTTTCTAATTTTTCACGCGAGTTTGTTAACTTTTTTCAAGATAAATAGTCCTGAACAACTCCTCTCGCCACTCAAAATCTTAAATAAAAGCCCTCCCTTCATGCTCGCGGATTCTGTTGGTTGACAAGGCTCCAGTGCTCTACCCCATAAACTGAACATTCTACCTTACAGAATAGGGATTCATAAAAAATAGGAATATAGTGGGTCAAAATGGTTACAAGGCATCCGCAAGTGGGCCACGAACTATTGAGTCTACTTCATACGCCATTAGCATTTTCATGCAATTTTGTAAACTTATTTAAAGATAAATAATCGTGAAAACTCCTGCCACCACTCAAAAGAATAAAATCTTAATCAATTGTAGCCTAGAGATTCAGATATAATCACTAGTCCCTAGATTAAAGCCACTAAACTGTATGGCATAGTTTTCATGGCTATTATTCTGTTTCCATTGTTCATCACAGAAATAAATATTTATAAAAAGGCTTTTGTAATATTTTTTCTAATATCGAGAGACAGAATAAGCGCCAAGACATTTTGTACAAGAATATTAAATACCATGTGAAAAAGTGTTAAATAATCATCTCTTTTTTATTGTGGAATTTTGTTGGTGGCCTTTTGTTATATACTTTGTCTCGTCATTAAACAACAGGAATATTCTGATAAGTATAATGAATATATCTGCGCATAGTGAGCATGCTTGTCCAAATTAAGGAGGTTGGATCGCGACTGAGTGAGTCATAATTCTAGCGGCATCCCGATTGTTTTAGTTCTGTACGTGAGCCTTACAAAGAATACTACTTTGATTTTTAATATTTCTAATTTACAGGAAAACTGAAAATTTGCATTAGAAATGAATATTAGGAAGACCAGTCTAAGAAAAGATTTTTTAATCGGATGCCGAGAATGGAGTCGTGCAGCGATTATGCCTAAATAAGTAATTAGATTTATGAAACCTTTTCAACAATATATATCACCAGCAATATCTAAAAATTCATGTGATTGTTATTTTACAATATTTTCTCAAGTAAACCCTACATTTACATTTATTTAAAGGTTAATTAATTTCTAAAAAAATTGGCAACGCTGAACTGAACTATGTTGATGTCCTCAGTGACTGGTGTTTGTTGTGCGTGTGCTTTCCTACTTAAACACATTGAAATGTTCTTTTTAGAAGCTCTCATAATACATAATAGTCCTTTTCATGACTAATTGATCACTGAATGGTAATATTGTAAAGATCATTGCTATAGCGCACTTTATACATTGTTTTTGTATAATTTAATTGCTGCTACGATGCCACTATGCGCTTTGGAGAAGTGGACGAGGGTTAACTAGCGGATTGATGAGTGGAAGGTGTGGAAATCTCTTGAATGGAATACGCTTTTTTATTTATTTGTTTATTTATTTATACTCACAACCCTGAAAACAGCACAACTAGGCCTTTTACATCGGGTGTTTCAACATTAACAAGAGACGATCACTCACACCCATGTCCTATACAGAAAATATTCTACCCAGGCGGGACTCGAACCCGCGACTCTACCACGGTTAGATGGCGAGGACTTTACCCCACCGCCACCGAAGTTACTTCTTTTTCCATAATTTTTTTGACTAACATCTATTAAAAATTTTGCTTTCATCATCGTAACTCGCTTTAAAAATATTTCCCCCAAATAAAATAAAAATGGCAGATTTCCCCGTTTTTCCTCTGTTTTTCATTCTGGCTCCTGGGTTTACCGCCGGAAACGACTGTATTTTCAAAAGTTAAGTTAAAAAATGAATGTGATTTAATACGTCGTTGACCTTTTGTCGTTATCATTATTATTTGCTTCAATACGAGCCCTCGAATTCGAAAATTAGGTGAAATTTGGGACTTTTTTGCGGTTTGCGTCATTGTTTATTACGTTTCGTTGCCTACAAAAAATTGAATGTCAGAATTTCGATCAGATCGACCGTTCAGACGCTAGAGCTAAAAAATTGTGAGAAATGATATAGAAAAAAGAGTAAATAAAGTAATTTATAGAGATGATGGGCTAATGGCATTAAGAATAGGAATGTTACCTAAGGTCATAATCGAAGCATATATGCCTACTTCTACCAATGACGATGAGCTGACATGAATTCAAAATCACAAAGGTATACATTAGGATTTTAAAACAACTAGTTTGTACTGTTCAGAAATATTTATGATTGCAAGCGTTCATTAAAGCTGTAAATGACGCATTTATCAGCCGTTTATAAGTGATGTTAATTATTATTATGTGATAACAAAATGTTTTAGGAATATTTTTTATTTAATTTTTTGACCAATGTTTGCCACTTGATCGAGGTGGAACTATATTTTCAAATGAACAATTTACAGCTTCTGAAACGAGCCTCCCTCTTTGAGTTCCCGCAGGGGTGTAAGTTCACTTACAACGCTGCCACATGTATGACCGACCCCGGCGTCCCACTAACCTCTATCAGCTAACCACTGTCTCGGATAAAATTTCGATAATAATCATTTAATTCCTCATAAACTAAGTCAGTGACCTTCCGTCATTTTTGCACTTATCAATTTCTTAAATCCTTATTTATGTCATATCCATTTTTCGTATAAACGACATGGGTTTCAACACTCTAAATCTATATTTTATGTACCAAGGATCCGCTCATACTCTACTACGTAATGTAAATATAGCTATTTTCAAATGCGATTATTGGAAAAACCAGGACGGAAAGGTGTATTTCTAATTAAGCCAATCGATAAAGGGCCTTTTATTTTATAATTCCTGCAAATATGAAGAAAATAACATGGACTTTAGTTTTCGGACGAACCTCATTAAGTTAAGATCTACGAGTTAGACAACACAAATTTAATTCAGGGTTTTTCACGTAACTTGCTGTTCTATACAGCAAGCAAAAATGAAGCCATTTCTCGAAGTACTATCTGCCCTAATCACCTCCGAGTACCTAATGCTTGGACCGCTTTGACGCTCAAAATCACGGTACAGTGCAAGCGACTTTCATCATCGGAAAAAAGATGTACTGGTCAGTTACCCTATCCAGCATGACCTTGGAATATCTGATCCACGAAAATGACGGAATCTTAGCATGAGAGCAACGAGAAGTAAAAAAAACGACATTTTATTAACTACACAACAAAGTTATGCTATGGAGACCATTCAGAGTTAACAGTATAGGCTTAAATCCTTAATTATTCACCTAATTTCGATATTCGTCAAACTTCGATGGCTTTGACAAACGAAATATAGAGCTCTTTTACGGCTAAAATGCTATAAAAAAGATTTTTCTAAAGGCCACAAACAATTCAATTTTATTAGACGTGAGGTAAAATTGTTCACGGCTCTTGGAGGTAATTTTCACCTTGATGGTTTAAATAATGAACAAATCCAATACCACTTAAATAGCATATTTACTTGTATATGCGAAAAATATCAGATGATTACGTTTAAAATATAGATTCAATGAGTTCGGAAAATATATTTTACATTGGTTTGCAAATTTATTCAGCACTTCTTCATAGTTATCTTGCCTAGGATAATGGAATCGAGACATTTGAAAGCATATAGAAGTCCCCATCACTCTGATTAGGAGTAAGTTTCTCAGAAGAGGAGTGATTATCGATAAAGAATTATCGTTTTCCGATTAGCCAAATAAAGCATATGCATAAAAAATAAAATGTGTGACAAGGCAATGGTGCGTGAAAGCCAACCTTTTGCAACCGAAAAAAAACACATACATTAAACGGAACATAAAATCCTAGATAGGAGCAAAATGTATTCACGACGAGAATAAAAGCTTGTACATCGTACGGAATGCGTGAAGATCAAATAATCAAGCAGTTTATTTAAATTTAGGCAAGTATTCCCCGGCCACATCAGTTAATGCCATTGGCTTCAGAAGCTCCCGACGACTTCCGACAGGATTTAATTTATGCCTCGTAAAAGGCCTCCTTTCTCTTGATTAGCAATCAAGGAATTCAAACATCAAGGTCCTGGAAAAGTCATGCGCAAACAGAGAACAAGGATAAACTCTTTCACCCACTCTGTGATGACAGGGAAAGGATAAATGAGAGAAAATAATGCATTTTACGCACATGAAAGCTGTCGCATACAATTAGCAAAAAAGGTCATTGAATCGATTGACAATAATCGATACAATGACAAAGAGCTCGGAGAAGCGTTCCCTCAAACATTGATGGCACTTATTATCACATTACGGTAGTTGGTGCGAGTTATTTTCCTAGTCATTATGGAGATAATTTTTATAATTTTACGTCTTAATTTCAGTATCTGTAGGAATTAGTACGTAAATACTGTAGTAATATTGGTGCAATATTATAATTTTCTCTGATTGAAATTCCCAGTAATAAAATAAAACTACCCATGTAAGTAATTAAATTGACTGATTTACACACATTACGTTTCAAACTCCTTCAATACGGAATATTTCTGTTTTGATTCTGAAAGAAACTACTGCGGTGACCACACGATGTATATTTTTAATGGTTGAGAAAACATAAAAAACACGTGCTGTTATTTTTTGACGAAATCTATGATTTATAAATTTCTCATTTCTTTAAATAATATCTCTGGAGTTCATACTCGAACCATATCAAACGGAAATGGCAGGTATTTTGGCAGATATCTCGGAGCAGTAGCGCGGTAATGGGTTAATGTTTTGATATATATGGAAAGGTGGTAATTTTCAAAAAAATTTAACCATGTACATTATTTTTTGTACGAAATATTGTCTCACTCAAATAACATTAAATGAAAACACTTTTCCCTTCACTTCCTAGTGGAGTCCCATTATCTGAAAAGTTTTCAAGCTAAATGCAAAAGAAAGCAACCCTTTTCTGTGGAAATTTTAAATCCAACAATCCAAAATTGATATTGACGGTCATTATTTTTCAATATTATTTACAGAAATTAGTATTCCATAATAGGCCAAAAATTAAGTGGCGCATGAGTGCGTTAAAAAAATGTCCTTCGCTATAACCAAAATGAATTCCTAAATAATGTCGGAACTTAAGGTAGTTCGAGCGAGATAGTTCCCTAGTCATAATAGAGGCCATATTAAAATTATACGTTTTAATTTCATAAGCTGTAGGACAAATGAATTAAATATTATATTATTTAATTGCAATAATATAATTATGTATAACAGAAATTTTAAGTAATTAAATGAAAATATCTCCATAAGTCATTAACTTGACTAATTTTTTTCGCGCGGTACGTTTGAAAGTCCTTCAAATCGGAAGGTTTTTTGATATCCCGAAGAAAATTCTGCGGTGACAATATCATTAATGTTTCAAAATAGTTGAGAAAACATACTGACTAAACACAGTTACTTTTTCGACTAGATCTAGGTGTTAGAAATTCCTCATTATTTAAATAAGGTCTCTCAGGAGTGCATACACGTACCATTTCCAATATAAAAGGACTAGTATTTTTGGCAAGTATCTCGGAAAGGAGGGTAGTAAGTGGTTGAATTTTTGGTGTTAATGGAAGGGTGATATATTTTTCTTTTAAATGAGACCAAATTCATTGATTTATAGGTAAAATGATATTTCGCTCAAACTACCGGTAATTGGGTTGAGGACGGCGGCTCACGAGGAAATTCCCTGTACGATGAGCTTAATGATGTCACGATGCATCAATTTATTTATGAAATTGACCACATACAGCATTAATGCCAATTTACAGTGGCACAATATAGCAACACATGAAAGGCAAGACAAATACATTCAAACATAAATAACAGCGATAACAATATTGGAAAAAAGAAAAAAATAATGACTCATAGATAAGGGTGCTTGTGATGTACCAAAAGGCAGGTTCCAGGAAGATAACTGCAAGCGGTATACGCTTGGAAGGATATTTATAATTTCATCATCCAGATATTGCTATGCTTTGCATCGGAGATTCTAAGGTAAATGGAGACTTCCAGTATGTGAGAATTTTCTCAGGAAGGGATAATGGTTACATACTATTTACGTTCCCAAGTGATGAAAATTAACAATACTTTCACATTCTTAAGCATTTAAAGTCAAATAAAACATCTTACTCGTTACAAAATTAAAACTGCCATCAAATAGGTTAGTCATAGCACAAGTTTTTAATAGGAGTTTAAGTAGCAAACGCACCATGATTTACAACTTTTTAAATCAATATAGCATTAAAAGAAAACAATCGTTTCAGTACTGAGCATTTATACCCAAATTGAGAAATATTTTATTTCAACTGAGCGTAAAAATTATTTTATAGAACTCAACAACAGACACATTTATAATAAATCCCATTTCCGTGAGTCAACAGTAAGTAATGAATACTGGTTAAATTTCCTGAAGCACGATAATGAGGGTAACTAATTCATCAGCAGTCAATAAATACTGAAGAACATGAGTACGGGTAATAATACACCCGGAGGGAAGTAGCACAGATTTTTTTCGTATAAAATAGTACATAGGTATATGACATGATGTCGCAGATTTAAAACAGAATTGCACGGCAGTAAGCAGGCTGTTTGGAGTTAAATGTCATTGCTAGAAACAAACATCAACAGGTGAAAATGATCTTCTATATAGGAGAAACCAGCAACGAGTATTACTCTTAGAAAATATTTCCTCTTATCACAGAAGAGAAGTTTTAGTTTCTCCTATCATGACACCACCGTTTCAACACCAACAACCGTGAACAGTCTCTAAAAATAAGAATGTACAAATAAGACTTAAGAATAATACGAGACACGTCTTTTGCATGCATTACCCCACGGAACATCCCACGCTAGACTGGTAATGCATCCGTGTCGGATCCTCGAAGGGAAGGTTGGGAAAGGCAAAAATAGACACGGAAGGCCGTGGAGCCGACACTTTAGGGGAGCAAGGGTGAAAGAGAAAGCTGAGGATAACCCTGGTGCGGGAGTGTAAACAGAATTTTTGGGGCGCGTCGACGAGGATAAATAATTTAAAAAAAAAAGAAATCGATGAAGAGTGGTGGGACGGTCAAAGGCGGAGATAGAGGCCGAAAGAGAATTGAGATGGCACTGTATTACACTTGACATGGGCGTCGGAGAGCAAATAGAGTTTCCAGAATAGAAGTAATTGGGTTGAGGACGGCGGCTCACGAGGACATTCCCTGGACGATGAGCTAAATGATGCTACGATGCATAAATTCATTTATTCATTTAAGAACTTGCCCACATACAGCATTAATGCCAATTTACAGTGGTACAATATAGCAATACGAGAGGCAAAACAGATACATTCAAAGATAAATGACAGCAAAAACAATATTGTAAAAAAGATAAAAAATTACAGACTCATGGAGAAGGGTGCTGGTGATGTACCAAAGATGTCGTATTTCAAAATTGATCGTTCGGTAAGCTGACTCTTTTGAAAACGAACAAGAAATGAGATCATTCTCGCCATTGAGATATCGTAGGTTTATTTGTTAGGAAAGGATTTTTAGGGCGTGGAAGAAGAGTGTACAACAGTTTAATATTTCATATTTTAGAGCTTAGTATGTATTCCACAGAAAAGTCTCCGATGAGGAAACACGGATTCGAACCCTGACTCTTTGGGATGAGAATCCAGGACTCTAGCCCCTTCAAAATCTTAATCCATTGATCGTTCGGGCTACGCATTGCCATCTCCATCGATTGTTTAATCCTAAGATTGGTTGACTGCAACCCTCCACCCTGCCCAATCTACTACTAGGTCTTTTACTTCCTGGTATTTCTTCCTTTGTACTTTACTTATTATTTGGTCCATGAACTTATTCCTGGGTTTGCCATTGGGGACTTTTCCCTCTAATTTTCCTTCAATTATCTTCTTCACAAACCCATTGTTTTGCAGGGTGTGTCCAATTTATCTTGTAAATGCCATGCCGATAGTATGTGCTATGCGATTCAGTACAGTGGAAGAGCTGAACTGAGGTGGGAGTCGCTGTAGACTCATAGGTAACACCTAATACTCTGGTTGCCAGAAAATTACATATCTCGTTCTTTCAAGAGGACACGGAATATATTATAATATCGGTTAACTACATGTATTGAGCATATAAAGGCTAAAAAAAGAGAAGATACTTTTCCAAACATATTGGCAGGCATTATTACTTTTTACATAAACTCGTTAGCGCACATTTGCGTTCTTCCATAGATTAAGCCTTAATATTTTCAAGTCAAGTGGGTGAACCTTCCATAACATAACCTAAAAAGATTTTGACAAAGTGTAATGGAACGCAAAGCAAAATTCCGTTTAAAGAAACTCAATATATGATGAAATGTAATAAATGGTCCAGTGCAATATCATGCAATACGTATCTCCGTTTGTGATGTAAAACTCAAATGGAATTGCGTTACTTCCACTTGCATCCCGCACAGCAAGCTTAGTAGGGCTTGGATGGGGGTATGGACAGACGGATGCTTTCCCATGCGTTTATATCAGACAACAGGAGAGACGATTTAACAGACAGGGATCGAGGTTGGGAGAAGAAAGCCGGGGGTGAAGTGTAGAAGGAAATTTTGTCTAATGGAAGAGGAGCTGAACAGGTGTTACCCACCAGCTCCACCAGCTACGACCCCACACCCAAGCGGGGTTGGGGCGCTGTAGAGTTGGGCAGGTGAATTTCGCGAATGAAAGGAGGAATGCCAAGTGCCTTTGAAGTCGCAGAAAAGAAGAGAAAATACTTAACTGCAGGGAAAGAGGGACGGATCAAAAGAGAGAGGGAACGAGGCATGCGACTGTGTATCAATAGATCTCGGAGGGGTCGACAAAGAAAGCCAGATTGCGAACGAGCAAAGGAAAAGGATGGAACCTTCAGACCTCATTCAACCTCAGTGGATGGATGGATGGCATCGAGTTAAATTTACACCTTTAATCGAGAGACGGGAGTGGAGGAGAACCGGAGTGAGTCATATGAAGCTTTCGTCTCCTCAGATGCAGGCAAAAAATACAAGTTTGCTGCGATGGATAATCCAGCGGGAGGAGCGTTACTTTCCATCTCACGTTCATGCTTCAAGTGAAGAACTTTGAAAAAAAAATATTACTGCATATTAGAACTGTCACTAAAATCGATAAAATTCGGAGTTGTTTGGTGAATTAGATCAGTTTTGATATTTGAGGGCATCTTGCTTGAGATTTATTCTTTATTTCATCGCTCTACACTTCCTCTTCCACTACAATTAACTGTCTTTCCGTCCGTTCTAGTCTTTCACGGAGGCGGATCCAAGTATTTTAACTATTCCAAAAGATGAAATATCAATCTACCGTTGTTAAAACAAGTGAAAAAGTAAGTTCAGGCTAATTTGATCTAGAATATGTCAATGAAGGAGACAACAATACTTTGGTTTCTTGTGAAAGCATACTTACCACGTTATGGGAGTTTTTTTAATAGCAGACTGTTGACGTTTTGAGATTTGGATGGAGTTGATAGGAATACCAAGTTCTGTAAGCAGATACCACCATTGATCAACAATCTACCGATTATTTATGAAAAACGACTATTTGTTTGTGATTCCACACTTTATAAAGTGAATTTATTTTATTCATTTTTATTTATTCATTCACTCTGAAGCAGTTTCACTGAGTAACGCCAGAAACAGTGCCTACCAACATTTACAAACTGGTACCACGCTATATTTTGACAACCAATCTGGAATGAACTACGAGTTTTTCCTCAACTAATAGTCTTTTCTCTCGAGCTCTTCGTAAGACTTCTTCGTCGGTGATGAATACCGTCCATTCGGATTTTATTATTTGTCGTTAACACAAAATTTTATTAGATTTTAATACTTTTTCTCCTCTTCTTATGTTGTCCTAGATTCGTCACCATGAAAGAGTCATCATATGTTTTTATAACGAGCCTTATATACCTCTACTTTCAGGCTTGCTTCGCTAGCTTTAAGCTACTTCTCACGTAAAATACCTTCCTTACTTTTGATATTCTCTTGATTACATTTACCTGCTGATTACGTCACTGACGATTATACTAGGCAGATAACAAAATTCATTCACATGCTCCACTGTTTTCCATCAAAGCCTGACAGTGACTAGATTTCCACCTTCGTCTTCTCGATTTATTTCGTAAGCCATTATTTTTGTCTTCATTGAATTAAATTTAAAGCTAATTTTTTTCCACAGAGAAAAGGAATAGCAGCTCGCCTAATTTATTCCACTACTTTCTGGTTATAAAAAACACTGGACAAAATAAAATAATGAGCAGCTGAGAAGGACGGAGGACTAAAAATATATTGTTTTTTTTATCACTTTCACCAGTTATATTTCAAGACGTGTGTTGGCATGATTGTGGTCGGTTGGGGAGGGGACTCAGGGCGCCGTAAATATACTTAACGCTCTTCATTTCACTCCACCGAAAATTCGCACGTGGACGAGGACACGAGTCCGTCTGAGTGATGGGGGTGCAAGGAGAGAGGAGAGGGAAGGGTGAGCTAAAAATTGGAGTGGGAAAAACCAGCCTAAGTGGTAGATGGGCGCACTCCCGAGTGTATTAATGTCGAGGGACGCAGGGGTTGAAAGCGTCGACGACGGTTGAGGATTTAGGCAAAGGACAGGCGAGGTGGAGAAGTGGGTGGGCGGAGGAGTTGAGAGTGAGATGATCCAGGAAGGAAAGTAGATATGGAGCACAAGGGTGAGAAAATCTTTTTAAAGCGTTCAAAAACAATTAAGAGGCGCTAAATAGAGTAGGTATGAAGGACAGAGAGAAGAACAAAAATGCGAAGTGGTGACAAACTACTTAGCCCAGTCAGTGTAATCTAATCCAAGGTGACGCATGCGGCCTTCGCTCTCAAATAAATCGATTCATCTCAAAAAGCCAGTCATATGCCCGGAATGACATACCTGCAGGCTCTGTTGACTTTTCAGTAACGTTAATATTAAGATTAGGCAGAGATTAAAATATATAGTAGAAAAGGAGGGAATCGAAAAGCAATTTTTCCACGAAAAACTATAATTGTTCAAATCCATACGAATACATGAATGATATAATCCGCCGGTAACCACACAAGTGAAATGTAGTACACAAATTGGGATATAATTTGCCACGAAAGAATTATTGCACCAGTATATGAAATATGCGAGCGACCGAGGATAAAAACTGACTTTGATAGCATTTTTTTGCCATAATTTTTAGACTTTTTCTTTTTTTAGATGCTATATTTAGATGTAAAGTCGAGAAGATTTCACATCTGGTTAGTATTTTAGAGATGAAGGGGCTGAGAGGTGGGGACATAATATATAGAATTGCTCACACATAGGAAGCATTTTCAAAGAGGATGGAATTGATGAGGAGGGTGGGTCTGATAAAAGACGAAGAAAAGGTCGGTGAAAACTTTGATACGTAGCGTGGTGTTGTATGGGGCGGAGACTTGGTCATTGTGGAGGGAGGATATATGTAGACACGAGGTGTATGAGATAGGGGGTTTGGAGAAGGGTGGAGAGGGTGAGCTGAGAAGCAAGAATGATGAAAAAGGAGGTATTAGATTTGGTCGGAGAGGAGAGAAAACTGATGGTGAAGGTTTGGAGAAGGCAGACGGAATGGATATAGGACACATTAAAAGGGGAGAGAGTGATGAAAGGGTAATAGAGAGGAGAACTATGGAGAAGAGGGGAAGAGGAAGGAAGATTATGAGTTAGTTATAACAACTATTGCCGAGAATTAAATTTATTCAAGGTTAAGAAGAACTTTCATAACGAAATTATGGAAAGTTTGTACAAAGCTCACAATGTGTGCGTTAATTAAAGATAATGTTTATGTTTATTTATTGTAATTAGTAAATTGATGTTTGTGTATAGTTCAGCCAGATTAACTGGTATTTTTATAATTGTATCCATTTTGTTCACCCTGTAATTATTGTTTTCATGTTGGGTGAACATTAAACACAATAGATAAATAAAATAAATAAAAATAAATAAATAAAAGATGATAGAAATCCTGGACGAAATAAGAAGAGGGAGAGGATTTGAGGAACTTAAGAGAGATCTAAAGGCAGGTCGTCCATAGGAGCCGTAACAAAACGATGTACCAGTAGGATGAATACTGCCCTAAAACGTACCCATCAGCTCGCAGAATACTCATATGAATGAAACGAATTTAGCTTTAGCATTCTCTTTTCAATGCGTGTACTTTTTTTTACTGGAATTTTAATATGGATCTTTCAATTTGTGGCCAGTCATTTATATCACCTAACCATCTAAAATCGAAAAAAAACGATCTCAGAGACCTAATTAGCCGGCTCTTAATGAAAGGCACCTAAGTTTCACAGTATGATGTCCCTCAGACTCTTGAGGTCTCCACGAATCTCCAAAGCAAGGATAGTTAACCGGCTGCATAATATGTATGTACTCCAGCCAGCCAGAACTTCAACACTCACGATTTGGTGCCAGTATCCTGGTAACTACTATAAAACCGTGGAATAACAACTCTTTAAACCAGCGACGGCACCGATTCGTTTTCGTTGATTGCTATACACCCGATGACGGCATAACAGTCGAAAACGGTAGTTTTTACTAAAATAAATCTGTGGAAGACAAAGTTATCTATTTAATTTAACCACACTAAATCAATTCGCACTAGCACGATAACTTAAAGAAAGTTATTTATTGCTTCCAATAGCAAAAATTCCGATGTTGATCCATAGGTTGCCGCTGCGTAGATTTCATGAATTTCTTGACCTGAGGAAGCAAGACCAGACGAAAATACTGTCTGTTGAAAGAGCATGCGCAAAATAAAAGCCGGAAATACTAATTTAGGAAAAAATATATTTCTCTTCATAATAAACACATCATATCTAATTTAAACCTCTTAGGATGGAGCATAAGGGGAGGGGATTAATTGCGGAAGAGGATATAAAAGTATGTGATGGGTAAAATCAATATTTCCATAAGGTAAAAATAACTTGGTTTAAACAGCCCGTGAATAAGTTAAATACCAGCATTCTTTAACTATATCTAGTAGCTCAAAAATCTATATTGCGAGTTAGTATGTTTAAAAAATGCAGCATTTTCCCGCTGAAGCTTGTGACCACACATTAATTTCCTATTTCTCATGTTCTAGCTGAGTAGAAAGGGAGCTTACAGGGTTCCACCTCGCTGGGATCCCAAATATTGCACACGCGCAAATGGAGTGGAATCATTCCGTGCCAAATATCCAGGATTATATTGCATTGCATTAGGTGACAGTAGAATACAAAGACCTGTGGTCTGAAAATTAGAGCAGGTGGAGAAGTTTGCATCCTTAAAGAACGTAAGGTAAAATGCAAAATTAAAATCATTTCTATGGTAATATTGAATTTGCCAACAAACTGAAAACTGCGTGAAAAAGTAATAATTCTTAAAATTTGAAGTTTTTAGTCACACCTAAAAAGGACAGGTGTTTTTACAGAGTTAAATAAAAGCATTGATATGTAAGAAACATTCAACCTTCTGAGGGCATAAAACGTTAATTCCTCGTCGAGATGGAATAAAAAATTTTAAAATAATATTTAATCTCTTCTTCTTAAATGTTGATCCGTAAAAATGAAATGATGGTGATATCAAAATATTAACTGGAGGTGGTAGAGTGCAGCAGGAAATGCATAAAATGTCATATTTCCTGTAAGTATGTTATTGTTTCTTTCACAAGGCACGATAAAAACAGAGAACTACGTTTCAGTGACTTTAGGGGGTGATTACATGCGCACGAATCTATCGTATTTTCAGCTAATGTTCACCAATGGGAAATGTTTCTTAGTATTCCACAAAAAATATATCTCAAAGTTATCATTCCGATTTTTATTAGCTTTTTCCTGAATTAGTAAATCCAATATGCGAGAGACTGAAGGCAAAAAAGGATCTCGACAGAATTTTTCTGCGATAATTGAAATACTCTTCTTATTTTAGATGTTATATAAAGCTTAAGCATTCCTTCTTCAATGCATGTATATGTTGTCCACTTGTCTAAGGCTAATGAAATAATTGCAAAGTTTACCACTGGATGATTATTTCGCTAAGAGAAAAATATGAATTTTTTTCTTTTATGGTAGACCTTCCATGTCCTCTAAATGCCAGTTCTTCTTTTGCAATCTTCGAGAGTTGGTATCTTCGTTGGCTTGTTTCGAACAATTATGCTCAGATACTTGAGTTAAGTAGCTTACTTGGGAATAGAATCATGATTGCTTCTTTCATTTGCAATAATTTGGGCTTTACGGATATTAACCATTCGGAAACTGTATTAATTGATTTCAGGGAAGTAAAATATATTAGGGAATATAATTGAATTAATCGTGCATAACGTGAGCATTCTTATTTGTGGGGCTTGTAACCAATTCAATTATCATTACTAAATATTAAGCCACAGATTAAGATACTACGGTTAGGCTTAGTCGTTTAAATTGGATTATATTCATAGCATCCTTAATAATTTTTATGCATTTATTATCCAATTCAAAGCAAAGTACTTCCTATGACCTACATATTTTAACACAGCACCTGGCGTGGCATTAATTCAAATACCAACAATTTGAATTTTGAGCATGGCCACAAAAATACCCTAAGTCGTAGCTGTTTTTCAACCTTGCAAGCACTCGTGGTTCGACCTCAAAGGCGGGTGAAATGTACATATTCGCTTTGCAAACGTCCTCCCGCTCTTGTGTTAACGACTTAAGCATTTGTTCTCGGTTGCAAACGTTTACTCTCGATATCACTTCTGTGGTCTCAGTCGGTCTGCCGTGTCAACTCCGCAATATTCTTTTTAAAAAAGAATAATAACAAAGCTTTCTCCCTCCCTGCGTCTTCCGAATGTTTTTCTCCCCGACCTTTACCCAAATACATCTTCCTTTCATTCCCTCTGCCAAGGGTCGTCTTCCAAGAAAACCCTTCTCCACTTCGTAGATTCGCCGTTTTTTTCTTCACTTTCTCCCTCCTTTCCTCTCCGCCATGAATGCTTCTTTTCCCCGGGGACCGTGTCCTCGGCTATTTTCCAAGCTATCTCTCCGCTTGGTCCACGCTGACTTCACTCCTCGCGGTTTTTTTTATCTTCCGCGGACGAAACGGCGGAGAAGATTTTTAGCGGGAAGAAACACAACATCTCAAGGGGACGCAGCCGCGATAGTCATTTGTCTAACCTCCTCCCACCCTCCAAATTTCCTCTCGCCCCTATTTGACCTCCGGAACGCTAATGTCTTGATAGTTGGCCGGCCCTAACAGCAGAGGGAGAGGTATGGGTGAAAGGAAGAGGAGTTTTTTTATTCTCTCACACTTTCTTCGCGGTTTATTTATTCTTCCGCAGAAGACATCAATCCTCCTTTACTTTCAGGGGGTACAAATGGGGTGGAGACTAAAAAATCTGCGTGACCTGTATTCGATCCGGGTCCACAACAGTATAAACGTCGAGCTTTTTGCGACGCTAACAGGGCCTGAATAATTTCTTTCGGTTTGCTTTATTTCTGGGCCACTTTGGATCTGCTTCGCTCATCCTTAGATCCTGCTCTTTAACTGCCTTGCCAAATCTTTAATTTTTTCCCTCATTCTGAGTAACGAATTTGAATTACAGAGCATTAATTTAGACTCGTTTAACGCTGACATATGTTATCAACTTGATATGGAAATAAATTATTGCAGATATTAATGTGGAAGGAGAAATACTCGGATACCTTTTATATTTCATTGTAATCAATTGAAAAAATTGCCTACAAACTGAAACAGCGCTTATAGACATTGAAAGAACAATACTTCCACCTGAAAACCTTGAGAATAGCCAAAATTTCAACAATAAATAGAAATATGCCATACTCTTAGTACTCTTAAAAGCTCGAAAAAATTCCAACAGCGCTTATAGACATTGAAAGAACAATACTTCCACCTGAAAACCTTGAGAATAGCCAAAATTTTAACAATAAATAGAAATATGCCATACTCTTAGTACTCTTAAAAGCTCGAAAAAAATTCCAACATGATGCATGAATTTAGTAATAGAACTGCATAATCGAGCAACAAAGCAATATTTTAAAAGTATGTTTGTGGACAGTCCTTAGTCGTTAATGTGTAATGTTTGGAACACTAAATAACGTACTTAGAAAAACATACCCTTACAGTCTTTCACTATATAATGGCTGCAAAACGTTTTCCTTCGCCACGGTTATTTTTATGTGCACAGCAACTCTTTAATTGAAATCACCCACAAAAGGCTTTTGAAAAGGATTATTTTAAAGATGAGGTTATAAATCGAAAGACTACCATTTATTATACGAACAATTTTTAATCGCTTACTTTGGCTCATAAAACAGGCAACGAATATTTCTGTTAACACCTGCTGAATCATCTGTTTACGCTGTTTACAAGCTACTTCCACTGCGCAGTTGCTCGGCATCTCTCCCTAGATGTGTATTCTGAGCATCTCCCTTGAACGTATTGTTTAATTTGGCGGAGGAGTCCGTGAAGATATTAAAGGAACTTTTTTATGATCTGGCGGGTGATGCTGGCTCATGCGTTTGGGTTGTAAAACGCATGTCGCACAAGGAGTACATTTCAGTTAACGTTTTGCTAGTAGATTTATGTCTTCTTTTTTTATAAATTCAGATTCACTCGGCAACACTCAATAGGCGTTGAACAATTAACTAGTGCAAAAAACTTTGACATCTCTTGCCATGGTCATTTTAATGGTTAAGCTCAATATTATTGGAACTATTCTAAAAGAATAGCATGTAGGCAGACAGTCTTGACTGTACTCTCCGAGACCTTGAGGTGTTTGTTCTGACGCCACCAACGTGTAACGGCCCCTGCCCAAAATTTACTCCTAATAAACTCCACATATCTCTTTTGTTTAGTTTTTTTTTGTTTTTAATGTTTACCCAACATATAAATATAATGACAGGGTAAACAATGAATAATCGAATAAAAATATAAACATTATTAACATTGGTCAAATACAATCAAATGGTTAAGTACATATATAAATTATTTAGTCTACACATCAGCAACATTATTTCGCTTGGTGTGAAATTACCTTTTTTTTAATTTGTTTCTATCTTGATGCATATTAAGGTCATTACAAAATTTTGATATGTAATACATAATCTGTAAATAAGAGAATTTTGGTAGTACTCACTATTAATATTCAATACATAAAATATCACCATATTTCTACCTATTTTCGATGTAACGTGAAAAGTTAATCGATTCAACAGCTTGCCACACTGTTGTATCCGTTGATAACCTGCATCATCCCGATTCTTCTCTTTCCCCTAACACGTTTGCCCAGGACTCTCTCCTCTATAAACCTATTCACAATGTTCTTGACCCTTAACTCAAACTCCAGTCACTTCTTCTGTCGACTCACAATTTCTTCTCATAGTCGCCTATCTCCACCTCTCATATCAAACAAGCTGCTCTGTAGGTTTTTTCCTCCAACCAGCCTATTTCTTCCACACTTTTTGTCATACAACTTTCATGACTCTGCAGTGAACATTCACCTTACTACCATAGCTGTTATTTTGCACGCGGAATAAAGGCACGGTCTTTTCTGGGAGTGAAATATACAGTGTAACCTGTCTCTACGATCACCTCTCTATGCGGCCGGTTCTTTTGGGAATGGAATTTATTTTCCATTTGTATAAGCAATGTACATTTTCCTGGCTTCAGCGGTCACCTCCTTAAGGTAGATTGAGTGAAGTATCATTTTTACCTAGAAATCAATGAATTTGGTGTCATTTTAAAGAAAAATATCTCACGCTTCTAATGACACCAAAAATTTAACCCCTTATCACATTACTGTCAGAGTTATTTTCCAAAAAATACTAGCCCTTTTACATGGAAAAAGGTACGTGTATGCACTCCAGAGAGACATTAATTACAAAATGAGGAATTTCTAACACTTGGGTGTCGTAAAAAACTAACAGCTTGTAGATTGTATGTTTTCTCAACTATTTTTTAAAATTAATCATATCACAAAAAGCCTTACGTTTTGAAGGAGATTCAAACGCACCGCGCGAAAAATATGAGTCAAGTAAAAGACTTATTTAGATATTTTCATTTCATTACTTACCATTTCTGTCATATAAAACTATATTATTGTACCATTAATAATGCAATATTTAATTCATGTGTCCTACAGCTGGCGAAATTAAAACGCATAATTCGAATATGGTCTCTATTATGACTAGGGAACTATCTCGCTCGGACTACCTAAAGCAGCCATTATCTCATGGGTCCAATGGTGACCGCTTGCGCTCCTCTCCACATGTGAAACTTTTTTTACTGTCATTTCACCCAGATTCGACTTGAAATCAGTGAGTGGGTCTGTCGATATTGGATTCATTCATCACGACGTCATAAAAAGACGAGCGGTGACGTAGATCAGAAAATAATAGGCGTCCTTGAAAATAAATTTGCGAAAAGCGTAGGGCTCAGTTTTCCGCCGGAAGATGTGCCAAGATGCAGAGATCTTCGCCTTGGTTCGGGTAGGACATTCGCCTTGACCCTCTAAAGGAAATAGGGACTCAGAGGAGCCCTGGGGTTTGCCTTGGGAGGCACATGCGAAAACGATCGGTGACAGTGAGCAACGAAGAACGAAAGGGGCGAGAAGGTTAGGTGCTAAATGGAGAAATGGGAATGGAGCGGCCAAAATAAGAGGGAGGACGCGTGCGAACGAAAATTGACATTAGCAAGAGCCAGAGATTCTACATCTGCACACTATCCTGCTAGCCACCGCATGGGCGTGTGGCAGAGGCTGTTATAACTCCAGCCATGTAACGAAGAGGCAAGTGAAATAGTGAAAAGTACTTTTGAAGTATTTTGAGAAGAGAGAAGGGAGGAGTACATTGGCGAGACCGGCAGAACCATTGAGAAGAGAATGAAAGAGCATCAACGGCACCTCCGACTTAGCCAACCTACAAGCTACCGCTTATGTCAGCGGTCGCAGAACATGCCATCAATGTTAACCACGCCATCCAGTGGGAAGAGACAAAACTCATCTGCCAGTCCAAGGATATTGGGACCGACTCACCAAATAGGCAATTGAAATCTGCCTTGAAAGACATAATTTCAAGAGAGACGAATGGTTCCAGTTAAGTAGGACCTGGAACCCACTCTTAAAAATGGCGGGAAAAGTGAAAACTTCTCCACCAATCACGTCCGACCTGACCTGAGAGACAGTGTATATAAACCGGCCCTCTTGACACCCGGCATCAACGGCCCTTATGACGATGGAAAAGTCTTCCATCGAAACGTCGGCAGTGAAGCAGATGGAGCATCTCATCGGACAGAAACCCGAGAAGAATTCATTGCAGTCATTCGCCGGGAAAAAGTTCAATCCTACATATTTTGAGAAGAGCTTAGTTTTTATTAAGGTCACTTATTATGAGTGGAAAGAAACATTTTAATGCCTATCTGCTTGGTTATCTATCTCCCATATTTTATCGCTTACGTCTGAGCTAGATTTGTAGTGTGGCGTCAATAATGATATTCTCAGTGCCACACTGAGGCACACCTGTCTTGAATTTCTCAAGCAAAATGTTGAGCGCCTAGTGACCCAAAACTGAAGGATATCATCATTTAAAATATTGACTAAGAGAACTTAGTGGTACTCACCAGACGAGTGTCAGATCAGTGATAGTAAATTGATATCCGGCCAGAAAGCAGAAAATTACAAGCCTCGTGTGGGGACCTTTTCTGGGATCCTCGGCCCCCTTGTCCCATCTCTTGCGCATGTTTTCTTTTTTGTGACGTAAAATTCCTCACAAGCTTGTACCACAAAGTTTGGCAACCAGATATAGGTATAGGCTGAACCGGTCAGTTATTATTCTACGTTCTCTAATATAACTTGGTTTTTGGGCCTAAATTCTTAGCACTTGTTACAGCTACGATTTATTTTGTAAAGAAAGAGGCCATAGATGAGGTCAAAATTAATAAATATCTGAATTATTACACAAATGAGAGTAACTTTGCCAGTTCGTTCACGAAAAAACTTTAGCAAAGTGTCTCGTGCTGCTTTTTTACTTTCCTACATAACCATTTTACTTTGTAAGTAGTTATTGTTACGCCATATACCTCAATAATACTCATAAAAGTTTCTTTTCGGTTTGACTCTACAACGGCTAATTCTGAAGTGTATTAACAGTTCTCTGGTGACACGAATTTAGCTGTGCCCTTGTATATTCCCTAAAAACAACAACATCACCGCAATTAAAGGGCCTGGAAGCAGCACAGTGTTACCGTACGGTGGGTAATTTACAAGAGATGCAATACCACGCAATATCTTCAATGAAGTATATTCCATAGGAGATCAAAATGCAAGGATGCAAGTTCCATGCATATAACGAGAGCGTGACAAGAATAAGGGTGCTTGGTATAAGAAACTCAAATTTTATCGTTGGAACCTCAATAGGTTTAAGGTACCCTTCAACTACCCTATTCCAGGGAATTTTTTAGATATTTGGACGGTTAGTTTAGGAGGCGACCGGCAATTGTGGTAACTTATATCAATGAGTATAGGTTGATGAGTAGGTATTACGTCTCATACAACAGACGGAGTACTGCACTTGAAGACGACCAACTAAGAAGAGCAAGGAACCTAAGTAGATAGATTTCAATGGAAGTTTGTTCTGCAATTCAAACTGCCTTCTGGATGAAAAGCCACGACTCTAAGCACCACACTAACCCGATTCCTGATCATTGGATTGAACTTATTTTAATTCTTGGAATAAGTAAAATTTGCGTTTTTGTTGCTTCATCGTTCGCAAAAACTCCACATTATTTGGACGTTGGATGATATATTTGGACACATTATTCTGAGAAAAACTGTTGCCAATTCAAGTTTTTATGTTATTTTCGGCGTTACAGATGGGCCCTAGTATATGCGAATTATTTATTTCCGGATTCATTTCTGGTTTTGGTTGAAAGGTTGAAATAGATTATGGAATTTTTTCATGCTTACAGTTATATTTGAAAAATGTGGCACCAATTCGATGTCTTTAGTGCAACCAAGATGGCAGCATTATTTGACAACATTCGAAATTCTCCTCGATAAGGCCTTCAGATTATTAATGTTGTCTTAGGACAGTTTCGGTGGTTATTGTATGCGACGATAGAATAACTTCTTTTGCAGTATTCCAAGGTGACGCATATATAATGCGACAACTTACTATGTTTGATATCATTATCAACGCATACTATTGATGGAAAACTGCAACAAAAGTCCTTCTTTTGTCTCTAGAATATTTTTAACGTCCTTGATTGTCGTAGATTTTCATCTCGACGGTGCAGCACTAGCGAAAGCGGTCGGGGACGGCTTTCGAGGAAGTAACCTACAGGCGTGAAGGTTAGGGTGACGGAGAAAAACGAACAGGAGGATAAAAAGAGAAGCAGAAGAAGGGCTGACAAAAACAGACGACGGGAGAGGGGGAAGCGAGATGGAGTAAGAAAGAGAGATGAAGAGAAGAGGTGTAGGGGTGGGAGGAGGGTGTCAGGCAGGAGAGTGGCTGCGAAAAATGAGAAAAAAGAAGACGAAGCGATGCCGAGAGGCAGAAAATAGCAGAAGGCCGAAACGCGCGAATTCACACTGGCCGTCGCCATGGGCTGTCTGCTGAATCGCACGTGAGCGGATGGTGCGAGATGACACTGGCAGCGGACACAAATGAGAAGCTGTTGATGTTAGCTTTATATTTTAATGTGAAAGGCTTTTGGCAGACAAACCTATCAATCATCATTTCTACCTCAGTCCTTGGACACTATTATGAATTCCCATACAAAAACTATCCACTGCTTGCGTTCAAGGACGGATTCAAACAAATATTAATTTGTACTTAATTGATTTTTAGAGCTCAATATGACTTTTAACACTCAGGTCTAGCAACCTAAGAAACACGGAATAAATTCCTGCATCAGTCAATAATGTTACGTTTAACTTAGTTAAAATATTAGTTCGTATTGAGCGCTATCCTTAGAAATTGAAGGACCTTGAAACTTGAGACTCCAACTTAAGATGCAAAGCTCTGAGTGTAATGTTTCACCGGCAATTCATCAACGAATGATACAGAAGACTAGTTAACATTAGACTTTTAAGAAAAGCCCTGAGTGAATTCGGTTAGGGTAGAATATAACTGGTCATGACAAAAGAAATTCATGCATTACGTAATCCCCTCTGCTAAATTCAAGGTACATTTCCCTACACCCAATTACGCAATGCTCACTAGTTCATGGTTTTCATAATACATAATTTATTTTATTATGCTGTGCTCTTCCCTTGCTGATAGTTCCAACACTAAATATTAGTTACATAAATAAGTAACAATAAGTGTGACAAGCCCGTATAATTGCGCCGGATGTCTCTTATATCAAGTCGGAAAAAAGGCATTGCTTTCTACTTTATGGTGAATACCACAGAAATGAACACATTCGATTCACTATTTTTTCTTATAACCCACATGAATGCAGTTGGGGAATTATTCATCGTGAGATGGATATTAAGATACGTGGATTTTTGAAACCCAAGACTATCGTTCCATCTCATTTTTCATTTCTGTACACGATTTCAGGATATGGTGGATAAAGAAACCAAGCTGGGTTTCATGTGATATTCTCCCCTGAAAGCCGTATTGATTGCTGCGGAGGACTTTAAAGTGGCAATAATAAACTCGACGCTGAACGGGTTCTCCCAATGTGACATCACCGCCACCAGGGCAATGCTATAAAAGGCCAAATGAGGAAGAGTTTTCAACCCAGTGGCATTTTCATTTTTTATTCATTTGTAAAAATTACAAAATCCCCTCTTTAAAAATCAAGCCAACAAGGAAACCATCGCGAGAGAGGTGGTTGTTTCATTGTTCTGGTCATGAGTAATAACTTTTTGAGTAACACAAAAGACCGCGGAGACACAATGGCATTGATACGCATTGAATTTGGCATCTACGGTAACAGCCGATCATCCTCTGAGCATCCTCAAAAGCTTATACAAAACAGACAAAAGACAATGCGCGCTGCTTCCATTTGTATTTTATTGATTTCTTTGGTTAAATCTTTATGACGAGGATCCCAAATGCTCGCGGCGTATTCGTGGTGTGGCCTAATCAGAGCGAAGTAGCATCTCTCTTGACTTTTTCATCCGAGGACCTTCCTATTATACGTTTAACAAAACCTAGTTTCTTGAACGCTGCACCACACATATTCAGTATCTGCTCTGTATTATGCCAAATAAACAAAACTTGTATTTACGTACGAGATTTTCTTGAATTTCGGATTCCACGCCGTAAACACAAGCCAAAATAATACTTTAATATAAACGAATATTTTAATTATACATTTTTTCATCATTTATTTACATCGAATATGATTATTTTCGACGTATAAATAGACGTGCTTTAAGTGAAGTGTGGTCCAAGATTTATTTTCGACTTACTTCAAAAGTTATTAAAAATGAACACTCAATAACTCATTATTCGCGCTCCAACCATCTTAGCACCGATGTCCATCAATCATCCCCAGTACCAGTTCGCTGATGGAGGTTTCACGTGTGTTTACGCGTATACACTACTACCTAAGCGCGCGAGCTGACGCATCACGTTCACGCATCGAATAAGACGAGTCAAATCACTGTTTCAGCGATTTAAACGAGGATATGAACGCTAAATCGCAGCAATAACTCCCATTGCCACAGGCAGGAAAACAATTAGCAGCGAAAAGAGGTCCCTGGACGTATAAATACGACCCCTTCGGTAGGGTGTGGGATATTTGCAGAGCGGTAAAACAGGAGGGCCGAAAAAACTTACGACCTCGACGAAATATTTTTCCCGACAAAATGCGACGACATTATTCGAGCCAAGGGAATTTGAGCCAAGGAAAATGACGCAGTATGGGAACAATGGTGGGTAGAAAGAGAGACTCGGGCAGAGATGAATGAAGGAAACGATGAATAGGCCTATATAGTGGGGTTGAGGAGGATATGGAATGGATGGGAGGGGATAGAAGACTAAAGTAACGACGTAAAGGCAAGCATGACGACGGAAAGGGAAAGGAGGCTGAGAGGAATGAGGACATGCGGTGAGGATAACAACAAACAATAGCCGTGGAACGCTGAAGATACGAAAGGATGCCCCTCTTTTGTCCCTAATTTCATGAATTTCCACCGAGAAATACGATACAGCGCGCGGAGGATCGTTGTCGTTCGCCGAATTATAAGGAGCTATATCACAGGAGTCACGTTACCACAAAAACAGTCTCCTGAAACAGCCTCCATTAGGCACACTCCCAACTTAAAGCGAAAAACGAGAGAAGGAATTAATGAATGGATGCGGGAGGATCGATACTATCAAAGAGAAACATACTATGATAAACATAGCAAAGTCTATTATGTGAACCTCCATAGAGTTCCCTTTCGCAAAGCTTGGGTTGAAGAATTAAACGAGAAGATAAATTGAAGGCTTTAAATGATTAACCCAATGAAAAGTTCGTCTAAAAAGTTCAAAAGTATTGAGTTGACTGCTCAAGCTAATCTTCTGTGGAATTAAACAATGAAACCTCATAGAGAAAAAAAATTACGGCAGCAAGAAACATGCCATTTTAATCACGATGCTTTGAAAAATGAGAATTCACCAAATACAACAATACATCTACGTGATACCCTGCAAGCCACCACGAGGGTGTGTGGCAGGGGATAAAGATCACCAAACATGCATTATTGACATGCAAGTAGGATATTTAAGGGAGACATGCTAGAGAACAGGGTCACATGCAGCTAGATGGTTAGTATCTACATAATAAGGAAGGGATTATTGGTTGTTATTACATGCATCATTCACTACAGACTACTCTAACTATATTTCGCCTACCTATCCCTTTGCTACGCTGCCTATTGTTCTCTCTTATGGTACGCGGGAAAAATGACATTTTAAATCTAACGGTACGACAATCTATTTCTCTAATCTTGTTAAGATGATCAAACCTAGCATAATACTCAGGGGTTCTCAATATATATCTAACGTCATCTGTGAATTACAATACCTGGAGATGAGATTATGTATTGAAGCCCGGGTCGTGTATTAAACTTTCTCTAAGTGGAATTCGAATAGTTTATCTTTTCTAGCATGGAAAAATTTCACATTATTCACCCTGAACCCGTACGGTTTGATTTTTAATGCAATTACATTAATAAATTATACTTTGAACCATAAAGGAATACATGCCATATCCAAACTTATTCTTTTCTCACTCTTAATGAAAATAGGATCTTGAGCGACTATATGTCTTACGTGGCAACCAAAGGAATTGAGAAAATATATTGCAATAGTATTATTCCACTCAACAGGGGAAAGATTAGGTGCATCACATTAGAGTCGAGAATTCCCGAGGATCCATCATACGGCGAAGGCAAGATTTTAGAGAAATGAAGTGAGGACACTGAACTGGCATAAAGTAACAAATTATTATCGCCAATCTTTCAAAATATGGATTGGCTAAAGTCGGGCAATACAACAATGATCAGCAGCAAAATGACAATCGGTTGAAGAGATTAGAATAAAAAAGTCACAACCATAATTCCGGGTGCATGCATTCTTTAAAAAGCAAATAAAAGAATTAAAAATCTGATTTAAATGTCTTTCCGATTCACAAAAAAACACAACTTAAACTAAGAACCTACAATAATTGAGAAACATGTCAGGAACTTTTGAGGCTGTGAACCTAGTTTTGACTGCAATGATATTTATAAATATGATTACTGAATCGATACATGCTAAACTATCAAAGTTCCAAGAAACATTTGGAATGTTGCTCGACAGTGTTTCATTCTGACCTCTAGCTTTAGGAAGGAGGAAGAAAATGAACGTGGAAGTGGAGAAATACGTAGTTGAAATTTCAGGGCCTTAGACGATGGAACATTAGAGATTGATCTGCAGCCTGGTGGTTGCCAGTGCGCTGGATAACGTAGGTACCGAGTTAAAATACTTCGTCTTAAAAGGACGTATTTTACGTGTTGGTAAGGAACTATTCTGTAGAAAGTCCGCCAGATAGCGACATTTGCACTCGATCGAGGCGTTTTGACGTTAGGAGTCTCACTCCAGAATGACTTTCGCTCAAGACAACTGTCACCGGTTAGTTGTTGCCATGTCTCCATCGCGTGGGTACAGGCAGTGATGACTAAAGTTCTGTGAGAAATGTCTGAACTACTTGCATTACTATCAGAGCATATATATAATGTATTCTACCGGTTAAATTAGGCTTTGTTGAATGTCAGAGAATCTCCTCTCGGTTTTCTGCACATCCCGGGGACTATCTCCCTCTAGTTTATCCTTTTTCGCCTCTGCATTCGGTCTAACGTTCTTCCCGTCCATGAAACCTATTCTCTTTCTTCCCCTACCCCGCTTGTCATCACCGCTGAAAACCGCTCATATATGCTGTGGAAATAAACCAATCACAGATATCATCTAACACCTATGTCGGCGGACCCTTAGCATTCTGAAAGTGGACGGAATGACACATATCCCTATGTTAAAGATTTTTCCATGTAGATAATATTTTGGTAAAAATATTTTCCATTTCTTGCCGTTTTCTCAGAGGTTTATTTATGCGCCTTGATAAAACTGTGATATTTAAGAAACAGATCTCCCTTGGAAAATGTCTATTATTTATATTTTGAAAACTTCAAGTTGATAACAATAGTTCGTAACGGGAAATTTGGGGTCGGAAACCTTTAAAAATTCGATCGGTCGAGCGGGTGTGATGCGTCGCCTAGACGAAGTCTCCATTAAAATATTACTTTCCAAAACAGGTACATTTTCCGAACCATTGATGAGGATTTGATGGATGGAGAGAATCATCGATGAGGATGTCCTGCGAAGGGTTAAGGAGGTTAAGGGTTAAGGGTAAGGAGTCCTTGCGTGGAGAAAGGAGGACCAATAGAAACTTCGAGCCAGAAAATAACAGAAACTAGCAACACAAGCCAAAAATTTAAAAAGAGGTTATCAGAGAAATTGTTGCATTAAAACGCAGAGAATTGGGGACCGAAGAATAACTTTAATTAACGACAAGAGAAACGAAATACGAATGTCATTCCCCTTGACTGCATGAGGCATTTATCTCGATTTAGTTAGCTTCGCTGTCACAAAACGAGGTGGCAGCTTGACGTGGAATCATTTAATTATATGAAATTTACGGCAGTCATTAATTAAGACTTATCGTTTAAACTTACCGCTCAATATCTGGAATCTTTTACGAAGGCAGATGGATGCCAGGAAATATTGTGAATTCAGAATACTACTTCGGCTACGTCATTATGCGCGTTTTTCTGACCAATGAATTTGGAAAATATTATCCCAGCAACTCTCTGTTTGATTATAAAAAATATAATTTTTTAGACATTTTCTTTTTCCGAAGCTAGTATTTGGGTATCTTCCAACAGGGACCGCAGCGTAGTTTGGCGGTCATTGCCTTGGCCTACTGCCGATGTTTTTGCGCACTAACCCTCATCTGCTCCCGCTTTTGAACCATACTCTTTGGAAGCCAAACTCAAACAGACCTATAATTAATCAAACTGAAGATAAACTGCGATGTATTACTCTCTTAATGCTGTTCCAATAAGAAGTGTAACGCATATGGTGTCAAGTAAACATGTTGTCGCTGAAGCGAGCAGAAGTCTTTTAAGACGCAGCGAACCGGAGGAGGAAAGCAAAATAAGCGCAATAGCAACGATTTTGTGGATCAACAAATACCCCGCGACTCTTGCAAAGCATCATATCATCAAGACACTAACATGACATACTAAACTTCCGCGAAAGAAAAACAACTACAGAAAAACGAAGGTTATGGTGAAAAAGAAGTTAACAGGAATGAGGACAGCAATGGGGGTTCAACTAGAATGGCAACAAGAAATAACAGAGAGGTCGTTGGAGCACATGAAAAGAAAAAACCCCACGTAAAACACACTATTAAGAATATTCAATACATTTATGTCGTCAAAAGAAAACGACTTGAAAAATGAAAGACTTCTTATGGACCAAATAAAAATGACTTAGTTAACACCTCTTGAGGTTTATTAGCACGACCCGGGTTTCGACACTTCGTGTCATCTTCAGGTCTAGTGGAGATAACAAAGTCATTTTTGTTTGGTCCATAATGGATAACCTCCACAAAGTAGAGCCTAAAACCATTTCCCTTGTAAAAGACTTCATAATTTCTTGCTCTTCCTCGAACACATTAAAAGAGCAACATATAAAAATCTATTTCATAAGTGCTATTTCAGCAAGTTGCGGGCACTTCGGTGATTATTGAGATAAAATATTCCGTAAATGGTAAAGGAAAATGAATTGTAGGAGAAAATTATTCAAATGATACATTAAATTGCAATGAAGAAACGAGTGGCCTTCATTACCATGACCCTGCAGTGGAAAGGTATTGAATTGAAACATGAAAAAATGCAAACAATAGATAGGAGTGGTGAACAATTTGAGAGAGAAATGCAGATTGAAAATGTCAGACTTATCAGCCTGAAGGGAGTTTATGTATGCTTGACAAACGATCTTTGAGGTTCAATTTCAGCTTAATTGGCCATTTGAATCTAGCGTTAGGTAGAATATTTAGGAATAATTATTACACTCCTTCACTTCAAGTTACTTCAATTTCAAGTTACCTCAGATTAACCTCCAAAATCACTCAGATCTCCTCCTGACCGCTGGAGATATAAAGAAAGCCCTATTTACAGAAAGGTCTTAGAATGAAGAAATGAGAAAGTTGTAACTTTGCTCCTTTTTCCATCTCAAATAAACCGCAAGTACCTTGGCCCCTGCAAAGAAGTAAAAACGAAAAAGAAAATGAATTAAGGTAAGCCACACGCTTCGGGAAGAACACGAGTGAGTAGAGATGTAGGTAGCTAAATTGATGGAAGGACCAAGTTTGCAGCCACTAACACACGTAAAAGTGACAATTGCATGAAAATTTTATATTAAATCCGTTTTTGGGTGATACGGGAGATATTTCTTAAACCCAACTTTACACCTCTTGAAGAGGCAAAAGTGACAAAATAAGTTTCGATGTCACATTGACTATTCCAAAAATTTCCTCGTCCCACGATCCATCACGGAACCAAGAAAAGAACACAGTGAGACATAAATGCGTCAGCACACACCTCTTTTTACAGGTTTTATTAATTCCTTACCGTTGTAGTAAAATTCCCTAGCGTTGAATGGTTCAGAAACGCGGATCCTGAGAAATGAGGCGAGGATAGGCTGCAGGCATTTGAGATGTGGGTGTGGAGAAGGATGGAGTAGGTTAGGTGGACGGAAAGGAAGACAAACAAGGAAGTGCTTGAGATGGTGGGCGAGGAAAGGAAACTTTTGAATAAAATCCGGAATAGGCAGGGTAGATGGCTGAGGGATGTAAGAAAGGGTGATGGGTTGCTGAAGAGTGTGATAGAGGGAAGGATGTTGGGCAAGCGGGGTAGGGGAAAAAGGAGAATAGGTTTCATGGACGGGATGAAGAAGGGCAGATCTTATGCAGAGGCGAAAAAGGATATACTACACGGAGTTAGGCCTTTGAATATGTAAAAGACCGGGAGGAGATTCTCTGACATTCAACAAAACCTACCTTTACCGGTAGAATACATTATAATAATTAATAAAATAATTACTTTTTATGATTCCCTCCCCTCTCCACGGACACCGTCTTAATAATCCTTGCGGCGGCTCTCAGAGCAGGAATTTATAGGAACCCGGTTGAAAAAAATATGCCAAGCGCCGCAAGATGCTCAAGTAAAATCACGAATTTGTGTTCTAAGACGCAAAAAAAATAGTACACCCCTCTCACGAGTGGTCTACATGGGCCGGGTTTTCCCCGAAGATCACAGACCCCACGATCCACCAATTTGTATCAACGATCATAGTTTAAAGTATTTGGAACGCTAATCAGGAGTCATTTAGCGTACATTTTAATGACCTTTCGGCTAATTTGAAATAAATTCTTTTGCCACACTTCACTTCGATAAATCTATTTTTACGTTGGAAAGAGCCAAAATTTGGTTTGATATAAAAGATGCAAGGGTAAAAATATTGCAACATTTTCGTCTCAACTAAAGCACTGATTAGTCTACAGTTTACGGCGCGGAATTCAAAATCTAAGAGAAAATCATATGTAAATACATGTTTATATTCGGCATGATATCTTGAATTTTATAGCGAACATTATAATAATATGAAAATCACGTATTCACGTTTAGGAAAAAATCTGCACGTATAAAATCGAATTACTCCTCGATACGTGTCATGTGCCATGAGGTTACGCGTTAAAATAGCATTAAATTGGCAAATAACCAAATCGGTAAATATGCATTTTTATGCTATCATGTTATATCTAATCTATATATCTATATTATATCTAATAATACATATATTATTAATAAGTACACGAATGAAAAGTTTCACACAAATCAGAAAATAAACGAAATTCGCTCCAATCACCTTACGGTGGCTCTGGCATGACTGTGAGTCAAGACAAATCCAAAATCACTCATTTTAAGTTATCAAGTTTAAAAAATCTTTCTTTCGCTGATGAAATGGGTTACTATACGAAAATTAATATTTAAGGAAAAAAACATGCTGGTTATTTCACGAAATATTTTTAATGGCCATATTTTTCCTGTTCCAGTATCCGACTGCAGCGCCATTTGCATGCTACTACAACATTTTTACTTCTATTACGGAAGTATTTGCTAACTCCTTTAAAAAAATAGGAGGGAAATTTATATTTATTTCATTTTCCACGACTTAAAGCCTCTTATAAATAGTTTATTTAAATGGCTGAGTATGCTTCATTGTTGAAATTCACGTTTTTCTGCTATAATTTGCGAAATATCCATAAGAGCCCATATTAAAACCTCCACTTTCAAGGCTGAATTGCTGTAAAACTAGGCGCAAAAGCCTATTATGTTTTCAATTCAGTTTATAAAACGTACTTCAAACATGCTTTATAAAAATTGTAATGAAATCTGGAATAAGAGACCTTGAGGGGATTGGTTTGGTGTTGTGGCTTGAGTATTGGCTTACCATACGGATGGCCAGGGTTCAAATCCCTACAGAGGAGGAGGATGTTTTTGAAAGGAAACCCAATCCCTACTCGAGTGTCTTGTGGAGAGCACTTCAAGTACAGTACTCCGTCAGCAGGATGAGACGCTAAACCGTGGTCCCCTTGGCGCCTTTCGTTAAGAGCAGGCTAATGCCGACGCCGGGTTTCTATCCACCCTTCCTCCCTTACCTATCCACTATGGCGCAAATGACCTTAGCTGCCGGTCGCCTCCCCAAAATCCAATCCAAGAGACCTTGAGGGCAGAGTCGCTTTCAATGCTAACTGATAGGATGCTGAAACAATAAGGCTGGTGGTCTACCATGAACTCCCAATCAATGGAAGCGTCTATAATTAGTGAGTAATTTCTCTGATTAATTGTTTCAATCGTTAACAGTAGTGTGATCTTATTTCTATGATCCACGCAAAAAGTTCATAAAGGCCTCGGGCTGATTGATCACACTATTTTCCAAAGGATACGAGATAAAAGACTATTTCACAACTTCTACAGGGATTAAGGTGGGAGCCCCTAGAGACTCAGAGGCTACACGCTAGGCTTAATTTGCTTTAGGAATTCAGAACTGGTTTGTTTTAGAGCGACTAGGAGAATATTACCATGACGTCTCAATGCATCTCTAGCTTTGACGGAAGCGATAATATAAGAGAGATACATTGCCGAACAGATAGGTACAAAAACTCATTCTTCCCGTGTACAATAAGTGATCACAATAAAAACTGAGCTCCACTAAAGACACCTTCAAAAAACACGTCACCATTTCTCCTCCCAAAATCTTATAGCTTTACACGGCTGGAGACCTAACCCCCCATGCCACACGCCCATACGTCGGCTCGCAGGGTAGTATGTATATGCAGATACAAATGGTGCGAGGGACCACCGATGTGATCCTACATTCGAACATGCAGTGCATTACATTAAGAAAAGGGAAAAGAAACCGTGGGGAATGGAAAAGGCTGGAAAACAGCCACGGAAGTGAAGTTAGAGGGGAAATCGCTCGCAGACAAGAGCCAGAGGGTAGGAAGGGATGCGAAGGGTGAAGAGAATTACTTGGAGCCATGTTGCGGGGAGTGGGAGATATAAAGAGAAATGGGAAGAAGGGGAGGAGGGTTAGGCGTGGAGGAAGGAGTGGGCGTGGAGGGTGAGGCGACTAGTTCGCGTGAAACGCTAAGTATAATGGAGATGGCGGCGCCGAGGGGTTGCTAAGACAACAAAACAAGGAAGGAGTTATCAGGTGGAGAAGGGAGAGAAGATACACGGATGGATGCGGGGAAGATGAGAAGGAATGGAAGGAGAGAGGGCGGAAGACGCAACACGACAAACAAAAGGGAGGAGAAGGAAGGGAAGGAAGAGAAGGGAAACAGGAAGTGAGAGATGGGAGAAGGAGTGGGCAGAGGGAGAGAGAAGAAGGGGGTGAGAAAGCGGATGAAAATGAAAAGGGGGTTGGTGGTATGTTGCGTGGGTTTTAGGGGGTTGGGGGGATGGAGCATCCTACAGCATCCGGACTGCTCCAAAAACTCTCATTTCGACCCACGAGCCGGACAGCGCGTAGTTACCCACACCCTCTGGGGGTTCCAGGAAGGGTTTGCATGTTCGGTAAATAACAATTAGACAAGAACAAAGAAAACAGACATAGGGATACGGATATGCAGTAAAAGAACGCAAGGCTTTGTTCTGATTCATCATAGTTCCACCAATGATGTCATGTTCCAGTAAAGCTCAAGCCTGACTCTCCTCCCAAAATACTTTGTTTCCTGCACACACAATCCTGCCACCAATTTTAGTATATATTGTTCGTTATCGCTATCGTAATCGAGAAGTTTCCAAACCCTCCCCGCTTCCATGGCGTACGAATTTCTCACTTTTATTTTCTTCCACTTTGGCCCAACATTGTCGGCTTCTTAGATCATGCATACATGGTCCATTTTGCTTTTTTTGGTCTTTCAAAATTGATCTAACTCGATCTAATCTAACAAATTGATATAAGAGTTGTAGCAAAACACTTAAAACAACTACTTGTTTGAACAAAAATATACAGAGTTGAGGGCAAACGGAAACGATTCCATCGAAACAAAGGAAACTTTGGTTTTTCCCTCAGAGGCACAAATGAAGAAACAATACAAATATCACCAAAAAATCAACAGTATCAAAGTTTGAATCTAAGTTCATGCAGTCCCTAACTGAGCGTCTAAGTAGTGGGTGGATAGCCTATGATCGTGATAGCTAAAACTGATGAAGGCAGAATAAAATTTGCGAAACCTTGTTGGTTTACTACTGTGAAAGAAATTACCTGGTACCAATAATAGCTTAATAGTTCTCTCTGAACCTGAAAATGACTGAGATATGTTGAAATCGATTAGAAATAAAGAAATTGAGAGGAATTATATCTTTTCACCAAGTTAAAAGGAATAAAACTCGCATGTGTTAAATTTATTTAACACTTAAAGCTACCGTGACGCATCCTCGACGTAGGTATTTTTATGCAGCGTGTTAAAATAGTTAAATGCAGAAATTTTAATTACAAATAAATAAACATCCTAACCAGAGAGATTATTTTAATAAAATAAGTACCTACTATTTCCACTGCATGATTTTGCCAACGTTTCTGTAAAGTTTCAATGCTAAATTGCACGTGGGCAAATATTGGTGTATTTAAATATGTCTGACACTAGGTACCATATTTTATGGAGGAAAATTTGAACCAAAATACAAACTATCCGTTCTGAGGCGTTTGGAAGTTAGCATGGAAATGAAAATTATGCTTATCCAACATCCCATTAACCCTAATTACATCGTTAATTCTCTTTCATCAACTTTCCTTCCTCTTACGCTACATTTAATTTACGTTCCTCTTCCTACTAGCTAAGCTTAACGCCCATTTATATAATACCTACCAAATGAGAAACTTCAATCGGCCTTTTCACGCTAGCTTCGAAGTGTAAAAAAAAGCTTATGAGTGTCACACTCTAATCTGTCATTCACCCCTTAACTTGTACAATTTCTTGCCAATTCCTTACAAATTTTAAAGGATTCTTTATCCGTAGCTGTTATGCTCCTAATATTTAAACTAATATACACAATTTCTGCCAAAATTCTATCTAGATACGTGAATTACTCAGCCTGCTATTATTTATGTCCACTTGTTTTCATAATAAATTCCTACTTCCAAAGAATGCGAAAACTTCAGACTTCCGATGATTGTTCCCTGCCTCTCGCCTTTGTTTAAAGAGCTGGCTGAATTACGCTACATAATTTCAAACTTAGCAGGCTTTGTAATATATCATGCAACTTTCTAAATTAATGTAAACATTTTGACTATGAAAATAAATAATAACCAAAGACCTGTTTCATTGATAGAGCCTCACTCTTATTCCTCATAAATTATTTTGACTAGCCAATAACGTCAGTAAGAAACATGGCTCGAATGCATTACATTCAAGACAAACATTTTAGCTTCTGTGAGGAGAACTGAGCCATGGATTAGGCCCGGTTCACTCGCATGCAGTGCGGGATGCATATTCCAAGGCAGTATGCATATTCCAAGGCGGGATGCATATTCCAAGGAGCCACCCACTTCAACGGGAACGACCAATTGACAGGGCCGTAACTGTCATCTCAGGGCGATACATTGGTACTTTGTATACCTATACTGTTTAAATTTGAAAAAAAATATCAACTCTCGATTTTTGCTCGGAAAATAGACAAATCTAATAAAGATTTCACTTCCCAACTCTACATGTCGACTCCAAATTGCCTAGTCTAAAATAAAAACGAGCCTAGTCCCACAACTACAATTATTTATCTCTACTAACATATGTACCGGGAAGTATCATCTTCTGGAGTTGCTAGAAACGTGTACGGAAATCAGTGGCGATATAATACACTTAACTCCGAGTCTAGCCGTTTTTTTCACATCAGTGTTAGAGGTTGTAGTCATTCCATCATGTGACGACTCAAATCCCATAATGAAGTCCCTCTCTTTTTGAGTCCAATGTGTCAATTCCTTAGATATCACCATCGTCTATGCTTGATGTGTATATTGTAATTCGCCGCAAACAACATTATAATGCCTCTTAGGTATTATCCTCGCCATCCGTTATCCTTGTCAACATTACAGAAAATCATAAATGTTACATTATAAATTTTATTATACCAACTTTTTCGTCAAGCTTATTTGGAAGTAAAACAGTTGAGGATGGAACGAGAAAAATTTACAAAAAAAATAAATTTTAAAAGACATAACTGATGAGAAAAATTCACAGTGATTCTGGAGGAATCTAAATTCGTCGCCTCCTTACTGCAGGATTATTTTAATCTTGGATTTTGTGATGATTGAGGCATATCCATTCAAAAAACGAAGCGTTATTCGGGAGATTAGGAGAGAGATGAAGATGACAAAAGAGACTTTGTGGCCGGGCAAAGATAACGAAGAAGTGAACATGAAGGGGATGCTGCCTTCAAAAGCAATAAGGAAGAGATCTTAATGGAAAGTATTAACGGAAGAGGTTAAGATGGGAAAGGGACGTGGAAGAAAAAGTAAACCTATTCTCTCTTTCAAACATTATTAGAAGGGGAAATGGGGGTCTTTGGATTAATAACCAAGAAAGAGGAGGGTATGGCACCTTATCCCATTATGCGGCTCGGGAGGCGATAGCCAAAGGCACCAGTGGAGGAGAAAAAAATAAACCTTGGTAATTCCAAACGAAAAAATCTCACGACGGTTAATAAGGAAGCGGCTACCATACTCTCGAGGCAGGAATGGCTTTTACACTGCTGTCGCAGCCGGGATTATCCCACTGGGGGATTACAGAAAGATCGTTTGGGACCATTTTTTCGTACAGTCGTAAAGTAAGATGTTATCGTTATTATTTCCTTCGGAAAATTTGGGCACCAGTTGGGAAGACGAAGAGCAGGTTTTCTGGGGCCATCTCCACAAGGAGAGCCTATTTCGGGAAGAATTTCCGTGAAGTATCACTGAGGATGACGGGCTTGTCCGGTAAACCGGCTAAATCACAACAACGGGCTAGAAATAAATATTAATTCCGCTTACCGTTCGTACGGTAGCAAATTGCATTATGGTAACCAGACTACGTTAGAACTTTTAGAAACCATGATAAAAAAGTTATGGGAGAAGAAATATATCCATGGTGTTTAATATTAGTTAACACTTGCCAATTTCAGCAATCTGAGGGAATTTATGTTCTACATCCACATAATAACATGCGAGCCGCCACTTGGGCGCGTGGCAGGGGGTTTTAGGTCACCAGCCGTGTAAAGGTGTAAGTATTTAGGAGATGAAATGGTGACATGTACGTATTTAGTGGAGCTCAATTTTTATTGTCGTCGCTTATTGTTCGCGGAAAGAACGAGTTTTTGTGCCTAACTGTTCGGCAATGTATCTCTCTTTTTTATTACATCTGTCAGACCTAGAGATGTAGTGAGGAGTCATGACAATATTCTCTATGTCGTTCTGAAAAATATCAGTTCTGAATTTCTCAAGCAATCTAAGCATAGATTGTAGCCTCCGAGCCTCTAGGGGCTCCCACCTTAATCCCTCTAAAAGTTGTGAGACACTATACGTACGCTTGTAGCAGTTTTTAACGAAGTGTGATGGTTCTTTGTATTTTATTAATTTTTTTTGTTAAATCTATTTGACCAGGGTCCTAAATGCTCGCGGCGTATTCGAGATGTGGCCTAACCAGATCGAAGTAGTATCTCTCTTTGACTTTTTCATCCAAGGACCTTCCTATTGTACGTTTATCAAAACCAAGTTTCTTTAATGCTGCGCCACATAAGTTCTGTATGTATATATGATTCCGGTATAACTGATAATGAGACGGAATAAGACCTGAATCCATCAAGGTAATGTGACGTATGAAAGAGTTTCAGGCGTAGCTTAGACGAAATATTGTATATCCCAATTGGAAAGAACAAAATAAAAATTGTAATTTCCAAACTGTTTTAATAACAAAGGACCGCTATACAAAGAAAGAAAAACATTTATTGTTCAGGAAAAAAATCCGTAAGAACAAAAAATTACAGTGAATACAGATTACAGGCGAAATAATTATTACAAAATGATTGATGATATATATCACAGCACAAAAAACTTATATGTTTCATACGTTTTTTTGTCTTTATCAAGGCACTTTATGTAATTATCAAGGTACAATTGTTAACAAACCGATTCCATATATACCCCTTAGCCAGAATAAGCTAGGTGTAGAGGGGGGGTTAGGTTAAAACGGAGAAGAGGATAAGGGAGGGGTCGTAGAGGTGTGGGGGGTTCAAGATGACGTAATAACAAGTAAACAATGGTGGGGACTTTAATTTTTATTGCGTCACCTTGAATCCCCAAACTCTGTATATCCCCTCACTTATCCTCTCCTCCGTTTATCCTCCTCCATCATGTTATTGACGTCAACATCCAGTTAATTGTAGCGTTCATGACATAGCTTCCTCATACGACTAGGTAAAATATGATTTTGTCAACAAAAATGAGGAAAGCGCTGCTTTGGGAGACTCGACATGGCAAGAACTTTCTGTCCACGGAATGAAATTATGAAATGTAATTAGCAAAAACCGGTGAATAAGACTAACACGATCAACTTCTTTGGATTTATCTTTAGTGTACGATGATTTAAAGCCTGCTATCAATAAAATGCGAGATTTTACAAGTGAAGAGTTTCATTATAAGAGTAGGAATAAAATAGCCGAGGGATAGCAATTATCTTTGATGACTTCAGAGATAAAAATAAGAAATAGGTTTCCACTCACAATTACACATGCTGACGATGAGGTAAAAGCGAGGACAGTACGACAGCACTCACCTAGAAATAAGAGAAACAACTATGAAGTATAGAGTAGCTAATGCTAAAATCATTCTTTACTATTAAGACAGTGAATAAGATTTTCTGAATAAAAATATGCTTTAAATATAACAAAGTGATAGTAAATTGCAATTATTTTTCCTCGTAAAACTCAAATTATGCCTTAAAGATGAACAAAATTTTAACATATTTTAACACAAAATAAATGACTAACAATAAGGAAGTCACAGTTCAGTACATCTTCTAAGTTAGTTTTGAAAGTATGAACTTATTGATGTTAGAGCCCCTGCTCTAAGCCATCACTGAAAATAGTTGGGCGTGATTTTGAGACTAAAAAACGATCGCCGTAAAACAAAATATTTTTACCATTATTTTGGCTCAAATAGGGTTAGTAATCCAATTCCACCGAATTGATGAAGTAAAATAATGAGACATTTATAAGGTTGAGCCGCAAGAAAAATACTAAAACATAGAATCAAGAATTAACAAAAGATGAAACGGTTTGCTTCAAAATCCATAAATAAAAGCCATCGGTCTAAGTCCCAGTAAACTACTTTCTCAAGTGGCATAAACTGTATCTTAAACCCCATACATCGCCTTCAGATTAAAGTAAGGATAAAATGGAAAGGAAAAAGGAAGAAGTAACAAGTCTGGTTGGTGTCAATATTCATCAAAAGATAGAGTTCTAACAAGTCTGCAATGAATCGTACTGCAAAATTTCCTTGGAGGAAATACGTCATACCCCCATAAAAGATAATTATCTTACTAAGGAGCTTCTACGAAAAAATTATGGTAGCTGAGTTAGCTTCATAGGCATTTGATAACCAGTTTTTCCCACCATTTTTGGGAATATTCCACTAAACTGACACAACTGCATTTTGCAGTACCCCTCATGGTAAGACAACTGCAAGAATGAGCTTTCTTTTTATCATGGAACATTTCCTACTACCAAGACGGTAGAATCGGATTAATAGGCCATTCAAAAATAAAGAATAACTAAGGAAGAGATGATAAGTAATGAATATAATCGTGCAGCTATAGCGTCGGATTCCTTCGCCTCACGTTGGCGACTAATAAGGCACACAGAGATGCCAAAAACCCTAACGAAATATTTTCCTATGGTATCATGGCGGGGATCGATACTATATGGGATAAATGGGAAAAAGGCTTGGGAGCCGGAAATAATGAAGAGAGTAAAAGGAGTGTTTATAAGAAAAGAGCCTTATAGTAGCAAATGAAACGGAAAGAATAAACTACAAGGAGCAACCAGAAATTTATTTTATCAATTCTATTTAAGTTTTTAGTATAATATCCATTTATTATAGTACTCAACCAGACACAGGTTGTATTATTAAAAGTAAAAAAAATCATCCAGATATCTTACACTAGCAGCACCAAGTTTACTTTGAGTATAATCTTCTTCATCTCAGCGTACGCCCAAACTTTCTTGATTCTATCCATCAAATTCATTCTCTTTCTTCCCCCTATCAGCTTTCCGTACACCTTTCCCTCTTTCATGGCCTTAAGCATCCCTTCGCCACTCATTACCTTTTTCAACCGACTATTTCGCCAGCCCCAGATTTCATCCACATGTTTTCTTTCCTCACCTACCATACCCAGCACTTCCTCGTTTGTCTTCCTTTATGTTCACCATCCATCTCCATACCCACCATAATAATTAAAATGATTACTTTTCAATAACCACTTATGCACAGTAATCTGGACGTATGTACACCAATGAATTGAATCAAGCAATTAAGCGCACGAGTCACGGGGTTTGGAATCAATTGCAATGAAACAGTAAGTTTTTCAAGAAAAAAACTAATTAAATTTAACAGATTTCGATCCCTCACCTTCATATTGCCGGTCAGGAGCATCAACAAGTTATAGTCAGCCTACTTCACGAAGAATTAACGAGAATATACGCTAATTACGTGCCCCTGCATCCAGTTTGACAAGTACTATTAAGTTAACATTATAATGTACGCTGGAGATCACTAATCCCCCACCACTCACCCTTGAGGTGGCTTTCAGGGTAATACATAGATGTAGGTAAGGATGGACATGCCTAACGGTTAGGAGATCCGGGTTTATTTTCCTGGAAGTACATTGATTTTTAATGGAAAATTTACTCAGTTTCGCGTGTATGTCCGTTAAAATTTTTCCGAGGAGTCATGGAGGAAGTAGGCAACATAAACATCATGATTTAACGTGAGCAGAATGTTTTTTTGAATTAGGTGCAAAGTTTAGTATCATTCTACTCTTCTCTTTTCTACTCTTCTTTGTGCTGCACAGAATCCCGTGCCAAAACAAAAATTCTATCAATGACTCCGTCCCTCTTTGACTATTCTCATAATTCGATGCCATTGTTACTGTACAGGGTGATGGTGCCCGTTGAAGGATTTCCCCAGAAAGGAAAAAAAATCAGATTAGGATTCAAGTGTTTCCTCCTAAAATTATGGGAAAAATACATACTGTATGAAGCAGTCATTAGCTTTTGGAGAGGTTGGAATTATAATTATTTTATGACACGGGATATAATGCAGAACAGAGAAGAGCAGAAGATGTTTAGAGGTAAAGATGAATTAGCGCAAGGGAATTCAAGAGATGCGCGGTGGATATTTGAGATGTATGGTTAAAGGGGAATAAAAAAAGGGAAAAGTAGCGAAATAATTACATGGACAATCCAAGCTAGAATTGGATAAAATCCTATCCATCTTGAAAGAACAATGTGGAAAGACTTAACCAGACTCATTGACTTTAGGCAACCGATGAAGCAACTGTGGTCTCATAAAAAGAAATAGTAAAGATTTTTCAAGTTGCTCTTGTTTTGCAAGCCAGTATCTTACAAATAAATAACTACATACCAAACTATCGTCAGCATTAAGAAAAATTTCAGCTATAAAGTTTTGAGGAAATGAATGGAGTTGCAATCCAAAGATACGTTGGATCCCGAACTTTTTCTCAGTTTGACGAATAGATAAGACGTATTAGGTGGACCACACAAAATATTCAATTTAAAATTTACGCACGAACAAGTTTGTGTTAAAAGTGAATATGTAGGCACTTGTGCGATCAGATTTATCCTCGGGCACACTTGAACAATACTCGAAAGTTTGTCCTTTATCTGCTTCCTCACTTACGCCTCGCCACTCATAGAGTCAAAATAAGGAATATTTTTCAGCAAAACATTGACGATAGACGAGCAACGACATGAGATCTTTTTCAAGTTGAGCTCTTTTCGTACTCACCTAATGGATAGTCAATATTTGGAAAGAGTGGAGGACATGTCCTTCGTTAGTATTTTTTTAACCATACGGATAAGGTGAGAAAAAAACCGCCTTGTAGAAATCAATCCACGGCAATGATTCACAAGTGAGCATACGTGAAATGAAAACACCGAAAACGGCAGTAATGACTTTGCCAAACTCCGAGCGACTCAAAAGTGCTAATTTGACGCGGCATTCGCGATATTTCCGGGAGGACGGAATTCTTCTGCACGCCTGGAACGTTCCGGGTTCTCGACAACATCCCTTAGGGAGCACAATGCGAAAACATTATCACATGCTAAAAATACACCGAAAGGGATTGGATGGAGGCATCGCTTAAACGTGCTAAATGTTTCTGCCACCCCTTCTCCGCCCAATCACCCTTTCTCACGAAACCTGAACTCCGTAGAGTGAATGCGGGAATTATTTGCTTTAAGGATTAAGCAAAACCATTTTCTCGCTCGGAAAGATTCTGACGTGTCGCTCCAAAAATACCCATGCGTGAAGAAAGAACACGAATAAATTCCGCAAATGGACCCGTCCGACAAGATGAGATGGGTGATTAAAACTGTAAACACACGCCGTGGACGGAAGAGTATGAAGAGGTTGAAAAGGTAGGAAAGAAGTTGGTTTCCAGAGTCAATTTGGCGAGTAGGACGAATAACGTCATCGCAAATCCATACACTGAGTAATCAACTTCGTGAGTCGTTAAAGACGTTTCCTTGAACAGCCCAAAATATTTGGCGAATAGCGGCCGAAAAAAAGGGGTATTTCCTTAACCTAAATCGTGTACTCACGTATCCATGAAAAAAATGTCGAGTAAAATTGCGAATGAGAAATTTTTATGTAGAAGCAACGTAGCTGTCAGTAAATAAATACTATTTTCGGTCCCCATTAATGCGCAGTGATCAAATTTTATTAGCTGCTGAAAATTACACAAACTCTTTTTCCTCTTCAATGACTCTCAAAGAATAAAAAGTCTAGCTGAAGTCTGAAATTACCTATTCTCGTATTTCACCCTTCATTTACTTGTCCAAAATTTAATTTTAAATCCTGTCATCATCTACAAAGGCCAAAATATAAACGTGTACTAGATTTCAGAGAGGTGTAAAAGCGTTTTGATAGGTATGCTACGAACTAGACCAAAGTAAATTTCAGATAAATATTGTATTGCTGGAGAAATTCCATGATGCATTTGTGAAAAAATATTATCTGCATATACCCTATTGTCGTCACTAAACACATTTTATTTCCTGTCATGCCTTTAGAAATGAGATTCACCTTTCTTTCTCAACATTCAAATATTCTCAATATACTTTACTATGCCATCAACTTTACTCTTAAAGAATAAAGAAACAAATAACAGCCGTAGAAAGTGTTTGCTTGTTTTTTCACTCTCAAATTCTTCGTATGTAAAAAATGAAAGCAGCAAGCTATTATGACAAATATTTTTATCACGAATACTATTTACTGTGAACATATGCTATTTATTTTTTTCCTAGTTTATACATGCCAAGGTCAAATGACCTTAAGCTTTTCTATGGCCTAGTTCTATTGAGAAAGAGACGGCTTTTCAAACCTAAAACATACAATGCAAAATTTTCTACAGAATGCCATGGAATTATAAGACATTCGTAATCCCAAAGCAGACAATTCACACCTTCCAGGTGAACGTTACTGCACATAATTTTCACTTTTATGGTTAATAACCTCATAAAACCCGCCTGCCAACGCGAGGGTCGCGGGTTCGAGTCCCGCCTGGGGAGAATATTTCCTGCCCAGGACAAGGGTCTTTGTGTCTCGTCCGTTGTTACTGTTATTCACCCGATATAAATTGGCCCATTGTGCTGTATTCGGGGTAGTGAAGATAAATAAATAAATAAATAAAGTTACAACCAAAGAGGAAACTGGCCGGAGAAAAAAAGGATATAAAGGGCACAGATTTATCTACTACTTCTTGGAAAAAAGCTCTCTTATCAATCCATCGGCAACTTAATAATGAGATAAAATTGGAATGATCAAAAGAGTATTTGAAGAAAAATAGATGGCGGCTACACTCAATATAGTTGTACGTATCGCAAACTTCATTTTTAGCTTACTTTCCAAAAAATATTTGACGGACAGCGGGTGGCGATGTTATTTCAAGGTATTTTCCCAATCCAGATAATCGACTAATGTTTCTGTAAATGTAGGTCATAATTTTTTTACCTCAATCAGTTATTCTCGGCCGTTTCATTAACGAGAACATTAAGAAAAGTCATTAAATAAAGGTTAGTGATGAGCCTGATGTGCTACTTGTCCCTATATGGTAGCTTGCAGTATCTTGGACTCTGAGGAAAAGACTGAAAGCGCTGGAGAGGCTGATTTGAAAGAGATTGCCAATAGTACGACGGAAGAAAGGCATATAAAACGAACAATTTTAACACGATAGGAGAAGAAAGAAAGTTGTAAAGAAGTGGGCTGGGATTCTTCAGGTCATACCGATGGAAGAGGATACAAGACAAGAGAGGGATAGGAAGAGAGGGAGAGAGAAAGGGAAAAAGACAGGAAGAGGCATTTTTATATGCTAGGAAGAGAGATTGAAAAGAAATCCGACTAAACGCAGATACTGCGTTAGGAAAAAGTGAAACTCGAGCAGTACTGACATAAGAGTAGCATTTATTCCAATTAAAAAAATAGATTCATAACCGCTGATAACTTTTGCTGCTTTAATGTAAGTTATTTAAAATTTACGATAAATAAGCTCTACATTTCACTTTTTGACGACGCTCGATCTCACTCGCAAAAATGTATGAATACACCGATGCGCATATGAGCCATACCAATGTATTAGCCATTGATGAAAGGCATTTGCAATGATTGAGCCTGAACTCAAGCACGTTGTGACTGAATTCCGTTTGTGTAAACTTATTACTGTATTTATTTAAAAAAACTGTGGCATTAAGATTATAGGAAGATAAGATTTATCTAGGTCAAATTATTTGGGGAAGAGTTGAGAGAAACCTGGGGTCAAATAAGTCAATCACTAACGAAGGGCACTGAGAAAACACAATTTTACTGTCCCATCCGAGGGACGGACAACTTAAAGTGGCGTCCACAAATGAGCCAATCAGAGGTCGGCAATTCAATTTAAAAATATCCACGCCACAACCAGGATGCCATGCCCGGCCCCCTGGATGGGAGGCTAGCACTAAAACCACCAAACAAACCTGATTCCCTTATATATACCTAATTTATTCCTGTTTATTCATCTCTCTCTCTCTCAAGCAAATATATTCTAAGCGGCAAGAAGTCTCTCCGAGCTCCCACTCTGCCGTTTATCCCACTGCACTAACCTAGCTCACGCCCACTCGATCGCATTTGAAATGCAGATCGGGCAAATAGGATGACTAGAACTCCTTGGAACGCCGGGTTGGACACTGAGGGACGCGTCATGCGATATTATTAGCCGCGCCGAGAGAGGACTGCGGAGTCCCAAGTACAGACGAACGCACGACCTGCAAGTGTTGCTGCCTCGAGTACTCCGCCTCCCTCTGACTATTCCACCACGTTCCCCGACCCGACTGACGGCTCTCCCTTCCACCGTCTCCAACCCCACCACAACATACGCTTTCCTACGCTCTCCAGCGTGAAGAAGCAGTAGTCAACTTATGCATGCGAATTTTCTTTCCGCGGCTGGCTCGCCTGCCCGCATGTTTACGACCGGGAGCCGTTTACGCCCTTCTGCCTCCAGTCAAAACATTCGCAGCACCAGCGCGAAGACACGGCGTCCGTCTCTGCCGATTTGATGCGTCGAGGCAGGGTAAGAGTAGTAGAGAAGCGCACCTCCATTTATCATCTCATGTCTCCGGCAAAATTCTTCAGTAGGCAGGGAGGAACTTCTGCAGAATTCAAAGCGGCCCGAGGTTAGGAAAAATGCCTTACACTAACTGCTATTCTCACCGGAATATTTCGCAAGCGTCATAAATATGAAGTTGTTTTGAAGCTTTTTAGCTACTTTGTTCCTTTTAATTCCTATGCAGATGCTTTTCTATGGAGAGACATTACCTGAGAAATAGTGGAAGCTCCTTTATAGAAAAAAAATTACTTTTCCAAACTCAATAATAACGCTGACCAGTTTCACCCTGATGAGGTCTTCATGAGAGACTATAAAACTTCAACCAGCCAATACACACAAGATTTTTCAAATAAGGATGTAGTTTCAGGTAAAAAAGAGAATGGAAGAAGGAAAGGAAATGGTTGATAGACTTTTTGTAACATCTAGGGTGGTATAAACCGGAAGAAAGAAATTTTAAAAATAAAAGCAGGCCTATGAAGGGGAACTTTTGAGGGTTGGGCCATGATTACAGGTTCCAAACCCAACCAAACCATAAGTAATCGTATAAGCAGAGCGGGAAAGAAAGCAAGTAAGGGGAAGGAATCGGGGATGAGTAAAAGGTGAGTGGAAGGTAACGAAGATAAAATAATTTCAAGAGATAGCAGACTTAAACTTGGGTTGAGTTGCGCAAAGGTTGCAAGAAGAGCAATTTATACCCGCCTATGATCAAGCCTTTAACCAGAAGGGCAGAGCTGTCTGCAATTGATGAAATTCCCGTATAGAGGTTAGGGACGTGATTTCTCTTAGTACTCAGAGATCCCAGAGTACCTACTTAGTACCCTCGCAGAAACTCGTATTACCAAGACGGAAAAACTATTCATTTGATTCATTTACCAACTCTATCGTTCTGAATAATTATATTGGCATAAGACATAGATATAAGAGACCCATAATAAGACAAGTGTGACATAAGGAGGGAGGACCTCCAGGAATTCAACCCGCATAAAATCCCGATGCTCTGCGGTCAGTAGGAAGGGATCTGGGCAGCCAATTCACCAAATGAAAATTTTTCATATTCAGCGCTTCTTCTTTTCCAGATTTGCGAATTGAGAGCAAAGCATAGAGTAATTAAAATTGAAAATCATTAAAAACACCCGAATGACTCATGCTATAAGCGTCAATTGCCATGATACCCAATGAGCAGAAGGAACCTATGCGCTCTAGTCCTGTGATGAAAGGTTTAAGCGCATTAATTGCACTAGGAGCAAACATTCCCGCATCCAGAAGAGCTTTTCAAGTTTAATCGTCCTAACTGCTCGAGCTTTACCAAAGAATTCGACAATCCGAGTGACAGACTGTCGTTGAGAGAGGCAATCACAGTCCATAAATTCATTCAGAAGCGGGGCTAAGGTAGGCTAAGCATTAGCTAAAATTTGCCGCGTAGAAGGGGAAATATTGTACAAGTTTTAGTTTATCTAAGCTTCAATGACACTACTATCTTGGTACACCTACAAGGTGAGGAGGTTGAGCACAGATGAAGATGAACCAAGAGTAACCAGCCGCAGTTCCTAGAGGACTGATGAAACCAGCTCCGAGAAATCGGGAGCAGCATCCATAGAAAATAGTCAAACATGGCGGGTGAATTTTTTGAAGAAATTACCCCTGAGAAAAATTCGGCCTGGATCGGGAACCGAGCCACGGATCCAACCTGGATAGCGTAGTGGTCTGCGCATTGGTCCAGCAAACCTAAGGTCCGTGGTTCGATTCCCGGTCCAGGCAGAATTTTTTTAGCATACATAGAGTTTAAACCAAAGCCTCATTTAATTTGTTTTACTCAGCTCTGACCAAAGCAAGGATTCGACGGAAGGACACAAATCAGGCAAATTCGGCTCTGCCACGAGCTTATATTCTCTGCTGAAAGCATCACTCTCTATGTCAAACTTTTCACATGCTAATTTTATCAGAGTAAACTCCTTATAAAACAATAGGTGGGTGGATACCACCGATTTTCAAGAAACGCCAAAAAAAGTTCCTCAGACCCAGCTAAAAATATTGGCCTTTTTCAGAGGACGTGATGAATAGAGAGAAAAGTGAACAAGGAAGTGCTCGGCGTGTTGGGTGAGGGGAGGGAACTGTTAAACATAATTAGATTGAGGCAAGGTAAGTGGTTGGTACTGTTAACGAGAGGCAAAGTTAAGTTGAATACAGATAAAATTGTTGACTTAGGGTAAGCTGGGAAGCGGAAGAATGAGAATATGGTTTATGAATGGGATGAAGAGAGGTAGGACGTGTGCCGAGCTGAAGAATAACATGGAGTATATTGTCACCAGGTCTTGCAGATTTATATAGGAGTTCCAAATTCCGAATAAACCTACCTATGCCAACAGATAACCCCAAGCAATAATTGCTACGGGTTCTCTGTTGCTCTATGAAGTAATCTTCTGAATAATTCTATGCATACTCCTTTGTAAGTACTCACCAAAACAAACCTTGCAACACCTTTTAAGCTTTGAAATTGAAACTCATCATTAAAAGCATACGAATGACTCATCCTACAAGCCTCAATCGCCTAGATACTCAATGCCATTGGCATAAGATATAGATATAATGATACATCTACATCTACGTCATACCCTGCAAGCCACCCAAAGGGTGTGTGGCAGGGGGTGCTTCCACATCAGGCATGCATGAACGATACGGTAGAACACCGAAATTACATTGACACCCGCGTACCACATGATAGCACCATGAAGAACGAAGCAACGACAAACAATCCAAGTAGCGCCGAAAGGCTACTACTGTTGTAACACCATTTAATGACATAACCTACCGGCATATATTTTATCTCGATCGTGGCAAATAGTGAACCCGAAGGATAATTCGAAAGAAAACGAAGAGGAGGAAAGAGGATTGAAAGGAAATAGGACAGGGTAAGGAATAAGAAAGGTAGACAAGAAAACAGAATGGTGAGTTGGGGGCCTGGTGGGTCTCGCATCAATAAACCACCTCTCCATTTGGGTTGTGGGCGGCAGTCAAGACCACAGAAGAGGAAAAAACCGGAAGAAAGATGAACAGCGTTCGATGGAAAAACGGAAAAACTCCGCTTCTATTTTTGGGATTCCGTCACCTGCATCGAAAGGCGCGGGGGGGGGGGGGCGGTTTGCAAGGAGGAAGGGTTCCCCATCTTGTTCACTCCCCCCCCTCCTGGTGACCTGAACGGTCGCCGTGGAAACCGGGTTCAGGTGACCCGGCTATTTAAGACCCGTGCGTGGGCGACTCTTCAACCTATACCTCATCTTTTATCTCTTTCTCTCTTCAGTGAGGCACGTGAGCAAATAACAGTGATGTGGGGTCGAAGAGCGTGGTTAAAACAGGCGTGACCGTCTATAAATACCCTTAGATGGCGATGGCAAATAGTTGAAGGTACGTCGAAAGCCCCAAGGTAGCATTAGCGAAAAATAGGGAGGGCAAGACATGAGACACCATGCATGTAACACGGAAAGTAAGTTCAATAATAATCGGGGCCTAATGACAAAACAAACCGTCTGCGTGAATCATGCAATTTTGTGACTGACGGGCTCCGATAGCATCAGTAAAACAGAGAAGTTTTAAGGCTTTGAAAATTTGATTTTATAGAATACTGATTACAATTAAAAACTCGAAAAGAATCACCAACAGGAAGAGATGAGCAATGTTAACTACGGCATACAAAAGATCAATTTTTGAGCACATTTTTTGACACAGAAGTCTCTTGAAAACAGAATGGTAGACGAAATGGACTGGAAGAATTTCCGAGGAAAGACCAATGATGGAATATCTCAGGCAAACGAAAGAGAAATAAAATAAAGACATATTAAGGAATGACAATTTCTTGACTTCGGTATGATGCGCAAAGTTTCGGTATATCAGTCTTCGGGCAGTTCACTGCTGATGATTCGTATCTTACCTCAGAGAAGCAGGACACAAGTGTTCACTGCGGCCCAAAATTTATCATGAGAGTGAAAGGTCAAAAAATACAGTTCTGAGTACATTGGACATAAATACAAACAAATACAAACTTTCCAATCCGCTGTAGGGAAAATCCGCTTATTTATCCTCAAAACTTAATCCGCTTGTTCATGTTGGTGATATGTCACCACTTGCTAAACGCCTTTGTGGTGGCTTGCAGGGTGATAAGTAGGTGTAGATGTAAGGCAATCCGAACGTATATTAATCGAATCGTAAGGTCTAATTGCGGTCCATAGGGGAATAGTTGGCATACCTGAGGATTGCTTTTCATAATGGAACACAGCCAAAATGGAAATATGTACAAATAATGAGAAATCACCTGAAGTATTATCTACCGCACGTCAAAAGTGTGGATTTCAGGCATAAAATAAAGGATGACAGTCGACAATCCAAGGATACAAAATAATATATGGCACGGAATACAGATGATAAACAGGAAATGTTTAGCTCAAAGATCAAATTAACCACATTTTCCAATACTATACAATGGTAGGTAATGGCCATCTCAATCTAGTAGTATGCATGCCCTTTCTTAATACGTTAGCTATATATAGAGAATGAATTCCAGCATGCTTCTCACTGCAGACAATAATACAGCCAACTAAATAATTCCTATGGACAGGCGCGTCGTTCATTCCACGCAGGTAAGCAGAAGACCCACGACATAAGTCTATACCTTCCTTACTCCGTCCATATTTCTTAATTAGCGTGCGGGACTCTCTCTTTCCGTGATATTAAATGACCTACATGGGGTTACTGAGAGAGAGAGACAAGGCTTCTGGACGTTTAAAAAAATCCTTAACAGAAAGGAAGAAAAAGCATCAAGCCACGGAGAGTGGGGAATTTTCCGCTCGGCCTTAATATCGAGGTTTGTATACATCACGATTCATCATCGATAGTCATGACTCCAGTGATTGGTTTTCAGTGAAGCTCCACACCACTTCATTTTCACCTGTGAGTTTCATTTCTACATGTGTTTTATTTTTAGCGTGCCCCTTATTGCTTCACGTATTCCACCACAGGGCTTCCTCTACAGATCTTCCCTTTCATTTCTCCTTTCATTGTTGTTTTCAGTAGGCTCCTTTGTCGCAAGACGTGTTCATTAGGATATTTAATGTATTTCCACGAAATTCTCATCCTCGTAGCTCCAACAATCTTCCTACTTGCTAATCATACTTGGTGCGAAAAGTGGCAGATGGAACTAAACATAAAAAAGTGCGTAGCAGTCAACTTTTGGAAAAAAAATAGGCCAGGTAGGGCTTACAGAATTAATAATACGGAAATTATTCACGCCGAGTCTGTTAAGTACTTAGGGGTCACAATTACTAACGACTTATCTTGGGGAAAACATTCGGGAAATATGCGGTCAAGCATACAGGAAGCTAGGCTTTTTCATGAGAGTACTCGGAAAATGTGATGAGAAAGTGAAAGAACATTGTCATTTTTCAATTGTTAGGCCTCATCTGGAATATGCTGTTAGTGTATGGGATCCATACGAAACGGGGTTGATATCAGAGTTAGATCGCGTACAGCGAAGAGAAGCTAGGTTTGTGAAACGATGCTACGATAAGTTGGCTAGTGTGTCTGGACTGTTAGAAGAATTAGGATGGGAATCGCTATCATAGCGTAGATTAAATTATAGGCTTAACCTCCAAACTAAATTTCAAGAAAATCATTTCTCTGACGACGTAAAAAACATACTATTAACCCCCTCGTACTACGGCAGATTATATCGCGCCAATAAAATTAGAGAGTTAGATTGTAGAACCGATAGGTATAAAATGTCATTTTTTCCGCGTACCATTCGGGACCATAACAGCTGCGATCGTCGTCATAAATAGTTCGAATAGTGACAATAGGCAGACAGTAGATCTTTCTCTTTATATTCTCTACGTTCTTATTTCTGCATGATGTAAATATTGATGTTCGTATTTATGCATGATATTTTGAATGTGTAGTAGTAGTCTTTGTATCTCTTGCATGTTGGAACGATTTACGATAGAATGTTTCTTGGGCATTAGATTTTTGATTGGCGCTTTGCATGTGTGGTACGAGGGTTTCCATGTAATTTTGGTATTATACCGTATCATTCATGCATGCCTGGTGTGGAAGCACCCCCTGCCATACACCATTTGGGTGGCTTGCAGGGTATGACGTAGATGTAGATGTAGATGAACAATACTTAAGACTCATTTGACGATTCTTCCTATATGTTTGTGCTTCATCATTCTTTGAAAGCACTTGTTTCCCAGATTCTCCAATCTTAATCAGAGATTTTAGAATATAAAATTTATGTCGATGTGGACCAGAACATGAGAATAAAATTAGGAAATGCGGTTTTCAAATTCCGTTTGTCCCGTGATCGTTAAGAAATTATAACGGCTGCCCATGAGACTTTTAAGTAGGCTAATCGTCAAGTATAGTAGCTGATTTTTTGATTTTCTCTCTAATGTTTGTCTGACACGTATTACTATCAAAACATTTCGCATGATCTCTGCATGATCTTTAACCTCGTTCACGTAGTTGTGATGTATACCAATTCAATGTTATCCGTAGCATTCGTAGCATATTCATAGTGTAGTGCGTGTTAATAAAAGTTACTTGCACACTATAGTGTATGATGGTGATAACTCACACTTTGTCAAGCACTCTTGAGGTGACTTTCAGGGTAATTGGTAGATGTAGGTTTGTTCTGCTGCTGTTATCGTTCAGTTTTCCCTTATGATTAAGACCACGCATAAAATATGAATTTTGAAAATTTGCTACCTTATTTCTAGCCCTTTGCGGCTAACTGTTGAGTGGCTTCTCACGTGTGGCATGCCTTCTCGGCTTACCAACCTCCACTCGCTGTTTATGTAATTCTACTTTCTTCTGCAGAGACAGTGAGAATACTAAGCCATCCTCGAACCGTTTTTATAATAAAAACAGACGAGCTTGTGAGATAGCAGTGGAGTTGAAGGCAATAGGGGTGAATAAGATATAGGATGCTAAGGGAACGGCAGTATCATCCTCGCCATACTTAAGTCCATAATGGGCCTCGCGATGGATGTCGTGCATGACTGATCAACCTCTTATGATTGCAAGAGCATCTCAAGAAGTGTGAGACGATCCCTTAATAGAATCATTCAAGGATTAGCGCCATAAACTCGCGGAAGGCGCAGTCTGCGAAAGCACGCGTCTTGAGGCATTCTTCTGCGCAAATTGATTGTCGGAGACTGTCTTCTGTTAATAGACTTGATGCTAATACGTTTCGAGAGAGCGCAGAGCGCACTCTGGGTGATATTGTGGCCAAGGAGAGGTCCCTGATTTGTACTACGGCATCGATGGATATTGTTCTGTGGAATCTCAATCCTTAACTGGCGGGTGCATGGGAAGAATTTCAATAGAAAGGAATACTGAAGGTGTGACGTTCGATTTCCCATCCAGAAAACCCTTTTCCCTGAGAAGATTTTTAACCACTTTAACTTGAGGTTATCTTGAATTTGAGAAGTCGATTAACTGGGGACCCTTTTATAAGTTTTCGCAATGAGTCCACACCTCGAGTGCGCCAGAAGCATTTGGGACCGTGGATACAGAGATTTAACCGAATAAATTAATAGAATTAAAATAAAAGCAGCACGCTTCGTTAAAAACTACTACAAGCAAACACAAAGAGTTTTACAACTTTTAGAGGTATTAAGGAGGGAGCCCCCAGAGACTCGGAGGCTACACGTTATGCTTAGCTTGCTTGAGAAATTTATAACTAGTGTGTTTCAGAGCAACACAGAACATTATCATGACGCCTCACTTCATCTCTAGGTCTGACAGAAGCGATATCATTAGAGAGATACGTTGCCGAACAGCTAGGTACAAAGCTGGTTTTTTTTCCACTCACAATAAGCGACCACAATAAAAACTGAGCTCCACTAAATACACTCCCATAATGCACGCCACCATTTCACCTCCCAAAACCTTATCATTCACATCTTTACACGGCTGGTGTCCTAACTCCCCCTGCCACACGCCCATACGGCGGATCGCAGGGTAGTATGTAGATGTAGAGTGGTTTGATGCCGTCACCATACTATTCTTCAATCTCCCATCATAGGTACACAACCCACCTCACATTGCACGAATTAGTTCAAATGCCGGTCGTCCCTACAAATGTTACTACTGCCACCAGAGAGTAGGAAACCTCACCTCTTGAAGTTTACTTGACAACTACTGAGAAGAAACACAAGTTCCAAATTTTAGTCGGGAGGAAATTGAAAATTCACCCCTTGTAACGTTCACATCCAACATTTTTTCTCACCTCGTCTTACTAACATACCGAATGAAAAATGCCTACCCTCGAAATGCTGTGATGAGCATTATTATCTAATTCAGATCAACGAGCATTCATCATTCCTATAAATATGCCAATTCATATTTGAGCACGATATTGTGTATGTAACTCTCTTTCACCCGCAACTCTCCATCAACCTCATTAGCATCTCACTTTTTCATCATTTCGGGAGGAGACAGACAACTTAGGTCATATACTAGAAATTTGACAAAAAATGCGTTATTATTCGTAGGCACATTAGGGAAGGATCATTGAGGAACGGAAGAAGTGAGGAACCAAACTTTGGTGTTCGCCTGCACTTAACAAAAGGCGCCAAAGGAACCGCAGTTAAACGTCCTATTCGACAGATGGAGATTTGAAAAGTCCTCCATAAGGGACCCAAGCATGTGGAATAGAATAAACTTTTATTATACTCTGGGACAAGTATCCCAGAGCTACAATAAGAAGCAATGAAATAGCTGCGAGATAATTCACAAATTAAGAAATGATTGTATTCAAATCAGAAAATAAATGGAGCTTAGTAATGAAGAAAATGAAAGGCAAAAACAACTATCCAGAGTGAAAGACAATAGCTGTACATGAGTTACAATTGAATTATAATAATAATAATAAGTTTAATAATAAGTTTATTACTTCCCAAAAAACAAACATCACAAATAAATTACAGGTTTTTTTCCATACAAGGGGAAGCTTTAGGTAGCCTCTAAGAAATATCTGTGATGAGGCTACCATCCCAGAATATATAGCTGCTTATTGCTGATAACTGAAAAATACAATCAATTATACATACAAAGTAGTTTTACAATAGATTTCAGAATGAACCAAATGGAATACAATAAATAGAAATCAAATTCAAAGCTAGGTATTAAAAAATTACAAGAAAATTGAAGTGTAAAAATTCATTAAGGTTACAATACGCATGAGGTTTAAAAGATCATTTTCGCAGTTAAAACAGAAAACATGAATGAACCTGTATTGGATTTCCTGAACAAATTCCACCACCGCGCGGATTCTAAGGCTGGGCCGTTCAAGTATTATGTAAGACGATTAATGCCATTTTTGACCCCCCTCCTTTCCCCTCTGTAAGACAATATAAGATTTTCCCCAACCCCCCCTCCTCCCTCTCAGTCATACATGAGAAGTTATATGTATGTTAATGAGCATGGAGGTAATGTAGCTAGCCAATCAGGCGATGGAATAGGAGCATTGGCGTAGCGGTAAGATTACGGAAAATACACCAGTAACGAGCGGATACTCCATGTCACTGCTAACTTTCATTCGGAAACGATACAATATTTCAAGACGGACAAAAACCTTACGTCAATTGGTTCCAGACCCTCTGTCCCCCCTCTTCATAAGACAATATAGAATGATCCCACCCCCCCACTCCCAAAATCGTCTTACGTAATACTTGAATGGCCCCTAACCAAGGTACTCAAGATGATAAGCAAGTACTCTAGTCACTACACCACACCTAGTTTTTCCATTCTAGCCTATTCACCATACCAACCCAATCCCCCTCATCAGTTCTCTTTTCTCCTTTCATCCATTTCCTCTTGCCCCAGAAAGTAAAAAAAGTACGCTCATCAACGTATTTTTCGTCCCAATGTCTTCTTATGAGTGTTTCCTCGCGCTCTGGTGGTTGTAAAAGGCACAAGCTGATAGTAATCGCAAAGACTTGATTCGCTGGCACTCCACGGCGTACCCAGTAACCCGCTTCGCGTTACATCAACAATACGGCGACGCGTTGGCTGAACCGGCGACGCATTTCTTAGTGAGGCGTTTTCATTAGCGCGTCGAAGGCCAACTGGAATGAAAACAGCGAGGTAGGGTTCCCGTGCGCTATTCTAGCCTAAGATGGACGCACCTTCTCATCGACATGCTCTTAAAATAGGCACAGGAAAATGACCAGTTAAAGACATTAGGTGGACATGCACATTCGAGAATGTATAAGTCATTCAAAGCGTGCAGTCGACCTTATCCAGTCGATCAGATATAAAGTTAACACACAAACCATAAAATACCTAGTGCCTCAATACTAGCTTCAGCGACGCCAGGATAGTGAATCTATGTATGAGTGAACTGGCATTAATTTTTTTAAACTACCCGATGCCAATCTGATATTAGATGGTAATTTCGATAGGTTTGTGAATTCGCTGAATAAAAATTCGCCGAAGTAAATAAATAAAAATGTTATATCAATGTGAATTACTAATATGTCGTATACCTGCAAACATTTAAAGTTTTCAGAAATATCATTTTTATTTTTAAGGAAAATATTGCGCGGGAGTAGGTTCGTTATCGTTCCATCTACGTATCGTCTGCAATCACAACGAGCACTTCTCTCGCCCTCCGATCTTCCACGTCATGTTTCCTCGTTTTCCCATGAACTTCTGTGGACCCCGTCACTCAAACAGTTACAGAAACTTCATTGAAGCTTCTCTTATGCTTTTTCCTCGCTCGGAGAAGATTATGTAAAGTGAGCGGGGATTGATATTAGATTAGCGTGGCCTATATTCAGCAAAATTTATTGATCAGGATTGGGATCAGGGCCATTCTTATCTATTTATCTTCTTTTGGTTTCTCATAAATATCCAATACTTATAATATCACTCAGCTGGGATTAATTATTGCATGTAAAAAGAGACATATCCCGGAATTGAAGCCTCTTCCGGCGGTCTATGTACCCGAAGCAAAAATCGTCGCTCTTAATTCAGTTTCAGAACGAGCTCTAAATTCAGTTTCATATCTGATGTCGCGGTAATGCTAAAGAGAGCACTGACTAAGGGACAAATGTGGAGGGAAATACAAAAAATTTGCGAGGAAAATATAAAAAGAGCGCACTGACTAAGGAACAAATGTGGAAGGAAATATAAACATTTTGATCCCCATTAGCGGTGAGGTCAATTCCATTCCTGCCAACCTTAAGATAGAGGGATCGAGTCCCGTCCGGGAAAATTTTCCAGCCTCCAGGACATGATTATTTGTGAATTTTTAATGCTGTCAGTTATAAAATGCTTCATATACAAGCCCAACAGGTTTATTCAGGGTTTCTGGCAAAAAAATAAAATGATCCAACATGCTGGGCAAATCATTTTTTCGCATAAATATACTTCACTATCGTAATTAAAGGCACCAATAGAGTATATTCGTCCATCCCTCCTCTACAATAGCATCCGCACGTGAGCCACACTAATAATTACTATGTTGTGTAACTTGGGTGACGACATAAATGACTGAGCATCAAGAAACTTTAGAGGAAATTACAACTACATATGAAAACCAATGAATTTGGCTTCAGTATTAAGAAAATTATCACATGTTCCTAATTACACCCAAATAGCAGCCATAAACGAATAATTAGAGGAATATTTTCCATAAAAAAGAAGTCGTTTAGAATGGCATTAGTTACGACTATGAGATCCAGATACACATTAAAGAAGAGGTCGTTCTGACGCTAAAAATGAGTTTGGAATGTTACAGTGAGCAGTGCATATGTTTCCTCAAATATAGAAAAATAAAATAATGTATCACTGCAAATCCTCTAAAGAAACACATTAACAACCATCGGCTAAAGGTTCATCAGCGTACAACGTGATGCAAATATTTATTTTATTTTATTTTATCTTCACTACCCTGTATATAACCCAGTCGGGTGAATAAAAATAACAACAGAGGAACACAAACACCCATGCCCTGAGTTGTAATAATTTAACCCAGGCAAGAAATGGAAATGTACCAATTATTAAGCCAAATTTAACTATTGTGAAACTTTCCTTTGTGCACATGGGTCCAAATGTTTATAAGATGTTACCAGATAAAATAAAAAACGTAAAAACTTGTAAAAATTTTCTCAACTTAGCCAAGGCATGGATATTGAATGAGGAAAATGTTGCTAGTTTTTTAAATGTTTTCTTATGTTATCAGATGTTCTTTTTTCACTTTCATTGTAAAAATCCTACTCACTCATACTATGTTTGTATTTAATGTTTTGTAAATACTTCTGATTGCAACGGCACTATTGTTTAATGTATCTTTATCTCACTTACTGTGTAAATAAGTTGTAGTTGTTAGAAATGCTGATAAACCTAAGAAGGTTGCCTCAGCACAAATCTTCCTCAAGGAGCAACCCAGCTTTCTTGTATATAATTGACAATGTAACCAAAAAATTGTTATCAATTTTGTAGTTGAAAGCAATAAATTAGTCAATCGAACCCACGACCCTCAATTTAGCAGACGTACATCGTGAGACAAGTTCTAAATTTGTTTGTTAATAACAACTTAAAATTTTATCCTATATGTTAAGTTGGCTGCAGAAAAGTAAATTAATAAAAAACAGAGTTTCTATGTCGTTAATATCGCTATGATTTTTTCATCCTTTATAAAACTGATGAAATTATAAAATTATACTCGGATATGTTCTCCATTGTAGGCAGAGAAAAATTTCGTTCGAACAACCTTCAAGTTTCCTCATCTTGCTTATCTCTATGAAACTTGCCGCACGTGAGTGATACTAATTACTCCGTGCCGCTTGGGCCACGTAAGGGTATGAACGATCCAACCTCCAAAATGAGAATGCGGGACGCGCTCGCTTTACATTCGACACGTTTCGCGCCGTGGCGAAGCTCAATTCGGTAGCACGGTAGCCGGCAGCGATGGACGAGTGCGGAATAAAGGGGGAGGGCCAGTGGAACGGGGGGGAGGGTGGGAGGTGGGAGCGAGGGAAAAAGTCAAGGGGTGAGTGAGTGGAAGGAGGTGGGGGGGGGAGAACGGAGGCGTTGTCAGCTGCTGCTGCAACCTTCTCGCTTCTTTCTAGGTCACTGTTACGATCGCACACGCGCTCGGGTGAGCGGCTCAACACGCGAAACGGGCGCTCTGGGGAGCATTGACACCACCGCAGGAGAGGAGGACTGGGCAGAAAGTCATAAAGGGAAAGGGAAGGGAGTAGGGGAAAAAAGAAACAAAAGGTATAGTTCTTTTTTTTTATTTTCCCTATCCAGGTTATCGCCCCGACTAATCGTTTCGGGGCCGCGGAAAGTGAGGGAGGAGGGCGCTGGAACAATGGTTTCATACACGGGGCACCTCCCCTTTTTCACGACCGGCCGAGTCCTATAGTTAGGCAGTGGAAAACACGAGCGCGGATCCCCGGAGTCTGTTGGGTTACATCACACGAGCGTGTTTGCTAAAGGATCGCCCCAAAAGACTGCTCTCTATGCCGTGCCGTGCAGGGAGATACGCTCAAATCTCGTGCCAGTTAGTGCGAAGGGAGACGTGTGTGCGCTGCATTATTATGTGGAGTGTTTGCGCATGTAAGCGCTTTGTGTGCCTTCGGATTATTAACTCACCATTCAATTATGATTACATGCGGCACACACACAGTGAAAAGTAGAGGGAATACTTTTCTACGGGCATATAATTCAGAGGATGAAAGGAACTTCGTTAAGAGCTACGATGGCCGAGAGTTTAAAATCATTGATGGTTAGATATCTTTGGATGATATTATTCCTAAAAATAGCCAGTCAATGATAAGTTCATACTAACAATGGCTTTATTTGGTATATACATCTCTTTTGGTGTTTTCCGTCGGTGATTCGTATGATAGTAGCCTATGAAACTCTTTTATTAGCGTCAATTTATTTAGTTTGGAGACTAAATTTCAAACTACAGGTATTCGGTAGTGAACATCTTAGTGTTAAGTATTCCAAAATGGATATAGCGAGAATAGAATTACTGTCAATTTAATGTGTTTTCGGATGCGGCCAAGTCTTACAGCGTATGCAAAATCCAAAGTACAGTGGCGGAAGAAATTAACGCAAAATTTTTCGCGCGCCAGAATGCGGCATTTTTGGGAACTTCTAGGAGCAGTACACACTCGAAAGACTGGCAACACTGAGGAAAACATCGCCTACCGCAAATATTTGAAATCCGCAATGGAACTCACATTTGCTGGAGCGTGAAACTTAGTCATCAATCGCCTTATTTTCGAACTTTCTTCTCATTTTATTCGCACATTCAGTCGCGGTGTATCGCTGTGTTTATTTCAGCATAGTTCTTACGTCGAATGATATCATTTATAGAGAAAGACTGATCATAAAAAATATTCACTATCCCACCCAATTCGGTATATATGCTGAAATCTTCATCTTCTACCTCCAAGGGATATTTATTGTGGTCGTCTTTCCGAGGATCTTTTTGAATGACGTGTACTGTGTCTTTTTCACCGAAATGATATAAATCGAGATTTATCCGCACCAAATGTCGATACAAAAAAGATTTAATTAAAATAAGTATAGTCTACGAGATGAAATTTTTCACGATTTTCCATTTGTAGATTGACGAAGTTCCTTAGACGGATATTTATTAAATTCAAAACGGATATTAATAATGAATCGTTCTTGACCCAATATAAATCCGTTTTTAGTTCGTCAGAATGGGATTAAACTATGAAAACACACGTAAATATATATAACCCAAAAAATAAAAATAAATGTGCTCGCATCGATACCGAATAATCTAGGCATATTTTCCCGATATTTCTTTCATTTTATCACAGGACGAGCTGTCCTCTGTTAAGCTTTATCTAGTAACTGCAGGATATACGAATAAACATTCCGAAAAGTTTACCGAAGTTAGGTGCAGTTATGGATAAACAACTCTATTACGTCTGACTGCATAATATCTTACACGCTTAGCTATAAATTCGCCGCACATTTAAAATTAACAGAAAAGCCTTTTAAAAGACTTCAGTTTGAAGTAAAATGTCATTAATGAAATAAATTAATAGGTAACGGTTAATGTTGTAGCTGTAAGATGTATTTGGCTAGCTAAAGAGTGGTCCGTGTTCGATTTTTAATGAACACAAATGAGTTTTTATATACATTTTCTCATATTGGCGATATGACTGAATGTAATGTGTAGCTGCAATGACTGGCAGATAATATGATTTTTTTTAAATACAAAAGAGATAAAATTTGCCTAATAAAAATCAATTTACTTGACCAGAAATTGAATGAAAAACTCAACAATGTCTCGACCAGGGGTGGGGTCACGGTTCTTTTCTTTTTATGGTCGTTATCGTCATCCAAAAGGCAAGCCGCATTGGTAGGGCAATGCTCAACGTCCTTGGAGCGCACTCCACTGCTATGTAGCACCCGATCTTTCTTGATGACGATCACGTTTTCGAAATCATGAGCGTACTCGAACAATATTATCATGAAGAACCATGATAGTGATTCAGGTTTGCAACCCAGTAACAACTACTGAACTTTCTTATGTCAAGGTGAATTTAAGATGTTATTCCGTATCCTTGCGATGAATTTATTTGCGTCCGTATGCGTATACTGTGAACTAAGTTACTTTTGAAATGAGTGGTGGTATTGTATACGAACGTTTAAAATAACTACAAGGATAGGAAAAAGCATACTAATCTCCCGGGAATACAAACAGAAAGAAGTAGTTCTCGGATTACACCTCATCAGCCCAGACCATTCCAATCAAACGCCATTAGTTCCCCTCATGCATTGGTTTGGAGGCCAACTACCATAAGTCTGAGTTAAAGCAAAGAGCAATCTTGGAGGACTTTTGAGGATCCCTAGAGGTTCCCCTGCGTCGATACAAAGCGCCACCAATACTAATGCATTCAAAATTGGAATGTATGAAGGCCGTATTATATTGATTTGGGAAATAGTATGCCTTTAATAAGAGTTTACTTTCCCCTTGTGTTGCGGGCGATACCTTTTCTGCCATAGATAATGTTTCGGACGCCAGTCGTTTAACTCACAGGAAAGAAGTGGTATTTGACTTCTCTTACGCCCTTCACAATATTTGACGAGTGCTTCCGATGTTTTCGAAGCGCGACGAGCCTTTTCTTTCAGGTGCAGCGAGAAGTTGAAACCTGTGCTTTATTCACAACAACAAACCACCCCGACCATCACCACCCGGAACTTGGCTAAGGTTTACTGATGACTGCTTCACGGAGACAAGCGTCGATAGACGAACAAGCAGAGCGGACAGCGCAAGCAGAGATATTGTTCAAAGTTTTAGCGGCCTCTCCCTAAATTCTTGGGGGAAAAAGATCTTATTAGCCTTTAAGTATGCCTCATTTTTCTCCCAGGTGGAGGAATCGGATAGTAGGTTTGTAAAAGGCAAAAACATTCGTCGAAAAATTACCCGAAGAGGTGTTGCGCCTTCGACTTTCACCTACTTAACTTTTATTTGGTGTTTAAAAGTAAAAAAACCTATTTCTCACTACTATCAAACGAAAATCATTAAATTTATATCCGCTATACTAATAACTATGTTTATTCAAATGTTTATCAATATTCATTTTTCGTCCGCAACTAGGAATACTTGCGAGTTCGCAAGTGTCAAAATTTTAGGAGATGGTTCAAAACAAATCATGTAACATAGATGGAGCGGGCTGCATGGAGCGCAGCGTTTATTATGAGGATAACGCGAGAAACAAACGTTTTTCGACCCCCTCAAACGAAACAACCCACAATTAAGATGCAATGAGGAAAATCGTGGAGGAAGAATGGGAAATGAAGCCAGTAAGAGGATACCAAAATGTGGACAACTCCATGTCACAAAGACTTGGTCAGGAAATCGAGAATGGAGGGGGATGGATTGATTATAAGGCTAATAAACATCCACATTCTTTATGTAAATACCAGCATATTTCTTGATGATCAATTGCTGTGATCATGTGCACACATAACTCAAATTTAGAGAATTACACATACATTTTACCCTTTTCCACTCGTTGCATTATAGTGTCCCTTTTCAACATCCGTTAAAATACATTACTACTAAGAGATGAAATTTATGACCCTGTAAAAAGTCTTTTAATATCTTCATGTGGTGGTACTCACAACTTTAACTTCCATTGAAGCAGTAATATTACGACACATTTGAAGAGAAATAGATTCTTTAGGGACGTAGCAATCGTATAATCTTTGATGGTGCACATTCCTAATTTGTACTCCATTGACTACTCTGCGGATTTATGAGGAGTATACAAATTACCATAGGGAAAATATGTAATTACTGCTTAGTCGCTACATGGAAAAAGATTATTTTTAGTATTTTATCACTTTCATACGCGATGCATTTTTGTCAGAGTATTACTTACGCGTGGATATAAAAATGCTCCTCATAAAATTTAACTGCGTAATTTTAGCCAAACATTTTTCACTGCGAATATGTCAAAAGGTATATAAGTGATTCATTAATTTAACTTATCCTCTAAGTATTATCCTCCATCCTATAAGTTGAACTGTTGAACTACACGGCTAATATATTGTTCATAGCAAACCTAGAAAACAATGCTGGGAAAGCTTCAAAAACCGTTTTAAAGATATTTTGAAGAGAATTCCACACTTGTTTGGTCTCTCACTCAAATAAGTAATCGGTATTTACAAGTTCGGCAGTTAGAAACAAACTCTAATTCCTAATAAAAATAATTGCCCTCTTTACTCATTCATTTCAAATTAATTTAAAGATGAATGTAGCATCAGGTAAGATCACTAAATCGAGTAACTGACACAATCAGAGATCCGGTCTGTTCCCTCCTTCATGAATAGCTTTTCATTGAGTGGTAAATTGGGAAATGAGTGGATATGAGCACCATACGACAGGCAGGACGTAGAAATCAAGTGGGGTCGAGTACCCGAGAATGGGAAGTAAACTTCTCATTCGACGCCCAAGGAGACCGCTCTGATTCTTTTACAAAGCCCGAATATGCGTAAAATCACACACTCATGGTTGAGGTCAATATCCATTCCCTGGGCCTTCCGCGGATTCCTGCTAAGTTTCGGCTGCAATAAAGTCACATCACGTAGATTAATTATAAAGGCACTAAAAGAGGCCACGCCAGGATTTGAACCCCAGGCATTCTTAACCGCAGACGAACGCTCTCCCTCTAGGCTACTTCATCGATCAAGAGAAAACAGCGGCCAGTGGTTCTTACTATACAACGTAAAATGGGAACTCTAATGTTTCCTTAAAAACTGGGCCAAATAAAATGCTCTGGAGTTTTTAAAGTAGTTTTCAGAAAGTAAATACTATTACGTTTGGAGGAATTAAGAAATTTAGGTGTTTGGGATGACCTGAATGCACAAGGGCGGAAACTTACGTAGGGTTTTAAGGTATTGGAAATGCTTGTAAAGAAAAATTTTCTCCTCATGGAAACCATTCTATTCTACCAGATTTCCCATACTTTAACTTGAAATTCACAGGATATTACGCCAAAATGTTAATTGTAATGCATCATATTTCTCGGAAGTAGTTTGAGGCCTATTAAAACGGTGTTCATCCACAGCTATTCCCTGCACGCGGAAATATATTTTATTGTTAGAGAATTTGATCTGGAGGAAAAAAAATTTTTGTCCCAACAAATTATGCTTTCATCGTATTGTTTCTTAAGTTTCAACCAAGAAATTTGTTTAAACGGTAAAAATATGGTAAGTATCTTTATATAATCAACTACGAATTCGGAACCTCGACTGGGTGCGGGTCGAAGCAAGCTCATCACGTTTATAACTCCCAGACGATCTCGCGAAGGTAAATCTTATTAGTATGACTATTTACATGACGGGTAAAATCGATATCAATTCATAGAGAGTTTGAATATTCCCGGTTTCCATATGCTGTCTCAATGTTGTCAAGTTGTCGAAGGAAAAGCGATTTCAATTAGTTCCCGTGTACGCCGCATTCAGACGCCAATGAGTTTTGCGTTAATTTTTTCCGCCACTGTACATAAGGATATCATCAATGTTTCGAGATCGATGCTATGCCACATGAATGGTTCAGTTTTGATCGTCTTTTGAAGTCAACTGTCAATACTTTTCTATAGTGCACCCGCCTCGAGTGAGGACGATTGCACAGGTAAATTGGGATCTTGCTAAGACGCCGAGATAAGAGGAATAAAGGCACAAAAGATGGACTCTATAGTTTTATTCTCTGCTCAAAGATTTAAGTAGGACAGCGCAAACGTAGAGGACAAAACATATATGAACATAAGGAGGCGATTTTAGCAAAGGAGCGTTTTAGCAAAGAGCTTAGAGAGAGAGCTTTCTTACCCCGGGAATAGGCTGTGTAGTACTGCTGACTGGCGAGGTTCACTCCTGCCCGAACTGCGAATAACTTCTCGGTAGGACTCCCGAATGAAAAAAAGGCCCTGGTCAAGTTCGCGATGGTTTCTTTTGATACCAATTACTATGAAGTACGCGATCAATTTGCGATAACATCTTTCCTGCGCAAGAAATAAATAAAAAAATGTCCAAAAGAGAGAGATTTCTGTGAAATGAACTATATTAAAGTTAGGTAATCCAAAGAAGGTAATTACGGTATTTAAGCCTTTCAGTAGGTACTCGTGGTAAAGTAAGTTTGATGACGTATGTACGAGGTTCTAAGGAAGTATGCGTACGAAAACATCTGCAAATTGTATGTAAAGATATACAAGGGGATCTTAAACAATTCCCAGCTAGGAAAACGTCGCAAGAGGATAAGTCAATGGCCAAATTCCCTTTATATTTCCTGAGGTACTTATGCCTCCATTTTTTGTTATAATGCTCACCGCAAAAAAAATAATTTCTACACCTTGGCTACAACCTCTCATAAGATGATTCTTTCAAATTATTAACAACTAGCTGTGCCCAGCATGCGTTGCAATGCACCTTTTTCTTTCTATGTTGGCACACACGTACAAAGCAGACACATTTATATGGACAAAATAAATTATAGACAATGATATTTTGTGTATTAAATTAAATTTGAAAATATTTATTCAAGTGCTTTGGGATAAACAGTATTTTTGATCTAACCGCCTTCTGCAAAAACAACTTATTTTAGTCCAATGAATTCCTCGTACCAACACAGGAATTTGTTATGCACGAATGATGGAATAAGTTTCCATTCCACGCCTACGCTACGCTGCGGTTTCCAAGTACATATAATATTCTATTGTTGAAGTTGTGCAAAAATTTAAGATTTTTCAGCTTAATAATCCAATTTGAGAAAAAAGCGAATCGTATAATAAAACTTAAATGTAAGAATTTAAAAAAAGCAAACAAAGAGACCACTGCACCAAATCATAATCTATATACAAATAAATTACGTGCCTTTTAACACAAATTATGTCTCACTGATATAGTTCTCATGCACATGATTGAATAAACGATCTGCTTCGTTGCTTGCTGCCGTTCCACGCTTGTTTGAGAAGCTCGCGTGTCAACACTCATTTGTTGAAACGACTCGCGCTTCACCTATAGTACAATGGATTTTATAATTCAGAGACCTTTGCGGGTACGCGCATTATTACTCACCAAAGTTTCATCGTAATCTGATGAATGGTATTGAAACGCAAAGAAGACGAACAAACGAACATTCATTTTTACATATTAGATTATAAGGCATGTGACTAATCCATTGGTACTTCCCAGGAGAGGGGAATAAACTGAGAAACTTAAGTCGACAGAGGAGACAATGCTCGCGGAAGACCCCGCATATTACGCAAAATAAGACCGTGGGGAAGAAAGGGAGGCGTTTCCCAAAGGAGGAAGGACGCCCTCCACTCGCCTAGGCTTTTTGATGTTCAGAGACCGAAAAGGTGAAGGAACACCGGGAGACAAAAAGGTATTAAAAAGAAATGAATGTCCAAATGGGCCTTTCTGAGAAAGTTACATTCCCTATGAGGTCAAGAGGTAGACGACCGGCGGTAAGGACAGGTGAGGCCTTCTTATAAGTTGGGTGCTCGCACGATCCAATGCCTGCATAATGTCCTTACGACTGAGGTGAACCCGCAGATGGGGTTATTTAATTTTTTTTACAATCTTTCATCTGCCCCAACCTTAAGACAAAGTGAGTTTCCTGGTGGATTCAAACCAAATTTGTAGGCTTGTGCTGCTTCAAAAGAAGTATACAATTCAATGCATTGCAGGTAGTTAGGAAATAGATTTAAGAGACTAGATTACGAGGCAAAGTAGCATGCTTCCGCGCATTGTTTTACATAAAATATTCATTATATAATAGTCAACTTTAGCAAAATAACAACAGACCTCTTCCCAGTTCAGAACTTTCCACGATTATAGCTAATGTCGGCTATATTTATAATTAAATTCAACTGCATCATTTAATTTGAACCGATTAGTAACGTAAATACTTAGAAATATACTGCAGGTTTAATCAGAGATTATTAGAATCGGATACATACCTTCCTAAACGGAGAGAATGCAAACAAGATAGAGAAATTTACTTGGGAACCAAAATTGAATAGGTCAGAAGTACATATGTCATCCTGAGAAACACAGAGGAGTATAATTCCCGTTGGTATGAAAATATCAACTTGGCTCTGCCTTTTCAATAAGTCTGCAAATCTGGTTAAATTACTTAAATCAATTCTACATCTATATAATACCTCGCGAGCCGCCGCATGGGCGTATGGTATGGGGTGTTAGGTCACCAGCCGTGTAAAGGTGTAAGTTTTTTGGAGATGAAATGGTGACTTGTATTATAGGAGTGTATTTAGTGGAACTCAATTTTTATTGTGGTCGCTTATTGTTCGCGGAAAGGACGAGTTCTTGTACCTATCTGTTCGGCAGTGTATCTCTCTTATTTTATCGTATCTGTCAGACCTAGAGATGTAGTGAGGAGTCATGATAATATTCTCTATGTCGCTCTGAAAAATATCAGTTCTGAATCTATCAAGCGACCTAAGCCTAGCGTGTAGCCTCCGAGTCTCTAGGGGCTCCCACCTTAATCCCTCTAATGCCTCGTACCATTACTCATGAAAGTTCCCCAACTGTGCAAGTTTATTGAAGACTTAATATTTACTCATATGCAGTACATATTTTGTCATCGAAGCTCCAGCGCTTAGAAAAGAGGGATTGATCGTTACATTTATTAAAATATTTGGGATAAAAAATTTAGAAACAAATGAATAATGAAAGAGAGGGCAGTATAAGACAAAAAAGTGCTGAGGCTGTGATCGAAGGAATAGATTGTTGAGTAAATGGAGAGAGAAGAAGTTTATGGATGAGTCTTAAGGAGAGTTTACATCCGCAAAGCTGAAGAATTAATTGGTGAGAGAAGGTAGCTGCTGTCTGTAGCAAAGGACAAAAGGAAGCAATTTTATCACCATGCGAACAAACAAATTTATCAGTAAATCACCTTTTATAATGGCCGATAGAATTTGGTGGACACGTGCGGGTAAATCTGATTGCAACATTGAGCTCTCATTATCTCTTGCTGTAAAAAAGCTTTTCCTTCGAGCGTACCCAAAGAACAATTTAATTGCTTACTTATTGCACCCATAAAATGTTGGCATACTTTCTTTTCACATCATGTTACCTGTGAAAGGGAAGGTATAAATACATGCTGAGCGGTATTAATTCACACTACAAAAATGGAGCGGTCGGATAGGTGGGGAGTCTAGGTCGCCACCCTCGTAAAATTTACGGGTCGTTTGATTCCCCGCGTTTAAAGGACAACTTGGCGGATACTAAGGCAATATTTTTGTGCTGGATACTTGGGGTCTAATTCCTATAATGATTCCTATAATGCGTGGCAGTCAGAGCTGGATTTCTATCCCGAAGCCCCTGGTTATCGTCTCTGATATCGGAATCGAAGAAGAGTTATTGTTGGAATCGAGATCCATACACGAGTTTACAAGAGGGCTCAAGTGACGTACTCCGTTCGTCGGATGGAAAGTTAAGCTGTGGACCGAAAAGAACCGATCCTTTTGATTAGGATATGTCAAAGCTCAATTTTTCTCAACCCATGTACCATTCCCCTGGCAATCCTACTCTTTAAAGTAAACTACCATATTATCTCAAATGACGCAACTCAAACAAGTTGCCGGTCGCCTCATAAAATAATCACCATAAGCACCAAAACAACGTCGTGCGATAAAGATTACTAATTACAGCATTAGGTTAGGATAGTTTAATCGCTTGGTTGCACGCAAGGAGGGATTAGGCATAGTAGCTGAGACATTTGGAGTAGAACAACGCTAGCGAGAGAAGCGTTCAGCAGTAGGAGGGAGCTGACGATCTTAAGGAAAGGAGATGACCTTGAGTAAGGATATAAAGAAGAGGCTGTAGAAGAGCTTGTTGTGAAGTTCAGCGGTGTATGGGGCAGAAAAGAACTCGGACAAAGGATGACGAAGATAATCGGCAGTCTTTCGCGATGTGCGAGTGGAGAAGGCAGGAGAATGAGTGGATAGAAAGAAAGAAAAACGTGAAAGTGTTCAGTATGGTTAGTGAGGAAATGATTATGAATAAGATGAGGAGGAGGTAAAGTAGATGCCTGGAAAAAGAATTTTTCTGACAAGATTGGCAATATCTTACGAACTCCAACACTCTACGGCAGATCAGCCCATGAGAATAAAATAAGAGAAATAGATTTTAGAGCAGACGTCAAAAATGTCGCTTTCTTCGTGATCGAAAAGAGACCATAATGGCTGCGTTAAGACTTTGAAGTTTTACCAATATATTTAATTTAAATTTTTTGATTGAAATCAATTGAAACAAAAAGATTTAAAATGTAGTTTTTTCCACGCACAATAAGAGACCATAATAGCTGGGCAACTTTCACCCTCACTGGGAAAAGTAGGTCTTGCACTTGTGCTAAATGTCAGTCCATCATTATTTGCTACTAACCCGGCATGAAATATCCGGCTACATATAGCTACTGCATAATTTATTACATTGTATTATTATTAATCAGTCGCATTATCAGTACTAACCAGTACTTGTAAATAGTATACTGCATGAAAGCATGTTCGTTTATGTAGTGCTATCCTAATTTATGGTCTGACTGTGAATTGTCATGCTGACTGCTTTTGGCCTGCGGTGCGATTTTAGCATTTAGCTGGTGCGGTTTAGATTTCAGCTGAGGCGAGTGTTGCGTGTCTGGTGTGGATTCACCCCATGCTACAAACCATAATGGTGGCTTGCAAAGTATTTCGTAGATGTAGATGAAGAAGTTGGGGTGTTTACAGGTAGTGTAGCGGATTAATTGATGTGCTCTCTAATGCATGATTCTAATACTGCCGCGTAATGATAACTCCATGTTTTTCATGCTCCTTGCATAACTCTTGAATAATGTATATGTAGTTGTATTATAAATTATTTAATTAGCTCTTGTAGTATTACTATAGCGTGCAACATTTTAACGGAAGTTAACTTATACTCTGTAGTGCATGTTGGTGACAAGTCACCCACTGCCAAATATCCCGGAGGTGGCTAGCAGGATAATACGTAGATGTAGATGAAGAGATAATGAACGGGGAAGGGTTACTCAATACTGAGATAGAGGGAAGGATGTTGGACAAACGGGGCAATGGAAGAAAGATAATAGGTTTTCTGGATGGGATGAAGAAGAGTAGGACTTACACTTCGATAAAGGATGAAACATTACACGTAAATAGGGCCCACCGTTTGTAAAAATACGAAAGATTTCTGCTGGCTCCCACTTCAACCTAGCCTTACTGGAATACTACCCAGTAATAATAAAAATATTTTTGTTTTGTGTAAGTTAATCATTTATTGTAACTTCACTACCTAATGGGATAATTTGGGAGTGATTGATTGCAAATGAAAACAGGAAGTGTTTCCAGCGAGTCGTTAATATCCCGATGGGACGTACACCGACGTAATCGCTAACAAATCCACTCATTCTGCAGGAACCGTGTTGCTGGACCAGGAAGAGGAATCCTAAGCTAATCGCCGTGCCTTCTATGAAAGATATTCTCCGCAAGAATAGAGGCCCATTGTTGTGGACAGAGAAGCAGAGGCTGCGAGCGCCGTTAAAAGGAGAACCATTAGTCATGCGGTGGAGAATCATGCCAAGTGACCGGGCGAGGCCATTTATTAGCGGGTATTGAATGGGAAGGGCTGCGAGGAGAGAACGCATGTACTGCGCGGGAGTAGAATGACTGGGATGCGGCCGGTTCCTCCGGAACATGCCTTGCTCGGCGATAATGAATGCTGGGAGGAGAGAACAAGGACCAAACAAAAGAGAGAATATGTAATTTATCCTACATTGAAAGGACACTGATTACTTCTCTCTTCTCTTCTGTCAAAGAGAAGTTTCCAGAAATTATTTAATACCGTCAAATTACCGTGTTGAATAATGCCGAAGCTGTGACATCATCACTTCGATGACTGGTCGAAGTTTCGTACTGGTTGAGTCTATTGACATGTAAGGTCACTGGTTCCGTTAACAACAGGTGAGTTGGTTTCTAAGGTAAGAGCCATTGGGGAATAAGACTTTAAAGAAAAGATGGAGGGAAACCCGGCATCGACATTGGCGGGGGGGGGCGGTCATAGCTTTACATCTCATCCTACAAACATATGCATTTTGCATATACATAATTCCCAGCGAGTCATCTCCAGGATATGTCGCATCGGGTGGTAGAAGACCAAACGCCTAAAACGTCCCGAGACAGCTTAGTGCCTCGATGATAGAGCAGGGAGGGGGGTAATTTGGCTTTTTTATTATTCAAGGCGCCAGTTAATTTTTGAAAAAATGACCACCAAATTTGACAGGACACTAAGGGTGATAAAAAGACAATTAAACTCAACGCAAAGATCACAAAATTAACTTGTAATTCTCTAAAATTCTCTCAGAATCAAAAAAAGTCTCATCGGAACAAAGACGACCATTACATCCAAACCACTTATTTAAAAACAACCGTTCCTAAGTGATAAAACCCAGCCAAGGCCTTCACAAGTTTTATTTGTTAAATAAAATGCAACATTAACCGTAACAGTGGGTAATCACCAACAAGCATCGCATCATACCCTATTTCAGTTGATGTAACTACGACTATGCATCGGCGAAAGTCAGCTAAACTTGCCAGGAGGCGAAATTTCACAAATATGTGCAACACCAAAGGCATACTACCTATTTATGACTAATTGTATCAAGGTTTTTTTACATCTACAAATGCAGAGATAAAGGGCTGACACCGTAGCCATGTATGACCCGATGCTAGTACTAGGTAGCAGATGAGGATTAAAAAAATTAGGGATTAAGGGGGCTGTACACCTCTGCTGGAAATGGCCTTTTAGGTTTTATTTCTTCAGCAGCCTAAGGCAGATCTTCGCCTTCCCCTCCATTACCCGACACGGACAATAGCGCCACCAAAGACAGAGCGTAAGATGCGTTGCAAAGGTTTACGAGATTGTTCACTCAGACATTATCATACATAATTTCTACATTTTTATAATGACCCATAGAGTTAAAGGATTCCCAATTACAATAAATGCAAAGAATTTTAGAAATATGCGTAGGACGCGTCGTGGCGATTGTCTGATTTTCTACAAATGAAGGTCTATTCCGCGGTTCAAATAGAGTTGTAAAGAAAAAAGTGTGAAAAGTTACTAAGCAAGTTAAAAAAATTAGCCCTTATTATTGAGCTTCGTGCAAAAGGAATTGCTATAAGTAACAATTTATGAATGAAATCCGGGATAGGCATTGCAAGTGCCTGGAGGATGTAATAAGGGTTGCACAAGGGTGTGATGGAGGGAAGAATGCTGGGCAAGCGGGGAAGGAGAAGAAAGAGAATAGGTTTCATGAACGGGATGAAGAAGGGTAGATTGTTTGCCGAGGCTAGGTAATCAGGCCCCTGAAATAATAGGTACAATAATAACCAGTTAATACTAGAGGTAGCTAGGCCCCTGAGAGTGAAGAAAACCTAACTAAGTGGAAGGAGATTTTCTGACTTTTATCGAAACCTACCTTCACCAGCAGAATTCTTAAAAAGAACAGAACACAGCCATAAAATATAAGCGCGTAGGCGTCTTCAGAGTCGTTTTTGGCCGTTATATACAGCCCCCTTTAGGAAGGAGTATTGCACCTGAAGTTCTCACAGCAAACTCCCGAGAGAGAATCGGGACCTTACTTAAAGACTTCACCACCTCTAGGATTTGAACCGGGGCCTTCATGATGGGAATCCAGTTCTCTTGTAACATGCACTCGATCACCCCATTTATGTTTACTACCTGCTCTCCTGAAGAGTTCCTCGAAAAATTTGACATAATAGTCTCTTTAGCAATTTCACAATCAATATCTTAGTAGCCCAGCATAGTTTCCCAAGCCAATGTAATGTATCCAACGAAAAATATGTAGAATAGAATAGAATCGAATTGAATTGGATATTTAGGAAGGTGACCGACAGCTGAGGTCATTTGCGCCATAGGGGATAGGTAAGGGAAGAAGGGTGTATAGAAACGCGGCGTCGGCATTAGCCTGCTCTTAACGAAAGGCGCCAAGGGGACCACGATTTAACGTCATCATCTACATCTACATAATACCCCGAGACCCGCCGCATGGGCGTGTGGCATGAGGTGTTAGGTCACCAGCCGTGTAAAGGTGTAAGCTTTTTGGATATGAAATGGTGACATGTATTATAAGAGTGTATTTAATGGAGCTCAATTTTTATTGTGGTCGCTTAATGTTCGCGGAAAGAACGAGTTTTCGTACCTCTCTGTACGGCAGTGTATCTCTCTTATTTTATCGCATCTGTCAGACCTAGAGATGTAGTGAGGAGTCATGATAATATTCTCTGTGTCGCTCTGAAAAATATCAGTTCAGAATTTATCAAGCGACCTCCGCCTAGCGTGTAGCCTCTGAGTCTCTAGGGGCTCCCACATTAATCCCTCTAAAAGTTGTGAGACACTATATGTACGCTCGTAGCAGTTTGTAACGAAGCGCGCCGCGTTCCTTTGTATTTCATTCATTTTTTTTGTTAAATCTATTTTACCAAAGTCCCAAATGCTCGCAGCGTATTCGAGGTGTGGCCTAACCAGAGCGAAGTAGCATCTCTCTTTGACTTTTACATCTTATCCGACAGACGGATTACTGTACTTGAAGTGCCCTCTACAGGGCACTCAAGTAGGGACCAGGTTTCCTATGAAAAACACCCTCCTCTGCAGGGATTTGAACCCTGGCCGCCCGTATGGCTAGCCAGTACTCTAACCATCACACCAACTCGATCCCCTAAAATAGAATTGTTTTGTACATTTGCAATAGGAGTTTAACATTTCCAGTGGCAAAGGGAGTTGATCAAGGTACATAAAAATCGTAAACAAACAAACAAGACAACAGGAAAAATAAATCACGTAATCAGTAATATAAATATAAAAGTAAAATAAAATAATAAAATAACATTGAAATAAATTATTATATATTACTAGTTTTATGTCTTCATATGGTGCAACTTCTCTGTTGAAACACATTAACCCTTTGAGTGCGGCATGACGTGATACCACGTCAAGGTTGTCTTTACGCTGTTGCTGATGACGTGATATCACGTCAAGCTACCGTGAGTGTTCCAGCAATCACTAGAGAACTTTCACTGGGCCCCCTAGTGAAAGCTGGAACACTCACGGTACCCATGACGTGATGTCACGTCATCAGCACCAGCGTAAAGACAAACATGACGTGAAATCACGTCATGCCGAACCAAAAGGCTTAAGAGGAAATTTATTGAATACTTCACAATACAAAATGTACTGCACTTGGCAATTGTTCGCAAAACGTTTTACTCTTTAAAAGACAAAATATAGTCGAACAGATGGCTCCAAAAATTTCCTCTTTCTCTCATCATCAATGACTATTTCATAAACGTAGCGAGACAGCGGACATGCAGCGAATTGTAGAATAACATGCGGTTTATAATGAAGTCGTCACTTTGTAGCCACCGCACTAACTTAGCCCTAATCAAATGATACTTCTTCCTAAGTCCACTCCTTCAAATAACGAAACAACTCATGCATACTGCAAGACATCATCCATCGCTCCGGTCCACCCGCTGATGTCATCCCTTATTAAGCCATAAAACTATGGTATTGAGTTTCCCAAATTAAACTCGAAAACTTGGGAAGAACTCCGCAAAATGATACCAGTGGGATGAGGGGTTGGAAAGGGAGATTGGGTGTGGGAGGGACAGGAGAAAGAGTAGGAAGAGACTATAGCGCAGCTTTGCGGTGGAAGGTGGAAACAAATACGACCTGGCAACGCTCGAGAGCCCGATATCATTTCCTCGTCCCGAGAAATCGAGAGGGAAGGGAAAGAAAGAGAATTCGGAGCCCCAGGCGGGGATTTACTTACATGCTCTCGTTGTCATGGTAAGCCTCTCAGCAAACAAAATGAATGAAGACGGGGAAAGTGGAGACAGAGGGTAAAGGTAGCAAAGGGAAGGATGCAGGAAGGGCCGTCGAGCTCCGAGAAAACAGCCTCCGGGACGTAGGTAGCAAGATAGGACGAGGAATCCGGACACAATGGGGAAAGAGGAGATATTATCTCTACCGCTCTCATTGCTTCCTCACACAAGGGGCGGAACCCGGGATGGAAAAGACAGTGAGGGGAGTAGTGGGTGGTAGGGAAGGTAAGAGGATACACTGAGAAGACTTCCCTTCGGGCAGAGGGAAATGGCAGGAGCTGTAGGATATGCAAAGAAATAGGTCTTCTGGGAGCTGAAAGGAGATTAAAGACGAAAAAAGATAGAGAAATGACGAACGAAGAAAGAATAGCGGTTAGAAACTCAGAAAATTTAATTAAAAGGAGATGTGGATCCACATATCTTACTTTTTTCCAACATTGCCACCACTATTCAGTAAATAAAAGACAATTTGTAAAAAAAAACGAAAAACTCTGGCAGTACAAAAGACATTCAAGCCATAAGCACGTCAAAGGCCACTGAACTTTGTGGACGGTTTACTGCAATCTATAAAGCTATAGGCAAATAATCGGATGGAAAACGGTCACAATTACGAACCTATCCTAGACCCAGTCAATCTGCTATGAAAAATGAACATGTTTCAAATCAGTGGCACGAAAGAAATAGTAGATATAGAGGCCATGTATAAAACATCGTAATTAACTGAAAAAATATAACCTCAAATTATGCTTGAGTTATCATGATGTGAATGCACATCGAAACCTGGGTCATTTTTTAATAAATGTAGTGGTTTTAGTAAAAGTTGTCCTCTTTCTTTTTTTTGAGTTATCATGCTGAAAACTTAAAGCCTAAGCTAATATCATTGTTTCATCCACACTAAATATATCATCTTCATTATCATTAATTCACTGACACAGAAATGAAAAGCTTAACAAAGTACCCTGCAAGCAGCACAACAGACGGGTACAAAAACTTGTTCTTTCCGCGCTCAACAAGCGGCCACAATAAAAATTGAGCAGTGTCCTGCTATCGACCTATTGTTTTATAAATCCAATTCAAAATATCAAGTATAGGGCCGTGTTAGTGATTCAAACAATCATCCTTCGCCAACGTTTCGGAATTTAATGAATTCCATCATCAGGACTTAGAATTTCTATGTAAGGGTACTGAATCATTAATAATGCATATTGAGGTAAAACCTGCCATGGTCATAACACTTGGGATAATAAAAATAATAAGATACATAAGGTTTGGATAAAAATAATAATACAAAGGGTTATGACCATGGCAGGTTTTACCTCAATATGCATTGTTAATGATTCAGTACCCTTACATAGAAATTCTAAGCCCTGATGATGGAATTCATTAAATTCCGAAACGTTGGCTAAGGATGATTGTTTGAATCACTAACACGGACCTATACTTGATATTTAGAATTGGATTCAAAAATAGAACTCCACTAAATACACTCCCATCACGCACATAAAAATATCACCTCCCAAAACCTTACATTTTTTGGTGTCGTAACACCCCGTGCCACACGCCCATGTGGTGGCTCGCAGATCAGTATGTAGATGTATATCGTACTCCTCTCCTCACCAACTGTATCATTCTCTCCACCATATCCAAGAACCCGCTCACTTATTGGACCCTGCCCATAGCTCTCTTCCCTCTGCCCTCTTCGTCGCTGTGCTGAGTCCATGCCGCCTATATATTACCTCCAATTTTCTCCGCACTTTCGCGTCTTATTATCAATTATTTATTATATATATTATCAATATCAATATTATATCAGTTAAGCTCCACTAAATACACTCCTATAATTCATGTCAACATTTCATCTTCAAAAAACGTACACCTTAACACGGCTGGTGACTTAGCACCCCCTGTCACACGCCCATGCGGTTGCTCGCGGGTTGTTATGTAGATGTATCCTTCATATTCACAGTCCCAGTCTACATATCATTGCCTGTGGTGGAGCTGGATCTAATGCTACTGGCTATTTACGTACCACCCTACGAGCCACTGCTGGGGCAGAGCTTTTTAGGGCACTGGGCGAATTGAATTCCTATGAATAGTCTTGTGGCCTCGCTGTGTTTTCCATTTAGCAACTTTTAGTATATGAGGAGTACCTATTTTTATCCAATCGTTTGTTCATAGGGAAAAAAATTAATCATGGTCCCAAATACTCGTAAGGTATTCGAGATTTTGCCAAACCACTCTCTGTTACTATTTCAGCAGAGAAAATGTCAATTCATATCTTGACGAGCCGATTCATATCTTTAATATAAGACCTCAAATGATTTTTTGCGTTTCCTTCACGATAAATCGCGATTCCCAGGCGTTTGGCAACATCTGATGATTTCAAGTATACTCCTTCCAGGTTGTCGATTTTGTTGTAGTTGGTGCGATTCGTGACTGCTGGAAGGACGAATAGAGACTATTAGACGGGACGAATAATTATTCGAGTAGGAAATTTTATTTTCAACGTTAGGGTTTCGTTATTAATTTAGTTTTATTATTTTATCCGCTCATTCACCATTTTTTTCGTTCTTAGAGCACGTTAACATACACTTGAAATTTCATCCTTGCCTCTAATTGATCGCAAACAAGCTAGTGAAATTCTCGAAATAAATTTGAATTGAACTCATGGAGTTTAACGTTCACCCAATATATAACTATAATTATACGGTGAACAATAACAAATACAAATATTTACAATTTCTATAAATACGAGGAGTCAAGCTGGCCAATAAAATACATTATACATATACATTATCATTTACAATTTACGATTTTACAATTTGTTCTGACAACTTATTACACGCTTTTCTGTAGTAGGTTTTATTGTCCTCAAATAAATCCAAGTCATTACACAGTGTATTAAATGTAGCACACATTCTATTTATGGGAGTATTTTTACAATAGTTACTATTTACATTCATTATGTAAAATGTCCTTTTTTGTCTACATTTATTATTTGAAGCAAGCATATTTAGTTTGTACAACAAGTTAGAGCTCTCGCCTTTATTAATTACATCATGTAGGAACAACAAATCATTTAGTATTTTTCTATCAATCTAGATGGTGAATGGGTTGAAAATAAAATACGGGAACGAAATGCACATGCCAACATTTAAATTCAGTGCTTACACCAAAACATATTTGAGCGTTTCCATGAATGACATTGCTTCCCATCTTCTCCCATCCACCCGAAGCTGCGCACACTGCCATCAACGCCATAGCAAGATGAGGCCGCGGATATAAAGAAGGCAGCATTGCGGAGAGAGAAAGAGAGCGATTGTATGCGCAAGCGGAAGGGGCACACAGTATAAGGAGCCCCATCGGGGTGGCTGGGTGGGTGGGTGGTTGGGCGGGTCGTCAAGGAGTTGGTCGCCGGGTTCGGTTGACGAGAGGAGGACAAGGGATGGAAGGAGAATTGTGTGCAGTAGCGGAGAATGGAGGGCGTAGTAGGAGCGGAGGGTGGGAGAAGGTTTTTATGGGCGAAGGAGTATAGTGACAGGGGGGGGGAGTTTGGGAGGGAGTTCGGATGGGTGGGTGGGTGGGTGGGTAGGAGATGGTGGGGGAGGTGGCGTCCTTTTGAAAGGCTTGGGCGGAATTTTATAGTTGAGGAAAATTGGGCTCGGGGGCTGCGGAGCGAGACGCTTGAAAAGGGATAAGGGTGAAGCCTCGGAATACATATCGCTCATTAGAGGGGTGGGAGAAGGGAGTAGAAAAGGGTTTTGTGTAGCGGGGGGCGGTGGGCGGAGGCGGGGGTGGAGGGTGGCGAGGATCGGCGTTTTCGTAGTGTGCACACATTTATGCATAATATATAAATATAAGCACGCAGCGGTGTCCGCTCCCGACCGATTGCATTCGTGCCGCATTCTAAGTTGACATTGGGAAAAATCGTGCGATCGGGAGAGGAAATTTCATTCCAATCCCTACACTTTTATTCAATTTCCAACGCAGACCTCTCTCGCACTTAACGTTACATCTACATGATTGACATGGAAACTATGCCGACTCCGAATGTCGGGTCGGTTACGCGTCAATCAAGTAAACCGAAGGTCGCGGGTTTGAATACAGGTTCAAGCATATGGGTAATGTGTTTGCACGACGATTAGGTTGTCATGTTAGACGAAGCGATAGTATCCTAGCAGTGGGAGCAAGAGGACAAAACAGGACGATTTTATTTCAGCCCGACCCGCGACTTTGGGGTAAAGTCCTCTCCTGCCTTTACAATGGTCATAGGTTCGCAATTCTCCAGGGTGGACTTTTCACCAACCAGTCAGTATATGGGTGTTATGTTTCGTTCTTTCCTATTTGCCAATTACTCTGATGTATAAGGCCTTAAGAGCTATTTTTGCTGTACAGGAAAATGAAATAATCGATGAGATCACCCCGTTTTCAACAAGTCCCGTATTAATATTAATACACTTAGTAGTAAAATATTTCACCAATAATATGAATGAGTTAGAGAATCAGCCTCTAACTTAGGGCCGGAAAGAATATATTGAATTCTAGTTCAGTCTGCTTGCTGTACTGTCTCAATCCTTTCAGAAACATCTCAATCAGCCGAATCCAAAAAAATTAATTACAACTAAAGAGAATAGCTTTTATCTTTGAATTATCCAAACTGTGCAAATTGGAGTAATATGGAGCCATACTTCAATTACCACCAATACTACCAAACAATTTTTAGCATATTACCTAAAAATAATCGAACAATTTTACTTTCCATTTACTTAACGGAACTCGGCCCATAAAGAGCCGTCCTCATGGCATTGGGAGGGAATCATGCATGCCACAGAAAAATCTCTATCGCCGCTAAGACTTGAACACCCGTCCCGTGGGCGGTAAGCCAGAGCTCCATACACCACCCTAATCAAATTCCTAATTGTTCTTTGTCTTATCGATTTAATGGGGGAAGTCTCCATTAGGTTAAGGAAATGAAAGTCGACTTCAAACAAAGCAGAGACAAGACTCTCTGACTCTGAGAAGACAAAAGCACTGTCTCGGAAAACAACACAATCCTTAACACAGAGAAGAAATTCCTAACTTACGCCGTTACGCAACCACAAGCACCGAACCACGAAATTTAAAACACTTACTTTAAAAAAAACAAAAACGATAATGAAGTAAAGCAATGAAAACGTTTTCCGTCTCATCTGAACGGAGCGTGGGTGCTGAAGAAGAAAATTAACGCCTATAGCGATCCATTATTAACTATGCAAATGTAGAGGCGAATGGTGGAGAGAAGAAAGGGCAAAACAAAGGCGAGAGAGAGAAAATGAGTGTATTTACAAGGCGGGAGGAAGAGGAATGTTGAAGCGGCGGGGGGGGGAGGAGGAGGGAAAGAGAGGGCGAGGACGTAATACGAGCGTAGTGAGAGGGAGAAGGTGGATTGGGTGGGAGTTGAAGTCGTCTCGAAAGGAATACGACACCAGTCGCATATCTCCTGGGCCACAACCCGCGTCGGGAGAAGGATCACGTTTTGCCAGGTACGGGGGCAGTCCCGATTGCACGCTGCCGGAGGCGGAGAAGAGGATCATGGGAAGAGGAATGGGTAGAGTTGCCAACTCTCCCGGGAGACTCCAGAACGGGGAATCATCATTAATCATTAAAATACTCCACCAGTTAACGGTAGGATTTATTGAAAATCAGAGAAAATCCTCCAGATTTTGTAAACTTGTAGGACCCTACCTACTTCTAGTATTTCCATCGTCTCATGAAAATATGTACCCTTCTCCATTCCGTTCATAGGACCTATTCTCTTTCTTTCCCATCCCAGCTTGCTCAGTGTTCTTTCCCCCATCATAGTCTTAAGCAGCCAGTCACCTCTCGCTACTCCCTACAGCCACCTACTTTGCCTAACCATGATTTCATTTAGATATTTCCTCTCCTCACCCGCCATACAATGCACTTCCTCGATTGTCTTCCTTTCCATCATCCGCACCTTCTCTACACTTCCCCACACCCATGGAATGATGGTAGGATGGGAGATGATAATTTCAGTGAGATTTGCAGGTGATCGATCATTGGTTTGTCAGTCACCTAAGGAGATACTGTCAATAATGATTTCGCAAGAGGTGCAGTGAGAGATATGGCATGAAGATAAGTCATAATATGGCGAAAGTAACGAAATTCTCCAGAGGCCTGAAGGTAGGTCTGAATATAAGGGTGAGAGGCCAGAAAATAGAGCAAGTTGAGCAGTTTACGTATTAAGGTAGTATTTAGGAGGAGAAAGGGTTTAGTGGTAGGGACATTAAATGTAGATTTGCCATGGATAAAGAAGCATTTTCAAAGAGGAGGCAATTGATGAGAGGGGTCTGAGTAGAGAAGTAAAAACGCTGATGAAAACTCTTATATAAGGCGAGGCGCTGCACGGGTCTAAGACTTGGTCACTGCAAAGGGAAGATGTAAATGGATTGGAGGCAGACGAGATGGATAGAGGACATTTTGAGGATGGATAGAGGGCGGGAGTCGATTTGAGGAATTCAATTGATGGATCTTCTACCGCGGGGAAAACGGAACGAAAGGCCAGAAATTAGGACGTTAGGATGACTACTGTCCCAATAATTACTCGGTAACTCTAGTATTGGAATAGGCGTAGATTAAAGATGTGATAACGTATATAACGTAAATAATAAGTGTGCGGTGACGGGAAACCATGGGTTTGCCGTATTGAATCATGTATCATTTTAAAATGTTAATTGGTGCTAAAGAAATAATAATGATTTTTCCTACTTCGGGATGACCTGTAAGTTGATAACTCTTCATGATCTCCAGGTTTTCTCATGATTGTCGGGTAATCTATCCCTGCCCTATGTTGACCTTGGTGGCGGTCGGATTGTCTCCTCCTGCTAATCCGGAGGTCGAGGGCTCGTTTCCTTTCTAAGTGGGAATTTATTCATTGTCCAGGACGTGAATGCTTCATTTAGATTCAAATGTGATTGCTAATTCCACCTTTGAAAAGGCCGTTATGAGATTGAAGACTCTTAGAGTATTTTGATAAATTCAACCGCCGACGCCTGGAGAGCCGAAGGTAATTAAGGGGGTTTTCGTTTCTGCACATATTGGCGTAAAAATTAACACAGGCGTGCTTTTCAGTAACATATGTATATAAAAGTAGAAAGAAATAATGTTTGTCACCAATTTGCTTTATAGGCATTTTTAATGATACTTTACCACGCAGCCTTATGGCACTTGACATGTCGAAAGTGTCCAATTTTATATTTACAGATTTTCTCCTGAAAGCCACTGACGCGTCGGTTCGCGACGGTTCCGCAGAAAAATGATCGTTAGAATGAGTTGTTGTTCGACAGGGGTTCAGTTTCAAGGAGTATAATGTCAATGAACGGGCAGCTGATTTGAGAAAAATGAAAAAACTCTTAAGTATACGAGTTTGTTAAAACCTACACATAAGGCGTTTATTTCCTCATAATTTAGTTGCTACTGGGAAATTTCTATGCATATTAATTAGAGGTACTCACCTAGTACTTACTCACCTTACTTTTAAGTAAGTTCGAAACCGATTTGTTCACAGATGACGTAAGATATATATTAATAACCCCTGCGTATTATGCTAGGTTTGATCATATTAACAAGATTAGAGAGATAGATTGCCGTACCGATAGATTTAAAATGTCATTTTTCCCGCGTAATATAAGAGAATAATAGGCAGCGAAGCAAAGGGATAGGTAGGTGAAATATAGTTAGAGTAGTCTGTAGTGCATGATGCATGTAATAACAACCAATAATCCCTTTCTTATTATGTAGATACTAACCACCTAGCTGCATGTGACCCTGTTCTCTAGCATGTCTCCCTGAAATATCCTACTTGCATGGCAACAGTGCATGTTTGGTGATCTTCACCCCCTGCCACTCACCCTCGTGGTGGCTCGCAGGGTATTACGTAGATGTAGATGTACTCACCTAGTGAAACCTGAATTAAGCTACCATCGACTGTTATTCTGAAAAATGGTCGTTAAGGGGTTCACTGTATTAGGTTTGGAAAAAACACGTAAGCTTAATGTTGAGCAGGTTCAATTACTCCCTCTTCCCGCACTAGATTCACGTCAAATGCAAAACCCTTCAGCACGCTAATTCCTTCAAGACACGCTTAACTTATCACACCTTTCCTCTCACATTTCCTATGTCAAATAGCGTCGTGGTCGATAGGAGAGGTGGTCGCTTGATGGGAGTGGTCGTTAAGTTTCACTGTATTACAAAATATACGGTTATTTCCAATGTATAAATTGATGTACTGAAGTAAAGTGTGATTCGAGATTTGTTTACTTGCTGTAAAAGTAATTAAAATAAGCACTCAGCGACTCACAATTCGCGCTCCAACCATCTTCAGAGAATTTAATGGCAACATTTACAATACCACAGACTTATAAACACACGACCCGGATTTCAACGCTTAAGCGTCATCTTCAGGTCTGTAAATGTTACCATTAAATTCTCTGCAAAATGGAATACCGCACAGTTACTAAGGAACTTGTATTATTTACTCCAACCATTTTAATCGGCTTGAGCACTCGGCCTGGAATCTTAAAGTCTAGGTTTGAATCCATGCGAATGTTTTTCTCTCCGTGAATTTCGCACAACCCTTCATAAGTTGGCAAACCTATACGTGCGTAAGAGGGAGCGGGGAAGGGAGGGGGGAAGAACAGTCGAGGGAGTGGGGAGACTGCCTCCCCAAGGTCTCCATTATTGTGATTCTGGTGAACGCGTTGCTGCCCCAAGGTCGGGAGCTCAACAATGTGTGAGGCTCATCCATACCCCGCTCCCCGCACGCCCACTCCACGGGCAGGCTCGGGGTTAACCTTGTGCTGAGTTGGTAATATGCATACGGGGAGAAGCGGAAGGGGGGGAACACATCACAAGAGTTGTTTACACCTCATGAGCTTGCCCGGTTACGTTACGAGGTGGATTACTTGAAGCGACGAGTGGGAGGGAAAATGATACAAAAAAAATTAAGAGGACGATGGTTAATGGTCGCGCGAGAGAACAGGAGCGGGGGTGAAGTTTTTAATTACACACCAGGGAGTCGACATACACGGTCACTTCAGTGCGTCGCCATCCAATAGCAACGTTTCAACATTGCCTTGTTTATGAATCTCTGGCCAAGTATCCCTTGCTTGTGACATAACACTGGCATCACAGGAAATGAATCTCCTACGGCGGTAACCAGGAGTGGGATTGTGGTTCCTTCTTTCGCGTTGCCGTCACATTTATCCCAAAGACAAATTGCTTTAGAAGGGAAGAGAGTTACTGTCCTGAGAATCTACTCCATCAACAAAAACTTAGGATTTGAAGCTAATGACAATAGGTATTTGAAAAAAAATCATGTTGTCGCTCTCATGAGACCCATTGAAAACTAACAACAGCGCCAGCACCTACGTTATGGAAAACCGTGCTCGCGCCCCAGATTGACAAAGGAGTTGGCTCTCCGATCCACAGGTCGCGGGTTGAATTATTACAGGCTATTGAACTCGAACTGAATACCTACAGAATGTCTTTAATGGATCAGTTTCTGAGATATAACGTGACTTAACATAGCATAACGCAGCACAGCAAAACATAGCGTAATACTGTCTTGTAAAATATAGTTTCACTAACCCAAAAAAAAAACTCTGAAGGAAGAGGAAAGGCATCTGACTGGGGAGTTTCAGCAAAACAAGAAGAAAATACCTTTAGTAACTTAATCATTATATAAATTTCACTGAAGGAAGAGAAAAGGCATCTGACTGGGGAGTTTCAGCAAAACAAGAAAGAAAATACCTTTAGTAACTTAATCATTATATAAATTACACCAGCCTTTTGACCACAAAAACAAGATAAGTCAAAAACTTTAATTAGCATCAACAAAAATGCCTTCTTCCTAATCCATACTTAAAGTAGACAATTTTTCACACTAAAAAAAGAATTACACTTAAAGCCTTTTTACAGTAAGAAGATATAACGTTTAGAGAATTTGGCTCTATATACTGGAAATTTCGCCTGAACGGAATCATTTCATAGTGGGGCAGGGTACTAATTCCACTCGCAGACTCCCTAGGTAAAGCCGGTTCGCTACAAGGATTTATTATAGCTACTGACATAGAAAGGTCTAAGAGCTTATTACACGTACCAATGTCTCTGCGAGATCATATTTATATTTATGATTAAAGGTAAGTTAGGAGCAATTCTTTTTCACTATTACTCTGTCGATCCTTCTTTGGGTATTTAACTCATCTTTTTGAATTCCGGCCGTCGCATGCACAGAATTGTACGTTACTTTCAATTGCTCATGCACACCCCACGCTTTTTGCATTTAAATAAAAAACACCTCTATAATCTTACACTAACTTAAAGAAAGCTCATTTGGTCGTTAAATATCTAACATGTGTTCCAAAATTCACCAAACATGGTCTCACACCACATTGCGATGAAGTAAAATGTTTAGTAGGTCTTGACTCCGGCACCAGTATTTCCTTCAAACTGTCTCCTTGCCTGTCATTGGTGGTTAAACGCGAGACCAGGATAAAAGATATGTATGGTACTAATTTTTGTCTTCAGCACTTAGAACTGAAAGCGGCCCATCCATATCATGCCATTGGGCCCCTTACATTGCACGACATTGCCGTTGAAGAACCTATACCGCCTGTCAGACAATGGATGCTCCTTTCAGAAGGCGCAAAAACTATGCCATGTTTTCAGCTGATTTCAGATAAGCAGTAGGGTGGGTTATAAAAATATCGCATTGGCAGTATTGTTCCTTACACCATGAAAAAGGCCAGTACTCCTTATATCCAATTACAGAAATAAAGTAACTGCTGAATGCGGGCAGAATGAAGGCAATACATCGACATTAATTTTTCTTCGGCTGCATAGGTTCAAATGCGATACTACTAAATTTTGGTGTCATGTATTTGTATCATCATACCTCATATATGTATAAAAACCCCATATGTTGCGTTGAACCGCAATTTTTAGACAGGCATCGCACTGTACATCTACATCATCTACATCTACGTCATACCCTGCAAGCCACCCAAAGGGTGTGTGGCAGGGGGTGCTTTCGCACCAGGCATGCATGAATGATATGGTAGAACACCGACATTACGTTAAAACCCGCGTACCACACATGCAAAGCGCCAATTAAAAATCTAATACCCAAGAAACATTCTATCTTCAATTGTTCCAACATGCAAGGGATACAAAGACTACTACTACAGATTCAAAATATCATGCATAAATAAGAACACCACTATTTACATCATGCATAAATAAGTGAGTAGAGAACATAATGAGAAAGATTTACTGCCTGCCTATTGTCAATACTCGAACTATTCATGACGACGATCACAGCTGTTATGGTCCCGAATGGTACGCGGAAAAAATGACATTTTATACCTATCGGTTCTACAATCTAGCTCTCTAATTTTATTGGCGCGATCTAATCTGCCTTAGTACGAAGGGGTTAATAGTATATTTTTTACGTCGTCAGTAAAATGATTTTCCTGAAATTTATTTAGGAGGTTAAACCTATAATTCAATCTACGCTGTGATAGCGATTCCCATCCTAATTCTTCTAACAGTCCAGACACACTAGCCAACTTATCGTAGCATCGTTTCACAAACCTAGCTCCATTTCGCTGGACGCGATCTAACTCTGATATCAACCCCGTTTCGTATGGATCCCATACACTAACAGCATATTCCAGATGAGGCCTAACGATTGAAAAATAACAACGTTCTTTCACTTTCTCATCACATTTTCCGAGTGCTCTCTTGATAAAGCCTAGCTTCCTATATGCTTGACCGCATATTTCCCTAATATGTTTTCCCCAAGATAGGTCGTGACTAATTGTGACTCCTAAGTACTTAACAGACTCGGCGTGAATAATTTCTGTATTTTTAATTCTGTAAGCCCTAACTGGCCAATTTTTCTTTTTCCAAAAGCTGACTGCTACGCACTTTTTTATGTTTAGTTCCATCTACCACTTTTCGCACCAAGCATGAATAGCAAGTAGGTCGATTGTTAACGAGTCGCTATCTTCGGAATTGTTAATATCCCTATACACAACCGCGTCGTCTGCGAAGAGTCTAAGCTTGTCTAAGCGAACGAAGAGGGCCAATTGGGCCAACTGTAAGGACACATCACATAGTGGCGGTTATTTCCTAGAATGCGGGACTACAAGAGTACGCAAGGTGCAACAGATACGTTGACGCAATAGCCTTTTAAGAATACATTGATTATTGACCATAAAACACAAATGTTAGAAATCGTGAGCTCAAACCTAAAGTTAAGTGGACTATGTTGAAATATGCGTCAACAAAGATATGTTAGTACACAAGTGAGTAGAATTTTGTTCAAATCCCAAGATAAAATTAGTATCATATATATATATGAGTAGAAAATAAAAAAATGAATTGTGGTAAAAGATAGAGCCCATATTTCCCATTATTCTTGAACGCGCATTATACGGAATATTTTGAGCAATTGAATGCATCTAGGGAGGTATAAGAAAATGAATGGAATTCGAGGAGGTTTAAGTTCCACTACCCGTTAAGTCACTCAGACATTCGGACATCTCGCCAATTTATAAGTTATATACAATTTTCCTAATGAAAGAGTTAATGCCCTCGTTCATACAATAAAATGTACCGTGTAAAGCAACCACTCTTGAGAAAAAAATGACAAGCATATGAAAATACTTTTTTATTACCTTATCAAACCACATTAGATATAAAGATTCAACTGCAGGAACAAAGGAAAAACAAGAGTTGTACTTGAGAATTTCCGTCTAAAATATTATCTTTGCATAACTTGTATAAAATACGGTGGGAGGTCTTTCAATAACTTCTAATTGATTCTTGTCCATAGACAGTGATACTTGACGAACTTCAGCAGCCATAAATATCTCGTATTGAAGCGAAGGGCTAATTTTAATAAATTCTCTCTTTGGATTACTCTACTCTACAGAAAATTAGAAGAAATAAACATTCTTGAAGCTATAGAACCCGGAGTGAAATGCGCACCTGGTGAAGGTGATAAGGCAATGAATGCGTGGCAAAAATTAGCATATGAAAAGAGAGAGATAATGATACAAAGGAGAGGAGATAAAGCCATCACCAATGATGGAGTGGAATACGAATCACTCGTTAACCCAGGGTATCTTGTTTTCATTTCACAAGGTGTATTTTTCCAAGGTTAACCTCCGTAGAGAAGTTACAGCTAAGTAGCATGGCTTGGGAACAGAAGATTACTTAAAATGAATATAGTGCCCATTCACTGCCTACAATTATCAAAACAGATGGCCGTATATTTTCCCAGAATACCATGAGTTACCCCAGCAACATTTGTAATGGTGGAAAACTATACACTGATTGATTAAACAAACCCGAGGACTTTAGCCGGTGGAATTTTCCAGTAAAATTTAACCAAAGAGCTTAAAAATTCGATGAAGTGTACAAATAAAAATCTCTACAAATAGGAACAAGATTGACTTTTGAAAATGAATCACATTTTATGGCCATAGAATTCCATGATATGAGCAGAGCGATTGAAATATAGTTAGATTTGGAATCTCAGCAAATCTGGGAGGCCGCAATACAAAACCAAAGATACTTATGACCATTTACTAAATATTTTTAGAATATTTTCATATTTACAAATGAAAAACCTATCCTGATGTGTTTCAGAGCGACACAGAGAATATTATCATGACGCCTCACTAATTCTCTTGGTCTGACAGAAGCGATAAAATAAGAGAGATACATTGCCAAACAGACAGGTACAAAAACTCGTTCTTTCCGCGCACAATTGGCGACCACAATATAAACTGAACTCCACTAAATACACTCCCATAATACACGTCACCACTTCAACTCCCAAAATCACATCTCTTACATTTTTACACGGATGGTGTTCTCACACGCCCATGCGGTGGCTCACGGGGTATTATGTAGATTTAGATGTATCCTTTATCTTACATTTTTATGAAACGCTTGCTGTTCACTTGAAGCACCTATTGAGTTAATATTATTTTGCCGCTTTGCATATCCATATCTCAGGAACGAAAGGGGCTTTGGTAACAAAGGAAATCTTTGTGCAAAATTTGAAATAGTTTCGACGTATAAGTCAAACCAGGAAATATAAAAATAAATAGCTAGATAAAAAAAGGAAAAAAATAAGATTTAACTACCCCTCAGGAAACATAATTCCCCTCCTGTTGCAGAAAGAATTAAAATTTTATCGTATTTAGACCCAACTTCGTATATTTTTCTATCACACGGGGGATTTCAGTACTATTTAAATATATCTTATAGGTCAGTGATTATGCTGGTAGCTAGATCTCCGTTGGCACAAATATTCCGTGCAGCTGCTCCTATAGCTAGCTAATGGTTGAACGGAGAAATAAGTGGCTTCTTTTTCTTAAGTGGCCAGTACCACCAAAACTGACTCCACTTATGTACCAATTATTTATGGTAACTGCGACACTCATGATGACACGCAACTATCGTGATAAAAATATCAGCATGGAAACGATTTCCCAATTATTCCAACGTAACAAGATATGTCATCCCTGCAAAATAATGAGCACACATTTTCACGATTAGCATCGCTCTCAAGTTTGAGGAAATTGACATGGTTCCCCCACAGCTGATAAATTGGCGTAATTGTTGCCATTACAAGTTGCCGGCAAGAAATTTCACCAAGTCATGCACAAGACTGGTGGATCCTGAGGCAAAGATTATTCCTCGGACGATCATGGGAGTCCTGAAGTTGCAATCATCTCATCAAGTTACAAAAAAGATAAGTTTTTGAAATCGTACGTCAGAGCATCGATGCAGGGTTTTCATATTAAAATTGAAAACCCGTTTTAAGTCAAGTTGTTCCAACAGAACACTTCCTAAACATTTCATTTGCTCACCCAAGGATAACGGAGGAAATAGCTGAAGAACTTCACAGCACAAAAAATGTCCATTGCTTAAACAGGTATTTTAATAGCCGATTAACAAAATAGCTATTTTAAAAACTTTATTAATAGCAGGAGAAAATGAGCCGTCAACTTGAGAATGAAAACTCTCTATGACCTCCTTTGAGTTCACACCATGCAATTACACACTATGAAGTATGTAGACTTTCTTTGAGTACAAACTTTCTCTGACCTCTAGTTAGAACGGAATTGAGGCACGCAATAGAATTTTGAAATAGAAAATACTACCTGCTTGAATTACGAATTGGCTTGTTGCCGTGTGTTGTTCAGCAAGATCTACCTTTCTATTCTGTATAATTCTCCAAAAACGTAAATACAGTATTCCAGCGCTCGTTAAGCAAGTGCAATATTTTCGTAGTGGCTACGTTAGACCCAATACCCCAGTTATACCCAGTGGCTACGTTAGATACCCCAGTAGGGCCATGCCATTTTTTTGTCAGGCTCTCAAGATCTTAAATTTTCCGGGGCGTGATTTCTCTTAAGATATTGGCAGGCCCACTTCATAATAGCCCTGAGTAATCAATAATGAGATAAATTTATAAATGGTAAAATTGACAATTTATCCAGTGAGGAGGATGCTAAAGAATACATGATATACAAAACTTTTTCTCGGTTTATTTTAAGTTGCCGGAAATCATCGGTGGGAGAGCCTATATTCTAGATTTAACTTCAGGAAATGTGACCCTGCTTTTACAGTTTATTCACAGCTAAATAAAACCTTATCCAATCGCCTTATCGTATTGGCATTTCATGAATGCCATAAACCAATCCACTCCAACCTTACTTCACGCTTTTATAGTAGATTGGAAAGATAAGCCAGTGAGATAAACTGCGACATACGTGGACAACCTGTCTTTCTCACGTGGGGAATATCCTGAAATACGGGAGACATCGTTTCTCGATCAGATCGACGTTGCTTTACGAAGGCAGTACTTAAATCAACGGATTGACAAAAAATTGGCATGTTGGCTGGCATAAAGTTGAAGCAGTTACTTATTTACTTCCACGTCTCTAGCGAGACGAATACTTTCGCAAAGCTCTTTGAGTGGAGTTCGAGGACATTCAGTATATTAATGCCACCACTCTAGATGCAATCAATTCAATGTCGGACGCCGGTGTAGGGGTAGAAATTATCACCATTAAATCCGACGAGCCCTTAGCAAACTGAGATGTCAATGCTGGGAAAGAAAACCTTCCTTGCCCACACCACACGTTTTCTTCTCGGGCGTAGCCATTGGGATGATGCGTTGGCTAGAGTACTGTATCTCTATCCCGGGGGCCCGGAGTCTACATTCGAGGTGATTTTTCACCAAGTATAAAGTCCTCAAAGAATACAGCATGAAAATAAGTAAGGCGAAGATTAAGAAACTAGTATGAGGAAGAGAGAAGCTGAATGTAGAAGTCACCCTGAGAGGAGAGAAATTACAGCAAGTGGATTCCTTCACCTGTTTCGGAAGTACCATCACGTGAGACGGAGGAAGTACATCGGACATCAAGCGGAGAATAGCCCAAACTAAGAAGGCGTTCACGGGAAAAAGACAACAAAAACAGTATGTAAAAAACCGTGTGGAGCGTAGCACTCTATGGATCGGAAGCATGGACCATTGGAAAAGCTGACCAGAAAAGATTAGAGTCCTTTGAAACCTGGTGCTGGAGGAGAATGCTGAAGATGAAATGGACGGACAAAATAAGAAATGATTAAGTGCACAGAAGAGTAGAAGAGGAACGGACCATAATGAACACCATAAAGAAAAGAACGAGATGGATTGGATACACCTTGAGAGCAGTGGGTCTGTGAGGAACATAATAGAAGGTGAAATCGAGGGAAAAGTGCCCGAAGGAAGACCAAGGAATGAGTTATTGAACCAAATAAAGAGGTAAGTACATAGGGAAAAATATAATACCTGGAGATAAGGGAACTGGCATTAGATAGCGAAGGGTGTAGGGCTGCAGTCAACCAATCTTAGGATCGAACGACCAACAATGAATGGAGTGATTTTTCGGTGGAATTTTGGTAGCCATTCTGTATTGACCTTTAGAAAAATCCGAGTCTCGACAGTGACGAAATATTGACGTCATAGATACAAAAATTTCACTTAATGCCATTCAAAAGTTGAGTTTTGTCAAGGGCTGTGAAATCACACCCATAGATTTTCCGCGGTTCGTTTGTATCAACTCTTACTGCATTAGGCCCCAGGTACCCTTCTCTGTATGGTCTCTGAATATTTGAGCCACGAAGTTAACGAAATTGAGACAGACACGAATATTTTACAAGAGACCATTCAAAAGATGAGAAATATCGGGGCCATTCATGTCCACACATCCACGGATTTTCCGAGGTTTGACCGTATTGTGTCTTAATGCATAAGGACTCTACACCGACCACCAGAATACCTGCATCAAACAAATTACAGTGTACTGGCCCGATACGCACGAAACGGCACGCTCGATGATGGTACGAAAGAGACATTTTATAGGTACAAGAAACAGACAAGAAGAAAGCGATGAGAAGACAAAATAAAAACTACTTGAATATGATAAAAAAGGAAATTGTATCCGGTTATAATTCACAAACCCACCCATCTCTCATAAGTGGCGCCTCGTCCGAGGATAGCCTTTTCCTAACAGAATAGACCAAATCTAGCGATTAGATACGCTGTTGGTGCGTGAAGCGATCATTTCCTCTGAATATAAATCTAGTAAGTTAACCAAGATAGTTTGAAGAATTTAGAAAGAACATGGATTATTTGCAAACTAAAAAGCTTTGTGTATTCCACTAAAATTCGGTCTAGCTCGGGAATTGAAACACTGGCCTTTGGTTTGCCGGACCAATGAGCGGATCATTGCGATATCTAGGCTTCCTAATTCTCATGGAAATTTGGGCGGATACACGGGAATTTGATCTTAGGCCCCTGCATTCCATCCAAGATGGGAACGCATGGGAGAAGGGGGCTTCAAAGAATCCATACCCAAACGACAGAATCATTCACCAGCACTTATTCCTAATTCCTTACAATTCTCGAGGCGAAAATTGCCACGAGAATTAGGAAGCCTGGATAGCAAAGTGGTCTACGCATTGGTCCGGGAAACCAAGGTTCGATTCCCGGTCCAGGCCGAGTTTTTTTCAAGGCAATTTCATCGTATCCCAATGACCATGACAGCACTACCGTCATATTTGCAAAGTGACGATATCATGACCAGTGAACAGGTTCTGAAGATTCTATTTTGTGGAAACAAAACATCATGGTAAGTCAAAAAATTGAGAGTATTCCACGAGTACGATATTAATTTCTTACGACCTAGGTTCCTCTTGTTATATCATCAGGTGCATGCACCTCACGATGCTGTAACACGCGAAACCTAGGTTGTAAGAAATCAATATTACACTCATGGAATAAGCCTATTTTTAGATTTATCAGCAGTGACCAATGACTATCTTTTAAGGTGGTACAACTTAAACTTTGGGTTTCCCAGCATGCATTTGGCCATCTAAGAATCAGCTACCCTCTTCCTTGTTTTCTACACCTATTTCCTTCCATGCTTCTCTTAGTAGAATACCTACTTATAAGGTATAAATTAACAGCCACGTCTTGTGCAGTGGAATTTCCAAGGTTCCGCACTTAGTCATTGAACTTTTATAATTAAACCGTCGATGATATTGACGAGAGTAGGTGTGACGTCATCGCTGACTCCATTTAATTAAGACGCTTGAATCGACGGGATTTAAGGACAAGACGGTCTTGTCATCTCTCTCCTCGCGCGCCGTGCACTCCTTTTCAATTAATTCCAAAAATTTTCCAACCGCCCTGCCCCGCCCTCCATCCACCCTCGTCTCAATACTTTCGTTTCTCCTTGTCATCACTCCCACGCCCGAAACGACGGCTCAAGGATCTCGAGCCTTATCGCCTCTTATTTCTTTCATTCCTTTTACTTTAATCCAACTCGCATTTATTTTACACACTTCAGGGGCACGTCTGCACTTTCTTCCAAAACCGGCTCTCCTGGTTTCCCTCATTACTTCCCTCTCTTTGCAAAGGTCAAGAGATCCTGTGCTGTGCGGCCGATTGAAGATAGGATGAGAAGTAACGCTTCGATATAATATTGTATGGGCTAATTGGTAGTTTCATGCGTAACTTCGTGAAATTTGTTAACAATGAAATGATAACTCGTAACTTTGTGATTCCACATATCTTGAGATATGAGATGCAAGACATGATACAACTGGAATCTGACTTGAGACATGAGCCTGGTGCGAAAGCACCCCCTGCCACACACCCTTTGGGTGGCTTGCAGGGTATGACGTAGATGTAGATGTAGATGAGATATGTGAAATCACAAAGTCACGAGTTCTCATAATATTGTTTGGGCTACTAAACATGAAAGAAAATCTTCATAGCAGCCATTGAAGTTTCGTAGGCCGAAAAAGGCAGAGTATAAACGACTAGAAAGCCTATGAAAACGCAGTTTTATCTAATATGAATGGTCATTGAGTGGGTGGAGAGATACGCAAATGAGTGATTCCTGGATTGGATTGGATTTTGGGGAGGCGACCGACAGCTAAGGTCATTTGCGCCATAGGGAACGGGTAAGGGAGGAAGGATGGATAGAAACCCGGCGGCTTCATTAGCCTGCTATAAACAAAAGGCACTAAGGGGACATCAGATTAACGTCTCATCCGGTAGACGGAGTACTAATACTTTACGCGAAGGTCAAGGGCCTAGCTCATTGACACACCAGTTCCCGTAAGATCACTGAAGTTCAGCAATGTTGGGCCCGGACGAGGGTCGAATGGGTGACCTTCATTCATACCTTCACCGTGGCGCTCTTATCCCCTATCTGTATGTGGCAGGCAGATTAAACATGGGGTTGGCACAATGGACCACTCAAGGCCTAGTTGCCTGAGCTCCTGTCGAAGGCTCCCCCAACTAACAATCTAGATACTTTATGTGCCAAGGGTGCCAAGACACCCAAGTAGGGATCGGGTTTCCTCTGAAAAATATCCTCGTGCGCAGGGTTTAGAACCCTGGCCCCCTGTATGGTTAGCAGGATTATAGCCACCACACCAACACGATCCTCTGAGTAATTTCTTCTCAGAGCTAGAGAGAAAAGTGGTGCAACGAAACAATTAAATAGAAGATGAGACTAAATTCTTAAAAACATTCTGCGACATAACAAACATGAAATGGAAGATACAGCAAATGGAAAATATTGAAAACCAATATCGGCACAAGAGACGATTATAATGAAGAATTATCGTAGGGATCGGGCAATTAGTTACCTATTAGGGTAGATAAGCGGAGGGCTGATGCAAATCAATCTTTGCACTTTTTTTCCTGAGTCAATATTCCTCACAGCAGGAGATTTATCAAGAGAAATGCATAATGGGTACATGTAATTTTCAAAACAAAATCATTCGATTTTGTATATAAAAGGAAACATTTCGCACGATATGCACGTTCATTCATTCACTGGTTGTTCAAACATGAGATTGGAAGACTTTTGCCCTCCAACCTGCCCTATCTAATACTGCCCTATCTCTTTCTCTATACTTTTCTCTTTATTTGGTCCATGAACCTATTCCTGGGTCTTTCTCTGGGGTCTCTTCCCTCCATTTTACCTTAAATCATGTTCTTCACAAACCCATTGTGTCTCAGGGTGTGTCCAATCCATCTGGTTCTTCTTTCTGAATGGTGTTTCATAAGGTCCTTTTCCCTTCCCTACTGTACATTTCGTCATTTCTTATTTTGCCCGTCCATTTTATCTTCAGAATCCTCTTCCAGCACCAGGTTTCGAAGGCGTCTAGTCTCTTCTGCTCAGCTTTTAAAATGGTCCATGCTTCTGATCCATAGAGTACCACGCTCCACACGAATGTTTTCACCTACTGTTTTCCGGTTTGTAGTCCAATCTCCTTTGAGCACAGCAGCTATCTTTTTACTATAAACGCCTTCTAAGCTTGTTCTATTCTCCGCTTGATGTCCGTTTTACTTCTTCTCTCCCACGTGATGGTACTTCCAAGTGAAGGAATCCACTTGCTCTAATTTCTCTCCTCTCAGGGTGACTTTTACATTCAGTTTTTCTCTTACGAATACAAGGATTATAGCTTTCCAATGGCCCATACTTCCCATCCATAGAGTTCTACGCTCCACGCAATGTGGATCATGTTTCATGAAAAAGACATTCTTCACTTTCGTTCATCAAGTCGCCATTTAATCTCTTCTTTATTCTAGGATAAGTTCTCCAGTTTTATTTGTCACAACAACCGCTGTAAAAGGGTCTGAGATGCTTTTTTCGGGGTTAATTGAAAAAAATAACATTTAGCCCCCACCTCGACAAAGCCACGGTAGTGGAAATAGATATCGATAGATACACGACAACTCCGATATAGTTTCGCATCGCTCATTCTATTCTCTCCTTTTCCCCTTTCCACATCCCTTAGTTTCTCTCGCCACTCCCGAATTACCTGCGTGCATATCCTCCCGCCCAGAATTCTGCCGGCCGTAAAGAATCCCACCCCCCATCTTTTGCATTATTCATGTTCACGTACCCGCTGCTCTCATACCATTGTGCGTTTTCGTGGTGGAGCTTTTACACACGAGGGCGAAGGATATTTTGGGCGGAGAACAAGTGGGGGGGACTGAGAATAGGGGAGGGACTGGGGGTTCTCTTCGCCTTTAAGATTAAGACTTTGATGGGGATAAGATTGCCACAGGCCCCCTCCTCCACTATCCTATCCTTCCCTCCTTTCAGAATGGTGTTGCCTGCAATGGTTGTTTTTGGAGTCCAAGGCTTTTGTTTCATTTTATTACTTCTCTTTTGTAATTTTTTTATTTTTCTTTCATTATTTTTTTATTTTATTTTTTTTTCATTTCGGCATGGCAACGCAGCGTTGGATCGGAATGAGAGGCTGCGAGGATTGGTCGCAGCGGGGAGGAGAGGTAACATGAGTTTGATTTTTTTTATTCGCTGGCGTCACTTCTTCTGAAACTCTCGCAGCAGAAATAATAATCTCATGCTACTCTCAAGAGACGTTCGGGCGGGATGATGTTATTGATTGACGGGTTCGATAGATCAAATTTCCCGCTCTGGTTTTTTTTATCAAGTCTCTGATGTCATGCGAAGCGTCACGTTTTTTTCAATATTCCTTTTCTCTCGCGTCCCATGAGACATTACTCACCTCTGTTATCGCCCCTTCAATCCATCTTCCCTCGTTCTGTTCAGCAGTTCATAAAACTTTTTTTAATAATCTACCAATTCCTTTTTTGGGAAAGATTTCAAAGAAATTCAGAAGAGGAAACTTATATGCCGCCTGATTATGGTATATGGTTAATACACCAGAATATTTGTCTTTCTCACGCCTCCAGGAAAATATATAATGATTCATTCTCTTTCTCTAAGTGAAAATTTGTAGCACTTATCCCCATTTTATAGTATGGCACTGAAACAGAGAAAAGTCAGGTTCCTCATAATTATAGGCTAGACGTAGTGGGTAAAAAGTATATAAATGTATATACTTCCCTGCAAGCCACCGTGTGGGCGTGTGGCAGGGGGTGTTAGGACACCAGCCGTATAAAGATGTAAGGATTTGAGAGGTGAGATGGTGACGTGGAATATGGGAGAGTATTTAGTGGAGCTCCGTGTTTATTGCGGTCGCTTATTGTGCGCGAAAAGAACGAGTTTTTATATCTATTTGTTTGGCAGTGTATCTCTCTTATTTTATCGCTTCTGTCAGACCTAGAGATGTAGTGAGGCGTCATATAAATATCATGTATCATAGAAGTATTCGGGGTAAAAGCATGAGAAATGGGGTTAAGTATGAGAGGGCTACGACTGAATGTGAAATGGTTGTACCACTAATGGAAACATAACAAAACAACCTAAAGACTCGTAGGCTACACGCTAGGATAAGGTTGCTTGATAAATTCAGAACAAATATTTTTCAGAGCGACACAGAGAATATTATCATGACTCCTCACTACATCTCTAGGTCTGACAGATGCAATAAAATAAGACAGATACACTGCCGAACAGATAGGTACAAAATCTCGCTCTTTCCGCGCACAATAAGCGACCACAATAAAATTTGAGCTCCACTACATACACTCCTATTATACATGTCACCATTTCATCTCCCAAAAACTTACATCTTTACATGGCTGGTGACCTGACACCCCCTGCCACGTGTCCGTGCGGCGGCTCACAGGGCATTATGTAGATGTAGATATGAAAAGGGCGCACGTTTTTGGTTCCACTATGCAGAGAGAATGTGTGGGAGTTGAACAAGGAAACCATTGAGGTAGATGGAGAGGAAGTTATGCCATAAAACCGTAGCCTGACAACGGAAATAACAACCACATTGGTTGTTCCTACTCTAACCTTACTTTCCTTTGGATTGCACGACGGAATGGACGTATTGGTGGATGCAAAGCTAGAATATCAATCATCTGTTCGAAATTCAAGGCAAGTTACTCTTGAAACATACTATGGTAACTTAATTGGTAGGACCATGAAGTTGTCAAGTTGTTTAATAGAGTGCATTTTGCAAGATTTGTATTGTTGCTTATTTGTAATATTGCTTTTATATGAGTTTGCTTTTATATCTAAGGTTTTGATTTTGCACAATTTTTGTAAAACCCATGTAATTTGATAAATGTAATAAACATTTAAATGTAAAAAGAATAAAAAAATTATATGGATTCTACTCCATTTTACCAACATTTTCACAGGGAATGCGGATTTTTAGTCATTTAAATAAATATATGCACGGAGAATCCACATTTCAAACGTAAATGCACGCTGATTTACAGTAAGTTTTTTAAATTATTGTAAATATAATAATGATAAGTTTAAAAACGCTGCAGGTAGCGGCATGAGTTATGTAAAGAAGACTGTATTCATTTACATTTTTTACTTTTACGATAAAATTTTTCTATTGTACACTGGCCACACTGCTGGAAAACAGGGTCAGTAAATTTCCAAGCCTTTTTTAACTTGTAGCCATATTTATCGCCCGGAATAAATTCACTGATTCATCAATGTAAAACATTGACAAATTGCTAAATTAGCACAACAGTCTGTAAGCACCAAAGAAAAGTCGGGGTAAACAAAGATTGAAAACACGCCTAGCTCACGTTACAACTTTTTGCATTGGCCACCTTAGTAAGTGCCCTATCTACCTCAATGAAAAAAACATTACCACGAAATAGGAGGGAAAGATCATAGGGAGAGCTTTATCCCACTGCCTGCTCCATTCACCAGCTTCAATTCTAAATTGCTTGGAGGGCAAGGCGCTGATATATCAACATAAAACATTAAAATATAAAAAAATAAGCTGAAATTTGCACATTTGAAATACTTAATGAAATTCATGACATGGATTCACTTTTAAAAAATGGCACTACTAATTACGCCCACAGTACCTGCAAATGTGGGGAAAATTGAAAAAGCTCCATCATCACCGAATCTCATTGCACCTCATTTAATCAGGAAAGGAGGTGTGCAAATACACAACCGACTCAATCAGAGCTAATTCAAATGGAGAAACGCATAAAAATACAGCCTCCATTCAGGATTTGGCCATTGATGCAAACAAATTGACCCTGACTGCATGGAAATCTTTTCATGAAAAATAAGCTGGCAGGCAGAGAAATTATAAGATGGGGATGCATCAAACTATTCTTACGATAATACAGTTCAGACACGTTTAGTGAGAGCGCAACCGGTGAGGAAACGTGAGACGGTTACAGCATGATTATTTCTGCACCCGTCCTTTTGAACTCGGAAAACAGAACTCCAAGACGCGTAGTAAACAAGAGGCAAGTAAGTACACCACCCTAGGTTGGGAAAAATAAGGCTTTGGGGCGTTGAGAGGAGAATGATAAATGCGATGAGCAAACTGAAGGTCAGCGATAGGAACGTCAAGGTCGCACACAATGGCTTTTTTGCATTCCTGATATCGGAACGAGAGATTCCGAACGGCCGCTTGTGTGCATCGGTTGACAAACCTTTCGTGACTTCCCTCTCCGCATGCTATCTTCCCCGCTCGGCGACCACTTGAGTCCACATGCCGTCAATTCCATCTCGCGCACGTTCTTTGACGCATTATATCGCGCGAGGATATATACAAACGCAAAAGAAGTGCAAGGCAGAGGACGCCCCGCCACGTCCCAAGGCATCAAGCTGAAGAATTTCCACCAGAAGCATTTGTTTCGCCCGAAGAAGGTAGAAATATAACAGGAAAATGGGCTAGAGGTCTCGTTCATGAAACAGAAGCAAGGCATAATAAGGGGAGCTTGGGATAGGAAGGTCTAATTCCACTAAATGAATAAGTTGTATTTAATATTCCTGTATGATAAAGTCGGTTTGATTTGCGAACGATTAGGCGTTGGTTAGTGGATCTTCGAATGGACTGCAAGCTTTGGTTGATGCTTTAGAAATGCAGTATAGTATATTTTCAAAAATGACAGAATTCCCTCCGCCATTTCCCACGCAGCCTTTCCCAAACCCACCTATCCTTGACAGGGAAAAGTACTCGACCCGCCGATAGCCTCTCCCAGCCTAAACACCCAACAAAACAACGACAACGTGATATCCACTCACCAAGTACACTACAGCGAACACTTAATTCTCCCTCTCCTAATATATCAGTTCCTGAAATCTAATTCCTTGGAGTGTCATTGAGGTCTCAATCCAAAGAAAAAAGGTAAATTTATAGTCAATCAAAGCCCGACTGCATAGCACGCCTGAACACGGAAGCAACGCGCGCCAGACAGCGTCTGAATGTAACAGAGATCGCGGTGGGAAATGACCTCACCTTACTTGGCAGCAAATAAATTAAATACTAAACATATCGCAATGGGCAATGAATTCAATGGTTAGTGTGATTTAAAGGAAACAATAGATCCTGCGCTCAAATCCAGGTGAATAAAATCCACAGCAAAAAGACTTCATCTATGAAATACGCAAGACACCATTGGGGTGTGTGGCAGGGGGTGATTCCACACCAGGCATGCAGAACTCATCCCAGTTCAAATCAGAACCGCGCACATTCCCCTGAATGCCAGGCGCAGGCCAAAAGAAGTGAGGGAAAATATGCGCATTCAGACCACAAACTAGGAGAGTGATACGTAGAAGAACATGCTACCATGCAGCACATTATTCCAGATATAACTACTCGTTAGTATTATTAATGCGACAAATAAATAGCACTACAAGGTACTAAGACATGCAGGAGTATATCATGCCGGAGATTGTATGAGAGGTTAGTATCTACAATTCATGTTAAGATATTTAGCACTACTGAAAAAACCTATTTAACCTAGTCTGTATCCTAGAATTGATCTATCACAACTATTATGGTCCCTTATTGTACGTGGAAAAAATGACATTTTAGATCTATCGGTTCTGCAGTCTATTTCCTTAATCTTATTCCTGTGATCGTTCCTACCATAATAGTTTGGCTCTAGCAAAATATTTTCTACGTCGGGAAAAAAATAGTCTACATCAAACTTTCGTAAAAGATTTAACCTAGATTTCTCCCTTCGATTGGATAGAGGCTACCATCCTAATTCTCTTAAGAATTTAGTAACACTACTATGTTTATCATAACAATTTTTAACAAATCTAGCTGCCCTCCGCTGTATGCGATCTATATCTGGAACTAGTCCTACTTCATAAGGGTTCCATATACTAGCGGCGTACTAGTGGGGCATTAAGAGAGGAAAATAACATCGCTCCTTTACCTTCTCGTCACACTTTCCAAGGATTCTTTTAATAAATCCTAATTTACGACTTGCCTGTCCACAAATTTCTCGTATATGCTTCCCCCACGACAAGTCCTGAGTAAGGGTCACTCCTAAGTACTTTACTGACTCAACATTTATTAGTTCTGCTTAATTCACTGTGTACGTCTTGTTGGTTAAGCTACTCTTCCTCCAAAAATTCATAACAACGTACTTATTAAAATTAAATTCTAACTGCCAAGTGTCGCATCATCCGCTTACAGCTTCTAGGTCTTTCTTCAACGCAATTCTATCAGACTCTGTGTTAATATCCCTATACAATACTGCGTCGTCCGCAAAAAGACGAATTTTACTCGTAACGACGGTGGTGATATCATTTATATACAAAAGGAATAACAAGGGACCAATGACTACGCTTGGTCTGCAGTCTATGTCTTTTTCCCTTTCCACTAACTATTCAAAACTATATTTAATGGTAAGTAACGATTCCGATATCTCAAAAACTTTCGAGTCTAGCCATGCTGTGAGCCGTGCCATTATGAATTCTTGTAATTGAATTCAAGTTAACTTAACTGAGCCTTGCTGCTCATGGCAATGCATTATATCTCCCGAATCTTTTGTGAAACTCTTTTGAGGTTCGTTTAGATTCTTTATTGATGCAATTAATTTACGTAATGAGTCAAATCAGTCCCCGGGATATATCCTCTGCTTCTTTCTCATATTATTGTGTTTCTTAAAATGATTAATTTTATTATTTTGTTTTGCATTGAAGCTGAAGTTTTGGATTTTTTTATACCTTTTGTAATATTTTTATTTTAGATTCTGAAATTTTGCATTACATTGTTTTATTATTTTTCATTATAATATGAAAATTTGTCTTGTACTTTCTTTATTTTTCATGTATGCAAAGGCCGCTAGCGCCTACTAGAATTAACATAGCTTACTAGCATACTTACTATTAAAGAATTCGACGAAGGCCCTTTATTTCTGATGGTGTAACCACCTAGGTCCAAGACTCCGCATGGCAGTGTTTTAAGATATGCCCAGTCATAAATACAAAGTACGAACGGAGTTATTAAACCTCCCAAATCACTATATTTCCTTTGGTTCTTAATTTTATTAGGTATAAACATCTTCAGCTTTGAAACGCCATTAGTATTTTAACATTGGGTAGGGAAAAGCACTCCATTACCTGTATTAATGTTGGGTATTCTTTCGCATGTTAACACATTCTCATTGACTTCTTTCTTCATCTACTTCTCTTCACACTGTAATTGACCTGTAAATGCCTTCTTCCTTGAGTCATTTCACTATTCAATACAGCCAAAGTTCTGCCTTCCATAACCCTGTCTCAATTAAGTATCCTAGTTTTCCACCTTTCTCTCTTTCAAAGTTTAAAAATTAATTTATGCTCAAAAAATATTTGATAGGAGATGACTTATTTATAACATGGACCACCGACTTGTTTTCCTCCGTGTGATCAAGGAAATGTTGGATAAAATAAAGGCATTTGCAATGGAAATTGTTCGATTATCAAAGTTTAGTAAATGAATAACACTTATCTTGAATATAAAAAATTGAATAAAAGAATGGAATTTCAACAACTAGGCATGTCTCTTTCGTAATTAACACTGTAATTTTTATGACTTAAATGTACGAGTACAATAAAAAAACAAAGGCAAACATGCATTCTCTTAAATCAGTACGCGGTAAATTGAGACGGTATTGCAATGATAAAGAGGATATGACAAGTTTCTTTAACCGCACGTAATCAAATATATGTACGCAAGATGCAATTGGGTGGTAATTGACTCCCTCGGACTAAATATAATTTAAAGCGAATAAAAACGGTTTGCTCGAGGTCTCGCATTCAAATGCGATACAAATTCTCCCATCATCGTCCCGACACAAAAATTAACGCTCGTTTTCCCTCGGACGCTCCGCTTGAGGCCTTGAATGAAAGAATTATCTGCTCTTTGGTCGGTCGTAAAAATATCAAGTTTCTCAGGACTCAAGAGCGAAGAAAAACACGAGAAATGATTTTCGCGCGCACTAACATAATGAGGAAAATACTCATGGCCAATTGTTTGAAAGACTTGTTTCTCATACGTTAAGATGAACTCTTCAACACGTTGGAAAGAGAAGGCGACCAGAAAAGAAAATAGGCGATCAAAATCAAGCCAGGAAATGTTCACACAATGGAGCTTAACTCATGAAAATGACTTAATAGATACCGATTACCTTATTTTGAAATTACACCTTCAAGGTAACACGAGAGCGGATAAGTGTTATTTGTCGGAATACCTTCACGGCTTTCTGGAGCAACTTAAAGAATGGTTTCAAGAATGGAATAAACGCCTACATCTTAAATTCTTTGGCAGCGATACATTCCACAACATAAATGACGCCTTGTTATCCAGCACCACTGCCAAATTAGGCCCAATAACAAAGGCGTGCATTTTAAAATACCACATTAACTATGCAGCAATGATGTATACATTAGGATTCGTCCGAAAACTTCAACAGATGAGATAGTTTGCAGAGATGAGTTCGATATAACTGTCCTCACAAGTTTACGTGAAGTTATCGCGGCAATCATCACCAAAAGCTACCCAGCCGTATCGGAGTCAACATCTTGGATGAGCTACATATTTTATAGAAAAATGGAAGAGGTAAAGGCAGTTATTACCGATATCTATGCCTATAATCTCCCTCGTCAAAATCTTTGCCGCATTTCCTGAGCGGCTTATGCTTCCAAGTATTGATAAAAATGACTATGGTCATAAAATTCTGCTGTGGTGGGATTAATTCATTTTTTGCCATCTCCAAAAAGTTGCACACGTCCCTGTTCTGATATTGGCATTATTGGCATGACGTACAAAAAGCATCTCACCTGGATATTCCGGTAAATATTACCTTAAGTTGTAATTTATTTTCTACTCATGACGAAGTCAAAATCACAACAAACTATATTTGATAAAGCTCTTGGACCAGATGCACTGCAAAGGCGTAAGTGTCTAAAGAGTAAACAAGATGTCGCACGAAAGAGCATAAAATAATTTTCTACAGAAGATAAGACATTTACTTTCTTTTTAAACATTTATAAAAGCATAACATCTACATCTACATCTACGTGATACCCTGCGAGCCACCACGAGGGTGTGTGGCAGGGGGTGAAGATCACCAAACATGAACTATTGACATGCAACTAGAATATTTAAGGGAGATATGCTAGATAATAGGGTCACATGGAGCTAGATGGTTAGTATCTACATAATAAGCAAGGGATTATTGGTTGTTATTACATGCATCATGCACTACAGACTAACTATATTTCACCTACCTATCCCTTTGCTACGCTGCATATTGTTCTCTCTTATAGTACGAGGGAAAAATGACATTTTAAATCTATCGGTACGACAATCTATCTCTCTAATCTTGTTAATATGATCAAACCTAGCATAATACGCAGGGGTTCTCAATATATATCTAACGTCATCTGTGAACAACTCTCTTTCGAATTTACTTAAAAGGTTTAACCTAAATTTTAACCTGCGTTCTGATAGTAATTCCCATCCTAGTTCTTCTATTAAGCTCGTAACACTTATACAATTATCATAACGGCCTTTAACAAACCTAGCGGATCTCCTTCGCACGCGCTCTAATTCTTTTATCATACCTTCCTCGTAGGGATCCCATATACTAGCGGCATATTCTAAATGAGGCCTGACAAGTGTAAAATAGCTTCTTTCTCGTACTCTCTCATCGCATTTGCCTAGAACCCTTTTTACGAATCCTAATCTACGGTTTGCTACACTAGTTATTTTCCTGATGTGTTTCCCCCATGACATGTCTTCAGTGATGGTGACGCCTAAGTATTTAATTGAATCTACGTTACATAATTAATGTTTTCACATTTATTAGGAACAGGGGGATCGGGGATGGTGTGGTGGCTAGAGTATTGGCCAACCATACGGCCGGCCAGAGTTCAAATCTCCGCAGAGGAGGATGTTTTTCAGAGGAAACCCGATCCCTACTTGAATTTCATGTGGAGGGCACCTCAAGTACAGAACTCAGTACGTCTGTTGGATGAGACGTTAAACCGTGGTCCCCTTGGCGCCTATCGTTAAGAGCAGGCTAATGCTAACGCCGGGTTTCTATCCACCCTTCCTCCCTTACCCGTTTCCTATGGCGCAAATGACCTTAGCTGTCGGTCGCCTCCCCAAATATCCAATACAATCCGATTAGGAACAGACGTGGTATATACATATTTCCGTCAGAATCAATTAGACTAGCAATGCTACTCTTAACAGGAGCATAAATCATAGATCGTTTTTCCGAACATTCCAAGAATGAATAAGCTCCACAGAATAATTGAGAACGCAATACTTGGTAAGATCATAATTATAGATGGCCATATAAGCTAAACTATAGTGGAACTTGATCTCATGGAATGGAATAACGTAATTTTTCCATTATATATTTCCATTTCTTAAGTGTCTAGTAATAATTTAGATACGTCTATTAAACGCAGCACGAATACCGCATGGACAGAGAATTTACTTCGACCGATTTTTCTCATCTACATGCTACATATGCATACTACCTTGCGAGCCGGCGCACGGGTGCGTGTCAGTGGAGAAAAGAATCTTAGCCAGATAATTAATTCCTTTTCACGATCTCTCATTTTCATATAATATCTGTTTCTGCATATACATGCCCACAATGAATTGTTTACTTTATACCTCAATATTCGACGTTTGCACTATAAAATAGCATAGTACTCAATATTATTTTATTTTTTAAAATTTGGAAGCAACTTTCTCCGTGACCCGAAGTAGCATTAGCCAATATTCAAAACTTCAACGAAAGAAGAGTGAAGTCAATAATTAATTTTGGACCAATATATCCAGAAAAAAATAATTTATTGCAATGATACTAAATATAATAGGCAAGAATATTGCTCACATTTTCCGATTCTGGAAGTCTATCTAAAACAATAGTGGGAGAAGAAATGAATGGGAAACATTACCCAAGGAATGGAATACGTCTGGAAAATGTCTTGAAAATGAGAAACTTTACAAAGAAGGCTTAAGAGAAACTTAGTGAGAAGCCGAGATGAAAGTGAAGAGGAAGAAAGAAGTATTAATCTTTATGACGATCTTTATGGGATTTGTGACGACCTGATTATCATCTTACGATAAAGCCTTATCGATCTAACAAGCGGTTCCTGAATATTTTTTTTATGTAAACAAAACCAAGAATTTGGTCTATGGAAGCAGTCAAGAAGGGAGAATTACCGTCAAATTTAGAAAACAAAACTAGTGGAAGAATTTTTCAACCAGGGAGGCACTATTACCAGCGATAGAAGAAATAAGTAAGATTACATGAGTAGGATGGCTCAAGTAAAAGAGGCATCCTACCAGAAGAGGAATCAGCCGACTTTTAGTAACACAAGTCTGGAAGTAAGGAAGCACTCAGATGAAATAGATATAACAGCATGCTTTTACATGAATGTGAAATCTGGACAATAACAGCTACAGAAGCAAAGAGATTTTGGCCAAAGTAGATGTGGTATTACCGAATCAAATCATAAATTTTAAAATTAAATGAAAAAATGGAAAGAGATAATCACCAAAGACAATTAAAAACTGGAGACGTTCTGCGACACAAGAGCCAATGAAAACAAGAATAGGAGGAGAAATGAGTGATAAGAATTAGAGAGGAAGGGGGAATATTTAGTGAACTTCACATTGAAAAAAATATATAGGAACGAGGCGGCTAAGAGAAAGCAAACTAGAGTGGAGAGCTGTAACAAACAAATCTAAAGATTTACGTCCACAGACTATGATGTCTTAACGAACCATTGGATGAAAATTAATGCTAAAATCTTTTTTTAAATGAGCAGTCGATGACGGGGACAATGGATAAGGATGTGAAGAAGAGGCTGGTAAAGAGCTTGATATGGAGCGTAGCGTTGTATGGGGCAGAATCGCGGATTCTGAGAAAGGAGGACGAGAATAGGCTGCAGGCATATGAGATGTGGGTGTGGAGAAGGTGAGATGGACGGAAAGGAAGACTAAAGAGGAAGTGCTTGAGATGGTGGGCGAGGAAAGGAAACTTCTGAATGAAATCCGGGATAGGCAGGGTAGATGGCTGAAGGATGTAATAAAGGGTGATGGATTGGTGAAGAGTGTGATAGAGTGAAGGATGTTGGGCAAGCGGGGAAGGGGAAGAAAGAGAATAGGTTTCATGGACGGAATAAAGAAGGATAGATCTTATGCTGAGGCGAAAAAGGATATACTAGAGGGAGAGATAGACCCCTGAATGTATAAAAGACCGGGAGGAGATTCTATGACATTAAACAAAACCTACCTTCCGGTAGAATACATTATAGTAATAAAAGGCATTTTTAAGACAGTCTAGAACGATAGATTTGGGAATAAGGTAAGTTTTTGGGAGAGAAGATAATAATGACGGCAGAAGAACCATTTCCACGGAAATGTATCTGACATTCGAGGATCAGCCAAATGAGATGCTAGATGGGGGACCACGGGACGTGGACTTGGGTGTTGGTCTGCGAGGAGAGGGTTCAAACATCTGCCTAATAACATGTATCCACGTGCGCCTAATTGGCTATGCAAAGTGATGGTCGGGTAGGTGTTGGTTGGGATTCCGAAAGCCCTGTGGGTGGAAGGAGGAAGAGGCGCGGACCGGGGAGGGGGGGAGGAGGGAGGAGAGAAGGGGAGGTGGGCGGAGTGATCACTCAAACGGCGGTGTGGGTGTGCGTGAAGGTGAGACGAAGGTTAAAGGGACAAAGGGAGGGGAAGGCAGGAGAGGGCAGGAGAGAAAGACGGGGAATGGATATGCAGGTATATTCAACTGCCTGAGAAAGGGAAGGACAGCACAGAACTAGATAGACACGGAAGAAATGCGAGAATGAAAGGACCCCGCACGTTCCTAATGAATAATAGCCCACGGCTAAACTTGCTGAAATTTTGCACAAAGGTAGTTCTCAGCATGCTGATCAAAAGTCTCAATGGGCACTAGGCTCGAAAAATTAGATTTATAGCAGGGAATTATGTAGATATAGATGTAGATACCCCCTTCCTCAACAGCCCTCCCCTCTCAGGGCCCCACCCCACCTCTTTGCGATTATTTTCTGCAATTTTCAGTAGAAAAACGTACCGCGTGCAATTTCACGTATAACATTCGAACCACGGGTAATATTTTGCTGTATCTCAAAAAATCTAAGTTTTCGAGCCTAGTGCCCATTGAGACATTTGATCAGCATGCTGAGAACTACCTTTGTGCAAAATTTCAGCAAAGTTAGCTGTGGGCCATTTTCCATAAGGAACGAGCGTGGTCCTTTCTCCAGTAGTCGGATGAGAAAACTGTAAATGTTCACACGAGGAGGCTCCGGTTTCGATACCTAGCGGTGGAGGAAGATTTATACATCTACATAACACCCCGCGAGCCGCAGCATGGGCGTGTGGCAGGGAGTGTTGGGTCACCAGCCGTGTAAAGGTGTAAGTTTTTTTGGAGATGACATGGTGACAAGTATTATAGGAGAGTATTTAATGGAGCTCAATTCTTATTGTGGTCACTTATTAGACCTAGAGATGTAGTGAGGAGTCATGATAATATTCTCTATGTCGCTCAGAAAATATCAGTTCTGAATTTCTGAAGCAATCTAAGCCTAGCGTGTAGTTTCCGAGTCTCAAGGGGCTCCCACCTTAATCCCTCTAAAAGTTGTGAGGAGAAATGCAAAAGTGAAATTTCTCCTGAAGTCGGATGAGAAAACTGTACGGTTCACACGAGGAGGCTCCGGGTTTGACACCTAGCGGTGGAGGAAGATTTAGGCTAATCATGGTGATCAAAGTAACCAGACTGTCTTGAAAGTAGGTGACAATGCCACAGGCCTAGCTTTATTTCATTTTTTATTTAAAAAAATATAAAACCCGGCCTCGGTGGTGACGGGATAAAGTCCTCACCTGCTAAACCGAGGGTCTCGGGTTCGAATCCCGTCTGAGTGGAAATATCACCATTTATAGCATGGGCGATGATCAAAAAATTTTGGAATCTCTAAGGGAAGAAAAGGAAGGACAAAGGAATGGTTGTTATGCACATAAATTATGTTTGTTTATTATATGTTATATTATGTGTTATTTATGTATAGTATTTAGTGCTAATTTTTTGCTAGTGTTAAATAAAAATACTACTAAAAATTATAAAAGGCACCTACTGATGAGCCACGCGTGGCTTAGCAGGGCCATAAAGTTGATTATATAGCATTGTATTTGTACATTTTTTGTGAATTCCATGTAATTAACAAAATAAAGGTACTTAAATAAGTAAACCAGAGAAAAGAGAAAAAAAAGGGTATTTATGTTCGATTATGCTTACCTGACATAAATGGGCCGAATGCGCTATATTAGCCGTAGGGAAGATAAAATAAATAAATAAAATAAAATAAACAAGCTGTTTTCTGTAGCAGATACAAAAAATTGAAGAGTAGTTCCCTATGCTGTGATCTAGGAATGTTTGAACCATAATGGTTCTCCTCTTAATTTTCCACTTTCCCAAAAAAACGCAAAACGCACAATGTTCGTAACTAATTCGTACAAAAAACGCTATTCTAGCGTGTTATTAGATAAAAACATGCATCACAATATGTCAATAAACCGTAGTCTCCTTGTCGCAAATATTTCTAGCGATTCCTTTCATTGATTTTTCCTCAGGCATCCCAATGGCTTTCCTCCCGTATAAGTCACCGATTGGAGCGGGATAGGAATGAGTCACAACGCAAAACAGCTACACAGAGGGTGATAGACTCGAGGTCTCAACAAACTTCTCATGGACATTGAGTTGTTGGCGAGGCCAGAAAGCCGACGTTCCCGCAGAGGACGCGGGTATGAGTCCCGCAGTGGGTGAAATTTAAAAAAAATAAATCCGATCAATAGTTGGTTGTTCTACGGGGAGCAGTTTCAGTACAGCACTCAGACCATTAGACAGGACGTTAAACCACGGTTCGGTTAAAATCTAACGTAAATGCCAGTTGTTTACTGAATACACTCGGCCTACCCTTCATCTTCATGCCAGATGAGCGAATGAATAAACTAAAGACGAGGCATCCTTTCCTTGAACAGGGGCAAGCTAACGCAACGGAGTTTTTTTGTCAGTAAATTTCGTACTTGGAGTTATTTGCGTTCTTCAATTATACTTATCATCGCTTATAGCTTGTATTTTTATTGTTCCCATTTTTCTGACTAAGCATCAAACAAGCTGATTCAATACTCTGTCTGATAATGTCCTCCTCGAGCCGATTTTATTTCCATTAGCTCGAGACGAGGATTGCCATTACAAGTACTCCAGAGTTACTCTAGAGTAACTAGGTTATGATTCAACTGCTTTCAATTACTTGTATTGAACTAGATGCCCGTATTCAGATTATTTATTCCGCGGTAAATCAAATCATTAAATACTATAAGCCTTATTTTACGACTCACTATTTCTATTTCTGCATGAATATGAGACAACTTCTAATACTTAAAAAAACCTCCATCATTCAAAGCAATGTTTTTCTTGGCAACTTTCTCACTACCAAATATTAAAGATGTCATTTGTGAGCTTTCCATGACTTCAATCTTTCAACCTTTACAGTGATGTCTTCTAAAATTAGCATCCCACCCAAAGACAACGAATTTGAGGCATGATTATGGCATGATGTTTATCCTTGAAAGAATACTGGCTAAATAGATTGGAGAGGAATATAAAAGTGCGGTGAGGAATAAAATAAGAGAAAATATTAATAAATATTTTTGTTGTTACAGTAGTTGTGTTGGAATTATGTGAGAACCCTTTTAATCAACGAATGCTTACGGGCTGAACGAAGCTAACGGTGGATGATGTGGAGAACTAAATCCTTGCTCAAGCTGATTAGGGAACTAGTTGCAATGGAAAATGAAAACCACCTCTACAGATAGAGATGGTGTTAGTCTAAGGTTACTCCAAGAAAACAAAGAGACATATGAATATTCATCGCAAATTCATACGTGATCATTTACAACTAAGACCTGATGCAGAATCATCAGTCACATGCTTTTTTATAGGTATTTAATAAAGAGCATAACTTGAGGGTGTACCCTTTTAAATTTAAATTATCAGAACGTTTATATAGGCATTCATAAAATAATGGAGCATGCAATGGTTTACACAAAATACGTCAGATTAACCATGAAATAAATGCCTGGATATCAAATTCAAATCGATTTGCACAGGTGTAAGAGGCAAATCACTTAATAGTCTTGAGTCCTCCTTAGGCACTAATTGGGATCATGTTTCTCGGAATATTCAACTAAATCCTGAACGCTTCGGGCTACCTTATCCGGAAAATCGGAAATGGTAATGAGCACTTTCCAAGGAATTCCTTTCCTTCCTCCAAAATAAAAATGGATTCGCAGAAAAATTTGGAAGTTTCCAATCACTAACAATGAGGAATTCCCTTGGGCGAATTTAATAGATCAAGGGTTCAAGGGACCCTGTTCCCTCATTGAGGAAAACATCAACAAAATCATGGTCTCAATACCTGGAATTATTGGTTCGCTGACCTTCATGATGCCAGATGTCAGGCACAGAAAAAAAACCGGTACAGCTGATCCCAATACCGGTATTAGAGTTACTTTAAAAGACATAAAAAGAGAGCCGCTTTCTTTGTCTCTCAATCTATCATTTAGTTACACTACAGAGAAAACTATTTGGGGAATAAAATTTTAATTCGCCGAAAGACGAAAGAAATATCCTCAAAGCTTTCTTAAGCCCAGAGAATGTAGTATTTATCCTCTGTCAATAGCCCATTGACAAGCTAAATTCCGACCAATAATTACAGACTTCAATTACAGACTACAATTTGCATGGATTTACCTGGGATGATGCCTCAGCAAAGTTGTTCAGGAAACAATAAAAGAGCGTAAAACACGGACAAAACCCTAATTAAGACACGGATAGGCATTTAAAGGCCACTAACATCTGTTCTGATAGCCACTAAGGCGCACCACTTGGGATATTTTACGGAATGTCACGACAGCAGATTCTTAATGCTATTCACATCTTTATCGGGGATGGTAATTAGAAATGTGCCAGATACTTGTCACCTGCTTAAAAAAAATGATTCACGGAAAGAAAGGCGGATGTTGTCCTCTCCAGGTGAAGATATAATATCAAAACGATTTTCCTCGTCGTAAAAAACAATAAAAAGGACAGGGTTCAAAGACCTCTTTCCTCATTCAGAAAAATATCGGCAAAATATTATCTTTAATACAAAGCTCTAAATACGACACATACAAGGCATGAAGACTAGCCGGTCAGTCTGAAAACAACATTAAGGTGACTTAAAAAAGCGTACTTAAAAGACGTCTACCTTAATGCCAGTACGAAGTTCAATGGTTAAATACTAACTGGGGAAGTTTGTGTCAATACACCCATTGCGAGAAAATCATTTTCACACTGTCTTACAAAGTATATCCACGTGACTACGTACTGATTGACATTGAATCAAACAGCAAAAGTTTGCATAGAAAAATGTATTCTTCTTATAATTAAAGTTTGAATCAATCAAGATAATACAATGGCACATGATACATAATGCAATGACTTCTCTTGCGGTGAATCATTTCCTAATGTCTTAATTATTCCTCAGGCACTTTCATTGTGCTAAGTTCCGCGGTATATCTAAAGGCATCCTCAACGCTATTTATTTCCTTATCCGGTCGATCAGAGATGATATCGAGCAATTTGCAAGAAATTTTTCACCTGCTTCCAAACATGAATTCGCGGAAAAAGAACGAGGATGTTGTTTTTCGCAGGATATGATATCACGTCAAAGGGATTTCACTGGTGCAAGAAACAATTCGAAAAAAAGGGTTCAATGAACCCGGTTTCCTCACAGGGGGAAGCAACAACACAACCATGGCCCTGTCATCTAGAATTATTGGGTCACTGACCTCTACGATGCCATATGCCAGGCACTTAATCGACCTGCTGCACCTGACCTCTGTCTCAAAATTAGGCGAATTTAAAAGACATATGTTCTTTTAGTTTTTGCAAAAGTTCCGGGCGCTACGCAATGGGTGACTTTGGCACATTGGGCAACGGAAATTGTTCAAAATCCTACTACACGTGGGATTCAACAAGAAACTCTTTCTAACGGCTGCCAAAACAGAGAATTTGAGAGGAGACGTGACTCATTACTGACTGCCGTCCGACTTTGACTAGCGTCGCAGTGAGACTACAAGATAAGGTTTTTCGTTAAGGAAATGGGAGACTTAGACCAAGGCCTGATTTGCCCTAGTACATGATATCCCTGCCTCCTCTTCTATAGTTGCCTACCGTTGGCATTTGTGAGAGCTCTACCCACAGTATTTTAACTTACGTTCAGCCACTAGGCCGGTTGAGAGTATTCCAAAATAGAATACCATTACCTCAGCGATGTAATCTAATAAGATTTTCATGGAGCAGAGAAGGGTTTTAACAATATAAAGCCGACAGCCAAGCTATGATAATGATAAATTGATAACAAAAATACTCTCCACTTCAAATTACACGTTCCAGGGATTTTGTGATGATGTTTCAGTACAATTTATTGAGGCTAACACCACCTTAATTCTGACACCATGAGGTCTCTAAAAACAAGTCATTAACCTCAGCTTTGATAGCTTCTCAGGCACCTGAATCAGGATTGTGTTTCACGGAATATTAAAGTTATTCACTTTCCTATCCGGTCCATAAAAAAAACAATGAGCAACTTGCGAGGAATTTGTCACCTGCCACCGCAAAAAAATTGATTCGCAGAAAAAAAGGCGGATGTTGCCTTTCACAGGGTGCGACTATTTCCCTCATTCGAAAAAAATAACGATTCAAGGGTTCAAGAAACCCTGCTTCCTGACAGAGGAAAACATCAACACAAATTTTGTCTCATCATTTTAAATGCAGAGGGTTGCTGACCTTTGCGATGCCATATGCAAGTCTAGGAAACGACCAGATCCACCTCATCACGATTCACGATCCCTTTACCCCCGAAATTATAGCCGCGGAGTGCAGAAGGAGGGATGATAGACCAAAGGAAGACGTCGGAAGGAGAGCCAGGTGAGCGGAAACAAGGAGTTAAAGTAAACGGGGATGAAAAGAGCAACGGCCTTCGAGATGGGCGAGCCACAAGAGAAAATTTCCTCAACGGAGAGGGCGCAGGTGAAGAGCCCGGAGGGTAGAGAGCGGATTCCAGAGATGCGAAGAATGAACGGCAGGTAAAACTCATTGCGAGATGAAAAGAAAACGTAAATGAGACAAATAAATGCGGTTAACATGCAAACAAACCTCTTTAAATACAATCATTTTCAGAAATACGAAGCATAAGACACTGCCTCCGGCGTAATTCGGTGGAACTCCTTCATAATGAATGAAAAACACCTGGTTATGATACCACACTTTATTTGAAGCAACACGACCTAGGTTTCAGTATATCACCTGATGATGGCATGATATGCTGAAACTTAGGTCGTGTTACTTCAAATATAGTGTGGAACCATAACCAGGTGTTTTCCATTCATTGAATACAAAGCAATTAGCAAAAGAAAAAACCCACCAAGACAATAAATCGAACCACGGGGCCTTACCGGTCAAATGCGTAAACCACCAACCTACTCGCGTCTTCTGACTCTTATGCCACGTTCGATCAAGGATCGTTCTTCTGAAGTATCAAAGGGTGAGACAAAGGTTAGAAGTAGGATAAGAGCCTTGAAAAGGAGAGGTATAGGAAAAGGGAATTGAGGGTGGAGATGGATGGTTAGTGAGATGTATTTCGGAGGGATTGGCGCATCGATCTGCTATTTTATTTATGAAAATGGTGCGCGGAAAGAAAAAATTCCTGAAAATACCGTAAATGTTTGAACATCTCTATTTTTTTCACACTGCACGAGTACCATAGGGATTAAATTATAGGGTAAAATATTTACCCTTGGCAACCTGAATTTTTTGGGAATTCTCGCCTAGGAAGCAGGTTGAATAACAAGAAAACAGCAACAAATTAAAACTAAAATATTTCAAAATGGAAATGACTGATTACTTAAGCTAAAATTTGACAGCTCCAAATATTGTTCAGCAAATTAGTGCTTTTAGAACTTGTACTAGAGGATACAGTTACAAGTGACACCAGTATCGGGATACTGCCACATAAAATTGGAAAAAAAAAGATCCGCAGTGCTATGAATTGAGACTCCATGGGCTATTAAATGACAATATAGAATATATGTCCACCTTAGTTAAAATGAAAACCTCTTTATCTCTACAATAATGTGTTACGACATGATCGATGTATTGGAATAGGAAATGTGAGAGAAAAAGTATGATATGTGAAGCGTGCCTCGAATGAATCAGCATGTTGAAATGGTTTTGTATTAGAAGTAAATGGAGTGCGGGAAGTGGGAGTAATTGGACCAGTTCAACACGGACGGTTCTAATTTTTTCCAATCGTAATGATTTGGGTAAAATTATTTCCGATGTCAATTACATGATTGGGAACCCTCGCGTCAACGAAACAAAAAAAGCCAAAAACCACTAAGCGAATTCACTGACTATTATATGATTAGTACAACCTGTTTTCACAGTGAAATACAGCACATAGCGACTAAAAAGGAAAGAAGGATGGATTGGGCGTCTGTTGCGACACTCTGGAAGACTGCTTTGATGGAAGGAATGATGAAAGAATGTGCAGGAAGAGAAAGACCAATTAGGCAGGACTTAGTGAATTGGATTGGATGAGTGGGGAGAGATGCAGAAATAAAGAGACTTTCTCTAGAAAGAAATATTTGAATGCTCACCGATCTTAGGGTTGAGGAGAAATAGAGGAAATAATAACTAATAATAATGAATGGAAACAATGATCTACGTCTACGTACTACCCTGCGAGCCACCACGAGGGTGTGTGGCAGGGGGTGAAGATCACCAAACATGCACTATTGACATGCAAGTAGGATATTTAAAGGAGACATGCTAGATAACAGGGTCACATGCAGCTAGATGGTTAGTACCTACATAATAAGTAAGGGATTATTGGTTGTTATTACATGCATCATGCACTACAGACTACTATAACTATATTTCACCTACCCACCCCTTTGCTACGCTGCCTATTGTTTTCTCTTACAGTGCGCGGGAAAAACGACATTTTAAATCTATCGGTACGACAATCTATCTCTCTAATCTTGTTAATATGATCAAGCCTAGCATAATACCCAGGGGTTTATATATATATATCTAACGTCATCTGTGAACAAATTGGTTTCGAATTTACTTAAAAGGTTTAACCTAAATTTTAACCTGCGTTCTGATAGTAATTCCCATCCTAGTTCTTCTATTAAACTCGTATCACTTATACAATTATCATAACGGCCTTTAACAAACCTAGCGGATCTCCTTTGTACGCGCTCTAATTCTTTTATCATACCTTCCTCGTACGGATCCCATATACTAGCGGTATGATCATGTACAGTAAATTGTATTGCTCCGCGTTTGTACTTTTGATATAGCAAGTGGTGAAGCCAATCTTGGAAATCCGTCAATAATATAGCCACACATGAAAATTTAAACAATATTAATAAATATATTGAATAATGATCAATAAATTAATGATGAGTGTTGAGTTCTTTCAATATTCTCTCAAATGAAATCCCATCTCTATTTTATTTCCTTCCTTTCTCTTCGTGGTGAATGCTGTCTGTGATCGCAAAGACAGGGGAGTCACAACGTTTCATAAAATTACTAACGCAGTGTCACGACAAAACAACACCACTTACAAATGGAGAGGGTATCTCCTATGTGTCACATTGATACAGGCCATGGAGTAATTCTTAGCTCACCCGTTTGACAGAACAGGCATGAATTTCAAAACATTAACGCTCTCTTGCATATATTAGGAGAAATATCAAGATAGGAAAATGCTTCAGACGATGAGGTAGACGGCATACTTTCACTGTCTGCGTGGCGAGGGCCATATTTATGAATGCGTTAGATCTCATATCAACTTAACATGTGACGGGAGAGCGCGAGAATTTGGGACGTTCCCCGTGAAATAAGCAGCGCCTCTTGGTGATTGGAATCCAGAATGACGAAAATTTTCAAATAATATTTTCGGAGATGATATTCTATGGTGCATTCATTCAAAACTTTATTAAAAAATCATTGACTGACTGAGTAATCCGAGGGCTGGCATCACGAGTTCGGCAAACTAAATAATAGCCTTATAGTTGAGTGTTATTCTCATGCTTCAAATCCAATTCCTTTGCTTAATCTGCCCATCCGTATTACGCTATTAAGCTTTGAGGTTTTGAAATTTTTAGCCCACAGATGTGTCGTAAATACCTTACTCTTTCCCTAATGTGTTGCTGTAATTACTTCAATTATTTCAAACTAAATTTTAATATAATTTTAACCCTCTATGGACGGAATTATGAGAAATCAGCATGAAAAAATACTGCTACTATATTAGTTTTTTTAGAAGTGTTATTTAAGCATTAAAAAAAGCAATTTATTTGATTATTATATTTATTTTGAAATGTGACGTATTTATATGGTATATATTTAATTCAAAATAACAATTTACATAGTAATATTTACACAAGATATACTTTAACATTACCTTCATAACGTACCTTTTTAAAAATTTAAAAACTATTTATTTCAGAGCTCCACCATGCACACTATCGTCAGTAAATAGCGTCACACATTTATCAATTCCAATTGCTACACAAAAGCCGAAAGAGACGCAATATTCCACACAATTAATTCGAAGAGTTACAATTATGTCTAGTTCAGCAACTAAATGGAAAAGCCTCTTAGAAAGCAGATATTTATGGATTATTAAATGTAACAAATATGACTCGCTCGTTCATAGAGGGTTAATATGGGTGATCTATCGGTTAATGTTGGCTAAAATTAATAAATATTACGCCCACTAATCTTTTAAAGCCGTAGGCCCCTATTTGTTACCCCAATATGCTTGTTCTCCATCTCTCAGTACACCGTTCGTGTCCTCATTCCATCCACACGGCCATTGAACCATTACTTCAGTAAAGTAAAGAAGATTAAAAGCAATGGAATAGGTGAGGTATGGAAGAATTGAAAGGAAAATGAAGGTAGAGTCAAGTAGGTGTAACATCTCGCTAAAAACTTTCTGAAAGAATATATAAAGTTATTGGACACATTCAAAGACATAAGATCCTTAAAAAGCAGTATATAAAGGGGAAATGGATGCAAAGAATTATCGAATCAGATAAAATGACGAAACAGATGAAACTTTGAGTGAGAGACGTTAAAATGAAATTTAGCCAGTATAAAACCGTTCATTGAAAGGAGAGTAGGGTAGGAAGTTATTACGAATGAATCTTCGAATTGATGACTGTTGATAATGATGGTAAAATTAATAAGTAATTCAACTGACTCATACCAGACGGTTTATGGTCTCTCCACCACTTAAATCCATGGGGTAAAGAGATGAGCGTCTAAGCCCATCATAACCCTCGAAGTAAATATACTGGGTTTCTGTAGCCGCAGTCTGCATCTAACACGTATTAAGTGCAGAAAGAGCAGTAGTGCGCTCGTCAAACAAAACTGGTATTAAAAGCTAAGATGGGACTCTCTAGGACGGAGAAGAAAAATAAATAGACATTGTGCACTGTTCCGCACACTTGAGGGAGAGAAAGAATGGAGGAACTGCGGCAGGAGGTTGAAAACCTGAACTTCATCGGTAGCAATGATCACCAATACAAGGTGCAACGTCGGTCACGAAGGACCAATGTGAAAAAGTTTCCATTCCTCAACAGGACGATTGGAATAGTCTTCCTGCAGAACTATTTGACCCCTTTATGGAAATATTGTTTTTAAGAATAGGCACAGAGAACTTCTTTTCGACGATTGATTCATAGTTAATTGTTGGAAGGTCGACTTTGTGGTAATTACCAAACTTTATGTCTTCCATAGATCTATTATAATACGAGTACAACCGGTTTGCAGTTACGCCATCATTAGGTACCTACACTGAATTTATTTTTGGTGATGGGTTGTACGTCTGCTTTACTTTATTTTACTGCTACCATCTTGCAAATAGCCATCTTGCAACTCTATTCGTTAATTATAATAAACAATATCATCTCAGCAAAGTTGGCAACCACCCGGGAGGAGGAAGAGAGGACGACCACCAGAAGACTGGACAAAGCAAGTCACCCAAGAAATGAAAAGGAGACAATTAGAGAATGAAGACTGGAGATACAAGGAGGCTTGGAGAAGAGGATGCGAGAGACGGCCGACGGCTGTATAGAACTTGCTCATATATATATCTCAGCAAAGTTGAAAAATTCAGTTGTAAACAACAGATATACTGCAATGAAATATTGAAAAGCGCAACGGGTCGTGGTAAACTGATCTCTAATGCCACGAAGGGATATTGACCCTACAGATGAGATAGAATTCCCGGAGGCATATTGCTGTAGCGAAGATAGATGGAAAAGATAGCGCCACTCACATGATCAAGTCAAAGTGAGAGAGACTTTCAGCTACCCTCACTCTTCGAAGTCAACGCCGTTGACTAAAGAGTGACAGGAGCGGGGAGTTGGGAGATGGGTTAAAGCTGCCATAGCTCTCAACGATAACGAGATCGAAAGGAAAATAAAGCACGAGTGATTTCTCTAAATTAACGCCAGGGAGTTAGTTAACTAAAGCCAGTCTCAATCCGATGGATTAAGCTCATCATACAGTCACTCACAGCAGAGAAGGTCTTAAATTTGGCCACCTCGCTAGGATGAAGTCATCAAATCTGCATCTCAGATGCATGTTAAAAATATGAATGTGAAAGATGACTGAATCTGAGCTTCATTAATTGGACTAAGGATATCATCACCAGAGGTTTTTTATCGTATTAAATTTTTAACGAATCGTCAACTATGTATTAATATTTATAATCGAACGAGTAGAATAAAAAAGAAAATGATGCAGTTCGACCACGACAGGACCTTTAATGCTAAAAACCATTCAACCGTTTCCTATTTAAAAATTAAAGCAAATAAATTACTTCGAGAAGCACCGCAGTGTTTTTCTATGAAGTCTGCCTTTAGGAAAATGGGCCATATCGTTTAAAAATTCAACTTGAAAGATAATAAGATTGATATTCTCAAACCAGCATGGAAAAGAGAAGAGCTGAAGACATGCTCTGCGATAGAAGAAGATAAATAAGAGTGAATAGAGTTAATTTACCATATGGAGGTATCATTACCCGAGGGCGGAAAATCTGAGGAAACTAGAGATGGAAGAATGTGGTCCACGGGCCTTATAGATAGAAACACTCATGACGACAATGATGATAAATTCACCGCCATATTCCATTTTTATCAAGCTAAATCATCTCATTCTTCATGGTATCAACTAAGATCATTTTTGTTAAAGCACTGTGGAAACAAACAAAAGTTTACACCATGTCACTATCATCCCTCACATCTTTACGACGTTTTGTTGGGGATTTAATGGCCATTGCCTACCATGATGTATCGTCATTCTGTGACTCAACTGGATAGAAAGGACCTATTTTAAATAAAAATATCCTTTTCTGGGTCCTCAAAAAGATGACATAACTGCTTTTTTAATAAATTATGAGTATGTACGAGAGAAAAAGGCCTTGGGTATTGGCATAAGAATTCAAGGTTGACTGTAAATATTTTACAGTAATAGTAAGTGAAAAAAAATGATTTTTACCATGATTAAGTCACAATACACGAAGCCTTGTTGAGTTATGATGACATTTGAAGCATGAAGGCACAATAATCATTAGACCTTGAATCTAATATTCTATGAGAGCAATGCTAAGGAGATCTCAGACTTTTCTAACTCCTTTGCAATGTAGATAGCCACGTGGGGGAAATTTGATACCATCGGTGTCTTAAGGAATGAACTTCACCCTCAATGCGCAGGGAAGGAAACAATATATTTGAAGAAAACTCGGTGGCTCTATAAATCTGCTAGATAATTTCCAAGGTTGACACGGTTCTCCACACTCGAAAAAATCCCCTCGGCCCTGAGAAGGCGTAAGAACAAGGTGAGGGCGTGGACAAATGAAAGGCTCCGACGACATATCACGAACCCGGGTCAGCAGAGTGTAAGGCCAAGCTTTTCCACCTCTCGGCGCAAGAAGAGATTGTTTTCAAGACACAAAAGGGGTGGGGAATGGCGAGAGAGACAATTGAAGGACCAAGAGGGGAAAAAAGAATACGATGAAAGATGGAGAGAGGAGGGCTGAAAGATAACCTCAAGGCCGAGGAAGCGCGTGAGTAACCACGGGAAGGGGCCATAAAGATATCAAAAAGAGCTCGGTAGCAAAAAATTTTGCATATAACATCTCTTAAACCCAAACAGTAGGAGTTAAATATTTTATTCGCTGCTTGGAGATAATAATCATTCACTTTCCCCACAGGTAATTGCCTCGTTAAAGCAATTAAAAACATTTCCAAACGTTTCACTGTGTCATATCCTAGTTAAATTTGCAGGCACTAACTCTTGAAATACGAAATATGGACGATACAATCAAAGAAGAGAAGGAAGCTTAGGCAAAAATTGGATTTTTGGAGATACTGAGAGGTAATTAAAGGCGAACTAACAAGCCCAAAAATATAATACGTCCTTCAAAAGTGCTGACAACAGGAGGAGATAAGCTAACTCCTTACAGTCATTTTTGGGAGAAGTTTAATGAGAACTCAAATTGTAAGAACAAGAGAAGAGAAGAATTATTATGGCTGAAATATTATCGAACAAGGCAAAAGAAGAGGCTCAAAATGGAAATACTGTTATTGAATAATCCAGAGAACTACAGAAAACATATCTTAGGATTTTTTTTTACCCTTCATCAAGCTGCAGTGGACGGTATATTTAAGATGCTAGATATACTGATGGCTTCCTAAAAAAATTGACCAACTTAAACGTCCTGATAATGAGCCCAATTAAAGGGAATAAGGAATAGGCATTGTAGCGTTATCTGGTAAGGACAAGAAGCCACAATACGATTACATACATCCGTTACACGCCAGGTAGAACGAGATGAATGATTTTAAATGCGATACATTTAAAGTGCAGTACTGCAATTCACCTTTCATGCCTAACTTTCAAACTTCAATAAGGAGTTCAATTCTCATATATTGGACAGACTGGTCGAAATTTCCAGACACGTGCAGAGAAACACAAAAGGTGCTTCGAAAATAAAGACACTAAATCACAGTTAGCAAAACACCTCATCGCTGAAGGACATTTGTGCAATTTTACCCCAAAAATCCTGGTGCTTGAAGAGAAAGGACGACACCGCGACGCACTGGAACAGTGGGAGATTACCTGGAGAAGGAAGAGAAGAAAGAAGCTAATTAACAACATCGAATTTCTTAACCATTCCGCGTTGCTAGCTCTCCCACCTTAAAAAAACCTTCAACTTAACCTTCCCACTCCCAACCCTCCACCTTTCCTCCTCCCCCCATCCTCTACCCTCCTGATAAATATAAAGACTGTCGTGTGAAAATGAAATTGGTTTGTACCTGATGATGACGACATAATTGTCGGAACGCGTTGTGCGAATACAAAAACCATGTGGATATTACTATAACTCCTTTAATTTTTCCTGAAATCATGTTTTGTTGAAACTACTACATCTATAAAGCAAGCCGCCTCAAAGATTCTCCTCATTCTCTACACTGCATGCTACTAACGTTATAGCGGTTCTTGGTAAAAAAAGCTGAGCTTTATTATAATGTCACATGCATGCACAGGTATATTGAGAAACATAGGCTCATTATGATATAAGTGAAAAAATCATTCTATTGGATATAAATAACCTGCCTATACTCTTACTTTAACAACACAACCATAAATTATCAATAGCAGCTACAATGATTCAAGGTTTTAGAAAGTGCAAAACTTCTACTTATTAGATAACATCAATTCAAGGGACTAATATGGAAGCCGATAAAGACTTGGTAACTAGGAATCGAATCTGGAACCTTTAGGAGGGAAGGAAAGCACTTCACTCAGTATAACGACCCAATTCACAGCCGCTTCATTCTACAAGAAAATTATGCAACTCGAGCACCCATAGTGGTTGAACTACCCATCCGATGATCCCACGGTACCTGCCAACAGATAACGCCCACCGCGACCGCTCCACGGAGCACTAATTCAGCGCATATAAGCATCATCCGCGTTCGCACGACCTTTTCCGAGAGTTTTTACGGCGAGAGATGTACCAACGCACAAAGTGCTTCTCCATTCACTTCTCTACGGGACCCTCGCAGCATTGTTTTTTCCCGTGGCCTTGGCGTGAACAGCTATTGAGATCCAAATTGAATAAATCTTCAGATCGTTAAGCCACATTTAGACAGGCGGTGAAAGGACAATTGTTGAATATCACCCTGGAAGAATCGAGGAAGGGCGATTCGGCGACAAATTAGCTGTCCCAGGAGCAGAACTTGCCTTAGGAATGTGATAAAAGTAGGTGGGTCAATTGTATTTCATGTATCATAAATGAATTATTGAGACTGAAGTACAGTCATTTAGGGTACGGCGTAGAATATTTCTTGCCAAGGAAGCATTTCCGAAGAATTTCCACCCATTTTCCACATCAATTTCCCTCAGATCCTCCGTAAGAGTCAAATCAGAGACAATTTGGGTCTCAAGTATAGGAGTTCCGTACACAGAGGCATTGCTAAATAATACATAGATGTATATAATAATTCACCACTCAAATAAGAGGGCGAGACTTGATACGAGGCGCGGATTATTTCTCAATTCAAGAATTTTGAAATTCCTCCAAGGATGACATTCATCATCTTCATGGCGACTCAAACTGAAATCGTTTGACCAGTACTTGAAAAATCTTAAATGCGAACGCTAGTGCATATCCTTTAGCGCTTGTTGTGATTATCGATATTTTTCCTTGTTTCTTGTCTTCTTATTTCTTCTTGAGTGAAGCCTTCACGGATTTTCTGTTAGGCAAGGTTCAATCCATGATCGATATCAGGCCCAGAGAAAAACTGTGAAGAACTAACTCTTACCATACGTAATGGAAATAACAATTGCTTCATGACAATTCCCTATTTATTTACTTACATTATCCATTCTAATTAAGTTCGTGCTTTTAAATACGCAATGAATCTTCAAGCAAACAAGGTATCAGGGCCTTAAATCAAACTGTGCGACTCTTTAAATAAGAATAATCGCAATATTAATGCAAGCTATACAAACAGCAACATATGATGTTCAACAGGTTCTTGTTACCTGAACTACTCTAGGATACTTGAAATAATATCTATATAACAATCTTTAATCCAGCCAAAATATTAAAGCAGTCGCCACTGGAATTCCTGCTCAGAATCAGAAGCAGAATATGTGGCCTTTAACGCTTAATGCTCGGATACTCTGGTATTGTTTTTTCTTAAATGTTCATGCTATTCATTTTTTCCATGAAAACCGATGCCATCCATGATATGGGAACATTTTTTTCCAACATTTATCAGCTTGCTCATCGTTAATGCTTCAAATTGTTGCCTCTAAGACCATATTACCATGCAATTATGTGAGTTATCTAATTCCACCTCTCCTATTTATATTTCAACTGGAATTTCAAAGTTTATTTTGCACACAAAATATTCATTAATCGTGTTATAATGAGAAATCTGATCAAAATTGCTGTTGTGTTCTCTAATTATACTACGAGATAATCCAGTTATGGTATATTGGTATAAACAAGCTTGTATTACGAATAATAATTGCCTCATAAAGCTAATGGCATATAATTTCCATTGCACTGCCACAGATAAAAATATGGTAAGGAGGCAAAGATAATTATCTAATTTTATAAATAGTCCGTAAAAATATTAACCGTAACTTATTGAATTTTACAAATAGTACGTAACAAACGCAGTCCGTAAGAAATAATCATTATAAAAGATGAGCCAGGGCGCAGAAAGCCATCGTGGTCAAAATGAAATTTCATTCACGACAGATCAATCAAAGATTGTTTCCCGGCTCTCTGGAGGCACCAATGTATGAGATAGATTAAATAAACATTCAGCAATTAAAATATCATAACCGGTTTGAGTGGTTGCACGTCATCGTTGAAAGCTTGCCACCACGTTAGTACAGGATGAGTTTCCAAGCGAGAGAGACATGAGGACCAGAAGAGCGTACCCCGTTGACTTTCCACAGTGATCGGATGGGCTCGGTTCCAAAATAGCATCGTACCCACGAATTATTCAAGAGAGTGCTTCGACGCTGTAAGGTGTGAGATAAACTTTGTCGTCCGCTAAATATGTACACCCTCAAAGCCAATCGCCTTGACTAATTTGGTTATATCAGATGACTTAGTCATCCTGATAAACCCAAAAATTCCTCATTACATCTAGAAATGCAAGGAATAAGGATTAGGAGATCTTATGTCTATATTTTAATGAGTAAAATACATCGATAAATAGTATATTGATTTTCTAAGGGGAAAAAAACGGCAGAATTACGGTAGTGAATAAATCTCTCGGTACTTGGAGCGATTGATTGCATTCCACTTTGGTTTCCCAGCCATTCCGTCTTCGGGATACGTTATTTACAGTGTAAGCAAGGTTGCCAAACTCACAACGACCTCGGCATACGTTCATTAAATCCGGCGTATTATCTCGAATTCCCCATTAAGTTAATACTCCACTCTGAGTCGCACGAGAGAATAATCTCCTAATTATGGACCGTCACAGATTAATCCAGTTCCTCGGTACGGTGAGATTTTCCGCTCCAATTTGTCACGTCAATTAATTAATATCCACATAACCCGGTAGTGATCAGCAGAAAAAGCTCTTCAAACCACAATCAACTCGTATAATCTGGAAAATAGTAATGACATCAAACTGAGGTTATTTTATATTTTCCCTCAGAGCAAGTTCTGTTTGCCTTCATTACCTACATGGATCACGGGTATTCACAACTTTGAGTGAGGTTATTCTTTGGTTACATCAGAGACCATGTTCAAAGTTTTTATTTAAAATTTCAGCTGTTGTCAGAATCTTTTATTAGATAAAGGAGCATTGATAAACCCAAATCTATTATTTTGATTGCTGATATTCTTAGAATTTAACATAATAAACATATTAGACACTCAAGCTTGACATTAATTTCATTTCCTTCGCTGAAAACGCATTCACAGGTAAAGTTTTTTTTTCAAAAATTTATATATGGTGACAATAAGCTAATTTTTTAATTTATTTTAATTATTTAGAAATATTATTTTTATGTTTAAGAAAAAATGAAACAGAAAGACATTTGTAACGCGATGTGCAAGTAGAAACTTCCAAATTTATTTTTAATATTTGCCCTCTAAAGCACACAGCTGTGTAATTTCCCGCGGAAAATGGTCTGTATATTTTGGCAAACATCTAGAAAAGTAGTTCAAAAAGTGTAAAATATTTTGGTATCTCTAGAACTATGACACGTTTTTCTTTATAAGCAAGTCTAATTCAGTGACTAGTATGCGAAACACTCAAAACACCTAATATTCGATAACACACCATGAAGATGATTTATACACTATATTTCTAGTTCCCAATATGAAGGCATGGAAGGCACACACAGAGTCATTTATTAGAAGCATGATAGAGAGAAATGTGAGCTTCAGTTCGTTTTGATGACTACATTACTTGCTTTCAATGCCGCTCAGATGCCACGCAGTAATAAGTCCATCGGATGTGACGGTTAACTGTGAGCCACATGGCGTTTTACGTTCAGAGCAAGGGTTCTCAACCAGTAGAGAATTCCTCCCTCGTGAGATGTGTGGGGTTTAGGTAAATAACTGGAATCAATTTTCAACAAGATATGGCGCTCTTTAATTAACATTATATAAGGAAAAGTACAGTTTGTATTTTTAACGCAATCTGTGACCTTCAATCAAGTGTATGGAATGCCTAAATGAACTCAATTCTAAGTTATGCGCATTATTTCACAGTCAGGTTAAAATAATAATTAAAACATTTGATATGGAAGAGAGGGAATGATACTCCGAGCTTAGGTTTCGAGAGAGATAATAGACCAATAAAAGTTTTAAAGTACTGTTTTATAGCCAGATATAGTCAATCCTCCTAAATCCATTTTTTACTTTAAAGCTATGCTTTCGGAAATCTAGGCTGAAACTTTGATGAAGAGGGTGGTCTTGAAAGTGAAATTAGTATGAGTGAGATGGTACGAAAATAAATATGACGAAGAATAAGAAAGTAACTAAGACGAAAAAAATCCTATTATGCGGAGGAGAGAAACTGAATATAGAAGTCACTCTGAAATGAGAGAAATTAGAGCAAATGGATTCCTCCACCTATCTCGGAAGTACCATCACGTGGAACGGAAGAAGTACGACGGACATCAAGCGGAGAATAGCCCAAGCTAAGAAAGCGTTCATGGGAAAAAAACAGCTGCTGTGCTCAAAGGACTAGAAATCAAGAATCAGTATGTGAAAATCTTAGTGTGAGCGTAGCACTGTATGGATCATAAGCATGGACCATTTGAAAAGCTGACCAGAAAACACTAGAAGTCTTTGAAACCAGGTGCTGAGAGAGGATGCCGAAGATAAATATAACGGCAACAATAAGAAATGATGAAGTCTACGGTAGAGCAGAATTGGAAAGGACCATATGGAACACCATACAGAAAAGAAGAACCAGATGGATTGGACACACCCTGAGACACAATGGGCTTGTGAGGAACATAATTGAAGGTAAGATAGAGGGAAAAGTTAACAGAAGAAGACCCAGGAATAAGTTCACGGACCAAATAAAGAGGGAAGTACATTGAGAGAGATATAGGAGGTAAGGGAACTAGTATTAGAAAGGGAAGGGTATAGGGCTGAAGTCAACCAATCTTAGGATTGGACGACCAATGAGAGAAATTGTAGGCAAGGGTCGGAAGATATGGAAGGCAAAGTGATGGCGTCGCGAAAGGAAGAGGAAGGATGAGACGAAGGCGAGTTGCCATAGAGACGGGAGGAAATGTCTGGGAGGAAAATTAGTAGCATGGAAGGAGAGGGAATGAGAAGGGGATGATGGGTTGTCGGTTGGGAAGGAAGGGTGGGAAGGTCGGGGCTGGGTTGTCAGGTGGGTGGCAGGAAGGAAGGAAGGACCTGGGGGTGGGCCCGTGATGGCTGAGATGAGAGGGTAGGGCGGTGGAACTAAGGCGAAACTTAAGACGAGAGTGGGTGAAGAGTTGATGGCATTCTGGGGCGAGAACAATAGGTTGTCCAACGGCATGGGAAGTAGGAAGTGGGAATAAGTTCGCGGAAAAGGGAAAAGCGTACTTACATGCGAACGGTAGTAAAGGGTAAGTTAATGGCTGCCCGATTTTCCATTGTCGATATCGCGATCAAGTATCACTCATGTATCGCGATAGGAGCGATATATTTTACCTATATCCCTGTGTATCAAAGAATATCATGAATTTTTTTAAGCAATTAAATCCCTAAGGTTTTCATCATTCGCGAGTATCGCATTACTATAAAATACATTAGTGTCGTTCCTAAAAATGGTTAAGGGCGAATAAAATAAATCTTACTAAATTATATGCATAAATATACATTCTAGTATGCTTTATGATACGAAAAGCACCAATCAACAACACTGCTCAAACAAACGTTTTATTGAAACGGTTTTTAACTCAATGAACCTTCATTTTCAGCGAAACAATTCCATTCACATAATTATTGAATGAAATTTTTAGGGATGATATCTACTTTGTTGCTTTGGGGTAGAAAGTATATTGAGCTTACCATACGTTATGATACGTCACTAGCTTTCTACTAGGCTTGACTGGCTCATTACTTTAAAAGGTCAGAATACTAATATAAAATACTTCAATATACGCTGCATATTCTTAGACCAGGGAGGTTAAATGACTTTAAACTCCTTCCGATCTTATCATCAAATAACTTCAACACCAATCAAGAATTCCAGGCCTTAAGAAAAAGAGAGCTGAGATGGAAGGATTGACAGGAAACATTTGAGTCAATTGGAAAGGAAGCAGATATTAGAGGAGAGAACGAAGGACATATTACTGCTCATTAGTGTTGCCTGTTTTTTTCGCGAAAATGTATCCACCAAGAGTTAAAATTGTCCATGAATATTACGAATGTGCTTTGGAATCTTTTGAATAAAAATCCGGGAAAGACAGGGTAGATGGCTGAAGGATGTAATAAAGGGTGATGAGTTGCTACAGTGTGTGATAGAGGGAAGGATGTTGGGCAAGCGGGGTAGGGGAAGAAAGAGAATAGGTTTAATGGACGGGATGAATAAGGGCAGATCTTATGCAGAGGCGAAAAAGGATATATAGAGGGAGATAGGACCCGGAATGTGTAAAAGACCGGCAGCGGATTCTCTGAAATTCAACAAAACCTACCTTTACAGGTAGAATACCTAATAATAATAATTCATCAATAGCTAAGCTAGCTAAGGAGGCGTTTAGTAATAGAAGAGAGCTGATGACGTGGACAATGGGTAAGGATGTGAAGTAGAGGCTGGTGAAGAATTTAATATGGAGCGTAGCGTTGTATGGAGCAGAAACGTGGAACCTGAGAAAGGAGGATGAGAGTAGGCTGTAGGCATTTGAGATGTGGGTGTGGAGAAGGATGGTGAAGGTATGGTGGACGGTAAGGAAGACTAACGAGGATGTGCTTGAGATGGTGGGCGAGGAAAGAAATCTTTTGAATAAAATCCGGGATAGACAGGGCAGATGACCGAAGGATGTAATAAAGGGTGATGGGTTGCTGAAGAGTGTGATAGAGGGAAGGATGTTGGGCAAGCGGGGTAGGGGAAGAAAGAGAATAGGTTTCATGGACGGAATGAAGAAGGGCAGATCTTATGCAGAGGCGAAAAAGGATATACCAGAGGGAGATAGACCCCTGAATGTGTAAAAGACCGGGAGGAGATTCTCTGATATTCAACAAAACCTACCTTTACCGGTAGAATACATGATAATAATACATTTTTGGCAATTAATTCTAATGTGCATTTTACTTGATAAATAATTTTGGTACGACGACGATTTAGTTACTAAAGCTAAGTTTTTAGCGTGTAAATTGCGAAACTGGTCCATTCAATTTGGTTGATTGCGCGCCGAAATTACTTCAAAACTCACCAGCTGTATCTCGCCAAATGGCTCCAACAGTGTGCGTATTATACAATAGGAAGGTCACGGTGGGGGGAAGGCCAGAAGATACGGGATTAACATTCAGCGTAGGACTAGAAAAAATTATGAGAAAACTGGCGAAAACGGACGAAAAAACGGAAAGAGTAATGGTGGCGAACGTCATGAGAATTCTTCTATCGGTATCCATGATCAGAGGAATTGCTTACAATGAAGAATGAATGAAGATGGAGTAAGCGTGCGTAGCATTATTCTCCTATTTTTCCTATCAATTGAATTCCAAATGCTCCTTTTACTTAAGTCATCGACTCACGGCGTATTATAACGATCATATCGATGTGTTTGATAGAACGGGTAATAGATTTCGTTTATTTAGTGGCTAAGAAGGAAAATTAACGACTACACAACATTTTTGTGCCGAACACTTGATATTTCAGATAGTTTAGCTTTCATGTAAAATACTTTGGTCACATAAGAGAATGATTGAAGCATTACATAAATTCCATTTAAGTTTATTCACATTATAATCGAGCAAATTTTCGAAAAATCAATTTTTTGACATATTGACAGATGTTACTGTTTATACTTTCTGCAGTAGCAGCAAAATCTCATGGTGAAAAAAATGGAAAGCAGCATAGCCTTAAAACCATTTCGCCATATGATTTTCAATCACAGCGAATATCGACATTTTAAATAAGATAGTTTACTTTTAAGTTTTTCATATGATTACTAACTCATATTGAAATGAACACTCTCAGCTCCTGTCTGTCATAAACTATCAAAATATTATTTTATATCTCGTATCCTCGGTTGAGCACTATCTTCATCAACAATGAAGTTTTTCTGTTTTTGCCGACGGATCGCCCAGAAGCGGGCGAATACTGATTCATAATGTGATTTCAGACTCATCGAGTAATGGCTTTATTAATATATAAATACCAAAGAGCTGAAAACATTTTCTTGAAAAAGAATGTAATTCCAAGTTATGGGATAAAATGGGGTGAAAATCACTTTTCCTTGCATAATGAGCGGCTCCCGCAAAAGAACCCGGAAGACAGAGGGAGTAGAAAAAGAACGATGCTGACAAAGAAATGAAGTTTAGGAAAAAAACAGGAAAACATACAAAAAGAGAGGAAGGGGACACGGTTGCGAGACGGAAAGAGTTGTAACACAAGGGTGACGCCTATCTCCATTGTATTTTTTTCGCCCGCGGGGTAATAAAATGAAAATGCGATCGTCAAGAGCACAAATGAGCCAAGGCGGAAGACTCTAGCGCTGGATAAGGAGCGCAGCAAAGGATATATTCCTTTCATCTCAATCTCCTTTGCTTTCGAGTCAATATCGTAAAAGGACGGGACAAAGTAGAGCCTCATCTATCCGTGAAAACAAGAGATTGTTTAAAATAAAGATAAAAATAAGGGCCGATTCAAGCTACTGAGCACGCCAAGAAAAATTCCGCGAACAGAATTTGGGATCAGAGGGGGTGGATCGAATATTTGGAGCTGCGAGGATTCTCCATAAAAGGACTTCCGCGACTCTCTTGTTTACAGTCTGCTTCCTACTTTCCGTTCTTTTAATCATCGCGCCGATAAATTGGTGATGGCATCAACGGGAAAACGAAGGCAAAACAACGTACGCCCGACGCTTTGAAGATAAGGGTGCTTAATAATCAGCGTAGTCGACTCGCTTCCTTGTTAGTGAAAGATGAAGGGAAATGCTTTTACTTTGATACACTCAGACAAAGAGTCCAAAAATATCCTCCACTTAAAAAGGTGGCGAATATTATCATTTTTATACAAAATGAGTGACATTTAAATATATTAATACGCCAGTTTTTATAGAGTTGATGATTTTATACGGCTTTTTTCTTCAGTAGAATGCAGAACTTTCGGGTTTCCAACGGGGAGATGTGGGGTAGTGGCAGCGGCGCTTTGAAGTCGTAGTTTGTGATATTATTCAGGGTGAATGGTTTGGTGAGAGGGATGTCACCTTTATATATAATATCATATATGGATAGAGTTGGCTTTGATTGATCGTAACTCTCCTTCTCTTTGTACAGAAGTGTCGATGTCAAACAGTTCACCCAGCGCCTTCGAAAGGTCGGTAGTAGTCAACGAAATCTCTCGATGGGAAACCAAAGAGTTCTAAATAATAGTATCAGTTTATTCAATACAAAATACATTTACAACATTTGCTTAGACATTCTAAACAATATGATGCAATATGATGGTATCCCAGGGGAAAAACTGTTTCAGGGTTTCCATTATGAGCTATTTTATAAAGGCAGATCAGGTGCTAATTCTTGATTATCAGTTACATAATAATAAAGTGATACAGTGATAAAATTGTTTAATAATTGTATACGTTCATTTCATAGAAAATACCACAAGCAGAGAATTTAATCTCAAATTACTACTAAAAAATGGCACACGCATATACACACGAATTTAAGTATTCATTTATACATATGGATAAGTATATGTTAGGTTTCATTATTATTTAAGTACCTTTTTTTGTTAATTACATGGAATTTACAAAAAATGTACAAATACAATGCTATTCAATCAACTTTATGGTCCTGCTAAGCCATTTGTGGCTTATCAGCAGGTACCTTTTATAATTTTTTAGTTGTGTTTTATTTAACACTAGCAAAAAATTAGCACTAAATACTACATATAAATAACACTAACGAATTTACGAAATAAATCAAAGTAATTTATGCGCATAACATCCATTCATTTTTCCTTCTCTTAACTTCTCTTATACATTCCAAATTTTTTAGATCATCACTAAATTTACTGAACAGTTTTGGAACATAAAAACTTAATTGCCTGCAACCCTTGTGTGTGAAATATCTTGGAACTGCATGTTTATTGACTTTTCTAAGTTCAAAATTTTGATATTACACTCTTTTCCTTTTGTATTTATCACTAAAATAATTTTCAGTGATTAAAATATATTGCAATAACTTATCAACCGGTAGGATTTTGAACTCTTTCCAACCTTTTCTTTTTTTTTAACCATCAACTGTAATCTCTCCAGTTTCTTGAAATGGATTGGATTGAATTAGTTTCAATAACCTTTTCTGATTAGCTTTGATTCTTTTTAGATTTGTTACTCCACCTGTCCCCCACACAGTAAGACATTCACATGTATAGACATAATTACGTACATATAAGATCATAATCACACAACTTATATACCAATATACAAGTATACATCATTTAATAGCATTTCTGTAAAAACTTATTTAAGTATGAACTCAACTTTCTCATTGCACATAAAGCCATTTTTTAACCGCATTATTGAATCCAAATTCCGTTTATGCCTAGGCAATATCATATGGCAGAAAACGAAATAATTTTGGCCCTAAGTATTGACATGATTGCCGAAAAATTCCATTTCTAGTGGGCCTTGGTATTCCAAAATCCCTTGGTATTTCAAAATCAAAAATATTCTACATATTCACCGGGAAAGCCTAAATTCTTCCATTTTCTCCAATGTTCTGTGCTAAGTTGCCTTTTTTTCATTGCAACAACTCACCTTTAGCTAGCTACGGCCAGGAGGATTATCATGACCGGCAGCGAGGAAACAAAAATCTAAATAATCGATTTTTTTATATCTCAAAAAGTATGAAAGGTATTTGAATGGTCCATGTTCTACTGGAAATGGAAATTCTAGAATAGCCTAGAAACTAGGCATTTTGAATGTGCCAACGTGCTTGGCAGCAGGCTTACCTTTTATAAAATAAGATTGCTGCCAAGTATGACTCTAAAGCCCCGTTCACAACAACTTAACTTGACTTAACTTGGCGCGGCTTAGGAGTTGAGTCCGTGAGAAAGCAACACACTGGTTTAAAGTGGCTTAACTCGACTTGGCGAAGTCTTGGAGTTGAGCATTTCTCAACTTTCTCTTAATTCAAGCCGATAGCAAGGCCTGGTTTACTATCGACAGTGCGGAAGTAATCGATTGCTACTATCGATATAAGTCGCGCCAAGTTAAGTCAAGTTGCTGTGAATGTTAAAACCACGCATCACCTCCAGCAAAACTCTGCTGTAGCTTGACGCAAACTCGTATAACGAAGAGAAAAGTGAGTTAATTGGCATAGTCGCAGGCTATTCTTAAGGATAAATTATTGATAAACTAAATTCGTAAAGGTTAAAAATTTGAGAGATTCACGTCGTGAATTATTGAAAAAATAAGATTTCAGGAAAAATTCCCGCATACCTTTGATGATAGGAAACGAAATCCTGAAGGTAATTCAATTAACTACTATCAAGTAATGTCCTAGTTAGGGTCTTCTACAAAACCGACACAATATTCCACTACCACTCAAACATATTTGCAATCCATTCCCAAAAGGCCATCTATAGATAGAAAAAAAAAGAGAAGAGCAGGTTTCTCTTAGATGCACGTCGAGAGCTGTCAAAAAAAACTACGCTGAGGGCGCAAGGCATTAAGCTCGTCCGTCATGATGGGGAAAAAAGCGAGAGGCTTATGACCACTTTGACACAACCCATACATTTTAGGTCCCCCGGACAGAACCCATTTGCGCATTCCGTTTCCCCGTCCTAATACGACACAGCATTAGCCCTCTTGAATCACTTGTTCGGCCCTTCCCCACGACCTACCTCCTCCACCACGCATAACCAGCGTTTGATGAGAGGATGGAGGCGCGCTTTACAGCACACCGCGCACTTTACGACCGCTTGTATTTCTCTCGCAAACAGTCGCAGAAGTTTGGGCCACAAATCATTATTCGCCGGCCTTTTCAAAACCTGTGTTTACTATAACTTTGACATGAAGTCGAGCCAAAGTTATGGGGGTGGACTAATGCGGCGGTTGACGACGTCAAAACGACCACATAGAGCCTAGTTGAATATCTCTTGTCAAGAGCAGGATAGAGTTTAATGCAGGAAACGGAAGGTTCTCTTGTTACGCTCAAGATTGAATTCAGGGCAAGTGGCGAAAAACCCAGGTGATCCTGAAGTAGGACTAGACTTCATTACAGAGGTAGGGAAACATGGATTCACTCTCGTGCGAAGAGCAAGATTAAACGGAGAGGGATAAAAGAGGCAGAACGAAGGAGCTGTGTCCCTCCAGATATTCCTTCGGGTGTCCTTCGATACCTTTTCCCACACATCAACGGTTGATCCACCCTTAGTGGCCTTTAGTTCTCCTCATGAGAGTGCCATCAAGTTTTGCTTTATCGATAAGGCGGGACTGATGCCATAATTGTGCGCGAGTTGGAGGTTCAGGCTACCTGTTTAGAAGTTGACTCATAGTCGTGTGTTCCCTGGCCTGATAAAGAGCATGGCTTTTTCTGTATTTTTGTTTCATTGAGCGTAACTGTCTATCTGTCGCAAGTGATTTTATCTCATCATTCCATAGTAACCCTGACTACGCCTAATAACCCAATTAATAACCCACAAAAATTGGACAATCAGTTGAATACTCTCGGATACCTCTGGGTCAACAAAATATCACTGGTAATGTATAGAGCAAATTACGAGGCACCATGATATACGTCAAAAACTGTAAAAGTTAACTCCATATACATATATCTTTTCAAAAGAAATTTCCGGGTGTTTGTTATGAGAATGTAATTTCATCTACCACACTATTGAGTTCTTATGTTTTACGCTTTTGATCATATCTTGTCGCAGACAGTGTGTGTAAAAAACACTCTTAATGAAAACGCAATTCTATTTCTTACACCCTTATTTCCTTACTCGCACCCATCCAAAATTCAGCAAATATGTCTAAATGGTTCCATCTGCTTGCATTAATATTCTCTTGCATTTGTATCCAACCGGTCCGATATCCTTGTCGAGAGGGGACAAACGTGCACATGCAACCAGAATAAAAGTAAGCATACGGACGGTAGGTAGGACGACAAAAGCGATAATTAGCACGCGATAGTGGCACCATTAAAAAAATAATGAAATTTCCCTTGCACCCATGATAATCACTAGTCACGGAATACTGCATGCATGCACGTATGGACAACTGCGACCCATTCAGGGCAGACGCGGCCGGCTGCATTATGACTCGTCGCGAGGATTGGCGTTCCAGCAGGTGACGAGAGACGGAAGATGCCCTTCTCGATACTGAACCCGCGCACATCGTAAAAGCACGGCGGGCTGTCTGGGGCATGATGGGAGGCGAGGACGGTCTGATGTGAGCTAAGAATTTAAAAAAGCACCACGGGAACGGATGAGTCAGACCCCATCGATGTGAGGCGAGTCTATAGGAATTAGCACGGAGTGTCAGAACGTAACACGTAGAAAATTAGTAATCTACACATATGTTCTACCGTATAATTTGTAGCGTAGAACATTGCTTATTTTTAACTAGTGAACAATTAGATTATTAAATCAGTATCTACAGCTAGATAAATAAATTGGGGTCCAATTTAAGCATTGCTTTAACAGCATAGTGAGTTGTTTTACACATTAAAATTGTGAGAAAGTTTAACTCAAACCACCTATGATACACCAAGGGTTGAAATTCACCATGAGATAATAATTTGACTTGACCGGGATTCGAATTATGATTTCCCAATTACCGATCAGGTGTATTTAGTATTTAAGGTAGTTTGAGCGAAATATTATTTTACCTAGAAATAAATAAATTTGGTCTTATTTTAAAGAAAATTATATCATCCTTCCATTGACACAAAAAATTCTACCCCTTACCACATTACTTTCCGAGATATTTGCAAGAAAACACCAGCCCTTGTACATAGGAAATGGTACGTGTATGCACTCCAGAGAGACCTTATATTAAAAATTAGGCATCCACTACACTTAGACCTCGTCAAAAAATCAATAGCGTAGTATATGCGTTCTCTCAACTATTTTTGAAAATTAATCATAATGTCACCGCAATAAATTCTTCGGGATCACAACACACCTTCCATTTTGATGGAGTTTCAAACGAACTGAGCGAAAAAAATGAGTCAAGTTAAAGACTTATGTAGATATTTTCATTTGATTACTTACAATTTCTGTCATGTAAAACTATATAGTTGCACCTTTAATAATGTAATATTTAATTCGTGTGTCTCACAGCTGGTGAAATTAAAACGTATAATTCGAATATGGTCTCTATTATGAATAGGGAACTATCACGCTCGAATTACCTTAAAACACCGATCTTGCTTCAAGGCAAATTTCGAGGAAGGTTTATGCTAACTAGATGCTCACGCCTCAAGTCTACATTGTAGCGCATGAGACGATTGTCGAGCTTACAAAGCCACTCTCGCGGTAGATAAACCCAACATTGTCGTTTATGTAACTACGGAATTGACGAATTTCCAAACTATGCATTGAGAATTGATATGGTAAGAAGTCATTTGCGCGGGTACAAATCCCAAGGGTTGAAATTCGCCATGAAAAGAAAATTCATTTTTCATGGCGAATTTCAACCCTTGGTGTATATGCACCCGGGCAAGTTACATCGCACCACACCACTTGCCAATGCAATGTTTGGGAAGTCGCCTATAATACGTCCACGATTGGCATTGAATGTATAAAATACTGACATACTTGCAAAGCTGACCGTACAATATTAGGTTATATAAAAACAAAACATACTTTTGCAAAACAAAAGCTAATAATTACTGTAAAACACATAGACTTAGTTACCTGATTAGAGTTGAATTATTCATTTATATTAAATTATCACTATACACTCAATTGTACATAATGCAGTATTTATCAACCAGGTAAATAACATTCTACGTCATTCAGATAATGCTTATTCTACACTCTCTATATATTTTATAGTATTCCAACGCGTAGATAAAAAATAAAACACATGAAAAAATAATACTCAAAGTCTTATGACCCAGCTTTAATAAGGAAAAGAAATATGCCTAGACCAGACGGATAACATTTTTCACCATTGGTTTCAGCTCTAGGAAAAGTAAACATCGTCATGAATACTTTTTGTTGATGACGACCAGCGTAACTGTTGTCATCCTAGTCAACACAAGCGGTGAAGACGCGAAAAATGCAGAGTTTTTTAATGGGTCTCGTTTATTCAGAATCGTGTTCTGCATTATATAATTTATAAATAAAATCATGGATTAGATAAAATAAGCATGCTATATAAAGTGAACTAAATAGTTACATTACAGAGTTATAAATAGAACGATCCATACATATACCATTGCCTTACGAGATGAGAAGCTCTTATTCATAGTCCTACTGACAAATGAAAAAGATAGGGTAAAAAATTCTCCCTACCCCAAATGGTTAACAAAATAAGCACTAAATCAAAAGTTGACGGTGCCAATAGGCGCAACAACAATAAATTCGTAGCCATGTTTAGGGAGGAGGAAGGTGTGCCAGACATCCAGGAATGGGGAAGATACGGAGTGGAGACGACGCTAAGGGAATATGTATATAAAATGCATACTATGCACATTTATGTGTACACATACGTACACAAGCGGGGTCGTATATTAGTATCTGTATCCGGTAACCTTGTTTCCCTTATCACTAGCGTTTTAGTGTCCCCAACTGCACTCCAGCCTTCTTCCGCCATTGTTCTCCTTCGCGCACTGGCGTGGAATCGCAAATTATAGCGATCCCAGAATACATCGGGAGATGGTAACCGCCCCTTCTCTTCCCGCTCACCAGGCGAAATGGTGGAAATCGTGGTAGAATATACTTACATACATACCAATCGCGGCGTTCCCTTCCGGGGGAAGGACAGTCGCAAAGTTTCTCTCATAAATACATATTTGTACACCGAACTCTGCTTCAAAATTTCCTCCATACTGACCTATCTTTGCAAACCTCTTTTGCTTCATTTACTCCCATACACTGCTTCATACACGCCCTCCTGTTTTTAAGACTCCTAATATTCCTCCTCCTAAGAATTTCCTCAACCACATTCAACCACAACTTTTTCGGCCTACCTCTACCTCCCTCACCATTCAATTCACTCTTATATACCTTTTTCGTTATTCGACCCTCATCCATTCTTTCAACATGGCCAAAGCAATGAAGCACACTCCTTTCATATATGTCCATTTCTGGAGCATCTAACCCTCAGTCATTTATTACCCACTCATTCCTGACCCTATCCGTCCTACTTTTTCCGCAAACAATCCTCAGATAGCTCATACCCACGGTGTTTAGTCTACTCTTATGTCTATCCTGACATACCAATGTTTCACTACCATACAACAAAGTGGGGAGGAGTACACTTTTATACACAGCAATTTTCGCCTCCTTAGACAGGCACTCATTCCTTGATATGCTCCACATGCTACCTACCACTTTTCTTCTAGCCTTCGCACGTCACTTTATCTCCTCATCTATCCGTCCATCTTTCGTAAAAATCTTACTTAAGTACACAAAACCATTCACTTGTTCAATTACTTCACCATTTGCCCACATTGTACAGTTATTTTCTCCATTCTCCTTATCGAAAACTACTACTTTAGTCTTTCACGCATTGGTAGAATATATAATTTCAAGAAAATAACTTCTACACCTTGTTAATTTTAACTGTGGAAATAACGGTGACTTTCATGGTCCAAAAAGAAGTATAATTAGAAACATAATCTCTTAAAGAAAAAAAAAGTACCTGGTGGATCAATTGAGAACGGAAATTAAGTTAAAGATTTTTCCACTCACACACTTCCATGCACGGGCCTGTAGAAATGGGTGTTAGGACAATAGCCATGAAAAAGGAGAAAGGGAACTCAGAAGGAAAAAGGTAGAGAAAGAAATGAGGAAAAAGCAATAAGATGGTACAGAATATTCTCAATGGTCACCCGAAAATTGCTCCATCAGAATATTTCAAGCAATATTGGCCTTCAGTGACGCTTCCGAGTCGCCATTGGCTTCAACCATAGTCTCTGTGCATTGGTTATATGTACACTCGTACCAGGATGCGTATTCATTTTGTACGTATTATTGACTTCTTAAACTGAAATTATTCAACCTAAGTATTTTACATTAAAAACTACATAATAATTATGAAAAATTAAAATATTCGTCATAAATAAAGTAAATAAAGTCAATTATGCCTAACTGAAATTCATGTGAGTTCATTACTAATGAAATTATTACCTCAATTTTATAAAGACTAACTAAAACATAACACTATTTTTTCTCACGAAAAGCAGGGTGTAACTAATTTGTTTTAAGTGTAGAGACAGCAATAAACTTAAGACAGCTTAGGAGGACATTTCAAAAGTTTTACAGAAATTTACAGAAATATTCATATTTTAATGATTTAATTTTTATGATTTAAAAAAATTATTTTTATGATAACTTTTGATGATTCAATGATTTATGATTCAATATTCACTCCGTATTAAAAATGTAGGCAATTTCCAGGAATAAATATTTCTATAACTTTTGACGCCCAATTGAGAGTTATGTCACCCCATATGATCAAAAACCTTAGTCATAAGACAATCAGGTTATTCGTACATGATGTCATCAATCTACGGAGCTTATATGATAGTGTGGCAATTCGTGCGCTAGTTTGATGAAGAAAAAATAACTCGAAATAGTAATTGGAATAGAAAAGCAGGATAATAATAACACATCAGCAGGGAAATACTAATCGAATTAATTCCCCGGGATTAAATTAAATCACGCGGGATTTGAAACCAATTGTCCTAATTAATGGCGAATAATTTACGACTAAGCAATCCAAGATTTACAATTTTAGACCAGTGATGTGCGATTAAGAAATCTATTTGAAATTTTCAGCCGAGGTTAGAAAAACAACTTAACATCTTTATCCTTCTAATTCCTCTCGGAAACCTTGGCGCTTTTCAGCAGTGCATTAGCTAAATGCTTGCCGCCATTTCTGTACTGTGATTGTGCTGTTAACTTTGTTATGACGGTCGTATTTTCTTTACAAATGCTCAATGAAAGGTATACCTTCACTTTCAACTATCTGAGTTCCCGATGACGGCGTGTACAGCTACGGCAACAAAAAGGAACGAGTTTTAGAATTAATTTTACCCTCTCAAGCGTTCGCAGGTGTCCATCCATTAGAGCCAAGAAACCACTCGTAAAAGTGAATAGGCGTCCACAATAGTTACCGTTTGGCGTCAGCCGCGAGGCCAACCCCTGATTTCCCGATGAGTTGCCTTGATACATTGGATTCCTGATTTATGTCCTCCCCGCACTTTCACAGGCTGGTAATGAGTGGATTTCTCATGAATGTCACTCAAGATTTTTCCAGGAGTGTTACGTCAAGCAGAGCTAAAAGCCATTCATTCATGAACAGAAGTCACGGTGATTTACTAAATGCTTAGAAAAGGAATAAAAAAGAAGCGATGAATGGTTCAAGGATATATTAAGAGAAAGGAAGATAACAAATAATAGTCTTCACAAGAAAAAGTTCCATGAAAATTATCAACATTTGTTTCAACTGGAAATAAAGTCAATTATGCCTAACTGAAATCCATGTGAGTTCATTACTAATGAAATTATTACCTCAATTTTATAAAGATTAACTAAAACATAACACTATTTTTTCTCACGTCGTTCGTAATAGCGCAAACAGGTCAAATTACATTCTTACACATAGGAGGGAAAAAATTACGATTCAGATCACTACTGGCGAAGCTTTTTGCACTGCTAACCCACAGAGCGTGATTTATTTTCCAGGAATTATATACGCCTTGGGACGAGAAACATATGCTTAAAAAGACACTGCATTTTACTCCAACATTCACTATAAGAACACCCACATGAAATTCACAATTGACCTAGTCGCAGACTTGCTGTTGAAAATATTCGCTCAAAATGTTTTTAGAATCACTTAAAATACTTAAAATGTACAATAATAATTGACTGATTAAGTCCTTAAGTATGATAAAAATGAAATGAATGAATGATAAAAATGAAACAAATGAAAAAAATCATTTCCATTGGGCTTGAAGAAGTGTAGTAGTTCAATGAAAATCCATTGCAATAACTCCAAGTTAACCGCATGATACTTCAATCAATTCCATTGAAAAAATGGATACTCCTAAACCTGACAATGTGCTGTTCAGCGAATTTAGTTCATAGTTGGCCCATTTTTATCTTTACGGTTAGTTGGAAGACGAGAAAAAATTTAATATTTTATCCCTATGAGTATGCAGTCAGCAGGTAGTCCTTCAGGTCAACGTTGCCACGAGGACTACAGGACATGACAGTTTCAGACGCATTGTCTCCACATTTTGGCACTTATTTTTTCCGATAGTCCTCCATTGCAGTGACATTATCAGCTTGACCATTGTATAATATCCATCAATGTAATGTGGAAACAAATAAATTAAATCTCAAATACCGATGGGAAAGAATTCAACGGTTTGAAAAGCGAGGATCATCGTTAGATCCATTCGGCCTGACCAATGGCCACAGAAAAATATTCCCCTTGACAGAAAATCATAATTAACCTTAAACAATGGAGATTATATATCTCAGTAGGTGTAAAAAATTTCAAAGTAATTTCTCTTCCATGGTGTACACTTTCTGGGAGCAGCAATGCCATCGGTTGTAACTGACCGATGCATGAGCATACACATTCCTAATTACACCAAAACAATTATTTAATTAATGCAGTTAATTACTAATATGTTATTTTCTGATATTAATGTACGATCCAGCTACCTGATTCTCAACTTCAACCAACACTAGCGCCAAATGAGAATATAACTCGATCGATCGATCTTCACCCATCACCAATCGGTCTTCAAAATTACATTTCAGGTTACGCAAGTAAAGACTAAAAGGTACAAATCTTGAATACGAATGGAAAATTTAATTATGAAGATAAACTCATGAAAAAGTTTTTAATGATTGGGAAATGTATTCATGACTTGCAGATTCTAGAGCTGTAACGATTGACAGCATCATACCCAATGTGCCTATGAAACAAAAAGAGAGCAAAAGTATTGCCTCGAGAGGTGACTCAAATTCATTGCCTTAAGGAAACCCAGAACGACCCATAATTATGGTAATGCAAAGATTGCATGCAGAAGTCATTCCCTGCCATCGCTAATAACTTAAAAAAATTGATGGTAAGCTGCCTAAGTTAAAATAAATAAAATTCCCAGGACTTTTCACGCATCATAAGGAGTTCTAGAGAAGGTGAGGTGAACGGAAAGAAAAATTACGAGGATGTGATTGAAATGGTGGAAGGGGAGAGGAAACTTTTGAGTGAAATTCGGGATAGGCAGGGTAGAAGGCTCAGGATGTAACAAAGCGTTGCTGAGGAGTGTGATAGAGGGAATGATGTTAGGCAAGCGGGGTAAGGGGAAAAAAGAGAATAGGCTTCATGGACGGGTTGAAGAAGGATAGACGGTACGCTGATGCGAAAAAGGATATACTAGAGGGAGATTGACCCCTGAAAGTGATGAAAATTGGGAGGAGATTGTCTGATATTCAACAAAACCGTCCTAACTGTTAGTGCTGTTAATACTCAAAATAAAAAAAGAGTTCTTATGAACAGCTCAAACATACTTTCTTTTAAAACCTTTCATTTAACTATTGTGTTCATCTCGGGATTAAAAACTCTTGCTAGGAGTAACATTCTCAATGGCCTCCATTAATAAATACACTATGAATCTAAGCCTTTTTGCAAAAATAACATTGCGCCACCAGAAAAAATTACAAACCTATGAATCCAAGCCTTTTCGCAAAAATAACATTGCGCCACCAGAACAAATTAAGACTTGAAATCTGGAAAACGATATTAGCCAACTTATATAATGGTGATATTCCAGCAGAAAATAGTGATAAAGCAGTCACCCAAATACCATTTCAGTCTATCACGCTACATAAGGAAGCAGAAGTACCATTTTTTTCTATTTTAATGTTTTCAGTTCCATTCAAAGCCAATGAAATTTCAAATGTATCGCTGAGGTTTACAAGATACCTGAGGACTTCGGTTCATATTAGCGTGCGATTAGCTGACCAAATTGCTGGACTGGACTCTCATTTTTATTTTACTGTATTTTATGTGACAGTAGATTTTTCTTACAGGCCAGACATCGATTTTTTTAAAGTATTCTACGGATTACAGTATGTTTTGTTGAATGCCGGAGAATATCCTCACGGTTTTCTACACTTTCAGGAGCCTAGCTAGCTCTAGTATATCCATTTTTGCCACGGCATACGATCAACCCTTCTTCATCCTGTCCATTATACCTATTCTCTTTCTTCCTCTTCCCCGCCTGCCCAGCATCCATTCCTCTATCACATTTTTGAGCAATCCATCGCTCTTATTACATCCTTCAGCAACCTACTTTGCCAATCTCGAATTTCTTTCAGGAGTTTCCTTTCCTCGCTCACCATCTCAAGCACTTCCTCATTAGTCTTCCTCTCCGTACACCTCACCTTCTCCTTGCATTCTCCACACCCATATCTCAATTGTCTGCAGCGTATTCTTGTCCTACTTTCTAAATGCCTACGTTTCTGCCCCACACAATGTTATGCTCCGTATCAAGCTCTTCCCCAGCCTCTTCTTCACATCTTTACCCAAGGTCCCCGTCACCAGCTCCCTTCTAATCCTCCACTGAGTAAACGCCTCCCTAGGTAGCGCCATTCTCTTCCGTATTATACAGTAAAGAAAATTTATAATTCACGACGGCACAATTCAACTTTTTCGTATCGTAGTCCAATACTATGATAAATTACTGAAAAACTTTTTGAACATAACAGCTACTCAATTGAAAATGATTTCATCGCACGGGAAACTAAAAAATACAAATACTATCTTATAAAAATTACTTGTAAATTTTTCCCAATTATGGTCCTGGATAAAAGCTAATGTTGCAGAAGTCTTGGTCGGTTTAATAAATATTCTGCGGAAAAGTCATCTCTTTTAGATGTTATTCATCTCTCAATTTCAGAAGTTCACAGCTGATACTGTGAAATTTGGCAAAATATTAAGTATATTTGCAATACCACCGTTGAATCTCAGCCCACGCAAGGAGCCCTCGAGGTTGCGAAATAACGGAAGCTCTTTCGTGTTGCCAATCATAGAGAGGTTTAGAAACATTCACATAGGCAAATAAATAATGAGTCAATGAAGGTATTTGTTTATTTTTTCCAGCTAAAAATATGGCTACAGTATAAAATAGGTTTGGAAATTTACTGACCAAGTTTTCCAGTAGTGAGGTCAGTGTACAATATAAAATGTTTATCACAGAAAACAAGGTCAATACAGAAAATGAAAAGTAAAAAAATACAAAGGAGTTTAGTCTTTTTTTATATATATAACTCATGCCGCTTCCTGCAGCATTTTTAAACTCATCATAATAACTTTTAATATAATCAGCACAAGTTTTTGCAAAGATAGCTTTAACTAACTAGCTTTACCTCCTAAATCAGCGCGAGGCACAAATTATGGATGACATATTAAGTAATATATTACTCAGAGAGCTTTCAAGTCGTTTGGTACCGAATTAGGGGGCAGAATGGAAAATTTGAAAACATTTTTTAACACTCTCTCCAATACCTACTCACCCTTCTTCTTCGTAAGTCAACTTTTTTCTCTTTCGAAGCGCACGCAATAGCCAACGTAAGTGAAACCTCGGGAATGCACCTTTGCCCGTCGAGTCGTAAAGCATTATTCTCTTTCACTTGTTTTTTTTCTATTTCCCATCATTTGCAACAACGCCACTCACTCCACGGTTCCGATCAGAGTGTGCGGGACGAAGAGCGAGTGGCGCCCTTCAGCTTTCGACGGACTCCTCAACTCCGCCGGGTGCGAGAGCGAAGCCAAATGGAATTAGCGTGTCCATTAAAGAGCGGCGAGGCAACGTGACAGGATGTGCAATAAAAGGCGCGAGACTAGTCGACGGAGAAGGATTTTTCCCCCGCCGCGATTTTCTCCTCTTCTTTTTATTCCTTCCTTCCTCCTAATGGAAAAGGGGAGCTTCGAAGATTATTTTTCCCGGTGAAACAAGGCTTGCGTGTCTAGGAGGCGAACGCCTTTTAAAGCAATTAAGTCGACTGCTTCTGACAGATTCGAAGGAGAGCGCTGCACTCACGGGGTTGCGAAGTTTGTCGACGAAGTTTGGTCGTAAAAAATTTGATCCTTGAAAATAAGCAAATATTGAGCGCTTAGCATAGTATTTTTGGTTTCAAAAAGTTACCATAATATTTTTGCCGAAAAAACCGCTCCTTGAATATTATTCACTTCATTGGTAATAGGTAGTGCATTCGTCCAAAAATCTGTCCGTAGCAAATATTGGGGAATTCAAAGAAAGTTGTTTCTTAGCAGCCAGCCCGATGAAAGATTAATCCATTGTAAATGCATTAATAAAATAAAGGAATTGCTTTTTAACAAGCTGTACGGTTTCAGGGTGAATAGTGTGAAATTTTTCCATGTTAGAAAAGAAATACTATGCAAATTCCACTTAGAAAAAATGTAATACACGACCCGGGTCTCAACACGTCATCTTCACCTGTTATTGCCAATTGCCTCTTCCCCTGAAGATGACATAATTTGTTGAAACCCGGGTGGTGTTAAATTTTCTCTTAGTGGAATTTACATAGTTTTTCTTTTCTTACAGGATATGTCTCACTGTCACCGCAGAATTAGTTGACGCAACTTGTCAATATTAAACCAGCGCGATACAATAATGTACACTACGTTCTATACAACTATCTACTTATAAAGTACAAGAAGACCCAACATGAGGGAGTATAACAATGGGTCCTAGATACAATAACTTTACATCTACTTATATTGTACATTGAGTCCCAACCCAAGGGAGTATAACAAAGTACGTTTTCATCTACCAGATGAAAATGCATCTAAAATAAGACTGATTGTGTCATTTTCGACGGCTTAAATATTTTAATTACTTGTTTGTCTTATACACGTTCATGGTGCCAAGGTAGATGCAATAAATAAATATCTGTACAGTGACCTAACAATAAAAAAGGTTAAAAGGTATTTCAAAACACGGAGAAAACTTAAGAATATATTGAACTCAATTTAGGTATTAAAATGTATCCAAAAATATCACTAGCACTATCGAGATAAGAGGCAAATTCGTTAGTGATATAATAGCATAACCACCTCGTAAACAATAAAATGAGCTAAACTTAAGTACTTTAGAAAGGATAATTGAAGGTGTTATAATCCTGGGAATTGAGTCAAAAAAATGGCAGAGCTTCGAAAGGCATGACCAATTGCAAGCCAACAAATATACATGCACTTAGATCATAAAAGAACCTTCACCAAAGAGCTGAGCAAAAATTAAAAACAAAGCAAAATCTAAGACGTCTTACTTTTAACCTTCTAGAACTGAAATACAGAATCGAGATTTCCATAGCTAATTGCACCCCATAAACCTAAAATTTAATTACGAAGAATGATTTCATTAGGTTCGTAAGGATGAAGTTAACGTATCTAGCGGATATAGAGTCATTTTTATTTGATTGCAGCACGTTACTCGAGCGTGGTCAAGTACTAAAACGCTGAAACGATATTCTCCACAGCATTATTTCGAAAACGAAATAATGAGAAAAAATGTAGGAGCACTAGTTTTATGCACTGACACTGAATATGCAAGCAAACTAGCGCGTGAGAGGAAGTGAGTATTAATAGAACTTTCGAGACTCAGAATTTATAACTCTGTTTACGAAGATTACGAAGGACTGGCGCACTTTGCATACCCGTTTGCCTTGGAGCAATTAATAAGGCTATGAAGAGGCAATGGGCAATATTTACTTGGATGTTGGTGTGAGACGAAATTAGAACCATAGACATTTACGACTGATTCATAGGGGAATTGTAAACACACTATTGTATCGCCTCTTCGTAAGTGCAATCACAACAACATCTTGACTGCCGTTCAAGACTGAATGGAAGTCACGAACGTCACGACCACTTGAAAACAAGCAGAGAAAGCAGGCAGAGAAAGGAATCAAAAGAGCATGAAAAAATGAAGTTAACAGTTTCAGACGACATATTGTGGGACTGCATTATTAAAATGCATAGTAAAAATGCATTATTAAAGTGCCGAAACACGCGTTGTAAAGTTTTCAGCATTAAATAGAGTGGACAGTACAACTTCTAGTATTCTTCATTTTGCATTAAATAAATTATGCACATTAATGAGCTAATTCCAGTCTTGATAAACAGTGCTAATACGGGGATAAATATGACCATCTAGAAAAGCAATGTGCATTCTGCGACATTTCGAATACACTAAACTTAACGCACCAGCAAAGTCTTAAGATATTAGGCCTTTATCGTTTTGCCACCTAAATATAGATAGAAAATTAGAAGAAATATCAACAAATTTAGAACAGCTAAAATATATCGCCCAAATAATAAAATCTAATTTTACTCGTCACACTTCATAAAAATGTACAAGAAAAATTAATCTTAACAGCAAAAGTATAGTTCACTTATTCTCCTGGCTCGAGGTAGGTTAAAGCATCCAGGAAATGCAAGCTTATTACACCAATCTGCATTTGCTTTCAAGAAATCATGAACCAGTTGTATTTCTATGAATTGATAAAGAACCTTTTGGTGAATAAGTCTCACGAAACAAAATATGATAAAACTCCCTTTCAATACTATTATTTATACCCTCAAGATACTGCATGTATTATATTTAAACCATTTAAAATATTACCCAGAAGTCAAATGTGGCTTTACACCTTGAATAAACACATTTCGATCAAAGGAACTTAATATATATGAGCCCTGTTCACTCGAGAAGATTTTAAGAAATTGAAATCAGCTAATTAGTAGCTGCAGCCACTCGGTTACGGTCATAAAAATCCTGATAATTTGATACTCATAATAAAATTACGGGTGGGGGAATGTACCAGGTTCTGATTTGCATTGGATGTATGCCTGATGTGGAATCGTCCAATGCCACATACCTTTGTGATGATATTGGATGCAAGGTACATCGAATGCGTAGATAAAGACAAGTTAGTATTAAATACGTTAGTTTGGATTGAAGAAGCTCCTAGATAAGTTTTGTGAATCAACAGAGAGAATGAAATTGAGGGTAAATGCGTGCAAGACTAAAGTAGTAGTTTTTGATAAGGAGAATGGAGAAAATAACTGTACGATGTGGGCGAATGGTGAAGTAATTAAACAAGTGGATGGTTTTGTGTACTTAGGTAAGATTTTTACGAAAGATGGACGGATAGATGAGGAGATAAAGTGACGTGCGAATGCTGGAAGGAAAGTGGTTGGTAGTATGTGGAGCATATCAAGGAATGAGTGCCTGTCTAAGGAGGTAAAAATTGCTGTGTATAAAAGTGTACTCCTCCCCACTTTGTTGTATGGTAGTGAAACATGGGTATGTCAGGATAGACATAAGAGTAGACTAAACACCGTGGGTATGAGTTATCTGAGGATTGTTTGCGGCAAAGTAGGACGGATAGGGTCAGGAATGAGTGGGAAATAAATGACTGTGGGTTAGATGCTCCAGTATTGGACAAATATGAAATGAGTGTGCTTCGTTGGTTTGGCCATGTTGAGAGAATGGATGAGGGTCGAATAACGAAAAAGGTATATAAGAGTGAATTGAATGGTGCGGGAGGTAGAGGTAGGCCGAGAAAGTTGTGGTTAAATGTGGTTGAGGAAATTCTTAGGAGGAGGAATATTAGAAGTCTTAAGCCCAGGAGGGCGTGTATGAAGCAGTGTATGGGAAAATAAGGCAAAAGAGGTCTGCAAAGATAGGTCAGTGTGGAGGAAATTTTGAAGCAGAGTTCGGTGTACAAATACGTATTGATCAGTGAAACTTTGCGACTGTCCTTCCCCGGAAGGGAACGCCGCGATTGGTATGTATGTGGTGTTAAATACATAGAGAACTGTAGCAATAGAATTGACGCGTCAGAGACAGCGGCTATTGCATCCCTACCATTAAAAGTACATTTCGCGGTGCGGAGTAATCTTACAGGGCGATCGTAAAAAAGCGAACAAGGCAAAAAAATGGCGCATGACTTCCCCCCCTCGTTCCTTTCGAACGAAAGTGTGTTTTACTCCGATCTCGGCTAGCGTACTGTGGTTCCCACGCGACGGACTTAAGGTAGTCCGAGCGAGACAGTTCCTCAGTCATAATAGAGACCATATTCGAATTATTCGTTTTAATTTCACAAAATGTAGGACACATCAATTAAATATTGTATTATTAATGGTGTAATTATATAGTTTTATACGACAGGAATTGTAAGAAATTAAATGAAAATATCTACATAAGTCTTTAACTTGACTCATTTTTTTCGCGCGGTGCGTTTGAAACTCCTTCAAAACGGAAGGTTTTTTGTGATACCCAAGAACCTATTGCGGTGACAATATGATTAACTTTCTAATATAGTTGAGAAAACATTCAAACTACTCGCTGCTAGTTTTTTTACGGCATCTAAGTGCTGGAAATACCTCATTTTGTAAATAATGTCTCTCAGGAGCGCTTACACGTACCATTTCCCATGTAATAGGGCTGTTATATTTAGGCAAATATCTCCAAAAGTAATATGGTAAGGGGTTAAATTATTGGTGTCTTTAGAAAGGCGAGATATTTTTCTTTAAAATGAAACAAAACTCATTGATTTCTAAGTAAAATGATATTTCGCTCAAACTACCTTAACATGAGACGATGCTCTCGGCACTCCCCGCTCCGCTCCACTCCCACACCACGCTCCCTTCCCACACCCAACTCGAAGTGCCGTCACCTCTCCTTATCAGCATTCCGCCTCAAAGGACAAGCCATCGGAAAGGATATTCCCTCGTTCTCGATAAAAGGGCGCGAGGAGGGAGAAAGACCGGGTGGGGGAGGGGGAGGGGCAGACGGTCGGTGGGAGAGTAGGGAAGGGGTGAGCGGGATCCGTCCATCTTCCTCCCTCACTCCATTTATTCTCTCGTTTAGGATAGGATGACGCCAGGCACCGACGCTCTAGCCGACGGCGTCGTCTTACGTCTCCGGGTGTGGAGACCGCGGCTTCGTCCTTTCCCTGTCCTCGATCCCCTTCGACCATCCTAAAGATGAAGGGAACACAGGGACCGGACTTGGTTGAATTCAGGCGGGACTTTGCAGAGAAAATTCTTAATAATTTAAAGTACTCAGGGTACTTTACTGCTGAATTTTTTATTTGTGTAAAACTAGTATCACCAAATACGAATCATTTTCAGGTATGACGATCAGGATGATGCCGGTACATTGAAGCTAGATGCAACTTAATAAATAATTCTGTGAATCAATACCTAATGATCTCCTCACTATAGAGGGCCGTAATTTAAATATATTTATTTAAGTAATCTACCGGTAAAGGTAGGTTTTTTTGAATTTCAGAGAATCTCCTTCCGGTTTTCTACACTTTTAGGGGCCTATCTCCCTTTTGTATATCCTTTTTCGCCTCATCATACGATCTACCCTTCTTCAATGAAACCTATTCTCTTTCCCTCTATCACACTCTTGAGCAACCCATCACCCTTTATTACATCCTTCAGCCATCTACCCTGCATCTATCGGATTTCAATTAAGAGCTTCCTTACTTCACCCACGATCTCAAGCACTTCATCGTTAGTCTTTCTTTCCGACCACCTCGCCTTCTCCAACCTTCTTCACTTCAACTTCTTCAACTATCTTCAACCTTCAATTTCAATAGGCAAGAGTCAATTTGGACACCAAATGGTTTGCAACTTCAACTACAGACAATAAATACACTAAATGAGACAAAAACTACCTGCAAAAAAGACTTAAATCGAAGATATTTACTCATCAAATGCTTTTTTTCGGTAAAAATAATAGCATTCTTTTATGTGTGAGATTTTTCTGTCTCTTTGTCAATCTTCTACAGACCATTTCACCAACCATCACTCCGACAAACGTGTTGATGAAATATTAAGCATTTAGCAAAGCTTTCATTGTTAGCGGAAGGATACATTTGGAAAAAAATTCTAAACAATGTAAAACTGGAAAATTCATTAAATTGACTAGGATGCATTAGAGACAAAGCAGCTGCTTTAAAAAGAATAAATTTTTTCCCAGAGTTCAAAACCGATATTGAAGATTAAACAATTCTCTTTTGCTGTAGATCATTGCAGCGGAGAAACTATCATATTAACCCGTTTAGAGAAACATTAGCATCCATTTGATTTCTCAGTTATCATCCATCTAGGACATAATCAATATCGACAACTCAAAAACAAATCTACCACCGGTTTGGTCACATTTTGTAAAGTGCTCCTAAATAGGGCTTAAAGAATTCGAAATACCAAAAAATAGGCTCGGAGAGGATGAGATTTTCCTAGCACGAATAACTTCTAATGTTATCTAATAAGAGTCGCCGGGGGCGTTTTCTCATACTCTATCCATGTAGTTTCGTAAGATTTTCTCCGCAAAAAGAGCATCGATACCACAAGCAACGATTATGATAGGTGGCAGTAGAAATTTATATCACAAATTATTCAACGGGTTGAGTGACCCAGCTTCCACTTCGTGCAAGCGCGACGCCAATCACCCTTGACTTTAATCAGCGGGCAAAAAAATATTCCCAGAGCGCTCTATGAGAACGTGAAAAAATTTTCGCACGTCTAATTTCCAGGGAACAGGATAAAGAGGGGAAAGGAGGTGGTAGGGGTGCAGTCGGATGAATCCGGCAACGGCCATCGGGCATTTTCGCGTCCCCGTCGACCAGGCAACGGGCGGCACTAATTTAAACGCCGACTCCCCGGCGCCTTGGTGACCGACGACGACGGCGCTCCGGCGAGGAGATCGTTGGAGGTTACCAGAGCACAAGACGAGCAGAAAAACAAGAGGGTGTACTCGGGTTCATCCACTTAAACCGGTTCATTAAAATTGAAAAAAAGGAAAAGGTTGGATTTCCGGGATTAATAGAGACATGAGTCACTCGAAAAGGCAATTCTCCGTTTTTCTTGGCGCAAGGGTCAAGCACGTACGCAATTGCGATCCAAACCTTCCATTGGGTGATGAGGTAAACCCTTATAATGCTACATTCTTTTCGTCTTTACTTCGCAGATTCTCAAACTGCTCCACTGATATGTTGAGGCCCCAGTCTGGGTTCAGCGCAGAGGAAACTTTGTTGGCCGTGGATGACGAAGAATAAAGATGCTCGCGTATCCTACTCCTATTTCCACTGCCTCATCATATTTCACTGAAACAATTCAATAAAAATAGATTATATACACGACACACACGATAAAAATTGAAAATAAAAAGGAAAGGGCTGGATTTCCGAGATTAATAGAGACATGAGTCACTCGAAACGGGAAACCTCCATTTTTCTTGGCGCAAGGGTCTATAACACGTACGCAATTGCGATCCAAACCTTCCATTCGGTGATGAATCATCATTGGTCGTTAAATCCTAATTTTGGTTGACTACAGCCGTCCACTCTTCCCTATCTTTCCTCTGGGGACTTTTCCCCCTATTTTACCTTAAATCAAGTTCCTCACAAACCAATTGTGTCCCAGGGTGTGTCCAATCCATCTGGTTCTTCATTTCTGTATGGTGTTCCATATGGTCCTTTTCTCTTCTACTGTTGAGTACACTTCATCGTTTCTTATTTTTTCTGTCCATTTTATCTTGAGCATCCTCCTCCAGCACCAGCTTACAAAGGCTTCTAGCTGTTCTGGTCAGCTTTTCCAACGGTCCATGCTTCCAATCCGTAGAGTGCTACGCTTCATACGAAGGTTTTCACATACTTTTCCTGGTTTGTAGTCCTATCTTCTCTGAGCACTGCAGCTGTCTTTTTTCCACGAACGCCTTCTTAGCCTCGGCTTTTCTCCGCTTGATGTCCGTTGTACTTCTTCCGTCCCACACGATGGTACCTTCACTGGGTGGTGAAGTAAACCCTGAAATTGCTACATCCTTTTCATCCTAATTTAGCAGATTCTCAAAATGCTCGACTGATACGATGAGGCCCCATTATAGATTTAGCGCACAGGAAACAGGCCCATGGATGGCGAAGAATAAAGATGCTCGCCTATCTTCTCCATTTTTCATTGCCTCAGGATATTTCATAAACAATTCAATCATATGAGATTATATACGCGTTGAAATTAAATTCATGGTAAAGGGGACAAACTGATGGACAAAATTAAGCGTAGAAAAACGAAATCTTAGTCGTTGTGGTGCACCAAAAATAAATGTTCAACATCATCACGTTCAAGTAACGGTGGGCCAATATTAGCAGGTCAGCATTGATTACTTCCCTGTAATTTCCACTCTTATATCATGGGTGTGTCCTGAAATTCACCCAACATAATAACCCGTTAGGCTGGTATTCCCTCACATGCGCTCTTCTCATCTCCTACTACCTATCTTGCAAGCAAGCACTTCCAAACAAAAGATCAAAGGCTGAAAGAGCTTTAAAAATTAACTTATCACATCAAAATTTTATTTAAAATCACTGCAGCTTAATAATAGACACAAACGTAAGCCTATTTATTCCAAGATTCCCGTAAATGAATGACTATTTCAAAATGACGAATATTCGTACCACTAGCTTCTAGAAAAAGAGGGAAAAGGTCCTTTATACATCCTTTAACCATGAGATGAAAAAAATTATTAGAGGACCAGACTGAGGGAAAAAAAATCGTCAGTAATTGTGTCACCAGAGATTGGCTTGGTGTTATTTCGCCTCAGTTATTCACTGAAAAAAATTGGTAAAGTAGAATTTCGCAGGTTCATGCATATTTAATTGAAATAATTTAATTGGCAGACTTTTAGATTTGGTCGCGAAGAAAGAATGGAAACGGACAGGAAGAGTGACATGAGCAAAGCAGAGAACAAGTGAGAAAGTGTTGCATACGGTAAGAGAGGACCTGAAATGTACGGAAGAATAATGATGAAGACATCATAAAAGACTAGAGCAGCAACCAAGAATTAACGATATGTTAAGCAGGTTGAACATGTAACCTTAGCGTGCAGACGAATCAAAATTTGTACTAGTTGCAGGGAGGCAAAAAATAAGATCTCTGAAGTGATCGTATATGAAAAATGCTTAATACTATTTATAAAACGAAAAAGAAAACTCCCCCACGTAATTTCTAATGGGCCATTCCATGGATCGATCATTGATTTGGAGGTAGACTAATGACGATGATCAGCAATTCACTCAAAAATATGACCTGCTGAACTCAACACACTTTAGAGGAAGAGTGGTAATTTAGGCGGTATGAGCGAAATATCACTTCACCTAGAAATCAATTAAGTTGGTTTCGTTTTTAAGAAAAATTCTTAATCTTTCCAAAGATATCAAAATATCAGCCCCTTACATAACTACTTTTTGGGATATTTGACAAAAAATAGAAAACCTTTTACATAGGAAACAGTACATGTATGCACTACAGAGAGACATAATTTTTAAAAATAAGGAATTTATAACACCTAGATCCCGTAAAAAAAATAAATGAGTGGTTAATATGTTTTCTTAACTATTTTTGAAAATAAAGCATATTGTCACCGCCGTAAGTTTTTCAGGATCACAAGTGTAACACTTGATTTATTTCTTTGTAATGTTACACTCGTTTTTCTCCCTCCTTTTTAATATATATTTAGTAAAACACACTTCCTTTTACACCGCCTCACATTCAACTCAATCAACACTGTCTCACTCTTCCTTTTCCTTACACACAATTTCACTACTCCACACTTTTTTTACCTCCTGATTCGACACTCTCCCCGCGCGTCTTCCCCTTTTTCAACAAACTCCTTGTTGCCATGACATTGTTTATACTGCAAGGGCTGCCAACTCAAGAGTGATGGATATGATACCCATTACACAAGAAACCTTCCGTTGTGAAGGATTATTAAACGTTCCGAACGAAAAAAATTAGTCATGTTTAAGACTTTAATGGTTAGATATTATTATTTATTTACTAAGAATTTCAGGTATATAAAAGTTTTCTATTAAGCAATCAATAATTCAACATTTAATTCACACTTCTCATATCTGCAGAAATTAAAACGCATAAATCAAATATGGTCTCTATTATGACTAGGGCTCTATCTCGCTCAAAACTATTTTAAGAGGTAACGACAAGTCGAAAACGTTGAGCATGCAGGTTCAGCAAGAGAGAGGGAGAAAACGAGTAGAAATGTTGGACGGCAAGAAGGGAGGCAATAAATAGCAGAAGCATTAGCATGAATTGATATGTAAAATGCTTTTATCTGAGAATCCTTAATGATAATTTCCATTGGCCTGGAAAGTACCAGCAGGGCTGTAAACATACCTACGATTTACTTAGTGGAACACCTATAGCAATGGCCCTCCATTCGTCTAAAAATAAGACTCAGTGAACTGAATTCAGAACGCTTCCACGGAGTGCATATTATTATAAACAGCTCTCCTTCACGGCGCGATCTCCTGCGTGGCATTGCAACGTTGCCAAAAACTTGTATCCCGCCGCAGACAACCACGTGCTCTACAGCCAAAGTAAAAAGGACAAAAGGGTGGGCGGTGCACTGGAATCTATTCTACACATTCTCGGCCGCGATGTATCGAGAACTTCGGTCAATATTGTCAAATATTGACAGTTCTGGATAATTCTTCCTATAGAGTACAGACATTGCCTGCACTTATTCATATTTCAGAAAAAAGATATGATTAAAGGGAATGAAGTAACGGGTGACACTCCTAGGACGAAGAAAATGATTTGATGAAATTTCTCTACTAATCAAACACCCGTGGTGCAATAGGTAGGGCGTGCTGAGATTAACAGGAGTTCTTCTACAATTTTGATTTCAGAATCAATCGAAGTCAGTCCTCATGTTACAAATATCAACGAGATTCATATTTTATAAAAAAAACGTTTTTGCTAAATACGATACAAATGTAATAATACTATTGGCGTTTATATACTTCCAAATATTTCCCTTAAATTTCTCAGTCATGTTTCACAAGAAAATATTTTTAGAATAAAGAAACGATACCTTATTTTAAATTAATTTTTTGTTAACACTGAGACAAGCGTATGTTTCATCCGTTGAATATAAGACACATCAGGCTAATTTCCATTTTTTTCGAACCGAAGGTATGAAAACCAATGAAGCGCAAACTATGATACTTTCAATTTCAATTCATAGACTTGAATACCGAAGTTACAGCGGTGTCTCTCGGTTAATATATAACCGGAGTTTATATGATGATAAATTCCAAGTTAATTATAAGGGTTATTCTTGATCCATATTTTTAACTATCATTACCAATAAAAAAGCCATGTTAATTTTTGAACTCACAGTATAAAAATTTGTTTATCTTTTGATAATTTTTTACACCGCCATTTGTTGTTTCCACTATTTCCTCCGCTAAAGAGAAACAGACTAAAGTAATGGAATGGTAGCCTTGGGGTTCCAGCAGTGTGAAAACGTGCGGAGAGACAATACATATTTAATTTCTATTTCTAATATTCATATCATGTAAATAGACAAGAGGAAATCAATAATAACAGAATACACATTATCTGTTCGCTACATATTTTTCTTTTTGCCGCACTAATCCTTTGAGATAATCGCTTGAAATACCATTTCATACGCAAACATACCTATTGTGTGCCTGTTATTTTTTGCTTAGAGGTCAAATATAATTTATTCCGAACGCAGCTTCGTCACCAAAGCCAGCGAGGGAATAAAAAAATAAGTTTCCACCGGCACGACACGACTCCACCACTGTGTTTTTTAATAAAATATATTTATTTATTTTTTTACTTATGGGTGTCGATCTCCACCTCCATTTAGAGCTGGCACGTGAGCGAGGCACATAGTGAGAAGAAGAGGAAGAGACGCTCGTCTCGTCCGTAAATGCATTTTGGATTTCAATGGCGATAGCACTCTCTCGCCATGGGTTGGACGCGCGTGGGCGGGAATATGAAAGAGGGTAATGGCACGTCGGGCTGGGTTTTAAACGCTTTGCCCAAGGGATAACGAATGGAAGGCATGACGAAATACGCCCCCACGGAGCGGATGACAAAGGCATTGCGAGCAAGAAGGAAAACAAAAAATATGTATCTTCTAAAATCACCGTGAACTCTTGTTAAATGCTAGGCCAAAAGTTGCTGAAAATGCCAATGTAGGATCTTTGTCACAATAGTTTTAAGAAATAATTTGTGACAATAACAAAGATAAGTATAGGTGGAAAGTATGTGATGAAAAATACACATATTAATAATGTATTAATAATAGATTCAAATACTTTCTCCCGCAGAGACTAATGCGAGGGTATTTTATTCATTTCTTCAGCTCGGCACACGTGTTACCCTCGTTATCCCATCCATGAAGCCCATCCTCTTTCCTCTCCTTCCCCGCTTACCCGGATGAAAAAGTCGAAGAGAGATGCTACTTCCCTCTGGTTAGGCCACACCTCAAATACGCCGCGAGCATTTGGGACCCTGGTCATAAAAATTTAACCAAAAAAATTAATAAAATACAAAGAAAAGCTGCACACTTCGTTAAAAACTGCTCCGAGCGAACGCGTAGTGTTTCAAAACTAATTGATGGATAAGATGGGGGCCCCTAGAGATTCGAAGGCTACACGCTAGGCGTGTTCCAGAGCGACACAGAGAATATTATCATGACGCCTCACTACATCACGAGGTCTGACAGAAGCGACAACATAAGAGAGATATGCCGATCAGATGGGCATACAAAATCTCGTTTTTTCGGCGCACAATAAGCAAATGCTGAGCTCCAATAAATACGTTCTCACAATACACGTCACCATTTCTCCCTCCAAAACCTTATCCCTTACATCTTTACACGGCTGGTGTTCTAACACCCTCTGCCATACTCCAATGTGGCGGCTCGCAGGGTAGTGCGTAGATGTACCCAGCATTCTTCCACTATCGTAAAAAACAGTATCAAAATTATATACTTTGCCAAGTATATTGCATTAACATCGATGTATGTAGAGGTTAAAGAATGATAAGTGACTAAGTTACGCATATAAGCTCTTCTTTCATCGGGGCAAAGACCCTTGGGAAAAAATATTTTCCCTTTCAAAGTCAAAATGCGAGGTTGGGATTTTTTCTTTGCCATTCCTCCATTACGAAGACTACTCTTTCCCAGCCTTCCTACCCGCTCTTACCTTCAATGGTGCTAATGGCCTCACTTGAGGATTACCACCTTTAATGGATAAAACTAAAACTACATTCATTACTACCGTCAGTGGAATATTTTGAAATAAATGAAATACGCTGTGAACATTGATAAAAATAGGTGATCGATTGGAAGTATTCTCGATTATTCAGGATATGAATTCGAACAAAATAAATATAGAAAACTCACATTAAATTACTCGATTACGAGAAAAATACTCCAGAAAATAATTTTTCATAAGAAAAAAAGGAAAAGACAGGAAATTACTTCACTTTCAGAGGCTAAGGATATCCCAACCACCACCAAGCCCGACGGGATGGATAATTTTTAGCCTGCTTATCCTAGGGTCATGAATTTTTGCATCCCAGCTGATGATGTCATTAAATCATGTATATTTGCATCAATTATGGTGGGCTGGTCCCCCAGAATCATTAAACAGCGAGCATGTAATGCCATTTTATTCATTTCTCTCCAAGTAACAATTCCAGTATTGTGTAGAGTGAAACAGTACCCGGGCGACATTTCTTGGTCGCATTTGGAAATCAGAACGTTGCCGAACTGTCGCATTCAATGCCTGATGAACGATAAAATGGTAATCGCGCTCTTAAAATAATTATTTGCCTGTGGATCACTTCCCAGACAAGAGGAATAGTTTATTACTGAGAATTCAACATGTCACCTTTTATTCTCACCACGTTTGAGCTCGTCCTTTTTGCTGTTTTCTTCCCTAATATATCCTCCTCTACATTTCTATCAAGCTGATTTCAAATTATCTCTGATTGTGATCCCCATACATTTCAAGATTTCCTTTAAAATTTTCTCACACTTTAACAAATAGTTTGGATGGAGAAATATGTGTCGTTCACTTTCAAAATATCTAAAATATAATATTTTTAAGTTTCAGATAAAGTAAAAAGGTCCTCTACGCCGAAATTGTATTTAGTGGGCAGAAAAAAATGGGAAGCAGGTGAGAATATTCGGAAATGAAAAGGCAAGGGGCGGGGAAACTAGGAGAAAAAGGGGAATTTTTACCCAATGTCACAAGTACGGCCGTAGGTACCTTCTTCTCATTACATGCATATAACTAAGCTTCATTAGGTTCGAATACAAGCACAAACTAAATTCCTCCTAAGAAGATAAATTCCTCCAACTTGTAAAAATCCCATCCTATTAATTCACATATTATAATACATTTATATTGTAAAGCTAATTGGGTCTAAAGTACGAGAAAAATCTGGACCTATTATCTATATACAAATGAATTCAGATTAAGGACCATCAGAGAAGGACCACAACCGTCAAAAAAGGCATAAGCGTAAGTGTAAACACATTGATCATTATGAACATAACGTAAACACTATCTCATTGCAACAAACATTTCACGCCTCCGATATATTTGAATGGCATGTATACCGAATTATGCTGGTAACATTTCTTAAGAAGAAAACCATCAATCATTTGATTGATTTCGTGCGTTAAGTCGTAAAATATTTATATGTCTAATGAGAAGTAGTATTGGACAATGCATGAATGTAAATGACAATTTATATGGGCCGATTGAAGAAAGTACATACGTTCACCGACAGATATTGCTTTAAAAAATGCTCAACTCGATGAAGCCACGTGGTACAGTATTTATGCGCCGAGTCGACTGTCGTGAAATTCTGCCACCTACATTTATTCGCAAAGAGATTTATGAAATCATAATTCTTGAATCCCCATTGTATCGATTCGGTAAAATTGATGAGCGCTGCGATCAGCGAAACCCGACTTTTACTCCGAACGCGAGGCGGAATCTCATTAATAAAAATGTCCATGCGCGGCAATATATGTGACGTAATCCCTCGCGGATCCGCCAATTTATAATGCTCTTTCTTTCGGACGGATTTTGATTGTGTTGATATTAGTCATTCGATTTCACATGAATACATCAGTGGCGCAGGAATACACACGGGACAAGAATGAAAAATGAACTAAGGCCGCATAAGGACATTTACCCTGAATAAATATAATATGTATAGTGGATAATACTACCACCTCTTTATAAAATGAATCAGGCCTAACTTTGCCCTACCTATTTATTTTTAATAGTACCTACAAAAATATACTTACACAACATTAATAATTTCATAACGGCTATGTACTTCTGATGAATGGTTGATATAAAATTTATAGGATGGCAAATACTAAGCTGCTGTTGTTGTTAGCATAAACTCCGTTATCATTGATAGTTTATCAACCCAAAAAATAGGCTAAGTATTGGGGATAAAAATGCATAAAAAAGGAGACCATTTTAAAATTGCTAACATTCCGTATAAATTATCAATAAGCTATGGTTCAGAACTGGCGTCTCCAAACCTGGACCAATGAAAATCATGGCTCCTACGCCCCCTGAACATATCCATGTTGGACACAGTGAACACAAAAACAACGATGAAAATGCATTTGTTTGTGAATTTTCTCGAAAAAGCGTTAGACTGTTTCATTCTTATAGAGGATAATGAAGAACCTAATCGTTGGAATTAAATTTTCTCAGTGCACTACTTTCGTGATCAGAGCAAGCCGACTCGGATTCTGCTAAAATTGTTAACACGACAAGAGTTATAAAATAGAAAGAGAGGTCAAATAATACAAACAAGGAAACAGATAACAAATACATATCGGTTCACAAATGACTGGCGTCTACAATTACGACGCACAGTGGCCATTTTGTTGCAAACAACGGGAAGACGAGCTCACCTTGATACAAGATCCGAATGCTTGAAAGTCACGGCAGTCAAATACAAGAAGGTATGAATCCGAAGGTTGACTTTATGGAATGGAGGAGATGTCAACAAATGCAAAATATATGTGATTAAGTTAGCAACCTTTAAACATTACGGTGGTGGGATACCTTCCCACTGGGGTGAGGTACTGGAGATGGGTGGTGGATGTGTAGATGGGGCGTAGGATAGGGATATGGATATCCCTATGTCGCATGTTACTATAAGCAAGAAGAGAAACAAACGCATTTCACTAGTTTGGGGCAAAATAAGGACTGACGGTTCCCTAAGATCTCCACAATGTGGCTGTAGTCGGGCTTCGTATTTAAATGTCTCTTGGGTGCAAGAACCCTGCGATCATAAATCAAACTTGTTTACTTGTGAAAAGACCACGTCAACATTAACCTCTCTAGTGAAAGGAACTTTGTCCTAGAATAATCGTTAAGCCTCGTAATTTCATTGATCTAATCAATATGCTGAAGTTTGTTCCTTCGGTGAGTAGAGTTCATGCACACAAGATCCATAAAATGCTAATACATACATGTCCTCGCAGAGAGGGGTTTCCTAAATACTTTATAGCGTTTTGAAATTAATACTTTTTTATTCATAATGAACTTCTTAAACACCTAACGTATCCGTAATTAATGTTAACAGTTCCCAAATTGGACTTTTCTAGCCCAGTATGTACATTTATCAATGAAGTTTCTCGAGTTTTAGTCAATTTGTTTTATGGTTCATTTCCAACGTACCCGCAAATTTGTTGGCATCTTCAGGGCTTTAAATTCAGCGGCAAAGTTTAAGCATAATCAGAGCATTTGCTCGGAGCTTTAGACTCCAATATGCTGAATTCAAAGCTTTGAAGATGCCAAAAACTTGGCGAAACGTCAGCATTGAACCATATGACCAAATGTTCTTCTTATATTTGAACTTGCTGACTAAATAGTCCAGAGATTGACAAAAAATTGGCTAAGCAGTTATAATGGAGGATTGATTTAGGTAATATTGGCATTATAAATGATTTCAAACATCTTTTTCAGCCAACGTTTCATTGTACTGAACTCAGCCTGATTACCATCTCAAACACCGAGAGTGCGGCAATACATCCGTAAAACGTTGGCTAAAAGAGATGCGTGATGTCATTCATAATACCAAGACCAATTTTCCATATAAACCGCTTATAAATATAATTTAGTCAAAATCGCCTTTATTCAATAAATTGGCGTAACGTTGGAATTGACAGATAAAAATATGACCAGAACTCGAAAATCTCCATTGATTTAAGAGTTCCAACGGAAGAGAAAGCTGTATTTTGCAAATCCCCTACGATAATATGTTGAAAATACTGCCTTAAATCTCTAAATAATTCCAGTCCTTGCTCTCTGACACATGAATAAACCAAAATACCTTTTTCCATCAGGTAAGCAACTCTGAGGCAGTTCGCGGCCACTTTTTTCAAAATATCAACCGATAAAAGCAAACACAGTAAATCAACAGCAAAATTCGGATGGAATTTCAATACTGATTATGACTCTAGTTTAACTGCCGTCACTGACGTAAGAAGGGTAAAGCGGTTGCATGGGCGGGCTAATCGGATTGTCCAAGGGCGCGAAAGCAGGGCAAGAACCCCACACTCGATTTACACTCGATCGCTGCCATTGTGTTGCTTTCATGCACTGTGGTGGTGTATGGTGGAGGTGCATGAGTTGCGTGGGCGATGTGCTCTCGACGCTTCGGAGGGGAAGCTGAGCAAAGTGCTCCGAGACGAGAAAGCACGACCTATTGCATATGGGTCGACTCCGCTCTCCACCTTCAGTGCATGGTCGAACGAGGAAGCGCAGGATTTTTTGTCATATAGAGTTGAGTAACTGCGGCTGTCGGAGGTGGAGGATCACGTTAAGAAGAGGAGTTTTTAAAAAGGAGCACTTCTTGCATATTGAACGAAGCATAACTGGGTATAAAAATAGACATTTGATAAGAAACTGAGATACGTTCACCAGGGTAAAAATTCTCGCCGGATGATTTGCTCGAACTGATTGCGCTCTGACATTTGGGATCTGCGAGGAAATGAGGTTAATTCAAATAAGAGAATCATGAATATTAGTCCATCAATAGTGAAAAGAATCGATCCAAAAAGTATTTTTAAGCGTAGAAATCTCAGAGAATTTGCCAATTACCTCATAATACCCGCAAAAATTTCACGAAACTTCCGTAAATCGATAATTGTTCAAAAATAGACATGGGTCATTCCACCACAATTCGACCAGGTGATTGCCCTTGGGGAAACCGATTTCGACCAAATTTGGTAAATCGTCTTCATTTGATTAAAAAATGAAAACCCCAAAGCCATTTTGTAATCCATTCAACGGTTTACGAGATATTGCAATGTTGTAAAACAAGAATTTTACAAAAGCGTCGTCGCATTTGACGGCATATCTCCGGCAATAAAGAAGATAAAAATGCATGCAATGACTTATTTTAAAGGTATTAAATTGAGAAAGATAATTAATGGATTATTACATAAAATTTAAACAATTAAATAAAGTTTATAACAAATTCAAATGTTCAAATCGATTTTTGACGATGTAGCTATGCCTTCGATTTTCCTCATTTTTTAATATGTTGTAGATACAACCCTCCTCTACGAGTTAAAAAAATTTGGTAGAGGTAATATTTCATTTAAGAAAGAAAAAAATTTTTGAGTGAAGGCGTAACGCTGGTCTCCCGCCGCGGCGGCGTCCGGCTCTCGCGCCGAACGTTCAGTAGTCGGTTCTCCAGATCTCATCAGTGCGCTTCCTTTTCCATCTTCTTTTCACCAATTTTAACTGTATACCGACTCTTCGATTCCCTTTACCCATGTCATTCGCTATTTGCGTCCCACTGAAGTGACCGATTGTTTAAATTTTATGTAATAATCCATTAATTATCTTTCTCAATTTAATACCTTTAAAATAAGTCATTGCATGCATTTTTATCCTCTTTATTGCCGGAGATATGCCGTCAAATGCGACGACGCTTTTGTAAAATTCTTGTTTTACAACATTGCAATATCTCGTAAACCGTTGAATGGATTACAAAATGGCTTTGGGGTTTTCATTTTTTAATCAAATGAAGACGATTTACCAAATTTGGTCGAAATCGGTTACCTCAAGGGTCAATTTTGCCAATTTTCTGGTCGAATTGTGGTGGAATGACCCACATATGTTTTTATTTTCAAATCTTCCAGTAAAAACCACGAGTAGCGAGAAATTCTACTGGCCATTCTCCTAATTTCACGAATAAGTACCCTACCAAACTATAATGAAAATATTATAATGATTCATACCAGTAAATTAGGAAGAGGAGAAAACAATTAAGAGAAGGCAAAATGTTAATATTCTGCTTGCTTTCTGAAGGGTGCTATGCTCCAAATCGAGTTACGCCTTAATAGATCCCATAATGATCTTCCAGTTCCGCCCTTGGAATGACCTCATCATGAACAGGCTCGATACAACAGCACGATTATATCCAATCCACACGCATCCAATGCATGAGTATTTTACAGGAGCTCATTCTAAAAAAATAGGCACAGCTATCAAGTACAGAAATGCAGGTTTAATGACATACAACAGGGTCACTTATAAGTTTTAAGTAAGAAATATAACTTAGAGTAATAATTACTCCAATGTGATTAATCTATGCTGGCGAATTAATAGCAAATAATTTAGCACCACTTGCGTGCGCTTGTGAAATCTAAATTTCAAAGGAAATAAAATTCATGAGATACACACGTACAGCGAGCAAATCAAATGGGCAACGTAAAAGCGAGTAGAGGTCGGAAATGATACATTTATGATGGAACATTAAAAAAGTAGAGAATGCATTTTAAATACGCTTTCCGAAAAGTTTAAAGAGCTCCTCAAGAGTGAGAGCTCCATTAAAACTACAGTACTCTAAGAAAATGTAATTTGAGAATTATCAGCTTTAATAAATAAAACTAACCCAGACAGGATACGGTTGCAGTAAATTTCTGTTTCCCATTGGTTAATTTTAACGAATGGGTTATAACAATAAATATAGGCAAGGGCTATCTCCAACTTTCCCCTAAGGACAAACTTATAAGTGCTACGTTGAGCAGTGAGTGTTCTGCACCAACAAATCCATTCATCCGCAATTATTAGCTTGAGCGGAAAAAAGCAGAAGATAACACGGGCGATGAACTTTGTCAAAGAGCATGTTTTTAAACCAATGAAAAGAACATCCGCATGTACTGCAGCGTGTAAGGTGCATTTCAAGCGTTCACAAATATTTACTCGAATGTCCTCACAACTCTCAACTACTCGAGTCGAGGTTTTAAAAAAGTCAACAAAGTTATTTTTATTAACGTTACGCAGACTCACTTGTGTGCGTCTAGCCGTAAAGTGCACAGTTTTACAGCTTCCACAGTGGTGGGATGTCGAGTCGAACGAGTACTTTTACTTCTTCGGGCGGTATGACTATCATTTCCTCGTTTTTTTATGGTCACTTTTTCTGCGCAAAAGCATTAGACCTAAGGAGCGTCATAACATGCCCAGTTTGTGGAAACACTCGTAAGAATACTTGCAAAAGGAAAACTCAAACGTTAAACCACTCTGGACTAATGAAGCTGGGAGGCAATTCAAATAACTTCCGCGTCATAAGTGGACTGAGGGAGAAAGAGAGTGAAGGGATCTCTACGAATAAATCCTTCATTCAACTCGCAAATTAGGTCGGAAACCATGAACTAGGTACTACAAAAGAGAGAGCATGCTAACTTGGGAGCAGTGAAAACTGCGGCACATGACGATAAATTTTGGAATGACTTTTTGACATTTGGAATTACATACAGAGAATATCCTGGCAGGCACCTTAAAACTTACTCTTAGAAGATGATTTGAAGTGAAAACATGAAAGATGAACACAGCGCTCACCAATATAAAGCGATGGATTTTATATAAAACAACGCGTATGCCGTCCTAATACATTTCTACCAAACTAAAACATCAAATATCTATCCCTTACTCTTAAGACAGCGAAAAAAAATAGAAGACGGATTAAAAACGAAACTATTATACTTTCCTATATATTTGTGGCCAGAGGCTTTTTGAAGCCTATTCTTGAGTCTCTCACAGACCACAAGAGAAATTGATTTCAGAAAACCACCATTTCAGAAAAGATAATTTTATTTTCATCAAAACCTTTCATTGGCACAGGAATGCCATCATGCCTCATATATTTAATATAGTGCTGTATCTTCTAAGGAGACTAGTGTGGTTTCCCAGTTGCCTTCCACATCGCAGAACTCAGGCCGATTCCGTGATCTTCACTCTCGCCCGAAGCTTTGGCTGTTGATAACGGTTCGATCTTCTTCATCGCGCTATCAATACCTTCTGCTGAGACTGCTGCCTCTCAGTAGTGAGGTTAAATTTGGGTATCGTGCAAAAGTTGGTGAGACAGCAAGGTATAGTTTCTTTCCACCGCTCGGTATCGAACCTTCGACCCTCGCAACCGGTGTCCAACACGCTGCCACTAGTTCCAACTCGACCCTGAAGACGTACCATTGTAATGATGGAATTTTTGCCCCGCCGTCTTTAAATTAAACATTAGTCGTTAGCAATAGCAAAATGAAATTATAATCACATGCAGAGGGACAGGGCTAGTGAAAATCTGCAGAGTAAAACTAACAGAAAATTTTGCCTGATGAATTCATAACTCTTGTATCTCAGATCGTTTGTGTGACTGTAAAATACATTCGTAGACATAGAATCTGTAGCTTGGATATCAAACTGATAGTGCAATGCATGTTGGTGAAAGTCCTCATTTTGACAAGTGTTTGCAGGTTCTTAACAAAGCATTATTATAGTTGGTCGTATCAGGCGTAACTTTGAGGATTCTTTTTACATTGTAATGATAACACTTAACTTTGTTATTCCACATATCTTTATTTTCTACGATCCGGGTTTCGATGTTCGACGTCGACGACGACGTCGACCTGAAAATGACGTCGAACGTCGAAACCCGGGTCGTAGAAAATAAAGATATGTGGAAAAACAAAGTTAAGTGTTATCATTACAAAGCATTATTAATTGTATTTTCGTTTATGTTATAATGGTACATTACTGTGCATGTTCTTAATAACTCACCCCCCAACCATTGACCCTTAAGTTTCATACTGGTAAGAATGAAAACTCGATAGTAAATTTCCACACTGTTTTAATAAACACCAATCATGGTTTCGACACGTTATGTCATTATCAAGGTACAAAATTAACTTTCCGATTCTATATACTATCGAGTTTTTTCTCTTCTTTTCTTTCTTCTTTCCGATTCTATATTTGCCATCGAGTTTTCATTATTATCAGTATGGCAGTTGAATATTTCCACAAAGTTACGCCTGAAATTCTTACATGCACCCTTGAGTTGGCTATCAGGGTCATATTTAGATGCAGAATAGAGGAAAAGAACAAAGTAGGAGAGACAGCCCTTTTTCGTGAGGCTAGATTGAAACGGACGCCCTTGGTGCTGGGAGAAGCACCAGTCACGAAGACGCGTGCGCCGGGCCGAGGAGGGCTGAAATTTGTGGGCGCAGAGGGGGCGGACACCTCGGCAGAGATTTTCGTCAGGTTGGGAGGCGTGCCCCCGCGTTCGCTGGCAGGCCTCGTCGCCTCAGCATTCCGGGCGAGGAGAATGATGGGGCGGGGGAAGGTTCGTGGTGTCCGAGAGAGCAAGGCGGGGAACGTGACGGGCACGTCGGCTGAAGGGCGAGGGGGTTTCAGGGGAGGTTATACCGTGGGCGGGTCACGCGTGCGGGCGCATGGCACGGCAGGGTGGGCAGCGGGGAGGCAGGTCGGGGAAGAGGGCGAGAGGGGAGGCATTGGGAGAAAGATATGGAGACGGGAGGGACACAGCACGACCGACGACTGAAAACGAACGAACAGCGCTGAGTTTGGAGAGACACCCTCTCTCTAAGGAGCACTTAGATTTCGTTGACATTTACATTCATATTGCAATAAGTGAGTCGACACAAGTGTTTGCGGGCGATCGTTTGGTGCGGTGGTTACAGTACAGGCTAACCATACGGGCAGCTAGGGTTCAAATCCCTGTAGAGGTGGATGTTTTTAGAGGAAACTAGACGAATAAAACTGAATAAAACTTGGCAATGTCCACTGGATTTTTATTGGTACAACGCGTCAACGCCAATTTCGCCATCCACGTCAATACAGGATTTGTACCTGATGATGGCGTATTAGCGTCGACACGCGTTGTACCAATAAAAATCCAGTGGACATTGCTAAATTTTATTCAGTTTTATTCATTTTATTAATGATGTTCCACAACATCTTGCCGGACTTCGCTGAATTTATAGGAAACTAGATCCCAACTTGAGTGTCTTGTGGAAGGCACTTCAAGTACAGTACTCCGTCTGTCGGATGAGGTGGTAAACCGGGGTCTCCTTGGCGGCTTTCGTTAAAAGCACGCTAATGCCGACGCCAGGTTTCTATCCTCCCTTCTTCCCTTACCTATCCCCTATGGTAGAAATGACCTTAACAGTCGGTAGCCTCCCCAAAAATCCAATCTAATTCAAAAGGACTTGCCACATGGAGTGCCTGTCCACTAGTCGTTTCTGAACTTTTTAATGTAGTTTGAGCGAAATATCATTTCATGCATAAATCAACGAATTTGGTCTCATTTTTAAGAATAATATCTCACCCTTCCAGGTATACCAAAATATTAGCCCCTTACCGAACTACTTTCAGAGATTTTTGACGAGAAATGCCAGCCATTTTACATGGACAATGGTAGGTGTATGCACATCAGAGAAACCTTATTTAAAAATTAGTCATTTCAAACACCTAGATATCGTCAAAAAATTAACAAGGTATACATTGAATGTATTCTCAACTGTTTTTCAAATAAACCATATTGTCACCGCAGAATGTTTTTCAGCATCATAAAAAACCTCCCGTTATGAAGAAGTATTAAAAGTACCACGCGAAAAAAAATGAGTCAAGTTGAAGACAAATAGGAATTTTTATTGAATTTCTTCGAGTTTCAGACGTATAAATATATATTACTGCACCATTAATAATGATTTATTTACTTCATGATTTCTACATCTGCAGAAATCATTTATAAGTTGAATATGATCTACATTATGGCAGGGGATCTTCCTCGCTCAAACTACCTTTAACAATGAATCTTAGTAGTGTATGGTGTAATAAATGGCAGGGAATCACCTGGGGAGCATAATGGAAGTGAATGGTCTGATAGTTATGGCAGAAGGTGAAGATTTCAGACAGATTTTGGGAAAAATTAGCAAACAGCAATTTCCTTTAACCGATATTCATCTACATCTACATCTACGTAATACCCTGCGAGCCACCACGAGGGTGTGTGGCAGGGGGTGAAGATCACCAAACATGCACTATTGCCATGTAAGTAGGATATATAATGTAGACATACTAGAAAATAGGGTCTAGTTTATTAGTTACTACAGTAGATTACTAGTTATTGCAAGTAATTGCAGTAGTTATTACAATAGAATATTAGTTATAACGGTATAGTACAGGTTAAAATCTACATAATAAGGAAGGGATTATTGGTAGCTATACATGCATCATGCACTACAGACTATTCTAACTATGTTTTACCTACCTATCCCTTTTGCTACGTTGCCTATTGTTCTCTCTTATGGTACGCGGGAAAAATGACATTTTAAATCTATCAGTACGACAATCTATCTCTCTAATTTTGTAAATATGGTCAAACCTAGCATAATACGCAGGGGTTCTTAATATATATCTAACGTCATCTGTGAACAAATCGGTTTCGAATTTACTTAAAAGGTTTAACCTAAATTTTAACCTGCGTTCTGATAGTAATTCCCATCCTAGTTCTTCTGTTAAACTCGTAACACTAATACAATTATCATAACGACATTTAACAAACCTAGCAGATCTCATTTGCATATTAACGGATACAAGATCATTTGAGCGATAAAACTGTGAGAATATAATTAATATCAAAGGTAATATATATGCTATGGTGAACAAGATAAAATTTGTGACTTTCACAATTAAAAGTTATGCATTTAAAATATTTTTGCTATGCGATGTCTTCAGTAGTGTTTTCGTAGCTTCAAAACTTTTCTTTGGGGAATTTCCTCCTCTGAATGGCAGATCAAGTGAGCAGTGATTGGTCGAAGATCATTTTCTCCGCTATATTGTCCTCACGTCTACTGCAGGGGCAAGACAATGAGAACACTCTTAGTGTTTAATAGAGAATTGCAGAGCGACCGAGAAGACAAGAATGAGTCTATAATAATTTACCCATAACAGATAACGAGAGACATTATTGGTTTTAATAGCATTCCTTGGGAAATAATAATAGTATCTTAATTGATTGCATTTTTCCCCCTTTAAGACCAACCATGCATAAATTAGATCGGCGGGGAGGCAGGATGGTGAACAAACTCCCAGGCGGAATGAAAACCTGCGGCTTTCAAGTTGGACGAGGACATTAACGCCGCCACAGCAGAGGGTGGATAGAGAGGATTGCCACTATGATGAAGCTTGTTTAGCAATCACACGTCAGCGAGTGGCAGTAAAAGGAACTCAAACCTAATAGACTCACAAATAGAATCTGATATTATGTAATCAATTATCGGTCAAAATATAAGAGGTAGCAAACTGTAAACATTGTCGTAGATTAGTTAAACAATGGTTTTTGTCTTGTAACAATATCGAAATTTTGCTTCGCTGAGAGTTTTATTTCTTAACGATGTCAAAGTCGTTTATCTGTAAAAAAAAAAGAAGTTCGTTTTTCCGTTAAAAATATTGTTTTTCTCATATACGCTCGTGTATCAATTCGTATTGTATATATCATATTTTTAATGCTTTATTTAGCAATGTATGTTAAATAAAACCAACGGTACCCTAAAAACAGGCTTATTGTCTAGATGGGTACCTAAATTTTGAATTTTTAATGAATGTATCAATCTGTTTCTGGAAGAATAAATTATTATTATAAATGAGATCTTGCGAGGTAAGAGTAGAACTCACCTCCAAGACTGGAGATATGAAAAGAATGTAGATGGTAAAAATTAAACTACATAAACCCATAGATTCATTTGCATTGGCCCACGACAAGCGGAAACGGAGTGAACTACACGCATTCAATTGATTATCGTTGGGCGCCTTATCCGGAAAACACGAGGGGCATAGCAGAATCGAGATTATCTGCCTTCAACTGAATTCGATTAGAATAAAAATCACTGCCGTCGAAAGACTTCACCAGAGGGTGAAAGGAAGTTTCTAATTTTTTTCACGACTCGCAAATCGAAGGGACTCGCCCACGCCGGAACAACACCGCGCTGACCAGGTGACCAATTAGATAACGGACTATTCTAAAGCAGTGCTTTATACCCCACGCTGTTCGCAGGGAAATGGGAGTTGGATTAGGTGAACGGCAAAAGAATAATAGAATGCCTATTTGGTTAGGGGGGGGAGGGAAAGGCGGGAGACGGAGAAAGGAACGGCTATCTATTTATGAGCTCAGACAAAACAATCAGACCGAATGACACACATGCGGAGTGGCCACAGACGAAGTGGATAAGCAATCGATGTTTTACTGTTAAAAACCCCCCTAACTACATGTTGATGGGCGTTTCAACATAATGGGTTGGGACTGGATAGAATAAAAAAAACACCGCGCCACGATTAATTTGAACTGATAGCGAAGTCCAAATAAATTTCGACATGCCAAATCCGTTCCTCTGGCTCGGATGGCACCTTTTCATTGTTGTGACCGGCGAGGGACCTGAACTCCGAGCGATCTATTGTCTCTTAATGAAGCGTCACGGAAAAATTTTAATGGCGGCTGGGGATAACAATGACGAATGGTTTCAATTTTGTTATAGGGAGTGACGAGAGATAGTGGAAAAAGAAACGTTTTCGTGACACAGAGAGGCGTTATGCCTGATCTAGGCGTGAATGCAGCTTTTGTGAATGCACGGCGGGACGAATCCTGCTCTATTGCCGTTATGCTACCACGCCTGAGACGAATCAGCCGTCTCGTCTGTTCTTCTATTTTTCTTGAGATAAGCACCAAAACAATGTCATTCACCGCGGGAGTGATCGATTATTCCATTTTGATTTGGAAAAGTCTCTCACAAGTGCATCTCTCGATCAATTCTGAAGGCCTCGATATTTTAATTCTCTTGCTCATGGTTTGGAAATAATTTCACTTTGTAATATTCCACAGAAATTTTATTTCTTCCGACCCAGAGAAAAGCATTGTCACCTTCAAAATGTTTGCGCAATTGTCGAGACCCTGGGTCGGGAGAAATAAAACTGTGTTCAGTGGAATATTACAAAGTGAAATTATTTCAAAACTATCGCAATGCGGTTCCACCAAGTTAAGCCTGAAATTAATATATATATATATATATATATATATATATATATATATATATATATATATATATATATATATATACACGATGTGGATAGGATGGAGGAGATAGATATATATATATATATATATATATATATATATATATATATATATATATATATATATATATATACACACAATGGAAAACTTCGCCAAATGGCCACAAACACAAGTCATTCTCTGTGTGACTGAAGAAGGGATAACACCCGAAAAGTCTCTAAGTAAGACTCTCTCTTTACTTTCGTCTTTATATATATATATATATATATATATATATATATATATATATATATATATATATATATATATACATATATATCCATAGTTCATCATTGAAAATACTTTCCTTCAGATTTTCTCGACTCGAATGCTCAAGATAAAAAGATGGATGCACTCCAAATCAAAAGGGAATACACATCTCAGTCTCAATTACCCCAGACAATGTCGACCACTACCACCAAGGATAGATAAAAATAAGTCCGACGACTTCTGGGCGACTCTTATATACGAATAATATGAATCATAGTGTGAATTATAGTCCGTCAATTTTGACTATTGACAAAAAAGATCCTCTGTGGTTCCCCATAAACATGAACTCTAGCCGAGTTGGCGATTTATGACGTTCAAAAACGTTCCAATGAGCCAAAATGGCCACAAAATAAGCATCTCTATCTCAAGTAATGAGGAATCTTGGTAAATCGGGACCCGTATTATCGAGACTGAAAGTAGATACTCTATCAGAAATGTACTGCCAATAGTTAAACGGAAGGCACCCGACCACGTAAGTCATCTACGGATTGTGTACCTTTTCTCTGCCGCACGTTCTCCAGATGTCTGTGTACTTGAGTTTCAATAGGTCCCAAATTTACTACCATCTGTTTTCCATCACTGCCCGTTCTTGGACACAGGCTTCGTATTTAAATTTATTATATTATTTTTCGTGCGTTTGTACTGAGAATTTTGATTGGATTACATTGGATATTTTGGGAGGCGACCGACAGCTAAGGTCATTTGCTCCATACGGGACAGGTAAGGAAGGAAGGGTGGATAGAAACCCGGCGTCGGCATTAGCCTGCTCTTAACGAAAGGCGCCAAGGGGACCACGGTTTAACGTCTCATCCAACAAACGGAGTACTGCACTCGAAGTGCCCTCCACATGACACTCAAGTAAGGATCGGGTTTCCTCTAAAAAAAATCGTCCTCTGCAGGGATTTGGACCCTGGCCGTCCGTATGGTTACTGAGAATTTCCGTGGAAAATTCTCCTCTCTTCATTGGCCACGCTTTCAACAATATTACATAACATTACCACTAACAAGTGAGAATAAAGGTACATTTTGGGTAAAATTTGGTCACATGCGTAGAGCTGAAGGGTGGAGACAAACCTTAAGTACGCACTAGCATAGTACTAGCGAAATATCTTGAATAATAATCGTTTTTACTTTCAATCAAGTGAACACTTAGCTCCAAATGTACTTTCCATATTACAACAAGGACATTATCGGCATTTAACTGAATTAAATTTCCTTCTCTGCCGGTATCTTAACTCGGACCCTCGGCATAGGATATTAGTGCTGTAGCCACCATACAAACTCGACTTATCACGTCAGAATTTTAGTAATCGTGATAATAAGCGTTTAAAAACAGAAGAACAAAACGTGATGCTGAAAAAACTTGCTTTCGTCTTTAAACGTGTGCCTATAACGTGCCAGAAAGACTCATGAAGTTTCTATCGCAAATATTAATTTTCGGTCAGCTATAATAGCGCTTAATCAGTAGAAAATTTCAAACTAGGCGATGGTGGAAACAAATACATCCGTATGGACGGAAAATTAGTCGAACAGCGGGTGAAAATGTGTTTGAGTAGCGGAATTTCCTAATTCAAACTTTTTAGCTGACAGCAGCATCAATATCATCAAGGCCTTAAGCATAATCCTCGTGATACTCCACATCGGTCGAATTTATTCCCTTCTACGCAAATTCAAACACCTATAGGGCCAATGCTAGCGATATTTTTGCTGGGTAAACGCGACGAACGAGTGCAAGTCGTCATAATTTTCCGCCGACGCACCATCACATTGTCGCCGTCCTCGCGCTATTAGTCCGAAGAGCGACTTCGAGCGAAGGTAAACCAACTTGTCGACGCTTAGATTCACGGAATTCCTGACCGACCTGACCTGACGTTCACTTAGAGCAAACACATGACACGCTCTTTTCCTCGCTTCACGTGTTGGCAATCGTGACTCTCGTGGGATTTTCTGTTGACCCTGCATTTGACTTAGGTCGGGGTTCTCCTCAGGGGAAAAGCACACATGAAACGTGATATCGAAGACGTGAAGTGAAAATACTCATCTATGGCATCCCATGTGGAAGAGTGGTGTAATTTGAGGTGGACGGTGACAAGGGAGAATAGCCTGCTTACACAAGACGAGGAATAAATAGACATCATAATGGCATATAATTATAATTATCTTAGGCCCTAAATTCCAATCAATACATCAGAATAAAATAATTTGATCATGAAATGCGGGATAAAGGATAAAGCCAATTCACCGTTTTGCTTGTTCCTCTTCCGTTTAGCCAAACTAACAAGGTAGCCTGAGCTAATATTAATCAGAAGTTAACTATATAGCCGTAATAGAATGTTTATTCTTTCTGATACTTGACTTTTGAGAGCAAATGATACTGATTTAAGTTGGAGGACATAAACAAGAGCAAGTTAGACAGTTTAATTACCAACGTAGCACGCTAAAGGAAAACGGGCATAGTAGCAAAGATATACGTCAGAGAATAGCATTAGCTAAGATAGGCGTTTAGTAATAGAAGAGAGTTGATGATGGGGACAGTGAGTAAAGATGTGAAGAAGAAGCTGGTGAAGAGCTTGATATAGAGCGAATCGTTGTATGGGGCAAATCGTGGACCCTGAGAAAGGAGGATGAGAATAGGCTGCAGGTATTTGAGACGTGAGTGTGGAGAAGGATGAAGAAGATGAGGTGGACGGAGAGGAAGACTAAAGAGGAAATGCTTGAGATGGTGGGCGAAGAAAGGGTCTTCTTAATGAAATTCGAGAGCGGTAGAGTAGGTGGCCGTAGCATGTAATAATGATGGGTTGCTCAAGAATGTGATAGAGGGAAGGATGTTGGGCAAGCGGGGTAGGGGAAGAACGAGAATAGGTTTCATGGGCGGGAAGAAGAAGGGTAGATCTTATGCAGCGGCGATAAAGGATATACTTGAGGAAGATAGGCCCCTGAATGTGTAAAAGACAGGAAGGAGATTCTCTGACATTCAACAAAACCTTCCTTTACCGGTAGATTAAATAATAATAATAATAATAAAGTGTTGATTTTGAGCGGATAAAAATCACAGAAACCCAAACTTAGCACATCATTACAATATATATTACAATATATATAAGCTTAAAGAGTATGAGGTGATAGAGATTAATTATATGCTGAATTTACTGTTCAAGGGGACGAGAACTTTCGAAATATCTCATTGGAAACAATTTCCAAATAGAATCAAATAAGGAGACATGATAACAGAAAAATGACTTTTAGGTTTTCAGTAAGTCTGGACTATGATCATAAAGGCAGTTATAATTTTTAACTTTTAAATTAAGACCCTTTCCACACTTCATCACCACACAACGAATCTCACCACCCAAAAACACATCTGCATCTTTCTTGTACCATTTACAAACAGTTGAATTAATATAATTAACAGGAAGCATGAAAATAAAATATTGGCCTGAGGGATAATAAATAATTACATAATAAGAAGAAAAGTAGCGACGATAATGCAAAACTTTACCGCAGCTATCTTCTCCATCAATTAAATTGCTAACATTTGACCCGCAAATAAGTGCACGCTGGACAATGGGAAATCACTTGAGAAAGAGAGAGCTTTACTGAAAATCTAAAAAATATAGTTCCCATTTCCAATAATATACACTCCAGAATTCTTCTATAACTTCTGCCGTTTGCCCGCGGGTAATGTCACCAATTAGGAAAAGTCTAACAGTTACACACGGTCGATATCTTACTACACTATGGTTCATCTCAGGATACCAGGTTATCAGGTACTCTGGATAAAAATGCCAAAAATGCATAGAAATATGCCGTAAAAGTCCACGGTATTATATATGCAACATTTTATATCGAATAGCTTAAAATCCGCAACTATAGGAATTGGCAATATTTAACTACTGACATGCAGAGATTTAACGACATTACCGTTCTTAAGCATCACCAACCATTGACTCACCAGGCATTGAGAAAAATCATTGGTACATGGTGAAAGATATGGGCATATTAATGTAATGAAAGGAAATATAAGAGGTTTTATTGGCCTGTAATTTTGTAAACGACCTATGCCCTCATTATAACAAGCAATTTACACATATACTTTCGTGGCGATAAATCTACTTAAGTTTTACGTAACCTGGAGATTCAGCTGTCTTTTCTATTTGGGCCATCCTTTCCACTATTTGTTTAGTTCAAATTAAGCAGGTATAAAAATGTTCTCATAGAATGAGACTTTTAACTAAAAAAGAATGTTTAATACATTAGTAAACAGAGGCTTAAAACGAGAAAATGAGAGAACAACGGTTAGAAAATGATATTAGCAATAAATTCCAGCGGAAAAATAAGTTAACCGATATAAATAGGACGCTTCCAAGGTCTATCTAGGATTCTCAAACCTAAAGAATTCATTCACAAAAGTGGCTAAAAAATAGTTTCTTTGGCTTGTTCCATTAATTTAAATCAAATTATAGGCAGTCAGGATAGAATATTTTTGTAATACTGATAGTCAGTACAACATAAGATGGCTGTGAGGGATAAGCCTGACATTGCTTATTTCTTCTGCAATTGGGTGTGTGAGCCGTGAGGCCATATTCATAGTTGAACTAAAATACAATAATGTGATACAAAATGACAACAATACAAGTTTTCAACAAATTAAACCTCTCAAAACAGAGATATTACGTGAATGAGATAAAATGTATAACAAAAGGAAAGAGGGAAGGAGCAGAGGGAAAATGAGAAAGCAGTCATCATAGGTCATAGACTCGGGGAAGATGGAGGGAAACATTTCGCCGCAGACGAGGTCAGCAGATTCCACAAGCTCACACCGCGTTCATATCGAAGCTGATTAAATCCAAATAGCCACGAGACTCGAGCTTACATTTGCAGAGACGATTTTCCAACGGAAATATTGCCATGAGACAGTCATATGAAGAGAAACACATTTACCTCGTCTATTGCCTGCGACGCCTCCCGCGCCAATTATTACTCAGCTGTTTCTGTCGCTGAGAGATGCGCATTGCGTTACCCCACTCAGGTGATGAGATGAAGATTGCGTCACATTCTGATGACCCGTCAAAATGATAATCGAATGGCTACGTCTTCTACTAGTTCAACGGAGTTGGACTCCCTTCTTGCTTTACCTGAAGATGATTACTTCGCAGTCATAAATTTTCAGCTAATATTTGAATACATTAATGCCTTCACTCGAAATAAGATCAAATGGACTGGAAAACTCAAACTAAATAAATTTTTTTTCTAAATCTCAACGCTTTGTAAGTGGGACAAACTAATATTCTACAAAAAATTATAAAACGTGATACCACAACTAATGGTTCGGAAAAATTGTTCTACGAGCATGTGATCAACTATTGGCATAAATCACAATGCTAGATCAGTACACATATATATGAAGCAATGGTATGCACTACGTGTACACATGTGTGTCACCTTCAATAAGGTAATCTTAGAAATTTAAAAAAAATAAACCAGGAAAAATAAATAATGATTAAAAATGTAAAATGAACATTAGTGTAGTATAGACTATGGATATATAAATAAAAATTCTTCACATATATGTATCTTATCGATGATTCCAAAATTGGGATCACACTGTTTAAGATATAGAATGCCATTCTAGCAACTAATGGGCCAAATAGTTATGCATGTCACACACAGACCGGGTAAACAAATGTCCAGAGGATATAGTTCATATTTTCCCCACAATCAGTACGTCTCTCTTGGATAAAATATATTCACCTTCATTGTAACTTTAACTATACTGAGTCTTTTTGACATCCATACTATAGATCACCCACATATCCTAATCATCAAACTGTATTTCTCTTAAACGAAGCTAGGCATCTTTGAAATACTTCCATCTCCAAATCTTAACTAAGTCTGCCCATCATCACATTCACAATCCATCATGTACTAAACTGGGAAATGCAACTTTACCCAAGTGACTTAGTGGCAAAAAAATATATACGACTTGGGCTTTCATCTCAACGAAAGCTCGATACGGCCCTACTTCAAAGAAACTTCAAAACAGTAGGCTGTAAATTGGCTCAATAGGTCTCATTCCGACCTCAATGATTGCGCACAGGTACCATTCTCAATTGAAACAGAACTATTCATAGAGCTATGATAAAAAAATAAATACGTTTCAATTCTACATTCGAACATCACAGCCATGACTCCTTCCTTTTAGCCTACGTTACTTCTCTCTTTATAATTAATCGAAACGTATAAGTAAGCCCTATACCTTCCTTTTACGCCCCTTCTCATTATACTCCGAGAAAACTAACAAATAAGAGCTAGAGATGGTGAGGGAGGAAAGGAAACTTCTAAATAAAATTCGAGATTGGATGTAACAAAGGGAGAGTAATTGCTCAAGAATGAGATAAGAGGGAAGGATGTTGGGCAAGCGGGGTAGTAGATGAAAGAAAATAGGTTTCATGGACAGGATGAAGAAAGGTAGATCATATGCTGGGACGAAAAAGTATACACTAGAGTGAGATAGGCCCCTGAAAGTGTATAAAACTGGGAGGATATTTTCTGACATTCAGCAAAACGTACATTAACCGGTAGAATACTAAAAAAATCGTACTCCCAAGCAAGCTCCAAACATTTAGATTGGATGATCATCCCTTAAATGCCAAGATCATGCCTTGAGAAAGCATAGGCGGGATGATATCAACGGATTTTAATTACGAAATGCAGGTATTTTTCTCTATATATCGACGTCCATTTTACCCACCCACATATAACCAGTCGTGAAAACATTACAAAAGTAATTTTCAGAAAAATCTCATGGATTTTAGATTGAGGATAGGGAAATTATCTCAGGCAAATCTCTCAATAGGAACTCAATACGGAAGGCTAGCAACTGGAACAACAGTCAAACCCTTGCTTTGATGATTGCACACTCATTTATTTTCTCTCGCAACATATCTACTACACATTAGGGCAAGCCAAAAAATAAAACCTTTCCTCCCAACTCTGGCATTGCGTGGTAGGCGGTTTAATCGTTTTGGTGATCGCCATGAGGTCTCGGGCGAAGCGGCCGCTAGTGAGAGGGCCTTAGGTAAGTCACGAGGGGACTATGAGGCACGCGCGAGGAACAGTTATTGAGGTGACCCGCGGCGGGGGCGACGGTGCCAGCCGCCAAACTGGGAGGCGGGCGTCGGTCCTCCCTCGCCTGTCCCTCTCACGGGCGGTCGCCGACAGAGGAAAGAGGCGTCCTGTTTTCGCATGCTAATACAAACAGTCTCACCGATACCACTACTGGTGACATCAGGCCAGTGAATTCTACATCTATATTCGCAAAGAGTATTTCTATCTCTACCCAGAGACTACAGGAACTGATACTACTAAAGTTTACGATCCGTCATTCTTTTGCATATTTTTAATTCATATTATATGTTTTCATTGGTTTTGTTCACTTCGATGGCCTGACGGTGATATTGCGGGCTTCCCATCGTTCTATCGCTTTCAGACCGTACATTGAAAATTAGGCTCAATCTTTTAGGCAAATTCAAAACCGATTTATTTTCCATATATCTTATGAAATCCAGCATACTCCGATGGATCAGATCATGAGAATAAAGTAAGGGAAATAGATTGTAGAATATAAAGGTTTTTAATGCCGTTTTTCCTGCGATCGATAAGAGACCATATTGGCTGCGTTAAGACTGTGAAGTAGGCTAGTTGACAAGTAGCGTAGCTGATTAATTTATATGGCCCTTGATGCAGGTCTCTAAATCTACCGAGTAGTACTTACACTATGTTTTGCAAGCTCCCTGCATGACTCTCGAGTCACGTTTACATAGTTACATTATAGATTAGTTCTGTAGTTTTTGTGGCATTTGTAGCATGCCGATAGTGTGTTGCAAGTTGGTGAAAGTAAATTTATTCACTGTAGTACATGTTGGTGATAAGTCACCCCCTACCTAACACCATTGTAGCGGCTTTCAGGGAAATAAGATGCAGATGTTATTGGACAAATGCCGGACCAAGATCACTCCCGTTATAGTAACATACATGTCCCAGTAAATTTATTTAGCTCCTGAAGAGGCGAAAGCGTAAAATGGGGCCCGCACTTACCGTTATTGTTATTTATTATGATTGGCTCGAACGCCGAAATAAACATTTGTTCAATTCAATTCATTACTACGACTAAATGATCGAGTTGTGGCAGGCAGAGTGTGCCCACAAGCCTCGATAAAATGTGATATAAATTAAATTGCTGTAAATTATTCCTAAGCTCTCACATTTTCAGAAGTACTGGGTTAGTAATTCTGAATTCAGCACAAAGGCAGTCGTATCACGCGCATGTTTCTACGACCAGTGCGAACGGACCTAAGTTGTTTTACATAATTTACAGCAACTCTTAAACAATCAAGTTAAAAAGTTGAAACATTCAGGAAAATTTAAAAACATTGAGGCATTGTTATTTGAAAACCTGACGCCGGTTGAATCAAGAGTAACTATGCTGCAATCCGGCAAAGTTCGGAACTTCTGCTGGAGCCTCTAAAAATGGGCCCTTTTTTCCAAACTCGCGCGAGAATAAACTTTTCGGCAAAAAATGAATACAATTGTTACTTCAACCAATCAACTGAAAACAAAACAGGCTACGTGCCAGGCAGTGGCTTCATTACCATCGGCTGAGATATTCCCTTTAGATTTGGTCCCAAACTCAGAGTCGCATAATTTTCGCGCCAACAGTATACACTCCAATCGTGCCTTCAGAGTTCTTTTAAGATCAGTCGATATTGTTTGGCCTCGCTTATCAAATCGAGATCATAAAAGGTAAAAGAGAACCTACCTTTTTTACGCGCTGTTTACGCCTCAGGGCGAAAGTAATGATCAAAGGGTATCACGAGTGGTATTTCCTCTTTCAAGTGGCACTTGGGCAAAAAAAAATATTTTCCTCTCGCCACGGATTGCAAGCCAATCACAAAACCCGTTGATAGAGCACGGAAAGCAAGTTAGTTAAAAGCAGAAACTGTTCAGACAGTACAAGTAAGGATGGGCAGAGAAGTAACATGACGTTAGGCATATCTCAGCACATCAAAGAAAACGTTGATTAACACCTACTACAGAAAAAATTCTTCCTTGACGTTTAATAATAATTTTCTGGACCAAGACATCACGCTTCCCTCAATCAATGATTCCAATTGAATAGTTTTTGAGGGTTTTATTAGAACTTGCGTTAACCAGATTGGTCCATAAACGCTTGCACATGTATGACATAATTGTGCTTTAGTGAAATTACTATCCTTGAGGATACTCTATTGCGCCACGTGATATGCAATCCATCAAAGATACCGCCGCGATGAAAAACATAAGTAAGCCTTGGAATTGAAAATCATGGATAGTCTCTAAGGACACTGTCTTCGGGAAGCTAAGTTTAAGGTCTCGTCTCAGGAAGACCTCTATTCTACTGAAGATTTTGTTTCAGCAATTAGGGTTACTTTATTAAGTACTATATCGGTAAAAGTAGGCTTTGTTGAATGTCAGAGAATCTCCTCCTGGTTTTCTAGACATTGAGGGGTCTATCTTGCTCTAGTTTATCCTTTTTTCGCCGCAGCATACGATATACCCTTCTTCATCCTGTCCATAAAACCTATTCTCTTTCTCCCTCTTTCACGCTTGCCCAACATCCTATTGCATTGCCTTCCCTTCATCACATTCTTAAGCAATCCATCACCCCTTATTACACCCTCTAGCCACCTACTCAGCCAATCTTGAATTTCATTCAAAAGTTTCCTTTCCTCGCACAGCATCTCAAGCACTTCCTCGTTAGTCTTCCTCTCCGTCCACCTCACCTTCTCCATCCTTCTCCAAACCCACATCTAAAATGCTTGCAGCCTATTCTCCTCCTCTTTCAGAGTCCACTTTTTCTGCTCCACGCAACGGTCCGCTCTATATCAAACCCTTCATCAGCCACTCCTTCACGTCCTTACCCAAGATTACCATCATCAGCTCCCTTCTATTACTAAACGACTCCTCAGCTAGCCCTAGTCTCCTGCGTAAGTCTTTGCTATTATGCCCGTTTCCTTCTGGCATACTACTTTAGTGATTTATATGCTCCACCTGCTCAAGTTTGTGTCCTCCACCTTTAATGACAACCCTCACTTTCTTTGTCCTAGAGAATCTCATTAGTTTATTTTCTTCTTCTTCCTTCCAGGATTACGCTTTCAGCCTGTTTGGCTTCACATGACCATCTCAGCCTTGGCCTCCCAACACTTCTTTTCCCCAATGGCTTATATTCCAAAGTCTGCTTTGGAAACCTCTCTTTACGCATTCGCTGTACATGCTCTTTCCACTTATTTATGTAGTCCACCAACATATTTGATATTGCCCGAACACCTAGTTCCTCTCTTATAGATTTACTCCTTAATTTATCTCTCCTTGTACACCCCTTCACTGCTCAAAGAAATTTCATTTCAGATGACTCTATTTGTTTAAGCTCTTTTTGTCTTGTTGTCCAACATTCTGATCCATACAACATTGTAGGAACTGCCATCACCTTATAGAACTTAATTTGGGTTTCTTTTCTTGTTTTGCCTTTTAAAGTTCCTTTTATTGTCCCACTTATCCTCTGAAAATTGTTTATTTTATTTGTGATATCTTTATCATCTTCATAAGTTATATCACATCCTAAATATTGGAAGTGGGATACCTGTTCGAGTATTTTATCATCTATAACAATTTTTGTTCTCATTGGATTGTTTCCTAAGAATGCCATTGTTTTTGTTTTTGCTATTGAAATTTTTAGATTATATATTTTACTCAATTGATGTAATCTGCGAACCGCACCGAACCGAATCTATAATTTATCTTCTCTACCTTGAATAGTAACCTGTCAGCGAATAGTAATGTGTTTAAATACTCAGAGGGTCCCAATTCTATGCCTGGTGCCACATTATCTTCCTTCCAATTTCTTATAAGGTCATCTATGTATAAGTCAAACAAAGTTGGTGACATACTGCATCCCCTGCCTGACACCTTGATTTTTGGTAATTTCTTGAGTCATCTGTTTCCCAGCATCAATCACAATTCCGGTGTAGGCACTTTTGTTTTCTTATGGTCTAAATGGGAAAACGGAATGGGAAATCAAAAAATGGGATTTTAAACAATCAAGGAAGAGGGAGGAAAATTAAATGGGATGAAATTCTACATAAAGATCGGTACTGGACATAAAAAGAATTTTATTAGAAGCAAACGGACTTCTGTGTAAGAGGAAAATGATTCTAAATTGCCCTACCAATGGACTGGGAAGTTTAAGCCGGTATTTCCTAAGAACCAACCAATTTCTGCAGCATATCCACGACAGTGATGAAACTTAAGAGAACTCGGCCATGCAAAATGGCAAGTGAGAGACCAAGAGGCAAATGGGACGATTAGAATGAGTGTCCGAGGTGAACATTTCAATGAATCATTTCAGTCACGTCTGACTCGACACTGTGGGGGGACTATTTATCCTCCCCGTCGGTAAGCATTCTCCAACTGTCTTGAACTCTACTACTAAGAGTATCATTCCTACGACACTTTCCACCGCCCACTTCTTCGGCCAGCCACGGAGCAAGCGTGCTGACCACGTCTCGAAAAAAAGAGAGACTCTTTGCTTCACGCTATTCTCCACCAACGGGAGGAGAGACACGGGGAGCGGACGGGTGGGACCAACTCGGCACGCCTCTGCAGGGATCCGCGACTGGATTGGCCAATGAGGCGAGAGAACGGTGCGTGATTTCTAATCCAAGTGCACATACATCAAGGCATATACATACATGTTATCCTGCCAGCCACCACAGGGGTGTGTGGTGGGAGAAGTTACGGTACAAGACGTGAAAAGGAGAGGAAACGGAAAAAAATTGGAATAGATTAAAGTTGAAAACTTAATTAAGTGCCAACGGAGTGTCTTAGTTGGTCAAACTGTTTTTACAGTGACCACTAATGATGCCTACAAAGAAGGATTATTGCATCAATAATCTTGGAAGTATACATCTCTTAGTTTGTCAGCATCTCTCAGTTTGTAATGATCCACCCTAGATATTAGTGTGGTTGAAAATTACCGATTAGGCTTAGGAAGAAATGTACACAATTTTGTGACCATCTAATAATTTGAACAAAAGCCGTGCACGGACTCTTTGGTCACGTAGTTTCCTTACCAAAGGGATTAGACGCGCTTACTGGTTGAATGAACTTCTAACTATCGGTTGCATTATTATCTTTGACTCGATGTTTAACACTATCTGGGCAAGTACGAATTTTAAATACAATCCTCCCGTCCCACCATGGGACTCCGGCGATCATAAATTTTCAATTGCCAAATCTTAGCCAACTTGTAACTTTCGAGTCTAAAAAGCCTTGAACCTAGCGTTTTCATCAGTTGTGTCACACGTTCTGTTTGCTCGGTGTAGTTTCAAACAAAGCGTGCAGTTTTTCTTTCTATTGAATTTATATCGCATACCAAATTATGGTGATGGTCCAAAACGCTCCCAGGGTACAGGATGCTCAGGCTTAAACAGAGTGAACTATGAAGCCATGCCAGTCATAAAAGGAAAATGTTGGAAAACTTTCATTCCTCCATAGAACAATTGTGTAGTGAAAGCGCCTGTCTACAGAACTATTAAGCCCTCAACGAGAAATGTCAAAAATAATAAGGAAAGGAGGCACTATATCTTAGAGGATTGGTTTTATTAAATATTTTGTTCCTTGATAATTATTTTTCTCACCTAAACTTCATTAAGTGGGACGTTCACCAATTATATAGTTAAATTTTGTGGACAATATGTATGCAGGTTACCGCCTGGCATAAAGCCAAGTTTTAGCATTCTCACGATAATGCTAACAACGCAGCGATAATGCATAACTAAAGTGTGCCTCTCAACCTCTCCGCATCTGACCCCCTTTATACAATTTGCTTGAGAAAATAGTCTCTTTATAATGCCTTACCATGATTTGTTTTTCCAACATTTATGAGAATTTTTCCAGTGATAGGAGAGTTGACAAACGTCGATAAACATAGCAATACAAACTTTCTCTTCCCTCAACCAGTACCCATAAAGGTTGAATGACCTTCAGCTGTGACAACACTTAAAAATTAATAAGGAAATGTGAATGAAAACATCGAGCTGAAAGCTTTCAGCTTGTTTTCCACGAGATTTTCATGTCCATTGGCCTTTGCGAGGAATCAAAAGAGCCAATAACCGTCAACTGACATATATGTTCCAGGATCTATTTTCTCTTAGTCCTCCCGTAATTTCTCGAGATGCATAAATATTTAATGAAAGGTTGAAGAAACTAATGGAGAATGGAGCAAGAGAGGTATGTAATATCCCTTAAAGTAAATGAACATGAATATAATAATTAATTAATTTTATTGGAAGCAAAACCAACTACTTTCCATTCTACATTAGTTTCATTGAATGCAATAAATGCACTAAGAAAAGAAATGTAGGTGACCTTAGCAAAAGAAAGATTAAAAAATCTTGATGCCGATAATATTACCCGATATCTAAATAATAAATAAGAGGGCATTTAAAATTTATATCATTGTTTGAATCCCAAGACTGATTGACTATAGCCCTCCACTCTTCCCTCTCTTACTTTCTGGCAGCACTTCCTATGAACTTTCCTCTTTATTTGGTCCATAAACTTATTCCTTTGTCTTCATCTGGGGAATTTTTTCTCTATTTTACCATTAGTTATGTTCCTCACTAACCCATTGTGTCTCAGGATGCGTCCAATCCATCTGGTTCCTATTTCTGTATAGAGTTCCATATGGTCCTTTTCTCTGTCTCTGTAAACTTAACCATTTACTATTTCCTCCGTCAGATACACTTCAGTATCCTCCAGCACCAGATTTTGAAGGCCTGTTCTGGTATACTTTTCCAATGGTCCATTCCTCAATTCATAGAATGCTACGCTCTACAGGAATGTTTTATTTGACATGATTAGGTGGGCAAAATTACCTGACCTCGGTCCAAATTAGAAGTAACCAGAGTTTTTATAAAATATTTTAAAATTCCAATTTACAATGGTAAATTATAAGCCTACCAGTGTCATTTTCGTTGCGAGTGATTTGTCAGAAAAACTTATCGCTTTTTTTGGGTACTATTGGAGTTTGTTATATTCAATTGAAGATAGGTGGTCAAAGTTACATGGGCTTTCCCCAACAATTTTTAGATGCCTACTTGTCAACTTTACTTTGCCGGAATAAAAGTGGGTATCACAAACTGTCGGTATCGCCAGAGTTTCACGTCACAATATCGTATCGTTTTGTACCGCTCGAAACTCAACGCAAGCGAAAGGAATCCCCAATGAGGCGAGAGGACAGTTCATGACTGTTAATTCATGTGCTGCACAGCGCGCTCGCTGACCGGCTGTGACTCGCTCTCAAACGCCCGTTCCACTTCGTATACCCTAAACGTACCCGAAGCCACTCCGTTGGAAACGGGGCATTGTTGTCCGCCGCCCCATCGATTCGCCACGCCGAAGAGGATTTTTCGAAAAGATTACGTTTGTCAGTGGGATACTCGGGTCACGACCGAGGGACGGCCACGGATCGAGAGGGGTGGGGGCGCCACCCTCATTGCCGCCTCCCCTAGGAGGGGCGGAGGGGCAAGTGCCGTGATTCAGCGCTCGCATTGTGTTTGCCCACGAGTGGCAAGGGAGAGCGAGGGCGGAGCTTCCGCGAAGTGAAGAGCAACGCACTGCCTGAACCGCGAATGGATAAAATCGCGCCTCTGGAGGTAAAGGGAGCCGAACATAAGCCTACGGTAGCTCACAATCACACATCAATGTAATGCCAACTGGGCGACACAAGGGCGAGATCTCCTATGGAAAACTCTTCACTCATCTTGTATCGCAAGCCCTTGAAGCATCTTTACAGGCACTGCTGTAGACCTTCTTTTAGTATTCTACCGGCAAAGGTAGATTTTTTGACTGTCAGAGAATCTCCTCCCGGTTTATGCACTTTCCGGGGCCTATCTATCTCTAGTATCTCCTTTTTTCCCTCATCATACGATATGCCCTTCTTCATCCTGTCCATGGAACCTAGTATTTATCTTCCAGTTCCACGCTTGCCCAGTATCCTTCCCTCTATCACATTCTTGAGCCATCCATTGTCATTTATTACATCCTACAACCATCTACTCTGCCGATGCCGGATTCCATTCAGAAGCCTCCTTTCCTCGCCCAAATCTCAAGCATTTCCTCGTTAGTCTTCCTCTCCGTCCACCTAACCTTCTCCATCCTTCTCCACACCCACTTTTCAAATGCCTGCAGCCTATTATAGCCCTCCTTTCTGAGGGTCCACGTTTCTGCACCATACAACGCTGATCAAGGTCTTCACCAGCCTCTTCTTCACATCCTTACCCAAGGTCTCCGTCATCAGCTCTCTTCTATTACTGAACGCCTCCTTAGCTAGCGCTATTCTCTTCCGTATGTCTTTACTACTATGCCCATTTTCCTCTAGCGTGCTACCTAAGTAATTAAACTGCTCCACTTGCTCGAGTTTGTGTCCTCCAACTTAAATCACCAGCCTCGCTTTCTTCGTCCTGCAGAATCTCATTATTTTTGTTTTCTTTGTATACCTAATCAAAGTAAATAATTATTTATAATATATTATTTTATAATATCTTAATAATGTATTGGTACCTTAATTCCCATGAACAGCATTTTGCAATAATAGTTAATTCTCATTGAATTTCAGAAGTTCATTGCCAGGTTGATGCTTGTAGGCGGCCATATTGACTCCCGCCGAAGGTTAGGGTACACTGGGTTTGGTGCGCGTACATTCATCTTCTGCCAAAGGTTATTTTAAGGCTTGTAGTAATTCCATAATAATTCGAAATCTCATTAGCTCAGGCTTTCTCTTCACTAATTTCCCTGTCGCTAGAAAATAAGTTGAAATGCCCCGATCGCGACTATGTGATTAAATAATTACTCGCGATTAAAACGAATGTTTATTTATTCTACCATGAATAACGCTCACATCAACTAAAGGAAAACCTGAATCAATATACAAAACCTAAACAAGGTAGAGAATAGTCTGCGTTGAATAATGCAAACCAGGTATGTAAAACCGAGCCTAAGAGGGTCTCTAGTGGCTCTAGTGGACCTTGCTGCCGTTTCAATGGACGCTGTGCTGATGTCTCCAAATGTATACACACAGCCCACGGGGACGTTGCCCAGTTGGAAATCCCAGGGGTTAAAAAATTTCAAGCGCTACTCGAAAAGAGAAAAATTATAAGGTCGAATCCGTGGCCCAAGTATAGATTTTCATTGCGTGAAACGTCTTCTGGGATTAACCGTGAGCTGCCCGCAGCGTTTGAGCTGTTGCCAACATTTCTAACTTGCACGCTGGTTCACTTGCATTATATTTAGCGATGTGTTACTTTCTATCATAGAAAGGCGCCGTAAGCGCTGACTCGCCTAACACTTTGAGCTTATGCCGCACCCAAAACTATCTAGAACGCTCCGTGGATGACGCTGCGATCTTTGTAGATTTGGAATTCGATTTCTTTTCGTTCTGCATCCTCTTAATTCAGACACCCACCATAATTCATAGGGAATACAATCAGCGGTATTTTTACTGAAATGCAAAATCTTTTCACCATTTAAATCTCTCAAATTTTCTTTAAAGTTATAAATCCAGGTACAAGAGGATTTTATCCATAAGGACGTTTTAACCTCTTTTGAAGAATACGATCAAGGACTACTCTGACTGTTTTATGCAAGTTCACACTGATTTGACTGGTGGTTACACGATATTTTATACCCGTACTTGATGGTCATATTTTATTTTGTTGTGATGCCAATAGGTCTAAGATGACAATTCATTTTAGTAGTACAGCTTTCACCTAACCAAAGACTTTTCGCTCGTTCGAACGCATTAAATATTTTCCGAATCACAAAGTATTGCATGGAATTCATATGCAACTTGTTGCCTCACCACCAAACTATGGCTGGACCAAACTGTAACGGTTTACATGACCCTAAACATCAATAAGTTTTAAATTGGGAATTTATTCAGGTATTGGGACGTAACCGTTCAACGTGGCCGCCTAAAACCAACAGGTCCAGCGAAATCAGTGCCCGCCAAGCCTTATTATAATCGTATCGTTTATTTCTACGGTAATAATTTCAACGTGAAAATTTTGGTGCATTATTTAGAGCAGTCTTAAGTTCTTAGGGGAAGCAACCAACACCTTAGATCTTACATTGCAGAAGAATAAAAGGCTATGTTGCAAGGAGCGGTGCTGCTTGGGCTATTATATAACTGCACAAAAATTTTAATTTGGGCACCCCTAACCGAGAACTAATTCATAAGGTGCGGATTCTTATACAGCATATTTATTTAGGGGATACACAAGTCTTTTTAGAACTACCCTCCCGGCAATACATATTCGTGTATACTAAATGCTGAAGTAGAATAGGAGAGGACCATATAGAACACCATACGGAAAGGAAGAACTTGATTGATTGGACACGCCTTGAAGCTCAGTCAGTTTGCGAAGAAAATAATTGAAGGTCAACTAGAGGGAAAAGTCCTCAGAGGAAGAACCAGGAATAAGTTCATGGATCAAATAAAGAGGAAAGTACATAGGAAGAGATACCAGATGGTAAGGGAACTAACATTAGATAGGGAAGCCTGGAGGACTGCAGTCAACCAATCTTAAGATTAAATGACCAAAGAATGAATGATAATGCTGAGATGCTAATATGTGTATACACGTTTCTTCCCCGTCCGTAACAAAATGTTATACTTTTTTTGAGTCCAAGCTTTAAATTGTGCAAGGAGAAGCGTTATTATAGATAATTTGTATTTTACCTTTTTGAGAGAGGTTATAAATTCAGCCGTGACTTTAAGAATTATTTCCGCTACAGCTATTTTCAATGGGTTGTTGACAAGAACGGAAAAAATTGAAATGATTAGCTCGTAGGTTTTCTGCGTCTGTTTTCTTCGCTGAAGTCAGCTATGAGTGTATAACAGCAACGATAATTTTAAGAATAGCATTTTAAATAGAATCATAAGTTGGAATTTGGTAAGTACTTCCGATTTTCCTAATTCCTGTCCCATTTTCTCATCCATTAACAAGTTTCCGATTGGTCATCCTCATGACCGGCCGTCCGTGGCCTTTTGCACAACGCCTTTGGCTTGCAAAAGCTGAAAGTATGATAGCATAGGGAGTGGATGAAGATAATGGAGAAAAAATACCGAAATCGCGTCGCGTTTATTTTTACGAAAAGCTACACAGTTATTAACGCTCCAGCTGATTGCCGTGCTCTAAACATCGAACTTAAGTGAAGATAGGTATTCATCAGATAAATCTGTTTTGCTCTCATGGTTTGACAAGACATGACAAGACCCTTGCAATGCAGAGCTATAGTACGAACCACTTCACCAAGCGAGCGATTTCGCTTATGAAATGGGGAATATGATTGGAGCGGATTCTCAGAAGTAAAAGCCAAAGATTCCATTGAAAAATTCACAATATCCGTGTCTAAAACCCAGGATATAGTGGTCAGTTGCCAAATTACCATAAATCTGTTCTCCAAGGAATTTTTAAAAACTGCAATTCCATCCAAAGGTTTAAGAAAACAAAGTAAAGTATACCATAATATTTGCAATAGATCAGTTCTAAGATACTTTGACTATAACTTGGTAAAATAGGTTTTTGCAGTAGTGTTAAATATCTTAAAATGGTATTTAGTTACTATCCTCACATTTTATCTCCAGCATGATATACTCTTGCATGATTTACCTTGTAGAACTATTTATCGGTCACAGTAATTATAACCAGTAGTCGTATCTTGAGTAATTTACTGCATGGTAGTAGTAGTATGTTCTTCCACGTATAACTCTCCTAGTTTCTAGTCCGGCTGCGCACTGTTGTCCAGACTGCTAGTGACCTGCACGTGGCATCAAGGTGAATGTGCACGGTTCTGATTTGAACTGGGATGCGAGTTGCACGCATTGTGGAATCCCCTCATGTCACAAACCCCTAGTGGTGGCTTGTACGGTATCTTGTAGATGTAGAAGTATTACCGACTAAAAAGTCCTTAGAATCATAATTCCAAGAAAAGATAATGTGATACGACTGGTAGTGTAATGAGTATTTTTAGAGAAGTTTATAGCCAGTAAAATCATTTTTCCCATGACTCCAAGGATGAAAAATAGACCCTGCTCAGTAAATAAAATAAGTAGAACATATAGCACATATACGATGCTACGCATAAATAATTGTCGCGGGAAGTCACAATCACCAGGACAACTTAGTTTTTGAGAAGTAGAGAATTACGTAGGAGATAGTTAAAACATAGCCCAAATCATTATTTAAATAAAAGTTGATATGAAATAATAGCTAAAGTACGAAGAATAAATTATGATTAACACATACACTAAAGACGCAGCATAAGAATGCTCTTCTCATTTTGGTGTACAATGAAAAACAGGAACTAACAGTCGAGAATACAATTATATATAATGGCACTGAAGAAAAGAATTAGATGATTTATTCTGAGTTAAAAAATAAATATGGGTGTCATGAACATATGCTTATAATAAATTCACACTAGAGTATGCAATATTGTTGCCTAATGAGAAAAAAATTAAACCAAGTTTAGAGAGTTTGAGAATTTTATTGCTTGAACGTGTCCAGACTCTAACGCGCGTTTAAAAATAAAACAATTTGTACATATTCTTTACGGCCGTGACGTTTCCTAACAAAGACAGTGAAACCCTCACGCCCGCCAGCGATACGTGCTCAGAAACAGCGTGCACTTTCTCCCTGCTACCATATCTGAAAGAACCTTAGCGTGTGCGATGGTGAATATTCTCTTTTCCTCCGCTGGAATACATAACAGTCCACCCACAGGATACTCAGAGTTAGAACGCGCAGATACGATTTGACTGGCGTTTATGAAGATGTATAGAAGAAAATATGCTTTCCATTCATATAAAATACTCAGGAGAGGTAAACCTATATTGAGCAAAAGTGAATACTGGCTGAATCTTAGTTACCATGATTGAATTTTAATTAATAAGTTGGACAGATATTCTATTTATAAAAAAACTGCAGATGGCCGAGGAGCTCCGGGACGTACACTGCGCGGATTTTAATATTATTTTTAATATTCATAACATATTTATGTTATTTGTGCCTATAAAAGAAAAAAGGTGGCAATTCTTAATAAAGGGTGAACGACGCAGATAGTTGATGCATTAATATCCAATGACGTCAGTTACGAGTGACGTCACTAAACGCATTTATATAGACTATCAAAGAGCTTAAATGAAGCAATAATAATTTTATCGTTCTGTAACTTTAAATTCCTTAGAAAATTATCTAACAGTAAAGTATTAACAAAAGTAAGAATTTTCCACCACAAACAAACAGCGTAAGCAGATATTACTCCTGAAATACATGGCTAATTTGAAAGGTTACATTGAGAACAACAATAACAAATCCTTTGTAAAAATACCAAAACATTTGCATGCATTTTTGATTAAGACCAAAGTTTTAACGATAAAATCAATCTGAACTTAATGATATTTAGTGCATCGGCAACATATTCAAAAGTCATTCCAAGCCATCATAGTCGAACTTGATCAAATATGGCATTAATTAGTTCAAAATATTGGTATTTTTATGCATCAATACGCTCTAAGAACTCCTTCTGAATACCGGAAGTTTACAACAATCCTCTCATTTAAGCTGTCAGAGAAGTACTGAAAAAATGTACTGCAAAAATATACAATAATTATTAAATTAATAAATATTAATTATATAGATTTGCCTTTCCGCGGACTACAACCTTAAATGTTAATTATTAAGATTTGAAATAAATACTAAACCATGCTCCATATATTATGCTAATATTTCAAGAAATATGGAGAGAGAGGACTTTAGAGGCAGTACAAAAATATATGATAGAAATAAACTATGTTGTTACATCTTGATTTTCATTCAATGTAATAAATATCAGATCGGCTAAGATACAATACCTAGTCAACTATAAAGCTCAAATTAAGGGAAAATGAATAATCGATGAAACTAATGACGTACGAAAGCTGGCCATGAGAAATCATTCTCAGTTAGAAAACGTTAGCTTTCCCGGCCAACGCACATAATTCCCTCATCTGTCGATAGGTATGGAAGTCCTTAGCTGGATACCTAATCTTCCGCTATTAACACTAGCTTTCATTTATCAAAACAAGTGGTATGAATATTGTTCAATGAGGTTTCTATCACAGAAGCGTCAAATTCCAAAAATTACCCAAGACATATTATCCAAGTCTATCATATATTCGATGCAAGCATCAAGAGCGTGTAACCAAAGTTTTTTAAATTTTATTTAACTACCTTTTGTTGTTAATTACACGGAATTTACAAAAAATGTACAAATTCAATGCTTATAATATAAAAGGAAACTCATAAAAAATCAATTGAATAAAAATCTTGTAAAGTGCACGCTATTGAATCAACTTTACAATATTTTGGTACTAATAAGCCATTCATGGCCTATAATTAGGTTCCTTCAATAATTAGCACAAAGTGCTGTACATAAATAACACGAAATTACGAAATAAGCAAACATAATTTATGTACATAACAACCATTTATTTCTCCTTCTCTTAACACCTCTAATAGATTCCAAATTTTTTAGATCATCACTCATATTATTGTACAGTTTTGGAACATAAACACTAAATAGCCTAAACATTAGTTCAAAGCAGCGTAATTAGGAGAACTCAACTTCGTTACAACCAAGATAGTCGTTACTTATGTAACCGCATCTCACGGGAACTTCCCATAGAAACAAGCTAATATGGTGAGTCCTCACACTTTTTCAGAAAAAGCATCTGTCCTTGGCGTGCTGCTAAAGCGTCTCTTATTCATCAACGTTACTAGAGCTTAATGGAGGCTATGTTATGGAAAGAACTATGAACATGTAAATGTCAAAGAGATAAAATGTTTTACACCGCCCACGACTCAAGCAAGCACTGATAACGTAAAAAAATACTAAGAGTTACGGAAATCGCATGGTAAGAATGCTATCGGTTAATTTTATTCTGATTCATGCTTTCACAAAGGAGAATTGACCAAAAATGGTGTACTTGTCTCCGCGCGCTATTTCTCCGTAAAATGCCATTAACATTTTGTTCATTTGAAAGACATACTTTGAATGTTACAATCATGATGGCACAGGTTTAACAATTAAAACAGCAGTACAATGCGACATTCAGTAAATTATAGACGGGGCACCTATTATAAGCAGTTTTAACTCAAGAATCATCTGAAAATTTGCAGAGATATCCATGGATAATAAAATGTTTTTTTTTATAAATCGCGTAATCAACTTTAAAAACGAGTATTTATTAGCAGCGTTTAACGCCTAGCATACTTCAACTTCGTTAGAACCAAGATAGTCGTTACTTATGTAACCGCATCTCACGGGAACTTCCGTGTAGGAATTGTTGATATGCAGTTGATATGCAAAACTATAAAAGTTTTGCATATCAACTGCGTCTTTAGAAAATTGACATTAACTAATTGTATCATTGAAAAGTGGATGAAATTAGTCCTGAAAAGAATACCAAGAAAATGAAGACATGAGAAAATCCCCAGTAAATGAAACACAAGCAATTATTTCCCTTGGGAACGCCGACCCCACCTGCACACACGACACGCTATGAAAGGGGAAAAACGGAAAAGCCACAGAGAGATGGGAGACGCAATGAAGATAGACATCAAGCTCAGCCACGCAGAGATAAAAGCTGTCTAAATGAAGGGACAGAAAATGTATTGTCTAGTAAAAAAAACTGTTTCAGCGACACTCAGGTCATTTCGCCTAAATTGCTGAGAAAAGATAACAGCAAGAGTAGGGAATTACGTAAAATCACCATTTTGCTAGGGCTAAACTCCAATGAACCTTATCTAGATGTAATAAGTCAAAAGAGGACCATTCCAACATGCGGATGTCATCAAAAATGATTCCTTATCTGGTTGCATGAATGGCCCTCAAATATTACCAGCGAAATGAAAGGATTTTTGTATTATTTGCTAACAAAATCAACTTATTTATAGCTGTGATGATAACATTATATTTAATTTACCTGAGGCTAAGCCCTTAAAACAACTTTCATTTTTAATGAATATTGAAGCAGGTAATTCGAAACAACTGAATAAGTATTTCATACTGGCAATAAAAGTATTTGCATTTTCCTTCTCCTATTATTTAGTTCTTAGTTCTAATTTAGAAATATATTAAAGCTAGTGACATATTTTCATTTTGGAATAAAATTACCCCTCCATTTATAAATAAATTTTTCGTCATTGACTTCAAGTTTCCAAATACATTCACGCAAATGAATTCCACAGGGGGTCCAATAAACACACAAAATGCTGGTAGTAAGCATTGAAATAACACTTAATGCACCAAAAAATCTACTATGTTTGCATTTTCTGGCAAATTAAAGTACACAAGTAGAGCCTTTCACAGTCAAAGCTCCTTTGTTACATTTAATTTCTAGAATAGGATTAGAAAAATGTTTTTTCTATTTTCATAAAGGAAATAATGCCATAGCTGGTAATGAAGGCACACGCTTAGGAGAAAAATACGTGATTAAAGATTAAAAGTTCAAGCATCCGTATAAATACATCAATACCTTAAAAATTGAAGGAGAAATAATGTCTTGGAAAATAGAGTGAGATGAATGAAAATTTTGCGGCGAAGCGACGGTTCTTTCACAAATATATTTATCACAAATTGAAAACTTAAAATAAGGTTTGTCATTCACTGCAAAGTATCACATTTCAGTGAAAAATGTAATCTAGTGGTAAAATCATTTGTGGGAAACATGAAGCATCGTATAATTTACACATTTGCGAAAACTCATGACAAATGCGCAGTACAAAACTTGGAGACTAGAAATTTTTTATATAAATTTTAAATAAATTTTTTAAAAAAACTAAATATTTTATCAATGCCCATTTTAACTACTCATTGTGCGATACGCCCACTATGGAAACTTTGAGGCCAATCATGATCTCAGAGGTAATGACTTTTTTTACTTCCGCTCTACACCCACCTCTATGTCCCTTCTTATTACTTGTTCCACTCGCTTGCCTCTCTCTATGATGACGCTCTCTGCAACCACATGTGTCCATGTATTGCAAGAGCAATGCTAGTAAACCACTATGGTGTAATCGAGAGTAAGCCACAGATTTAGTGTGTTACGCCATCGGCTCATTTCAATTTATGGAACTAATATCGTATCTATGATGAAAAATAGCCGTTTACACCTGTCCATGCACTGGAATATTACCTAAGCCAAGGTATTTATAGCATAATTATAGAAATATAATACATTGATAGATGCATATAGATGGAAAACATCGATTATGATACAGGAGAGTTCAATATACAGCATTTGTAACATCTAAGAAATGAAAAAATGAAACACAACATCATAACATACGGAATGAGCGAATTGGATGAAAGTTTCCTGATTGGGAAACCTATGAGAGAGAAAATGAAATTTTCATCGCATTGCTGAATACTCTAAACATTTTAATGGCATATCAGTAGTCAGTAGTCAAAATGAATAATTGTTCCAACACGACATTGTACAATATACGTATGAACAAATGTGATATGATCAAGCTCAGAAGTGCTGAATAATTCCCTCTAGCATGACGCCATCGGCTCATTTCAGTTTCACCCGACTTATATCGCCGACCTGTGATGAAGTAGAGCCATTCATACCTGTCCCCGAAATGTAACCGACGACTCGAAAGTTTTGATAGCGGGGAGAGAGAGATGGAGAACGTTGGCGAAGAGGGGAAGGGGAGGCAGATCCATAACGAACGACTCAGTGGTATCGTGCAGGAAGGGAAAGGGTAAAGGGCAGGATTTCAAAGCTACGCAAAACAAAAGGCACGAGGGGTGGGTGGTAAGAAAGAGAGGGAGATAATAACGACAAGGGTAAAGAATAGGGAGCCTAAGAAATGAGAAGCCTAACTTGGCCCCTCGAACGCGGGCAACACGCAATGGTCCTGCGTATCGCCGCAAGTCTGCTACAAAGGGAACACAACTTGGTTCTCCTGTGTACTTACGCCCGTCTCTGAATAATCGAGAGAGAAAGAGTTGTTAAAATATCAAAAATATTTGTTGCTCTCACGAAAAAAATGCGATCCAAAATTGTGTAAACTCCACCTCGAGTTGTAACTCTATAGTCCTCGGTAACTAAGCGAAATGTGGTTAAGATAAGAGCCAAAATATGCATGAAAATTTGTTTGACGGGGGATCGGGTTGGTGTGGTGGCTAGAGTACTCGCCTACTACGCTGGCGGCCAGGGTTCAAATCCCTGCAGAGGCGGGTGTTTTTCAGAGGAAACCCGATCCCTACTTGAGTATCTTGTGAAGGACACTTCAAGTTAGGTACTCCGTCTGTCGGTTGAGACGTTAAATCGTGGTCCCCTCGGCGCCTCTCGTTAAGAGCAGGCTAATACCGACGCCGGGTTTCTATCCACCCATCCTCTTTCACCTGTCCCCTATGGCGCAAATGACCTTAGCCGTCGGTCGCCTCCCCCAATATCCAATCCAATTTGCTTGATAAACGGCTCCATTAAATGACCTAGTTAACATTCAAAATAATAATTAGACAACACATCATTGAGATTTGCTTAAAAGATGTTCGGTCTCTTTAGTGTTAATTTTACTAGAAAATAATAAATAAATATCGTATTATGCTTTTCCGAAGTTGCCCTAATTGAAGAAACATCGAAAGCCTGAATACTGAGGGCTAAGTGAATTTTCTATGTAGCTGAATGAGGTGATTATGGTTGAGGTCCTACTTGCAATGCAATAAATACCTGCTATAAAAGATCTTTTCATGGTTTGTTATTATCGATGAATATAGCTGAGATATCAGCACGGAATACGTGGAAAATGTCACTTTGCAACTTATCAGTGAATGGATTTCAATAACTATTTCTAGAATCTATGGTTAAATGGAAGAGAGGGATAATAACTGATGTTCACTTGTTCTCTCATCGATAACGTTCACATCAGCTAAAGGAAAGTCTGAATCAATATACAAAATCCAAACAAGGTAAAGAATAGACCACGTTGAATTACGCCAACCTGGATTCGCAAAATTGGGCCTAAGAGAATGAAATGCAGAATGAAATCAATGTTTTTCACCTTATCAGAAAAATGAGTGATTTAACCTATTACAGTACTTATCGGACTTATTTTCAAATATTTCAACAAAAGAAATTCCAAAGAGAATGATCCATGCATGAACAATATATCATACCAACGAGAAACTTAAATTTGGTGAGAGAGCACGCCCGATTGTTTTCCCGGGTTCTCGTTTGCCCATACCATTCTTATTGGTGATCGTATTGGAGTGGTGGCTGGTGTACTGGATTCCCAGTCTGAGGGCCCGGGTTTAAATCTTCCCAGTATCCAGGATTTTACAAGAAATTAGATCCCTACTGGGATACCTCCCAGGATCCGGAGGGCTCTCCAAGTGCATTATGCTAAATGTCTTTTGAAACGATTAAACGTAATCTCCTGTTGTATTATTTCGTTAATATAAGGAAAATACAGACATCGAGTTCCTTCAATTCTCCAACTACTTTATTTTCACCAGTTCGACCAATAATCTTCAACGGTGCAAATAACCTCAGCTGGCAGTCACTTCCTCAATATAACTAAACAGCTAAACAGGGAGATTAGTCCCGAATAAACTGACTGTGTCAAAAGAGAGGATGTCGCCGAATGCGACGGAAGAATATATATAGAAATTACAATATAGATTATAAAAATAACCATTTCATAAGCACACAAAGAACACACGAGAAGTCCTTTGGAAACTTTCCACTCGTTTTCAATTACTTAGCGCACTAAATCCGACAGAACGAATAATCCTTAAGAGATGCGAATGATCCCACGGTTTATTCGTATCGTCAAAAATCAGCAAACGTTCTCTTTTTTTTTCGTTTCTGGAATAATGTAATTTAACGTAGCAATGGTCATAGCATATTACTAGATTTATTGGGGAAAAATCCAAATGTTATATCTCTTAAACAATAGAGCGTTCCAATAATGTATAATATGAAACGACGTAATAACCACGGCCCTAATACCTTCTGTATCCCACTAATTTCTGTCCAAAATGGAGTAAATAAATAGCTGAATTTGCAAGAAAATATCATCATTAACGACTTTGAACTTCTATTACAATTAACCCAATATGATTTTCTTTTTCAATCCTTCATCTCAGTTGTTTCGAAACAAAACTATGATAGACGACTTGAAGTTAGCAAAGTGCTAGAAGAGCAACCTTCATCTCAGTTGATAAAGAAAAGTTGGAAAAGCAGAGAATGGAAAATAATCATTACTGCCAAATGCCTCGCAAAAATATACTCATATGACTCGCAAAGTTCGGGTTGAGCTAAGAAGACCTTACACCAAGCTCACCCAGGAGCAAAGAGATATTTTAGATAGTAAGTTCAAGGGATGTTTCTGACAGAGGAATGTTGTTTTACTGACTTTCTAAAACAAAACTGAAAACCAGCTGGTAGCGAACTAAATAAACGAACCGAAGATTCCGTACGTATGCTACCTTCAACTTTCCAAAGAACACTGTTGGTATGCTAGCTACTCAGGAGGCGTTCGAAAACTTAATTTATTGGCACAATCGGTGGAAAGGAGATTTATATTGGAAGGATCGCTTAGTGAAGAGAAGAGAAGCGGATGGACACCTGGTGTCATTAAAAGCTCTATCATAGTTTTTCTTTAACTAAAGGTGCCAAGGGGTCCACAATTAAACGTCCCATCCAATTTTAGGATTGTTACACTTCTATTCATCCCAACATAGCACCCAGGAGATATTTAGATTCTATTTAGGAATGTTAGATGCTGTCAGGATTCAAACCCGAGCCCGAAGAGGGATACCAGGTCTTTCATTTTGACGAAGGAATAGCTAGCACACTTCCACTAAATTTAATTTATTGAAAAACTGAAAAAATGCTAGACATCGCTTTCAAGTCTTTAAATAACTTTGCCTGCGCATTAAGCAATTGTTAAGAAGTTACTCTCTCTATCAAATTGAAACAGATTTATAACAAATCAGGATAAGCGGAACTATGATTTATTTAATTATAAAGGTAGCGATTATTTTGCTGGCAGGTTCGTAATAGGCAAATAAAATATGATTAATGGTATCATCGATGCAGTAGCTATCACTAAGAAACTTGGTCAACTAAGCTCTACACTTCACTACCCAGCTAAACGGCCTGTTTGATGCTCCATAGTTAATTATATTGGCAATAAACATAATTTGGTGTATTGCGGTGAGTTTGGGTATTTTTTTAGGTAGTACTCAAAATATTTATTACAGTTTCAGGCTTAACTTTCCAAGTAACACAGTTCTTGATAATTACTGTGTAATAGTCAAAACCCTAGGTTGGAAGAAATAAAACTTTCTGTGGAATATTAAAAAGTGAAATTATTTCCAAACTGGTTCTCAAAATGTTAAGAGTAGCCGGCCGTTGGTATTTTTAACTCAAGCATCAATAAATACGTGATTTCAGAGTGGACACGAGTAAAGAGAATCGAAAAATGACAGACCGCATAGTATGATAAGTGCCTGTTTTTTGTGTGAGAGTGTAATGGTTCGGTTCGTATTTACGAGACTGCGTTGATAATGATAATATAGGAATCACCGTCGTAGTAGTCATCACAGAGAAATTGGAAAACTGAGTTCAACACTTCACTTTCCATTCAAACATTCTCTTCACTGCTCTATAGTTCCTCATGGATTGATATCATGTCTAATTTGGTTTATTGCACTGCTTGTGGATATTTATGTGCAGTATTATTCAAAATGTTAGCAGTAGCAGGCCGTTGATTGTTTTTCAACTCAAGCATCAATTTATACGTGCTTTCAGGGCGGATATTAGTAAAGAGAATCGTGGAAAGACAGACGGCATAGTATGATACGTGCATGTTGTGAGTATGAGTGTGTGTAGTGGTTCGGTTTGTATTTATGAGACTGCGTTGGTAATGAGACTACAGGTATCATTGTCGTGGTAATCATCACTCAGAAATCGGTAAAATGAGCTCTACACTACACTTTACATTCAAACAGTATCTTCATTGCTCCATAGTTCCTTATATTGATACCATACCTAATTTGAATTATTGCTGTGTATGTGGACTTTTTTGTGAAGTATTTTTTCAAAATATATACAGTAGCCGGCCGTTGGTTTATTTAACTCACGCATCAATTTATACGCGCCTACAGGGAAAACATGAGTAAAGAGAATGCAGATAAGACAGATGGCATTGTATGATACGTGCCTGTTGAGTGTTTGAATGTGTGTATTGCTTCGGTTCGTATTTATGATACTGCATTGGTAATGATAATACAGGCATCATCTTCGCAGTAGTCATCATTCAGAAATCGGTAAACTGGGCTCTACACTTCACTTTCCATTCAAAAATTATCTTCATTGCTCCATAGTTCCTCATATTGACGTCATATCTAATTTGGTTTATTGCAGTGCATGTATATATTTTGTGAAGTATTATTACAAAATATATACAGTAGCCGGCCGTAGGTTTTTTTTAACTCAAGCATCAATTTATACGTGCTTTCAGGGCGGACATGAGTAAAGAGAATCGTGGACAGACGGAAGAGTATGATACGAGCCTGTTGTGTGCGAGAGTAGTGGGTCGGTTCGTATTTATGAGACGGCGTTGGCAATGAGAAACGGGGAGGGGCTTGATGATGGTGGCGGAGTAGGAGAGTCACGGCCGGTTGCGGGCGAAAGGGGTTTTTAAGCGAGAGGGAGAGATGGAAATAAAAGAGAGAGGGAAGGGTGTCACGGATCACGCATCTACGCGTGCTCCCGGGGGCGGAAAAGGGAACAAGGGTGCAGGCGAGGGGAGTGAGGAGAGGGTATTGCCCGGAGAGCGGACATTTGAATAATTGAAGTGCCCGCATTTCACTCCACTTCCCCTTCCCCCGGTTTGCCCTCTTCCGTGGCAGTCACACGCAGCGACAATGAAACCGTGAAATGAATCGAAGATTAATGGAAGTCGAGTGTTTTTACGCGCGAGCGTGGAACTGTGCGTTTGTGCCGTTTGTGTGTGAGTTCGTGCGTGCATGCATTACGTTTATACGTTTTCCGAGAGGAGCTTTTTTGACGAAAAGAAACAAATGCAAAACGAAATATTTTCGACAGTCGCTTTTTTCCCGCGAGGATTTACACTGTTTGCGGTCCACCCGTATGGGAGCGCTTCGCATTCATGTCCGCGAGGAAGATGGATTATGAATTTTGCGCTTGTTTCTGAGAGGGAGTAGTGGTAAAAGTAAAATGATGGGTTGGCAATCGATAACTCGTCCGCCAACTGCTATAAAATCGCCATAGTTGAATGACGTTCCTTTGATGATATATACATTTTGTAATATTATGATCAAGCTCCGTGCAATATGCTGCGTAAATTAGCCTGAAGCCACTCTTTCTTCATCTAGGGTTGTTTTTATTGAGGAATTTATATATTTATAAGGTTCTACGGCGTTTTAACATTAGACGCTGTAGCTCGGGAATATTTCTGTGCCTGCCTTCTCCATTTACCCTAGCCAGTATACCCTTATCCAAGACAAATTTTTTACGATATTTAAACGATGGGTTTGTACATAGGACCAAAAGTGTACACTTTATTACCTCATTCATTCACTGATTCTAAATCTGTAAAAATAATATTAAAAAATGTAGTCTTGACTTCTCATCAAAGAGAGACGGTCAGGAAATATTATTGTAAATGTGTCTGAAATAACTCTATAAACTGTCAATTTGTTGCTTCTTAACCCTTAGAGTGCGGCATGGCGTGATATCACGTCATGATTGTCTTCATGCTAGTGCTGATGACGTGATATCACGTCAAGTGTACGGTAAGTGTTCCAGTTTTCACTAGGCCCCCTAGTGAAAGCTGGAACACTCACGGTACCCATGACGTGATATCACGTCATCAGCACCAGTATAAAAACAATTATGACGTGATATCACGTCATGCCGCACTCAAATGGTTTTGGTACGCACTTACACTGTTAAGTAATTGTCTTGATCTCACTACATGAACGACATGTATGTTCAAGTTTAAGTAAACATAATATGTTATCATTTGATGGTGGCCTTAAACAAGTTCTCCTTCTAGACTACTAAAAGTCACTTGAAGCTTGTCATAGTGAATGTAATTTGTGTTGATGTAAAAACAAACATTACTATATTATATTTGCTCACAAAACAGGCTGTGACTGTGAATAGGCTACGAAAAATGAATCACAAATACATACACGGGCGGAAGACAAATATCTATCAATGCGCACCGAGTGTGCAAAATTAAGGACTGCAAAAGTAGTACAGCATTATCTAGTCAAGGCATTAGTAGTAATAGAATACAATAATTTTACTTCAGGTGTATTTTGAATGAGATCAAGATATTTGCAGTTGCCCGCATCAGAGAATTTGGAATATCCTCAGCAAAATCAGTCTAGCGTGCACATAGATGGAAGTGTCACAACCGCCCGTTATCTACTTTTACGATGTGCTTTTATATCTCCGCTTGCTTAACTTGGAGTGGGGAAATAATTAACGTATCTAGAGTTTTACATTCTACTTACATAGAAACCGAATGTTTTTCGTTCCTCGTTATCAGTCAGTAACAACGGGGGAGGCATCCTTACCTAAAAAAGTAGAAAAAAATCTTCATTAATAAACACATAAAGAAATTATATCATACATATATCTTTGCATTAATTGAAAGAGTCTATTAGATCATGATGATGAGTTCAGACATAATGGATCTGAATGGAAGTGAAAATATACTTCCAGAGCCATTTCCCGTGGAATATTGATAGCTGGGAGAGAGGAGGAGGTCAATTCTCTCTGTGTTTCCCTACAGTATTATTACGAGTATTATTTACGAGGCACTATCACGTGAACTAACTTTCATCCAGCTCCCACTCTTTGACCTAGCTGTCACGGGTGGTCTAATCAGGAGGAATTATTACAGCTCCCCGAGTCCTATTCTAGGGACCATTGCAACACGCACGCCCTTACACCGCGTCAGGGTTACAGTCAAAGGTGTGTCCATTGCTCAGCATAAAAGAATCGTACTTTTTTAAAACAGTTTTTGGCTAAACCAATGCATTGTTTCAGCTTTAGTTTATTTTATCATTTGTTTCGACTACATATTTGGTAGAACGTTCGACAGCTAAGGTCATTTGCGCTACAGGGGACAGGTAAGGGAGGATGGGTGGATAGAAACCCGGCGTCGGCATTAGCCTGCCCTTAACGAATGGCGCCAAGGGGACCACGGTTTAACGTCTCATCCGTCAGACAGTGTACTGTACTTTAAGTGCTCTACACAAGACACTCGAGTAGGAATCAAATCTCCAATGGAAATCATCCTCCTCAGTAGGGATTTGAACTCTGGCCGTCCGTATGTTTAGCCAGTACTCTAGCCACCACTTGAACCCATTCTCTTTCTCATTTGATTGTGATACAAAACACAGAACCACGTTTACTCAGTCACTGTAGGTCCAATATGTTCATATTAGCCCCATATTGGCCAAATATGCTAAGTTACTTGAAGAATATATCCTGCAGCAGATAGCTTCTTTCAAATTTGTATTCCTAAAGATATTGAATGGAGAAGACTATTTCATGTAATGGGACATGTTAGTATTATAGAGTACATAGACAATGGGTTGATAAAAATCAGCCAGGTGGCAGCGTTATCCTCGCACTGACTAGGAAAGGAACCATTACAAACTCGAAGGCAACAAGCTCAGATTACGTGAAAATTTTAGATCAAGCGAGGTTCAAGGTGATTAGATGATACTAATTTGACACTGAGCTATATCTCTAGTACAGATAAAAGCGACGAAATACGAGAAATACACTACCGAAGAAAAGGGTCCAAAACTTCCTTTTTTCTACGCACCACTGGTAATAACTAGTACTTTTAAATTAAAAATCGTCGTGATGCTTGTGCAAGATACAATTCACCTTTGTCCCTCTTTCCTTTTCCCTATACCATCACACTCCAAATTTGGTGTGCAAACGACCCATACCACACGCCAATGCGGCGGATCGAGGGGTAGTATAAAGAAATTCTTAATAAAATTCCCATACATGCCATTAACTTTCTGATCCACAAAGGGCAGTAAAATTTTTGATCAGTTGGGTGCAAAGGATTTCCCCCAGGTTCAGTGTTCCCAATGGAAAAGATAAAATCTGTGACTTTCACAATTTATTTCAAACCTACGACCGGTTTCGGCTGTAAAGCCATCTTCAGGTGTGGTTTCAGGCAGGTACGGATTCAGGCAGGACCTGAAGACGGCTTGACAGCCAAAATTGGTGGTAAGTTTTAAATAAATTGTGGAAGTCACAAATTTTATCTTGTTCATTATGACGTCCTTTCACCAAGTGAAAGCTTCTCGTTTCGATATTATCCATGGTTTCTATTCCCATATTACAATGTGTGGGATACATTCTTAGCACGAGCTTTTAGAGGCTAGACTCAAAAACTCGCCACCGTCCCACAGCAAGTACTTTCCCGGAAACTAATCCAGTTAACGACAAACACGGCCAACATTTGCTCTCACGCTAATGCCGACGTGATCCACTTGGTTACGCATTATTGACGAGACGCAGGGGACACTGCATTAATAACCGAACTAGCCCCTCTCCACTTTGGAGGACAGAGGCCTAAGAAGCTTCCAGGTTGACAGAATGGGGTAGGGGGAGGCGTCGACGGGAGGAAGAGAGGGAGAAAGAGAGATGGGAAGGGATAGAAGGATAAGAAGAGAAAGGATAGGTTGTTTCGTCGGCCTCTCGTGTTACTAAGGCTTTCGTAACCACGGAGCGTGTGAGAGCTCACGGCGGAGTGGTGTGGGGATAAACAAAAGGAGTTGGAGGAGGAGGGCACGGCTCTGGATGGGGAAGAAGAGTGGGGGGCAGCAGAGAAAGGTCAATCAATCAACGGAGTAGGGTCCCGACAGGCTAATTTCTCACTCCACCACGTTCAGGCCGGCCAAACCCCTTTCTCAGTGCAAGGAGGGAGGGACGGATCAACCTCGTTGCCTACTTAACCTAATCACCACGCTCTTAGACCGCCTCCCTTGGTGCTTGTTCCCGAGAAAATATCGGAGCAGAGAAACTCAGGCCTCCCGGAACGGCGCGGTCCCCAGAGGAAACCCTGGGTGCCACGATGAGGGAGAATCGGTGATGGAACACGGGATGTCTCCTTATTCCTCTGGCTCTTCCTAGCGTGCAGTCCACATCGGGGCAACCGTTCGTTGCCCCAGTGCTCCGTTGCAATTAGTGTCAACTGCATCAGATTATATTCATAGTTTATAAGCCCTAAAAAGTGTGTGATTAGAACATTTAGTTATTTCTTTATATTTCCTTTAAATTGTATCAGACCTACTTGCATGCAAAGGAACATGAGGACGCTGGCGCCAATAACTCAACGTAGAAACATGGCTTCACTCTACAGCTGTCTATCACCTCTTGAACTTTAAGTCATCCAACCATTACCATTAAATTCCCATTGATGAAAATACCATTCTTATTCGATTACCTGAGTTCCGAATAACCGAGATTTTGCGTCATCCGTGAAATATATCTCATGCAAACCATCGTCATACATCAACAATCAGCTCAAAAGCCAAATACAAAGCAGTTCACTGAAATTTTTCACCCCATCCATGTCAAAAATTGAATTACAGCTAAGCAGAGAAACATTCTATTTTCGTCAAAATTTATATTCGCTTTTACATGACACTGAATTATCCTGATAACTTCATATTACAATGAAACCATGCGAAAATTTATAGGGCGCATTAGGTAGTATTAAGATGCAAAAATTCATATATTCATGTGGACATAGAAATAGTGTGGCCACTCGTTCAATAATTTTATTTATTTCATTTTATCTTTACTACCTGGAACAAGGCGCATTTGGCTAATTTATGCCGGGTGATTAACAACAACAACAGATGAACACAAACACTCATGTCCTCATTGAAGGTAATTCCACCTAGACGGAAATCGAACCCTCGTCCCTCATGATGAAAGGCAGGGACTTTACACTGTCGCCACGGGGGCCGGCGTTAATAATGTTAAATTCACCATTGATTCTCGGTGTTGAAGGTCGGAAATCGCGATTTTTGAGGTTTCGTTGACATTAAATGATTATTCATTCAAAATCACCTTTTTGTCAGCTGCTATAACTCACGAGTTAATGTAAATGTAGGGTAGTTGAATCATTCACACCCCGGCAAGGCATTGTAATTTAAATAGACTTTAATAACGAAACCAGTAAAAACCTAAAACGATTGAGTGAACCAATGCATTCCACGCTCGCTGGAAACCGATTGATATAGGCGACTTTTAATCTATTCGACCCACTCAAAATGGACTCATATTCTTGAAAGATTCTCAAGAATGTGGTAAATAAAGACGAAAAATGCTGATTGAAAGGGACGTAAATAGTTAATAATAGCCGGAAGAGTAACTTTCATTATAGTCCACCCAGGCTCATTTTCACGACGAGATACAACTGATATATTCATTATCTTACAATTTGATGGAATAATTTAGGGTCTATGAGTTCAAATGAAATATTCACGGCTAAATCTCGGTTTTTTTCTACAGTTTTCAAAATGCACGGCTAACCCAAGATTCTTCCGCGGCTATCAAGTTTTACGTATAATGAACGGTATTTCATAGTTTTCAAATTTGCGGCAAATCCACGGTTTTCACAGTATCACAGTAGATTTGCTTCTCTTACTAAGCTATTCCTAATCATTTTGTAGTGCTCAGTGTAACACCGACTGTAACAGGGCGCAGTCCCTGGGGCCAGAGTGGGATTAGTGGAGAAACCCTTAGGGCTAAGGGAAAAGGAGGAAGATAAGGTATGGCTCCGAATCGCACGCAAAGGCGGAGGACACACGAGCCGATTCGTCGTGATTGGACGAAAGAGCTTCGTTAGAATGAGAGGGAAACGGAGTGAGTAAGCACTATCTACATTCCCTCCACCGGGGAGAACAAATGAAGGCGTGCACAGCGCTGGTTCTGGTGCGCATGTATTCTGGGAAGGGCGCATGGGGAAAAAGAGAGCGAGACGCGTGAAGCAATGCTATAGACGGCTCCGGACAGAGATGAGCAGGAAATATTAGGCACGAAATAAGAACGTTTGAGAGCCGCACTGGGACGTGGCGTCCTATTGAAACACCACTGACCGTAAACGGTAAGATATCTTCTCACAGCAACATTTTAACTATGTAAAAATAGAGTTGAATATGTTGTCGAATACGTGTTCGAAAGATTAACCAGGAAACAAAACATCAAAATTGGGAATGTTAAACATTAGTAAACAATTCATCATAGTTGATTGTTCAATCCTAAGATTGGTTGACCGCAGTCCTCCACCCTTCCATATCTAATGCTAGTTCAAGTACCTCCTGGTATCTCTTCCTATGTACATTCCTCATTATTTGGTCCATGAACTCATTCCTGGGTCTTCCTCATGGGACTTTCCCTCTATTTTACTCACTATATAATTAACACTTTTACAAATGGAAATGGCGAAAAATGAGATTTTGCTCATATTTTGGTGCGATGTGGTACGTCTTTACTTTATCCGTTTACTCAACAGTAAACGGATACATTATATAATGCTTTACATGCATTATTTTTTAACCCAATGGCACATACTTAGGTGGTATACCAAAACAAATTCACGAAAAAATATAGGTATAAATAAAAAACACCCTAATGGACATTGTAAATCATACTCCCGAGTTCTTCCGAGCCATATTTCGGCTCATTAGGAGGTTTGAAAAAGAAAAATTAAGTAAATATATTATGCGTCGTACTTTTACCTTTCATCATCATGTACCTAAGAGATGATCAGCATTAATTGCAAATCACAAGTAATGAAAAATAAAGCCGATGAAACAATTTGGGGATAGAATATTTCCTCCATCAACCTACACGGCGTAAACTACTTCCGGAATGTCCGACTTCAGCGGAATAAACGGATTTGTAGCAATTTATCTTACGTTGGCAGCCCACTGGACACACTCAACGCCGACTAATTTTTGCAGCAGTAAACCCTTCTCCGATGGGATCACGATATCGAAGTTCATTAACTAATTTCGCCAAAGTCATGGAACGCCCAGCAGGTCTCCGATTAAGAGATGATTAATAACATTCAGGACGGACAAAGACCTGTTACCTGTTACTTGAATGAAAATGAATAAACTGAGGATATTTGAAATCCCTAGCACATTAATCACTCGTTTAACGATCTGAAAGTCAAGTTTTCCCAAGCTTTAAGAGCTGAAAGCCGCCAAATTTCATGGCGAGCTAATTTATCATTTTTTTACCGGAGATTAATAAATAATAAATAATAATTATTATTAATAAATAATAATTAAATAATTTATTATAATATTTATCGAAGAAGGTATTTAGTGAAGGGTTGCTATAGTGTACAGTTAGGAAACATAGCATATCCCGTTTAATTGGTAGAACAAAAAATCCCGAACGTATGGTACAAAAATTAATTGTTTCTCCAAGACCACTGTGATTTTAATATTACGATCAAAAACACAAGGGGCTGTTTTAAACAATTAAAAGTTTATTAAAGAGGTAATAAAATAAATTGCGGTTGGTTAGTTGGTACCTAATCATTTTAAAAAATTCTATGAATTTATTCGTTCTGTTCAGAAGGAAATCGGCAGGTCAGGGGATGAATTATTCTTTCTTCTACTATAGTAGGGCAATGAGTAGAGTTTGGCGTCAAATCAGAAAAATAGCCTCAGTGGGAGCAGTAGGGTGTACAATTAAGGACCTATTACGGATTGACTGTGGATGAAAATAACATGAATTCATACTAGGATGGTGAGTGTGAGAGATTCTCACCCATGCGGCTGAACCTCTCGAAATCTAGCCAATCAGATTACTCTTACTCCGGTCTCGAGGTGAGGGTGTCCAAAGTCCTCGTCCGGAAACGAACTTAAAGGTATTCTTTCATCACCAGATGGCTTGATTAACTCTACTATTCTCCACGTTCTGGTGAAATTTACAATTATTATCTTTAGTAGTGGTCGATTCAACGAATAAAGATTTAGATCGAGATATGATCATTTCCAGTTATACTTCAAAGGGCATATGTACCCTATCCTTCAACACGATTTCCTTATTCAACTTGGTGAGAGGCCTACACTTCACCCAGAAAGAGGGGTATGGATGAGCGAATTATGAAAGAGAAAAGAACTTATAATTCTGCAAGCCTACATAAAAGAAGCAGCACTTCACCACGATAATATAATTAATGAAAAACAACTTTCATCCAGACAGGGAGGATTATTCGTTTAAAAATATTTTTTTTGTTGACATTCCATGAAAACAAAAACGTATACAGAAGGAAAACAGCAGACAATTATAACGAAGCACAAATTTGAAAAAAGATACCGACAAACCGTAAAACCCCCTCAGCCGCAAGTTCCAATCAATAAGTGAGGAATAATTAAAGAAGGGATGTTAATTCCTCTAACCTTGCATAAATTTTGATTACTTTTATAAATTCGTCACTCGGGCGAGATTAAAACCAGCTGTACGTCCGAGCAACGCAAGAAAAAAGGTCTCATTTGCCTCGTTAGAGCTGAGATCTCGAGAACAAACTTCATTCATTAATCATTCACAGGATAGCAGGAACTCTGAGTGATCTCTCACTCTTTTTAGACCCACGCAGAACACAAAAACATAATTAACGGAAACTGCTTGCTCCAACAGGTGACAGAGGAATAGCCAAAAATTTGCAGTGCAATAAAAAATAAAAAGGGCCCCTGCAAAAAGCAGAGTGTAAATTAAATTGCCTTAATTGGAGCATGAAATCTGAGTAATAAACGCAAAAAGGAAGTGATTAGAGGAAACTGCAAGGGTACAGAGAAAAAATATTAACCAAGCGTGGAAGCTATCCTCTTGCGTTGCTGAATTCCGAAGATTTACTTCCAAATTACAGCAAAATGCCCAGGCAAAAATGGTTCGAAATCACGCACTTGGGTGCAATTTTATCTACCAAAGGGATGAAATACACAGAGAAGAAACCATTAGACAACAATTAGACCAATAAACCATAAACTCGACCGAGACTAGAGCCTGGATATCCCGATTGACTAACCCTAGAAAACCTCCGCGGATTTTTGCCTTGGATCAAGATGGTTTGGTTATGTGAGCGAACTCTATGTATGTGAACTCTACCGGCAATTGAGAGAACTTGTTTTAAATTTCGGTAGAGTCAACTGATTTTTTATGGCATTTTCATCACTGCGAAGAATAATTTCTGAAGAACTTATTTCAGAAGAGCTCTGCTCCAAGAGTTAATAATTTCAGGAGATGCGTTGCTACTGAATTCCGTTGAGTTTCTATTCTGAATGAACAATTATGATTACAAAAAATAATACCAAAAATATTTAAATACAAATAACCTAGAATAAATAATTCTAATAACAAAATATAAAAACACAATTCTTGGCTGAGATAGGTCATGTGCTATCAAGTAGCATTAATAATAATAGTAATAAAGCGGAGAATAGCCCAAGCTAAGAAGGCATTCATGGGAAAAAGGCAACTGCTGTGCTCAAAGAAGATAGGACTGCAAACCAGGAAACAGTATGTGAAAACATTCGTGGAGAGCGTGGAACTCTACACATTGGAAGCATGGACCATCGAAAAAGCTGACCAGAAAAGGCTAGAAGCCTTCGAAACCTGGTGCTGGAGGAGGATTCTGAAGATAAAATGAACGGACAAAATAAGAAATGATGAAGGGTACAGAAGAGTAGAAGAGGAAAGGACCAAATGGAACACCATACAGAAAAGAAGGACAAGATGGATTGAACACACCCTGAGACACAATGGATTTGTGAAGAACATAGTTGAAGGCAAAATAAAGGCTAAAGCCCCTAGAGGAAGACCAAGGAATGAGTCCATGGACCAAATAAAGAGAAAAGTACATAGGAAGAGATAGTGGGGTAAAGGAACTAGCAGTTGATAGGGAATGGTGGAGGGCTGCAGTCAGCCAAGGATTGTACGATCAATAAATGAATGAATGAATGAAAAATATTTTTAATAAGGCTTGTCGATAGGTAGTGTTGCCATTTACTCCCTTTCACAAATCTTATATCCTTATCTGCTACCTATTACTTACCACAGACCTATTATATTTTATTGGAACTCTTGTGTCTCGGAGCATTTATATTGAAGTGAAAATATTATTCTAACAGTTTTACATCGTTAGCATCCTTAAAATATATTTTCGGTCCATATTTGCGAAGTTTTGTCTGGGTTTGTGTGGCACAATGGGTTTGTGAAGAACATTAATGAAGGTAAAAAAAGGGAAAAGTCCCTATAGGAAGACCCAGGAATAAGTCCATGGACCAAATGAAGAGAAAAGTACATAAGAAGTGATAGCGAGAAGTAAGGGAACTAGCGTTAGATAGGGAAGGGTGGATGGCTGTAGTCAACCAATCCTAGGATTGAACGACCAATGAATGAACCATTACTTTGTAATCTTTTGAGCTGGGAAAGAGACGCGGCGGGACAACTAGAGCAACGGGCATGGAGAGCAAAGAGGTTGGAAAAGACTTTCGAGAGGGAGGAAAGGTGTACACGTTGAAAGGACTACCATCGGCAGAGAATTGACAGTATGGAAGCATGGGAGAGTTCGGCGCCGGAGGATGATGGGAAAGAAAACGAGGTCGATCAAACGAAAGAGTGAGGGATAGAATGAGAGAGCCGAGCAGGAGGAGAGGGAGGGATGCATAGAGAGGGAGGACTCTCAAGAATCTCTGCCCTCCCCTTTTGTGTTTCGCCCGGATTGGAAGCACAGCGGGAATCGCCTCAGCCGCTTCGACAACCCTTCGCCCCTCCACGTCCGACCGTCGCACGTTTTCCTACGCGGTAGAAAGACAATAGCGATAGGCAGACACTTGCGCCTCTCCTCCCTGTCGGCTCCCAGATGAAAGAGACCAACGGTATAGTTTAAGTAGAAGAGAGCCCACACTCCGGTACCATTCCAACCCATTCCTAGACCCACAACTGCACTGCCGTCCTCGAGGACTCATGCAACACAAAGAGATTTCACTCCCAACCAAGCCTTCTCATTACCGACCGTAAATGCTGCACTTCTGAGCTCTCCAAGCTACACTAGGACTTCCTTCCGAGTCCGAAAGCAAAAGCATTTACGGGACTATTTCGATGCTTGAGTGAAATCTCGAAAGCAGCATCGATGTGCCGAACAAAACCCAGGAAGACCTTCCCACATAAGCTGAATTACTCATGGCCGGTTATGAATTAAAAGGGCCGGAAATGAAGACAAACTATTCATCATAAATTGAATTCATATCGCAGACTTTGGTATCGGAAATCAATTCAAAAGATTACGATGATTATCATATGCAAGATCAACGATTCCCAATTAAAACACTGAATCGTTCACAAACGTAAAAGTCACTGCAAATTCATGAAATAAATGATAACTAAATCATATCGTATGATTCAAGACTACAAATTCTCGAGTTATAGTAACATTCTGAATAACACTCAAATAAGCCAAATTTACCGTCTATTCAGGAATATATCCTTCAAGAAAGCTTCTCGATCTTGGTCGAAGAATAGAGCTAAATGAAATCAACCTCAACCGATGAAGAGAGGTTTGATAAAAATTAAATTCTCTTTCGATAACCAAGACCCAAAATATAAGTCCACATCAAATTATACATAGGTTCAAGGCTAGGGATATTTCAACTCAAACACCTAATTCATTACATAATTATATAAAAAATATCTAAACCGAATGACTTATGCAGGAAAATACACAGTCAACGTCTCTAGAAACATAGGCAACGCAAACTACGAATTTTAAAAACTCAACCGCGCCTAAGTAGAAATACAGATATTAAATTTTCATTCACAGCTTGGGCTTAGTAATGCGTCGTCATGTGATGGAAACAATACGTAATTAGAATGTATTTGCGTAATTTAAATATAATAAGTTGATATGTTTATCGATGCGCTCCACTCAAAGAGTACTACAAACACAAGAGGGTACAAAAACGTAATTTAATGAGAAATGATCTTAACACAAAATGAAACGCCGATCACAAAGGACAAGTACTAAAAATTAATTCCTTAACAAATCATTGAAGCATGCATGATAATAACATTATAAGTGCCAACCATTTTTTCCCAGGTGAAACAAAATAAAGTTTGACACACCAGTTTTGTTTACGAGGTATAATTTGTGTACTATTTTCACCCACTTCGCCACTAGCTGAACAGTATTGCCCGGCAACAAAAAAGCGTGTAATATATAACCCTATCCAGCCGGTCACCGTAGCCTGATGACAATGGAATTTACAACATCATTATTGTTGCCTCAGTTGAGGATTAGAACTGTCCGGCAACAGAACTAATTTAGCCATTGCCAAGAACTGCCGTCATTAAAAATATGCGCAATTAACTTAAAAGGATTGTTTTAATAAATTTTTCTGTTCGTTGATAGTTCTTAGCTCACTCCAACTTTGTGATGAGGAAGTTTGACAGATGATGTGTATCAGTTGAATTTTGTGAATAATCTGTATACATGTTACCACCTGGCATGTTGCCTCGTCGCAGCGTTTCCTTCTCGATGATGGAAATAATTACTTCTTTTGATTGACACATGGAAGGGGTTCCGCAACGCATATTCTTAGGACCCCTGGAGTTCAAGCAGCAGCCACCGAGTGCGTGTTGCCCAGATCTGAAGCGGAGTAAACCTCGGGTCCTCGAGAAAGAAGCCTCACCCATTCAATATCCGCCTCGATCAAAAGAGATTCGATTCAAGAGTGCACTTGGAAAGAAGCGAGGTTGCGTAGGATGTTGTGAGAGGAGGTGGGGGAAGGCGAATAAAGGAACGGGAGGCGGTGGGATGTGTTAGAAGCGAAGAAGCTTACGAGTCCCTGGCGTGCGGGTGCACATGGCTCTCTCAGTTGGTGCAGAGAGCAGTCGTCGTCGTAGCAACTGATTGCTGTAAATCTCAGCAGCAGCGGCATGGATGGCACACTCACTCACACACACTGAATTCCTCCTGCTCAGCTTTAATGGGCCGTGAGGAGGTCATCACGTCAATGCTCGAAAAAGCACTCGAAGATCAGAGGAGAATGAGGGTGCGGGAGAAAGAAATGGAGGTCAGAGCAAGAGGAGCACCAAAGCAGCTGCCACCGAGTCGCCGCAGCGCGTGTTCACTACGAGGACGCTCGGATTTCGAAGTGATCTGGGAAAGGATTGAATTGAAAGAGGGAAAAAATGCGGATTATCGAGTGATTAGGAAGGGACGTTTTATTTACAATAGCCTTGAACCCGCACCCCGTTAGGGATATAATTTTAGTACAACAGTGGTCGCTCTTATTTTAAAGTGTGCAAAGGCAACGATACACGAAGAGCACCACTTACTATCCCACCCGTGAAAATAGTATTTTCCCAGAAATTTTGTATTTCCTTATTGTTAATGTCGTCATCTTGATTTATTGTACAACTTAATTAAGTCATCTAAATTTTTTTCGCAATATTTCTGCCTTAAAAAGGGTGTAATACGGAATACTCAAGGCACAAATTTGCAAGAATTGCTATAAGTTTTTTTTTATTGATACTGTAGCCGGTTTTTTTTAAAACAATTCATTTTAACATACGTATATAAGCTCTCACATGCCATCATTTCAATTTTTGGATGCCCTTAGCGGTAAATTAAGTCCAAGAAAAATAAAATATTTGGTTTTTTCTTCCTCCATCCTTTCTTTACGTCTCCAGATTTCAATTTCTCGTTCAGATCTGATAATCGTAAATTTTTGTATTCATCCAGTATTCTTCTGGTCGTCATTCGGAGAATTTTTAATCCTTCCCTAAATTTTGAGCCTTTTACTTTTAGCAGTTATCACATTCCAGCTTGACTCCTTACTTATACTCTTGAGGCGAAATTCAAACCCTCGATTTGGATGGCCAGATTATAAATTTATCAACCGGTCTATCGCATCCGTCAAACTATAGTGTATTTACTTGATACTAAACTCTGTTCTCACCATGAGTATGTGCATTTCCCATAACATTTTACACAATCATAATTTCAGTCATAATTTCAAAGGACCTGCATATAACGGAAATATCGAAAGTATTAATAAACTATTGACTTAACTGAAGAATAATGAGCAAAATTATCTAGTACATAGAATATTATTTTTTTAATAAATGGATGATTGAAATTTATTTATATTATAAATCATCTCATTAATATCAATGAGCATAATAATTTTTCCAGAGGCCATATGCTAAAACTACTCTAACAACATGAACCAGTTATGTAGGTGTTTCTAGTTCATGCGCAAATGGATGAATTATACCTCAAGGGATATAAGCGATATTTCTTTAGAAAAATTACATTAAAAATACTCTTCCTCAAATTACAGAGAAAATGCAAAGGAAAACTGTTAACTACAATAAGTTCTACGTAATTCACAAGGGGAGTGTCAGATAGCCGGGTCTCAGATTTTATTCAAACTTAGTAGTTGTACAGACCGCTGTATGTGGTTTATGAATCACCCCACATATAGGATTATATAACCAACAGTTTAAACGAAAATGGCCTTTAAAAATTTCAAAATTCCCTTTATACGGGCCACCCACATAACTGACATTCTACGAAAAATTTTAATATTATTAAGAATTATGCTTGAATTGTAAAAATATGAAGACAATATTATAAAATAATTATAGAAAATGGAAATCATGTGCATGAAGGAATAATGGAAATACATCGTGAAAAGATAAGGAAGTGACATAATTATAAGGCTGCCTTCGACCGAATAGAGACTAAGTCTGACGTCGTGTATGCAAATGAAAAATTTGCCTCGCGCAAAAATAAAATTTCGAGTAAAAATAAAAAAATCTTGAGCGCATTGTAGGATGTCGTAAAAGAAAAACTATAAAAACAACGGAAAAAACATACCCCGTATTGGAATCGAACCCGTGTCTCTAGACCGGAGACGAGCACGTCAGTCACCCGTCCACCTTGTCAGTTATGTGTGTGGCCCGTATAAAGGGAATTTTGAAATTTTTAAAGGCATTTTTTGTTTAAACTATTGATTATATAACCCTATATGTGGGGTGATTCATGAACCACATATAGCGGTCTGTACAACTACTAAGTTTGAATAAAATCTGAGACACGGCTATCTGACACTCCCCTTGTCAGTAGTAAGTGTGTTTCTAGTATTACCAACTCGATGTACTCGACCTTGTAAGAGGATTAACATATTGATACACGTTTCGAGTCTGTGACCCGATCCCTGAATACGTGAAATGGATTCAGAACTTAGCGTCCATTCGAAAACCAGCCTATTCATCCGTGCACGCTCCGTCCTTCTTCATGAACGGCACTGATTCACTTTAAGGCCGGTCGAGGTCGTCCTTTTCGTTGATCCACATACACACACAAGGGGTCCATTGCGATGCAATGAGCGCGACTGACCACGAGTACCAAAGCGCCCAGCGGGCGGACTTTTTATGACTTCCACTCAAGCGCTCTTGATGAAAACACAACGGCCTGGGGCCGGAGGGACTTTTCCTGAAGCTTCCCCGGCCCACGATTCACGCTGATGCGATGATTGCTCATGGTCTCCTTAAGTTCCAAGATGACCCTGCGTAAATTCTATCACGCAGCCCTGGGAAATGAGGCGGAACCAATTGGTGGGTCTCCCCGCAGGAGGAGCCACTCTATTTCATTTTCTTAAAAGAAATTATTTGAATAAATTGCCATGAGAAAAATTCGGCCTGGACCGGGAATCGAACCACGAACCTTTGGTTTTCCGGACCAATGCGCAGACTACTACGCTGTCCAGACTTCCTTACCGAATTTTTCTCATGGCAATTTCTTCAAAAAAATCACCCGCCATGTTTTAATATTTTTGAAATAAATAAGCTCATTAAGTACTGGAAACACCAATAGGCTATCAATAAAATTTACCTTTATGCACTTGGCTGTCAAATTTCACGTATTATATCTGTCGAAAAAATCTGAAATAGACATAAAACACTCTGATTTCTGCGTATCCGCCGAATCAGACATCGAAACGAAGATTTAAATCGTATTAAAGAGTTCACTAAAGACTTTCAGTATGGAAATCTGTGAATGGGGAATAAAGTTCGAATTGTAGTATTTGTCATATGCAATGGCTCCAAAGAGTGGATTGACTCATCTAAAACAGATAATCGTACATCACCATTGTTTTCGCAAGAAACGTTTCTCAGAGACCGGAATGCGAAAATGAGGGCAGAATCGCATTCCAGAGAAAACAACAGATTGTGCAATAACCTCAGTCCTATCCTCGTCACCGCATCATCGCGTCCGCGACCATTCAATTCTAATGCAAGCGCGAACTCATGCATAAGATTAGAGTGGAGGGAGAACTTGTAATGAGCGGTAGAAGCAGGCTATTACCCCGAGTCACTCCTCTGCCAGCATTCTTTTGAGCCCTCTGATGAGATGGTAATTGATTCATTCAAATCGATGCGATCACTCGTGAAGAGTGAGTAATGGCAGAGCCTGGAGAACCAACGCCTTCCAATCGCTTGTGACAAACACCTGTGGCCACATGAGGGCTAGGGAAACGCCCGGCTCGTCTAGTTTCGTAGGGCAAAGTGTGTGAGACACAACGTCAGGAAGTAATTGGTGTAAGTACTCCCATGCCTACCGGAGCACACAGAATGTGTCGCCCTCTGAGAATTCATTGAATGACTAATTTATGCGAAGAGCAAGTCTCCCGCTTGTCTCAGCACTGTCAAACGAATTGAATATTCTATCTAGGGTTGACACCGGGGTTAAAAGTCACCAAAGCTTTCCCCCTACAACGCTTTTAAACCTGCATATATGGTTCGCATAGCACGTACAGTAGAGCGTCAATATTCCGGTTCAATTGTTACCGGACCCAGTCCGGATTATCAAGAAGTCCGGATTTTCGAAAAGAACCATAAAAAGGCCGTTTGATGCCTAAAACATAAAAAAACTTAGCGAAAAACAGTAATTCAATTTAGTGCTGTAGTTAAATAATTAGAACAGATAAACAAAACCATAACAGTAGAGCGTCGATAATCCGGTTCAATTGTTACCGGACCCAGTCCGGATTATCAAGAAGTCCGGATTTTCGAAAAGAACCATAAAAAGGCCGTTTGATGCCTAAAACATAAGGAAACTTAGCGAAAAACAGTAATTCAATTTAGTGCCTTAGTTAAATAATTAGAGAAGATAAATCAAAACATTGTAGCGGTCGACGACCCCGCTGAGTCTCGCATCAACGCTTTTGACAAATACGTACATTGTGTTCACTTCAACTTATTTTTCGCCGGATGTGAATCCGGATTATCGACGGTCCGGGGTTTTGACGTCCGGATTATTGACGCTCTACTACATCATGATGTGGCATTACTGAGTTGTAAGGAAATAACCTTTAGTGCAAGAAAATTAAGCCTAATTGTCAAGTAAAATTTGAATTTCAAATTTTCTACTGCAACAATATTATTCGTAAATGAATTTTTCTCGGGCTTTTCTTCTGCGTACCCAATTTCACTTCTTTTGACGCAGGTTTCCACACATGATACGGATTATTTTATCGTGTTTAATTGGTAAATGTTCAATTTCCATAAATTGTGTCAATGAAATCACCTCAATCCGCCCCCTCTCATACAACGTGATGTTTTTACACAATTGATGAGATTAAACATCCTTTTGGCGCTATGCTATTGATGCCACGAACATGCTTAATTCCTCGATTGCATAGACCCATAATACTTCCGAAGGAAAAACATATCATGAAGCATAAATGAGAAAATATCAATGCGCATGAGATCTGCTCAGCTGATGAACATCAAGGTATCTTTATTTCATCAAAAAACCTTTGTAAGAAAAATATGATCACACAAAATAACACGATCGTATGAAAGGATCTACGATCACTAAAAGAGAGGGAACATCTACGGTTTTAAGATGACTGTAAAATAATACACACGTGCCGGAACTCTAAGGTGTATAACTAAAGAATAAAACGTAATTTTTCGCCTCTGTGTCCGGCTTTCCCTTTACACTTGGATGCGGCCCTGCTGTCCAATTAATTCCTCGACCAAATGAGGAGGAAACATCAAGACCTCAAAGAACTCTTCCAACTTCTCTTGTCACAGTCAAAACTTTCACAACACAATGATGGGTGAAAATTATTATTTGGCTGCTGAAACGTAGCATGGTTTGACCGAGGCTTGCCGCCGGGCGTGTCTAAACGCCAGACAATGGGAGCCAAAGCCCTCGTACTCGAAGTAGTAGTCCGGCTTTGTTAACAAAGCGCACTTTGTCAACATATAAGGGAAGAGCGAAATGAAGCTTGGGTCATTATAACACACGAAGCGGGGAGTTGTTCGCGAGGTACAGCAAATTTACTGGCAGTTATTCTAAGAAAGAACACCAGATTTCTCTCTGATCGTAAAGGTTTCCTCCGTCCTTAACGGCACCCCCAAAGGTTTCCAAAAGAGGGCAGCTAGATCGTTATTCACTTTAACAGTTGAACATTGGGTGATTTTGAGAATGACGACGAAAAGAAATCGGTGGCTCCGAGAGAACTTGGTGGCATTTCAGTTTTCTCCATTCCTGATTGAATTTGAGGTGAAAGAGAGTACAACAAATATACATTTTCACTAAAATTACTGCGTATGAGTTCAAAATTTTGATATCTAAAAATTGTTTTTATACTGGTAAAACTTTCGTCAATTACCACCAATTAAGTAACTTCATGAAAAAACAGTTGTTCAAAATCGAGTCTAGCTTACATTTTTTAAGTTGCAGGCCAATGTAATTTATTGAGGATGCCGTAAACATTATGTGAAGCCCGGCAAATTACAGTAGGTCAATTCATGAGAATTAAATCAGAGATCTAGGCTTCTGAACGGACAGATTTTACACGCCATTTTTCCTGTATAAGGTAAGAGACCATAGCAGCTGCCAATGAGGCATGAAACTAGGTTATCCGCTGGGTAGCGTGGCTAGCCAAAACGTTTGATGCCATTAGAGTCGAACAAGAAAAAACTCTCACTACCATCTCAGAAAAATTTTACTTTAGCTGTCCTGCTACCTTATCAAATTAGGTATGTTTTTTGAGAGTCCCTACGGCGTATAAAATCTCTAGTTTTCTAGTCCACCATTGTCACGTACATCATTACTTTCAACAGTCCAATACCCTTCTTTATTTAATTCAGCAATTTCATAAGCCATCTTCGTATCTCCACGTGCTACCTCTTTCCTCCATGCTACATCTAAATCCTCTTTGCTCGTCTTCTGTTGTACAAGCTTATACCCTTCATTCTTTTTCTCCCAACCCTGGTATCAAAAATATCTGATTCTCTCTCATATTTTTCACCACATAAATAAATTGACATTTCAATCGCAATCAGAAAAAACGTTACAGAATGCAAAAATGGATAACACAAGCTCATACAGGAACGCACATTGAAGAGAACGTATATTTGTAGGGACATAAAATCATGAAAAAAACTTGCCAAGAAACCCAATTCACAAAGGGAGGGGAAAAAATTAATAACACCGGTTTCATATGGATGGGGATTGAATACATTTAAATGAGAGGTGAAAAATTATTATCATACGTAAACAACTGAAGAGTTCAAAAGTAAACATTTGAAGGTTCTTTTTTGACCGCTAGAGGCCTATGAATTAATTCTCAACAAATTATGCCACAGGTATTGAAAAAAAAAGATTTAGTAAAGTCTCAAAATCTACCTTTCGGCGAGCTAAAATGAAATATTTATGTTGAATAATAATAATTTTCATTGCATTTCCCTTGCCACTTTTTGCTATAATAATATTCATGCGATAAATGAATTATCATTTGGATTTAATAGTCACAATTTAACGTTATTGATGAAGAAGAAAACTTACTGCTCAAATGCGTACGCTAATTAACACCGTTTATCATTTTTAGCGAGGGACGCATGGAATGTTACTAAATTCTACGTTATAAGGAAGTTTGTTTAACCATAGTAAGGCGTAGCCAGCTGAAGCGCAGTTTGGTTATGTGTGAAATTTGCAGTATAAAGTCAATGGTAAATGGAAGCATTATTTGACAGCAAAAAACCCTTACAATCCCCGTTAATAACATTCCATCTATCCTCATCTTGCATCTATTATTGCGCCCTTCATCTTCACCAAGACTTCACTCTCGTGTTTAAATATATTATTCCTGGCTTGTCACAGACAGAGCTCTCAAAGTTGTACGGATGAATAGCTTAGGAATACGAGTATGAGAGAGTAGTACAAATTCATTTGAATATTAATTAAAATTGGTAAGGTTCCAACTATTATCTGGCTTGAGTTCCTAGGTTCGCTTTAATTAATGACAACGGCAGCGAGATTCCCATGTTTAATTCATGAGTTTTCTACAACTCTTCGGTATACAGGGCATGCAGGGCAGGCACATATCGAGATCTAATGAACCATTAATTAGTTTTTATACCAGCATTATAAGAAATTCAACTCAAGTACCACGACCAATATAATATACTAACACTAAGGTCAAGTTACATTACGCAACTTCGATTGAGAGAGAGGATTTATACCAACCTTCGTGCATACATACCATCCGCAGAAGAAGGGCATTAATAGAAAAATCATCATTATTCATATTACAATAAATTACTCGGTGTGCTTCCACAATGCATTGCTCAAACTGGCCCCCAGGTTTCGGTATGTTATACCATTCTTATGTTTAGGACACGACGAAGGGATTCATTCACAAGAAACCTAGTTTCCAAAGGTTAATGACAAAAACTGACTTTTTTCACATTGCCCACTCAGAAAGGAATTGATGAGATAGGCATGCATTTATGTGAAATTTATCATGGCACTGTATTGGGGTACTGCTACTCGTATATAATCATACACCAAACAATTTTCACAAGAATAAATTTTAATCTAATACGCGGAATATATTTTTTATAATGTCGAATTGTTCGGGTTCTTTCTGCGTCACAAAATATTCATAGATAACCGTTTCCATTGGTGCTTCGGATTGAACCGTTCCGGAATATCCATGGATAACCGTCAATATGCTGTAACATGGGAAGATCCCGAACAATTCTAAATTACAACAAAACCGTGGAAGGCTTCGAAACAAATTTTTTATTAATTTGAAAGTATTTAGTCGGTGAATTTTTTCGCATTTTAGGGACTTTTAAATGGAATAGAATTGCACAAGTTTCACTTGTGACGTCGGGATCTCTCAAATGATAACAAATTCCCTTGGAATATTAATTTGGCATAGCCCCACTTTAATAACGTCTCTCCACTTCAACGTTCTTTTTTAACAATCTTCCATTCTTTTAATCAACAACAACATAGCAACCTTTTACACAAACAATAAACAATATAAAACATCAACATAGATAAACATACATTAACATATAAATTAATTCCAGCAAAACCCAAAATAACGAACGAAAATTAAATAAATAAAATAAAAATAAATAAAAATGGAATTAAACAAAGGCAGGCACGACGTTACATACTATGCTCAGGGTTTCTCCTTAAGAGCAAAACAGAAAATACATAGAAAATTCTGATTTTAGCGAAAAAAAGAACAAAAAACATTCCTGGCCAACATTGTACAGTGATAAAAACCAACAATTTCACAGCCACAGATAAATACCACTAAATACAAAATGGAAAATATAATATCAATCAGAGAGTATAAAAAACAAATAATAATTTCTGAGATAATTATGTAAAACACAATTCTATAATCGGAAACAAATTTAAGTTATAGACATATATGCTTATTATAGCAATAATAAAAGTTTTTTTCTTAAAAATAAACAGAGAGGAAGAATATTTTTTAAAGATAATTGAGTGGAATTCCAGAGATTAGAATCAGAGATGGGAAAAGATTTAAGGTAAGTATTTTTCCGAGGTATAGGGAATGTGAGGTAGGAGGGGTCAGTTCTAAAGATTCTAAAAACAGAGACTGATTTGGATTTAAACATGGAAAAAAGATAGGCTGGATATTCATTGCAGAAGGGAGTGAAAAGAAATGAACCACGTACGTATTTCCTCCGAGAAGAGGTTGAATACCTTCTAAATAAAGCGGAATTCCCATGAAAGGGAACGAAGGAGCATCAAAGTTGGATCTGAAACACACAGAATGTCACCCGCGTAGCTCTACACAATTTTTTTCCCTCTCCTTCCACATTTGTCTCGCATCTTTGTTCCGCGTATCCAAATTTTTGTGGACCACTCACTGCTGAAGCAGCAACGTCCTGTGGACTCATCCCCCCTCCCCCCCTATCTCTTAAGCGGGGATCATGAAGTCGATGGGAGCATTCTACCGCCCTTCCAGATCCAGGAACCAAAAGGGGAGACTCGCGGGAAGTAACAGATTTTGACGCCTTGATTAAATTTTCCATTATTCATGCACACGGACGGAAAAAAAATGAGTGGATGGAGAGGGAGAGAGGGATGAAAACGCGAAAGAACAACTGTGCTGACGCCCGGAGCGACAACGATCGGTTCCCCCCCGTCCACCCCCCCGCCACCTTCCCTCCACTTTAATGTATTCGCCGGCGCGAGGAAACCAGAGGCGCGGAGATGGGAATCGAAAGATAAAGAACACATCGCGTGCTTTATAAAACTCTTTCGCTAGTCCCTCTCTTCGCCACGGGACCGCGTGGGAATCCGTCAACCGCGAAGCAAAGAGTCGGGTCCGGCCGGCCGCGAGCTGCAGGCCTACCTAAAGCCTCCTTGTTGCCATGCCACCGCGAAGCTCTTTTACTTTAATCCCTTCGGGCATTACCAAAACCTGATTATTATTCCCGGTTCGAACTAAATTTGCATAGAAACTTGCACGCCTCCTCAAGTGAGTGTGAGGCAGGCAGTAAATTTTCAACAACATGCATTACGTAATATTTAAAGATTTAAAAAGTCACTTTTTCCCCAAACAATTATGTACCATAACAGTTGCTTTAGATTAGTTCTAGGATACAGACTAGGTTAAATAGGTTTTTCAGTAGTTGAATCTTGAGTAGTATACTGCATGGTAGCATGTTCTTCTACGTATCACTCTCCTAGTTTCTGGTCAGACTGTTCACTGATGACCTGACTTCTTTTCTTTTGGCCAGCACCTGGCCATCCGGGGGAACGTGCGCGGTTCTGAGTTAAACTGGGATGAGTGCCGCGTGCCTGGTGTGAAATCAACCTATGTTACACATTCTAGTGATGGCTAGCACGGTATTTCGCAGATGTAGATATGCAACAAATGGTATGTAAGTGCGAAGATCAACCGAGGAAAAATCATTCGCCTCGACCGAAACTCATACCCGGATTTCTCGATCAAAAAGATCATTATGGGTGCGAAATACAAGATTTTGGCACTAAAACTGGTCACTGTAGTTGACAATTGTACGAAATTCACTGCGGGAAAATCGTTCGCCTGTACTGGGAATCAAACCCGGATCTCTCGATATCGCACCGAATGCAGTAACCAGTGAACCTAAGTATTCTACAAAAAGAGAGAACGTAGAATTACGTTCAAATTTTGGCTTTAACCTCGCGGACTGTGGCGCTAAGCGTACGCTTTGGACTGCTTCGTAAGTTTTTATTTACATCTACTTATTATCCTGCTAGCCATCACAAGGGAGTTTGGTAAGGGGTGACTTGTCACCAACACAAACTACAGTGAATAAATAGACTTCCACAAACAAGCACCACACTATCGGTAGGTAGGCTACAAATTCTACAGAAACTGCTAAAATAATCTATAATGTAACTTTGTAAACGTGACACAAATTTCATTAAGAAAACATGCAAAAGATTATGTTTGCATCACTCGGCAGATTTATAAATATGCATTAGGGGGGGGGGGGAATGAATTTATCGGCAACACCACCTGTCAACGAACGTACCTACTCTAAAGACTTAACGCAGCCATTATGGTCTCATCAATTGCGGGAAAAACGACATTTCAAACCTTTCTGTTCTACAATCTAATTTTCTTATTTTATTCACATCACCGGATCTACCGTAGTATGTTGGAATTTGTAACTTCGTCTGAAAAATAAATCGGTTTTCTAGGTTTAAATAGGTTGGTATGTACAACACGTAAATTTCTAGTTGCAAATGGGGACAATATTTCCGGAATAAAGACGGTGAAAAAAAAAGAGAGACAATTTTTCTGGTCATCTTAAACTCAACGGCATTATATTTTAAAGGCTAAAACTATTTTCAAAATTTCCTCGGGTGTGTTATCCCGGCCTCAAGAAAAATCATTCGCCTTGACCAGAACTCGAACTTGAATCTCTCGTCATCGTGCCGAATACTGTAACCAGTTGAGCAAACTATTGATCTTAAAGACTAAACACCTAATTGCGTTCAAAGTCGGGCTTAAACCTCGCGGAAAGCGGTAATAAGCGCACGCTTCTACGTTTCGCTTCGCGGAATTGTATGTACGGCCTACGAATATTTGGTGGAAAGTGGGGGACAATTTTGCGGCGCACAGCCATTTGAAATTGAATGGCTTCACATTTTAAAATCTGAAGAAACTTCAAAATTCTCCACGGGTATGTCGTCCTTGTATTGTACATCCTAATCCTTTCTCACTCCAGGAGACTCTCCTTTCCCAACCCTCCCCTCCCTTCATCCCGTCTTTTATATAATGCCATTTGTACTTGAATATGAATTCGAACTCTCTTGATGAAGTTGTGACATCGAAACCAGTGGTCTAGAGTCGAACTAAAAAATGTGTGTAGAAGTGAGGAAAAATTACAAAGTTATTTATTCTTCGACTATGCCAAATTTCCACATACTTACTAGTCCTATCATCACACTTGCTAAGGCTTAATGAAAATCGGGTTCGGTAGCATAACTTAGGTGTCATTTTTAATAGATTTAAATGCACATTCAAATGTTTGGTATTTTAAATTATGCGGTACGGCGCGCACATTATAATAATGAATCTAAAGCGTTTTATTTCCTGACTTGGCATGGTAAACAATTCCAATGATTATCATCAGCATTTCACTTTCACTCTAACTTATTGTTAAAAAATTAGGTAATAATGGGTACGCGGCCTTATTTTTCTACCTGTTTGTTCTTTAATGTTGACCTCTCTTATTCCGAGGTGTTCCTCCGTTCTACATATATAGAGAAATTACCCCGCTAATGCAATCGTTACTGAATGAGCGGTGGGATTCAACTACTCATCTTTCAATCAAATAAGCATATATGCCATTAGCATCAATGTGGACTTGGTGGTGGTAACCGAAACAGTACATACTTATTGAAACACTACGACTGGTCATTTTTCACCTATATCATATCTATTGCAAGCGCGCGATAGGTTGAAATAACTTAAATCAAGATAAATATCAAGACTTTTCTAGGTCAAAATTAAAATTAGCCATTCCTACGTATGGGTGTATTAAAAAAGGCGTTAATGAAATCACTGATCACACGTCTCTATTCTCGAATTCAATTGTCGCTCATTATTCACTGTAGCTAACGAGGAGACTGAGCCCTGACTGTCATTAATTTCTCAGATTAGTCAACAAAATAACTCGGCATGGGATTCATACGGTTGAGAAAAGGCAAGACGGATAAATCAGATCATAATCAAAAGAAGTCACAAGTATGCGAACGATCCGCCAGTTTCCAATCGATTGAAAATGAAATTTTTAATTAATTGCATCGAAAGATTTGCATGCAGAATTTACTCAGAAAACCTACATATAGGCTCAAGAAAGTTTTAAAACTTCTGAAAAATTGTATTCATAGACCTGTTACCAATCACACCAAATGGTGAGAAACCGTCGAGGGAAAGATGACCGTAAAGCGTCAATCTTCTTCACAAATAACTTCTACTTTTTCTATGGAGTTTCGGCGAGCTGTAGTAATGGATGACGGAAAGTCTACTCCCGTGTCACTTCCGCCATTTAATTCCGCGCAGATAAGCGAAATTGTGTGATTTCCGCGATTTAGTTGCGTGCGTTAAGTAGTCAGTCCTTGCGTGACGTTGGTAGCGCGACTGTCAGACGTTCATAGTTGGACTAAGATCCAGACCAACACCAAGGAGGCTTTTTTTTTAGTTCCTGGCAGAAGCGAATAAATCGACACTTATCTCATAAGATCCTCAACGAACAAGTTTAGCGTATTATCATTATCGGAGGGCTTTTCGAAATATAGAACGTGAATTACGGAGAATTATGTTCTTTTTCAGAATTACATGAGGATGTAACAAAAGTGGCACAGCTTTACTACAAAGCACCCCTACGGTCGTAGAGGAAGTATAAAAAATTACTCATTCATAGAAGTAAAATCAACTTTTGCAAAGTCCACAACTCTCGGGATTGAGTACAGTAATTTGCACGCTGTCAGGAACCTAAGAATAAATATAATTTTATAAATTATCCTCCAAAACAAGGAATCAAAACCTGCAGGACGAAGCGTTCATTACAATCGAAAACGTTCATGGCAGAAAACGGTACGGGGAGGAAGTGGATAGAATTAAATATCGCTAGGCTCCGCAATTACCCTGGCTCTCACCTTATACTGTTTTTCTTCAGTATTCTACCAGCTGATTGGTAGGTTAATGAACATTTTTTTATTCTTACATCCTAATCTCAGGTATATCCTATCTCAGGTATTCTGCTTTCCCTTCCATACGTGATCTGCCATTAGATTCCTTTAAAAATCCTCATGCCGTCTTCCTCCTCTCGTTTCACCAGAATACATATCCTCTTCAACGCTTCCCCAGCGTTCCACCCTCGGTTACTCTCTTCAACATTTCCTCTCTTTTCAGTATACGTCCTCCATCTATATCTTCTACCTCCTTCGTGCCTCCACCGTCAGCCTCCTCTCCAATCATGTCCAGTCCAATACCTCCTCGCTCTTCTTTCTCACCACCCTGCTCACCCTCTCCATCCTTCTCCATACCCTCATCTCAAACGCCTCGAGTCTACGTAATTCTCCCTTCGAAATGACCAAATCTCCGACTCATAAAGACTCAACTGTACAGCACTAAAAAGCCAGTGCCTCGCAGTCCACCCACCTCTATCGGAGAATTTCCATTTGGATGTTCAAATAGTAAACACTCCTCATAACTACGGTCACTGAGCGAAAACTGGAATTCCTATTGTAACAAATCGTTGTCCATTGGAGTTTGAGATTGGAAATAAATATTCCGACTCAGATTTACGTCAACTACAACGAATAAACTAGTAAATACAAATCCATCGCAAAAGATCGTTATAGATACGCAATACACGATTTTGGTACTAAAACTAACCACTGTAACTGAGTTCCCTGGCTAACTTTTGGCTACTCATCGGCCTCTGAGGCCTCTTAAGCCTCTGACACTAACCAGACTTTAGGATAAAGATGTTTCCACATCTAATGGCCCATATTCATCTATATCTCTGCTCGTAACCCCTTTCACTAGATTAGCCCCCCACAGCGTTCTGTAGATCCGTCAATCACCAACTATTGGAATGGTTGCACAAAGATTCAGAGAAAGGATAAACCTTAGCTAGAGTGTTCATAAAATCTAAACGTATTAATTTAATCTATTCATTACTATTCTGATTCCATTTTATATCAAAATCATCATTAAAATATATAAGATTGTCGAAAGATCAGATCAAACTGGGGACATGATTTAACTTTCCACGTTCGCAACTAACTTGAAACATAGGAAACGCAACATTAATCGACAAATATTGGAAGGTGAGGTGCAGGTAAGTTGAATTATATCACTTCCAAATTTTTAAATCTGCAAATTTAGTTTTGGAATACGTACTCTCAGGAACACATACTATAAGGGAAAAATTCGTAGATGGCATTACTACACACTGTAAAAAGTAACTTCACTTGGTGGTGAAAGAAACTTGAGCAAATTCTTTGTAAATTGACAGCTTGACTATACTCTCATCTTCCAACAGTCCAAAAATTAGTTGATGGCAAATCTGACATAAAAGAGAATGCATTTCGCAAGGAATGCATTACGATACATGATTTTTAGTTTTTTTCCACGTCTCGACCTCGTGAACGTTGTATACACATACAACGCTGGACAATTAAATTGCTTTAGGAACGAGACGTGAGAGGAAGATATGGGCAGACGGGAGGAATCAACCGATAGACGGGGCATCAAGCCAGCCAAGTGTTCGCGGGGCGTTCTGGCCCACGCACCAGGCGCCGTAACATCTCGCAATGATCTCGTTAAAAAAGCCGAAATTTCGGCCCAACTGCCAGTCAAACCAGCGCCAATCTTCGCTCTCGCCCATCTTTGCTTTTAACGAAGGGCGAGCTTTAAGCGCCCGCGATGCCTCCATCCGATTAAATTGGTTGGTCGGGGAGGGGACGTTGGGCTTATGGCAGG